>CM057456.1:118497500-121400000 GCA_016271365.2 Neoceratodus forsteri
ATGAGAGGTCAGGGGAAACTGCACTAGATAAACCATTTTTTGCACTGTCACCCCACACATATTTGATTTATGCATTAGGGATGGTCATAAATTTAATATTTTTGTGTCTGTAATTTTTTTTGTTAGAGTTTAATATTCTAGTTTTGAGGCCATCCCAGTTGTGCTGAGGGCTGAGGCACTGGACGCCTTACCTCATGCCACTCCTGTAACCCGTGTTCAGGAAGGAGCCTGGGCCACTGGGGGTGGCATTCACTTCATCCTGGCAGTGTCACAGAGGTTTTGTAGGTTGAACTGCAGAATGAGGTGTGCTTTAAGCTTTATATTATTAAGACAGCAAAAAACATTTAGATGAATATTGTCAAACAGATTTCTTTTACTAGAATTGCAAAATTGTAAAATGAGGTCTGCAGTAAGGTATTTTTTTAATTAGCAAGAAACACTCAGTAGAACACTATGAAATAGGTTTTGCTTATATAGGGTTGCTACCATACATTTTATTTTGAGTTGATTTATTGGTTTCTCTTGCAGTGTAGAGTTTTTTGTCTGTACTTGTTGAGTTTTTGCAGTTGTTTTTGTTCTGTGCAAGTTGATTTACATTTCTTGATTGCTGTTTGAAAAGAGGGTTTTGAAAAGGTGTGAGCCTTTTTTCCAGGAATGACAGTTTTGTGACTATGGTTTCTGAATCAGTCTTCAGATGGTGATTCATGTTGGGACTTGTAAAGATGGTTATTTTAAAATATTGCTCACTGAAAGGAGGGGTTTTGAGAAGGCCTAAGCTTTTTTTCCAAAATGACAGTTTTGTGACTATGGTTTCTGAATCAGTCTTCATGTGATGATTCCTTCTGGGATTAGAAAAGATGGTTCGTTTAAAATGTTGCTCACTGAAAAGAAGGGTTTTGAGAAGGCCTAAGAATTTTTTAAAAATGACAGTTTTGTGACTATGGTTTCTGAATCAGTCTTCATGTGGCGATTCCTGCTGGGATTAGAAAAGATGGTTAGTTTAAAATATTGCTCACTGAAAAGAGGGGTTTTGAGAAGGCCTAAGCCGTTTTTCCAGAAATGACAGTTTTCTAACAATGGTTTCTGAATCACTCTTCACATGGTGGTCCCCGCTAAGATTAGGAAAGATGGTTAAGTTTAAAATATTGCTCAGTGAAAACAGGGGTTGTGAGAAGGCCTAAGCCTTTTTATGTTGATTGTGCGCATGCACAAGAAACATATTGCACAGGTTGCCAGAAGCAGGTTGTGGAGGCATGGCACTGTTGTGGCCAATGCACCCACATCCTTTAAAGGCTTAGCCCACTTTCCCCAATGCCATGGCAACCTGCTGCTGACAGTAGTTCAGCCAGCATGTCACCACCTTGAAATGTTTCAGCCGCTGCAATCAGGGGCCGTCTCATCATTGCAGCATCAGCCATTCCATTGCAATGAGGGGAGTGACCCGTCACTGCTGGGCAGAACATTGCCAAGTGTAATATTGTTTGTGAACATGGCATGCTGCCGTGTTCACAAACAATATTAATTAACCCCTACTGCTGAGGGGTGCCCAATCCCCCTCCACAGCATGTGCCTGCCCCCAGAACAGTTTTTGTTTGCTGATGGGAGCCCCAATCCCCATCAGCTTCAGTCCCATCTGAGTTTAAGTTGCCGGGGGAGCCCACTCACTGGCGGCTTATGTCCTCCCAGTTTGATTTGCCAATGGGGGAGCCCACTCCTCATTGGCATAATGTCCCCCCCACAATAAACCATTAGATTTGTGCTCAGAGGGTGCCCAATCCCCCATCAGCTACAGCTGCCCTCCCAAAAAAACACTCTATTGGCATGTTGGGTGCCCACCCCAGTCTGCCACATGCCTCTGCAAAGAAAAATCTGTCCCACTATGTTTTTCTTGTTTTTTAACCTGTACAAAAAAGAAAATGGTCCCTCGCAGTCTCCCTTGCCCCTCCTGCAACCTGTAACCACCCTCTGCACACCCAGCCTCCCCAAACAAACCCCTACCCGATACTTACCTGCAGAGTCTGGCGCGATGATCTTCGTGGACCGGGAACACACTTGCACTCTTCAAAGCCAACCGCGAACTGAGGAAATCTCAGTAAGCTGTATAATAGCATAAATAGGGTTTTTTCAACTTTGATGCATATCTCAGGCATTCTTTGGAACTTTGGCACCAAATTTTCAACATGGGGATTTTGGGACCACTCCTCATGAATTCAGGCAATGTCATGGTGTTAATCGGTCCCGAAAGGTGATTTTGTGATCACTGCACAGAATCACCTTTTGGGACCAATTACTGAAATGACAGTGCCAGTGTTCATTAGGTGGGCTCTCAAAAAGTCTGTGTTGCAAATTTGGTGGAAGAAATCCAAGAAATGACTGTTTTATGAGAATGCGTTGTGCAGTTGCTACGCACACTTGTAACTTTGCGAAGTTGCAATATTTTCACTCCAGATTTTCAGCATTGCCATTGTTCTGCACCTCCTTATGAACAGTACAGGTGTCATTTTTCACATCCTGGCTGAAATGTGTTTTCGCAGTTCTGGAGCTGAATAGCACAGTCGCTGTGGGAAATCTATGTTCGGGACACGTTATGAAAATGACAGTGACACTGTTCATTAGCAAAGGTCCTAAAATGTTTATGTTAAAAATTTGGTGATGAAAGTCCATAAAATGAGAGTGCTACGAGGGTGTGTTGGGCAGTCTCCACGCATGCTCGTACCTTTGAAGCTGCAATATTTCACTCCATATTTTCAACATTGCCATTTTTCCACACCTCCTTAGGAAAAGTGCAGCTGTCATTTTTCACATCTTGGCTGAAATGTGTTTTCACTCTTCCAGCGCACAATAGCACAGTCACTGTGGGAAATCAGTGCTCAGGACACATTAAGAAAATCACAATGACACTGTTCATGAGCAGAGGTCCTAAAATGCATATGTTGAAAATTTTGTGATGAAACTCCATAAAATGTCTGTGTAACAAAAGTGTGTTGTGCAGTTTCCATATACCCTTGTAACTTTGCAAATTAGTAATATTTTCATGCCAGATTTTCAACACTGGCATTTTTTCACACCTCCTTATGAACAGTACTGCTGTTATTTTTCATATCCTGGCCAAAATGTGATTTTGCACTTCCGGTGCAGAATACCTCAGTCTCTGTCGGAAATCAGTGTTTGGGACAGATTAGGATCGAGCGAGTGAGAAAGGGGGAGTGACCAAGCTCAACTGAGCTCTGTCAGGACTACTGGAGATTTCTTTGTGGGAAGGAAAAGGCACCAATGCAGGCAGAAGCCCAGTACAAAGGGCAGCCTGCAGCGAGGGGAAACACAGATCGAGCGAGTGAGGGAGGGGGAGGGAGGGAGTGAGTGAGCTCAACAGAGCTCAGTTGGGACTGCTGCAGATTTCTTTGTGGGCAGAAAAAGGCAGCAATGCATGCAGGGGCCCAGTACAAAAGGGCAGCTTGCAGCGGCTGGAGAAACAGACCAAGCGAGTGAGAGAAGTAGAGTGAATGAGATCAATAGAGCTCTATCATGACTGCTGTGGATTTCTTTGGGGGCAGAAAAGGGTGGCAATGCATGCAGGAGCCCAGTACAAAAGGGCAGCCTGCAGCGCTGGCAGAAATGGAACAAGTGAGTGAGAGAGGGGGAGTGAGTGAGGTCAACAGAGCTCTGTCAGGACTGCTGCAGATTTCTTTGTGGGCAGAAAAAGGTGCCAACAGGGGCAGGAGCCCATTACAAAAGGGCAGTCTGCAGCGCCAGAAGAAACAGAATGAGCGAGTGAGACGGGGGAGTGAGCAACCTCAACGGAGCTCTGTCGGGACAGTTGCAGATTTCATTGTGAGCAGAAAAAGGTGGCAACATAGGCAGGAGCCAGTACAAAAGGCCAGCCTGCAGCTGCAGCAGAAATGGAACAAGTGAGTGAGAGAGGGGGAGTGAGCAAGCTCATCAAAGCTGTGTCAGGACTGCTGCAGATTTCTTTGTGGGCAGAAAAAGCCACTAACGCAGGTCAGGAGCCCAGTACAAAAGGGCAGCCTGTAGCACCAGGAGACACAGAACATGTGAGTGAGGGAGGGGGGAGTGAGTGAGCTCAACTGAGCTCTGTTGGGACTGCTGCAGATTTCTTTGTGGGCAGAAAAAGGTTGCAACACAGGCAGGAGCCAAGTACAAAAGGCTAGCTTGCAGCGCAAGCAGAAACGGAACGAGTGAGTGAGTGAGAGAGGGGAGTGAACAAACTCAATGGACCTGTGTTGGGACTGCTGCAGATTTCTTTGTGGGCAGAAAAAGACACCAACAGAGGCAGGAGCCCAGTACAAAAGGGCAGCCTGCAGTGCCAAGAGAAACAGAATGAGCGAGTGAGAGAGGGGGAGTGAACCACCTCAATGGAGCTCTGTCGGGACTGCTGTGGATTTCTTTGTGGGCAGAAAAGGGTGGCAATGCAGGCAGAAGCCCAGTACAAAAGGGCAGCCTGCAGTGCCAACAGAAACAGAATGAATGAATGAGAGAGAGGGAGTGAGCGAGGTCAACAGAGCTGTGTCGGGACTGCTGTAGATTTTGTTTGTGTGCAGAAAAAGGTGCCAACAAAGGCAGGAGCCCATTACAAAAGGGCAGCCTGCAGTGCCAGGAGAAACACAATGAGCGAGTGAGAGAGGGGGAGTGAGCAAGCTCAATGGAGCTCTATCATGACTGCTGCAGATTTCATTGTGGGCAGAAAAAGGTGGCAATGCAGGCAGGTGCCCAGTACAAAAGGCCAGCCTGCATCTCAGGCAGAAATGGAACAAGTGAGTGAGAGAGGGGGAGTCAGCAGGCTCAACAGACCTGTGTTGGAACTGCTGCAGATTTTTTTGTGGGCAGAAAAAGCCACCAACGCAGGCAGGAGACAAGTACAAAATGGCAGCCTGCAGTGCCGGGAGACACAGAACGTGTGAGTGAGGGACAGGGGAGTGAGTGAGCTCAATGAAGCTCTGTTGGGACTGCTGCAGATTTCTTTGTGGCTAGAAAAAGGTGGCAACACAGGCAGGAGCCCAGTACAAAAGTGCTGCCTGCAGCACCAAGAGAAACAGAATGAGCGAGTGAGAGAGGTGGAGCGAGCCACCTCAACAGAGCTCTGTCAGGACAGCTGCAGATGTCTTTGGGGCAGAAAAACATGCCAATGCAGGCAGGAGCCCAGTACAAAAGAGCAGCCTGTGGCACCAGGAGAAACAGAACGAGTGATTGACAGAGGGGTGGTGAGCGAGCTCAACAGACCAACGCAATCAACATTCGGCACTGACAAATGCTTGTTTATTTTAGAACTGACAATTGTGTAATTAATGGTTTCTAAATCAATCTTCACCTGCTGATTCTTGCTGGAATTGGAAAAGGTGGTTAGTTAAAGGTATTGGCCAGTAAATATCTGTGGCTCTGTATTCTGTTGAAAGAAAAGAGTATAGGAAATGAATGTTACAATTGCAGGCAAATGTATAATACTATATCTGTCATGCAGTTCTTTTAAAAAGTGGTGTAAATGTCAGAATTTTGGGGATGCTGTGCAGTGTAAGTTGATTCTTTGGATTTTTTTGTGGGGAAAGAGGGGTGGGTGTTTTTGTATGGTGTGTACTAGTAGTGTTGCCTTTGAGACTTATCTTAGTGGCTGTCAGTGTCTGAGGAAAGGACTTGTGGCCTTTTTCTTTTGTAGCTATCATTTCAATGTTTATGGAATAGCATATGGACAGATGGGGTGTATAATGCTTGTGTAACTTGTAGTACTTTTTTTGGCTTTACTCTAGTCCCACCCTTGAGTAGTAGGTATGTAGGTATTAATTTGTAGGGAATGAAAGGCCCAGGAGCAAGGGTGACAAGAGTGCGGGAGAAGGAGGAGGGGATGGTGGTGGACAAAAACACACTCCCTAAGCAAGGGAGGTGTGTTAGAGGAGGGCTTATATACAGGTTGTGGGATGAGCTTTTCCCCACATTAAACCTTGGGCAAGTCTTCCGATTCAATGTTTGTGGAATAGCATAAGGAGAGATGGGGTATATAGTGCTTGTGTAACTTGTAGTACTTTTGTGGCTTTACTCTATTCCCACCCTTGAGTAGTAGGTAGGTAGTAATTTATAAAGAATAGAAGGCTCAAAAAGATACCTCCTCCACTAATGGAGAGTATGACCCCCTGGCACTCAAGAGAGGAAACCCCCCCCGGTGGAGGAAACCTTTGAGGACCCATGGCTGGAGATCAGTAAATCCTCTGGGCATGATACATGGAGAAGGATCTAAGTTCTAGTAACCATAGCTAATTTGCATTTAGTAAGTTGCTTGGAGAGACGATAATCAATCATTGATCCATGGATGATGCAATTGTATGATAATCCTGAGGCTGAAGAGTAGATCTAGTCTGGATGAGCGATAGAATTCTGAGTATGAAGTAAATCCAAGAGAAGGAGGACAAATGAAGTCCACATTTCCAGGATGATGAATGATGCTTGTCCAATGGAACTGTAGTAGATAGAGGGACCATGACCAGATTGATAGGGTATTAAACTGGGAATGGTGGAAATGCAATGGTAGGAGAAGTCATTTGTAAATGATTCAACTTGTGATAGGTTTGAATGTAAAGATATGATCTGGAGGCTAGGAACTCAGTATTGAATGAGGAGTCACTAAAGAAATATCCATAGAGTAGAGTTTAAAAAGGGGTATTTGAGTGCCCTAGAGGTGATGGTTCATTCTCGATCCAAGGATGATACAGCATTAATGATGTTACTGAAGATGAAGAGTACATCTTTTCCATAGAGATGATAAAATCCTATGTATTAAGCAGATCCAGTTAAAGATGGGCTAATGTACATCATGTTTCTGAAGTGACAAAAGATGCACGTCCAAGGGATTGTAGGGGCTTAATTAGTCAGAAGAGCACAATTTGATCAATGTAAGATCAGAGAGTACACTGTTGGAGTTGTGATGATTTGTACAGTTACAGTTGATTGCCCTAATTCTTCTAAGGTTTGATGTTTGTGGTAGTCTAGAGGTAAAGAATCGATTAGTGAGCGTTAGGTCACTAGGTAAGCATTCCAAAGTAAGATGAGTAGAGGAGAGGAGATTTTGAGTGCCTGATGAGAGTAATGCCATAAATGAGTAGTGAAGCACTAGAAGGAGATTTGCAGAGCCATCCAGATGGTAGCCTAACATATATGAGGAATGATTAGAAATTTAGTATAAGGCATAGATGGTTTCTTTAGTGATAATGTTCATGACTTTATGTTCAAATCCTCTCTGGTACGCTGCCTGAAATAAGTGTGGGTATTCCTATGGTGTGATCATTTAGGAGATGCACTGTGGTGGCATAGGTGATTAAGTATATGGGTAATCCAATGCTGAAATATGTGAGAGAAGCTTGGGGTGGATGAGAGGAAGAGTCTGAAGACTGGATTGGTAGTAAGATCAATTAGTGCAGGATGCCATAGGAATTTAGTGGTAAGGTTGGTTAATACCAATTGGGATGCAAGGCTGAATTGGTAAATTTGTCTTGGTTGTTATGGATTGTCAGTTAGAATTCAGAAGAGCCAGTTCTTGGTTATGGTCTTTGCTTTAGAGAGTAACTAAGGTACTTCAAGAAAAGAGGCTGAAGGATCCGCTGGAGAGCATTTGACCCAGCTCAAAGTACTAGGTGAAAAATAAGAATAATAGCATAAGGAATAGTGATGTCCAGGAGCTAATTCGAGGTTTAGATGGCGTGGAGTCAGTAATCGGTTAGCTATGGAGATCCCACAATGAATATTCTGGATGATATCTGTGCCATTCCTAAAACAAGAAATTACTTTTGGGAAGTAGGGGCCAAGTAACCTGGTCATCAGAGTCATTGTTGAAATAAGAGGCAGCAGAAAGTAAAATGGACGAATATCCACAGTTGAATAGGTTATCTTGCAATTCCTGGTAACTGTAAAAGCAATGCTGATTACAAAGTCTGAGTATAATGGGAGGAGTTAAATTCTTTTCCATATACAAGGATAACTGATGAGACAAGGCATATGGAGGCATCATGGTGATTGGATGAACAAGGATCGGAGGGTATATCTGCGAGAGACGGAGGAGATCTTCCAACTGTCCAAGCAAATGAGATTGCATGCATGATTGTGAATAACTAAATGGGCAGTGTGAGACTTCTAGGATAATGTAAGAGTCCATGGGCATATAAGCCAAGAAATGTTTACTGGCAGTAGTATTACTCCAGAGAAAAGGATAAATGATCAAATGAGTGGTGGAAGAGTACTGTTAGAAGGCTGGACTAGAAGTAGGGGATGGATCGTATGGAAAAACAGATGGCTGGTTATAAGTACGGGTCTGAGTTAGGATATAAGACCCAAAAGAGCCACAGCAAACAGTACGCAGCCCTGAGCCAGAAAGGCAGAGAGGAGAAGGCAGGCATGTGAAAGTGAAGGAAGTCTGGAGGGATCCTGAGGAACTGAAGGAAAAAGCAGAGGAAGCTATGAGCCAGGTGAAGCAGGACAACATTCAGAGCAGGAAGGAACACGACCACGTTGGATTCACTGTGAACAGCAGCAAATTGCAGGAAGGCTGAAGTAAGGCATCAGATAATGATCCAGGAAGGCTGAGGAACCAAGCTGAACTCCAGAAGCAACAGGAGTCCCATATCTGACGAGGGCTGAAAATGACCAGGAAATGATGGAAGGAGCTGTAGTGATGAAGGACGAGGGTCCAAACCTGCAAAGAAAACAAGGACATACAACATTGAACTGGTGACCTGCCGCAAAGACATTCGTGAGGCAGTTGACTTGGAGACAGAGAGGGGGTGAACAAGTCAACAGGATCCATATAATGAGGGAAAGAAGGCCGGATGGAAGTAACAAGTCGAAGAAGTTCAGGTTCCACAGTCAAAGTTGCAGGCAGAAGTAGGAGGTCCAGGTCCAGGAGGGTCGAGGCATCTGGTAGCAGCTGGAGAAACCCATGCGAAGCTGTGAAATGGAAGGAGATGCATCCAGAAGGGACATTTGAGGCAATAGGATCTTTACTAAAGTCCGCTAATGAATGAAGAATGATGAGAGAACTTGGGTGAAGAAGTTCCTGTCTGGTATGGAGGTTGCAATTCACAGATGTGTAGAGGCAAACAGTAGAGACAGTCCATGTTAGAGTCAGGATCCTGGCTAGGGAAGTCAGCATGTAGGTCGAAGGGTGTAGGCTGCAGGCGAGAGATGATGGAGAAGCAAGTTGGGCAAAGTCCAGGTCCTAAAGGGAATGGCAGCCGGATATCAGGCCAATGACATAGAAGATGAAGCAGTAGACTGTAGATGCAGGCAATCCTCAGGGACTGCAAAGATGGAAGGTGGTGAAGTGAAGCAGCACAAGTAAAATAATGAGGGCATGCAGAGTGTGAGAGTTCTATTCCCGAAGGGAAGCGGCAACTAATGTAAGGTAGAGAAGGCATGGTATGAGTCTGTCGATTGGGGACAGAGCTCCCATCCCCGATAGTCGTGGTGAGCTAACCTACACTCGATGCTGCCAAGCAGAGTTAGGGATGAAGGATGTCAGGTTGATAAGTAGGAGGAAGTCCCATTAACGAAGGAAAGCGGCAACTTGTATAAGGCAGATAAGATACGGTAACAGTCCAGAGATCATAGACATAGCTCTCATCCCCAGTAGCTGAGGTGAGTTAACCTTCACTCGATGCAGCCAAGTAGAGTTAGGGATGGAGGAGGTCAAGTTGGTAAGTAGGAGGCAGTCCCATTCCAGAAGGGAAGCAGCAACTGGTATGAGATAGATAAAGTAGGATTGAACTCAGTAAATTGTAGCCATGTAGCATGAGATATGACTGAAATGGAATCCCATCTCCAGTAGACAGGAAGCCTACCTTCGGTCAGCACCTCAGAAGGCACGAGTTAGGGATGGAGTCCGGAATACTGCTGGTATGGGCTAGCTAAAGTGAAAATGCTGCTGTAAAGAGATTGATTTAGGAATAGAGAAAGGCAGAGGAGGATGAGTCAGTAGTTGATGATGAATAAGAGGTATATTAAATACAAGTAGAAGGTAAGGAGACAGAGGTACTGAGATAGGTTGAGAAACACAAAAAGAATGGACATATAGGATACATGCCATAAAGTATATGCTAGGAATAAGGAAGAGGGCTCCATACCATAGGGAATATGGCCCTGGGTGGTAGTTAGGCATGAGATGTAGCTGAATACTGGCATCACCTGAGAAGGGCAGTCTTCACTATGACCATCATTTTGGATTGTGGTATCCCATGTATAAGGCTTTTAGGTGGTAAAATTTGAAGTTTAGGTGATGTGTACAATTATCAGAAACTAATCAATGGTCTGTGATATGATTTGACTACTGAGGTACCAGTTAGTTATGTTTAGTGTAAAACAAGCCATAGAAATCAATTGCAACAGAATTAAGCAATAAAGTAACACAGAAAAGGCAAGTAAACCAAACTAACAAGGTAGACCCAAGGTAGAACACACTGTATAGAATACAGCAATAAGCTAGTCCAGGCAAAGAGAAACATCAAATGTGAAATCGACAAAACGACCAAACCGGAGGCATAGGGTACAATATATATGGCTCAGGGCAGAGGTGAGGTGCCAACTTGCAAAAAATATTCATGCACTGTCTGGGGAGTAGAAGTGTATAACAATTACACTACAGTTACTTAGGTACAGTGGCACCCGAGACTAAACAAGTAGTAGTAAAATAGCTGGATTGGAAATGTGGAACTGGTGCCAGATTAGGTTAAATTACATGGTCTGTGCTGAAAGGATAACACCACCCGGTCAATTGTGAGGAGATGTAACAGTAACGGCCTATGACTCAGTCCTACCTTGATGAAAACAACCCAAATTGAGGAAAACAGGACACAAAAGTACTGACTGCAGCTTGGCTATGACAAACAGTGAACTATGGGTGAGACTGTATTGTGTCGCTGAATGTAGCTTGACTATGCGGGAATGGAAACTGGAGAGATGTAGTCCAGGAGAGGGGTAAACAGTAAAGGTATATGGCCTGGGTAACGGGGAGTCCAGAAAAGAAGCTACAAGAATAGCGGGGAATGGAGACAGACGTACTGAAAAAGGAAGGGAGCTTGCATGAAGGGAAAAAGAGGACAGGTGAGTGTAGCAGACTGGGGATGCCTGGATGCGTCATGGGAGCGTTGGAGCAGCAGGGATGCTTGGAGGCAGCGTCTGGTAGGGGAGAGAGCCCAAAAGAAAACCAAGGAAGAATGGGACAGGAAAACCACCAGGACTGAGGTGAAGGGAGTGGGAAAGGAGCAGCAGGCAGCTGGAGCAGCCGTGGAAACAGACAGGGACACAGATAACAGTAGGCAGGGGAAAAAGGGACATGAAGGAGGGGAATAAAGGGAAGCCAAGAGCAACAAACCAGGAGACAGCAGCAACACCAAAGCACAGCCACACAAGCCACACAGGGAGCCCAGGGAAAACACACTCCATAAGCAAGGGAGGTGTGTTAGAGGAGGGCTTATATAGAGGTTGTGGGAGAGGCTATTTCCCACATTGAACCTCTGGCAAGCCCTCCCAATCTGTTTCCTGTGTGGAAGAGAGAATGAGAGAGTTGAGTTTTGTGTAAGGAATTATTGCTATTTTCCTTTGTTTTCTGTTTTTTTTCTTTTGCTGTTATTGTCTGTGCTATTTTTTTTTTAGTTTTGTCTTGCTCCTCTTTTTTTATATTATTCTACCCCAGGTTTTTGTCATGATTTTTTTGTATGATTTCTTTTTATGTTTTACAAAAGGAAAGTTTATGTTTCAGATCTTACCTTGAACAATGTTGAAAGTGATGTTTTTTCTGTGATAGTAGGTTTGTTGAAACAGGAACCCAGAATTTCAGATTACTTGCTGGAGATAGTAGATAGCTGCTTTGGATGTTGGGCTGTGGAATTTTTTGGTTCACAGCTGAGTATTGCAGATATTATTTCTGTTGCTGTTCATTTATTTTGGCATAGTCGTTTAGACTTCGTAGCTGCTTATGTCCTGAAATGTGTTTCATTTCAGTGGGGGGATCTCCAGAATCAGTTAATTTTTGTACGAGATGATTTTTTATGGAGTGATTGGTCAGTCTTTTTTCTGCATGAACAGATGATTTTTCGATCATAGTTCTGATAATTTTGACCAGTTTATTAACTCCCACTGGTTGATTTGTAAACCAGCAGCTCTCTGTATGTATTCCAGCATGAGGGTTAGTCGCTAGGAAAAAAGGTGATTGTTCTGTTAGGGCTTGTGGTGGTCGTCTTTTTAAGTAGACTAGGTAGGTTTGTAAAGGGGATATTTTTGATTTTCTGGCCTTTGTATGCCCTTGGTTTGATTTTCCTGGAGTCTTTAGGATTTGTTTCAGTGCATGTTTTGATCTGCCTTTCTTGTGAAAATTCTAGGAATCTTCTGTCTTGATCATCACTTTTAAGTGTAATATCTCCCCATTTGACATTGCGAGTCTCCATCTTCCCTCCGACTCCAAAACAAAGAGTTACAGTAAGCCACATGGTGTTTAGTAAGGCATCAGTGGAGTTAGGTCCTAGTAGCCCCTTATTATACAAAGTGTCTATAATTGTATCAGTGAGTTCATCAGCAGCCATGGGCTTCGACCCTTTTCCTTCACTCTTTACATTTTTTTGCCTGCTTTGTAGGACTTGTCTTGCTTTCTCAAATGCAGAAGACGTTGATAAGGATTGCATGCAGTTTTTAATTTTTAAGAATCTTTCTAAACTTTGAAATGTAGATCAGCGAGTCAGCAGTTCAGATAGGGTACTGTCTTTTTTTTTTTGCATCGCATGAAGTAATGGCATAAATATTGGTTTAATTATTTGGGCTGTATTTGCTCTAAGGGTACCTTGATGCCAAACTTCTCTGTGATATATCTTGAAACCATGGCTATGTCTGCTTGTGTTGTTCTTGCTGTAATTATTTTCTTGCTTTATCTATGAAACTGTCAATTTGTTCGATGTCTATGGGATTTCTGTAGGAAATTTGATTTCTGTACCTGTCACAATATTTGTAGTTTCTGTTTCTTCTGCGGATTGGGTCTGAAATGCACCCGGAGGTGGACAGCTGCTCAGGTTGTAGTAATTCCTCTATTCTTTGTTTTAATTGTCTTCATTGGAACACGCCATGCTTGCAGAATCTGTTGACAGTTTTGTGCTTTTTTATTGAGAAAATATAAAAAACGCTGTTTTGTGTATGTCGGCTGCGCTACTCGAATGTGCAGGAGTTTTAAACCCCATTTTGGGAGTATGGTGGTATGAGAGGTTGTCTTTTTTACCTCATGTAAGGAGCTCGTCGTGAGGTGACATCTCATGTGGCAAGATTACCTGTCTCAATTTTTTTTATTTTTTTTGTTGAGTAGAAAGTAGTCCGGTACTGTGTGTGTAAATTATTACTGTGTATATGAATTAAATTTATATACATAGTTACTCAGATAAATGGATTTATGTAACTGTGTTTATGACCACCCCTATTGCATAAAGATATTTACGCAATAGGTGTGGAACCAAAAGCAACTGCATAAATCCATTTATGTCCACATACATGGGATAAATCTAACCACCCTAGATTTATCCCACATATGTGGAATAAATGCAAACTGTCAATCAAAGCTTTTTTGTTCACTTTTTTGACAAAGAAATGTGAATAACTTTAAAACGAAAAAAGATAGCATATTACTGTGAGCACGAAAAATGTTCAGCACAAAAATATCTACAAAATGAGTGGTGTTTCATTCATAGATACCTTTTAGTTTTTTTGTAATTAGCAAAAAAAAGCATAAAATTAAATGTTCTTTTCACTTTTTCAACAAACAAATGTAAATCACTTTAAAACTAAAAATGATAGCATGGTACTGTGAGCACGAAAAATGTTCAGCAGAAAAATATCTACAAAATGAGTGGTTTTTCATTAATAAATACCTTTTAGTTTTTTTATAATTAGCAAAAAACAGCTAAAATTCAATTTTTGTTTCACTTTTTCGACAACCAAATGTGAATAACTTTAAAATAAAAAAGGTAGCATGATACTGTGATCATGACATTTGTTCAGCAAGAAGTTCTCTACAAAATGGGTGAGTTTCATTTAATAGCTACCACCACGCTAGGTGGACATACACTAGGAAAGTTAACCAAAAATCCCAGAAATTATCATTTAAAAAAAGAAGATAAACAGTCAAAACCAAATGTTCCTGCACTGATAAGAAGCATCCCTATTGCATAAATGAAATATACAATGGTGAGCTGTCAGATAAATGATTTATCTACACTTGTGCTGTTTGACCTCGGACATCTCACTCGTGTCTTACACCACTTGTGAAGTTATCTGAGGTCAAACAGCACTTGTGTAGAAAAATCATTTATCTGACTGCTCACCGTTGTATATCCCATATTTATGCAATAGGTGTGGAGCCAAAATCCATTGCATAAATCCATTTATTTCCACATATGTGGGATAAATCTAACCACCCTAGATTTATCCCACATATGTGGGATAAATGCAAACTGTCAATCAAAGCTTTTTTGTTCACTTTTTTGACAAACAAATTTGAATAACTTTAAAACAAAAAATGATACCATAGTACTGTGAGCATGAAAAATGTTCAGGACAAAAATATCTACAAAATGAGTGGTGTTTCATTTATAGATACCTTTTAGTTTTTTTATAATTAGCAAAAAACAGCAAAAAATTAAATTTTCTTTCCACTTTTTCAACAAACAAATGTAAATCACTTTAAAACCAAAAAGGTAGCATGGTACTGTGAACATGACATTTGTTCAGCAAGAAGTTGTCTACAAAATGACTGGTGTTTCATTTAATAGCAACCACCATGCTAGGCGAACATAAACTAAGAAACTTAACTGAAAGTCTCAGAAATTATCATTTAAAAAAAAAAAATAAACAGTCAAAACCAAATGTTCCTGCACTGATAAGAAGCACCATATTGCACAAATGAAATATACAATGGTGAGTTGTCAGATAAATGATTTATCTACACTTGTGCTGTTTGACCTTGGACACCTCACTCGTGGCTTATGCCACTCGTGAAGTTACCCGAGGTCAAACAGCACTTGTGTAGATAAATCATTTAGCTGACAGCTCACCATTGTATATCCCATATATATATAATTATTTATATCTTAAGTAAAACCCAAACCATGCTGACTCCATGGTATTCTGCAGTGGCTGATTGCTCTTGCATGTTGGTGGTAAAGGACTGAGTCTTGAGCCCTGAATATCAGAACTGAAGGCCAACAAGGAGGTCTCAGAGCATCCACCAAGATGCTGTCCTTGTAGGCAGGAGTAAAGACAAAGCACCATTCTGCTAGAAACTCCAGACTCTGGCATGGTGGAGGTGCCATAAGCAGCATGCAGGACCATGTGTCTTCAGACAAACTGCCATATGCTTGTGCATCTCAGAATGAGTGGGCAGGTAGTAAACTGCAAACAAAATGCCTAGCCCATCTTGGAGTGCTCCAGATGATGGCCTCCATACACACACTCCATGCCACCCTATCCTCCACAGCAGTGCAACTGTTAGCCTGACCCGGCTCCAGTCACAAGGCACTTCTCCCTCCTTTCCAATGGCCAGGAAGGGGAGGGAGCCCCTAGTGGTACAATGGGATCTTGGTGTGGGGGACATTCTCTACATAGGAGTGAATGTGACAAACAGAAGGAGCAACCAGTAGGAGGGCCTGAAGAAGATGAGCACCTGAAGCAAAGGCAGTAAAGAAATCCTGAAAACTATTATCAGCCATGGACTCTGAAAACCATAGCTACATAATAAACAATTATGGTTACTTCAGGACCTGTAAATCAAAATCTAGTGCCCTCCCTTCCCAACACTCACACACGCACATGTGCTGCCCTGGCAATGCCTGCATATATAAATGTCCATTTCCTTTTTTTTTAGTTCTTACCTTAGTTAAAAAGGGTTGTTAGTTGCATGTTTCAGCTGAAAAATGAGAAAGCTGGGCACCACGTACAAGTTCACCCAGTTCTTCACATTAAGAGGGCTGAATTGATGAAGGATCAACAGCACAATACTACAAACATAGAATCATAGAATTTGATGGCAGATAAGGACTACTTGGCCCACCTTGTCTGCCAGTTTTCATTACCTGTTTCATATGCCACAGATCCTAAATGATCTGCGTCTTACCCTCTCTTTCACATCACTAGAGTTCCTTTATGCCTGTCCCATTCATTTTTGAATTCTCCTACCATCTTTTCCCCTTCAACTTCTGCCTGGATGCTGTTCCATAGATACACCACCCTTTCAATGAAAAAAATATTTCTCATGTTAACCCTATGTCCCCCCCCCCATCTTCATGTCATGGCCCCTTGTTCTTGAACGTCTTTTTTTAAAAAGATGCTACTATCTTGTACCTTAAGGTACCCTTGAGGTATTTGAAAGTCTCTCTCTCATATCCTCCCTCTCTTTCCTCTGCTCCAGGGAATACATATTGAGATCCTCCCTTCTTCCTTCATATGACTTTTGGTGCTGCCCCTACACTATTGTTGCCCTTCACTGAACCGCTTCTACTGTGTCTAAGTCCTTTCAGAGATGAGGCCTCCAGAACTGGACACAGTACTCTAGATGAGGTCTCACCAATGTTTTATCAAGTGACATCACTACTTCCTTCCTTCTGGTGGAGATACCTCTCCCTATGCACCCCAGCATTCCACTGACATTCTTCAGAACCTTTTCACATTGTTTGGTAACCTTTAGATCATCAGATATGATTACTCCCAGGTCCCTTTCCTGTTTGGTGCCCATCAGTACCTTCTCCCATCATATACTTCTCCCCCGCATTTCTGTGCCCCAAGTGCATGATCCTGCATTTCTTTGCACTGAAAATTAGCTGTCATATCCATGACCACTTCTCAAGCTTGATTAGGTCCCTTCTCATTTTCTCTACCCCTCCTGGAGTGTCAATCCTGTTGCAGATCTTCGTGTCATCTGCAAAGAGACACACCTTCCCTTCCAGGCCCTCTACATTATTACTTATGAAGACATTAAAAAGGACTGTTCCAAACACTGATCCATGAGGGACCATGCAGGTCAGCCCCCTCATCATCAGATTAAACTCTTTTCATCAATACCCTCTATGTCCTATTGCTCATCCAATTTTTGACCCAGTTTACCACCCTGGGACCCATTCCCATTCAGCCTAGCTTGTTTCCTAGCCTCCTATGTGGGAGGGTGTCAAATGCCTTGCTGAAATTGAGGTAGGCCACATTCACTGCCCCTCCCTGATCCACATCCCTAGTCACCCAGTCAAAGAACTCTATCATATTTGTTTGACAAGATCTTCCCACTGTGAATCCATTCTGCCTCAGATCCTATGATCCATTGAAGATATATCACAAACCTTTCCTTTAGTAGTGTTTCCATTAGTTTCTTCACCACCAAGGTCAGGCTGACTGGCCTGTAATTGCCAGCCTCCTTCCTCCACCCACTTTTGTGGAGAGGGACTACATGTGCCCTCCTGCAGTCCTTTGGTACCACAACCATTTAAAGCAAACTGTTGAACAGGGCTGTCAGTGGTGCTGCCAGTACTGCACCTCCATGAATTCTCTTAATACTCTGGGATGTATCTCATCTGGCCCCATTGCTTTGTCCACTTTTAGATTAGTGATTTCCTTTAAGACCCCTTCCTCCTTAAATGGACTGGTGTCCACTCCCTCCCAGTGGTGCTTCCATCACTTAAGTTTGGTCACTCCCCCTTCCCTTCTTCTATGAATACTGAAGAAAAATACTTGTTCAGGGTTTCTGCTTTCTCTGCACACTTCCCTCTCTCCCTTTTTAGTCTCATAATCTCACCCTTAATCTTTTTTCATTCACTAATGTACCTGAAAAGGTTCTTGTCCCCTTTTGTTATTGCCTGGCCTATTTTTTCTTCTGTTTATGCCTTTGCACTCCTGATTGCTTTATCCACCTCTCTCAGCTTTTCCAGATACAGTTCCTTGTCTTCTTCCCTCTGTTTCCTTGAACCTCATGAATGGCATCCTTTTTGCCCATACCTTCTTGGCCACTTCCTCTGAGAACCATAGCATTTTTTTTGTTTGTTTTGCTTACTTGCCTAATGCGATGGCTTCTCACCTCTGATATTGCTCCCTTATGATTCTCCCATTGTTCATCCACCCCCCCTTTTTCTCCTTCCCTCCTGCCAGTGATTTCCTAACTGATTTGCTAAACAGACCTTTATTGGGAAGGGGCATTCTTCCAGAGAATTTGACAGAGTGGTAGAATATGCACTGCAGATACCAAGGGAACAATTAGTTCAGTATAAAGAAAGGACTACCACCAATAGAATACCCTTAGTAGTCACATATCATCCTGACTGGAAGCTTCTACATAAAGTAATTAAGGACCTCCAATCAATATTTAGTGAGGATGAGATCCTAAAATGTATTTTTCATGAACTACCACTACAGTCTTATAAGTAACCACCAAATTTAAC
Organism: Neoceratodus forsteri; assembly: GCA_016271365.2. Taxonomy (NCBI): domain Eukaryota; kingdom Metazoa; phylum Chordata; order Ceratodontiformes; family Ceratodontidae; genus Neoceratodus; species Neoceratodus forsteri. The sequence goes on from CM057456.1 coordinate 118,515,941, forward strand.
CAACCTGATCATTAGGAGTAACTTGCACCAAAATAAAATAACAGAACACTAGATGGCAGAAGACCCTGCAATTATGCTAGATGAATGATGTGTGAGCACATTTCTACTTCTGATTGTATCAATACTCCACAAAACAGACAATTCCAGATACAGGGGAACTATACATGTGCATTTTGAAATGTTGTTTATTTTATTCAATGCAAGAGATGTCCACAAACAGGGTACGTAGGACAGATGGGACAACCTCTCTGCAAACTAATGAACTCACATGGACATGCTATTGAAATGAGGATGACTGAAAAACCAGTGGGACAGCACTTCTGCCAGTCTGGTCACTCCAACTCAGATTTGTTGGTACTGGTTTTCAAAGGACATTTCAATAGTACACAACAGAAACAGGCTTTCAAGGTCAAGCTCATTTTACTTCTCCTTATGGTGGGAGACAGGATGAACATTGATTTGGGTTTTATGCCACATTACACTGCTTAAACTTTCACTGGCTTCAGAAACAACACATGGACATACATTATGGTATTGATATATGTTCACATACATAACTGATATATATTCCTTCAAACTAGTTATCTATGCATTGGTTTTACTGGGGGGGGTAAGGTATGGTGGCGGGTGCTAGATTCCCCAAGTTTTTGTTTCAGATTTCTAGAACTGTTATTGTATGTACAGAGGATTTGCTATATACTGACACATTTTATACAGGGACATATTAGGATACAGTATCTCGCTAACTAGGGAGTCTTTGTTAGGTTTGATTTTTAATTGTGTACAGACACTTGCCATTCGGTACAAAGTTGCAGATGAATCATGGTTGAGTAGTATAGGTTTTAATATGCATGCATAATATTGACTTGTTGAGCATAGGACTGAGGACATGCATCTCCTGATAGGGCCAACACTGTATGGAAGTGTGAAATAGCTTGTGAACAGTTATTGTTCAAACCACTACAGCTTATCTTTAAACCCACTATTTGCCATACACAAAGGCAAATTCTTTTTTAGGAGACTGTTTAACATTATATACCATGATTTCTTAGCCTATTCTAACTTGAGTTTAAAATCACTGTTATTTTCAAGAGTATGCACTAACACACACAGGCAAGATCTTATTTGAATTAGGTGTGTTCTGTAGTTTCTCTCAGATTAAGAGTTATTCTTTCTGCAAATTTGACATTGAAATGCTTTCCATTTGGACGGGACTCTGTCTGTTTTATGAGTTCTTTCAAGAAGGGAGTTATCTAGTCTGTGACATTTGCCCTTGAAATGCCATTCCTTGATAGTAGTCAGCCTGTGTTCTGACTTTTAAATGAAAGATTTTGGCCAATGGGATTTTTTACAACTTTTATGTTTGTTTTTGTATGTTATGATCTAGTCTTTAACAGAATGCATTCTTCCAAAACAACTGGCATTACCTTCTGATGAAGGACTGTGTTTAGTCCAAAAGCTAAAGCACTTGTTTTCTGTTTTAGCATCTATGTTGTTCCAATAAAAATGATCAACTCCTCTTTTTTATCTGAGTGACTTCCTAAGACATTCTCCCATCTTTGCAATGTTGTCCTGCCTGAAATCCAGGACCCTTGCTTTCATGTGGTTTGACTCTTCTGCTGTTCTCACATTGAACCACACCATATTGTGATCACTTGATCCCCAATGGCTCCCCACTTTTACAGATGTAATTCTGTCCCCGTTGGTGAGTATCAGGTCTAAAGTCATACGTTCTTGAGTGGGCACCATCACTAGCTGTCTTAGCCAAACCCGCTGTTGGGCTTCCATTATGTCTCTGTTTCTGGTTGAGGCTGCAGCCTGGTTGCTCCAATCCATATCTGGTAGATTGAAGTCTCCTAACAGCAGCACCTCCCCTTTAGCTGTCATTCTGTGGACGGTGTCTACAAGCACACTGTCCAGCTCTCCCTCTTACTGCAACTCATTATCAGTATTTGACAATTTAAAACAGTTTCAGAAAAGGTGAATGGGGTGACCTTGTAAGTGATGCCAAGCATACTCATTTTCGGCTGAAATATACACTAACTGCACCTTTATAGAACAGATAAGAACTATAAAAACCGGACAGCACATGACTGAGGGGCACTAGATTTTTTCATTTAAGTGTGTGCGTAATTTACAAATCATAAGCTACCCAAAAACATATTAGTATCAAATGTATCTAAAATCAGTTAATAAACCTGAGCCAAATGTGTTACCTTTGACATGTTTGACTAATTTAAATGAGAGAGGTGGTCCTCTCCTATTACAGTAGTTTGTTCCTTAGTTGGTAGCAAATGTGGTTTGTTATTTTTGTCCTGAGATATATAAATTCCATATAGAGGTTCCAAGGACTGTAATTCTAAGGCCTGCTTGCCTGTCTGTATGACTGTCTGTCTGTCTATCTATCTATTTGTATATATCCATCTATATAATATTGTTCCTTATGCATATCTCAATATAATTATTGTGCATAACTATTTCACTTATTGTATTTATTCATGACTTTTTTTGTGCTCTGGGCCTATTGTATATAACAATTTTTATTCTCTTTTTGAGTTAGTATTTTGGATTATGCTGACATTTTCTTTTGGCATAGTGCTGCTTTAATAAATTCATTTTCCTTATTGCATTCACTTTTGGTTTATGTGCCACTTTACACCCAGTTTACTATACTGTACCTCTCCTTCCTGCTGTAACCCCTTTCATAGTTGCACCTAGAAATTAACATCAGATTTGTCTATCCTAGCTAAAAATTATAAATAAATAAAGTTCACTTGTCTTGTTGGTTGTACATTGCATTCCACTTGTACGCATGTTGGATGTGTGGACATTCCAGTTACATGCATAAAATGGTATGCCCCAGTCCCAATCCATGTACATAACGATACAAAAAACGTACTTGCATGTACATCAAATTTGGTTTGCATGCATACTTTCTCCTCCAGACAGTGTTTCCATAGGAATTAATGCTGTCAATCACACATGTTAAACAAGTGCTAACTGTGCTGCCAGTGTTACTTATATGTTATACATGTAGATATTAGTTTCAGCGTGTTTGTCAGAAGCAGCAGTCATGGAAAAATAAGTAGTAATAGCTCAGAGTAGGCAAGATTTGATGAACGGGTATGTTTTAAATGAGTCTGATGCATTCAATATGGTAAACGTGAGCAGGAAGTGAGAAAGTGCATTTTACTAAGTAGCTCCATTGATTTCAGTACAATTTCAGTTCTCTGCAATTTCAGATGTAGAATGTTCCAAGCATGTGCATGCGTCAGGAATTGACTGCATTTCTTTTACTTCTGAACTTCTGCTTTCATTGCAAAATGTTATGCAGCACATACACTAAACGGTTCTGGGTTATCTGAAGTTGCTAGATCATGTTGTACAAACTATGACACTAACTATCTAGGACTTTGTAATGTTCATGTCATGGTATAGTTTGGCATCTATAATTGCAAATAAAATGTGCTTGCAACCCTAGGTTTATGTGAAGTATGTGTACAATGATATATTTTCTCAGGGAAACACAGATGAATTAAATTGGAGGCACCAAATGGAAATTACATCCATTTATCTTGTTGTCCAGCAATGAAATCAGTGAACTTGCTCATTTATATTGTGACAAATGTCTCATTAATCTTATGTCATCAAACATTTTGTTATGTTAAATGAAAACAGTATACATATGCTGTATAACATAAAACATCCATCTGGCTAATCTATTAAAGGGGAAAAGCAGCATTTAGATTGTTATTTTTATTATTTTTTTTTTGGTTCTGTTTTAGTGGTCATTTACTTGGCTTGGTGTTATTGACTATAAACCTTCAAAAATGGATAGATTTGGAGATTTATTCCACTAATTAAGCTTTGGGAGTAGTATTCATCAATTTAGATAAAACCCATGGGCCATCAAAGTCCTTTTGTAGGCATGCTTATGCAACATTTGGGAATGATTTTTAAGGTTTGGTGGGATTGGAATGATGATGGAATCACATATGTAAAGGGATGTAGGTACTGATGTAATCCAGAAGACAGGTAGTATGTGGGATGATTGCCAATTACTTTGGTAACACCTATTGTTGCTTTTTCTTATGCTCTCTCTGCTCCTGCTACAGGGACTACCTCCCTTTTGGGTGCCATGAAGACACAGGAATCCTCTTGAGAAAAGTTCCACACCTACAGTGGTAGTTGCACAAAAGTTGACTGGTAGCATGGTATAGCATGAGGTGCAGCGCAGTGGTAGCAATTAAATGACATGTATTGGTCTAGCACAAATACTGTACATTACCACATTACTGGTCAGCTTTTGTACAACTACCACTGTAGACATGCCATAACAACATTGTCCCCATAGATCAAAAATATATTGGGGAGAAGACCCAAATGTACGAATGAATGAAACAAACAAACACGTACTTCCCATAAGGAGACAGAGAGAGTGATGCAAATGGGAAAGGAGATTATAAAAATGTAGGTCCACTATCCAGCTCCAGCTATCAGCGGATAATTAATTATGAAACTATATCAATTATTTATGATCTTTAGCATAGAGAAGGTGAAAACCCCAGTTATGGAGAAAATCTTGGGGTACCCAAGGCCTAGACCACCCTTCCTCTTGAGCTTTGTTAGTGACTGCTCAGACTGCTTAATTTAGAAACCATTTAAGAAATATTGGAATGGAAGGCTCTTGCTCTATCCAACTAATGTGATAACACTATGCAGTGTCACTGAATCAATCTGCACAGCCAAAAGTGCACGCTCTTTTCTCAAAGAAAAAAACACCTCCCTGAAAAGTGTGATTTGATGAGAGCATCTACTGAACAGCTATTGCCAGTCTTCAAGTCTGTTGGGAGCATAGACCTGTCTGAGGGACTAATGAATAATGAATACAGAGGGAGATCAGGTGAATCACACGCAGATGCGGGGGCACTGTGTCAGGAGCTTGGTAAGAGTTTCAACCTCAAGATGCAGAAGTCATAAATGCTACATTTGGTGCAGCAGAATAAATCTGCACAGGTAGAATGGACATAAGGAAAAGAAGGGGCTTCACCCTCCGGGTGCAGACTTTAATCACTGCAGAGCAGCTTATCAAAAACAAGCAAAATGGCTAAGTTATTTAACCAGTAAGGATGTGCTCATGATGCTTATGAAGGCTGATGACTGAAGGATGAATAGATGAATACTTGTTTTCCATTTGTCGTAGCTGCTGAACTCAAGGATAGGGGACTGAATGGTGAATAAATTGTAAATAAATGAACTATTGTTCAAAGGATGAGTTAAAATAATATGAAGGAATAAACTGATATTCAGTAAATGCTGAACATATTTCTGAAGGCCAAAAACACAGCAGGCTGACCGCCCAGTCTGACTAAGGACTATATACACAAAGAAGCAGATCACAGCCACAGCCCTGGCCACCTCAGGGGAACAGCAGTGTTAACAGATGGAAGGAGGACCAGAATAGCACAGAATGCCAGAGGGTGGGAACACAGCTCCAGGGAACCAAGCACCAAGTCCAGATGAGAAAGTTAGGAGGGCAGAAGCTGAACGGTGAAGCAATGGGTGTGAGTGATCCAAAACAGCAGCAGCTATCAGTGAGTGACAGAAAAGCATGGGGGTATCTAATAGTGTAACCACTGAAGAATCTGGAAGTGAGGCAAAACCACATAAATGCAGCTGTAGGAAAAGGAGACAGCCACATAACAGCACAATGGGTGAACAAGAGTGGGGCAGGATGGCTAAAGACAGCAGGTGCAAGGCACCAGCAAGGCAGGAAAGAGGAAGATGTGTGAGTGAGTGTTGCTATAGCAAAGCTTGCTCATGCATGTGTCTTCCCTTCTGAAGCCACCACCTTGCTTACTCTTCTCCCTCTACAGTCAGCGGCTTCACTGACAAAAAATGAAATAACCATAAATTATTAAAACAAAATGTCCATAGATAAGTGTGGTGGGACGTACCCCCTTCAAATGAATAGAGTTATTTTTTGTTACTATTTTATACATTATAATGGTGAGTTGGAGAATAATGAAGGCCACTGTTCTACTAACAAGGCCCTTGTTAGTCGAGCGGTGGCCTTCATTAATCTCCAACTCTCCATCAATAATGTATAAAATAGTAATGAAAAAATACCCCCATTCATTTCAATTGTGCACACCCCTACAGTCTCCTTTGCCCTTTGTCATAATGTACCTGAGCATGGGGATGTGGAAATCAGCTTCATTGGAAGGGCATAAGCCTGACTATAGTGGGGCTCCAATAGTCTGTGCATAGTTTACCGTTCAACTGTTCATAAATGCAACAGAGAGCTCTAGAATGTCTATAACATCTCTAAAAGCTACAACTTATTTGTTTTGACTGAAAAGTGATATGCTAATCAGAAAAAATTCAAAAGTATAAGATTCATCTGTATATACCCTTGAGCAGTGCATCAGATCTGGGCTTAAACCCACTCAGTTACTAACCAATTTTTTCCTAGCTAAAGTTATGCCCACCCGGAAAAAAGAAATTTGTCATGATTTTTCTCCCTGACTCCATGCCATTCAATACCCATCCCCTATGAGTCATGAAGCTGCCCTATGGTGAAATGTGAAAAACGTATCAATATTTCAGTCCTTCCTCCTTTCCCAATCCCCCTGTAAAAAAAAAAAATATTTACTTTTATTTACCCAGACATAGGGCCAGAACCTGAAGCCTGGCACAGTGTGCCACCAGACCAGTTTTCAGTCTGCTCCCCATCTCTCCTTCTGCCAGAAGCTGGATGCTAGAACTGACTATCACAGGTCCCCATCATGGTCCATGACAAAGTCACCTCACCAACCGAACCCACCCATCCTGGGTTGCTTGCTTCTTGCTTGATTGCTGCTGTGGCTTCTGCTACACTGCACTGATCAAGGCCTATGAAGGCCACCCACACCACTGTCACCACTGCTGCTAAGCCTAACTTGCTGCCTTGGGGGTCTGTGCTGTTTTTTTGCATGGTGAGCATAGAAGAGTAAGTAGGTAGCCTAGTCCTGAGTTATCTTCTAGCTCTCCCTCTGCCCCTTCAGCCACGAGGGGTGATGGAGACTTACTAAGAGTAGACCAAAAAAAATATTCTGCCACAACACTGCTATTGAGAGTTCAGTGCTCACTGACTCCTCCAAGATATAGTGTGCAGTCTTTCTACTTAGTGGTGGGAAAGAGTGTTATACTTGCAAGACTCATGCGCTCTTTCTTGGCTGGAGCTCATTCACGTCACATGTGATTGTGGTGCTGCTAATAGGTGGAGAGAGTAGACAACACAATACAGACACAGTTGAGTCTGGAGAGTACCAGCAGTGTGAGCAAACACAAGCCAGGTGGTCACCTATTGTGCAAAAGATTAAATCTAAATTTAATGCCATTATTGCCACATCATAAGAACAACCTAGGCACAAATATGAGGGAGGCGTGGGGGCAACTGCCTCTGCCCTACCTAAATAGCACCGCTGCTTAATGGTAGAAATTTATTCTTAGGTGCTAATGCAATGCTTTTCACTATGTTCTGAGGTACTGTATCTCCATGTTTCATGATGTGTCCTGATCATCATGTGGGTTAGTGTCCCTCATTGTCCCTCATTTTGTGTCCATGTCCCTCTTTTTACTGACAAAATGAGTATGGTGCATGCTTCCAAGAACCTACTCAGCAGAAAGAGTGCTGAACATGGCCATGGTGTATATGCTCAATATGGAATGACAAAGGAAAAGTCAGATACAGAAGCAAATGATTTTATACCTTTTATTGGACCAACGTAGATGTAACAAAAAAGAACAATGTGCTTTAACTTTCAGACCAACAAGTCCTTCCTCAGAAGCTTAATGACAGTTATTTAGAAAATCTCATACTGTACTTTTTAACACCCAGATCATGCAGAAAAAAACTGAAAAAATGCCCATTGGTTCAAAATACTTATTTAAAAAATACAGAAGAATATGTCAGAGAACTTGAATAGTTCACCTTCAACTGAAAGGGCCTCAAGGTCAGACGTGCTTGGAACATAACATGTAAGAAGTACACTACACATAAATTAAAATGTTTAGAGTTACTTTCAGAAAAAGATAACAACTATTTGAGCAGAGAGTTCCTAAACCTAATTATAAGTGGTGTCACAGTGTGTATAAGAATGCATTAAATGAAAAGCAAACTCCACCTGTATTAAAGACATACTAAAATATAAGTAAAAAGTAAGCCCTGCAAAATATAACTACAGAAAGTATCTATATATGGCATACAAAGAGTAAACAGTAAAGATTACCTAAAATGAGCAATAGTTACACACTATATGGAAAGTAAAACTTAGCTGGAACCATTAAGCAGCTATACTCTCAAACTAGTTATTATGCTTCATAAACCTTAAGGCCTATAGTATAGTAACAGGAGTTCATAAAGGATAATACAAATTGGCAGCATAAGTGTCAAACAAAAAACTGCTTGTCAAAGACCACCAAGAAATTAAAACCATGCAGCCTGATATGTACAGATTTCAATAAATTCTCAGTTTATAACAACTTGATGTACTGAAAATGTCTAAGGAATTTGAATAGAAAATAATAGGAATTAAATTGTCCCCATCCCCAAGAAGATAACTAGTTTTAAGGAGATATATACGTGTATATATATATACACACACACACACACACACACACACACACACACATGCATGTATACACACACACATTCACACACATGCGAGCACACACGCATCCTAATGCAGCATTATTCACATCCATCAGTCCTTTTGTTACCCAAAGGGAAAGTAAGTGAGATGAAACAGTAATGGAGAAATACATTTGTAGCACTAAATATGCATAAGAAATTTGCATGGTCCAAAACAAAAAGGATAGGCTTCACAACACAGAAGCCCTCTTTGTACATCTGCAATGGGGGATGTTGACTGGCTATATTGGGCTTCCTGTATAGGAACATTAATGCTTTGACAGATGAGGCTAGGATGCTTATTGTAAGGTAAATATCGCTACCTGTACTGGATTATGGGGCCCTCCTATTTTTCAGTCAGGGAAGCTCTTTCTTATGAAATATCAACTTATATTAAACAGCATATGTAGATTCAGCTCAAGGGCCCCGGTAAGAACACACTATTGCTTATTTCAAGAAAATGAATGTTTACTCCCAGGAGCATAGAACTGAGTACAATACTGCAGTTTTTGCTTTTTCTGTCAACCACAGGGAGTCTCCTAGTACTCTTTATGGAAAGTTTTCAAAACATAGTAGGGTTTACTCAACAAGACATACTGAGGCCTCTTTATTTTACACAAATCCACACAGACTGTCCCAGACTAGACACTCATTTACCTGTTATGGCTCACAGCTGCTAAACAAATTATCATTAATCATGAAAAAAGCTAAAAGCATTAAGCACTTTAAAAAAATGCTTGTATCCCACTATAGCCAGATAACTCACTGGTCTTGCTACAATACTTCAACTGTGCATTTTTAATGTGTTTTTATCAGTGTCAACTCAACTTGTGTGTGTTTGGGTCTGTCCTGTATTTATTATGTCAATGTCTTTTGTACTTGTATGTCAGGCATGACTGAAAAAGGGCTGTGCCCAGTCATTTTCCTGGTGAAAAATAAAAAAAATGAAAAAAAAAATATATATCCAAGGCATTTCATGCAGTAAGCAAACAGTACTTTACAGATTAATTGCAATTTATTGACAACAATCAAAAGCCATTAAACAAATTGCAAAAGGATCAGAATTAATGAGTTTATCTCATTTTTATGGGAATCCATATAAAAATGCATTTTAATGACTCTACTAACAGTAGTATAAGAAATAGAAACTGATGTGTTTTTTTAGATGAGATTTGTACCAGCTTAGCTGCTGCATACGTGGCAAGCGTGCAGCATGTGAACCTGATGTGATGTTTAAATGATGTTCACACCAGCTTAGCTGCTGCACTCATGTCAAATATGCAACATGTAAACTTGATGTGATTTTTAGATGTTTACACCAGCTTACCTGCTGCACACATGGCAAGCTTGCAGTATGCAAACCTGATTTGCTTTTTAGACCTGGTTTGCTTTGGATCACTTTGTGTATGCCAACTGCATGGAAACATTGCACAATTAAGCATGTGACATGCATTCTGCATGTACATAGCACACCTATATCTCTGTAAGGTGTTGCTAGCCAAAACGTAAGAAATTTATGGCAGGATCAACTACAAGACAGCAGTGTGTGTCAGCTGTATTGATTTGCTATAGCTGCTGGTGCCAGGCTGTTTGTGGCAGTCTGCCAGTGCTAGGTGTATGTGCATGGCAGCCTTTCTGTGCTAAGTGTGGAGTCATCTCACTACTGGTGAGAAGGCTGTTAGGACTGGAAGGGGGCTGGAAAGCAGTACAGGCATGCGGTCACTTAGAAACATAGAATTTGACACCAGATAAGGACCGCTTGTTCCACCTAGTCTGCCCGTTTCCCTACCTAATGGATAAGCTGCAGATCCTAGTTAACCAACAGCCTAATTCCTCCTACCCCTCCACTAGAATTGTCTTATGTCTGTCCCATGCATTCTTGAATTTCCCCACTGTTTTTGACTCCACTAACTCCTCAGGAAGGCTGGTCCATGTATCCACAACCCTCTCCATGAAAAAATACTTCCTCACATTACCTCTGAGCCACCCCCTCTATCTTCAAGTTGTACCCCCTTGTTCTCATACATCTCTTGTTATGAAAGATGCTACCCTCTTGGACTTTGTTGATTCCCTTGAGGTACTTGAAAGTTTCTATGATGTCCCCTCTCTCCCTCCTCTCCTTGAGGGTATACATATTAAGCTCCTTTAATCTCCCTTTGTATGACTTCTGGTATAGACTCTGCACCATTTTAGTTGCCTTCCTCTGGACAGCCTCCATCCTGTCTATGTCCTTGCAGAGACTGGGTCTCCAGAACTGCATGCAGTACTCCAGATGGGGTCTCACCAACTGTCTGTAAAGAGGGATAACAACTTTTTGTTTTCTACTGGTGATGCCTCTCCCTATGTATCCCAGTAAACCACCAGCCCTCCTTACTGCCTTCTCACATTGCTTGCCCACCTTCAGGTCATCTGATAAGACTTCCCTCTGGTCCCTTTCCATTTTTGTTGTTGTTAGTGTCTCATCCCCCATTGTGTACTCTTCCCCTGGGTTTTTGTTTCCCAGGTGCATTACATTGCACTTCTTTGCTTTGAATCTAAGCTGCCATACATTTGACCATTCCTCCAACCTTGCCAAGACCCTTTGCGTCCTTTCCACCCTACCTTTTGTATCGACCCTGTTGCAGATCTTTGTGTCATCTGCAAAGAAACATACCTTTCCTTCCAGTTCCTCTGCAATGTCACTTATAAAGACATTAAAGAGGACTGGTCCTAGTACTGAACCCTGCGGTACCCCACTAGTAACCCCCCTTTCTTCAGAGTGAACTCCATTTACTATTACCCTCTGCATCCTATTGTCCAGGCAATTTTTTACCCAGGCTACCACTTTGGGACCCACTCCAAGGCTGGCTAACTTGCGTATTAATCTTTAGTGTGGGACTGTGTCAAATGCCTTGCTAAAGTCTAGGTAGGCCATGTCCACAGCCCCTCCCTTGCCTACTACTCTGGTCACCCAGTCAAAGAAATCTAGTAGAGTCATCTGACACAACTTTCCTGCTGTAAAACCATGCTGCCTTGGGCCCTGTGCCCCACTTCCCTCTAGGAACTCAACAATTCTTTCCTTCATAAGTGATTCCATCATTTTCCCTACCACTGAGGTTAAACTACAGGTCTGTGGTTTATCGCCTCTGTCTTGGTACCACTTCTGTGAAAGAGAATCACATCTTCCCCCCTCCAGCTCTCAGGTACCACACCATCCTCACATGATTTGTTAAAAAAGGGAGGTATGTAGTCATTGTAGAATAATGTGATATGTTTTGGCCAATCAGGATACTGGATTACCACTGATTTTCTTACCCATTTTATATATATATATATATATATATATATATATATATATATATATGTATATGTATAAGGGATATGCAATGGAAGCAAGTGTAATAAATGATTTATCTGCACAAGAGCAGTTTGACCTCGGGTAACCTCATGAGTGGCGTAAGCCACAAGTGTGGTGTCCAAGGTCAAACTGCTCGAGTGCAGAAAAATCATTTATTACACGAGTTTTCCATTGCATATTCCATTTATACAATTCTTTTGTTTTTGCTGTTGTAGGGGGCATTTGTTAGTCAAAAAAGTGAATACAAATTGAATTTTCTGCCATTTTTTGTTGATTATTGAAAATTTAAAAGGAATCTAGAAGCAAAACACATCTCATTTTGTAGATATGTTTATGCTGAACAACTTTTGTGCTCAAAGTACCATACTATCTTTTTTGGTTTTATGTTATTTGCATTTGTTTGATGAAACAGTGCACAAAAATTGAATTTTTGCTGTTTTTCACTAATTCTATAAATGAAACACCACTCATTTTGTAGCTATTTCTGTGCTGAATAAACTTTGTGCTCACAGTACCATGCTATCATTTTTCATTTTAAAGTTATTTGCATTTGTTTGCGGACAAAATGAAAAAAAATATGAATTTTCTGCTGTGTTTTTGCTATTTATCAAAAAATCTATAAGGTATCTATAAATGAAATACCACACATTTTGTTGATAATTTTGTGCTGCACTACTTTCATGTTCATAGCACTATGCTATCTTTTTTCATTTTAAAGTTATTTGCATTTGAATATAGTTAGTACTGGTACTGAGGCTAAACATTCTAAATGAGTTCTGGAGTAATTGTGACATATCTACTATGTGAATAAATCTATGATGATGCGTCTACTATGTGGATAAATGCAAAATTTTGAATTTATCCCATAGTAACTCAGAGTTATCTCATAGGATTTATGTCCATGCCTATTGCTATATATATATATATATATATATATATATATATATATGATGCTAGACTACCAGGTATAATATCAATCATTATCTTTTCATTATGCTGGGGGGCCGCTAGACTAGCAGGGATATAAAATGTATTTATAATATAATACAATACAGCTTGGGGCGCCACTAGACTACCAGAGATGTGAAGAAATACAGGGGGTTGGGGGCACTAGACTACCAGGGCCCTACATAGGGTAATATATTTTATTGGGGGGCCACTATACTACCAGGGATGTTAATATTTTATTGTGATGGGGGAGCACTAGACTACTAGGGATAGGTATTACATTATTTTGGGTATGCAGATGTGGCACAATGAAGCCCCCTGACCAAAACCCATCTTTATTTAACACTCTACTGCACCCCTGGGCTGAGAAAATTGATTTTTTCATCTGGCCATCTCGTCCTTCGCTCTTTATTCATGAGCGAGCAATTTCTTTGATCGCGAGCATGCAAATACTTTGACCGTGAGATTCTTTGATCGCGATCGTGCATCGCAAGTGAGGGATGAGATGGCCAGAAGAAACAATCAATTTTCTCAGCCCATGGGTGTCATAGGAAGTCAAATAAGGATGAGTTTTACTCAGGGGGCTTTGTTCTGATGAACCATCGTGGTGGTTTACCGCAATTCCTTCAATTTTTTTTGATTTATAAGGTTTTTTAATCTTTGTTCATGAGCCTGCAAATTCTTTGATCGTGAGATTCTTTAATCGCCATCTTTGATCGCAAGGGAGGGACAAGATGGCCAGATTTTTTATAATGTAATAGATAGGGAAATTTTAGTAATCTTTCATATTGAATATCCCGGGAACGGTTTGGTCTTTTTACTTGAAATTTGGAGGGTGTTTACGGCATGTCCTGTAGATATGAATTCTTGCATTTATGTGTCAGAGAAAATTTATTTTGAGGAGATATTGTGTGATGCACTTTACGTGTTGCGGACAGTGTTTTGCTTGTGGTGGTGGCTTGAAATTGATAGGATACCTAGCCTTCATGTCATTGATGTAGTTTTCAGTTGTTGTGTGTGTTAAATGTCAACAAGTGCAGAACTGTGCCAGTCTGATGAATGAAAATCTCATACGTTAAAATGTTATATCTCGGACACGGTTTGGTTTTTTCACTTGAAATTTGGAGGGTGTTGACAGCATGTCATGTGGATGAAAATTACAATGTTTCCATGTCAGAAAATATTTTTTGGGTGCAGATATGGCGTGGTGCAGTTTACGTTCTTCGGACATTGTTTTGCTTGTGGTGGTGGCTTGAAATTGATAGGATACCTAACCTTTGTGTCATGGATGTAGTTTTCAATCATTGTGTGTGTTAAATGTCAACAGGTGCAGAACTGTGCTACTCTGATGAATGAAAATTTCAAATTTTGATATGTCATATCTTGGACATGGTTTGGTCTTTTTACTTGAACTTTTGAGGGTGTTGACTGCATGTCCTGTAGATGTTAATAGAGGTGTTTACATGTCAGACAATATATTTTTTATGGACATATTGTGTGGTGCAGCTTATGTTTTGTGGACAGCATTTTCTATTATTCTACTAGATTAACTTTTGTTTGGTGGCTGGCCTTGCTGTTGTGAATGTACTTTTTAGTCATTGGGTGTGTAATGTGGCCTGACACTTACAAGTTGGTGGAAGTGCGGGGCCCACCAACTTGCACAACTTTCTTCTTTTCTATTCTTTCTTAAAAAGTAAGGAAATTCTATGCAAAAATGTTCATTAATGCATCAGTTTGGGTTCTTCTACAGTTAAAAAAGTGAGGAAATTCAATTTTATGGTCCCCACCTCTTGCACCCCACCCCAGCCCAGCCACACCAAAAGGCATCGGGGTACGCATTGTGGTCCTTGGCCCTAATTCTCACTCCATTCTCCTACACTGCAGCACCTCAGCTTGTTTACACATGGGATGGGGTGAGAGTTAGGCCCAAGGACCACAACGCATACACCGATGCCTGTTGGTGGAGGTGGGCTGGGGTGGGGTGCATGGGGTGGGAACCCTAAAATCGAATTTCCCCACTTTTTTCACTGTAGAAGAACCCTAACTGATGCATTAACAAAGTTTTTGGCATAGAATATATATATATATATATATATATATATATATATATATATATATACATATATATATTAGAGTCAAAACACTCCATTTAATTCATCAGTTAGGTTTGTTACACAGTGACAAAAGTAAGGAAATTCGGTGTTAGGGCTGAAAGCCTCCCTTGCACTCCCCAGTCCACCACCTCAACCGCCAATGGGGTGTGCATTGGGGTTGACAGCCCTAACTATCACCCCATCACATGTGTAAGCCAGCTGAGGTATAGGAGAATGGGGTGAGAGTTAGGACCGATGACCCCAATGCATACCCCATTCGTGGTTGGGGTGGCGGGCTGAGGGGTGTAAGGGGGGCTTTCAACCCTAACACTGAATTTCCTCACTTTTGTCGCTGTGGAACAACCCTAACTGATGCATTAAACAGAGTTTGTTGCTTCTAATTTCTCTTCTTTTTGAGAATGTGCAGTAGAAATAGTGAATGGAATATGATGGTGGGAGCGAGGGGCCCTTTAACAGTAAGTGCAAGAGAAATGCAACCATTAACAGTTGCGCACATGGTGATAGAAACGTAAATGGTAAAGGCCTTCATAGTACTGTGTTGAAGTTTTCTACCTGCTAGAAACCCCACATGGTCCTGATGGACCAGGTCTGGAATAATTTTAGCTAATCTTTCTGCCAGGATTTTTATCAATATCTTATATTCACTATTTAGGAGTGAGAGGGGCCTATATGATCTGCAGTCATCTGGGGGTTTATCTTTTTTAAGTAGTAGGATGATATCAGCCTCGTTAAGAGACTGAGGCAGCTTCCCTTCCTTCAAAAACTTGTTATAAAGATCGACCAATAGAGGGGTCCAGACCTCAAGAAGGTTTTTATAAAACTCAAAAGGTAATCCATCTGGGTCAGGGCTTTTACCATTAGGCAGTGAATGAATTACTGTAATTACTTCTTCGGGTGTGATGTCCAAACTTAATTTAATTAAATCAGAGCCTGACACCCTGAGCAAGTGCAAACTGTTGATATAATCTGAGATAACCTCTTTTTCTGAAGTCCTCTCAGGGGTGTACAATTTTTTATAAAAGGACTGAAAGGCAGTTATGATATGATCCACCTCTGAGGATACTTCCCCATCTTCCCTCCTAACAGCATGGATTGTGTTTCTGTTTTTTCTGCCTGGATTTGATAGGCCAGGAGTTTGCCAGGAGACTGTCCATAAAAATAGTATTTGGCCCTAGCTCCCACATGGAGATGTGATATTATTAAAATATCAGCACACTTACTATATGTATAGATGGGAGCTCCCACAACCACATACGAGTATCCAGGATTCCCTGGATGCCCCAGGAGGAGGTTGGAGGACAGCAGGTTACTTGCTTACTTACTTCACCTTATGTTTCAATGCTGCAGGCTCTGCTGCCTATTTAAATGGGCAGTCTGCAGCAGCCCCAGTGAGAGGGGAGAATTTTTCCCTCCCTCCCCTCACCACCACCTAATTAAATGGTTTTGATTGGCTGACAAGGGGAGGAGCTCCTCTGGAGGTTGACCAATCAAGGCGGGGGTGCTTGGACTACTGAGGGATCTCCTAAAGAGTGCTGCAAATCCTATTGAGTGCACTTTGGAAATGGAACTGGGATAGTAAAGCATGCTAAGGGGTGGAACTTTGTTATCTTCCAACCAGTATGGCAAATCCTGTGAATGAAATCTGGATCTGGGATAGTGTCACCATCTGAGGGGAGAGGGCTGGAAGGGAGGGATGGTGACAGAGCAAATAGGGCCTGTAGCCAACTCCAGGACCAGAGGCACAGGCAGAATAGAGGGGAGAAGGGAGGGTGTGCATGAGGCAAAGGGGGTTCCCCACAGGAGGGGGGAGGAGATCGAGAGAGGTACCATAGGAGCTGGCAGCTGGTTGCGGGCAGAAGAGGGCCGGGGGAGGCTCAGAGAGGAGCACGATTGAGGGGAGAACCATCAGGGGGATGCAAAGGAGAAGGTGTATTGATTAATTAGGAGGCAGTAGAGCGCAGTGGTCTAAGGCTCTGAGCTGCAAATCAGGTGACATCCAGCAGACCAGACCTGGGTTTGAATCCCACAGCTTCCACTTGCATACTGTGTGACCCTAAGCAAGTCACTTAACCTCCTTGTGCTCCCAGGTCGCTCCTGTAAAAAAGCTTTCAGCTTAGTGTGCTATACCTGGTTAAACAACTAAATAAATAAAAATAAATAACAGATGGATGCCTCTGCTATTAAAGAGGGAGGGGGAGGAGGAAAAAACAATGGAGTGGAGGACAAGGTGTGGAGGGGCGGGCTGGCAATGAGAAGGGGCAGGAAAAGCATGGTCAGCAGGGTTGAGGGGGATATTAAGGAAGGAGGGGAAGGAAACTTGGGGGAAGACTCAGGGTAGGGAGAAGGATAAGAGGGACATCGCTATGGTGGTAACAGGTAATAGGTGCTCAGAGTTGGCATTGGAAGGGGTAAGGGAGGAGTTGGAGATCAGCAGGAGAGGGCTGGAGAGTGATAGGGAAAGCCCAGATGACAGAAGTTAGACTGGTAAGGTGATTGGGGGATGGGAAGAGCAGGGCAGAGATAATGAGAGGGGTGGAAACAGGGGGCAGTTGCAGGAGACACAGATGGTGTAGCTTGAGATTGTAAGGGGCAGGACAGTATGGACTCTGGAGATGAGGAAAGGGTAAAAGGGAGGGGAAGGGTAGGGGACATGAACGGGGGTACTGGTGCTGGGGGAATCTATACTGAAAGGGGTCAGATGGGGCAGAAGGGGAGAAGGTACAGCCGTATTTGGGTTGAAGCTATTCCCAGGTTGACTGCAGGAAAGGCAGGGCAGGCACTTCTCAAGTGCGCATCGAAGGGGAGAAAGAAACCGCACATAGTGTTACACATAGATACAAATGACTTGGCAGTGGAGACGGTAGAGGTGGTGAAGGGGAGGGTCGAGGAGTTGGGTAGGCAGGGTGAGGGGGTTGGGAGGTCAGTGGAATCTCTGAGGTACTCCCGGTACCATGTGTGAACACAGAGAAGAAAGGAAGGATAGAGGAGTTCAATGAGTAGCTGAGGGACTGGTGCCATACCAAGAATTATGGTTTAGTGACAGACTGGGGCAGAATCTGGGATAATAGTGACTTATATTGCAGGAGACAGGCTACACTTGAGTGAGGAGGGGAAAGGAGTACTAAAGAGTGGATTAGAGGAGTATATAGCATCTAAGGTGGATTTGAACTGGAGGGGAGGTGGCAAGAGGAATGCTGTTAGGAAGAGGATCCAAAAAGGAGAGCCTAGTGAGCTCACCTCCCTAGTTTCCAATTGCTTAACTGGGAGTAGCATGCTAAGCTGAAAGCTTGTTTACAGGTGTGACCTGGGAGCACAGGGAAGTTAAGTGACTTACTCAGAGTCACACAGTATGCAAGTGGGGGCCGTGGGATTCAAACCCAGGTCTCCAGATTTGCAGCTCAGAGCCTTAAACCACTGCACTATACTGCCTCCCTAGTTATGGGTAAAGGCAGAGGCAAAGCAACACAGGGTTAGGGGCATTCAGGGTGGAGTGCAGAATGTGCCACTCCCCAGTAAAAACAGGGTGAATGAAGGGAAAGGACCACTGAGTGGAGGGGAGCAGACAAGGAGAAGAGGGGAGAGAGGATGGAGGGGTATGGATGGAAGGTGGTCTCACTAAATGCAAAAAGTCTGGGTAACAAGAGGAAGTGCAAAGAACATATAGTGAGGATAAAGAAGGGAAGGGAATGGGTGGAAAAGCGAGAGGAACAAGCAGAAATACTAATGACTACTTCTGTTCTGTTTTCACTAAGGAGAAGGATGGACCACAACCTTCATGGACTGGGAGGAGGAGGTGACAGACAAAATGATAATGGGGAATAGAGTGCTAGAGGGGCTGAGGGAGTTAAGGGTGGACAAGGCAGCAGGTCCTGATGGCATCCACACCAGGGTGCTGATGGAGATGGCAGAGGTGTTGGCTGAACTGCTGGCAGATCTGTTCAGCACCTCCCTGGAAATGGATTGTCAATAACCACCCCCTATTACCCACAGGGGGACCCTCAACCAGAACGTTTTAACAGCACCCTTCTAGAACCAGTAGATTAGCATCTTGATAAATGCATACAATTGCACCAAAAATTATGCTACTGGTTTATCCCCCTACCATCTCATGTTCGGGAAGGAGGCCCGCCTGCCAGTTGATGTCTGCTTTGGGGTCTCCCAGGATGGGGTTTCGAGCTGAGAACTACTTACAATATGTACAGAAATTGAAATATCAATTGAACCATGCATACCAACTGGCCCAAACAATGGCCAGCAAGAGAAACCTTGCCAACAAGGAGAGGAATGACAAGAAAGTGAAGGCTCAAGAACTATTGTCTGGGGACCGTGTGTTACTGCGCAATCTGAGACTACATGGAAAGCATAAAATTGCTGACAGGTGGCACCATCTACCTCACATAGTAGTGGGCAAATTGGATGACCTACTGGTGTACAAAGTATGTCTAGAGAATAACTGAAAAGCTGTCAAAACCATGCACTGTAACCACTTACTACCCATCGGTCAAGTTACTATTGATGCTGAGCCAGCAGACATTGCCTGCCCTGGGCCGGTGACTCATGCTGTGCAAAACAGAGACAGAGTCAACATACACCAGTAGTTACAGGTTTACGGCTTCCACCGCAGCAGGCCCGGAATGATAGTGACTATCAATCCACCTCTGATGATAGTGATTGTGACAATACCTATTACCCCTCCTATGAACTGAGTCAGCTGTTTCAAGGTAACCCTATGACAAATTGTGGAGATGAAGCTTGGCCTTCAGGACTGCATAACCACCCAGTTTCTTCTTTGGAGCCAATGTTCCCTGAAAGTGAGGTGCAAAGCATCACATCTGAGGTTGCGGACTCTCTGTGTTTTGTGGAACTATGTGAATTGCCGGAAGAAGGGGCTGATAGTCTGAGTCTCCCTGGTGACACACCAGAACCTGAAGAACAATGTGATAGTGTTGACAGCCACCCTTCAGTGCCACAGAGCCAAATTGTGCCAGAACCTCCTCAAAATGAGTGACCTGGGCCTTCGTCAGAAGATAATAATGAGCAGAGTATTGTGCAAACAGAGCCTACAGAGCAAGAAGCTGACAGTGCTCCCGGTTTGGACATTCCCATCCATGCAGAGGCACCCCTCATGAATGACAAACGTGACAAAGTTAGTGCTGAATGTAGAGACTGTGGCTGCTCCTCCCAGAAATACTGGCCATGCTGTGAAGCCAGTGCTACGCTTTCGTTTTGGTTCCCCTGGGAGGCCAGCTGATTTGCCTCTCAGTGTGGTTCACAAAGGGGGTTTATGTCTCATCAAGCTCACTGCCCAAATTGAACTTGATGGCCAACTAAAGGTTACTTGTTTTCCCTCTCACCATAGTGCCCCTGCCCCATCCAGCCCCAAGTTAGCTGTTAAGGGAGGGCCCCCTCTTACATTGTTTAATGTACAATAAGTTATTACATGAATCATTATTGTGATGTTACTAATGTGTTAATCATAGTGGAATCAGTATTACCTGTATGAAACATGCATAATTTTTGGCAATATGGATGTAGTAATGTGCAGTATATTGAAATGTATAGTAATGTGACAAGCTAATTATATATATGTCTCATTTATATTGCATTTTCAATCGTGTGATGATACAGACTTGACATGGATGCCAAGTTTTCTCCAGGCAGGGAAGGGTGTAACCCCCCTACAAATGGGGGTTCCCAAAAAGTCTTCCTTGAGCTTGCCTAAATGCTCACTACCAGGCTGGTGTCCTGTGTTTTAGCAGTTTAAATGTATTGCCAGAAAGTGCCTGTACAGCCTCTGTGTACTGTCTCTTTAAGAGCTGCCTGGATTGCAGTTATAAATTAATCTGGGAAGGGGCTGAGTATTTCTATTCTCTAGTCCTGCCTGGGCTGCCAGATAACCACTCTGTTCTGCCATCACTAATCACGCAGAGGGAGCTCTGTTATAAGATGTACTTATTTGCTGAATATTTATTAGAATAGTAATAATATTGCAGTTTTTCTAACCTGCCTTTTTTGCAGCATGGACATTTCTGTTTATCTCCACCATCTTGGTCCTGGACTGCTGAAATTGGCCAATCAGTACCTTTGGGGACTCTAGCATGGTGCCTGTCCCCAGAAGCTTTGTGGGAGCGGAATTCTGTAGAGGAGTTGTAGTTTTGGGCTTTTGGCTCCTAAATGAACCTAGAGGGGGAGCCCTTGTTGTGAGTGACAGAGGAATCAGCCAAACGAATCTTTTGGATCCTGGGGAAAGTCTCAGAGTGCTTGCAGTTTCAGTTCAGATCTGAGTTGGGAAGTGAAGGAGTAACAGCTCAAGACAATTGAGCAGCCATTCTGTGTAGTGTTGCACAGGAAAACTGTGGAAAGGCTTGAGTTTTGGCCTGCCTGTCTGTTTGCTGCCCCTGAGAGGGAGAAGAGAGTTTATTCGGACTGAATCCGAGTTGTGAGAACAATTTAATGCCACTGAACTGTGACCAGGCTTGAAACCTGAAGAAGACCGAAGATTTCCTGAATGAGATCAGCCTGTCAGGATTTCCAGCCACCTCTGAACTCCCGGTTTGTGCAGAGACTCTGCAATTACAACCGGATAATAATCTGCCTGGTACAGTAGAATTTCCTTACATGTAAATGTTCTGTATGCTGCTAGTGGGTCGTGATTTAGTTCCCCACTGTATGATGAATTGTGTTCTGCTTGCTGGAAGCTGCATCCAGCCCCAACAGACTGAATCTAAATTCACCTTCATTTGGCCTGGGCCTTGCCACACTGGCCCAGCCAGACTACCTGCTGCACAGAGAAAGCCATCGATGAGAGACCTGCCTGGGAATCAGCCCCCTGCTCAATGCTTGAACAGGAACGATGCCTCAGTGATTCGTGTGGGCCCTGCTTCTCCTGGCACTCCAGCTCAACAACCTGTAGTCTCAGTTTTGTCCTGCCTGTATCCTGTACCGGATATTGTGAGTAACCATCAGGGTAGATCCCGGCAACAACAGCTAAATCTAAAAGTGTTGTCATCTGAACGCCTTGTTGCCTTTCTTTCACAAACTGAGCCCTCTGGCTCCAGATTACAAATAGTGTGTGTTGTGCATGTTGCTTTCTTCCATCACAGGGTCCCAACCAGCTGCGACACCGGCCTACCCAGGGCAAAGTTCCTGGCTAGCCCAGCTCTTCCCCACTTGGGTACCCAGAGTATGTGACTGTGTAGGGACTCTGAAGTGCATGCATGACTCTTTGATTGATATAGCCTCTAAGCAAATCAACCTGATTACGCCCCTCCCTTGTTCAAGTCCCCTGAACAAATCAGATCTTACTCTTTTTGCATTTAACCTGACTGTGGTTCCACTTTATGCCAAAAGTACTGTATTGTTGCTATTTGCTGTGCACAACCTTGTTTTACAGGGGTTCTCTAGGATCAAGCCAGAGGAACCAGCCCTGATGGTAAGTGCAAACAGTGTGGGCAATTGTATGGTATATAAGGGGTATTGTGAAAGTGATTATTGTGTACTGCTCATGCCACTAGAAGGGAAAGAGGGGTGTTACAGTGTCCCGGAGGGCTGCGCCCAGGTTAGCTTCACCACTAACAACCCTGACCTCTGGGTGGAGGCACCCTTTTCTGTACCCAGGCCCCTTAACCTGCTGCTAGCCAAGCAGGCAGGGGTAGTAGCCCTTGTGGTAGTGCCACCTAGGGGTTATACTGGCTTCCATGGATTTTTTGTCTGGAGAAAGTCAGCTCCTTTTTTGTAATCTAGAGTATCGTAGCACCTCTTTCAATAAGCTAATTTGCTTTTTCTTTAATTTCATCTTTCATATCTCTTGTTATTTTTTTTTTAAACATTTGGTTCAGTAGTTGTCTACTTGCTTCAGCTATATACACATTTCTACCCCAAACCACAACTGCCCTCCCCCCCCCGTCTGCCTTTTTGATTACAGTCTCACTTATGTCATTAAGATCTTTTATCACCTTTCACTCTTGTTGCATGATGTTCTGACTGGTCATGGCATATGTATTTTTCTTTATTAGATTGTGCACATCTCTAGTTACTAAATTACAGTAAGTAGAGATTGTATGGTTGCTCTGTGGAGAAAAAAAGTGAAGGGTTTCCTGAACATGGTAATTTCCCAGATTGTGTACATTTTCTTTGGATTTAGTGTCAGAAGTCTCTGACAATCTGTTGTGGGGGGGTCATTGTTTGGAATTTGATTTTCATTAAAAAAAAATCCTTCAGATGTAATCTCCAGAAGAAATGGAAGCGATCAAGTTTCAAAGTTTAAAGTATTAACTTGGATCATGGGTAAAAATGTTAACCCCTTTCTCAATATTTTATTTGTGTGGCAGAGAGTTCAATGCTTGTGAACTTTATGACCTCCAGCTGGGGTTCCACATTCTGGGTGACCTCCATACTGGTCCCATATTCTGCCTCCCTCAAGAAGATTGTTTCCCTCTTCCTCTTCTCGTGCTTCTTCCTCTTCCCCCAACCCCTCCTTGTTCTACTCCACCCTGTGGGCGACAGAAAGAGGTAGTTGTTACTTGCACGTGCATTGTCATATGTTGTCAAGTTTGACTGTATGATGCCAGTTCAACAACAGTTTTGTCAACTGGCATCTCACTGACAGGAATTATGTCAACTGCAAGTTGCGGTCGATATAATTCCAGTGTGTCTCCCCCGGTCCGTTTTTCAACGGAGGGCTTCGCCACTTGAACCCCCCATGCAGGGGACTCTGCCCCCCACTCCCCATATTTAGGATTCTCAACTCCAGTTGGAGTTGATTCAGGGAGGAGGTGCAGGACTGGGAAACAGTGTGCCCTTGTGTCGGGTGCACCAGTACAGCAACCTGTTAACAACCTGTCGATGTTGTCGACAGGTTGGTAGGTCGCTGTGTTGATGTTGCTGTCGGGGGGCATACCATCATGTTTTTGTCTGGGCACAGTGTGGTACCCATACCTCTGCCATCTGTGCTTGTCTTGGCCTGTATGTCATCCTCCACAGTGAGCTCTGGCAGTGCCTGGGGGCTGGGCACCATCTCAGGATCTGCAGGGTGCAACACAGAGTGGTAAGTATTCTAGTGGCAACCTGTACATCCTGTGTCTTGTCCCTGCACTGTATCCCATACCCGGCAATGTGCCGATGCCCTCCTCGTCCTCCCCATGCAGAATGATGTTGACAAGGGTGTCAGCTACCATCCTCATGATGTGTGTTAGGGTGGCCACCTGTGTGGGCAGGCCACCGCCTATGCCTTACTGCACCCATTGTATGGCAGCAGGCTTCCATTTAACAGCTGACTGGAGGACATGCCACTTGTGTTTAATTACCACCAGTGTCCATGTGTTCAGACTGACTGCATTTATGGTGGCCTGGATGTCTAGCCACAGGTAGGCTTTGGTCTCGGCAGCTGCCTTCAGGTACTCAGCACCATATAGCAAGGCATCATTTGTCTGGATATCTGCCATCATGGTTGCCACCTGCCTGCCTGTGAAATTCATGGACAATGACCAGGCACCAGCACGCATTCGGGGGACCTCCACGTCTCTCAGGGCATCCACGTCCTCTGCTTTTGGACCCTTGCCATGGACCAGGTGCCCCAAGTGCAACTACACCATTCCCTGCCACTGCTCTTATGCCCTCCTCTGTCATGGTATTCACTTACTGTTTACACACAATGCAGTGCACATGTCCATATATCGTATGTTCATGTCTTCCCAGTGGTCCCTACATGCAGCACTTGCACATTTGTTGGCTATGTCTTGGCATTGGCCTGCACTGCACATGCATTTGTGCATAGCACATAACTGTGCACTGGTGTCACATCACATATGTGCACAAGATATGTGCTTTAGTGCATAGGCCCCAATTACATTAAAGACTTGATTAACACTGCTAACTAGATCTGTTTTACCCCTTTGTTTAGAATTTTTTCACCATAACGATCAAGACCATGACTTAACATGTGGATTATTTTGATCAGTACACATGTTGGGCTATGATTTTGTTAATTTTGTTTACTTTAATATGCCGAAATTGTGTTGTAATCCAACCGACTTTCCCTTTGGCAAACTGCAGTACAGTACAACTCATGAAATAATTGTTGGCCTGATGGTTATGTGATGTCCCGATGGTTGTAGCAAAGTTCTAGTTCAACGCCAATGATCATGCTTTGTTGGTAATCCAAAAATGTGATTCTCTTATTGTCTTCTTTTTCCTTATGACGCCCCCCCGCAGCTGGCCAACAAGCCATCAAACTGTCTGCCATTCACACTTTGTCCTTAGTACTGCCTGGGGCCTCATATGAGCTTCCCAGTCCCAAAAAGAGAATATCACACTTCAGATCATAATCGTGTGCCAAAGACAGTAGCACACATCTTTACCGATAGGCCTCATTGACTGGCACTGTTAAGTGATGCCTCCCAAATCATTCTCCGGTCCTCTTTCATCAGTGTTTCGTTTCTGCTCCCATGGTAAACATTGGGTGGATCACTACTCTTTTTCACAATGAAGGCAGTATGTGCAGTCCTTCATTTTATTTTCTGCCTCATTGACCAACAACTACATCTTCCTGGACAGCCAAGCAATAAGCATCGGAAAACACCAGAAAAAGTGCTGTTCATACCATCATTAGGGCTGGACTTACTGTGGATAATAACATTATTATGCAGGGGAGATGTACTAATGTCTTGATAGAATCCTCCTGACCTCCAACATTGGTCCACCCCCTTATCTGTGATCAGCTAAATCTGGCAGGACAGTCCTCAGCAATCCTCTTGCAGTCCTTGTCCATGCCCCCCTCCACAATGCTAGTTTTTTGGCTCACCATTCTTCTGAATCTTGAATGCGGTATACACAGTCTCCTCAATACTGCCTCAACAAACCTTGACACCCCCTCAAAAGGTAATCTCCATACACTGAATCCAGGTACCCATTTAGGCACCACAGTACCATTCTGAGTATTTGTCATCACTGTCTACTCTCATCCATGGTCAGGTAGCGATCATGGTGCTGGTAGCCCCACATCTCTGATCTCCCAAGGATCTGTTTACTTTCCCCACAGTCCTCTCCCATCCCTGAATATAGCAGTTCCCTACAGGAATGGTCTACTCAGTCCCCCTCTGGTATTCATTCTTCACTCCTGCTCCCCACATCAAAAACTGGTGAGCTCACTACCCTTCCACATCATTAATGCTATTAGTACTGTCCTGTTTTTTTGACATATCAAAAATAAACATGATCTTTTCAATAAGCCAGGCTGATAGCAGCAGGGCACAAGGGGGAAAAGTTGCTTTCTTTCCCTTATAAGATCTAGTTTACCTTTGATTAGGCAACATTAAATGACAGGTGCATGCGTCATTATGCACATAATTTAATAGTCCCTAATCATAGGTAGTCTAGACCTTATAAGGGTAGGAAAGCCTATTGTTTTCCTTTGTACCATGCTACTATCAGCATGACTTTTTGGAGAGATCATGTTTATTACTGAGATGACAAAAAAACTGGGAGACTATACTAACTGTATTCATGATGTGGAAGGGTGGTGCACTCATCAGTTTTCAATGTATGGAGAAGTAGTGATGAACAATTTCTGGATGGGACTGAGGAGACCATTTCTGCAGGGTACAGCTATATTCAGGGTAGGGGGAAGGCAGGAGGTGGGAAAGCTGAAAAGATCATTGTGAGATCTGAGATGTGGGGCTGCCAGCACTGTGATCACTACCTGACAACAGATGAGAGCAGGCAACAATGGCAAATACTTGGAGTGGCAGGGCAGCACCTAAATTGTTATCTGGATTCAGTGTAGGGTGATTTCCCTTGAGGGGGTTTGTTGATGTTTGTTGTGGCAGTATCGGGGGGACTGTGTATACAGCATTCAAGATTTGGAAGAGTGGTGAGCTAGCCAACTCACTCTGTGAAAGAGGGCACAGAAAAGGACTGGATAATGATTGCTGAGGACTGTCCTGTGGGGGTTCTACAGATCACAGTTAAGGGAACAGACCGACTCTGGAGGTTGGGTGGATTCACTCAAGGCATTAGTATGCCTCCCCTGCCTAATAATGTTGTTATCAATAACAAGTTCAGCCCTTATGAGGATATGGACAGCAGTTTTCTCAGTGTGTCCCATTACTTCTTTCTTGGCTTCCCAGGAAGACTTGGTTGTTGATTAATAAGGCAGGAAAAAATCAAAACAGGTGACTACATACTGCCTTCATTGTGTGTAAGGGTGGTGACCCACCTGATGTTTATTGAGGGAGCAGAATTGAAACATTGATGAAAGAATACTGGAAAGTGATTTGTGAGGCATCATTTAACAGTGATAGTCAATGAAGTGTATCGGTATAGATGTGCACTACTCTCTGAGGTACAAAATTACAATCTAAAGTGTGATAGTTCTCTTTGTGGGACTGGGAAGCTCATATGAAACCCCAGGCAGTAATCAGGACAGACTGTGAACAGCATACTGTTTGACTGCTGATGGGCTAGCTATGTATATGTGTGTGTGTGGGGGGGGGTATAAGAAAAAAGAACACAACAAGAGAAGCATATTTTTTTGGATTACCAATAAAGCATGAACTTTGGCATTAGACCAGACTAGAACTTTGCTACAACCATCAGGACAAGACATAATGACTAGACCACCAGTTATTTGAAGAGGTGTACTATACTGCACTTTGTCAAAGAGAAAGTTGGTTGGATCACAACACAGTTTCAGCATGTTTAAATAAACAAAATGAACAAAATCATAGTCTAACATGTGGACTGATCAAAATAATTCACATGTTAAGTCAGGGTTTTGATCATTTTGGTGAAACAATTGTAAACAAAGTGGGAAAACAGAAATAGCACTGCAGAAAGTCGTAGCTCTCTGCCTCTAGCTCCAATGATGTCATCACTTCACACATTTGGCAGCCATTTTAGGAAACAGCTAGAGCATGTTTTGAGAAATGGAAGGCTGAAGCTTACTTTTTCAGATGCTACAAAACTGCATTTATGTTATTCAGATAAATGCAATGTTAGCATCAGTGTAAGCAGAAGCCTTTTCTTCACCTCTCTATGAAGCCAGATGTTTAAATTGTTTCTTTCTAAAAATAGGTTGTTTAGGTGTCTTTTAAGCAACTGTGGAGCCATCTCTGATGCAATACAATAACTTGAAGTACATGGTATGTCACAAAATATTGCAGGACAGGCGGGCTTAATTGCTATTGAATTATACTGTTCCCTGCAGTATACAGAAGCATTCTGCATTATACTGCAACATTATTTTGTTGCATCCCGCTGGCACTGCTGTGACTCAGAAATTCCATCTGTTGGCTGTAGTGAGGGGTTGCTTCTGCCATTACCAGATTTTATTCCTTTCTTTATGCTAATGATATGCAAACAGTGGTGCAGCTCTATGCTGTCACAAATTCTGTAGGGTGCTTTGTTACTTCTGACACCTGCAGGTGGTATAGATAACTGCAGATTGTCACTTCACTCAGATACTTGGCATCTTATTCCTGTGGATAGTAGAAAGACAAAGTTTAGTCGTCTTGCTTGTCAGTTCACTCCCTTACACCTCCAGACACATACAGATTTGCATGTTCATTATGCTTTTATGGCTTTTGATTAGAGATATTTTGAACTGTTAACTTGCAGGCAATGTTGATATAAAATTGTGAACTTCACACTTCACAAGGGCTTCACAGAATTCCCTATGGTCACACCAGCTTCATCTGCAATTTTGCATTTTGTTTAACAAAAACAAAAATAAGTTTCCTTCATTCCCTGTACCCAGCAAAGTTTTAATAGTTTATAGTAAGCCACTGTACCCCACCATACAATAGCAGGTTCCACCGTACTTTTTTCCTACCTGTCCCACTTTTGTATCAGAGTAACCCCCTTTCTTTAGCCATCCTCATTACAAAACAGCCAATCAGGTATTACTTCTAAGAGATATGTCACTCACCAGTCATAAGATCGTAGACTTTAAAGAGTAATTAAATGTTTAGTCCACTTGGGGAAGGTTTCTTTTTGTGGGTGTTATTCTTAAAAATTGGGTTGGGGACTTTGTCTATTCTGTTATGCTACTCGACTCCACATTCTTTACTCCCTTTACTGTTTTTTATTTCATGCTACTCTAGGCTACTCTCTCTACACAAATATGCTTTATTTTACTCACTGCACTCTGCTCTGCTCCACTCCACTCTACTGTATTCTACTTTATTAATCTGTTGGGGATTATCTGCTTGAGCTTCTATTTTCCTATGTATGAACAACCAAGGATTGTGTTTCTTTGCCCTAAAAAAAAAGACCTTCCATTGTTCTATCTCTGTGCTTTTGAAAAGAAATGTGTTAAACCCATTATTATGGTACCATACTATAAGAGCCCCCACACTTTTGTTTTGTTAAATGGGGCTTCTGAGTCAGAACAGGAAGATGTATTAAATCTTTTAACACAAACCTATGCTGTTATTATTGGATAATTTGAAAGGCAAAATAGTTATACTATTTATGGAGTCATTGATATGATACATTGTTGGCCATCCTTCCAGCAGAAGGCATATAGGGTAATTGCTTTGTTTTTAACATTCTGTTAAGGTGGAGGAGGCTGGATACATACAGTACATCTGGTATTGATCATCATTTAATATGTTGTTCAGTGGATGGTTATTTTCATGGTGGGCACAGTAGAGTAGCAGAATGTTAATATGAATGAGTGAAGATCTCTACAGCAGTGCATATTAGCCATCTAGTTTTAAAGGAAATCTTGGATTTGTTAGACTTCCATCATACCACTGGAAATAGCACATCTATTTCATAATTCAACAAAAATGTTTATATTATATGCTACTGAATTCTATCACTTAGTATTAGTGTTTTGCAAGTTGTTTTTTTTTTTTTCCAATTAGATGTCAGGGTTGCATTTTGCTTGAGTTATATTATAACCACAGAATATCTCTTGTGCATAGTTGGTAAAACATAAACTATTCTGCTGTGACTCTGGGTAGAGACTGTAAACAAAATGTGATTTTAGAAGTTTTTATTTTACGGAAAAGGGATCTATAATAAATTATACTAATTGGTGCTTTTTTAAAGTGCATCACTCATGTTACTGGATTGACAAAGCTGCTACACTTCTCGCTATGGCTCTCACACCTTTATACAGTAACATATGAGATAATATATGTTAAAGGATACCAGAAAGCCCCACTTATAAATGCGTGTACTGTATGTGATATTGGCATGGCATCTCAAGTACATTCTTTACTTACCAATACATGCAAAAGCACCTTGGAGGATTACGAGTTTTAAGCTCTTAGCAGTTCATAATTTCATGCACATCTTCACTGTATTATTGCTATCTGCATTCTATTTAAAGTTTAAATTAAAGAATAATTGGCACTTATTAAAATCCCCCACATTGCATTATTGCTGGTCATGCAGAAAATTACTTTGCTACAGGAAACAAAACCATCCAATATAATCACTTCTCCTACAAGAGGGGAGCTAATTGGATTAATTGTAAAGCAAAATCTCAAAAGGAGAGTGCTTTGTTTGCTAAACTACACTATTCATGCCACAGAGTGGTGACTGAGTAGTTTAAACACCCACTTGACCTGTGATAGTCTACACAAGCTTTATTGTTAAGTCATGTGTATGTCTAGATTTGAACATGTGCTATAATTAAACGGTTTCCAGGTGCAACATTTAAATGATGCATTATCCCATTTGAGCTGCATTTCTAAAATTGGGACACTGCCATTAGACAGAAACTGTGGGTAACTGACTAAAAGCTATTTAAGTTAATGCTGTTTGAGGATGCAATCATTTATATTCAGCAATTAGCAGATTTATTTCTTATAGCTACATAATAGGATGAGATGGCTGTATTTTATTGTGATCTGTATTTTAATTAGGACTAGAATCCCAAGCAACTGGATCTCTGGAGTCCTCACTATGAAAAGATTCAGTAGAAAGTCATTCCTCCTGTACACTGCTCTTTACTAACAGTACACATCCCTGTTATGCAATAATAATTGCAGATCTCAACCATGACAAATTCTGTCACATGCAAATGCTGTCCTTAAAAATGCAATTCCTTATCACCTACATTCTGTAGTATAAATGACCTCCATATACTGCTGGCTCCCATCACTGATTATATTAAAACTGGCATCTAAAACAGAACTAGTTTAATGGAATTATTTTCCCAGTCATCTAATTTATTGTTTTGATAACCCCTGAATTATGGAAATGAAGCACAATCAGAATTAAATTTAACACAGGCCCTTTGGGTTACAAATCAGTTATTTCTAATGAAAATTGCTATACTTCTTTAAAATAGTTGCAGACCTTTCATGAAAATAAAATGATCAAACCAATCCACTAAGTAAATGAATTTCCACCAATTCTTTGACAAACAGGTATGGCCCGGTGGGCACAAGGCCCATTTACAAGGGGCGACCCAGGAGCAGTGGGGAGCTTAAGGGACTTGCTCAGAGTTACACAGTATGCAGGTGGAGGATGTGGGAATCAATCCCAGGTGTACTGGCTGTACCAAGCAAATTCTCAGCTTGCTGATCTAACCTTTAGGCTCTACTGCCAGCCCTAAATCAGTTAAGATGAAAATTCACCTGTACATGGCAATTGTTATTTAGATTACTCTTTCTCCCTGACTTATAAAATGTTTTTTCCCCAATTTTGAATCTAATTTAGTATTTTTTATTTAAAATAATGGCTCTTCTAGAAAAATAAAACTGAAAGTGTCATTGACTGTTGGAGCCCACCATTCTCCCCAAGAAGACAGAAAGCTCCTTTCCCTCTCCCTTATACATTCCTGGCTGGTGGTCAGATGTCTGAGCAGGCCTTGGCAGGAGGAGGTGATGGGAGACCTAGTTGTGGCAGGTCTGGAACAGGTTCATCAGGGCTGGGAAGTTTATGGGGCAGGTATGCCAGCAGAGGAAAGGCCTAGAACAGAGTGCTAGGAAAGGGAGGGTCATATGGGGTTGTGTAGAAAAGCTCCAGCTACCTGGGATTCCAACCTTTCTTCCTGGGATCCTGAGGAAATAGAGGCAAGCCCCTCCCCTCCATTGGATACAGTAAACATGAGGTTAGGTAGGCCTAGTCATATATGTACTGGTTTGGGCGGAGAGCTCATTTTCCAGTAAGTCGCCTCAATTCAGATTGGGGAGACACAACATCTGGATGTGCAGGACACAGACCTGTGAATAGGAGACCTGGAGTTTTGATCCCTGTGCCCCCTGTTTGTAGCATGCTGTAGGACAACTATCTGGCAGAGCTCCCCGTAAGGTGAATCACATAATAAGCCATAACTCAGTGTGGGACTTTTGAATGCTCTGGCCAAGGACTGCATTATGAGTCTTTTGATCCTGGGACAGGCTTTTGGGACAAAGGAGCACAGGTGGCTGTGTTTCCAAGCTGTGGCAAGTGCATACAGCTCAGGATATTATTGCTGCATCAGCAGCCCAGCTGCCAGCACTCCAAAATTCCTCTCCCTGTTTCTCATGGTGCCTTATTTTGTAAACAGAATCCCCTAGTTTTCTTTGACCAAGCAGAAGCACCATACAGCAACTCAGATTTACTGCTGGCACTCACCTGTCAGTGGGAATCCTCCTTGGGCTGAGTTGGTGGGTTCAGACAAGGTAAGCAACCGTTAAAGTCCTACTAGTCCTGTTTCACACAATGGCTGATTTCCCATTTAGGGAACTCTAGGCCCTGACTGTATTTCCTTGTGGCTATCATGAGCAAGGGGAAGTGGCCAGAAACTAAGCAGCAGGCTGGAAGAGATAGCAGCTGTGTCTTTCATCCAGTGTACCTCTCTCTCTGTGGCATGCATCACTGGGGGTTGAGAGCTCTGGCTCCAAGCTGGCAACTCATTGCCATCAGCAGGAAATGGGCAACTTGAACAATCCTGGATGCAATATCTCCTGCATGTCAACCCAGACAACTACAAGCTACTGCAGAGGGGGACCACATGAGGATTTCTGTGCAGTTATAGTCAGGATACACTGTATATGTGTGAAGTAACTTGGTGCAGTTATCTGAGTATCCACTGGACCTGCAATAGCAAGCTGCTTTACCCAGGGGAACCAGCTAGCAGTAGTAGTAGGGGGGACCCCACTTTAATTGCATGAGGGTTAATGCTTCTATGCAACTACAGCTAGCCTCTGAGGCCAGGAGATGGTAGTCAACTTCAGCAGCTGGGTCAGGACCAGTGTCCTATATAAGCAAAATAGATAAATTATGTACATGCATCCATATCTTACAGCAATATTGATATATAAAATAATACTGTGCTGAAGAAAAATCATAAGCACATAAATGGGGAAACTTTTGTACAGCCCCAGGGACTACCAGGGGGAGCAACTGGTGTTGACAGGAGTTACAGAAGGAGGCAATATGGCCCCTAAGAGGAAGAGGGGTGTGAGGTAGCCAGTGTGGCCATTAGAAGCACTGCTCCAAAAGCTGCAGAAGATGGCATCCCAAAGATGGGAGGCATGCTTACAGCTGGTAGACCTATCCGGCTTCATTCCTCCACTAGCTGATCTGCCCAGGATGGTCATCCAGGACATCAGTGCCTCAGAGCAGGTTAGCAATGAGGCAATGCTGGGGCCATCCCAGCAGCACCAGGAGTCTAACATTACAGTGGAGGCACCCCATCATAAGAGACAGTTGACCTAGGGTCAGGAGACAGTGGGCAAGGTAGTACCTTTCCCCACAATGGATCCCAGATGGCATGGGCAAAGGCAGAGATGACACTTAGAAAACACATAATTTGTTGACAGAAAATGATCACTTGGCCCTCCCACTCTGTTCTGATGGTCCCTGTCTAGTCTGTCTCAGCAGTTCCTAACTGGTCTCCAGTGACCCTTTCTCCTCCCTTCCTAGTTATAAAAATTCTTCTATGTCTATGCAACACATGCTTAAAACCCACTACTTTTTCTCCTCAACCACTTCACTGGTGTTCTATTCCAGTCATCTACCACATGTTCAGTGAAGTAGTACTTCCCCACATCCCTCCTGCAGGAGATACCTCTCCCTATGCATCCCAGCATCCTACTGGCCCAACCCACTGCTCAGTCACACTGCCTTGCTACTTTGAGGCCATCCAATATGGCAGTAGGTGAAAATGGTAAAGTCAAGGACAGTGCAATCAAAAACTGCACAGGAAAAATGATGATGTCAAAAACAGCACCTAATGGAAGCACCATTGGAAAGAACAATGCCAATGGTAGCAGTCCAAAAACAGACAACCGCTACCATGGCTAACAAATATCAAGTACATCGAGTTTTTGAGGGGGTCTCTGCCCCTCCCCAACATGAGGGGTTTGTCACCCACACTTTCCAAAATTAATATAATCAACTCCATGGGAGGGGGGTGGAACTCAGGGATGGGGAGAAACTTGGGGGGGCAGGTTACATCAGTGAGGGGACAACATACAAAAATAAAACTTTGGGAAGCAATGGAAAATGTAACATTCAGGAGACCGTGAACAGAACTCTGGTCTCCGGCTCTCTACTGACCTAGCAGTTCATACCTTAGCCATCTTCAACATGGAAGCAGCTCAGAGAGGCACCACTCTGCTAGTTATTTGTCTACTTCCTCCACTCTGATGACAGTTAGAGGGGTAGCGGTAACTTTCGCTATGCTCTCCCTGAAGCTGTCTAGTCAGAAGCTATTCTGGAAGTGTGGTTTTCCACTGTGCTATTATGGAAGCAACATTTTTACCTAGTATGATCAGATATGATAACCCCAAGGTTCCTTTCCTGATTAGGGACTGTCAATACTGCCTCCCCATCCTGTCCTCGGCTTCTGGCTTCCTATGTCCTAGGTGCATGATTTTGCACTTTCTGGCACTGAATCCCAACTACCATTCTCTTAACCATTCCTCAAGATTCCCAAGATTCCTATGCATTCTTCCCTCCCCCCCTCTCGATCATCTACCCTATTACTGATTTTGGTGTCATCTGAAAAAAGGCTTAACTTCACTTCCAGTTCTTCTGCAATGTCACTTATGAAGACACTGAAAAGGACCCGTCCCAGTATTTAGCTTTTCAACATCCTGCTGGTCACTCTGCCATCATTACATTGAGTGCCGATAAACGCCACCCCCTGTTGCCTATCCATTAACCAGTTTCTAACCCAATTCACCACTTTGGATCTCACCAATAGACTGTAGGGTTTGTAGGGAGGGGGAGCAGAGGGGGGGAATCAGGTGGAGAGGGATTAGGGCAAGGAAAAATCCGGGGAAGGGTGTAGAGTAGTCTCCCTGAATGCGAGGAGCCTGGGTAGCAAAGTAGCAGAGCTACATGGTTTCTTATGCATAGGGAAGGTGGATGTTGTGGCCCTCATGGAGATGTGGTCAAGCCAACACCAGGACTGATATCTGACGATTCCTGGGTACATGGTGTAGAGACAGGACAGGGGAGTGGGGAAGGGAGGAGGGATAGTGATTTATTAAAAGGATGGGATTAGATGCACAAGGGATGAGGAGGCTGAGGGGATGATGGAGGCACTGTGGATACAGTTCCTGGACTGGAAGGGTAGGAAACTGAGGGTAGGGGTGGTGCATAGACCACCAGCACAGTGCAAAGAGATGGATAGGGAGTTGGCGGACTAGATTAGAAGGGTGTGTAGCAAGGGGATCGTGTTGATTGTCAGGGACCTCAATCTACCTGTGGTGGACGGGGGAATGTAAGCCACCTCTAGCACCAGGGAACAGGTACTTCTGGATGCAGTCCAGGATAGTCACCTGGTGCAGCTGATTGATGAACCAACCAGATTCGGCAACATATTGGACCTGGTACTACCTAAGGGAGAGACAGTGAAGGAGCTATGGTTGGAGGATCCAGTAGCCGGGAGCGACCACCTTTCATTGTGGTTTAGGCTCAGCTTGAGCAGGGAGGCATGGGGTCAGCAGCAAAGGTAGTGAACTTCAGATGGGCAGACTTTGGAAGGATGAGGGAAATACTGAGGGGGCACCTTGAAGAAATTAGATCAGAGATGGACTTGCACCAAAAGTGGGAAATCATAAAGTCTGGCCTGAGAGAGGCTACTGAAATTTGCACTAGGATGCTGAGCAAGAAGTCCAGGGCCAAAGTGCCATGCTGGATGACCAGGAGGGTGTTGGAGGGGGTAAGGGCCAAAAGAGCTGCTTTTAGGTGAATGAAAAGAACTGGGGGTGCACAAGGAGTTGTATGCTAGGAAGGCCAGGAGAGTAACCTTAGTAAGGGAAGGCCATGGCCGCCAATGAGTTGAGGCTGGCCCAGGCCATAAGGGAGGGGGGGAAGGAATTATTTAGGTACATGAGGGAAAAAAGGATTTGTAAGGACCAGATAGCTCAGATCAGGAAGGGTGGGTGTGGGTGGAGAAGGAGGGGGAGCAGGCAGAGGTACTAAATGAATACTTCTGCTCTGTGTTCACGAGGGAGGTAGGAGGTCCGCTACCTCCGTGGACTGGAGAGGTGGGGAGGAGGGGAGAGGGTGATTGGCCAAGTGATTCATGTAAGCAGGATATTGGAAGACATGAAGGCACTTAGATTGGATAAGGCATCAGGTCCGGATGGCATTCACCCTAGGGTGTTGAGGGAGATGACGGAGGTGTTGGCAGGGCCACTGACTGACCTGCTCAACACCTCCCTGGACACAGGATGTGTACCGCAGGATGGGAAGTTGGCACATGTGGTGCCTATCTACAAGAGCGGCCCAAAGGATGATCTGGGCAACTACAGACTGGTCAGTCTCACTTCCATAGTGGGCAAGCTAATGGAATCAATCTTGAAGGAGTGACTGGTAACCTTCCTGGAGGTCAATGATCTCATCTCCAGGATGGGCAGCAGCATGTGTTCATCTCAGGGAGGTCATGCCAGACCAACCTGACAGAATACTACTACTACTGGGTGACAAGGGAACAGGACAAGGGCCATGCAGTGGATGTCCTATACTTGGATTTCAGCAAGGCCTTTGATTCGGTACCTCATGGGCAACTGGGGGCAAAGCTGGAACATGTAGGGATGGCAAATAAGATGGCTGGCTGGATCAGGAATTGGCTAGGGGATAGACTGCAATGAGTAGTGGTGGGGGAGGGGAGAACTCTCATCTCCCAAACCAGTGACCAGTGGTGTTCCGTAGGGCTCTTTGCTGGGGCCGGTGTTGTTTGGAATTTTCATATCAGATATAGCACATGGGGCAGAGGGTAGGATCTGTCTGTCTGTGGATGACACCAAGATGGGAGCTGTAGTGAATGACATAGAGGGGTGGCAGAGGCTACAGGGTGACCTTACCAGGCTTGAGAAGTGATCGGTGTGGTAGCAATTGGGACTTAACGAGAAGAAGTGTAAAGTTATGCACTTCAGGGCGAGGAACCAGAGGAGGGAATATTGGCTGGGTGGGGTGCAGTAAGGGGTCACTGAAGAAGAGAAGTACCTGGGGGTCTTAGTAATGGGGAGCATAAACAAC
Source organism: Neoceratodus forsteri (assembly GCA_016271365.2). Taxonomy (NCBI): domain Eukaryota; kingdom Metazoa; phylum Chordata; order Ceratodontiformes; family Ceratodontidae; genus Neoceratodus; species Neoceratodus forsteri. Next base: position 118,553,451 of record CM057456.1, read on the forward strand.
TCTGCTCAATGCAGAAGGGTGGCAGCAAGGGCCATTAGGATGCTGGTGTGCATCACACAGGGATTCTCATCCAGGCACAAGGAGGTGATCCTGCCCCAGTACAGCTCCTTGATCAGACCGCATACAGTATTGACGTCCATACCTGAGGAAGGATATCATGCTGCTGGAAGCTGTGCAGTGCAGAGCAATGAAAATGATGCAGGGGATGGAAGACAGAACCTATGAGGAAAGGCTGAGTCACTTGAGTTTGTTCACCCTGTAGGAGGGAAGGGATGGGGGGCATGATAGAGACTTTCAACTACTTGAGGGGAATCAACAAATCTGGCACAGCAGGGCTGTTTAAGCAGAGGAAGGGAAAGGATGTGAGGATCCATGGGCTGAGATTGGAGGGAGGCAAGTTCAGGAGGGAGATGAAAAGGCATTATTTCACTGAGAGGGTTGTGTTGAAGTAGAATACTCTGCCAGAGGAGGTGGTGGCATGCAGGATGGTGGGGAGTTTCAAATGAGCATGGGACAGGACACGGAAGAGGGGCTGGGTAAAGGACCCTGATCAGTTCCAGGAGGTGGGGGAAGGGGCAGCTGCACTATAGGGGTGCTAGCTGCACACATGAGCAGACTTGATAGACCGTAAGGCCTGTTTCTGCTGGCAAGTTTCGTATGTCCGTATGCTCAATTTCTTTATCAGTTTCTTTTGTAGCATAGTGTCATAGGGCTTGCTATAGTCCAGACAGGCCACATCCACTGTGCTCCCCTAATCTATTTACCTGATCTCCCAGTTAAGGAAAACAATAAGATTCTTCTGGCATGACTTCCCCTCCATGAATCTATGCTGCCTTTGGGTCTGCAGCCCATTGGATTCAAGATACTCTACTAACCTTTCATTTATCAGTTTTTCCATTAGTTTCCCCACCAATGAGGTGAGACTGACTGGCCTATAGTTGCCAAACTCTTTTGTGCTGCGCTATTATGTACTGGTACCATATCTGCTCTCCTCCAGTCCTCTGCAACCATGCCTGATTTCAGTAAGCCGTTGAATAATTCCATCACTGAGGCAGCTAGACCCTCACTGAGTTCCTTTTGTATCCTTGGGTGTATCCCATGTGGTTCCATAACTTTGTACGATTTCATAGCTGCAAGTCCCTACTGGACTCTTTATTCCAAAAATGGACTTATCACTACTTCCCACCACTCTTTTCCTACTGATCCCTGGTGGCCCATCCTCCTCCCTCCACTGTGAAGACTAAGCAGAAGCACCTTTTCAGGATGACTGTTTTCTTGCTCCTCTTCTCCAGAGACTTCCACTGCCACCCTCCTAATCCTCACTGCCACCCTTGCTTTCCTCTTCTTGCTGATAAAACTGAAGAAAGTCTTATACCTGATAGCTACTTCTTTTCCTATCCTTTCCTCTGTCTGTGCCTTTGCTCCCCTCACTGCCTTACCTGCTGCCCTCTGTTTTACTTGATACACCTCCCTGTCTTCCTCACCCTGTGTTTATTTTTAAACCTCTTAAATGATACCCTTTTTTTTCACCACCATGGCCACTTCCTTAGAGTACCTTAGTGGTCTTATTTTACTTTGATTTACTTTGATTTTTAGAGACAACAGAAGGTGGAAGCCCATAAATGCTGTCCCATGTTAATAATAGTAACCTAATAGATCACTTTCCACTAGGTAACAATCCAATCTTTCCTTAAAAATATTAAAATCCCCACTATGTACCACCTGTGATGGCAAAGTTGTTCCAAATGTTTACAACTCTTTGTGTGAATTTTTCCTTCTGCTTTTACTGACTTCCTTTACACAGAGTGGTTGCTTTAACTATGCCCCCTTACATTTTTCCCACTGTTCCTCCACCCCACCCTGGCAATCCCCACTACTAGGTAATTACTGAGGCAGACTCCCATTTCTTAAAAATCCACCCTCCTAAAGTGCAGGACCCTTGTCCTTGTATGGTTTTCCTCTGCTCCCATCTTAATGTTGAACCACACTGTATGGTGGTCATTGGTATCTAGGGGACTGTCCACTGTGATGTCCATGATGCCATCCCTTTCTGTAAGCACCAGGTCCAGCACTGCCCCATCCCTAGTCAGTTCATTGACTAACTGTCTGAGAAAGGCCCCTTGTAGAGAATCAAGAATGGTCCATCTCCATGCTGATGCTGCAGTTAGTGAGGGTTAACTTACACAACTTAAGTAGTGCTGAATTTTCAGGATTTATCTGACATGGAGGTGTGGGCCCTGGTGCAGTGTTTGGTGGAGGGTGCACCACTAGCCAATGGCGGACATCCTTCCCAGTGGGGCCTCATGGGTGGTTTTCTCATGGGCCATCATAGGACACACAACTGGAAGCTGTTGGTATGTCAGTGGAGATGAGTGTCACCAAGGCCAGCACCAGTGAGGCAGTATCATTGAGGTGCCACAGGCCACGATGGTCAGGACATCATGGGATCAGCAGTGCAATTGCTTGGTCACAGTCATGCAGGGCATGTCTGTACAGCTGCAAACTCTCACTAAGCTCCCACCTCCTGTGGGAACCAAGTCTCAAGCAGGTGATTAAGGAGGCAAGTCCACAAAGAAGTATGCATATGCTAGCACTGTGACCCTGCTTGATGAACACTTGATGATCTAAGTGCAGCAACAAATAAAAAAAAGAGGGCATTCATAAATATGTTTTTCCTGCTCCATAGGGATCAAGGGAAGGAGAAAGAGGACAAGAAATGTGAAAAACGCGAGAGGAAGAAGGGGCATAAAGCTGATCAGTTCTTTCTAAACTAATCCTCAGCCTTCCTGATTTTCACTAGCATGGTCATTGACCATGACCCCAAGCAGTGCCATGTCCTGTTTTACTATTGCAGCACAGTTCTAAAGGGCTATCTTATAGAAGGGATACTGTGTGCCTTCAGTATGGTGAAGTTTTCACCAGAACTGGCAGCCTGAGCCAAACAGAAATTGGGTGAGATTGACGTGTCTTTGTGGGTGGAGACCCATATGCAGAGGCCCTAGGTGTGGCACAATGACTGTATGCTTCCTGTGAAGTTGGTACCTTTGGAAGGGAAGCAGGGCCAGGTAATGCAGAAACAGAGGGGGTTGTGATTGAAATACTAGGACTCATGCACAACAGTCAAATGGCAGTAAAAGCATCACTGCCTGTGAGGCAAGACCCACTCATTGGTTAACTGCACTACAGGAGACCTAGCTATAGCAAGATCCACCGGGAGACAAGAAGGGAAAGAGTACCAAATCAGATACAGGTCAGTAGAATGAACCATTGACTGCAGCATTACTGGGACAAAAGGGATGTAGGGATAGTCAGGAAAAGATTTACATATGGGTTTTGGACACTATACAAGAGTGACAGAGGCAGGTAACCTGTAGTTGGCCAAAGCCACACTGAAAATGGTGCACATAAGCCCCAGCAGGAGTCATCTATTGGGATGGTCACAAACCCCTTCCCAGCTTGGCCCCTCTCCATGCTACATGTATCCCCCCCCATGGGCATAAGCCTGGTGCCCACAGAGATGAAAGGCCAATTCAAGCAGATTCATAACCTGTCATACCTGACAGAGAAGTCAGTGAATGGCATCATCCTGCTTGAGCTTTCCTCAGTCCAATACACCATGTTCTGTAGCACCATCAAGATAGTGCATATGTGGCTAAAGGGGACATGGAGTCAGCCTTTTGGTTGGTCCCAGTTCATCCTGAAAACTATGAGCTCCTCAGAATGAAGTTTAATAAATGTATACCCATGAGGTGTGTAATTGTCTGTGCTTATTTCCAACAGTCCAGCTCATTGATTCATTGGATGGTGACTCAGAAGGCAGGGCAAGTAACTACGATGTACTACAATAATGACTCCCTGTTTGTATGCCTAGCAGTTCAACCTCAATGCCTTCAACTTCTTGTCACTTTTTGTGGATTGTGCAAGATGTTTGGTGTGCTAGTGAGCCTCAAAAAGACAGAAGGCCTGATAACCATGATTGAATTCCTGGGTATCAAAATATTCTCAACCCACATGGAGTTCAGGCTCTCCCTAGGAAAGCATGATGACATTGACATATTCACTGTTGCATTAGTGTCCATGGTTTCATAGCCTATCTCAATATACATGGTGCACAGCAACCTGACCAGACTGTTGTTTGGAGCAAGGGATAACAAGGAACATCTAGCTTCTATAATTTTTCCCTTGTATCATTGCCATGGTTATCTGTGGTGGCCATCTCAAGGACTGGAGTGTGGTATTCAGATCTGACAACACAGATGCTGACTTATATGGGTCAGTATTATATGTTGTGTTTTCTAGCCACACAGAGATTTTCATCAATTTTCACAGCTGTTTTTGAAGACCTACAATGGAGGCCAGTGGCATGATTCTGCCATTTGATACCTGACAGCAGTACTCAGAAATTGTCAGCAGTCTGCACCATTTAATGAACTTATGTGATTGCATTGTTAGTGCCATGTCCCACTTGATATTCCAGTTTCTGACAGATGTTGCCAACCATTCCATTTTTTGCCACAGCTCCAGATCACCGCAGGCTATCCACTGATCAATTGCTCCAAGTACAGCTTGGTTCACAGTGACTGAGTTTGGCCTACTCTGTGACCAACTTTCAGTATAAAGTGAATTGCCCCAATAAAAAGTATATATGCTCCAAACCCCAATGTATGTAAGTTGTGGCAAAATCATATGGTACATAGAATATTAATCTCCTATTTTAGCTCATGCTGCAATTAGTGATTTTATTCACAAATAAGGGACTAGAAACTGATACTTAACTGTCTCACAATGGAATTGCTGTTACAGTGGTGTTCAGAATCAAATTCTTTCTTGTCTAGTTATATTGTGACACTATTGTTATGATTCCCTGAGTAATGACAAGACATAATGATATGAAACAGAAAAGTAGAATTTCCGGCAGATAAGGACTGCTTGGCTTACCTAGTCTACCCATTTTTCCTGCCAATAATAGCAAAGCAGATACTAGCTTGATCTCCAGCCCTTTCACCCCTTTCCCTTTTTCTTTCCTTAAGATTCTTTTATGTCTGTCCCATGCATTCTTGAACTTCACCACCTCCACTGGAAGACTGTTCAAGGAATCCATCACTCTTTCTGTGGAGAAGTACTTCCTCAAATCTCTTAAATCTGACCCTTCCCTCCCCATAGCTTGTTATTTTGCCCCCTTGTCCCTGAGCACCTTTTTGTCTGAAAAATACTTCCCTTGTTTACCTCTGTGATGTATTTAAAGTGACACTGTCAAGCCCCGTAGACCTCACAGTGCCTAGTTTTAAAAACACCTGATATGATGGCTCACATTCTATAGAGATTGCAGATATGGCTGGTAGTTTGACTCTGGTTTCTTTTTTCTTTTTAAAAGTGAAAATAAAAAGACTGCCCACCATGCTAGCATTACCACACAAAAGGTGCTTGTTTACATTCTTTTTTTTCAGTCAATAGTTTTTATTAGATTTTCTAGTTTTGCATACATACATCAAAACAAATTAAAAGTAAACAAACATCATTAGCAGAGAAGGATCATTGCAATAATATTTTCAGAGCTTCCTAACGTACAGCATACATGTTTAAAAAATACGGTGGAGGACTAAAGAAGGAGAAGATAGAGGAATTCCCCTAAACTCTCTGCCCAGCAATGAGTACCAATGCCCATAGTCTGGGTAACAAGCTTCCTGAATTAGTGGCCTTGATGGAGAAGGAACATCTGGATATTGTGGCAGTCACAGAAACATGGTACACACAGAACCATGACTAGGACATAAACATACCAGGATACACAATCTACAGGAGGGACAAGGATGGTAAAAGAGGAGGAGGAGTAGCTCTCTACATAAGAGAAGGAATCAAAACAACAGAACAAAAGGGTAAACAAGGAGGAGAAGAAGCACTGTGGGTCAATTTGGAGGCAGGCAATGGCACCACAGTCCGCACAGGGGTTGTATACAGACCCCCCTCTCAGGGGGAGGAAATGGACAAGAAATGATAGAAAGTATACTTAGAATGGCAGATAAAGGGGAGATATTGCTGATGGGTGATCTGAATATGCCAGATGTTAACTGGAGTGCAGTTGCAGCAGCCACTTCTAAGAGTGGGGTTATTCTAGATGCCCTACAGGGGGCATGCCTTAGACAACTAGTATTGGAACCCACTCAAGAGGGGCAATCTTTAGACCTGGTCCTCTCAAATGGAAATGGAGAGGATCAAAAGATGTAAGTGGGTAGCCATCTGGGAACTAGCGACCATCGAATAGTATGGTTCACACCAACACAGCAATAGAGTCAAGCCATACAAAGGCAAAAGTACTGGACTTCAGGAGGGCTGACTTTTCCAAAATGGGTGAGTGCCTAAGGAATGCACTAGCAAATGGGCAGGAAGGAGGGGTGAAAGAACAATGGGGAATAATAAAATCTGCCATCACAGAGGTAACAAGCCTTTGTGTAAAGCAAATAAACTAAACAAAACAATGTAAAAAAACACTATGGTTCTCAAAGGAAGTGGCAGTGAAGGTTCAAGAGAAAAAGAAAGCATTCAGAAAGTACAAGGAATCACAGAAGGAGCAGGACAGAGAATTGTATCAGTTAAAGCAAAAGGAAGCTGGGAAGGCAGTCAGAACAGCAAAGGCCCAGACTGAGGAAAAGATAGCTAACTCAGTTAAGAAGGGGGATAAAACTTTTTTAGGTACATCAGGGAGTGAAGGAAGACTAAGGGAGGGATAGTGAGGCTTAATAAAGGGGAGGAGGGGTGGCAGAGGGTGACTGTGAAAAGGCAGAGATACTAAACAAATATTTTTGCTCAGTATTTACAAAGGAAGAGGGAGAGGTACCTAAAACAAACAATAGAAATACTCAGGATACTGAAGTTGATACCAGCCCATTAACAGAAGAAAGGATTCTGAAAGAACTCTTAAAACTGAAGGTAGACAAAGCAATGGGGCCTGATGGGATTCATCCCAGAATTCTAAAAGAACTAAGGGTAGAACTAGTGACACCACTGACTACTCTCTTTAACAAATCATGGGAGGATTGGGTGGTACCTGAGGACTGGAGGAGGGCAGATGTGATTCCCCTTCACAAAAGTGGGAGCAGGGCAGAAGCAGGAAACTACAGACCTGTTAGTTTAACCTCAGTGATAGGGAAAATGATGGAATCACTTATGAAGTAAAGAATTGTCGAGTACCTAGAGGCCAGAGGGGCACAGGACCCAAGGCAGCATGGATTCACAGCGGGAAGGTCATGCCAGATGAATCTAATAGATTTCTTTGACTGGGTGACCAAAGTAGTAGATCAGGGAGGGGCTGTGGACATGGCCTACCTAGACTTTAGCAAGGCATTTGACTCAGTCCCACACACAAGATTAATATACAAGTTAGCCAGTCTGGGAGTGGGTCCCAAGATGATAGCCTGGGTAAAGAATTGGCTGGAGAATAGGACACAGAGGGTAATAGTAAATGGAGTCCACTCTGAAGAAAGGGGGGTTACTAGTGGGGTGCCGCAGGGTTCAGTAATAGGACCGGTCCTCTTCAATGTCTGTGTAAGCGACATTGCAGAGGGACTGGATGGAAAAGTATGTCTCTTTGCAGATGACACAAAGATCTGCAACACAGTTGATGCACAGGGTGGAGTGGAAAGGATGAGAAGGGACTTGGCAAGGTCGGAGGAATGGTCAAATGTATGGCAACTTAGATTTAATGCTAAGAAGTGCATGGTAATGCACCTGGGAAACAAAAACCCAGGGGAAGAGTACACAATGGAGGGTGAGATACTAACAACAACAAAAATGGAAAGGGATCTGGGGTAGTCATATCAGATGACTTAAAGGTGGGCAAGCAATGTGATGGGCAGTAAGGAGGGCTGGGGGATACTGGGATGCATAGGGAGAGGCATCACCAGTAGAAAACAGGAAGTTGTAATCAATCTGTACAGACAGCTGGTGAGACCCCATCTGGAGTACTGTGTGCAGTTCTGGAGATCCAATCTCTGCAAAGACATAGACAGGATGGAAGCTGTCCAGAGGAGGGCAACTAAAATGGTGCAGGGTCTGCACCGGAAGACATATGAAGAGAGATGAAAGGAGCTTAATATGTATAGCCTCGAGGAAAGGAGGGAGAGGGGGGACATGATAGAAACGTTCAAGTACCTCAAGGGAATCAACAAAGTCCAAGAGGGTAGTATCTTTCAAAAAAAGAGGTGTGCAAGAACAAGAGGGCACAATTTGAAGATGGAGGGGGCGGCTCAGAGGTAATTTGACTCATTCTATCCTATTGTCATTTAGAATGTTCAGGTAGCCTCTGCCTGCTACTAGAACACCTGTGTGCCTGAAGGGGTTTTAGATCTGCAGCATTCCTACCAACACACTGTGCTTAAACCTACATATCTTAAAAACCATACATCCAATTTTAAAACTGTAAAAAGAAAAGTTTTTCAGGACAAAAAGTTTTTGAAAATGATTGAGGTTTGGTAATGCCTATTTAACTGGATTTAATGTTGTGTAAGGTTGTTTTCATATTTTAATAAATTCTCATGATTGTATCTAAATATAATTATGCTCTGTTTACTTAGTCATGCAAAAATATTAAATTTCTGTAAAATTGATTAAAATTGTTAAAAATATACAATAAACATCTGTCATTGTCTAAATATAAATTTTGCAAGTTTTTTACCATTTTTTTAGTCAGAAATCAATATCTGAATCTCTTGTTATTACAGTTTGAGTTTTTTGTTCCACTCCACTGGTTGGAATTTTTGCAGTGTTTAATTCTTCTTACCCACTGATTTTAGTTTATGAATCTGATTATCAATTGTTTTGTTTTTCCCCTAGTTTAGTAAGAACATATTTACACATTACCTTAAAAGGACATATCCGGAAGTGATACAGGAAGGAAGTGCTTTGTGAGGTCAAGTGATGTAAATAGGAAGAACACTTCCAGTGTAGGTCAGTGAGCTGACACAGGAAATGGATACATGTGTTAGTGCTGGAGGTCTCTCTATGATTAATTGCATATGTGCTGTAGTTAAAATGTGTAATTTCATTGAAATGAACTGTTTTATTTTATTTTTGTAATAAAATCCCATAATAAGTATAGGAAACTGTATTTTATTTGTGCTGTTTGCTTTATCATACTGTAAATGAAGCATGATGTTGTTCATGTAAAAGTTCACAGTCTTTCAGTAAACATCATGTTACATAAATCTGTGTATTATTTAATTTCCTGGCATAGTTTATTTTTTTTGGGTTGTATTATGGGATGGCTTAAGGTGAGGGAATGACTCTATGAAGAAGCACTGTGTGTTAGTGGCGGGGGTGGGGTCCTGCATTCCTTATACAGGCTCAGATGCACTTCATGTGTTCTGGGGAAATGAGAGGGGCTGTATGCATGTAATAATGGTGCTAACAGACACTGTGGATACATTATGGGTATACGTATAGGATGATGAAATTGCTGAAAAGGCACTGGTAATTTGGGGTATACTGTGTCATGGGAAGGATGTGGTGTGCCTGTACCAGGAATGATGCTCATAGGCACTGCAGTCATTTTGCATCATGAATTGGCACCCGTCCTTGGGGTATACTCAGTTGTAGGGAAGCAGGTGGGGCTGCCTGCACCTGGTAATGGTGTTCATATGCCATGCAGAAACATTGTGGGTACACACAGAGGGTGATTACATGGGCACCTGTAAAGGTTGTGTACTATGTGCTGTGTCACATGGTTTGCCTGCATACACATGTGATATGTTGGAACATTCAGTATGGCACACTGTGTGGGTGGGAAGGAGTGTGGGTATGCCTGCACCATGGAGTGATGCTCATTGGTGCACATGTGTACTGTGTGCTATGTTTCATTTGAATGGACTGTATAAGTCATACACTGGCACTGATCACATCACAGTCCATCCGAGGTAAGGGCTGGTCTGAAGCATTATGAGCACAAAGGACTAAAGTGGTTGTGGAGTGATTTGAACTTGAATAGAACATTACAGTGCATCTGAGGGTAGTGTTGGAATGAATCCTGATGTGCACAATGGACTACACCATGGTGACTGAGGAGGGATCCATATCAGTAATGCACATCACAAAGCATCAGAGATAAAGGTTGGACTGAAGACTGATGAACAGATGGACTAAATCAGTGACTGGTAGGATTTGAACCTGAACAGCACTTTACAGTGCAGTAGAGGTTGGGGCTGGACTGACTCAGATCAGTCAATGGACAACACCATTGACTGTGGAGGATCTGAACCTGAAATGCACTTCACTGTTCACTACAGTTTGGAGCTCGATGGATGCATGATAAGGAGATAGATTTTACAAGTGGCTGTGGAGGGATTTGAGCCTGAGATTTTACAAGAGACTGTGGCAGGATTTGAGCCTGAAGAATACTTTACAGTGCATCAGAGATTGGGGCTGAACTGATGTCATATGAATTGATTGATTCACCAGTGGATGTGGAGGGTTTGAACATCAAATGCACTTCACAGTGCTGGGATTGGTCTGGACTGAAGCATGGTAAGTTGATGGACAACACCATCAGTTGAGGAGGGATCTGAACCTGGACTGCACTTCACTGTTCACTACAGTTTGGGACTCGACTGATGCATGGTAAGGAGCTAGTTCTTACAAGTGGCTGTGGATGGATTTTAACCTGAAGAACACTTTACAGTGCATCAGAGGTTGCGTCTGGACTGACATCATACAAGGCAATGGACAACACCAGTGACTGTGGAGGGATTCAAACTGATTTGGCTTTACAATGCATCAGAGATTGGGGCTGGACTGATGTCAGATAAGTTGAAGGCAACACCATTATTTTTTCATTTTAAACAATCAGCAACAGTGTATTAGGGAGAAAACTCAAGTGCAGAGCATGAGACAAACATGCTACTGATCCTAACCCACTTATCATCCATAACACGGGGAGAAACATGCCACATAGATTTTAACATAGCCATAATCTGAACATAAACTCTTTAAAAAGTAACAAAACGTGCTGAATTCATGTGACCACATCTAGTACATGCACAAGAAACACTCTTTCCCATCAGGAATGCCAGCCGGATCCATAAGATGTGATCACACAGAATGACCAGAAATTATCCCAAAATGAACAAAGTAACAACTATGAAAACTTTTATCATAAATAAAAATAAAACAAATAAAGTAAATACAGATTACAAATCGAGGTTTTGGCACCAAAATGAAGTGAGTATTTTAGGATAAGAGCAGCACCTCCATCTTGAAACTAAGTTTCCAGTCACCATGCTCTTTCTGCACCAGTGTGTGCTCTGACTGGTTAATGGAAATAGTGACATGTACAACAAGCATAGAGCAAGCATGGCAACAGTGAGGATCAATATGACCAAATGGTGATGCACTACAGAGCTAGGGCAAGTGCAGGTGAGCGCTGCGACCCCTAACTGAAACATCAAAATTAAAAATCACTGCACACTCCAGAGCCCAGAGAGCCACTTTCCCTCCAGTGACAGTTGTAAAAAAATACGAGTCCTTGTTTGAATGCTAAATAAGGATTTAGTCTAACATTTCAGGCATACACATTGAATAGAATAGTGGAAGGCACAACAAAAGATCTGCGTGCAGGTTCCCTAGTGCTTCGACAACTAAGGCTTCATCAGGGGGATGGTGCCTGCATCTAAGACAATCCCTTTATACCAATAAAATTCAGAATTGATGATGTCAGAAAATCCGACCAATCACAGAGCTCGATTTTTAAATACAGAAATATTCAGCTCACTTAGTGGTATAAATGGACTAATAGTTATAACAATCATGATATCAGTGACAACATGTTATAGTAGAAAAATACCCCCAAAGACAAAAAAATATGCTAAAGTGGTGACGGCCAATCGGATTGCTCTGAATAAAAAAAAAAATATAAGTTATGAAATTAATTATAGTGTCAACCTGATCAGCTTAACATGTTACACTAAAACAAGATGATTTGTTGTTACAATACAAACTAATGGCAGAATGAACATAACACATTTTTCACAGCACATGCGAAAAATAGTAAATTTTATTTATTTATGTATTAAGGCTTGTTTTCTTAAAAATAGCCAATGGGAACGCATATTATATTAGGTAAAATCAGTAAGGGTATGATGTCCCCTATTAACCGGTACAACTCAGTTCATCAAATGTAAACAAATGCTTGAGCTGCACCAAGAGAAAGATATGGACGCCAATTGGCTTCATCAGGCACTACAGCACATGATTTAGGACGTCATATGGAGTCATCAGGAAAAAGAGGTATGTTTTTTTAGGACGCCATATGGCGTCATCAGGAAGGAATGAGTTAAGGAAGTATTTTTTCACAGAGAGGGTTGTGGATGCATGGAATGGCCTTCTGGAGGAGGTTGTGGAGTCAAAAACAGTGGTTGAATTCAAGCATGCATGGGACAGCCATAAGACAATTCTAGGGGTGGGGGTTAAAAGAAGTAGGCTGCTGGTTAACTAGGATCTGCAGCTTATTCATTAGGTAGGGAAATGGGCAGACTGGGTGGGCCAAGCAGTCCTTATCTGCCATCAAATTCTATGTTTCTATGTTTCTATGATGCAAAATCCAATGAGAAAACAAGACTGGGCATCTGCATGGTACCAATATGATATCCTTAAGAGACTGAGAGCTACAGTATGTATAAATAGATTCACATTGCTTGGCTGACTAAGCTGAGCTCATGTCTGGGACCATCACACCAAGAATACAAAAGGAGAAGAGCCATAACAGTGACCACATATCATATTCATCCTATCCCCATTCTGGGTTTTAAATATCTAAGAAAGGGGGTCCAGCATGCGGTGTATGCTGCCAATGTATTAGCTGTGGTGTGAGACATGTGGTCAAGTGAAGCCAGCTGTGTGAGAGCATGCTGAAGTTCTAGAATAGAAGGGACTTTTGTTGACCTCCACTGACATAGGATAAGGCGCTCGGCTGAGACACCAAGCAAGGTTAGCCGGCGGAGTTGGTGGACCTTGAGGCAGATTCCCTGAGGGGGTACGCCCAGGATCCATACCAAAGGGTCCAGCTGAATCACAAGATTTAGGATTTAAGTAGCCAGCTGATGTACTGCTTGCCAGAAAGAGGCCAGCAGTGGACATTGCCAGATAATATGACACAAGTCCCCAGTTTGGGCTTGGCACCTCCAGCACAGATCATTGTCTAGAAGCTTATCTTTATACAGTATCTCTGGTGTCCTATACCAGTGGTGCAACACTTTGTTCTGGATAAGTCTGCTGCATGCTTCTGGATAGCTCAAGTGTGCCAGTTTCCCAGCAAAGGGCCCACTGAGTGTCATCCAGCTTCAGCTTTAGTGCCCTCTCCCACTTCTGTTTAGATTCTCCAGATTGCAAGAAAATGCTCTCTCATATGTCAGTGCAAACTTTGCTGGCTTGGCTCCTGGGGAACTTGAGCCAGGTGGATAGCTTCTGAGAGGTGACTGAGTTAGCTGGATTCAGCCTAAGGAATTCGGCCAAGGAGCTGCGTAATTGTAGGTACCTCCAGAAGTCAATTTTGCCCAGGCATCTCGCCTTAGCAAGATCTTGATAAGATTGCAGCCGCCGCCGCCCAGTTTCATCCATGACATTGGCCAAGAATTTAATACCTGTGTGCTCCCAGTGAGGACAGTTGATGGGTTTATGCTCCACCACTATATACTTCTTGTTGAAAATAGGAGTGTAAAGACGGGGCATGGGATTGTCTTTAATACTGGTATGTACTTTGTTGCAGATCTGGACCGCTGGTGCAATAGTGGGATTGGCCTGTACAGACTTAGTTAAGGGGTAGTATATTAGCAGAAGAAGGGTATTTACCCATGTAATAGACTTTTCCATATGGAGCCATTGCGGAGATCTGGGAGAGAGGGCCATGAACCATTTTAGGGATTGTGCTACAGAATACGCCCTTGCGTATCCCTCAAACCATGGGAGGCCCCATCTGCCGGCCTTTCAGTGGAAGCATAATTTGCCCTTACTGTACTGGGTTTTTTTTTGATTCCCAAAGGAATTTCCCCACTATAGTATCTATGGTGCAGAGCCATTTTGCAGGAGGGGCCAAGGGAATGTGTGAGAGGGGATAGAGAAGTTTGGGAGATGAGATCATTTTAAGAGCTGCAATTTTACCTGCTAACGTAAGGTGGAGCATTTTCCACCTGTCCAGTTCCTTTCTAAGATCGGCGATTACTGGATTCAAATTGATATCCCAGATTTTAGAGAGGTCAGAGGAGATATGAATACTGAGATATACCAGGAAATTCAAGGCTCATTTAAGCCCCAAGGGAGAGACACTGTTCTGATTACACTGAGAGTTGAGAGGGAGCAGTTCAGTTTGGGATTTGTTCATCCTCAGGCTGGATAGTTTCACAAAGTCTGTTAAGAGGTTAAGGAGTACAGGAAGGACAACTGTGATATCTTCTGGGACCAATAGATCATCTGCATACATAAGCATGGCATATGCACGGATTCTGACAGTGACCCCCATGGATGTCTAAGTGTTGTCTAATAGCGGCTGATAATGGCTCAACTGCTAAAATAAACAGAAGAGGGGACAGGGGGCAGCCTTGACGGGTGCCTCTACCCAACTGAAAAATGGTTGGAGATCACTGCGTTGGTTTGAATTCTGGCCATAGATTCTTGGTAAAGCACCATCACCCAATTCTGAAAGGGGGGCCCCAAAGCCAAAACGGTGCAGAACCTTCTCCAGTTAATCCCATTCTAGGGAGTCAAAGGCTTTTTTGAAGTCGACCGCAATTGCTGCAGCTGGGGTGAGGGAAGCCTTAGCCTGGTGGATAATATTGACCAGTGAGCGGATATGGTCTCGACTGAGACATCCCGACACAAAGCCTACCTGCGAAGGGTGGATAAGGGAAGGAAGGAGTGGACTGAGCCTAGTGGCTAGGATCTTGGCAAAGATTTTACTGTCTGTGTTAATTAAAGATATTGTGCTATAGCTAGAGGGGAGAGTGGGATCTTTGCCTTTTTTTGGGAAACACCGTAATAACCACTTTGCAATGAGTAGGGGGAAAAATGCCTATGCTCAGGGCCTCATTATAGACCTGGAAAAGGAGAGGGGTGATCTGAGGAGCAAGGATCTGCCAGAGTTCTACTGGGAAACCATCACCTCCAGGAGTCTTGTCCGAGTTTATGGTCTTAATAGCCACTGCAACCTCATCCGATGTGATAGGTAGGTCTAATTCTGCAGCCTGCGATGGTGAAAGAATAAGGAGGTGGAGAGATGCCAGAAAGGGCTCCACTGTTTCGGCATTCTGGGTTCTGGTGGAGGAGTAAAGCACAGAGTAAAACTGCTTCTTAATGGCATTTATAAGCTGCAAGTCAGTGCAGGTTTGGCCAGCCTGATCCTGCGGGCCTGAAATACAGTGTTCAGCCTGCTGTTTGTGCAATTGGTAGGCCAGAAGTTTGCCAGCTCCCCCCCCACCCCAGTAGTGGTAACGCAGTCTCAATATTTCTACTTCTGCCTTATGGGTTAGTAGGTCATTAATCTCCATACGAATTGAGAGCATTTCCTTGTTCAGTGGAAAGTCTGGTTGCATGTGAGAGGTCTGTTTGGCCTGGGTTTCCAGGCTCTTGAACTTTGCTTCCAGAGAGACCAGAAGGTGCTCCCGCTTCTTCTGGCACCTAGATGCAAACCCCATTATAGCCCTGTGCAGGGTGGCTTTGAGAGCTTCCCACATAACACCTGGGGAGGTGTCCTGAGGAGGGTTCTTTGTTATGAAGGAGGTGGTCTCAGAAGTTACCCACTATACAAAGTCAGGGTCCTTGAGGAGAAGGGCTCTAGTTTCCAGGTAGCCGATTTGGAGGGAAGCGATCCCCAAAGGATATGCAGGTGCACCTGAGCATAGTCCGATATCACCTTAGGTAAGATCACAGAGTCAACTGCAACCTGATATACTTTGGTTGACACCAGCCAGAAGTCCAGCTGGCTATGTGATCCATGTACTGAAGAAGTGAAGGAGTAATCCTTCATCTGTGGGTGAAAGGTCCTCCAAATGTCAATTAGGCCAGCTTCGGCCATCAAATGTTGCAGTACCTGGCAGCCCTTGGGATGTTGCATCAGGGTGGGGGTGCTGCAGTCCATCTTGGGCACCAAGACAAGATTAAAATCTCATCGCAGGATGATGGGTGTGGGGTGAGGAGTAAGGGAGCTTAACTCCTGAGTCAGTACATGAAAGAAGGAGGGGACATCCTCATTCAGGGCATAGATATAGCCTTTGAGTGGGGGGCAATCTGTGGGTTTCATCAATACTAGTTCCCACCTGCCATGGAGATCTGTCTGAACCTGCATGGAGGACCAGGTGAGTGACTTATGGAGGAGTATAGCAACCCCTCTCATTTTAGAGGGGGAGGACAAGGAGAATACCTGCTCCACCCAGTCTCTAGCCAGCTTAGCGTGGTCCCGTTTTGTAAGCTTAGTTTCTTGTAGGAAGGCCAATGTGGCCCTCAGCCTTTTCAAATGAGACAACACCTGTTTATGTTTTACTAGGGTATTCAAACCCTGTACGTTCCAGGTGTAAGCAAGTAGGTCACCCATAGCCCCAGAGAAAGAGAAGAGTGCAAAACAATAGTATGGATCATTCAGGGGCAGAAGCAGAAGTACCAGCTGCCCATTCCCACAAGAAAACTTGGATGTCACACAACCACCTAGAATAGACAAGCCATATAGTGCATAAAACATAAGCATATCTAGTAGTTACCCAATCTTCATAGTAAACATAAGAACCAGTTGGGCTAATGTCCTGAGACAACATCCAACTATTTACAAGAACTCTAACAAACAGTAGCAACTCTGTAATCGGAGGGGGGCGGTTAGACCGGCAGGCTAACTGCCAAGGCCATCCACCTCCCTCTCATGTGGTGGATATAAGGAGAGAGCAGGCAGATCGCTGCCTATAGCTCATCCACAGATGTTCAAGTTACAGCCTGTGCTGCTCCTTCCCTGTGGGATGCAAGACTATGAGGAATAAGTAAAGGAGCAATCCCCATATCCAGACTAGGCTGTAGTGAGTTGGGTACTTCCAACACTGCAATAGGAAATTTGGAGTTTCCGGTTTCATGCCTGGCAGTGTGGGGGGGATACCCCCTGCTATTAGCAGGGCTCATGCTATGGTCCCTGGTACTGGAACTGAGGAGAGGGTATGGGGGGGACTGGGGCCGCAGTCGAGGATGAATGCTGTCCCCAGTCCGAGCCCTAAGGGGGTGCTCAGAGGCTGAGTTCCTGGAATCCATATGTGCCCTGGGTCGGGGGGGGGGATAATTACCCATAAGAAGTATAGGCGAGAGCAAGGTTCAAACGCTCAGCCTCTTAAGAAGTGGATATGGGTAAGTGCCAGGCACAGACTGAGAGCTGCATGGTGGTATCAGCACTGTTTGGTTACGGTCCATGGTTTACATACCCATGACAAGGTAAAAGAAAAAAAAGAGTCCCCCAAAAAAACAAGAAAAAGATCCCGGGGGGCCTGCTTACACACAGCCTTGTACCAAAAGACATTTTAAACATTTAATAGCTTTAGTCCCAGAATATGCATAGCCTGCTATGAACAGGCCAGAAGCTAGAATGTACACTTCCTGTTGTAACATCACAGGGTTGATTAATCGGCCCAGAGAGCAGTTCAGACCTGAGCTCCCAGCTCAGAGCAATCGGGGAGGAGATCCTTACATGGTAGCACAGCCCCAACCCCAAACCTCACCCCGGCTTGGAGAAAACAAAACAAGTAAGCCACTTACTACATGAACTGTTCAGGGTGGCACTTCAGTGGTCTGTGGCAGGGATGAGCATCTCGATGCTTCCCGGTCTTGCATCTGCTGCCATGATGGACAGAGGGGGCCAGAGCCTGCTCCCCCAGTGAGGCATGGTGATTATTTGCTGCCACAACTGTGGCCCAGGATTTTGATGCATCAGCAGGTACAGAGAGGGCCGAATGGTCTTCCTCCTGAGGGGTGTCTTCTGGCATGGTCAGCAGAGGGGCATATTTATTCGAGGAGTAGTACTGGTGCAGTTCTCCTTCCCCTAGTACAAGGGCTGCATCATCCATCTGCCTGATGATTGGGTGCTGCCTCCTCTCATGTCACTGTGGTGAATGGCGCCTTTTGCTCTGATGAGGAAGGGGGGCCTCAAACCGAAAAACCTGGGACTTGGGCGAGTGCGGTGGGGAACTGAGTGATGCGTCTATGCAGCTCGGGATGTCAGGGGATCATGATGAGCTTTAAAGAGCTCTGGTTTTTGAAAGTCTTTGAGGAACCCCCTCCACAGATAATCCAGAAGGCTGTCGGAGGTGGAAAAGAAAATAGGAGCCCCATTAATAACCACCCACATGGTTGCCTGATATTGGAGAGAGAAAGTGATGCGATGGGCATGGAGAACTTTCTGGCACACCATGTACACCTTGTGCCACTCATTTAGCTCCTTTGAGTAGTCCTAATATATTTGAATATTGCTGCCATTCCAGGTAATGGATCCTTTGTCCCTAGCCACCGTGACAACCATCTCCTCTCTGAAGTCGAGGAAATGGGCTAGGATTGGGTGCCGGTGTTCCCCTTGTTTGGGCAGTGGAGCTAGGGTGGTATGGGCCCACTCGATATGCAGGACAGTTGTAGTTGGGAGGCATAGAATCTGTGGCAATGTGTCCTGGAGAAAATGGATTGCGTCCCACGTCTCAGCCCCCTTGGGGAAGACAAGAAACCACAAATTATTGTGATGGCTGCGATTTTCCAGGTCATCCACCTTGTCTTGAAGGACGTGGATAAGTCAGGCCTGTTCCTGGGTAATAGCAGTAAGATCTTGCAGGGCTGAGTCGTGGGCCTTAAGATGCCTCTCTGTATGGAACAGCCACATTTCTATAGCTTGTAGCATTTGAGTATTGTTATTTAGAGCAAGAGTCATTTGGGTCATCTGTGCCATCAGCTGGTTAAACATTTTTGTAGGGTCAACTGAAGCTGGAGAGGAAGACACCATCATGCAGGCCACAGAACAAGGAGAGTGCTCCAAAAGTCAGTATTCTTCCCAGAAAAGAAGAAAATGAGGACTATGCGATGTAGCAGGTAAGTCCCTCCTCTGATTCATGTGCCTTTAGAGAGTGATAGCAAATCCCCTAATGCAGGATGTCGTAGGATATAAACCCACAGTTAGGGAGCTGAGTAATTATGCTGCCATCTTGGTTGAAGGCTAAGCCATGCCCCTTGTTTACATTCTTTAATCAACTTCCACTGTATCTTTCCTGGACTTGAAAACACCCTTAATGCAATCTAGCCATCATGATGCTGTGGGAGGAGAGAAGACTATTGTATAATGAATGCCTGTAGTGTTTTTGGATGTTCCTAGTGCTCATGATGTATGCAACAAGAGTAAATCAAGGATTTGAAACAAAGTAGTTTTGTGTAATTGCACCATTCCCATGCATTTCAGTACTACTAAGAAATGCAGAACAAAAAAACAACAAACTACTTCTATGAGCCTTAGAGAAGGTAAGCAATCAGAGAATATGGGGTTTCAACTAGAAATAATATGATGCAAACTGGGTTGACAGTGTCTCTTTAAAGATGTCTATCTTTTTCCTCACACCTATACTCCAGGGTGTACATATTTAGGTCCTTTAATCTCTCCTCATAGGACTTCTGATGCAGACCCTGCACCATTTTAGTTGCCCTCCTCTGGACTGCTTCCACTCTATGTCCTTTCTGAGACGTGGTCTCCATGACACGACACAATACTCAGGTGGGGTCTTACCAGTGATCTATGCAGAGGCAACAACATCTCCCTCTTTGTGCTTGTGTTACCTCTCTGTTTATACCCCAGTATCCCATGCATCCTCCCAGTTTTCTTGTTGTACTGCCTTGCCACCATTAGGTCATCTGTATGATCACCTCCAGATCTCTTTCCTGCTTTGTGGTCACCAGAAACACCCCCCATTTTGTACTCCACCTCCGGGGTTTCTGTTCCCAAAGTGCATTGTTTTATACTTTTTTACATTAAAACCCAGCTGCCATACTCTTGACTACTCCTTGAGTTTTCTTTGGTCACTGTTCATCCTTTCCACACATCCCCTGAGTGTCCATCCTACTGCAGAGTTTGGTGTCATCCGCAAAGAGGGACACCTTCCCTTCCAGCTCCTCTGGAATGTCACTTAGAAAGACATTGAAAAGGAGTGGTCCAAGCACTGATCCCTAAGGCACCCCCTGGTCACCCTCCCTTCCTCTGAGTGAACTCCCTTCACCACCACCCTCTGTCGCCTATCCCATAACCAATTTCATACCAAGTTTACCACATTTGGACCAACTCCTAAGTTACCCAGCTTGCTTACTAGTTTACTATGTAGAACAGTGTCAAACACCTTACTGAAATCTAAGTGGGCTGTGTCCACTGCTCCATCCTGATCTAGTCCTTGGTTACCCAATCAAAGAACTATATCAGATTTGTTTGACATGACCTCCCCCACATGAACCCATGAATCCATGTTGCCTCAGGTCTAGTAACCCACTGGATTCAAGATATTACACAATCCCCTCTATCAGCTTTCATTCCATTAAAGGGGAAGTAAACATTGTAGGGGTCACTCAAATTGTGAAAGCGCAAGACAAGACTATTCAAACGAAGTACTAGGCTTCGCTATAGGTGTCAGAGGTCCTGAGATATGAATATCAAATTATCTGTAAATCAAAACAAAGCAGCAGCCATTTCATGTAATCTTAAAACAGGAAGTGATGTCACTGAGGGGCCAGCTGTATGTTGTTAATCACAATTTGCCCCTCAGTGACATCACTTTCTGTCTCAGGATCCCATGAAATGGTTGTTTTGATTAACAGAGTATTTAAATATTCATATCTCGGGACAGACTCTTGACACCTACATGGAAGTTCCATACCTCATTTGAAATATCTTTTTAGGGGTTTTCACAATTTGAGAGACACCTGCAATGTTTGCTTCCCCTTTAACTTTTCCATCACCAATGTCAGGCTAACTGGCCTACAATTGCCAGCCTCTTCCGGGAAATGACTTTTGTGAAGTGGTGCTACAAATGCCTTCCTCCAGTCCTCAGGGACAACTCCTGTTTCCAATGAGTTGTTAAACAGGACCATTAGTGGTGAAACCACTACCTCCCTGAAATCCCTCAGAACCATTGGGTTGGCCTCACCTGGCCCTATTGCTTTGTCCACTTTCAGATTTACAAGTCCCTTCAGGATACTCTACTCCAAGAATGTACTAGTGTTCATCTCCCTGCCTCCAATGCTCCTGTTGCATTTTTCTGGCTCCTTCCCATCTCTTCCTCTGTGAACACTAAACAAAAATATTTGTTCACAGTGTCTGCTTTCTCCTGTTCCCCATCTGCACAGCCCCCCAACTTCCCTTAACCTTACACTCATATCTCTGAACTACCTTTTTCAACTTACATACCTAAAAAATGTCTTTTCCCTTTATGTTACTGCCTTGGCTACTCTCTCTTCCATTTTTATCTTTGTACTCCTTACTGCTGTCTCTGCTTCCTTGCTTCCTCTGCTTCCTCTGATGCACTTCTCTATCCTCCTCCATCGGTGTCACTTGTATCTTCTTAATGCTAACCTTTTAGCTTTTTCTCTGCCTCTTTCAAGAAACATAGACCTCTATTGTCCCTTTTTCTTTTGCTCCCTTGCTTAATGCAGAGGTTTGTTGCCTTCACTATGGCCCTTTTTAGTTTCCCACACAATTTCTTCATCCCATGTGGCTCATCTACCCCACCAGGCCATCACTGAGGCATTCAGCCATCATTTTAAAGTCTGCACTCCTGAAGTGCAGGATCTTCACCTTTATCTGGTTTGATCTCACAGCCATCCTTATATTGATCAACAATGTATGGTAATTGCTGGTTCCCCAGGTAGCCCCAACCTTGAAATTTGCAACACTGTCCCTGTTGATGAGTAAGAGGTTTAATATTCCCCTATCATGAGTGGGTTCATTGACTAGCTGCATGAGAAATGCCCCTCCCTGCAGGGAGTCCAACATTCCTCTGCTTCTAGCTGAAGCAGCAGCTGGGAAGCTCCAGTCTACATCCGGCAGATTGAAGTCCCCTACCAACAGCACCTCCCCCTTTTCTGCCATTTTTCCAATGGCTTACATCAGTATCCTATCCAACTACTCCTTCTGTGCTGGAGGTACGTAGATCACACCAGTGCAAATTAGATGCTTATCTCCATCATTTTAATGCATTCCTGTACATAAAGCCCCCCAACCCCTACTTTCCTTTCCAGTGTGTCCTTCCTGAACAGCATATAGCCTGGTATGGCCATGTCCCAGTCATGGTTTTCAGTGCACCATGACTCAGTAATGGTCACAATATTCAGGCTGGTCTCTGTTATTGTGGTCTGTAAATCTGGACTCTTATTTCCTGGACTTCTATCATTCACACACATGGCTTTCAAGTTTTATTACCACTCCATTTGTTACTCTCTTTTTTCCTTTTTGTATTCCCTCCTTCCACACCGTCCTTTTTGTAATGCATATGCTCCCCCCCCTTCATTTCTTCTACCCTGCTTCCTGTATTAATTTAAATCACAGGGGATTTAACTCTTCTCAGGTTCTCCCTACTTTCTGCTTCAGCTGTTGAGGGGGGCAGTTTCTGCCACCCAATATCTTCCTCCACCACTCTCAGCTAGTTTAAATATTCACCAAGGTACTATTTAAAATATCCATTGAGGACTGTGGTTCCCCTCCCAGATGGATGTAGGCCATCAACTGTATATATAAGCCCTTATCCTCCCACATGGGTCCCCAGTCCCCGATGTAGCAAAATTCCTCCTTCCAGCACTATTCCTTCAGCCATGAGTTAAAGCTCTTGGTGTGGAGATCCCTCCCCCCCATCATAGACAGGCAACACCTCAATGAAAGCCACTGAGTGTGCTACCTACCTAAGACCTCTCTCCTATCTCCCTAAACACCCCTGCACTTTCCCCAGCCTGTCTCTAGCCAGGTCATTAGTCCACAGGTGGAAAATGACATCCAGCTCTGCCTCCTGTCCTGCTATCATAGTAATCCTTAGGATCTGCTTCCCATCCCTCCTGGCCATGGCACTGTGTAGGCACCTAACCTTCCTCTCCCCTCCTTTTTCTAGTCCCAGATCTATCCTCCTCACAATTGAGTCCCCAACCAGAAGTTGCATATTCCACCTGTGAGGTCATTTTCCACTTTCCTTGAGGTCTCTGCTACAGAGGCCCCCTGCAGCCTACATGTCTTCTACCATGGGTTCCACTTCCTGGCAGCTTCACCTCACCAGAGCAGTTTAAGAACTGTGTAGAGGTACCAGTTGAGGAATAGTCCTTTAACCCACCACTCTCTCTTCCCAAGCCCACTACAGCCCACACACATTAGCAATGATGCAATTAGCACTGATGTTTATTTTATTTATTTCAAAAGTTTGAGCAGGAAAGACATACTGAGCTTGAAAATATCTCATTTTCAGATGTGTCTTGGGGGAAGGGGAAAGAGGACATGAGAACATACACAAGTACAATAAATTAAACATTGCAATAAATTAAACTGGAAATAATACAATCTATGAACACTGAAGAATCAATTGTCAAACAGTAAAATTGCCATGACATAAATTGTGGAACAGGCAAATGAAGAATAAACCAAAACAGCAACAAAAAAGAACAGAGAGAAATAACTGAAGTAAGGGGAGGTCAGTGTTAGTGTCAGTGTTGATGGAAGTCACATAAAAAGGAAACCACCCCAATATCAGAACCAACTACAGGAGTGAATAGATAAACCATAGGGAAAATACTTCAGAGCAGGAAAGAAAAGAGCAGAATGAATGTAAGGGGAAAGAGAATTCCATAATTTAGGGAAACAAAACCAGAAGGCAGCCTGACCAGAAGTAACTTTCACTTGTGGGAGAGCAAGAGATTGACAGCAAGCATTGTGAAGGAAGTATGAGAAAGAAGGGGGAGTGAGAGAGAACGAAAGCAAGATAAGAGTGGAGAGAGCTAAACTAATATTAGGAGATGAAGAAAACACTGTAGGAGAGGTACTTAGTTTCAAGAGCGGGAGGAAAAGGGAAGAGTACAGATTACAATAGTGTGTACATAGGGGTTTATCAAGAGAAAAGTGACAGAAGGAGTGAAAGAGAGGGTCCAGTCTAGCTAATGTGGACTTTGGAGCAGCACTATAAACACTGTCTCTGTAGTCAAAAATGGGGAGATCATCTTAGTGAGGATTTCTCTGCAAGTGCCAGGAAGCAATAAACTTCACTTAGTTCTGTAAAGTGCTCCAAGGTTGAGGGGTTGTACTGTAGCTTCTTATGGAGAGCATCCACATAAACAGAAACATCAAGGTGGCAATCCAGTCAGATGGCAAGGTACTTGAATGATGAGACACCTTCAATAGCTGCACCATCAAGGGTATGATGGGGTGAAGGGCCTGGAGCCAAAAGTTATTGAGACTGTTTTCTTAGCATTGAGGGATAACAGTGTTAGGGTGGATAACCCCAATCAAATTCATTGCGGTAATAGAGGTGCAAATGAGTCACAGACACATTGCGTATCGGTAATAAATCTAGTTTATTACATCAAAAGGAAATCACAGTTGCCCTAAACAGTTCTTACCATAAGACACTGGCAGCCAAGCCTAGTGTTCCCCAATACCCCAAGGAGTGTAAGAAGGTCTCCAAGGGTAAAACACAATACATTACCCAAGGGTAAAACACAATACATTACATTATATTATATAGTGTGATAATTACTATGGTAACCATTCATAAGAAGCAGTGCTAGATACATAAAATAAGCCCAATTGTCCAAAAGCTAGGTGACTCCACAGTGTTATCTAGTCCTATACAATATGTGCTAAGTCAGCTACATCATAGAACAATGAAGGCATACATAGTCCATGGAAAACACAGGATGTGGTGCAATTATACATAAATTCAAAATATGGCAGTGGCAACTACATGATACTATATCAGAGGATTACAAAGACACAGGTGTCTTGGCCTACTTTGTGCAGTTTTCACGGACAGAGAGATTATGGTAGTAGAATCATAATGTACACTGACACCTACACTTGTATGGTAAGTGTCTATGCCCTATCAGTTAGTATAGTATAACATATGTATAGTATGGTTTGTCTAAGGTATACAGGTGGAATGCCAATTAGGGTGTAAGGACCTCACATAACATTCCCCCTGTGTTTCCTTATCGAAAAGGTAACAACACTATGGGAAAGTGGTTGGAACAAGCTCATTTACACACCCGACACACTAGCCTTGTAAAGGAATTTGAGCTGTTCTCAGAGTTGTTTTAGAGTATGCGTTAGGCAGCAAAGTGTTAGTATCAAAAAGATTATCAAAAATGCTTGTATGATAACTAAACCTTTAAAAGTCTTTTCTAACCAAGTATTAGAAAATGCATTACTTAAATCACCATCATGGATATGGGTATTAAGAGCATCTCCAGCTGCGGAGATATTGTTACTGATGTGGATGAGGTGTGTATCCTTTCTCTCTAACAGGGACTTAAGAGTCAGTGTCAAAGGGTAAATATGTACATTGAAAATAGGCAAATACTGAGATAGATCAAGCAAATATTCAAGGTCACTGTCAATAGCATCTGGTTCCACGATGAGAACAGGAGCAATCACTGTTATGGCCAATTACAGTAGTCTGATGAGGAATAAAATAAAAGGGTGTACAATTTCACAAATTTTATCACCATAGGAGAAAGATTTATAATTTGTTACAATGCAGTACTGTCCATCAGAATTATAAGTCATTTTAACAGTTGGTAGCCTCTATTTCTGTTGTTCTACTGGGCAGGTGAAAGATTGATTCGTAAGTCTTGTAGTCAGCCGATACATAGATACATAGACAGTGTCGGCAGATAAGGGCCTATGGCCCACCCAGTCTGCCCACAATGAACCTTCCGATGAACCTCTTCCGAATTAGTGTTGTAGAGTTGTCCAGTGTTTGCCACTGGTGATGGTGCTGATGATGCCTTAGGGGTGTCTGTATCATTAGAAGAAATGTCCTGGTCCAAAGTAAATGACCAATCAATGCTGTCCAGTGAATATCCACATACCGGTTTGATGATGTTGAAAGCATCACAATGACACAAATAATGATAGCCCTTAAGTGCATAGCAGTCCATATGAGGTGAAACCCATGCTTCCAGGATTGGATGATACACCAAAAGAGGTTGCAGGTGGATGCGTTCACTGTAGATGTCCTCGTCGAGATGCCCAATGGAGTGAACAGACGCAAGCTTATCAAATATTGCAGTTTGAGGATCAAAACGTAGTAAGGATACAGTAAAAGTATCAAGCATAGTATCCCAGACAGTACAACATTTAGCAGTGTAAAAAAGTCCTCTATTAGGATGTCTTGTAATGTATCCTAAATTTCTAGTAGAAACAGGAATGGAGATAGAGCAAGACATACAAATTGTAATACAGGATGTAGATTTATAATGCGGGCAGCACCATTTAGAAATGCTTCTGTCATGAATAATATCTGGAATGTGTCCAGATTCCAAATCGTGGAAGAGATTATTGATGGTGGTTATGACATACGAGCCATAAGCAGATCAGAGAAGTTCCCTGGCAATATATTGTTTGTATTCCTCCTTGTTATTCTGGAAAATAAGTTGATTTAGTTTTTCTTTGGTATCATTAAAAATGTTAGCAATATCTCTCATGTTGTATACTGTAAAACATTCTTCCTGACTAATTCCATCCACACCATGTAACAATGGGGGTAAAATATCATTCTTCATGGCCTCCTGGAATTTTAATGTGCGACTTTTGATGGCAGCAATGTCTGCCCTGTTCCAGATGGACATGCTGGATCTGAAGAGTCTGGATATTGTGCCAGTGGAACTAGTAATATCAGCAGAATCTGCATGTTTCTTGCTTGATGTTGGGTTCTTTTTATTTGAGGAATTTGATCTATGCCTCAATAAAAATAAATATTTGAGGAATTTGATCTATGTCTAAATTAACCTAAATATTCAATAGTATGTATACCAGCTACAGGATCTTGAGTGTCTGTCTGATAGGCTGCTAGACTATCAAGTAACATAGTGCTGAAAAACTTAGAAGTGTTTGTAGTAGAATACATACCAAATTCTGTCATGTTCCAATGGGCAAGGTTGAAAATGACAGGGAGATGCATAAACTGTAAGTTATTAATGAGGGTACCTGGGATAGAATTTGCAGTTAAACCAGTAAGTGGACAAGGTTCCTGTGGGGGACATTCAGTAAGTTCAGCTTCAGTAGGAGGTAAAACAAACAAAAACATTGCAGCTGTGGCCATATAATTGTGTGTATAGAATTCTTTTGTGGAGTCTTGAGGGAACCTCCCACAAAAGGCAGGGTCCATTAAAGCAATAAGGTTATATAAACCTGAATGTCTATGATTAGCTTGTAAAATGGAAAAGGTGCCATTTGGGGCAATTTTGGTATTGGGCCAACCATGGAAAATTCCTTTAGATAGGCAGGCCACAGGGAGATTCTGTCCATATAAATCTGTTTGTCATTCAATTTATAGGGACGATTTGTCAGGGGCCACAACTGAAGCAATGAGATAGGTGTCCTTGCCTTCCTGAACAGTGATCAATTTGTTTGGGACTGTAATAATAATGCCTTCTGGAATAGTAGTAAGAGGATGATCTAGATGTGGAAGGAGGCAACCCGCCATGCCTTGGATGCAGGGGAAAGCTCCTGAGATGAAGAGAATCAGATGTAAGACAGACATGTTGCAGGGTTACCTCTAATGGAAAAGAAAAGGTCAGCCGATACAATTCCACCAAATGAGATTAGGAAAAGTAATTATACTCCTTTGTAAAGCTTCAATTGGTTAGCATGCAACCAATTTCTCAGTAAGTTTCTTATTTTGGAGACGTCTAACTTGATAGACTGCGGAACTGAGTTTGTTAACAATATGGTATGGTCCGTCCCATTTATTGGAGAAAGAATGGGTAGGGTGAACACATTTGAGTAATATTACCTGATCTCCGAATTGCCAATCCACTTCTTGTGCGTGTTTGTCAAACTGGATTTTGGACTGTTGCTGGGCCTTGCCCATGTGATGTGCAGCATACAGATGGGTTTTTATAATGTCATTTTTGAATTTGCTCACATACTTGTCTACAGATGCTCTGTCTGCAGTAGGACTGTTCAGATCAAATGAAGTGTTCAGCTAATCTCATAGTTTTACCAGTCATCCCCTTGAAGGGTGTCAGATGGGTGGTGGTTGAAGGAGTACCCTTATTGCCATAAGGAGTAAAGGCAACAGGGAATCCCAATCCTTGGGATTTTCCTCAATGAATTTGGAAAGCATTTGCTTAATCTGCCTGTTGGATCTCTCTATTTGACCTGAATACTGAGGGTGGTAAGGTATGCGGAACTTCTGGTGCACCCCTAGAAGTTCAAGTGCTTCTTGCATTAACTCACCTGTAAAACTGGTTCATTTGTCAGAGTCCACATTCTGAGGTAGAGCCCACCTGAACAAGATCTGTTCTACCTGGACTTTTGAAGTTGATTTGGCTGTACAGTTCTTAGTGGGGAAGGTTTCAACCCACTTAGAAAATAGCTCAGTGACCACAAGTGCATACTTGATGTTCTTGCTGGTATTGGTCAATGGACCAATAAAGTCAATCTGTATGGCATGTCATGGGTAAAATGTCCTTGTGGTAGGAGTTTGGCATTATGTTTGGTTAGTATTGGGTTGTTGTGAGCACAAATCGGACAGTTGTCAATGTAGTGCCTGACATCTTTGGTAATGCCAGGCCACCAACCAACAGTTTTGAGTCTCTGGAGTGTATTTTCAACTCCTTGGTGTCCATCAGTGGTAGTATCACAAACCTGGTGGAGAAATTCCAATCTCAAGGATTGAGGGACTACCTACAGTTTGTAGGGCAGGTCCTCTAGCTAGTACCAAATCAG
The DNA here is from genome assembly GCA_016271365.2 of Neoceratodus forsteri. Lineage (NCBI taxonomy): Eukaryota > Metazoa > Chordata > Ceratodontiformes > Ceratodontidae > Neoceratodus > Neoceratodus forsteri. Next base: position 118,582,390 of record CM057456.1, read on the forward strand.
CTTGCCAGCTTGTGATAAATGTAGCCTACTCACATGTCTATTGTAGGGACTGTGAGTGGGTAAATCTTACTCAGTTCCTTTGTCAAGGAGATGGAACACATCCTTTAATTGGGGATCTGAGTGTTGTGCAGTGGACAAGTTCAGTAGCACAAAAGGTTCTAGTTTCTTCTTAAGAGCGACTATTTGCAAAACTGCTAGAGCATCAGGGTGATCCATTGCCCATGTCTCCCCACCCCATGAACACCCTCTTTTGTAAGAGTATCTGCTCAATCATTGAAAGAATAAGTGTCAGATTTAGAGTGGGCTTTAACCTGGTGTATGAAAAGCTTGTGCTTGAAGTGCTGTGTGAGTTCGTGAATACAAACCACAAGTGGTTTATATTTCACTGGGGAGCCATCAGAAGATGCAAAGGAGTTCTTCCAGAAGGGTAGAAACTCAGTAAGGGAGCAACAGACTCAGTTGGAGTCTGTGAAAATAATGGTGTCTTCAGAACCTTGTTGTATCAGCTCGAGGGCACATGAACAGCTGCCAATTCTGCATACTGTGATGATGCAGCACTACAATGCTTGGCAATCCTGACAGTGTTGCCATTGGGATACACAATGAGCCCTCCAAATCCAGCTACCTGTTCTCCTTGATAGTATGAGGCAGAGCCATCTGTGAACACATGGCACAGGGAAGTGTCTGCAAGGAGTTTTGGAGTAGCAGGAAGAAAATTGCCTGGTTCATGCAGATCAGAGGGTTGTAGTGCACAATCGTGTGATGCTCCTTGGTATAGGAGTCCATGGGATAGAATTGATGGCATTTTAGCAGAGTGGACCTGTACATCTTGGTCCTGGAGAAGAAGAGACCAGTGAGTCAGTCTGGTATTGGATACTAATCCGTCCTTCAATCTATCTGATAGCAGAAAAGTGGTGGGTGTGTGATCTGTGTTGATAATGATAGGTGAGTACCCAGTGATATACAGAAAGTGATTGACAGCCCAGTAGGTAGACAGAAGGTTTCTTTCACAAAGACTGTACTGCTGTTCCACTGGTGACAACATTTGGGATGGATATGCAATAGGTCTCAGAGTATCATTCACCTTCTGAGCAAAGACTGTAGATATGGCAATGTCTGAGGTGGCCAATTTCAGATGGAAGGACAGTGCTGGATTGGGGTTCACTAAAGCTCGAGCAGAGGATAAGGCCTGTTTCAGTAATGTCACAGCCTGGGTGTGGACAGGACACCAAGTCCAGGGTACATTCTTTTTCAGCAGCTCATACAGAGGTGCAGCTTTCTTTGCAAAGTCACAAATGAAATACCTGGAATTGTTTACCATTCCTAGGAAACATCTGAGTGTTGCCACACTGCTGGGTAGTGGCAAATCTTGCAGGCCTTGGATTTTCTTCCAAGCTGGGCATTGGCCTTGTTCTGTTATGTGTAGGCCAAGAAAGAAGATTTCTTTCTGGCAAAGTTGTGCCTTTGCAGGATTGCATTTGAGGCCTGCCCTCTGTAAGATGGTCAGTAGTTCATCCAAAAGGTCAAAGTGTTGTTCTTTAGTGTCGGTTACTAGCAATATGTTGTCCACATTCTGCAGAATGCATTGCTGGGCAGAGAAACCTTCCAGGACATCCATCATGTGTAGATGGAAGAGGGGGGGCTATTGAGAAACCCCTGGGGTAAACAGGTCCATGTGTGCAGTAGACCTTCAAAGGTGAAAGCAAATTTGTACTGGCTTTTGAGAGCCAGAGGCAGAGACCGGAAACCACTGGAGATGTCAAGAGCACCGAACCACTGGTGATCAGGGGTTAGCAGTTTGTGCACATCAGGTGCTGATGCTTCTGTCGGTGAGCATCTTGGAGTGACTTGGTTAAGCCTCTTATAATCGATTGTGAGTCTGCAATATCCCATGGGCTTTTTCACTGGCCAAATAGGTGAATTGACAGTCGAGACACAAGGCCTAATTACACCTTGTTTGAGGAGAGACTGAATGGTTTCTCTGAGTGATGGTAAGGCCTCAGCAGGAAAAGGGTATTGCCTTTGCCTGTCATGTGCTGGATCTAGGATTTCAATGATGGTCTGCATCCTCCCACAATCATGCCTGTGTGTGACAAAAGCATCCAGATGCTTCTGCAGGATGGATTGGAGTCTCTTGAAAAATTTGTGGTTCTGAAATAGAGCTATGACATCATATTCCTTGTCGCTAGTGGATATAGCTGCAACCACATGTGAATCATGACAGTGTGATATCGTCCTCTGATTTAGGTCAGGAGCATGTTGGCCAGATCTACCACACAGCGGTGTGATGCTAGAAAATCAGTTCCCAATATGCTGAGATGATCACGTAACACTATAAGATCAAAGGTATGGTGTGTGTGTGTTCAGGTTGCCTGTAAGCATGAGAGTACAATTGATCGGTGCATAGATAGCTTTACACCATCTAAGCCTGATGTATTGGTCCTCCATCCAGTAGACCAAGGAGAGTTTGCTGGGTTGTCATCATGTAATAATGACACAGCAGCTCCTGTATCAAGTAGCATTGTCAGTTGTCGGCCCCTGACCATGGCCTTGGTGCAAGGCCTTCCATTTGTGTCCAAAGCAAGCTTGTTCACAATATGGACTGGGGCCTGTAATTGTCAGTCCATACTGCCAGTACCAGGGAGATCCTGAAAGAGTGATCTGGCCTCTTCCCAGTCTTGGACAGCTGCTACAAAAGGAGTAGAGTCAGGGTTTAGGCCAGTTTCAGCCTGGTTCCCTGCGGTTCTGGAGTCCCCGTGCCCTACTGAGGCCTGCTGTCCTGAGGCTATTGCTGTGATGACACAAGACGGGACAGCATTCGCTACCAATTGAACCTAACCAAGAAGGTTCCAGAGATTTTTGTTCTCCTATGCAGTTTCTCGGTAGGAAGGTCCTGATCAATTGTTTCAATTCCCCCAATTGAAATCAGAATTCTAATTGTATTTGTTCTTGTTATGGTTCCAGTTCCCACCTCAGGCCTGGGAGTGCTGTCAGTTGTCCGAAGGTGCTGGCTTTTTGTCTTAGGCCTTGCTCTCCACTGTGTAGTGGGTTGTGGAATCACCAGTAGACTCTATTGTGGCCACATTTTATCAACTGGATCCAAGTTCTCAAATGTAGTGCTGATACACCCAATCTGTTGCCTGAAGGACATCTGCGAAATTGTCTGTGGTGGAGAAAATTCATGGTTCCACTTTTTCATGGACAGCCGGAAGTATATCCCAGAGGAACAAATGACTGTATTCAATGAGGTCAGCATCTGTGTTATCACCTGCAATGTGTTTGCCAGCACGATAGGCCATCCATAACCTCTGGTTAAATGTTGTAGGGCTTTCTCTGGTGTTTTGTTTTACAGGATGGGCCAGCATCACCCCAACCATGCCTGGGTTGTGCACAGCAATGAGTTCTGCTGTGATCTGATCAAGAGTCACTCTGGTGTCTCAGTGGGCTACATCTGGGAATTTTGCCCATAGGCCAGAATCAATGGTTTATTGAAGGATCTGTACCTGGTAGTCATCCGCTAGACTGAGTATCTCACATTTGGAATGTACTTTCTCCAAATGGCAGCTGAGATTGTTAGTGGGTCCCACACGGCTTATGCTGTCAGTGATCTGCTGTACAGAATGAGCCATCTGGAGGGAATTACTGGGGGCACAGTCGGGGTCTTGTGCTCCACGAAGGGCAGCCTCCACTGTGACATCAGCCAAAGTTTAGACCACAGAATCCTGGGAAGTGACCTCTTTCAGCATTTGTTTCATATATGCTTTGAAGGCCTGCTTGCTTCTCTCAGGCATATCTGAATTATTGAGGGCTGCCTCGATCATTTTCTTGATCTCCTGCCTATCATTCTTTGTCAAGGTGGCTATCAGAGCAACTGTTGGTAGGCCCAGAGGGTCTGGTGGTAGGGTTAGAGAGGCCGGTGGTAGGCCTAGACCTCCCCCCATCATGGGGTCACCATCTTGGCATCGCACATGATAATCATCATTGCGTTGATGACGTAGGGACGTGCTGTCATAACAAGGGGATCTGCCCTGTTGTGAATGATGGGAGGATACTGAACCACAGTAAGAGCATGACTGGGCATTGTACAGGGAGATGTCATCATCAGAGTCATCATCTCCAGATGATGTGAGGTCGATGGGTGTATAGTGAAGCCCACCCATCACCTTAACGTGACCAGCTAAAACCTCTCACTGACGGCACCGTTTCACCACTGTGTGTTTACATTCCACATGACTAACTTTTGCAACTTTCTGTTCCACACCTTTCACAACATCTTTTTGTAACACTGTATACGTGGTGCTCAATTTGCGGTTGTCCCTAATTTCCCTATCCATTTCATCACTTATCCATTTCAGGTCATCTCGAAACTCCTCCATCTCCTCACACATTTGGTCTTTTGTGTTAATCAACTAATCATTCATTTGCAATATCTGTCTCTTATCCTGTCTCAAACTGTCACATTCCTCTCTCGACATACACATGTCTCTGATTACCTTCACTAGAACAGTGCAAAAGTCTCTTTCTCATTTCACAATGACTGACTGTCAGTTTCCAGCTGCTTCTCCTTTTTCAAACTTTCAGATGCCTGCAATCCCATCTCTTTCTTAAAGGATGAGAGTTGCAGTTCGAGGGAAGGAAACTTCGATTCAGAGGCTTCTAAAGCAGCAGATAGAGCCATGACCAACAGCCCTTTAGCCTCATACTTTTTGGCCACTTGTCTTGCCTCTGAGTACTAGGTTGAAATCCCCAGCATGGGGTTTTCAGATTGAATCACTTCCAGCATGAAATTGCTCCATCCTCCATGGGAGGAAGGAAGTTAGAGATGTCTAGTCTCAAATCTGCACATATGTGTGACATCATAGACATAGTGGTAACAGCAAAAGTTTTTTGGGAACACAAAATCATTAACCAGTGAGAGGTTGCCATGCTATGTTTCAATCCACAACAGGTGAAACCAGTGGGCAGGCAGGCTACTGTACTCACATAGTTCTACAATTAAAAACTGCTGTTGGGCAAGGTGAGTCAGCATCGACCAAGCCCAGTAAGCAGCCAGACACTGCAAGTTAAGAGTAATGTGAGAAGTGGTGCAGGAGTGCACACCTACTGTACCCATAGGAAAGGGACATTTTTAAGAAAAAGTGAAACTTTACACCATCCAAACTGTCTGCCCGCTGCCACCAATATGTTGGGGTGGATAGCACCGATCCGATTCCTTGCAGTAAGAGAGGTGCAAATGAGTCACAAACACATTGCATGTCGGTAATAAATCTAGTTTATTACACCAAAAGGAAATCACAGTTGCCCTAAGCAGTTCTTACCATAAAACACTGGCAGCTGAGCCTAGTGTTCCCAATACCCCATGGAGTGTAAGAAGATCTCCAAGGGGAATAGGCAATACATTACATTATATACTGTGATAATTACTATGGTAACCATTCATAAGAAGCAGTGCTAGATACATAAAACAAGCCCTATTGTCCAAAAATTAGGTGGCTTCACAGTGTTATCTAGTCCTATACAATATGTACTAAGTTAGCTACAGTGTAGAACAATGAAGGCATACACAGTACATGGAAAACACAGGATGTGGTGCAATTATACATAAATCCAAAATATGGCAGTGCCTACTACATGATAGTATATCAGAAGATTAAAAAGACACAGGTGTATTGTTCTACTACGTGCAGTTTCCATGCACAGAAAAATTATGGTAGTGCAAATCATAATGTACCCTGACACCTACACTTGTATGGTAAGTGTTTGTTTGTATGCTTGTTTTTACCAGGAGAGACACACTAAGCTGAAAGCTTGTTTACAGGTGTGACCTGGGAGCACAAGAAAGTTAAGTGACTGGCTCAGGGTCACACAGTATGCAAGTAGGGGCTGTGGGATTCTACCCCAGGTCTCCAGGTTTGCAGCTCAGAGTCTTAAACTGCTGCATTATACTGCCTCCCAGTGTCTATGCCCTATTAGTTAGTATAAGATATGCATAGTATGGTTTGTCTAAGGTGTACAGGTAGAATGCCAATCAGGGTGTAAGGACCTCGCATAACAACAGATTTTCATGGAATGACAGCTGGGTGTTGTTAAAGTCCATTTGGAGCTGGTTCATGAGATCAGGGATACAGGAGCCAGAGGAAAAGAGTACTGTATCATCCACATACATATGAATGGACACAGAGGAGCAGACCTTGGGGTGGCCATTTAGAAAAATGAAGAAAAAATTGAGCCAAGGAAAGACCTTTGACATACACCTAAGATAATGGGGAGTGGAGGGGAAAGGGAGTTTCCAGTACAAACAGCTTGTGACCTGCTTTCAAGGTAGGAGCATAACCATTCAACTGAGGAAGCTGAAAGTCCAGCTACCTTAAGCTAGTACAGGAAAATTGGCTGGGCTACATTGCTGAAAACTTTGGTTAAATTGACAAAAGTGGTGGAGGTGACAGGGCTTTGATCCATTCCAGAAAGGATAGTATCAGAGGAGAGAGTTGGAAGTGGAGTGTGACTTTCTAAAGCCAGATTGGAAAGGAGTGAAGAAGAAAGTTGAGTCAAGAAAAGGGAAGATTTTGGAGACAACAAGATGTTCCTGGAATTTAGGCATAGTGGGAGGGAGGGAGATAGGATAGAAATTACTAGTCTAAGAGACGTTACTCCCTTTGGAAAGAGGAATGATAGCAGCCAGCTTCCAAGAGTTAGGGACACAGGATAAGGAGAAAGAGATGTTAAGGAGGTAGGTGATAGGGAGAGCAGTGACATAAGCAGAGAAAAATAGGAGTCTATGATCAAGGCCATCAGGATTTCCACCTTTGTGTAAATTAAGAGCAACAGCAGTGATAATAGGTGATAAAGAGAAGCAGGAGAAGGGGCAGTAAGTCAGGGAGAAGAGAAGAATGAGAGGGAATAGAAGAGAGAGACGGAAAGGAGGAGGAGGAAGAGAGGAGAAAACATGCACAGGAGGTGAAATAGTAATTGAAAGATGAGGAAATCACAGTAGTGTCAGAGAAGAGTACCACCAGTCTTAAGTACAGGATGAGGGGTCTGGGTCAGAGGAGAGAACAGTGAAATCATTATCTTCCAGAACATAAAGGGGGGATTAAGATATTCTGGAGAGAGGATGCAAAGTGTTCAGACTTTGCAAGCTTAGTAGAAACATAGAAACATAGAAATTGTCAGCAGATAAGGACCTCTAGGCCCATCCAGTCTACCCATAAGCCCTGTACTTTATTACTGCTTCGGACCCTCCCTCTGCTTTACCACTATGCTTTAGTACAAGCATTATGAAGGAACTAGTAATTAGTAGTGTCAGAAGTTGTGCCAGAGGATCTGTAGGTCCTCCAGGCAAGGTCATGTGCATAGTGACAAGCCAGCAACTCAACTGAAATAAATGGGAAGTGGGAACCTCAGAAACTGGTTCTTCCAAGAGGAGAATAATGATCCCAGAGAGACATAAATTTAGAGGGGAAGAATTTGAAGGTATTGTCCATGTTGCCAGCTGTTGAAATAGGTGATCAGTCGGTGGCTACAAAGTCAGCATGATGGCACGACAAGTCCAGTGAAAGAAAAGATCTGATCTGGATGAATTGGGGGGGAGTCTTGTGATGCTGAATCTTTTGCACACATTAAACCATATGATGGTTGCTGACGGCATTGGTTATCCACAATATGATGGAAATGGGAAGTAAGGACCCAGTCCAAGAGGGAGTGAATTAAAAAAAAATTAAATTAAAGTGAGTAGGGACATAAATAAGCCTAATTAAAAAGAGGGATTTAACATTGAGACAAAATTTATTAAGAGATGGGGAGAACCAATTTATATTTAAATCTCGTAATATGACTATTTCACCAGAGGAGGTGAGGAAGGAGATGGAGATGAGCAACTCAGTTACTGAATGTGAGGATATGCCAGGGCTGTAGTAGACACCAGCAATAAATATAGGTACAGAGAAGGGGAAAGAGAGTTTGAGAAGAAGCAGCTCATAGGGAGAGGTGAGTGAGCTGGAGAGCACAGACTCAAACTGAATATTTGGGGCAAGGTATTGTAGATGGCTATGCCACCTCCTGTCTTTACTCGATCCTGATGAATAATGGTGAAACCAGGGTTAGCAACAGAGTGATCAGGGATCTTGGAGGACAGCCAGCTAGAGGTGTGCAAAAATTGCCAGTTCTTCTTCAGCGGAACCTTCACAGAAACCTGACAACTTTTGCTGAAGTTTCTGAGCTTCTGTCTGTGGTGGATCAGAAAACTTTGAAAGCTTGGGGTGAACTTTCACCCTTTTCCACCTGCTCCAGCAGGGTTACATTGATAGCGGTCCCTTCCCCCACCCGATCATCTGTCTGCCTGCCCAAAGTGCATTCAATTGAAGCCCTGGTAGCTAGTGGTCCCTCCCCCCACCCGATCACCTGCCTGCCCAACTTGCATTCAATAGAAAGCCCTGGTGGCTAGTGACCCCTCCCCCTGATATGATCACCTGCCCACCCGATGTGTTTTAAAAAATAAATAACCCTGGTGGCTAGTGGTCCCCCCACCTGATCACCTGCCCACCCAATGTGGTTTAAAAAAATAAATAACCCTGGTGACTAGAGTCTTGCATGATGTGTATTAAAAAATAACCCTGTCCCTGGGAGCTAGCAGTCCCTCCCCCCACCTGATCACTCAAGTCCAGTACTGCTCGACACCCTCATCCATATTCCCCCATATAGTGAAAAAGATTTTTTCCTGGTGGTCTAACGAACCCCCCTCCCTCCCTATCCCTGATCCAAAGTATGATTTTTTTTTTACTTATTCCCAAGTGGTTTAGTGGTCTCACCCCCACCCCAGCAGATAGTGTTCCACCATGCTCCACCCATCCTGAAGTAGAGGGGATCACTGGCATAGCCCTCTGCTCTCCTCCATGGCTGGCAGCCAACTGAGATGTGAATGAATGAATGAGTGCGAGCACACTGCACATGCTCTTATTCATTCTGGATAGGAATCTGAGATAGGAATGGGGGATCGAGCAGCATTGGACATGGGTGATCAGGTGGGGGGAGGGACCACTAGCCACCAGGGTTATTCATTTTTTTAAAATACATTGGGTGGATAGGTGATAGGGTCAGGGGCCGGACCGCTAGCCACCAAGGATTAATTTTGCATTAATAGGGAGCACAGGATGAATCTCTGCCAAAGTTAGGAAATAGATTTATGAACTTTCATGGAAGTGAAAGCCAGACTTTCACTTATATTCTACCTGTGGAAGTTTTTTTCACACACTCCTACAGCCAACATTCTGTGATCACAAACACATCCAGTTTAAGATTGACTAATTGTGGTTGCAACAGGTGAATGTTAGGGAGAAGGCTGTGGATGTCGACATCAGCCACTATAAAACCTTTTATTTACTTTTTCTTTTTTATTTATTGATGTATTTGTCTATTCTTGCCAGTTTGTGTCTGAAGATGCTGCTTGATATGACTAGACAAGAAGGAAACTGACACTGATTTTTACTGTTTGTGTTTTGGAAAGAACTGTAAAAAGGAGATAAGCATATATTATTTGTACATCAATTTAGAGTATGTACATTTCAGTGGGATCCACAGCATGTTTCTTTCCATTGTAGTCTACCTGTAGGATAATATACTGTATGGTCTTCTTGCTTGACCCTTGCTGTACATCATGACTAATGGTGATCCAGTGCTGAATTTGCATTTGTTGAACATATCACAATCCAGCATTTCTGATCACTGGTGAAGCAGGTCTGAAATAACTTCTTTTCTCTTAGGTATTTCATCACTTTGATGTCATGATATATCACTTTTTACAGGGAGCACACACTGAGCATGTCCACATTGTTAACAAACAACATGGCCTACAGCAGCCATTCAGCCATTCTGAAGACTGAGAACTGCTCACTCTGTGAGCATTTCCATGCTGTTTCCAGCTGTCTCTTACAAGGAATGGACCTGGCTACTATTTTAGCTCCTTTTATGAAAGAAATGAATAACTTTTGATTAGACACCTTCACAAATTATCAGAGAATCATGCATTCTATGGGCCTATGCAACCAAAGAAGTGTTATGCTTGTGCAAGTGTGATGGCTGTTTGGCTGTTTACACTTTCTATTCTACATGAATTACCACCCTGTAGGAGTACTGAAGGCAAGGAACCCTCGAAGTGGATTTCACCCCAGAGGTGCCACAGAAATATTCCCTTGGCTATAGGTACTTTAAGAAAAATCTCCCCAAGGAGAGAGGCATGCTGCTGAAGGAGGAGGGGAGGATGGTAGGCAAAGAAAAAATGATTCAGAAGGAAGCTGGGAGGAACTGTTTATAAAGCTCAGAAAGGGGGTGTTGCTAGTTGCTCACCCCATTGAACTATAGGCATAGTCTTTCAATTCAATGGGCCTACATAACCAGAATAGTGTTATGCTTGTGCAACTGTGATAACTGTCTGGCCATTCTCACTCTCTATTCCACAGGGAATTACCACCCTGTAGGGTTACTGAAGGCAAGGAATCCTCAAAAAGAGTTCCACCCCTAGAGGTACCATGGGAAGATTCCTTTGGCTAAAGGTGCCATAGGAAGGAGCCCCAAAAAGAACATTAAGCAGTAAATGTTGGCTAAGAGGTAAAGAAGCAGACTGACAGCAATGAGACAGCTTGATTAAACACAAATGAGATGGACAGGTTGTCAGGATTGCACTGATAAAATGTATTGCACTAATCACATTGGGGCTTCCTAAGGAGAGAGGGAATGGTGAGAAAGGCTACCATCCATCTCCATCCAACAGCAGAAACTTACCTAAGGAAACTAGGAAATACACTATAAACAACTAACTACATATTATTACCTTTGTCATGGAGAAGAGGAGAAACCCCCCTTTTAAAAGGAGGTTGCCTTCCCTCCAGGCTGGGGTAGTTTATTTAGTGATGTCTCTGCCACTGCAATTTAGAAACCCAATCAAAGGAGAGGAAATATTCCAATCTTGTGGAAAACTCTCATGATCCCTCTAACAGGAATGCTGTGAAGTGTTGTGAGAGGTCTCTGCAACAGTGGGTACTCTGAAGTGAGAGCAGATCCCAAAGGCAGGAAGAGGAGAGTGACAACCGCTGAGGCACTCAGCTGACCTTCCGACTAAAACAAACCAGGTGAACAACAGGCAGCCATAGGGAGAATAGCTTTTGATGGTGCCACGACAATGCCATAGTCAAAGAAGCACTCTTGAGCTGTAAGGGACCCACTCCTCAGCAGCTGAAGTAATAAATTCTGCATCAAGAGGTGTGCCATATGACTGCATGCTAAAGCTCTGCTTGGAGAGAGGACATTCCCACTATCAGACAGATGAGAAGGACCCCTTCCCGAGGTTCACATGCTCAAGATGTGGACTTTGTGAGTGCTGAGAGAGACCATTGGCTTACAGGGTGAGCCCTGAGCCAGAAAAGGTAATGGACATGGTTAGCATGCCTCTGATTTATGAATCAACTTTGAGTACTAGGAAGGAGGAGGCTGGGCAAAGCCAGCAGCTATAGATATTGATGAGGGAACTGGTCTTGAAAGGTTGTGAGTGAACTCTGCAACACAAGAACTACCAAGCTGGAGCCTGTGAAATGTTGCGAGTGAACTCTGCAACAACAAGAACTACCAAGGCAGTGACTGCTTGAGGTAGGAGACTGCAGTGCGACCAGCATTTGGTGGTCTGATAGTAGTAGCAACCAGCGGAAAACAAGCCAACCTGTTTCATTATGGAAGCCGAATTGATAGTGACATAGAAGATAGGTATTTAGGCAGTAAGAGGCTTTTAGGCAGTGAGAGGATGTGATGCCAGTGATTGAATAAATGAGATTCAGAGTAATTGAATCTATGAGGTTTAACAGATGATTGCTATGGTTTCAGCATGAATAGTGAATTGATATGCTCAGCATGAATATCTGAAATGCCATTAAGGCAGAGGTAAGTTATTTCAGGAAGGAACATTTGCAAAACAGTAATGGAATGCAATGAATATTGTGAAAACCATGTAGGCTGTTATGTTAATGTATTGATGCATGGATAGCTGAAAAGCCATGTAGGCAAAATAGCGGGGTAAAATTATATAGCTTACATAAAAGAATGTTACTGCTTAATGGAGCCACGATGCCCCACCATGACACCACAGTGCCCCGCTGTGGGAATAACAGGAAGCCACAAGCTGAGCAACATGAGACCAAACATTAACTGTAATGTTGGTAGGATAAGAACTCCCAAAAGAGGAGTTTTTACTGGCAAGTTGCAAGTTAAGGACAGAGCCATAGAACAGCAAGCTGCTAGAGCAATGTGAACAGAGGAAGCAAATTAATGACTGAAAGGTTCAAAATAGTTGAATTCAGAAACAAACTGCTAAAATGCCTGCAGTTATATGCTGGGACCAGGCAGTTAATGTAACAGCTGAAAGTTTCAGTATAACAATGCAGCAGTTGGCCGAGTGGAGCTAGCACTGAGTGAATTAAGAGCAGAGCTGTAGAACAAACATAGTTCAAAAGAGAGTATCAGATAACTGAGCAGTATAAGCCTGGACCAGGTGCAAACAGTAAAGGTGGAAGCACAGAAGACAGAAAAAATGGCAGTGTGAACAAACACGCATACATAAAAGTTACAGGAAAACTGAGGAATGCTAGTCAGGGAAGCAGGAGCTTGAGTTGAAGCATTCAGATAACAATGCAGGGAACTGAGGGTTTGCAAAATCCGGTGTGTGTTTATATGGGAGCCTGAGAGCACAGGCACAGGAATAACACAATACAAACAAAGGACAACAGGATGCTAGGAAAACCAAAAAAAATCCCCAAAAAAGAAAATGCAAAAGAAAAAGAAAAAACCCGGAAGAACAGGAAAACAAGCACACAAAGAAGCACACGGCAGCAAAAGGGAAAACAAATACTAATCAAAGCAGGAGAAAACAAACAGATCCAGCACAAACCAAGCACAGCCCAAAGCACAGGCAGTTGTGGGTCAAGGACCCAGCAGGTCCCAAGGAAGAAGACTGACCAACAGACCCTTCAGCCAGCAAAGAAAAAATATGCTTCAGAAGGAGGCTGGGAGGAACTGCTTATATACCTGTAGCTCAGGAAGGGAACTTGGCTAGTTGATTTCCCCATTGCACTACAGACATAACCTTTCAATTATCATTCCAGTTAGCTAAGTCATTACATTAAATTGTAGCTTCAGGAAGGCAGGCTAGTAAAATCATATTGCAGAGGAGAGGAGAGGAGGGGAGGGGAGGGAAGGGGGGCGGAGGGGAGAAGAGAGGAGAACATGCAGTATGAGCCTGCACTGGCAGCTACATGCCCTACAGCAGAAGAAGGTGGTGGGAATTAAGCACACTGGGAAAGGTGCAGGAAGGACCTGTGAAAGATCTATTTGATATTTTTTACTAAGTGCTAGTGGTGTACAGGGCACACAAATCCATATTTATTTTATTAATCCTACCTGCAGCAGGAGCAGGGCACAGTAAATTTAGTAGACCAGAAAATACATAAGGAGGAGTTTGAATAATTTATGCAAGCAATAATACCTGACAGGTTGGGCGGTATTGCTCATACTGCCCACCCTGGAGGGTATTATTGAACTTAGAAAATTGGCAATATAAAAGAATATAAGTTTAATAAAAAAATGTTAATTAGAAATTAGTTTACAATAAGTTCTATAATAAAGAAAGCAAGAGGAGTGGTTGGACCACGGTGGGCTCAGGGAAGGTGAGGGTGGTGGAACAGAGGCGCATCCCTCCAGTTGTGCCTCTCCACAATTAATTCGCCACTCTGGCGAAGCATGGTTCCTCTATGGAAGCACCTGCAGTGGAGACCAAGGAGGATGCTGAGAACCTCCACAATGGAGACCCACAGAAGGGTGGCCCAGGATCCCACAGGGGAAGGCAACAACTCCTGGTGGGGGACTCAGTTGTTAGGGGGGTAGAACTGGAGGAGGGAGGGGAAAGGGAGGTAAGGTGCCTGCCCAGCACCAAGGCTTGGAGGGACAGGAAACAAATCCTCAGGATCATGGGAGCAGCGGCAAGGGGGAGGGAGCTGGATGTCATTATCCACCTAGGGATGAATGACCTGGCTGAGAATGGGATCAGAACAGTGCAACAGGAGTTTGTGGAGTTGAGGACGGGCCTTAGACAAGTAGCACACATGGTAACTTTCTTGGTAGTGCTACCTTTCTATGGCATGGATGAGGCTAGGGTACTCCGCACCATGGGATTCAATGACTGGTTGAAAAGCTGGTGCGGATCTCAGGGATTTGGCTTCATTGGGGACTGGGGCTCCACCTGGAGGGATGTAGGCCTATACAGGCATGATGATCTGCATCTATCCTGGAGGGGAACCAGGATCCTAGGTGATAGGTTTAAATGTCTCAGTGGCAAGCATTTAAACTACACAAGGGGGGAGGCACTGAAGAGGAGAAGGAAAATTCTAGCCCTCGCCCCAAAAATCAAGGTAATTAGTGAGGTAAACACCAAAACAGAGCAGTCGATAGAGAGAAGGGCAGGGGTAAATGGATAAAAAGACAAAGACAGTAGGGACAGGGATGAGGCAAAAGAAATAAAGCCATAACAAATGGAGGGTAATGAGTACCAATGCCTGTAGTCTAGGTAAAAAGCTCCCTGAAATGGTGGCCTTGATGGAAGAGGGATGCCTGGATATTGTGGCAGTCACAGAAACATAGTACACAGAGAACCATGACTCGGATGTCAACATACCAGGGCACACAATCTACAGGAGGGACAGGGAGGGAAGAAGAGGAGGAGGAGTAGCTCTCTATGTAAGGGAAGGGATAAAATCAACAGAACTAAAGGGTAAACAGGGAGGAGAGGAGGTACTGTGGGTCACCCTGGAGACTGGAAATGGCTCCACAATCCGCACAGGGGTTGTATACAGACCCCTGTCTCAGGGGGAGAAAATAGGCAAGGAAACGATAGAAGGCATCCTTGGGATGGCAGAGAAAGGGGAGATATTGCTGATGGGGGACCTAAATATGCCATATCTTGACTGGAGCAACTTTGCTGCAACCACATCCGAGAGCAGGGCCATTCTCAATATCCTATGGGGGCATGCATCAGACAGCTAGTTTTGGAACCCACTTGTAAGAGAGCAATCTTAGGCCTCATACTCTCAAATTGGGATGGAGAGAGGATCTCTGATCTTGAAGTGGGTAGCCATCTGGGAACAAACGACCACCGAACAGTGTGGTTCACGATAAACGTAGCTGTAGAGTCAAGCCACACAAAGTGAAGGTACTGGACTTCAGGAGGGCTGATTTTGTCAAAATGGGAGAGTGCCTCAGAAAAGCACTTGCAAACAGGCAAGAAGGTGGGGTGGAGCAACAATGGGGAAACATCAAAGCCGCCATCACAGAGGCAACAAGTCTTTGAGTGAAGCAAATAAACAAATCAAAATGAAATAAAAAAAAATATGGTTGTCAAAAGAAGTGGCGGGGAAGGTAAGGGAAAAAAAGATAGCATTCAGGAAGTATAAGGAAACACAGAAGAAGCAGGACAGAGAACTATACCAGTTAAAGCAGAAGGAAGAGGGTAAGGCAGTCAGAATAGCAAAGGCCCAAACCGAGGAAAAGATAGCAAACTCGGTTAAGAAGGGGGAAAAAAACTTTTATAGGTACATTAGGGAGCAAAGAAAGACTAAGGTAGGCATACTGAGGCTGAACAAAAAGGAAGGTGGTTGGGCAGAGAATGACAATGAAAAGGCAGGGATACTGAGCAGATACTACTCTCCAGTATTCCATGAAAAAGGGGAAATACCTAATCCAGTCAATAGAAGCACTCTGGATAGGGGGGTTTTTATTCGTCCTTTCACAGAAGAAAGGGTTCTGAAAGAACTCTTAAAACTGAAGGTGGATAAAGCAATGGGGCCTGATGGGATTCACCCCAGCATTTTAAAAGAACTAAGGGAAAAACTAGTAACACCACTGACTACCCTTTTTAATAAATCATGGGAGGATGTCATGGTACCTGAGGACTGGAGGAGGGTGGATGTGATTCCCCTTCACAAAAGTGGGAGCAAGACAAAGGCAGAAAACTACAGACCTGTCAGTTTGACCTCAGTGGTAGGGGAAAATGATGGAATCACTTCTGAAGGAAAGTATTGTTGAGTACCTAGAGGCCAGTGGGGCACAGGACACAAGGCAGCATGGATTCACAGCAGGAAGGTCATGCTAGACAAATCTAATTGATTTCTTTGACTGGGTGACCAAAGTAGTAGACCATGGAGGGGCTGAGGACATGACCTACCTAGACTTTAGAAAGGCGTTTGACACAGTCCCACACAAAAGATTAATAAACAAATTAGCCAGCCTGGGAGTGGGTCCTAGGGTGGTAGCCTGGGTAAAACACTGGTTGGACAACAGGACACAGTGGGTAATAGTAAATGGAGTTCACAGTGAAGAAAGGAGGGTTACTAGTGGGGTACAGCAAGGTTCAGTACTGGGGACGGTCCTTTTTAATGTCTTTATAAGTGACATTGCAGAGGGACTGGAAGGGAAAGTATGTCTCTTTGCAGATGACACAAAGATCTGCAACAGGGTTGATACACAAGTTGGGGTGGAAAGGATGAAAAGGACTTGGCAAGGTTGGAGGAATGGTCAAATGTATGGCAGCTTAGATTCAATGCAAAAGTGCAAGTAATGCACCTGGGAAACAAAACCCAGGGAAGAGTACACAATGGGGGTGAGATACTGACAACAGCAAAATGGAAAGGGACCTGGGGGTAGTCATATCAGATGACCTAAAGGTGGGCCAACAATGTGAGAAGGCAGTAAGGAGGGCTGAGGGATACTGGGATGCATAGGGAGAGGCATCACCAGTAGAATACAGGAAGATGTTGGCCCTCTGTACAGACAGTTGGTAAGACCACATCTGGAGTACTGTGTACAGTTCTGGAGACCCCATCTCCACAAAGACATAGACAGGGTGGAGGCAGTCCAGAAGAGGGCAACCAAAATAATGCAGGGTCTACATCAGAAGACATATGAAGAAAGACTAAAGTAACTAAAGATGTATAGCCTCGAGGAAAGGAGGGAGAGTGGGGACATGATAGAAACTTTCAAATACCTCAAGGGAATCAACAAAGTCCAAGAGGGTAGCATTTTTCAGAAAAGAGATGTCAAAACAAGGAGCACAATTTGAAGATAGAGGACGGATCAGAAGTAATGTGAGGAAGTATTTCTTCACAGAGAGGGTTGTGGACACATGGGACAGCCTTCCTGAGGAGGTCGTAGAGTCAAAAACAGTGGGGGAATTCAAGAATGCATGGTACAGACAAAAGGCAATTCTAGTGGGGGGGTAGGAGGAAGTAGCCTGTTGGTTAACTAGGATCTGCAGCTTATCCGTTAGGTAGGGAAATGGGCAGATTAGGTGGGCCAAGCAGTCCTTATCTGCCATCAAATTCTATGTTTCTAATAAAATATTTCCTGTGCCTGCTATGTCATAAAGTTGAAAAGGGGTTAAAAGTAAAATGTTTCCATTTTGTATGGCTGCAGTGTCTTATTCAGGGATCATCAGGTTAGCAAACATTTGGTTACTGTGGCACCTGGCCTATGAGGAGGTCACCCTGTCATTGACAGTCAAACTTAGTCACATCTCAGCTTTTTATGAAACCAAGAATCCCTTTCAAGGTCACAGAATGAAGACAGAAAGACAGTTTAACAGCTGCTTCACAACCTGTGCCACTTATACATTTTTTTTTTACTATTCACCAGAATGAAACAGCTTTTTTCTGCTTTACTATCATTATGAAATGAGTAGCACAGAGTGTGCTTATCTTTGACTGAAAACTCAGGTGGCTGCAAGGTCAGGTACCAATGTTAGCTGATCCCAGGTCCCACTCACGGTACATCTGCAAACTGCATTATAGTACACATGTCCTAGTTGGCTACCATGAAAGTAAATAATGAAAAACGATGGTAGTATATTAAAAAAAAAGTGTTGAATCTTATTTATCAAAAAGAACCAAGCAAATGGGAGAACTGTCAGAATGATGCCACCCTAGGGTAGAAAGATTGCCAGAAGTGGACCGCATGACCGGGAAGTATGGGGAGGGTTGCAGAGCAACCTACTTCTCAACAGTTTGTTGAATCCCCCTCCCTCACCAAAGTTCCGTTCTACTATTTTTTTATGTTCTTACTTATATTCATGGTAGTTCTATTGGGAGATGTGTAGCATGATACAGTGTGAAGATGTACTGTGAGCAGAACCCTGGATTAGGTGACGGTTGTAGTGGAGTTGCCGACCTGGCAGCTGTTTGTGTTTGTGGTTAAAGGTAAGCACACTCTGTGCTACTGATTTAATAATGATATTAAAACAAAAGTAAAACTGTTTTCTTCTGGTGAGTAGCAAAAAATGAAGAAGTAGCACAGGTTTTGGTAGTTGGCTCTGTTAGGCAACTGGCGCTGAACTAGGGCATCTTGATGGGACAGTATCTCTTGGTAAGTAAAAGAAAAATGGTGGTGATTGGAAATTTAAATTAGGTGGTTTTGCCCAATTAGACAGCAGGGTGGGCACTAGGATATTTTAGTAGGTGAAGGGGCACTTTTGGGTGGTACTTGTTATTCAGAGGGCTCTCACTATAAGTTAATGTACCCCTGGCAGGCAATCAGATTTCTGATATTTTAAAGACCATTTTCTAACTGACAAATAAATTGCCTGTTTCTGATGTGGAGAAATGGAATCCATCTTTATTGTTTTTATTTTTTGCATGAGGGTGAAAACTAAGTGAAGCTGACTGCTGCAAGCCTCTTAGTAAAGGTGAGGAGAAGAGTGACTTGACAGGCACGTGTCTGCATTCACCATTATGTTGTGTAGAAACTATGAGGAAAAGACCTAGAGGAAACAGGGATGCAAGGAGGAGGAAATAAGCAGGTTAACAAATATAGTGTGCTGCATACTTGCAGAATGCATGCTACATGCTTAATTGTGCAATGTTTTCACGTGGTTTGCATACAGAAAGTGAACCTAAGCCAACCAGATCTAAAAAACAAATCAGGTTCGCATGCTGCAAGCTTGACGTGTGCAGCAGGTAAGCTGGTGCAAACATCTTCTAAAAATCACAGGTTCTCGTGTTGCATGCTTGACATGAGAGTGCAGCACTTCAGCTGGTATGAACATCATTTAAAAATCACATCAGGTTCACATGCTGCACGCTTGCCATGTGTGCTGTAACTAAGCTGCTGCAAAACTCATCTAAAAAACACATCAGCTTCTATTTCTCATACTCCTGCTAGCAATTAGAGCCACTAAAATACATTTTTTATTGATTTGCCATTAAAATTAGGTAAACACATTAATTCAGTCCTATTCAGTTTTATTGTGAAGGGATTAATATATCCGTTGAACAAGCTCATTTGCAAGGATGTCCCTTGCACAACATACACAGCATAGTGCGGCAAAATATACAAAAGCAAGGACAATAATTACAGTAAAGCAGAATTACGTAGAAGCTCATAGGGCAAGTAGTACATCTTCAGGTAAACAAAAAAGTTGCATTTGCAATACACAGTAAGTTAAACAATAAATTAATATGATATAAGGTGAGTCACATGGAGAAGCAGGTAATAGGATTTAAATGCTAGAGGTCAGAGAAGATCAGCCCAGATGGGTGATAAGGAAATGTGAGGTATTAATGATGGCTTGAGGGGGGATTTGAAGCAATGGCAGGATCCGGTGGTGATTTTATAAATGATCCTTTTGAAAGCAGTTAGTAGAATTAAATTCTGGAGCTTATGTAGAGATTGGAGCTTATTCCAGATGGTAGGTAGCACATTGCTCATGGCTGCCTGCCAGAATGAGTGCAGAGATTTGGAACTTCCAAGTAGATGTAAGCACAGTCTCTAAGTCAATAAGCACTATGCAGGTGATGGAGGACTGATGTAATGTGAGGGAGAAACTTGTTTAATAGAGCTTTATATGTCCAGATACAGATGTGAGTACATTTCCTGGTTGCAAAGGAAGTCCAGTTTACCTCCTTATACAATAAGTAATGGTGAGTTCTGACTGGAGTGTTTGTTATAAAGAGAATAGTGCAATGGAACAGGGTATACAGTATGCAGAGGTCTGAGCTAGCGAGACTATTATAAATAATATTGGCATAATCCAAGAGGGGCAAGAAGGTGGGCTATACTAGCCTAGTTCTAGATTGCCATGAGAATAGCGATTTGTTCTGAAAAAGAAACCTAGTCTCATTTTTAGCTTTTTTGTCAATGCTTTTATATGGGCAGAGAATGATAAATGCGAGTTAAGAATTAAGCCTAAATATTTAAACTTATCTACCACATCTAGAGTGTCCCCGAGGAGTGTAATAATAGGCATAGGTAGATTAATAGTGGAACAAGCGGGAGGGTAAATGAACATGATCTTGGTTTTATTGGCATTCAGTAGTAATTTAGATGAAAGTAGATTGCACTAAAGTTTGTTGAAATCAGTTTGAAGTGCAGAGCAGGACTGTTCAAAAGATGGCTTAGAGATGTATAGAGCTGTCTGTGAAGAGGTGGATTTTGGAGTCAACAATGTCCTTACTCAAATTATTTACTTTTATACAAGAACAACAGGGTTCCAGGATGGAACCATAAGGAACTCCTCTAAAGAGGGAGAGTAGCGAGGAGAGGGTTCCTCTGATTTTGATTTGTTGGTGCCTATTTTCCAAGTAGCTAGAAAACCAGCTGACAGTGGTGCATCCAATCTCAGTTCTATTAGGCAATCCAACAGAAGGGAGTGGTCCACAGTGTCGAAAGCCTTGCTTAGACCCAGAAAGACCAGTGATTTGCTTATTGTCCATAGCCTTGAGCCAATCCCAAGTGACTTTGGAGATTGCCAAAATGGTGCTATAGTGTGGTCTGAAACCTGACTGCAGCGGGTTTATCAATTGGTGCATATCCAGGAATTCTCTGACTTGCAAGCTGACCAGTCTTTTGAGGATCTTGGAGAGTGTCAGCAGGATTTAAATTGACCTTTAGTTATTTAGGACACTAGGGTCACCTGATTTGAAGAGTAGTATTAGGTGAGCCACCTTCCAGGACTGTGCCTTCTGCTATGGATAGGTTAAATAAATGAGTAATAGGGGCAGTTAGGTAGTAATAGCCTAGCTTTAGAAAGAAAGGCTCAGTGTTATCTGCCCTTGCACTCTTTTTTGTGTCTAACTTCAATAGCTGGTCTTCCACCTGTCAGTAGGTGATGGTCGTGAAAATGAAGTGACCATAAGATGGAATAGCGATAGACATAGAAGTCTGCAGAGTAGAGGGACATAAAGCAGCTGTCTGAGAGGAGTCAAATGCGAGGCCTTCAGTAGCAAAATGTTCATTCAGCTTGTCTAGTATAACATTTTTGTCAGATATAAGTATACCCTAGTGGCTAATAGTGTTAGGAAGGGTCAGGGGCACTGTGCTACCTTCCACAAGCTTGAAGGTGTGCCAGATCTTTACAGGGTTTCCATTGGCTGCTTCAAGAATGTTTAGGTAGTAAGTTTCTTTGGTTTTTCTGACCAATTTGGTACAGGCATTATGGCTGGCCTAAAAGCTGACCAGTCCACCTGAGATTGTGTGCATCTTGCGATAGTCCATAGTTTATCCCTTTTTAGCATCAATTTCTTAATTTCACCATTGAACCACAGGCAGGAGGCTTTTTCCACTCTGCAACTAATTAAGGGTGCATGTTTGTTGATTATTCCACTAATGGTAGAGATGAAGATGTTAAATGCCTCATTTATTGTAGGGGCCAAATAGAATTGCTGCCAATTGATCTCTCTTAGGTCCATTAAAAAATTGTTTAAGTTGAATTTCTTGAAAGCTCTTTTTATTATTATCTTACTGTTATTCCTAGATTTAAGGAGATTTCTGATACAAACCATGGTGTTGTAGTCACTGAAGTCATTATTCCAGACAGCTTGGTGCATGATTTTGTGAGGTCTGTTAGTCATTATTAAATCTAATAATGTGCCTCTCTGTGGATGTTTACAACAGGGCCACATAATTTCTGTAATTAATTGAAGCAGACCCATTTCATTGAACAGATTTTTTTAAGGGGACAGATTTAGAGCTTGACCAATCCAAATTCAGATCTCCTAGGATAATGGTTTTATTGGTTTTGGCATCTAGGAGGTGACCTAAGTGGGGCAGAATATCAAACCCTTTAATGGGCGATCTGTAACATCCAATTAAATTTATAGATTTTGCAGTTGAGATGAGAATTTTTAATGCTAGGCATTCAAATTCTTTTGGTTTGGAGATGGTGGTTATGACAGTTGCAGAGAATTTCTCATGAATGTAGATAGCCACTCTGCCACCTCTGTTGACCCTGTCAGTCTGAAAGAGAGAGTAGAATGGTGGTGCCAGGGCTTGATTAGTTGCTGTGTTTTTCAGCCAGGTTTCTGTTAAAACTAGGATATCAGGTAGTGTGTGTGATACCCATGCCTGCATTTCAGTGAGGTTTTTTTTTTTGCAGGCTGCATACTTTAATATGCATCAGTTTTAAGCATTCTGCAGTGGCGTAATAAGTAGGTATTAATAGAAGTACTGTGGGTCCAGGATTGAGCTTGTTGTCACCACAACAGAGTAGAAACATGAGGATTACCTGTAGGATCCATTTTTTTTACTGAGATACTATCTAATTTATGTTGATGCATCTGCTTGCGATGCAAGGTCTCAACCCATTTCTTATCAGAGGAGAAATAATAGTTTGTGATTGCACAGAGGATCATGACTTCCCCGTGCTTAATGGGATGCATAGATACTAGTGAGAGAGCTAATATACTAGCAGTTTTATCCCATCTTGGGTGGGGATTGGTGGTGCTGAAAGGATTTGCAGTGAAGATGGGTGAAGGGAAGTATGGAGTGGATGGTTCCACCAAGATAAAAAAATGAAGGGAACAGGAGTATTGGGAATAGGCACAACATCTTCAGAGCAGCTTGTTTTGTGTTCCTACTATGACATGGTCTTGATGCGACTTTATAGTCATAGGTACTCAATGCTGCTTATAGGATTTGGTCGAGGTGTAGGGCTTTTAAAGTGAATGTGCTCGACTTTGTCTCAAGAGTAGAGACGAGGTGCCGAGCTAATGGAGAACTAGCCACTTAGTTTTTGTATGATCATGGTCATGTGACCCTGAGCAACTATATAAGTAAGTGCCCAGATAGTGTGGGTGGGTAGGGAGCTGGCACAAAGCACTGGTGGGGCACGTACAAGTCTTTCCTCAGCAGTGGCAGGTGGTTGGACTTTTCAGCTTGGTCAAACCACAGGAGAAGTGGTTCGGCATATAATTCAGAGTCACAGGAGGCTCAGTCAGGGATCTCAGCCCTATCAAGGGCTTTGAATGAAGAAGCCTGAGGGGAGAGGGGAGAGGAGAGAGGGAAATGAATGGCACACCAGATGCAGGACTAAATTGGGAGGGGGTTCTGAGGAGGGACAGAGAAACAAAAGCAAAGAAAGGCAGAGAGTTTAATTACACACAAGTGTAGAACTAAATCAGGGATGGGTTTTCAGAGATGGGGATGGGGAAACAGAAACAGGGAGCATAATGAGAGAGGGAAATACATAATCAAAAGGTAAAACAGCTCAATTAAACTTAAGATCAAGCTGTAAAATTATTTAAGTTCAGTCTGGCTTGGCAAATTAACTGTAAAATTATTTAATTTCAGTCTTGCTTAGCAATTCAACTTAACAAGCTATTAGCACATTTACATTAAGTCTGACTTGGTAAGCTCAATAAACCCTAGCACTACTTAAATTTATCAAGCATTTTAAAAGGAATCTCATAGAAACATAGAAACATAGAAGTTGACGGCAGATAAGGACCACAAGGCCCATCCAGTCTGCCCATTTCTTTTTCTACCTTATAAATGTGCCATTGGCCTTTGCTCTGTCAATGGCCTATCTATTCATACTCATCTGTATTGCTCCTTATGCCTATCCCATGCCTGTTTGAAGCCCTGCACTGTATTCATATCCACCACTTCCTGAGGTAGGCCGTTCCATGCATCCACCACACTTTCTGTGAAAAAGAACTTCCTCACATTACCCCTTAATTGGCCTCCCTCTAAACTCATGCTGTGTCCTCTTGTCCTGCTATTTTTCTTATATTGAAACATGTTACTCTTTCACCTTGTTAATGCCCTTAAGGTGTTTGAATGTTTTGATCATATCACCTTTCTCCCTCCTGAAGAATCTCTGAAGAATTAGGGCAGAATCAGATCATCAGTTTGTGGGGCAGCAGGGAAAAAAACAGGGAAGGAAAAAGGGAAACATCTATGGTTCTAGGCAGGAGCAGAAGATTCGACCAATAAGGAACTATAAAGGAGTAGGCAGCAAGATTCGAATGTCCATGCCACCTAAGCGATGCAGAGGGTTCTGTATAGGGCAGTGCTATGAGGAGGACACTCCATTCCTGGTTACAAGTCCTTTCTCAGCGGCAGCATGTGGGCTGGCTTCTAAACTTGGCTGAACTGCAGGAAGAGTGGTTTGACATATAATTCAGAGCCACAGGGGGCTCAGTCGGGGATCTCAGCCTGATCAAGGCTTTGAATGAGGAAGTCTGGTTACAAGTCCTTCCTCAATGGCGGCAGGCCGCTGATTGTTTTGCAAGTTGTTTAATGGCTTTTTAATTTTGTCATGAAATTGCCATTAATTTGTAAAGTATTGTTTGCTTACTGCATTAAATGCTTAGCATATAGTCAGTCAACATCCCCCATTCCAGATGTGTAAAGAGGGGCCTCTGTGTTGTGAAACCTGACCTTTTTGTTTTGGGCCATGCAAATCCCCTTGTGCATATTTAGTGCTAAAAATGTGTTTCTCCATGACTGTTTCAGCTCACTTACTTTCCCTTTGTCATTCTTTATGGAGCATATACACTATGGCCATGCTCAGCCATCTTTGTGCTGGTTAGGGTCTTGGAAGCATGCACCACACTACACATTTGGTCACTGAAATGAGGGACATGGACACTCAAAATGAGAGACAATGAGGGCCACTTACCTTCATGATGATCAGGACACATCCTGAAACATGGAGATATGGTACCTCACAATACAGTGGAAACCATTGTATTTACTTGTGTCGATATTAGCACCTGAGAACGAATTGCTACCAAAAAGCAGGGGTACCATTTTAGGTAGGGCAGAGGGGGGGGCCATTGCTTCTCCCCCTCCCACATTTGTACCTAGGTTGTTCTTTTTGTGTAGCAATAATGGCATTAAATCTGGATTTAATTTTTTACACAATAAGTGAACCTGGCCTGTGTGTGCTCACGCTGCAGTTGCACTCCTGACTCAACTGTGTCTGTATTGTGTTGTTCACTCTCTCCACCTATTACTGGTGGCACCATCATACATGATGTGGAGCAGCTCCAGCCAAGCAAGAGTACATGAGTCTTGTGAGTGTGACACTGTCTTTACTGCCACAGAGTAGACAGGCTGCATACTACAACTTTGAGGAGCAGGTGAGCACTGAACTCTCAACAGCAGTGTTGTGATAGCATATTTTTCTTGGTCTACACTTAATGAGTCTCTGTCTCCCCTGGTGGCTGAAGGAGCAGATGGAGAGCTAGAAGCTAACTTGAGAGTAGGCTACCTACTTACTCTACTAGGCTTGCCTCGCAAAAAAAAACCAAAAAACAGCACAGGCCTTCTGTGGCAACAAACTAGGCCTAGCAGCAGCAGTGACGGTGCCAGCAGTTACAGCAGCAGCCAAGCAAGAAGCCAGTAACACAGGTTGGGTGGATTCGGTGGTGAGGTGACTTGGTCATGGACCTGGGATGGTCAGTTCTGGCATCCAGCTACTGGCAGAAGGAAGGAGGACTAGGAGAAGCAGACTGAAAACTGGGCTAGTGGCACACTGGGCCAGGCAGCATATTCTGGCTAGATAGCAAGGAAAGTAAAAGTATTTTTTTTTTATAGGAGGATTGGGGAAGGAGGAAGGACCAAAATATTGATGTGTTTTTCTCATTTCTGTGCCTTTGGGCAGCTTCATGACCCATATGAGACGGGCATTGAATGAAATGGAGTTGGGTAGTGAAATCGGGACACAGTGTTTAGGGAGGGGGAATTCAAAACTTCATCCAGAAAACAAATTGGTTAGTAACTGGGTGGGTTTAAGTCCAAATTTGATGCACTGTTCCAGGGTACAGACAGATGAATCTTACATATTTGAATTTTTCCTAATTTGCATATCACTTTTCAGTCACAACAAATAAGTTTTACCTTTTAGAGACATTTCAGCCATTTTAGAGCTTGCCACCTAACTAGCACCTGGCCTCCACTGGTTGTTGGCTCCCCCCTGCTGAAATATGAAATGGTGCACCTGCCATAAAGTCTAAATTTACGGGACATCCTTTGTGTAAGCAGCATGTTTTCCATGAGGGATGGATGAGGAGCAGAGCAGTTTTCAGTGGTAAAATGAGGGCTGTCCCTTGCATTCAGGGACAGTTGAGTTGTATGGCATGTACAGACTATCGGAGCCCCACTATAGTCAGGCTTATCCCCCCAGTGAAGCAGACCTCCACATCCCCATGCTCAGGCAGATTATGACATAGGGCAAGGGAGACTGCAGGGGCATGCACCATTGAAATGAATGGGGGTATTTCTTTTATTACTATTTTATACATTATTGATGAAGAATTGGAGATTAATGAAAGCCACCACTCACCTAACAAGGGCATTGTTAGTAGAACAGTGGCCTTCATTATTCTCCAAGTCACCATCATAATGTATTAAACAGTAATAAAAAATAACTCCATTCATTTCAAGGGGATACGCCTCAGCAATCTGACCCATTGACATCATCTCTTAAAGACTACTGCCTCTGGCTCCCTAGCATTCAGGTAAGAGATGCCTGACTTATATCTATACTTGGTGGGTTGTCTGTAGCAACATGGCCGCACCTGTTACAGTGTGTGTGTGTGTGCATGGAGTGGGGACTGGCCATGTGGGAGGGTGTCAATTTATTGCTACTTTGTGTTTGTCCCTTAAAGTCTGTTTTTGTGGAAACATTCAAAACTATGGAGAGAAAATAGTAGGAGTACAGGCCAGACAGAAGTAATTAAGTAGTTTTGTGGGTAAGTGTGTGTATTGGAGTGGGAAGAACCACAAGTGTTTCCATTGATATGTGTGCTACAGTTCAGCTGAGCAGCTGAGATGAGGGGGGACAAGAAAACTAAAAAGTATCACAGTGGATATAAGCATGCAGCATGCGTATAGATGTATGCAGATTTGTACTGAAGTACAAGTGAGCCATATGTGTGCAGGCAGTATAGCTTAGTTGTTAAAGGCACTGAACTGCAATCCAAAAGACCTTAAGACCTGAAGACCTGGCTTTGAATCTCATCAACCCCCACTTTTATACGGTGTGATCCTGAGCAAGTCACTTAACTTTTATGTGTGAAGTTATCAATGACCACTTGCTTTTTGCACGTATGCTACATCCATGCAATCAGTTCCAATTTAACATTTAAATCATGCTTGCATCATGCATATCACATGGGTAGTTTTATGTGTCCAGCATGAAAACATTTCATATAGTTATTTCTGTAAGTGCACTATGCCAGTTCTGACAAGCACTGAGTCTGTCTGCAGTTGTGTTGAAGAATGAATTGGGACAAGGACAGTGAGTCAAACTGAAGGGCAGGGGCTATGCCTGAGAGAAGGACTTGGGCTGGGTGTGTGCTAGTAAGTTCAAAGAAACCATGATTATTTAATCCCCAGCAGTTCACTGGTTCCACCCCTCTTTAAATGGAACCTTTACTTGCTAGTCCCAGTTTTACAGTGCATCTGGTGATGGAAGCAACCTGAGCCAACCAGAAGGACACAGGTGTCCCACTGTTCCTCCATTTAGCATTTTAAGGTCCCCTACCAATAGTAATATAAGAGATCTATCCATTTCTGTAAAGGTAGGCCCTCCCTAATTTGTCTTGTATGAACAAAACAACACAAGCTGTTATTACAAGTGGCACCAGTCCACCATAGCCACCACGTCACTGTAGGGATGGATGATTACCAGTCCACCAGAAAGTACTATATGATCCACCCATCACCTCCATCACCAAAAAAAGGCATCAGCAGCAGTAGCATCACCAAGACCAGTTCCAAATCTCAGTCATTTTGTACAGAAGACGGCAGTGAGTCTGGGTCTGGCACTGATACTACCTGAGGAAAAAGTGAACTTGTCTGGCATACGGCAAACCATACTGACCCTAAAGTTGGATAAAACCAAGCCAGAAAAGTAGAATATAGTGATGAAGAGTGCTTCTGAATATTATATGGAGGTGGAACTGTCAGAGCAGGGGGCAAGAGAAAGGTGGTAGAGAAAGGAGAAGCAGAAACACATGACAAGAAGGTGGCAAAAGGCCAAGGGAAAGCTGAAGACTCATATGAGACTGAGATGGAGGGATATGGGGATGGAGACAAAGAAGTTAAGAGGATGAGAAGAAGGGGAAGAAGCAGGAGAGAAGGATGCACATGCAGTAGAGAAGGATCATGAAACAGAGCAGGTTGAAAGTGCTCTGTCAGCTGCACCAATAAGCTATGATGAAGACTATGAAACAGAGCAGTGGAGACCTTGGGAGGAGATGGCCAAATTAAAAAAAAAATAATCCAAAAGAGAAAAGCAAGAAAGCAAGTTGGTCAGGCAAGGAGATAATAAAAACCAAAAACAGCCCACGCCACCCCCAGATGATCAGCCTACGTCTAACCCTAGAGTTGCTGCTGCCTGTGCTATCCTGCCAGAGCATCAAGCCCAACCATGTCATTTTGCCATAGCAGAAAAAATACAATCAACTTGCAGTCACAATCGTATTACTCCCAAAGAAACCCAACAGTCTAGTTTTGTATTTAAAACCCACAAAAAGATCTTCTGCAGTCTCGAAGTGTTGTGTTGATGATCCCACAAATCCTCTGAAAACATGTTGCAATCTGTGTGACACAAAGATCAGTCAAGGCCAGTCTTCTCATATGTATTGGACTGAAACCACTATACTGGCTGATAATCTAAACAGTGAACATGGCATAATCTGAACAGTCACACTGATTCTCAGTCCCCAATGAGATCCCATGGGCCAGCAGAAGCAGCAGGGATAGGGGGTCATAGGTGATGAGATAAGCAGGTCTGTTCAACTCATGCAACCACCATGGTAGTAGTAACCACAGAAGTCAAATGATGCAGTTACTGACCGTACTTCATAAGAACCATTCCAAGCACACAATCAGTCAGGCCTAGAGGTGTATGCACCACTAGTCTAGAATTTGTTGCAACAAAACAAACTACACTAACCTTGATATTTTAGTGTTCTTCCTTGTAATGAATGTTTGTTTTGAAGACTGTTGTATGAACTGAATTCCAAGTCCAGCATTTCGCTATGCATCGCATTTTTTAGTCATGTCCTCCATAGTATGTAAGAGTCAGTACGTGTTCTGATAGTGACATGCTTGAAGTATGGCGGGGGGTGTATTTGTATTTCACACGTGATAACTGGAGCTGTAATATAAACCAAAGCATCCCAAGTCCATAGGTTGTATTATTCAAATTAAGCAGCATCATCACCATGTCTGACCCAGTTCCACCATCATCAGCCCCTATAGGAGTTATAGTAAAGCAGATGGCCACAGAGACACACCAATAGATGAAGTGCCTTACTTAATGTGTTTGTCAATGGAGAAGCACAGTGAGAAAAATGTCTTAAACTTCACACTAGAAAGTGTCAGAATGTTAAAAACCTATTTTTTAATTGCAGGATACTTCTTTATAGAAGCTTTTACCCATTGGAAGTATAACTGTATTTAATATCAGTAATTAACTGTTAGTGGTTAGCTTTAAGTATAAACCAAATATATCATTTGCTTGAATAATTACCCAGACAAAATCATAGTGTATGTAAGTTTGCTCAAAGATCTCCAACCCATCTACCATATTTAAAATATTTTGACAAGTGTTACAAACTGTCAGAAAACCTTCAATACAAAATTACTGAAAACCATCAATATTTATATCATAGTTCAAAGAGTCTAGGTTTCTTACAATACAGTGGCACCAGCTAAGTTGTAAGACAGTAATGCTACAGTGTGTCACAAAATGCAACAGTATGCTGCAGTGAACAGTGAATTTCAATGGCAATTCTTCCCTTTTATACTTCAGTATTTTGTGACTTGTCATTTACTGCAAGTTATCGAATTGCATCATGGCTGTCTCCACTGTAGTTCAGTTTCAAGTCAGTGATGTATGATTTTCCATTGTACATCATCAATACTTTTTATTATTCCTGCCACAGTATATGCTAAAGTAAAGCATTATGATTGTTTGTACCTGTAGTCATTTGTTAATCGAGCTGTTATTGTACTGTGATGGGGAGATGTAATCAAACTCTGTGAGAATATTTATTTCATTATTGAAAAGATGACATAGCAGAAGGATGTTATATTCTGTAAATTATCTTTCTATTGACAGTGGCAGAAACAAAGGGGGGAATAATGTCTGATTTAGAAAAATGCAGAATTCATAAATTGCTTTTGTAAACTTCTAAACATTATATAGGCATGAGCCTTTATCCTGTGAGGGTAATGTGAGATACAATTCCATCTCATGATTCCTTTTGAAAATTGTGACAACCAAAAACAGGATCTTTGCAATTTAATTAAGACCATTTTGATTAGCCCGATTAGCCTGATCCAATGTCCTTTTATGAATCTTTACAAGATCTTATTTAAAACGTTCCATTTTAGGGAAATGATAAATGCAGCTTAATCTTATTTTAGTTAAAATGTTATGAACCTCTAATTGCCAATAAGATGTAAATCTGCAAATAATAATGTTTTCACTCCTGGCAGACTGTCAGA
Organism: Neoceratodus forsteri; assembly: GCA_016271365.2. Taxonomy (NCBI): domain Eukaryota; kingdom Metazoa; phylum Chordata; order Ceratodontiformes; family Ceratodontidae; genus Neoceratodus; species Neoceratodus forsteri. Next base: position 118,613,212 of record CM057456.1, read on the forward strand.
TATTTATTGGGAGAATGACTGGCCCGAGCTTACCAAAATTTACACATTCATTGATCCACCAAAGCTCTAAGGGAAGTTCACACATTTCTGCTGTGATGACAGCATTTTATGTGGATTTTGGGACTTAAACACTTAATTTGCAGCATATGCAGCACTCTGAGTACTTTATAACAGTCAGTATTATTTGCACCCCAGATTTAACAGAATGGCAATCTGTTACAACAGAGAAATGGGTGCTAGAGATTGTTAGGAAAGGCCTCAGCAAAAATTAATATTGAGTGACACATATCCTGAACAATGTGACATAAGCTGTTGTGCTACCTTCTATGCAATTTGTTATAAATTTATTTTATTTATTTATTTGAAAGTTTCACCAGGAAAGGCATACTGAGCAGTAATTGTTCATTTGCAGATGCATCCTGAGGGGAATAAGAAGACTGAACTGACTTTAATACATAATTACACAGCAAAACAGAATGGCATTTTTACAAGTTCAAATGCATACAGTTAGGATATGAGCATTTTAGTGGCATCACAGTACAAGATAATCAAGTACAGGTAGTCATGTTCCAATATGGTAAGCACAGCAAGTACAGAGGACAACTACAATGATGAGGCAAAAGTCAAAAAGCAAGTGTTACTATAGGGATGAATAAGTTAGGGGCAGTTGCAGGAGGGGGAGATGAGGTTCCCGAGGAAGAAGGAGACGGAACGGGTGTTGGGGCCAGTTCAGAAAGACAGGGGAAGGGAATTCCAGAGTTTCAGGAAGCAGTAAGAGAAGGCGGCCTGGCACACAGTGCTGGATCTTGGAGGGAGAGTAAAGGTCCAGAGTCTGAGGTTATGAAGGGAGTAGGTGGATGAAGAGGGAAGGGAGAGAGCAGAGATGAGGGGTAAGGGGAAAGGACCTGAACCGATATTTGGCTACAAAGCTTGCACAGTGAGCGAAGCACGTGCCATCAAAAGAGGGTAAGGAGAGGAATTTGTAAAGGTCACAGTGGTAAGTTCAGGGTGGGCAGTCAAGAGTGAAGCAACAGAATGAGTGAAAGAGGGTATTCTGTCTTACAAGGGAGGACTTAGGGATGGCACTGTAGATTATGTCTCCATAGTCAAAGATAGGGAGGATCTTTTCTGGACAAGAGTATGGTGGGCTGGCAAGGGGATACATCCATGGTTCATATATGGAGCAACAAGCGTGGGGTACAGTTTCTTGTGGATTCCGCATGCCCAGAAAAGTCAAGTGTTTGCTAGAGCCAGATTCTGAGATACCTAAAGGAGGTAACATCCTCCATAGTAGTCCCATCAAGGGTGTGGAAGAAAGGGAGGGATGAAAGCCTAGAGAGTCTCTGCCTAGTGCCGAAGGTCATGAAGACAGTCTTCTTGATGTTGAGAAACAAGTTACTCAAGCAGAACAAAGCTGATGCTTATCAATGTCCAGCTGGAGTCTGGTCACTGTATCAGAAGGGGAAGGCCAGAGGTGTACAGGTCAATGTTGTCTGCGTACATGTGGATGAATTTAGAGCTGCAGACAGCAGGAGGTCATTTAAGAAGATAAAACAGAGAAATGGGCTGAGAACCGAGCCTTGTGGGACTCCAGTCCTGATGGGGGGGGAGGGAATCACCTATCATAACTGACTGGGTCCTATCCTCTAGATAGGAACAGAACTAATTAGTGGTGGGGGCAAATATCCCTGATGCTATGAGTTTATTAAGAAGGAGGGAATGGGATACATTGTTGAAGGCCTTGACCAGGTTGACAAAGACTGCAGTGGTGATAAGGCCCTCTTCCATGCTTGAGAGGATGGAGTCAGTAAGGTGGAGGAGGGAGTTGAATGGGATTAATGAAACTACACTGAATGGAGGTGAAAAAGGAGGGGGAGTTGAGGTAACGTGAGAGCTGGGATAATACTATGTACCCCTGAAGTTTTGTGGGGATGAGAATTAAAGAGAGATATACATATTTTTTTCAATCGTAAATTCATCTTTGAGCTCCAATAGCTCATTTACAAAGGTTCCTCATCTAGAATGATAGTTACATAGCTATATAGAAGTACAGTACAAAGAGCAGCTCCAATGTAGCTTTGTCACAGTGAGTTACAGGAAATTTAACATCTGGGCAAAGAGTTACATCAAAATTAAATAATGTTTAAGTAGTCTCTACCTCACTGTAGTGAACAGGTATTCTTTTAGGTATGAAAGAAGCCACATCTGGAATCTGAAGACAGAACCTTCAGGCTCCATCTGAGCAGGAGGGGAGAAGAGGGCTTGGACGACCCTCCAGAATTTGGAAGGATGTTTGATGTTTGTTTGGAAGGAGGCAGAAAAGTGCTCATCTTTGCAGCCCTGGTGTATGCATACCTGTGGAAGCTTTGGTGAGTTTTACAGCCCTGCTGCATGCATACCTATGGATGTTCACTGGGGAGCCAGTAGTTATGTGCACCTTCCATGCATGCTGTGGTTTAGGTTTAGTTGGGGAGGTAATTGCCAAGAATGGGTGAGTCACCACCCTTAGGAAGGGGTATGATCATGGAGTGCTTCCAAGCAGAAGGGACAGAGACTAGAGAGAGAAAGAAAGGTTTAGGAGGGAGACAAGTGGGGAGGTGATAGCTGGGGCAGAGATGAAAAAGTTTGGAGTCAAGCCCATTAGGGCCTTACCATTGGCAGGTTTTAGGGCCAGGAGGGCCTTGAGAGTGTCTGATGGGGATACCAGAGAGAAAGAGAGAAAGAGAAGGAAGGGGATGTAGGAGGGTGATGAGGGGTAGTGTGAAGGGGGAGGTAGAGGGCAGAGGTGGGAGAGAGAGAAGAGAAGGGTTGAAGCACAGGAGATGAAGAAGGTATTAAAGTGGGTAGCCACAGAGAGGGGATCAGAAATGGAAGTGTCACCCACCCTGAGGACGGGTATGGGAGGGTGAGCAGGAGGGAGAAGCGGGCTTGAATGACCCTCCAGAATTTGGAAAGATGATTGATGTTTGTGTGGAAGGAGGCAGAAATGTGATTGGCTGTGACAAGTCTTACAGCACTGGTGCACACGTTTCGAAGGGAGCAGTACCTGTGGAAATCTGCCAGGGAGCTGATAGTCTTGTGCTCCTTCCACATAAGATCTCGTGCACATAGGCAGGCCAGCAGTTCTGCTGAGATCCATGGGAGGTGGGACCCTTTCACCCTGGTTCGCCTAAGGAGAGCATGCTGATTCCAGATATCCCAGAATTTTGAACTGAAATAGCTGAGGGCTGAGTCAAGAGGTGAAGTGGAAGGGATATGTGATCAGTTAGCATTTGCCAGATTCTCAAAGAGGGGAGCAAGTTCCAAGGATCTGCATTATCAGATCAATAGGAGTTTAGCGGGAGCCATGGGAAGATGGATTTTTCCTATGCAATAGACCATACGGTGGTCACACAGAGCATCTGGGAGAATACCGGCATCCATAATACAGTGCAGGTGGGAGGTGATTGCCCAGTCTAAGAGGGTATGATTGTGTGAGTTAAGGAGCAGGTGGGTGGGTTTGGTGATTATTAGGGACAGAATTAGGGATGCAATGTCATTATAAGTTTTGGTATGAGAAGGGGAGAGCCAGTTTAGGCTAAAGTCTCCTAGAATGTGAAGTTCACCAGAAGAGGCATGTGACAGGAAAGTAATATGAAGGTCAGTAATTGATGCAGGAGGGATAGCCAGGCAACAGTATACACCAGCCTCAAAGATGGGGAGGGAGAGTTTTACATGTAATAGTTTGAAGGCAGAAGGGGAAGAGATAGTAAAGAAGTGAACTGGATAGATGAGGGGAGATAGATGGCCAGACCACCACCCCTGCTGGGCCTATCCTGACAGATAAGGGAGTAACCGGGAATGGTAATGTTATTATCTGGGATTTTTGTGGAGAGACAAGGCTTAGAAATAATTAGTATATCAGGCTGAAAGGTTATCATGAGTGGCTGGAGAAAGGTTTTTAAGAGGAGGCTTCTGATGTTGAGATGAGCTACTTTTAAGCCTTTGGGAAGACAGGTGTCTGGGGTTGGGATTTGCTGGGCCAGGGTTAGGTTCAATATCACCTGCAGCCAGTAATAGTAAGGCAATTAGGAGTTTGATAAGGACTGATAACCTTCTATGTGGCAGCAAGTAGGGTGAGGGGGTGGAAAGGGTAGGGGGGAAGGGGGGAAGCTAGGGCCTGAGCAGCCCAACAGGGAGGCAAGGTGAAAGGAGGGGAGAAGCTCTTGCAGGCCAAGAGCAGTGAGACAGATCAAGGGGACTGTAGGATGAGGTAATAGTGGGAGAGGAAGTCAGAGCCAAGACAAGGGAAGGTGCCACATTTATTTGGTTGCTGAATGTAATTAAGAAGGCAGCTGCCCAGATGTTTCCCTGGTGTCTAGTGGCACCCCTACCCTCTGATGGCAGACAATGTTTCCCTGGCATCTATTGGCACCTCCCCACCCTCCAATCATTTTCACAATGTTTCCTGGTGTCTAGTGGCACACCTCACCCTCCGATCGCCATCACCTAGTCCCTTGTTTAATTGATTTATATAGAATCTGACACTGGGATGTCCACCCTGGTGTCAGATGCCCCTCTCTGCAGCCTGTTATTTTATTTATTGGCCAACATCTGGGTTCCTAATCCTCATATCAGCATTTGACGCCCCACCCCACCAGCAACCTTGGACATTGGGGAGCCCACTTCTAGTGTCCCAAAATATTTTATTTATTAAATCCTGTAAAAACAAAATAGATCCCCTGACATCTTTTTTTTTAAACCTGAAAAAAAGAAAATGGTCCCTCATCTTCCCCGACATCACCCTCCCCCATCCCGACCCACTTACTTAGCATCCACCAACCCACACACCCCCTTACCCAGTGCTTACCATCAGAGATCGAACGCTGTCATCTTCTGTGGGTGGAGAAACATCTGCACTCTTCAAACAGAACTATGAACTGAGAAATAAAGGTAAGTGCCTTATAATGTATTTCAATTGAGTTTTGAACTTATGTTCATAACTTTGCCATTTGTTTACCAAATTTTCAACATGGCATTTTTGGGACCCCACCTCATAAACACTGCAACTGTCATTTCGTTAGTCAGGCCTACAAGGTGATTTTGTGGTCGCTACATGAAATTACCTTTCAGGACGGAATAATGAAATTTCATGACCAGTGTTCATGAGGTAGGGTCCCACAAAAGCCATGTTGAAAATTTGGTGAAAACATTTCTAGAAATGCCCGAGTTACGTGCGTTCATTGAAATTTTTCTACACATGTGCATAACTTCAGTAATTTTCAATATTTTGACTCCAAACTTGCAACATAGCTATTTTTCACACCACCTCACGAACAGTGCAGCTGTCATTTTTCACATCCTGTATGAAACATGTTTTGGCACCTGTTGCGTGGAATAGCATTTTGGCACAGACTTCAAAATTTTCACCTATAGGGTTCATGAGATGGGGTGATAAGAAGACTATGTTGGAAATGTGTGGTCAAAATATGAAAAAAATGCCTAAGTTATGACTATTCATTGCAATTTCGCTATGCCTGCTCATAACTTCGGAAATGTTAAATATTTTTACCCCAGATTTTCTACATGGCCTTCACATTACCCCACTTCATGTATGTCACAGCTCAGATTTTTCAAATCCTGGCCAAAATGTGTTTTTTCACCTGTGGTGCAGAAAGACTTTGCAGTTGCGCAGAATTACGTTTTGGTGGGGATTTGAAAATTTTCTTTACCAGGTACATGAGGTGGGGTAATAAGATGGCTATGCTGACAATTTGGTCACTGTTGTCCAATAAATGGAAGCATGGGAACCGGAGGGCCCTGTGCTTCCACAGCTACATATGTATACACATCTATGGAGGGATGGGAGCACAGGGTATGGAAGACAGTGCGCTCCCACAGTAAAATGAGGATACCATTACACTATCTCCAAAAGTAAGGAAATACATTGCAAAAAACTTTGTTAAGGCTCAAGTTAGGGTCAGGGCAACAAAAGTTGGAAAATGAGGCATTAGGGTTTAACTAACACCCCACCCTCCCAAACCAAGCAGGAGAGCAGGTGTGGGGTGTGCCTTGGGCTTCTCAAGCCTAATGCTCACCCCATTCTCATAAAGTCTACACATCTGACCTTATTTACAGATGGAATGGAGAAAGCGTCAGGCAGAAGTCCAAGACATACCCACATCTGCTCTCCTGCCTGGTTTGGTAGGGTGGGGTGTTAGGAAATTGTAACAAATCATTTCCCAACTTTTGTCACTTTGACACAAACTGGAGCATTAACAAAGTTTTTTGCAATATATATATATATATATATATATATATATACACATATATATATATGTATATTATAGTGGTGCGGTCGCGCCACTATAGTTAGGATTGAGTGGCCAGTTACATACTAAAGTCAAAAGTCTGGATGTTAATAACTTTGGACCCGTTCAATGGATTTGCCTGAAATGTGGTACACCCATTGGGGCGCTAGATCTCTTGATTAGCCAAATTGCATTTCTGTCGGAGTGCCGGTGTTCGTGTATGAAAGCGCTGAAAAATGCAAAATGATCTATTTTTGGAGGCACCTTGTGGCATTCTAAATGTGGTCCTGCATGGCTGTTGTGTGGTGTGCCCCTCTGTGAGATACCTTGTTTGAAAGAGCTTTGGTGGCCAAACATGCCACTTTTTGTTTGGGGAAAAAATATTAAGGCATTCAAAAGTTTTGGCACTTTTAAGTTCCCATTATAAGTCAATGGGAAAATGTATATGTACTGTATATCTTGCGATCAAAGAATGGGGGTTCTGGCCATCTCATCCCACCTGGCGGTCAAAGAATTTGCAGCCTCGCAGTTCAAGAATCTTTGATCCTGAGGAATTTCAAAAGGTTTGCCATCTTGTTTTCAGTTTTCTGATTGCACAAACACAAATATCTCAGCTCAGGGGTCTCTTCTGAAGTAAAACTTCGATGAGTTTTACTCTGGGGGACCCTGTTCTATCAAGCCATGGCTTTGGTTCCATCCAAATCAGTCCAAAAATAGAGTTATTAGCTTTTAAATTCTTTGTTCGTGGCTCGCTAACAATCTTTGATCGTGAGCTGACAAATTCTTTGATCGCGAGAATCTTTGAACGCGATCGTGCATCATGAGGGATGAGGTGGACAGATTTAAAAACTGATTTACTCAGCCCAGGGGTGGCCTACACTGTAAAATGGGGTGTATTTTGCTCAGGGGGCTTTGTTCTGCCCCATCTGCATATCGAAAATAATTTTATAATTATCCCTGGTAGTCTAGTGCCCCTCCAATAAAATTTTAATATCCCTGGTAGTCTAGTGGCCCACCCAACAAAATACATTAACTTATATGTAGAGCCCTGGTAGTCTAGTGCCCCCCACCCCCTGTTATTTTTGAGATCCCTGGTAGTCTAGTGACCCCCTGAGCTGTATTCTCTTATTATGAGTACATGTTAGTATCCCTGGTAGTCTAGCAGCCCCCAGCATAATGAAATACATAATGATGCAATATTATACCTGGTAGTCTAGTGGCCCCCCACCCCACATAGATAGACAGACAGACAGGCAGACAGATGATAGATAGATAGATAGATAGATAGATAGATAGATAATGGATAGATAGATAGATAGATAATAAATGAAAGGGGGAGCTGTTGAATAAATGATTTATTTTCACTGCTGCTGTCTGACCTTGGATAGCTTCATGACTGGTGAAAACCATAAGTATTTTGCCCAATGTGAAACAGCACCAGTGAAAATAAATTACTTATTCAACAAGGTCCCCATCCCATATTTCACTTATACATTGGGCAGTTTTTTGTTTTTTTTGTTGAGTTTTACAGTACTGAGTAAAATAAAAATATTTTTAAATTTGTTCGGTTTCTTTTGTGCTTCATCTGTTTGTTGTGCCTTGCTTTGCTGTTACTAGGGACAGCATATTAAAACTATGCATTAATATCATAGTGGAGCTTTTGATTTTCTGAGGAAGTGTAGCATCTGAAACATTCAAGAAAAAATGGCAAACTCTTTTAGCAAGAGTGCATAGGATTAGTAAAAGTAGATGCCAGTTTGGAAGGGAGCAGTGAGTTTATTTAGATTTGTGGACATGTTTTATATTTCTTTTATTTACAAAAATGAAAGTGACCTTTGAGGAGTATGATGGAAGAGATTGAGATTAAAGATAGTGTATTTGCAAGGATCTGGAAAAGAAAGTGAGCAGACAGAGAGGAAGAGTGTGAGTAGCTCAAGAACAAGCAGATGCCATGGGTCTGAAGAAAAGCTTTACTTTAAAAAAAAAATAAGGCTACTGTTTTTCCTTGGGACTGTTCAAAGTTTAATTGAATTAGTGCAGTGTGAGGTAAGGGAGTCATGGTTGGAGGGAGATAGCAGAGCTGGGCTGGTGCGAGTGGTGAGAGAGTGTGGGGGAGGGTAAATACTATGATTTAAGGAAAAAAATGTGAAACTAAGCATTGCTTTTTGTGAGATGCTCAGTAAAACTGTGTGCTCTCTGTGAATGAATTTTTACATTTTTCTGTAAATATGGAGGTAAGTAGATTGTCGGTGAATGAGAGCAGGAGGTCAGTAGAGTGGGCCATTGAGAGATCTGGCAGTCTGGAGAACAGATGAAAAAACAACAGAAGACTCAGAAAATAACAAGCAAGTTAGAAAGTCTAAACTGCTGAAAATGTCTCAAATGTATGGGAAAATAACAGGCTGCTGTGTTATAAGAGTGTGCTGTGTGGAAAGGTGGCTGTTCTAATGAGAGGAAATGAAAGAGAAACCAGATAAGAAATGTTGCCAGCTGGCCAGTGGGGTGGGGTGGGGGAGGTCTGATGATGAACTAAATGGGTGTCTAAATCAGGTCTGATGTAGTAACTATATGTATAAATGTAAGACTTTACATTTATACATATAATTGCCCTGATAAATGGATTTGTCAGCAGTTGTTTCTTTCCTGTCTTATTGCAAAAAAATGTATATAGTTTGATGGAGCATTATTCACATTTTGAAAACCACTGGAATAGGAAACTGGGAAACTGCTTGGTTAGAGTTATTTCCCTTCTGACAATAAAGTATGAATTTGAGTGGCTTAGTTGTTTTGTGACCATAAAAAGATTTATTTTCTGAAAGCTCAATAATTGACTTACTTGCCCTGTTTGATTGGCAATCCATTACTGTGAAAAATGTGTATACATGTGTTGGTGTGCAACAACATATTGTCTCTAACTGGCTGAATGGTGTGTATGATATCATCATGCTTAGGGTGCAATTAATCACTGGAATATGTGCTTCTCTGGAAAACAGCCAAAACTGGATGACAAATAAATATTAAAGTTTGGACTGATGCAGTATGTAACTTGAAAATATTTATTGCTGAAGCATTGGGGTTATTCATTTCAAATTGATACAGTAATGCTAAGTCTTATTAATACCATTAAATTGTTGTCCAGTTGTATAAATATCAATGGAGCTTAATGTTATTATTTATCACAGTCCCTGTTTTAATTTCATTTTTTTATATATATTTCCTCTTTCCCACCTTCTCATTTTCACCAGTGTTTGTTCCCTGTTCATTGGCCATTTCTCTGCATCTCTGACAATGTATTCATGTCTTCTTAGACTTCTTTGTACAGAATCTGCTGAATGATTGTTCATAAGTTTGAAATGTGTACCTGTAAACATATGTTTTTCTGTTTACTTTTTACTGTCTGCATAATATTTTAACACAAGGCAAAATATATTTGCTGCAAATCATGATTTGTGGTATCAGTGCAACTCTTTGGGTCCTTTGTTGATACTAGATGTGGTTCGAGCTGAACACCAACACTGAAAATGTACAGTAGTTTATTTTTTATCAGTTTACAGTGCAAATGTGCTGTATCACAGATACTTTAGCAGGAGACCATAAATAAATATATCAATTTAACCAAAAAAAAAACAGGTCTTTGGAAATCAAGTATTTCTGTTATTCCAAAGTGCAGGGATTCATTCATAAAAGGATAAGCAGATAGAGGAATAACAGCTCTAAGCAACATCGTCAGGTAATGTAACTATCAGGTAGGTATGCAGATCAGTTATTTTGTGGACACTGACTAGTTCAATAACCACAACCCAATTAGTCAGAAGGTATTGACATTTTACATTTATGATTTAACATGATCCTGTCCCTACATAACTTTGAAATCTGTTTTTCCTAAAAGATCTTGCTCAATGTACTTACTTGTCAAGTTAGAAAAAAAGATGTGGTAGGACTGTAACTATACAGGATCAAACTTTCTGGGAAACTCAGCATGCTGCCAAAACCATTTTATCATGTAGGTGCACAAAAGGTAACTCTTTTGTTGTTTCTGAACAGATGTAGTCAGTCTAGCATTAGATACAAAAAAAATACTTAAGTGTTTTACTTTCAGAGAATAATTCAGTCAAAAAAAGTACCTTCTTACTCTCATTTTGCAGTGTCTATTAAGGCACAGACCACAACAGTGCTTTGAGACAGGGTTCTTAAGTTAGGGTAACACCAGCACTGTTTCAAGTAATCATTCGGACCCTGAGAAATGACAAACCCCACAATCACACAGATTCAGAGCAATATCATATTCCAATATTACACTTTCCTACCTTAGTGGCTTTGTACTTTCACTCAGACTGATAGCTAAACATAGTATTTTGCAATTAATTTCCTCCTATTTAAAAAAGATATTGCATAACAAATGCACACTAAGTGTTATTGACAATGCCAGCTACTAGTAAGCAGTTCCCTGTTTTTGGTGGCATTCCAAATCTTTACCCCCATGATAAATAGTCCTTGGAGTCCACTTCCACATCACTCACAGAAGCTCAGTGCCCGTCAGCTTCTGTCATGCAATGGCACCTGCCCCCTCACTGTAGTGTACTGTAATTCCCTGTACCCGGGGCAAAATGGAGCAGTCCTGTGTTGCCTATAGCTGGTGCAGAACACTGCAGCCAGGCAGTTGATGGGCCTTCCTAAGGTCCTACCACATTACCCCAATCATACATGATCTCAAATTCAAATTCAAGTTTTATTGATCAATCAAAATTGATAAACAACTTGATTATGACAATGTATCTTTACAAACAATATTCAAGATTAAAAACAATAAAAACAAATGAATAAATAGTACATTGTGTATAACAAGTTTTTGTTTCAATCAAATACTACAGATATCTCCTGATAGCAGAACAACTACAAAAGACAAGATTAATTTCATTAACATGAAAATACCAACACGACTGAATAATGTTTCTATTTTGCTTTCTTGGCTCTGTATAACTTCTTTTAATTTTTTATGATGGATGCCAAGAAATTTGCAAGAATCACAGAATCCTCTGGTGTTCTAGGGTGTAATAGTATAAAATGGGATCATAGTTAGCATCTGCATATATGGTAAAGGTCTTTAGTAAATACTGATTCCTAGGTTTAACATAAAGAGGGCAATTGATCAAAACATGTATTATTGAATCTTGTAAACCTCTATTACAAACACAGAGGTTACCAATCTGACTTTTCATAGTACATGTAATTTTGTTAGAATAGGTGTACTTGGAGGAAATTCATTCAAATCTAGCCAATGTAATATTTTCTCTTTGCTCTGGAGAAACAGAAATAATCAAGTAATCCTCCAAAAAAATGATTAATTTATTTTTTTTTATAACAAGGGGAACAATTTTGATTTTGATTTTTTTCCATATCCATGTTTTGTGCAAAAGTAAATGTCTTCTTTATTAACTCTTTTTATTGAGGAGCAATATTTATACTTTTATTAAAGTCAGTCCAAAGATGTTGCACATTTATATTAGACATAATCTTACTTAATGAATCTAACTATTTGGATTTTATCACTTTAGTAGTCCAATTTATTTTTAGCAGCTGTTAGGAAGTTTATTATGAGAGTTGTTTATAATCTTCAGCCAATAGTTTATCAGGCATAGATATTTAATGGTATTAGTTTGAATTCTGCCTAATTCTGCCCTTTCCATGGAACTGGATGTGGACTTAGGCACCTTAAGGATGGCGTTATAGTAATATAATAATGTTTTTTCTAGATTGTTATTATTTTCTGACCCCCACACTTAAGCTCCATATAAACTAACTGGGTTTATTTTTGATTCTGCAGCTATTAGAGCTGGGGATATTGTATTTCCACCATATTGATAATTAAACTTATATAGGGCTTTCACTATAGCTTCTGCTTTAATATTTTGTTCTTTCAAATGTTTAGTTCGTCTAGTGTTAGAAATCATTTTTATACCAAGGTAAATGTATTCTTTTACTTTTTCCACAATTTCAGTACCTATATGTAATTGACATTTATTCTGAATCTTGGGTTTCAGTCCCATAATTGTGAGTTTAGCTTTAAATTAATTTTGAGCTCTAAGCATGTGTGTTTTTGATAAAATATGTCAATTTTCCTTTGAAGGGCATTTCTTGACAATGAAAAAGAACAATGTCATCTGCCTAAGCTAGAGAGTGAAGTGACTGGTTATTAATCATAGGGGCATCTAACAGGTGGCTGCTTCATATTCCAATAACGTATTTATATAGATAATAAATAGGGATGGTGCTAGCAAACATCCCTACTTCACACCTCTATTAGAATTAAAATAATCTGTGAGATCACCATTGTTATTATACCTTACCGAGGTGGAGATGTTGGTGTACAATAAGTAAATTGGAAATAAAAGTGAGGGGTCTAGATCTTTTTTAACTAAAATATCCCACAAGGTATTTCTGTTTATTGAATCAAATACAGTGGAAAAATCCACATACAACATAAACAGTTTCATTTTATGTAAATGGACATATTCTTCAATAAAGTGGGCAAAAGTAAAGATGTTATCTATAGTAAAGAATCCATCTCTAAAACCTGCTTGATGTGGAGCTAACATATTATTGATATCCATCCAGTCTGTTAATTTATCAAGTATAATTCAGCTAGATTTTAGTATAGATATCAAGTAAACTAATCGGACGACAACTGTTAAGGTCATATACCGAACCTTTCTGTGTATTAGAACTATGATGTTATTGGTTCATGCTTTAGGTATGTGTTTATGTATTAAACATAAAAAAAAGTTAGAGTTGGAATCCAGAACTCACTATATTTCTTGTATATCTTGGGTGCAATCAGGTCCGACCTGGGAGCTTTATTATTCTTCAATTTATGGATGGCTTCTTCAGTGTCCAGTTCAATTAAGGTTATTAGGCTATACTTACTGTTCATAATGTTTTTACTAAAATATGTACTAGCCTCAATTGGATCATTAGTAGTAAATATCTCCTTGAAATGTTTCACCCAAGTCTCTTTGGGAATGTACACTGAGAGAGATGGTTGGTATGAGTTAACTCCTTTAGCCACTAATTTCCAAAACCTATTATCATTTGACTGAATAGCAGAGGTGTGTGAAATTGGGAAGATTTGCACCGCATAACATTTTGCAGATTTCCACTTTTCCATGAAGTTTTCCATGCTGTGAAGAACGAGTTTGAAGACTATTGGTGGATTTGTGCAATTTTGAAATTGAGAACTTCAAAACACATTAAAGTTAATAGTAGAAGTGTCCCAGATCTGCGAAGCTGGATCTTTGCCATCAAAGTTCAGCATAAGAAGTGAAGTTTGCAGTGTACCATGGGATATGAGGTCACATGTTGTAGAACAGCCACTGAGAAGCCAGTTTGGTCATTCTGTGAGTGTAGCATGTTGGAAAGAGTCTTACAGAGCAGAGCTTGTGCTTGTAGCTTAGAGTCAAAATCTAAAAACATTATATAAAAGAGCATTTTGAATCATAGAATCATAGAAGCTTGGTGGAAGAAAAGGACCATTCCAACCCATCCAGGCTGCCCCCTTTTTCCCCTTTACACCCCCCCACCTGCCACCACCCTCTCCCCAATTGTGGTAATCAAATTGCTTCAAAACTGTGTTTGTGAGTGCCCTTTGCAAACACAGTACTTTTTTGTGTTGATTTTTTCCTGTATTCTTTACTTGAAGTATTTAGTTTTCTGTTAATAGAGAAGTAGTGGTCTGGTGGATTGTGTGGGGAAGGGTAGGAGCAATTTAGAAGGGGAACTTGTCATCAGAACCAAATCAGTGGGCCAGTGCTCTGTCTTTTGTTGACAAAAAAAAAATCACTGTCCTCCTGACTGCGATTTAACCAGAGTGATTGTTGAGTGTCCCTGTGTGCACACCTGTGCTAGGAAACAAATCACTGTCCTCCTGATGGTGAATTTAACCAGAGTGATTGTTGTATGTCCCTGCATGCACACCTGGGAAAGGAAAAAAAATCACTGTCCTCCTGACTGCAATTTAACCAGAGTGATTGTTGTGTCCCTGCTGACACACCTTTATTTAGAAAAAAGATCACTGTTCTCCTTATTATGATTTAACCAGAGTGATTGTTGTGTGTCCCTGCCTGCACACCTGGTCTATGAAAAAAAAAATCACTGTCCTCTTGACTGCGATTTAACCAGAGTGATTTTTGTGTTCCTGCTGGCACACCTTTATTTAGAAAAAAAATGTTGCTCTCCTGACTACAATTTAACCAGAGTGATTGTAGTCCCTGTCAGCACATTGTTATTTAGAAAAAAAATCACTGTCCTCCTGACTGTGATTTAACCAGAGTGATTGCTGTGTCCCTGCAAGCACACTTTTATTTAGAAAAAAAAATCTCTGTCCTCCTGACTGTGATTTAAACAGAGTGATTTTTGTGTGTCTCAGTGTGCACACCTGTGCTAGGAAAAAAATCACTGTCCTCCTTACTGCAAATGTAACCAGAGTGATTGTTGTGTGTCCCTGCGTACACCGAAGAATGACTGGAAGAAAAGGGCGACTAAAGGGAGAGGACATGGAGCAGCCACAAAGAACATTGCTCAATTTGTGATCCCTAATTATGGTGCAGTAACCAAAAATGTGTCAGTGAGAACAGAGGGACAGCATTTAGATGATTCTGTGGCAGGCAGTAGCAGTAGTAGCAATGCATTTTGCCCTACTGTTAGCTTTCCTGCATCCAAGTTATTCTCTGATGAATCTATGGCAGACATGGTGAATTGATGGATGTGTCAATGTCAAGTGACATAGTGACAGGAAGCAGTAGCACCACCACCAAACAAACTACTGTGGGCCTGGAGGCAGTTGGTTTTGAAGTGCAATTTGAAAGTGGCACTGTTGGTGATGGTTGGTGGGAGGTGGAGCCTGATAATGTGTGTTCAGTGGCAGTGGGTGAGGGTGAGGTGGTACATATGTAGCAACATGAGGATGCCAGTCATGAAGAGGAAGGTCCTGTGCCTATCACATAACCTGTTGCCACTAAGGAGGACAGACCTGCAGAGAATGATGAGAATGCCAGCTTTTTCCAGACTATGATGTGGATGATGTTTCAGACAATGCAGATCCCTCATGGGAGCATGGAAAGAAAATGCCAAAACAGGGTGTCACAGAATGTGTCTTTCCTGTTGCCTTAACTGCTATAACCACCATGGAAAAGGAGCCCCCCTAGCACTGTTTCTCCAGTATTTCATGTCACCCCACAAAATAACAAAGAGCAAATCTTCTCTTTTGTATACCAGTTATCTTGGCACCAAGTAAATACAAGGCCCCATAAATCCCTATTGTGGGAATTTTATGTACTGGACCCATCTGACCAAACAGTGGCAATTTGCCAACTGTGTCAAACCTGAGTAAGTATGGATAAGAAGAGTAGTCACCTCAGGCCAGGTGGGCAACATAAAAAAGGGACCCAATTTGGTGGCATCAACACCAGAAGGCAGCCAGCACCAGTGCTTCTGATTCATCCAAATCAGCTAGCAATGTAAGCCAGATACACCCGGCACTACATGAGGGAGATGGAGGTGCAGGTGAGCAGGAGGACATGCATGTGGTACTGGATGAGGAGGATTATGGAAGTGGGCCAAGTAGTGGTCCTAGTAGCAAGACTACCACCCAAAGTCAAAGTGTGACCACTAACCCAGTCATGAAAAACAAAATGGTGCTGAGGTGTGTCGTGCAGCGCCTGTGAAATTAGAACTCAGAAAAGTGGAAAATATTAAATTCTAAAGATATATTGCTATTGCAGATGCTCTCTTATTGTATATGAGACTGTCTACTTCAGCTACAATTGCTGAAATGATAGTGAAACATTCACTTCCTGCCTGTCTGGAGTGTCCCATGTGACCTGCAGTAAGTGAATCATGTGACAAACCATGTTTTTCATTAACTTCAACGTTACTAACAAAAGTCGAGATTAACGTTGAAGTTTTTGAAGTTCGCTGGTGAAGTTTCATAGCCAGAAGCTAATTTCGCAAAATGTTTCACAGTGCAAAGTTGGTGCCATTGCTGGGAATTCACAGGTGGAGTAAAACATTGCAGCATCTCTACTGAATAGTTGCAAACATTTCCTTCCATTGATTATTCTGTAACTTCATAGTTTCATAAGTTTCATAAGTTTTTCAAGCCAGAGGACAGTGTCCATAATGCTTGCTTCATATTTAATTTAATAATTATATTTATAATCATCTGTCATTACTAAATCCAAATTTGTTTTGAAAGCATCCACACTTGTACTATTCACAACATTTGTAGGGAGACTATTCCATATTGCAATTGATCTTATGCTAAACCAATTTTTTCTCCTTAATGAATACCATTTACCAATCGGTAACTGTTTATTGTGTCTACGGTTGCTTTGTCTAAGTTCAGATTTAAATAATCCTGTTCCATTTAGGAGTATAGAATCTTGTAGTAACTTAATCCTTTTCCCTTGTAAAAATTTCACATATTGTTTTCATACTTGATTTAAATCATATGCTGACCTTGAAGCAACACCCACATCACAAACGACAGCACAGCGACAACATTGACTGGTCACTGCACTGTCACCATGGGGCCTGGCACTGGTTTCTGGGTGTCTTGCACCTCCTCCCAGATTTAACTCTGATTCAGAATTGATTAGTTTAAATATGGAGGGTCTTGGGGCTGAGCCACTCACATGGCAGATTCAGGGGGTGCAGTGCCCCGAAGAAAACAAAGTATAAAGTGAATGGTTCTATGCTGACCTCAATTGCTGTTGACATAGAGCCATAATGGTAACATCGGTCTACAATGAAGTTGTCTAACCGGTGTCATAGAGCCAATTTAAATGAGAGACGTTATTTCTGGAGGGGTGTTTTTTTCATCCACCTTATTAAACTATTCAGATCTTTCTTAGCTTTTTTGCAAGTCAAGTCAAACCCAGTTCAATTTCAGGATAAGGCAGATACACTATCATTAATATATATTTTGTAGTCTTAATTTCTTCATTTATTTAATTATCTTTGATTCCATCATTCTCAACTGAGTTAAGCTACTGTTATTCAGAGAAGTGGGATTTATTTCCCAGTTATCTAAAATATTTCTTATTGTTCTGGTATTTAATTTAGAATGGATAAGTCTACATTTATCTGTCATTCCAAGGGCTGCTAAAGGGTTAGGATGATTTTCATCACAGATTTGATTATTAGGAATAAATGCAGTTAACTCCAAAGGTGCATGATCACTTTCTGGTCTAATTTTAATAGATATATTACTGAATAAATTATAGCTCTCCGGACTACATAGAATGTAATCAATAGTAATCTGCCCATTATGGGAAAAATAAGTGGTATTTCCTTGTTCATTCCTCGTTAGTCTACCATTTAATAGAAACAGAATATTATCCTCTATCAATTTCTGGAGTTTGGAACCATTATTATTTCTATGCTTATCCATACTCTGCCTTATTATACATTCACTCAGGTTCAGCAGTGTCTCAAGTATTTCTATATTATCGTAATTTGCTACCCAAGCATTGAAATCCCAAACAGCTATAATGGTACTTTATGGAAATGTTTTGAAAGCCATAACAATATCATTAGATAATTCTGTCCAGATTTTCTGAAGTTCTGTCACTTGTCTGTTTGGGGGGATATAGACATGTATAATTGTAAATAACTGAGAGTCCTATATATATATATGTGTGTGTGTGTGCAGGGCGCGGTTGCGCCCCTATAGTTAGGGTTGAGTATGCTCTTTAATGTTAAACCTTAATTTTTGCACATTAATAACTTTGCAACTGTTCAATAGATTTGCACAAAGTTTGGAATGTGCAGTCTGTTTTGGTAGGTCTCTTGATTTGTCAAGTTGTGTTTCAGTCGGACATATGGTTTCTGCACAGCAAAATGGTAAAAAAAGCATTTTTCGACACTTTTGACATGTTTTTTGCTCATGGCGCTGTGACCATACCATGTGGTCTTTTGGTCAGAAATTTGGAAGATGGTAAGAGGCTGGGTCAAGGAACAATCCAGCATTAGTTTGCTAAAAAATATTAATCCATTCCAAAGTTATTACATTTTTAAATTTCAGGTTCTGAGCATGCTCAGTTCACTCCAAGATTTATATGGTTATTTTTCAAACAAAGACTGGGCTCACAGTCAAGGATTTTGTAGCTTGGGGACCAGGATCCTGGTCCACCAGAAAATTCCTTATCTGTGGCCTGCCATCTTGTTTTTCAGTTTTTCCCCAAAACAAAATGTTGTAGCTTTCTCCACAGGTGACTTTTGGGCCAAATGGGGCATGTGTTTTGTTCAGGGTGACCCCCTCTACAAAGCCATTACTATGGTTTGGCTCATTTTAGTCAAAAAATAGCTCTTTAAAATTTATAAATTCTTTGACCGTGGCTCGCTAATGATTCTAGTCCACGAACTGTCAAAATCCTAGACCCCGAGTTCGCGGTCAAGGATTTTGCTACCTCACAGATTAAGGTTTTAAAAACTTTACCATTGCATTACTAATGAATGGTTTGGTTTTTACACTTGACATTGTCAGGGTATTGAGGGGATGCCCTACAGGTGTGAATTATGCTGTTTAGGTGTTGGGGAATTAAGTGGTTCTATAGATATGCCATCACGAAGTTCAGATTTTTCCCACAGGATTACATCGTGCCTCCCATTGTGTTTTTCTGCAGCTATATCTTGGAAACTATGCGAGACATAGATCCAGTCAATTTATGTTGCAAGCAGTGCTCATTTTCACGATTACAATGACACTTGAATTTTTTTTCTAGCTGCTACAGTTCCCAAGATATCAGCAAATTAGTGTTACAAGGGTTTCTTGCCCTATAGGGCTGCTGTATGGCTCTGTAGCTATGTGTAAGAGGACGGCAGGGCCCAGAGGGCCCATGCTCCCACAGATGCATATTGTTATGCAGAACAGGCCCCGCACTCCCACGAACACATGCTATTTACTACTTATATTACACCTTTTAAAAAAATAAGGAAATTCATGGCAAAAAAAAACAGCATTTAATGCATCAGTTTGGATTAAAGCAACAAAAGCAAGGAAATGAGAGGTAATGGTTGAGCTCCTAACCCCTCCCACACTGCACACCCCCATCCTCCACAGACTGACAGACGCTGTGGTGTGGCATGGGGTTGTGAGGCCTAACTCTCTTTCCATTCTCCTTTACTGTAGCATGTCAATCTGTTTACACATGGAATGGGGTTAGAGTTGGGCCACATGATTCCATGCACAGCCCAGCATCTGTCAGTCTGTGGAGGATGGGGGTGTGCAGTGTGGGAGGGGTTAGGGGCTCAACCATTACCTCTCATTTCTTGCTTTTGTTGCATTAATCCAAACTGATGGATTAAATGCTGTTTTTTTGCCATATATATATATATATATATAGATATAGATATAGATATAGATATAGATATAGATATAGATATATATATATATATATATATATATATATATATATATATATGTATACACATATATATCTATATCTATATAGATATAGATATAGATATAGATAGATATATTTATGACAAAAACTGCATTTAATGCATCAGTTAGGGTTAAAGCAACAAAAGCAAGAAAATGAGAGGTTAGGGTTGAGCCCCTAACCTCCCACATATCCCACACACCCATCCTCCACAGACTGGCAGACATCAGGGTGTGTCATTGGGTTGTCAGGCTGAACTCTCACCCAATTCCATGTGTAAGCAGGTTGACATTCTACAGTAAAAGAGAATGGGGTGATAGGCCTCATGAACCCATGACACACCCTGGCATCTGTCAGTGTGTGGAGGATGGGTGTGTGGGTTCTGTTGGTGGTTGGGGCTCAACCCTAATGTTTCATTTCCTTGCTTTTGTTGCTTTAACCCTAACTGATGCATTAAATGCATTTATTTTGCCATGAAACCAAAATACTGCAGGGACTCCATCAGAAAACATATGAGGACAGATTAATGGAGCTCAATATGTATACCCTAGAGCAAAGGAGGGAGAGAGGTGATATGATCAAAACATTCAAACACCTTAAGGGCATTAACAAGGTGAAAGAGTCTAACATGTTTCAATATAAGAAAACTAGCAGGACAAGAGGACACAGCATAAGAACAGAAGGAGGCTGATTAAGGGGTAATGTGAGGAAGTTCTTTTTCACAGAACGGGTGGTGGATGCATGGAACGGCCTACCTCAGGAAGTGGTGGATATGAATACAGTGCAGGGCTTCAAACAGGCATGTGATAGGCATAAGGGAACAATGCAGATGAGTATGAATAGGTAGGCCATTGACAGAGCAAAGGCCAATGGCACATTCCTAAGGTAGAAAAAGAAATGGGCTGACTGGATGGGCCTTGCAGTCCTTATCTGCTGTCAACTTCAATGTTTCTATGTAATGTCCTTCCTTCTTGAAAAAGTATAAAATAACTAGCAAAAAACATGGATTGGTGGGGCAGGGGCCCCTCCATTGTGCTCTCACTGCATATAGCTGCAGCCATACAGCAGCCCTATTGGGCAAGGAACCCTTGAAACACAAATCTGACAATATCTCATTAACTGTGCAACCCAAAGAAAAATTTCCACTGCAGGCTTACTCTATTGTTTAAAATCTTGTTCCAGTGGCATAGATTACCTAAAGGTGATCTAAGCCTCCAGTAGGGAAAACTTTGTATCTCTCTTCATTTTCAAGATAAGGACACTGACAGACCCCGCAATGTAATCCTATGTGGAAAAGCTCAACTTCATGATGGCATATCTATAGAACCACTTAATTCCCCAACACCTAAACAGTATAATTCACACCTGTAGGGCATCCCCTCAACACCCAAGTAAAAAAAACTACTGTTAATGAGCTATGCAATTCTAAAGTGTTTACACCTTTAAAAATTCTTCCTTCATGAGATAACAAAATCCTGGGCCACCAGATCAATCCTAGTTCGTGAGCTAGCAAAATTCTAGTCCACAAGTGGACATCTGTTCACACCATCAGGGCCATCTGGTTGTCCACAGGGACATCTGATCATGACATTTCTGCTATCTGATCATCCCCTGATGGACAAAGCTCATGGATCAGGATTGTCTTGTGGACCAGGATTTTGCAGGCTCGTAGACTAGGAGCATTAGTGAGTCACGAAACAAGAATTTTTTAATTTTTAAAAAGCTGTTTTTACAAAAATGAACCAAACCAAAGGCATGGCTTTGTAGAGGGTGTCACCCTAAACAAAACCCATGCCTCATTTGACCCAAATTTCACCCATGCACAAAGCTATGATATTTTGTTTGGCTGAAAAACCGAAAACAAGCAGCGCGTGGACAAGGAATTTTTCTTACGGACTAGGATTTTCTTTAGTGATGTACAGTAGCAAAATCCTTGATCATGAGGCAATTCTTAGGTCGCAAAATATACATATAAATATTTGAGTGAACTGAGCATGCTTAGAACTCAGAGATTAAAAATGTAATAACTTTTGAACAAATTAATATTTTTTTTACTAAAATAGTGCTGAATTGTTCCTTGAACCAAACTCTTTCCACATTCCAAATTTCAGACCAAAAGATCACATGGTGGTGTCACAGCACCATGGGCAAAAAGCACATCAAAACTGGCAAAAAGTGCATTTTTTGGTGTTTTGCTGAGCAGAAACTGTATGTCAGACTGAAATGCAACTTGGCTAATCAAGCGATCTACACACCAGACTGCGCATTCCAAATTTTGTGCAAATCCGTTGAATGGTTGCACAGTTATTAATGTGCAAAATTAAAGGTTTAACATTAAAGTGCCTACTCAACCCTAACTATAGGGGTCTGACCATGCCCTATAATATACACACACACATATATATATATATATATATATATATATATATATATATTCATGGCAAAAAACTTCATTTCATGCATCAGTTAGGGTTGTTCCACAGTGACAAATGTGAGGAATTTTGATGTTAGGGTTCCCATCCCCCTTGCACGCCACCTCCACCCCACCCCCACCAACAGGCATGGGGATGTGTGTTGGGGTCATCAGTCATAACTCTCACCCCATCCCATGTGTAAACAAGCTGAGGTGGTGCAGTATAGGAGAATGGGGTGAGAGTTAGGATCGACAACCCCAACGCACACCTTGATGCCCGTTGGTGGGGGTGGGTGCAAGGGGGGTGGTAACCCTATCATTGAATTTCCTCACCTTTGTTGCTGTGGAACAACCCTAATGTTATGTTCTAACATTTAATCTGGTCTTGTTCAACAAACTCACACTGCAACAGGAATAGAGCAGCTTTCATTTTTGTTCAGGAGCCTCTCTAGTCTCAGCAACAACACTCTCTGTCTGCTCTCTTTCTAGCTTACACATATCGGCATGCTGCCCTCAAGTGGCAGAAGGAACGCAATGCATTACCATTTCAAATACATAACATTTCCTCCCCACTAAATTATATTATTACCAAATGAACAAGTATTACCATTATTCGCTATTATTAAGATGGTTCATACTATGCTAGAGGTAGGGGGTAGACTGCCCCAGGCCTCGAACCAGTCAAGGGGATTATTCTGCCCCAATAATCTGATCTGGCTCTCTAACTACACAAAACATTTATTTCTTTTAAATGTCTCACAGGTTCAAATGATCTAGAGGTTTTGAAATTCGGGATGGATTATGTCTCTCGTGAGTAACCCTTGGCATGGCTGCCCTGTCTGGTACATCCTTCTGATCCTCAGTTGGTGGTTGTACAGCCTTACCATTGCTCCTCTCCACCTCCTCCTTTGCATCTTCAGAAGGTGTTGAGACTTCCATAGTGGGGCTTCTGTAAGCTACGGCAGATGGAATCCACATTTCCTGTGGGTTTTCTTCCCTGGAGGTGTCCCCATCTGTGCACTGCTGAAGATCTAGGAGCTGTTCAATATGACGTTTTCATTTCACTCCAGATTCAACATCAACTGTATATGACACTGGACCCGTCTGAGATGTCACCACACCAGAGGGCCACTTCTCCCCCTTCCGGTAATCTCGAACAAGCACCTCTTGACCAACAATGAACTGCCTGTCCTTTGAATGAGCTTGCCAATGTAGTATTTGAGATTCTTGGTTCTTTCAAACCTCTGATGCCACATCTGGCTTAAGCAAATCAAGACGGGAGCAAAGCTTATGCCGAAAAAACAACATTGCTGGAGATTCCTTTGTTGTAGCATGGGGTGTATTTCAGTATGCCAACAGGAAGTTATCCAACTTGTGTTGTAAGGTCAAAGACCCCCCCACCGATTTCAGAGTATTCTTCATGGTTTGCACAAAATGCTCCGCTAGGCCATTAGTCAAGGGGTGATATGGGGCATTACGAATATGCCTCACACCATTGGACTTCAAAAATGCTGCAAAGTCACTAGAAATAAATTGTGGTCCATTATCACTGACCAGCTGTTCAGGAATCCCATAATGGCTAAATAGTCTTTGCAGCACTTGAATGGTCTTACTGGTAGTAGTAGTGTCCATGACTTGAATTTCGGGCCACTTTGAGTGGGCATCTACAACAATTAAGTATATGTGTCCCTCCCACGGCCCCACAAAATCTACATGAATGCGCTGCGATGGTGCACCTGGCCACATCCAGGGATGTAGAGGTGAGGGACACGGCATTTTCTGAACACGCTGACAGGTAGTGCATGTTTTTGCTTGTTGCTCAATTTGCAAATCAATCCCTGGCCACCAAATATAGCTTCTAGCTAAAGTCTTCATTCTCACTACGCCCGGGTGTCCCACATGTAGATCTTCCAAAACACGGGTACGTAGCTTTGAAGGGACAATCACCCAGACACCCCACATCAAGCAACCTTGCTGTACTGAAAGCTCATTACGTCTGGCGTAGAATGGTGATAACTCACCGTGAATGTCCTCGTTCACAGTAAAAGTCCCTTTTGTTACTAAGTCCAAGACTTGAGACAACACCGGGTCAACTTTTGTCTCCTTTTTAGTTTCAGAACTTGTAATGGGTAGTTTCTCAAGCTGACTGATGTAGAAGACATCGACAGTGTCCACTTTGTCACTGTGATCTACCTGCAGAGGCAATCTTGAGAGCCCATCAGCATTGCCATGAAGAGCTGCCTTCTTGTATTCAATGCGGTAGTTGTGAGCTGATAACAAGAGAGCCCAATGTTGCATTCTGGCTGCTGCCACGGAAGGAATACCTTTGTGGGGGCTGAAAATGGTCATGAGGGGATGGTGATCAGTGAGGAGTGTGAATTCCCAACCATAGAGGTATTGCTGGAATTTGCGAACTCCGAACACTATTGCCAAAGCTTCTCTCTCAATTTGGGCATAGTTTTGTTCAGCCTTGCTGAGAGTTCTGGATACAAAGGCAATTGGCTTTTCGTCCCCATTTGGTAGAACATGAGAAAGAACTGTTCTCACCCCATAAGGTGAGGCATCACACGCCAGTCTGATGCTCAGCTGTGGATTATAGTGAATGAGCACATCTTGCGAAACAAGTTGCTTTTTGGCCTTCTTAAACACACTCTCACAGTCCTTTGTCCAACACCAGGACTTCCCCTTGCACAGCAAGCCATTTAGTGGGTTGAGAATCGTAGCCAGATTAGGAATAAACCTGCCATAATAATTTAACAGGCCCAAGAATGACCGTAACTGGCTCACATTTTCCGGTGCTGGGGCGTCCACAATAGCTTTTTCTTTCTCAGGCGATTTGTGTAAGCCCGCTGTATCTATGGTGTGGCCCAAGTACTCCAATGAAGTCTTGAAAAATTCACACTTCTCCTTCTGGACACGCAAGCCAAAATCTTCCAATCGCTGCAGAACTGCATCCAAGTTCTTCAGGTGCTCTGCATCATTCCTTCCGGTCACCAGTATATCGTCCAGGTAACAGTGAACATTTGGAAGACCTCGCAAAACCTCATCCATAGCTCGCTGAAATATGGCTGGAGCTGATGCAATGCCAAAAGGTAGGCGATTATAGCAGAAAAGACCCTTTTGGGTTGTTATTGTGAGATATTTCCTTGAGTTTTCATCTACTCTCATTTGTAGATAAGCATGTGACAAATCCAGCTTACTGAAGCGTTGACCCTGTGCCAGGGATGCAAATAAGTCTTCGATGCGTGGAATCAGATACTGTTCCACACACAGAACTGGATTTATGGTTACTTTAAAGTCTCCACATATTCGCACAGAACCGTCTTTCTTTACCACTGGCACTACTGGCGTTGCCCAGTCACTACACTGTACAGGTGACAAGACTCCAGCTTCGGTTAGGCGAGTTAATTTGGCCTCCACTTTCAGTCTGAGTGCATAAGGTACTGGGCTAGGTTGACAAAAGTTTGGTTTGTGGTGTGGCTTCAAAAACACTCTTGCCTCAATGTCCTTCATTGTGCCTAGCTCCCCTTTGAATAAAGCAGCATGTTTCTGCAACATTGCTTCTAGAGTGTTGGGGTCACCAGTATTGACAGTCCTTATCTCCTGCCAGTTGTGGCATATTTTCTTCAGCCATTATCACCCTAAGAGTGAAGGGTAGTTACCTTTAACCACATACAAAGGCAGTAGTGCCGTTTGTTCATTCATTTTCACCTGCACCTTGATGACACCTTCAGGTGAAATTGCCTCACCAGTGTATGTCCTCAGTACAACGTCAGTTGTTTACAGGGGTAGATGACTCAACATATTTTCATACTTGTCTGTAGAAATCAATGAAACTGCAGCCCCAGTGTCCAATTCCATTTTCAGTGGTTTCCCTTCAATTTCAGGTGTTACACAGATGGTTGCCATTTCCCCTTTAAGAGTCAGCAGGTGCAATGCTAATTCAGTATCAGTGTCATCACTGCACATTCCCTGTGTTTCCACATGATGTACTTCTCTCTTTCTACATTTCGCAAATTGCTTCCCTTTGCTTCCATTGGTTTCCCCTCCTTTCTTTTTCCCTCTGCACACTCGCCCAATGTGGCCTTTCTTCCCACAGTTATGACATGTCTGTTCTTTAAACCAGCAGTCCTTATCACTGTGATTAGCCTTGCCACAATGACCACATTTATTAGGCTTCCTGGGAGAAGAGAAGGATAAAGCATTTACTTTCAGGGAATCACTTAGGTGATGAGCCTCCCGTGCAGCTGTTTCCATTGATACAGCGATCTCTATCGCTTTCTTGTATGTCAGTCCCACCTCCATTAAGAGACGCTTCTGTGTCGCTTCACTTTTCAAAAACCGCACACAAATCTGTCTCGGAGGGCATCATCTAAATGGATGCCAAACTCACAATGCTCAGCTAATTTCTTTAGAACAGCCACATACTACGCAACAGACTCACCCTCTGCTTGATTTCGTTTGTGAAAGAGAAATCTTTCAGCAATCACCAGAGGCTTAGGAGAGAAATGTGTCTGTAAGACCTCCACAATACTGGCAAAAGTTTTCTCTCCGGGCTTTCCTGGTGCTATTAGACTTCTCAGCAAACTGTACGTTGTGCTGCCCATGACACTCAGTAACACAGCCACTTGTTTTTCATCACTTATATCATTTGCTGTGACAAAATGTCCAAATCTCTCAAAATAAGTTGTCCATTGTTCCACATTTTCATCAAAGGCATCAATATGTCCTATAGTCACAGCCATCTTTATGAGTTTCTAGCAGGTTCACTTGTGGGTCCAAAAGTTACATCTCAGGAAAACCCTCACAGCAGTAATTCGTTCTGGTAAGGCGCAGGAGAGTAACTAAACACCGCGTCGCCAATTATGTTATGTTTTAACATTTAATCTGGTCTTGTTCAACAAACTCACACTGCAACAGGAATAGAGCAGCTTTCATTTTTATTCAGGAGCCTCTCTAGTCTCAGCAAAACACTCTCTGTCTGCTCTCTTTCTAGCTTACACATATCGGAATGCTGCCCTCAAGTGGCAGAAGTAACTCAATGCATTAACATTTCAAATACATAACACTTAACTGATGCATTAAACAGAGTTTTTTGCCATGAATTTCCCTTCTTTTTGAGAATGTGCACTATAAATAGTGAAGTAATGATAACACAAATGCAAGCGCAAATGGTAATGCACATGGTGATGCAAACGTAAACAATAACGCATAGCGGTAATAAACGCAAGCCCAAATGTTAATGAAAACAATGCGCGCAAATGCAAGCACAAGTGAAAGCGCAAAGATGTGCACAGTGGCGTGAACCTTGGGAACACTAACGCAAACAGTTACGAATGCAAGTGGAAACGCTAAGTGTAACAGTAATGAAAATGCACACCCTTTTCCCCCCAAAAGCTGCATTGAGAAACACAGTGAATACAAAGAATGTATGCATAATAATGGGCCTCAGAGCAGAAACTGAACACTTGGAATAGTAAATTGCTTATATCTCAGGAACCATATGACATAGGGAAAAAAAATTAAATTGTATATAATTTATGACTGTCCTGGCTTGTTTTGCACTTAGGGGCTAAGCATTTTTCAAACAAAAAGTCCGTATCTCGAAGTGTTTCCGAGATACGGGCCCCAAAAGGTGCGGTGGACGTCATAATGTTAGCCTGTGGGAAAAATTGTCAGTTTTGGAGTACCGTAACTTTGCAGCATTTTAATATTTTGTCACCAAACCACCAAAACACACATCTGTGGGATTTTGGCTTTCTTCCCTCCAAATTTCAGCCCAAAAGACCAAACCATTCTTTTGCAGCAGGGTGGCAAAGATTTCCTATTCTTTTGAGCATAGTGTCACAAATCATGACACTTTCCCAAAAAAATCACAAAAGTGTCACAAGTGCAACACTACTTTGCAACACTACAGTTTACAAAAATTTCAAAAACATATTTCTGGGGTGTTTAACCCCCCCTAAAAAGACATGGATAGCATATTCAGGGCTCGACTAGGTGAACACAAGAATAATTGTGTCCCTAGAGGGTCCCAATTTAAATGCCAAGCATTTCTGTGACCAGTAACTGAAAAAAAAAATGTCTGACTTACGACACTACAGGGGTAATTTGTGACACTAAAAACTGCATATGCGACACTGTCAAACTTTTTGTTAACTATTCCCATTGGCTATAATGGGAAACTTGTTTTTTCAATAGCTTTTGAACCATTTAATATTTTTTCACGAAATCTTCAAAAGGCACATTGGGGACCCTGGCTGCATGGTCCCTGAAAGTTTTGTACTGGT
Organism: Neoceratodus forsteri; assembly: GCA_016271365.2. Taxonomy (NCBI): domain Eukaryota; kingdom Metazoa; phylum Chordata; order Ceratodontiformes; family Ceratodontidae; genus Neoceratodus; species Neoceratodus forsteri. Next base: position 118,641,644 of record CM057456.1, read on the forward strand.
CGCATAAACCATGTGACCTGTAGGCGCGAGCAAAGAATGCGCAAAAAAGTGCAAATACGACTTTGTATTGTGCTTTATAGCTCCACAACTGTATATCCGACCATTACAGAACATGTCAGATCCAGAGATCTATGGTACTGCTCCCTGTTTGCCAAATTTCAGGCAAATCCATCACACAGTGGCAAAGTTATTAAGCTGCAAAATTTCACACTTTAACCTTAAATGGGGTACTCAACCCTAACTATAGTGGCACTACTATGCCATGATAATATATACAGTATATATATACATATATAACTTACATTAATTTTCAAAACATCCAAGACTGAAATATTCTTTCCTATTTTAATACAGTATGTGTCAATATACCATTCATGGGACTTCCAAATGATTTTCCATTTAACTGCTGGGGAGCTGTAGGCTTGAAATCCATTAATATTTACAGTATCAAGAGCCCACATCTCTTGAATGGAATTACTGTATGTAAAATTTAGTTACATACTGTATCCATTCAGAATCAGCCATCTTTCCCTGTATACCTGCAATATTCCAGCACAACACACTTGCTCTGATATTTAATGGGTAGCTTAAAGTATTATCACTTTCTAAAGAATTCTAGTCACTCTCTACTAACTTCCTGGAGTACAGTTTTATGGTTCCACATCAACACATCAACAATATCATTGTTGACATGCTCGACAGTGATGAGAACGATGCTGACTGTCTGCAGTGTTCCCATTGGGAAGCAGTTTTTTTTGTGTGCCCCCCACACCCCTCCATCTCTAACTAACCAGCTTTGAGTCAGAGTTGGTTTGGAGTGGGGGCAAAACACCAGGAGTCGTGGTGTCGGCAAACAGTAGACCACCACAGCAACCAATCTCAACCTGGCGAGATTTGTCTCTGTGGTGGTGTTCGCTGTAGAAATGTCGTTGTGGTGATGTGCTACCCAGTTTTACTTATATGATTTATTTATTTTTATGTATTTAGTTTTTTTTGACCGGATAAGTGCACTAGACAAATCCTGCTTATTTTCAGGCATGACCTGGGGGAGGGGGATACAGATGAATGCCAACTGACCTTGGACCAGATTAAGCTGTTGGTGGTATTTTTAGTGAATGAGGGAAATTTGGCCAGGCCATTATGCATATCATTCATATCTATCAGGAGTATACCTGCATAGTCTAATGTGTTTGCCCCTTTCAGTAGTTGTTTCAATAACCCAGTAGATGTACATATCAAATTAATTTGGTTCCCTTTTCCTCTGGGTATCATACTTTCAACTTTTTGAAACTTGTGTTTATCGAATTCTACACCCATAACACTTAACAGCAGAGTGATTATAAAGGCCTTTAACATTTCATCATTTGCACCATACAGCCTTTCAAAACCAAATATAGATAGAATCTGAGTCTTTTTAATCTTATCACAATATCTAGTTTCTGAACTCTGTCGGAAGTTCCATTTTAGTGCTGAGTGTATAAAAGCAAAGATTGTTTGCGTTAATGTATCTTTCTGATCATTTTCTAAGGATATTAGAGAACTATTTTTTTGCAAGTAACAGGACATGGAACATCAAGCCCTAAAACCGTTAACCTCTTTGACTGTCCCATATTTTTTTACAAGCTCAATTTCTGAAATCAATACAGTAACAGGATTTTTTTCCATCCTCTCCATCTCTATATACCATCAATATATCTTCTTTATTCAGTTGAATACCCAGTTCTGCTGAAAACAAGTGTCATTAATTCTTTCAGGGAGTCCCTAGATTCATTATTTTTTTTTTCCAAAATAGGCTGTTAATCCTAATAGTCACCTCATTTTCAGTTAGTTGTAACATTTCTTGAGTATTATTACTAAGAATTTTATTTATGTAGCCTTGCTCTGTATTTGCATCCTGCATATGTCTTTGTTCATCATTATTTATTTTGTCCTGATCATTAGTTGGTATCATTTGAGGGAAGGGCTGTGGGTTTTTTTTTATATTGATCGGGGGTCCCAATGGTACTATCATAGTATCCAGCTTTTACCTGCATTTTTCTTGATTATCAGTATGTTTAACATTTTTCTTTCTTTTTTTTTCTTCCTACTCTTTCTATTTCCCTTTGCTGGATGCATTTTCTTCTTTAAATTTACTGCATCTTTCAGTGTATAAGGAATATTAATTGGAGAAAAATATAGTATATGTCTCTCTATTTGGTGTTCAATCTCCTCCTATTTATTTTCCAAGCTCTCCAATCAATTCTGTATAATGTTTGTAAACCCCTCAAATCTGTGTCTTATACAACTAAGAGCTTCTAAAAGGACAATGTTAGCCATTACAGGATGTGATAAAGCCTTAGTAGTATATTTCAACATTGTATTTGGACATTCAGCTAAAAATTCTGGATCTATTTCTATTTTTTCAATTTGTCTAGGTTCTGAAACACAGTGTTTGGAGATCCTGCCAGAATGGTGATATTTTCACTGGATTTTGTAGGTGAGATCAAGATACGGGAATTATCTCAAGGTTCAAATGTGATAAACAATTCCATTTTTGTTTCTCTCTCTGACTGAAGATTTTGTATAGATTTTATTAATCTGTTGTTTAAACCCCCTTCACTTTCAGCATTCTCCACCTCATTTAACCTTTCTTACTTTTTGTTGTCTGTGCTATTAGGATTTACTGTCTTAAGGAAATCAGTAATATCTTTCTGAAGGGCTTCCTGTTTGGATTCCTTTTTTCTTTTTCTCTTTTTCTTTCTTTCTTTCTTTCATTTTTCATCTCAATATCTTTATTTGGTCCATCTATGTTTCCAGCTTCCTTTTTTTCTATACTGATGTGCTTGAGTTTCTATTATACCGCCGTCCTGTTTTAGTAAACAAGTTTCCCCACCCTTTTGATTGTTTGTATCCCTATTTACAAAACTCAGAGGACTTGGAATGGCATTTTGATTATCTAATTGGTGTTCATTCTTAGCATTTAGTTTAACCTTGTCTACACAAGAAAAATGTTTTGTTTTTGTTGGGGTTGATGTAGTCATTTGAGGGAATGTTGAAATCTGTAAAGTCCCCTTAGAAACACAACTCTTTTTTAGCTTTGCCTTTCTTAGTCCAAGTATAAACTGTCTTTCCACTATGTGTATTCATTTTGCTATTGCTAGTGTTCAAAGGGAGCTGTACAAAAAGTAAAATGCACTTCAAGACTATACAATTGAGAGAGAGAGAGAAAGAAAGACAGTATACTGAAGCAGTTCCTTGGTACCTCCAAAAAAGACCACAATGTCCACTTAGAGAAATATCCCTGTCAAATTTTTATTCCTGGATGTTGCCTAGCAGTCTCATTAGCTTTGAGGCACCTACATACAAAAAGAAATATATCTGCTTTTGATGATTAACCAATAACCACTGTTGTTGAAGATCTCTTAATGGTCTCTGTGAGTCTCTTGCAGGTCTCTTACAGGTTTGTTTGGGGACTATTAACAAAGATACCAATCACAGTTTCCTGAGGAGGTCAAGTTTTAAAGTTTTGTAGTGTTCAATGAAAGGAATCTTTAAATTTCTTTTTTGTTTCTTTTTTCTTTCAAAAGGATAATGTTGCCAGCCAGCCATTTTTGCTATGTTCAGATGTGGAAGCACTTGAAAATGAGGGAACAAAAAAAAAAGAGAGAGAACAGATAGCTATGGGAAGTATCAAGAAGGAAATAAACACAGAGGATAGTGGCCTTTGGTGACCTTAACTTTGTGATCATTTATGCCTTAAATGTTTCTCCCCTCTAGAAATCCCTGTTGGGTTATTATCTCTTCATGGCTTTACAGCCACTACACCTCACTCACCCTGCTGTCTTTTGCATACTGCTCAATCTGTGGCTCTTTTTCCCATATCCTGTACCATTTAACTGCCTATTTCATCTTCGTATTCCCTTTCCATTGCATTACACTCTTACTATCACTTTCCTCTGTCCCCTAACTCTCTTCCCTGCCGTAGACTAGCCCTTCAGGGGCTCCTTGCCCCTCAGGTGGGAGAAATGTGGGTACTGGTTGGTTGTCACTTCCAGTCACCACCTCAGATACCTAGACTGGACTCCTTACTAGCGAGGTGCGACACTGCCGATACCCAATCAGAAGGTGAGTGCTTTTCTTCTCTGGCATCTGATTGGCTCCTGCAGTCTGCTCCTGTGTCTCCCTCAATACTAAGCTAAAGTCTGATTTTCTGTCTAAAATTCACTCAAAAAAGAGCTGTACTTACTTACTGCCTAACAGTTATGACCTCTATTTTTTCCTGTTTAGAGTGTCAAAAGTTGGGACTCTGCTTGATTACACTCCTTTCTCAATTTCCATGGTTGGGCCAGTCTTTAGGCATCAAGGAATACCCAATTCCGTTCTCCTGCTGTTTTGGTCCTCCCACTGGTTCAGACGTTCCATTGTCCATGGCCCAGTACTTAATACTGACCCCTTTCTCCATCCCCTGCCAAGGATATGCTCACCATGGGCTCCCTGCCTATAGGTGTGGGAAACCCGGGCACTGGGCAGTTGGCGCTGCCTCTACCACCACCTGAAAACCTAAGCTCAGACTCCCCATTAGCAAAGCACGGCATTAACATACATTGAATCAGAATGTGAGCGCTCTTCTGCATTGGCTTCTGATTGGTTCCTGCAGTCTGCTTCTCTGTCAGTTCTAAACCAAGCATAAATCAGATTCCCATGCCGAAATTTACCAAAAAAGAGCTGTAATTACTTTTCTCCTTGACTGTTAAGATCCTTATCCTTCTGTTTAGAGTGTTACGTTTAGTGATGCTGTGTGATTACACTATTTTTGAAATTATGTGCTTGAGTCAGCTCCCTACATGAGTGGCTGATCACTTCTCCCTACTTAAGTTCCTACTAAGCCTCAACTTATGTCCTCCTTAAATATTGCAGAAGCACTCTGAACTGATATGACTGATGTAACATTGAGTACTTACTTGCATTAATTGTTTTTCACTTGTGTTATTTGGCTCTATTGTAAATATCTCTGTATGCATTGTACCATTTGACCCAGAGCTAACCAGATCCATCTTGCAAATGGGTTTGCTCAATGATGTTCGCCTGGATAAATAAAGATTTTGATTGATTGATTGATTGAAACTATTATCTAACCAGCCACCCACTAAATTACCTGGGCAGGTCCTTATTTTTTTAAATTAGATTTTAAGTTAGTTTAAAATAAGAAAAAAATGTATTTCTTCCAGTACTCAAATAGGCATATATCACATGCTAACTTAGTACTTAATGTAATATCAAAGCATTCAAAGGTATCACTCAGTTGTTTAAATGCCTACAAATTTAAATATTCATTCAACCAATGTGCTGCAGTATGCAACAGCCTGTAAAACACTCAAAATTTCTACAGCAATTGTAATTAAATTGCTACAGTAACATATCATACAATGTTATTATTAATATTTAAAACAAAGAGCAAACAAAGAGCTGAGAAAAAAGTGCTTACATTTGTAATTAAATTCCCCTTCGTACCACAACTGCTCCAGTTCCTCAGACTGGGCACATATAATGTAGCAGTATTTAATGATGGCGCTCTATGCTATCCAGGCGCAAAACTACTCAATGTAAATACTTTCAGATGGACTTCAGACTATCAGTATAAAAATTAATCTGCACCAAGCTCCTTTGGCTTTATTTTTAGTAAGCACCGAGAGACTGAATATGTTTTAAATAAATTTAGAAAGAGAAAATGAGAAAAGTTGGTACATCTTTAAGACTTACATCTACATAAAATTCTCTGCTCTCTTCATTGCCCATTTGGTCCTCTCTCTCTCCAGCCAGGGAATGTCTGAGGACATATTAGTGCATGTATGTTTAAATAATCTGCTGTTAGCTCTTTATCCACCTGTTTAATTTAAAGTGTACATTAAATGCCTGGGGCCAGATTCCAAGATGAATGTCACAACTCACAGGTGTATGCGAGTTGCGACATTTGCCGATATGCTGGAGACCCTGCACCCTATTCCAGAACAGGCAGTGTCCCCGGCACTTACATCCTGTGACATGGAAGGGCACAATGGATCTGGGAGCCACAAGCTGTCAACTGCAAAGTGCAGCACCCCCGAGCCCCCCAGCTCTGAAACAGACCTGCAAGCTCCGGTGGGCCATGGGGGGGTCAGCAGAGTGGCCCAGACTCAAGGATGGCATCAGCAGAACATGGACCCAGGTGCCGGTGGGTGGCATCCTGGTATTGGGGGGGTTGCTCTGTAATGGGGGGTCAGTGGGGCATGGCTGTGTATGGGTCATAGCACTGTGGGGGGCAACCACTGTTTTGCCAGGACAGAAGCCCCTTAGACCAGATAACAGCTAGTCTAACCCCGCAGTGCAGCAGTGAGTCTTAAAATTGTATAACTGGGTTACAGCAGCTGCCCCCTCAGAATAGGGTGCAGTTGCTGCTGTAAACCCCCTTTTGCTGTGCTGTAGGGGCTGCAGGTGGTGGATGTCCCCTTGGGTGCAGGCCACCCACGCCATGGCACAGGCTGTCTCTTGAAATCCCAATCAGTGTAATGCATGATGCAAGGTGAGACTTGTGCCATTGGGTTTGGTGCAAGTCGCCTTACGACATGTGTAACCCTTCTTAGAATCAGGCCCCTAGTGTTCAAAGTAGCTGTCCAACAACTACATGGTGGATCAAACCTACTTAAGGAAAAATCACCTGAAGTGGTTCAGCAACTGTCGTTAACACTCAGGTTCCCTAAATTAATCCTGTATTAATTCTTGATTAACTTCTTAAGTCCTAACCCAAACCACAAGCTGAAATCAGTAAATTGTATATATCAGAGATAGGTGTTATCTTTAAAATTAACACCTCTATTACCCAAACTCCCGTAATAGGTGATGATTAATACATTTGTGTAAGTAAAAAACTAATTTGGTTAGTAAAGAACACAATTATTACCCCATTATTAAATTAATTGAATGTTGATATGAAAACAATGATTAGCATGTAATGTTCTTAGTGCTTGGTGATAAAAAGCACAGAAAAACTAATAGAATAATATGGAAGCTGCAGTCTGCATACCAGTCTGCTTGCTAAATTACAATTCATGGCAAACAACAATTAGTAGAAACCAATATGGCTCAGTATATTGAGTTTGTGAGGTTAATATCAAACAAATTAAGAATAAGAACTCTGATAAATTAAGCTATAGTGCAGCTATAGTAAGCTATAGTACAGAGTGTGAATATGAGCACTTTCACATTTTAAAATTTCCCCATGTAAATCCTTTATGTTCAGTGCAAAGTTTAGAACTTAATCTTTACTAAGCTTTTACAAAACTTAATCACAGGGAGTAAGCTTGTGTTATATAAGTTGTTTAGAGGCAGTAAAACAGTGGGTTGTTTCAATATGGCAGATGCCCCGTACACAGTTCTTAATTCACAATACTTAAAACACTATTAAAACTGTTGAAATACTGTTACTAGAACCTCAGGAGAACAAAAATATAAAAATATAATGCTCAGAGAATCAACACTTTAACACTGACACTTCAGGGTAGCATCCATTATAAGGATATTTGCAGAATAAGGAGAGACAAAAAGTTAGTATAATGTAACTGTGGGTCTTCTGACTGTGAGCAGCCCTCCACAGGGCCGTCCTATTGGTTCAGAGCATAGGGCAGGCTCCCCCACTGTCGGGACTCCAGCACAAAGCACAGCACCCACAGAACAGTCAGGCTAGCCAGAGAATTCCATCAGCTCAAGAACGTCTGGAAAGGATACTGAAATAAAAAAAAAAATAAATAATACAGAAAAATGTGATGCTCAAATGGTTTTCTCCCTCAGCTATGCCGGGAATGATGGCATACCTGCTCCAAATGAGGGGTAAGCATTTTCAGCATCCCTGCTGGTTTAGCTTCTCCTCCACAGCAAAACCAGCATGCAGCTGTGCAGTCTCTATTCCAGAGTGACTCACTTTGCTTGGCAGAATGGCCCTTACGTGGTCTGCATTGGCTGCCGATGAGGTGGCATACTTCCTTCAAGGTCAGTTTGCTGACTTTAAAGCCCTACACATATTGGGGCCTAGCTACATGTGAGACCTTCTGTCTCCTTATCAACCCTCCCACACTCTATGGTCCTCTGAGGAGGGCTTCCTAGCTGTTCCCAGGATTAGGGTGACATCATCTGGGGGAGCAGGCTTTTCCTGTAGCTGGCCTGACCCTGTTGAACTCTCTCTTGAGGTCCTTGAGGGGGGCCCCTCATTGGAATCCTTTAAGAGGGTATGAAGTCCTACCTATACAAGAAGGCTTTTTGCTTGTATTAATCTTACTGCCTACTGATAGTTTTATATTGCTTTCGGCTATATAGTGTCATTGTTCAATTTTGTTATATTTATTTATTATGTACTGTTGGTATTTTATAGTGATGTATGTTATTGTTCAGTGCCTTGAGCCTTCGGGGATGGGTGTACTAGAAATAAAGGGTAGAATTCACAAAGCTTTCTGAAGGTGCAAAATCTTCCCTAAGTCTCCCCAAAACTTCTGTAGCTATGGAAAAAATGGGGAAATTGCTCTGAGTGCTATTCACAAAAACCTCTACAGCTGTGGACAAAATACACTATGGACTGTGGAAAAAAGTGCAGCTTGGAAGTTCCTGAGGAAATAAAGGTAATTAATAAGTATGGCACATCCCCTCAAAGGCTAGTCTCAGCCAGGTTTTTTCCGCAATTGTGGAAAAAATGTTACACACATTGGAGTGAGGCGTAACATTCCCTCAGTAATCTGCAGTAGTGCTCCAAGAATTGAAATACAATTAAAGTGGAGGTCAGGCACGAGTAATAGCATCCCAGTGGGAATATCAGTGGCTGAAGTTACAGCAACATTAGCACACATTGCTATTGAATGGCAACAAACAACAACCACCAGACTCAGTGTAGCCATGAAGGGGCCCCACAGGCAGTAGATCCTGAACAGCCTGCAGTGAATGTTAGTCCTGCAGGCAACAGGAACACTCCATGGAGGGATGACCAGCAGTGACAGACAGCCACTGTGGTGCCATGGTATTGTTCGTACCTGTGGTGCTGCAGTGGTCCCAGTTGAGGGACTGGTTGCTGGTCTCTCTGTGGGTGCTTTCAGCTTCATGCTATGTCAGAAATGTTAAAGTCTGCTGCTTCAGCTAATTAGGTTCACTGTTGCTGTACCTCTTAAGCAATTTCTACAGCTGTGGATCTGCAGTTGCAGATTTTCTGCGCTTGCTCAATTTCTGCAGCTGCTGAATTTCCACAACTGTGGGGATTTTTGCAGAATTCTGCACCTGCATACGTTTTCTTTCAGAATATCTCATAACTGCGTTTCCTCAGTGCTGCAGGCTTCTTTACCACAGCTGTGGGATTTTTGGCATTCTTTGTGAATCCTGCCCCAAGTTTGCTTGCTTGCTTGCTTGCTTGCTCTAGTCCAATTCAAACAGCCCCTGGTGTCCAATTGCATTCCCTCACATTACCTAGATGCGTTCAGACTTTGACATCCAGTACCCCTCTTCTCCCTCTCCCTCTCCATGACCTTGGACAATTAATACTTTCCAGCAAGTGGCTTCTTCTCACTCATTCTGACAAATAGCTACAAGTCCCTGGCATCCAGTGATAACCAGTTTTCATCTCTGGAGTTTGCTAATCAGTTTTTGGGCATCTAGTCGAACCACCTCTATAAACCAAGGATGCACAATGGGCCACAGAAAAAGGGAATAGTACCTCACCTTAACATTGCTCTCAAAGGGACGAAAGAAACAAAAAAAATCAGACATGCATTTAACAGAAACACAGAAAGAGTGGTCTTGCAAGGAGGATTTTGTTTGTGCCCACCCCAAAGTTATTTTTTTTTTTTATGCTGGCGTGCTTGCGCAGCCAACATCTTGGTACAGTGCAGCTTTGGAGGGGCGGTCACTGTTGAGCGAATGAAGGGCATGCACCGTTAGGTGCATCCCTCATTCCCCAATCAGCCTGCATGCCAGCCACGCACCATGCATACATAATGTGGCAAGCACATCTAAGAAAATGTCTGCTGCAATCTGAGCAAAGCTCGTCAGACACAGCGGACCCTTCCTACATGCTCACTGACAATATCAGCATGGTGGGCTGGCGGGCCCCCCCAACTGCCGACTTTGGGGGTGCCCAATCCCCCTGTTGGTTTACCATCCTCCGCTTTCTTTGTGTGCCAATGGAAGAGCCCACTCCCAGTAGGCATAACCCCCCTATTGTTAAATGCCGAGGGGGTGCCCAATCCTCCTCGGCTTGCCCCCTCACTTTCTTTGTGTGTCAACGAGGGTGCCCAGTCCCCGTCGGCATAACTTCCTCCACCCCCCCCGTGTTGTGTGCCAAAGGGGGTGCTCTCCCCCATCAGCTACAGACCCCCCAAACATTTAGGTGGCATGCTGGGAGCCCACCCCAGTGTGCCAAATCCCCTAAAATACAAAAACTATCCTGCAATGTTTTTTTTTTCCACCAGTAAAAGAAAAACGGTCCCTTGTAGTCTCCCTGTCCCCCACCCACACCCACCTTCTGTGCACCCTGCCTCCCCAACCCCCCACCCCATACTTACCTCCGGAGTCCAGCGGGACGATCATCGGTGGACCAAGAACACCTGCACTCTTCAAAGCCAACTGTGAACTGAGGAAATGCCGGAAAGTTGTATAATGGAATAAATATTTGTTTTTTTTTTTACTTTGCTGCATATCTCAGGCATTTTTCAGAATTTTGTCCCCAAATTTTCAACATGGGGATTTTGGGACCCCTCCTCATGAATTCTTACACTGTCATGGTGTTATTCTGTCCCAAAAGGTGATTTCGCAGTCACTGTGCAGAATCACCTTTTGGGACTGAGAAACGAAATGACAGTGCCACTGTTCATAAGGAGGGCTCTTAAAAAGCCTATGTTACAAATTTGGTGGGAAAAATCCAAAAAATGACTCTTTTATGGGCGTGCATTGCGCAGTTGCTATGCATGCTCGTAAATTAGCAAATTCGCAATATTTTCATGCCATATTCTCAACATTGGCATTTTACTACACCTTCTTGTGAACCGTTCAGCTGTCATTTTTCACATCCTGTCTGAAATTTGTTTTCACACTTCCAGCGCAGAATAGCATGGTTGCTGTGCAAAATCACTGTTCAGGGCACATTACAACAATGACAGTGACACTGTTCATGAGCAGAGGTCCTAAAATGCTTGTGTTGAAAATTTGGTGACAATATTCCATAAAATGACTGTGTTATGAGCGTGTATTGAGCAGTTTGCACGCACGCTCATAAGTTCGCAAACTTATAATATTTTCACTCCAGACTTTCAACATTGCCATTGTTCTACCGCTCCTAATGAACAGTATAGCTGTCATTTTTCACATCCTGACCAAAATCTGTTTTCGTAGTTCCAGAGCACAATAGCGCTGTCGCTGTGGAAAGCCCGTATTTGAGACACATTATGAAAATGCAGTGACTCTGTTCATTAGCAGATGTCCTAAAATGCCTATGTTGAAAATTTGTGGACAAAAGTCAATAAAATGAGTGTTTTACGAGCGTGCATTGCGCAGTTTGCATGAACGCTTGTGACTTTGTGAATTTGTAATACTTTCACTCCAGCTGTTCATCACTGGCATTTTCCCATACCTCCTTATGAACAGCACTGATAGCTGAAATGTGTTTTCTCATGTCCGGTGCAGAATTGCACTGTCACTGTACGAAATCACTTTTTGGGAAAGTTTTAGAAAATGACGGTGACACTGTTCATCAGCAGAGGTCCTTAAATGCCTATGTTGAAAATTTGGTGCAGAAAGTACATACAATGACTGTGTTGCAAGCATGCATTGAGCAGTTTCCATGCACCCTTGTAACTTTGTCAATCTGCAATATTTTCATGCCACATTTTCACCACTGGCATTTGTGCACACCTCATTATCAACAGTCCAGCTGCCATTTTCCGCAGCCTGCCCAAAACGCATTTCTGCAGCTTTGCTGCACAATGGCATACTCACTGTGCAAAATCACCTTTTGGGACACATTAACAAAATCACAGCACTATGCGTCTCCACCTCCACCACCACTGCCAATGCCAGCGCGACAACATTCGGCATTGACAAATGCTTGTTAATACTGTTTTTTCTTGATTTGCTGAAAATTCTTTTTTTTTAATTAATTAAGAGAATTTCTTTAAAAATAAAACAGAAATTAGACTTCCACAGTTATTTGGAGAAGGCTCTGGAGCCTGTGAAATTGTAATGCAAACATCAGGGACCCTATATTCAAAAGTTTGCTTTGGCAACAATTGACCTTTGCCATTGCAAACCTGGGTTTGTACCAGATCCCGATATTCGAAAGAGTCTGTTGCACAGGCAAAGAGGTTTAGCACCCATTCAAAATACAATGTATATGTGCAGGCAAGGGGAAGGGGTGGACATGAATATGCATGCTACGCAATATTCAATGACTTTGTGCTGCGCAAAAGGGTTTAGTGCGGTCCTGTTGAGCAGTGCAAATACCACCAAATAAAACCCCGACTTAACTCTAGGCAATCCTAGTGACTGCTGCAGGTAATGCAATCACCTATCTGGTTGGCTGCTGGGGGAACACAACTATCTCCTGTGATCCCTGCCCCCACCGCCAATCCCTGATCTGTTCTGTAAGAAATATTATCCCTGGCATCCAGTGGTCCCCACACCGCTGATCAATGTCCCATTCTGTATACTGATATCCATGGTGCTAGTGGTCCCCCCTCTGATCATCATCCCTGTAACTTGAAATAAATTCCTTTTTTACAGTGCTGCCCTTCTTCTCTTCCTATGATCTCTATCACAAATAACTTGAACTAAATTCCCTGGTGGTAGTGGTGCCTCCCTCCCTCCCTCCCTCCCTCCATCTGATCACCTTATCTGTAAATTGAAATAAATTTCCTGGTGGAAGTAGTGCCCTTCCTCCCTCTGATCCCAGCCCTGTATGTTGGTAGAAATTCCCTGGTGGTAGTGGTTCACTCCCTCCATCTGATCCCAGACCCATGTGTTCAAATAAATTCTGTTGTGGTACTGGTGCCCTCCCTTCCTCCAATTCCAGCCTTGACATCAAGGTTTATATTCCTGATAGTAGTGGTTCTGCCCCTTATTGCCAGCTTGGACATATAAATAACCTCTTTCTGTTAGCCAGTGCTCTTCCCGCAGCACCGTGCACCCCCCCACTCACTGTATACATATTAGTGGTGCCATGGGTGCATACAGCAACTGGCAGAGCCCTCCACACCCCTCACCAGCCAACCACCATATGTACAGGCAGGGAGTGTGCATCTTAGTTATAGGACTGGGTGATGCACCCTGTCTTACAAATAAGATGTGTGCTCCCTGCACTGTACATATGCCAGTCAGCTGAGGAGTGTGAGGAGGGCTGTGCGGGTTTCCATATGCACTCACTGCACCACCACTGATGTGGAGACAGTGAGTGAGGGTTGCCCAGTACAGGGGAGAACTGGATGCCAGGGAGGGGTTGTTTGTATGTCCAGGATGGTGATTGAGGGGGGGGGGACCTCTACCACCAGAGATATAAACTTTTTCTTCAAGGCTGGGATTGGAGTGAGGGAGGATACCACCACCACCACCAGGCAGTTTATTTCAACATATGAGGCTGGGATCAGAAGGAGGGAGGAGGAGGATGAAGGGCACCATTACCATCAGGAAATGTATCTCAACTTACTGAGATGATGATTAGAGGGAGGGAGGGTACCATTACCACCAGGGAATTTATTTCAACTTACAGAGATGGTGGTCGGGGGGGCACTGGCACCAGGGATAATATTTCTTACAGAACAGGCCAGTGATCGGTGTGGAGGAACCATGAGTACCAGGGGCAATAATTCCTGCAGAATTGGCCTACAATCAGCAGGGGGGACCACTATCACCAGGGATATGTCCACATCTGGGAACAGGCAATTGGGGGATGGCACTAGAACAACCTGCCTCGCTATCAATGCAAATGAGCCCATAATGGGCATGCAAATGGCCCCTTTGTATCTTAGACCTCCAATGGGCTTATTTGGTTGGGTCCCTTTGAATATTGCAAATAGCGTTCCTGTACTATCCGTTCTGATGATATACTTTAGGAGCCCTGTTGGGGCAGTGTTAAGTGGCTTAGCACTGGGCCAACATGGCTCTATAGTCAACCAAATTATGCCGGTGCTCTGTTTGACTGAATATAACATCTTCGGGCACCCAAGGAAGCACAAGACACAGTGCAAATATTTGCTGTCCGCTTTGCGCATATTTGAATATCTGGACCCAGAGTTCAAACTAAGTTGTTTTGGGAAAGTGTTCAAAACAATTGCCAAGCATAGGATAACAAGAAGAATAAATGAGCAGGAAGCAGCAGAATAATTTTGAAATCTCTAAACATTGTACATGTGACAGTTTTAAGCCACAGTCTATGTTCTGGCTCAGCACTGTCAATAATCCTGCCATTATAACTTTTCATCAAGTAATTGCTAAAGAAGTAAATGAGTTCTTGCATTCTGTTTTGGGTTTAAGACAAGACATGCTCACAAATAAAGAAGAGTAGCAGTTGAAGAGCTAAAAAACAATAAGGAGATTGGCATAAAGCCTTCAGATAAAGGTTGCATCACTATGTCCAAAGCTGAGCTAACATAAATATTTAATGGAAATATACCACCAATTAAATGAATATAAGTGCTACATGAAATTGTCTGAAATCCCCATTCATTTCTTTAATGGACTGATTAGTTTATTGACCACTTTGTAACAAGGGGTTTTGTAATTGAAAATAAGGCTCTGTTGCTTTTAAATGTAGAAAGTCCTGGGGTACCAGCATTGTGTACTTTAATTTCACAAGGTCCCCAATGACGCACAAATAAATCTGGGTCTATCCTATGTGATAATGGCACTCGCGGAAAGGCGATCGTCATTAGGGTGAATGTACTTCAGCAAAAAAAACATTTCGCTGATGTGTACTCTTGGCAGATGGCAAAAGGGCACCAGGAACTTGATTTTTTTTGTTTATGAGGTTGATTGTGCCCCCGGCACCCCCCGAGGGGAGCTTCACCCCTGCACCCCCCAATAAAGATTCTTAACTCCAGGGGGGTGCATGTCGTGGGGGTGAAAAAGAAAGCAAAGTAAATTTCTTAGACTTTCGCAAAAATCCCGATGCACCTAGCACCGAAACCAGCACCCTCCCAACCATAGCCTGCCACAAACCCACCATGCCACACTGCCAGCTCAGCAACCCACCATCCTGCTACCTCACAAACCCTCCCTCCCCTTCTGCCCGTCGCACGTCGTGTCGCTCCCCAGCACGTGAGTATACATATAGCAACAGAATGTCGCTATACCCACATCCACCCCCCGTTCACTAGTCCTGAGAACAGACACCGCTACTGAGTCGGCCTTTTTGTAAGTGCTCAATAGCAGTCACCCTTCTCACCAGATACCAATAAATCTTGTGTCAGGAATTGGATCAATAACAGAGATAGTACAACATACAGTACATGTGTACTGATTTTTTTCATAAAGAAACTGCACAAATAGTGTCATCATACAATAAAGACATAATGGAGATTTGTAGGTTAATAATAAAGAATATGGTTATTGACTGATGTGGTGTCACTGTATATTAAGGTTGAGAGAAGTGGGCCAAAGTCATCTTTAGTTTGGTTTCTAGTTAAGGCTTGAAAATTCAACTTGACTTTTTCAAGACAGCTGAACCAATTTGGCTCCCAATGCTTTAATCTGTATAGTGGAAAACAGACTACAAATAGAGAGAAAAGTCTAGAGATAAGCAGTGACTATGTATTATTGTAACTTTCTTTTGACATACTGCATGCTGCTGGCATGTACAGATTACTGTTTGTGATGTTGTGAGAGTCTACAGAACACATTCAGACCACAATGGCCTGGTGCAAGCTATGATAATAGTTATGATTCATTGCTGATCTCAAGGCATGCAACCCCTGTAGTCCTGGTCTCTCTGCTTTCCCTGATGCCATTTACTCTAGTATGACTTGCAACACTATAGATTTAAAATAATATCCTTGTATTGTAGTTCTTAATTTATAGTACCCCATATATGAATTATAATTTAATGTCATGTGTTTTAAATATAAATTGCAAAAAAACTTTGTTAATGCAGCAGTTAGGGTTGCCACAACAAAGGTAGGGCAATGTGGTATTAGGGTTTGCAGCCCTTACACCTCACCCCCAACCTAAACACACCAGGAGGCATTGGGGCGACATTGGGGTCATCAGCTCTAACACTTACCCCATTCTCCTATACTGTACCAACCCAGCTTATTTTCTAATGAAATGCGGTGAGCATTAGAGCTGATGACTCTAATGCCACACCCCTGACACCTCTTGTTGTGTCCAGGGTGGGGATAAGGTGTTAGGGGTAAAACTCCCAATAACACAATTCCCTATGTTTGTTGTGGTGACCCTAACTGATGCATTAATGAAGTTTTTTGCAATTTATTTCATTACTTTTTGAGATAGTATACTCGTATCTTAATTTGCTTGTGGGAGCACAGGGCCCTCTGAGCCCTCCACTCCCATTCCTCCATAGATGCGTATATGTACTTAGCTGTGGGCTGGGCCCTGTACTTCCATTTATAGCACAAGAGTGATGGAATTTTCAGCATAGCCATGTTATTACCACACCTGATGTACCCAGTACAGAAAATATTAAAATCCACACAAAAACCTAATTCTGTGCAACTGCAATGCCATTTCTGTGCCACAGGTGTGAAAACACATTTCAGCAGGGATTTGAAAAATGACAGTAGTGACATACATTTGGTGGGGTAATAACAAGGCTATGTTCAAAATGTGGGGTCAACATATTATAAATTTACAAAGCTATGAGTGTGTAGTGAAATTACAATGAATTGTCATAACTTAGCCATTTTTTGACATTTTGACCCCACATTTTTAACATGGCTTTTTGGGGACCCCACCTCATGAACAATATGACTAGCATTATGCAAATCCCACCCAAAAGGTGAATTTATCAAGTGACTGTGAAATTACATATTAGGTAGGAGTTGCGAAATGACAGTCATATTGTTCCTGTGGTGGAACCCAAAAAGACCATGTTGAACATTTAAGTTCAAAATCTAAAAAAATTACTGAGTTATGTATAAAAGTCGAAACCCCCATTGAAATACTTTGAACTGCATTTACCTTAGTTTCTCATATTGCAGTGGCTGGATTCAGCAGCAAGGCATGTCATCAGTCGGAAGAGTAGATCACAGGTGAGTGAGGGTGTGTGGGGGTGTCAAGGTGTGTGTGGGGAGGTGGGTGTACAGTGAGTGGTCGGATGGGGGGTGTAGGTGTGATGGGCAATAGAAGTTGTTTTTGCAGGTTAAACAAAAAAGGACATTGAGGGATGTTTTTCTTATTTACAGGTAAACAGACATGCGGGGGAGGTGCAGAGAAGCCACGGACCACCAATGAAAAGCTAAAAATGGGTATCAGAGGGGGGAGTACCACTAGACACCATGGATAAACCCAATAAACCCAGAACAACGTTGGTCAGCAAGGAAACACAAAAAGGGTGGGGGTAAACAAACAAAAATAAAAATAAAATACAAGAAAAAAAATATATATATATACACACACATATATATATTCTTTGCAAAAAACTGCTTTAATGCAGCAGTTAGGGTTTTTTACAGCGACAAAAGTAAGGAAATTCATGTTAGGGTTTTGAACCCTAACTCCAACCCCCCCCATTGCCACACGTACACACACACAGACACATACATAGACACACACACACACACACACACACAGAACACACAACTATGGGGGGGGGGCAAAACAAGGCAAGACAACCAGTCACAGACACACACCATAATGCAACAGAAATAACATACTACTTCTTAAACATACCCCAACAGGCATCCATCATCATGTCTCACCAACTGTATCACTTCTGCTGCCATCCCAGTCTCTTGGGTGTGTACACCGACGTCCGGTAGAAGCATCTGAGATGGTGATAACAATGCATCTGTTTCATCACTTATATGATGCTGTTATACAGAAATCGGCAAGTTGGTGGTAACATGGGGCTATGTTGTTATGGAGAAGTATGAAGTTGACTTGAAAATATGTTTTTGCTACTTATATTATGGTAGTATGCAGAAACGGGCAAGTTGGTGGGAACATGGCACTATGCTGTTATGCAGAAATGGGCAAGTTGGTGGAGCACAGCAACCAAAAGGGACCCGCACTCTCACGAATACATGACATTTACTTCTTATATTATGCTGTTTTGCAGAAATGGGAAATTTTGGGAAAGTTGGTGGAAACGCAGTGGCCCGAAGGCTCCTGGGGTCTCACCAACACATGTGCTTTTCTAGTTATATTATGGTGTTATGCAGAATTTGGTGGGAACATCGGGCTATGCTGTTATGTGGAAATGGGCAAGTTCATGGTAGCATGGGTCTATGCTGTTATACAGAAATTGGCAAGTTACTGGGGACTCAGTCCCGTGCTCTTATCAATACATGTATTTTACTAGGCATATTATGGTGTTATGCAGAAATGGGCAAGTTGGTGGGGGCATGAGGCTATCCTGTTATGCAGAAATGGCCAACTTGGTGATACCATGGGGCTATACTCTTATGCACAAACAAGCAACTTAGTGGAGGCATGGGATATGCTCTCATGCAGAAATGCCCAAGTTGGTAGTAGCATAGGGCTATGCTTTTATGCATAAATGGACAAGTTGGTGAGACTGGGGGGGGGGGTGGGCCAAAGAGCTGTGCACTCCCACCAATACATGTGCTTTACTATCTACAGTATGCTGTTATGTAGAAGGATGTATGCATTCAAGAGACTGGGATGGCAGCAGAAGTGATATAGTTGGTGAAACATGATGATGGATGCCTGTTGGGGTATGTTTAAGAAGTTGTATGTTATTTCTGTTGCATTATGGTGTGTGCCTGTGATTAGTTGTTTTGCCTTGTACCGCCCCCCCATAGTTGTGTGTTCTGTGTGTGTGTGTGTGTGTGTGTGTGTGTCTGTGGGTCAATGGGGGGAGTCAGAGTTAGGGTTGAAAACCCTAACGTGGAATTTACTCGCTTTTGTCACTGTAAAAAAACCCTAACTGTTGCATTAATGCAGTTTTTTTGCAAATAATTTCCTTACTTTTTGAGAAAGAAATAAAAATGAGAGGTCTTCTTACCACAGTACATGTAAACAAGATTATGAAACCTTAATAAAACACAAATTGGCAACAATGCCTCCCCCAGGTAATGCCCCCACCCCTGCAGACCAGGTACTGCATCCTGACTGCAGAGCCACAGCCCAACTAAGGCCATGAACATCAACGGTATACCTCTGTGATACCAACTGCAGACTAGTAATGACACTCTTGAGTTGCCCATGCCCCCAACCCCCCAGACCAGGTACTGGATCCTGAGTGCAGAGCCACAGCCCAACTAAGGCCATGAACATCAACGGTATACCTCTGTGATACCAACTGCAGACTAGTAATGACACTCTTGAGTTGCCCATGCCCCCACCCCCCCAGACCAGGTACTGCATCCTGACTGCAGAGCCACAGCCCAACTAAGGCCATGAACATCAACGGTATACCTCTGTGATACCAACTGCAGACTAGTAATGACACTCTTGAGTTGCCCATGCCCCCCCCCAGACCAGGAATTGAATGTTGAGTACAGACCCACAGCCCAACTAAAGCCATGGACATAAATGGTATACCTCACTCATATCAGCTACACACCAGTTAGAACACTGAGGACTTGCATGCCACAGCCAGGCAATGCCCCCCAAACAGGTACTAGATTCTGAGTGCAGAGCCACAGCCCAACAAAGCGCATGGACATCAATGATATACCTCTGTGACACCAACTGCAGACTAGTTATGACACTCATGAATTACACAGCCTCAGCCAGGCAATGCCCCCCCCCAACAGGTATTGGATCCTGAGTGCAGATCCACAGTCAACTAAGGCCATGAGCATCAGTGGTATACCTCCCTCATACCAGTTGCACACAAGTTAGAACATTGAGGAGTTGCATGGTCTCAGCCAAGCAATGCCCCCCCCCCAAGAACCAGGCACTGGATCCTGAGTGCGGACCCAAAGCCCAATTAAGGCCATGAACATCAAGGGTATACCTCTGTGATACCATCTGCACACAAGTTATGACACTGATGGCTTGAATGGCCTCAGGCAGGCAATGCCCCCGCCCCCCCCAAAACACACACTCTGTATCCTCAGTGTACAGCCATAGCCTAACTAAAGCCATGGACATCAATGGTATACCTCTCTGACAGCTACTGTATATAAATAATACTCAAGACACATAGGATAATATTTAAGATTACTTTTATTATTTAACTACTAAAATATTTTTAGGCCGAATTGTTTGGTTGCTCCTGGGATGGGCAAAAAAACAGTTCTCTATAAATATTCATAATTATTTGTTCTCTTTTTAAGTTTTGCTATTTCAAATACTAAATCTACACTGTCACATTATTTTTATGAAGTATTTAACTTAGAATTTATATAGACTGACTACGTAATCAAGAATGTGACTTTATGTAGCAGAAGATGTATTGTACGATTTCATATTTCACTTACATCTATTGCTGAGTAGTATTAATAATGTCTCCATTAACACTATGACACAAATGCAATAGGCTACCCAGTTAGACATTTAGATAATCAACACTAACAAGTAATAACTGTCCATGGGAATATCAGTATTTGGCATCTATTCAAACCAAGTCATTAGAACAAAAATAGAATTTGTTTCACTGATCAATTTAATAACATTTAGGTTTTCACTGCATATGTACATGAGCCACAGTAACAAACATTTTGTGGTTCACATGACCACATAAAGATATTGTTTTAAAGATATACCACGTGTGACTGACATTAATGCTGCCATAAGAAGTATTAATATTGCTCATATCATTAGAAAGGAAAACTTTGACACAAACCAGAAATATAAAGAAGTAGCATATTTCTTATTTTATTAATTCTGCATAAATAATTCAGATATAATTGTTAAATATCCTATTTGGCAATTATCATACTTTTCAAGAAATCTGTAAACATCTTTTCAGACTCTTTCTAGTTAATCACTGGTTATTTATTTGAAACTGAACCAAACAATAGCAAGAAGTCAAAAGAAAAAAAAAAACAAAGAGAAGTAAATAGCACTGTAGCAGAAAGATTGTATGGTGCACATCAATGTGTACTTCTGGTCTTCAAATGTGAAGGGGCATCCATAACGTTAGCAGTATTTATATACAGTATATATATATTTATGCAACAGGGGTCAGGATAAAAACTGTAGAATAAAACCATTTATCTTTGCTACTATGGTAATAAATTTATTTATCCACATAGTAACTACATCATCACCCATTTATCCACACAGTAACTACATCACTAACTCATTTATCTACATAGTTCTCTTCAGAATTCATTTAGAATGTTCAGCCTCAGAAGCAGTACTAACCATATTTAAATGTCAATAACTTAAAAACGAAAAAAGATAACATGGTACTGTGAGCACGAAAATTATTCAGCACAAAATTATCTACAAAATGAATGCTGTTTCATTTATATAAACCCTGTATATTGTATATGATTAGCAAGAAAACAGAAGAAAATGTAATTTTGTGTTCACTTTTTTGACAAACAAATATAAATAACTTTAAAACAAAAATGATAGCATGATACTGTGAGCACGAAAATGTTCAGCTCAAAATATCTACAAAATGATTGGTGTTTCATTTATAGATACCATTTTGTTTTTATAATTAGCAAAAACAGCATAAAATTCAATTTTCTTTCCGTTTTTGACAAATTATTTACACCTACCAAAATCAAAATGTTCACACAACATCTAAACCTGTTGCATAAATGGAATATACAGCGGTTCAGTGTGTGATAATGCATTATTTTGTACAGTTTCCAGTGACCTCTAAGTAACTCTCACTCATGCCTTGGCACTTGTGAGGTTACGAGGTCACTGAAACTGTACAAGATAAATGCATTATCACACACTGAACCGCTGCATATCTTATATATATATATATATATATATATATATATATATATATATATATATATATATTCATGGCAAAAAACTCAGTTTAATGCATCAGTTAGGGTTCTTCCACAGTGACAAATGCAAGGAAATTCAATGCTAGGGTTCCCACCCCTTGCACCCCAAGCCCACCCTTTCCCCGCCAACAGGCATCGGAGCGTGTAGTGGGGTCACCTTTCCTAACTTTCATCCCATTCTCCTATACTGCACCACCTCAGCTTGTTTACACATGGGTTGGGATGAGAGTTAGTACCAATGGCCCCAACACATACCTCAATGCCTGTTGGTGGGGACGGTGTGGGTTGCAGTTCAAGGGGTGGGAACCCTAACATTGAATTTCCTCACTTTTTATGCTCTGGAAGAACCATAACTGATGCATTAAGCAGAGTTTATGAATATATATATACATACTACATGAGAAAGGGTCCTGAAGGAACTGGAAGTAATTTACACGAGAAAGGGTCCTGAAGGAACTGGAAGTAATTTACACGAGAAAGGGTCCTGAAGGAACTGGAAGTAATAAGAGTTGACAAAGCAATGGGGCTAGATGGGGTGCACCCCAGGGTCCTTAAAGAACTAAGAGAGGTGGTGGCTGAACCTCTGGCTATCCTGTTTAGCCAATCACTGGAAACAGGGGAGGTACCCAAAGACTGGAGGTCAGCAGATGTAGTCCCCTTATACAAAAGCGGGAACAAAGAGGAAGCAGGGAACTACAGACCAGTCAGCCTCACCTCGGTAGTGGGAAAGATCATGGAAGCACTTCTGAAGGAGAGATTGGTGGAACATCTGGTTGTCAATGGACTACAGGACCCAAGGCAGCATGGTTTCACCAGGGGGAGGTCATGTCAGACCAATCTCATTGAATTTTTTGACTGGGTGACTAGGGAGGTGGATCAGGGGAGGGCAGTGGACATGGCCTATCTGGACTTCAGCAAGGCCTTTGACACTGTGTCACAAAGACTATTACACAAACTGAGGAATATGGGTGTGGGCAGGACAGTAGTGTGGTGGGTAGGTAACTGGCTGGGTGGCAGGACACAGAGGTGGTGGTAAATGGCTGTCACTCCACAGAGGAAGAGTGACCAGTGGGGTACCACAGGGATCAGTGCTGGGACCGGTCCTATTCAACATCTTCATCAGTGACATTGCACAGGATCTAGAAGGCAGAATTTCACTGTTCACTGATGACACAAAGCTCTGTAACAGAGTAGACACACCAGAGGGTATAGACAGAATGAGAAATGACCTGCAGAAACTTGAAGAATGGTCAAGGGTTTGGCAGTTGAAATTCAATGCAAAGAAGTGCAAGATAATGCATATGGGGCACAAAAACCCTGGCACAATATATCAGTTGGGGGGTGAGGATATAGCATGCACCAAGCAGGAAAGGGATCTTGGGGTTGTCATCTCTGATGACCTCAAGGTGAGAAACAGTGTGACAAGGCATCAGGTAAAGCAAATAGGATGCTGGGATGTATAGGCAGGGCATCACCAGCAGGAAAGGAGGTCATAATTCCGCTATACAAGACACTAGTGAGGCCCCACCTGGAGTACAGTGTACAGTTCTGGAGACCATACCTCGTGAGGACATAGACAGGGTAGAGAAGGTTCAGAGGAGGGCAACAAAGATGGTGCATGGATTGCATCACAAGTCCTATGAAGACAGGTTGAAGGAACTGAACATGTACCCCCTGGAGGAGAGGAGGAGAGGGATATGATAGAGACACATACAAGTATCTTACAGGGAGAAACAGAGTGCAAGAAAACACTATTTTTAAGCGAAAAAGATGTTCCAGGACTAGAGGCATGGGATGAAATTGGAGGAGGACGATTCAGAGGAAACATGAGAAAGAATTTCTTCACAGAACAGGTGGTGGACAAGTGGAACACCCTGCCAGAGGAAGTGGTGGGGGCTGAAACAATCACAGGATTTAAGAATGCATGGGATAGACATAAAGGAATTCTAGAGGTCAGGGTGGGGAAACAGACTTCTAGGAAAACAAACTGAACTTACAAGCTCAAATGGGCAGACTGGGTGGGCCATAGGCCCTCATCTGCCGACACTGTCTATGTATCTATGTATCTATGTATGTATGTGTGTGTGTGTATGAGTATATATATATATATATATATATATATATATATATAAATATATATATACACATATATACAAACAAAAACTCTGTTTAATGCATTATTTAGGGTTGTTCCACAGTGACAAAAGTGAGGAAATTCAGTGTTAGGGTTGAAAGCCCCCTGAAACCCGCCCACACCCCAACTGGCATCGGGGTGCATGTTGGGGTTGCTGGCCTAAATCTCCATGTGGGGTGCATCCCCAGTAAGTGGGGCTCATGCGCTATGGGGCGCCATTTTGTTTGCTGTACTGTGATTCAGCAATGCCATGCCATAGCAGAGCCAGGGCCCCTAACTGGACCCAGATTGAGCTAGTGAACCTTGTGGCCCTGGTGGAGCCACACATAGGCAGCCTGTTTGGGCAGGTGCCCCTTGACAGACTACAGATGGATGTGTGGCAGGAGGTGGCGGATGGGCAGAAGGAGGCCACTGGTGTCCAGTGCACCAGTGAACAGTGTCACCACTGATATGGGGACCTGCAGCAGAAGGACCAGAGAGGCTCCAGACACTGCAGGTATGCGTCCAGAGGGGTGCCGTGCCATGGCCAGGTAAGTGTGCATCAGATGTGTCTGTGCCCAACCAGTGATCCAGTGTGTCGGCAGGGTGGGACACTGGGGCCATGCGCCCTGTAGCACGGAGCGGTGCCACCATGCTGTGACTGCACTGGACTGGGGTGCATGCAGTGCTGGGGTGGCATATGGTGATGAAAGGTACTGATGTGTCCTTCCCTATGTTCCCTTCCTAGGCCCTGAGGAGAGGAGGAGAGCCTGATTGGCTTGCACTGTGGGTGGGCCAAGGCAGGCTACTGCTGGAGTACCAGCACAGGGTGCAGGTTGCAGGGGAGATGCTGTGGGACTGGCGCAAGGTGTGCCACGGCATGCAGGTAGGCACTGTTACTTGCTACATTGTTGTGTAGGGTGGGCATTGTGGGTGTGGGTGGGCCACGGCCCCCCTGTTCACAATGCCATTGCAGCTGTGCACTGCCCATGGTGATTGTTGCACCATGCTGTGGCTATAGCACATGTGTGTGGCTGCCACAGGTGGGCTGTGGGTGCATCTGGCTGCCAACTGTGCTGCTGCCATCCTGCCACTTTACCATGCAGCTGCCTGCTATGGTGGTGGTGTGTGGCCCATGGATGGTGTTGGTGTGCAGTGTTCTGCATGGCTGTGGTGTGCCAGGTTGGTGGTGCATGTCGGCGTGCACGCTGCGGGTGGCTGGGTGCCATCTCAAAGGCGCATGTCACCACTGTCCGCTGTTCATGGTGGGTTGGCTAGGGTGTTCCAGACATGCACTCATACTGTGTACCCTCCTTTGTCCTAGGTGTCCGTCAGCCTGCAGTGAACACCCATCTCCTGAGACAGATGCTTGAGGTCACCACTGCCACGCTGCAGGTGGCAAGGCTGCTGCAGAGGATGATGAGCAGGCAACAGCGCCAGGCACCGGTTGGGTGATGACGCCCTTAGGGCCCATTAGCCCATGACCCTTATCCCCTTATCCTTCCCTGTCCCCCTTCCCTTGCCCTCCCTTGTCCCATTGTCTAGCCCTGACCCCTGTCCCATTCCCTTCCTTTTCTGGCTTCCTGTTTTGTACATAGCTTCCCCACTTCCTTGGTCCCTGTCCCCTGTTTATTGTATTATTGTAAATAGTCATTTTTTTATATGTTGTAATACATTTTTCTATGGTTACTCATCTGTGTCTTGTTCTGCTTTGTGGTTGGCGTTAGGAGCCATGCTGCAGTGGTGTGCATGATGACTGTGTGGTGCACCTGGTATGGCCTGGGGGTTGTGCCTGGTGGTGTTCACCCATTAGTCAGTGGCTGTGCCCTGGGGTGGCAGTGAACATTCTGTTCAGGTTGGGTGGCTTGTGCAATGTGTGCTGTTTGCCTGTGTGTTGCCGGCTGTGGTCCGGATGGCATGGCACATGCCTTCCTGTGGGGGGTTGCTGGTGGCTGTTCACCAGTGGCCATTGGTGCCACCCTGTCTCCGTGCCCCATGGTGGTGCACATGGGTGGGGGCCTGCTGCTTCCCCATGTGCACTGGGCAGTGTTATGGCATGTGCTTGCCGTGCCTCGCTCACTGCATTCTTGGTACACTGGTATGTGGGACATCCTGCCCAGTGGTTTGCTCCTTGCTGTGCCTGTTGCCTGTCCATTTGTGTCCTTGCACATCCCTAGTTGCACTGTTGTGCATCTTAGTTTGCTCCCTGGCACAGCCCTGGTTGCGCTATGGCACATCTGATATTCAGCCATGTTGCACTGGCACATGCCATCTTGAGCAACCTTTGAATATCGTGCTCTCTGTGCCATGGTGCAGTGGATTTGCGCTGCGCAGCTCTTGCATCTGCCTCTGGCACATTTCTAAATATACCACCCAGCATGTACAAACTATCATAATTAAAGTAAAGAAATCAGCCATAGGCCTAAGGAAATTTGACTATGCCTATGGGTGACATACAATCGGTCCACATATAAAGTCATTGAAAGTCAAAATATGGGTTCAGATATTATACACCTCAGAGGTGTGGTTGTTGGACAATGGTGAGTCACTTATGAGTCCAGTATATAAAATTATTAGAGTATCACTTAAACTACCTCCATCTTGCCTTGCTTTATATCTCAGGGCAGAACTTGGTTTAATAAATATAAACTCCTTTACAGAAGGAAGAAAACTAAAGTCATGGTTACATTTAACTAGATTACAAGAACATCGGCTCCGTAAATTAAGTAAGTAAGTAGTAAGTAACAGAAAACATGGATAATTAATAAATGTCAGAAATTAAATTGGCTACAAAAGTTACATAACACATTGGATTTTTATAACTTGACTATAATGAAATATTATTCAGAAAAAATAGTAGGCTAAGCTTAAAATATAAAAATTATATTCAGACAAGAATTAATAATCATTGGATCCAGAAAGACCTTTATAATATAAGATGCTCAATGTACTCAAGACTTCATGCAGAAATAAATACAAGTTTTTATTTTAAATCCTATTGGAATATTCTTATGGACAAATATCTTAGAAATAGCTGGCCCAGTGGCGCTGAGGGTTGAGGCACTGGATGCCAAACCTCACGCCACACTGGGGACCCAGGTTTGAGAACGAGCCCAGACCGCCATTGGTCAGCAGGGGAAGGAGAGGATTGAGCATCCAGAGGAAAGCTCTCCTCTCCCTGAGGTGGGTTCGGGGGCTCCTTGGTGCAGTAGTGACACCCGGTGGAGACCAGGTGTACTACCTGTGCCTGGAACATAAGGGAAGGAATGCATTGGACGCTTACAGCTTCTCCGTGCAGGCGTCACTGCACATCCGGCTCCTGGGGGGGGACTTGTGTAAAATCCTCTCCCAGCAGCAGCATGAATGCCACCGACAGACAACCTGATCTAGTGGGCCAAACAAAGCCTGACAATTGGGGATGAGGGCTTAGGGTGATGCGGTCTCCTCTCCTGGTTCCCCCTCACTAGGGGAGGCCCTGCTGTGGGGGCAAGCCACAGTCCTCCTCACTCCAGCGGTCATGGCAGAGGCTTGCTCCACCTATGGGATCAGTTGAGCTTCAGCGTACATGGTCTGAATGGGGTAAGTATACTCCAAGCTGCAGTGGAGAGCATAAATATAAAGTAAAAAATAAATAAATCTTAGAAATGTATTTATCAAAGCTAAATCTGAACTCTTGGAAAGCAATATACTGAAAGCAAGATATAATAAATTACCATCTAATGAAGCAGCATGTGACTGTCAATTAGCAGAATGGGAAGATCTTTTTCACATGCTTTGGATCTGCCCATGGTATAGAATACCCAGACAATACTTGCTGGGCTCTTACCTTGAATGGCCAAATCTAACAAAAAATGGAGCTTTTGTATATTTTACTGGATACTATTTTAAGTCTATCATTAGAACAAGGAAAAAATGGAAAATTGATCAAAACATACAGTAGTAACTGGTTAGGTAGGGCTTGTGTGCAATGGAATTTGAGATTTGTTTTGTGGAAATAATACTGCACATTCTGACTGGATTTATCCTGACTGGTAAAATGTTATGTATGAACTATGATGTTTTAAAAAAATGTTTGTACTTTGAAATTGTAAAGACTTTTTATGGTCAAACAATAAAATTTATTACAATGTTACTCACTGCTCTACCATTTCTGTTTTATTTTATTTTTTTTTTCAAATGAAGCTGAGACCTGTGATAGGATTCCCCACTGCCCTCCTGGCTGACACCATGATCGGCTTCAGTTCCAACTCAGTAGTTTAACCCTCCTAAATTCTGTGAAAAAGAAGAAAGTCTGCCCCACTTTCCATCTACAAAACAAAAATCAGGTGAAACAACACAACAATCACCTTCACCAGCACTGCTCATCTCCTGGCCTGAAGACTGAGCGTGACTGACACGGCACTAAATGTCTCACCAGTCGTGCTGCCCTATCTAGCCACAACAGCAAATTCAAATTCTTCATTTTCTTCTTCTCCCGGTTTCACTACAAACACAGGTGTGCTGTACCAGGAGAAGAAAGCACTTGATGAACTGCAGGATGGGAACACAAAAACCACGCTCATGGAGGGGAAGCACCATTGCTCCAACATCTCACCAGCCTCATTCCCACTCTGGCCCCAACATCACAGTTTTAAAAAAGGTAGTAAAAGAAAGACATTAAGTATATTCGACTATCTCCTATGTAACGCGATTGTGTGCCCACAACACCACAGCTGTAGCTGCTCCAACAGCTGATCAGCTTAGCAGCCCTCTTCCTAGCTCTAACATTAATAATGGACCAGCACTTTTAACAAAACAAAAATATATCTTAAACAAGACAGGAACCAGCATACAGACACAGCCCTGTGGGATCAAACAACAAGCTAAATGGGATACGGCCTATAACAACATATGTCGTTTCGCCCTCCCTGCGCCTCGCCTAATGCATTGGTGTGCGCTGTATACCCGACTGGAGTGGTTCCCTCCTGAAAAACACTGAGCCTTTGTCCTCGGTAACATGGTCGATAATATAGTCCGAACTGCATGCCCCCCCCCCTCGCTCTTGCCCTTCCCTTCAAACACTGCACCCTGGCCTATCAACTAAGGTCCAGCTCGACTCTGGTTTGCAAGGTCCCTAGGACCCGCTCCCTCACTGGTGATTGGTTCTTCTCTGCCTACACTCCGAGACTCTGGAACTCCCTCCCCGCCCTAGTCTGAGCCGCCCCTTCCCACCCCAGCTTCAAAACGTCCCTCTGATAGTTCCTCAAAGCAGCCTCCACTTGTCTTTCTGCCAACTAGTTGCTGGCACTAGCAGCCGCTCGACACCTCTCCCACAAGCAGAATTCAGCCTCTGCCACTCTCCACTATAGCACTTCCCACACTAGCGGCTGCCCGACACCTCTCCCACAAGCAGAATTTGGCCTCTGCCACTCTCCACTATAGCACTTCCCACACTCCCACGACAGGCATCCCCTACTCCCCTACCCATTAGCTCCCTTCCTTGTGGCACTTAGAATTCCCCACACTAATTTTGCCCTGTGCACTGGGCACACAACTGGAATGGGCAGTTCTCTCCCTGCAGTTTGAGCCATACTCCACCGTGGTGATCCTCCGGGTGCTTCCTCCCCTCTCCTCACCCACTAGTACCCTGCTGACCTACTGCACTGTTTACTCTCCCCCTTGCCTGTTTTCTGACACTCACCTGGATTGTGCTCTGTTTATGCTCCCCCCCTTAGTTACCTGTTAGTCTCCTACCTCCATGTTACCTTGTGGTTTTAACGTATTCGAGTTGTGGTTGTACTCATGTTTGCTAGCTCTGACTCTGTACCATGTCTATATATTGTACTCTGGCCCCACCTGTATGTGGGCGAGTATGTTACTCTGTCAATGTACTATGTTCCTTGTGCTAAAATCTCTCTGGCCTACCTGTATTGTGGGCTTGTATTCTACCTTGACTATGTACCATGTTTTTCTGTATTGTAACCTCCCGGGTCACACCTGAAAATAGGCACTTGTTGTCTAGTGTGCTTACCTGGTTAACAAAAACAAATAAATAAATAAACAACTGTAGAAAAGAAGCCACTATCTGCTGGCAGCACCATCTAGTGGACAAAGAAGAAACTGTGAACTTTTTTTTAAAGGTGTACCTACGCACTAAAAAATTAAGCAAAAACATTGCCTTTAAAATGCTTTTTTTAATCTTTTTTTCTTAGTTCTACAAACGAATCATTGTATAATAGGAATAATGCACTCCAGAGTGTGTCGTGCTAGGATAATGTCACTTCTTGGGTACTGAATGCACTCAGCCTGCAGCCTTGTGGCCAACCACCCAAGTCATGATGTTATCCAACCATGACACATACCCTGTCTTACATTATTCCTTTAAAAAAATCTTTCCAGTTGTTAATATAGTTAATATCACTATTTTTGCACCAGTTTATAAGCTGACAGTTAATTCTTGATATGGTTTTATTTTTTTCTGGGTTTGCCCTTGGTATTGGTAATATACCCGAGATTGAGAACTTATGTCTATTATTTTTTAGCTTTTTCCTGTTGTTATTAGGTCTGTACATATATCTTTCTCGTGCCTCCTTCCGACATCATGTGTCCCTATATGCAAAATTATAGAAGAGTTATGTGCTATACTCATTTCATCTATGAAGTTTTCCACATTTGTGATTTTGGCACCAGGAATGCAATTTACCATGGTGCTCTATTTATCATTTCTATACAGATATTCATCTGTGTACTTAACAATGGAGTCACAAATTACCATTTTTAGCACTGAAGTGCTTCAGGTCTGGTCAGGGGAGTTTATCATATTTTCAATATTATTTTCCATATCCAAGATGGAGAATCTATTGTGGGTAGATATGTATCCATTTTGTATGGCTGATTTGAATTTTTTGGGGGGTGCATTGAGTAACCTTACTCCAGTCTGTACATTTTGATCTCACAACTTTTTTTTGCTACAGGCATATCAGGGGATAGACTGTTATCACTGAGGTTAATAAGCTGATTACACTTCTTTTATCCTTTGTCTCAGCATTTACTCTTACTACTTCACTCTCAGTAGCGTTTATGAAGTTTGCAATTTTATTAATCTCTACTGCATTATGCAAATCAGACTTTGAGGTATTTATTTATTTGGTAATAATGCCTATTTGGCTGCATTTGTTGCACATTTCACCATTCTTATTTCCGTGAAGAACATATTACAAAGTTCACATTTATGGGTACTTCCCTGCCTTGTCAATAATTATCCTATTTCTATAGCTTGGTTCATTGCAAGATACAGTTCTATCCACCAATACCAACCGATAAGATGTTTAGTTGGTTAATTTGTCAGGAATTTTGGCCTGCTCCCACTGCTGATTAGCTGATACGCTGCTTGCCTCTGTCAGTGTCAGTTCTGCATTATAACGGCAATCACAGAATAGCGATCACCATTATGGTGAGTGTATATCGCTGAAAATTAATTTCAACATTGCACACTCGCAGCAAGGAGAAATAGGGCACCCAAGACCTATGGGATGTTTTTTCAATTCAGGGGGCTGCACCCCCACACCCCATACCTAAAGATTCTCAGCTCCAGGGTGGTGCATGTTGAGGGGGTGGAAAACTTAAAAAAATGAATGCTGCCTGCTGGCAAAAAAAAAAAATGCAACACACTGGACCCAAACTTTGCACCCTCCACCTCCCAACTGACTACACTCCCCACCATGCTAGTGGACCAGCTCAGCAGCTACCCATTACGCCCCATCCAACAGACCATCCCTCCCCTACCTCTCCCTCCGTGCATGTGCATGCACACGTATACATGCCTACATCCCATCACCATGTGTTGCCCACTCCAGTATCCAGTCAGCCCCCCCCACCAGGTAGCTCTGAACACAGGTGCCATAACTGAGTCACCGTTTTTTGTAGGCACCCAATTGTGGTTGCCTTGTTCATGGGTTACTGTCAGAGTCACCTCCACCCAGCACTCACCTCTGCCTGCTGGGGTGAGACTTATGTGTGCACCTGACCAGAATTGCTGCTCTGGTGCTTCCAGTTGCTCACACAAAATGATTAAAGTTTACTTTTGTTGAATTTCTTTATAAAACATCCTCAAGTAAATATTCAAGGAGTTTAACAGTAAAATGCCTACTCAACCCTAACTATAGTAGTGCTACCGTGCCATTATAATCTGTATCTATATCTACAGTATATCTATATCTATCTATCTAGATATATATCTATATTATGGTAGAGGAGCCATTTACATGTTAAACCCAAAATTTTGCACCTTATTAACTTTGCAACCATTGACAGATTTGCCTGAAATTTGGAATACATGATCAAGAGCCATAGGCCTTGGGATCTGCCAAGTTTCATACCAGTTGGATATACAGCTGTAAAGTTATTAAGCATGATCTGCGCGTGCGTTTACACTTTTTCTGGAATTCTACGGTCGTGCCTACAGGTCACACGGTTTGCGTGACTGGCCCGAAATCTTCAAGGAACATGCGGCCAGGGTCCCCGATGTGCCTTTTGAAGATTTCATGAAAAAACATTAAACGGTTCAAAAGTTATTCAAAAACAATTTCCCATTATAAGTCAATGGGAAAAGTTAAAAAGTTTGACAGCGTCGCAAATGCACTTTTTACTGTCGCAAATGGCCCTGTTACTGTTGCAAATCTGCCATCTTGTTTTCAGTTAGTGATCAGAAAAATGCTTGCCATTTAAATTTGGGATCCTCTAGCAACCTAATTATTTTTGTATTCACCTAGTCAGACCCTGAGGATGCTTGCCATGTCTTTATTTTGGGGTAAAACACCCCAGAAATATGTTTTTCAGATTTCTGGAAAAAGTACTTTTGCAAAGTAGTGTGTCGAACACACAAGTGTATGAAATTTTTGCAGCTTTTATGAAATGCGACAGTACTTTTCTAGGCTGTAGGAAAATGACAGCATCCTTGGCACCCTGCTGCAAAAGAACGGTTTGGTGCTTTGGCTTGAAATTTGGAGGGAACGCAGTCGACATCTCACAGATGTGCCTTTCAGTGTTATATTGCAAAAATATTACATGGCGCCAAAGTTACAGTACTCCAAAGTTGACGTTTTTTCCCATAGGATAACGTTACGGCATTGCTGCA
Organism: Neoceratodus forsteri; assembly: GCA_016271365.2. Taxonomy (NCBI): domain Eukaryota; kingdom Metazoa; phylum Chordata; order Ceratodontiformes; family Ceratodontidae; genus Neoceratodus; species Neoceratodus forsteri. Next base: position 118,674,972 of record CM057456.1, read on the forward strand.
ATCCTTTGGCGCCCTGCTGCAATATAACGGCTTGGTCTTTTGGGCTGAAATTTGGAAGGAAGACAGCCAACATCCCATAGATGTGCCTTTTAGTGGTTTGGTGAAAAAATATTACAGGGAGCCAAAGTTATGACACTCTGAACTTCTCTTTTTTTCTCATAGGATAACATTACGGCATTCGCTGTGCATTTCAGGGCCCGTATCTTGGAAACGGTGTGAGATACAGACTTTTCGTCGGAAAACACTTAGCCCCCAACATGGGGCTAAGTACAAAACTATCCAGGAAAGTCATAAATCATATGACTTTTAAATTTTTTTTCTATGTCATACGGTTCCTGAGATATAAGCTATTTAGTATTCCAACTCCTCATTTTCTGCTCCGAGACCTATTATTATGCATACATTCTTTGTACTCACTGTCTTTCTCTATGTAGCTTTTGGGGAAAACCAGCCTGTGCACTTACATTACTGTTACCATTGCCCTTCCCGCTTGCGGTTCCATACCCACTTCACTTACCGTTGATGTCTACGCCACCATGTGCGTTATCCTTTGCATTTTCATTTCCGCTTGCGTTTCTGTTATTTTTTGCCATTTGTGTCTACAGTACTGTTTCTCTTTCTGTTTCACTTTGCGTCACCATGCCCATTGACATTTCCGTTTGCGGGCACCATGTTTCTATGTGACAAGACATCACGTGGCGGACCATTCCCGTCTACGCCACCATGTGCATTACCTCTTTCTGTTCTCATTCGCGCTTGCTTTACCATGTGCACCACTGTTAGCACTTCTGTTTGCGTTGCTGTTCCTGTTACTATGTCACAAGATATCATGTGGCGGGAGCAGGCCCCGCGCTCCCGCCGCTGCATTACATTCACTATTTCTTGTTATCATTCTCAAAAAGAAGGGAAATTAGAGGCAAAAAACTCCATTTAATGCATCAGTTAGGGTTGTTCCACAGTGACAAAAGTAAGGAAATTCGGTGCTAGGGTTGAAAACCCCCCTTGCCCCAGCCCACCCCCAACTGACATTGGGTTGCGCATTGGGGTGTTCGGTCCTAACTCTCACCCCATTCTCTTATACTTCTGCTGCTTTACACATGTGATGGGGCAAGAGTTAGGCTGACGACCCAATGCGCACCCCAATGCCGGTTGGGGGGTGGGCTGGGGGCTCCAAGGGGGGTCTTCAACCCTAACACCAAATTTCCTCACTTTTGTCACTGTGGAACAACCCTAACTGATGCATTAAACAGAGGTTTTTTGCCTCTAATTATATATATATATATATGTGGAATATATAATGGAATGCAGTGGAATAACACATTCATCTCCTCTAAAGAGTGTTGCCCAACAAAAGGGGCAGACCCCATTGTCCCCAGGCCTTGGCAAGTGTATGTGGGAGAGCCAGGAGGCTGGGGGAGGGGGTGTATGGGGGAGGAACAGATAGAAGTCACAAAGGGGGAGAGGCCTGATGAGGCCAGGGAAGGGGAGGGCAAGGGGCAGGGTGAAGAGCAGTGAAGTGGCAGCCAGAGAGTGGCCAGATGGGGCTAAGGGGCAGGGCCACAAGTCTAGCTCATAAGGGAGTACACAGCAATGGGAGCCCACAATTGTGCTCCTGGAGATTTTATTCTGGATGCACATTAGTTTGGCAACATAAATTGTTTGAGCCAGTGGGCATTTTTTCAGGGATAGTATTCTGAGTTTGTTAATCACAATCACAGTTATAGCTGTAATTGATAGGTTTGGGCAGTACAGTGGAAGAAACTTTGGCTGAAGGTGCAAGTGAGTATTTGCTACAAGGATACACCAAGGCTGTAAGGCAAACAAAAGAAAAGTGTGCTATGCATACTGTATGGAGAGAATGTATTGAGAGGATGAGAGAATGGAGAGCCTGAGGGGCAATGGGAGGTATGACTCAAGATCACGTAGGAAGGAGGGGGAGCAGTCTGTTTGGTTTGGTAGCTCATGTGGTGGCTGGTATGGCCATTTGTAGGGCGATGAATACTAGATTAGGAAGGGGTTGCTTTAAAAAACTTGAGGCCCAGAGAAGAAGGCATCGCTGCTCTGATGAGGAGCAACTAGGCAGAGGTAAGAGTGGCGTTAGTGCATCAGAGCACACAACAGCAGGGAGAAAGCAGAGAATAGGGCTTTAATGGGGCTTTGCGATGGAGGCTATGCAAAATGGCGCAGACCGCTGGGAGAGTAGAAAGAGAGGCTATATTAGGCCTTGACAATGACACTACGTGGTGATGTAGGCCTACATGCAGGGGTAATAGGAGGCCTGTTAATGGTCTGGGGTGGAAAGCTGTCCTAAAATGGTGCTACCGTATAATGCTCAGAGACAAAATAAGCATTTGGAAACCTGTAATCTGGGTTTCCAGCAAGCAGAGATGGAGCCAGTGGTGCACAGAATTTTTTGGCATTTTGTGCGAGCTGTGGGTCGGAACAAGAGAGGTCCTGTAGGTGCACCATGTGGTGATGGCAGGTGAAATCATCACTATGTGGTCAGGGGCTGATTGGAGGTCTAGGCCAAAAAAAATAGGCTCTTTAAGTTTTAACAGAAGTAGAGAGGCCCTGTAGGCCACACCATGTGGCATAAATGACTACATTTTGAGATTTAATTTATCAAAATCTTCTTTAGACCAGCCTTGGCAGTTCTTTTTATAAAGTGCCCATAATGGTTCATAGTCAGATAGGTACTCATTATTGTACAATGAACTTAGAAACAATTGCTTCCATTCAGAAACTGAAAAACTGGGATTTGTATCTGTTGAGTTCAAATATTTCAAAATTAAACTTTTAATAGAAATTGTATTAGCCTTTATAATAGGTTTTGGAAGATTGAAATTTGTATTGCTAGCAAGATCTATTCCTAAAAGGAGACTTGGGTAAAAATCCCAGTTGTCCGTTTGAAAACCGACCCCCCTCAAAAATGAGAAGGACTGATCCCACCATACTTTACTTCATTTGCAACGTATAAACATGTGTAGAAAATCAGCATCTGGGTGATCACATGACCAACAATTGCTAGAAGTTTTTGTTTTCATACTGTGGAGCCTAGAGGGTGTATAGTAAGCTCTCATCATTAGCTTATATTGGATTGATTTATCCCTTTTCAATCTATAAGTGTAAGTTTGTGCAAGTTCCCTAAGCCAATGTTAGTCTGATATTGAGTGTTTAAGCTCTTTTTCCCATTGCAGTTTAGTGTTTCTAAATATCTTACATGGATTGAAAAGAAATTTAGAACTTATCCAAGGAAATAATTTGATTCCTTTCCTTTTGGGACATAAGACTTGATTTAGCTCTTGTTCTATAAAATGATTACTGGGTGCATGTTCCTAACTCTAATAATCTTTTTTATTAATAGAACTGATTTGATTGAAAACCAAAAAATCTGGATCAGTCAAATGGAATTTAGTTTTAAATGAATTCCAAGATAATTTGGAACTCTGTGAGTATAAATCACTCCATCTATTAATACCCCTTTTAATCCAATTTGAATTATGCAAGGTTTTACCATATAAAAGATATTTGGGATTATTCCAGATGACATTTAAAGGTGAATTAGTAACCGACCATTTTGTTTTGAGCAGAAATTTCTGCATGATCATACTTAAATTTTTTGTTAAAAGGGACTTAGATTTTGTCCATTTTACTGAAGAGAATAATATTTTTTTAACATCTATCTGTTCTTTAAAGTGTGTCACAAGAATCTGATTTTCCCAAAGCAGGTCAATGTCCTTAAATGCCCAATTCAGTACAGACTTAATGATGAAAAAACAATAACAAATTAAAACGTCAGGGCAAGCTAGTTGGCCTTTTTCTTTTGGCAAACACAATTTAGACCAGGAGATATGAGATGTTTTGTTGTTCTAAATAAAATCCCTGAACAGATTATTAATCCTTTTCAACCAGTGTAATGGTATTGGATAAATTATGGACTGAAATTTATATGAGAGAATTGGTTTTACTGTCATTTTTAGTAACTGTAGTTTCCCCCATATAGAAAGATGAAATTTACTCCACATATTTAATTGATCCCTAATTACATTTTACATAGGTTCAACATTTTTATTGCACCAGTCTTGTGTTTTTAGTAACAGTAATATCTAGATAGGACAGCCATTCAGGTTGTGATATGACCTTTATTATATTTTTAAAATCTTCTATTTGAGAAATATTAAAGGTCAATATCTCAGACTTAGTTTCATTTATTGTATATTCTGATATTTTAGAAAGTCTGTTTATTAATTTCATAAGTCTGGTTAAACTTTGCTCCGCATACTGTACCAAAACCAACAAGTCATCAGCATAGGTATTATATTTAAATTCTAAAGAGGCTATTTTAATTCCGGTGATCTGTTGGTAAGCCTGTAGTTCTATTAATAATAATTCTAAGCCAATAATGAATAATAAAGGTGGATAATGGAAAGCCTTGTCTTACACAGTGGTGCAAGCAGAATGAATCCATCAACTGACCATTAATCTTCAATTGAGCCCTGGGATTTTTGTAAATTGTCTGAATATATCCTATAAACTGTGGAGGAAAATTAAAAATTCCTATTGCCTGAAACAAAAAAGTAAATTCCAGCATATCGAAGTCTTTAGCGGCATCCAAAGCCAGCAACAAAGCCTGAACTCCTAAATCCTGAAGATATTCGATAATATATTGTAGTTTGATAAGACCTGACTGTATATATCTACCTGATATAAAACCTGACTGGTTAATATGAATTATAGAATTAAAAATGGATAATACTCTGCCATTTAGAGTTTTTGTATACATTTTATAGTCTATGTTGAGTATTGCTATTAGCCTATAATTATCTTTTTTACTGATTCTTTCCCTTGATTCAATATTAATGAAATGAATGCCTGATTGAATGATTCTGGAAGAATGTTTTGTATCTGTATTTGCTTAAAAAATAACTTTAGCCAAGGAGTTATTGCTGAGGCAAAGGCAACATAGAATTCTAATAAAAACCCATCTGGGACAGTACATTTGCCTTTTTTCATATTATTGATCACTTCAGTAATTTCATTTTCATTAATTGGCACCATCAAGAATTCCCAACTATCCTCCTTAATTCTTGTTGAACAGAATTGGGCATAATAAGATATTTCTTCTATAATATGGTTACATTTAGAACTGTATAAATCTATGTAATATTCAAAAATTCCCTCTGTATCTCCTCCTGGGTCTGACAACTTGTTCCATCTGGTCTTGTTATTAAAACTATATCAGATTTGTCTTGACTCTCCTTATTAATCTTCTAGCTAATGTCTTACCAATTTGTTTGCTATATTTTTTCCAATTTTTATTTTTTTGCCCACAAAAATTGAGTCTGGTATATTTCAATTGAATCAATAAATTTCCTTAATTCAGCTAATTCATCTTTCTTATCTGTATTCCCATTTTTGATCTCCAGTTCTAAGTTTTTAAGTTTCTCCTGCACTCCTTTTTTATTTGAAGTCTTATTTTATTTTTCCATGAAGCAGCAGATATCAAATTTCCATGAATTGTTGTTTTCCAGGCATCCCAACATTGTATGATGTTTGAAGAATCTACCCCATTATCAGCAAAAACATCAATAATTGCTTTCTCAATTTGCTTTAGGGTATCTATATTAGACAATAAGTAGATATTTATTCTCCAAATATTTAATCTGGGCCTTTTAACTTCAAGGCCCAAATCTAAAGATACCATGTTATGGTCTGATATAAACATGGGGTATATGTTTGCATCACTTGATAGGCAACAGCCCAATAAGTCTCTGGAAACCAAAAAATAATCAAGACGGGAATATATCCTATGTCATTCTGAATAAAAGGTATAATCCCTAATGTTTGGATTTATTTCTCTCCAAATGTCAACTAAATTAGAAGCATTCAAGAAATTGCTGAGTCGATTAGCTTTGTGTCAGTCCCAGGAGGAGAAAGGGGTCAATTCATATAATGGGTCAGTGATTAGGCTGTTCAGTCCCCCCCCTCCCATCACATGAGGGCTGTCCAGGTCATATATAATTTTATTAACCTCTGCCAAAAAGTCATCATAGTCAGTACATGGAGCAGAGGCTGAACAAATAATCAAAACCACTGCTTCCATTTTAATCTTAACAGTTACTATACGGCCCTGGGAATCCGATACTGAATCCTTGACAATGCCCTTGAATCATTTCAATATCAATATAAGAACCCCAGCACTGTTCTTCTTAGAACCCAATGAAGAATAAATCTTCCCTGACTGTTTCCTAGCCAGCCTTTCTAGTTCTTTTTCGCTAAGAAATACCTCCTTGTAGAAGTGTTATGTCCAGTTTTAACTTTTTAATCCTAGCCAATATACAATATCTTTTAATAGAAGAACTAAAACCATTTATATTCCAGTTTGCCATTTTTAAAGATAAAAGAATTTTAAATGGGATATCCTCTTCTTCTTCTCTTCCCTTACCCCTTCTATATGTATACGATCAACTCCATCTACACAACTGCTACCTGACAAATTTGTAATATTTCTAAGAAACCTCAGTGTGTCTTCAACCCCCTATTTTCCCCCCATCCCCAACTTCACCATAAACAAATGTCCAGTGACCATACACACCACTTAATTTGTGGGCAAACCCAGAACCCCCCCCTCCAGTATCCTTATCAAGCCAAATAATTCATTGAAAAAAAGGAGAAACATGAGAAGATAGAGAATATCTTAATCATTTGCCAGATCTCAGTCCACAAAATGTTCTGGAAGTCTTAATTTAAGGTCTCTAAGAACTTCTGGGAGATTGTCGTATAACAAATCCTGATGATTCAAAAGAACTTTCAGTTTAGCAGGGAAAATTATATACAGTTTTACTCCTTTCTTCCAAAGATGTTGCTGTAGATTATTAAAAGTTCTCCTTTTCTCTCATAAAGACCTAGAGAAATCATGTTTTCAAAAGTATCTGTTGGTCCTTGAAAATACATTTCCCCTTCTTATAGTATGTCTGTATAGTTAAATCTTTGCCTTCAGACATCAAAAACTTTATGATTGCAGGTCTCAAACTGGAATTTCCACATGATGTGCCCAGTCAGTGAATTCTGTCAATAACTGGAACAGTCTCAGAATTACCCAGTAGGTCAGTTAGTATTTGGAAGGCAATTTCCTTTAAAGATGTGCTCTTTTCCCATTCCTGCTGGATGCTGTAAATTCTCATAGTCTTGCGATGGGCCCTGTTTTCAAAATCATCAAGTCTGGCTTGAGTTTCCTGCAACTTCTTTTGACAGCCCAAGAGATCTTGAATTAGAGGATGAAGCAAATCTTCCATTTTAGACTGTCGTTGCTCTAATTCATTCATCTTCTGCACCCCCTGTTCAATTTTTTGTTCAGTTTTATTTAGGGAACCTGTCAATGTGTCCGTAGCTTCCACCACATGTTGAAGTTTCTCCACAGAGCTTTGAATGCTTTGAACATTTCTGATAAGTTGCCTGGCCCACTCGGGAGGGGGGGGGTCCTCATGCCTTCCAGATTCATGAACATGACTTTCCTTTCCCTCCTCCTGTCCTACTTGAGTTGCTTTTATACTTAAGTTACTCAGTTCTTCCCACTATATTATCTGATTCCTCAGCTGTGTCTGTTGTTATAGATGAAGATGCATTTTGTTGAGATTTGCAGGTCAATGTAACTGACCCTGCTGGTTTCCCAGACTTATCCTTCTTCCTTTCTTGATCTTTATTTGGTGACATTTTTGTACAGGACATGCCCGATATATTACAACAATTTTTAAAGGGTATCTTAAGTTGAAGCTGTTTATATGTTTTCTTTTTGTCTTGTGGGGTCTTCTGATCTGATTCTCCTTGTTTACCTTGTTTTTTCCCACCAGCTTGAAAAATTTTACTGAGCCTTTTTTGTTTATTATCGTTCTCTTGCATTTAATTAAACAACTTTATAGAGGTTTCCAGAATGAAATAGGAGATGTACAACTAGCAGATTTGCAATGTGCAAATGAATGGACCCTAGTCACCAGCTGCTTTAAACCAAGTGGTAGCTGCTTCTTTAAACCTTTACATGAAAGCAAGAGAGCCTAGCAAAAAACGTATAGGTAGAAATGACCTAGAAAGAAAAAAAAAACTGTGAAGGATTCTTAAAATGCTTAGTACTGAGGGAGTTCCATCTGGCAGTTTGAAACAATAAGCAGATGCGACAGTTAAAAGCAAGACTGACCCAATTCTTCTTAATTCTGTCTTTATAGATACAGTAAAGAACTCAAGTCATGAGCTGTCCACCTACTAAATCAGCTTATAGTCAGTTAACCTTCAAAATCAATATATGCCAGCATTGAACAGTTAAACTAATGAAAACATTTTCCAAGGGAGTTTTCATTGCTTTTAGTTCCCAAATTAATAAACTACTCACAAGACTGCAGTAAATTCTTGCCTGGATAGCTTCAGTGGTCATTCACTTAAATATTTCTCTCTTCCTGTAGAATATTGGTACAGAATAAAAAATGCTGTCTTCACTATTTCACTGTTTCCAGCTTATCGGGGACTCTCATCCATCAGCAGGCAGCAACTGTAATTGATGCCTACAGGCCTTGAAGCGCCAGTTTGGCAAAGTTCAGTAACAGTGATTGTTTCTTCTGTTCCTTCTTCTATTTTATACTGAATGCAGAGCAGCTCTCCAGTTGCAGAATCAGTTTGTCCCGGTTACCTTCTTCTCAAAACTTGAAAAGAAAGAAAATATCAGAGGCATGGAATGAGTAAAACAAACGATAGGCTAAAAAACAAAATCCTCACAGCCTTCTTGCAGTATACCGGGCGTCTGCCCATCCAAATCAAGAAAATAACGCAGTGAGGATCATCTGCAGCTCGCATACCATCGAAAAAAAGATTAAAAAATACTGGAGAAATTGTGGAATACTGCTTAGACGCTCTTACATGTCGCTGTTACAGATAGACACCAGAGTGGGAGTGAGGCAAGTAACCGCTTAGCCGAAGCATGCACACATCCCTCCCCTTGGATGTTTGTCAGCCTTAAATAATATATTCTCTAAATCCTATTCCACAGTCAGTCCGGGTAAATAAAATTTGTGAAATCCTGCCATATTATTGTTTGTCAGTATACAAAGCTCTGATTGATGTTGATCTGTTCAGTGCTGTTTTTCATTAGTGCAGAATTATTATTTAACCAGCACAGACAGCCTTCTATCTCTCTGTAGATTATATCAGTGTGTGATAGGATTAACGGACATTTGTTAGAAAAGACATTTTGAACATCATAACAACATAAACATGAACTACTAGTCCCTCAGCTGTTGCTGATGAGCCTTTGCTGATGTGCACGCTGTTCACACACCGGCATCAGACATGACCACTAATGCTGAAATGGCCACCAAAAAACAACATAAACATGAACTACTTGGCCACAAGGTGGTGCCGCTGATTTGCCTACCGTTTTTCAACCTGCATCCACTACTTCTTTGATGTCCACTGCACTTAACCTCGTGAAGAGCAGGTAATAAACAGATCCTCCCTAATATAAAAGGATGATGTTGTGACGCCTCTACATTGATGACAATTGTCCAGATCCGGATGACAACATAATTCCCATGCCAATCTATCAGGTTAATCATGATTTATTCATTTTTTTTCTATTTTGTTTATTGATAGCTGAATGTATTGTGCTAAACTATATCAACCTGCGGTGTTTTTCACTGTTTGTGAAGGTAAGTATTTTCTGCTGAGTGTGCTGCTTATATTTGTTTCTCTGTCAACGTACAACATAATAACTAAGTCAGATAGCTCACTGTACATTATACACACATCCTTTATACTAACATACTAACATACTAAAATGCCAGCAGAATAGGCCTAACGGTCTTTCGTGTCTGCTTATTTGGTCAGCCCCCACACTGGGTGCTGACCTTGCTGCCCCCCTCGCCTTCTCTGGCTTCTCCCTTCCCAGTTCTGGATATTCTTGCTGCATTGGATTTTGCTTCCAGAACCCTTCCCCTGTACCTGTACCACCCCTCTTGAACCCCTCCACTGTCTCTGCCTCCACCAGCCCCCTAGGCAGCGCATTCCATGGCTCCACCCACCCCTCAGTGAAGTAACACCTCTCCTTTCTCCCTGAATCTTCCCCTCCAGCTTCCACCCATGCCTCTAGTGGCCCCTCCTCCTTCCTTTGAAGCACCCTGACTGTTCCTCCCTATTTACCCTCTTCATGTACCTGAAGACCTCTATCATGTCCCCGGTCCCTTCTCTCTTCCAATGTGTACACATTTAGCTCTTGAGCCTCTCCTCATAGGTCCTGTCCCCCAAGCCCCAAATCATTTTGGTTGCCTCCTCTGGACCCTCTCCAGGAGGTTAATGTCCTCTTTAAGTGTGGCCTCCAACACTGCACGCAGTACTCAAGGTGCGGCCTCACAAGCAGTTATACAGAGGGAGTATCACTCCCTCTCTGTAGGTGATCCCTAGCGATGCATCCCAGCATCATGTTGGCCTTGGCTGCTGCCTCCTACAAGTCTGAGAGTTGTTCATCTTGACATCCACCACCACCCCCAGGTCCCTGTCAGCCATCGAGACTTGTAGCATTTCCCCAGGGTGTACACTTGGCCTGGGTTTCTGGCCCCCAGGTGGAGTACCTTGCATTTCCTGCATTGAACCTCAGCTTCCACTTTCTAGACCATCTTTCCAGAGCCTTCAGGTCCCCTGTAGGGCCACCTCCCTCCTCCCATCCACCACCGCCTTCAGTTTCGAGTCATCCGCAAAGAGACTCATCTCACTCCTGATTCCTGTCCTTATGTCAGAGACGTAGGCATTGAACAGAAGGGGCCCAAGGACTGATCCCTGTGGGACCCCACTAATGACCCTCCATGGGGATGAGACTATCCCGCCAACTAGGACCCTCTGGGTCCGGTTCTGGAGCCAATTGCCTATCCATCTGATCATCTGGTTCCCCACCCCCATTTCTCCCAGCTTATCCAACAGGCCCACATGAGGAACAGAGTCAAATGCCTTGCTGAAGTCTAGAAAGAGGATGTCCACTGGTCTACCCAGGTCCAAGACATTGCAGAGGTAAGCTGGAAGCAAACTATGACAGGTTTGTGGAAGGGGAGGTGGAGGTAGTGATGTAGCCTCATGCTCACACCACTGCTTTTATTGTTAGGTTCAGTCAGGGGGGAGACATTGCCTGGGCTACTTATTGCTGTTAAAACTGCTGTTATTATTGCTGAACAAAACATGGTTTTATAAGTGGATTAAATGTTACTTGCTGCGTTGTTTCTCTACAACTGTATTCATGATTTATTTTTCAGGTATGCCGATTACATTCCATCCCAGTGCCACTGCTGCTGATCTGACCACCACACCTGCTGTGCCATCAAAGCCTGCACGCTGCCACCACTGACAGCACAGAAGTAAGGAACACCTTAATGAGGAACTACTAGGTCCAGAGACACTGCTGCTGCTGATCTGACTGACCACCACACCTGCTGTGCCATCAAAGCCTGCATGCTGCCACCAATCTCAGTACGGAAACAAGGAACACTTTAATGAGGAACTACTAGGCTTGGAGACACTGCTGCTGCTGATCTGACCACCACTCCTGCAGTGCCATGACAGCTGGTTTTCAGCTAGCTTAGTCTTGCATCTGGCTGGTGATGATGCTGTGTCCTTAGTCTGACTCTCCGTAGTCTCTGTACATAAATAACATGTATTTCCATATCATTTCATTGCAACACTGCAAAGAATGTGTTAATACTTACCATAGGGGAATTGCTAAATGATAATAATAACAGTAACTACAGGAGGTTTAGGTCTGAGAACAGACAAACCCAAAGGTAAAACAGTTTCATATCTCAAGTGGCAACCGGGAAGGGGAACTTGTTATTAATAAGTAAGAAAAACAACTGGCAGTGACGTAGCAATAACAGTTGCAGGGGTCAGGAATTGATTACTTATGCGCAGCTATTTGAATGGTCTCTATTTTGTTTTAATAAATTATATTCATTCATAACTCTAAATGATCCACAGTTAACTTTACATGAATAAAACCTAAAGCTGTTTCAGTTGTGTTTTGTGTTGTTTACATTGTGTGGACAATATTCTGTGCAGTTCCTTTCATGGAACAAAGAATTTGAAGTTTTGAGTATGTCACTTCATGGTTTCAGAAATGTGAACATGAACTTACCAGTACTGAGCAAATGGTTCTGAAAGCAGCATTGATATATTTTTGGTACCATGAAAGTAACTTCACCGGATGTTGCCCATAAATAGAAAACGGTACTGGGCGAATACATCGAGGACAAAATATCGCTGAACAGTACAAAGCAGGCTAATCATCACTGTCTACAATGTCGGCATGGAATGATATTGCCCACCCAAACCCCATGGGCAGTGCACAGGATGAATAGGCAAGGTGCCGACCAAGACCCCATCCCACCGAATGATGGCCCCAACACTGTAACTGCAGTCAGCCACAATGTGTTGGCCACCCCCCTAACCTGCCACGATGTGGTAGACTACATGCCAGGTGTCTAGTGGACCCCCCACCCCTACACCACCCCAGCAGGTAAATGCCAGTCCCCACACCTCCCTAACATACCCCAACAATGGACTGGTGGCCAGCACAGCCCTCCAAACACCACCAAGACTACCAGGGATATAAACATTAATAATTATTTTATATGGCTCGGGGGGCCACTAGACTACCAGGGATGTAAAAAATACACATTGGGGGCATTAGACTACCAGGACATTATAAATAATTATATATTTTATTATGATGGGGGCACAAGACTACCAGGGATAGTTAATACATTATTTTTGTTATTCAGATGGGGAAGAATGAAGCCCTTGAGTAAAACCCAGCCTCATTTAACTTTGTAGGGCACACCTGGGCTGAGAAAACACATTTTAAAATCTGATCATCTTGTCTCTCAGTCTTTGATTGTGAGCATGCAATTTCCTTGATCGTGATCTTGCAAATTCTTTGATCGTGAGATTCTTTGATCGCAATCGTGCATCATGACAGAGGGACGAGATGGCCGGATTAAAAAGTCAATGTTATCAGCTCAGGGTGCCCTAGAAAGTCAAATGAGGGTGGAGTTTACTCATGGGGCTTCATTCTGTCAAACCATGGTGGTGGTTTACCACAATTCCTTCAATTTTTTTGACTCATAAAATTTTTTATTCTTTGTTCGTGAGCCTGTAAATTCTTTGATCGCAAGCCTGCAAATTCTTTGATCGTGAGATTCTTTGATCGCGATCATGCATCGCGAGTGAGGGATGAGATGGCCCAATTTAAACTCAGCCCAGGGGTGTCCTAGGAAGTGAAATGAGTGTGGGATTTACTCAGAAGTACTTCATTCTGTTGAACCATGGCAGTGGTTTACCGCAGTTCCTTCATTTTTTTTATTTATAAGGTTTTTAATTTTTTGTTGATGAGCCTTCAAATTCTTTGATCGCGAGCTTGCAAATTCTTTGTTTGTGAGATTCTTTGATCGCCATCTTTGATCACAAAATAGGGACAAGATGGCCAGATTTTTTATAATTGAATAGATAGGGAAAGTTTACTGATCTTTGACATTGAATATCTCGGAAACAGTTTGGTCTTTTTATTTGAGATTTGGAAAGAAGAAAGGCAACATCCCACACATGTGCATTTTGATAGTTTGGTCAAAAAATATTACATGGTGGCAAAGTTATGGCACTACAAAGTTAATGTTTTTTCCTGTAGGATAACTTTACGGTGTCCGCTACTTTACGGGAATTCTTTGCTGCCCTGCTGTAAAATAACGGCTTGGTCTTTTGGGCTGAAATTTAGAGGGAAGAAAGCCAATATCCCACAGATGTGCCTTTTGGTGGTTTGGTGAAAAGATATTACAGGCCAGCAAAGTGACAGCACTCCAAAGTTGACACTTTATCCCATAGGATAACATTATGGCGTCCGTCATGCTTTTCAGGGCCCTTATCTCGGAAACGGTGCGAGATACTGACTTTTCGTCACAAAAATGCTTAGCCCCCCCAACTGGTGGCTCAGTACAAAACTAGCAAGAAAAGTCATAATTCATACAAAATCTTAATTTGTTTTCTACATCGTATGGTTCCTGAGATATAAGCAATTTAGTATTCCAAGCCCTAATTTTGGTATCTGAAGTCCATTATTATCCATACATTGTTTTCACTGTGTTTTTCAATGCAGTTTTTTTGGGAAAAGAAGGGTGTGCCCTTTCGTTACTTTGCTAGCTAGCATTTCCAGTTACGCTTCTGTTACCGGTCGCATCACCTTTCCCGTCTATGCCACCGTGTCCGTTATGGTTTATGTTTTTGTCTGCGCTTGCCTTTCTGTTTCTGTTTTGTTTGGCATTACTGTTGCTGTTACCATTACCATTTGCATTTGCAATTGCTTTACTATGCCCGTGTGCGTTACGATTTGCGTTTTCGTATGTGCTTGCATTTGTGTTTGCGTTTCTCTTTCCTTTGGCATTATTGTTGCTGTTACTGTTATCATTTGCATTTATAATTGTGGTTCCATGACCACGCACCTTATGGTTTGCATTTTCGTATGTGCTTGTGTTTCTTTTTACTTTGGCAGTATTGTTGCTGTTATCGTTACCTTTTGCATTTACAATTGCGGTACCGTGACCGTGCGAGTTACGATTTGCTTTTCTGTATGCACTTGCGTTAACGTTTCCATTTCTGTTTCCTTTGGCATTATTCTTGCTGTTTCTGCTACCATTTGCATTTATAATTGCAGTACCATGAACGTGCGCGTTACCAGTGCATTCCGTACTCATTTCCGTTTGTATCTCCGTTTCTGTCACGGTTCACTTTGGTGTCACTTTACGCCTGCATTTCTATTTCTATTTGCATTACCATTTATGTTTGTGTCACCATGTGTGTAACCATTTACACTTACATTTGTATTGCACTTAGTGTTACTATGTCACACAAAATCACATGGCAGGAGCGCTGCACACTCCCAGCAACTTGCGCAACTTTCTACTTTACTATTCTTTCTTAAAAAGTATAGAAATTTGATTCAAAAAACTTCATTAATGCATCAGTAGGTTCTTCTACAAGTGAGGAATTTGATTTTAGCTTCACCCTTGTACTCCACCCCAGCTGCTCAACAGGCATCAAAGGTCATCGTCATTCAACTCTAACCCCATTCTCCTACACTGTATCACCTCAGCTTGTTTACAGATGGGATGGGGTGAGAGTTATGGCCACGACTCTAATGCACACCCGATGCCTGTTGGTGGGGCAGGCTGTGGTGGTGAGGGAACCCTAAAATCGAATTTCATCTCTTTTTTCACTGTAGAAGAACCCTAACTGATGCAGTAACGAAGTTTTGCATAGAATATATATATATATATATTTTTTTTTTTTACAGGGGTGCAATCAGGTTGAGTAGGCAGTTTATTGTTAAACCCCAAACTTTGCACATTAATAACTTTGCAACTATTCAACAGATTTGCATAACATTTGGATTATCCTGTCTCAGATGGAGGATCTCTTGATTTACTAATTTGTGTTTCAATTGGATTTGTGGTTTTCATGCAATAAAGTGCCAAAAAATTCACTTTTTGTCTTTTTCTGGCAAATGTCAGGGTCATTTTTCGAGATTGTGCTGCACCCACATCATTTGGAATTTTGGCCTGACATTTTCAGGGTAGAAATAGTTTACCTTAAGGAACAATCCAGCATTAAAGTGGTGAAAAAATATTAATACTTCCAAAAGTTATTCAGTTTTGAATGTTCTGGTTCTGAGCATGCTCAGATCAGTCTTTGGGATAGATGCACAGTACGAAAAGGGATTTAGGGCTCACAAAAAGATTTTGACAGCTCATGAAGAGGGATTTTTAAAATCCCTCTTCATGAGAAAAAAATTCCTTTTTGCAAACCTTCATCTTGTTTTCATTTTTTCTCAAAAACAAAATGTTATAACTTTATCTATGAATGTGTTCTGAAGTAAACAAAGAATGTGTTTTGTTCAGGTGGATGTCCCCTACAAATCTATGCCTTTGTTTTTTTTTTGTTTTTTTTTTTTATTTATCAAGTCTAGGATTACAAATACCTTTGAGCCTTGGCTCTTTTACAAAGGTTCCACATCAGAGAAATACAAATTATGGAGAACATCAAGACAGACATTACAACAATGTGGACATTGCAAACAGAGTACAGATTAATACAATTCAAGGGTAGCATTGTAACAAGGCAGCCAGCAGCATTTGTCAAAGAAAATAGACAACAGATAAGAAGTGCCAGAGTCATAGGGAGATGGAAGAGGGGAGGGGGGGAGAAGGAATGTAGTAAGGGTGGGGAGAGGGTGAAAAGTGCAGCATTGGGTATACCAAGATGTGAGGGTAGAATCTAGTGAGGAGGGGATGGGGGGGACCACTAGAGCAGAAAGGGAAGTGGAGAAACAAGGTTAAGTTGGGCAGTCACAGGAGCTGTTGCTAGTGAGATAGTCCCGGAGCCTAATTTTAAATATGCCAATTGTTGGGGCAGAGGAGATGGTTGGGCTGAGGCCATTGAACCAGAGTGGAGCTCGATAAGCAAAAGAGCATTGTCCCTGTGAAGTGCAACAGTGGGGGGCTTTCAGTAGCTGTAGTGTGGATATCCTAAGGCACCATTTGTTAATTCGGTGTTGTAACAGAGTTGAGACCCCAGAAGGTGCAAGGCCAAGGTAGATTTTTTCACCATGCAGCAGGTAAGAAACTTTATGCGGTTTTATAGTTGAAGCCAGCTGGTCTGAGTGTACAGGTCACATGTGTGGGTGAGACGGTGAGCACCAGTGATGAGCCAACATGCCTTATTTAAGACAGTTGAGAGGCGTCTAAGGGTTGTGGTTGTGGCTGAGCCATAAATGATGAGACCATAGTCTATTACAGAGATCACAGAGCTCAGGACTGCAACCTTCAAAGCTTCTGGTGTGAGGTGTGGTCTGTGTTTGTAGAGGAGACCAAGCTGTGTATTAGCAGCTCTAGCTACATTATCTACATGAAGTCCATAGGAGAGATTAGGGTCAAGCTGTATCCCTAAGTATTTTAAGGACCCCACCTGATCTAGAGTGTTCCCCTGGGTGGTGGAGATAGCCAAGTGGTGTAGCTTGTGTGGGTTATGAGAGCTGCATAAAAGCATAGATTTGGTTTTCTTGTCATTGAGGACCAGTTTATGAATAAAGAAACCATGTCTCTACAGAACTGAAACCAAGTTGAAGGTTGTGTTGAAGAGTTGCAGGATCTTTGTGAGTGGAGAATACAACAGCATCATCGGCATATAGTGTGATCTGCTGAGAGCAGTGGTAAGGGAGGGAGTTTAAGAAAAGGCTAAAAAGGAGGGAACCCAGTATGGATCCCTGTGGGACACCCGAGCGAACAGGCAGGGTGTCAGAAAGAGCATCTGCAATTTTTACTCTCTGGGACCGGTTTTCTAAGTAGCTTTTAAACTACACAGAAGAGTCAGGTGATAGCCCGACATTCAGTAGTTGGTGTATTAGCAGTCCATGGTGTACTGTATCAAAGGCCTTGGAGAGGTCAACGAAAACAGCCCCTGTGAGAAGGCCGTAGTCAAGGGATTTGTGCAAAGCTCCAGTGAACTCAAGAAGGGCTGTGGTGGTGCTGTGACCTTGCTGGAAGCCATGTTGTTGTGGACAAGGTATATTGTATTTATCCAAGTGGTCGGTAAGTTGATCAGCCACGATGCTGTCAAGTGCCTTAGAGGATGGGGGCAGTATGGAGATAGGGTGATAATTTGAGTGATTCGTCTTATCCCCACTTTTATGGACAGGTGTCATGGTGGCTGTTTTCCGTAGGTCCAGGAATTTTCCACAGCTGAGAGAGAGGTTTAGGATTTTTGTTAATGGATGAATTACCTCATCGAGGGTGAGCAACAGAAGCTTAAGTTCCAGGGTGTCGCTACTAGATCTAGATTTAGAGAGAGCTGCAGTAATATAATGGTGAACTTCATTCAGCCTTATCTCCCTGAAGTAGAAGAGGGGATGGTTAGACTGAGAGGCTGAGGTATTTGGGGAGTAGGCCCTGTTTTCTAAAAAGTCATGGGTAGAACAGCACTAAGGTCTGAAAAAGCCGTGTTAAAGATGTTTGCAATCACCTTGGGGTTGAGGGTTGAGGATCCATCAACCATTAACATGGCCGGAGAGGTTTTTGGCTGCTTCCCTGTGACATCCTGATATTGTCCCAGAAAGCACAACCATTTCCCCATGTATTGGTGAGAGCGCCTTGTAATAGGTGGATTTCATTAGCCGCATGGCTTTGTGCAGGTATTTCGTGCTTGTTTGTAATTTTGGATGTCCAGTTGTTTGCCAGTGGCCCTGGCAACTGCCCAGAGGTGATCCCTTAGTTTCAGCTGTGAGAGAAGAGCCATGGTGACCCATGGGTTAGAGAGAGATTTTGTTTTGCGCCTTTTAGCAGGGGCAAAGAGGTCGCAGGCTTTGTTGAAAATTGAGATGAAGTGATCAAGAGCCAAGTACATGTTTACTTTACTTGAGTCAGAAAATGCTCGTTTTTAAATTAAAAATCCCTTTTTATGACTTGCTTCCGATCCCTTATCATGAGCAGTCAATATTTTTTCACCAAACCAATGCAGGCTTGTTCTTGTACGGGCAAGCTCTTTTTACAATGAAAACTCCAGACCAAAATTCCAAATGGTTTGGCCACAGAGCGATGAGAAAAAAACAGCCCAAAAATGAGAATTTTATTTATTTATTTATTTTATATTTACTATTTTTGCCCTCTTCTCTCCAGTGCAGTGGTTCTCTTCTAGGTATCTTAGGCTGTGGGTCTTCTAGTCACTCCCCAGGTGCCTCCCTCGTGAAACCTCAGGACATACCTCCATCATGCCTCAGCCTATCCCTCCCGGGTGGGGAGGAGGGAGACTCCCCCCAAACCCTCTCCAGTCCATTAGTGTGCATTAGGAGGTCCTGGTGGTCTTTCTCAGGAGCCTGGTTATGGGATCTGGAGCAGCTGGAGTCCATGTACTATATATATCTATATATATATTATGGTAGCACGGTAGTGCTACCATAGTTAGGGTTGAGGAGCCATTTCTATGTTAAACCCCAAAACTTTGCACCTTAATAACTTGCAACTGTTTGATGGATTTGCCTGAAATTTGGCATTTATGATCAAGAACCATAGGCCTTGGTATCTGCCAAGTTTCGTGCTAGTCCCCGGATATCATTTCTGCAGGTTATTAAGTGTGATCTATCTTGTGCCCATTTATGCTGTTCTGAATTCTATAGTGGCGCCACCACAGGTCATACGGTTTATGTGACCGGCCCAAAATCTTCAGGGAATGTGAGGCCGGGGTCCCTGATGTGCCTTTTGAAGATTTCATAAAAAAATATTAAATGGTTCAAAAGTTATTCAAAAAACAGTTTCCCATTATAAGTCAATGGGAAAAGTTAAAAAGTTCAACACTTTCGCAAATGCATTTTTATTTTCACAAATGGGCCTGTTACTTTCGCAAATCGGCCATTTTGTTTTCAGTTGGTGATCAGAAAAATGGTTGGCATTTAAATTTGGGACCCTCTAGCAAACTAATTTTTTTGTATTCACCTAGTCGGACCCTGAGGATGCTTGCCATGTCTTTATTTTGGTAAAACACCCCAGAAATATGTTTTTCAAATTTCTGGAAAAGTACTTCATAAATTACTTTTGTGCTCACGAAAGTGTCGCAAATTTTACTGACTTTCATAAATAGACAGTAGTTTTCTAGTCTGTGGGAAAATGACAGCAATTCTTTTGGCACTGCGCTGCAAAAGAACCGTTGGGAGTTTTGAGCTGAAATTTGGAGGAACGGAGCGACATCTCACAGATGTGCCTTTCAGTGTTGTATTGAAAATATTACACAGCAACAGATTACAGCACTCCAAAGTTGACAGTTTTAACCCATAGGATAACATTACGGGCCCGGCTGTTACAGAAATCCTTTGGCACCCTGCTGCAAAATAACGGTTTGGTCTTTTTCCTGAAATTTGAGGAAGACAGTCAACAGCCCGCAGATGTGCCTTTCAGTAGTTTGGTGAAAAATATCACACGGCGGCAAAGTTACGCACTCCAAAGTTGATGGTTTTTCCCATAGGATAACATTACGGCACTGACGATCACAGAAATCTTTGGATCCCTGCTGCAAAATAACGGTTTGGTCTTTTTCCTGAAATTTGGTGGAAGACAGCCAACAGCCCACAGATGTGCCTTTCAGTGGTTTGGTGATAAAACATTACAGGGAGGCAAAGTTATGGCACTCAAACTTTTCTTTTTTCCCATAGGATAACATTACGGCGCTTCGCCGGCTTTCAGGGCCCGGTGATCTCGAAATGGTGTGAGATACGGACTTTTCGTTGGAAAATTTCTTAGCCTCCTGATGGGGCTAAGATTCAAATTAGCCAGGACAGTTGTAAATAATATGACTTTTAAATTTTTTTTCTACATCGTACGGTTCCTGAGATATAATGTATTTAGTATTCCAAGATCTCATTTTCTGCCCGATACTCATTATTATGCATACATTATTTGTACTCACTGTCTTTCTCTATGCAGGTTTTGGGGAAACCAGCCTGTGCGCTTACATTACTGTTACTGTTTCCTTCTGCTTGCGGTTCCGTGACCCGTTTCACTTTCATCAAGACGCCTGCGCCACCATGTGCGCGATCCTTTATGCGTTTCATTTGCGCTTGTGTTTCTGTTATTTTTGCCATTTCTGTCTACAGTACTGTTTATCTTTCTGTTTCACTTACGTCACCATGCC
The DNA here is from genome assembly GCA_016271365.2 of Neoceratodus forsteri. Classification (NCBI taxonomy): domain Eukaryota; kingdom Metazoa; phylum Chordata; order Ceratodontiformes; family Ceratodontidae; genus Neoceratodus; species Neoceratodus forsteri. The sequence goes on from CM057456.1 coordinate 118,695,717, forward strand.
ATTGACATTTCTATTTGCAGGCACCATGTTCTATGTGACAACACATCACGTGGCAGACCGTTCGATATGCGCCACCATGTGTGTTACCCTTTCTGTTCTCATTCGCGCTTGTGTTACCATGTGCACCACTGTTAGCATTTCTGCTTCATGCTGCTGTCCCTGTTAGTATGCCACAAGACATCATAGGGAGCGCTGGGCCGGAGGTCCCGCGCCCCACAGGTGTGCATTACATTCACCATTGCTATCATTCCCAAAAGAAGGGAAATTGAGGCAAAAACCCATTTAATGCATTAGTTAGGGTTGTTCCACGAGACAAAAGTGAGGAATTTGCTGTTAGGGTTGAAAACCCCTTGGACCCCCTGCCCACCCCCAACCGGCATTGGGTGTGCATTGGAATCATGGTTCCTAACTCCCACCCCATTCTCCTATACTTCTCCTGCTTTACACATGTCATGGGGTGAGAGTTAGGGCTGTGATCCCAATGCACCCCAATCCTGCACGTCATGCTGCGTTTTCATTATTTGCGCTATGCTTGTTACTTTTTTTGCCATTTGTGTCTACTGTACTGTTTCTCTTCTGTTTCACTTTACGTCCACCATGCCCATTAACATTTCCATTTACAGGCACCATGTTACTATGTAACAAGACATCACGTGGCACACCTTCCCGTCACGCCACCGTGTTCGTTACCCTTTCTGTTCTCATTCGCTATATACCTTGTGCGCCACTGTTAGTGCTTCTGTTTGCATTGCTCTTCCTGTTACTATGCCACAAGACATCATGTGGGTGGGAGCCTTGCGGCCCCGCTTCTCCGCTGTATTATTGCCGGGAGCATGGGCCCTGCGTGCTATCCTTTATGCTTTTCATTTGCACTTGCATTTCTGTTATTTTTTGCCATTTGTGTCTACAGTACTGTTTCTCTTTCTGTTTCACTTTACGTCACCATGCCCATTGACATTTCCATTTACAGGCACCATGTTATTATGTGACAAGACATCCGTGGCACCCGTTCCACGCCACCGTGTGTGTTACCCTTTCTGTTCTTATTCACGCTTTGTGTTACCATGTGTGCCACTGTTAGCATTTCTGTTTGTGCTGCTGCTCCTGTTACTATGCCACAAGACATCATGTGGGGTCTCCAGCTCCCGCTGCAGCATTACATTCACTATTTCTCGTTATCATTCTCAAAAGAAGGGAAATTAGAGGCAAAACCCATTTAATGCATTAGTTAGGTTGTTCCACAGTGACAAAGTGAGGAAATTTGCTAGTGGTTGAAAACCCTAACTCCGATTCACCCCCAGCACCACACACACACACAGACACACACACACATTCAAGTATGGGGAGGACCAAGTCAACACAACCAATGACAGACATCCAGCAGCAGGTGACAGAAATAACAAACAATTGTCTAAATGTACTCACAGACATCCCCACCCACCTGACCAGGTACTGCATGCTCAGTGGAGATCAACAGCAAAACTGAGGCCATGTACACCAAACGTACACATTCCTGATTGCAGCTGCACACAACGACTACACTTAGTAGTTGCATGGCTCATCTACCGATGTTCTCACACTACACCACAACTGGTACTGTGCCGTTATTCAATATAAATGCTGAAGGTGCATGATGACAGTTGTAGAAAGGTTTTAACACTAGTGAGTATACATTAATTAAGAGAAGCACATACATTAACTACAAGACACTAGCATGCTCAAGATAAAAGCAGTGATACATTTAGTAGGTGATTTACATAGTAGTACATTTACGGCAATGGTTTACTCAACATAGAGAGGCTGATGTAAACACATGGAAAAGCATTGCCTGTTCAACGCTGAGAAATTGGTACTGCCAGTATCACATGCATTCTTACTGATGAAGGTGTACTGCTGATGTACATACATAGACCTTCAGTGTGTTTCAATACTAAAGATGCAGTAAGTATTCTTTGTAAGAAACATTTTAATTGCATGGATCAGGCCAAGCAACTTCTAAATATCATAGCACTACTGAGCCAACAATGATGTACCTGTATCGGAGATGTATATAGGATAGATTTTCCTGTAGGCACTTACTGAGTATGTTGTACCTGATAAAGACAATCTCATTGCACCTGTGATGACTAACTTATTCAAATAGTAATACATTTACAATTGTTGCAATGAGTGATCTATGCCACTTATGGACACAGTGTGATTTTTTTTTTAACAGTTGTTTCATACTCAGGCTGTATGCCTACTGTTTGGGTTTGCCACACTTCTGTCACTGATGCTATCAAAGTGATAACTATTTTAATTGTGCTACAACAGGAATCAAGTAGGTATGGTGTAGATATAAACAGAATGTCTTTTAGTATTGATTTAACTCACAATGGGGTAAGTGTACTAGGACAGCAGGGGTTATCCTCTATCACTGACTCTGTCAGTTATAATCACACTAGGGTTTCGATGACTGTAATGATCAAGTTACACTGTTCATCTTCATGAGTTCATATTCACAGCCTTTCTCCAGTAACTAGACAGTGTATGGTGTAACTGGGTGGGACACTGTGTTGCAAAGCTGCTGCAGTGCCTAGCAGAGGGAGAGTATCTACTCATAAAGACAATTAAGCAATAAGGCATGACCAACAGTTATGTTAAATGGTCTGTTAATCACCCTGTAGGGGTTTAATGTTGAATGAGGCATAGCCGAGTGCCACATGTCGCTAGACAGTGATAAACTGACCATTAACATAATACCTGGGAGTGGCTTATTGCTAGCATAATAAAACTGTTTTTTAAACAACATTAAACCATGTTCATCATATGGTTAGGCTCTACATGTATGTTAATAAAACTAAACATAAGGCTGTTACAATGTTTACAGTCAATTAGAAAGCTGCATTTCTCAAACCCTTGAAATAATCAGAGATATTATACCTGTACAACTCCTTGGTTTTGCTGAACTCTATTGCTCAGGTGGCCCACCACAAGTGGTGTGGTCTGGTGTGGGGCATCGGTAGGTAAGGCCATGCAACTACTAAGTGTGGTACGTTGTGTGCAGCTGCAATCAGGGATGTGTACATTTGGTGTACATGGCCTCAGTTTTGCTGTTGATCTCCACTGAGCATGCAGTACCTGGTCAGGTGGGTGGGAATGTCTCATAGTACATTTAGACAGTTGTTTGTTATTTCTGTCACCTGCTGCTGTATGTCTGTCATTGGTTGTGTTGACTTGGTCCTCCCCATACTTGAATGTGTGTGTGTGTCTGTGTGTGTGGTGCTGGGGGTGATTCGGAGTTAGGTTTCAACCTCAACAGCTAATTCTCACTTTGTCACTGTGGAACAACCTAACTAATGCATTAAACGGAGTTTTTTGCCTCTAATATATATATATATATATATCTATGGATATATATATCTATATATTATATATATATCTATATAATAGATATATATATAGATATATATATATATGTATAGATATAGATATATATATATATATATATATATATATATATATATATATAGATATATATATATATAGATAGAGAGACAGAGAGGGAGGCATGTTCACAGTACTGGACAAAATAGTAAGTCCTACAATGCACCACACTGTAAGTTTACTAACAATTCATAAATTGTTGAAATTTCTTCATTTTGTGTTGCAATGTTACCAAAGAAATAGTGCCCACAAAATCTCTGTCTGATGAGTCTTTATATTTTAGTGGCATATCCTGAAACACCAAAAGTCTGCCTTAAAATGCCCTCCATTTTGTGACATAACTGAAAGTCAAATTACAAAATATATAATTTGTCTATTACAATAATGTCCCCAGCTCTACTTATAGGCTTGATTAATGCAGAGTACATCACTTATATTTTACCACTGTACTAGAAACAATTAAATGGACCAAGTGCTTGTTTTTTACACCTTTTAAGCCCCCATAATGTGCAGCACAGATGGTGTCCATCATATTCTTTCCACAAACATAGTGTACTTTATTATACTTGCATGTGCTTATTGGGGCCTAGTCACAAAGGTGTGCATGGCTAAGCTTGGCATGTAAACATGGCATGTATTGAGATACATGCATCTGACCTGCCAAACCCACTTGAGCAGCATGCACGTACTGCATGAAATGGACACCCACCCCATGAACAAATGTGTGCACATGGCTCTGTAAGTGTGGAGGGGTGGGGATGCATAGCCTAGCCATGCTGCATGAACAACATGCATGCATGAATGCATGTACATCGAAAAGCTGTGCAATGCTGCAGTGCAAGGCCTATGCATTCTGGAGGCAGCTGTAAATCATGGGCCGATATGAAACATGCCACTGAGAAGTAGTGGGCAACACAGAGGATGCCTGCAATGACAAACCATGCAATCAGAGGATGGACACCACAACAGGGCAATGTGACAGCCAGCCATCAGCCGTATGGCACATGTGGCACACATGCATGATGGCACAATGTGCAGCACTCCACAACAGTGACCCAGAACCTGTACCCACCACACACTTGGCATGACACACCCAACAGAGCATAGCACAGCAAGCCCCAGGCGAACACATGATCAGAGGCCCATGGCAACCAGACATGGCCCACTTGTGTTCAGGACACCAGGCCAAGTGCATCTGGTACAGTGGGCTGCACACTACAGCATGCAGACACAGACATCACACACAGAGACCACAACAGCCAGTGGAACATGCAAACTAGCCTCACCCATGCTTCACAGTGGCAAGGCAAATATGGGACATGGACCCAGATGATACAGTGTAACAAACTGTTTATTCTACAGTAGCACAGGGAAGGGGAAGAGGACCAGGGACTGAACCATGAAAAACACTCACATCACCCACAGACACTAGGCAAACAAGAAACATCAGTCTGACTCCCTGTACTCAGATGTGGAAGAGGGGGACAGAGTTGGTGAATAGCCTCTCCTACAATACAGTCCTCCTCACTGGACCATGGTACCTCTGTAACGATAAGAGCAATGGGGTGCCAACCATCACCACCAGTGATATAACACTGTGGCAGGTAACATGTACACACACACACACACACACACACACACACAAATACACTGGTCACAGGGATACCACCTACCTTGGATGGCTCACGGATGGCCAACAAATCACCAATGTCTTCCCTGTAGAGTATGTCAGTCGTGGTTCTCCACAGGGAGAGGTGTGGAGACATGTCAAGTGAAAACCTGTGCCTGGGGGCCACCACCTGACTTGTGGCCCCCTCCCAGATCAAGGCGCACCAGCACCATCTGCACTAGCCTGTCTCGTGTCACCTGGAAAACATACCACAGGACAACACATTAGACCATGCACCCATGCAAATGCCCTGCACTCACACACACACACACACAAGCAGCACAACTTACGTTTGGCTTCTCTAGCACCTCCCATATAACACTGACTGGACAATGGTCTTGATAGAAGGTCAATAAGACCCTGTAGAGCCACCTAGGTAGTCCACATTTACTGCCGCTGACACTACCACTCATGGCCACTATTGTCATTGCAGTGAATGAAGCATCCAGTCACAAGCATGACATCAGCATGGAAGTGCATGCAGCACACCCTGGCCACGTGTTCTGTACTCTCCCTTTAAAGAGTGTACAGAATGAGTGGGCAGTCATGCACAGCACACCACTACACGCCAGTACACATGCCATGAGTGCTGACAGCACATGGCAGGAGCGTCCACCATGTCACAATGTGCCCATGTGCACTGCTGAATATTGTCCTCATTGAGGCCACCATGGCATGTTACCATGACCGTCACCAGCTGGCCCGTCTTCATGTGTTTCAGACTTGACTAGAGGCATGCATGCTGCAGGACACAGAATGCCTGCAGCGGTACCATGTGGACCATGCCACACTCCAATACATATGTGGTTGCTACAGGAATGCATCCGGCAATGCACACAGTGGTCCATGGCCCCGTTCGTGGAGATGAAGTTACTGTGTGCCATGCAGTACTATGCCACAGACTCATTCCAGAGGGTGATGGGGGATGTGACAGGTGTGAGCCAGGTGTCTGTGCCCAGGGGACTGCATCAGTTGACAGATGTGCTTTTGTGTCATGTGCAGATCACATCTGGTTCCCCACAATGCTGGGGGACCTCAGGTCAGCAAAGAAGGCATTCTATGACATGTATGACATGCTGAACACATTGGGGCAATTGACTGTACACACCTGGCCATACTGACACCAGCAGTTGATAAAGATGCATATTGGAACCATAAAGGGTTCCACAGTGTCAGTTGCCAGGTTGTGTGTGATGCCATGGGAATCCTGACGAATGTGTGTGTGAAGTATCCAGGATCAAGCCATGACTCCTACATATTCGAAAACAGTGAACTTAAACATCATCTGTCCACATGAGTGGAGGGGAATAGGTGGCTTATAGGTGAGCACTGCCCATGGGTGGTATTGCAGGATGTGGCACTGGGTGTTGTGGGACATGCACTGATGATGTTCCTCTCACTTCCATAGGGGACATTGGCTATCCACTGCTGACATACCTCATGATGCCATACCTGACACCACAGCACCCTGCAGAGGAGGCATTTAACAATGCAAATACAGGGGCTTGCTACATCACAGAATGCACCATAGGGCTCCAGAAGATGCAGTTTTGATGTCTGCACCACGGTGGTGGCACAATGATGCCATTGCCAGGCAAGGCATACAGAGTGTTCACCACCTATGCCATACTGCATAACATGTGCATGCATCGTAGACTGTCTGTGCCCCCGATGGTCTGCCACGTGTACCCCTAGATGTGCCTCCAGTAGCCCCACATGCACCACCATCCATGGTACCTGATGCCAATGATGTAGGGTGTCACCGTCTATGGGGTAAACTTGTACCAGACTGTATGGCAGCATGTGCTGTCTGACACCACGTGGCACATAGGATGTTTGACCAGTAGGGTGTGGTTGCATGTGTGCAAAGATAACACTGCCCAGCTGAGTGCACATGTGGTCATACCCAGCCATGTACGTGTCCAATGTGTGACACAGCTGGCAATGCACTAGGAAAGTGGTGGTGCACGTGTGCCCCACAGTGCATGTAACTGTGGAACAGCTGGGAGTGTGTGTGGCATGTTGTGTGTGTGTGCAGCAAGACCTGCACCACATGTGTGTTCAATGCAACATGTAGTTGGGTCCCTGTGGATTCCATGGTAAGTGTTGTGTGATGTGTGCATATGATGGCCTTGTGACACGGACAGGGTGTGAATGGGGCTGTGCATGTAACACACTGTGTCCTCCATGGGTACATCTGACAGCACATGTGCCAGTGCAGCATGGCTTGTCATGTGTCGTGACACCCCCCTTTGGCTGCGGGACCCAGTATGTGTGCCACACTGCCTATGGGGCAGCATCCTTGTGCTGACTGGCAGGTGTGCCACTGGCATTGTCAGCTGAGCCAGTGGGCTTGGCTGTCTGTGTGGGTCCTGTGGCACTGGGTGCAGTATGGTTGCGGCCATGCACTATGTTTGCCCTGTGTGTGCCCAGTTGTGTATGTTGTCTGCTGCCACCCATGTAGGTACTGTCTTCCACTAATGCATCAGCTACCCTTCCCTGGGCAAGGACAACTGTGGCAAGCTAGTTGGCCATCATCTCCTGGGCATGGACAGCACTCAACACTACCTCTGTGAGCCACTCTAGTGCCTGTGTGTTCTATCTTATGGTCTGTAATCACTCACATTCCAGCTGTCACTGGTCGGGGTAGTACCATGTGTAGTAGGCCACTGGTTGATATCCAGCATGCACGTCTGGTGGGCAGCGGCCCCACTGATGTACCCAGTGCATCATCTGGTGATGATGAGGATGAAAACTGTATGTTAGGGGCCTCATTGGGGGATTAGTCCTCATCCTGGTGTCATGGACTTGTGCTTCAGCTTGCAGTTGGCAGTGTTGTGCACTGGTCCTCCACCACCTTGTTCTCCATTGTCTGGCTGTCATCATGGAGTGGTGTCTGTGACACTGTGATCTCTGTGCTGGTGGTCCCCTGTGACTCGGGTATGTTGCTCCATTTTCTGTCCTTGCACTGCCTGTGGTCATTGTTTGGTTCTGGCTGGGTGGCATCCACCAATGCTTGCTCTGTGTCTGACTGTGTACTTCCTTTTGGGGGAGAACATGCGGCCATTAGTTATGGCACTGGTGATTGATGCATGGCACCCTGCACAGCTGTCATCCTGTGACATACTGTCCACTGTTGCCATCTGCACTGTCACTGTGCTGTGGCCTGATGGCCCCTCTCTGGTGCTATCATCATCATGCACTGTGGGGAGAAGGTCACATGTGGCCAGCTTACTGAACATGTACATACTGTGGGTGGTGTGGCAAGTGCTGCATGCCCATTCTTACCTCTCATGCTGTCCACCCCATTGGCCTCCCCATCCCACATGGTGTTGCTTATGGTGTCTGCAACCAGTTTCTCAAAAGGGGTCAAGGGGGGGGTTGGTGTGGGTGGTCAACTGGCTCTGGTGCCCTGTGACTGTTGTGTCTGGCTTAGCTTTTTCTTGACCTGGGATTGGAGGTCCTGCCACTTGTCCATGATTGAGAAGAGTGTGCACACCTCTGGTCCCATGTTATAGATCGCCACCTGTATATCCAGCCATATCCATGCTTCAGTTTCTGCTGGGCTGGACAGGGACTGTGTCCCAAACAGGATGTCATAGTGCTGCCGGATGTCCATTTCTAGCACAGCCACCTCTGCATCACTGAAGTTGGTGGACCATGGCTGCCTCCCTTTCCCTCTCTTGGCTTGTCCATCCACAATGATGGCCAGTGTAGGCAATAGTGGCTGGATAGCTCCCACTGTTCCTGAACCTGGTTCACCTGCATATGTTCTGCCTCCTTCTTACTTCCACACTTCATTTTCTTCCACATGCATAGGTGCACATCTCATTATATAGCTGGGTCAATAGATGGGTACCTGTTCCTGCACACCCTGCAGTCCACCTCTGTACATGTCTGCATGTCTCCATGATCCCGGCCCCAGCCTTCCCAATGCATTGTGCACCTATTTTTTGTATAACACATGTTCCAGTGGGTTTGTGCAGTGTGCAGCTGCGAGCCACTACTCACGTTGCTTTCCCATGTACATCCTGACCCTTAGTGAATAGGCCCCATTGTTGCTTGCTGTTTTTCTTCATTTTCTTCTACCAGAATTTCAAAGTTAATTTATGTGGAGGAATTGCAGGGAATGCATACTTGCTTCTCAAAATGTTGCTGCCTGCGTGGTGTCCTATAGTGATGCACATTGTATGGGGTTCGGTAAGTAAGCTTCTAATCCACACAACCAAAAGTGTACTTTATGTCCTTGTTAGACTGTTTTACAGTGCTGTAAAGCTGGGGGCATCATGGGCAAACAGACCTTCTGCAGCTTACTGATCCAGGGAGAAATTCTAGTGTACATGACTGTGCTACATGTTTGAACATCTGGGAAAAAAGTAAGGGCTCCCTTTGGGGATGTAGTTTATTTTAAAATGCAAATGCTCAGACATATATTAGCTAGCATCTGAAATGGACTTAATTAAACTACCTTTAGGCAGCAGTCTTTTCAGAATTTGTCATTAACTGCAGCCATAGAAACAAAAAGCATCAAACTAAACCAAACTGTGTTTCTAGTCCCACCTACTGCATATTAGCAGGACATGCTCTTTTCATAAAAAAAAAGAAAATAACAGGCAATGTAAATATATTAAAGGGGATCATCACAGAACAACACGATAAATATTTCAGATTGGGTTCTATAATGTGTTGTTATTTTTTCAGTAAGAAGGTTTTCATTATGGGACATTTGTTGTACTGTTTGTGCAATACTGGGGCACCATAATGGTGGAGTACTTTGTATGGCATGCTATTTCTGAGATTTCTGTTCAATTTTACTGGTTTATGCCATACTCTACGGTGATCCTGCAAATAAAGTACCACAACCATAAAAAAGACTAGCAAATATTCCATATTAGTATGGACAATATAAGTTTATGTTTATTTTTCTGTTGTATAAGACGCATGTTAGACTCAGTGACCATTTGAAAGGATCACACGAAAAAAAAAGATTTTCTTACCCATGATATTAACTGTTGTGCGCATCATTTATATACTTTTTTGTGTGTGTTTCTGGCATTTCTCTTAACATTTATTCTTGTTTGACCATTTCTGCGATTGTTCACTACAAAGGCACCATAGTGGTGGTGTCCTTCACAATTAACATACTTCAGGGTAATGTTCTTGCTTTCATTTGATTTGTCACATCTGCTGTCCCCAAATTCCAGTTGCAGTTTAAAAGAGATATGGAAAAGCTTAATTCTTAAGTTGAAGTTTTGATTTTTTTTTAAATCATTTGTTAGTGGAGGCCTGTGATTTTCTGTGTTTGGTGTCCCATGTGATGCATGTTAAACATAGTATAGGTTTTGGAGAAAACACTGATGCAAGAAAAACATGTTTCCTTTGCCTAGGATTTTGACCACTTTGCCACAGAGTCTCCCTGGCTTATATTATCTGGTGGGCATTTATGGTGTTTCTTTTCAATGTTGTGCCTGTTTGACAGTTTTAGTGAATGTTCATTGTGAAGACATATTAACAAAGATGTCCTTTGCAATGAACATCATTCTAGACAACCTTACCTGTTTCTTGGCTTTGTTTTGCATCAGTATGACTCAAATACTAGCAGACTTGATTGACCAAATGACCTTCTTCTGCTGGTTAATTTGTATGTTCAAATGTTTGCATGATACAGAGATGATATTCATAGCATGTAAAGCAGCACAGATTATATATCAATAGAATATGTTCATGTATATAATATTTTATAAATGTCTTGAAAGTTTTGTTGTTTGTATATCATAGTTATGGGAAGTGCCTAATTAATTACATCCGGCATTTTATGGTCTGATAATGTGACATTGTTATACTGGTGTCCATGGTACACATGTTGTGTGTCAGAAAAAAAGTTGTATAAAAAATAAAATATCCTTATTACTTGGGAGATTAATTGGTGCCTATCTTAATCACATACTGGTGCAACGTTTTACAGCAAAGGTGGTCCAGGAAATCAAATAAGATGTAAGATTTAGCTAAACAATAACATGTTCAGGTTAGGGATATAATGGTGTCCTATGATTAATGGTTCAGTAATGCATCACAGGGACAGATTAAAAGCAAATGATGAAATGGTGCATGCTACAGTACCTAAACAGAAGGCACAAGCATTGTGATATCAAATAACTTTATTGATAAAAACAGAAACTATGACATCATGGACATCATGTTACCCACATTATATTAACCATATGACAAATTACAGTTGCAATTTTCAAAACATACATGATGAACTATCTTTATATTTGGGATAATACTACTACCATATGTAATCACAAAAAATAAAGCATACTCAAGAGCACTGAACAATGTTTTTTGGGGGTCATGAATGTCACACTTATAGAGAGAGACAGACAGACAGACAGACAGACATTATAGGGGAATGGTAGTGCCCCTATAGTTAGGGGTGAGTAGCATGCTTAATGTTAAACCTAAAATTGTGCACCTTAATGACTTTGCTACTGATCAATGGATTTGCACAACATTTGGCATGTGCTGTCCCATGGGGAAGATCTCTTGACATGGCAAGTTTCATTCCAGTAGGATTTGTGAATTCTGAGATCTGGATAGTGCAAAAACCTTAAAAGTCACCACTTTTTACATTTTTTCCTCATTGTCTTGCACCCAGACTGTGGAATTTTGGTATGAATTTTTAATGCTAGAAATAGCTTGGGTAACAGAACTGCCATGCATTTTTTGGTGAAAAAATGTTTATCTGTTGCAAAGTTATTCAATTTTTATGTTCCCATTATTTTCAATGAACACTCTCCAGGATAAAGGTATAAAGTTCTACAAAGGATTCGGCATCATGAAAAAGGATTCTTTTTCATGAGAGGCCAATCCTCTTTTGCCAGAAAAAAAAATCCCTTTATCGTGAGCTGTCATCTTGTTGATTTTTAGCTAGATTTTGATGTTTGTTTTTCACAACAAGGGCCAGAAATACTTTGTGCACCAAAAATCTCAGGTGCCCATCTAAGTGCAAGCAGCCTATCACTCACATTCTCTGTATGAAAAAAGCGGGACTTTCTTAACTTCTTCAGATGCTGCTGGAACTCATGCTACTGCATGGACTGCAATGGGAGCTGTGAGCTGGCAGTTAACTGAGCCCACAGTCTCTCCTTTTTTCATTATCCCACACAAAGCTGAAAATTGAAATCCAGTCTTTACCCACCACAAAGCAAAATGAAAGCTGGTCCTTACCCAGCACAAAGCCAAAAGAACTGGACAGTAGTGGGAGACAATAAAAGAGGAACAGCAGGGATTTCAAACTGCTCAACACAGAGGACATACAAAAAAATAAGGGCACAGTTCACAAATCTTAATTTTATAAAGGATTCCTGACCTTAAATAATTTATATGTGCCTCTCCAGTGGTTGCGTGTGATCGCGTTAGCAGTCCAGTTCTGCTTTTGCAGCTGGCATGGAATCCCAGCTTGGTCCATAAGCAGCAGAGACTACGATATGCATGACAGGAGCTGTTTTTTTCTTCTGCGCTGGTAGCACCAAAGACATCTTGCTTTCTTATCCAGCTGCACTCCTTTGATCCCCCACAACAGAGTTCACATCCTCGGGGGTTGGAGAGAGCAGGTATACAATGCTAGTTGTGTTTCCGAGGTGCCAGGTAAGCCCTGCACTTGCGTAATTAATTACAAAAGAAGCTATAAAAAAGTTTTAAAACATCTATGAAAACTAAAACTACACTGGCAATGAATCCAGCATTATTTCTTTGGTGTCTAGTGGCACCTCCCACCCACTTACTGCAGACACACCTGAAAAAAAGAAAACAGCCCCTTGATTTTTTTTTGTGTTTAAACCTGAAATAAAAAGGCCCTCACTGATCAGGATCCCCACCTCCCGCTCAGTACCCCACACCCCCAGTGCGCTTCTACACACCCTCATCACCTGAACAGGTATCACGTTCAAGACCCACTCTCAAGTTGAAGAAAGTCTTGTTGCTGGAACTGGCAACTGCAATATGAGGAACTAAGGTAAATGTGGCTCAATGTATTTCAAAGGAGGTTTAAACTTTTATGAATAACTTAGGCATTTTTTGAGATTTTGATCCCAAATTTTCAACATGGCCTTTTGAGGGCACTACCTCATGAACAATAGAACTGTCATTGGGTAACTCCCACTAGAAAGGTGATTTTGCAGTCAGTTGTTGAAATCACCTTTTGGGCAGAATTTGTGTAAATGACAGTCATATTGTTCATGTGGTGGTGTCATAAGAAGGCTAGGTTGAATATTTGCGGTAACAATATGTAAAAATGGCAAAGTTATGATCATTCATTGCAATTTTGCTGCGCATGCTCATAACTTTGGAAATTTTAAACATACACTTTTTATTACCCCCATGTCATGTATGTAATAGCTATCATTTTTCAAATCCTAGTCAGAATATGTTTTCAAACCTGTGACATGGAATGGAGTTACAGTTGTGCTGAATTAAGTTTTGACAGGGATTCAAAGATTTTCTGTACATGAGGTGGGGTAATAAGATGGCTATGCTGACAATTTGTTTGCTGTTGTCCTATAAATGGAAGCGCAGTGCCCTTCCACAGTGACATGCATATATACATCTATTAAGGGATTGAAGCACAAGATCCAAAGGGCACTGCGCTCTTACAGGAAAATAAGGATACAATTATACTATCTGAAAAAGTATTGAAATAAATTGCAAAGAAACTTTGTTAATGCATCGGTTAGGGTTGCAGTGACAAAAGTAGAGAAATGTGGTGTTACAGTTTCAGCCCGAACACCCCATCCACACCTTATGCACACCAACAGTCATCAGGCATGTGCCTTGGGGTCATCAGCCCCAACACTGACCCCATTATCCTATACTGAATTCATCTCAGGTTATTTACTTATGAAATGGGGTGAGTGGTTGGCCTGATGACCCTAAGGTACACCCCCGATACTTGTTGGTATGTAGAGGGTGGGGGTTGGGTGTTAGGGTTGGAAACTCTAACACCAAAATTCTTTACTTTTGTTGCTGCAACCCTAACTGATGCACTAAAGAGGAATACTTTTCTTGCATTTCTGACCCAAGGCTGGGGAATCTTATTAATCATTTGGTGTTCCATGTGCTGCATGTTAGGACCAGCCTGAGTTCTGTGGGACTAAAAGTGATGTAAAATGTTTTCTTACTTGGGTTGATGCTGGCAGTAACTGGCACTGAGTGACCCTCAGTTCTAGTAGTTGTGCATCATTTGAGGTGATTTTGTGCACTTTGACACAAATTTGGCTGCTGAAGTTTGTGTTCATTACATAGACACCAAAATGGAGGTGTCCTTTGTAATGAATATAATCATGAACAGTGTTATAGCTTTAATTCTTCACTTTACATCTGTTTTACCCAAATGCTGGCAGAAGCCTTTATGTTACACAGAGAATGAATCCTTTCTACTGTTGAATTTTATTTTAATATCCTTTTCATTACTGTTTTGGGAGTAAGACTGCAGCCAACCATGTTTTTTTAGGCCCTGAATATTGTGCAACAACATCCACAGAGTAATGTTAAGTTCTTATATTTCTGTTGTATTTTTTGTGTTTTTCTACAGTGTAATACCTGTCTTACAGTTTCTGTTTTTTCTTAACAAAGACACCTTAGGCATGGTGTTATTTTTCTTAGTTTCTCTTCCACAGTGGTGCACTGCATGCAGCTCCCACCACTGTGACTAATTCAACTGTGAGTTGAAGCCATACCCCCAAGCTGCAAAGTATGAGCAAAGATTGGCTGGTAGGTTCATGGTGTGAGGGTCTGGGGCATCATCCTACTAGCTCAAGTGTGGTTTCCTTATTTTCTTCCATCCCCTACAGATGTGAGCAGTGACACACAATATGTGTATGCATTTCCATGTTTTTTCATGGTGTAAGCTAGAATACTACATCCCACAAGCTGCTCCATTTGCACAGCCACCTGTGGTCTCTCAGGTGGCAGTATCACAGTGAAGTGCACTGCCCTCCATCAACATATGAGGATAACATGCTTTGTGGTATCTTCCTGTCTTCCTTCCAAAGATGTAACTTCGTTGTCATGCAGATGATATTTCTTAGTTACTACCCCTGCATTATGCCAGTTGGTGCCAAGCAAGTTTAAGGGGATTGGGCTCATTAAATTCCTTATTTGTGTGGTGGGGGGTGCAATGGAAGGTACCTGCACCCAAAGAAGATAATAGTGGGCCAGAAAGCAAGAGAAATTATGCCCCTAGGATGCAGTACCAACATACATATGCAATAACCTTTAAACACCAGCTGGAGACCAGCGAGCAGCCACACAGTAATTTCAACCAATAAACTTTCATGCTAATTATTGTAGATCTTTAATAATATGCCCACACATCCAATTATAAGAGATTAACTACATAACTTTATTTTTCTAGAGCACAGATCCTGTGAAAGAAATGGGATTAAGCTATAAATGATTTAGCAATGGTTTTTGGCAATAAACACAAAATGATAATTTGTGACAGTTTCTGTGCATTGCCCCAAGCAAGCGATCTCTGGTGTTAGTCAGGCTTCTAGACAGATATAACACTAGGCCTTGCAGGATTTCGTGCCACTAGCTGGCCACAGGGATCCAGGGCTTATTCACGAGGAACTTTACAGTACTGGATGCTGTAGTCCTCATGTGGTTCAACCAAGACTTTCTTTCTTCACCACAGCAGCTCATTTCTGTTTTCTTCGGAGATCTGGCCACAATAACCATTAGATCATTTTTCTTACTTGTACTGTCTGCAGTCTTACTGTATTGCAACTCCTTCCTCTTCTTCATACAGTCATATTGCCAATTGATGTCTCTGTGCTGAACCCTCTTGTTCTCTTCATTTTCTGTTCTACATTACAGTGACTAGCACTGGATGCTGTAGTCCTCATGCGGTTCAACAAAGACTTGGTACTCTCTTCATCTTAGCAGCTCATTTCCTGTTTTCTTAGGAGATCTGTCCACAATAACCACTAGTTCCTTTGTCTAAGTTGTGCTGCCCACAGTCTTGCTGTATTGCATCTCAATCCCCTTGTACATATGATCCTCTATCCAAAGTAATGTCTAACCAATGCAGTGGTAGAATACTTTAGCAACTTGATGCTGAGCTACAAAAATAAAACAACATGTTGCAACAAGGATCGCAGTGTATGTGACTGTTTCTGGATTTTGTGTGTGTGAATTTAGATGGAATTCCTGCACATAAGATCATGACAGTGTAAACCATGGAAGGATGAATCAGCATCAGGAACTCATTTTAGTGGTGGTAGCAATGGGGAAGCTTGGCAACATCCTGAAGTAGCAGGATCTTATGGCTGTGTTGGAAAACAAAGGCGAACCCAACAGAAAAGCATGTGGCAATACAGAGCAAGGATTAAAACAGACCTGGAAAAGTATAAAGCTCATCGCACATCTGAAAATGAACTTGTTAAGCAACACAAGATGACAATGTTTGAGAAGAAAATGTGCAGTACAGGGGAAATGGCAAGGCTTCACAAGCAACAGTGCATGCAAAGAAAAAGAGATAATTAACCCTTGCTATGCTGCAGACTGATATATCAGTCCAGAATTCCTATATGTTCTGATTCTGTCAGCAGCCTATGGGTTACAAAGTAGTCAGTGCAGAAAGAAGAAAGAGGACAAGACCAGAACCTGATAAATTGACATCACAGTGGAGAGAGCAAAATTGAAAACAAAGGCAAAATATGATCTCAAAAAAGAAGACAAATAAATGAGCAAATGCATATGCTGTATACAAAGAAGATAAGGCACACTTCATGTTCACAAAGTGCAGCAATTGGAACAGACACTGATGTATCCAATATTCAATCTTAGATCAGACCAGTATTCAAGTCCTGTTCCCCTTTGACCCGAGTTGTTTCACCACAGAGCACTGCTGCAGTGCAGAACTCATTTAAAAGTCAAGTTGCTGGGAGAAAAGCCATAGCCAGATCCCTGAAAGCTATGCTTAGCAGTCCCCCAAAATTTGCAGTTATCTCTTCAATTCTATCCAATAGCACACCAAGAAAAAAGCAAGCTATTACAAAAAATGCTTATTGATACCTTATTAAAAGAAACAATTGGATTTTCTTGAAGCAAATAGTTTGCACATATCACTTGAGGCCCTTAAGAAATCTCAGAAGAAGGATGATATAAGAATGAGAAGATTTCTACATCAGTCCTCACTGATAAGAACGAAATTCATAAAGCAAGACCTTCACCAGCAGTTTGGGTTCAGCTGGAATTTTCCTTCTGCTGAAGCCTTCTTACATTAAGATTATATCAGCAAAAGGAAAACATAAAAGGATGCCATACTGCATCAGCAATTTAGGCAGTGCATGACTTTTATCAATGGGGTGATATAGCAAGAGAAATGCCAGTGATGAAGCTTTTTGGTAAGACGAACATGATGGTTAAAAGGCACTTGAAGCATACCTTTCAATCAGCTTATGAACAATTCAAAGAGGAGTACCCAGATTTGCAAGTTGAGTACAGCAAATTTGATAAACTGCACCCTCCAAACATCAGACCAATGGCAAAACATAAATTGATGCAGTGCTTTTGTTAGTACTGCCTTAATATTGATCTAAAATGACACAACCTTGCAGCAAAGTGTACACAGATTAATAATCTGGAGACATCAATAAAAAACAAATTTGAGGCATCTGCATTCATGCTCTGCCCAAAAGAAGGTGAACTCCCCCAGCTATGATGCAGTGATCGAGAATGTGACATTGTGGCATTAGAGGCATTCACAAAAACATTTTTCCCACTATTAAAGGATCACTTAAATTCTACAGTGACATGGAGAAGTTGTAAATTGGATGATGTAACAACAAAAAAGGATGGGGTCATGAAACAACAGAAACCGATGTGGATGAAATAACAGAATGTGGTGATTCACAAATTAATCGAGGAACTGGAGGAAGAACTTGAGCCATTTTCTAAGTATCTTTTCAATGCAAAATGGCAGACAAAGCAGTTTGATAATGTGCAAAGAAATGCATTCAGTGGTTATCTTGTTTGCTGCCTACTGTAGATTTTGGTGAAAACTACAACTGCCACCATCAGAATGAAGCATAGAGTGCCCACTAGACATACAATCAAGCAACGATACAGCCAGTAATTGCACATTACCAATGTCCACCACCCAACTGTGACATGGCTATGAATAACTCCCAGAAGTTTATCAGTGATGACACAAAACATGATTTTCATTCCACTCTGCACTTCGTATGTCTGGCAACTACAGGTAAATACCTAAAAAAATATCAGGGAGTCCACCTGACAAAATTGATTCATTTTTCAGATGATGCATCTACACAATACAAAAGTAAAGGAAACTTTGTTGATGCATCTTTCAAAGAGACATATTTTGGCATTCCATGTGAGAAACATTGCTTTGGAAGTTGCCAGTGGAAAAGGACCATGTGATGGTGCAGTCGGTGTTCTCAAAAAAGTGCTTCTACAGCAGTAACATCAAGAAGAGTAGTGATAAGCAATGCCCATGATGTGTTCCTTTATGGAAAATCATATTTGAACGTCTGAAAAAATTTAGTATGAACATGTACGTGCAAGAAGAACATTCCTCTTTTCTGAAGGAGGGTGAAGTGAACTTCAAATGTTCTGAAAGAAGCAAAGATGAACAGTTCTGCAATAGTAGGAAACCAGAGTGTGAAATGAAAGAGGCATCTTTCTGACATGAAGGATTGTGACAATGAAATAGAGAAAGGGATTATAGAGATATAGGAAGTAAGGATTTTTTTGTTGTTGTTCATATGTTTTGGTCTTATACAGTATATTAATCTGGAAGCTTACAGAAGTCTAATGGAACTCCACCACCCACTCATTCTTTCTCTTTCTTGTGTATTTAATAAAATTAACAGATAAATTGTATGGTTGGAAGCAGTGGAAATATCTTTTTACCATAAGAAATACAGTTTATCCTCTTGGATGTATGTATCCATGTAATGTTTTTGGTATAAAATTTTGAAGAAAAAAATGTTCTGACTTATTTATAGAAACACCTTCTTCCACCCTGAGGAAGGGGTATTTTGGATGTTGGTGGGCTTTGGGCTGTTTTTTATGGCACATTAAACCTTTCTAACCTGATTACACAGAGTGGTGAGTGGTCATTGTATTCCTATTCACTTTGCTGTACAAATTAATCCAACAGACTTGTTCACTCCAGCCAGAGGAATCTTTGGTGAGTGCTGATGTCATTCAAGCAACAGTGGTATAATTTTCCTTCAGGTTCTGTCAGGTTACAACACTCAGTCGCCCAGATATTCAAACTGCGCCACAAAGTAGCACAATAGCAGGAGCAGGTGCAAGAGCAGTGCGCCTATGCGCAACATGCGCGATATTCAAACACAGCGCAGGCCAAGATGCTCTTGCGCAACACAACTGAATATCACACCAACCATGCCATAGCGCAACCAGGGATGCGCAGTGGTACAGGTCTGATGTGCATTAGCACAATCAGGGATGTGCAATGGAACAGGGTAGCAGCACATCAGCACAACCAGGGATGCGCAAGGACAGGATGCAGGGGTGCACCACCCATGGAAGACATGGACAGAGGAGCACGCAGCAGACCAGACAGCACCTCCGCACCCCATGAACCGCACAACCTGAGGTAAGCTGGAAAAACCACCAGCCCATGGACACCAGCAACAATTCCACAGCCAGGGCATGGTGCCCCAGCACACCCCCTGGCAAGCTGTGACCGGAACACAAGAAGGTCCAGCCACCCTGTTCTACACCATCCCACCAATGCAGAGCACACCCTACACAGTGATCCCCAGACACCCTGCCCAGGAGCACTGCCCAACAGTGCATGTCTCCTTATGCATGCCACCACCCCCACTGTGACAATACAATCTTGTGCACCATGGAGCCATGCAAGGCAGCCCCACCTTGAGCACCCTGCAGAGGGTGGCAGCAGCCACTGATGCAACAACTGCAGACATAGTGCCACCCTGCATGGGCCCCCCTGAGGCACAGCCGAGAGATCGACCCTGCGTCGTCATCTGAGGTACCCCGCATGCAACAGGGCCTGCCCTGGACCCCACCACCAGCAGGACAGCATCCCACACACCCACTCAAGCACACACTCTGTCCCAGCACTGGCCCCAACAGCCAGCACAGATGCCCACAGTGGTGCATGGAAGCATGGGCCACACATGATGCAACACAGGGCACGGACAAACACCAACCCATACCCGAGGGCACCCCAACACAGGGACACAATAGTGGGGCAATAAACCCACTGGCATGTGGCCACAGCAGCCATGTACCCACAGCCAGAACCCCTCCATGGCACAGGTGTACCAGCCACCTTGCACATGCACCATGAATCCGTCCACCACCAGCATGCAGCTGGAGCACAAGTGACAGACATTGGAGCACATTCCCTGCAACAGAGACAACTGACAGCATGGAGGGGGAACAACAACAGCAGAGGCCACAGTGCTACCTGAGGCAGATGTGCACCAAACCGGTGACAGGAGGCAATCCGCCATTGCGCCGGGTACAGGGAGTGGCCAGCATGGACAGCCACCACTGACATGCCAGCAGACTGTGCATAGCACAGACATGCAAGGGTGTCAGCTGCACAGGCCATGGACAGTCTGACAGGGGCACCATGGACACAGTGCATGCACCGTGGACCACTGCACAGAGAACAACACACATACCACAGACAGTGACCAAGTCCCCCACCAACATCATAGGTGGGTCCCTGCTGGACACACACACATGCCCAGGCCTGCACCACCCCTGACACCATGCACACCACTGCAGCCAAGCACCTGTAGCCCGCTGAAAATCAGAGACCACTACAGTTGTCATAACAAAATGTATGTATTAAACAAATTCCATAACCAAACAGATTTACAACTATATACAAGGGGGGGAATGGCCACAAACCAGGTGGGGGCGGGCATCGGGCAGGGGTGAACAAATGAGAGAGGGAAGAAGGGGTGTCAGGGTGAGTCTGGGGGGAATTCAACCAGGGGCATAGAGGGCCTATTGCCTGCCCCGCTCTCCACTCCTGTGCCATCTCCGTCCACTGTGGTGCCGGACACTGTCCCACTTCATCCTCTGCAGGATTTTGAGAGTTGTTCTTGCAAGCTGCAGCAGCTCCTGCACCCCTCTCTTGATCGCTGTCCAGCATTGTCCACCTAGGACAAGGGAGCAGAGTCAATACGCATGACTGTCCAGCCCCCTGCAGCCCACCCATTGTGCATGGCAAACAGCCATGGGCCACGCCCCTGTGATGGTGTGCAACCACCCACAGTGACTGCATCCACAAGACCCGCCTACCCAGGCACCCACAGCCATGCAGACCGCTGCACACACCCACTGCCCATGCCCCGCACAGCACCACCGTGGCTGTACAGTGACATGGCTATGTGGTGTGAAGGCAGTGGTACAGCCATGTATCCAGTGCATGCACGGACCACCAGCGATGCCCACCCACACATGCAATGCCACAGGACAGTGCTGAGTATACTGTGTGGCGTGCATGGCGGTGGGGCCAGGTGCTCATGGCCATGCCCCACCACCAACCCTGCAACACAGCATGCACAGATGTGAGAGGAAAAAAGGCACTCACCTGTATCCATTCCAGCTGGGTGCTGCTGTCCCATGGCCCCTCCTCCATGTCCCTGCTGCAGCGCACCAGCCTTCTCTCGCTCAGCTCTGGCTTCCCTCACCCTACGGCGCTCCTCTGGGCCTAGGGTGCAAACACAGAGAGGGGAACATCAGTACAAACCAGTAGCAAAGCCCCCCAGTGTGTGTATTCCCCCACAGCCCAGCCATGCTGCAACCACACCACCACAACCCACACTGGATGGCCCCCACCTCCCTACGGGGTGGACACATGCACACCGCGATACCCGGAAGGACAGACGCTAACAGTGTATGGATGAAACACCTATCTGGCTGTGGCACGGCACCTCGTCGGGCATGTGCCTGTAGATGCTGCAGTCTATCTGGGTCCCTCCGCTGGAGGTCCCCTTACCGGTGGTGACACTGCTCACCGGAATGGGCTTTACCTGTGGCCTCCTCCATGCCCTCTGCAACCTCCTCCCACATGGAGCTGCGTGGCCTATTCAGAGGGTCCTGGCCAAACAGGGCCCCAGCATGGGGCTCAACAATGGCCACAAGATTGGCCAGCTCAATCATGCTCCATTGCTGGGCTCTCCTGCGTGACATTTCTCAGGCAGTCCAGATAAAAAAACAGCACTCTGTAGCGCACGTTCCCCACGTGCAGAGGCTGCGCTGTTCAGCGCTGCCATTCCCCATCACACTGCCACCGAACAGCATGATAGGGGTGCACACATGTGGATGCATGGTGCCTAGGGGGCAAAGGTCGACTGCAGGTTCAAGGGTCTGTCGCACATGGACCGCCACAGCACTACTGGGACTCCCTGTGTGTAGCATGGTAGGGTGCCTGTGTGTGATGCCCTGCAGTGGCCTACCGTGCTGTGGCTCCATGGTGCCTACAGCGCACCAGGGCATGAGCGCCACATGCAAGAACAGTGCACTAGTGCCACTGACACAGTGGTGGCCATGCCCTGCACTGCCTCCTGCACACAGCACGTCATCAGCGCAGCAGGCATCAGCGTCAGCACCCCGGGCATGTGCCATGCAGTGCTTACTGCACACATCACAGAGCTGTGCCATTGCCTGAGCATGCTCAGCAACATTGCACAAGGTGCAACAGTGTGATATTCAGGCAGCATATGCAAATCAGCTCATCAGCAATTCCACAGCACAACCACTGCATTAGCATCCACTTAAAGTTGCAGCTCACCTCATTTGCATGTGTTGAGCTATATAAATGCATCATGGGGATGCAGAGGACATAGTTTGGTATTTCAGTTTTTTGTGGTGGGTTGCATGCTTTTTGGCTGTGTGGACTGTGGTGTGTGAGGTTTGCATGGACTGCACATTCAAAGGTAACACCTGTCATTCCCACAGGCTCTATCATGATGGAACAAAAGGATGAGAAGGAACAGGGACAGGGAGAAGGAGGAGGCCCAACTTCACCTGGGCTGAATCAGATGCCCTGTTTGAGGCCTATCTCAACAGGGAACTGCTGCTCAGCAGACAGCGTGGAATGCCACAGGCCCATGCTGTGGCGTGGGGTGAGGTTGCGTGTACCATGAACCAGCATGGCAGCCACCAGCGGTCTGTGCAGGAGTGTAAAAAGAAGGTTGACACGGACAGGAGGATGATAAAGGATAGGGTGGCTGCCATTAGGGCAGCATGTGCTGCCACCAGTGGTGGACAGCTGGATGTGCCACATCTGACACCACAGGAGGAGTGGGTGGCCAGCAGCATGTGGCGTTGTGCTATAGAGGGCATTCCTGGTGGTGGCTTCCAGATGGGTGGCAGCCCATCACTGTATGGTAGGTCCTGTACTGTCACTGTGTGGGTGGTGTGGGGAATGCCACAGGGTAGGGCAGAGACAATAATGCTACTGTGTTCCCTTATAGCTCCTGAGCATCTACATGGGTCAGCGGTAGTGGGTGTGTCCACCGAGGGTGATGCCCTGGATACGGAGGGACACCCATCCACCTCCACAGGTGTCCAAGGGACAGGACCACTGCATACCTGCCTGTCTGTCCAGACTGAAGATGGTGGTGCCGGTGAGGACGAGGCCCTGCCTGTGTCCCAGCGTGACAGCGCCCACGGACTCCAGCACGCTGGGACACGGACTGGTGCTGGAACCGGCACTGATGATGATGGATCACACATCCTGGACAATGATACATGTGGGACGCAGGATGGTCCCACAGCAGGAAATGGCACAGGCATAGCCATAGGTGGTGCCACCATGGAGGCCTGCGTAACAACACAGTCCCAGCCTGTGCCTGTATGCCCCAGTGGGGCAACACTGGTGTGCATCCAGGCCAGTGGGGCTGTTGCGGCCACTGCGGCAGTGCCAGTGAGCCATGGCAATTGGTAGCTGGAAGGGCAGTGCCAGCAGTCGGCCAATGGCAATGGAGGGGCTGTGTCAGGGGACAGTGGCAGTGCACCACATGTGGACATGCCCCGGCATGGTTTTGGTGTGCAGCACCCATCGTCAAGAGGTGCTGCCCAGCAGGGCCAAGAACACCATGAGGGACAGCATGCCGAACCAGCGGATAACCTTTTTGATGAGCACAGACACCTACTCTAGGCTTCAGTGGATCAGCAGTTGCTGCTTGTGACTGCGGTGGATGCACTCAGTGCAGTTCTGTGCCAGGTAGAGGAGTTGGGCAGCAGAAACCATGGTCTGCTCCTGGCAGAGATGGCCCGGCAGTGGGAGGATGTGACCGCTGCCATTGACAGGTTGACACATGCATTCACAGCTGTCATGGCCACATTGGGCACCCAGTCCGGTGCCCATGCACCACAGACACTGCGTAGTTTCATGTCCACCCCCGTTCCCAGTGCAGTGTGACACCTACTATGTTGACACTGGGTTCGGCTATAGGCATACTGAGCACGCCTGGCACGGGCATGTTCGGTGAGCAGCAGACCCCAGCACGAACACAGTCACGTTCCCGCTGCGTCACCCCTGGGGGACCGTCGGTGCCACCCCATAAGGCCAATGGTCAGCCTGGCATGGCTGGCATGTCTCAGCGGGGCCGCCACGCATCCATGGTGGCCGTGACACTGTGCCGCGTGACTGACCTGTCTCCCACCATGGCCACTGTCTGCCACTCTCCTGTGTGCAGTGTGGTGTGTATCGTGTGATGTATGGGTGGGGTACCTGGCCCTGTACACACACAGTCCCTGTGCACACCCTTCCAGCTGCTGGCCACTGTGGCGTGTGCATGATGATGCCTGCGTTGCGCTGTCCGCCAGTGTGCAATGGTGCCCAGCATCTGAGGCACGCACAGTGATGGCCACTGGGCATGGTCGTGTGGGCCTGTGTGGGGGTAGAGGTTGCATTTGGGGTTGGCGTGCCATCTACCCTTTGTGCATGTCTTGTGATGTGTGTGTGTGTGCGTGTGTGTGTGTGTGCACGTGTCGTGTTTGGCCCTGCCCATCCCTGACGGTGTGTGCTGTACCATGCTCAGACCCATTCCCTTGCCACCATCTGCCCCTGGGTTTCATCTATGCCTGTCTGTGGGCTGTGCCCTTGCCATTGGTGGTTGCACATGGCCCTGTGACGTACCTGTGTTAGCCAAAGTGCTCTTCTGTGATGGTGTCCTGACATCTGGATCAGGTGGGGGTCTCTTCGCCCAGGGGGTGGCTGCCCATCACCGTCTGGACTGGTGTCCTCATTGTCCCCACCACTGTCCCCCTCTTTGACCTCTACGGCTATCCCACAGTCATTGACCATGTTGTGCAGGATGCAGCAGGCCAGGAATAGCCTACAGACCTTCGAGGGGCTGTACTGTAGGGCACCGCCAGATGTGTCCAGGCACTGGAAATGTGCCTTCAGCATCCCAAACACCCACTTGATGACATTCCATGTTGTGGCGTGTGCCTCATTGTACCATAGCTGTGATGGGGTCGTGGGGCACCTGTATAGTGTGAGCAGCCAGGGACGGAGTGGGTGACCATTGTCACCTGTGTGTAGAGGCTGGACATTAGTATGGTGGTCTGCATCACTTTGCCATGGGCCATCAAGGCCAGTACCCATGGCACCTCTGACTATGCACCCCCCCATGTCTGCTCATGTCGTCCTGCATGATATGTATACTCAACCACTAGGTGGCCAGTGGGGGATGTCCCCACTCTCAAACCTGTGGCACAGTGCGGACTGGTGCCAGATGAAGGCATCATGTGTTCCCCCTGGGTGCGTGGCACAGACATTGGTTATGCATCCCCTGGCATCGCACACTACCTGGCAGTTGATGCTGGCATACCCCTTCCAATTTATGTAGGTCACACTGTGCAGGCCAGGTGGCGTGCAGATGGCTACATGGGTGCAGTCAATGGCCCTGAGCATGCCAGGCATACGTGCTACCCTGTGGAACTCTTGTATGTGTGCTGTGCGCTCCACCTGTGTACTGGGAAACGGATGCACTCCGCAGTTTGTGGCAGCAGTGCGCTAAGAATTGTGTGAGTAGGCATGATGCGGCCAACTGGGTTATGCCTGCTGTGTTCCCTGTTGGTCTCTGGAAGGTGCCCGTGGCGAGCAGGCACATGACAGCTGTAACCTTCAACTCCAATGACAGAGCATGGCTCTGTCATGTGGGTGCCTGCATCTCATCACTGCACAGCTCACAGAGCAGCCTCAGGATTGCCCGGTTCAGGTGGTACTGGCCCACAATCTCTGTGACAGAGTAGTGTTCGAAGGTGGTGTGGGCTTGGTACCACCTGTTCTGTGTGTACCACCAACAGACCCTTCCAAGGCTGAGCCCTCCTGCTGCCTGCCTTCTCACACCCCTCATTACCACCTCCATCTGGAAGGTGGCGCTGGCCATGTCCCTGGCTGGTGTTCCCCCCGGCAGCTGTTATCCCGTTCCCCCCACTGTCCATTTATGATGCTCCCCCTGCACTGGGTACTCCTCCAGCCTTTTGCTGCGGCTGTCCTGCCTACTGCCACTGCCCTCAGTCCACTGTGCCACTACCCTAGCACTCCTTCACAGTGGCACAGGCTCCCCACTCCTTTCCTATTCCTGGTTAACTCCAGGTGTGCCCTGTCCTGCTCCTGCCCACTGCTACCCTCTGCCTTGTGCCTGTCTGTTCGCTCTCATCTGTGGCTTCCCTGTAGTGATCTTGCACCTCTCTCTTGATCCTTTTTATTTTGGATCATTTCAGATGTAGCGCAACTTCTGCTAGCTCCCCTATTGCGCATAGTGCATGTTGTTGAATATCGCACTGTGCATGTTATTCATGGTTCCTCCCCCTACATTTGCGCATGCATTCATTAGTATTGCGCTCTTGCACATTGCAGCTTGCAAGGCGTGGCTGTCTCCCACTGAATATCGCACAGTGGCGCATTTCCATTCTTGCGCTGGTGCATCTCTGTTGTGCATGGCGCATCTCTTTTGAATATCTGGCCCAGTATATTCAATTGTGAAATGGCAAAAAACAATAGTCTTTTTTACCAGTTTTCTAATGGGGGCTTTCATTAAAGGACTTAAGCCAGTCCAAAAAAGGTAAATATCTGACAAACAGGTTCCCTGGGTTAATCACTAACCTTTTGAGCAACTTATCAAGCCCCCAAAAAAACTCTCATATTCTAAAAACTGTAAATTTTGTTTTACAGTGGTCTCTTTTGAGGCCTGAATGCAGCCACTAAAACTCCCTCCTTATATATTCTTTTCATATTCACTCCCTTTGCTAAGGTTTCACAGTACAGTACTTACAAAATTGCAAGAAGTGTACATCTACTGTAGTATCTCTCCCCAAATGTATAGTCCCACAAAAATGTATACCTCTATCCTGGCCCTTCCTTCTAATTATTTCAAAACATTCTGACACACCTCTCTTGAGATTCTGGCTCTAACTTTCACCATTGTTATAACCTATGACCTTTCTCCCACACATCTCTTGAACTGTATACTTATCACTACAGTTCACCAAAAATGTGTACCTCTGCACCTCTCAAATAATTCTGCATGCCTGCCTAAATCTATCCCCTCACCATTGATATTTCTGCTCTAACCTGCACCCATCCCAATGTTTGCATGCTCACCCCTCAAAGAATTTGTACTCCTACACTGCCCCAAAATTTGCATCCCATTCCTACTCATCTAAGATGTGTGCCCTTCTGTGCAGGTCCCACATTTATACCATATGGATTTTTCCAACCATTTGTAACCCCTACATCATGACTGCTGAAACTTGCATCTCCCATGCACAGCCCAAACCTGCAACCTTCCACAGGTTTGTTCACACCACCCAACAAGAAATAGATGCCTCCTACCTCAATTTCTATCCAAAATTTGCACCCTTGCCCCATGAACCTTCAAAGCTTTTATCCCTGCCCCAAACGGTGCAAATTATTTACCCTGCCTCTACTCAGGATTTCTTCCCTTCTCCTGTACCATCCCAAAAGTCATTCCACAATCCACACACTTTCACAAACTTTTTACTCCATTCCCTGTACAAGTAGCAAGATTTTAAGATTACCAAAAATCTGCATTTCTTCTCTTGCAACCCTCATGCTATTAACACACCTACCGCTAAACCTTTCCACAAATTAGTACCAATTGCCCCACACTACTCCAAAAATATGGATTGTTCCTTTCACACACACTACTCTCCCAGCCAGTTGTACAGTTTAAGAGATGTGAGACGGTACAGAAACAAAATTTTGGAAGCATCCCTTTTTCAGCAGGGATGCAAGTATATATTTTAGGTGGAGTGGAACTACAAATTTTAGAAGGGTGCAACAAAAATGTTGTTGAGAGATACAGGGATGCACGTGTTAGTTATATGAGGTGTGTTACAAATATTGAAAGGTGCAAGTAAAAATTTTAGAGGGGTGTAAGTACAATTTTTGGGAGGGGTGCAGAGATACAATTACAACATTTTGGGAGGGGTTTTGGGGAAAGTACTGTACAAAGTTTGGGAGGTATGAAGGGGTACAAGCACAAATTTTAAGAAGGGTACAGCTGTGCAAGTACAAATTTTGGTGGGGTTTCAGAGGTATATGTACAAATCTGGAGAGGGGTGAAGGAAAACAAGTTCAGATTTTGGGAAGAGTGCTGGGAAACAAGTTCAAATCTTAGGAAGTGTGCAGGGGTTCAAGTACAATTTTTGGGAAGTAATGAGAGGTACAATTTCAACTTTTTTGAGGGGTTCCAAGGGCAAATACTGTACAAAGTTTGGAAGGTATACAGGGGTACAAGTACAAATTTTAGGAAGGGTAAAGGTTTGCAAGTACACATCTTGAGATGGTGCAGGGGTGCAAGGACACAATTTGGGAGGGCTGCAGGGGTACACATACAAATTTAGGGAGGGGTACAGGAAAACAAGTTCAGATTTTGGGATGGATGTGGGGAAACAAGTTCAGATTTTAAGATGAGTACAGGGGTACAAGTACAAATTTTGGGAGGTATATAGGGGTTCAAGTGCAGATTTTGGGAGAGGTACAAGTAAATGTTTTGTGAGGGGTGCAAGGGTACATATACAGATTTTGGGAGGTGTGCAGAAGGTACAAGTATAAAAGTTGGAGGTGTGCAGGGGTTAAAGTAAAAATTTTTGGAAGTCTGTATAGGTTCAAGTGCAAGTTTTACGAGGGGTGAAGGAGTACAACTTCAAGTTTTAGGATGGGTGCAGGGGTACAAGTACAAATTTTGGCAGGGGTGGAAGTACAAGTTTTTTGAGGGAGTAGGGTACATATACAAATTTTGGGAGGTGTGCAGAGGATACAAGTATAAATTTTGGGTGGTGTGCAGGGGTTAAAGTACACATTTTCAGAGGTGTGTAGGAGTTCAAGTGCAAGCTTTAGGAGGGGTGGAATGCAAATACAAGTTTTAAGATGGGTGCAGGGGTGCAAGTACAAGTTTTGGAAGAGGTGAGGGGTACATGTACAAATTTTGTGAAATATGCATGGGTACAGCTAACGAATTTTGGGAGGTTTGCACTGGTATGAGTTTTGGGGGTTGTGCAGTGGTAGAAGTACACATTTTTGGAGGGGTGTAGGGTACAAGTACACATTTTGGTAGTTGTACAGAGGTATGAATACAATTTTTGGGAGGGGTGCAAGTTACATTTTTGGGAGGGGTACAGTGGTGCAAGTACAAATTTTGGGATGGATGCTGGAGTACAAGTACCTATTTCTGAGGGGTGCACGGAAACAAGTTCAAATTTTGAAAGGGGTGCTGGGGTACAATAAATTTTGTGAGGGGTATGTGTTAATACATATTTGGCGCAGTTATGAATGGATTCATGCATATTTTGGGAGTTATGCAGAATGTAAAAGTATATATTTTGGGAGAGGTGCAGGGGTGCAAAAGCAAGTTTTACGAGTGGTGCAGGGTACAAGTACAAATTTTGGGAGGGGTATAAGGGTACAAGTAACAATTTTGGAAAGGGGGTAATGAAACAAGTTCAAATTTTGTGAGGGGGTTGAGGAGTACAAGTACAAATTTTGGGAGGGGTGAAGAGGTACAAGTACAAATTTTGAGAGGTGTGCAGAATGTGCAAGTACAAATTTTGGGAGGGGTGTGAGTACATGTTGTGGATGGAATGCAGGGTTACATTGTTCAGATGTCATGTGACCCCTGTCCTGCAGGCTCTTCACTGGCTGCCTGTCATGTGGAGGATCATCTTCAAGGTGGGTTTGCTCACCTACAAGACCTTATATGGGCTGGGCCCTGGCTATCTGGCTGATCTCCTTACACCTGCCACCTCAGTTCATTCCCTCCACTCCTCGACTCGGTGCCTCCTTGCTGTTCTCAGGTCAGCCGGAAAACTTCTGGCGACTGCACTTTTAGTATCACTGGGCTGGCCCTGTGGAACACTTTTCCAGCTGTGGTCAGGGAGGCCCCAAAAGTCAAGTCTTTTAAAAAGGGGCTAAATGCTTACTTGTTTTGTCTCTCTTTCCCCGAAAAAGGAGATTAACCTGCACTAATTATAAGAGTATATTTTAATTATTCTGAGATTTATTTATTGTTGGAATTTCTTGTTGTTTACATATGCTATTTATAGAGTTTTTGTGCTGTTTGACCTTACCTGTTTTTAAGTAAAGCTCCCAGAGCCCCAGGGATTGTGCGCCGTTTAAAACTGCCTTTCCCTGCCTTGCCTATAATTTATGGAGGTGTTCAATGGTACATGTACAAATTCTCTGAGGACTGCAGAGGTGCAAGTAAAAAATCTGGGAGGGGTGCAAGTACAAATTTTGGAGGGGTGTAGGGGTGCAAGTATAAATTGTGGGAGGGGTTTAAAGGTACAGGTATAAATTTTGGGAGGGGTTCAAGCACAAGTTGTGGGAGGCTTGTCAAGGTAAAAGTTCAAACTTTTGGAATGGTGCAGCAGTACAAGTATAAATTTTGGGAGGGGTGCAGGGGTACAAGTACAGATTGTGTGAGGTGTGTAAGGATTCAAGTGTAAGTTTTAGGCTGGGTATATGCAAGTTTTGATGGGGTATGGGGCACAAGTACAAGTTTTGGGAGGGGTGCAAGTACAGCACACATTTTGGGATGGATGCAGAGGTACAAGTACAAATTTTGGTATGGATGCTGGGGCAAGTACAATTCTGGGAAGGGATACAGTGGTGTAAGTACATATTTTAGGAAAGGTGCAGGGGTACGAGTGCACACTTTGAGAAGTGCAAGTTCAACTTTCAGAAGGGTTGCATGGGTGCAAGTGGCAATTTTGGGAGGGGTGTAAGTAATTTATAGAGGGAAGTGCAACTGGTCTACATTTGGGAGGCAAGCAAGGTAGACGGACACATATGATATATTGAGGTGTGGGCTAATGTACAATTTTGAAATGGGGTGCAAAAGATGTGGGTCATATATTTAGGGTACAGGAGTAAAAGTGCAAATTTTGAGAGAGATGCATTCAAGGTAAAAGTGTTGTAAGGGTGCAGTAATGGGTGTGCACATTTTGGGAAATATGAATAAAGGTCTATCATTGTCAGAGGACATGGATGCATTACAAATTAGGAAGAGGTGAGAACATAAGTAAATGTATTAAAAGTGTTATAAGGGCAGTGTTACAAATTCTGGGAGGAGGAGAACCCATTACAGAGAAAATAAATAAAATGTTTAGAGTGTCGCAAAACCTCATCAAATGGGTTGAATCAAAACAGAACTGTATTTACTTTAGGTTAGTCAGTCAGGAAAATGGAAAACAAATCTGAGTGACCTGTTAATGTTTGAGCACAACGTCTCTTTTAACATTATCCCCAAAGTTTTACTGATTAGCCTGTGAAAGGTATTAGATATTTCATATCTTGTAGTATATTTAAAGAGCAGCTGACATCTTCAGGATATCTTTCACAAAACATAATAACCCTGAGCAAGTCACTTAACTTCCTTGTGCTCCCAGGTTGCACCTGCAAACAAGCTTTCAGCTTAGTGTGTCTCACCTGGTAAAATAATTGGTAAAAAAAAATAAATTAGACACAGTCCAACTTGTGTTTCACATTAGTTCTGTATTTCTCCTCTTCACTGTTTATTATTGAGGTCATTTGCATCTAAACAGGATCTTTGCTGCTGAAGAGTTAATCTATTCCCATTGCTTTCTCCCTGAGGTCACAATACACTGCTTGTGACATCACAGTTACTCCCATGGGAATAGATTGTGATGTCACAACAGATGATCATGGTTTGAAGTAGGGAGTCAGCTACAGAGGCAGATGAATGCTAACAGACAAAGATCACACATTCCTGCAATTTTCCTCAATAATAAATAACGGAGGAGAAATCTATAGAACACATGTGGAATGCAAACTGAATTGTACCTAATATTATGTCCTTTAAAGTTTTCTTTGAGGCGTCAGCAGCTCTTTAATGCTGTTTGAAGTGACAACTGATTTTTGTCACTTCAAATTCTGATGTATTCTGTGTACACTAAGCTACCAGGACCCTGAGGAAAATTATGTAATTCTTGTTTAAATGACATCACCACCCACGTAAGATTCCACTAACTGGTCTGAAAAAGCCTGAGGGCCTTTCTGTGAGCCATCAATTAAGAGTGGCAATAACACAACATTTATACAAACACACAAAGAAGCTAGCAGAATAAGGCTATTTGGTCTATCTAGTCTGCTCATATTGCATGGTACAAAGCTTAAGCTACTAATTCTACCCTCTTCCCACTCCAACTCCTTTCCGTCTTCCCCTCCCCTGACCCTAACTTTCCCCTTCTACAAAAGAAATTGCAATTCCTGCAAATTGTTTGAAATCTATAAAGCCAGGTAGTCCTTTTATTGATAAAAAAGGTTTATTTTTAAAATATATTTGCATTTGATCTTTAAAGAGCAGTAGCACCAAAAACAGTAATAGGAAGTGTTATTTATGTTTAAAAGAACATAGAAACATGGACAATGATAGCAGAAAAAAGACCAGCAGTCCATCCAGTCTGATCAAGTTCCCTAATAAGCCCTGGGACCTACTGTTCCTCCAATGTCCTAGTCCTCCCCACACCCCACCCAATTCTCCTCCTTTATTCTGCTGCCCTGAGCAACCACTATATCCTTCATTCTGTCCCAACTGGGTTTGAAACCAGTAATAATTTTCACTCCCACCACATCAGCAGGTTCCATGGCTCCACCATCTTTTCTGTAACATAGTACTTCACGTGTCTCCTGAACCTCCCGCCTGTTTGTTTCCACTCATGTCTATGTGACCATGACTTAGTATTTAAGCTAAATAGTTCCCTGCAGGTTCACCTGGTTAATTCCTCTTAGGAAATGGAAGGTCTCTATAATATCTCCTATCTCCCCTCCTTGTCTCCAGTGAATACATGTTCAGCACCTTGAGGCACACCTCAAAGGATCTGTCCAGCTGGCCCTAAATCACTTTTGTTGCTCTACGCTGTACCATCGCCACTCAATCCCCATCCTTCCTGAGGTGAGGACTCCAGAACTGGATGCAGTAATCCTGGTGAGGGCCCACCAGCGATCTATATAGGAGAAGTATTACCTCTCACTTTCTGGTATCAATACCCCTCTAGATACATTCCAGCACCTTGCTTGCCTTCCTATAAGCCTTGCTGCACTGATTTGATTCCTTTAGGGAGTTGCTGATGACAACTCCAAGGTGTTGTTCCTCAGCCATTGTACAAAGCCAGTTGTAACTTTTTTTAATTTTAAAGTATTTTGCTTTTCTCATAATTGAAGTTTTCTATCTGATAGTATTAGATGTAAATCATATTGAAGCAGAGTATTCTACTGGAAGCTGAAATACATAGAGTTGTGTCCTACCATACCTAATAAGCATGGCGATTGCCACTGTGATAGCATCACAAGCAAGCAGATCAGTTTCTTGGAGGAAGCCAGGCTCACTAAAATAGGGAAAACTCCTAGGCTTGGAGTATGGATAAAACAACTTTATGAAAAAGTTGCACAGCAGAGGTGACCTCCTGCCACCACCAACATTTCACAAAATAGATAGTGCTTTATCATGGTGTCCTGCAGTACAGATTGACATCCCTTATTTAAACCAAGTCTTTATAGAAACATAAAAACTGTTGGCAGATACAGTAAGGACTGCTAGGCCAATCCAGTCTGCCCTTAAGCCATACACTGGTTTATGGCCTCTGACCTAATTTGGTGAACTGCTTACTGCCACTCCTGCCCACTTCTAAGGTTCTCTTAAGCCTGTCCAAGGCATGTTTAAATCCCTCCACTGTGCTTGCTCCCACCACCATCGATGGCAGGCTATTCCATGTGTCTACCACCCTCTTTGAGAAGAAAAACTTCCTCATGTTTCCCTTTAACCTGCTGACTTCCAACTTCATATCATGCCTCCTCTTTCTTGTACTCCTCCTATATTGGAAAAAGTCTCCCCCCTGCACCTTGTTTATGCCCTTTAGGTACTTAAATGTGTCTATCATGTCTCCACATGCCCTTCTATCCTCCAGTGAGTACATATTGAGGTCCTTTAATCTCTCCTCATGTGTTTTCTGCTGCAAGCCCTGTACCATCTTAGTTACCTTCCTCTGGACCTCCTCCACTCTGTCAATGTCCTTGTGAAGGTGCAATCTTCAGAACTGCACACAGTACTCCAGGTGAGGCCTCACTAGTGTTTTTTACAATGGCATCACCACCTCCCACCTTCTGCTAGTGATACATCTGCTTATGCACCCCAGCATGCCACTGGCCCTCCTTGTAGCCTTTGTACTCTGCTTGAACACCTTTACGTCATCTGAAATGATAACCCCCACAGTTCCCTTTCCTCCCCAGTGATCGTCAGCAGCTTCCCCCCATCCTGTAGCCCTTCCCAGGGTTCCCATATCACAGGTGTATTATTTTGCACCTCTTTGAATTAAACATCAGCTGCCACAGCTCAGATCATTTTTCAAGCTTCCCCAGGTCCCTCCTCATTTTCTCACCCCATCTCACGTATCCACCCTATTGCCGATCTTGGTGTCATCAACAAACAGGCAGACCTTTCCCTTCAACCCTTCCGCAATGTCACTAATGAAGATATTGAACAGGACTGGCCCAAGGACTGACCCTCGAGGTACCCCCTCTGGTCACTCCCCTTTCCCCTGATGGGAATCCATTTACCACCACCCTCTGCCTCCTGTCTGTTAGCCAGTTCCTAACCCAGTTTACCACTTTATGCCCCATGCCCAGGCTATCCATCTTGTTAACCAACCTTTTATGTGGGACAGTGTCAAAGGCCTTACTGAAGTCGAGGTAGGTGATGTCTACCACCCCCTCAATTCACTTCCTTCATCACCCTTTCAAAAAAATCTATCAGATTTGTCTGACATGACCTCCATGCTGTGAATCCATGTTGCCTCGGATCCAGGGCACCATTGGATTCCAAATGTGCAACTATTCTTTCTTTAAGCAGTGCCTCCATGACCTTACTCACTACTGAGGTGAGACTGACTGGTCTATAGTTCCTCACTACCTCCCTAATACTGCTTTTGTGTAGAAGGACTACATGTGCCCTCCTCCAGTCCTCTGGAACCACTCCTGTGTTGAGCGACTCAGTGAACAAGGCTGCCAGAGGTGCTGCTAGCTCTTCTTGCAGCTCCCATAATATCCTCGGGTGTATGCCATCTGGCCCCATTGCTTTGTCCACCTTCAGCTAAGTGAGCTCCTCTAGGACTCTCTCTCTGCGCTTTGACTGGACTTGTGTTTATCTCTCCCCCCTTCATATCTGTTACCCAGTTGTGGTCCCTAACCCTTCCCCTCTTTAGTGAATACTGAACAGATGTATTTATTCAGTATTTCAACTGTCTCCAGGTCCCCCTCCTTACATTAACCATTATCCCCTCTGCCATACAATGCCTTGTCCCCTGTTTTCACCATCTGTGCTAATCTTTCTTTGGTCTGTACCTTTGTGCTTCTTACAGCTTTCCCTGCTTCTTTCAGCTTCTTTAGGTATACCTCCCTGTCTTCCTCCCTTTGAGTCTCCTTATACTTCCTGAAAGCAGACCTTTTGGCCCTTATCATTTCTGCTACCTCCCTCGAGAACCATAGTGGGTTCCTCCTTCTGTTGCCTTTGTTTACCATCTTTGTGCATTGGCTGGTCACCTCCTCCATGGCTTTCTTCTGGCATTCCCACTTCTCCTCGACTCCCCCTCCTATCTCCCTCTTTGCCAGGGCCTCCTTGATACACCTCCTCATTTTAGCAAAATACACCCTCTCAACTCTCTGAAGTTCTCCTGCACCTGCTCTGTGCTTGCCCTGATCTTGGATATGTCATTCGTTCCCAGGTGGATGACAACCTCCAGCCGCTGTCTCTTAGCTACTGCTTTTGTGATCCTCAGGATCCACTCCACCTGCCTCTGGGCAGTGCCTCTTGGAAGGCACTTAACCTCCCTAACTTCCCTTCCATCTGTGTCCAGAACCATCCCCCTGAAAACTGAGTCCCCCATAAGGAGTAACTTCTTCTTCCTTTGGGGTCCTCTGCCTCCCACCACTGGGTCTCAGTCTTGGAGGACCCTCATCTTCTTCCTGGTTGCAGCCTTTGGATCCCTTGCAGGATTCTTCCACTCCTCCAAGACAGTGTAGGAGTTCTTAAGCTGGACCGGATGGGTGATGTACCTCTGCTCCCCACCAGAACCTCCCTGAGCCCACTGTAGTCCACCCTGCCATCTGCCTGGGCAGTCATTGTGGCACTGACTGGTGACAGGGTGGCCTCTGTTTGGGGATGAAGGTCTCCAGTGCTCCTGCTAGCTCAGCCTGGAGACTGGCCACCTCAACCCTCAGCTCAGAGATCTGCCTGCAAATGGGGCAGCACCGCAGTACTCAAGAATGTCCTTCGGAAGACTGCTGCTCCACACCCAGTGCTGCATGCTCTTGTTTTGATCTGTGTGCATCCCCTGCTTTTAATGCTATCTGACCAGTCCTGCTAATAAAACTGGACTCCCAGTGTGCTTTTCTCTATTGCCTTTTTTTATTTTATACTCAGTCTCCAACACACCCACATGCTCTCTAGTCCTCTCCTGTCCCCAAAGGTTGTCTTATCTGTCTGTGCCTGTCCTGTGTGATGGTTGGAAAAGTCAATTAATGGGATACCTATAAAGGTGAACCCATCCAGGGGTGGGTGGGATGGGGGATGGGGGGATGGGGAGGGTGAGTTGGGCATAGCCCCCTGCTGTGGAAACAATCACAAACTCAAGCATCCCTAATTTTCATATGATTTAATAAGGTTGCCTAACTGTGTAATCTAAATAGGTATCTTTATTACATACATCATATACCATACCCAATGAAAATGACAGTGTATCTCTTTAAAGACTTGGTTTAAATAAGGGATGTTAATCTGTACTGCAAGATGCCCTGATGAAGCAATATTTATTGTGTGAAATGTTGGTGGTGACAGGAGATCACCTTTGCTGAGCAATTTTTTAATAAAGATATTTTAACCATACTCCAAGCCTAGAAGTTTTGCCTATTTTAGTGATCCTGGCTCTCTCCAAGAAACTATGTTCTAATATGCCTGAGGCTTCTAAAATTGAACCAGTGCTACCAAGTGAAGTGAGATAAGCATGGAGATCACTACTGTGACACCATTAATGACTTATCTGTGAAAACATGAGTGGCTCTTCCTGGTCCTACAAGATTCAATAATCAAAAATCATAATTCTGTTTAGGTACAGCATGAGGCATATATAGGGGATACGTGATGGGTGGGTGTGGAATATGCCAGATATCTGAATGAGTGGATAGTGACCTTGGGTAACCTCATGAGTGGTGGAGCATAGTGGAGTCACAAGTGATTGTTACTGAGGTCACTGTCCACAAGTTCATATATCTAGGATATTCCACACCAGCCCATCATGTGAACAATATATAGAATAGGGCTCCTTTTCTGGATTGATTTTGTGGTTGGTATTGCTGCAGTATATTTGTTTGGTTGTTGTGATTTTGTAGTGGGTTTCTATAGTTGTGTGGTGTTCTTACGTGGTTGTGTTGCTTTGCTGTCTGGTTGGTTGTTTTATGTGGATTGCATGTGTATGCCTTGATTGGCTACTCATGATGTAATTGCTTAGGTTGTGCAACTATTGGTTGATGTGGTTAGGTGGTCGGATTTATCATATGGTGGTGTTTCTGCATCTAGTGGAGTTCTGATGTGTATTTCTTTTTTGTATTATTTCAGTGTTTATTTTTGTATTTTTTGGAAGTGTTTTATGCAGTGGTATAGGTGAGGTACTGGATAGTGTGGTGATTTATTGCCGTTTATTCAGTGGTGCTGTGTTGGCTTGGCTGGGTTTATTTTTTTGGGGTGGTGTTTGTGATTTTTACTTTTTATTTTTGTTTTCAGATGCATCGTTTGTTAATTGGGGTGTGGTTTTATTTGTTTTATATATGTGTTCTTGGGTTTCATTGCAGCATCTTTTGGGTGTCAAAGCATTTCTGTCTTGTAACTTGCTCGTCTTTTGGTTGTTTAGTCTGAATCCATGTCTGTTTCTATTACTTGTGGTCTCTTCTTCGTATTGGTAGCATATTGGTGTTAAGTGAAAATATTGTTAGTGGGCTTGTGTTTCTTTGGTTTGTTTATTTTATAATATGATGTTTATTATTAGGTCTCACCTTGAACAATGGTAAATGTCATGTTTGTTACTTTGATGGTGGCGTTGGAGAAGTAGTCTGATATGGTTTCTTTGTAGTTGGAGTTATGGCTGTTTTTTGGGTTTGTATATTTTATGTCTTTTGTATTTGATGGTGTTGGCTCGCAGCTTAGGATATTAGATATTTTGTGTTGCTTCTGTTAGTTTATGTGGGAGTAGTAATTTAAAGACTGTAGTTCTCTGTGTTCTGAAATTTGTATGATACCTGTGGTTGGAACCCCGCTGTCTGAGCCCTTTTGAATCATGTGTTTCCTTATGGAATGATTTGTCAGTCTTTTCTCTGTTTCTATTCCAGCTCAGGTGATCATGTTTTTTACCACTTCTGGCCATTGAGACACCGGCAGCAGTGTGCACAGCCCCCTGCAAAAGGAGGGAATGGTGACATGGAAACATGGCACCCTAATGACCAGATGCACTGCTGCTGGCGCCCTGAATGGGTGGAACCATTTTGCACAATGCTTCCGATAATGTTGATGCCCAGGGGCTGTTTTTTTGTACCAGGTAGTTGGGTATTGTGATTTTGGTTGGTGATTTATGGTTAGGAAGAATGGAGTGTCACTATGCAGGGATTTTTCTGGTCTTTTGGATCTGTATCAAGTTCAAGTTTATTGCAGGAAAACTCCATTGAGAAGCCTCATTCACAAGGAGGTCCTGATACATACAACAATGAATAACAGAACAGATATATACAAATATTGAAGGGCATACAAGGGATTACAGATTTACATAGTCATGACAACAAAGGTTGTTGGCAGCAATACAATAGTACAGTAACATTGGGTAAAAAGGTTAACAGCATATACGTGACAGTGGTGCTTAGATTCTGTATGACATATACACAAGGGGATGGTATGGTCAAGGGATGGGGAAGTGGGAGAACGCTTGGGTGTTGGTGTTGGAGTTATAAGTGCTAATGCAGGAGACATAGTGTGAGGCACCAGTTAAGGGGGTTAGATGGTGACTTGACTAGGTACAGGGGATTAATGGGGGGGTGAAACCTTGAGAAGTGGGGGCGATGAGGGAGAGGGGTAAGGTTTGGAGGGAATAGAGTGTTCAGCTCCTGGGGCACTAACACACAGTGTTAAATGCTTTACTGGCCAAGTTCTTAAAGTGGTTCATGGGGACAAGCTCAATTAGCCTATTAGTGGACTGTATTTTATGCCAAATTGAGGGAATCATGAAGCTGATGGCACCTTTGCTGTGATTAGCATGTATATAAGGCAGTTTCTGACTGGGCATTTATTTGGGTGATTTGTCTCATAGGCTTGGGGTTTTATGTTTCGGATATCTTTTGAGTTGGTTCTCAATCTGGTTTTGGTTTGTCTTTCCATGGTATATTTCATCTATCTGTTGTTTTGTTCATTTGTTTTTAGACTGATGTCTCACCACTTTAAATTTTTAGTTTCTGTTTTGCCTCATATGCCAAAATAGAGGGTTACTGTTAGCCACATGGGGTTTTAGAGCAAGTGGACATCATGTGGTCCTAGTTGGTGTTGTTCGTATAATTTTCTATGATACTGTCTGTTATTACATCTGCTGCCATTGGTTGGTTCCCTTTACCTTGCTATTTTAGTTGTTTTTATTTGGCTTCCTTGACTTCTCTTGTTTTAAGGAATTTGCACAATGTAGTTAGTGATTCTGGATATTGTTTGTCTTTCAGGTGTCTTTCAACATGTTGGAATATGGATCTGACTGTTAAGGGTTCATGTGGGCTGCCATTCTTTCTGTGACAATTTATGAAGTAATGGCGTAATATTGAATCTAGTGTTTCCAGTGGTATTTGGTGGATAGGTGTTATATTCATTTCATTAGCTAGGTATTTCTTTAGGTTGAGGATGCCTGATTCCATTTTTTGTGTGTGTGTTTGCATTTTTGCTGCTTTGAGTGTATTGTTATATGTAGTTGTGATCATTGTATTCCATACAGAAGTTTATTTCTTGTTCAGCTTGCAGGTCCTGTGTTTTTTGTATGTTCTAATTTTCATCTGGGTCTAATAGTGGTTCTGTGTCATTTTCTAATTGTGTTAGGATTTCTTGTATTTCCTCTTTATGGTCTTCATTTATCTGTTCCATTATTCGTTTTATGATGTCCATGTAGTCTTTCTGTTTTTTTTTTTTTTCATTTTCAATTTGCACTTTATGGTTGTTCTGTGGTCTGCTCTTTATTGTGTCTTCTAAGTTTTTTCCAGGTGTCTGCCTGCTGGTCTTTTTTTTATCACTGTATTTTCTATTTCTGGACTACCTGAGGATGCTGTGCTTTTTCTAGTGCTGTCCAGTAGACTGAGGTGTGTATAATAATTTCTTTTGCACTTCTGAAAGTAGAATAGTTGTGCAGGTGTTTGACATGTCTGCTGTGATTTATTTGGTGGTGACGTATCTACCATGCTGTTTACGTCTGATTATTTCACAGTGCAAACATCACTGCACATTTATACAATGTTAGTGAGAATACATGTGTATTTATGTTATCATGTATTGGCTCACCCCTATTGTATAGAACTGGATAGTCCAGCCTCCAGACAGAGGACTGTTCCCCACATTATGCCTGGTATGGGCAGATTGAATATTGTCTAATTACCGAAGTTGCAAGCAACTACGTTTAAACATTGGTCTCAGTTTGAGGGAATGCACTGGCTCTGTAAAACAGTAATGATGTCAGGGCACATTAATGCTGATTTGAGCAATCATAAAAAAAACTGAGAAGCACCATGCTACACAATCATCAAGATTCATAAGAAAATTTGCAACGATGTAACATTTCCTTTTTCTTGCAGCTTGGTGCTGCATCCAAAAGTAGTGGAGTATGTAGTCATCAAAGCATAGAAGTTGACAGCAGGAGACCGAAGGTCCACCATTTCTGCTCTTCTTATACTAACTCATCCCTACTAACCTACTGTGCTGATGGACTGCTCCCTCCTCCCCCGATCCCCAACCATTAAGTCCAATGTGGACCCCCTGGGGATTCTGAGTTCCCTTACCCTGTCCCAAAGGTATTTAAACCCATTTATGGTAGCTGCCCCCACCACCTTTGCTGGCAGCCTGTTCCACAGTTATACCAATCTCTCAGTGAAGTAGAACATCCTCACATTTCTCCTGAACTTATCACTCCACCAAACTCCAGTTATGATCACTAGTGGTTGCATCCCATTCCTTACAAATATGTCCTCAATATTCAACTTGTTTATATCACTGAAAAACTTAGATGTTTCTCTGCTTCAGCCTGGTATACAATGAATACATATTTAGGGCTTCCATCAAATCCTCATAGAATCTTTTCTGCTAGCCCTGAATCATTTTGCTGATCCTTCTCTGTACTGACCCTAGTTTATCAATGTCTTTCCTCAGGTAAGGACTCCAGAACAGGACTCAGAACTCCAGATAAGGCTTCACCAGAATTCTGCACAGTGGCAGAATCACCTTGCTTCCCCTACTGTCAAAATTCCCTCCCTATACACTCCTGCATCCTCAGTGCCTTCCTGCATGCCTTGTCACATTGACTCATTTGCTTGAGGGAGTCTGACATTGTTAGGATGTAGATACAACCTTTTGAGGTGGGGAGGCAGAGGTACTGTGGGTCACCCTGGAGATTGGGAATGGAGTCACTACTCACAATGGAGTGATCTACAGACCTCCAGCACATGGGGAAGAAATAGATAAGGTACTGGTGGAAGCCATTTTCAGGATGCAGAAAGAGGGTGATGCTGCTGGTGGGGGACATGGACCTGACAGATGTAGACTGGAGCCTCCCAGCAGTGGCTTCAGCTAGAAGCAGGGACATCATGAACTCTCTGCAGGGAGTGTTTCTTGGCAACTAATCAGTGAACCCACTCATGATGTGGCAATACTGCTCCTGGTACTCACTAATAGGGACAGCACTGCAAACATCAAGGTGGGAGGCCACCTTAGAAATAGTGATCACAGTATTGTGTGGTTCCATATAAGGATGGCAATGGAATCGAACCACACAAGAGCAAGGGTCCTGGACTCCAGGAGGGCAGATTTTATAACGATGAGTGAATGCCTCAGGGATGACCTGGCAGTGGTGGTGATGGCCTGGGTGACATGGAGGAACAGTTGTGAGAGCTAAAAGACAGCATAGTAAAGGCAACAAACCTCTGTGTTAAACAAGTGAGCATAAGCAAGAGGACAAAGAGATTGTTATGATTCTGGAAAGAGGTGGCTGGAAAGGTTATGGCCAAAAAGGTTAGCATTCAGAAGGTATAAGGAGATGTGCAGTGAGGAGGATAAGGAGGTGCATTAAGGGAAACAGAGGAAAGTAGGGAAAGCAGTAAGGAGCACAAGGGAAAAAACTGAAGAGGCAGTAGCCCAGGAGGTAATAGGGTTGCAGCAAAATGTAGTTTCACCTGTGAAATTCCAGTGAAATTGGCAGTTTCACCAAGCAAAACATTTCGTGAAATTGGACATTTACAGCAAAATTTCACCGGTAATTTTCTCTTCCGACAGCATGTTTTCACCTTACATTAGTATCAGGCGAAATTAGGAAAAAATGCTTGTTACTTGACTTACTCTCTCTATCAGACTGCTGGTAACATGGGTGGCTGTACTTAGGCAGGAAGCCAGACTAAATCTACTTCTTTTAGAGCTTTTGTAGCCTAGGAGAGACCAGACAGAGTGAGCAGGAGAGCTTGGTTTTCCAAAAATAGAATGTTTGTGTTTGTTTGTTTGTAATCTTTTCCCCCACTTTATTTTGAAAAGTAAATATTTTCTGTTAGGGCTTTTTCTTTAGTGTTATACTTTTCTATCTTTATAGTGTGTGTGTGTGTGTGTGTGTGTGTGTGTGTGTGTGTGTGTGTGTGTGTGTGTGTGTTGACTCCCTCCCTGTACATTTCTTTCTTTTTCATTTATTTTCTTTAGTTTTCTATTAAAGAAAACTTTTTTTTATGATGGAAAAAGGGTCTGGGACTGGGAGCAGTACAACAAGGGGAGAATGGCAGGAGCACCACAAGCGGGAATCTACTGTCTTCATTAACAGGCACATTTTCCAAGCAGCCCCCCAAGAGGAGCATATGACCATTGCCCCTAAGCAGCAAACAGGACCACCTTGCACCCCCAGCAGCATGCCCCCACCGAGAAAGAGCAGCAGGAGCTCATTGCCCCACCCCAGGAGCATGTGCAGCCTGTGCCCCTCCCCCCAGTAAGAACAGCAGCAGCAGGTCTCAGTCCCAGATGAGGCAGCCCGTGCCAGGTCAACAGATGAAGATGGCCCCCCCAAGGTCTCTTTAGTGTGGTCCTTTTTTCCACAAAGATTTCAGATGTTACTGTTGTCATCTGCAACCTTTGTGAAAAAGAAGTAAGAAGGGGGGAAAAGGGTCCCACTTTGGGACAGGTGGACAAAGGAGCCACCTGCAGCACCACCACCCTGTTGAGTGACTCTCCAAGAAGCAAGAAGCTGCAGCAGGAGGCAGCGATTGGGCTAACTAGGAGGAAGGCATTTGGCAGCCTAGGGGGTGCTGCAATAGTTCCAGCAGGAGACAGCAGCTGGAGTCCAGGAGTGATCCACTCCCCACCCACCAGTGGTGGCACCAACATGCTGCACCTGATTCTGCAGTGGCATCCTCACAGCCTGTAGCAGCTCCCCCAGCAGGTCAGGTTGTCAGGATGGAGAACCTGGAGGCCATGTGCCAAGAGGTGGTGACAGTGCACACGGAGGTGCATGGACTCCGGTTGGACAAGTTCCGCCAGGAGGTCGGGGGGGGGGACCTAGATAAAATAAGGGAAGACCAAAAGAAGATCTTGGACCTCTGGTGGAGCTGCATCATAGGGGTGGTGATGGTGGTGGTGGCAGTGGCAAATTTGGTGGAAGTGAGTAGTGCACCTAATTTCTTTTTCTTTCATTTGCCTTCTCTAAGTCTTGGTCTTCTTCCTCCCCTGCACCCCCGTAAAAATAAAAACACCAAATAAATAAAAAATATATATATATATATGTATATATATTTTCTGTCCTCTTTTTCTTGGTTTTACTATAACGCTTCAACAATGCTCACACCAACATCCCCGACAGCAACAGACACAATGCCGAATTTCGGCATTGTGTCGTCGGGGATGTTGGCACTTTTCCATCGGGGGGCTGCACCCCCCACGCCCCCCAGTCTCTAAATATCTAACTCCGAGTCAGAGTTG
The DNA here is from genome assembly GCA_016271365.2 of Neoceratodus forsteri. Lineage (NCBI taxonomy): Eukaryota > Metazoa > Chordata > Ceratodontiformes > Ceratodontidae > Neoceratodus > Neoceratodus forsteri. The sequence continues at coordinate 118,740,636 of CM057456.1, forward strand.
GATGGGGGGGCAACACCAGGTGCTGCACCACTGGTGTCTGCAGTGTTCAAGCACAGCAACTCACTGCATCCAGGTGAAATCTGTCGCTGTGCTGGACTTCACCATTGTGGTGTCACCCTTGTGTCAGTACACCCATTTTCTTCTATATCCTCTTTTTTCTTTTTCTTATCTCATCCGGTGGTTTTCTATCTAATTTGTTGTTTTATATAATGGTTATGCTCCCCCTCTTCCCCCCTCTATCTCATATGAATACCCTTAACCTAATTGAGTCTGACTCTTCATGACCCCCCGTCCCAGCTTATAGTACTGTGCCTGTAAACTGTACACCTTTCTGCTTCTTTTATCTTACTCCTTATTTATAGTTCCTCCATTCCACAAATGTCAAGTATAGTAATTTGTTTGTATGAACAAACATTTTTTTCCCAAAACTACTGTATATGATGCTGTTGTCTTTGGCTCTGTGCAGCTGCCAGTGCCAGCATCAGTCCAAACACATATACAACAGTCATAGAAACAGTTACATAAGCACTTAACTTATAAGTACATAACATACATAAATTCAGGAAAAATGGTACATAAAGTGGAGACTGAAATCTAATCTGAGTCATGATGTGAATGGTGCCCCTCACCACCACCCAGACATTATATTGCTGTTTTGGGCCCTGTTTACCAATGATTTCAGCCTGAAAATCAATGGTGCTGGTGCCAAACAGGGTCTACAAGTCCAGTAAATTCAGAACGAAATCATGTCTCAGCCATGTTGTTATATGGCGCCCAAGACACCACCTGAACCAAAACATAGTCTTTGGTCCACTGTTCACATTGATGTCATGCTGAAACTTGTTTCTGCGAGTGCAGAACAAGCTGTACATGTCCAGAAATTTTACAGGAAAATTGGTACATAAAGTGGAGACTGAAATCTGGTCCTAGTCATGATGTGAATGGTGCCCCCACCGCCACCATCACCCAGACATTATATTGCTGTTGTGGGCCCTGTTTACCAGTGATTTCAGTCTGAAACTCAGTGGTGCTGGTGCCAAACAGGGCCTACAAGTCCAGAAATGTTTCCAAAAAAATGTTATACCAAACTGTGACTGAACTCTCCTGTCAGTCCTGATGTTACATGCTGTGCCACCACCTCAGGGACCAGAAAAGGGGTGCCAACCCATGCAGAGAATTTTTTTTTAATTTATTTAGTTTTTGTTGACTGGGTAAGTGCACTAGACAAATTCTGCCTATTTTCATGCATGACTTGGCTGAGGGGGATACAGATGAATGCCAACTGACTTTTGAACCAGATTAAGCAGATTAAGCTGTTGGTGGTATTTTAGTGAATAATTTAGTAAATGAATTCCTCCTGCAAAATGCTGCTGCTACTTGCAATTGTTTCCTCCTGCTGCTGCTCATTCAATTGATTGAGACAGAAATGTACAATTATCATTTCCATATGCTGCTGTCCTGATTGGCTGCCTGTGTTGACTGACTCTGTGTTTGTAACTTGCCTGGTGGTGGGGAGTGAATGAAATTTTGGGGCACTGTAGCTTGTTGCCTGCTGCTGTCTCTGACTACTAATTGCCAAGTTGCCACAAGAAGTACTGTTCTGAATGGTTGATGGTGGAACATCTTCACACAATCCATACTGCTGCTGCTGAACACATAAGTGTCTGTCTTTACTTTTTTTTTTCCTCTGCAAGATAAGGGTGTTGGTGGGTTGCTATTATGGCATCTTGAGTTCTAATATGTTTGTACTGCTTTTATATTATTTTTCAGTGTGCAGTGGATGACATTATTATGCCAGGCCAGGATTAGGAACTAGGGATGTTTGAATGCACCATATTTCCCAATGCAGATGGTAAGTATTGACATTTTCATTACTAGTGTGGTATGTCTGTTACTGCCATCTGGATATCTGAGTTTCATAGTAATTGTCTTCTTTTTTGCTTTTGTCGACATCAGGAATTCCGGTGAAATTAACTCTCGTTCCTGCTGCTGCTGCTGCTCAACCAAATGGGGGTGGATTTATTTAATTGTGCAATGTTACACTTTCACAGTCCCTGATGTAAGTATTTCGCATTGTTATGGTCTTCTGTTGGGGTTGGTGGTGGGGGCTGGAACTTTTACAATCCTCAAAATCTGTTCTTTTTAAGTTATTTCCCAGTACGCAGTACTGTTAGGGCAAGGGGAATGCCTGCTACTGTGCTTCATCATGGTCTGGAATCATGTGCACCGCCCAGCATGTTCCTTCTGGGGGCAATTTCCTCAGTTTAATGACATCACAGGGTACAGTAAGTATAAATTTTTTTTCTGTGCTTTTTCTAATTTGCTTGCTAAAACGAGGTATGCAGCTTGATGAGTATTCATCATTTTTTCTTATCTTTGGTCTTTCCTAGGTCATTCTCCTCTGTTGAGATTTCATCATATCACTGTGTGATGACTACATCCATCCAGGCCCTGCAGGAGCTGCGTTGTGTGGAGGAGAGGGGGTGTTGTTTGAACTGTGATGTTGGCCACTGGTGTCTATAAGATGAATGAGTAAACACCACCCACATCCAGGGAGGAACTATATGCAGAAATGGATGGTTGAGATGGTGTTCAGTAAATAATTAGGTGGACAGAGTTAATGTCTTGTCTAATCATTTGAGGTGGCATAGCTGCAGTAATCATGAAAATCTGGAATCCACACTGAGGACAGTGAGCACCTCCCCCTGCCCTGAACCCCCCCGAACCATCACAGTTTCAGTAAAATAATGTTAACCTGGTAGTATAGCATAAGTAACCTTTTGAGGGGAATTTGCCATTGTAAGTTGTTAAGCCTTTTCATGATTACTTTTGTAATTAATGACTCGTATCATTAAAGATGGCCACCATTCACCATTTTTCAAAATGTGTTCAACTTGTGGTGTTAACAGTTGAATGAGCACGTTACATTCATATGCTACTTGTACTACAAGCCAGGGTTCTTGTACATATCACCGATAGTAAGTGGCAGAAAATATTTTTTTGGTTGGAAGGAGTGCATGGGTGTGTCGGGTGGCTGGGGGGGGCGGTGTGGCATTTGCCAGCATGGGCACTTTTAAGGACATCAAGACAACATATCTTGCTGTATGATGGGGTTGATAGTTGACATGAAAAGTAAAATTTTTTGGCAGCAAAACATTACAACTGTAATCATGTAAAATCTTTACAGTTATGGTAATTACATTGCTGCTGCTTTATATAGGCTGGGGGACTGGTGGGGATCAAACAACGGGTTATGGCAAAGGGTGATCAAATGAAACTTATACACACTGCAGCAGATAACACATTACCATAACCAATCCAATGGTGCATAGCTAAAAATAAGGTATAACACCATACTAAGCTGAAAGTGGTTGAGGTGGGGGAGTGGCCTTCAAGAAAACTCAGCCTTTTTCCACTTCCACATCATCCAAGAAGCACACCTCACAGTCTCCAAGACTGGAGTTCTCACCAGGTGGGAATTCTCTCCCATTGCTGCTTCATTTACCTCACTGCTGGTGGATGCCTTAGTTGAGGGATTGTCATCATTCTCATCTCCGAGAAACACAATTCCTGTGGCAACACCACTGACATCACTGTGTTGTGTGGAATGTGCCTTTCATTCATTTTGATGAATGTTAGCATGGATGCATTCTTGGGTGAGAAATTGGTCCTATGGTCATCCACAATGGCCCCAGCCACACTAAACACTCGTTCCACACTGACACTGGATGGTGGGCAGTTCACGTACTTCATAACAACCGATGTTAATCCTGGCCAGTCAGTCATTTTGCTGCTCCAGTACAGCAGTGGCTCATCAGTAATGGTAAGGTGCTTTGGGTCCCCCATGTAGACCTCCACCATTCGTTCTGCTGCCCGGAATCGAGTTGCCTAATTTGTCTTCTCCTCCTTTTCCTTCATATGTTCCACTCCCACCTGAAAGAGAACATCCCAAATGGGATTACTTGCTGTTTTCTGCTGTGCCGTGCCCATTTTCTCTGATTGGGTTGCCTGTGAGCCGCTGGTGGTGGTAGCAACACCCATTTTCATCACAGTGTGTACCTTTTTCATGTGTGCAGCATGTACCATTCTAAGGAGGTTTTTTGTCAACTTTTGTACTCGCTGACAACCTCCTTCAATTATAGAAGGCAAGCCACATTTGTAGCATGGATCCAGTATGGTGGCAATTGCAAAGTCAGCCAACTGTGAATGCCAGATACATAGGTATTTGTGTCCAGCACACGGAGCATGTGATCCATTAGATCACAACTGCCATAATCCCCATTTGCCTCCATCTGGTGTTGCACATTAACTATTTTCTGTCTCAGCACACATATGAGGTGTATGGATTGACTTATACAAGCAGTGTCTCCACTCATTGCCTCCGTAGCATGCTCAAATGGACGGAGAATGCATATTAGTCCTTCCATTTGGTGCCACTACTCTGTTGTTAGAGTGATGGACATTCCAGCACTGTCTCGAGTGGTGTGCAGTAGCAGGTATTCTGACACAGTCTTGTACTGTTCCTACAGCCGGTCAAGCATGTACAATGTGGAGTTCCACCTGGTCACAACATCAAGCTTCATCCCATGCTGAGGCAGATGGTTATTGTGCTGTAGCTCACGTAGATGGCCATGGGCCTTTGCAGAATGGGTGAAGTGGACACAGATGCAATGGGTGACAGTAACTGTTTCCTTAATGTCCGCATGGTTGAGAAACTGCTGAACAACAAGATTAAGGCAGTTTGCCAGGCAGGGCACCCTAAAAGAAACACCATCATTAATGCACATCGCTACATTGGAGCCATTATCTCTTGTGGTGAATCCTGCAGCGAGTGACTGTGTGTTTAGCTACCCATCAATCTCGTCCAGCAGAACATTAAGCATTTTCGCATCCGTGTGAGTACCAGTAACACTTGTCATACTCAGGGTTGCATGCTGCCGAATACCAGGTGTGTTGCTAATACCACAATTTTGCTTCATGTGGGTTTTGTCAGTCCCAAAATCATTTACCGCCCCAGGCAACTGTGCCTAGTGTGCTGTTATGAATAGATACGAGCTTGCTGCTGTTTGTACAGTGGTCCACATATCCATGCTAAGATGGATATATTGTGATGCACTATGCTTCAAGGCATGTCTAATGGTATCAGCCACTCTATTGTTCAGCTCTGGAATGGCATACTTAGTAAAACAAATTCGCAATGGAACTTGCCATTTGGGACAGGCACAGGCCATCAACCTGCGGAAATCAACATTCTCCACAAATGAGAATGGCAACAGATCAATGGCCAGCATTTCAGAAGTTAACACTCATGAAGCAGCATCATTAGGGGGGTACTTTGTCTGTGGCTCAGGGATGGTCTTTAGAGTGGGCTGCATCTTTGGGTCCATTTGACTAGAACGCTGTACTGGTGGCAGCAATGATGTTCTTTTAAGGGTGACACTTGACTCTTGGGGCTGTGTAGACTGCATGAAACCAGTTATTCTGGCTGCTTGTGGGTGTGGTGGTGTACTTTTCTGACTCAAGGGACTGGGACTGGCACCTCCACTGCTATGCCCTTTACTCGAGAGAGTAAAGGATTGCTCACCCCCCTCCTCCAACACTGCTCTACTACATTTAACTTGCTGAGGGAGATGCCACCAACAACTCTGGCATCCTTCTGGTGTTGCTGCCATTTCAGCAGGTGATTGTTTTTCAGGTGGGTGTGTTGGCCACCGGTGCCTATGTGTCTTCCCTTCTCCCCTGCCTAACACATGCTTGACAAAATGAGCATATCGCTATGGTCTCTTCAGCAGGATCAAGGACATAAAAGTCCCAAACTAGGGACTTTTGACCTCTGGACTTCAAATGCATCTGGGACTGGGATAGTTCAGAAACAGGTGTGGAAGTGTATGTTTTTTGGGCTGTTCTTATCAATTCCATAAGTGTACTTTTGGAGGGGGGGTGACTTAACTACTTGGAGGTTTGCTAATAGGCTTGCTGAAAGACTGACCCGCAGGCTATGCATGTAAATGGCCTACATCACCCTTGACCTTTTTTAGCTCAGGCTCCCATGTGGGATCATCCCAGTTGTCATCATCACCAACAATAGCGATGATGTCCTTGTCCTTCTCCTCCTCCTCCTCCTCCTCCCTATCACTGTCTTCTTGAGCACGGCACCTTTTTCTTTCTCTACAACCATCTCAGGGGGCTGACTATCCCTATCTCCAGGATTATCAGACTCTGGTCAAACACTACCATCAGCAACTCTTGCAGGAACAGGGACAGTCACACCGACAGACTTATTATCCTCCTCCTGGACCACTGTTCCTGTGCTGGTTTCAGTGCCTCCCTTCTTCTCACTGTCATCATCCCCTACTAGCATTGATGCAACAGTTTGAGCCTTAAAAAGGTAAGACACAGGTATGCCAGTACTGCCAACAACTCCTCTGCTGGTACCTGCAGCACCACCACAGCCCACAACAGAAGGCACTGATGCAGACATACGTGTGCTTTCGCTGCTATGGGGAACTGGAATTGAAGTTGTACTCTTTTTAGCAGACTTCTTAGCTCCCTCACCCCCCCCACCATGTTTCCCCCTTGTACCAGGCTGTTTCATAGCAGGCATTTTTGCTGGCTGCTGCTTCAAAGCTTTGCCTTTCTCTGGGAGTATATCAAGAAAGAAAGAGGATGTATTACTATCTGTGTGAATAACACCTCACACGTCACACCTACAGTACTGGCTTCCTTACAATTACAAGTCCAAACACAATCAGGACAGGTTGCAGCACTTAAAGGACAACTAATACCATATATGGTAAGTAACCTATTCTAGTCAAAACAAAAAGATAACTGTTTTCTTTCCCAAAACAGGAATTAAAGCAGCACACACAAGGAAAAAGGGCACAAGTGGCTGACTTTAAATACAGATCACCTGTGTCTGGACAACTAAAGTACTGTAACGTGTCATTACTTGGTTAATACCACAATTTGTTTTTTTTAATTATATAAGGGCACAGACAACAATAAGACATCAACAAAGGTGAGTACCACAATATGATTGTGATCTGGATGGTAGGGTTCAGCAAGCAATCTCTTGAAAACTACTATGCTAATATATAGTTTTTTATACTGTGTGTGTCAGGGGCTAAACAAACAGTGCTGTAACAGAGAAAGAGTGAGGTAAGTCAACTAAAACAGGAACACTGTGCAATGTGCAGAAGGAAGCTCCAGCAATAAAATACAGGGGAGCAATTCAACAAAGCAGTGAAACTGAAAATGAACAAGTTCAAGTGATCAAGTAAAAGTACTTAAGTCTCCATACACAAAAATAAAATCAAACTGTTGATTTTCACAGTTTAAGTGACACAAGTTAACATTCCATCAAACAGAACTAACCACAAACAAATAAAATATTAAAACTTTAGAATTCACAATCACAAACAAAAGTGGAAGAATGGTATATATAACACAGGCTAACAGCAGCAGGAATTCTAAGTCAGTATGAAGTAACTTTTCAGAGAACAAAATATTGTCAAGATATAACAAAATTAATAAGAAATAAAAGTAAAAAATAACTCACAGTTTGTGAGTAATCTGTTTGTAAAAGGTTAGAAATAGCCTGCACTGGTTTACACTCCTACCATACCCCCAATCAACTCCTTCAAAGACACAGACAAAAGTAAAACCTAAATAAATTAGGTATTATGCAAAAATCCACAAAATTAGAAAATTTTCCTTAGCAGCACTAGAAACAAACTGTATATTTTGGAGAAATTAGCACGGTGAGTGGGCAGAGAGTGACAGTGAAAAAGCAGGGATACTGAACAAAAACTTCTGCTCAATATTCACAAAAGAATAGGAGGGGGAGCTATCTAATCCAATCAATAGAAGCACTCTGGATAGGGGGTTAATCTTAGTCCTTTCACAGAAGAAAGGGTTCTGAAAGAACTCCTAAAACTGAAGGTGGACAAAGCAATGGGACCTGATGGGATTCACCCCAGAATTCTAAAAGAATTAAGGGGAGAACTAGTGACACCACTGACTAGCCTTTTGAACAAATCATGGGAGGATGGGGTGGTTCCTGCGGACTGGAGGAGGGCAGATGTGATTCCCCTTCACAAAAGTGGGAGCAAGACAGAGGCAGGAAACAACAGACCTGTCAGCTTGACCTCAGTGGTAGGGAAAATGATGGAATCACTTCTGAAGGAAAGAATTGTTCAGTACCTAGAGGCCAGTGGGGTACAGGACCCAAGGCCACATGAATTCACAGCAGGAAGGTCATATCAGATGAATCTAATTGATTTTTTTGACTGGGTGACCAAAGTAGTAGACCAGAGAGGGGCTGTGGACATGACCTACCTAGACTTTAGTAAGACATTTGACACAGTCCCACACAAAAGATTAATAAACAAATTAGCCAGCCTGGGAGTGGGTCCAGGGTGGTAGCTGGGGTAAAACATAGGCTGGACAACAGGACACTGAAGGTAATAGTAAATGGAGTCCACTATGAAGAAAGGGGGGTTACAACTGGGGTACCAGAGGGTTCAGAACTGGGTCCAGTCCTTTTTAATGTCTTTATAGGTGACATAGTAGAGGGACTGGAAGGAAAAGTATGCCTCTTTGCAGACGACACAAAGATCTGTAACAGGGTTGAAACACAAGGGGGGGTGGAAACGATGAGAAGGGACTTGGCAAGGTTGAAGGTATGGTCAGAAGTATGTCAGCTTGGATTCAAAGCAAAGAAGTGCAAAGTAATGCACCTGGAAAACAGAAGTCCAGGAGAAGAGTACACAATGGGGGGGGGTAGTAACAACAACAAAAAATGGAAAGAAACCTGGGTGTAATCATATCAGATGACCTAAAGGTTAGCTAGCAATGTGAGAAGGCAGTAGGGATGGCTGGGGGGGGCACTGGGATGTATAGGGAGAGGCATCACCAGTAGAAAATAGGAATATGTTATCCCTCTGTACAGACAGTTGGTGAGACCTCATCTGAGTACTGTGTCCAGTTCTGGAGACCCCATCTCTGCAAGGACACAGACAGCATGGAGACACTCCAGAGGAGGGCAACTAAAATGAAGCAGGGCCTGCAGCAGGAGCCATATGAGGAGAAACTAAAAGGGCTTAATATGTATACCCTTGAGAAAAGGAGGGAAAGGGGGGACATGATAGAAACTTTTAGGTACCTCAAGGGAATCAACAAAGTCCAAAAGGGCAGCATCTTTCAGAAAAGAGATGTGCAAGAACAAGGGGACAGAATTTGAAGATAGAGGGGGGACACCTCAGGGGTAATGTGAGGAAATATTTTTTCACAGACAGGGTGGTGGACACATGGAATGGCCTTCCTGAGGAGGTTGTGGGGTCAAAAACAGTGGGGGAATTCAAGAATGCATGGGACAGACATAAGGCAATTCTTGTGGGGGGTAGGAAGAAATAGACTGTTGGTTAACTATGATCTGCAGCTTATCCAGTAGGTGGGGAAATGGGAAGACTAGGTTGGCCAAGCAGTTCTTATCTGCATTCAAAGTCTATGTTTCTATGTTCTATGTTTCAAAAACAAGTTTTAAAGAGGTTTTAAAAGGCTTTACTGGCTCTGATGCACCACAATAGACTGCTCTCTGACTCAACATGCAGCAGAATGAGCTGTAAACAAGTTGCACATGATATTTGACCTATTTACCAACAATGCATTGCAAATTTCACTTTTGTAGCAAAATTTCGCAGTCAAAATCAAAAATTACACTGGCAAAAAAAAATGTGTCACAAGATAAATTTTAAGCATTAATGGGCAAAATTCGCCGACCAAAGCATTTTACGCACAATTTCGTCATTATGCAAAATCGGAAAACCAGGCAAAATTTCGTTCCACCTAGGTGAAAAAATGTGCGGAATTGCCTAATTACATGAAATATTTTGCCAGGTGAAATATTTCAATTTTGCACAACACTAGCAGGTAATAAAAGCGGATAATGCATATTTAAGTATGTAAGTGAAAAGAGGAAAACCAGGTGTGGGATTGTAAGATTATAAAGGGAAGGAGGGACTGTGCAGAAGGAGGCCAAGAAAAAGCAGACATCCTGAACAAACCCTTTGGTTAGTGCTCACAGAGGAAAGGGAAGTGGAGGGACCACAGAAAAGAAACAAAAGCTTTGGAGGGAGGGAGGTGCACACTAGTCCTTTTTTGGAGGAGAGTCCTGAAGGGGCTTGCTAATCTGAAGGTGGACAAAGAAATGGGGCCAGATGGGGTTCATCCAAGGGCATTGAGGGATCTCTGTGAAAAACTGTCTGCACCCCTGACAGTTCTATTGAACAGATCACTGGAATGGAGGACTGGATGAGGGTTGATGTAGTCCCACTACACAAAAGTGGTAGCAGGGAGGAGGCTGACAATCATAGGCCAGTCAGTTTGACATCATTGATGGGAAAATTAATGGAATCACTGCTGCAGGAAAGGATTGTGGAATATCTTGAATCCAGTGCATTACAAGACCCAAGGCAGCATGGGTTTGTGGGGGAGGGTGGTCATGTCAAATGAATCTGATAGATTTCTTTGACTGGGCAACAAAGGACTTAAATCAAGGAGGAACTGTGGATGTGGCCTACAGTATGTAGATTTCATTTAGGCTTTTGACACTGTTTCAAATAGGAGGCTAGTAAGCAAGCTGTGCAACTAAGGGTTGGGCCCAAAGATGATAAACTGTACAAGAAATTGGTTAGGGGATAGGCAACAGAGTGCAACAGAATGTGGTGGTAAACAGAGTTCACTCTGAGGAAGGAAGGGTGATCAGCAGGGTGCCTCAGGGATCAGTGCTGGGGCCAGTCCTCTTTAATGTCTTTATTAGTGACTTTTTAGAGGAGCTGGAAAGGAAGGTCTGCCTCTTTGCAGATGATACCAAGCTCTGCAGTAGGATGGACACTTGGGGTGGAGGGTGGTGGGAAGGATGAGCAGAGACCTATGAAAACTAGGAGTGGTCAAGGCTTTGGCAGCTGGTCTTCGTTGTGAAAAAGTGCAAAATAATGCACTTGGGGCACATAAACCCAGGGGTGGACTACAAAATGGGTGGAGTGGTATTGATGACCACCAAGCAGGAAAGAGATCTGGGGTTAATTTTATTGGAGGACCTAAAGATGGCCAGAAAGTGTGGCAAAGCAGTCAAGATGGCTAGTGGGACACTGGGGTGCATAGGGCAGGGTATCACCAGCAGAAAGAAGGAAGTGGTGTTGCCGCTGTATAGATCACAGAAAAGATCCCACCTAGAGTATTGTGTTCAGTTCTGGAGGCCACATCTCCAGAAGGACATAGACAGAGTAGAGGCAGTCCAAAACAGGGCCACTAAAATGGTGCAGGGTATTCATCAAAAGCTCTATGAGGGGAGACTAAAGGACCTCAATATGTACACCCTGGAACAGAGTTGGGAGGGGGGCCATCATAGAGACCTTTAAATACCTCACAGCGTAAATAATTACAGGAAGAAAGCATTTTTTTTCAAAAGAAAAAGTTCTCAAGAACAAGGGGACATGCTATGAAGCTGCAGGGGGTCGATTCAGGAGAGATGTGAGGAAATACTTCTTCACAGAAAGAGTGGTGAATTCCTGGAACAGCCTTCCAGTGGAGGTGGTGGGGATGAAAACAGTGGTGATGTTCAAGAATGCATTAAATAAGCACAAAGGAATCTTAGTGGAAAGAAAGGGTGAGGGAGAAAGAGCTGTAGGTTGGGAGCAGTCTGCATAATAGAAACACTGAACCCAGGGTCTCCTTTTGCTGTACTAGTGTAGGTAGGGAGGATTGGGCAGACGGATGGACCGAACAGTCCTTATCTGCCATCTGATTCTGCATTTCAATGTTTTGTTTCTACCATCAAACCATTTCTACTTTTTGGTATAAAAATAGACTACATACATAATCATGCACCCAGTTCTGGAGTCCTCACCTCAGAAAGGATAAGGATGGTTTGGAGACAGTGCAGCGTGGAGTAACAAAAGTGATTCAGGGCCAGAAGGGCAGATCCTTGAAGAGCGCCTCAAGGCACTAAATATGTACTCACTGGAGACCAGAAGGGAGACGGAAGACATGATAGATACCTTCAAGTTCCTTGAAGGAATTAACACTGTGAACTGTGGAGAACCATTTAGGCTGAATACCAATTCACACATGAACACGAATGGAAATTAACAGGAGGTAGGTTCAGGAGGGATGTGAGGAAGTACTACTTTAAAAAAAGGATGGAGGAACCTTGCAACAGTCTGTCAGCTAAGGTGGTGGGTGCAAAAACAGTCAGGGGATTCAAGCATGGCTGAGACATAATGAAGTGAATAGTGGTTACCAGGGAAGACAGGACCAGGGAGGACAATTGAGAGATGACTGGGAAACAGTAGGTTCCAGGGATTATAGGGAACTTGAGCAGACTGGATGGACCTCTGGTCTTTGTCTGCCATCATTGTCAATGTTTCCATGTTTCTATGTTTTTTTTAATTAAGTATACTTTATGTGAAGAACATACAATATTTTCCAAAATGACACAGGCACAAACATCTAACAGCTAACCCACCAAAGCCCCCCATCCCCTGCCACACCTGGAGCACTACATCGTTGGCATCCAATACAAGAAGGAACACCAGAGAGAATGTGACTTGCTCTGGGCTGAATACAATATAGTGGATAACCAGTATAATAACCATTATGTTAGTTTTCCATTGATTCACTATACAGCATGGCATTTAGTGATTCACATCTAGTTTTGAAAGAGTTAAGAATTACAGAGAGAGGCAACTTGTTTTTCGACATTCAATGTCAGTAAGATCTCTTGATGCCATTCTATCTTGGTGTGAATAATGTCTAGCCAATGGCATAAAATTACTAATTGAAGCTATATGGCTCTTCCAGGGGCCAAAGACATGTGAAGGATAAAAAACAACTAAACAGATCTTTATTTATTTATTTAAGTCTTACCAGATGAGCGTATCGAGTGGCCTACTGCTCGATTCCAGATGCAACCTGGGGGTTGGGAAGCAAGGTAGTCAACACTGAGTTTAAATACATCAATATTATTCATCAATATTACAAAGGTACAAACATCAATGTGTAAGTACAGAACATATTTTGTACAGAAATACAGGTGAAATTTCATACAAACAGCATATACATTGTTGAAAATGGATAAGTGGAGATACACCAAAATAGAACAACAGTATGTATACACAACAGCACAAATTAAGGTAAAGCACATACGCACTGAGATAAACAGGAAGTGGATTCATACCATAGCCTACACATGGGCAGTTAGGATTAGCAAGGAGGAGTGTGACTGCCAGATTTGCAGCATGTAGCTGGAGCTAGCTACATACCTGACAGTGGTAGCTACTGTTCCTGTCTAGGGTCACTGACTAGCCATGGCTTAGAGTGTGTAGCCTAGGGGCATGTGCATGAAGAAGTGGGCTTTGAGGAGGGAGTTCAGTTGGTTGGTAGAACAGGCCTTCCGAATGGCAAGAGGGAGAGAGTTCCACAGTTTGGGCATGCGATGTGAGAATGCTGCCTGTCCTGAAGTGGTGGCCATATGTGGGATGCTCAAGGAATGGAAGTCAGTATTTGTAAGGGAGTGTGAAAGTGGGAGAGGAGAGGAGTGGACAGAACACCAGAGAGGTGTGGGGGCAGGGGCTGGGTACAGAACTTGGCCATAGGCCTGGCACAGTGAGGCAGTCTACTATCTTGCAGAGAGGGTAGGAGTAAGTTCTGATATAGGGAGCAGTGGTGTGTGCGCTAGAGGGACAGTCAAGGGTGAAATGACAGAAGGAGTGGAAAAGGGTGTCTAGCCTAGTAAAGGTAGTCTTGGGAACGACACAATAGACTACATCGCTGTAGAAAAAGATAGGGAGGATCACTTTCTGTGCAATATCCCACCGGGCTGGTAGCAGGATGCAACTGCAGTTCTGGTACAGGGCCCAAGCTTGGGGTGCAGCTTCTTGTGGAGCGCATCGATATGTACAGAAAAATCGAGGTTTTGGTTGAGCCATACTCCAAGGTATCTGAACGAGGAGCAAGGCTCTAGCTGTGTCCCATCTAGGGTGTGGAAAGTGGGTGTGGAGGGAAGACAAGACAGTCTCTGCCTTGTGTAAAAGGTCATGGAGACAGATTTCTTAGTCTTTAGGAACAGCTGATTTGAGAAAAACCAGAGCTGGACTTCATTAAAGTTGAGTTGCAGTCTGGGTGCAACATCAGTGGTAGAGGAGCCTGATGTATATAGGACTGTGTCGTCCACATACATGTGAATAGATTTGTGTGGGCAGGCAGAGGGCAGGTCGTTTAGGAAAACAGACAACAGCAGTGGCCCTAAGACTGAGCCTCGGGGGACCCCAGAGGAAATGGGGAGTGGGGGAGGAGATGGAGTTACCAGTCCTTACGGATTGAGTCCACCACACCAGGTAGGAGTGGAACCAATTGGTTGCTATGCTGGAGAGCCCAGTTATGGAGAGCTTGTTTAGGAGGAGAGTGTGGGAAACAGTGTCAAAAGCCTTTGCAAGTTCAACAAAAATGGCTGATGTAATGTAGATTTATCCATGCCAGTGAGGATGGCATTGGTGAGCCTTAGGAGGGAGGTGGTAGTGGAGTGGGACTTCCTAAAACCAGACTGGAATGGAGTGAAGAACGAGGTAGTCAAGGAAAGGGGAGAGCTAAGAGAGGACAAGGTGTTCCTGCAGTTTAGCTAGAGTGGGGAGTAGGGAGATAGGGTGGTAGTTTCATGTGGAGGAGGGGTCACCACCCTTTGGAAGATGGATGACTGTGGCATGTTTCCAGTCAGTTGGCATAGAAGCTAGAGAGAAGGATAGGTTGAAAAGAGGCCAATGGGTAGGCAATGGCTGGGGCTGACGGGATGAGCATTTTAGAGACCAACCCTGAGGGGCATTTGCCTTTGGAGGGGTTCAACATAAGCAGGGCATTGTAGACATCTGCCAGGGTGACTTGTTGGAAAGCAAAAGCATGGGAGATGGCTTGAGCAGATCGTGGAGTGGTGGGTTGGGCAGGTGTGGATGAGGGGAGACAGGACAGTAGAGATGCCGTGCAGCTTGTGAAGGATGAGATGAATTCATTTGCTACCGCTAGCAGGTCAACTAGAGTGGAGTCATCCACCTTAATGACAGGGGTAGGGGGTTGGGAGGGGAGAAAAGAGTTTGAATCACTTTCCAAAATTTGGATGGATTGTTTATATTTGATAGGAAAGTTGCTCAGAGGTAATTTGCTTTAGCCTGTCAGATTTGTCTACTGCATGCTCTCCGAAGTGAGCGGTATTACTGGTAGGCTTGGTAAGTGCCGATAGCTTTCTGGGCCTTCCACGCATGATCCCTGGCTCTCAGAGTGGTCATGATGTCAGAAGATATCCATGGCAGCTGGGCCCCCAGTACACCTGAGAAGGGCATGGGAGTCCTATACCGAGAGGAACTTTGTCTTGAAGAAGTCAGCACAAGGACTAAAGAGACGGCAAGAGAGATGGCAGACCAGTCAATATTTGCTAGGTCATGTAGAAGGGATGCCAGGTCCAGGGATTTGTAGAATCTAACCAGCAGGGTTCTGGGGGGAGGGGAGCCTTTGGCCTGAAGACCTTCCTTATTGAGAATATTAGGTGGTGGTCACTCAGGGAGTCAGGCAGGAAGCCAGCGTAG
Organism: Neoceratodus forsteri; assembly: GCA_016271365.2. Lineage (NCBI taxonomy): Eukaryota > Metazoa > Chordata > Ceratodontiformes > Ceratodontidae > Neoceratodus > Neoceratodus forsteri. Next base: position 118,756,268 of record CM057456.1, read on the forward strand.
ACCAGGCAAGCAGTGCGTGGTTCTGTGTCTTGGAGTTCAGGTGAGTGGGTTCTGTGATCAGCTGGACCAGGTTTAGTGCGGCCACCCCAATTTGTATTTTAGAGCAGGAGGGGGTGAGCCAATTTATATTGAAATCACCCAAGATGTGCAGTTCCCTGCCCTGGGCATGAGATTTGAGGGTCGTTAGATGATCATAGATAGAGGATGCGGTGGAATCGGGGGGTGGTAGGAGCCAGCTATGAAATAGGGATTGTGTGAGGTAGGGAGATTTTTACCATCAGGTATTCTCTAGCATGTGTTGTTGGGAGGGGTAGTGACATGATGTCCACTTGGAGGATGCAGCTGATATATATTGCTATGCCGCCGACCCTTTTGCCACTGAGCCAGTCGTGATGGATTACTGTGTAGCCAGGGACTGAGATGCAGGCATCTTTAGTGTGAGGTTTTAGCCAGGTCCCAGTTATGATGAGTAAGTCCAGTTTTAGGGATAGGACAATTAGTTGGTGCAGCACAATTTTAGGGAGGAGACTGCAGATGTTTAAATTGGCCATCCAGAGGCCACGGGGGAGCTGCAGGGGGGGACTAGACCTGGATTTCATTTGATGTCCCCACCATCAGCAGCAGTATGATTACCAGGAACTTTGACAGGGCTAACCTGGAAACCCTGACTGGGGAGGAAGAGTTGAAAAGAGGCATTGAGGTTGTCTGTGGGGAGACTTTCAGTAGAATAAGGCCAGCATGAAAGCATGGGGGTAGCAAGGAGGGGCCAGATGTCCAGGAGTTAGGGAGGGCAATGGGAGGCAGAAGGTGGGTGGAGGTGATGGGAGCTTGGTGGGGGTGGAGTTAAGAAGTCCTCCAGTCCCTAGGAAAGGGTCCATATGACTTATTAGCTTCCCAGAGGGGAATTACCTTGACTCAATCCCATAATATGTGTTTAAAAGTGCCCTCTGCTAAGCCACATCTGGAGCACAGTGGAGAAGTGAGTTTACCCATCTGGTAGATCTGGGGTGTGAAGAATAGGTTATGAAGAATCTTGTTTTGAACCAACCGGTACCTATCCTGCTTGTTGTATTTGTAGAGGTTCTGCCAGATGGACTGCCATATTTTAGGAGCCCACTGTATGCCTAGAGTCTCTTGCCAGTAGTGACAAATTCCTTGTGGACTGTGATGATCAAGAGTCTGGAAAGTGCTGTAGAGACTTGAGATGGAATGGTGTTGTTTAGCAGTTAAGACAAGGACGTCTAAGCTATCCCCAGTGGTTCTCACCAAGGGGTAGGGACCAAGATGTGCAGTGATTGCATGGTTCGTAGGAGATATTTAAAAACAAGCATTTGTCAATGCCGAATGTTTGCTTGCTGGCATTGGCAGTGGTAGTGTAGAAGTTACAGAGCTGCATAATAGGAATGGCAGTGAAGTATTGCACTGAAGCCAACCCCACCACCACCCTGCAGAGAGTGACAGGCATTGGGGTGTGCGTTTGGGTCGTCAGGCATAATGGCCACGCCATTTCACCACACCCCACCCTGCAGACACTGACAAGTGTCACGTTGTTCCTTGGGGTCTTTGGCCCTTATGCGCACCCCATTTCATTAGGAAATACAGTGAGATGGGTGTGATATAAGGAGAATGGGGTGAACTTTGGGGCCGAAGAGTCCAAGGCATACCTCGATGCCTCTCACTGGCTGCAGGGTGTGGAATGGTATAAGCATTACAGGCAAGAATCCCAAGTCACACCCCTGATGCCTGTCATTCTCTACAGGGTTGGGCGTTATGGTTGGAAACCCTAATACCTCAGGCATTCGTTGGTATTTTCACTCCAAATTTTCAACATGTTTTTTTTGTGACCCCACCTCATGAACAGGGGGAATATCAGTTTGTTAGCCGAGAGCTGCTTATGTACAGCAACTACGGCATTTAGCACCACAGGTGCAAAAACATTCCGAACAGGATGTAAAAAATGACAGCTGTACTGTTCATGGGGAGGTGTAAAAAATGGCAATGTTGCAAATCTGCAGTAAAAATAGTAAAAAAAAATGGTGAAGTCACGAGCATACACAGAAACTGTGCAACGCACACCCATAATATAATTAGGTTGGGGTTTTTTACAGCAGATTGTCAACTCAGGCATTTTGGTGCCTCCGATCATGAACAGTGTCACTGTGATTTTCTTTATCTGTGCCGAACAATGATTTCCCACAGCACCACGATTCTCTGCACTGAAAGTGTGAAAACACACTTCAGCCATGTTGTGAAAAATGACAGCTGTACTGTTCATAAGAAGTGTGGAAAAATGCCACTGGTGAAAATCTGGACTGAAAACATTACAAAGTCATGAACTTACGAGGATGCGTGGAAACTGCGCAATGCTCACTCGTAACACAGTCATTTTATGGACTTTTGTCACCAAATTTTCAACATAGCCATTTTAAGACCTCTGCTCATGAACAGTGTAACTGTGATTTTCTTAATCTGTCTTAAACATTGCTTTCATCACCAACAGCACCATTATGCTACATGTGCAGAAACACATTTTGGGTGACATATGAAAAATGGCAGCTGTACTGTTCATAAGGAAGTGTAATACAATGGCAATGTTGAAAATCTGGGTGAAAATAAATTCAGAACTTACGAGCATGCATAGGAACTGCACAACGCACTGTGAAAACAGTCAATTTTAGAATTCTTTTCACCAAATTTTCAACATAGCCATTTTAAGACCTCTGCTCATAAACAGTGTCACTGTGATTTTCTTAATGTGTCCCATACATTGATTTTGCACATCGACCTGCCCATTGTGCGCTACATGGGCGGAAACACATTTTGGGCAAGATGTAAAAATGACAGCTGTACTGCTCATAAGGAGGTGTGATAAAATGGCAATGTTGAGAATCTGGAGTGAAAATATTGAAAATTCGCGAACTTACGAGCGTGCGTAGGAGCTGCGCAATGCACCCTCGTAAAGCAGTCATTTTTAGGAATTTTTTCACCAAATTTTCAACATAGCCATTTTAAGACCTCTACTCATGAACAGTGTCACTGTGATTTTCTTACTTTGTCCAGTACATTGATTTCACACACCGACTGCGCTATTGTGCGCTATATGGGCGGAAAAATGTTTTGTGTGAGATGTGAAAAATGACAGCTGTACTACTCATAAGAAGATGTGGTAAAATGGCAATGTTGAAAATCTGGGGTGAAAATATTGAAAATTCGCGAACTTACGAGCGTGCGTAGGAACTGTACAACGCACGCTCGTAAAACAGTCATTTTTTGGAATTTTTTCACCAAATTTTCAACATAGCCATTTTAAGTCCTCAGCTCATGAACAGTATCACTGTAATTTTCTTAATTTGTCCTGTACATTGATCTCACACACCGACTGCGCCATTGTGCGCTACATGGGCGGAAGCACATTTTGGGTGAGATGTGAAAAATGACAGCTGTGCTACTCATAAGAAGGTGTGGTAAAATGGCAATGTTGAAAATCTGGAGTGAAAATATTGAAAATTCGCGAACTTTCGAGCGTGCGTAGGAACTACGCAACGCACACTTGTAAAACAGTCATTTTTTGGAATTTTTGTACCAAATTTTCAACATGGGGTTTTTGGGACCCCTTCTCATGAATGATGTCACTGTCATGGTGTTATTTGGGCCCAAAGGGTGATTTCACGCAGTGACTGTGAAATCGCCCTTCGGGCCCGAATAACGCCATGACAGTGACATCGTTCATGAGAAGGGGTCCCAAAAACCCCGTGTTGAAAATTTGGTGCAAAAATTCCAAAAAATGCCTGAGATATGCAATAAAGTTGAAAAACCCCTATCTAGCCTATTATACAGCTTACCGGCATTTCCTCAGTTCACTTTCGGCTTTGAAGAGTGCAGACGTGTTCCCGGTCCACCGAAGATCGTCGCACCGAGCTCCGGAGGTAAGTATGGGGTGAGGGGGGTGTGGGAAGGCAGGGTGCGCAGTGGGTGGGTGCGGGTTGTGGGAGGGGAGCTGGGAGAAGCGCCGTGGGACCGTTTTTAATTTGCAGGTTAAAAAAAAAAAAAGAGGACGTGGACGCTTGCCACGCTGGGGTGGGCTCCAGCGTGGCACAAGGAAGGCTGGGGGGCAGTGGAGACGATGTGCGATTGGGCACCTTGCCGGGCTATATGATCAGTTGCCATGCTGGGTGGGCTCCCAGCGTGGCACCCAGCTGGAGGGTGAGGGCAGTGGAGCCGACGGGGATTGGGCACCCCGTCGGCTATTCTATCAGTTGCCATGCTGGGGTGGGCACCCAGCATGGCATGTGGAAGGCTTGGGGGACCGCGCCTAAGTCGACTGGCTATTGGACACCCGTCGGCTATACGTGGTGTGCGGGGAGGGCAGCATGCAGTATGCGTGCGTTTCTGTGTGTGTGTGTGTGTGTGTGTGTGTGTGTAGGAGGAGGCGCATGAGCAGGCGATATCTTATCGCTGCTCACTGAAGCGTAGCTCCCCCTTTCAACTGTATGCCACTGCATTTTGGAGCTTGTCATAGACAGCTCCAGCATGCATTGGCTTACAGGGGCCACGCCTGCCAACACACTGACTGAATTGGAGGAGGAGGTGACACACCTCCGAAATCTCAGATGATGGCACTATGTTTCTTGCACATGCGTGCAAGCAAACATAATGAATGAGCTAGGTAAATTATATCGCTCCTGAAGAGTTACAAACGGAATAAGTTTATTCTCTACTGTAAGGAATTCTACCGAGGAGGGTTACAGGTTTAGCCGAAAAAGGGGGGGGGGTAATGGGGCAATGATTAATGCAGGAATTAGGATTTCTAAGAAGTGGTTATGAATATCAGTATGCCAATAGAACCCATATTATCAGCAGATCTGAGTGTGAGCTTTAAGGAACCAGGAAATCTTGGTCTGCCTTAAAGAAGCTGGTAGTTGTGAGAGCTTAATAAAATGAAGACTCCCTGACTGGAGACCCACTGCACGGCACAGGCCCCTTTCAATTTAAAGCCACAAAGGGGCATATCCTACCTCTGTTCCACTGTTGCCTTGTTTTTCCCATTGTAGATATTTACTGCCATGAAAGGCTCTATAGTAAAGAAAAAAATTAGGAAGCTGTAGCCCCCAGCTGCTTTTGGATGTTAGTTTGAAATAGGACCTTTGCGATGTCTTTCCCTACCAGAGAAAATCCTTAATTAAATGTTGGTGTCTAGTAAACCATTTAAAGGTAAGAAAACATTCAGCATACCTAGGGTGTAGAGTAATAGGGGAGAAGGTTCATTTTAACATCATTTATATGCTTCCATAGGGTCATGGGGAGTGCAGACCATCAAGTCTAGTTTGATTGCATGAAGGAGGGGATCCAGATTGTTTCTGGATAATTCTGAGGGGTAACTAGAAATCTTTATACCCAGATAGGTGAGCACACAATGCTCCCAAACCAAGCCCCTGCTTGCTGAGTAAGTTGTTTAATGTCAAAACTTTTGTTTTCCCCAAATTAAGTTTATAGATTGAGATTTCCGTGAACTTCCAAATTTCTGCCAATGCCGCAAGAATCGAGGTCAGTGGTTCTTCTACATGTAGTAATAAATCATCACCGCATGCAGAAAATTTGTACCCAGTGCCCAGTACTGAGATACCTTTTATAGATGGGTTGCTATTCAAGCTATGAGTTTGGGGCTCCAAGTACAGGTTTAAGAGCAGGGGGAAAAGAGGGGAACCCTTTCTAGTCACACGTTCTAAACAAATTTTATGAAAGAGAACACCATTACACCAAATAAGTGCCATGGGGTGTTGATATAAAACTTGGACCCAAGCAATAGATTCTTCTGGTATCACGTTTTTTTAGAACCTGAAACAAATAGGGCCATGAGACATGGTCAAAGGGTTTTTCTGCATCCAGGGAGACCAGGGCCATAGGGATCCTGCTCTCTCTGGCCAAGGAAATCAGGTGGTGGAGTTTGCATCAATGATAACTGGATATTCTTCCCCTCACAAGACCTACCTGCTCTGCCCCATCAACCCATCCCTTAGTTTGTGTAGCCTGTTGCTAAACTTTTTGATACTAATTTAAGATCCATGTTTATGAGTGAGATGGGATGAAAGCTCTCCACCAGCATCTCATTCACAGCAGAATGATCCATGATTCTGCTAGGGAATAGTTTGAAATACCTTCAGAGAAGAGGTGATTAAATAGCTTAGTAAGAAAGGAGGTGAGCTCTGGGGAGCATGCCTCATAAACAATTATTAGAAAGTATTAGAAAAGCCATCCAACCAGGTATCTCTGTCCAAGGGCAGTTGCTGCATGGCTTGCGTCACCTCACTCTGGGATATGGCACCCTTGAGGAGCTCTTTTTGTTGCTCCGTATGGGATGGGAGTTCTACCTGATTTAGGTAGCTGGTAATTTTCTCTGATAGGGAAGGGTCGTGATGTTCATCACTATACAGAGAGCCATGAAAATACCCTGAAGACCTCAGCTATATCTTGAGGCTTATTAGTTATGTCTGAGTGAGGTCCTGTTCAGAGACTTGTAAGGCACATGCCTGTAGTTCTGTGGGGGAAGAGCTCCTCCCCCACATCCAATATAAGCCTTCAGGCTCCGCTGCTCTGCTTAAGTGAGTCGCACTCGCCGTTGTGCCATTGCTGGTCCATGGCTGCTCTCCCCCCCCCCCACCATTTGTTTGTCCCGCTGTCTTTCCCCTCCCACCTCCCCTCTCTTCCCACTCCTTGTGTCTCCTTCATCCATTTATTTTCAATTTTTTTGGGGGGAGGGTGCTATTTTTAGCTTGCTCTTCAGCACTGCTATGTTTTCCTGCCTATTCCTCACTAATTCTTTCCACTTGCCTTGTGTTTTCTTTCCTTTCTGAGCAGCCCGGTTTCAGCCCAGTCCTCTGTCACTTCTCCACCGCTTCTCCGTTCTCCTCCAGGTTGTTGCTCATGGACCACTTCTCTGGCCCCACCATTACTGCCACCGTGATCCTTGCCTCCCCACTGCCACTATGCATCGCTGCCTACTCGCAGGTCATCACATCCGCCTGCGCTATCCGCTCACTGCATTGAGCCCGTTACCAGTCTGGCTGCTGCTTCTGCAACTTCCACCCAAAGAATGACTTCTGCTCCTGACTTGTGGCAGCTGGCCCTTTCTTTGCTGCCATGCTGCAAACACTGATTACTCTCTTCAGCTGTCGCATGCTCCCTTGAGCCAGCGTGTCTATGGACATACCGATACCATCATTTACTCCTGTGCTTAATCCTATGCTCCTCATGGCTGTTCAGCCTTTTCCTCATGCCTGGACTTCTATATATTCCTTTACAATGACCCATTGCTCCTCAGCTGACTGGCAGCTTCCCTGGGATTGTCATCTAATACTCAGTATTCATACTTCCAATTGCTTGCTTTATTTGTTCCGACTTGGACTATGCATACAATTACTCAAGCTATATGCCTATTGGCAGTGCTCCTAACTTCAGCAATCAGGATCAGGATGCCTCATATTATGGGGCTTCTTTTACACACTGTACTCCAGCTTGTTTATGCTTGCTGCCCTCATGGTTCTGATCATCATTCACCTTCTACCTGTTGTATCTGCGTAGTTTACAGTAACTACACTATCATCCTCCTGTGCCATGAAATCCATAGCATGTATTTGGGGATTTGTTTGCTTCCTGAAGACTCCACAGTTGTTCTGGCCACTTCTCCATGATGTGATGTTAGCATTCCCATAAATCCATGCATTCGGTAATTGCAGCACCGTCAAAGCTCCTCTGTGCTATGATAAGCTAATTACTGTACCGTATCTGACCAATTGCTCCTATTCCGCTAAGCAGTGCTGCTTTCTCTACTCGGCATGTGTCTGTGGTTCTGCTTGCCTTCGTGGGGCTTAGCTGCCACCTCCTGCACCTTCTTTCGGCTGACCTACGTGGGGTTTCAGCTGCACGTCCTACCTGCCTTCCTCATTTCTGGCTGACCTACGTGTGGTCCAGCCATCCTGGCTTACCTTGTTGGGGCTCCATTGCCTCTTTACATACCTTGTCAGTTTACCTACATGTGGTTCAGCTACATGCTAACTTATGTGGGGTTAGCTGCCACCATGTACTTATTTTACTTTACAAGTGTACGTCACCTAGTCCAGATATGCTAGCCTTCTTGGGTTTACCTACAACTCTACTTACTCTGGCTGACATCAGCAGTTATCATATCTTCTGAGGTCCATCAGCTAACCTACATGTGGTCTAGCTGCATTTCCAAGCTCATTGGGCTTAGCCTCCTTTCATTCCATGGATGCTTCCAACTGAGTTCCTTCATTTATTCTGACTTCCCTTTCCAAATATGCTTCCTACACCTTTACTTCTATTGGACTACTTCTGGAGTACTCTAAGACATTCACCTTAGATCCCCCGGGATGTTTCTCGCCAAGCTATAATACCTCCTACCTCCTTCAGATTGAATATTGCCATCTGCCAGAATGCTCTGCTGAATGCTATTCTAATATCACCTTCCTCAGTCAAACCGATTCCCAGAAACTTTGATTCTACAATTCAGGATGCTTATCTCTGGTCGAATTGTCATTCATCCACCCAAGTATCGTCATTGCAATCCTGTCCCACCTCAGTCTTCAGGATGTGACAGTCTACAGTGCCTTTCATGGCCTTCAAATTGTACTTCGATCTTTATTACTTCTTAGCACTAAACTGACTCAGGATATGCTACTATTAGCAATACCATTATAATCTATCCTTTACTACTTCCTTACTATTTGCTATATTTCATGAAGCTCGACATTACTGTTACTTAATCTACCAATGCTTTAGAACCTGCCTCACCTCGTCAGGCCGGAGGTTCCCACATCACACTTCTAAGACCTGCTACCTATGGGCCCGGAGGTCCCTCGATCTTATATATATTATATTTTAATTGTTTGCCCTATGATCTGCGCGCCATCGGACCTGAGGTTAACTACTTCTATTCTCACCTGCCTTGCCCAGCTTTGGAGCTGGAAGTTAGCACATTCTACTATAAGCCTATCAGCCGCCGTGTCTGTCAGCCTTAGGAGCTCCATTTACTATAGACTCACATCCAGGATTGTTTAGCTATTCGTCATCTGTTTTGGAATGTTCCTGCCTTGCCGCTTCAGTCATATGTATTACTGCTACTACACTCCTACCGGGACACTTAGTTGAGCTTATCCTGAAGACTTTCAGTCCTGGTTTATGCCCTAAAGCCTCTTGGACCCTCTGACAATGCTACTTCATTCGACTCAGCTTCTTCAGTTATCACCATTGTGACTCATAAGTTTGACTGCTCAAGACTCTTCAGATTATTCTTGTCAAGTCAATTCTAGCTAAGGTACCATTCTGTCTTGAAACATGGATGTCAACATCGTTATGCTACCTTTTGGATCCACATGAAACTCTTCAATTCCCGTGCTATTATTATTATTCATACCCTCACCGTATGCCGTACATGAGCTATGCACTGCTACTTCCTTGCTACTACGTCTGCATCATGCAGCTTTACTTATTACTACAAATGACCTATGTACAGGTCCACACATTGATATTATTTTCTCATACTACCTGCTTCTCCCTGATAGGGCCTAGAGGTCATCACGACTAACTCACCATTTACACTCAACTGCACTCCTCATGAGCTGGAAATACATCTGAACTATGTCTACCTATTCACTACCATCTACCTACTTCACACACTTGCTTCCCCTCTCCAGATTGGAAGTTCATACTACTCCCTCCTCCCAATTTCGCAGCATATGCCAGTTCTTGTGCTTCATCACTACGGTCTTTGTTTTCTAACCTTGCCATGCAGAACTCGACCCATTGGTCCTCCTTCTAGACATGGATGCCGAACCTTTGATTCCTGGATCTCCTCTGTAAAGTCATCCTCACCTGCTGGAGTGCTTTACCACCTGTGACTCATTGTTTCAAATTCATATCAACTATGGATTCCACTCTACTTCATTCCGGCCTGTTTATGGATTCTTGAACTCTGAGTTTACTAGCTGGATGCTTGATCTGTTCTCCTGACATGTCACCATTCAATGCGTCTTCAGTTTCCAGTTTTTTTCTGGACTGGGTTCTACAACTGTGAGGTTCGGGTTAGCCGATTAAAATATTTAGGATTACTCTCCTTTAGTATGCCCAGAAGGATGGGCAGGTCAGTAGCCATGGGTCCTCAGAGGTTTCCCTCCAAGGGGGGGTTTCCTGTCCTGTGTGCTACTGGTCACACTCTCCGGAGTTGGAGGAGGTGATCATAATGCTACTCATTTTCTTGGGGGTGTCTTCCTACTCGACTCCTTCATCAGTCAGATACAGAACAATCGTCAATATCATAATTCTTTTTGGGGGGAGGGTCTCATAAAACTGGACTAAGCTTCCTTTCTACAGGTGGGATACAGAGAAAGGCCAAAAACTAACAAATCATAACAAGCGACTCATCAGTTCAAGCATCTAAGCACCTTGTATATATTATCCAGTTCATATGCACTGTAATCACTGACTTGTTCATGTCTATGCTAAGTAACTAAGCACAAATCATTTCATACTACTAGTATCCTGCAAGCATTATCCTACTTACTGGTCTGGCCTCTGTATCCAGGCACAACCTACAGCATCCAGCTACAGTATGTAACATAAGCACTGAGCTATGAACCACACAGAATTGTAAGGCACATGCCTGTAGTTCTGTGGGGGAAGCGCTCCTCCCCCATGTCCAATATAAGCCTTCAGGCTCCGCCGCTCTGCTTAGAGCGAGTTGCACTCACCCCCCATCCTCCCCTGACACCTCCTCCTTCTGCGGCACTCTTATCCCATGGGGGGGATCTCATAATACTGGACTAAGCTTCCTTCCTACAGGTGGGATACAGAGAAAGGCCAAACACTAACAAATCATAACAAGCGACTCATCAGTTCAAGCATCTAAGCACCTTGTATATATTATCCAGTTCATATGTACTATAATCACTGACTTGTTCATGTCTATGCCAAGTACCTAAGCACAAATAATTTCATACTACTAGTACCCTGCAAGCATTATCCTACTTACTGGTCTAGCCTCTGTATCCAAGCACAACCTACAGCATCCAGCTACAGTATGTAACATAAGCACTGAGCTATGAACCACACAGAACTTTTATTACTCTGGCAGCCTCTTGTTGCCAGTGTTGGAGCACTAACTTCTTCCCAGCCCTCTCCCCAAATTCTAAATAGTGGGCTAGCTCTAAATATAGCCAGTTCACCTTTTCACTTTAAAGACCCGTGTATTGCTTATGTAGGGAGTTTACAGTTAACTAGACTGGTTTGGGGGTATCAGACTTAAACATTTTTACTATCTCCCAGATATCATATAGTAGTGACTCAATCCTAATATTTCTTACCTTATTCTGCTTGGTCACTAGCCAAATACACCCCCCATAGTGTTTTTCACTGCCCTCATAGGACATATAGGTAGTCTATCAGTCCTTTATTATGGTGAAGAAGGCCAAGATGTGCTCATTTAATTTGCTCAAAATGTCATTGTTCTTCAACATCTGAGAGCTGAGTCCGCAAACTTTATCCCTCTCCTTCCCCCTCCCCGCGCATGTTATGCCTCATATGTACAAAGGCATGGTCTGAAAACACTAAAGGCTGTATTTCACAGGACAGCAAACCAGGAATTCTCTCCTGATTGATCAATAAATAGTCTATTCCGGAGAATGTGGTGTGAGGGATGGAGTGGAAGGTATATTGTCTATCCAGGGAATGTAGAAATCTCCATGGATCTACCGACCCCATTCCATTCGTAAATTCTCAAAGTCCTTGCTGTCTGGGGGTTAGCCCCATCAATGAAGTCTGGATTTATTCATGTTTGGTTGAAGGGTTAAATTCCAGTCACACCCTAGTACAATGGGGAGATGGGGAAAAGGGATGACAAACTCAGCAAGGTCCATAAAAAATCTGGGGTAGTCTAGGTTTGGACCATAATCAATGCCTAGTAAGAACTTGTGGATGCCCAGCCTGCCATGTAAGAACAGATATCTACCACCCTGATCCCAGTATTCTTTGATCAGTTGAAAGGCAATGTTGCGAGCTATTAAGATCGCAACTCCACCATTCCTGCTGCTGGTATCTGCCCCATACACCTGGCCCACCCATTCCTTCCAAAAGTAATGCACTAGGTCCTGTTTCAAATGACTTTTTTTAAATAATCTATGTCAGCATGAAGTTTCTTTGGATGCCCAAGAATCACGTACCTTTCTCACTTTTCTCTGAACCCTTTAACATTTCAAGTGATGAAGTCATCTGTTACCCATTATCTAATTGAGTCACATATAAGTAATAGGTTACTGCCCCATTGGTGAAGTCACAATAATAGCTATCCCCAGGCCATGCTCCAGGACCCACCCTCCCACCCCAATCCCATTACAGTAATGATAAACAATAAGAGAAAAATCCCAATGTTAACAAGAAATAGTAAAGAGCACGAGGTTACCACTTTCTGCCTTCACCCCGTTAGGCTACATACAGTGTACATAATGTTCAGGTGTTTTTAGGATTTTTGTACATTATTTTTTTTTTTTTTACCAATTATTTTACCAGGTGAGACACACTAAGCTGAAAGCTTGTTTGCAGGTGCAACCTGAGAGCACAAGGAAGTTAAGTGACTTGCTCAGGATCACACAGTATGCAAGTGGGGGCTGTGGGATTCAAACCCAGGTCTCCAGATTTGCAGCTCAGAGCCTTAAACCACTGCACCATACTGCCTCCCTGAAGGTATATATTATATGCAAAACAAAAAGGATCAGTGTTCCACAAAAAGAAGGTACTCCCAGGCAGATGACATCACCCCACAACTAAATAGAGCCTTGTTAATGCCCCACTTTACCCTACCATGTCCCTACTCAAAATCACTGTATTTGGTTTGGAGCAAGCTTTGCTGGCCTGCCAGGCTTCATCCCAGGGAAATGTGACTATTGAAGTTAAGGTTGGGACATGGACTGGGGGTGGGCTACTAGACTTCTCTGATGGAAATGGGTGTTGCTGCAATCTAAATGAGAATTCCAGGGTGAAGCCCTCCCGAAAGTAGCAGGCTAACAAGCTAGTAAAAAAATTACAAATAAAGGTGATTAGAACTGAAAGGCTGTTACCCAGAGATCTATTATCCCTTCTTGAAAAGGTGAAGGTGCATCCACCACTCCTCCTTCATGAAAGAGTTCCATCTTGGGAAATGTTCAGTATTATTATTTGCATTTTGCCTTTTTTGGATGATTCAGTGGTAGCCAGTAATATGATGCAGAATATCCAGAAACATCACAAGAAATTCCTGTTTGTTTCTGTTGAATGTACTGTGATTCTGCCCAATATATCCAGATATACAGTGCATCCTGTCACTGGTTACAAAAAGTACAATGTATGACAGATGATATATAATACAGATTATACTGTGCTGTATTGTATTGTTTTATATAAACATGTGGCATATTTTATTTTATTATTCTCCAGGAACTGCTTGGTTTTAGATACTCTGCAATAATAGTATATTATGAAAGATAATACTGGTGACATTATTCTTTTAATCCATTAGATGGTGCTGCAGGTTTAGTTTCTTAGCCAGTCCTTTTAAATTGAGCTACAGTGCTGTAGTGAAGCCACAGTAGAGAATGAGGTGGGCTTCTCATTGTTAGCAGAGGAAATAAGGATCTGGCACCAATTTTGTCTGTCCTTGAAGGAAGCAGGCCAATAATTCTTTAGCCTAGATTCACAACAGTGTTCCCTGACTGCCATTACCTCACAAGACTTAGAAGAGAAACTGAACTACTGTGTTTCTGATGCCATGGCTGGTGTAAACGCAGGTAAAGTTCAGCTTCCTTACTAGGGATGTCATGGTATACTAGTTTCACAGTATGTTGCAAAATAGGAAGGCATAGTATTGATCTCCACATGAAATTTCCCATCTCATGATAACCAGGTTTCTTGGTAATACCTGCTGTTTACTGACCTGCCTCCACTAATAGGCACACACACACACACACACACACCTCTTTATTGTATAACAGTATGTTATTTTTATATGTTATTTCCCTAAACCTGTCCAGCAGGACACCTGTATAAATGAATTGCTTGCACCCATAAGACCTTCCTGGTAAATAAAAACTGTAAATGAAAAATGTATGTATTACTTTTCCCAGTTATATAACACCATGACAAGTTCATACCATAATATCTTTTTCAGTTACACTGAGAATCACTAGAGATAGGAAATGGGTTCACATCAGCTCTCTAGTAAACAAACTAAGAAGCCTACACAGAAGACTTTTATCTGTTTATTAAGATGCAGACAAGCACATGTAACTTCGGGAAGTCAAAACATTTAAAAACTAACTTTGGGAAACATGAGTTCACCATTTTCATTTTTGATTAACTGTGCACCAGTTTAAAAGGGACTTGAATTTTGTGTGAGTACTATAATGTCCCCAGTGTTGGTGCTTAATAACGTTAGCTTATACTGTTATTTTCAAACACTGATAACATTGTTGTCAGAGGGATTTCCCCTTGAAATGAATACACCAGACTATGATTCTTTGGGTGCTTGATTGGAAAATTAGATTTATTAAATCACATCTTTTTGTACACACCTTACATTTCAATAAAAATGCTTCACGTCACATATTTACACTTCACAACATTCCAGTCCAATACTTTCTCGTCATTCCTCCGTCACCATCTTCTCAGGGCCCGGATGCATGAACTGACACCCTCTTCCGATTCTTAGCACATCCATTTTCTAGCCAATCCATTTTCTTCTTTCCCTGGGGTCGGATGCCAGTAATCTGACCCCCAGGCTACCCGTTGTAGCCACATCCAGATGCCACTGACCCTGACCTGTGAATGATTCCTCCCCGGCCATCCCTTTGCACCCCTTCCACACATCCTGTTCTGCCCCTCCCTTTGGCCCTCCTTCCCCCTCCCTTCCACTAGTCCATCTCCAGATTGGCAATAGACGATGGGCTTCCCCCCACACCCTTTTTGTCCCATCCTCTAGGGCCCAATGATTGGCAGGATAAAAAATGACATCCCCACCTCCGATAGGTGCACCTGGTCTGCCCTGTAAAACTCTGGGCAAGCATTGGAAATATCCTTATGAGAAATGTAAATGCCCTTTGCTTTAGCTATCCAGGCAGCCACCCTCCTGTTTAGGCGTTTTCTAGCCTTTTCACAAGATCTAATGTCCTTGGCATACCTCAACACTCATCTAGAAATGATCTCAGACCACCGTATTACAATCTGCAGCCACCAACCCCTAGTAATTTCCAAATACCTCTTTACATGGCCTATCCTCTGTATAATTCCCACTTGCATGGATTATTGGCAGGTCCAGTTGGGCCATTTGAGTTTTTGTTCTTCTATAACCTGCAAGAGCTGTGCCCATTTCATGCTCCAGACCCCTCTGCATTGTATCTGTGTCCTTTCTGCTGCCCTACAGAGCTGTCTGCCTTCCAGCATAGCTGCTACATGTCTCTCAACCCAATACACAAATGAGTGCCCCATGATCCAAACCTGTATCTGCCGATTCTTGCCTGTTGGTATAAATCAATAGCTGTTAAATCATTTTTCTGACATATCACTTATAGCTATTAGATTTCCACCTGCCCACCCACTTTACTTCTTCTGTGGATCCCCTTTTGCCACCATCTCTGAGGCCTCACCTATCCTGAGTGAATACAAAGAAAATTGCTTGGGGTCTTCTCCCACAAAAAGTATGCCTTTCTCTAAAACCACTGTGACTTGGTAACAAGTAATGAGAGACGTCCCTGTAAACAAAGAACTTCTCTTCCCTCTTTTCCCGAATAGCAGTGTACCCCATAAGGGCAGCCACTGTTCACCACCCTCTTAAGGGTTGTTTCTCTATTATGACCTCTGTCCCCCTGCCGGCTTGGTATGCTTTTGAGTGCTGTAGCTAGATTATTGTCCTCTCCATTCCCACCTGGACCTTCTCCTCCCATAAAAGCCCCCCTGAGGTATCTGTCTTGCTTTTAGTGACCACTTCCCCTGTTCTAAATGCCCCTCAGTCCATGACAGTAAACACTGCCCGAAACAGGCATGCCTCATATGCCATTGTGCATATGTGCCACAGTTTCCCCAGAAATGTTATCATTAACTGCCCTGCCACCAAGTTCCTCTAATCTGATGCTCTCCCCTTTGTCCTCTGCCACCCTATAAGCATACGCCTCAATACTCTGAATTTGTTTGGCTCTGCTCAACCCTTGATGCTGCACGACAAACCAATCCCTGCCAGCTTAACCCCATGGTGGTGTGCACCATCCCCACCTCCCATTTTCGAACTACAAGCTGTGCTGTCTGATCCTCAGTTAAGGGCTTACTTACCTCAAATCCCTCCTGCTGCTGAACCTCCTAGAAGGCCTTCCACATCCCCTCACATGCCTTCAGTGGGCTGGCAGACCAGGAGCTCTGATACAGCAGTCAGGCTCCTTCCATCCAATTTCCCATAACTGAGGTGGTATCCTTGTTCTCTGGATGGCGACTTGGGGCACCAGTGTCCAAAACCTGTTCAACTGACGATGGGAAAGGCTGTCAGCTTCTTCATTATGAATCCGGTCAATATGTCTTGCCTTGAATGACAACTCAGTTTTGAGACCTATTAGAACCAGCTTACATAACACTCTGGTCACCATTTCAGTGGGCCCCTTCTGCCTATTGATCACTTCTACCACCGCCTTGTTGTCACACCAGAAGATGATCCTCCTGTTTCTCAATTTCTTACACCATACTACCATTGCTACCCACACTGAAAATATTTCCAAGAAGGTAATGTCCTTCAGTGACTCCTGTTACTGCCAGTCATCTGGCTAGGCTTCTGACATCCATTCCCCTCAGAAATAAGCCCCCATGCCCACTGCTCGGCAGCATCTGTGTATAACTCAAGGTCTGTATTGAACAGCCAATCATCCTGCAAAATCGTGACCCCTTTGTAACATTCTAGAAATTGTTCCCATGCTTCTAGATCGTATCGTACCACTTTAACAATATTGACCCAATGGTGCGGTAGCTTTGCTTTTCGCATGGTCCGTGCTAGCCGCCAGGTGAACACACGTCCAGGAGCCATTGCCTTACAAGTGAAGATTAAATGCCACAAAAGCTGCTGAACCACTGCTAATGGCACCCTCCTTCTGCCCTTCGCCATGCTTAGTAGCCCTTTTAGCTTAAGGACCTTATCCTGTGGTAACCAGAATGCTTCCTGTTCCGTTTCCACCTCTATGCCCAGAAATTCCAGCTTTTTTGCAGGCACCTCGGTCTTGCCCTCTGCCAGGGTTACCCCATCACCTTACACATACTTTGGAAGTCCTTTAGCATTGCAGCGGTGCCCTGTTCTCTCTGACCTACCAGCAGGAAGTCACCAGGTAGTGCACTATGGACTTGTGCCCATATTGCTTCCTGAACACCCATTGCATCCATGTACTAAAGGCCTCAAATGTGTTGCAAGCCACAGAGCACCCCATAGGCATGGCCTTGTCAAAATAGTTCCTTCCCTGAAATTTAAATCCTAGCAATTCCCAGTCCTCAGGTCTCACTGGTAGTAATTGAAAAGCTGCCTCTGTGTCGGTTTTCACTAGCCATCCCCCTCCCAGCACTCTAATCAATTCCACCGCCTGGTCTAGAGTTGCATATGATACTGTATTCGGTTTCTTGGGCATACTGTCATTCACCAAGGCCCCTTCTGGGTATGACAAATGGTGAATTAACCAGAATTCTCCCACCTGTTTTATTTTGGTACAACTCCCAAAGGTGATACCCTGAAGTCCTCAAAAGGAGGCTCACTGAATGGGCTCTAAACCCTGCCTGCCACTATCTCCTTGTTAATTTTTTTATGCACTATGTCCTCCTTGTCCCACTTTGATCCCAGTTTTTTTGCTCACATTCTTCTCTGCTTCCCTTGGTATCCCAACCTGAAACCCTTTGCAAAACCTTCCCTCAGCATTCTCCCTACTTCCTTTTCTGGATATCCCCTAGTCCATTCTCACAATATATCTAGTTGGATGGGTGTCCTGACCAATAGAAAACCCCTCCTGCCTTCCCATATCTCTTCAGCTTCAATTACTACTGTAACCTTCTCCATACACCCCTCTCCCGTTGAAACCCTTCCCCTGCCCTGTGATATGATCCACTTCCCTTGACTACCCCCAAAAAGGCTGCTCATTGGGGACCTGAGCTCCAAATCTATCCCCATTGACCTACAATATGAAACTGTGCGATGGCTGGAACACTTGGAGCAAACATGTTTAAATTTATAGTTTGCTCACATGTACAATGCCTTGTTGTAGCCCTAACAGGTTTTCATTATGTGTTCACCCCCCCCCTTCTTAAAACTGTCACCATTACCACCCAGCTGTCCATATAGCATCTGCACCTACAGATCTGTTTGCATGCAGTCCCACCTCAAATCCCTGTGGGAGCCATCCTCTGTTGGAAGGCCTCATCGTACCTCAGCCATCCATACCCCAGCTTTACTTTATAGGCATCCTTGATTATAGCTGAATAGGCCAGCAATGGAATAGCCAAGTCAGGCTGCTTTTCCAGTAAGATGGCACTGAACATCATAAATCCAGCCTGCCATGTGTCTATATTTTTGTCCTTATAGGTAGTGTCCAGGGTCGTCTTACCCACAAGCATTAATGCCACTGCAATCTCAGATTTCCCCACCATTTCCCTCTGCTCATATTTCTTTGCTGTTTCCTTATCAACTGGTGCAAAGATATCCACGTATTCCCCTTTCCATTTCTTTTCTATAATTGTCTGGGTTACGTGATCACCCAGGGTCATCCCTGATACTCCTTCATTCCCTTTCTTACCCCTTTTTTTTCTACCCCTTCTCTTGGCTTATCTCTGTTTCCTCCTTTTAGCTCCTTCAACACTTTCTCCATTTTCTCTAGCCCTTTTTCTCCTGTGTCACTTATGATGCCTTCTAGGAAATCATTTAAGTTACAATCCTTGGACAGGTCCACATCCCTCTTACCATTCCCTTTGTCTGGCTCATCTGGTTCGGGTAAGGGCTCAATGTCTGGCTCCACTGATGGCTGTCTCTTCCCTGTGTCCCTTCCAGCACCATTAAGTGGTGTTTTCCTCTTCCGAGTGGCCTCCACCTCCACTTTCCTCTTCTCCACTGCATCCAGGAGCTCCATGATCTTCTCCATTAATGCAGCCGCTCTCCCTCAGCTGGGCACTTGTGGTTGGTGTCTGACTCTTCCTTGAAGTCATGCTGATAACTTAGATAATAACACAAAAACACAGGGTTATTGCCTTCCACAGTAATGGTCCTCTGACCCGCTTCCATGTATCTAATTGAAGAACATGGGATGTTCCCCTTTTTATGATTATGCTTATTATTAATATTGTGTTTTTTTTTTTCAATGCCCTAGCCTGCCCCCCCTCCCCTGAGTCCCTTATCTTAATTCCCAGTTGTTGATTTATTTTTATTTTTTTTTTGGCTTGTAAACCCTTTGAATCTGCTCTTCCTTTTCCTCCCTCTGGCTTTTTTTCACTGCTGTTGTATTCTTTTTTTAAGTTTTTATTGTTCTTTTTTTTTCTGTCTCCCAGTGTTCTCTTATAGCAACAGTCCCCGGTGCCCAGCCACTCCAAAGCCCCGCTGTGAGCCCCTTCATCCCCCTTTTCTATGCTGCAGTGCATCAAGCAACCGTCCCACCTCGGAGCCTTTTCCCTGCCTATCTTTTTGTGTCTGTAATAGGCCACTCTTACACATAGTGGGCAATAAAAACTAACTAACTGACTAAATAAATAAATAAATAAATATGCATTCTCATGTTTTTTTGTTTTTTTTTTGCATAGTGTTAGCCACCCATTTTCATCCAATATTTCTTTAACCCCCCATGCCTCCGATGCTGACTGGTTACTTTCACAAACTCGTGCTGGCCCTCGCTCACCATCTTGTTGTTTCCCCTTCATGTTGCCTAGGCATCGATATCTGTCTTATATCAGAATAGCAACCCCCCAATGTGGCATGGCCACCTTCTTTGGCCTCCAATCTGCTGCCATTTTAAATGCATCCCCCAAGCAGCCTGGCCACCATTTTCTCACTGGCTGGCTGCCTTGTAACATATGCTTCTGCCTGCCCACTCTCTTATAGGCCCAACAACTGACCCGCTACTCCTTGCCCAGGCCCGAACCAGCCATGCACCATGCTTGCCCGCCCTTCCTGCACCCGGATGCTGGGCATCAGTTGCCTTCCTGTAGCTGCTGCCTTCTATGCAGGTAGGAGCTCTGTTCCTCCCCCCTCCACCATTCCCTTTTACAGACACCTCCTTGCCATACCCCGTCCCAATGGCGATGTCATCACTGGACTAAAAATTGTTGTTCCCCCACAACTTCCCTAGAGATCCACTGTAATTCTTCCCAGCAACCCATAGTGGCATGTTCATCTGCTGCAATGGCAACAAAACTGTGTTTTTATTCCCCACAATGCCACTATTGGTGGATCATCTACCAAAACAAAAAACAATTTCTCTTTGCGGAGGTATATCACCATTGTCTATTTTATCAGCCAGTCTATCATTATATATCCAAAACAGCTTTAGGTAAACAACAACGCGGCCTGCGGGTCTGTGGGCCTGCCACTGCCCCCCCAATAGTGTGGGCGACCACGTGGTCAGGCCTTGCTCTGTTCCAAAGCCCCAAATCATGCCCTCCCAGGGCCGAGATGTTCTCTAAAACAAAAGCCCGATTCAAATGAAAAAACACTCACCTGGTGCCCATCAGCCATACTTTCACTTCCAAAGCAGACACCCAGTTCAAAAGAAACAACCAAATTCCAGCTGACCGCCAGCCAGATTCTCCATGCCAGTTCAAACCAGGCCCCATTGTGGCCAGCCTGCCTCTTATGGCCCGCTCCTCTCGCTCACCAGTTTAGCAACATAAAGAGCTAATCTAACTAGGCATCCACCAAAATCTGGAACCAGATGCTCACAGCTCACCTGAGGCTGCCAAATAAATATACGGGCAAACTGAATGGGCCCCAAACATCATCTCCCAACACATGCAATTCTCGATTGGCAACTTCAAAACAACACTTACTTGGAATACTTTCCTACTTCTATTTATTAATTTTTTTTCTACTAGCAAAGGACCTCAGTTCAGGTGCATGAAATATATTGAAAAACCACCAGTTGCAGCTGAACAACCTCGAATGCCTGTAGTTCCCTGCCCTTATCCAGCCACTTCAGTAAATGCTGATACATGCTATCCTTCTACAATAAATTGCCTCTCTAGTCTTAACTGTTTTTCTAATCTGAAGAAAATAACTGCCAATCGATGTGCTGAAACTGTTCAAATCAATCTCAGCAAAAAGAAGAGTGAGCCCTTCCACTCCAGCTGCTTTTATTCCCCCTCAGGACCCTCTATGTCCCGCCCCAGCTAATCCCCAGCCCCTGGCTGCTACCTCATCTGAATTACTTGATGACCTCATGTGGCTCCTCCCCCTTTCTCTTTGCTTTCCATCCCCCTCCCCCTAGTTATCCTACCCCTCCTCCCTTGTTATCCAACCAAAACACCTCTGCCATTTCCCCTGGATACCCCTGGCAACTCTGGTTGCCTTTTAATGGCAACCCTATTTAGTGACATATTTTGCTGTTATGCATCTGTTTTCTATCGTGTCAGCCACTGTGTGCATCAGTCTCTTATTTACTGTTTTGTGTTTCTCTCTGTGTTGTCATGCGTAGTACACCTAACATCATCTCATGGTTGGATCTTAGTACCAGATGTGGTTGCCTCCCAAATTCAACACTTTTTGTCTCCTGTCTATGTGAGACAGTAAAAAACATTGTGTATATAACATAAAAAAAGGCTGGTGTGCTTATTTGCATTGCTGAAATAAAGACTGTTTTTACTGCAATGTTGTAGTGTTTTGATTGCTAAATTACTGTTAGGATACCACCATTTTCTGTCATAAAGCTGACTTTGTGATATGGAGTGAACAGCCGGAAAGCAGTATCTGTCAATGAGCTTTTATTACAGGCAGCCAATAAGTATTTTTCCCCTAATTTTGCCACAGGAATTATGTCCAGTAGTGATGTTTTTGGTATGCTGTTTCTCCAGAACTCTTTTCTGTCTAGTACATTTAAGGAAATGTTGAAATAAAACTACAGTTCTGTATCCTGCACCCTCAATGTACATTGAGAAGTCTGACTGTCATTCATCAGTATGCCATATACTGCAGCATACAGTAGATGCAAATCAGAGTAATGTTTTTTTTTTTACTGCTTGTTTTCAGCCTATTCTGATCTTGTTGGAGCAGCTTTTGGGAAGCTCTGTCTTCATACTGGTTTGGTCTCGATTACAACTGACCAGGTGTTGAAGCCTGATAGCTAGTAAGATTTCAAAGTGGAATAATATTAAGAAATGTTGTGAGTAGAGGGGTATTTTTCCCATGTGTCACAGCATGAAGCATGTCTGGGGGTCAGGAGTTGCAGAGGTCTTTGTCCGGACTTGCTTTCATCATGGACACCTGGGAAGCCCTGAGTTCTAGCAGCAATTCTTTGTCCAACATTTGGGGCTTTGAGTCAGTTTGATGGGATTTGTTTCACCCCAAGCATATGCATACCCACATACTACTACGTGTCAATGACCACTGTCTCTGCTCCCCAAACTTTAAAAAAAGCATACACTGGCAGCGAGAGCCACTCCATCCATCCTCCCACATTTCATGCAACATGACATCAATGAGTCACATTCAAATAACTAGACTGATCTCGATGTTAGTGGGGGGGGGGGTACATTTTAAGACAGGACGGACATGCATCATGACCTGATGTTTGGTAGAGAAAATTTTGCTTGCAGTGTGTTTGAATGGTTTTGCTCTGAAGTACTGACAGACTGACCCATTTCAACATTTGTTCTGGGGTACCAGGTAATGACTGATATGTGGATGTGAATTCTTGGACATTGTTTTGGTACATTCTGGATATGTTGTAAATGGTGAGACTAGGAAGACGCTCTGATTTTCATTTATGTTGCAATACAGATATCTTGTCATGTGAAAGGGCTTTTAGACTTCACATTTTAAGCAGCGGTACCAATGAAAATTGGTTGGCCATAGGGGAATTGATGACAGCAGTCAGTAATGACTCACATTCTTGGTTAGCAGCAGTCCAGTCACTTCATATACATAGGCATGGGGAGTGTCAAAATGACAAACCTTGACACTGCATCATAGAAACTACACTTTCAAAACAGCACTGAAGGAAACAAACACAGTACATGATGCATGTGTTTTGTAAAACAATTTATTCCCATTAAATAAACACTACTACATACAGTACTCATTTGACAATATCATTCAATGATACTCCAGTGTTCTCCTACTACTCAAAAGACAAATTCAAGTCCACTTTAAAGTCAGGCTGCAAACAGAGATGCAGCAAATTTAAATTCTGCCAGTGAAGTGAACGTGAAGTGGGCACTTCACGTTGCCACTCCGCTACGTGGAGTGGGCAATGCAAAGTGCTCACTCCGTCTTGTCAAAACCACTTCGCGTTAAGGCTGAATGGCAATGCTAAGTAAGGTGAAGTCATTGTTTTTAGTGGACTTCACATTACTCATTATGATTCTTAGTGATCCACTTGGTGTTTCAGATTTGGCAGCCCCCCCACACATCACATGGCTTACAGTACTGTAAGTTACATGCTCTTTAGCTAGGCAGGAAGAAAGTGAGTCATACAAGCAGACACTTTTACTTTCTCCTGTGCAGACAGAGAGAGAGTAGTGTGTTTTGTGACTGCTGATAAATTGCGATCAGAACGAGGAGGAGATTTAAACTTTGATTTAGACCCAACAGCTTTTTTAAAAGCTACATTTTTTTGTCTTTTCTGTACTCTTTTTTACTTAATTTGTTCTTTCTGTAAATTTTTTTTTCTTACCTTAATAAGTAGTTAATTGTTTGTCTGTGTGTGTGTGTGTGTGTGTGTGTGTGTGTGACAGTGTGAGTAGTGATTGCTCAGACGGAGGGAGCTCAGTAGGAGAGATGGACCAGGGTGAGGGAATGTCTGGGGTGGGGGCAGCTCTGGGAGAGCATGGTAGTGGTAAGCATTGTACCATGTGCATGTGTGGAGGCCATGGGCACCCTTTCCTGTTGGACCGCTCAAAACTTGTAAGTGCCCCCCCCCAGAAGCAGGACCAACACCGCCTCCTGTCCAGACTCTGAGGCAGTTGAACCACCACCACCACCAGGTCCAGCACCAGGTCCTCTGGAGCACGATGTGCCTGTTCCCCCAGGTCCAGGTGTGGATCCCATCCCTGTTCAGCACTGTGACCAGCCAGCTGCCAGTTCATCTGGCCATCCCCTGCCTATGCCTGGTCCTCCCCACACCTTCATTGTTTGGTAGTTTTTTGACTGTGTCGGGGGGGGGGACAGCAGTGTGGTCAAGTGCCAGCTATGTGAGGTGGAGGTGCACCGTGGCCGCCGGGAGACTCACCTGGGGACTGGGGGCCAGCACACCCATTTGCTCAATCACCAGCAGTTGGAGTGGCAGGCTGCCACAGAACAGAACATGCCTGCTGGCCATTCTGTGGCAGAGGGTGCAGCTGTGCATTGCGGCATCCCTAAGAAGGAAAGCCACAGCAGCACATGCATGTCCAAAAGCACCCCCACCACCACCACCACCAGCAGGTCAGTCTGTCAAAGGAGTGGACACCAGAGAAGTGTGTGTAACACAGGCTGACTTGGCAGTTCTCTGGAGTGCTGTTGAGGATAACAACGAGACGGTGAGTGCTGTGGAGCAGCGGCTAGATCACATAGAGGGACCTCAGTTGCAAATTATGTACATGTTGGAACTGCTGCTGGATCACCATGGGATACCACATTATTTTTTTTTCCTCACACCATGTGCCCCTCCACACCTTCCTTGCTGTGTTATAAAATGTATTCCTCCACCATCCCCGACCCTTGTATGTAATTATGCCCTTTTTTTGTTGTTTTCCGTATGCGTGACACTTTGTATTCTGAGCAGTGCAAGTGTACTGCACTAAACTGCATGTGTACAGTCAGTCTTCTTTCCAGTCTGTGTATGTACTGCAGACCCTGTCCAACTCCCTGACTTAAAAACAAACATTAATGAGTACAATGGTTGGGTAGTGAAGCCTGGAGAGATACTACAAAACAGGCTTACAAATCATCCAAGTAACTATTAAAGAAAAATGATGTTGTGATTCGTGACGTGATCGTGAATCATGATTTGTGACTGCATTTGTGACTGTGATGATGAAGAAACGTGAATGTTTACCACCTACGGCTGTATTTCCCCAAAGAGCTGTAGCTTAAAACTCCCAGACTTAAAAACACGTATCAATGAGTACAATGGTGGGGTGGTAAAGCCTGGAGAGATACTACAAAACAGGCTTACAATACATCCAAGCAACTAGAAAAAAAATTAATGTTGTGATTCGTAACTTGAATAATCATGAATCGTGATTTGTGACTGCATTTGTGACCGTGATGATGAAGAACATGATTTGTATCATGAGTGACTCTTGATAATGGTCCTGACTTAAAAACACATATTAATGAGTACAATGTTCATGCAGAATTAAGCACCACACCTGTCCAGTACTCTGAAGGGAAGCCAAAGAAACAACTGTGACTTAAATTACAGATGGAGATTGGGCCCTAAAGAGATGCAAATGCACAGACAGATTAAGATTGCGCTGTGCACTGAAGAGATGCAGACGCAAAGGCACAACACCTAGCCAGTGCTCACCATCAGAAATTCAAATCTGGAAATGAATACCTGTGCCGGTTGGGGCGGGCCATGGGGGAAGGGGCAGTGTACTGCACTGCTGCAGTAACAGTCACCAGTACTAGTACCAGTAAAGATACCACAAAGAAGTACAAAACTCACACAGCTGCAGTGGATAGCAGCTTCACATTGCTGAAATTATTATGTGGCACAATAAAAGGTGTCTGATTTGATGCCACGTGTCACACACATACTCACAAACATACTACATAATGCGTAGCAAATTGAAAACTTCAGTAATATAACCACATATTTTAAACAAACTAAAATTATGCATTGCTGCAGCACAACAATCAGTAAAAAAATGACAAGAAATATTGAAAAATATTACTGTGTGCACATTAACATAGTTATACAAGAACAATATCACCAAAACAGAAAGCACTGTCTTTTTCTCCAAGTTAATCTACCTACACCACAGATACGTCCCTCCCCCAAAGCACACTTCCACTATCTCTCAGTAGACAGACTGAATGTTGTACATTAACATTCAAAATCCATACACAAACAATAAACGCTCGATGATATGAGCACAGGAGGGTTTCCCATAATCGATAAACTAAAGTCTCAGCAAAAAAAATTAAAAAGGCTTTTTTAACAGCTTTTTGAAGGTTTGAATCACAGAGAGCTCTCAGAACAGATTGTCTCCTACAGCTTCCTACACACACTGCCCCAAACTGAGGATGTGCAGAACTATCTAGAGCCCATGTGACCTGCAATCCCATGAATAACTACAAAATTCACCTTTGGAGCTTAAAAACAAGGCGAAGTGAGGCAAAGTACATTGTTTTCAATGTACTTCACCTTAAGAATTTGGTGGAGTAGTGGTTTGGGAAGGCAGAGTAATGTGAAGTCAGTGTTTTCAATGGACTTCGCATCACCCATTAATAACGCAAATTACTCCGCTTCGCGTTGCAAAGCACTCCGCGAATCCGCCTTCACTCCGCGAATCACTCCGCGGAGTGAATTGGAGCCACTTCGCCCATCACTAGCTGCAAATATCAGGTCTTGTCACTATTTAGACTGGAAGCCTGTAGTCCACTAATGACAAGAGATGGGACTGAGCCAAGACTAATTTTAGAGTGAGTAGACAAGCATATTGTTTGGTCTATAAAGCTGATCAAAGGGAGCCTGCACTGACTTAATCAGTGCGGAGATTTTTTTAAAGATAGTGTCTGGTCCATAGTAAAAGCAAGATACTTGAAACTGTCATTGTCTCAATAAAGTCGCCACTCAAATCTTTAGTTTTGTCGTAGGGGTAAAGTCTTTACTTTTCGTTTGGTTCCAAAGGGCAATATACTTGGTTTTACCAACATTCAATAGAAGGTGAATTTTAATAACCATTTTAATACCAATATCTGATCATATCACTGAAATTATATACCCTTCTATACAAAGCAATATCATCTAGGTACATGATTAATATATGATTAATACAGGATTCAGAGATATGGAAAATATCAGCTGGATCGTTCAAGAAAACATTAAACAAAATAGGCCCGAAGACTCATCCTAGGGGTACTCTGGTAGTGACTTTGATGAGAGGAGAAGGAAATACATTCAAATAGACTTATTGAAACCCGTAAGTCAAGTCAGAATACTGCAGATACAGATACATCAAGGGCCTGATATTTGGCAAGCAGGTGACTATGGTGCAGCATAGAAAGATCCAAAAAGAGTGCACTGACTTTATTTCCATTGTCCAAGGCCCTGTAAAGATCATTAGAGAGTTCAAACACAGCTGTGAGCATGTCCTGATTGTCTTGAATACCATGCTGGCAAGCCAGCCTGCTGGCATGGTGGTAAGATTTCGGCTCATGACACTGACATCCCGGTTTTGGGAATGGACCTGAAAGTTTGAGGGCTGGCTGGGGGGAGGAGGAATGAGCATCCCTTGAACTGCTCTCCTCCTCTGGAGGGGAGAGTTGATGAGTACTCGGTGCCTGATTGACCCTGGCTGGGGATCAGCAACTACCTATGCTTAGGCAGGGTAGGAGTGTGTGACAGACATCGACACTTCGGCACATTCATGTCATTGCATACCACACACTCATGGGGTCCTTTTTTCAAGATTGTGACTGGCATTAATGATGCCCCACTTCTCTGGCCCATTTACCCGCACTCCAATGGTGACCTAGTCCCATCATCCGTCAAGTGTGACTTGACTCCCCATCTCTCTACAAGGGGTAAACCAGGAAGGCAATATCAGTAGGTGACACCAGCTGATAACCTTGTACCAGTGTTGGGGTGGCTGTGTCTGCGAGATGGCCCCACTAGGGGGGCAGGCCAGGGCAATCATCTGGAAGAGGTAAATCCCAGGGGAAAGGTGGGGAGAGGGGAGAGCAGTGGCTGAGCTCTTGGTGGACCACAACATAAAGCATAGTAAATGAAACAAAAAAAGAAAGAAAAAAAAACATGCTGGCCATGTGTTGGCAAATGGCCAATATGCAGAAACCACTTAAATCAGTAAAAAACAATGCTGTCAAGGATATTGGACAGTGAGGAAAGGAGGGATATTGGTGGATAGTTTTTAGTCAGGGTTCACTTTCCAGATTTATTTTTTTTACATGAACCTTTTTATTAAAGATTTTCAAAATATAAACCGGAACCAACAGCAATCATTAGAAGGAAAACATAAAAATACTAGATGTTATTACTAACAGCATAGCATACAGTTTAATAAAACTAAGTAAAAAAGAAAAGCCAACACATGAGACAGTATGAAAGAATGATGAAAAAGAACTTGGATTAAGTGGAAAGGAAGGGACCAAATACCGGAACACATCAGGTATGTGCAAGAATCAAAAGGAGAATTAAGTGTTCTAAAGCTAGGCTGGACCAGTAAGGAGATAATAAAATATGATGCAAACAATTGTATGGGTAGGGTTTGGTATTGTAACAGTACACAGGAACATAGAATTCATGGGGGATAACAGGGAAGAGGCAGAGGAGCTGAATAAAGATGCATATTCAACAAGCATTTGTCAATGCCGAATGTCGGCATGCTGGCACTGGCATTGGTAGTGCAGGAGTTAGAGAGATGCACAATAGGCTTGGCAGTGAAGTACTGAACTGATGCTGACCCCAGCCCCACCCTGCAGAGAGTGACAGGCACTGGGGTGTGCCTTTGGGTCGTCAGCCATAATGCTCACACCATTTCACCTCACCCTGTCCCGTACACACCGACAAGTGCCGCGGTGTGCCTTGAGGTTTTTGGGCCTTACATTCACCCCATTCCATAAGGAAATATGTTAGTATGCATGCAGTATAGGAGAATGGGGTGAACTTTGGGGCCAAAGAGTCCAAGGCACACCTTGACACCTGTCACTGGCTGCAGGGTGGGGGTGGAATGGCGTGAGCATTACAGTTGACAATGCCAAGTCACATCCCTGATGCCTGTCAGTCTCAACAGGGTTGGAAACCCTAATGCCCCTGGAGTTTGTTGGTATTTTCACTCCAAATTTTCAACATAGGCCATGTGTGATGCCACCTCATGAACAGTGACGCTATGAGTTAGTTTGCCGAAAGGTGATTTTTTTACAGCGACTCTGCATTTTGGCACCACAGGCGCAAAAACACATTTCGGGCATTATGTGAAAAACAACAGCTGCACTGTTCATGAGGAGGTGTAAAAAAAATGGCATTGTTGAAAATCTGGAATGAAATATGAAAAATTGGTGACGTCATGAGCGTGCATGGAAACTGCACAACGTACGCCCGTAATGGAAGTATTTTGGGGATTTTTTAAATCAAATTTTCAACATAGGCATTTTGAGAACTCCAGTCATGAATAGTGTCACTGTGATTTTGTTGATCTGTCTGGAACATTGATTTCCCTCAGCGACTGAGCTATTGTGTGACACACGTGCCAAAACACATTTTGAACAGAATGTGAAAAATGACAGCTGTACTGTTCATAAGGAGGTGTGAAAAAATGGCAATGTTGAAAATCTGGAGTGAAAATATAAAAAATTGTTGAAGTTATGAACGTGCATTTAAACTACGCAATGCATGCTCATAACACAATCATTTTTTGGAATTGTTCCACCAAATTTGCAAGATAGGATTTTTGAGACCCCACCTCATGAACAGTGGATTGTTCTTTCATTAATTGATCCGAAAAGGTGATTTTGTGCAGTGACCATAAAATGACCTTTTGGGGTGGAGTAATGAGATTACAGTGCATGTGTTCATGAGGTGGGGTCCCAAGCACCCCATGTTGAAAATTTGGAGGCAAAATTCCAAAAAATGACTGAGATATCCACCTAAGCTGAAAACCCCCCATTTATGCCATTATACAGCTTACCGGCATCTCTTCAGTTCACGGTCAGCTTAGAAGAGTGCAGACGTGTTCCGAATCTACCAAAGATCACAGCGCCAGCCCTCCAGAGGTAAGTATGGGGAGAGGAGTGGATGGGGAGGCAGGGTGCGCAGAGGGTGGGTGCGGATTGGGGGAAGGGGCACCGAACACAACGAGTGATGGTTTTCTTTGTTTCAGATTAAAAAAATATAATGAAAACATCACGGACTGTTTTCTTTTTTTCAGGTATGAGAAAAATGTTGGGCACACTGGGTGACTTGGTGGGGGGTGATGTTGGCCACATTGGTGTGAGCTCACATTGTGGCACACAATGCGGGTGGGACGGGGTCAGGAACATGCCGACGGCATTCGGCTTTTATACAATGGAGGCACACTGGGTTGGGCTCCCAGTGTGCCACACGATCTTTGGGGGGATATTTAACATGCCGACAGGGGGATTGGGCACCCTGAAGTCAGATTTATAGGGATCATGTAAGAGATGGTGGTAGACACTGCCGCCATATTTATTGCAATGCTTCACCAGGAAAGCAGGCACGTTAGGAGGTGTGTTATTGTGCCACTGCATGACGAGCTTGTCTCTGATTGCAGTGGCACTTTCTTTACAAGTTTTGTCCACTTTACATATTTCTTGTGTCAGTGCTTGCATGCTAGTTTATTGGGGAATGAGGGACACACCTACTAAAGCATGCCCTGCATTTGCCTACACTGACACCCCCCCCCCCCCCGAAATCTGCTACTACCGTAAGATGTTGGCTTACGCCTGCATGGCAAGAGAGCATAAAAAGGTGTTCCATTTTTTGTCACAATTGTCCATCTTGCTAATGGTTTTGACACTAAGCCTCTCAAAGAAGGCCAGCTTAGACAAAGCTGAGTGCCAGGCAAGCAGAGAACAGACAGTTGGATGATGCCAAGACATCAAAAGGAGTCAATTTGCTTTCATGAGAGCAGCAAGGAGTCAGTATTGGAAGGGTTTATATAGAGATAGAAGTTGGTATTCCTTGAATAACCAGCTCAGGAGAATCTGGGAACTGCATGTTGAGAATGTTAGGTCAGTGGGCCAAGATATCCTTTCACCACTGGAGGAACATGGGGGAGTTCCAGAGAATGTTGAGAAGTCCTGCATCTGTCTAGGAGCATTGTCAGCAGGAGGAGTGTGATGCAAGGGTCATGCAGAATAAGGCCTGAGGATTATTTTGCCAGCAGTGAAGAATCTCAAAGTGGATTAGGCAACTCCTAATACCTCTATATGCCATACATGGGCCATAGGAACAGTGTCAGCCCACTGCGTGGAAGGTGACACATAACCCAGGTCCTGCTCCCACCCATCTTTGCTGGATTTAAGGCTATCAGAGTGAGCATCTCTAATGATGATATACATTTTACCTGTCCGACCTCTCAAGAACAAGCAGGCAGCTTACATAAGCATAATCATGATGGGTGAGGCAGGTGGGTTTCTCCAAGATCCTGAATGGCAGCCTGAATTTGCAAAAACTGCCAAAAATCAGTAAGTGGCAAACCTGTATTTTCATGTAATTGCTGGAAGGAAAGAAGGTTGTCAGAGTGTGGAAGGGAAAGATCAGAAATTGTAAGAATATCCTTCTCTTCCTAGGTTGGCCATCTAAAAGGCTTACCCCCCAATTAACACATTAGGATTTTGCCAGATTGATGACAGTGTGGGGGGCTAGATGGTTTGTAAACAGAGGAGAATGCCATGCACTTGTCCCAGGCCTGGATCATAACTGAAATGATAGGATGTACTGATACTGGGTGAGGAAGTTTACTCCCCAGTGAAATGCTTAAGGCAGGGGAATGCCACTTCATACCCTCCAAGCCTCACCCATTGTTGAGAGGAAGAAGGGGCCTATGACATACAGCACACCAAGGTGTAACCTTCAAATCAAGGAAGGCCAAAGCCCCCATTACGTCAGTGGACTCTTAGTGTAATTTTACTGAGATAGGAAGGTTTTCCTTCCCACAAGAAATGGCTAACTAAAAGTTTTATCTTGAGGAATATTTTATTGGGAATGGAAATTGGGAGGTTACAAAAAGCTAACAGAGTTTTGGCAGTGCACATACATGAATAGCCTCCATCTTCCCACTAAGTGTGAGGTGTAATTTTTTCCAGCATTGTAAGTTGTGCTCCAGTGCAGTGAGTACAGGTAAAAAGTTCACAGAGATAAAGTCTTCGCATCTAGAAGTTATCCTAATTCCTAAATACTTAAAGGGACAGGAAATTTGTGCTAATTGCCAGCAGTTAGTAATGTTCCTAGTAAGAGAAATGAAAGACTCTCCTCCAAATGAGACATTTTTAACTGTACCTTAATAAACACTGATGTGAAAAACTGTGTTTTCAATTGTCTGCTTTTTATGGGCAACATTCTGCATAGTTCTCTTCATGGAACCAGTAATTTGGAAGTTTTACTATGTCACGGGTTGTGTACGGAATGTTAAACATGAGCTATTGTCCTATCAGAACCATGTTTAGAGTTCTTTGCTCAAACCCTTACGTAGTTAAAACTCCAGGTCACAGGTTACTTGAAGAGAACTGTAATAGAATGCTGCTCATAAAAACACAACAATGCAAAATTCGGTTTGTTGCATCACTTTTTATTCAGGTACAGTTACATATGGATCATTTAGGTGTGTGGATATCATGTCTGTAAATGGGAAAATTATAAACAGCTACCAATTAAAAATAATTTCCTGTCCTCTTTAAACCCTTTGCCAGCCCACAAATCTTCAAGCCAGTACAGCAACTGCTGTTGCAAAGGATATTTAAGGGAGAAAAAGTCATTTTACTAAGATTTACTGACAGCCTGGATAGAGTTGTAAAGCTGGAAATGGTCTCCAAGATATATGGGAGTGAAAACACCAGAGAATTTAGAGTAAGCAACAGATTATCTGTGTTGGTACTAACAAAGTACAAAGAGCCACCCACTATAATACCACAGATGGAAAGAGTCATGAACAATTTCCTAGAAAGATGAGCTAAGGCTAATAGAAAGAGCATAGAAGAAATGGGGCAACCATAGGAACATAGGAATCATGTCGGCAGATGGGGACCGCAAGATCCATCTAGTCTGCCCATGCTTCTGCCCCCCCCCTTACAATTTAGACTGCAACCTGATATGTCCATAGTGTCTGTCCCATGCAAGTTTGAAGTCATATATTGTCTTGGATTCCATCACCTCCTTAGGTTTGTTGTTCCATGAGTCTATGACCCTTTCTGTAAAGAAGTACTTCCTGAGGTTGCTTTTGAACTTGCCTCCCACCAGACGCAAGTTGTGTCCCCTTGTACGAGCATCCCAGTTTTGCTGGAAGAGGTTTCCTGCTTGTGTTGTGTTGATTTCCTTAACATACTCAAAAGTTTTGATCATGTCCCTCTGTTTCTTCTCTGCTCAGGGGTGTACAGATTTATTTCCCTGAGTCTTGCCTCATATGGCTCATGATGCAGTCCATGCACCATCTTTGTAGCCCTTCTCTGTACTGTCTCCAGGCAGTCTATTTCTTTTTTGAAGTGGGGCCTCCAAAACTGACCACAGTACTCTAAATATGGCCTCACAAAGGACCTGTACAGAGGAATGATAACCTCACTCTTTCTACTTGTAATTCCCCAACCAATGCATCCAAGGATGCCACTCGCCCTCTGCGCTGCCTTTTCACAGTGTTTTCCAAATTTTAATTCATCCATGATGACTACTCCGAGGTTTCTTTCTGTCTTTGTCTTCTCTAACTGATGCCCTCCCAGTGTGTACTTTATCCCTGAATTTCTTTTTCCTATATGCATGACCTTGCACTTCTTGGCATTAAATTTCAACTGCCAAGCTCCGGACCATTCCTTGAGTTTTTTCAGGTCTGCTTCCATACCTTTCCCTCCCTCCTGCATTAATACTCTGTTGCAGAGTTTTGCATCATCTGCAAACAGGCAAACCTTCCCCTTCAAGTCATTTGCAATATCCTGGATAAATATATTAAAGAGGATAGGTCCCAGCACAGATGTCTATGGAACACCACTGGTCAGTTTGCCTTCCCTCGATAATGATCCATTGACAAGCACTCTCTGCATCCTATCGTGCAGCCAGTTTGTGATCCGACTCCTGTATGCTCTAATTTGTTAGCTAGCCTTTTGTGGGGAGCAGTGTTGAAGGCTTTGCTGAAGTCCAGGTACAAAATGTCCACTGCTCCTCCTTGGTTGACTGCTCTGGTGACCCAGTCAAAAAAGTCAATCATATTGGTTTGACAAGAGCATCCTGCTGTAAAGCCATGTTGCCTTGGTTCAGTCTTTCTGTTATCGTCCAGGTACTTCGCTATCCTATCCTTTAGCAATGACTCCATAATATTTCCTACCACCGAGGTCAAACTGACTGGTTGGTAGTTTCCTGCCTCTTCCCTGTTTCCACTCTTATGTAAAGGTACTACTGTTTCCCTTTTCCAGTCCTGAGGTATTATTCCACTTTCCAGTGACTTACTGAAAAGCTCAGCCAGTGGTGTGGAGAGTTCTTCCCGAAGCTCCTTCAGTACCCTAGGGTGAATGCCATCTGGCCCCATTGCTTTATCCACCATGAGGAGTACAATGCAAAGGATGTTTGTTCAGGTTGTCCTTGCTCTTAATGAGTCATACATAACAGTTGTATGTCTTGGGTTGTCCACGTATTGACCAACAATGTAGATTTGAGTAATGATTGTGATGAACTACACAAATATTCTTTCCTCAAAGATTTATTTCAGTGATTAACTCACATTAGGAGGGGTTACGTCTCAAGGCAAATCCACTTCATCAGACCCACAGGGTTGAAATTCTCATGACACTTTAGTAGTGCTTGCAAATTCTTCAAGCCTTGACAGCTGTGCTAAATCTGTTTCAGGCCTTAGAATGATCTTATTAATGTGTGCTTCTATGCAGCTAGCTGCTGCTAACCTCTTTCTTTAAATGTCACCACTCAGCAGTCCTTTATATTCTTTTAGTCTTTCTTTTTTCTGTTTTTATGAGTATGACTGCTCTTGTAAACTGACCTTGGTGCAGGCCTTGCAGTCTGTCTCCTCTGTAGTAGGAGCAACCATGAGGAGTACCCATTGAAGGACAAAGGGTTGAGAGATGAGTCAGTTGGTTAAAAGTGTCACCCAGGGAGCAATGTAGATGATATGCACCCAGATCCTGTATTGGGGGGCCAAAACTATATAGCTCGAGTACATGATGAAGATACCCCTACTAGACTGAATCAACCGCATGGGCCATCACAGAGGAAAATACTTACTTGGCATGAATCTTAAGATGGAGTAGAGTCCAAATATGATCTTCCCTGGATTTCCCTTTCTGAAATCTGGCCTGGGAGGGGTGGAACAAAGAGGGAAGTGCCTTCTCCAGCCTGGTGGCTAGGGCTTTAGCATGTATTTTAGTATCTGCAGAGATAGATGAAATGGGATGAAAGTTAACACAGTGTAACAGGTCATTGGGTGGCTTAAAGAGTTATGGTGGCCTCACTTATAGTGGCAGGGAGGCGACCCTTCCCATGTGCTTCACTGAGGACAGTGAGCAGTGATGAGATGATGATATCAGGCATCAACTAATAGAGGTTGATTGTAAAGACAACCACCAATGAGGCCACCACTGCTGAATAAAGCTCTGGCTTCATGGGGGGGGGGTCTTGCACTCAAACTCCCATCCATTCCTTAAAAATAGCAAAGTTTGTAAGCCCCTTAAATCTATATGCTGCTCTTGCACTGTGAAGGGTGGACCAGATTGTTGTATACTACTTCCTTTTCCTAGCCACTTCAACAAAATAATCTTGATAAATAGAAACTCAGGAGCCTCAACTGGTAAGAGTTCCTTTTCCTCTGTCTAGGTACAATAGACATTCCTTGGCCAAGTAATAAAGGAGGTGTGCTATGATGGGTTATGGCCAAGAGCCAGTGGGAGGAGGTAGACCTTTGGTATAATGGCCCACTCCACCTGTAGAAGGCCATGCCATGCCTTCCAACTAGCTGAGGGAGTAGATCCGATAAAAAGCATTCCATGGATTGGCCTTCTACACCTTCGGGGATGCCAAGAATCCTGAAATTATTATGGCATCACTGATTTTCCAGGTCCTCAGCACGATCCCATAGCAATCGTGCATCTGGTCTTTGGTGTCCAGCAGGTGGAGAATTGAAGAAATAGTGTAATCCAGGTCAGACACCCTCTGTTCGGTGGTGTTCATGTGATTGGAGACAGCAGACCTGCTCAATAGAAGTAAGGCACAGTTTGAGGAATGACATGTCAGCTTCCATGGTTTCCAGCAAGATAGCAATATAGGTCAATGAAGATGCTGTTCCTTCAGGTGCAGAGTCCACTGCCACACATGCCATGTCCAATCACAGGAGAGCTACAATGTCCAGTTCTACTCAGATCTTACTATAGTCACCCGCAGACTGAAAAACACTAGAAAAAACAGACACAACCCACCGAAATACCAACAACCCACTATGGGGTGTTACCGGACATGGCTGTGGGGGGAAGGAAGTATAAAGATATACCATGAGCTATGGCAGTGCAAAAAGATTAGGCAGCCATCTTGTTAGAGATCCAACCCACATCTCCTGCTCTCATGATTTAAAAATAGGGACAACAGTTGCCCTGTTTCCACTGTCTCAGGATTTTGCCACTAACTAACAAATGGTTGTATAGATGTTTGGTCAGTATATGAATAACTAAAGAAAAGAGGTTTAGATCAATATTGTCCAGTTCCATTCTAGTTTTTAAATATACAGTATATGCATAAGGTACTTTAAAGTTTTATCTACTATTCATGATCTAAACTTAAAACGAGCATCTGAACCACCACAGCCAGTTCCATTCAGCTCAAGATCTATCAACCAGTGATGCAATTTTTGTGGCTCACCAGAAACTGGTGTTGAGCTTTGTGGTAATTTTTCATTTG
Organism: Neoceratodus forsteri; assembly: GCA_016271365.2. Taxonomy (NCBI): domain Eukaryota; kingdom Metazoa; phylum Chordata; order Ceratodontiformes; family Ceratodontidae; genus Neoceratodus; species Neoceratodus forsteri. Next base: position 118,793,302 of record CM057456.1, read on the forward strand.
GATTTGTCAAGTTACCTTGTTTAGTAGTCAGAAGTGGTATTGCTGTGGAGCTGTTTTTCCCATTGAATTGTCTAGTATCTGTGAATTTATCTGTTAACATTTGAAAATTGAAACTGGGCGGTTAACTAATGTTCAGTTTTTGTGTTTGTAACCATATCCATATTTTTACATTTATTCCTCAGTTTTTTTTGTATTCAAGCAATGTGGCATATCCATAGTTACCTAAAATCTTTCCAGGCCCAGTCTCTGTCCTGCATCAATTGTACTTGACAAGGGGTGATTCATTCTTGACTTATATTTTTAGTACATAAGTGACAGATGGGAGCAAAGTAATTACTAGTGCTAGTGTTTTCCAGCTATGGAATTATCCCAATTCCAATAGTTAAAATTTGCCAATTTCAGACAATTATGAATACCGTACAGAATATACAGTATAACTGACTTTTTTAAAAATGTTTTTTATTTTAGCTTTTGTTGAACAGGTTAGTGCACTAGACAAATCCTGCCTATTTTCAGGCATGACCCAGGGGAAGGGTATACAGATGAATGTCAACTGACCTTGAACCACATTAAGCTGTTGGTGATATTTTTAGTGAATGAGGGAAATTTGGTCAGGACACTGGGGAAATTCCCCTACTCTTTTCGATAAGTGCCATGGATCTTTAACATCCATCTGAACTACCACCAATCCAGGCAGATGGGACCTCGGTTTAATGTCTCATCCAAAAGACGGCATCTCAGAAGTGCAGCACCCCTCTCATTCTGCACTGCAGTGTCAGTACTGGGATATTAACCCAAGTGCCAGATGTGGGAACTGAACCCACAGCCCTGTGATCTCCTGGCCTCAGAGGCGGGTGTGCTACCTACTGAGCCACTGACACTGCTAAATGTTCACTATAAAAGTACAGTATTTTAGTTTTGCAGTGAAAATGTCAATTAATTTTATTATTTCATGTCCTGTCTTTGCATGTCCAAAACGGAATGCCCTATTTGCTGAAATTCTGTGCCCTGCTGTTTGTGGTTTGAATTGAATATCCTACTTGTTGCTTCATGGTTATCTCTGAGAAGGAAACCTGACTGGATTGGTTGATTTTTTCAACCTGATGATTTTCTAATCCTAATTCGAATTGCTGAGTTAACACTAACAGCATTGTTTTAGTAATGCCCCATAATTTATGTGTATACCCTCATCTCATCTGCTTGTTACAGCTGTACTGAACAAAACTCAGTCAACTCTGCCTCCACCCCACAATCACCACCACATACTTGGCTAGGTTATTTTTTAGAGTGCCAGTCCACCATGTGGTCCCTTACTGCTGATTGATGTACTCCTGCTTTCCAGATCTCAGCCTCCCTGATCATTACACTCACACCATCCCTAATCCACTCTTACAAGCACAAATACACTGACAATTACAGTCAAACTACAGTATCACCAATACATAAATGTGCACCTCTGTATTTCTTTTACTTGTATTTCTTTATTTCTTTTATTGCACTTTGTGGAATCTGGGCTGAGGACTGGTTTCATCCAAGAGGTGCTTAGAAGCTCTGTCAAACTTGCTTGTGAGATGCAGCTATCAAACCTGTCTGGTTTACTGCAGGACACTGTAGCAGCACAGAAAACAAGTTGAAGGTTTTCAATTTACCAAACTTAAGTAAAATAAATATTTATGCCATCCGAATGACTATTATGTGGATTTTTCTCCATGGCAACTCTGCAGTGAAGCAGAGTGCAGCATTTTCAGAAGACAGGTAAGCAAAAATGGCAATTTTGGATCCAAATTGTAATTTCAGCAAAACCTGAAGCAATTTCGGTGATCACCAGAATTCAAATATAATCCAGCCTAAAATCTACTTTGGAAATGTCATGCAAAGAAGACCAGTTGAACTGTGAAACAGCATTCAAAAATTCACTAACTTTCAGATCCTGAATGGTTCTGGAGGTTAAGTGTATAGAGCAGGGGACTATGGCCTGCAAGCACTCCAACAGCAAATAACCAGAGAATGGTCACTTATGTTATTGGATAAAGGATGGGTTTGATCAGTATGACCTGGTCTAGAAGTGACTATCCAGTCTATTAGGGACTCAGTGCCAGCCTTGCAATTAAGTATGGTAGCTGAGGGAATTACTTGCTCAAGGTTCATTAGGTGATCTCTACATCTCTCCATCTCTCCATTTTGCTCTATCATTCCAATTAATACTGGCATCTCTAAAGAGAAAGCTTTTCTTCCTGTGGCATTTGAACTGCATGAACTCATATAATAAAACAAGTCATTCCTCAGGATAACCCAAAGGAAAGTAAAAAGTAGCTAATGATAGGTGCTTGGCACCACCCAAACATAACACAATAGAAAGAAAATCACAGGTTGAGTAAGTACAGTATCCGTGAAATCATCAGCTACTACAGAAAAACAAGACTTGCAATACATAAGGAACCCACCTCTATGTTTTCTTAGCCTGTCGCATCCTAATAAGCAATAGTTTGGATATGCAATTTCTAAATTGAATATTCTGTTTGACAGCCATGCTTCAGGTCAAACATTGTGACCAGGATCAAAATCATTCCACAACACTGATGTACTGAGCTCCTCTGATCTTGCTAATAAACTACTAATGTTTCATGAAGAATAGATGAAGCATGTTTTGGAGTCACAGTGTCTGTATCATGCTTACCTCAAAAAGGACCAGGATTGTGTTGAATGTTACCAGCTAGAAGCAAGAGAAGCAAAACAAGGGCCCATTTTCTAATAACTAAATTGGAGTGAACCAATTCATTTTTATACTGTATATATTGGTACTGTAGGAAAATGTAAAACTCGTAACAGAGTCTATAGCTGGTTTTAAGAAATAACATACCCAACAGTAAGTCAGTAGAGATATCTAGTCCTAAATAATATGGGCATCAGTACAAACAGCACAGTATGAGATTGTACTGTCTGGCAAAACAGTATTGGACTTAGCTGAAAACGTATTAACATTAAGTGATAATAAAACAAGAACAAATGTAAATTAAAATCATTTTTTTTAAATTGAGTGTACCAGAAACCAATACTAACCAGAGAGCAAGACAAACCCTAGATAAGGAGTAAGCCAGACCCCTTCTACTAGTGGACAATATGATTACTGACCATTTAAATTTGGCAAGTAGGCAGATCCCAGATATAAGTTCAACCAGATCCCTAGTATAAGCTAGACAAATTGCCATCTCGGTTTAAAAAAGCATGCATATGTACAACAATACACTATGGCAGGGACTATAATATGCAAATATTCAGTACGTAGCAACCATACCTCAACTAGCAGTACTAGTAGATATATAAACCAACCGTGAACAGTAGAGAAGTCTAGGGTCCCAAAGCATGTTGAGTACCTGTGCTGAAATGCAATTGAGAAACAGTGCACCAGCCTTGTAGTCAAACATTAATGGGGCACTGTGGCCAGCCAATGACTGACTCCACAGCTGACACCTACAGTGTGACATTCTTGGTGCTTCAGGTCCTTAGCACTCAAGCTCGCAGCACAGAGGGCCACTTGAAGAATAGTTAGCTTTGAACAAGATGGAAAAGCCTTACCCATGGAAGAGGAAGAATCACCCAACTGGTTGACTTGCAGCTGTAAGAAAGTTCTGGATATTATATTGAGGAGGGTCCACAGGTGCTGCTGCCAAAGTGCAGAGGCACTCAATGGAGGGGGTGGAGGGGGGAAGCTATACAAAACACAGGCTACCTTCACAACCCTCTAATTTGCTCCTGAAATTGGCTTTTAGAATGAGGATCAAGACTACACTTGGTCTGTTTAAAGAGCAGCTGACGACTTCAGGAGAACTTTAACAAAACATAATATTTAGACACAGTTTGGCTTATATTTCACATTACTTCTGTATTTCTCTTCCCCATTATTTATTACTGGTGTAAATTGTATGAAAACAGTGCCTTTGATCTTGAAGAGTTCATCTATTTCTGTTGCTTTCTACCAACCTGAGGTCATAATACAGTGCTTGTGACATCACAGTTACTTCCATGGCAACAGATTGTGATGTCACAACCCAGGATTGTGACTTGAAGTAGGAAGTAAGCTAAGCAGGCAGATAAACTCTAAGGTATAAAGATCATATATTCATGTACATTTCCTCAGAAATTATTATTGGGGAGAAGAAATCTATAGAATATATATGGAATGCTAGCTGAATAGTACCTACATATCATGTTTTTCAAAGTTTTCTCTGAGGCATCATCTGCTCTTTACATTCTGCAGGCTTTGTGTAGCCCGTGAAACAGAAAGAGTCACTTGATTGGTGGATTTGTGGCTGGAGGAAAATCTGGTCATCGAGCAGTGGCCCCTGGTGTGGCTGCCAAAGTGTTATAGGTGCTCAGTGCAGGGGGAAGGCTGTAAATAACATAGATAACCCTCACAGCCCCCTGATCTGCTCCCAAAAATTGAGGTTCAGCCTTCTACCCAGTTTAAATGGGAAGAAGGTATAAAGCAGCGGTGTAACAAAACTGAGCAAAAAATTTGATGCTACCTTTTTTGCACTATTAAACATTACCAGCATATTCCAGTTTTATTTGGCAAAACATAGAATTTGTCAGCAGAAAAAGACCACTGGGTTGACCAAATCTTCCCAGATGGTCCCACCTAGCCTGTTCCTGCAGACCCTAATTGGTCTCCAGCAACCATCCCTCCTCCCTTCCCATTTTGTAATATTCTCCTATATCTATCCAATGAATACTTGAAGCCCCCTACCATTTTTACCTCCACTGCTTCAGCTGGCAGTCTGTTTCAGGTATTCACAACTCTTTCAGTGAAGTAGTTCTTTCTCACATCCCTCCTCACCTTTCTCACATCCAGCTCCATCACATGCACCATGGTTCTGGTGCTCTTCCTCATTTGAAAGAGACTCTACTCTTGTGCACTGTTCTCACTTCTTAGGTACTCTAACAGGAAGTCTCTGTCATGTCCCCTTTCACTCTCCTGCCTTTTCACGGTGTGTATTCAAGGCCCCTTGTTTTATGTGATTCTGCAGCCACAGAGTTTTCCACAGAATTTAATGTAAAACATGGAATAATAAACTGTAGAAAATTATTTCACAGTTTACATAAACTGTGGAATAGTTTTCCGCAGTTTACATAAGCTGCAGAATATTGTTCCGCAGTTTACATAAACTAAGGATTCTTGTTCTGCTGTTTACATAAACCAAGGGATATTGGTCTGCAGTTTCCATAAACTGTGAAATATTGTTCTGCAGTTTACATAAACTGAGGAATATTGTTCCACAGTTCACATAAATTGCTGAATAGTTTTCTGCAGTGTACATGAACAAAAGAATATTGTTACACTGTTTACATAATCTGAGGAATATTATTCCACAATTAACATAACTGAGGACTATTGTTCCACTGATTACATAAAATAAGGACTACTTTTCTGCAGTTTACATAACTGAGGAATATTGTTCCATAGTTTACATAAACTGAGGAATATTATTCTTCTGTTTACATAAACTGAGGGATTTTGTATTGTAGTGTAAACTGAGGAATATTGTTCTGCAGTTTACATAACTGAGGAATATTGTTCCATAGTTTACATAAACTGAGGAATATTATTCTGCTGTTTACATAAACTGAGGGATTTTGTATTGTAGTGTAAACTGAGGAATATTTTTCTGCAGTTTACGTAACTGAGGAATACTGCTCTGCAGTTTACATAACTGAGGAATATGGTTCTGCAGTTTACATAACTGAGGAATATGGTTCTGCAGGTTACATGACTGTGGAATATTGTTCTGCAGTTTACATAAACTGAGGAATAATGGTCTGCAGTTTACATAAACTGAGGAATATTGTTCCGCAGTTTTCAAAAACGGAGGACTATTGTTCCGCAGTTTACATAACTGAGGAATATTGTTCTACAGTTTACATAAATGAGGAATACTGTTCTGCAGTTTTCATAAACTGCAGAATAGTTTTCCACAGTTTACATAAACTGAAGAATATTGTTCTGCAATTTACATAAACAAAGGAATACTGTTCTGCAGAATTTAATAGTAAAAGGGGCCAGAAAGCAGTATTTCTTAAGTTTTTGTGTTGGTTTAATCATTAAACCTATAAAATATATTCTATCAAATCCAGTGTCTTTTTTTCATTTTCGTTACATTTTGTGCATAATTTTGAAAGGTAGTGCTGTTATGGTGACTAATGTTATGGGCATGCATGAGAGAGAAAAAGTTTCATATTTTCTTTTTTTTCACAAAAAGTGTTTGAATATAAAGCACTTTTTTCACACTAGGTGCATGACCACATTCAATGGAAATGGAAAAAAAAGAACGTGTTCACCCATTGGGGGTGTTTGACTGTGGAGGACTTTAAGTCTGCCTGTAGAACATTTTTGTTTTCCCTTGCATATCCGGATTATTAATTGGAAGTTGTTATTTTACTAGTTTTAACATTTTTTTATTGTTTTAGGTTTGTAAAAGCTCTTTGATATTTATTGAATTGTGCTTGCAATAAATAAAGTTTATTATTATTAGTAGTAGTAGTTTTTGCAACTCTATTGCCTGACCACATTTATTTGGGAGGTAACAAAATAAAAATAAATGATTGTTTCCTTATAATTTTTACCTCTATCTATTACAACTTCATCATGCTTTACTGCATGTACCTGGCATTAAAATAAAACAATGATTTATTCCTTCAGTATGGTACACACGAATTCTGCTCACCATTATCCAGTCAGGCTAACACGTCCTCCAGCAATGCAGTGGCAGTTACTGCTCTCCATGACCTCAGTCTCTCCTCATATGGCTTTTGGTGCAACCCTGCACCATTTTAGTTGTCCCATTCTAGACTGTCTCCACCCTGTCTATGTTCCTTCTTAGGTGCAGTCTGCAGATCTGGACACAATACTACAGGTGGGTTTTCAAAAGAGAACAATGCTGTGGCAACACCACCTCCCTCCTCCTGCTTGAGTTATCTCTCCTTATGACACCCAGCAATCTACTAGCCCTATCCACTGCTTTGTCACACTGCCTTGCCACTTTGAAATCATCAGATATGATAACCACAAGGTCCCTTCCCTGTTTAGCGCCTGATAGAACCTCCTCCATACTCAGTTCTATGTTCCTATGCCCTAAGTGCAAGATTCTGCATTTTTTTCATTGAACCTCAACTAGAGATGTGCAAAATTCCAAAATATCATTACACAAAATATTTTGCGACATTCATTCAATTCACAAAATATTTTGTGGGTGTGAAATGTGAAATTTCGCCCGTTGAATGTGAAATTTTGCCCGCATAATACAAATTTTGCCCACGACTGGGTGAAATGTTGCTGTCACAGGCACAATTGCACAGTTTGCATTGAAATTCCATATGCTGTGGGTGAAATTTCTCAATTTTGCACCCAGCCAAAAATTTTGTGGAATGGCAGAATTTCTCAAAACGTTTTGAACTGCAAAATTGCTGATTTTGTGGCAATTTCACTGGCAAAATTAAATTTTGCAACATCTCTAACCCCAACTGCCATATTATTGACCATTACTCAGGTTTCTTCAAGATTCTTACACATTCCTTCCACCCCTACCTTATTGTCCACTGAATTGAAAATGTTGGTATCATCTGCAAAACGTCATATCTTCTCTTCCAGTTCATCTGCAATGCCACTTAAGAAGACATTGAAGAGGAAGGGCCTAGTACTGAGTCCTACAAAACCCTAGTGGCCACGCTCCCATCAGTAGAGTGAGATGGGTGCCAGTAAAAACTACCCTCTATCACCTATCTGTTATGCAATTTCTAGCCCAGTTCACCTTTCTGCAGTGTTGGGTAGTAATGGGTTGCAAGTAACACGTTACTGTAATCTGATTACATTGTCATGTAACTTGTAAAGGTAATGGATTATTTGAAAGAAAATGTAATCTTGGAACATTACAAGATTACATTTTCTTTCAAGTTATGCATTTCTGTAATGCAATTTACTACATTACTTTTTTTTTGTAGAACTCCAACTCAGGTTCACCATGTCCCTCTGGCTGATGGCTGTGACAGAAAATTAGATAGGTATGCACTGCAGCTTTGCCAGTAAATTATAAGTACTCTCATAGAAAATAAAAAGTTTATTCCATCACTTTCCTAGGTGGCCACGAGAGCCAGGGAACTTTTATGGAGGAGGGTGACTATTGATCAGCTCAGCAGTGCATCAGAAATTGTCTGTATATCGATTACAGCCAGACACAGACAGGCATCTCTGCCAAATATGCCTCCATCAAATGTATACTCCCTGGTTATCTGATGGTTCATCTGTTCCTACCCCCATAACAAGATGCCCTGGTGGCCAGCGAATACCCAACCTGCTCCCACTGAACATTTATGAAAATAATTGCTATTGTGCAAATAGAGTGCCTTTGTAAAAATACTTGTAGGCATGGAGTATGCACTAGTACTGAAGAATATGGCAACTGCAATTGCTCTAAAGTGTTCTGCTCAGTCAAACTAAAACAACAACTATTTAAATTTATTACTTTTCATTTTCCCTTATCCTAAGCTAACTAAATTGAGTTCTTCTACCCAATCAGCTTAGTTTTCATGGAGTCACAGATATTTTAAAAATGTGTTCAGTTAATTCGGATGGTGTCTGGGTCCAGTAGTGCGAGACGCCCCAGCAAAGGGTCTCAATAACTGCAGCTCTCAGACAGAAAAAAGTACCACCAATTCAGGAGGTACCGTAAAGTAGAAAAGGCTTCTAAAAAGAATGATTCTGTTAAATTAATTCTCCACATCACCAGGATCATGTCGAGGAATGCTGGATGGAGTGCACAGAACACACATTCTCTCCAGAGGGACCATGCTTCTGAACTAGAAGGTGTGCATGGGGAACTAGTCACTTCTAAGGAGAACAAATGCTATCTGTTTCATATGGCAGCAGTCTGGTTGGTAGGGCTTCCTTTATGCATAATCATGTATAATAATAATAATAATAATGTGATTTAAATTAATAAAATCTGATTTTTCTGAATACAAAGCACTTGCAGTGTTTTCTTGATATGGCAAAGGCCTTTGTAAAGAGCAATCCATGTTGTTTACTAAAGGGCAGATTAACACAGTATTCTGACATATTCCTAAATACAGTCAAAATACTGTTACGTTCCAGGTAGTCATTTTGAAATTTCAGTCAGAACTACTTCAGAATGGTTACCGAGAGAGTGAGAACATCAGGTGGAGCACCACAGATGAAGCAGAAGAAAATAAGCTCATTTTTGAGTGGCAAGTAGACTCAAATTAGTAGTTTTTGTTACAGTACAGATAAATTAATTTGGACAGTCACTTTATAATTGAATTTTACACAACAGCAATGTGCAGCAGTCATAAGCTGGCAGTGAACCTGCAGCCTGAGCATAGCTGACCTAAAGGTCCTTGTAAATACTGAAGGCACATAGCTAATAGCAACAGTGCTTTCATTTTCCTTTTATTGGATAAATGCTGTAAAATGTAGTGTTAATTGAAGTCAAGAATGAAAACTACATTTTACAACTTTATCATGAGTTGCTGCAGTCACTGTTTGGAATATAAAGCTGACTGCCAGATAGCTGTCATTGTCAAGGTTCTGCTCTTTAGGCTGACTTCTTGTGGGAGACTCACCACAACAGAAATACAAAGTGTCTGTTAAAAATGATAACCCCTAACTGTTTTTTTCTCACAGAAAAAAATACTTTTCTACTTAAAAAAAAAAGAAATTGTGTCAGGTCATGATGAATGCTGTCTTTATCAATACTGCTGCAGTTGAACTACCTCTGGCTCTTCCAAAGCATTTAATGTCACTAGTAAGATTTGCATTGTGGGGCTGTTAAATGCTGATTAGCAGTGACACTATCCAGGTCAACTACTTCATCAGAGCTAAGATCGTCATTCTCAGATGAAGCAGCTCTGCTGTTTCATGCTGCCAGTGAAAAAAACAGCTGTTCAAGTTCCTCTGTCACACTAAATTTTACAGATTTACCTGCAGACACGTAGGACTGGTTTCCTAAACACTAGGAAACTGTTAACTTTTTTCTCGCTGAAATTTTAACTATATTGCTGTACTGTTCAGATTACAGATATGAGAAAATCTTAGGAAGTTGGGCTATGTCTCTGTCAAAAGGGTCCCAATGATTTAAAAGCAGTCCATTTGAGAAAGGGATAATCTGAAACAGATGGCAAACTAGAATTCTTGCAGGTTTTACAGCCAGCAGATTTAACTTGAAAAAAAAAAAAAAATTTTTCTTTTTCTAAGTACTTGGCCCACGTTTGGACAAAGTGATAAATTTAGAACTTACTGTATCACATGTCTGATTCCTTAAACTTTTAAATGCCTGCCTGTTTGAGAATGAGTAGTGCTGTCACAGAATGTAGCCTGAAAAGAAATCTACAGAAAGAGGCACACTTGAGCAAGGGGATAGGAGAAGCTGACAAAAAAGAAAAGAACACACTAATCGATAAGAAAGATGCACTTGCAAAAATGTGAATGCAGATCTAGACCAAATATATATATTTACAAAATCCCGCACCATACAATATGTGACAAAATAAAGGCAAGACATTTACCACTGCTCATTCCAAATGTCTAATAAATCAAATGCACAAATGCCCTACCAATGCGACAGTGCAGTTGAGCATATCCAAAATACTACAGACTCATGGGTATGACTATAGCATATGGGTCCAAATGCCAGATATGTTCCAACAGCTGAAGCCCTATCAACAGCCCAGTGTGTTAATCTCAGCAGGAGGTTCATCAGGGGGGGCCTCTTCTCTGAAAGAACATTTTAATGGGTGGAATGCACACCTTTTTATTATTCCATAACAGAATTGTAGTGTAGCCTTTGATGATTTGGAGGTTTAATTTCTGCCTTTTTCGTTCTGTCCCTTTTGCTGGCCTTAGTTATGAATTATTTTGGAATATATTGCTTTTGGTTTCTTTCTCATTTCCCTTTGTGTTCTCTTTGCATGTTGTCTGCTTATTTATATGTATGTCTTTCTGTAATTAGCTTTTTTTTGTTTATTGTTATTCTGACACTTAATCATTTGTTGTCCAGTGGGTGAGCGATTTAGTTTGGTGGATGGGTGACTGCTAATCCTTACAGAGTTAGTATGATAAATTAACAGCCTGTTTCACATAGAAACACATAAGTTATGGACAGTAAGATGAAAGAAAGGAGATGTGACAGGTACAGTAACTGAAACTGTTTTCATATGCATTGGGGCCTGTATACAATCATATTTATTAAGATCTTGTTAGACAGGACAATTTATATTTTTTTAAGTTCTCAAATTTGTTCATATTACTGATATGAATACAGTTATCAGCTTTAAAAAATCACTTTACTGATTTATCGAGAAAGTGTTTTTCAAACTAGTTTATTAATACTGAATTGATCATGTTAGGAAGGTTTGTTGGTTCTATAAGCTGTAATGGGATCCAAGGGATTCTGTTTTGGATTCTCAATTCATCTGTCTATACAAGGTATGCAGAACAGAACAACATATTTAGAATTTGGGAGGCTGAGTCAGGATCCCACATTTTCAGAATTTGACAGGCTGAGTCTGGATTCAACATGTTCAGAATTTGGCATACTGAGTCTGGATCCAACATGTTCAGAATTTGGCAGACTGAGTCTGGATTTCACATTTCCAGATCCTGAATGATAAAAACCTGATGTAAACCTAAACTCCATGAACTTGTGAATATGCTCAAAAGTTACCTCTTGGTTGTGTGCTGCCACAGGTGCCATACACTTAATGTCTTTGCTGTCTTGTACCAGTCCCAGTCTGGACTGAACAATGTGGTAGCTTGTGTAATTTTGGCTCTTGCTCAAACTGCTATAATGCACACCCATACTCATGAGTGTAGAAAGACATACTCGAGAGACAGGGACTACAATTTCGATTTGAGAATAATGATTCTGCACACCTCAAGTATTGTTCCATATACTAACCTTCCAGCTGATCCTTTTGGTTTTCTTTGTAAGCCCAAACTAGTAGCATAAATAGCTGAGCCAGCATCTTGCCTCTTGCTCATGAGTGTGATATTCTTCATTGAATCAGTCAGGTCATGATGAGCTGTGATCGTCATTGGTCATTGTAAACACTTTCCTGTCTTTAAAAGTTTGTATTGTAGGCTATAAAAGGAGTGAAACTCAATCATTCATTTTTTGTCTCAGGTATTTAAAATGCAGCACATTTTATTATAAGATGATGCTACCTTTATCACTCAATTTTCTTTAGAAAATATCCTATAATTAACAAAGAAACATAAAATATCAGTACAACATTCCTCCAAGGCAAACTACATCATCCAAAATATTTTGTAATTGTTATTACTTTGTTAATTGGGAAAGTTGACTAGTCTAGGACTCAGTCCTATTTTGATATTTTGAGTTGTGTCCCATGGTAGGAGGAAACAATGAAACACCTACAATTTAATACATTGTATTTATGCCATAGGATGTTTGACCTCTAGGGACAGTGAACAACATGGTGGAATTAAAATACAAAGAAATTGTTTGAGTAACTGATTAAACAACAAATGATAATATATGTTGGCTTCCTAACACACACTTTTGTGCAGGAAGATGTACCCGTTATAATGACATAGAAACTTAAATGGAGGTATATTGAATCTACTATAAATAACATACTGATGTGTCCAAGTTGGTGCCAACAAAGCTCTTTCCATTGTATTTGAAGTCTAAGTTACTTTTTATATCTAAGTTACTATATAGGATCTTGTGATTTAGTGGCTTCTTAAAGTTTTATTGTCCAGAGTTGTGTACTGTATATTTTTTATTCTTTTCCCTGTGTAAATAAATTATCTATAAGATTTGCTATTACAGATCTTATTTGAAAATATTGAAATATGTGTGAGCTTTCCAGGTTAAATCTATTCTAAAGCTGAGAAAAAGACAATAGGATAAGTTCTCAACTAGCTGACTGATTTTCATGATCCCTTTATTAATACAGAGGCCAGACTTTCAAAACATTGTGCAGAGATTTCAACGAGTGCTGCACCACAACAGTTAGGTTCTGGTAGTGCACCACAGCTGTACCCTATTTTATAATATCGGGCAAGTCATTTAACTTCCTGTCCACTCAGCTGTGGAAGTGGGTAAAAGCAGGACCTCACTGTGAACAATGTGCTGCATCTCAGCTGGGCTATCATGTGTAAATAAATTTACAATTTAGTATTCAAACACCAATCTCCAGATTCACAACCCTATACTCTGGGCTACCCATCTTATTGTTTTACTGATAAATGGCCAATTTAATAGTGGGATCCTACTTGTGTTGAGGTAAATCAAACGGAAACAACATGTAACTAAACAAGTCTGTGAGCAGGTGTGGGTAGTGACAACTCTTGACACAAGTTTTCTCTTGAAACTACACCAATTGATGTAGTGTGACTTTTATTAAAGTAAACAAAATAAAGAAAACTTCAGGAAAACAAGAAAATAAACTTAATTCCAAAAGAAATAGCTTCAGATACTCTTCTCTGAAAAAAAAAATGTCACAGAGTGGTACTAGCTCCTTCTCAGCATGACCACCATCATCTGTGCTCCACAAACTTTCTGACCACATACTGAGTCCAAGTCTTTTCATATACTGAAAACCGTGACATCATCAATCATGTGATCTGCCCCTAATCTAATACAGATAATAATCCTACACTAATACAAGAAATGGGGCTTCAGACTCTGCTAGATCTATCACACTTGAAGAGTACTGCAATAATCTTTACAAACTATAAAATAGCATTATTCATTGGAGAAATGAATACAGATGAATAAGCAAGGGTCCTATAATGACCCTTGTCTCCTCCTCTAAATCATGACATCACCATAAATGTATAATACATTGAGTCCACTAGGGGGCCTGCAGCCCTTAAGGAAACTCATTTTCATCTGAGCAGGCATCCAGGGGACATCTGAGCAGGCCTCAAGAGCATATAGGTACCTCCTTTATTTCTTGCTTAAATTAACTTGAAAACAAAACATACCATAAGAATGTTATGAAACAGTTATTTATCAGAACTTTTAAATGCATTACCAACCACAAAACAAGGTTGGTTTCTAAGAAGCATTTTCTTTAGTTTTAAGCCCTAAAAGCATCCAAACGTCTCAGTCTGTATATAATACAATTTAAGCCCTAAACGAGCGAACAGAACCACGTTAGCAGTACAGATATGGGAGGTAAAGGGCAAGGGAAAAGTATTGATGAGAAGTGTGCACATAATAAACAGGGTCTGTTTGGGAATGTGAATGCATTTATAAAGTGGTGCAAAGCAACCACCCCATTTCTATATTCCAACCAGGCTTTCTTTACTGCATTTTACTTAAACAGTATGAATTCTTTTCCAAGCTTCCCTTTCAAAAACTGAAAGGGACATAGCTTAATTTGATTACTTCCCAGTATTTATTTAGCCAAAACAGGCAGCTAGGTCAGCCTCTACAGTATCACCACCTAGACAAAAAGTAGAAAAGCAGCGGGGTAGAAAACAGAGAATACCACAATAGGAGGCCACCCCACTGTGGTAGAAATGTGAAAAAGGTCAAGTGAGACCTATAGAGAAGACAAGTACTACTGCAGTAGATATTTTTAGAAATAGGGTTCAGGGTAGAGATGAGTGTCTAGTGGTGATGGGGGGGCACAAAAACTGTCACAAAGTCAATGCATGTTGTGTTATAAGATGTGAGTTAGAAGAGATTCACTGGAGATTGGCAGTGCATTTTAAGACATGCTAGCCTTAAACAGTTTGGCTCATAGATAATTTTGGGGGGTCCAAGTTGGTGGGAATCTGGTGTCCTTTCTTTTCAGCTTTAGCAAGTACCTGTCCATGCACTTGCATTGATATACTATGACAGCATTAGTCCTGCAAATCCCATATCCAACTAAAGTGTCAGTCAAGCCAGTCAAAACATGTGGAATACCCTTCAGCAAAAGGTTTGACTCTGGTCTTGCAGTCACTGTTCCTGCAGGCGAAATAGCCCCCGCCCCCACCCTCCACCACCACCACCACCACCACCACCACCACTCTTCTGACCCTGAACTCTGGTTGCATATACTTACATAGGGAGGGCAGCCATGCATTTGGGGTGATCAAGGTGGGTTGGACTGTTGTAAACAAATTCAGTTTCGGCATTTTACACATACAGTATTCCAGCATACTTCTGAGCGGGACAGAGTTTAGTTATTTGAATCCATGGGATCTACATGATTTTGGTTTAGTGTTAGCTACTGCTAAGCAATTTAAATCTCAAACAGTAGTCAGAAAGAAATTATGTGACCTACTGGGAGTTGAATCCCGGCCTGGCAGCCTCCTATTCCAAGTTGGTGGATATGAATATGAAGAAAAGGAAATATGTCTGGGAACCCCAAAACCAATCAACTGAGCATGTAACTCCATGGTTAGAGCACAGGGTGGTGCTCTGTGGACCTGGGTTCAATTCCCAGGAGATCACATTACTTCTTTCTCACTAAAATTTGTGATTTAAATTGTTTAGCAGTGGATGGGTAATACTGCACCCCCCAAAAAAAAAAAACTGTTTATTTTAGCCCGTTTTCAGTGACATTTTGTAAATTTTTTCTTAACATGGCTCTGAGGATATAACAACTGGCTGTCAGTCCTCCTGTTTTATTCATTTTAATGGTGGGGGGGTCGGCACATTAACAACCACCTCTACTGCCATTGGGAGCCCCTCCAGTTAGTGTGTGTGTGTGTGTGTGTGTGTGCAATAACTTTTGTCATATCTTTAATAACTTATTCACTGCAGGTAACCTGTTATCAGCCCCTCTGTCAACAATACTGCTTCATGCAGTATACAGTATTTTAGGATACAGAACAGTACAGTAGGTCACTTTAGCAGCACAGATTGCTGCAACATATCTCAGCAGCTCTGTAGAAACTCTGCCTCCCCTCCACAGCCTTCTGATTTGCATAATGAAATAATTTGTTACTGATTAGTTACTACCAGGGAGGTGACTGGCTGCTCAGTTATATATGAGATTATTTTCTGTCATGTTGTCAGAATTAACTCATTTTAAGCTTGTCTACCCAGATCCCCAGTTTGACCAAGTGAGAAAAAAACATAAACAAGCTGTGCAGGTGTGCAGCCTCCATTCTGTGAGATTATAACCTTGTCATCCACAGAACTGATTTGCTGTGACTTGAACTTTTAGAATGGCTTCAGATTTTCAAACAAATATTGACTTCTCTTATGTGGGACAGGCTGACTGCAGTAACAGTGGTTCTACCACACTATGGCACTTCTCACCTCAGAGAAGTGAGAAAGACCACCATATAGCAAACATCTTGGTACAGGAGGAGATACATTTACTAGGCTAAACAATAATTGGGACACACAACACTGACAAGCACTGAGATCCCTGCACCAAGTTATCAAAAGTAATAGAAAAAGTAATATGCATTACAGTTACAGTTACTAATTACTTTTTATATAAAAGTAAGAAGTAACTGTAACCGATTACATTTGTTTGAGAGTAACTAGTAACTGTAATTGATTACTTTTTTAAAGTAACTTACCCAACACTGCCTCTCTGGACACCACTCCCAGGCTGCACAATTTCTTGATCTGTCTCCTGCACTGTACCATGTGGAAAGCCTTGCTGATGTTCAGATAGGCCACATCTGCGGCCCTCCACTGATCTATTCCCTTGTTACCAAGTCAAAGAACTCAATCAGAACTGTCTGGCATGACCCCCTCATGACTACATGATGCCATTGATCTTGCAGCCCTTGGGATTCAAGATACAGTACCGACCTTTCCTTTAACAGTGCTTCACCAGCATATTTATTTATTTATCTATTTAAATGTTTTACCAGTAAGGCATGTTGAGCAGACTACTGCTCAATTCCAGATGAGTCCTGGGGGAAGGGGACAGGGGAGGATACGTCAGACAACAGAATTTAGTGATCAACATGCATACTGTATACAGTACAGCACAGAAGGTAGTTGTGCAAGGCACAGCAAAATAGTAACAAAATGCATATTGGCAGTCACAATATGGGAGAAGCTAGACCCTGGTGCAAGACAAATCTTAGTTGCATGTGTAGGTAGGGGAAAAGTGTACTTTGAGGAGTGAGTTAAGGTGCAGAGTAGGGGGGCATTCCAAATGTCCTCAGTAAGGGAGTTCCACTGCTTAGGCATGCAAAATGTGAAGGCTGTCTGTCCTGTGGCAGTGGACACGTGTGGTACGGACAAGAGTCGGTAAACATATTTCCTGAGTGACTACACTGGAAGTGTTTGGGCTGTTAGGACTGAGGCAAGGTAAGGGGGCAGGGACTGGGCCCAGAACTTAGTCATGAATCTAGCACAGAGGGACTGTCTCCAATCATGAAGCAAGGGAAGGTCCAGGGTCTGGTAAAGGTCACAGTGATGGCTGATTGGGGAACAGTCAAGGGCAAAGCGACTGTAGGAGTGGAAAAGTGGGTCCAGTCTGGCTAGGATGGACTTGGGAGCTGCACTGTAGACTAGGTCACCATAGTCAAAAATAGGGAGGATAATTTTCTGCACAATTTTACAGTGAGCTGGCAGTGGGATGCATCCACGGTTATGGTATAAGGCACCTAGCCTGAGGTGGAGTTTTTTTTGGATGGCATCGATACGTGTAGAAAAGTTGAGGTGCTGGTCGAGCCAGACCTTGAGATATCTAAAGGAGGAGCAGGCCCCCAAGGAAATCCCATCTAGGCTGTGGAAAGAGGGGATGAAAGGGAGTTAAGAAAGTCTCAGCTTTGTGCCAAAGTTTAAGGACACAGTTTTCTTGGCATTGAGAAAGAGCTGATTTGAGTGAAACCAGAGCTGAACATCATCAAAGTCCTGCTGTAGTCTGGTCACCACATCAGTGGTCAAGGGGACAGATGTATGCAGTACCGCGTCATCCACATACACGTGAATGATGTGTGTGGGCAGGCCATGGGAAGATCGTTAAGGAAGATGGAGAACATTAGCAGGCCAAGGACTGAGCCTTGGGGGACACCAGTGGTGACAGAGAGGGAGGCAGAGGTGGTGTTACCAATTCTGACAGATTGGGAACCACCTACCAAATAGGAGTGAAACCATCTGGTGGCCTCACTAGAAAGTCCTGCTATAGAGAGTTTGGACAGGAGAAGGGAGTGTTAGACAATGTAAAACACCTTTGCTAGGTCAACAAAGATGGCTGAGATGATATGCCCTTTTTTTCATACCCATAAGAATGGAGTCTGTGAGTCTTAGGAGGGATGTGGTGGTGGAGTGGGACTTCCTAAAACCAGACTGGTAGGGTGAGAAGAAGGAGGAAGAGTCGAGAAAGGAGGAGAGCTGTGACAGGACTAGGTGTTACTGGAGTTTAGCTAATATTGGGAGGAGTGAGTTAGGGCAGTTGTTGCCAGGGGAGGAGGGGTCACCACATTTATTTATTTATTTTATTTATTTATTTATTTTGTAAATTGGTTTACAACTTTTGAGCCAGAGGCTCATTTCCAAAGATACCTCATCACATTGAGGACAAACAGAACAATTTTAGGTTACAGAATACAAGTCACTGACTAGAGTTACACAGAAATCATTTCATACATTATACAAATAGTAGCAATTACAGTGAGACAGCTGAGTACATGCTGGTTTTTACAGAGGCAGGGTGCACAGTGGAGAAGGTGGGGGGTGAGGTGGAGTGCCGCCCATTGGGCGTTGTCGAGTGCTCAGAGATCGAGGGCCCATTTAGAGACAGGAGCAGCTGCGAGTGTTAAACAGTTGGCTCTGAAGGGCAGTTTTGAAGTTGGAGACTGTGGGAGCATTGGAGATTGGAGCAGGGAGAGAGTTAAACTAGGATGGGACTCTGTAGCAGAAGGACCTCTGACCATGGGTGGCCTGGATCTGGTGACCAGTAGAGTGGTCTTGCTGGAGGGTCAGGTTGTGATAGTGGGTGGGGTACAGTGGATGGAGGCTGTCACCCCAGGAGGGGAGAGCCTGAGTAGAGTTTTGTTTGTGAGGAGGCAGGTTTGGTAGTGTCGCCATTCATCTAGGTTAAGGAGTTTTGCCTCATCGTAGAGTTGACATGTATGTGTGAGCCTGGGGGCACCAGTAATCAGCCTGCAGGCCTTATTTAGAGTGAGGCGAATTTTGTTGAGGGTAGTAGTGTCAGCAGCACCATAAACTGTCAGGCCATAGTCTACGAGGGACAGTACTGAAGACGTAACAGCAAGTTGGAGAGCATCAGGGAGGAGGCAATTTTTATAGCGGTAGAGGATGCCAAGCCATGTGTTAGTGGCGGATGCAAGGGTATTAATGTGGGTGTGGAAGGTGAGGGCTAATCAAAGGTAACCCCAAGGTATTTGTAGGAGCAAACTTGTTCAAGCAGTTACATAGAAACATAGAATTTGATGGCAGATAAGGACTGCTTGGCCCACCCAGTCTGCCCATTTCCCTACTGATGGATAAGCTGCAGATTCTAGTTAATCAACTAATTAGTTGTTTGGTACTAGGGAGGATAGGAAGTGGGTAGTTGCAGACTTTGTTTCGGGGGTGGGCAAAGATCATTGTTTTTTTTTTGAGACTAGTGATGAGTCTGTGCTCCTTAAACCAGGCTTCAGCATCATTGTAGGATTGTTATAGAGAGTCCTGGAGGGAGATGGGATTGCAGTGGGTAGCAAGAATGACAGCATCATCTGCATACATAAGAATTTTGCCAGAGCAAGCACTGGGCAGTGTGTTTAGATAGAGTGAAAAGAGTAGGGGGCCCAGGATGGAGCCCTGGGGTACCTCTGAGTGGATGGGATGAGTTTCAGAGAGTGTCCCATTGATTTTGACACACTGGGAGCGATTGGATAGATAGCTTGAGCACCATGTGAAGGGGCCAGCAGAGAAACCAGTGTGGCAGAGGGCATCCAGCAGAAGAGGGTGGGAGACAATGTCAAAGGCCTTTGAAAGGTCAATGAACACTGCTCCAGCTAGGGAGCTGGCATCCAGGGAGGAGTGTAGGAAATTGGAGAACTCAACTAGTGCAATGCTGGTACTGTGACCAGCATGGAAGCCATGCTGTTCTGGGCATAAGATGTTATGTTTAGTCAGATATTCAGTGATTTGAATGGCCACCACTTTTTCTAGGGCTTCGGGGCGGGGAGGATGTAGATTGGTCGCTAATTGCCGGTGGAGGACTTGTCACCCCCTTTATGAATGGGTGTGACTATGGCTGTTTTCCATGCAGTGGTGAATTGCCCCAGGCAGAGGGATTGGTTAAGTAGGCTGGTGAGTGGGGTAAGGACTCCATCCAGCACCAGTCGGAGAATACTGAGGTCCAGGGAGTCACTACCGGGATTATTGCTATTTAACACTTTAATTAGGAGAGGTCTGGCTTCCTGGGCAAATACCTTATGTAGGTGGAAGCTGGGGCATTGCAGGACAGGGGGAGTTAGACTGGGAGGAGGGGCAAAGAAATTACTGGGGAGGACAGAGCTAAGGTCAGTAAAGGAGGTGTTAAGGCAGTTAGCAATGCAGGCAGGGTCATTGGAGGTAGAGCCATCAATAGTGAGCTGGGATGGGGGAGAGGAGTGTGATTTCCCATTTAGCTGTTTAATATTGTCCCAGAAAGTCCAGGCAGACCACCAGGAGGAGGTGAGGGTGGCCTGGTAATGGTCGGCCTTGGCTTTATGGATGGCCCATGAGCACCTGTTCCGAACAGCATTGTAGACCTGTCTATCAGTCTTCGGGCCCATTTCAGTGGCAAGGTGCCAGAGGTTATCCCTATTTCTGAGCATTTGTAGTAGGGCAGTGGTAACCCAGGGTGCATTATGTTTTTTGGATCGAATTTTGGTGAGGGCTGCAGAGAGGTCACATTCCTTATTAAAGGTTTGGGAGAAAAAGGCAAGGGCAGTGTCAATGTTGGGTGCATGATGAATGAGGGACCAATTAATCTGGGTGACAAACTGTTTGAGTTTTCTCAGCCAACCAGGGCGTAGGCGTCTGCGGAGTGTGGTCTGGGCTATGGGTATGGGAGTGGGTGCCACCCAAAGGAATAGAATAGGGGAGTGGTCACTTATGGAGTCTGGAAGGACCTGGATGTTATGGATTTTTGGGGGAAGTTGGTTATAATTACGTCCAGAAGGGTACTGGCACCTCTCTTTGGGTTGACTCTAGTGGGCTGGGAGATGAGTTGTGTCAGGTCTTGGGCAGTGAAGGAATCTCGGATAGTGGAAGAGGAGGCACTGAGCCAGTTCACGATAAGGTCCCCCACTAGGATTTGTTCTGCCTTGTGGTGGAGGGTGGCAAGATATTCTGTTATAGATATCAGCGCTGGGTTCTGGTTCTTTGGGGGAATGTAGGCTGTGGTGAGATAGAAAGGACCCCTGGAGGGGTCAGGAGTGAGTTTAAGGGTAATGGCCTGGGCCCCATTCACAAGAATGGGGGCTTTGAGTGCTTGTCCAATGAGTGTGTCCCGGGTATAGATCGCATAGCCACCCCCATGTTTGCCTACTCAGTCCTCCTGGTACAGGGTGTAGCCTGGGAGGGAGACAAAGGAGTCAGGGGTGGATTTGGACAGCCAGGTTTCAATCAGGGCTATGATGTCTGGTTGATGTAACATGGCCCAGCACTGGAGGGCATCACATTTTTTCAGTAGGTTGCATATGTTCATGGAGGCTATGCAGAGACAAGTGGACCTAGCAGGTGGGCTGGAGGGGGCAGGACCTGGGTTAGGGGATGTATATTACCAGATAGGAGTAGTAGAAATATCAAGGCTCTGACCAGGGGGTGGCAGTATGTCAACTTCTGAGGGGTACACTGGGATGGGGAGGAGGCCAAAGAGGAACAAGGAATGGGCAGGGTTCGAAGGGTCGGGAGGGTGAGGATGAGTTGCAACCATGGGGAGCCAGGGTAGTCAGTGGAGGGGCAGCCAGTGGGTGGGTGCCATGAGCCAGGGTACATAGTCAGTGTAGGGTGGGGTCCGACTAAGTTAGGGAGAGTTGGGTGTCCTGGTACAAGTGGGCCAGGGGAGATGTCTGGCTGATGGGATGTGGGTACTAGCATGAATATGAGGGGGAGACATTTGAGGAGGAGGCGTACAAACATAATGCCTAAGTTAGCAGCAGGGAAGAGAGGTTCAAGTATCTTGGCTGCCCCTCAGAAAGCGTGGATACCACTTTAAAGTAGTGGTAGTGTCACGGACTCTGGTTGACAGCGTACATGGTTTGATACCCTGGTAGGGCGGGTGAACTTGGACCTGGGTGAGAATGGGGATCAAGGTTCTGGGGAGTTCAGGGTAGGCTGGATTTGGGCCAAAAACCAGGATGGAAATAGTAACTCCTAGTGGTCACTGGGGGTTAGTGGCAGGCTGGGTGAGGGTCCGGTGGTAGGGCAGGGGGTCAGTAAGTAGAGCTAGTTAGGATGCTGGGTGTGAGAGCGAGGGGTGGACAGAAGCAGGGATGAGAGTAACGGAGAGAAGTAGCATATGTTGATAGAGGGGTTCCAGGAAGTAGGGGGAGGAGGAAATTCAGGTAGAGAAACAGAGGTGAATAGTCAGAGGGTCCCTCTAGTGGCTAGCAGGTATAACCTGAAAATGGAAAAGTGAAGACTTAGAAATTACAGCAGACAGGAAGTGATGTCATAGGAAGGGGCCAATAAATCAAGGGACGACCCTGGGTGAGTGGGTGGCTGGGGCGGGTGGGGCAGTTGACATGCAGCATCGACAGGCTAACACCCCTCACAAAGATGCAGCTTGAGGGAGGAGGTATCCTTTACCTCTTAAGGCTCTCTCAGTGTCCCGGCTCCAGGAGGGAGCTTGCTAACGACTGCTTCAGTGTCTTAAAATCACATGCATTGGGGGTGAGCTTCATATCCTGGGGGACTTCAACCTGAACTGGATCTCCAGTGCTAGCTCAAGGAAGGAGGAAGGAGGATGACTGTGGTGTGCTTCCAAGCTAATGGCATAGAAGTGAGAGAGAAGGAGAGGTTAAAGATTGAGGCTGGGGGATGGCAATGGCCGGAGATGACTGGTAGAGCATTTTGGAGTCCAGCCCCAAAGGGCATTTACCTTTGGTAGGATTGAGGGTGAGCAGAGCATTGAGTACTTCAGATGGGGTAATCTGGTGAAAGGAGAAAGAAGGAGCAGCAGTGGGGGACATGGGCAGAGGGGGCAGGAGGGAGACTTGGATTGGGGGATTGTGTTAATAGGGGAAGACGGTACAGATGGGAGAGACGACAAATGTGCCGATGTACAGTTTGTGAAAAACAAGTTAAATTCTGAGGTTACTGTGAGAGGTTCTGAGACAGTGGAGCCACCTACATCCAGGGCTGGGCAGGAGGGGAGAAGAGCATTTTAATTCCCATTAAAAATTTAGAAGGGTGGTTTAAGCTAACGTATAAGGAGGCTTTGAAGTAGTTGGTTTTAGCCTGCTGGATTAGCCTTGTGCAGGCATTGCGAAAGGAGCAATACTTTTGGTGATCCGCAGGGACACTGGAGACCTTGTATGACTTCCACGCCCAGTCTCTGACTCTAAGGTGGGCCATGATGTCAGCTGAGATCCAGGGCAGGTGAGAACCCCTTACCTGAGCCCATCTAAGAAGGGCATAGAGGTCCCAGACTGTGAGGAACCTGGACTTGAAGTACTCGAGGGTGGATTTGATAGAGGTGGCCCAGGGGATACATGACCAGTCTGTTGTTGCCAGATCATTTAGGAGGGAGGCAAGTTTCAAGGATTTGTAAGACCTGGTGAGGAGTGTTCTTGGGGGAGGTGCCATGGGACTGAATATTTTCCTTACTGAGTAAATCATGTGGTGATCGCTTAGGGAGTCATTTAGGAGGCAAGAGGCAAGTATCCTATTTGAGTTTGAGGTAAGGACCCAATCTAGGAGAGAGGGGTTCTGTGTTTTGTGGATAAGGCATGTTGGCTCTGTTGAGACAGGTTTAGTGTGGTTACTAGCCTGCAAATCTTTGAGCTAGCACTGGAGATCCAGTTCAGGTTGAAGTCCCCCAGGATATGAAGCTCACCATCAATGCATGTGATTTTAAGGTGCCCATGTGACCCAGGATAGTGGGCAGTGGGGAGTCAGGAGAACAGCAGGATCCTGCTATAAATATGGGAACTGAGTGGGGGAGGGGGGCCTTTATTAACAAGTCATCAATGGATTGTATAGGCAAGGATAGTGGGACTGGAGTGAACTGAAGCAAGGATAAGATGTACATGGCTATGCCACCACCTCTTTTGTTGCCAGGACAGTTGTAATGAATGCTTGTGTAGCCAGGAATAGAGATTTCTGCATACAGGTTGTGGGGATTCAGCCATGCCTCAGAGATAATCATGATGGCAGGATTTAGGGATAGGACAATTGGTTGTAGCAGGGTTATTTTGTTTATGAGGCTGCGGACATTTAAGTGTGCTAATTTTAAACCCTGTGTTTGTTGGACAGGAGGGCAGGGGACTTGACCGGGGGTTGGGGTGGGGTTGGTCCTGGATTTGATTCGACATCCCCAGCTAGTGTAAGTAACAGTGGTACCAAAAGGTTGGTTTTGGGCATGGCCCATGGATTCTTGTGGTGAGAGACAGGTGGCTGGGGTGTATTTGCAGGGGTGCCTAGGGCAAGGAATTTTAGGGTTACAGCCCAGCGTGGAATGAGGGTGGAAGGATGGTAGGACCAAACATCCAGTTGTGGAGGAGAGTTATGGGGGTAGACTAGCGGAGGAGGTAGTAGAGGCATGCTGCAGTGCAGTGGGGGTGTTTATTGTTTGGGGGTAAGCCTGCATCTCTGAGTAGGAGGAGGGAGAGAGGGACACCAAAGGTGCAAGAAGGGAGATAATTATTAAGCAAGGAGGCAACATGGTGCGGCTGACTAGTTAGAGGTTCAGTAGTAAGCTTGTAGCAGCCACTAGTGTTGGTTGCAGATAAGCTGAACAGGGAAAACTTGGCTGATTGTTTTTTTGCAGCAACACGTGACTGTACCTATATATGATGAAGTTCATCAAGGGTGGTGGTAGGGGTGGTGGGGCAGCCGACACTTAGAGTTGGTGGGGCCGAATCCACACTCCAGCTACAACTGTGGTGCATCTCTGCCTGGAACACACGCTGTACCTGTTATGCAGATGAAATTCAGCTCGGAGAGGGCAAGCTTGAAGGTGGCCCTCACCACCAGCGGGAGCTGCAGAGAGAAGGAAACAAAGGATCTGTTATATAGGAGGTAAGATAGAGGTAGGGCTAAGTTCAGGAGCATCCATTTGCATTTTCTGGGCTTAGGGCTAGTCTCAAACAGAGCAGCGTCCCAACAAAGCAGCAGGAGCTAAGGCTAAGATCTAACTAATTAAAATATGCTCTCTGCTCTTAAACGCAATTAATCTATTTCATTTAAAACAATTAAATTTCTTCTGTCCGGTGTCGTAGGCTTGTCCACTTTGAGACCTGGAAGTCACTTTAGGACTCTTTTCTCTGAAAATGGACATGAGTCCACCTCCCCCTCCTCCACTGATCCTACTGATCACTGGTGGTCCATCCCTCCACCTCCACTATGAAGGTTGAGCAGAAACACCTGTTCAGGAGATCTGCTTTTTTTGTCATTTTCTGTACAGTCACCCTCTGCTGTCCTCCTTATCCTCATTTTCCCTCACCTTGCTTTCCTCTTCTCACTAATGTACCTGAGGAACATCTTATCCCCATTTGTAACCCCTTTGGCTACCCATTCCTCTGTCTGCACATTTGCTCCCCTCACTGCCTTACCTGCTTCCCTCTGTTTTTCCTGGTACACCTCCCTGTCCTCCCCTGTCTGCATTTACTTATACCTCCTTAATACCATCCTTTTTTACTTCAACACTGTGTCCACTTCCCTACAGTACTATAATAATATCATTTTCCTGTTTTTATAAGCATACGTTAATCAGTTTTCCAAGTAGCATACATGGAATAACACATGGCAACGAACAACAAGATAACAACAGTGCACCTGTCTGTCTACAGTAATGGAAAGGTCAACCTTCATTTCTGCTTCTATGAGGAAACTATTGGTTAGCGGGGCCCCAGCACCTATCATCAGCCCAAGTATAATGTCCATTGTGAAGTTCTCTATGTAGAAGACAGAAATAAACCCATTCAAGATGATCTGCTCCCCTGTCAGTCACTTTCCACAAGAACAAGTGAGCATGAGATGTTGTGCATTTAACTTACGGTACATACGAGGGATTTTTTGCCATAAAAAAAATACTAGCCATCAATTCCATCTGTTTTGTCTTTATCTGCCTTATTTAAAATAGTGTAGATCAGAATCTCTAGTTTATAGATGGAGTTAACTAATCTTATCCAATCCTCCAGGATGGGGATATTAACTGTTAACCACCTCTGGGTTGTACACTTTTTAAGGTCTCTCAAGAGTATTCCCATTGGGTACTGGTATGCAGGGTCCTTCATTACCTATGGATATAGAGTGGAGAGCAGAAGCTCTTTGGAGAGAAGTATATGAGGGGAAGAGATTTCTTGCAGCACACTTTTGACAACTTTGAAAAAGGGTGGGAGTCATGAGCAATCCCACATTATGTGAAAGTGAGAAGCCCTGGATTCCCCACATCATTGCCAACAGTGCACAGTATGGGGTATTCTCTATGGATTTGTTGAACCGAGGTGATAAAATACTGAATGAGACATGTATTTCCAGTTAAACATTTTCCAGGACATGGAGAAAGATATTTTATGTGCATTGCTACAAATAATTTCCTATTTGTCCTTTTCAAAGGTAACCTATCTCCTGCTCCCACTGCCTAAAAGCTCGTAAGAGAGCGAATTTACTTAATTCCGAAGAGTGCTATAAACTTGTGATACAGTATGAGGTGTGCAACATCTTCCCCATGCCTGGTTCCTATCAAAATTTGATGAAATGTATTGGAGGTGTCCAGTCCAGTGTGTCTCTGAGACAGCTGAGCTAGACAGGCTCATGCTTGAACATAGCAAAACACATCACTATTCGGTATTCTGAGCATATCCTGAAGCATTTGAAATGACTTGACCACTTTTCCCTGCATCATTTGGATTGGAAACCACAACTCTGTATGATACCATGTTTTATATCTAGTGTCGAGGGATACAGGAACAAAATCTGCATGTATGTTTAAAGGGAGAATCCACAGTAGCAGTTGAGAAAGGTCTCCCTTGAGTACTCATGTCTTCCACATTTGTAACAGAATGTAAACAAACATGGAAGCACATTAGTGGAACGTATTGATCCACTGGGTGTCCTTGAGGCTAAGTTCTAAGGGGTGCATGGGACTGACTCCCTCTGCAGTTGTGCCCATTGCTGTTCTGGACAATCCCTAAGTCAGTCCAATACTAGCTGCAGCTGGGCCACCTCTAGTATAATCTAAGATCCAGCAATGCAAGGCCACCCTGTCTCTTGGGTCTACTGAGTGTTGGAAGAGCAACTCAAGGTTGTCATACCTGCATAGAAAGTGGGAAATCTGCCTACACCACTGTACTCATGCCCGCTGGGGGAAAGGAGGCCACAAGATTCTGGAACAGATAAATGGAAGTTTGGAAGGATCGACATTTTAATTGCTGTTACTCGTATCTCCAATGTCAGAGGCAGCACTGCCCACCTATCCAGGTCCTCTTGTAGCTGGGCTTGAAGAGGGGCATAATTGGATTCATAAAGGTGGGAAACCAAGGGTATCCCATCAAGAGAGCGAGTCATTTTGAGTGAGGTAATATGAGCGAAGTGAAAATAGCGGAAGTAAAAATGGCTATGTGATTTTTATTTTAACTTTCATTATCCTCCTTTCTCTGGCCCCATAGGACTCTGCAGCATAGACACAGGGACCGGCTACTCTCCTGCTCACCTGATATCCTGATGCTCCCTGACTCACCAACCCCCCCAGATCTGAGCCACAGGAGGTTGGACCACCAACTCCTACCTGCGCTGTATCTATAATTTAGCGGGCGGTTGGATTGAGGAGGAGAGCCACAGGCTGGCTGGGCTGATCTGGCATTAAGCGTGGGTGCCAACCATAGAACCTGCCTTTGCCTTCCTGGGTGTCAGGGCTTTTTCCTTTTTCTGATCCTGAAGGCACAGACGTCCAATGATGTCAATGTGCAGCAGACATTCACTGACATCACCATATCCCTTGATGTGACCCTGCTAGCTGCAATGGTCCCAGTCTCTACTAAGAGCTGCTTGAACTGTGGGGTTCAGAGCCCTTCCACCCAGGAGAGGAGAGCAGTCCATCAGACACTGAATCCTCTCCTCTGGGTCTACTCCCGGCGTCCCTAGTCTGCTCCCAAACATGGGCCACCGGAGTGGCATGAGGTAAGGCTAGTGCCTCAGTCCTCAGCGCCACCAAGCCAGCTCAGCAATGTGCTATTAATAGCTATGTGCCATTAATAGCACACTGAAATTGAGCGTGTAGTTTCATTGTGCAGCTGGAAGAGTATGTCTGGGCTTGTTCATCGGGCTTCTTCCGAGTTGGCCATCTGATGTGATGGTTAAGGTAACTACCTTTGTGTCAGGCAACCCTGGTTTGGGACTGACTGTAGGCATATAATTTTTTTAAAATTTATGGAAATATAAAGTATTGTGTTAAATGTGCTGTATTCTGTCTTGTTACCCCACCAATGTTCTCTCCCTGCCGACATTGGTCTCCCAATGTACCCCTCTCTCAAGTGTGCCCCTCTTCTCCAGTATCAAGGCCCCCCGAGCTAATTATTTTACTTTTGGGGGGCACATAAAATAAATAGTTGCCCTGTTTGTCTATGTCAAAAATAGTGCCTTTAGCTATTTCTGAAAGGCACTCTATTGCACATCTCTGTTTTCATTTTCAGTGATGTGCACTCACTGCGTTTGTAGTCACCATTCTGTCTTCACCATTATCACATGGAACGAAACCAGGAGAGTGAGTTTTAAACTATGGTATTTCATATAGGAAGAGATCCCAGTGGAAGTGATATTGACTTTTAAGTATTGGACTGGGGTGTATTGAATGGCTACTGCCTCCGTCTTACTCTCATTAAGCTTATAGCTCAATAAAGAGCCACATTGGTTTAAAACTAACCAGATAACTGGGATGTCTACCTCTGGGACCGACATATAAAGTATAATGTCATTTGGGTATAGAGCAAGGTGATGTTCCGTGCCCTCTAGACCTTTGTGAACTGTAAGGTGTGGGTGTTGCTGGAGAACTTGAGCAAGATGCTCTATATGCAGGGCAAATAAAAGTGAGGAGAGAGACAACCCTATCATGCACCACATTGTAATGGAAAAGATTAGGACAAATAGCCATTTGCCCAAACCTATACACCAGGGACGTGTTAGATATGGGAAATCAGGTCTTTGAATTCCTGCAGGAAATCAAATTGGGACAGGGTGGGACAGAGAACAGCCCATGACACCCTGTAGAATGCCTTTTCATCACCTAGGCTTAGGGCAAGGAGAGGAGAACCAGAGACAGAGGCATGTTGTATAATAGATAGGGATTTCTTTATACCATCCATTGCTTGCTAAGATCTTGAGGTGTATAAAATGGAGAAAAATCCCATCCAGTCTTTTTGACAACATCAACATGAAAATCTTATAGTCAGTATTTAGGACAGAGATGGGGTGATGGATTGCCATCTATTGAGGGGTTTCCCAGCTTTCAGAATTATCGAGAAAGTGGCATAACTCCAGGAAGGTGGGGGGTCTTCACCTTTCATTAAGCAATCTGATGCTCTAAGGAGGAGGGATGTGGGTTTGGGGGAAAGTTTCTTGAAAAGCTATGTGTTATACCCATCCAGACTAGGACACTTGTCAGATCTGAGATGGTCCATGGCCTTAGGCCTGGGCATATAACTTTGGGAGGCATAGTGACCCAAAAAATGAGGCCAAGGCTTCTGGTTGTATGGTAGAGTTAGAGGTATACAGCCTCCTATAGAAAACCCCTAAGGCCTCTGCTATGAGTCAGACATCTTTATAGAATGCTCCAGTGATGTGGTTTGAATTTTTGAAATTTTGGCCTTCTGATGGTAACCCCGAACTCTGTGAGCCAGAAGCCATACTGTGTGGGGACCCCCATCATAA
This sequence comes from Neoceratodus forsteri, assembly GCA_016271365.2. NCBI lineage: Eukaryota > Metazoa > Chordata > Ceratodontiformes > Ceratodontidae > Neoceratodus > Neoceratodus forsteri. The sequence continues at coordinate 118,823,337 of CM057456.1, forward strand.
CACTTCTGGTGTACGAAACATAACACTTTTTCTGTTTGTTCAAGGGCCAAGTTGTCAAGCTAGTTCTTTATTTTGTCAGTCTGAGAGGGATCTGATAGTGCTCCTAACTGATGCTGGTGTTGTAAAAAAAAAGAGTGTAGCGAGCAAATCATTGCTGTGGGCCCACCGCTCTTTATTCTTTTGGGCTGCTTAACTAATAAGGTGTCCCTGATTGACTGCCTTAACCATGTCTCATAGAATGATGGGCTGTGGCTCGGGGGAAATCATTTAAGGCCTCTATATTCTTGATATGATTTTGAACCATGTCCAGGAAGTCCTCATTTTTCAAACAAAAAGGGCTGAAGCACCAGTGTGACCTTTTACTGAACAGGCGAAGATCCACCTCTGTGATGATTGGAGTGTGGTCCAAAAAATAAATTGGACCTATTCTACAAGAGACAACCTTGGTCACGTACTCAGGTTGTACAATTATATAGTCTGTACGACTATAGGTGTGATTCAGGGGATGAATAGTGTGTAAATTCATTATGTCCCAGATGGAGCTCCTACTATACATTGGATCAGCCCATGGAGGAGAGATAGCTATGGAAATACTTATGTGAGGTGGGGAAGCGTGTCTGACAAGACGCTGTAGTGTCTCTAATATGGTACAAAAGCAAATTACAATCTCCAGTGAGGAGAAGAAACCCCTGAACATTGTCTGTCACAATGTTCAGTAGATGGTGGACAAAAGCAATGTCAGATCCAGGGGGAATGTAAATACTGGCCAGTGTGATGGGTATCCCATCTACCCCCCCCCGTGCCAATATGCCACAGCCTTTCCTGTCCTTAACCACTTTCAGTTCCTAAAATGACAGGTGATGGGCTATCAAGATTACCACTCCCTTACACTTGCCTCATTTGTAAGATGAACTGTAAATAGCAGAGTAGCCATATTAAGCCAGCTTATCTGACTCTACCTGGGTGAGGTGGCATTCTTGTATAGAGTCAGCTGGCCGCTCATTACATATAACAGCAAACACCTGGGACTGCTTTACCAGAGCATTAAACACATTTACATTTATAGAATAAATTTTGACATTAGGTCTTACCATAATGATTTAAGTTTGTAACCTGTTTGAACAGAATGTCCATTCAGATGTCTAGGAAGATGCTTGCTGCTGCACCAAAAGGATGAGGTAAAAAAAAAAACACCAGGGAGCCCAGGCCAGTGACGGGGCCGGGAGCCAATCCCAGCACATATAGGAGCAGAACGATCAAGTAAGTAATAGGAAGAACACAGGTGACACAAAAACAGAAACACAAATAGGTAATCAAGATAATCTATATACAAAGAATCAACAAATATCAGGGCTTCCAATGTAGGGGCCTTAATAAAAGGAGGGGGAGGTGGAATTGTACCTCTGTCCGAGTCAGGAGAAAAGTGAGTTTTCAAGAACCACAGCCTCATAGGAGATAAAAGTACTTCAAGAAAAGGGTGTGATATGGGGGAGATTCCACTCCAGTGCTGTGGCCAAGCCTCTGGAAGTGGAGAAGGAAAGGGGAGAGGGGAATAGGGACAAAAGCTGACACCCCTTTACAGCAGTACCTATTCCTCAGTGACACCACTTACCAGAAAAAAGAAGGGTGAATAAATTCTGCTCAAATCGTGAGGAGGCGGGAGATGGAGACACTCTGTTTATTGGAAAGGAACTGAGGAAAAAGGAGGCCCAGAGACAGAAATAAAGGGGACAAAATCTGTGAGTAAAAAAAAAGAAGGAACCAGTTATCCAGGGCCATTAACCTTTCCATAAAAGGGGAGTAGGGTTCGCAGGCAACCTGGGAAATTAACTCCTGCCACAAAGTGGACCAACAGTCCTAAGGCAACTGGGTCTTTAAAATACTGTAGGTAGTGTCAATACGGAGTCCCAGCTGGAAAAGCAAACAAAGAAATATTGTGTATACAATTCAACTCGCTTAGTACTTTATCCAAATATGGAAAAGTTTAAACTGCAGTATCAAAAAAAAGAGTCTTGTGCATCTCAAATGGAGACCTCAAATGACATGTCTCTTGCTTCATGACCCACTGATGCTACAGGCTGTATGAGAATGAAAAAAAACCTCCTGGTTAAAAGTTTCCCAGGATCTGAGGTGTAAGCTAAACTTCTGTGATTGTACTCTGTAAAACAAAGGGTTAAATAGGACTGAGACAGCGATTTCAGAGCATGGGTTGGGGGCACACTAACATGAATATACATATCCACACAGTCACTTGAGCAGTAGCAGGCACCCAGAGATAGACATTACCTGAAATAAGTGTTAATCAGACTGCCCTAGTATTGAGTGCCACATATCAGGATAAAGAGAATGAAATAACTATGAGTGTCTCCTCACAGGAGCAAGAGTCCTGTCAGGCAAAAGGGGAAGATGGCGGGAAAGCTCTCCCAGAATAACTATATGAATGCTGCCTTACTCTCCAAGTACAAGTATAGGCTAAAAAGGCGAGGTTAATTTTTATATGTCCCAGGGGCTGATCCGGTCAACTATGAAGGGAAAACCCTTAGGCCCCACCAGGTGGGCTATCAAGGAACCGGCTGTGCCTTGGAACAGACAAAACACCAGATCTGGTGTCCTCCTGTAAAAACTGAGCCATCCAGCAGAGGAACATGAGGTATCAGGAGAGTAGAAAATGATCACTGAAGAAGGAAGCATTGTATTATACAATACTTGGAAGGGCTGTATAAACATGACCATGCTGAGGGAGACACTCACATCAGTCCTCCAACTGGGAAATCAATGGTGCTTCCAGAAGGAAAGAGCTCCTCTGGCACGATTTAAACAGGACATGTATGGCTGAGTGTAGCAGGCAATAGATAGGGAAAAGGTTTGAATGTCACACCAGGCCACACACATCCATGTCAACAGTGGACTCTGCTCACTCCCAACCCTCCACCTACCTGTCTCCACTGTTCCTTATTTGTCTCAGTAGATCCTCTGGAAAGTACATAAATAAATAAACAGATATGGGAGCTGAATCACAGACAAAAAAGCAAATCAGTTCCCAAGCATCCTGGTTGAGATTGCATCAATCTGATGAGGGGAATCAGGGGCCTGGAGTTGAGCTATCACTTCCTGCTTGGCTTTCACTGTATTGTTGCTGCTTGCTGTTGCAGACTTTAGTTCAATACTCTGCTGATAATCGGGACCGGGGAGAGTCACCCTTATGGGTATCCAGGGTGACGCCCTTTTCTGGAGATCCTCTTTGCTTCCTCTGTAGTCTCATAGACCTTCTGACCCTCCAAGAATAAGATCACCAGGCAAGAAGGGTAAGGCATCTGGAAACAAAGCCGGTGTTTATGGAGGGCTTGAAACAATGGAATGTGGTCTCACTGTCATTTCATTGTCTGAGGGGGGTAATCATTGTCTAAGAAGACATGATGGGTTTCAAAGCAGATGTCCCTTATTCACCATATCCAGGATAGAGGTGTGAGAAGTCTGCAAAATTCGTTCCTCGAGTTAATGCGCACCGTTCACTGAGTTTGCAGAGTGATTTCATGAAATTCACGGCCATGAATTTCACGGATTTTGCCCAGAGTGTGAAATTTCGCCTACGAATTTCACACTCCACCCATGAAATTTGCACTTCACATTAGAAGAAGGCAAATTTCACCAAATATTTTCCATAAATCACGTGAATCGAAGTTCTGGAGTGTTCCAAAAACTCCACAAATTATGCGAAGCATACATTTTTGGCAATTCACGTGAACTTCACGGGTGAAGTTTAACTTTGCAGTACCTCTAATCCTCTGAGGCATTTTCAATTAATTATATCCTCTGCGGTGTGTTTTACTGTCCCAAATAGTTGCAGTTCAGGGATTGTCATCTGTTAACCAAAGATAAAGGGAGGAATATGTTTAGCATTTGTAAAGGATAAAAACAATCTAGGGACGATGCTCATTTTAATGATGTTAGTCCTACCCCATAAAGTTAGTGACAATGTACTCCAACATTTGAAATCCAGATTTTACAGTGGTGATGAAGTCATCAAAATGGAGATTTCTTAAGAGAGACATGTCTTTTGCAAGCTCTATTCCTAAATAATGTGATTTTTGAGGAGCCCATAATAGGCTTAATTGTAAACTATCTGCTTTGCTGAGTCCAGTATTAAACAGCATCATAACCATGTTGTACTTGTTCAGTTTATAATTTGAGAGGGTTCCATAGGAGTTAATAGTGTCCAAGACAGCAGAGATAGAAATCAGGGGGTGGGTCACAAGTAACAAAATATCATCTGAGTATGCCGATAATTCATAACTGGCAGATCCGATAGGTATCCTGGTTATGAGTGGTTTCGATTTTATTTTCAAAATAAGAGGTTCCAAAAAAAGATTAAATAACAGTTGTGACGGGGCAGCCTTGTCATCTTCCACTTTGTAGGATGAACAATGGAGAAATGACCCCATTGCAATATATTTTGGCACTGTGTCAAGTGTGGAGTGATTGGAGCCAGCCTATGAATTGTATAGAGAAACCAGAATGTTAGAAAGCAGAAAATAAAAATGGCCAAGAAACCCTGTTAAAAGCTTTCTCAGCATCTAGGGATACCAGAACTGCTGGGAGATCTGGGTCCCCAGATGCAGAGAAAATGTGAGCCAATTTATGAAGATGATCTGCAGAAGACCTAGTAGGCATGAACCTGACTTGTTCTGGAACAATTAGTGGACCTCATTCTCTGTTTATTCTGGAAGCTAAAATTTTGAATAACTTTTTTAAATCTTGATTCATTGAAGAAATTGTTCAATATTTAGTGACTTGTTCTGGATTTTTTCAGGCTTTAGCAGTAGCACTATCATGGCCTCAGACAAGGCTGGGTCTCATATACCATTTTTGTGTATATCTTTATAAGCTTTCGTAAGAAGGGGATGAGCTCTGCTGTGAAGGTTGGGTAAAAGTTAGTGGTGAAGCCATCTGCTCTGGGTGCCTTATCCAGCATTAAGGATTGTATTGCTCTACAGACATCTTCCACTGTAGCTGGTTCAATGAGATCCAACTGATGGGAAGCAGATAGGACAGGGAACTGAATGATGTCTAGGTAGGAGAAAACTAATTGTAGGGAAGGGGTGGGGGTTAGAGTTGAACCAAATAAGGATTTATAATAAATATATAATTAATGGCTATTGCTTTTTTTCCCCATAGGAAACCTGTGGTCTAATTAGGCTTGCCACTAAAAGGCAGGCCAGGTGGCCTCATGGCCCCTGCCAGAAAAAGACATATGGGGAGGGGGAAGGGGATGGGGGAGGAGGGGACTAGTGACATCAGCAGTGAGGTTGGCTAGTGTCATCCGACAAGGGGGGTTTAGGACAAAGGCCATTGACCAGGTGGCAGAGCTAGCCAGGGTCCTTAGGGGGGCACCCTTAGCCAGCCTTCTTTCTACTGAAATATTCTGGAGATCCTCAGAGCTCAGCACATCACTGGCAAGCTAGGTAAGGCATAAAGCATGGGACTGCAATGCCATGCGGCCCTGTGATTTAGCTGTATGGTTAATTCTGGTTGGCTAGGGATGCTAGATGGGACTGGGCAGGGTCAGTCATTGGCAGCTAATTTTATTGTGATTGTGGGCTGGCAGGTTTGCTCAGATGAATACGACAAGGAACTAAAGCAGATAGCCACCAGGTTTGAACATCCATGCTGTGTAGGTGTACAATGGGTAGGTTGCCTGTGGTAGTAAAAAATCGAAGGTTTTTATCAGGTCATGCATTGCTGTAAACAGGAGGGAGTTGTGGGAAATTGTATTTGTTGTGGGCTGCTAAAGACTGAGTAGCTGGTCACGGTAAACAGCTCCTGAGATGGGGAGCCTGACTGGGGTTAAAGCTGGTGAGGGCATGTGGAACGAGCAAGAAAATAGGAATGAAACCGGAGAGAAAAGCCGAACTAGTGAGTGAAGCGCTTGCTCGCAGCTCCTGCAAGCGAGTATGTGACCCAAGCAGCGGCTGCATGGCAGGGTTGTCAGGCTGGAGTTCACTGGGAGTCCATGTAGTGGGGCAGTGGGAGTATTGGAAGGAGGTGGTGGGTGGCCCTGAGCAGTGTTAGTGTGGCGGTTGCAGGAGGAAGGTTGCATTGAGCATGATGTTGCATGGCCACCATGGCTGCGGTGGGGGAAAGGGCATTTTGTCCATTTAGAACAGCAGGGACGAGCGGGCCATGTGGCAATTGGCAGTTACCCCATGGAGAGATCAAGGAGGTGCCAGTCACGGGGGAACAGGGATGCAGGGATATGGGTATACTATATTGGTAGGAATCTGATAATTCCAGGTGGTAAGGTGAATCCTGTATGTGTTTCTGTAAGGAAAATCCCATATGAGTTCCTTTGTGAATTAAGGGGAGCATACTTGAAAAGATTCAGAGACCGACACGCCTGCTGACCAGGATTTGGGCAGTACCCAGAGGTGAAAGACACCGATGTTGTAAGCTCAGTTTGGGCCCAGGTGGATGGCGAGGTGCCCGGTGGGTCAAGCAGGCTGGGGATGCCAGTCGAGTGGCGAGCCTTGGATCATGAAGGGAAGCGATGGGCAGCACGCATCGGGTAACCCACAGGTTGGCAACGGGCATACCATTCGGGCCATACTGACCAGTGGATGCACAGCCACGTGGGACCCAGGCATAGGGGAGTGTGGTCCAGTGCGAGTCTGTAAAGAAAAGCTACAAGGGTGCCGGCAGGCAACAGAAACAGTAGCACCTAAGGGGGTAGTTTGGGATACATTTTGGAATAGGAGTATACCCCACTCTTTTTTTTCTTTTGTTTGGGAAGCAAGCAGCCAAGTAGGTCTCAGTTGGGCTGTGTAGAGGAGAGGGCCCAGGAAGCTGAGCCATGGGCAGAAGAGCAGCCCTCTCACACTGGGGGGGTACAGCAGCAAGGGGGGGGACAGCACTGTGTAGTAAGCTTCCTAGGGGCTTCAGTTCCGAATTGGTGGCCCATACCTGATGACAGGGGCAGGACATAGCTAAAGGTGGTGCTTGAGGGTGCTGGGGGGAAGTACAGGCCATGCTGGGTGGCAAGGCTAGATCCTGCCTTTTGGGAACAGGTTCAAGTTAAAGAACATGGGTGGACAAGGAGGCTTCAAACACAAGGAAGGTGCCGCAAGAGCTGGGCGTAGGATGGGGTTCCAGTGTCCAACTGTTCCTTTTTGGGATGAAGCAAAGTATTGGAGAGGGGAGCACAGCTCAGTGATGCATGGCTGACTGGCACATGGGGGCTGGGGATTGTGGAGGGGGTTGTCAAGGTGGGACAGCTCAGGTTCTCCTTACTCTCTACTTCAGCCTGTGGGGGCAGTTTCTGCCTCCCAATTCCTTTTGCCACATACCCCAATTAGTTTAATCGTTCATCAAAGTAACATTTCAACTGTCCACTAAGGACTGTGGTTCCCCTCCCAGATGAATACAGGCCTTTACCCCGTATAGGTCCTTACCCTCCTAGGTGGGTCCCCATTCCCCAAATGTACTCGAAAGCTTCCTGTCTGTACCAATCCTTCAGCCATGAGCAGGATCATGGGAACATTGTGGAACATTTTACACAAAAATGAGGAGACTTTCTGCAGAAATTGTAGGGAAATTGTGGGGGTTCACTATCCATCCCCAGTGCTCTGTAACAAATCTTTTATTGTTTGCTGCAGCATGTACTGATCACAGGAATTGTTAGATTAATGTGTTGCCACTTGTAAATGCTTTCAATATGAAGAAAAGGCTGTTTTTGAAATGAATGGCAAAATGAATCATTATGTAGCATGTCTTCTAAAATCTAAAGATATCTTCCTCATGCAGTGCTAACTAGATTTTTAGTAATTCACACACCCAGTCAGTATTAAACAAATCCTGAAACAACACATCATGCCAGTTTCCAGGTGTTAAATAATGAAGCCTGCTTAACAACTACTTACTTTGGTGCAAGCAAAAAATAAACATAGGACCAGGGTGCCTAAACAAGTTCTAGTAGCAAAACAAACAAAAAAAAATATTTAATTAGTTAAAATAATTGTTGTTCTTAATCAGCACTGTAAGTACAAACAGTCTAAAATCACATGATTAAAGCATTAAATCACACCAACATTTCACTACATTGTACAACAGTTTTTAATACATGGCACTGTTATTTCACTTGGGTTGCAGTGTTGTTTTTGTCTCTTTGAAGGGAACTGTTTAAATTTAGTTTACCAATATTTTCAGCGTGTTTTCAGATTTTTTTTTGTAGGCTTTGTATGTGAGCATGTAGGTGTGGCAGATTAACAAGTAAGGGACTACTGTCACCAATCCCCTCAAAAGCACATCCAAATTCCTGGCCTGCCAGTGCATTGGTAAGGTTTCCACCTGCGATGCCGACATCTTAGTTTGGGGAAAGGACTCAAACGTCAGAGGGCTTGCTGGGGGGAGAAGGATCAAGTGTCCAAGGGACTGTTTTCCTTCTCTGGGGAGAGGATGGTCAAGTGCCAGGGGCATGACCGACCTCTGGTGGAGGCTGGGGAAGCAGCTGCTGGCACCTACATGGTGGCTGAAGGCAAGGAAAGACATCATCGTTCACACCCTTGACATCATTGTATGTCCTGCCACTCTGGCAAAAATGGTGGAAAAATGGGTCAGGGTGGGATACCACCCACCTCTTGTGTTGGGTTAGCACCACCACTACAACACCACTGTGGACATATGCTGGCATCCAGTGGAATGGTGAGCCCCCTTACAAAAGCCCCACCCTTGGAGTAAACCAGGGAATAACCCCAGGATGGAAGCATCCTGAGACTGTATACCGGCATCTGGTAGGTGGCCAGGTTCCTCCCATGGCTCCGCTTTGGGGGATAAGCCAGAATGTATCCCCAGTGGGTAAGTCTGCTGGGCACAGGGCTGGACCGATGGGGCCAGTCCTTGAGCGGGCAAAAAGAATGCAAAATGTTAAAAAAAAAAAAACACATCCAAGTTTATAATCAGCAAGGTCATCCAAACTCCTTACACATTGGAATCAAAATCCATTCAGAATGAAAGTACGTGTTGCAAAAAGGGGAAAGGGAGTGAAAGGGAACATTGTTTTACCAGGAGTAGCACACTATGCCAAAGCTTGTTTTCAGATGCAACCTGGCTGGGAGCACAAGGAAGTTATGTGACTTGCCCAGGGTCACACAGTATGCACCTAGGTGGCTGTGGGATTCAAACCCAGGTATCAAGATCTGCAGCTCACAGCCTTAACCCACTGCGCTATGCTGCATCCTGCTGCAAGAAAAACCTACCCAACCACTCAAAAACAATTAATGATTTTTATTGATTTTTAAAGAAGCCTGCAAAAATACATTCAAGTACACTGTAAATGGTGTTGAGTGGTACACTGCAGATTCATCATACACTTTACATTACATTGCATTGTTGAGAGCCTGAGGGCATGGTGTGCCTCCACCTATGGACCTGAGAGGGTAACCAGACCCTTGTTTAGAATGGAGTCTTAGCTGAAAAAGGAGCTGAGATGTATTACTTACATCACTAACAGTGGTTGCTGTGTGCCCTTATTTGTATGGGTATATTTGCTGGTCGGATGTATTTCAAGGCTTCGTGGGTGATCCTGCATGGAGGCCTAATGAATCTCACCACTGCAAACTGAACAGAGATACACACAAAATATCTAGTGCAACAGCAAAAAACATTTCAAAACAACATAATTTCAAACCGCATTTCCTGCCTAAGATTAACCCTGCTTGATGCTGTGTTTAAGAGGCCCTCTTGCACAGCTTAACTGGTGTCGCATAAAATTTATTAGGCTTAGTTTGACCATAGCATTGGAAAAATAAGTCTATCCCCAATTTTAAGGAGTGGATTAATTCCATGATATTGAGTCACCAATTAGAAAAGACACACAACAGTTACCATAATCTTTATAAACAGTATAATAAGCTTTGGGGTCCCTTCAATAATTATTTTGAATCAGATGAGTTTCGAAGGCTATTGATGTTAGCATGCAACATTAATTTGATAAGGCTACTCTGTTTCCCTGAATACGTAATTTTTGACAAAGTTACTTATTGTATTAGTTAATACTGCTTTGTTGTATCTATAGTATTATGTCTGTACTATATCCATTCTCTCATATTTACTCACAATTAGGATGTATTTAATGTATTTTTGTATTTGTTAGTGCACTGAAGTTATTTAAATTTATTAGCAAATGAAAATAAAAATAAATAAAAGATTAACCCTGCTTTGTAGTGGATATTTGAGGTTTACAGGGGGATGCAGATCCAACTCCCTCCTGGCCTGAGCACCTCCAGCTCGGTAGACATGCGTGCATTTTATGGCATGGAGGAGTGACCCAAGGGGAAGGGAGTGATAGGCCTAGTTTATACTTTACCCAACTCCAGTGAGTGGGCTTACAACTCCAGTGAGTGGGCTTATGAAGGCCATGTATGGGGACCAGCACTTGTAGTATGGGGTCATTTTGTTCAGTTTAGAGTGGCAGATCCTGTCAACACCACCACTATGGTTAGGGACGATAGGATCTCATTAGTGGAGGGTTTATTGGTGGATCTTCACTTGCATAGCAGGACTCTTTTGACCTGCATGGTGAGTAGGGCCAGCCATCTGAATTTAGGGTAAGTCATGGTCACTATGTCTGGCTTTATCCCTAGTAGAAAGAGGGAAGGGGAGAGCAGAATTTGCTTCCTCAGGACCTTGCTACCAGTGTTGCAAATTTGTTTCCATAATGCCTGAATCCTGGGGCATGCCTACAATATGTGGAGGAGGTCCCTCCCAATCTGAAAGACATCTCCAACATTTATAATTTTCCATTATGTGAGCTTTCCAGAGGACCACAGGGGTCCGATACCAGGTATGTAGTATTTTATTTTGTATTAGTCTGCTTCTGGGATCCTTTACAGTGAAGTGTGTGTTTCTCCAGGCTTGAGATCACTGTGCTTCAGTGATGGGGCACCCCAACATCCTCTACCATTTGATTCTGGCTTCATCAGATTGACAAGGTAACGTACCTCTGATGTTTGAATAGATCTTGCCTGCTTGGCCTCTAGGAGTGGCGAGCCATTTTTTCAGTAGTTTGTCCACTGCATGGGGTGTGGGGCACTGGAGGAATGGTTTAACCACCTCACCACAGCTCTTTGTGAGGGAGTCCCCATCTCTCCTGCAGGCATTGGTAGGTGGCTACAGTGTCTGTACTGGGGTCTAGTATGTCTTTTAGCAGGAGTACTCCTTTGTTAGCCCAGTGTGGCCAGCTAGCTGGACTTCTGTCTGTCTGAATACGGAGATTGTTCCAAATGGGTGTAAGTGTTGTGGGGACTGGGGGAGATCTCATTCACTTTTGGACCCAGTTCCAGTGTTTATATGATGAGGGGAATTGTGAGGTGATTAAGGAGCTGTTTCTGCAAGGGCAAGCATAACATAGAGGAGGAAGTGTCTACCCCTGTCACCACTGTTTCCATGTGCATCCATTGTGGAGATTGGTCCTACAAGGTTGAACCACTTTAGGATTTGAGCAGCCTGAAGGCATATTTGTACCTTTCCATCCAGGAGATTCTAGCCCCCAGTTTCCAGTGAGAACAGAGTTTATTGGCTAAAACCTAGACTTCTACCATCCCACAAAAAATCTCCAATTATCCTATATATTGTCAGGCACCATGTCTGACTTATGCAAGTAAGAACATAAGAATTTGATGGCAGATGGGGAACGAGTGGCCAATCTAGTCTGCCAATTAACCTAACCTCCTCCCCTATATATTGCTGTTTTTGTTTATACCGTAATGTAGGGCTGTGGTTAAAGAGATAAAAAAATGTAGGGGCCGTGACCATTTTTATAGCTGCTATTTTCCCAGCTAGTGTGAGGTTTAATAGTTTCCATCTGTCAAATTCCACTGTAAGATGGTGGTGTGTAACCTTACATTTTCTTTTTCCATTTCAAGTCAGTTGCAGCAGCATTTCTCCCTATGTAATTCTTGTGTACCTTTCTTTTCTGTGTTTTCTGCTCCAAGCTTAATTTCCCCAGTCTCCGGTAGCCCACCGGCAGCTGTTCCCTCTATCCTTTATCTCTTTTTCCTGTAAGGTGGTGCATTTTACCCTGTTGAATTTGAGAGCATAATTGCTCGTAATCCGCTGCATGAACATGCGCTTTGCACACTCGCTTTTGAAACAAGAGAAAAACCCCAGAGTAAAGGAAAGCAAAAGGAGCTGCTTGCCTGCATTACAATATTGGCATGCTTGTTGCAGCCTCTGTAGTTTGTACTCTGGACACACCCTCTGGTCTGGAAAGCTTCTTAGAGCCGGCCGGCTATCATCTTGCTGTCTTTATGCTGCAGACCAGGAGGCATGGCCACTTGCTGTGCTTCACTAGATTAAACTTTGCTTAACTGCACTATTATTGTGTTAGAATGTATTAGGGATATTTTGAATGTAACTGAATTATGGGTTGAATGTATGAAGAATTGTTTTAAGGGGAATAACGCATTTTTCACTTGTACTAAGAGAAAGGGGGTGGAGCTATGCACATCACATGACCTGGTCTGTATATAAAAAGAGCACCTTCTCAAAGCTTAGTTGGTGCTGGGGTGCTGACCATAGCTGTGTCCTAGAGAGCTTACTGGGCTATCTACCCAGTGATGTAACTGTGGAGAATTTTGTTTTGCTTTGATTCTATTTTATTTTTGTTTTGTCGTTTGAAGTCCATTTTTGTTCATTCCCCTGCAATAAATTTCTTGTTTTGGAGACACTACCTATCTTGTGGACATTCCATCCTTATCCCACATCCTCACTGTTGGTGGCATTGGTGGGATACTGGAGCTGACTGGCGCTTCAGAGTGGATGTTGCAGGAAGCATCCTAGTGGAACGGAAAAGCAGTTGGGTAAAGCAAACGAATCCCAGCCTAGTGGATTCCTTTCTCGGAAGATAACTGAGCAATACCAGATTCCACTGATGACGGGTCTGGGAGATGTACAGAGGCACACAGCCAAGAAGGATGACAAGGAAGAAGGAGCAACAGGAGGGCAAGATACTCTGCCTGCAGAAGAGATGGAGGTCCCTCCAGCTGACATCCACAACCTCCTGAGATGGCTATGCATCAGGAAAATAGATCTGGAGAAGCAGAGAGAGAGAGAGAGAGAGAGAGAGAGATCACCTGCAGAGTGAGGCCAGGTGGCTGGATATACTTCGAGCCATTCAGGCTCTTGGAACTGTTCATCAGAATCCCCCCTCCGATCGCCCAAAGGACATGAAGATGTCAAGATTGCTGGACACTGATGACATTGAAGCATATGTCACTACGTTTGAGAGGGTGGCAACAGCATTCGGATGGCCCAGAGACCAGTGGGTAATCCGGCTAGTCCCCTACCTAACAGGGAAAGCCCAGTTGGCATACAACCACATAGACAGTCGCTATGTAATGGACCATGATCAAGTAAAACAAGCAATTCTAAAACACTACAGTATTAGCATGGAAACGTATAGGCAGCACTTTAGGACTTTTCGATATCAGACAGAGGACTCCCCACAAGAAGCCTTTGTGAGACTTCAGGACCTGTGCAAAAAATGGTTGCAGCCAACAGTACATACTATGTACCAAGTGCTATAGTGCTGGAATAGTTTATCAAGATTCTGCTTCATGAGGTGCAAATCTAGGTCTGGGAACATCGTCCTGAAACTGCTGAAAAAGCAATTAACTTGGCAGAAGATTACCATACCACCAGGCCTCAACAGCACAGATGCCAGACTGGGATGGGTACAGCTACACCAGTAAGACCTTCTGTTACCCCCTCGCCTAATAGTACACCTAAAGTCACTACCCCTGCCAGGTCTAATAGACCCAGTCAATACCATAACCCTGACATAATATGCCATGAATGTCAAGGGAAGGGCCATATAGCCCAGCACTGTCCAAGAAAGAAGGGGGAGTCTACTTGCTTGACCCCAGCTAATTTGGGACAGTGTGTCATTCCAGTGGTCATAGAAGGGACAGAAGTGTTGAGCCTTAGTGATTCAGGCAGTCATCAGACTCTGGTCCAGACCAACTTGGTATCCACTATGGAAGACAAACCAGGGGACAAGACAGGTGTGACCTGTATTCACGGGGACAAACATTATTATCCACTGCAACAAGTTATGCTACACGTTCATGAACAGGCTTATAATATAAATGTAGGGTTGGTGCCAAGGTTACCAGTCCCTGTTGTTATAGGACATGACTTCCCTGTGTTTCAGCAACTGTTGCCCACTGATGTGTGTGCTGTGACAACTCATGTCCAAATGTGCCAGGAACAGTTGCTAAGCCAAGTGTTTCCTTTTGAGGATGATGTGATGGAAGCCCCTGGCAAGACTAGGAAGACTAGAAGGGAAAGGTGAAGGGACAATTAACATTGGCTTAAAAAAGACTCTAATGTGACTAATGATGAGATGTTAGAACACATTAAAAAGGAGTCTTTTATAGAAATGCAGAAACAAGATCTAACTTTACAGCCATTCTTTTTACAGGTGGTTCCAGAAGGGGTGAAGTCTGAAAAGCCTTTATTTAAACTGTTGGAAAATCATTTGTATAGGTATTGCACAAACTCAAGAACCAGGGAGGTGGCAGTACAGTTAGTAGTCCCTGTCCAATATCATGCCCAGTTGTTACACCTGGCTCACAATGTACCATGGGAAGCCCACTTAGGTAGAGACCATGCCCTGTGCAGGTTATTACATCATTTTTATTGGCCCAGGATGCACGATCAGGTGATCAGATATTGTCAGAGCTGTGGAGACTGCCAGAAGGTGGCTCTAGTTACCAAAAAGAATAAGGTGCAATTAAGGTCCCTCCCCTTGGTAGATACCCCTTTCTCTCATGTGGCCATGGATATTGTGGGACCATTGCCTAAGAGTTCTAAAGGCAACTGATTTATCCTAGTACTCTGTGACTATATGTCCAAATATCCTGAGGCCATCCCCCTATGTACTGTCACTGTACAGAAAGTAGCAGAGGAACTCCTCAAGGTGTTCAGCAGAATGGGAATATCAAGAGAGACCTTGACAGATAGGGGTACCAATGTCTGCTCAGTCCTATTGAAGCATCTGTACCAGACCCTAGGTGTTCATGCCATCTACACCTCCATATACCATCCACAGTCAGATGGCCTGGTGGAGCATTTCAAAAAAATGTTGAAAAAAATGCTCCAAAAGTATGGGGTAGATGAGGGAAAACATTGGGACATCCATTTACCCCAGCTTATGTTTGCTTATAGAGATGTACCTCATGCATCTGCAGGGTTTTCTCCTTTTGAGTTGCTCTTTGGGACTAATCCCCGTGGGCTGTTAGACATACTGAAGGAGCAATGGGAAGAAGGGAAAACAGGGGAAACCATTACCACTGTGGAGTATAAAACCAAACATAGAAAATGTTTAATGGAGTATGTTCAGATGGCTCACTAACAGAGTAAGGAAAAATAGGATCATCAGAAAATGAAATATGATGAAGGGGTGGGTCACAAACACTTTCAGGTGGGAGAGCAGGTTTCATTGTTACTGCCCTCTACGGGCAACAAACTCATAATGAAATGGCAGGATCCTTATGTAATTAGAAATCAGATCAGATCAGTCAATTATGAAATTGAGACCCCTGACTGAAGGAAAAAGCTACAGATCTGCCATGTCAATTTGTTAAAAAAATGGCATGAACGATCTGACCCTTCCATTAGTCCTAGTTTGTTTGTGTATCCTGAAGATCAATACAAGGGTGATCTTGAGACAGCCTATCAGAGGTTAGAACCTCATAAGGAACAACAGGTTAGTATTAACACTGATTTAGAACCTAAACAAAATGCTGAACTACAATAGATTCTTCTAGAATACATCAATACTTTTACCCATATCCCAGGGAAGGCTTAGGAGGTGGAACATCAGATCAACGTCACACAAGATGTGCCCATTAGAGTAAAACCTTACCGGTTACCAGAAAGGGTCAGAGAAGAAGTCATAGTGGAAGTGAAAAAGATGCAGAAATTGGGGGTTATACAAGAGTCCCAGAGTAATTAGAGTTTTCCTATCATTGTGGTGGATAAGAAAGAAGGGGGAGTGAGGTTGTGTTTAGATTTTCCTCGCTTAAATACCATTTCTAAATTTGATAGTTATCCAATGTCTCGGATAGATGACATAATTGATCGCCTTGGCAACACCCATTATATCAGCACACTAGACCTCACAAAAGGGTATTGGCAGATCCCTTTAGACAAGGAGGTGCAAGAAAAAACTGCCTTTAGCACCCTATAGGGTTCTTCCACTTTCTCACCATGCCCTTCGGTCTACATGGTACCCCTGCCACCTTTCAGAGACTAATGGACAAGATCCTGAGACCACACATAGCATACAGTGCAGCTTACTTGGACAATGTTATTATCCGTAGTTCAAGTTGGGAAGAACATCTCCAACATCTCACTAGTGTACTAGGTGCTATTGCCCAAGCAGGTCTTACCATTAATCCAGCTAAATGTTCACTAGCTATGAGGGAAACAAGGTACTTGGGTTTTCTGATTGGCAATGGCCAAGTAAAGCCTGAATTGGCAAGGTTGATGCCGTTGCCAAATGTCCTCGCCCAGAGACCAAGAAGCATGTTCGGTCATTTCTGGGTTTGGTGGGTTATTATAGGAGGTTCATCCCCAATTTTGCCTCTATAGCTAGTCCCCTAATAAAACTTACTAAGAAAAACAGTCCTGCTAGAGTTGTGTGGACACCCATTTGTGAAGAGGCATTTTGTGCCCTCAAAGCAAATTTGTGCTCTGCACCAATTTTGAGAAGCACTGATTTCACTAAACCCTTTATAGAGCAGAGAGACGCATCCAATACTGGGACAGGGGCTGTGTTGTCTCAATACATTGAAGGGGAGGAGCATCCCATTATTTATATAAGTAGAAAATTACATCAGAGGGAAACCAAATATGTGACCATAGAAAAGGAATGCCTAGCCCTTAAGTGGACCATTGAGGCATTAAGATTTTATTTATGGGGAAGAGAGTTTGACGTATGGACTGACCATAATCCTTTATGCTGGCTGTTCATGATAAAAGACAAAAATGCCAGAATCGTGAGATGGTTTTTGTCGTTACAATCTACAAATTTGTTGCCAAGCATACAGCAGGCCTATTACATGGGAACGCTGATTTCTTGTCCCGTTATGGGGTGAATGTCATTATGCATATAGAACTAGACCTCGGGATAAAGTAAGAAATAGGTGACAGAGGACAGCCTCTGTTACCAGACTTAGTAATAATGTTTTTGATTTTGAAAAGGGACCCCGAGGTGGAGCTTCGCGAGTGGGTGGGCTGGAGCTCCATCTCTTCCTCATGAGAGATCTGGTTGTCACTATTTGCATCAGCTGCGAAGGTTTCAAATAACCTATAATACACTTGGTATGCAGCACTTGAATGCTTCTGTATCCTGATGAAAGTTAAGAGTTATTAAAAAAAATGGTTTTATTTTGATAGGAGAACAGTGCAAGAGGGTGGTGTGTAACCTTACATTTTCCTTTTCCATTTCAAGTCTGTTGCAACAGCATTTCTCCCTATGCTATTCTTGTGTACCTTCCTTTTCTGTGTTCTCTGCTCCAAGCTTCATTTCCTCAGTCTCCGGTAGGCCACCGGCAGCTGTTCTCTCTATCCTTTATCTTTTTTTCTTGTAAGGTTGTGTATTTTACCCCATTGAATTTGTGAGTGTAATTGCTCGTGATCCGCTGCACAAACGTGCGCTCCACACACTCGCATGCACGCACATTCACGCAGTCCTTTGCAAATGTGCGTACACACCACTTAAGTTCTGGGAGTAGGCAATTGGAAAGAAAATTTACTCCCTGAGGTATTAAGTGTGTAAAAATC
The DNA here is from genome assembly GCA_016271365.2 of Neoceratodus forsteri. Lineage (NCBI taxonomy): Eukaryota > Metazoa > Chordata > Ceratodontiformes > Ceratodontidae > Neoceratodus > Neoceratodus forsteri. The sequence goes on from CM057456.1 coordinate 118,841,178, forward strand.
ACTTCTGTTGGGAATAAACACTTTGTGCTGCACTAGAATGAGGACCTTTAGCCATTTTGTATATAAGAAACAATACAAGGGCTTGGTTTCTCTGCAGCCACTTGTTCCTACCCTCAGCTGCAAAAGTATAGCAACCCACTGTAAGAAGCTGAGTCAGGGACTCCTGTTTACTTTTTCATCCCTGCTTTGTTCTTTAAACAGGGTGCTAATGTTAAGAGGAAGTTTTACTTTAATGAAAAGTTATCAGAGAATACAAAAGAGTCTGAAAGAAAGAGAATGTGTTAGTTTAAAAGTAGGTTTGCTTTGGAAACAAGAGAAAAACCCCAGAGTAAAGGAAAGCAAAAGGAGCTGCTTGCCTGCATTACAATGTTGGAATGTTTGTTGCAGCCTCCATAGTTTGTGCTCTGGATACATCCTCTGGTCTGGAAAGCTCCTTAGAGCCTGCCGGCCATAATCTTGCTATTTTTATGCTGCAGACTAGGAGGCCTGGCCACTTGCTGTGCTTTCCTCGATGAAACTTTGTTTAACTGCAATATTATTGTGTTAGAATGTATTAGGGATATTTCAAATGTAACGGAATTATGGATTAAATGTATGAAGAACTGTTTTAAGGGGAATAAAGCATTTTTCACTTGTACTAAGAGAAAGGGGGTGGAGCTATGCACATCACATGACCTGGTCTGTATATAAAAAGAGCACCTTCTCAAAGCTTAGTTAGTTGGTGCTGGGGTGCTGACCCTAGCTGTGTCCTAGAGAGCTTACTGGGCTATCTACCCAGTGATGTAACTGTGGAGAATTTTGTTTTGCTTTGATTCTATTTTATTTTTGTCTTGTTGTTTGAAGTCCATTTTTGTTTATTCCACTGCATTAAATTTATTGTTTTGGAGACACTACCTGTCCTGTGGACATTCCATCCTTATCCCACATCCTCACATCCCCCTTGCAGGCTTGTAGTAGTGGTTGGAGGTTCTTATCCCATAGTTTCTCTAGCTGGGGAACTATTTTTATGCCCAAGTATGTTATGCTATTTTTGGCCCAATGGAGACCAGACTCCTGTGCCATACTAGCCTCACAGTGAGGATTCAGGGATAGGATCTCAGTGAAGGAATCTAGTAAGGATAGGATTGGGTTTATGGCTTGTTGTAAGTCTGCCACAGGTATTAGAAGTTCACCTGCATACAAGAGTGTAGGGTAACTCCCTAGTTCCCAATTTAACCCCCCCCCCAATCCCCACATGTTGGTGGATGGCTGCTGCTAGAAGTTCATTTGTCAGCATGAACAGCAAAGGGGAGAGGGGGAACCTTGCGTGGTGCTTCTCTCCAGCTGGAAGGGGAAGGATACTATATGATTTGTGGCAATCCTGGCTGTGGGGTCTGAATATAGTGCATGTACCTAAGCCTGATACCTTCCACCCATGCCTAGATGATTAAGCACCAGGTGGAGGTAGTCCCATTCGAGGTGGACAACAGCTTTTTCAAAATCCATTGCAATGACAGTGGCTGGGGACTGATTTTACTTTGCTGTATGTATCATGTTGAGCAGGGATCTGAAATGGTCAGCACTGTACCTACCCAATATGAAACCCACCTGGTAAGGGTGTATGAGGGTTTCTAGTAAAGGGTTGAGTCTATTGGCCAGGACCTTTGAGTAGATTTTATTGTGTCAGTTAATTAGTGAAATAGGTCTGTAGTTGGGTGGCTATTCCGGGTCTTTTCCTTGTTGGGTAGGACTGTGATTATAGCCTCTCATAGAGTGCTAGGCAGGACACCAGACTCCTCAGCCTCTATAAACACCTGTGTAAGAGCTGGGACTATTCGTGGGGCAAGGGCCTGATAGAAATCTGTTGGGAAGCTGTCCCCCTGGGGTGATTTGCCTGGTTGGAGGGATACGAGCAGTTTTCTTGCTTTGTCTGGTGATATGGGGGCATCTAAGCTCTGTGCCTGCTGTCGTGAGAGCTTAGGGAGGGCTAGGCCATCGAGAAAGGGTTGTATCCCAGGAGTTAGCTTACCATGTGAGGAGGTGTAAAGTTGTGCATGAAATGCATGCATTATGCCATTTATTTACTGAGGGTTAGATTTGACCTCACCTTGCATAGTTTTCAGGCAGGGGATATGCATATCCATTTGTTGCATCCTAAGCTGGTATGCCAGTACTTTTCCACTGTTATCTTCCCCCTCCCAGACCATGTGGCATAGTTGAAGGACAGCAATTTCAGCCTTCCCACTAAGCAGCTCATTGATCATGAGGCAAATTCCCAGGACTTTTCTACCCAATTGGGAGTGTAGATCTGAAGCAAGTAGGCCCTTGTATTCCTTTTCTGCTCCCTTTAATTCTACGTCCAAGCTCAATTGCCTCTGTTCCATTTCTTTCCTTCACTTTGTGGCATTCCCCATCATTTTTCCCCTTAAGGTGACTTTGAAAGCCTCCCACATCATCCCAGTCAAGGTATCTGAGACTGGATTCTCTTGAAAAAACAATGATATCTCCTCTTGTGCCTAGGGGATAAAGTCAGGGTCCATTAGTAGTGTAGGGTCTAGGTTCCAATAACTGTATGGAGGATTTTTGGGGCCCCATGCCATAAAGAGCCAAACAGGGGCATGGTCTGTGGGAAGAATTGAGACTTTCCAAGGGCTATGAGTCAAGGGAGGGGATGTGAGCCAGAAATATAGCCTGCTGAAGGACTTATGCACCTCCGAGTGATAAGTATAGTCCCTTTCTCGGATGTGGAACATACACCACGTATCAATGAGGCCATGTTCTGACATTAGTTGTCTCATGGCATGTCTGACTCTGTTGTGAGTCTCTTTACCTGTGACACACCTATCTATACGTTGGAGCAGGGTTAGACTGAAATCTCTTCCCATCAGTAGGGGACACTGGGGTGGAATGATAGAATCAATCTTGCTGGCTAGCTCAAGCAAATAACTGGGATCATTGTGGTTTGGAGCATATATTGTACATTACACAGTAGTATTGGGCCTATGGGGGGTTTGCAAAGGGCCAGTACTCATCGACCTAGGTGGTCCACACATTGTGCTGTTACTGATCAGGGAAGGTTTTTGTGGAGTAGTATCACCACTCTGCATTTTTCCTGGTAGGGGAACTAGACTGCTTTTCCTGGCCTACCCAATCCTTGATCAGATAGGCATGGTCATTTTTTATGAGTTTGGTTTTCTGCAGGAAGGCAACTTGGGACCTCATCTTCTTTAAATGAGAGCACCTTCTTTTAACAGGGGTATTAGGGCCCCCGGCTTTCCATGTGTGTCAAATCAAATCATACATAATCCATTATAGGGGGTCATATAGTTTTCCTTTTAAATTAGTTAACAAACTGAGATGAGGACCCAGTGCCTTCATGCTCGAAGGAGCCATTAATGGCTCTTCTCTGCATGGCTACACTGACATTTTCATGCTAGTTGATGACCTGACAGCAACTCCTGGTTTATTTCTTCACTACTCAGGAAACCACAAGTAACCTCCCCCCCCCTTTTTCATTTGGCATATAAGCAGTACATGCTGGCAAAAACAGTACATTAAACAATGAACATAAACTATATACAATTTACCTTCTGGGACACTTTGGGGCAGCATCCAGGCATTGGGTCAGATGTGACATTAATCCTGCGGCCTCCCTGAATCCATCGGGGGGCATGTGATGGGACTGAATCCCCTCTTGTTAGAGGACACAACCAGTACTTAGTTGAGAACACCAAAGCACAAGATCAACTGGTTGGGGGTGACTGACTTTGTCCTACCTAGGGGGATATAAAATTAAAACATTAATATGTACAGGTGCTCTGTACCTTGCTGAATACTGACCTGGGCTTAGTACCTTCAACCTTACTGTGTTCTGAAACTGCCCTATGGGGAAGTATTGAGGGGTGTTGTGGGGATCCATAGATCTGCCCAAATTAGTAGATGGCTATTTAGCCTAAGCGGTTACAAGACATCCCTTTAAACACCCACTGTACAATTTGTATAATTGTAACCCTTGTAGCAACAAAAATATCTGGAAAGACAGAGACACTGCTGCAAAAGCTGTATCCCCATCCTTGATGTAGCGGCCTAGGGTATGACAGCTGGGGAGGGAGTAGCGATTATTATATACAAATGCAGCAGAATCTAGGAATATCACCCATTGCAGACAGAAATAGCAGTAATGGGTGCAGAGGGTATGCCTCTAACTGCAACTATGGGCCGACCCAGGAGGCTGGGCCACGATCCCCCAACTTTGCTTTCCCCCACTGTACAGTCTGGTGCCACACTTGGTACTGATATGGGGCAATAACTTACACATGCTTTAAATCCCATGCTGCTATGGACAGCCTGTGAACAGTTTCAAAAGGTCTGAATTTACTTTGGTGAAGGATCACTGGGCTTTGTGGACACCGACGGGGAGGACGGCATCATTGAAGCTCCTGGTGCCCTACAGTGGTACGGATTAGGGGGAGATGCAGTGCAGACACCAAGGCCAGGGATTTCAAGGTGGTCCTGGACTTGGTGGCAACCATTCAAACCCTTATTCTACCCCAGAACCTCATCTCACCTTCACCCACCTGATTACCACAGTAGATCAATGCTTCACTTATCTGAGACCACACAGTTCATTCAACTGCTGCTTTCAAAAGAGGAGTCAGCTCAGTGCATTGCTATTTGGCAGGTGTCTCGATTTGGTCTGGCAGCTGTTATGTCTCACACTCGTGGCTGAATCTTCTGGTTTCATCAAACTGTGCTGGTAGGCTTTCCTCAACAGTTGTGTCCCAGGATACATTCAAGACAGTAGAAGCTCCTGTGCTTTCAGGTACCTCACAGCCAACATCCATTTCAGTGGGCAGGTTGAAGGAGTTCAAATCCAAGGGACTGAACCTGTTCTTTGAAAAATAAGGGCTAATGGTTGGTGCAGATACATCTTCACACTGGTAGCAATCCAGGGTTGAGCTTCTTGTTACAGCTTTGTCCACAGGATAGTTGTGCCTGTTGTGCCTAGAATTTTGTTGTCTTTTTAGTTTGGGCTGATGACCCTCCTGAATCCCTTTGGTCTTTGGTCCATGTCACAGGCTCCATCCTCACTTTTCTCCCTTCTTCAACATTGGGGTCTCTAGATCTGCCCCCCGCAGATTGCCTTCCATTGTTACCTGGTCCTTTTTGTATGTTCTTTATCATTTGGGGCAGGTACAATGGATGTAATCCATGAGAGTGACTTGTGTGCCAAAAACCAGTGGGCTGCAGTTCACAATCATTTGCATAGAAGCCAGATACGTCAGTGAAAAAGAAATGCCCAAGCTATGCAGCACGTGTCTGGCCTCCATATATTCTTTCTGTCTTTCCAGCAAATCTTTGGAGCAGTCCGGGAACATTAGTAACTGGTGCTCTCTCCATTCAAGTGAGCCCAACTCCTGTGCTCTGGCCTGGACTGCTTCTTTCTCCACAAAATTTAGGAAGCGGGCCAGAATGGGCCTTGGTCTCTCACCGAACTTGGGCAGAGGTTGAAGAGATCTATAAGCCCTTTTTATGACATACCTGGTGTCCTGTGGCAGCTTAAGAATGAGAGGCAGCCCAGATTTTATAAAGTTAGCCATGCTGCCTTACTCAGAGCCCTCAGGACTTGATAGGAGCCACAAGTTGTTGCGGTGGCTCCTATTTTCAAGATTGTCCACCTTTGACTGGAGGACTCTGATTACATGTGCTTGCTCTCTCACCATGGCTGACAGTTCAGTGATGGCAGTTTCTTGCACAGTGGACTTACCTTAACATGGAAAACCCGAACATCAATCTGATGCAGGGCCAGCATTGTGTTATTTGAGGCTATTATCACCTCAGCCACCTGCTTCACCAGGGCAGTAAATATTTGGTTTACCAAGGCTGAGTGTGTTTTTCTGTACAGTGGATTCCTTTCTGGCTGAGTAAATTTTCACCAAAAAAGAAAGTTAGCTCAGTGTACCAGGCAGTGTCAGCAAAGAATTTCTTAAGTTTGCTCATTTTCACAGGCTTTGCATATGGGGTAAAAGATAGATAAAATCTCCCAGTGGTTCCCTGCTGGAGACTTAAGTGTCCATCTTAATTAGTGGTTAAGCCATGCCCCCCAACCGGCTGCAAGGTTTTCTGATAGCCTGCTTCATCACAGATTTTAAGTGCTCTATTGTACATACACACAGCCTGAGGATCTTGAAACCAAACCAGGAAAGTGAATCACATAAAAGCAGAGTCAGATTTGACTTGTATTTGCATACATTTGATTTGATCTGTAAAAGAATTTTATTTCCAGTTGTACTAACCCATTAAACAAACAAACAAACAAACAAACAAACAAACAAACAAACAAACAGATTGGACCCCTCCTTACCTAATACTGTCTTGTTTTGGCTGAGTCCAAGTCTGTTTACCAAATTGTTAGCACATTTAAGTAGATTTCCTTAGGAATTAAAATGTTTGTTATACAGTTTCAGTCAAAACATAACTAAATGACAAAACATTGCAAGAAATCTGGGATGTTGTGAGTAGAATGGTGAAAATCATGGATACTGTGGAAAAATTGTAATGTTCATTTAATACTACTATCCACCTATAACATTTCTTGACTTACTATTTGCATCATAACTAATAAACATATTCTTACAATTTATAATGAAATAGACATAACACAGTAAGGAAGTTTTAAAAAATGTACTAGATAGAAAATGCCAATTGAATAGGTACCAAATTATTGCTGTGTTCCTGGAAAGGGCAAAAAAAAGTACTACAAAAATTAAAAATATAACAATAATGTCAGTCAGAACACTAAATCACTTATTAAATGTTAAACTTAGATTACTCTTTTCTATATATGTTATTAGTGTTACATATCTATTTACAAGTATTTACAAGGCATATTTGGAAAATTTCTCACTCAACCCATTAAAGCAACCATGTGAAAAAGCAGGAACAGTGCATAGCTAGCATGCTTGGTAAACCAATTACATGCCACTTAATTTTTTTGTAACATGCTGTATTTTGTTAAACAATTGTAACCTTTTGGAACAATAAATCAACTTCAATGAAATAGACAGTAGTGCACCACTGTCATCTTTTTTTTTTTGTCAACATAAATGTGCACACTCAAAGAATGATAATGTACAGGCATTCACTCAGATATAAATTACATTACATAAAATCATTACTATTTTAGCATAAGGTAATGCAACATATTTACTTATAAACAGGATTTCAGCATTAAATACATATTTGCATCAGAGATGCACTTTGATAGCTGATGACAAGCCATACATATATAGTGCTGCTGCAACATTTGTTTGTATCACACAATGTTACACTATTCAAATATGTAGTAATGTGTATGGTCCAATGTGTGTATTTGATGGGGTGGGTTGGGGGATTTATATATGACAAGATTATAGCCATCCAGCCATTACATGCTGAAATTAAATGTAAACCAAATTAATAATTCATAACTCTGTGAGTGATAGAATGTGAAGGGGAACATTGTCTGCAATATATGTGTGATGTCTACCACTTTTTATCTTACTTAAGTGAGAGGCATATTATTGGTAACTGTTCTTCTGCAGCTCACACAAACTTCTTATTTTTTAGGACATTTAGATATGCATCCTTTAATTTCCCTGAAAGACTTCCTTAAAGGTGTGTGTAGAATCATTGCACTCTATCCAACCACCACTGCCTCTGAGCCAAGTTACATAATGGCCAGAATGCACAGAAGCTTAATGGTGGAAAAGTACTGCTTTAGTGTCAAAATGCATATGTCCAAACAGGACTTTACTTGCAATAAAGTAACTTTGTCTACCTGCAAGTCAAATCATTGTAGTATCATCATGAGGTAGTTGTAGAACGGGTCACTCTCAGTGATAGGGTACTGTTCCTGCCACACCTGGTGCAGTCCCTGCCAGATTTAGCATTGCTAAACAGTTGTCAGAATTTGATGGACGATTTGCTTGGAATATATGAAGAAATCAACAACGTCATCAGTCACTTTTCTGTCAATATTTTTACAGGAAACACAAATGTAACAGCTGATATATTTGACTGTGAAGTACAGTACAAGTCATGTTAAACTGTTCCACCAATGAGTTGGTTTCACATTTTTTTTTGCTGAAGGTTTGGAGGCAGCACAGTCCCCCAGTCAGGGACCAGGGGGGAAGCCACTGGTGGGGGGTTGGGGGGCAATAAGCAGCAAAGCTGTTGAGGTTTTACATACTGTAAAGGTGAAAATCTTTGCTATCAAGAGCCCTCAAACATTACAAATAGAGCTTTGCACAATTGGCAGTGTAATCCTTTTATAAAAGAGGAAAGCTTGGAAACAATTCAAATAAGATGGGCTGTTGGGCTGAACTGCACAAGACAACATTTAGTTGATCCTACTACATTTAGAACATGATAACTTACACACTGAGAGTGATCCAGTAAGCCAACAATTGATAGTGGTGTAGCATGATTACTGGCAGCTATGCACAGGGCAAGGTCCATGGAATCATTATGAAGGAAATTGTAATTCTGTGCAACTTTACAGGCACATAACACTGCTTAGGACTAGGGAGGTGACAGGTTGATCATGCTTTGCTTACTACTGGTGGTCGATGCCCCTTCCTTGAAATGCTTTGTACAGCAGGTCTTGTTAATAATGAAATATAAAGGTATGAGGTTTTTTTTCTGCTATCTTTCTTTATGTTCCTCACTCCACTGAACCTTGGACTCTCACCAGTGGGACACCCAGTCCAGTCATCTCCCTCCCACCTGATGTCCCACCCTTACCTTACCATCAGGAGAGTACCTCACTCCACACACTTCTGGTCTTCTGACCCCCTGGATCTAAGCCCCCCTGGGCAGGACCACCAACACCTCCTAGTGACCTTTCTAGAATCTAACTGGTCATCCAGGTGGTGGAGGGAGCATTCAAGGTAGGATGCAGGATCCGGTGTTGGGTGTGGTGGTGGTCCACTCAATTCACCTCCACCTAGAAGGGCTCAGATGTACAATGCACTTCTACACATGCATGCAGGGTTGCTGCTGCTGGTAATCCCCACTACAGGATCCACAAGCTTGTTGTGCCCCCAGTCACCACCAGAAGTCACCTGAAGCCCAGGATCTGGCCTCCCTCCCTCCAAGGACAGGAGACAGTCTTCTGTATGCTCAGTCCTGTCCTCCCCTGCTTACCCCCGATGATCTGAGCTTGATCCAGAACCTGGGATGCCGGGCATGATGTGGGGTGTGGCATCCAGTGTGTCAACCCTCAGTGCCATCGGGCCAGTCCTAATGGTATGAGTTGAACTCTTGAGTATCTATATGCATTTTATAGTGTATCAGTGAACAAACCCAAACTTGCTGTACAGATTTTGGAGAGGGGCACCACTAATCTGGAGTGAGTTTGCAGGCCAGGAGGAGAACAGGTCATGCCAAGATATTCAGTGTGAAAGAGATTCTGATTATGTGCTACATTATTTATTTTTTTGCAATTAACTTTGCTTTATTAAAGTTTTTTAACTTTTACAACTACCAAAAAAACAAAACAAACAATCCATAATAACAACTAGATGAAATAAACATCCAGGATTAAAAAAAAAAGAAAAAGTAAGTAATATTTACCGCAATTATTCTTAAATAAAACAAAACAATAACAATTTCACCCACACAGCCCCCAACTTCCCCCCACCCCATCTTGTGTGGTCCCATGTCATAACGGTGATCGCCATTAGGGTGAGTGTACATAACCAAAAATAAAAGCGATGATGTACACTCACATTAAAGACAACTGCACTGACACACATCTCTATGTATGTGGGGGGCTTTGTCCCCCACTCCCCCCAACTGCTGATTCTCAGCTCCAGGGTGGTACATGTTGGGGAAGGGGTGAAACATGTAAACCAAAAAAATTACCACTGACCGCAAAATTAATTGTGCTCCCCAGGCCCAAACCCTGTACCATCCCAACCATAGCCAGCCACCCTCACTGCCACGACACATGACCAGCTTGGCAGCCTTTCACTGCACTGCCTCCCACATACCTTCCCTCACCTTCCATTCCCTGTGGTTGTTCTGGTCACCTTCCTTTTCACCCATCACTACCTTTTCAGGGTAGCTCAAAACACAGATGCTGAGACTGAGTCACTCATATTTGAGTCACTCAATCTCAGTCACCCATATGACGGTTTGTTGTCTTGTGTAGCCTCTATATTCCTGGCTGGATAAAAATTACCCTGGACAAAGCAAAAGAGATGATAAACAACCACAGACATAAAAAGCAAAGTCATATAACCTATTCCCTAACAGAACCACAGAGAGGGAATAATAAGGTGGTTAGGGTTTTCGCATAACATATGAATACAATGGAGAACAACAAGATTGGAACTTATGCCACACGTGATTAGACCAAGTGATTGCATGCTCCGCATTGAAAGCATTTAGAAATTCTTGAAGGTATTTGGTATACGAGGATGTCCAATTCCCTTTCCAATGTCTCATAATAAGTAACTTAATAACTAACACAATCAATGCCACATACGATTTTTCATTAACTAATGCAATGGAGGCATAATCCCCAAGAAGACAAATTTCCATTGTAAAAAGTCAGAATGCCCAAAAAAGAGTAAAAACACTTCTTGTATCAAGGCCAAGAAAGATTTTATCCTAGGGCAGATCCACAGCATGTGATACAAAGTACCATCTTCCTTACCACAGAATTCACATGTTGGTGAAGCTAACTTGCCCATCTTGAATAACTTGGAAGAAGAATAATATAAATAGTGTAGAATGTCAAACTGTAATAATCGGAGATAGTCCTGCTTAATAAGCCAATACACATCTGACCATATCTTTAGCCAGTAAGAATTTAGGTGATGTATATTAAGGGAGTTTCTTCATTAAATAGTAATTGGCATAACCAAGTTCCAGGCTTGCTGGTTAATCTCCTGATAAAAATGAGATATAGGTTTATCTTAAAGAGAATGAGAAACCAATTTCTGAAAAAGGGACTTGCAGTGTTTGACCATGGAGGTGTTCCTAAATAATTCCTTAAACAACGATGAAGCTGTTCATAGCTAAAAAAAATGTTTAGAAGTGAATGCAAATTTTGTCTGAAACTCTGAAAAAGAGAGGACTTTGTCCCCATTAATGAGTTCAGCAATTATGGCTACCTCAAGGCCCTTCAACCATCCAGGTGACAAAAGGGTTCCTGAAATACAAAAGTTGGCATTATTAAAAAGAGGTATACTAAGGTCTCTCAGATGAGCATATTTTAGACATTTACAGAGCTAAGAATGGGTCTTGGTGGACCATCCAATACAGGTAGCTCTAAGTTCCTTAAATAAGCTGGACAGAGAAACATACAACAATGAAGGCAGGGAAAAATTATGTTTGTGAATTAGAGTGCGTTCAATAGATAGCCAACTAGTTGAAGATGTACTGTTAAATCCAGGGTTGCCCCATTGAAAATATTTAGCCCCATTTAGGGATAGGTAATAATGAAAATCTGGAAGCTGAAATCCTCCTAGCCAATATGGCCTACAGCATTTTTCAAATGCCCTATGTGGGGGTCTGTTCAGCCAAAGAAAGGCGGTACAAAGGGAATGCAATTGTATGAACCCATGTTTAGGGAGAAAGATGTTAAGCATGTTGATGGTGTATAACAGATATGTCAAAATATTAATTTTAATAACTTTAGCCCTAACTCACAATGATAGAAATACAGTAGATGACACCATCTATTTAGGTCTGTTTCTATTTGTTTAAGGATGGGATCCAGATTTAAGGATTTCAACAGACCTAAATCTTGAGTTAGCCTGATGCCCAAATTCAACAAGGCTTTGAGTTCCCATTGAAGGTAAAATTCAAGATGTCTTCCTCAGGACAGAGAAAGAGGATAAGGGGTGAACCATAGTTTTGTGTAGATTTAATTTGTAGCCTGAGAATTGGCTAAATTGGGAAATTATGTGAAGCACAGCAGGTAATGAAGTCCACTATTTTGAAAATGTGGAGCAAAATGTCATTTTCAAATGTTGATAACTTGAACTCTTGGTCACCCATTCTAATTCCTTGGACATGTCAGTGGTTCATTGTAAATGTTAAATAAATATGGAGACAAGGGACAACCCTGACGCTTCCCTCTGGCCAAGTAAAACACATCAAAAAGTTTGTTGTTGCACAAAATTCATGCTGAAGGCTTTGAGTGTAATATTTGTATTCTGTGCACAAATTCAGCAGGGATCCCATATTTCTTTAAAACCTTGAATAAAAAATGGCCAGACCACATGGTCAAAAGCTTTCTCTGCATCCAGAGAAACCAGCACAGGATCCTTGCTGGATCCCCAGAGTGCAGAGAAAAGGTGAAACAACTTTCAAAAATGGTCACTTGAGTTAAGGCCTGCAACAAATCTTGTTTGTTCCAGACCCAAAAGAATGGACAAAACTTTCACTAAACATGCGGCTAATATTTTGGCATATAGTTTCACATCCACGTTTAATAAAGATATTGGGTGGTAATTTTCAGCTTTGGTTGAATCTTTCCCTGGTTTAGGAAGGAGGACAATATGGGCCTTGAAAAGGGACACTTCCTGACGAAAAAAAAGGTACCCCAAGATTAAACAACCTAATCAATAAGGGAATCAGTTCCTCATTAAAAGCTTTGTAAAAAGGGATGAAAAACCCTCCGGTCTGGGGGCTTTGTCTAAGGGCAGGGAAGATATAGCCATGGCCACATCCGACTCTGTTATTGGGCTGATCAAGAGGTCCTGCTGATCCTTAGAGAGAAAAGGAAGGTCAGAGATAGTCAAAAACTCCTCCAGAGCTGTGGATGATGATGAACTTGAAGGAGGGGCCTATTACAGAAGCTGGCAAAAATGCTGAAAAACAGTTGTTATCTTTTTAGCATCACTAGTAGGGAGTTTGTCTGAGGATCAGCCAGGGCTTGAATCCAATGAGTAGCACTCTGTTGTTTAAGATGAAGGGCCAAAAGCTTGTTGGCTTTATTGCCTTAAGGTGAGAAGCAGCCCTATCTACTTTCTGTAGCAGATAGGCTGGGTATTCTGCCCATAGCTATGCTAGTTCTGCTTGAATAGCATCAGAAGAAATAGGAGCAAGTGACTTCTCTAAGGTTCCGAGTCTTATGGAGCCAGGTGTTAATGTGGGACTGTATTTTCTTTTTATGAACTGTTGCTACTCGAATCAACTCTCCCCACCATATGGCTTTAAGAGTTCCTTCCCCAAATTTTGTAAGCCTGGATCGAACCCTGGTTGTCCTGTATAGATTGGGCTAAAACAGATTTGAAATAAGAAACTGTGGAGGAGTCTTTCAGTAGTAAATTATTTAAGGACCAAGTGTGAGGCCTGACCTTCAAATAAGGGGTTTCCATTGAAAGTACAACTGGGAAGTGATCTGATAGAATACGAGCCTGTATCTGACAATCCTGTAAAAGGGGTAACAATTGTTGGCTAACTAAAATGTAATCTGTTCTAGAGAGAACACCATGCGGGGCAGAAAAGATGGTATACTCTGAAGCAGTAGGGTGTAAAACTCTCCAGGGATCAATTAGTTCCAAGTGGTCTAAAAAGTCCCTGAGAGCCCGTTGAGCCAGAGACAGGCCAGCCCTCAGTCTACATGTCCTGTCTAGATCGTTTGCAAACACAAGATTCCAGTCCTCTCTTATGAATATAGGTAGGTGACTATATGGGGCCAGGGCCAAAACTAAGACTGGAAAAAGGAGAGGATATCAAAATTAGGGTCATACACAGCACCTAAAACTAGCTCCACATGGTCCAGTCTACCATGCACAAACAAATACCTATCCTTCTGGTCCTTTACATCATTAAGAAAAGCAAAAGGGACAGATCTGGCAACCAGAACAGCCACATCTCTCCAACAAGTGCTGTTACCAGCCCCACATACCTGTCCAACCCAGGTCTTACATACATTTTTACTTGATTTTCTAACAAAAGGGTCTGCTGGAGAAAAACAATGTGGGGGTGGAATGTATTCAAGTGTCAGAGAATTGCAAATTTTGTAAGATTATCCCTCCCTCCTTTAATATTCCAGGTTACAATATTAAGGGTACTAGCCATAAAGTACTAAATAGGGATAGAAAAACCAATATGTCCCAGAATTCCATAATGGTGCACAAGATACAGCCCTCCCCCAATACACACCATCCCAAACAAAACCCAAGGTACCCATGTTTTTCTCACCCCAATAAATAGACAGTCAGTCTCATGGTATTTGAATAGTAAACACTGTGCTACCCAGGCCTACTAGCCACTCCTAACCACTATGGTCTGTAAACTGGACTGAGGGTTGCCCCCGTCCGGACTATCACCTTGAGGCAAATCAAACTAAAGTGGATGCCCCCCCCCCCCACTAGCTGTACAGTCAGAACCTAGGGAAGAGGGAAGGGGAATGATTAAATGAAGATATATGACGGCCATCCTAACTAGGCCAGTAATTAACTGCCATTACTATGATCCCCTTATCAACAAGTCTAATAAATAAAATAATGGTGATCCTGATACAGAAAGATGGACACCTATTATTAATGCCTCACCGAAAGCTTGGTAAATATAATGTTGATGGCAGTAGTCATCGTAATAAGAAAGAAGATACATAGTTCACTAATTGGCCCATCTGATCAGGGGAGCAGGTGTGCAAACATAGAAAAACCTAAGCCCCCTAAAAGAGAAAGAAGGTGCTCTTTATGGCATAGTTACCATTGCCAGCTGCATATTAAATAAACAGATTTATATCCGATGGCTCCTTTATATATTCAAATGGACTAAATGTAGAAGACTAAGACTACCATTAATTGGCAGTATTATGCTAACCGGCCCTCCTAAAGAGTCTTAAATTCTTAACAACTCCCGATGGTGAAACCTCACAACATCTAAGAAGCTGAAAAGTGCAAATAATAACAGCAGAATAAACACATGATTTAACACTTAGGCAAGACCAAATTTTAAATTCAAATAACCAATATCCACATAAATAATATTGGGTCCTTAGCTAGTGCTTAAGAGAAATAGATGCAGAGTAAATAAACCAATGACTGTCCAGCAGGGGGAGTAAACATCTATAATTACCTGCAACCAAGTTAGACAGCGACCATGAACAGAATATTCTGGAAGGCACTACAAAAGAAAGGTAAAGTTAGTGGAAGGTCCAAAGAATGTTGGGACTAACTGGTCATACAGTGACATTAAACAAAAGTTTGTTGAGACCTTAATGGAAAAGCAACTGTCGCCGCTAGCTACTTGTAGCGAATCTTTGACATGCAGACTGCTCCCTGTAAAAACACAAAAAACTGCTGATCCACCAACTCAGTACAATAACTGTAAACAGTCTCCAAGAAAGTCACTAGTCCAGAGCTAAACAGCAGGGCCAGTATAACAAAAGATGTGTCTTCACATAACTCCACTAACGGCTAAAATTCCAAGATCACATTATCTCCAATTAGATATTGCTGTAGCCGCAGTAAACACCAGAACTGTCATCACCCTTTTTTCATGAGCAAGTCAGGGAATAGTTTCAGGAGTTCTGTTGCCACTTGTTCAGCTGAATCAAAATGTTTGGGACCAACAGCAGTGTGAACCTTCAATTTTACTGGGTACAGCATTCAGTGTTTTATATGAGCCCCCATAACTTGGATTGTAGTGGTCAATATGCAGCTTTCACCTGTCTGACCTTAAAAGTTAAGTCTTGTGCCAGAACATTGCAGGGATGCCGGTTTCCTCACTTCCTTCAAAATATAGTCCTGGGGCCAGATTCTAGAAGGGTTATGCCTGGCGTAACAGCAGTTGCGCCAAGTAGAATGGCACATGTAGCAACTTACGCCAGCAGTTGCAACATGTGCAGTTTTACAAAGTGGCCTGCGACATGTTGCAGGCCACTTGCGCCAAACAGCTCTTACACCACATAAACCCCCTACGACATGATGCTAGGGGGTTTACGGCAGCAGCTGTGCCACATTCTAGAAGGGCAGCCAAAAAGTGCCCACATCGGGATTCTACAAGAACCACCAGAGGAGATCTATCACCTTAAATTACACCAGTATTTAGCTGGTGTAACCTATGGCTGCCCCCCAGGGATCCAGTAGACCTGCCGGCAGACATGCCAACATGCTTCCATCCCCCCACCCATGTCCCGAACTGCGAGTCGCCGGCCACATATAGGACAAAAAGCTAGCCCTGACAGTCTAGTGGCCCGCCGAACTGTACAACACTAAATAAATTGGTCCCATATCCCTGGTAGTCAAGCAGCCCACCCATACTGTACAAAAGAAATAAATAGGTCCAGTAACCCTGGTAGTCTAGTGCCACCCCCCTCCTGTATTGTACATAAGAAATAAATAGGTCCAGTATCCCTGGTAGTCTAGCGCCCTTCCCACTGTACAATAAGAAATAAATAGGTCCAGTATCCCTGGTAGTCTAGCACCCCCTCCCATACTGTACAATGAGAAATAAATAGGTCCAGTATCCCTGGTAGTCTAGCGGCCCCCTGATCACCATAACATAGTGTACACCCATTCTCTGGTAGTCCAGTGGCCTCCCACCAAGCCGTGCCAGCCCATCCAGCACATCCCCACCCATCTCCAGCTGGTGACTGGCACAGCCTTCCGCCCAACACCACAGCCAGCCACCGACTGAGTCCTGCATCAGCGCATACAGAGAAGAAGTGCTCAGATATTAATATTTGAGCTCATCTTCTCTGTACGCAGGGGGGGATCATATTTGCTGGTTTGTCTGTAATGGTTTCTTATTTTGTTACTTCTTCACAGATTTCATCTGCATCCTGCTGGAGTACGGTTGTTGTTAATGATGGTCATGGTCATCTAATGAAACAACTTCTGCCTGTTGTATGTGCACCCAAGCCCAGGGGAGGAGGGTGCCTGATTTTGAAGAACATTTTTGGATAAGACCAGCTAGACAGAACAACAAAGCATCTGGAAGTTTCCTAAAAAAACAATGAATGACTTCTTACAACTTAATTGTTATTTCCCTCCCAGGTTCTGAATCTCCAGTCAAGTTACATTGAAATCCATATCTTGTCAACTAACACAACCTGTGTGCAATATTTGCTGCAGTCTTTCCAAAACAGTGAAACAGATTAAGTAAAATCTTCATACTTACAAGGATGGATTTCACATGGATATTCCATTGGTTCCTCTTTGTACGGTACAGCTGCACCATTCCTACTGAGTTTTAGAGATGGAGACTTTTCTTGTTAACCTGTAAAGGAAACAAAATAAGCGTATCATGTGTTTTACCATTGCAGCTCTGAAAAGCTACAGAAAACTAAAAGAAGTGAAAAAGGATAACAAACATGAGTACAAATACTCACTTTATGGTTTAAATATTAAGAAGCTTTGTGTCTGTGGTTGATGGATTTGACAGACTCATGCTCAGTGGTGGCAGTGGCTAACATCAGTCCTGCTGGTGGTGGTCTGGGGGCCAGACAGACTCATGGTGGCAGTGGTGGCAGTGGCTAATATCAGTCTCGGTGGTGGTGGTCCGGGGGTCAGACAGACTCATAGTGGCAGTGGCTAATGTAGGTCCTGGTGGTGGTGGTCAGGGGGTCAGACAGACTCATGCTTAGTGGTGGCAATGGCTAACATCAGTCCCAGTGGTGGTGGTCCGGGGGTCAGGCAGACTCATGGTGGAAGTGGCTAACATCAGTCCCGGTGGTGGTGGTGGTCCGGGGATCAGACAGATTCATGGTGGCAGTGGCTAACATCAGTCCCAGTGGTGGTGGTCCGGGGGTCAGATAGACTCATAGTGGCAGTGGTTAACATCAGTACCAGTGGTGGTGGTCCGGGGATCAGACCACTTATGGTGGCAGTGGCTAACATCAGTCCCGGTGGTGGGGGTCAGGGGGCCAGAGAGACTCATGGTGGCATTGGCTAACATCAGTCCCAGTGGTGGTGGCGGTGGTGGTCCGGGGTGGCACACTGCCTTTTAACAACTTCAGTTAAATCCTGCCAACATTATCCACATCATCATCCTCATAAAGAAAGCTTCCCTCACAGTCATCTATGTCTGAAGTCTGACCACTGGGAAATTCTTTCTCCATTGTGTCGTCATCTACGTCAGTGGTGAGCTGTTTCAGGCTTCCACTGCCAGTGCCACCAGAATGTTCCATTTCCACATCACCAAAACCACCATGACTAGGCTAGGGTACGCAGTCTGTGCTGGTATGTGCCTCTCATTCATTTTAATGAATGTTAGCAAACTAACATTTGCAGGAGACAGGTTTGTCCAACGAACCCTGACTATTGTATCTGCTGAGCTGAATACCATCTCAACACTTACACTGGAGGCTGGGAATGTGAGGTACTTCAGTGCCACTGCAGTCATTTCTGTCCATTCACTGACCTTTCCACTCCAGTACAAAAGAGGATCTTCGGTTATTGTCAGATGCCTGTTTTCAGACAAATATGACTTAACCATTCCCTGTGCCGCACTAAGTCCAGTGGTTGATGCATCATCCTGTTCTCCTGAATCATTTATTTCACAAATACCCACTTGGGACAAAGCCTCCCAAAGAGGGTTGATGCCAGCCATTTTGGATGACAGACCACCTGGAACTGCAGTCCCCTTCCCCTTGCAGGATATGCTTGATGTTCCTCCAGGTACACCTTCAGCCAGATTATGCTGCTGAGGTTTGCTGATCTTGGCACATGCCTTCTCTGCCCCATGAACCAAGCGCACCAGTTGACCACTGATAATTTTTACCTGTTCAGGCCCTCCCTCCAGTACTGATGCAATTCCATGTTAGTATCATGGGTCCAGCATTGTTGCTATGGCAAAGTTGTCACTACGCTGAATGCTCACAACATGATGATTCTGGTTGAATACTGTCAGCATGTGTTGCAGCAACATACTGCTACCACCGTCTCTGGCAACATTAAGGCCATGCAGTACATTCACCAATGTCTGCCTCAGCACTGACAGCAGTGGAATTGATTGGCTAATGGAGGCAGACTCACCACTCACTGCCTGTGTGGCATGTTCAAATGGCCACAAAATTGTTATTACAGAGTCCATGAGGCGCCATTGTTCAATCATCATAGACATGGAGGCCCCGGAACTGTCACGGCTAGTGTGCATAACAAGATATTCTGAGATGGCTTTGTATTGTTCATACAACCTCTCTGCCATGCATAAAGTGGAGTTCCATTGGGTGACTACTTCCAGCTTTAAGCAGTGCTGAGGCAGGCTGTTTTCTATCTGCAACTGCCGCAGTTGGTCATGGGAATTTACAGATCTTGAAACGTGAGAGCAGATACATCGTGCAATGGTCAGCATTTCCTTTACATCAGGGTGCTGCAGAATCTCCTGAACCACAAGATTTAAACAGTGGGCCATGCATGGAACACGAAAAAACCCACCATTCGTGATTCATTTCACCACATTTGACCCATTGTCACTTGCTATGCACCCAGCTCTCAGGGACAGAAGGTTTAGCCATTTGTCAATTTCAGTCAGTACCACATCCAACATGTTCTCACCAGTGTGTGAACAGATCACATTGCTCATAGCAATCGTTGCATGCTGTCGAATTCCTGGAAGATTGCTACCATGAGAATCCACTTTACTGCACTGATTATTCACACTACCAACATCACAAACAACCCCCGGCACCTGCACCCATTGTGCAGTTATACACAAATATGAACTCCTCGCTGTTTTGCCACTTGTCCACATATCCATACTTAAATGGATGAATGGACCGAAGGAATGTTGAAGGGCATGTCTTACTGAGTCAGACACAGTGCGGAACAACTTGGGGACAGCACGGGTAGAAAAGTATGTCCTGGATGGGACTTTCCATTTTGGACAGACACGTACAGCAAACCACCAGAACCCAGAATTCTCTACAAAGGAGAAGGGCAAAAGATCAATTGCCAGTATTTCTGCTACAGCAGCATTAAGTTCACGTGACACTGTATGATTCGGGGCAGGGGGGTACTGCAGTTTATGCACAAAAAAAAACTCTGTAACATGGGCTGACTTAAACATTTTACATGGGGTGTGATCACAAATGGTTGTGCTCTGTGATGAATGGCATTGGCAGGTGGTGGAATGTGGATATTTGATGAAAACGGTTGCACAGATGATGATGACAAATCCAGAAATGCTGTTATTTTGCCAGATTTGCCAACCGGGGTTGATGTACCACTTGCACTAGACATACTGCATTCACCACCACCACCACCACAAAAACTGCTACTCTCACCAGCACTTGACAACATTTCAAAGTCATTATGGACCTCCACCTCATCATGATTGTAGTAATGCTCTGCTCTTATTACCTCACTACTGCACACGTTTAATTTACTGCAGGACTTAACAGTCATGGAAGAGGATAACATGCTCACTATAGTTGCTGGTGACGATGGTGAATGCCCCACTTTGGTATTAGCTGCCATCTTGTGCTGGGTCCACAGTACCAAGTGCCTATTCTTAAGATGCGTATGCTGTCCTCCTATGACCAGATGGCTCCCGCTTTTTACCTCAACTCACATGGACATGGCAAACCTGGCAGATAGCAACTGACTCATCATTTGCATCTTGAACAAAGAAATCTCAAACAAGGGATTGTGATGCTCTGCTTTTAACATGTCCATGATGTGGCTTATTTAAGTCCATTATTTTAAGGACTTAAGTTGGGGGTGGGGCATGTGATGTTTTGGGCACTGCACACCTGCACTGCAACTGACCACCACGACTACCTATCATTTATTACTGGGTCATCATCATCAACTAAAACCAGTAGATCACAAGTTTTTAAGGGGAGGGGTAGATTCCTGCAAACAGACTCAGACACAGCCACTTTGAATTTCTTTTTCTCCGGTTCCCAACTGAGGTCAATTACATCATCATTATATTCATCAACGTCACACACATCCACATCTTCTGCTTGGATGCTAGCATGTGGACTGCATGTTGCAACAACAGCAACATCATCATCATCATTACATTCATCATCAGCATCTACACCACCATCACCTGATATTTTTTCACCACACTGTGAATCACTGCATGGAAAATGCGTGACATTAACTGAAACAGTGGACGGAATATCACATGGTATGCTATCATTGACATAATTATCAGACTCCTCAGGTTCAGTCACTGGGATGTTACTGGGAAGTATGAAATCATCTACGCTGCCACTCACTTGCACTGCTACACACTCAATATTTTTGGATGTGGTACACTGGTCAGAATTAGAACATGACACAACAATACTAATACTACCACCACCGCTAACACCAGTAACGCTAACACCACCAGCTGGGAAGACATCATCTCCTCCAACTATGAGTGAAGCTACTGATTGGGCTGTAAAAAAAGCATTGCAGGAGAAATACCTTTCCTCACATCAGCAATGCACTTCTGCATCTGCATACTACCACGCCCACAGACTATCTTACTACCAGCATTGCCATGGCGAGAAACAACTTTGCTTGCATGTCTCTTTGCAGGCATTTTGGGGGATCAACCACAATATTATAACCAAATTCAGATTTTGATACGTTCACTCTCTGATTGGGGGGACACTGGATGTGAAGCCAAAAAAACAACTGTAGCTTCAGCAACAGATAAGAGACTAGTCTGTCACGCAATGAAAACAACTTCAGTAACCAGTGGTGCTGATGAAATCACAAAAACAATTCAATCTGGTAAAAAATTCCTTTTGCAAGTGGGGGTGGTGGGGGGAGCACTGACTGCAGTGCAGATTTTTATGGCAGTACAAGCAGCAAAACAAAGAACAGATACCGTGATCACAGTACAAAATCAGGCAGCTGCAGTGGATAGCAGGTTCACACTGCTGCGCCTGCAATTACACTAGTCTGTGGCACAATGAAAGGTGTATTATTTGATGTCACGCAACACCACACACACACTCACACACAGAACAGTTTGTCTACAATGCTGAACCAGTAATGCGTAGCAAATTGAAAAGTTCAGTAATATGCCACATATTGTAATGTAAACAATCTGAAATTATGAACTGCTGCACCAGATCCACACAACACACAATCAGCAAGAAAATTTCAACTATTACTGACAATATTACTGTGTGTACATTAACACAGTCAGTTATATAACAAAAATATAACCAAAAACCAAAGAAATCACTATTTCTCCAACTTAAATCTACCTACACCACAGATACACCCCTCCCCCAAAGCATACTTTCACTGTACACACAAAAAACAAAATGCTTGATGATATGAGCACAGGAGGGTTTCCTACAATCGATGAACTAAAGTTGGAGCCCAAAAAAAAACACAAAATGCTTTTTTAACAGCTTTTACATGATTTCAATCACAGACAGCTATCAGAGCACACTGTCTCCTACTCCTTTCTACACAACTACCCCAAACTGAGGCTGTGCAGATCAGTATAGAGCCCATGTGAACTGAAATCCCATGAATCACTGCAAAATTCGCCTTCAGAGCTCAAAAACAAGGCGAAGTGAGGCGAAGTGCATTGCCCTCAATGCAGTTTGCCTTAAATTTGGTTGAGCAGTGGTCTGGGGAGGCGGAGTAACGCAAAGTCATTGTTTTCAATGGACTTCGCATTCCTCATCCTAACACAAAGTACTCTGCTTCATGTTGTGAAGCACTCCGCAAATCTGCCTTTGCTCCGTGAATCACTTCAAGGAGCAGATTGTGCCCACTTCGCCCACTTTGCCCACCACTAACCAGGGATACTGGACCTATTTATTTCTGATTGTACAGTATAGGGGGCCGCTAGACCACCAGGGATACTGGACCTATTTATTTCTTACTGTACAGTTTGGGGGGGCGTGCTAGACTACCAGGGATACTGGACCTATTTATTTCTTATTGTACAGTATGGGGGGCCACTAGACTACCAGGGCTACCTGGGTATCTGCCGCATTTGCAGCTGGCAACTAGGGGTCAGGGCATGGGTGGGGGTGACCGCACCACCCTCTGTTGCGACTGCGACATGCTCACCAGGTACGTCCACAGTTTGGCATAGCTGGCTGCATGTCGCAAGTCACAGGACTTAGTGCGTTGACCCTGCCCTACTAGAATAGGGTGCAGGGTCTATAAAGTTGTTAGGTGTGGTGATGCAGCTGTATCTACAGCGGCAACTTGCGCCATCTTTTCTAGAATCCAGCCCTGATCTAAATAGTTAAGCAATTTAAAAATCAGCGGTCTGGGGCACTCACCAGGTGCTGGTTTGACTCTGACAGCCTGATGAGCCCTCTCGATCACATAACAGGGACCATTGGGAGAGGAGCCAACCACTTTCTTGCAGAAACACTGCATAAAATCCACTGCATTTGGCCATTCCTCTTCTTCAGGTAGAGTTTCAGCCTTTCAAGGCTGAAATGCAGAACATGGCAGGAGAAATAAAAGGCATCTCCAGCACCCTGGAGGAGCTCTCCAAGAAAACAGCTGATAATGAAGCTTGTATATGCTCTTTTGAAAGGAAACAGGACAAAGCCAAACTGGAGTTGGTGGCCTTGAGGCAAAGGCTAGTGAAGATGGAGAATAAAGTGGAATATTTGGAGGGGCGCAGTCGCCGCAACAATGCGGTAATTATAGGTTTGCCAGAAGGTGAAGGGAGCTCAGACCCCATCAAGTTCATTAAGAAGTTCGTGGAGAAGGTGGCAGGCCCTTCTCCCTTTGGAGCAAGCTATATCATAGAAAGAGCTCATCGTGCACTACGCCCCCCCCCCAGGTCAATCATATTTTGCTTTTTAAATTTCCAGGAGCGACAGTATTTCCTATACAAAGTTAAGGAAGTACAAGATTTACAATGGGAAGGTAAAACGCTGAGGGTGGCGCAAGATCTGCCTTTATCTGTGTGTCAGAAATGAGCCATGTTTCACAAATTGGTCCTCAAGCTGATTGCCGACGGTATCTAGTTTCATATGGGCTTTCCTGCAAGGCTTCAAGTTTGCCTGAATGGCTCCTGGGTGACCTACGAGGAAGTGGAGTTGGCAACTGCAGGGCTCCAAGAAGCGCTTCCTGACCTATTTAAGCCTGCATGAGAATCGACCTGGTGCAGTGTACTATGCTGAGCTTTCCATTGGTGGTGTTGTCTAGCTGGTGCAAATTTACAATTCTCAATAAACTCTCTGGGGCTATGTCGGTGGCAAACTACACATCTGGTTACCTAACTCTACTCTGCAACTCTCATGAAGGGTCTCCTTTCTGATATAAAAATGGACATTTTGCTCCCGATCCGGTTCTTACTCCCAGGACTGTCTTATATTTTGTTGACTCTCTTGTTTTGGCTCTGGCTAAGCCCAGCCTCGCCTTTGGATTTACAAGCTAGGTGTTAACGGGCTCTTGTGTTTTTTCCTCTGGTCCTAAATAATGGATATCTGAGTGGGGTCATTGTGCTCAAGTTAAATCTCACTCTGATAGAATTGGCAACTCATTTCTTTAGGGGTGATGTCCTGATTCTATGGCAATGGAGGGGCAATGCTCAGCTCTCTCGGAGCTTATAATGAGACCCTGCCTGCAACTGCGGTCCCTTCCTGGTCCTGTTTGCAAGGTCTGGTCTTTTCTTGGCTTCCCCTTCTTTCACTCCCTGATGCCACTAAGCATTAAATATGGTTAGCCTGTACCAGACAGGGATTCCGCAATTGCTGACAGGTGGAGATATCAGGGTTTCTGTACGCCTTAATCAGGCGTTTGTCTGCCCCTCTTTTATAACTCTGTTAGAGTGCTGTTTTTGGAGGACTCCCTTTTTTTTCAAATTTTCCCTATAAGAGTGAGGTAGTCACTGCTTCTGATCCAAGCAATGCGGTCTGGAAAGTGACTCTGGAGCTCACAGATTTTCCCCTATCTCAAAGAAGACAGTAATGGCCTGCTCACTCTCGGCTGTTTATGCCTGTTGTTCACGGGCTGCGCCACAAGAGGGCATCTAAGATTATTATTTCCACATATGATGCAAGTGTTTTACACACTTCATGCATCATGGACCATGTCGATGCGTGGCCCGTGGGGTTTCAGCAGGGAGGGTTACTTCCTCTAAGGGGCTCGTGCAGATAACTCCCCTGTATTATTAAGGGGTGATGTTAAGCAGTAAGAATTAGGGATTTGTTATTCTCTAAGGAATGTTCTGGTTATAAAGTGGTATTCTTGTTCTTGTTTCCTGGTTCATGAGGGCAGGGAGGTTGGAGGGAGAGGGACTTTTCAGACTGCCGTTCATCATGTACCATACAAAAGAGGGGTGGGTGTGAGGAGGGGGGTTAGGGTTTATGGGTTGTTTTGGGTGGGGGTTCAGGGGGCGGTCGAAGGAAAGGTCTTAGTACTGGCAGGATTGAGGGGAAGGTAGAACAACCCAGCGCATACCATGCTCTGAGTTGTACTGATGTGAAATATAAACATATGCTGTGCTTCGGAAGATTTCTGACTGGCAACACGGGTGATGGCTAGAAACATTCAATTTATTAGTTGGAACGTTAAAGGGGTGAGGCATAAAACTAAGCAATATAAAATTCTGAAACATTTAAACCATCTGAAGGCAGAAATTATGTTTTTGCAGGAGACACACCTGCTCAAGAGGGAGGCTGACAAAATGAGGCGGCAACAGATTGGGCAGATGTTTGTGGCGGAGGGCACGACCAACAGTAGAGGGGTCATGATCCTTCTGCATAGGTCGGTTCCGTTCAAACCTCTCCAAGTTATATCTGATCCTTTGGTCAGATTCCTGTTTGTAAAAGGCAGACTGCATACCCTGGACATTGTCTTGGGTGCTATCTATGGCCCTAATGTAGACTTCTCCCAGTTTTTTTGTTCAGATAATAGAAGCCTTAACTCCATTTTTGGATACTCCCATGGTCATAGGGGGTGACTTTAATCTCATTTTTGTTCAACCTCTAGACAGATCAGGTCAATCCCGTCAAGATCTTTCTCCAGCACAAAGAGCTTTTAGGGATCTGATGGACTCTGCAGACCTTTGCGATATCTGGCGTGTATTACATCCCAATACAAGGGAGTACACTTTTGTTTCCCCGGTACATGCAACTTCCTCGAGGATTGATTATATCCTCATTTCTCAAACTCTTTTGCCAGGGGTTATAAGTTCTAGTATTGTCTCAGGGCCCCAGTCAGATCACTCTGTGGTCACCTGACTAATAGCCCTAGCTTCCTTGCCAAATAAAGGGAGCAGGTGGAAGAAGAATAACCAAATTTTGAAGGAGCTGAAGAAGCTTCAATATATAATATCTCAGATAGAACAGTTTTCTGCTACCAATTCTAACTCCATAGGGAAGCCTGATATGGTATAGGGTGCTTGTAAAGCATATTTAAGGGGGATTATAATTGGCCTAACATCGAAAAGGAAAAGAGAGAGGGCATCTCGGATTTCTGATCTTCTCTCTCAGATTAGGGGTGTGGAGAATGCTCTCTCTCTCCATCTTCCTCAGAGACATTTAAACAAGATTTAATGAAATTAAGAGAAGCCTACCTAGCCATGTTAACAGAGCAAGTCGAATTTGCAATTTTGAAAACAAAAGCTGTATATACCGATCAGGGTGAGAAGGCAGGCAGAATGTTAGCGTTGTGTATTAAACAACAGGAATCCGCCAGATTCATTCCTGCAGTCCACTCCCCCAAAGACAACTCCCTTAAGGTCTTACCCTCAGAGATAGAGGAGGAGTTCACAAATTATTTCAAGGATCTATATGGTCCTATGACCAACCCCCCATCTAAGGACAGACTTTATGAATATCTGAGCGATTTACAATTGCCATCTCTTATACAATCCCAGCAGAAAATTTTGGAGTCGCCTATCTCTGAGGGCGAGATTGAAAGGGTAGTTAAATCTCTTCCACCTGACAAATCTCTGGGCCCTGATGGGTTTACCTTCAACTTTTACAAAGTTTTTTCTAAGCAATTGATTCCCATTTTGTTACCACTTTTTCAGGCTATCCTTTCCGGGCAAGTATCCGATCCCTCCCTTTTCGAGGCATTGATTGTTCTGTTGCCCAAGCCAGAAAGACCATCTGACCAGGTCTCAAGTTATAGGCCAATCTCCCTTCTCAACCATGATATTAAAATTCTAGCAAGATTATTAGCCGACCGTCTGGAGGCAGTACTTCCCTTTCTAATAGGGGCAGAACAGGTTGTTTTATGAAAGGGAGATCACCGATTGATCATCTGAGGACCCTGTCTCACGTCTTCCTGGCATCCAAGGATGCTTCTTATCCAATGGTCCTGATTTCGTTGGATGCCGAGAAGGCGTTTGACAGAGTCCACTGGGACTATTTGTTTGTTATGATGGAGGTTTTCAGTTTCCCCATGAAATTCCGGAACTGGGTTAGCTCATTATACAAGTTCCCCTCTGCTAGAATCTCATGTAATGGGGTTGTCTCTAGTCCCTTTAAACTGCATGTGGGGACCAGACAGGGGTGCCCCCATCTCCCCTTCTCTTTAATATTTACTTAGAGCCTCTTAGGAGGTTATCAGGTGCCCAGCGCATTTCAGGTATTTCTCTAGGGGAGCAGGTGGTTAAAGTTGCGGCCTACGCAGATGATCTTCTGCTGCAAGTAACCCACCCACTTACATCTATTCCCACTATTCCGAAGTTAATAGATGACTTCAGCAAGGTCTCAAACTATAAACTTAATGTAGTAAAGACTGTGGTTTTTCCTCTTAATCATAGGGTATATAAACAGGACATTATCGCGTTCGGGCTCACTTGGAAGTCTGACTATATTAAATACCTGGGATCCTTTTAACTTGGAATACAGCTCGGCTCAGACAACTAAATATTGACACACTGGTACATAAAATAGACCTAGACCTTCGTAGGTGGACCCTACTTCCCCTTTCTCTTTGGGGCAGAATTAATTTAATCAAAATGAATGTATTCCCTCATTTGTTCTACCCCCTCAACATGCTAAACATATGGCTCCCCCTGTTCTGGGTCAAAAAAGTGCACAGTATGAT
Organism: Neoceratodus forsteri; assembly: GCA_016271365.2. Taxonomy (NCBI): domain Eukaryota; kingdom Metazoa; phylum Chordata; order Ceratodontiformes; family Ceratodontidae; genus Neoceratodus; species Neoceratodus forsteri. Next base: position 118,869,113 of record CM057456.1, read on the forward strand.
CTCCACTTTTATATGGGGTGATAAGAAGGCTAGGATGGCATTCCATAAATTAGCTGCCCCGAATTCCAGCTAAAGGAGGATTAAGGCTTCCCCATATTGGGCTATACTACTGGGCCAGCCAGGCCAACAAGTACCTCAGATGGCTGACCGCGGATCAATTATCCACGGCAGCCACGTACACCCCGACCTAGTTAGCCGTCGAGTCTACTTCCATAAAAAAACACGGCCTTTCCCCTGCTGCGCTGTTATACACCAAGGTTAGTTCCCTACCAAAAACCCTACCTTGAAAGTGAAAGCCAAAAAGATTGCATTCAGGCAATACAAAAAGACACAGGCAGAAGGGGATAGGGAGAAGTACCAGGAGAAGCAAAGGGAGGCAGGGAGGTCAGTTAGGAAGCCAAAGCTCAGACAGAAGAGCACATTGCAAAATCAGTGGGTAGAGGGGACAAAACCTTTTACAGGTACATAAGTGAAAAAAAAAAGACAAAGGGAGGGATAGTGAGACTGAAGGGGGAGGATGGGGGCCACGTGGAGGATGACAACAGTAAAGCTGACATATTGAACAGGTATTTCTGCTCAGTCCTTAATGAGGAAGAGGAGGGTAATGGGTCTGAAGGGAGTACAAGGGGTGAGAATGGTGCAGAAATGGACACAAGTCCCCTTACACGAGAAAGGGTCCTGAAGGAACTGGAAGTAATAAGAGTTGATAAAGCAATAGGGCCAGATGGGGTGCACCCCAGGGTCCTTAAAGAACTAAGAGAGGTGGTGGGTGAACCTCTGGCTATCCTGTTTAGCCGATCACTGGAAACAGGGGAGGTACCCAAAGACTGGAGGACAGCAGATGTAGTCCCTTTATACAAAAGTGGGAACAAAGAGGAAGCAGGGAACTACAGACCAGTCAGCCTCACCTCGGTAGTGGGGAAGATCATGGAAGCACTACTGAAGGAGAGATTGGTAGAACATCTGGTTGTCAATGGACTACAGGACCCAAGGCAGCATGGTTTCACCAGGGGGAGGTCATGTCAGACCAACCTCGTTGAATTTTTTGACTGGGTGACTAGGAGGTGGATCAGGGAGGGCGGTGGACATGGCCTATCTGGACTTCAGCAAGGCCTTTGACACTGTGCCACATAGAAGACTATTACACAAACTGGGGAATATGGGTGTGGGCAGGACAGTAGTGTGGTGGGTAGGTAACTGGCTGGGTGGCAGGACGCAGAGGGTGGTGGTAAATGGCTGTCACTCCACAGAGGGAAGAGTGACCAGTGGGGTACCACAGGGATCAGTGCTGGGACCGGTCCTATTCAACATCTTCATCAATGACATTGCACAGGACCTAGAAGGCAGAATTTCACTGTTCGCTGATGACACAAAGCTCTGTAACAGAATAGACACACCAGAGGGTGTAGACAGAATGAGAAGCGACCTGCAGAAACTTGAAGAATGGTCAGGGGTTTGGCAGTTGAAATCCAATGCAAAGAAGTGCAAGATAATGCATATGGGGCACAAAAACCCTTGCACAGTATATCATTTGGGGGGTGAGGATATAGCATGCACCAAGCAGGAAAGGCATCTTGCAGTTATCATCTCTGATGACCTCAAGGTAGGGAAACAGTGTGACAAGCCAGCAGGTAAAGCAAATAGGATGCTGGGAAGTATAGGCAGCGGCATCACCAGCAGGAAAAGGGAGGTCATAATTCCGCTATACAAGACACTAGTGAGGCCCCACCTGGAGTACAGTGTACAGTTCTGGAGACCATACCTACGTAAGGACATAGACAGGGTAGAGAAGGTTCAGAGGAGGGCAACAAAGATGGTACATGGATTGCATCACAAGTCCTATGAAGACAGGTTGAAGGAACTGAACATGTACTCCCTGGAGGAGAGGAGGGAGAGGGGATATGATAGAGACATACAAGCATCTTACAGGGAGGAACAGGGTGCAGGAAAACACTATTTTTAAGTGAAAAAGATGTTCCAGGACTAGAGGGCATGGGATGAAGTTGGAGGGAGGACGATTCAGAGGAAACATGAGAAAGAATTTCTTCACAGAACGGGTGGTGGACAAGTAGAACACCCTGCCAGAGGAAGTGGTGGGGGCTGAAATAATCACAGGATTTAAGAATGCATGGGATAGACATAAAAGAATTCTGGAGGTCAGGGGTAAGGGGCAACAGACTTCTAGGAAAACAAACTGAACTTACAAGCTCAAATGGGCAGACTGGGTGGGCCATAGGCCCTTATCTGCCGACACTGTCTATGTATCTATGTATCTATGTATCTATGTATCTATGTATCTATGTACCAGAATCTCTAAGTGGTTCCCCTATAGCTGTTTCATTTAGGGTTCATACTCAATTGTGCGCATTTCTGAGATATAAGAATCTCAAGGATTTATTTCAACCCATAATAGGTAACCCTAATTTTTTACTAGACGGTAAGCCCCTCCCACCCAGTTGGCTGGTTTTCCTCAGCTCACATTATGCACAAGTTTATGATACCTCGCATAAGAATCTTCCAGATTTTCCAGCTTCATCATCTCCTGGTTAAGGTAATGGGTTCGACCCCCCCCCCCCCCGGTTGCCCATATCAGATTCCAAGCTACCTTAACGGAGTTGGCGGGTTCGCCCATGCTGTATCTAAAATATACAGTGCTCTATTTACCTGCGTCTATCCTGATAACTACGCTCCCGTCACCTTTTGGGCCCCTCTCTTCCAGGGTAGAGACCTGGACTGGCATCTTGAGTGTCAAAGTTGTTATAAGTTCCTCAAGCAGGACAGACTTAGATTAATGCAATTCAAAATTTTGCACAACATTTATTATTCTCCACAGAGGCTCACCAGACTGGGTCTGGCGTCCTCTCTTCTTTGCACAAGATGTCAGTCATAAGAAGGAGACCTTCTTCAAATTTTCTGGAACTGTTCTAAAGTTGTCCCACTCTGGACTATGATTAAACAGCATGCTGACCCTCTTTTAGGGCTCTCAGACTTGTTCACCACCGAAATATGTCTTCTTGGGGATTTCTCCTCCATTTTGGTGGTGAACAGGAAGTGCTACATAGCCTTGATGTTGATGTCTGTTAAAAAAGTGGTGTTAAGACACTGGAAAGATATGGAGGTACCAACATATGTTGAATGGCTTCAGGAGTTACTAGCGAACCTCAGAACAGAAAGGAATATTGCCAGTCTATACAACAAAATTAAGAAGTTTGATAGGATTTGGGGCCCGCTACAAACTCTCTATGCATTACAGGTTTAAGTATCACTAGTCCATATCCATAAGTACAGTGCTAATTGTATAAAGAGGTGCTGGGTTGTTCGGGGTGGGTGGTGGGCAGGGCGGGAGAGGGGGTAGGGGAGAGCGAATCATCCTGTATTTTGTATCTGATGTATGGGGTTCATGATCTATACTGTTATGATTCATTCTCTGTATTGGAAACTTTAATAAAATTTGAATTGGAAAAAAAAAAAGAGAAGAGGTCATGCCCAGGGTTTCAGTACTGTATGAATGAGACAAGAGATTAATTGCATCTTCCTGTTAGTACATAGTACTTTATAAGAGTCGCAGATGTAATTCATTCTGCTGTGTTTATGACTGGTAGAGATGCACATTGATATGACTGAGAGTATTAATTTTGTTATACAGCGGATTGACATTTTTTGCTGGCTGCTCTGCAGTTATGATCACTTGGTACTTGTCCAAACTGTTGAGTAAGACCATTAGTTCACAATAGAATTAGTGGATTAGTTGGTGTTGTCTCTTTGACACTGTTGCCAAACTGTCTATAATGGTATCAGCAGTGATTGACATTAATGTCACGTACGCAATTGTCATAATTGCTAAAGTATCAAGCTCGACCTAGTTCATTGTTGAATGAAGCTAAGTGTGCTGACATCTCAGAACACTAAATCCTTGTTCACATGAACAACTTGTGACATTGATAGTCACTACATCCTTGACTAACTTTTTCAGGGAAGGAATGTTAGAATGCCTAGTTTACTATAAAATGTTACATTTTTTTATCCCATTTTGAAAGTGCTTCACAAAGTTTTTGGCAATAAGAACTTCTTCATGTGAAATGTCAGTTCTGTAATGATCTGCTACATCTTTGAGAAACTAAAAGTTTAGAAAATTTGATGATGAAGGTGAACAAGCTTGAATGGCAGTTAATATTTACTGTATTTATTTACTGATTGATTGATTTACAGTAGAAAACAGAAACATCGAGGTTGGAGAATGATTAGGACTGTGTGGCCCACCCAGTCTGCTCATTTTGCCTACCCGTTTCAAACCACAGATTCTAGTTGATCTGCAGCTCACCCTTTCTTTCCTGTCCATAGGGTCCCCTTATTTCTATCCCATGCGTTCTTGAATTCCCTAACAGTTTTTGCCCCTACCACCTAGTTTGGGAGGCTGTTCAAAGCATTCACCACTCTTTCAGTGAAAAAGTACTTCCTCGTGTTATTCTTGAACCTCCCTCCAAATTTCATTTCATGCCCCCTTGTTCTTGACCATCTTCTTTTTTGAAAGATGCTACCCTCCTGCACTTTGTTTATACCCATGAGGTACTTGAAAATGTCTATCATGTCCTCCCTTTGTCTCCTCTCCTCTCCTCCAGAAAATACATATTGAGTTCCCTTATACTCTCCTCATTAGGGCTTTTCATGCAGACTCTGCACAATCTTTGTAGCCCTGCTCTGGACCATATCCAGTCTGTCTATGTCCTCCCAGAGATGTGAACTGGACACAGTACTCCAGCTGAGGTCTCACCAGTGATCAGTAGAGTGGCATAACCACCTCTTTCTTTCTATGGGTGATACTTTTTCCTATACACCCCAACATCCTACTGTCTTTCCACACAGCCTTCTTATACTGTTTGGTTGCCTTTAGGTCATCCAAAATGAGTACCCCCAGGTCCCATTCCTGCTTGGTGGCCGCCAGTACTGCCTCCAATCTTGTACACCTCCCCTGGATTTCTGCTCCCCAAATGCATGACTTTACACTTTTTTGCACTGAATCTTAGCTTCCACAGTTCTGACCACTCTTTATATCTGCTTAGATCTTTTCTCATTTTTTCTATTCCCCTCTGGAGTGTCAACCCTGTTGCAGATCTTAGTGTCATCTCAGCCCTGTTGCTGATCTTAGTGTCATCTGCAAAAAGACATACTTTCCCCTCCAGCCACTCCACAATGTCACTTATGAAGACATTAAAGAGGAATGGTCCCAGGACTGATCCTTGTGGCACCCCACTGATCACCTCCCTCTCGTCTGACTGAACACCATTCACCAGCACCTTCTGTGTCCTGGCCTCCAACCAATTTCTGACCCAATTTACCACCTTGGGGCCCACTCCATGCTACCTAACATGTTTGTCAATGTTCTATGTGGGACAGTATCAAAGGCTTTACTAAAATCTAAGTAGGCCACATCCACTGGCCTTCCCTGATCTACCTTCCTGGTTACCCAGTCAAATAAGTCTATTAGACTGTTTGACATTACCTTCCTGCTGTGAATCCATGCTGTCTTGCATCCTGTGCTCTGCTAGATTCAAGGAATGACATGATCCTCTGCTTTAGCAGTGCCTCCATTAATTTCCCCTACCTCCGAGTTCAGGCTGACTTGTCTGTCATTGCCTGCCTTTTCTCAGCTCCCACTTTAATGGAGAGAGACCTCATTACCCCTCCTCCAGTCTTCTGGGACCGCACCCGTCTCCAGCGATCTGTTGAATAGGGTGGTCAGTGGGTCTGCCATCACCTTTCTGAGCTCTTTTAATACTCTGGGGTGAATTCCATCTGGCTCCATTACCTTATCTATTTTCAGATTCCCCAAGTTCCTCTAGGTCTCTCTCTCTCTCTCTCTCTCTACTGTAAATGAAGTGGTGTCTAATTTTTTTTTTCTGAGTTGTGGACCTTTGCCTTCCCCTTCCTTTATGAAAACTGAACAAATGTTTTTCTGTTCTCACCTTTAAGCTTATGACTGCCTTCCCTTTCTCCCTCTGTTTTACTAGATACTGCTCATTGTCTTCTTCTCTTTGTCTTTCTTTGCATCAGCTTAAAGCCTCTCTTTTCTCTTTTACTTTACTGGCCACTTCTCTCAATCTTTTTTTTTTTATTAACCTTTAGCACCTCCCGTGGGTTCCATGGGGCTATGAGCCTCTCTCTCTCAGAGGAGGTACATCCTCCTGCCCAACCTCCAGCTCATCTGCCTCCCGAAGATTTCCCCATGGATTCCCCCTCTGTGGCAGGGCCAGGTAGAGGGGTGTCATCAGTTCCCTGCCACCTGATATGGCAAATCTGGTGGCGCGGGGCAGACTTCGATGAAGCAGTAGGGCTACCTCAGGTCCATGGAACCCTGGCCTTTTTCCGTGTTTCTCCCTCCCTCCCCTCCGATGTAATCACATTAGCTTCTAAGCCTCCCGACCCATACTGCCCTCCAGCCACCGCTAGAGGGCAGTCAGCGAGTGAGACTTCCAGTCCCGTTGCCCTGAGAGAGGAGAACAGTCCTCCAGATGCTCAGTCCTCTCTCCCCCTGCCAACTCCTAGTGGCCCAGGCTCATTTCCAAACCTGGGCCACCGGCGTGGTGTGAGATGTGACATCCAGCACCTCAACCCTCAACACCACTGGGCTGACTTTCCCTTGATCTTTTATCATGTTCCTCAGTTGTTCTGTCCAAGAAAGGATATCACAATTTGGATCAGAAACTTTCTTCATTGAGGATAACTTCATATGATCCAGAGGCTGTTTCAACTAAGAAATCATCCAACCTGGGATTTCTTTTACACTTGCAATGTCCTGAAACTTGCGCAATTGGTATATCAAGTCTGTCGCAAAACAGATGGGCTCCATAATACACATCATTGACTGCTGCCTCATTTCTCATTCTGACAGAGTTGGGGTGGCAGCCTCAACAGCAGTTAAAGCAGTTGACAGATCAAGGGATTGCAGGAGATTAAACAACCCATGGGTTGTACTTAGCAGTGTCTGAAACACAAAGAGACAGGAAACTGTTGTTCTGCTTGCAAGCTTCTTTCATAATCCAAGAGCAGTTGCATCAGACCCAATATCCCAGCAACCTTAAAATGTATCAGATGTTTTTAGCACAGCACTACTTGACTGCAGTCTGCAAGACCATCTGGTATCTGAGAGCCGCACAAGTTCAGCTGGTGTTAAACCAAGGTATCCCTGTGCATTCATGAACTGCTGGCACTGTTTCAGCAAAACACTAAAAAAACATATAAAGACTCAAGACTATGGAAGAAGTCACATGCCTCTTTGCATGTATTACAATGCAAAAGACTTAATTCATGGGCTTAACAATGTACATAAATTGCCTTGTCGTGAAACATCTTTCTTGAACTCCACTTACATGACCACTCATCAGAGAAGCCAGTGAGGAGATTGACCTCTCCTTTGTTTCAGCTCCAAAAGCAATAGCCCCTATATTTTTGAGCCTCTTATTAGCTCCTCACAAGCTACAGAGGCTGACGATTTGTCTGACAGCAGTTATAGTTCTGATGACTATACACTAGACCATAATACCAATATCGATGAATGGTAAATTCATTAAATATTGTATTATCAATACACTTGATTGTGATATGTGGTAATGTTTACATTACACAGATGGATATTGCTTACAGAATGGTAACACACAGCAAACTGGCATTTTCTGTTTCTGATGCTGGCAACAAATGAAAACATGGCACATAAAATAGCTGACAATCGCTCACAAGATGTTCAAGTGCAGAAATTGTGCTGTTAGTATTAGCAGTGAATTTGCAGTGCGACAGTGCACATACTCACATTATAGTACTTTGTAGTAGTAAAGATTGTTGGTTTGGCTTGCTAAATCAGACTGTCATACTGGATTATTTTTCCAGTTGTAGCTGTCATTGTATTTCTCGTAATTTGTAGTTGTTGGATAGGAACTTTTGATAACACTATATGAAGTTTCTTTGCCTTCACACGAGTCATTTGTTTCTGCTATGTATTTTTGAGTTTTAATGGCGTGACGTAATATTTTATACTTAGGCAAAATCCAAATTAGGCACAAGTGAATGGTGACAGTGACTTCGGTATAAGCTTTTTTAATTTGTCTGAGTATCACACATATAGAAGATGACAGGCTAAGAATGGCATATCAGTTCAGGTAAACATTTAGTTACTGGCAAGCCACTTCCTACCATTCCTTGTAAACTGAAACCTGAACTGATTTGGAACATGTGAAGTGACTGACTTCAGGCTTTTACTATACTGTTGCCTTAGTACAGATGTAAGACCTTTAGAAGAGCATATCTGATAGCTGCAACTTGCACAATTACTTTTGACTGTGACTGGATGCATCCGAGGAAGTGAAATGTTTGTATTACATAATATTAGGTTCCCTTGACATAATTTCATTCACCACACACTACTTAACTTATTTGGATGGTGACTGCTTTCACTGTCAGTATGTGACATGCAAATCAACATGCCATGGATAATTTGGGATGTAGCACTGACAATCAATTGCTAAAAAAGGTATAAAATAACCAAAAAAAGTATAATGATGTATTTGTACAACTCTAATGATGTACACCTGGACAAACTGCCACACGGCAATATCCAAACTCACATTAAGTCAACTGTTACAGTAGTGAAAATGCTACCAGCAATGAAAAAAAGAAGCACCACATTAGAAGCCACCAATTAACAGCTACATAGTCAATGAGACTTTTGTTGTAAAGTAATGTATTATGCTGACAGTTGCACACAGTTTTTAATTATATCTGACTGATTATGTTTTAAGTACTTGACACTTTGTTTCATTATGCAAGTCACCATGACCAGGATTCAAACCTGTGACCCTAGTCTGTTATACCAATCAAAATTTATTTTATTTTATTTTATTTATTTATACATCAGTTTACAACCTTTGAGCCAGAGGCTCGTTTCCAAAGGTACCTCGTCACAAAGAGGACAATACAAAGCACAACATTTCATTACATCATTGTAGGTAACATTTTTTTTTTTTTTTTTTTACATCTTAGCAGGCAACAGTATGGCAGATATATACTGTAAATGACTTTGTTTACAGTAACAGTGTAACAGGTTAGGTATTGACAGGTATAACAGTTATTCGGATAAGAATGAGAGGAAAGCAAGCTTTGGTTGAGCAGACAAATTAGTCTTGAGCTGGGACTGCTAGGTTAGTAAGAACAGGTGGCTTTGGGACAGGGCAGGTGATAGATTGGGGGGGCAAGCCACTCTAGGAGTTTTGTCAGTTGTTGATTGAGAATCTACTCAGAGAGTTTTGTCGGGTACAATGAGCTTGAAACACCTACGGCTGGGGACAGGCACAGCTTCGCATGTTGAATAGCTGACTTCTAAGTGCGGTTTACCTCCAAGGTCAGTGTTTATACATAAACAATACCCTGATACAGTCTAATAAAACTAATGTCAAGAACTGGAAGGCACAAACAAGATTTTCACCAGTGATTTTATTCATTTACTTTAAACAATCTCTGTCTCTTTTAGAAGGATTTCATCATTAGAATCAGTAGCCTGAAGTCTGTATGTAGATGCAATACAACATACTTCATACAAAAAAGTTAGACAGTAGCAAGCATAGAGTAACAGATATTTATGACATGAATGCACTCTCGAGTATTTGATAAAAAGGTTGCCAATCACATCTTTCAGAAATCACTAACTGCGTGTTACATTCAGTGCTGTGGTTTAGGGCACTGTGCTGCAAACCTAGAGACATGGGTTTGAATTCCACTATGCCCACTTGCATACTGTGTGACTCTTAGCAAGTCATTTACTTCCTTGTGCTCCCAGGTCACACCTGGAAACAAGCTTCAGCTTAGTGTGCCTTTTTCTGGTTAAACAATTTTCTGACCCTCACCTTATTACTTTCAGTAGTACTTTGTGAATATGCCAGCAGCATAACAAGCAAAATACAAATTGTGCAGCTTGTCTATCCGTTTCCACGCTAGCAGCTCACGGTGTGTTCCTGTCACTTTCCATTTACAGTAAGTTAAAAAAGGTAATACATCACCACCTAGTGCTCCCTTTTTCTCTTTACATTATGAAAGTAATCATGGACTTTTACCTGTATGGGATACCAACCAAGCAGGGATACCAGCTATTGATGAAGGGGTGGTGGTGGTGGAGAGAGTACAATAGAGAGAGGCACACACAGATGGCATAGCCTGTTTATTATGATATGGCAAGAAGTGTAGGAAACCTGGATCTCAGCGTTACAGTTCTAATACCCCACATTTCTCTTCCACCTCAAATTTCTCCCATGCTGGTGTGGTATTTGAATAGTATAGAATTCTGGAGCCCATTCAATAAATAATACAGCAGATAATCATACAGAGATTCCCTCAAATAGTAAGTTACATCACACTGCTTGAATCCACCCAGCAACCACCAGAGCAGAGCAGGACCCCATTGCAAATGACATACTAAATCTCATCTGGTCCATCTTGGGTTAATATATAATAAAAATGAGCCAGCCCGGTGGCACCGAGGGTTGAGGTGCTGGACGCCACACTTCACACCACGCTAGTGACCTGGGTTCGGAAGTGAGCCTGGGCGCTGGGGGTTGGCAGGGGAAGGAGATGGATCAAGCATCCGTAGGACAGCTCTCCTCTCCCTGGGGAGGGATCCAGGGTATTTCTGGCACAGTAGGGACCCCCGGTGGTGAACGGGGGGTACTACTAGTGCAGGAAGAGAATCGGGGATGAGTGCAGCGGGTGTCTATGGGGAAGCCGCATTCTGACACCATTGCACAGCTGCACTCGGGGGGGGGGGCCAAAACACAGAAAAATCCTCTAGATCGCTGGTGAGATGACAGTGGCCACAGTGGAGCACCCACATCCCAATTCCGGCCCAAGCACGCCCATGTCTCTCCAGGGCCAACCTGACGACTGAAGGTAAGGCACCTCACACTTAGGAGTTGACTGCCAGAGGAGGGCTGAACCAGCCCCAGAGGTGATCCAGGGGTCGGGCCTGCCTAGGTCATTCAGGGGGAGAGAGCCTGGGAGAAGCGGGGGGTTCAGGCCAGGAGTCTAGGTTAGCATCCGCGTGAGCACTCCTGAAGGATGCCCCGGGGACTGGCTATATAAATAAAGTAAAAAAAAAAATATGTGTTATAAAAATGTTTGCAAGCAAGACCCAGTACAACACCAGTGCAAGTGGCAAACACTCAGCATCAACAAATGCTTATTTTATTTTATGTTACGCACATCCACATGGCAAATATTTTATGTAATTTTGAATATCCACTACGTTAAATTAATCAATGAATGTGAAATCTGTTTGTTTTCATCACTTTTCAGTCACTGTTAATAATTTTCTTTACACATATCAAGATGTGCTACACTCTCCACATCAAACACATATTTATTGTATGACTGTTTGATTATTTTTGGAATACCCCAATCCAGTACTTCCCAAATGGATTGTTTTTGAATCAGAAGAGACAGCGCTGTTGATCAAGTAGGGTCTTCAGCAAAAATAAGACAAAAATATGCAGACTGTGTGGGCCAAACAGCCATTATCTGCAGTCAGATTCTTTCGTTATATGTGTATATCTTGTTTTATGTTTATATGTTTCTGTGTGTGTGTGGAACTAGCCAACATGTAGGATACAACAGAATAATATGTCAGATTGGCCTATATAATTTCCCCATTTTTACATGTATAATACTAAAATATGGTCTTTGCTAGATCAATCCCATGCGTGTTTGCAGATCCCAACATCTAGTTTGGTAGTCTGAACTTGGCATCCACCACCCCAACTGTGAATCAGTAGTTCCTTGCATTCCTCTTAATATTTCTCACTTGAGTTTCATAGCATAATCATTTGGGCTGGTGCTTATCCAACTCTGCAACAGAATTCCCTGTTCCACCTTGTTCACCACCATTACTTACCCATAAGTCTCAAACATGTATCATCTCACTTTAATTATGTCCAGTTAGTCTAATCTGTAATAGCGGAGCATCTCCAGGTATTGCTACTTGTTCAGCAGCTAAGCAATGTTAGTATCCCTCCTCTTGGCTACTTCCACTCTGTTGACATTCTTATTAAGGTGTAGTTGCCCTGGATTGATGCAATACTCCAGCTGGGGTCTCATAAGTGTGTGGTACTACACTGCATATGTGTCAAGTCACACTGTTGACATCACATATTGTACATGTTGACCTCTACTAAATATAATTTTTTCCGATAAGTCTACAATCAATCTTATAATTTATTTATTTGATTTGATTTGTGGGTGTGACTGTGAAAATTGTGTTAACATGAATACGACTTGAGAGAACAGACACTGTTCATATTATGCTGCTGTGACTGCTGAGAAGGAAGAATTCCTAGGAATGGAGTGCATCACCTGTTACCCTGGTTTTCAATCCAATGTCGTGAATATATATGTTTTGAGATCCAGTCTGCATGAATTTATTCAAAATGATGGTCATATTGGTGATAATACTCCTCAAGAAAAGTATGTGTCCACATTGAATTTAAATACACTCCTTTTCCTTTTTAGATATAAATGTGGTCAGCAAAATGTGCGTGCTTAAAATTAGTGAATAAAGATGACTGAGATATGAGTATGGATGCAGGAGGTTGTTCCTGTGTGTGTGAAAAATTGTCAAGTAGATAAATAATGTATGGTGCCTGTTTGCAATATGCAAGTACTGTATGTTGTATTAACACACAATATTGCATGGTTATAATTTTTTTATGGGAAAGGCTGACATCATTGTGTATCTTGTGGTACAACAGTTAATGTTTCACTGTGGTGTGCATGTGGAATAAAGTATGTCATACACTGATGGTAAATAGAGTAGTGTAGAGTTTATGACGGATATGAAGCAACCTTTACACAACAAAGCATGAGAGAGTACCAGCCAGCTAGCGCAGTCATAGAGGTTCTGCTTTCCAACCAAACCACCCGGGTTCATGCCCTGAGCCTGGGATATTTTGGGCTGACAGGTAAGGCAGGGGTTGAGCATCCTTTTGACACCTCCAAAACTTAGTGAGAGAGGGCATTTCCTTCTGTTGTATAACCACCCCCGGTAACCCGTGGGGAAGGGGAGTGTCATGCGGGAAAGAATAAGTGGCCCCTCTGGGATGTCCTTATGTCAGTGCAGACACACTAGCCTGATGTGGTCTCCAGAACAGAACACAGTACTCAAAGTGGGAACTTATAAGCAATCTATATAAGGGCAACCCCACCTCACTCTTTCTGCTGGTGATACCCTAAACCTATGCACCCATCATCCCACTAGCCCTCCTGACTGCCTTGTCACACTGCTTGGCCACCTTCAGGTCATCTGATATAATTAAACCCTGGTCTCTTTCCTGTTTGATTCTTCTTAGTATCCATCCTCACATTTTGTAATCTCCTTATGGGTTTCTATGATCCAAGTGCATTATTATGCACTTTTTTGCATTAAAATTCAGCTGCCATACCCATGACCACTCCTCCATTTTTTTCAGATTCCTGCCCATCTTTCTACCCTTCCCCCTTCCCCAAGAGTACCCACTCTGGTACAGATCTTGGTGTCATCTGCAAAGAGGTAGATCTTCCCTTTCATTTCCTTTACCATGTCAATTATAAAGACATTAAAGAGGACTAGTCCCAGCACTGCATTCTGAGGTACACTGCTAATCACCCTTCCTTTCTGAGAATGGACTCGATTTACCACTGCCCTCTATCTACTGTCCCCTAATTAGTTTTATAGCCAGGTTACCACCTTATTATAAAAAGGGTCTCAGAAATGCTGCAATCTGACTGGCTGTTAGGCTTCCAACAGCCTTTCGTTAATCCATGTTATACTGTCATGTACAGCCTGATCACCATGGCCCATTGGTTCTTCCTGTCAGCATTCCATCCTCTAGCACTGCTGAATGTGTGGAATGATGGATTCTGATTTTGAACCAGCATTCTTAAACTGTTGGTGGAAGAACTATTTTATTAAAAATCTCCCTCTAAATGAGGAAAACATTCAAAAAGTATGCTTTTAACACTTCTTTTGAAATAATTTTTATAATAGCAATAAGGCACTACCAGGAGTTAGATTAACAGTCAGGTAATCACCTCCTAGGGTCAATATTATTATTATTTTTTTATTTTAGTCTTTGGTAACTGGGTTAGGCCCACTAGGCACAAGTGCCTGTTTTCAGGGGTGACTTGGGAGCACTGGGAAGTTAAGTGACTTGCTCAGAGTCACACAGTATGCAAGTGGAGGTTGTGGAAATCAAACCCAGGCCTGGTCTGCTGGATATACCAAGCATGTTCACAGCTGATTATTCTAACCTCTAGGCTATACTGCGCCTTGTGCCACATTACACCCCCTGGGGGTGATTAACAGACTGTTAATCTAACCCCTGATCATGCCTTATTGCTTAATTAATCACTCCCAAGCTACCCAACTTGCTAAGTAGTCTGCTATGTGGAACGGCATTGAAAGCCTTGCTGAAATCAAGGTAGGCCACATCTACCTCTGCTCCCTGATCCAACCCCTTGGTCACCCAGTCAAAGAAATTTATCAGATTTGTCTGGCATGACCTTCCTCCTGAGAATCCATGCTGCCTTGGATCCTGTAACCATTCTGGATTTAAGGTATTCCACAATTTTTTCTTTTAGCAGAGTTTCCATTAACTTACACACCACTGATGTCAGGCTGACAGGGTTACAATTGCCTGCCTCTTCCTTTCTTCGACTTTTGTGAAGTGGAAATACATCTGCCCTTCTCCAGTACTCTGGGATCTCTCTGGTCTCCAGCGAGCTGTTAAATGGGTCTGCCAGAGGTGCAGCTAGTACCTCACTGAGCTTCATCAGCACCCATTGATGCATACTGCCTGGCTCCATAGCTTTGTCCACCTTCAGGTTAGTGAGTGATTTCATGACTTTCTCCTCAGAAAAAGGACTAGCGTCCATTTCCATCTCTTCAACACTCCTGTGGCCTTTTCTTTGTCCCTCCACTTCCCTTACCCTTCTACTATAGAAAACAGACCTACACACCTACACACACACACACACACACACACACACACACATGCACGCTTGCATGCCCGCACAGGCACACACACACACACTCATGCTATAAAATTTTAAAAATATTGGTTAAGTTCTGCTGCGCAGGTTTCCCTCTAGGAGTTAGATAATGCACAGGGATGCTGCAGTTGTGCTGCACAGCACTTCTACATTTAGTACTGATATAGAATATCTGCACCGTTACTGTCAGTCTACAATATTTCATGATATGGTATTTTGAGTCTCATCATTTGTGTGTCCCGACTTGTGTGACCAACAGCGCCTCAGCCTCCCCCACAGAATTTTCTGTAATTTTCTGTTTCTTATATGCTTTCATTCACATAAAGCATAACTTCCTCTCCCTTCCTCCTACCCTGTCCCTTCTGAACACTGTGTATCCTGGTATGACCATGTCCCAATCATGTATTTCTGTGCATCATGACTCGGTAATGGGCGCAGTATCCAGTCCTGCCTCACCATGGTGGCCTCCAGGTCTGGGATCTTATTTCCCAGACTTCTAACATTAGCATACATGGCCTTCCAGATTTTGTTGGTTCTTTTCTTGACACTTTTCCTTTTTCCATTTGTTCCTCCTTCCTCCACTTTCTCTTCCAATTACTCCTTTTCCCCTCTTGGTCTTTCGATTGCCCCCTTCTCCTTTGATTAGGTTGTACCCTGGTGGGACTCTCTCAGGATTTCCCTATTCTCTATTTCAGCCTGTTGGGGGGATATCTGGCTCTCTCGTTTTCCTTTTGATAAGTTATTTGAAACTACGGTAACATGTGAGAAACTATCTATATTTTATTTTAAATGCACAGAAAGGTATATTTATGTTGTTCTTAATTCATTTTTTTAATTAGAATATTCAGACATATGGCGTACAGAAGGTTCACTTACTGGATTTTCCAAAGACCAGGAAAGAATAACCACAAGAGCATTCTCTCCTGTGTGGTAACTAGAGTAAGAGCCAAGTTTCCTTCCTCTGAATACACAGGTTACAAAGATGTGACTAACATATGCAGTTTCAAATTTTGTTGATCTTTCTGTTTGATGTATCTAATGTTGCTAGTTTAGACAATAGATGTTGTCATATTCAAATTTCATATGGCATAATATTGCTGTTGTATTAAATTTAGATTTGTTGGTTAATCAGATATTACTGTTCATTGCAAATATATGGGCCTATGCACGGATGAGTGGGAATTATGCTCTGGAGGCACGTATCCAGGCCATGTAGCTGTGCACCCATTGACAGGTGTGCACCAACCAGTATTAACAAATGGCCACCACCTGTCTGTAGCTCTGCCCCCCGGTACACAGGCCCATGCAGGGCAGCTGGGGACAGAGTAGGGGACTCATGTGGGCATCCAATCGGATACCCATATCGGGTCCAGGAGTGGATCCCTTGCACAGGGTGGCATGTGGCCAGGTCCGTGAATAGCACATGCAGACACCCAGACCTGTATGACTGAGCCACTCTGTCCAGTACTTCCCCTTCACAATACCCACCCTGTGGCCTGATGTCCCCGTCCAGCAGCAACCAGGCTCCCCTCAAGCCAGACAGGGACCCCACCACACACGCAGCTGTGCTCTGACCCTGACAGGTGCCTGATGCAACCCCCCAACACAAGCACACCAAGAGGACCTCATCCCCAGCAGTGATCTCCCCCCAAATGCCCATCACCACCCCGACTACAAATTCCATGGCAGAGTCCCCCCGAAAAATCACAATCCAGAACCCCAGCACTAATATTGGTGGTTAATGGTCCCTCCACCCCCAACAACCAGGCATGCTCACCCACACATACCAGGCCCCAGTACCATGGTACAGCCATTGGTGGGGTCCCACCCCCACTGTGGCCCCAACAACACCCCAACCCACCCCTGTACTTGCACACTGGTGCATCAGTGATTGCCTGTGAGTGGCATAGCCCTCCACACACCTCCATGGCCACCTACTGTGCAACTGATGTAGGGAGCATGCTGTCTATATATAGGCAGAGTGCTCCCAGCCTCGGTTGTATGGCAGGTGGTGGAGAAGGTGTGTGGAGGGCTGTGCCACTCTCGAGCAATCGCTGCAGCACTGGAGTGCAGGTACGGGGATAGGTTGGGCATGTTGGTGCCATGGGGGGTTCTATCCCAACACAGGAGAGGGGACAGAGTGTGTTGGGGGGTGGGTTCTTGGCATACCCTGGAGACAGAGCAGACATGCTGGGGAGGTACAGCACAGATGTTGCCAGTGTCACTTCGGCATGCCAATGTGAAGGGGACTCTGTGGGTGCATGGGCCAGGCTGTGTATCATGGTTAGAGCAGGGTCCTCCCTGGTGTATCCTATTCAGCCCTATGCCCTCATGCAGAATGCTGTATGTAGATTTGTGGATGGCACATAGTACTGGCACAGCCCCAGCATGCCCCGGCATGCCCTTGGCACATTTCTGTCTGTACAAACAGGGACTTGGATGCATAGAGTCTGTGCACTCCATTTCATGCATCCCAAGTGGGGGGCATAATCGGTGTGGAGTGGCTATGCACCGAGTATCCATAGCGCATAGGCCCCATTGTTTGTGAAGAAAAAAACAAACAAAAAGGGGGAATGTATGTTCCAGTCATCAACAATGACATGCTTAACTTTTGCTGTGTTATATTTGTATTCAAAAAAGTTTCCAAATGTTGCTTCATTCATATGAAACTGGTTGATATTTCTATCATTTGTAATATTATTACCTTTAAAACCATCTAAGCAATAACTTAGATGACAATGTCATTTTAACTTCATGTCATTTTAATTTGCAAGAGATTAATAATTCTTGACAAATACCTAATGTTTGAGTTATCTAGCAACATATTATAAACCAATATTGATGTTCAAATCAGCTATTTGTTCTCTATGTTTTTGTTGTTGAATAAACATGTATGAGAACATCTACATGTATTATTAAGTTGCCTTGTAAGGTGAATCACTTATATCCAAACTTCATGAAATGATGTGCCAGTACACTGTATTTACATTATAAAAATACTGTACCATATATTGTAAGAAAAACAAACAAACAAAAATAAATAAATACTGCCAATCAGGTGTCACACTCTCAAATGTTTTACCAAGGTTCTATTTTCATTTTTAACACTATATTACATAACATCTGAACAGAAATTGCTGACTGCTGTTCAAACCTATTCTACATAACATTTTGTCTGGATGAAAGAAAATATCACTTAGACTTATAAACTTAAAGAAGAGTAAATGGTTACTTGAAACAGTAATCATTGTTATTCCCCAACTTATGCAGCTGGAATACAATTTTGTGAGGAACAGTTCCCTACAGAGCTGCAGATGTCAAGATAGGAGACAACCAGCAAAGTAGTAATTACCGCACAGTGTGTTCCATGTAAGCACAGTAATTTTACATTGCTACCTCTCAGCATATGGAAGTGCATACTACGTGGCATATTGAAGTCAGTCTGTGATTTATGTATGAATACTGATTCTTTGGCAGACCCATTCCATATCACTGGTAATAGAAAATGTAATTCTGCTATGATGTCATGAAAGTGGATACATTTTCATTTCTCTACTTCTTCAATATCAGATCTGCAAGGTGAATAAAAAGTGATGAATAATGATGAGATGGTATTCAAATACTATAAATCACAGTGAACAATATGTGGGCAATCATACACAACAGGATGTGTTTCCATCGAGGAGAAGAGATGACAGTATGTGAACCTTGAACTTGAATCTCAAGATGTCCATGCTGTTATCTAAACTCTGAGAATGAAACACATACTATGTTGTGTGAGGAAACCCTTACTTATTCTATATTGTGTATATTTCTCCCCCTACATGTGTCACAGACTCCCAGCAGAGTGAAAATGACATTTAAAAAAAAAAAAATTTCTTTGTGCTGTTCCATTATCAAACCAAAATGTTAAATGTTTTGCAAGTCAAAAAGGTAAAACGGGTGATTAATAGATGATTAGTAAGTAGCTGTGTGTTGGGCAAGTGAGGAATTTTTATAACATTTTATAACATTTTGAAATGTGCGTAACAGCTGTCTGGAATTTACAATACACTTTGGAATGTGCTCAATGGTTTACAATGGGCACAACATAGAGGATACGATATGGGTAGTCATATACAACAAATCTGTGTCTGCATCAATGGGTTTCTATGGCAACCAGGATTCTTTTTTTTTTTTTTAGTTGTTTAACCAGGACTAGCACACTAAGCTGAAAGTTTTTTTTTTTACAGCTGTGACCTGGGAGCACAGGGAAGTTAAGTGACTTGCTTAGGGTCACACAGTATGCAAGTGGAAGCTGTGAGATTCAAACCCAGGTCTGGTCTGCTGGATGTCACCAGATTTGCAGCTCAGAGCCCTAAACCACTGTGCTATACTGTCTCCCTGGCATTCTTGAGAGAAACTTTCAAGAGGTTCACTGGTTGCCAGAGAAAGCTCAATATAAAGACACAGGCTTGTACTGTATGTGTATGCATGCCCTTCATTATCAATATGTGCTTTGATATGGGAAAACAAATCTTTAGTGTTATATGGAAACACAATTTCACAAATATTGCATCTCCACATCTGCATTATTATTTCAAATTATACAAATGAACTCATAACTGCTGCATTCTGGTTGGAGGTTAGCATCACAACAGTCTTACATTGATCTCTGTTACACAGTCATGTACATCCTGATCTCTATGGAACATGAAGACTTCCTGTAAGCACATTACTCCCATAGGAGTTTATTAAAAGTCATAATTTGACATCTGGTCATGCCTTATTGCTTAATTGGTGATTGTCACATGTAGAAATATTGTGCAATCCAGATTTACCAATCTAGCACTCCTCAAATGAGGGAGATCTGCTTCTGAGAATTAAATTCAGGGGGATTTTCAAAAGGCCCTAATGTAATTGCATAACTAAATCTAAACTGCATGAATGCACAGCTAGCCATGTAAAAGGCAGTAGGCATGGTATGTTATTTGATGTTGATGATTTTAGATGCATGGACTGGTGCCATAAAAAGCAATAAGAAATTGTGACCCACAATGTACTCTTGTTAAAATGGACTCATGTTCTCACATTAAATCCATTATTTCATACTTCTGGTACCTGGAAGCTAAAGGTGGAGTGATATTATTTGCAAACTTTAGTTCCCTTGCACATATATGTGATAGATATTGCTGATGTATACAAATCACCCATGCAATGAGTTTCTTTATGTAATCTGTATAAATGTATGAGACAAATCAAAAAAATATATATTATTATGTATTGTGCTCTGCAAATGATCAGTTATGGTGGTGAGTAGAGATGCAGCACAGTTTAATTCTGTGGGCAAATTTCTGGCGAAGTCTCCAAATCTGCACCTGTGGAGTGTTTTGTGAAGTTGCCTGCTGCAAGCCGAATTGTGCTCTACAACTTCACCATGCAACTTCGCCTGGCACTTGTCAAGGCAAAGTTACCACAAAAAATTAGCAGAATCACATGGCAGAGTTTCTGCAGGTCACATGAAAGTTTGGACATTGCAAGCAGGAAGGAAGTGAGTGAGTTGCTTTCCCTTTCTTAAAGTGGTTAACAGACTCAGACAGTGCTTCACTGCTGTGGTACACAACCAGAGAAAAACCCAAACATATACTTTCATATTAGTTATTTTTTTAACTAGTTTGACTCATCTCTGTGTTCTTGACACTCTTTTAGTGCTAGATCTTTCTGTTTTGTACTTTTCTGCTGATTTATTTTTGTATTTCACTCTCTCTTTGTCTGTGTATCTATTTAATTTTTTTTATTATTAATATGTTGGCGAAGCAAGCAGCAGTCAGTGGGGAACCCTTGTGGTGCCAGGGCCCCAGAATGCATGGAGGGGTTCATAGTGGCATCCACTTCAGTCGGGAGGTGTTTTGGACAGGGATGGAGGACCTTGGCAAATTGCTAGCACAGCAACCACCATCTTTTAGTGCTGCCCCAGGTGACAACATGGTGGAGCAGTAGCAGCAGTGGCAGCCTGAGGTGTCTGACCCCCCCGCTTCATGTTACCACCACCACCAGAAGCCCCCCTGCAGAGCAGCCCAACATAACACAAGGAGCACCCCCACTGCATCCAAAGAGTTCCCCAGTTTGGGAGTTCTTCACTTATCACCCTGATGACACAAGTACTGAAACCTGCAAACTGTGAGGGAGACAGGTTTGGTGGTGAAAAATAGATAGCCATTTAGGCACTGGTGGCAGCGAACCCACCTAACCATCCACCATCAAACTGAATGGCAGGGAAGGCTATAGGAGATTACTGTAGCCACAGGAGAGGATGAGTGGGATGGTGGATGGCCTCAGGGAACAAGCCATACTTCCAGGAGGAGGCATACAGGTAGTGCACCTGGCAGGAACAGGACACAGCAAGTGGCAGCACCCACAGCTCCAGCAGCCCCAGCAGTGCTACCACCAGCAGCACCACATAGAGTAGCCACATGGGTGGACTGTGGGCCAAAACTGCTGACCTCCACCATGAGGTCAGTGAAATAAGGTGGACATTCAAACCATCCTTGAAAACCAAGATAAGTTTCTAAAGCTTGTTGCGGAGCTTTGTGGTGGCTGTGGCACCCAGTAATGTGTTTTTTTTTCTTTTCGTTCCTTTGTTTAATATATTTATGTCCCTCAAGATTTATTTTCCTTTCCTCTCACAAAACACAGAAAAAAATGTTTAAGATTTATTCTCAATTCCCCCAAAAAAACACAAAAATAAAAATGTTTAACAAAAAACAACAAAAACTGTTTGCTATCATCTTGTCTGACTTGTCTAATTTCTTTTCTTTCTTTTCAAGTCCTTTGTCACCATCTCCAAAATCTGTATAGTACTTTTCTTTATATCCCAGAATTTTTCCTTTCTGTTCTATCCTCCTTGTCCTATTGTAGTTTGTACTGATTTTAAGTTTGGTAGTAGTCCCCCTATAAAAAACAAGTACCAAACAATTAAAAATTGTTTAAATAATACACCCCAAAATATTTTCTATCTTATCTAAAGTGGGCAGGTTGCATCATGCTGCCTGCCATACCATAGTTGAGAGTGTAATAGGAAATGCCAAGACTAAGAGTAGTGGAGTAGACACCCCTAACAATCAAAATATAATTCTTGTTTGTTTTCTTGTTTAGAACATTTTTGCTAATGTCCAGAAGTGTGAAGTACTGCTCCAAGTCCCTCACAAACTGCTTTCCTGCTGCTGCAAGGTGCCTCTGTTGCAATGGTGTGCAGCTGCCCTGAGAAGTCAAGAAAAATCACATGAGAAACTGTCCTTATAAGTGAAACATACTGTAATTCTTGTTTTAGTCCTGAAGATTTCTTCTGCTAGCCACAAATGTCAAGTAGTGGCCCAAGTCAAAAACTGCTTTGCTGCTACAAGGTGTTGCTGTTGCAGTGGTGTGCATCTGCCCAGAGAAGTTGAGAAGAATCACATGAGAAACTTTCCTGAAAAGTGAAACATAATTCTTGTTTCAGTTCTCCTGAAGATTTCTCCTGCTACTGCTAGCCACAAGTGCCAGGTAGTGGCCCAAGCCCAAAATTGCTTTCCCACTGCTACGTGCTGCTACTGCCAAGCTGTTCAACTGCCAAATTGCAAAATAAGTCATGAAGATTTATATGCTTCATGTTGGCGCTGATGTTGAGAAAAGTCAGGAGAAGAAGTGGATGAGAATGACAATTCACTATCTCATGTTGAGTATTTCTCATGATGTCTACCAATGAGCATTTTAATCGAGATGTTGAAATGCTGTTGTTGCTAGGTGCTGGTGGTTCTGCTGCTGCTGGTGCTGCTGCTGCTGTTGAGATAATTTCAAATGATAACTTGCTGTGCTCATGCTGCTGCTGTGTGCTGCTGGTGATAGATAGTTGGTGCCCATTGCAGCTGTACTCATGCACTACCAATTGTAAGTTATTTTTGTTTTTGGTTGGAT
The DNA here is from genome assembly GCA_016271365.2 of Neoceratodus forsteri. Lineage (NCBI taxonomy): Eukaryota > Metazoa > Chordata > Ceratodontiformes > Ceratodontidae > Neoceratodus > Neoceratodus forsteri. The sequence continues at coordinate 118,892,102 of CM057456.1, forward strand.
TTTGCGTTTTTGAGATGGAAATGTTAAATCATTTTGTTTTTAAACATTGCTTGTGGCTGTTTCCTTGTAGGGATTAATTATGAAGATTCAGTGCTTGTGATGAAGGTGTTTTTTGGCAATGATGCTTTCCTTTTTGTTTGCTGCGTAGCATAGGAAGGCAAATATTTATTTCTCTCTTTTTGTGTGTTGGGTGAAGGACAAGATAATTGTGGTTCAGTTTCTTCTGTAGTATTGGTAGAGAAATTTTAAATCATTGTGTTTGTAAACATCTCTTGTGTCTGTTTCCTTGCAAGTATTTCTGGAGATTCATTGCTTCTGACTGAGGTGGGTATTGGCCATCATGCTTTCCATTAGGATTGCTGCATAGTATTGGGAGGTAAGTATTTTGTTTTTATTTTTCTGGAGTGGGTGTATTTTTGTTTCATTATAAAAAGTTTTGTGAAAGTTACTCTATATGTTTTCTGTTCCTTTTACTATAATTTCAGGTAATTGTCATCCCCTGTATGTTGTCTGGATGGTGATGGCTTTTCTGCTGAATCTAGAGACAGCATCACAGACAGCACATGAGACCTGTGAAGTCAAGAAAAATTATTTAGAATGAATGTACTTAAATAAGATCCCATTGTGGTAGTCGCCACACTGTATACACATTGTCAAGTTCATGTTCTACTATAACAGATATCACCTGTGAAGATAAGAAAGAAATAGACATTATTTTGCCTAACTTAGTCACTGTGCCACTGGGGGATGACCAGTATAGCATTGTATAACTCTCCATCCTACTACATACACCACCTGTTACCTTCGAAGGAAAGAAAGACAAATTAATTTGCCTCATTTGGCTACCATGGTGGCTTCCCAGCATAGCCGTTGACTCCATTCCAGAAACTAATTTGTGTCCCTTTGTCGGCCTTAGCACAGCAGTGTGTACCGGTCACCGGTCAAAATCTGAAAACAAAAAATAAAATAAAAATAAAACAAAAGAAAATCACAATGATACTTACTGTCACAAAATTGTGTACCTGTCAAAAAACATCTGAGAAGAAAAAATAAAATAAAAACAAAACAAAAGAACATCATAATGATATTTACCATCACATTATTGTTGCTGGCTGTGCTTTGATGTCTGTACCAGAGACATGGTGTAAGAAGAGCATGTGAAACCGGCAGGGAGACAAAAGGACAGAATTGAAAACATTTTAAATGCCTTACTGAGTAACGTGGAAGGCCTTTCTGTCTCTGTTAGTCTGAGAGGACTGCAGCTACCTCTTCAGCAGGGAGGACAAGGACTGTGAACAACAGTGACATTGTCTTACCATCACAGCTGACAACGACAGACCTTGCTGTGGCTGAGCTCTTGCAGTCTTCAATTGCTCTCTTGGTATCAGGTGTAGTACCATTACATCATCAGTGAGGAGGCAGTGGACCATGCTATTTGTGATGATTGAAACAGGCAAGAGGAACAGAGAGGAGGTAGAGGAGGCAGTGATGTGTCTTGCAGGCCAGACCAGGCAGGCTGTCTAGCTATTAAAATTGCATTTTTATGTTGCATCTCTGCAGAAGTGGTTACCCATGCTGATTGTTGCTGTGTACAATCCAAGCAGACCATAGGATGATAGGAGAAGAAGGGGGAGGAGGAGGTGGTAAAGGCAGTGCTGTCTTGATGGGTGAAGCAGGCATTGACTCTTATTGTTGGGGCTAGATATTCAATTAGGATTAAGTAAACAACAGCACAACAATTGTGGGTGGGAGTCACGTGATGCAGTGGTGCTGAGAGGCTGCTTGCTCCAGAGCTCCCGCTTTCCCCCTCACAAATCTTCAATTTTCGTCAAGCCAAAGCTACTAATTCAGCAGTAAACGAGGTCTAAACACCTACTCTACATCAAGAGACTTCAGGGTACAGTGTTTGGGGTGTAGATTGCCTGTTTGAAGATCAGCGATGACTGACACCAAATGAAGGCCTCAGGAGTCAGGCACACCCCACCTACCACACCAGAAAAAGCCTCCAAAAAAGCCAAGAATACTGGGTAAAACCCTTCTTCATCCACTAAACATGCAACTGGTGGGGGTCTTAATGTTGCAGCTGGTACCACCTTAACAGAAGAGCGCTTTTTGGAAGAGCTTTCCCCCTTCAAGGATACCCTGCAAGAGATCTCCAAGGAAATCAAATCAATGAGGCAAGACTATGCGGACCTCTCGAGGAAAGTGGGGGATTCGGAAACCAGAATTGTGTCTATGGAGAAATGGCAACAGAAAACTGATCCTGAAATCGTTAAACTTGGCAGCAAATTCAAAACTCCAGCTGAAAACCAAGATCTGGAGGGACTAAGTCGTACTAAACAATGTGTTAATCCTGGGCCCCAGAGCTAGAAGAGGGGGATACCAAGATTTATCCAGCAATTCCTTAATAAAGTGGTGGGCCCCTCACCTATCCACCAACAATACCATATAGAGAGAGCCCACAGATCCCTCAGACCCAGGCCTCCTCCAATGCTCCCCAGGCCCATCATTATTAAATTTCTGAGCTACCTGGACCGCCAGCACGCTCTGGACAAAGTTAAAGAGTTGGAATCCATCTTGTGGAATGGAGTTAAACTGAGGATTACCCAGGATTTACCCCATGAGGCGCACAAAACGAGCTGCATTTCACCCCGTAGTGAATAAGCTGATCGTGGCTGGAAAGGCATTTCGAATGAACTATCCTGCAAAACTGGTGGTGCAGGTGGAAGGCATCTGGTACCCCTACGATAACCCTGAAGAGGCAATGTCTGGACTGTCTAAGTTGCTCCCTGATTTGTTTAAGTGACTCCCGTCCTGCTAAATGACTGGGAAGTTAATGACTGTAATAATTACAATTGTTGGGGTTGGTGGAGGCTTTCAATAACCTAGAGACTCTTTAAAGTTTTTTCCCTGCTTCTAATTCCTTGGTTTTGGGCCTAATTGCTGTTTCACTTACTGGGTTTGACGTCGGAGTCCTGTAGGTGGCTGGCGCTCCTGGGGGTGGTTGCCTCTGCTCTCCGTTGGGGTGTCCCTCCCAAGAGTCCGCGTGGTGGTAGGTCTAGTTGTTGGAGGCCAAGAGGCCTAGTCGGCCTGCTTCTATATCCCGGTGCGCCCTAGCTCCTCGATCCTCTAGGGGGAACTGTTGCGTATGGGAGCAGTTTCCGGAGGACCTATTTACGGTCGGACTGATTTGGTCCGCAGTACTAGGTCCCCCGTGATTTCCTTCCACTTTCGGATCTCAACTGAGCAGGATCGAGATGGCAAGCGCTCTCCCACATAATTCTCCAGGTACTGTTAACCTTAATTTCTCCTGGGGCTGTTTTAAGGAGGCTGGGGGATGGTTCTGTGCTCCCAAGGTGGCGACTTAGCATTTCTGTTTTGGGGAGGGGGCGGGAGGGGCTCGCATGCAAGACAAGCATGGGGCCATGCTTTGCGACCTGTCAGGGACGGTCTGGGTATCTCTAAGGAGTCCTTTTATGGCAAACACTGTTCTCCTCATAGTTGGGGGGCTGGTTGTTTGGTTTTGGGATCTTAAGATTGGCGCTGCTTTATACGGGCACTATGAGGGGAGACCTGGGGTACCCTGGGAGGGGGGAAGGAGTGGTGATGTTATGGATTTTCTGGCTATTCTGATTGTTGGTAATTGGAGTGTTAAACATACTGTTCATTTTCAATGTAATAGTTGGGCTAGGAGGGGAGAATTGTTCATGGGTGTTGTGATGGTGATTTGTGGGGACTGCCACCTAATTTTGTTCATCTCATGCAACTTGGGTCTTGTTTTACGGTTGGCAGTTTCTTAGCTCTACCAGTTCTGTTTTCACCTTTTTTAGTAGGAAGGATATTTTGGGGTATCTTGGTGGGTGGTTAGAGGGGGTCGCCACTGTATGGAGAGAGAGGGGGCTACATGGTTCAGTTCATCTGGAATTACTTCGGCTCATAGAGTATGGTTAGGGGTGCAATTAAATTGATTAGTTGGAATGTGAGAGGGATCAGGGATGTCAAGAAGAGATCCCGCATGCTGGTTAATTGCTTGGTAGTGGGGGCAGACATTCTGTGTCTGCAAGAGACCCATATTACGGTGGCTGAAATTAACACACTGAAAGTTAAAGGCTTCTCCCAAATTTTTGTGGCTGGAGACTCATCGGAAGCTAGAGGAGTCGCTATTATGATAAAGAAAAGTATACCCTTTAGCCCGACCAAGGTCACCCGAGACCCAGAGGGTAGATATATATTGGTGCAAGGCTCTCTTTATAACTCTACCATAGTCTTAGGATCCGTGTACGGTCTGGTCGGGGGGAATGTCAGTTTTGTTATGCAGTTAATTGATAAACTTAGCTCCTTTCTGCCAGCCACCCTGATCCTGGGAGGGGACTGGAACATAGCACCAACGCAAGAGCTGGATAAAACTTTCAGGCCACTAAGGCCACTACTTCCAGCACAATTGGCATTGAGGGATATGAGTAGCATGTTGGGTTTAGTGGATCCCTGGAGGATCCTACACCCCTCCAATAAAAGCTACACCTTTTTTCCCGCTTCATAATTCTTGGTCGAGGTTAGATTATTTTCTAATAAGTACCTCTCTTATGACCAAGGTTCCCTCTGCAGGTATTGAACCTATAGTAATCTCCGATCACGCGTTAGTTTGGTTCAGCTTCACCCCCCTGTCCCTAACACAACGAGATACGATTTGGAAACTTAACACTCAGAGATTAAAGGATGAGCACTCCCTTACTCAGATCGGATCTCTTATCAGAGACTATCTGGATACAAACCAGGGCTCGGTGGCCAGGATGGACATCCTTTGGTGCTCATTAAAGTGTTTCTTGAGAGGAGAATTTATTAAAATCTCCTCCAGGAGAAAGAAGCTCAGATCTCAAAATCTCATTTCCCTTTCGAGTCAGATTAAGGCAGCAGAGGATTCTATGGCTACCTCCAAATCACTGAGCAGTTTAGAACAGCTGCACAAACTTAAAAATGAGTACGGGGGCCTAATTCGTGAAAAGACGGAATTTGCTCTACTGAGAACTAAGGCTAGGTACTTAGATCAAGGGGAGAGGCCGAGCAGGCTTCTGGCGTTGAAGCTTAAGGAAACAGAGAACTCTAGATTAGTTCCAGCGCTGGAGGCCCAAGAGGTCTGTCAAAACAGTGCCCAGAGATATTGTGGCAGTTTTAAGGAGTTTTACCAGAACCTCTATGGTACCAAGACATCCCTCTTCCCAGTCAGTCTTAGAGAGTATTTTCGGGTCAATCGTACTCCCTTACCTCTCTGATGATCAAATAGCCTATCTTTCTCTGGCCTTGTCCCTGAGGGAAGTGGAAGAGGCCATTCATAGTCTCTCACCAGACAAAGCTCCTGGGCCCGATGGATTACCTGCCAATTTTTAAAAGGCCTTCTGTCAGGATTTGGCTCCCACACTTCTGGAATTATATAATTATTTATTATCAGCTGAAATATTGGACCCATCCTTGCTGGAGGCTATTATTATTTTGATCCCCAAGTCAGAAAAGCCCTCTCTAAACCTGGCCAACTACAGGCCTATCTCACTGCTTAATTGTGACATTAAAATTTTGTCCAAGATTCTGGCTTCTCGTATTAAACAGGTCTGGACCTCACTCCTGAGCAGGGAGCAAGTGGGATTTGTACAGGGCAGGTCTGTGGCAGATCATATTAGATCGCTTTCTCACATTTTCTGGGCAGCTCAAACTTCCCAGGTCCCCATGGCTCGGGTTGCCCTGGATGCGGAGAAATCATTCGACCGGGTTAGCTGGGAGTTTTTATGGTGTACTATGTCCAGATTTGGTTTTCCAGAGAGGTTCATGCGTTGGGTGAAGGCACTATATAAATCCCCCACAGCAAAGATTTACTGCAATGGTGTCTTCTCCTCCCCTATCCAACTACTCTCAGGCACCCGACAGGGATGCCCCCTGTCCCCTTACCTCTTCAACCTCTATCTGGAACCCCTGTTGCTTAACCTTAAAACAGCTCCAGGGATCCAGGGGTGTTCCATCTCCCGACAGGCTTCCAAGATTTCGGTGTATGCAGATGACATCCTCCTGCAGCTATCTAACCCGGCAGACTCCCTACGAGTGGTAATGGGAATAATTGCACAATTCGGGGAGGTATCCAATTATAAGCTCAACCTGACAAAGACAGAGATTTTCCCTCTTAACATACACCTGACCCAGGCCTCTATTTCTCATCTGGGTATGAAGTGGGCCCCAACTCACTTAAAATACCTTGGTATTTATTTGGCTCATGACCCTGCTTTGGTTAAGAAACTTAATTTAGATGACCTGATAGACAGAATCAACTCCGATCTGCAAAGATGGAGTAAACTGCCATTGTCAGTGGGTGCCCATGTTAGCATTGTCAAAATGAACGTCCTACCCCATCTCTTCTATCCCCTGAATCTTCTGGATATCTGGTTGCCCAAGCCTTTTTTCCAAAAGATCCACTTGATCCTGTCTGATTTTATATGGAACCATAAACCTCCCAGGCGAGCTTTCTACAAATTATGCCTCCCTAAAGATATGGGGGGTCTCCGCCTGCCCAATTTCAAATTTTATTACTGGTCTAGTCACCTAGTCAAAGCAGGGAAATGGCTAGGATGGTTAGAGGTTACTTACTCCCCCCTATGGTTAAGCTTCGACCTTGACCTTATTAAACAACATAATATAGATCCCACTAGCCTTTTTTATTGTCGTTTTGCATCCCTCCCTAGAGAGATTCGAGACTCCCAAGTAGGTGCCACAGTTAAAGTACTTAATCAACTTTATGTCACTGCCAAAATCAGATATAATAGAGATCCCGGCCAGCCCTTGACCTGTAACCCCAACATTAAAATAGGGGCCAAATCTTTATCTCCCAAGTGGCTACCCCAAATTAAAGGACTTTCAGTTGAAGACCTCTATGTGCAGGGTAGACACGGTTCAATTGCTGACCTCCTGTTAGTCTTAAATATCCCCACTAATGCCCTTTTTAAGATATACCAGTTAAAGCATCTGATTGATAAGGAGTTTGGGATAGCAGTACCCACTTCGATTGTTAAACCGTTATTAACGGTGATCAAAGATTGTGCGGTTAAACCCCATGGGGTGTCTAAACTGTATATTCACCTTCTGAAACTTATCTTCTCCACCCCTTTAACGGGCTCCAAATCTTGGTCCCTATCTCCCCCAGGTTCCTCGTTCGCATGGAGTCAAGTCTGGAATGACTTGTACACATACAATACCTTAGATAAGAATAGGTTAATCCAATATTTTATAGTCAACAATATGTACATTACACCAGTGTTGAAATTGAAATTTGATCACTCCAACTCCCCAAAATGTTTTAGATGCGGAAAGGAACAGGGTGATCTCCCCCACATCTTCTGGTATTGCTCTAAGATTGTCCCTCTTTGGAAGGCCATTGAGGACAGTTTAGATCCCATATTAGGTCTGAAAGACCTTTTTACAATAGAGGTCTGTATTCTAGGTGTTTATTCAGGTATCAATGTAAAGGAAAGGAAATACCATATGGCTCTTATTTCAATGGTGGTTAAGAGACTAGTGCTTCGACACTGGACAGATAATCTCGAGATTTCATACCTTGACTGGGTGGAAGAAATGTCTCAATGTTTTAAAATTGAGAAGTTGATTGCTAATACTAGATCCTCTCCACTGGCCTTTCAGAGAAAATGGGGCAAGCTGTATGCTCTGTATCTCCACTGATTGGGATCTTAAAAGCTCCCAGAGTAGTTTGGTTTGAAGGAATATTCTCTTTCTTTGATCTCTCAAATACACCCTTTGGTTTCCTTAATATTAAGCCCAGATACCTCTCACATCCCTAGATTGTCTGGTCTGGTTCTTACCTGGCTTGTACTCCGGGTAAATCATCCCTACAATAGTTCAATTATTTATGTAGACCCTATCCTCTCTCTCTCCTGCAGTGGTGACACCTTCCTGGTGGGGTTGGGGGGAAGGGGGGGTTTATATCTTTTCTCCGGTTTTCATGCAATGGTCGATGTCTGGACTATATTGAAGTTCTGTATCATTTTCATGTGATATTTGTCAATCTGATGTAATAACAGTTGGAAATCAATAAAAAGAGAATTTAAAAAAAAAACAGTTGTGGGTGGGGAACAGTAACAGGCATGAAAATTAAATAATTTGTGTGAATTGTACATATGCTAAAGGATTATACTGAGGGAAAAGGAGGAAATGAGCGCATCTTTTTTTTACTTTCTTATCTTTAGTAAGATATCAAAAAGATGCATCTATATTCACAGCAACCACAAATAACAATACTACAAGACTAACAATACAACACTAAGAACCATCAATATCCCACCTCTTCCCATCCTCTACTATACACACAGCATACATAGATCCATAGCTTATAAAATATCATTGGTAAATTGAATAGGACCTATAATGATTCCACATAAAAAAGCTTCAATAAAGGAAACAAGTCTTTATGTTAAAAGAAATCCAAAAGAAATCGAAAGAAGATCCATTAACCTGGACAAGTAAGATTTTAGGTAGTTTACTAAAACTGACTGAAAATACAGCTATTTGAAAAATATCAAAACTATTAGCCACTCCCTCTTTTTTGTAAAAAAGAGAAACAAGAAGATAAAACTAAGTTACAATATTATATGTATCATATGCTGTATTGAAATAACAGTAGCTTAACCTTGTTTGAAGAAATGCAGTCTTAACCTTCCAGGTAACTATTAGAAACAAAGGGGTAACTATTAGAAACAAAGGAAGATTAATATATGGTAATAAGATGCTGTAGTTTTCCCCACATTTGAGAGAAATATTTTTGTTCATTGTGGAAACAAGAAATGAAATAGATAAGTTGAAGATTACTTCTTAAAGGAGATAGGAAATGTTTTTTTAGATGGTTAACTGCCCTTCCATCTTCCTTTCCATGCCAGTTATGTATTCTGATATGCTTTAATGATTTTTTGATAAATACATAAACTAGCTTTGGGATGTCTTCAGAGCTACACTAAGTTCCACTCTCCTCACCATCTACAGCTATTTCTAAGACATTCCATGATATCAGAAACTCCCATTCCATATTGTTCATCTGAATGGCCTGGAATGGGTGTTTCTGATGTCACAGAATGTTCATGCATCATGAAAACAGAGGGCAGCAACTGCTGGGCAGAGAGGGATTCAGGGTAGTTACAAACACAACAAAATTAGATTATTAATTTAACAAAAAAAGGTCAAAAACATATCAGAAAAGTGGGTTGTCAATATAATAACAACCAGAGGGCATCTAAAGGTCTAAAACCTGTTTTCTATCACTGTTAAATTGGCAAACCATTCATGAAAAGAAGAAATATTGTTGTCCTTCCAGTGTTTACAAATAAGTTGTTTTGGTAGATATGGTTATAACCAAAAAAGTAGTCTTCTCAGAACCTAGGGTACTGTTTGCAAAACTTCCCAAAATACAGTGGTCTATGTCAAAAGGAATCTTTAACTGTAGTTTATTTACAATCCTGGTTTTGATTTTCTCCCAAAGAACCTGTATTTTAACACACAGCCATAACATGTGCACAAGGGTACCAGGTGCCACTTTACATCTAAAACATAAATCTAAAGAAGATAAACCAGACTTATATATTTTAGCAGGAGTTAAATAAGCATCATGAAGGACTTTAAATGGGATTAGTCTAAGGTTATCTAGTGGAATAAATTTATACAAATTCCTCCACAGCTGTGATCAATCCAAAGACACATCAATAAATTTGTTATACCACTAACTCAAGAATAGTGCCCGATCTGATTATTTACATTTTAATAAAGTTATGTAAATATTTGCAATGGGGTGCTTTGTATAACTAATATCCATGATTTGCTTGACAAAATCTTGAAAGTCTGTTATCCACAGAGGAGGGCCCAAGTGCACTTTAAGAGCAATTTTAATCAGAAGAATATTAGTAAAGTATTACTTAGTAAGTTCTAAACCCTTCAACATTGATTCAAGAGGATTAATCTGGCTCTGCCTGATAAAGGTCTTAACTGAGGTGTTAGCAGAACCTGGTAACCAGTGTGGGGGAAGGGTCTTCCATTGACTGTAAAGTTAGGATTACATAAAATCGGTTGGTTAATATCCTGATAAATGTTAATACCTAAGAATTTGTAAGTCTGGTTTACATTTTTCAAGGATGTATCCACTATGGTGTCATTAAAAGATTTGAGAATTTTTGTTAGTTTAACATACAGTGCTGAATCAGGTGATAAATTATATTTCTGTAAAAGGGTAAGGTCTAAATCCACTCAGACAGGGTAATAAGTATTCGGGTGCAAGGGCTCCTGGAACCTTTTCATGATTTTATTTATATGTGATGCAAAGTAATATAGAGTAAAATTAGATAATTTCAGCCCTCCCTGAGGTTTGGGAATCATCAATTTATTGAGAGCAATTTTGGGCACATTTCCCTGACATATAAAGTTATTAATAATGGAATGACTATTTTGAAACCATCTCGGTGGAAGGAATGCATTTAACATATTGATTGGATTGAACTGTCATGGGAAGATGTACATTTTAAATATGTTCACTCTTCCCCAGACTGAGGTAAGAAGGTTTTGCCATCTTTTTAAATCATTGGAGATTTGGATTATTAGATTCTCAAGGTTTAGTTTAATCAATTATGACTGGTCTGTAGCTACAGTAAGTAGATGTCCAAATATTGTAATCCCAATTGGGTCCATTACAGTCCCAGATGCAAAGCATCCTTTTTCAATAGGAGATTATTTAGAGGGATGATTTCAGCTTTACTTTTGTTTCATTTATAGTTTGAGAATGAACTGAATAATTGAATCATCTGCAAAGTGGCTCTAATTGAATTTGAGGGGTTTGAAATGTGCAATAAAATATCATCAGCAAATGCTGATACCTTGAAATGTGTATCTCCTATCTTAATGCCTGTCACATAAGGGTTTCTATTAATAAAAAATATAAGGTGTTCCAAATAAAAATTAAACAAAATAGGTGATAATGGGCATCCTTGTCTGGTACCACAAAAAAGCCTGAAAGGAGAAGAAATAAACTATTACAAAAGATCCTCACTGAAGGATATGAATACAACAATTTAAGCCAACCAATAAAAGAGGGAGGAAATCCAAATGTATGTACAACAGCAAAAAGAAAGTCAAGATCTACCCTATCAAAACCTTTTTCTGCATCAAGGGATATCAAAGCAAGTGGAGATTTGGCATTTCTGGATGCAGAAAAGATATGATCTAGTTTTTTAAGGTGATCTGAGACTTGTCTAGAAGAGATAAAGCCAGTTTGATCCTTACCAAACAAGGGCTCCATATGTTTTTGATTCTTTGAGCTAAGATTTGAGTTTGAATTTTAATATCATAATTTATAAGAGAAACAGGACAGTAATTATTAACATTCATTTTGAGTTTACTGGGTTTGGGAAGTAAGATAATAAGAGCTTTGAAAAGAGAAGGTTCTGAAATTACTTTGGTTTAGAATGCAAAGAAAAACTTGTTTTAGAATTGGTACCAGAGTCTCTTTAAATGTTTTATAAAATGCTGCAGTAAAACCATCCTGACCTGGTGATTTATTTATTTTTAGATTGTCTATTACCTCGTCAATTTCATGTTCAGTTACAGGAAAGATTAAACTTTGAATTTGCTCTTTTTTATAAGGGGACAGGTAAAATTATTGTTATTCTGTGTAATCTTTTTCTGAATGACCATTTTGAATGGGACCATAAAATTACTTATAAAATAATATAAATGTGTTCAAAATTTCTTTTGGAGCCATTATTACTTTATTATTGTTGGACATAATATAGTCTATGAATTTTGATTGGTTCAATTGTTTTAGTTTATTTGCCAGGATTTTACTTAATTTTTCCTCTAAATCTATGTATGTGGCTTTAGTTATAATGATTGTTAGATTGGCCACTTCTTTTGTTAATAAAAATACTTAATCTTTGAGAAACTGAAGTTCTTTATTTTCTTCCTCTGATACAGCTCCCATCTGCTTATTTTCTAGTTGACTGATTCTAGATTCTAAATTTTTTAATTTGTCTAGTTTTTGGCATTTTTGTTTAGCAGCAAATCTAATAAAATACCCCCTAATATAACATTTACACACAGTTCATACCATATCAAGTTTGTTGGAGGATTTAATATTAATCTCCCAGAAAATATTTATAGCATTATTGATAAAATTAACTAAATATATTTCTGCCTTAGCAGACTTTTATTAAGTCTCCTAATAGAATGTTTAGTATTGGGAGAGGGAAATTTTAATTGTGTATCTATTGAAGAATGATCGGATAGTGTTCTTGGCAAAATTTGAGAATTTAGAATTAAAGGTAATAAAAACTTTGTAACCAAGAAATAATCAATCCATGAGAGTGATTTATGGACTGGGGAGAAAAATGATAATTTTTTCTCTCTTGGATGTAGGGATCTCAAAGGATCTGTGAGATTACATATCTGTATTAGATATTTTAAGGCTTTATTTTCTACTTGAACTGTAAGATTTGGCATTATAGATTTATCTAAAACAGGGTCTAGCAGTATGTTCCATTCCCCCCAACATCATAATATGAGATGAAAAAGAGATTAGTAAAGTGGCCAATTGCATTAGGAAGTTAGCAGAGATAGAATTCAGGTCATATATCGAGCCCAATAGAAATTCCCTTTAGTTAATAATACCAGAAAGCAGAATACATTTTCCATTAGGGGCTGAAATAATCTTAATAGGTTTAATGTTTGTATAATTATCCAGTAAGATAGCTACTCCACCCTTAGAAGTGAATTTACTTGATCCATGGATTGTCTTATAGTTAAGTTTTTTTAAGTAAATCCAATTCAGATTGTAAAAGATGAGTTTCTTGAATAAAAATAATGTTATACATCAAGGAGCTTAGATATTGTGAAATCTGCCTCCTCTTAGTTTTTGAATGCATTCCTTTAACATTCCAAGAGGCAATTTTCCAAATTATGTCACCCATAGCAATCAAAACGGAGCCATACTATTTTACCAGAAAAGGGTGTGGCAAAATGGTGTAAGGTTGTACTACAGCAAAAGATGCTAGGATCTTTAAAGCCTCCCACCCAATAAAGATTATTAGTCCTCTCCCCATAATAGCTGAACTATACTCCCCAAAAATATAATTTATACCCCATATTCAACAATGAGATTAACATGAAGTTGGTAATATAGTGAAATAAACCCCCAGTCCTCATGACTGATCACCACAAAGAAAAAACTCAACTCATTAATTAAATTCACTTGAGCTCTAACTCCCCCCCCGCCATTCAATTATAATTATTATCACATCAAGATCAGTGCATTTAATGAAAAACAGAAGGCTATCTCATAAATAATATACTTATAAGGGAAAAAATAGAGTAAATCAGGTGAAACTAGATAGCATTCCATGATGACTGAAGTTGCTATCTGCAGGGAACCTGATGACATTAAATTAATACTGTTCATATAGTAGAGACCATATTGTATACAAGAAAGAAATGCATAACAGACTGGTATACACTAAAATGAAACCCTTGTAAGTCCTGCCAACTTAGTCATATGAGATTGTTTTATATATATATGGGGGAAAAATTATATAGTTTCATATTGGGGGGGGGGGGCCAAGACAGGCAACAAACTGTAAAAGATGTTAAAAAATATCACTGCTAGGATAGGTGAACCCTGCCTCCACTACAATAAATATTTCTTCTTAGAGAAATAATAACCTTTAAAGACTGTAAGGGAAACCGGGACTACCCCATACAGTGTATCTCAAGTTCTGAGACGTCTGCAGCTAAAGTTCACAATCCCTTTCTTTCCAGAGTGAATGTGCAAGTTAAAAGGAAGAAACAAATCAGGTTGGTTCTGGAGCCCTGTTTAACAGGACAGAATCTAGAGAAAACAAAGATCTCCAATAGGGGCACTACCTATTTAATGGAGTTAATACCCTATTTATTGGAGAATGTTTATGTTTCCAGTATTATCAGCAGACCAGGAAATCAGTCACTGATGCGGAAGTTAGAACAAAAAAGACATTTCTTATTTAGCGGGTAAATACAGAAAATGAGTAGGGCACACACTTAAAACAACTTATCTCTGTACGGCAGAACCTAAACTGACCTCTAAATAAGAGATCAATGCAAAAGATAATTAATTCTGAAAGAGAGGTTATAATTAATGGGATCCACAGACAATAGTCTCCCAAGCCCAGAAGTTTGTGAATCATTTGCACGGTTAGAGATGAAAAACTCCCAAGTGTCTTATCCTATTTAATGGGGGGGAGGGAATGGAAAAATCGGAATAAATCAGGGTGATTCAACAGAAGAGGAAAGTAAAGCCTGGGCCTACTTAGCCTGTATGGCTCTATTTAATGAGCAAAAAAGTAAAATGTCTGTAGTTAAATTACTGGCCCCTCCTAGCAACGTTGAGTCTATACAGCATTTTTATTGTAAAAACTTTTGATTGCATTTAGAAGAGGAAATTAATTTGGAATGCCAATGAATACCCATCTTGGCTAATCCCCCATGAAGCAGTCGGGTCCAAGGTTGAAGGTAGAATTCCAGTCTAACGATATAACAACATTTAATGGCCATGCTTCCCCACCTGCATATTTTAAGGCATTATCGAAACATACCCATAATGGAATTTATTACCCTATGCATTATAAACCTATAGGTAAATCTACCCTGATGCTACAAACTATAATAACGCTTACTCTGGGGTTCTAACTACCCTGTAATAAAGGTAATCCTAGAAACTCTGAATTCAAAAAGAAAAAAAAATAGCACAAAGATTGAAATATCAGTTAGTTGCAATTATATTAGTATTGACCCTTCTATAAAAGCTAAGACAGTTGCAAATAATGTAAACCCCAATCAAAGGGAGCTATCACACCATCTGTTGCAAAAATAGGGTTGCCACTAAGAGGCAATCTGAATTGTCAAAAGGCCCTGATGGGAATGAGCAGAGAAGGGGGGATGGGGGAGTGGCAGAGCTTAGTAAGGTCACAACAAAGTCATACAAATGTCATTTGATGCAGGTGCAAGGGCAGGGTGGATTGGTAGGGGGGAGGGGCCAGATTGGGGTCCTGATGTGGGGTTCTTAGGGGGTTTAAAAGGCAGTGAAGCCCTCAGGATGACCTCTTTTGCTGCAAAGTTTTATTGCATTCTCAGTACTTTGTTGCAGCAGGTTGGATTCAAGAATACCTAATAGGTAAGGCAGTGGCCTACAGGCCTGCATTGAGCCTGCTGGCCATGTGGAGACCTGGACATGGCCTGTGAGTGCCTTTAGGTTCAATCATTTGTTTAGTCTCCTAGCTGCTGCTTGCCATTTCAAGTTTGTGAGTTGCATTTCAATTCAATAATTTGTTTAGTCAGCCAGCTGCTGCTGGCCATTTTAAATGTATATTGTTTGGTAATAGATTAGAGCTTTTCTGGGGAGAGCATTTACTTGGTAGAGAAATTTGTTTCAGTCTGTGTGCTTTTGAGGTTCTGAACCAGGGAGATGGCAGCTTTCAACATGGTGAGAGCCATCGGGTGGTTTATGCCTTCATTTTCACCTGGAAGGTGAATTTTTAATGAGTCAAGGGGCAGCAGGGTATGTGGCATAAAAGGGGGGAGGCCTTTTGCTTTTATGTATTCATCAGCAGGTAAAATGGCACCGAAGAGAGCTCAGGTTTCCATTGCCAAACTAAGGGAGGAAGTGTCCAAGTTGATGGACAAAATGACAGAACTCATCGAGAGGACCAAGCAGCGGGAAGAGGAAGATGAAGAATAGGCAATGAAGAAGAGGAAGGAGAGGGAAGAGTACACAGGCAAGGGCAAGGGAGGTAAAAGGCCACAAGGAGTGGTGCCTGTCCTCTCACCTGTCCCTCTGCCAGAACTGGCATCGGCACCATCTGGACCTGGCCATAATGGGGGTAAGAGTAATGCAGATTTGTGAAATGAAGGTGAATCTGAAGGAGTATCTTGAAGGGCTGCTTGAGGATATGAGGGAAAAGGGGTTACAGAAGATGGAGAATGCACTGCAAGTGATAAAAACAGGGGGCAAGGAGGGTGTGGGGACTGGTGAGAGGCAAAAGGGAGGAATGAAGCTGTACGAGGGACCACCGGGTTTCACCCTGGGAGACCATGTTCCCTCCTCCATTAAGGAGAAGATTTGGAAATGAGAATATGTGGATATCTTTGGTCTGGTGGATGAGGATACGGCTAAGAAGTATGAGCAAAAGGAGTCAGTAGGGAGATCTGAGATGGCGGTGGTGCTAGTGGTAGTGGGGCATAAAGAGGAAGAGGCCAAGTACAAGGGGAAAAACAGAGACACGCGACAGGCGGGGTTCTTGATAAAGAGCACGCTGGTGCTAGAGAAGCAACCAGAGTTGACAATTCCCCTCCTGACATACACGGCCATCATTCGTGATGCATACAAGGCAAAACTGGGATATGGGTAGCTGAAATACAACGAGGCACTCAGGAAGTGGATGGCAGCAAAGGCGAACCTCAGGTGGGATTATACCCACTCAGAGCTGTGGGTGTGAACCTCGTCAGATCCAGTAGGTGGGCCCGTGAAGAGAAAGAAGAGTGCAACCTCTCTCCTTAGACCTGCTGGGGTTTCAACAGTGCCTCATGCACCTGGGCAAATTGCAAATTCCGGCATGTGTGCTCACGGTGCTCAGGCATGCATCCTGCGATGATCTGCAGGATGGGGGGGACCAGGATACACAGAAAGGAGGGCAAGGCCAGGACCAGTCATTTCATGGTGGAGGAGGGTTGGCAGTGGGAGGGGCAGTGGAAGCCATGGTAGGGAAGGATACAATTCCAACTATGGATAGAATTGAGGTGAGGGAGGGTGCTGGGGTTTTCTCCGGTGTGAACCCCGATATTCTTGGAGGTGGTTGAGGCCTGGACTCAGGGGTACCTGGACACAATAAAAACCATTTTCTTGTGCCAGAGTTTTAGACACGACTTCCCACTGGGTCTCGAGGGGATCAGGAGAGTGATGAGAGCACAGAACTTGGGGTCAGTGAAGGAGAGGGAGGGAGGGGGAAGTACAGAAAAAGATTCAGAAGGAGGTGCAGGCTGGGAAGATGGAGGGCCCTTTCGCTGAGCCCCCCGCCCCACCTTCCAGATATCTCTGTTGGGAGTGGTACCAAAGAAGCAGGAGGGGGAGTTTTGACTCATCCACCACCTATCTTACCCGGATGAGGCCTCAGTGAATGAAGACATCCCTGATGACTTAAGTGTGGTATCCTACATATCTTTGGACCAGGATGTGCTGATGATCAGGTTGGTCCAGGGGGCATGGTTAGTAAAGATGGACATTGCTGATGAGATCTGATGATTGGGATCTCCTGGGGTTTCAGTTCAAGGGAGGACTGTATTTCGACAAAGGTTTTCAGGAGGAGATATGGTCATAGGTGGATGGCCCACTACTTGGATAATTTTCTGATCATTGGGGGTGACAGAGCAGAGGCGGAGGGGATGTTAGCCTTTTTTAAGGAAATGTGTAGAACCACAGGTATCCTACTAGTAGAGGATAAGACTGAGGGCCCTGCATGCAAGTTGGAATTCCTGTGGATGTAGGTTGATATGGTGCAAGAATGCTTCTACCTCCAGGGGGATAAGGTGGCCAGACATAGGGGCCTGCTGGAGCAGGTAAGTGGGAGGAAGAGGGTGCCAATGGTATTGGTCCAACAACTGCTGGGGCACCTTAGTTTTTCCTGTAAGGCCATAAGCCCAGGCAGAGCTTTCAACTGGATGTTGGTGAAGATAACAGGGAAGGCAAAGATGCCACACCACTGGGTGGACATCATGAGAGAGATGTGGGAGCATTTGGGAGTATGGATGGAGTTCCTGGAAGATTGTAATGGGGTCCCATTCTGGTTGGAGGAATGGGCCTACAACACTGACCTCAAGCTGTACACCGATGCATCGGGGGTCCTGGGGATGGGGGCATATTTTAGAGGGGAATGGATTTCAGAAGCCTGGCCAAGCACATGAGGGAAGTTGGGCTTGCTAAAGGACATCATATTCCTGGAGATATTTCCCATCTTTGTGGCTTTGAAGGTGTGGGATGATAGGATGAAGGGGAAGTGCATATTTTTTTGGTGTGACAAAAAAAGGGTGGTGGAGGTGATAAATAGATGGAGGGGTTATGGCCATGGTGGGCAGGGTTATGCAGCAGCTGGTTTTGTTGGGGCTGCAGCTGAATTTGTCATTTAATGTGCAGTACATTGAAGGCATTCAGAATGACATTACTGACAGTTTTTCCCGTTTATTATTAAGCAGGTTACAGGAGTTACCTCCACGAATAGCAGTACACAGGACCAGCATTCCAGACCAGCTGTGGGAGATTGGAAAGGGAAAGCTAGATGGCTGTGCCAAAGTCGTGGTCAGCCAACATGCTGAAAGCATATGAAGGAGTGTGTGTGGCTTTCCAGGAGTTCCAAGTTAGTGAGAGATTGGAGACAGCCAAGCCGGTCACAGAGGATCAGGTAAAGCAGTATATGGTTAAGCGATGGGGAGGGGGATGGCCCACACCACCATGTGGGTTCAGCTTTCAGGGATAGGTTGTGTCTAAAAGGATAGAGGGTGGGCGGACACAACCACAGGCAGGGCCATGAGACAGATGCTCCTGGGTTGGCAGAAAGGCTATGGGGTGGAGGAGTGATAAGAGGAGGCCCATAGCAGGGCAACTGCTTAGGAGGGTGTTAGAGGTCCTACAGCATGTATGCATTCCAGCGAAGGAGGCTTGTCTGTTCTAGGCTGTTTTTGCAGTCATGGCTAGGGGGGCTTTCGGGATCAGTGAGATGGTAGCCCTGAGGAAGTCAGATGGGCAGGGTAATCTACAGGCAAGGGAGGTCAGTTTTGTATGAGACATGGTGGTAGTGCATCTGTTCAGGTCAAAATCCAATCAGCTGGGAAAGGGTGTGGCTGTGGTGCTGCAGTGGCAGGAGAGGTGTGTGTTGTTAAGAAATTAGAGGAGTACCAGAAAACCCGGGGAGAATGCCTGGGTGCCTGTTTCCTGCACAGGACGGGAGCCCAGTGATGGGTTTCCAGGTTGGGGGGGGTCCTTAAGAAGGCACTAAGGTTTGTCGGGGAGGATCCAGATAGTTTTGCTCTCCACTCTTTCCGGATCGGGGCAGCCTCAGAGGCCACAAGGTGGGGCACGTCAGAACAGGTGGTGAAGTAGGTGGGACAGTGGTGGTCCAGCTGCTACAAGACGTATGTAAGGTACTGATGATAATGGTTATCCTGTTTTTCCCCTTTACCTGGCAGGAGGACTGCAGAGGCACATCTGAATTGTGGTGCACTACTTTATTTATTGGGCTGAGATGTTTGCAGCAACCAGAATTGGTGGGACACAGCTGTGGGAGGATTTGGAACATGCAAAAGTTCATTGAAAGGGGATACGGGGCATGAGATGGGCCCAGTTGTTGCCACTATTGGAGGAGCTCAGGGTCCATTGGAGCAGAATGGATATGCAAATCATACACTTGGAGGGAAATAATAGCAGCAGATTTGGAAAGGGTGAAGGGGTGGTGGCTGGGTGTGGTGATCCGCTCTTCCGAGATTTCCTCCCAAAGGGTGTGGTGGCAGGTCAGAGAGGTCAGGTCAGTGGAGAAGGGGAGGAAGTGGCTCAACAGGAAGGTGGCCAGGGTAGTGATTGAAATGGGGGGTGTATATAAAACACAGGGGTATTTCTTTCAAAGTTCCTGAAGTATATAGGTCTGGCAGGGTCCACTTATCAGAGTTCGGCATGTGCTTGTTCCTGAGACCCTTAATAGACCTGGTAGGTGAAGTAGAAAGGAGGGGTCTTAGGTACTATCCCTCAAGGGTGGAGCCCCATCTTCCAATGGCAGGCTGGAGATGGGTCAGTGGAAGGAAAGGGAGGGAGCAAGATATGGAAGAGAGGGGTAGGCAGAAGGGGAGGCGGGTGAGGCACGGACTGGGTCAATGGCACCCAGGTAGATTTAAAAGGGAGGGGAGGGATAGACTGGGGTCAGATCTTAGTGTCTGGACCAAAGAGGAGGAGGTCCTGGTAACCTGGTATTAATGATGGTATGGGGGGACAGATTTTGGTGTCTGGACCTGGAAAGAAAGAAGCAGAAGAAGAGGAGGATCAAGAAGGAAGATCAAATGACAGAAAAGAATGAACTGTTTAAGAATGTATTTGGACTGGAACAGTGAAATGCCAAGTGTGAAAATGAGATGTAAATATTAAATGTGTGGTTTTTAATAAACTGTTGCCAACGAGTATCCAAGATAGCTGGTGTGCAGGGTTTTCATTCCCAGATGGGATCTGATAACAACTACTGGAACTTTCTAAAAAAGAAAGTTTAGAGGCATCAACCTTATAATACTGAAGAAATTTCAAAAATCAAAACAAGCTTAAGAGTTGACGAAACAAGCTTATAAATACTGAAATGTTTTAAAATGATACTTAAAAAGCTGCTTAACTCCATAAATTAAACAAGCTGTAACTGACCAAACCAAAGGGTATATAAAGTGCGTAATCCGCTTCTTCAAAAAGAGAAAAACACTGAGCAAGAAAGAAGGTCCTCTCTGGATGAATTTAGTCAATGTAGACAATAGTGAACTCCAAATGAAAAAAAAAAAAAACTTTATATAAAAGTCAGATTAATCTAACCATTCACAGAACTCCTTGACCCTTCAGCCTTTCTTAAAAAGATCTGGAATCAGTTTTTCCAGCTGGGCTTGTGCATGATCAGGTGACTCAAATGAAACAGATTTATTGTCTTTTGAAATACTCAGCTTTGCTGGGTATATCATTCTAAATTTTATTCCAGCTGATAAGTTTGTTGATGATAGGGGTAAAAGATTTTCTTCTGTGTCTCTTTTCCTGAGGTAAGTCCTGAGAAACATGAATTCTAGTTCCGCCGCAGGGCATGTTTTTAGATTCGATAGCCATCTTTAGTATGTGAACTCTGTACAAGTAGTTCAAAAATTTTAATATGAAAGGCCTCAGGAATCCCCTTTGTTCTGGTGAGGACTTAGAGCTCTATGCGCCCTTTCTATAATGTAGGATACATTGTTTGGGGATCTACCTGCTATGTTTTCATACTCAACCTGCACAAAATGAACTGAATCAGACCCTTCTGAGGACTCTGGTAGATTGTAGATCACAATGTTGTTTCTTCCTGATCTACCCTCCAGGTCCTCAAGCTTTTGTTGTAATTTTTTATGTCTCTGTCTAATTGCCCATAACTGGAGGTCAGCCTTGCCCCTCCAGTCGTCTAGTGATGAAATTCGAGTTTCAGCATCTGAGATGCGGACTGAAATTTTTTCAGTTATACTCCTGATGGTTTTGGAGTCTTCGGCCAGTTGGTTAATTGCCTGCTTCAGTTCCTGCATTTCAGCAAAATATGTTTCTTCTGTCAAAATATTACCAGGATTTGTTGTAGCCGATCCTTTATCCTGAATTTGTTTTTATTTTTTAGGGCCTCCGACTCTGTTTGGAGTTGGCGGCGGGCTGTGGTTTATTAGATTACACATATCAACATCCATTTTTAGATGAAGTTTATCAGAAAAAGCTTCTGAGCTGGATACACTACACTCCTAAAGGTAATTCTGCAAGCAGGATAGTAGAATGACTGCCTTGATGGATTAAGTTAGATGATATTTCAATGCTGGGTGCAAGAGCTCTCCAGGGAACATCCTACCAATGCAGACTCATCACCGGAAGTGATGATCACATTTTTTTTTAGTCTTCAGGTTCTTTGCCATTGAGGAAGCAGCCTTCACAGTCTTCAAGACTGGAATCACCAGATGAAAATTCACTCTCCATTAATGCTTCATCCACATCAATGGTGCAATACAATTTTCTACAGCCGACTCTGCCAACAACACCTTCCTCTTCATCTTCACTGTTATGTTGTGGTATGACAAGGGACATGATTCTCTTGTGTGGAATGTGTGCCTCATTCATTTAAATAAATGTTATTATACCAACATTGTTGGGTGAGAGATTATGCACCTGTCCTGCACAATGGCACCTGCCAAACTGAAAACATGTTCCACACTGACATTCATAGCAACTGAGGTTAGTGCTAGCCACTCATTGGTCTTGCCACTCCACTATGGCAGGAGCTCATTGGCAATGGCAAGGAGCTTTGTGTCTGCCAAATACAGATCTGCCATGCTTTGCGCTGCTCACAGTCATGTAGCCTCATCAGTCTCCTCCTCTTCATTTTCTCCATATCTGCAACTCCCACCTGACTTAAAACATCCCAAATGGGATTTGGCATTTTCCCCTTTTAAGTGGTATGCTTTTTCAGTCCCTTTCCCATGTGAAGGGGAGGTGGTAGCAACACCCGGTCTCTGTGCAGTACTCTGTTGTGCCTATCCTCCATGTGTACATAGTAGCATCTGTGCCCTGCTTACCCATCTTATCAGAATATTGGTCAACCTTTGTATCTGCTGGGGCCCACGTTTACAGTGTGGGTCAAACATTGTGGCAATACCAATCTCTTCAGATTGCAGAATGCTAGAAATGTGTGTATTACAGTCTAGGACGTGTAGCATGTGTTCAATTAAGGCACAGTTACAATATCACCACCTGCCTCCAGCTGTTGCTGCAAATTCAGCAGTGTCTGCCTCAGCACATGTAGAAGTAGGATTTTGTGCCACTGTTCTGTTGTGAGACTCATGGATCCTCTAGCACTGTCACAACTTGCATGTACTAGCAGGTACTCAGAAACTACTTTATACTGCTTGTATAACCGTACAAGCATGTACAGCATGGCACTCCATCTGGTGACAACATCCATCTTCATATGGTGTTGAGGCAGTTTGTTCAGTATCTGCAGCTGACAAAGCTAGTCACGGGCCTTCCTGGAATGGGCAAAGTGAACACAAATGTGAAGGGCCATGGTCAAAATGACCTTGATATCTGTATGGCTGAGAAACCTCTGCACAACCAGATTATGGCAGTGTGCAGGCATGGTGCCCTCCCAAATCCCCATCACTAATGCATTTTATGACATTCGTGCCATTACCACTAGAAATGAAACCAGTTTTCAGAGAATGGGGGTGGAGCCACTCATCAATCTCAGTGAGGAGCACTTGCAGCATTTTCTCACAACTGTGCGATCCAGATACACTTTTCATTGACAGTGTGGCATTCTGGCTAAGACCCTGAATGTTGCTACCACCACAGTTATGCCGAGTGAAATTTTCCCCACTCTCAGAGTCAAAGCGTACCCCAGGTACTGTACATGTGCCCAGTGTGCTGTAATGCACAAGTACGAGCTACCAGCTGTTGACAACTGGTCCACGTAGCCATGCTGAGATGTATGTATGGTGAGGCTGAATGTTTCAGGGCATAGTTTACCATATCTAACACTGTCCCATAGTGTTCTGGAATGGCACGTTTTGCAAAGTACGTCCTTGATGGAATCTGCCATTTGGGATAGGCACATGTCATGAACCTCCAAAATCCCACATTCTCTACAAAAGAGAATGTCAGTAGATCCAGATCAAGCATTTCTGCAGCTGCTGCACTTAGCTCACATGCAGTAGCATGATTGGGAGAGAACTTAGGTTGCCACTGAAACATGCTATGCAGTGTAGGCTGGACTGTTCTTGTGGTTGGTATGTCAAACAGCTGGACTCGTTGCTGTGGCAGCATTGGTGGGGTGGTCTTTGCCTCATGGGGATTCCTAATCATATGTGCTGCTGCATGACTGACACCAGTGCCTTTGTGGAATATCTGCATTGACATACCTGTGCTCTTCTGACTTGGCATGGTAGTAGAGCTGCTCTGCCCACTACTTAGCAAACCAACATAATCCTCCTCATCCTCCACTATATAGATCTTCTCCCTGGCCCCCTGTCCACCTCATCTATTGCCCTGTCTCTTCTGTCTGCCTTGCCTGATGATGGTGAAGAACAGGAACCACCTGCATTGGCTTCCTTCTGGTGTTGATGCCAGCATACTGGGTGCCTCTTTTCAAGTGTGTATGTTGCCCCCCCCGTGCCTAGGTGGCTGCGCTTCTTACCCCTACTGATTCATGCATGTCACAGCTAAGAAATAGCAACTGTCTCATTAGCTGGGTCAAGTATATAGAAATCCCATACTAGGGATTCCTTCTCCCTTGTTTTAGTATATATATATGTGAACAATCTTCCACAATTTATAAAACACAGTGAAATAAGAATGTATGCTGATGATATAGTGCTGGTTGCATCAGCAGAGAATTTGGATAAATTAGGAAACCAACTACAAGAAGTTATGCAGCAATTGGAAAAGTGGCTGGTTAGTTCAGGCCTACTTCTTAATACAAAAATAACACAATGTATAGTATTTAAGTGAGGCTGTATTAAGAAGAGAAGGTATGAACTACGAATTAAACTGGGTGAAGGTACCTTGATTGAAAATGTGGTTAACTACAGGTACTTAGGTGTACAGGTGGATTCCAGCCTAACATATGCAGAGCATGTTCTTTCACAAGCTGAAAAAGTGAATCAAAGATTGGGGCCACTACAAAGGGTGATTGGTTGTCTGTGTCTTGAATCTAGGGAGAAATGGGTTAGACAATTACTTATTCCAGTATTGGGACATGGTTTCATTTTATACATACATTCTACTAAAAAGTATTAAATAAAATAAACCAAACTTATTACAGATTGGGCAAATTTATTACCAAAAGCAGGTATAGGACACATCATTGTGAAATATGTAATAAACTGAATTGGATTCATCCAAATGAACAAAGAACTTACATTTGATTTACATTATGTTATAGGATTTTAATGGGTAAACCTAGACACTTTTTGATGAACTTTGTTTCAACAGAACCTATTAACGGTCCGAGAATTCATATAAGAGCATCAAGAAACAGAATACCCATGCAGAGATCATTTAATACATTGGGTGACATAACTTTAAAAATTAATGTTGCATCCTTCTGGAATACATTGCCTTATGAGCTGAAGATCATTAATAGCTTGCACATCTTCAAGGTGAAGTTCCATGTATACTTGAAATCAAATTGCACTTGTTAAATAATTGTTTTATTGTTAATAGTTTTGTTTCTTATTTGTGTGATATGTATTGTCTACATTTGTAATAACACAGGACTTTGTTGAAACTGGGATTTATATCCTAACAAATGTTTTCCTGTATAAAAATTAATTTGATCAAATCAGAAATCAAATCAAATCAAACATGATGCCAGAACAGCCAGACAGAAGGGGTAGAAACTGATGTTTTTTAGGATGCAGAAGGGGTAGAAATTGGTGTTTTGGGGGATGGCTGCAGAAAAACAGGAATGGGGGGGCTTTAGTGGTTGGATCACTATTGCACACAACATCCCCTGCACCATCTGTATTACCGTCCTTATGCTTTTTCAAGTCAGGCTCCCATAGGGGATCAGACACATCATCATCATCAGCACAGCTACTGCTGTCCTCCTCCTCCTCCACCACAGGTTTGTCCTCCTCAACCTCATTGTCTCCAGGCTCTCTGACCCTCACATCATGATCATGAGAAGTATGACCCATTTTTTGCAAGTCTCCCTCCTCAGCCAATGGATCCACACTATAAGGCTTAGACTCTGCACCACCACCACCAGTTCCCATGTGGACACAAATAACTGGCTCCTCAATCACTGTTTCTTGATTGCTGTCACTGATACTGCCTTTGTCATGTGTCAAATCTTCCAACATCATGGCTGCCACAGATGAGGCAGAGAAAAATTTGGATACACTAAAGCCACCACTACAAATTACTCCTGTGCTAGCACCAGCCCTGGACTCCATAGTACTGTCTGCTGCCACTCCAACTGACATTTTATTTTGTAATTCCAGCACCACTGTTTGGCCTGACAGATTAGGAACTCTTCTTTGGTTCCACCACAGCACCTCTCCCTTTAATTAACCTTCTCTTCCCGGTCATTCTTGTCTGCTATGTAACGTGATTCTTTTAACACTGCACAAGGATTTCAAAAAACAGGGGTACCATGTCAACAGTGACAGAACCTTTATTTTTAATACACAAAAAATGGATTTGAAACAACAGGGGTACCATGGAAACAGTGAGATAACCAGTATTTATAATATACAGCACAGGGATTTGAACAACTGGGGTACTATGCCAATAGTGACAGACCTTTATTTATTATACACAGCACAGGGATTACAAACAATGGTTCTGTTAAGCCACATCAACATTAAATTTGTCAATCAGCATTACAGCAATGGCACAATGCCAATAGTCAGCACTGTGCCATCAGGAACAGAAGGTGTTTTTTGTGGGGGGATTGGCCCCACACACCCCACATTTTAGATTATCAACTCTGAGTCAGAGTTGTTTCGTGGATGGGGCAAAAACACGGAAGACAGCAGTGTCAGCAATACCACAGATTGTTACAGCAAACTGCAGATTTTGTTGCTGTAATGGTCTTCGCTGTATTGTCATCACTGTGTGAATGGTATACCACAAACAAAATGGGTACCATGCCAACAGTGAAAGAATGCTTATTTATAATGCACAGCATAGGGATTTCAAAGTACGGGGGAACCATGCCAACAGTGACAGAACTCCTATTTATAAAATACAGAACAGAGAGTTGAACAACAGGGGTACTGTGCCAACAGTGACAGAACCCTTATTTATAATACACAGTACAGGGATTTGAACAACAGGGAACCATGCCAACAGTGGTAGAACCCTTTTATTTTTCAATACTACCCGGGGGGATTACAATGGTGGGGGTTCTTCTTACTCCAAACAGTGACAGAATACTTCTTTTTTATGTTGGCTCGCTCATGCGCAGCCAAAATATTGCTGTAGCAGCAGATTTGGAGGCGCTGTCACTGTTGGGCGAATGCAGAGCATGCATCAGTAGGTGCGTCCCTCATTCACCAATAAGCCTGCATGCCAGAGCCACACTATGCATACATAATGTGGCGAGCACATCTAAGGAAAGGTCCGCTGCAATGTGAGCAAAGCTCGTCATACGCAGCAGACCTCCCAATGAGCTTTCCCTGGTGAGAAAAAACATTTAACATGGTGGCACACTGCCTGCCATAATGCCAACTTCAGAGGTGCCCAATCCTCCTGTCGGCATGCCCTGCCAAAATGTATGTGCTGATGGGGGAGCCCACTCTCCGTTGGCATAATGCCCCCCCAGTTTTGTTGTGTGCTGATGGGGGTGCCCGATCCCCAGTCAGCTACAACATCCCTCCAAAACACTTAGGTGGCATGCTAGGAGCCCACCCCAGCATGCCAAATCCCCTGAAAAATAAAAATCGTCCCATAATGTTTTTTTCTTTTTTTTAACCCTGTAAAAAAAGAAAATGGTCCCTCGCTGTCTCCCTGCCCCCTTCCCTCAACCTGTGACCACCCTCTGTGCACCCTGCCTCCCCACACCTCCCTCACCCCATACTTATCTAAGGAGCCCAGTGCGATGATCTTCAGTGGACCGGGAACACGTCCGCACCCTTCAAAGCCGACCACGAACTGAAGATATGCTGATAAGCTGTATAATGGCATAAATAGGGGGTTTTCAATTTTGGTGCATATCTCAGGCATTTTTTTGTAATGTTTGCTCCAAATTTTCAACATGGGGTTATTGGGACCCCTCCTCATGAATTCAGTCACTGAAATTGTGTTATTTGGTCCTGAAAGGTGATTTTGCAATCACTGGGCAGAATCACCTTTTGGGACCAAGTAACGAAACGACAGTACCACTGTTCATGAGAGGGGCTCTCAAAAAGCCTATATTGCAAATTTTGTGAAACAAATCCCAAAAATGGCTGTTTTATGAGCTTGCATTGTGCTGTTTTCAATCACGATCGTAACTTTGTGAATTTCTAATATTTTCATTCCATATTTTCAAAATAGGCATTTTTTTACACCTCCTGATGAACAGTGCAGCTGTCATTTTACATATCCTAGTAGAAATGTGTTTTCACACGTCCAGCGCAGAATAGCACAGTCACTGTGCAAAATCAGTTTTTGGGATAGTTTGAGGAAATGATGGTGACACAGCTCATGAGCAGAGGTCCTAAAATGCCTATGTTGAAAATTTGGTGCTGAAACTCCATAAAATGACTATGTTACAAACTTGCGTTGTGCAGTTTTCCACACACCCTTGTAACTTCGCAAATTTGCAATATTTCCATGCCAGATTTTCAACACTGGCATTTTTTCACACCTCCTTATGAACAGTACAGCATTACAGCATTTGTCATTTTTCACGTTCTGCCCAAAATGTGTTTCCGCACCTATGGCGCACAGTGGCATGGTCGCTGTGGGAAATCAACTTTTGGGACAGATTCACAAAATCACAGCACCACTGTTCATAAGGGGAGGTCCCAAATTGAAAATGTGGCTAACAAACTCCCCAAAATTATTGGGTTACAGACGTGTGTTGCACAGTTTATATGCATGCTCATGACTTCACCAATTTTTCATATTTTCACTCCGATTTTCAACTTTGCCATTCTTTTATGCCTCCTCATAAACAATACAGATGTCATTTTCCTCATCCTGCCCAAAATGTGTTTTCATCCCTATGTCGCCAAATGGCATAGCCATTGTGCAAAACCACCTTTCAGCTAACAAACTGATTGTGCTGATTTTCATGAGGTGGGCTCACAAAAAAGCCCATGTTGAAAATTTGGAGTGAAAATACCAACACATGTCTATGGTGTTAGGGTTTCCAACTGTAGTACCCCACCCTGTAGAGACTGACAGGCATTGGTTGTGTGACTTGGGATCATCAGCTGTAATGCCCATGCCATTCCACCCCCACCCCCACCCTGCAGCCAGTGGCAAGCATCATGGTGTGCCTTGCACTGTTCAGCCACAAAGTTCACCCCATTCTCCTATACTGCATCCACCTCAGCATATTTCCTTATGGAATGGGGTAAGTATAATGCCCAAAGACCCCAAAGCACACCACAACACTTGTCAGTGTCTACAGGGTAGGGTGAGGTACAATGCCATGAGTCTTATAGCTGATGACCCAAAGGCAGACCCCGATGCCTGTCAGTATCTACAGAGTGGGGGTGGGGTTGGCATCACTTCTCAATACTTCACTACCATTACTATTATGCATCTCTAACTCCAGCACTTCCAATGCCAATGCCAGTGAGACAACATTCAGCATTGACAAATGCTTGTTTTAATACATGACACATGGATTTCAGATAACAGGGGTACTGTGCCAACAGTGAAAGAACCCTTATTTATAATATACAGCACAGGGATTTCAAAAATGCAGGCGTACAATGCTAGCAGTGACACAACCTTTATTTATAATACACAGCACAGGGATTTGAACAACGGGTACCATGCCAACAGTTACAGAACCCTTATTTATAATATACAGCACAGGGATTTCAAACAACAGGGGTACCATGTCAGCAGTGACAGAATCCTTATTTTATAATACACAGTACAGGGAATGGAACAACAGGGCTTCCATGACACTGCCAAAAGTGACAGAATCCTTTTGGTTTTCTACACTGCACAAGGCAGATTACAAATGCAAGGATCCCAGCTTAAGAACTTTCCACCATTACTTGCTGCTACCATCCCCTACACAAACCACTATTTCACTCTCAAAATTGAAACCACTACTGAAAAGTACAGAATCACAGATTATCTTAAGTAAAACTCATAAATCTGGGATCACAGGGTAGTCCTGTACAATTGAGGAGTACTTTGGACTCCAAAAAATATGTTTTTGAAATTCTTTTTAATGTTTTATTTATTCTGGAAAAGTATATGGTCTTCACTTTGTTCTCTCTCTCTCACAACCTTACACTTAGGGATGACCTTCTCGGTTTCATATAGGCTGTTAAGCATCATGTGAGCTCCTCTAAGCAACTTGTGACCTCCAATCCATTGCTACAGTGCAAACTTCACCTTGGAGACCAGCTTTGCTGGTGAAGTTATGGCTCAATGAATCAATGGAGTTTAATCTTGGTGCGTAACTCCACCAGTGAAGTTTACCTTAACTTTTTCCATGACATCACCAAGGAAGGCAAAGTTTAAACTTTTGTAGGGTAGAAAACTTCATGGATTGATGTGAATCTATGAATTATTCCATGAAACAATTTTTTCCCACTTCGCACACCTCTATTGGTGAACGATATGCAAGTATAATGTACGTTCCATAAAAAGTTGGAGTACAAGAACATGGTGGTACTTATGGACAATGTGAATTACAGAGTAGTCTTGTCATAGGTGATGCAAGAGGTAAACTAGCTAGGAGTTTGGTAACTTAATGTGAATGAAGTGTAACTGAAGGTGGTACCTTCTATTGGGTTTAAAGCTGAAGTAGATGTGGTGCGTGAGTCTGGGTGTTGGGTTTCACAATCTTCTGATGTGCATTTTTACATGCAGAACCTTTGCCATGAGCCAAGTAAAATTGCAAACACTTCAGAAAGGAAGGTGTTCGCTGTTATGGGATGCCAAATTGGGTCACATGATTAGTGGCATCAGATTTTCATAAGGTGTTTGCACAAGGTGGTTAGGAATGATTCTCACTGGATATCAGTGACATATTGAGACACATCATGCAGTTCTGTATCTAGCTCTTATTGTTACCAAGGTATGACATGAATTAGAGTTTATGAAGCAGGACAAAGAAGAATCACCATTCCATGCTTGCTGAGATGTGTTGTGATCTAAACATGTGATCTGGTGATTATATAAGATCTGTAGGTGTCATGATCAGCACTATCAAGTTCCTTTTATGAGGACTACAATTGCCCATAACTGGACAATACAACACAAGTTCAAGTTTGCATTTCAGCATTTTCATAATTAGTTGAGTACCTAGAGGCCAGTGGGGCACAGAACCCAAAGCAGCATGGATTCACAGCAGGAAGGTCATGTCAGACAAATCTAATCGATTTCTTTGACTGGGTGGCCAAAGTAATAGATCAGGGAAGGGCTGTGGATATGGCCTACCTAGATTTTAGCAAGGCATTTGACACAGTTCCGCACAAAAGATTAATAATCAAGTTAGCCAGCCTGGGAGTGGGTCCCAGGCTGGTGGCCTGGGTAGCAAACTGGCTGCACAACAGGACACAGAAGGTAATAGTGAATGAAACACATTCTGAAGAAAGGGGGGTTACCAGTGGAGTACCTCAGGGCTCAGTACTGGGTCCAGTCCTCTTTAACGTCTTTATAGGTGACATTGTGGAGGGTCTAGAAGGAAATGTATGCCTCTTTGCAGATGACACAAAGATCTGTCACAGAGTTGATACACAAGGGGGGGTAGAAAGGATGAGAAGGGACTTGGCAAGGTTAGAGGAATGGTCAGACATATGGCAACTTAGATTCAATGCAAAGAAGTGCAAAGTAATGCACCTGGGAAATAAAAAATCCATGAGAAGAGTACACAATAGCAGGAGGTACTAACGACAACAATAATGGAAAGGGATCTGGGTGTAGTCATATCAGATGACCTAAAGGTGGTAAGCAATGTGAGAAGTCAGTAAGGAGAGTCAGGAGATACTGGAATGCATAGGAGGGCATCACAAGTAGAAAAAGGAAGTGGTTATCCCTCTGTACAGACAGTTGGCTAGACCCCATCTGGAGTACTTCTGCAGTTTTGAGACCTCATCTATGCAAGGACATAGGCAGGATGGAAGCAGTCCAGAAGAGGGCAACTAAAATGGTGCAGGGTCTACATCAGAAACCATATGAAGAGAGACTGAGAGCTTAATATGTATACCCTTGATGAAAGGAGGCACGGGGGACATGATAGAAACTTTAAGTACCTCAAGGAATCAACAAAGTCCAGGAGGGTAGCATCTTTCAGAAAAGAGATGTGTAAGAACAAGGGGCACAATTTAAAGTTAGAGGGGGATGACTCAGGGGTAATGTGAGGAAATTCTTTTTCACGGAGAGAGTGGTGGACGCATGGAACTGCCTTCCTGGAGAGGTTGTGGGGTCTAAAACAGTGGGGGAATTCAAACATGCATGGGACAGACATAAGGCAAATATAGTGGGGTTTGCAGGAAGTAGGCTGTTGGTTAACTAGAATCTGCAGCTTATCCAATAGGTAGGGAAATGGGCAGACTGGGTGGGCCAAGTGGTCCTTATCTGCCATCAAAGTCTATGTTTCTATGTTTCTAGTTAATCAAAACATGGGTATAGCCGACTTTGTAATACAATCATATTCACCATCTTCACCTATGAACAAGACTGTAAGAAAGCCACCAGCGTTGAGTTCCTTTTTCAAAGCTCATATGTAATGCAAAGAGTAATTTACATATCAGGGCAAACACTGACTGTGATATCTGGGAGACACATATTTTAAAATAGTAGATAAGAATTACCTGATGAAATGCTCACTATTGAATGACATACTAACAATTGTTTTGAAGATATTGTTGAGAACTTACTGTAGGTGTTTGGAACTTTGACTTGCTTCATGACTGGTGAACCACACCTGGCCTTAGAAAATGATATGCTCCATTTTAAGTACAAGGATCCAAGCCTGGAGCTATGGATGAATTTACATTGGAGTGGAAAGCTGTTGTCATCAATCTTAAGTAAAAGTATGCAAAAGGTGAAAGATGTGTTCTTAGTGATTCACTGTTGTGTTTGAAATTATTATCTATAGACACAGTTGCATCACTCCCCGTATTTCAATACTATTAAGAGAACAGTTTAATATTTTCTCTTCTGACTTAAACCTCTGAATTAAAAATAAATTTATATTTGCATGACATTCAAATCCCAGATTGATACGGTATTTGAAACATATACTCTAATAACACAGCTCCATCAGCCCCTTAATTTCAGTATTACTGTGATAAATTTTTTAAAACTACTTCTTAACACAAAATCATAAAAAAAATGACAATCTGCATGAAATTTAGATCCCACCTTAGTAAATAAATTTTGATGCAATCTCATAAACAATTTTTCCTTATTCCTTATATTCAGTATTACCGCTAAATCAATATAATTATTTATTTAATTATTGAAATGTCTCACCAGGAGGGCACACTGAACAACAAGTTGCTCATCTCATGGTGTGACCTGGGGGGAAGGGTTACATAAGGTTGTGAAGGATGATCAGTTACAATAGTATGTGGGTAGTACAAACAATACAACATTGTAAGATTGTTCAACAATTGGAACACAAGGTATTGTACAATAAACAGTAGTGGAACATTGGGTAGATTATAATACATGTCTAAAATCTTACAAAAGAACATATAAACATACAAAACAGTAATAATGCGATAGAACCATTTATAGTACATGAGTGTACCAGGAGCAGGCTCGAGGTAGTATGCAAGTTCTGTTGGAGTAAACAGGATGGGGTTAGGTTGTGCACACTGGTGACCCAGAAGGGCAGGTGAAGAAGAGAGGGGGAGAGGCAAGAACTGAATATGAGGAAAAGGGGTAGCCATTTCCTGATTTCCTCCTTCAGGATGTTGAGAACCCTGCCGGGGAGGTCATGGTAGAAAGGCAGAAACTGGGGATAGGTATTAAGGTGAGTTAAAGCAGGAACAGCTGAGGGAAAGGTAATTGTGTAGGGCAGAGGTAAGGGAGGAGTTGGAGGAGGAGTGTCATATTTCAGAGGGAGGGAATTCCAGATTTGGGGGAAACGATGGATGAAACCAGTCTGACATATGAGGGTGGAGTGGTGTGGGACCATCAAGGTGCGGGTATCATTTGATCTAAGAGAGTGGGTGGAGGAGGTGGATTGGAGAGAGAGGATGAGAGATAGGAAGGGAGCCCCCCAAACCAGAATTTGGAGATTAGTTTGGCATAGTGAGAGATGCATCTGTGAGATAGTGGAAGGAAGGTTAGAGAGTGAAAGAGTTCACTGTGGTGTGAGTGGGAAGGGGAGTCAATAGCAAAGTGCAGAAGGAGTTAAAAAGAGTGTCCAACTTGGTGATGGAAGATTTGGGAGCAGCACCAAAGACAATGTCACAGTAGTTAAAGATGGAGAGTATCATCTTCTGGACAATTTTGTGCCTCGAAGTCAGCGGGATGCAACTACAATTCCTTTACAGAGCACCAAGCTTGGGGCATAGTTTCTTCAGGATAGCATTGATATGCATAGAGAAGTTGAGGTGCTGATCCAGCCAAACTCCCAGATATCTAAATGAGGAGGTGTCCTCCAAGATGGTCCCATAAAGGGTGTGGATGGTGGGTAGAGTCGAGAGCCTAGAGAATGTCTGCCTGGTGCCAAAGGTCATTGAGACTGTTTTCTTGGTGTTTAGAAAAAGCTGGTGAGAAGCACACCAGAGCTGAACTTGGTTGAAGTCATGCTGTCAGCTGGTTTGCAAAGCAGCAGGGTTTTTGCCAGAACTGTACAAAACAGTATTGTCAGCATACATGTGGCTAGAAGAGGATGGGCAGGCTGTGTGAAGATCATTAAGGAAAATGGAGAAGAGTAGGGGACCAAGCACTGATCCCTGAGGGACACCAGTGTTGATGAGGAGTGGAGGGGAGATGGAATCAAGGATTCACATCGACTGGGTCCTGCCAGTGAAGTAGGATTTAAACCAGTTGGTGGCTAATGGAGCAAGGCTAGCTGAGAAGAGTGAATCAAGAAGCAGGGGATGGGAAACAGTGTTGAAAGCTTTGGCTAGGTCGACAAAGATGGCTGAGGTGATCAGGCCATTGTCCATCCCTGAAAGAATGGAATCAGTAAGCCTGAGGAGGGAGGTGGTTATTGAGTGGCTCTTCCAAAAACTAGATTGGAAGGGAGTGAAGAAGAAGGAATCAGAGAGGAAGGATGATAGTTGAGAGAGAACTAAATGTTCTTGAAGTTTGGCAAGGGTAGGAAGGAGGGAAATGGGGCAGTAGTTGCCAGGAGTGGATGTGTCACCACCCTTTGGGAGAGGAAGGACTACAGTGTGTATCCAGGATGAGGGTACTTTGGGCTAAAATAAAGGACAGGTTAAGGATTAGGGAGATAGGATAAGCAATTGCAGGAGCAGAAAGGTAGAGACGTTTAGGATCAAGCTCATCTGGTGAGGAGCCTTTAGAGGGGTTGAGGGATAGGAGAGCATTAAGAGCTTCATTAGAGGAGATAGTAGAAAAGGAAAATGGGGGAGGTATAGGCACTGGCTTAGGTGAATGGCTGAAGTTAGTAGGTGGCAATGGGGAGAGGGAATTTAGAAGAGACGTGGCGCACGAGGTGTAGTAGGCATTAAACTAATTGGCCATGGAGCCAGGGTTGGAAACTAGGGAGTTATTTATTTTGAGAACTGGAGAGGGAGGGGGAGAGGGGGGAGAGAATAGGGCATGAACTACTCTCCAGAATTTAGATGGAGAATTAGTGTTAGTCAAGAATGAGGAACGGGGAATGAGGAATAATAACTGGTGCCCAATTTTTTCCTACAAATAGCTTGTTGATATTCACTGCAATAACCCATGGGTTATTACAGTGAACACATGTTCTATCCATCAAACTCAAGTGCTCTCTTATTTGCTCTCATCCTGTGTATGGGTGGGGGCAGAACACTTCCTCAAAGATAGTGGCTCCAAATCTTCTCATTAGTGAGAGGCTACAACAGCAACACTCCTCACCTTCGCAAAACATTTTTTTATCTATCTGGTTGATCCTGCCTATAAATAAAAACCAAAACCCTTATCTGGTTGATCCTGTGCTTCTCTTCTCCAGCTTCAGGAGATGCAGACTATGAGCAGGTATGAGTGCATGCGGTAAGTGCAATCACAATCCCATGCTAAGTTAACTTAATAAAATAAATAAACAAAACAAAAAAACTGTAACTGCAGAAAGCACGGAGGGTAGACATAGAGAATGTGTGTGTGTGTGTGTGTGTGATTGCCACATAGGACCAGAGGAATCGAGCTGGACAAAAATTTGTCACCAGATATTGTAAAAAGTAAAAGACGGGGAACTGTGTGAAATGAGAATTTAATGTACACCCTCAATGCGGGATGCTGTAATAGACCCCTCGGGCTTTCACCTCTGGGTTTATGTATCATCCCACACCTCAGGTGTGCATTAAATCCTCTTATAAAATGGGTAAAAGAAATCCTTCACCCTGATTGGTCAAAAGGCGTGTCCTTACCTGTCAACAAACTGAAATGTGGCATTACTTTCCTAATACCTTAACCTCCATGGGTGAAAGGGCAGCAATATCATTGAGCAACTGATATCTTCCATCAGTCCCTCTGCAACCAGAACTTATCTTCCATCACAAACATTGTTGCTACCTTTATACTGTAAAAAACCTTCTACTGGGCCCTAAAAATAAAACTACCTTAAATAAAAAATAAAACAAATTAATTAAACGTTGTTTCCCTACACTCTCCTTACACACATAAACAAATTAGAAACATAGAGGATAATGTATGGTCCTCTATCGGTAACCGGTCTGTTAACTGTCAAGAGGTTGCCAGGGTGACCCTGTAAACCTCGAGAGCGAAGCTCGAGAGGTTTATGTCGCCATGGCAACCTCAAGATGGTTAACAGTGACTGGTTGCCAATAGAGGAACCATACATTATTTTTTATAGTGTATGGTCCCTCCTAAAAAGTGAAACAGCTGCTTGCTTTTTGAAAAATAGTCACCACCGCGGCCGTTCAGTCCTTCCCTAACCGTTGCATTCATCCGTCGGTTCCCCGTGTGAAAAAAGGCACGCACATGCGCAGACCGATCGCTGTTGTTACCTATCGATCTGACATAGCATCGCTAGGTTAACAACATCTACATCACATCAATAGGTTAACAACCTTAGGAAATGATGATTTCCTAATGTTAACAGCGTTCTACCATACATTATATTAAGCATTGTTTATAGTTTTCATTATAATTGTTTCTTTACTAACAGTGAAAAATCCCTCTTCTGTCTTTACCTGCTCATCAGGGGAAATCTCTTTTGCTTGCCTTGACAGTGAGATAATTGAGTCACTGGCTCTAAAACAGGCCTTTGTTGCCTGTGTGTACAGTATGTTGGGAAGAGTAACACTCTACCAGCAGAACTGAGCAGAATTTTGAATCCCTGTATTCCATGGTAAACATTCCATGATAAACATTCTGTGTCTTGAATCAGGGAAAAATAGAAAAAAAAAAAACAGGATGAAGGAAGTAAACAATACAGTAATACTTTATAAACAAAAAGAAAAGGTGGGAAACACAGTTGCAGAGGCAGACCCAAACTGCTCAAATAATACTTGCTGTCCCTCCAACTCACTGGTTTAGCATTTTTCAGTGAGTTGCTGTTCAATCAATTTTACCACTCCTCCACCCAAGTCTGGGGACTATTTTATCACCATATTTAAATAAAATAGCATACTATTATTACATCTTTAATAATGCGTCCAGAGTTTTGTTTGATTGTTAAAGAAATAGCTGTTACCAGTTTTATAAGAGCAATAAGATACTTCAGGGTGTGGGTTGTTGATCAATAAGAGCACTAACCAGCTGCTGTAGTCACTCGGCCCAAGCACCCTGTGACTAACAACGCACCTAAGGGCATGCTATTATCAATCAACAACCCACACCCTGTCATGTCTTATTGCTTTCATATCACACACTTCCCCATCATTTATTCTATACATAACAACTCTCCTGACTGAAATCCCTAAGTTTCAGAAGAAAAAAATGACAATTTACATGGAAATCTGACCCAGAACAGAAAATAACTTTGAATTTATTCTCCAAACAAATGGTACCAAGATTGCCTACATTTGGTACAAATTAGATATTAGTGTAATAACTAACTGTACTGTCTGAAAGATCTAACTTCAGAAAGAAAAAATGGACATTTGTATGACATCGGTACATATAGTTTGATGCAGTCTCCAAAGCAGTTTTTCCTTGTTCTCTACATTTAGAATTACTGACATCAATGTACTAACTACTTTTCTGAATAGGAAACCTAAATTTAAGGGAAACAAAATGGAAATTTGCATGGAAACCAGATCCCAGAATTGAACATTACTGTTAATTTATTCACCAAAAACATGGTTCCATGGTTGCTTACAGCTTATATTACTTAGATATCAGTGTAATAACTAATTGTACTGTCTGAAATACCTACATTCTGAAAAAGAAAATGTGGACATCGGAATGGAATTCTGATCCCACATCTTCTAAACAGTGGTCCATTGTTCACCATATTTGGTATTACTGCTAAGCCAGTATAATAGCTACTTTCCTGACTGAAACACCTAAGATTCAGAAAAAAATTATAATTTGCATAGAAATCTGATCACAAATGGGAACATAACTTTGAATTTAATCTTCCAACACATGATACCACAATTGCCTACATTTGATATTATTTAGATATTAGGATAATAACTAACTGTACTGTTTGAAACACCTAACTTCAGAAAAAAAAAATTGGACATCTGCATGAATTTCTGATCTTCCATCGGTACATACATTTTGATGCAGTCTCCAATTCAGTGTTCCCTTGTTCTCTTCATTTGAATTACTGTCAGATCAATGTAATAACTTATATTCTGACTGAAACCCTTACATTTAAGAAATATGAGAATTTGCATGAAGATCTGAAGAGAAGAATGGAACATAACTGTTAATTTAGTCTCCAAACACATGGTTCCATAGTTGCCTACAGTTGATATTACTTAGATATCAGTGTAATAACTAATTTTACTGTCTGAAATATCTAAAGTCTAAAAAAGAAAAAGTTTGGACATTTGTATGGAATTCTGATCCCATGTCGGTGCAGACATTTTCATGCAGTCTCCTACACAATTTTCTCTTGTTCCCTATATTTGGTATTACTGATAAATCAGTATATAACTATTAGTGTTCTGACTGAAACACATATGTTTCAGAAGAAAAAAATGTGAATTTGCGTGGAAATCTGATCACAGAAGGGAACATAACTTTGAATTTATTCTTCAGACTCATGGTGCCATGATTGCCTACATTTGATAGTAACTAGATATTAGTGTAATAACTAACTGTACTGTCTGAAACACCTAAAGTCAAAAAGAAATTGAACATTTGCATGAAATTACGATCTAGAAATGTGTGAAAACTATGAATTTTATTCCGCAAAATATTTCGTGAAAATTGCGTGTGTCATGAAATATTTCACAGCTACAAAATGTGAAATTCCACTGGCAAAATCATGACTTTTGCTTGTAAACATGCAGAATTTTGCCACTCTCCAGCGAAATTCTGCCGCTCGAGGGCGAATTTCCTCATTTTGCAGGCAAATTCTCAATTTCACCAGTGGAATTTCACATTTCATACCCGAAAAATTCATCCACGAAATCCTTGAATTTCATGAAATGTTTTGCATGATGAAGTTTGCGATTTCACTGGAATTTCGTTGGCAAAATGTATTTTCCAGACATCTCTATTCTGATC
Organism: Neoceratodus forsteri; assembly: GCA_016271365.2. Classification (NCBI taxonomy): domain Eukaryota; kingdom Metazoa; phylum Chordata; order Ceratodontiformes; family Ceratodontidae; genus Neoceratodus; species Neoceratodus forsteri. The sequence goes on from CM057456.1 coordinate 118,931,442, forward strand.
CCACCTCGGTACATACATTTTGATGCAGTCTCCAAACAGTATTCCCTTGTTCTCTATATTTGGATACCAACAGATCAATGTAATAACTATTTTTCTTACTGAAACCCTTAATTTCAGGAAAGAAAAATTTAGCAGTTTGCATGAATTTCTGATCCCAGATCAGAACATTACTAGTACAGTAGTCTGTTCTAAAAAAAATGTAGTAAGATCATTCCCGTTTGATCAGTACTTTTCAGAGAACAATGTAATAACAACTTTTTGACCAAAACCACTGAAGTTTAAAAAAGAGGTGGACATTTACATGTAATTAAAATCCTGGATAAGGTAATTATCTAATTGTGATCTGTATGTAATCTGATTACCTTGCTTCCATGCTGCAATAAAATAAATGTACACTCATAGGCGGCCCACCAGTGAAGCGGTAGCGCAATTGCCTGTAATGCCGGGAATCTGGGTTCAGGAATGGGCCTGAGTTGTTGGAAGGCTAGCCAGGGGGAGGAGGTCTGAGCATCCGAGGGACTGCCTGTCTCCTCCTTAGGGTGGGGGGTATGACTCGGTGCATTCTTGACCTCTGGCGGTGGCCGAAGGTACAGCTTGCCCGAGTTTGTTCCATGAGGAAGCATGACAGATGTTGGCATTAGCCTTGGTGTTAGTGAACATCACGCCTCCAGGAAGGACATACAAAGCAAAATATTCAGCCCCAGTGTGACACCAATGAGAAGGTCTGATATGGCCTCACCCACCTGCGCCATGCCCACAAAGAGACTCCAATGAGATTTAAGGTAAGTGGAGCTTAGAGTCTGGCCCTGTCACATCCCCTCCTGGGGAGTAAGCCAAGGCTCCATGGGGAGTCCTTGGGGGGTAGTGGTGTCCAGTGAGAAAGATGAGTATCAACGCTGGTGTGAGATGGGACTTAAACACCAATTACAAAAAAAAAGAAATGTACACTCTTTGATGTGAAAAATATTACTACTTTGTGAAATGTCTCAAGTTTTGATGTCTGCTCTGATGAAGACAGCCTCGGGATATCTTTACACAGCAAAGAATTCTATACTGTGGAGAGTAATTCCTCATGTGGTTTACTTCCTGTGAGTGGATACATAGAAACAAAGAATTTTTCAGCAGAAAAGGACCTAAAGGCCCACCTAGTCTGCCCCAATGTACTATCTACATGCTAGACAGTCAGCTATAATTTTATTTGATTATTCAACCCCCTTTTCCCAGAATCCCCCTGTGCCTGTCCCAGGTGTTCTTGAATCCTGTCACTATCTTTACCCCTACCACCTCCCTTGGAAGTCTATTCCACCTCTCCACCATCCTCTTTGTGAAGTAATACTTTCTAATGTTATTCCTCAACCTCACCTCTTCTATCTGCATGTCATGCTTCCTAGTTCTTGAATACTTTTTCAGCTGGAAGATGCCTGATATTCTGTTTATGCACAGAATGTCCAAAGAAACAGCCCTCCAGGCAAATTAACTGCCAACAAAAAGAATTCACAGCATGTGCAAATTTATTGAAGACAAACACGGCCATACAGAAGACTCCAGCACTTCGGCACATGCTGTGACTTCTTTTTGTTGCCAATTAATTTGTCTGGAGTGCTGGTTCTTTGGACTTTCTGTGCTTTGTTTTGGCCTTGCCACTATCTGCCAGCACCCATCCCCAGTGTTAGCAAAGTGTACCTTTGGATTTGTACTCTGTTTATGCCCCTGATTTACTTGAAGGTCTCAATCATGTCCCCCTTTTCCCTTTCCCTTCTCTGTTCAAGGGAGTACATGTTTAGGTCCTTCAGCCTATCTTCATATGACAGATGGCTAAGACCCCACACCATTTTTGTTGCCTTCATCTGGACCCTCTCCACCCTATCCATGTCTTTCTTGAAGTATGGCCTCCAGAACTTGACCCCATACTCCAGATGTGGTCTCACCAACTGCTTGTACAAGGGTAGGACCACCTCCCTCTTCCTGTTCATGATCTCACTACCAATGCATCCCAGTATTCTGCTTGCTCTTGCCACTGTCCTCTCACATTGTATTGCCACCTTGAGATCCTGGAAGATGATTATGCCTAAGTCACTTTCCTGCTCTAAAGCCTGTAGTACCTGTCCCCCCATCCTGTACTCCACCCTCTGATTTTTGTACCCCAAGCGCATGACTTTACCTTTCATTGTATTACAGCACAACTGCCACTCTTTGACCACTCCTCTAGTTTGTGTAGATCACTAAGCATTTTATCCACCCCCTTCAATGTGTCCACTTTATTGAAAATCTTAGTATCATCTGGGAATAGACATATCTTGCCCTCTAGACCCTCTGCAATTTCTCCTATAAAGATGTTGAACAAGACTGGTCCCAATACCAATCCCTGTGGCACCCCACTAGTCACCCTTCCCTCCCTTGATGATGTCTCATTTACAATTGCCCTTTGCCTTCTCCCCTCCAACCAATTTTTCACTTAGCCCACCACCACTGGCCCCCGCTGTAGGCATCTCATCTTGTTCAGGGGTCTTCTGTGTGCCACAGTACCAAATGCCTTGCAAAGTCCTAGATATGCCACATCTACTGCCCCCCCGATCAACTACCCTGGTCACCCAATCAAAGAACTCTGTCAAGTGCACTTGACATGATCTCCCTTCCGTGAACCCATGCTGATCATCTTGCAGACCATTTGCTTCCAGATAGCTTATAATCCTTGACTTTAGTAGTTTCTCCATTAGCTTTCCTACCACCATTGTTAAGCTAACAAGCCTATAGTTACTGATGTCCTCTTTACTTCCACCCTTGTGGTGATGTACTATGTCTGCCCTTTTCCAGTCTTCAAGAAACATCTCTGCCACTAAAGAGCTGTTGAAAAGGCTAGTCAGTACCTCCCTGAGCTCCCTCATCACCCTGGGGTGTGCCTCATCTGGTCCCATGGCTATGTTCACTCTCAGCCCTGCCAACCCTTTAAGAACTTCAAATGTCAATTTTGCCTTGTACATATGTAAATATTTGTATACCTGTTTCGTTCATAAATCTTTGTATTTGTGTTCAATCAGTACCATGTCTTTTGTGTAAAACTGTAACCTTATATTGTTAAGACCAATCAGGTCCATCTTGTAAATGAGCTATGCTCAATGATGCTCGCCTGAATAAATAAAGATTTTGATTGATTGATTGATTGAACTTCCTCTGTCTAGAATGGACTGGTGTCCACCCCTTTACCAAGCATCCTTTTCTCCATAAACCTGTTTGCCTCTCCTCTCACCCTCCACCATGCATACAGAACAGAAATAGCTATTTAGCTTGTCTGCCTTCTCCCAGTCCCCCTCTACCATCTCCCCCTTTATCTCTCAGCCTAACTACCCCCCCGACTTCCTCTGCTTGCTCACATAACTGTAAAAGGTCTTTTCCCCCACCATTGACTAAGTTAGCAATATTCTCTTCTGTCTTTGCCTTCACTCTCCTAACCTCTATCCCCACCTTCCTTTGCTTTTCCTGGTACAAGGCTGTTTCCTCCTCACTCTGCATCTGTTTGTACTTCCTGAATGCAGCCCTCTTAGTCCTGATCTTATCGGCTACCTCCCTGTTGAACCATAGCGGCTTACTTTTTCTCCTATTCTTGCCAACATGACTAACACAGAGGCTTGTGTCCTATATTATGGCCACATTTATTGCTACCCATTTTTACTCCACCCCTACCAGGTTTCATACCCCTGCAAGTGCTCTTTGAATACCGTCACCCATCTTCTTAAAGTCCACTCACCTAAAGCCTAGGACCTTCACCTTAGGCTGTATTCCCATTGCAGCAGTTTTTATCATAAACCAGATGGTATTATGATCACTTGCCCTGAGAATCTCTCCCACTGATAACCCCTCCACCCTATTGCCATGGGTTAAAATCAGATCTAGTATTACTTCCTCCCTAGTGGGTTCCCTGACTAACTGTCTCATAAGTGCCCCCTGTAGACAGTCTATAATATCCCTTCTTCTGACCGAGGCCACTGTTGGAATGCTTCATTCAGCATCTGACATTACCTATCAGCAGCACCTCCCCTTTGTTTGCCATCCTCTCTATTTCAAACACCATGGCATCATCTACGTCCCCTTTCTGCATTGGTGGTCTGTATATTACCCCTGCACACATGACGTCCTCTTTTTCTGTCTCTAGGGAGACCCAAAGAGCTTTGCTCCCCCAATTGTCTGGTACTTCTGTAGACTTTATGTGATCCCCCTTTTCCTGCCCTCCCTGTCCCTCCTAAGTAGAACATACCCCAATACTACAGTGTCACAGTCCTGGCCCTTGTAACCCCATGTCTCCATAATTGCTATGATGTCTAGGTCTAAGATAAAAACAAACAAAACAAATAGTATTTAATAAGAATATGTACACTCTACTTTTGTTGTCAACCAAAGAAATGTCTCAATAACTTATTCATAGTGCATGACTATTTTCACATCTCGAGTTTGATGCACAATAACTCTAAATGAGCCATGATATGCCCGAGATGGTAAAAGTAACAAACTTACTAATTGGAATCAGAGTTTAGCAAGTGTAATTGATATATGATAATGACATTGGTTTATGAACTTACTCTAATATCTTTATGAAGGCAATTGTCATAAGGAAAGGTAGAATTTTGAAATAATTTATCATTCTCTCTAATACACTTTCTGTCTTCAAGATGACCATTGTTACATTCAGGGTAGACATCACCCTGTCCGCTATGCTTGTTGAAGACATGGTTACTGATCAATCACCATTTAGCTTCAACTATTTCACCATCTCTGTTGCTGCTGCTAGAGCACCAGTATGGGTGATTGCTTATTGACTTTACCCATTCACCCACAGTTTTTCAGTCCTTCCATTTCCCTTTAACTTCCAGGTTTATTTTTTTACACCTGCAGTGAAAATTCATGATAAAATGTTGTGAGTACCTTAAAGTTGTGGATTTGAGCTGCACTGACTAACATGTTACATTGATTCCATATACATTTGGCATCATGCCAAACATAAGACCAGTGCTGGACTTCACATTCATTGTCTTGTTTATGTTTCTTCACTGAAACATGCCTATCAGTAGTTAGACTTTCAATTTTCACTTCTGCTGACCTTATCTTTGTCATATACTATCTTAATCTTCCAGCTCCATGCAATTCAAATTCTTGATCTCATTGCTCTACATAAGATTCAGATTGGTACAATTTATGTAATTGTATGCATTTGTTAGAATGTACATCCCATTATTGTTAAAAAGGTAATACTGTACCTGAACTAGATGCAAATCAACAATTTTGGAGCATACCAAGTCCATCACAGAGTAAGACCCACATTTTGGTGTGTGTCCCAGGGAACAACACCATGCCTCCTAAACTAACAATATTATTTGGAAATGATTTGAGAAGGGTACCTTATCAATTAAACCATAACCAACGTACAGCTGAAATCAATTAGTAAGATTGCATAAGATTATATGTTCCTATCAATATGTTAGAAATTTTAAGCTGTTTGAAGAAATTTGATGTTTTTATTGCTCTACCTCCCGAAAAAATGTAACTTGCCAATAGAAGGTATCCAATTTGTAGCGTTCCAGGCTGAGGTTGATTCATTCATATCATATTGTTACCATTCTCACAGGATTATACAAATATTGCTATTGTTCCAATACCTTGATGTATAAATACACAACAGTACCCTAAGTATGCAGGCAAATTCCCAATAAGATCAGTAAAGCACTCTCTAACACAATATATTTTGGTTCATTTTCAGTATCATGCTCTGAAGGTAACTCACACTGAAATTGAGAAACATTTTTCCATTAACATATCACACAAAACATTAATAATATATTAGAATAAAAAGTATATCACTATATATTTAAGTTTGCATACTTCTCTGTATTTGTTTCTTAGCAGACATTGTCACTATCAGTATCTGAAGAATTTTTCCAGTCAGGGTCACTATTCTGATCATCTCCACATTCCAATTCAGAATTCCCTGATATGTTTTCAGGTTTTATATTGACAGCAGTTGTTTCTTTTAATAGTCCACACTGTATACAAGCTGACTTCACGGCACAAGGTTTAATGTCCACTTGCACACCACGCTCAATCATGAATGGGGTTGTCTGTGCCCCACGGCTTTTTTTAATTCTTCCCAAACAATGTGATGAATGTTTCAAAGTTTGACAACTCTTTTCAGAGTATACCTGAAAAAGTAGATGCAGCATATGCATTTGTCTGTATTAAGTAGTCTTATAGCATGACACAATTAATGCAGGTGACTGGATATATATGAAGCCTGTAACTCAGCATTGCAATGAGAACAAGGAAGCAGAGTCAACTGAAACATACCCATTCATGCAATATGCTTCATAACTGACACACAAAGGTTTGGGTTAGTGGACACACACACACACACACACACACACACTACTTGTATTAAGAACAACACCCATACAACACCCCCCCCCCACACACGCACATATTCACATGAAGACAGCACTGTGTAGAGAACCAGATATGACTCTCCCCTCCTTGGACGGTTACCTTATGGGATGACAGGGAGCTTGCATACAGTATACAATTTTGGATAGAATTATATAATTTATCATACTGAATCCTATCTGAAATTATATATTGTGCATTCATATGACACAGTTATAGCCAATACTTGTTAAATATTACATTGACACTTATGTTCTCTTTTCATTAGATACAATAATACAGTGACCCTTGCAAGACTATCCATTTGAGTTGAAGCATTGCATGAATGTGATATTTTTTCAAGCATATTATCATGATATTGATGAATGATTTCTTTGAATGCATCTACTTCACTGGTTGAGATTGACACTTTAAGTGCCTAATTTTTTGGTGCATCAGACAGCAACCAAAGGGCATGGGATTAAATTGTCACAGTCAAAGCCATGCACATCAAGAATGCCAGACGCAAATCAATGTACAGCAAAATAACAACAGCACAACATGCCGACCAGGAAAGAAAAGCACACGACAGAGGAATACCTTTATTTTTGTGGGGGGCTTCACCCCCCCACAATCCCCAAAATATAAATATCTAACTCTGAGGGGGTGTGGACTTAGGGAACACAAGTTGGGAGAGGGAAAGTTGTGTTTGAAAAAAAGGAAAATGCATTGCAAAGGTACCTGGGGTGAACAAACCAGATCCCCAATGCCTCCAGGTGCCAGTGCTCTAGCCACTTCACCACAGGAGTGGCTCTGCCAGGTATTGTACTGGCAGTGTACTTCACACTCTTCAATGTGAAACTACAGCAACATGGGCAGCAGTTATTACTGCATGCTCAGAAGCCCCTGTTGCTGTAGTTCCTCTCGAGGTTTCTCATACACATTTTTTCATGCACTATTCAGGCAGTGCTATATTGACCCGGTAGCGACAGAATGGAATGCAGTTCAGCAATGGGCAACAGTGTTACTAAAGTAATCAAGTCAATTACTAAGTATATTGCATTTCATCATGCAGTGTCATAGCAAATTAAGAAAGAAAACGCAAACATTACCTCAAATCGTTGGATTTTCTCTAATATTTTGCTGTGATGTCTCTTTGATTCCTTTCAATGGCAATACAATTGTTGGGACTGAACCCTTCTTCAAATACCAGTGTCTTGGTTGAAACTCAGTGCTGTCAAGGGCACTAGGGTGTATTTGAAATTGATCGGGCTCGAAATGGTCAGAACAAAGTACGCAATGATTAGCAAGGGACCAGTGATCCCTCTTTACAGCACTTACTGCATTTGTCAGTGTCTATCACTGAGAAACTGGTAAAAGCTGCAACCACTTGACAGGTCATTCTTACATCCTAAGGCTGAACAATAAGGCACTGTGAGTTATTAGTAGTTTATGCAAAAAAATAACAACTGCTAAGATAGAAAAAAAAGTCAAGTCAGAAATAAGCTGTGCAGACATAAAATACAGAAAAAAAATCCCATTTCAATATATTCAACCTACAACATAGAAACATGACAAAAATCAACCTGTATTTCACCACCATACACTATAGACTTATAAACAAGCATACAAAGGTTAATTGCAATGATGATTGAGTTTGACATCACCCAACTCTGAGCACCCATCCCATGAGGGTATTTTCCTCAAACCATACTGCCTAGTGACATCACACATCAAATGTGCAGCTGTCCATAAATGTATCTCAACCATTGATGCCCAAGGGCACACCCTCACTCAATCATCGGGCAGTGTTCTACATTAATATGATTTCAAGATAAACGTGATTGTGGTACTATACTACTGCAGGTGCTGGGAGTGGATGCCACTAAACACCAGAAAGATAGGTGGACTTTATGGGATGGGTGGTCAGCTGTGTTTGAGCATCAATAGACGCCAGGGTGAGTAGAGATAATCTTATGTGTTAGGTGCAGGGAGATTTGTCAGTGTGCCACTCTACGCTAGGGAGATATGTAGTCTTAAAAGATGAAAGATCATGTGTGTGGGTGTCAGTAGACACAAGAGTGAGATATACTCTCATATGACAGTGGCTGAGGTACTGTGGAGTACCAGTGGATGCCAAGGAGGTAGGTAGTCATATGAGATGGATGGGTCTACTGAAAACTAATGAGATAGATACTGACAATTGACAAGAATTATAGGGGGTGGGACAGTGACAATGAACACAGTAAGATAGATACAGTATATGTACAGGACTGGTGAAACAGTGGTTTAGGGTAGCACTGGATCTAGTGAGATAGATACTTTTACCACATTCTTGATTTGGGTGTGGTGTGCTGGTGAAAGGTACAATAGATGATAGTGTTCTACCGGATGGGCATTCAGATTGTGTATGGTGCCGCTACACACAAGGGATATCAAATTTCTAGTGTCACGTGTTTTGGAGAGAGGGGTTCAATGTTCTCCATGGAATCGTAATCCTATTATGAAATGAGTGGCATGGTGAATAATGATGGCTATTGCTCCTGACCTGCAACCAAGCTGTCATGACGAATGAGGAGGTAGAGGTGACTGTGGAACAGCCTGCAAGCAATAGGTGGTGAGTGTGTGGGCTTAGTGGTAGTGTGTTTTGACTGTTGTAATAATCATAATAATTAGACTCTGTATGCCATTGTCTCAAACCTTTGAAAATGTAGATGTGCTTACATGCAGGAATGGAACCCTGAATTTGCATGTGAGTATGATAATAGTAGAAAATGGGCCTTACCGTTTGTGGCACATGATCCAAGGGCATCTGTATATAGCTCTCCCACCAAGAAAATACCTCGGACTCAGATAGCAGTGGCACAAATTACATTTGCATCAAAAACCAAACTTTTCAATATATGTCTACAGATATCAATATTAAACAGAAGTGGATGTGGCGATATGGCCAGACCCACTGGTGCAATGGTAGCAATTCTGTTTGTGACACCGATGAGAGGAATTCTGAAAGATAACTTGGGTTGTCAGTTCTTAGGCTGATGGTAGAGAAATAAGTATCTATAGCAGTGCTCACATGGTTGAAGAGGGGAGAGGCTTGACAGAGCTTGTTATTTGCCTGGTCCCTAGTGGAAGCCGTGAGAAAGGCAATCTGGGTAAACACATAATAGGGACTTTGCAGGCATCAACACATGTCTCACATGCATTTGTGGCATGCAGTATGACATAATTTTATGCAGTGCCTCCCATGTGACCAGCAAGAACTGGAACAGCCACCAGCATGATGACGCCAAGCACCCACGTACTGTGCACATGACCAGCTGGGCATGAAACCAAAACAGTATGTATTGCATGGGGGTGGTTAAGGAATCCCACTGACATCACTGGAAGGGGATGGCCAAGCACCAATGGAAGAATGCAGCAACAATTCCTGGTGGGCATTGATGTGATGATGTTGGTGGACTCATGCTGATAGAGGACAAGTGGGGAGGAAATAAATTGATGTGGGGATGTGATATCTGTGAGTGGGAGAGATTCAATAAATGATTGCAATACATAAATAAAAGTACCAAAAAAATAGAAACTTTTAAATAATCATTCCTGTTTGTAAGTAATGAACCAATAGGTAATATATATCATCCAGATCCACCATACGCCATCAGAAAATGAAATGAATGACTACGAACAATGGAAATGGCTTTTTGTTACAGAAAGTGTTTATTTCTGTATATAATCAGATGACACACATTATATTGTAACATGGCAAAAACTAACAGACGGAAATAACAAACAGTGATTGAAGCAACCACAATATGTGACCACTGAGCAACCATGGATTAATTCTCCTCATTAATCCATGGTTGCCATTGGGAGTGTGCTAATGAAGTAATAAGACAACGGGCAGAGCAGCATAAGTTTCAACATGTTTTGTGTGTGTAGGTCAACCTATAGGTGGTGCTGCTCCATATTTCCTCCCACCCACCCATCCGGGGGAACTTGGGGTTCCTACTGCATACAGTAACCGGCAGCATGGTATCCCATGGCAATGAAGTCCTGCAGTTGTTTGCATTCTGTCCCTGTACACAAAAAATGCTGCAGAAATAGTGCAACCGCCATGAAGCACTCACTGTACCCACCGAGTTAGCAAATAACTGTGAAACAGAAATAAAGTACATGTAATGGGGTGATCACAAAGAAATCTCCACACTTACCTGCAGTACTATAGAGAGGTGGTAGTCCTGCAAAAGTTTTCCAGAAGATGTCCCTTGTAGAGATTGTACTGCCAGACAAGTGAAGTGAGTGGTGGAGTGGCAGGGGAATCAGATGCAGCTTGGGAGAGACATGTGGATTGGAGTTTGCATCGCAGGACTAGAAAAGTGATTGGTGGAATGGTAGAGTTATCGGATGCAATTTGGAACAGATGGGAACTGCATTCCCTTGTACAGATTGTATGGCAATAGAGCTAGAGCAAGCGTTGGCATGGCAGAGTTATCAGCAGCATATAGGGAGAGACACGAGAATGGTAGGGGTGAGTGCATCACACTCCAAAAATCTGAACAACATATACAACAGCAGAAAATCATTGAGAAAGCCAAAATAATGTACCTGTTTTCTGGCAAAATGACACCTTCATGTTTTCTTCCCATTCACTACCGCATTATGGGTAAACTACAAACATTTGCATGTATGTGCTTTCTAAATTTCAGAGATATGCAAATTGTCATAGGTTACCCATAATACAGCACTGAATGGAAAGAAAAAAGGAATCTGGCAAGTGAACAGTTTTTTGTACATTCCTTTTGCCTTTCTGTGTGTTGTTCAAGAAAACATAATGCTGCAAACTGTGTAAAAAATGCACTCACCATGTAAATGTATACAGAATATACAACGTATATGCACACAGTTGTACATCTATGTACTGTAGGCAGTAAAATGTTAGCAGCTGAGCACCATAAATACTTTCGTAAATCAATATCATGATTTTCTGATTCTGTAGCAGTCACATGAGTGAAAGCAGTCTTTGGCCTTCGCTTGCCATGTCACAAGCTCATTAAACCACTCCAGAGCATGGTTCTACTGTGGAATTAATTCATGGCTGGGTGGTTGGAGGCACTCGTGCCCCAAACCTCGCCCAACCATGGATTAATTCCACAGTACAACCATGCTGTGTCGTACTTTAATGCTTACCTGTCACACACTGAGTGAGTCATCTCTATCTGGTAGACTGCTGTCACCCAAAGGAGCAGCTCAATCACACACAAAAATAGTTTTGCACTCAAAAAACATTTTTATGATCGCACATACACTGCCTGACATTTGACAGCAAAAAGGGATCCCATACAGATAAGTTGCAGTACATGCAGAGTACACACAGGGGCTCTGTCATCCCAATTGCATACAGCATTTTGTAACATGCAAAAAAGAAACAAATACCATATGTACAAAACCAGTTGTCAATCCAACTCTGTTAGGAATGTGCTACATAATGCAATGTGCTGCCAGAAAGCATATGGAAGTGGAGTAGCAATCTGTTTTTTTCTTGGATATCTAGCCACAACCTAGAAAATCATTACATTTTCCAGATGTCAATAGTAAAATTCCTCATGCTGCAGCACTGTGCTGTGGTGCCATTCAGAGGCAAGGAAAGAATAACTTTTGACTCCTGCACTGCATTTTATAACTGTGTGACAGGCTAATCCCTTTGACACAGGATCGTAAACCATGATCTCCTAACAGATATACTGAATACCAACAAGAACAAAATCACAATAAATAAACTGAACCACTGCATAAACATGGTGTGTCAATTGAATTATAGCATTTAGTCAGCACAGTCAATAAATTACATTCGGATAAGTTAGCCAGTTTTACTGAGATTACCTAGCTGTCAAATCCTCTTAGAGGTCATGGAGTTCTGTCAGCCCCAACTAGGAGAGAGAGAAAAATAACTCTAAAAAGAACAAACAACACACCACTTTCAAAAGTTACACAAAGTTTAGTTAAGTAATTTATTTAACTATAATTAACCCAAGATATTGTGAATGGAATACCTGAAGATTTATCTTGGACACAGATAATTAGACCACACATTATAACAGTTACTTATTTCTGTATCTGACATCATTGCATCTGATCATGAATATTGAAGCCTAGGTGTGATTTCTCTCTTGGATTGGCAGACTCAAGTTAAGGTGTAATTAACAAAACCCATATATTTGTGTAACAGTAAATTCTAACAAAGGAAAACTTGTCATAGTACAGATAACCAAAACTAACAATTTATTATTCCTGTCTATTCCTCAATTCCTTTAAATGTTAGTCACATGTAACTTACAGCTGAGACTTGCAATATAGAATCAAGTGTCCAAAAGACATATTCAGTTCAGGTTGTGAGTTTTCCCTTAGATTAACTGGCTATGTTGAAGTGTTGAAAGTCACATCCATATTGTGACAGTAGGATAGGAAGAAAAGGGTGAACATATTTTAATACAAGTAATCACCACAAACCATGTATTGTTCTCACTAGGTCCTTCAAGTGTATATCAGATTTATTAACTGCATGCAACCCAGCGGGGACATGTTGCCTATACTGCATCAGACCATTCTTATCATATACATGGGTGTCTTATGTGACTGTGTATCCAGCTATCTTCATCCTAAACTTGGTGGGGGGGGAGAGGAGGAGGAGGAGGAGGGGGAATAGTGATCTACCTGCTGGACTCCAGTGTTCTAGTCCTGGCTGCCAGCAATTAGTGGGGTAAATGAGGAGTTCTCCAAGACTGAAGATATCTCTGGAGTAAATATTGGGGCACATAATGTCCCTGTGATATATTGCAGAATTTAGAAGTGAGATATGGTGCCAAGAACATTACATATTTTTATTTCTTTTTTATTTATCAAGTCTAGGATTACAAACAGCTTTGAGCCTTGGCTCTTTTACAAAGGTTCCAGTCAGAGAAATACTAATTATGGAGAACATCAAGACAGACATTACAACAATGTGGACATTGCAAACAAAGTACAGATTAATACAATTCAAGGGTAGCATTGTAGCAAGACAGCTAGTGGCATTTGTCAGAGAAAATAGACAACAGATGAGAAGTGCCAGAGTCATAGGGAGAGGGAAGAGGGGAGGGAGGGAAGGAGAAGGAATGTAGGAAGGGTGGTGAGAGGGTGAAAAGTGCAGCATTGAGTATACCAAAATGTGAGGGTAGAATCCAGTGAGGAGGGGAAGGGGGACCTCTAGAGCAGGAAGGGAAGTGGAGAAACAAGGTTAAGTTGGGCAGTCAGAGGTGCTGTTGGTAGTGAGATAGTCCCCGGATGTATGTGTCTGATTTGTTGTTAGTGCTATAAGGCATTTTCTCAAAGCAATGTCTTATATATGTCTAACTCTTTATGTCCCTCTGCCCATATGTTCCCCCACCACCTATCTGATTTTAACTCTATGAAGTCTTTCACTGTTAAACATTATGAAATTTACCCAATTTGTACTGCTCTGCTTACCTGTATGTATGTTCTGCTTACCTGTATGTTATTTTCTACCCCCGGGTCGCCCCTGAAAAGGGACCTCCGGGGTCCAGTGGGCCTACCTGGTCAACAAAATTCAATAAATAATAAATAAAGCTGGCCATCAATTTGTGAATCCTTTGTCAAGCAAAGCATCTCCAAATGACCTAGCATTTTTAGTGCTAAATACTCTGCAAGGGAAACAATATCCTGCATTTGCTTGAATTGAGTATTCTAACCAATTGATTAAACTAGAGGGGCACGTGCGCACAGGATGAGAAATGGCAGCCTGAAACTTTGCTCTGCCAAGTTGAGTTAAAAATCTATTTCTTAAAGGCTATATTTGGGGTTTGGACAGCTAAACTTCATCTTTCTAGAGAAAGGGACCCTGGTCCATTAATAGGGTGAACTCTGCTTTTAATTTTAGTAGAATTACCTTTTTCTGCCAGCGTCATGATCTGGAAAAGTGCTGCCGAGCTCTCTTCAGGAAGACTTGTTGCAGTGGGCCTTGAGGACATTTCACACATATGGGCAATGCTACAAGCCTTAACTATGGACATTCCCAATATCAAGGTTAATGTTTATCAGTCAAAAGAACATTTTGAGGTGGTGGAACAGTGGATTGCGGAGAAGTGCTCTCCTGTATGTGGGTGAAGTTTGACACCAGATATGCAAACTGGATCTCTTTCCTCGAGTACCAATTACAACAGGCATGGGACAAGAGTGAGGATTTTGAGAACCAGTGCAACAAAACAATTTATGGACCATTGGAGTCCCCGAGGGCTCTGAGGGCCCCAACATGATAGAATTTCTTCAGGAGATGATATCTCAGACTTTAGATTATTATTGGGACTTGCTCCTGGAGTTTGAGCATGCCCATGGGTCGTTCGGACCTCCCTCTGCAAGGGTTATGCACCCCATCCCATCTTAGCCTATTTACTGTGGTTTTCTATTATAGAGCTGATCCTAAATTTGGCATGGGAGAAGGGTCCCCTGAAATGGAATGGCCATTCTATCCATATTTTTCAGGACTTCTCCAAGGATGTGGTGTCCTGCCGCAAAGCCTTCACGTGGTGAGAAAGGAACTGGCCTGTAGGAAACTACAATATTCTTATAAATATGCTGAGGTGCTCTCCATACTATGGGATGGGTGTTGGATCCATTTCACCACCTCACAAGAGACTTAAAGGTTCCTTACAGATGCTGACAGACCTCTCTCTCTCTCTCTCTCTCTCTCTCTCACATGCCACTAAGAGTCTAAAAAAGGACTTAACAGGATCTACTCAATGTGGCAATGGCTCTTCAAAATATTGGGAGGTGGTGCCACCAGGGATTTAAAATCCTTGCCTCAAAGTACCCTGAATCAGCCTGCCACAAATTCACTTTCAAATGTTAAACAATCGGGCTCTAAGACCAAGCACCACCTCAGGGTGTTGACCGGCAAGAAACTGAATCAAAGGCAAGGGAACATAATAAACTATGTTAATTTTCAGTCAGGGTCCTCTGTTCCTTTATCATCACCTAGTACCCAAGGTTGGTCGGCAGATTGCAATCCCAAACGTCCGTGACTGTCCCGAAGCTCACTTTAGGAGACTTTCAAGAGGGCAGCATGAATTGGGTGGACTACTTAGAAGAGGAGCTGGTGGCTTCGGCATCTTTAGACCAGATGACGCAGATTTGGGATGATTCATCTGGTGGAGAATCTTTGGCTGCTCAACATGAGACAGTGACACCTGGTGCTAGTCCGGCTTCTTCTACAGGTGAGTCCCATATAAACAGCGATTTGAAAGGCAATGGTTGAGTAGCCTGAATTGCAACTGTGGAGATGGCTCCTGAACAGAATGACTCTAATGTTTTATTTAATGACATTTTGAAATGGAACTGATATACATATAAGGAAGTGGCCTCACTGTTTATTTAGTTTAATGCCAATGGGACTTGATCCTAAAAGGGGCATGGACTGTTATTTTTCCAGTCAATCTGTACTGTTCTTTCATACTTGAGTTTTTTCTTTTTTTTAGCTCTGTCCCTTTGTTTAACCTTCTTTGTTTTCTGAGCCACTTCCTGGAAGATGACTTTACTGTTGGGATTGTTGGGCTGGTTACAACAGATAGAACTCACTATGAATATGGGAAGCCCTGTCTGTTTTGCAAGCTGTTGCTTTTTACTGTTGTTTACTTTTCTTAGGATTATGTACTGCTAGCTTATGACATTTTGAATTTAGCTTCTTCTTCTTTTGGCTTAGTGGCTGAGACGCTGAGAGGCTTCCGGTGCTAACAAGAGGGTTAGTGTAGGCCAGGGTTAAAATGCCCTATAGTACACCTGCTGGGGGGTGGGAGGGCCTGGGAGGAGCAATGCCATCTGTCCTTTTTATCCCACTCTCTGTGCTTTCTGGGCTGCTTTGGAACTAGCTGTTTGTACCCTGTGGGTTGGGAGTAATGTGTTGTTGTAATGTTCCTGAGGAGATACCTTCTACCACATTTCATAATTTGGGTGGGGGTCTTTTCTGTCTTATTTGTTTCTTAATGTTCTTTGCATTTAATTATGTAGGGTGGAATAGTAGTCTTATTGTGTTACTTAGCTCTTTTTGACTGTTTCAAGACATGTCATGGTTATTACATGTTGTTCTCTCTTCTAGTTATCTTATTGAGATAGGCTTTTCATTAATATGGGCATTAAATTGTATGATCATTATTCTACATACAGGCCCAGTTATTCAGACTATGCCAGGCAGAGGCGCAAGCCTAGGTGCAGCACAACTGGGCTGCACTGAAGCCGGGACCAGATGATATTCAACAGTGATGCACCATGGTGCAGCACCATCAAATATGGCAAGGGCGGCGCACATACTGCACATGGCGCAGTGGCACTGTGCCAGTGCAAGCCACAGAAAGGGAGCACGGGGATGCACCAGCTCAAGCGCAGATGCGTTAGGCACATCACCTGTGATATTCAGCCAGGTGCATGCAAATAAGGCCATAATATATGTAAGGCACAAATGGGGCCATTTGCATGCCATTATGGCCCCATTCAATGCGTTGCACAGAGCATCCCAGTTAACTGCACCTGGTGCCCTGTCTAGCTTCTGTCATTGGGAGATGGGTCTCTGGTGGGCTATTATAACCCCTTCTCTCCCATACACCCGATCATGGGCTTCTGTAATACTAAAATTAACCTGGTGGTCTAGTGGTTCCCTTCCCTTATGCACGATAGTGGGCTGTTATAATATTAAACTTAACCTAGTGGTCTAGTGGTTCCCTCTCCGTATGTCCAGTCACAGGCTGTTATAATAATAAATCTTAACTTGGTGGTCCAATGGTACCCCTCTCCTTGCCCACTCACAGAGGACCCCCAGCCACCCAGCACTCTCCCATCATTGGCAGGCGGCAGCACCCTGCCCACATACTGCCTGGCCACCCACTGAATGACAGCGTACAGTATGATTTGCACGTCTATTGGTCCTAAGTGTGGACCAGTGG
Source organism: Neoceratodus forsteri (assembly GCA_016271365.2). Taxonomy (NCBI): domain Eukaryota; kingdom Metazoa; phylum Chordata; order Ceratodontiformes; family Ceratodontidae; genus Neoceratodus; species Neoceratodus forsteri. The sequence continues at coordinate 118,948,832 of CM057456.1, forward strand.
GCTTGCAGACCATACTGTACTCTGCGTTCATTCACATGTCTGGCCCTGTGTAGTACAGTATGGTCTGCAAGCCCAGTGATCCACACTGTGGACCAATAGGTGTACAGATCATACTGTACGCTGTCATTTGGAGGGTGGCTGGTCAGTATGCAGGCAGGATGCTGCTGTCCGCCAATGAAAGGAGGGGTGCTAGGTGGCTGGGGGTCCTCTGTGGAGGGTTGGGAGGGTACCACTGGACCATCAGGTTACTGTTAATATCACAACAGCCCCCAATCGGGCATTCAGGGAGGAGGGTCCACTAGACTACCAGGGATGGTCCGGGTGCTTGTGGACAGTGTTCCTGCTGGGCAGGTGGCCACCCACGGCTGGTGGCTGTTGTGTTGCACCTTGCAATTCAGCTGCCCACTTGTGGGTGGCCAGCATTTGAGCCATTTATTTGCAGTTCAACTTTGAGCACCAGTGTGCGGCGCATGTAGGGGTTGCGCCAGCATATGCGCCACACATCCCAGGCTCAGGAAGGACAATGGCATGCTTCCAGATAGAAGGGATGGTTGTTGTTGTGAAGGAGCTCCTGAGAAGTGCAGAAGGTGGCAGAGAGATAGCAGATGCAGATAAATATAGTAGTTTTGGATCTAGCCCATCAGGTGAGGAATCTTTGGAGGGACTGAAGGCTCACAAAGCATGTAGCGTGTCAGTGGGAGAAATGTATGAGAAGGAAGAGGAGCATGGCAATGAAGGTAGGCAGGTAACGGAGATGCCATTTGAGAGCAAGGAAGGATGTAAGGAAGCTAGGAGTGCAGAGGCACGGAAGGTAAAATAGGAATTGAATACTGTTTCAACACTAAGGTGATCAGTAACTTGAGAGTTGTTTATTTTAAGGAGAGGGGTAGGTGGGGTGGAAGAAAAGGAGAAGAGTGAGTGAATATCCTTCCAGAACATGGAAGGGTTATTTATATCAGAATGGAAAGTGGTGCCGAAGTAGTCGGCTTTAGCTAAGCGAGTAGCCTTTGTGCACCGGTTATGTAGGGAGCAGCAGGTGTTGTAGTCTTGAGGGAATTTAGTGGCTTTGTGTGTATTCCAAGCTTAGTCCCTGGCTCTTTGACAAGCCAGAAGCTCAGGGGTGATTAATGGGAGGTGGTTACCCCTGATCCTAGAGCGTCGCAGGGGAGCATATTTATTCCAAGTCTGCAGGAATTTATCATGAAAGTAATCATACGCATTATCTATGATGTTAGACGAGGTTATAGGTTCCCAGTTTGAGTGAGCCATATCATGGAGTAAAGGATCAAGGCTGAATGATTTGTACAAACGGAGTAATATGTGATGGTTACTCAGAGTATCTAATAGAATATCAGATTTAATAATACTGTGAGGATGAGATCAGAGGGCCCAGTCAATTAGTAAGTGGTTCCCAGTTTTAAAGTTTAATCTGGTAGGCTTCAGGATGAGCTGAGTTAAGATGTGGGCTTTGATATTGGTCTGTGCTTTAGGGAAGGAGGGGGATAACCAGTTCAGGTTGAAATTACCCATAATGTAAACTTCATCTAAAGGGGTATGGGAAACAATAGAGCTGATAAGGTCAGTGATATCTGGGGGACCTGGGCAACAATAGGCGCCAGCAATAAATATAGGAATAGAGAACAGAAGGGAAAGTTTTCAGATGAGTGATTCGTAAGCCTTAGGGACTGACGTGGAAAAGATAGTGATAAACTGGATGGATGAGGAGATATAAATTGCCACTCCACCACCCCTATCAGATAGGTCTTGTCTGGATATAGCGTAGCCAGGGATGTCGAGAGCGGAGTCAGATATATTTTTATTAAGCCATGTTTCAGAAAGGATTATAATGTCTGGGGTAAGGGAAAGCACTAGAGGCTGGAGTTGGTCAACTTGGGGAGCAGGCTACAGATATTTAGGTGAAGAATGTTTAAGCCACAGGGAAGGGAGGGGGAGGTTGTGGGCTGGTCCAGTAGTAAGAGAAGTTAGTGTTGGGGAAAGTGGAGGGCAGGGCCTGGGGTTATGGTTAATATCACCTGTGGATAATAACAGGAGAGCAATGATCAAGAAATGAATTTTCTCATTCTTATACCAGGGGGAGAATGTACAGGGTGGGCCAAAGAAGGTAGGTGGGAAGAGGGAGGAGTCTGAAATTTTAATAGGTGTATTAGAATGTAGAAGTAAGGTATGTGAAGGAGGGCATGGCTTGGCTGGACATTGAAATGGGACAACGTAACACTGGCTGGAGAGGTGGTCACAGCAAAATTAAGCTGAGGAGGGTCGATAGTAGTGGGGCAGAAAGTGGTGCCCAGATTAGAAGAGGGAAGTGGAGTAGGGGGGAAGAGGGAGACAGAGAGAGAGAGAGAAGGACTAAGAAAGGCAAACTGTGATGGTATAGAGATATTGGATGCAATGTATGTAGCTGGGAAGATAGAGCCATGTTGATGAGGTGGCGCAGCAAAGAGGCAGATTTACAAATGAAAATCTAATAACAGGGGAATGGGAATGAAGCAACTACAGTGTTACAAAGCCAGGAACTCCTGAATTTAAATGGCGAAAAGGCACAGAGGGAGGAAGGATGCCTAGAGAGCAGATGCAGTCTGAAGTATAGCCAATCAGAGAGAGAGAGGGATGAAGGGGAAGGGACAGCTTGGTGAAAAGTCTATTAAAAGAGCTCCGTGGGTGGGAGAGAGTGAGAGGGAGAACATTTGCACCCAGAAATTTAAACTTGGGCCAGAAGGCATACAGCAAAGGTTCAGAAAGTGGAATTAGAGAAGACAGCCTATCAGGAGCCCAGTTCACCAGCACCGTCCAATAAGGAGCTGGAGATTAGCGCCAGGGAGAGAGCAGGACAAAGCCACAAGGAAGGCTGTACCTGCAGAGCTGGAATGCGGTCTGGAGATGCAGGGACTATGGTGGTGCAAAAGCCACATTTCTAGGTGCAGATTCCTTGGAAGGCTGGAGCGTCCTGCTCAGGGTCCGCCTCCTAAGAGAGAAGAGAGAGGGGAGAAACAGAGATGAATTTTAATAGGCAAACAGGCGGTGGGGGCAGTCAGCGAGTGGAGATAGGAGGACAGCAGGAGCAAATTAGGTGACAAAAGGAGAGCAATAAAATAGAAAGGGATGGCTCTGAGAAGCAAGGGGGTGGGGTGGAGGCTAAGAGTTAGGCAGGGAGACAGAGTTAAGGGGAGGGAGCGAGTAAAAGGTAGCAGGACAACAGAATTTTTTTCACAGATTAATTTAAACAATTTTCCAAACTGAGCTGTAATTACTTTGCAATATACAGACTAGCACATTGCATTATTCAGTCAAAAAGCATCAGATTAAAAATGCTACAACACAGTTTTAGAAGGTACACGCAATACACTTAGGCAGAGGGGCGATAACTGTTATAGTTTGAAAAATTTGCTCCTAGAAATTCAAACTTGGGCTGGGAGGCATACAGCAAAGGTTCAGACAGTGGAATTAGAGAAGAGAGCCAATTGGGAGCTCGGTTCACCAATCAGGAGCCAGAGATTAGCACTGGGGAGACAGCAGGGCAAAGCTGCAAGGAAGGCTGTACCTGCAGATCTGCAATGTGGTCTGAAGATGCAGGGACTATGGTGGTGCAAAAACTGTGTCACTAGATGCAGATTACTTGGTGGGCCACACTGCCCTTGACAAGGGCTGCCTCCTGCAGAGATGGAATGTGGTCTAGAGATGCAGGGACTACAGTGGTGCAAAAGCCCCATCCCTAGGTGAAGATTCCTTGGCAGGCCAGGGTGCCCTGTTCAGGGGCTCACCCTCAGAGCTGGAATGCGGTCAAGAGATGCAGGGACTACAGTGGTGAAAAGCCACATCCCTAGGTGCAGATTCCTTGGCGGGCCAGAGTGCCTTGGTCAGCGGTCACCTCCTCCAGAGCTGGAATGTGGTCTGGAGATGCAGAGACTACAGAGTGCAAATGCCACATCCCTTAGTGCAGATTCCTTGCTGGGCTGGAGGGCCCTGTTCAGGAGCCTCCTCCTAACAAGAGGAGTTACCATTGGGGCTGCATCCTCCCCTGCTCTGTCTGTTTCTACCACAGTCCTCCAAGGCTCAATCCTTGGCATTTACTGTTCTCAGTATTTATCAACGCACTCCTGGCAAAGAGTCTCTCCTGTGAGGCACCTCTCTATGCAGATGACCTTGTTCTATACCATAGTGACAAGTCACTTGCAAACATCTCCTCTGTCTTTACCCTTAATTATGGTGCTGCCTACAATTGGTTTCTTTCCCAAAAGCTCCTGATAAATGAAAAAAGACAAAATCAATGTTATTTGGCTCAAAATCGTTCCTTACCAAGGTCTCCAAAGTGGAGTCCTCGCTACTTAGAATACAAAAGGTATGGAATGGCCTACCAGTAGAGGTAGTAACAAGTAAGACATGTGAGGAATTCAAGCACACATTGGATACATATTTGATTAGCAAAAACATAAGGGGTTACTGATAACATTACCTTGGGATATAGTTAAATGGTGAGTACCATGGACTTTGGTCTCCTCTACTCTGAATACCTGTGATACCTATGATGATACTTGTACTCACACATGTTGCCACCCCCCAAAATTGTCTCTAGTTTCAAATACTGTAGTTGGGTGTCACCCTGGACCCCTCCCTTACATTCACTGATTATGTTAATATTTCCATGCACCAGAAATTAGGAGCCACCTACCGACTAAGACAATTCCTGTCACATGAGGCGCACCTAGCAATTGCGGAAGGCAACCTTCTACCCCTTATTGATTACTGCTCCCCCATATTTTCCCTTGTGTTATCAGCCGTGCACTCCAGGCTGAAGTCAGTTTACAACAGCATCTGCCACTATGTCCTCTTCACACCCTTTCTACCCACCATGACTTATAAAAATTGCTTGGTTGGATCCCACTTCTAGGACACTTCGACTACACCTTGGACTACCTAATAGGCACTACACTCAGAGATGGTCCTCTGTCCCCTTATTCATCCCTACTCATGGGAAAAGTGGCTACTAGGTGCCTTTGTGAATCATCCATCCTCCCCCAGTAGTTCCCAGAATCTCCACTACCAGGGTAGCAAAGCCTTTTCCGTCTCTGCCCCCTACTTATGGAACAAACTCCCTATATCACTTCACTCATCCTCCTCCCACTTATCCTTCATAAGCCACTTTAAAGATTGACTTCTACTGGAAGCCAAATGTTGCTGTCCATCTGTGTAAGCTTGGATGATTTCGCCCCTCTCTCCCACCTTTAGTGGGGTCTCCCCAACCTTGTGAAACCCTTTTCTCTCTAGCTTATTTCTCCCCCACACCTGGACCTCTCTACCTTCCCTATAGTCTACTCTACTGTACTTTTCTTACTGTGGACTGTCTTTCTGAATTTTGAATATCAACCTGGTTGTTACTTAATTTTGTTATTGCCGTGCCTTTTTGGAATTACACTTTATATGGTTTACCTGGTAATTCGTCACCTTACTGTATTGTTTTCCATGTTCCTGTGATGATGTGAATGGACTTGTCACTAGCATACAACTTCACCTTGTACCTTATTGTATTCTCATTTTTGTTAATACCCTCTGTACTGTAACTCCCTGCACATCATTGTTAACGGCCTGCATTGAGGCCTTGTTACTCCTCCTGTATTCTCTTTTGCTAAATGTGCCATTGTTTATGGTCCGGGTTGTGGCTGAAAATGTCCCTTGGATCAGCTCATCTACCCGGTCACCAAATTCATACATACATACATAAGTAAATACATACATACATACATGCATGCATAAATAGATACATACATAAATACATACATATATACATAAATACATACATACATACATACATAGATACATAGATACATAAATTAAGTAGAGCCTTGTATTGTTGAGCAGCACGCTGACACATTTTCTGAAAGAGCTCAACATAGGTGAAAACTGGATAACAGATTTATTCCACCAGTGCACCCAATAATTTTCAAAGCTTCCTCAAAAGTATGTCTAGAAAAGATAAGTTTCCCATTCACAGATGCAAGTTGAAGCAGGTCACCAAAAACAATAAACTTTTTGCATTCAAAGGCAACTTCATCATCCATGTAAACAAACCCCCAGCAGATGTAGGTAAATGAAGTCAAGCATCACATTGGAGACTACTCTGTCATATTAACAATACTGTTTACATCACAAAACATTGTGTAGATTTTTCCTTGTACGGTTGATTACCTCTGAACTATACCTGTTATTTGTTTTGTCTGGCAATTTTGTATTGTAACCTCCTGGATCATGTCTGAAAATAATCATATTTTGTGGCTACGATACCTTACCCGGTAAACAAAAACTAAATAAATACTGATCTCATCAGTATTCAAAAGCTGCATTTTGTCAAACATACTGCTTAGGTCACTTGCAGCTTCATCAGAAAACTTGGGGTATTCACCAGTTGTTCCATGTTCGTCAGGCAGCATAAAAGTAAAGTGTGAAGTCACTCCACCTATGTTATGTGCTGCAAGTCCATTCAGAGTAGTCACAACTGTATACATTGCTACTCCAGTATGTTTCCTTATACTGGAACTGATTGCTTAAATAAGACATGTCTTTCCTGTACCAGCTGAATCACTGACAAACGTACACAGTGGTTTGTGATTGTCACAACAGAATTCTTTTTTATGATGCCAAATACCATGGTGAACTGCATACAACATGGCAGTACAGTATATACAACTTGCTGCTCTTGATTTAAGTGCTGGTCAATGATGACAGAGATGTCAACGTCAGGTTGGCATGCATGTCACATGACTACTTCATCTTCTGACATCAGTACAGTGGGATCATTCGTAGAGCTCCCAGTGCACCTTCTCCATCTGGATCACAGTTGCCCTGAGAATTCACTGGGGTGTCTTCTTGCAGTTGTTCTCTAGCTTTCTCCAGCTGTTCCTTCTCTAAATCAAATCTTTTTTATGCACACAACTGAACTATCGATCTTGAAGTTCTTGTAAATCAAATTGAATTTCACCTTGTATGTGTCAGATATGCCTTTCAATGAGAATTCATGTCTTCATGGCTTGAACAGGAAATGTACAGCAAAACAGTAGTGCTCTCTTTTCTATAGAGATTTCAGAGTCAATATGCAATGATCAATTAACCAAAGCTTGTGTTTTTTGACCAGACTTCCTTGGATGCCAGTAACTTGGGAAGAAATCCTTTATTAAGTTGGACTTGACTCCAGGTTTATAGTCATACTATTGGGCAGCTTCAGAGAGACACGTGATCTCCATTTCATTGTGTCATTGAGAGTAATATGTATAAATAAGATTGTTTTTCAGAATGTTCTTTGAAGATGGCTTGTGTGTAGAAAGCTCTTAAATCTGACCATGAGACCTTAAGATACAAAACATCTGTTCCATTTGTAGTTGAAATTCAAGTACTGTAGTACTTTGGATTTGCCCTAGAGACATATTTCTTATCAAACTACCAATTGCTTAGTAGACTGGGTTCATGGTGTGACAGAGTTTTCAACCCTAGAGACCACAGCCATGAAGTGACAGATCTACTGGTGTTGGCAAGATCCTCTAATAGTTCCTGCAAGCAGTTTGCTCATTTTTGGTAATGTATGATGTGACATACTGTACCAGGGCATGGAATTGTTAGCAATAACCTAGACATATATGCTTCCCTGACACATCATCAACAGAACAGGGCTGTAGGCATTAATGAATGTATCATTTACTTTTCTAGGCAATTCATAGATTATTTTTGTAGATTTTACTTTTATACTGTGTCACATGGCAGAGAAAAATTAATTCATACGACCATTTTCCGACATACTGTATGTTTAGGAAAACCAAAACATTACCTCTTGTTCCAATTGCCATGATTTTTCTCCTTTCATCGACAGTATTTTCCACAGATGTGTCACTGGAATTTTTCAACCAATTTTTATAAGTCTGAACTGTTGTGCTTGTCAGGAAGTTGATTTATAATGTACTGCCTGATAAACTTGAGGATTTCACTGTCTTCGCTAACACAAACATTGGTGCATCTTTTATCCACAGTAGCATGTGGATATGAAGATCACCATGTGCTTGATATTCTATTCTCCAAAAGTAAATTTCTGCAATATCCTAAGGTAGATTAGTCTTTGACAAAGTGAACCTCAGCAGTGCATTAAACTGTTGATGAAAATGCCATAACACAGACACTGGGTCTAGAGAGCACATCTCACCAAGAGTCATTGATGAAATGCCATCAACATCCACATTTGCTCAGATTAGAATTTCTGGCAGTTCCTCACAGCTGTATTGAGGACTGTTTAAAGTAACAAACCAAATGGTTGTACCATACTCTCACAGAATGCACATTACTTCTTAATGCCTTTGATACCAGTACCCTTTGGTGCCATACGTATTTCATAGGATGCAGATCAGGCTTGCCTATACTGTCTTGTCCTTGTTTTTCAACTTTTGCAACAATTCTGTTTCTGTGAGACCATGAAATGATGTGGTCATCCCCAGAGTATGTGCAACAGATGCAGGCAATATACTGAAGTCACTCTCACAGAGGAGGTGACGCAAGTACTGAATATTCCTTCTGAACTTCCTATCACAGTTCAGCACTGTAGATGCTCTGTACAAAGCTCCAGGAATATGTACCTCATGTTTATCCAAGCAACGACTAGTGCCATGTGAAAAAAGATCAGGAAAGCATTGTGCTTCAAATGTCCCCTCCAAGATACTGACGGGACTACCTTCAGCCTGTTTCATTTGATAAAAATAATGTTGTCACTGATTGGATCCTTACCATAAATGGGATTAATTGTGTACTGCGCATGCACATTTTCATTTATAGACATCAAGATATTCTCAGTCATTGCTTTCCTGGTGCCTAGTATTCCAGATGTCATGTGGTCAATATTTAAATGCTCATTGAATGGATTTTGACCTTTTAGGTAATATAGAGTTTTTTTAACTCTCTCTAGAGTCGTGGCATGCTGCCAAATTGTTTTTGCCTTTGTTGGAAGCCGTTCACCAAAATGGCAATGCTGTTGTCCTGGTCTCAACATTTTTCCGTAGTGGGAGTGATAGATACATGATAGATCTCTTCCATTTCTTTATGAGTTATTTCTTTGGCATGTTCATAAAGAGCTACTGATGCCTCAAAGAAAACTTTTAAAAACATAATAATTAGGTACAATTCTGCCTGCATTCCATTTATATATTATATATTTCTCCTCCCCCTTATTTATTACTAAGGACATTTGCATGAATATATGATCTTTCTACCTTAAAGTTCCTTTAGAGTCCATCTGCCTCTATAGCTTACTCCCTACTTCAAGCCTCTGAGGAAGGACTTGGTTGGCCTGAAAATGCAGGCACTGTTTTCTTTTGTTACACCTACATTGATCCAATAAAAGGTATCAAACCATATGCTTCTGGATCTGTCCCTACCTCAAGTCATAATCCTCTGTTGTGACATCACAGTCTGCTGTCATGCGAGTAACCATGATACCACAAGGAGTGCTCTACAACTTCAGGTAGGGAGAAAGCAGCAACAATAGATAAACTTTTCCGGAGCAAAGATCCTGTTTTCATACAAATGACCTCAGTAATAAATAATGGGGAGGGGTAATACAACATTAATGGGAAATACAAGCTGGATTGTGACTAAATATTAGGTTTTGTTAAAGTTCTCATGAACATGTCACCAGCTCTTCAAACTTTGTGTTCAGTCTTAGAATTGTGTAGCATGGTTTCATAGTTTGTATCAGAACCCATTCAAACAAATTCAAGCAACCAATCTCTCTGGGAGTCACATCTGTCACCATGCTGTTTAAAACAGATCTTGAAAGCAGAACATTTTTTTTATCATTCTGAAACAGTACAAGTACATATGTACTATCTTATCTAATGTCAATTTATAAGTATGCCACCAAACAACCACATCTGATTCCACTTTGAGATTTGTGGCAGATCTACTTTCACTGTTTGTAAAGTATAAATAGTTGCTTGAAAGACACACATTCACAAACAAATTGTTCTCTCTTTGCCAGTTCAAATGTGGCTATCTCATTTCCAAATGTGTAAATTAAATGAATTTATGTCAGTTTTAAACAGCTAGAAAAGTGTTGCACATCTACTGAGAATTCATGAGAAGGTGCATCATTTTTTTAGAGCTGATGAACAAAAGCCGAGGCACTGTCCACATCACCTTCAGTCAATTCATGATCAAGGTATAGAAATTTACTAATAGCACTCCTGACCCAGTACAATTTAGAAATAAATCTGTGAATTCATGTGCTATGCACAGCAATCATGTGCAAGTTCCTTTGTGCAAACAAGCTAATAAGTGACTCATCAAATCAGTGTGAGATCTAATTGGGCTTTTGTCTGCATTTTGTATCAGTTAGTATTTTTGGGTAGTCTTTGAGATGATGAAAAGATTGATGAAGTCTTTAATCTCATCAAAGCATTTTTATCTAAGAGTACATGTGCCATCACATGTCCATGTTGGACACTGAGGCTTGTTTTGTTCTGCTGGAGAGTCATTGTCTTCCTCCATCTCATTCAAATCATGATATTCAATCAAAGGCAAAACACTGTGGTCTGGATATTTAAACTGCACCCGGCAGGGGCGCAAGCCCAGGTGCAGAGCAACTGGGCTTTGCCAAAGCATGGACCAGGTGACATTCAACAGTGCTGCGCCATGGCACAGCACCATTGAATATGGCACTGATGGTGCATGCACTGCACATGGTGCAGGGGCACTGTGCCAGTGCAAGTGGCAGGATGGGAGTAGGGGGATGTGAAAGTGCAAGTGCAGTTGTGCTAGGTGCATCAACCGTGATATTCAGCACTGGACATGTGAATGAGGCCATTATGCATGCAAGACACAAATGGGGCCATTTGCATGTCATTATTGCCCCATTTGCATGCGGTGCACTGATCCCTGGCCACTTGCACCTGGCTCCCTGCCAGGCTGCAGCCATCGAGGACCGATGCCCAGTGGTCCCATGGTGGTTACCCACTCCCATATGCCTGATTGTGGGCATGTGAAAGAATGATCCTTGGTGATCCAGGGGATAACCCCCTTTGCCCGATTGTGGGCATATGAAATAATATTCCCTGGTGGTCCAGGGGATACCCCTCCAGCACCAGAACGTGGGCATAAGTGTACATAATCCCTGGTGCTCCAGTGGAAGGTCCCCCATCACCTGATCATGGGCATATGTGAAATAACATCCCTGGTGGTCTAGTGGAAACCCCCTTATTGCCTGATCAAGGGAAGACATAGCAACTGAAGCCCTGGTGGTCCAGTGGATCCCCATCCCCACCCACCCACTGAGGTCCTCTGCCACCCAGCACGCCCCAGTCAGAGCTGGGCAGCAGCACCCTGCCTGCATTCCTCCTGGCTGCCTGCCGACTGACAGCATTCGGTACGGTCTGTACTCCTATTGGTCCACCGCGAGGACCAATGGGCATGCAGCCCATACTGTATTACAGAGGTCAAATTTGAGAATGAGGAGGAAAGGGTAAGGGTGGAGGGACAGTAGGGGTATTCCAGGTAGAATGGAGGCTAGTCTTAAAGAAGGCAGTTTTTATCTAGAGGAGGGGCTGAGGGTGAAGCAGGAAGGGTTAGGTAAGGCAGGTAGGGATATATGTAGGATGAGGTAAAAAGAAAAAGGAAGGAAAGTGGGCTGGAGAAGGAAGATGGAAAGGTGGGAGAGGGTAGGGGTGGGTAGGGTAGGAGGTGAGTGGGGTAATAAGTTATAAGGGACAGGAAGGGAAAGGTATAGAGGGGATATGAGGTTCATTGGTTTGGTATGTGTGGCACAAGATGGGAGCAACCCATGCCATCCACACTTAGACTTTTGAACAGTCACACCAAGCTAGACATACTGCTCATCCATGTTGGATGTCACAATTTGGCATATAAAATGGGTATAGATTTTATAGAATCAACTGAATTAGAGTTCACTGAGCTACAGCTTTTGAGCAATCGGTTTAAATGCTTCATTAGCAAGCTTTTAAACTAGTCAAAGGGGGAGGCACTGATAAGCAGCAGGAAAATCCCAGCCTCTCCCTACAAAACAGGGTACTAAACGAGAAAAAGACCGAGGTAGAAAAGTCAGTGGGGGATGCTGCAACAGAAGGTAAAGTGATCAAAAATGGAGAGCAATGAGTACCAATACCCGTAGTCTGGGTAACAAGCTTCCTGAATTAGTGGCCTTGATGGAGGAGGAACATCTGGATATCGTGGCAGTCACAGAAACATGGTACACACAAAACCATGACTGGGATGTAAACATACCAGGATACACTATCTATAGGAGGGACAGGGAGGGTAAAGAGGAGGAGGTAGCTCTTTACATAGGGAAGGAATAAAAGCAACAGAACAAAAGGGTAAACAGGGAGGAGAAGAAGCACTGTGGGTAGAATTTGGAGACAGGCAATGGACCACAATCGCTGAGGGTTGTATAAAGACCCCCTTCTCAGGGAGAAATGGACAAGGAAATGATAGAAAGTATACTTAGAATGGCACAAAAAGGGGAGAGATTGCTGATGGGTGATCTGAATATGCCAGATGTTAACTGGAGTGCAGTTGCAGCAGCCACTTCGAAGAGTGGGGTTATTCTAGATGCCCTACAGGGGGCATGTCTTAGACAACTAGTATTGGAGCCCATTCGAGAGGGAGCAATCTTAGACCTGGTTCTGTCAAATGGAGATCGAGAGAGGATCACAGATGTAGAAGTGGGTAGCCATCTGGGAACTAGTGACCATCGAACAGTATGGTTCACAATAAACACAGCAACAGAGTCAAGCCATACAAAGGCAAAAGTACTGGACTTTAGGAGGGCTGACTTTGCCAAAATGGGTGAGTGCCTAAGGAATGCACTAGCAAATGGGCAGGAAGGGGGGGTGGAAGAACAATGGGAATAATAAAACTGCCATCACAGAGGTAATGAGCCTTTGTGTGAAGCAAATAAACAAAACAAAACGATGTAAGAAACTACTATGGTTCTCAAAGGAAGTGGCAGTGAAGGTTCAAGAGAAAAAGAAATCATTCAGGAAGTACAAGGAATCACAGAAGGAGCAGGACAGAGAACTGTATCAGTTAAAGCAAAAGGAGGCTGGGAAGGCAGTTAGAACTGCAAAGGCCCAAACCGAGGAAAAGATAGCCAACTCAGTTAAGAAGGGGGATAAAACTTTTTATAGGTACATCAGGGCGAAGGAAGACCAAGGGAGGGATAGTGAGGCTTAATAAAGGGAGAGAGGGTGGGAAGGGGAGACTGTGAAAGGCAGAGATACTAAACAAATATTTTTGCTCAGTATTTACAAATGAAGAGGGAGGTACCTAAAACAAACAGTAGAAACACTCTGGATACAGAAGTTGATACCAGCCCATTTACAGAAGAAAGGGTTCTGAAAGAACTCTTAAAACTGAAGGTGGACAAAGCAATGGGGCCTGATGGATTCATCCCAGAATTCTAAAGAACTAAGGGTAGAACTAGTGACACCACTGACTACCCTTTTAACAAATCATGGGAGGATGGGGTGGTACCTGAGGACTGGAGGGAGGGCAGATGTGATTCCCTTCACAAAAGTGGGAGCAAGGCAGAAGCAGAAACTACAGACCTGCTAGTTTAACCTCAGTGATAGGAAAATAATGGAATCACTTCTGAAGGAAAGAATTGTTGAGTATCTAGAGGCCAGAGGGCACAGGACCCTAGGCAGCATGGATTCACAGCAGGAAGGTCATGCCAGACGAATCTGATAGATTTCTTTGACTGAGTGACCAAAGTAGTAGATCAGGAGGGCTGTGGACATGGCCTACCAGACTTTAAGCAAGGCATTTGACGCAGTCCCACACAAAAGATTAATATCAAGTTAGCCAGCCTGGGAGTGGGTCCCAAGATGACATCCTGGGTAAAGAATTGGCTGGAGAATAGGACACAGAGAGTAATAGTAAATGGAGTCCACCAGAAGAAAGGAGGGTTACTACTGGGGTACTGCAGGGTTCAGTATTAGACTGGTCCTCTTCAATGTCTTTATAAACGACATTGCAGAGGGACTGAAGGAAAAGTATGTCTCTTTGCAGATGACACAAAGATCTGCAACAGAGTTGATGCACAGGGTGGGGTGGAAAGGATGAGAAGGGACTTGGCAAGGTTAGAGGAATGGTCAAATGTATGGCAGCTTAGATTCAATGCTAAGAAGTGCAGTAATGCACCTGGGAAACAAAACCCAGGGAAGAGTACACAATGGGGGTGAGATACTAACAACAACAAAAATGGAAAGAGACCTGGGGGTGGTCATATCAGATGACCTAAAGGTGGGCAAGCAATGTAAGAGGGCAGCAAGGAGGGTTGGGGGGATACTGGGATGCATAGGGAGTGGCATCACCAGTAGAAAACAGGAAGTAATTATCCCTCTGTACAGACAGCTAGTGAGACCCCATCTGGAGTACTATGTGAAGTTCTGGAGACCCAATCTCCACAAAGACATAGACAGGATGGAAGCTGTCCAGAGGAGGGCAACTAAAATGGTGCAGGGTCTGCACCGGAAGACATATGAAGAGAGACAAAAGGAGCTTAATATGTATAGCCTCGAGGAAAGGAGGGAGGGGGGGACATGATAGAAACATTTAAGTACCTCAAGGGAATCAACAAAGTCAAGAGGGTAGCATCTTTCAAAAAAGAGGTGTGCAAGAACAAGAGGCACAATTTGAAGATGGGGGGCGGCTCAGAGGTAATTTAAGAGTATTTTTTCACAGAGTAGGGTTGTGGATGGCAGGAACGGCCTTCCAGAGGAGGTTGTGAGTCAAAATCAGTGGTGGAATTCAAGCATGCATGGGACAGTCATAAGGTCATTCTGGGGGGGGGGGAGTAGGAAGAAGTAGGCTGCTGGTTAACTAGGATCTGCAGCTTATCCAGTAGGTAGGGAAATGGGCAGACTGGGTGGGCCAAGTGGTCCTTATCTGCCATCAAATTCTATGTTTCTATGTTTCTATGGAATGTTACCTAATTGTAAGATTCTGTATTTAGATATTACAGAATGCATGATCTGGAAAGGCCACAAGTATGCACCTGGAGTTGAAAGATCATGCAGAAAGATCCACATTCAATTATCTGACTTTTTGAGTGATCTGGGTATGCACACCATTACTCACCCCCAAATTAAATATTATAAAGATTTACCATTTCTAAAAGATTTTGTGCAATTCTCAGGCATTGAAAATATTATTTTCCTTGGAGACCTCCAACATAGAATCCAAAATGTGTTGTAATGTGTGTTAACAATTAGTGCAATAGACACTTGCAGTACCATAATGCCACCCAGTAGTGACTTTTTTCAGTGCCACACATACCTTGTTCAAGAAATAGATGTAACAAATATAATTTGCACACACAAACATAATTAACACACACACACAAATGAGCCATACACAAACTCTGTTAAGTAAACCGAATGATTTCATAATACTGTATGCAGACAGTGCCTGAATCTACATTTTAATTACATTTTTTGGTTTACTTTTAACAGGTCATGCCCAAGCAGTGGACAGACAGAAAGTTGCTTACCCTGGTCAAAGGCATCAAAAAGCATGGTACCCCACATTTTAATGAAGAGGACAAAGCTATCACTAAAAAAAGTGGCAGGCTGTTAGCGGTTTCATGCTGAAAGTGGAAACTGCTGCATCAGTGATTCCATAAGCTGAAAATATGTGGCTATGTCTAGGGATCAGAAAAGGACTGATACAATCATGCCCTTAAGATGTAACACAAGGCAGGATAGCCAGAATTGGCAACAGGCACCACAGAAGTAAGTAACATAAGACAATACAAATAAAAAAGTGGTTTTGTACCTAACTGATTTTTTTTCTCTTTACACACTGCATTACTATCAATGTAAAGGAATGTTTTGTGTATATTATGCAGGAGAATGTATTGCAGCCATACACAACAACTCAATGTTTGCATCAAGAGGTATGTATTGCAACCAGGAATTTCAACAGCAAAGCTTGAGAGATTCTGTTATAGCATAGAAATCAACTAACACACAAGCTTGCCTGTATGTGGATACCCATGTATTATCTTTTATACTGACAGGGCATCCATGGTCAGTTAAGACAGTATATTTCCTTTCAGTGAATTGGAACTGGGGAGGGGGAACACTTGAGGGAGGTGGTGGTGGGCTAAAACTGTTGATTCAAGCATTTGAAAGTTTTTTGTGTAAGTTTTAATATTTTGTTTTTAAAGGAAAAAAGTGCTAGTATTATTGCACAGAGGAAAGTACCTTCGTGGCATCATTCTAACTTCATGTGCTGCAGTAGTCATATCACTACTTCAGCACAACAGTACAACAAACATACTACAGGCATGGGATTTTATACAAAGCATATCATCTTTTGCAAAGAATGATCATCCATGGCCATTTCCAAACACTTTGTTTCTTTCCACTGAAGTGTTGTGGGGGGCAAGTAGACACATGAGAGTTGGTGGCAGTCTCAGGCACAGATCAAAACATTCAAGTTTTGAAACAAGAAACATTTTAAAGTTGATTACATGGACAAAACATAGCTGTGTGGCATCTGCAACACCATACTAATGTATGTTACTACAGCTTATGCTAAATTGTTATAATATTAATTAGTCATGTCCAAAACTTAGACTAACTACAATTTTCACTAATTTCCATTGAAAACTCAAGATGAAAACACATATCAGTATCCATGATTTTTTTTTTTAATGACTATCCATGTCCAGCTCAGATGCTCTGTTTCCTTTCAGTAAATTTGAGGTTGGGGGAGGGAGGGGAGTGGAAAGCACTTGAGTATTGCAGATTGACTCTAAATACTGATTCAGGGTCAGATATGCAAAACTTTTCCCAGGAGCTAAATTAGCACTGCCCAGTGTGCTAAATTAGCCCTGAACCAATAGCCCACTATATTGAAAAGGGATAGCCCCAGTGCAAAACCTGCTGAATATAGTATGCTAAGGAAGCCGGGCAAACTGGTCTGGGAGTGCAGTGCAAAAATAGCCTGGGAAGTAAGACAGCTCTGAATATGGCAACCAGGAAGTGCAAACCTCAACAGCATCTCTGTGCACAGTGGTGAGAAGGAAGGCAGAGGTTAACTATGTTGCCAATGTGTGTGCTAACAAAGTAGTAGATTCATTAAAGCTGCAAGCACCAGCTCATGTGAAATTAAATTGTGCAGAAATGTACAATGTTTCTGAAATATTTGCACTGTGCAGACACATTTGCACAGGTTTTGCACAGAGCTAAGCTGTTTGCCTGGTGCTATCGCATTTGCCTGGGGCAAGATTTTACTATATTCAAAAGTGACATCAAAATGAGCCTACTTAGGCAATCCATGGGCAAACATCCAGATTAGCATCTCATTGTGTCCTGATCTGCATGCAGTTTGCCCAGCACTATTGCAGGGTCCCACAGCTCCACCTGTAGGTCAGTCTGGCAATGCATGGTGGTAGCTGCAGGCTACATTTGTACAGAACCACATAAAATAATGTGTCCCAGTGGACTACACAGCACATGCACAGGTGGTGGTGCTGCATGCAATAGTCAAACTGTAGTTCTTTCTGCAGTGCACAGAAGACACTACAGTAGCAAGGGGGTCAGTAGTGTGAGGGACACAGCAGTGCCTATGGTGTGTAGAGCATCAGTTACCACTGCACTGTACACTGTGACAGGCCCAACTTGCAGGTGTGTCCTCACAGTGGACATTACTGTTATGCTGTTGTGCGATCCACAGACGCTGCACCACTGGCATGGGATACTCACAGTAACATATACACAGATGGCTGTGTGTGCTATGGTGTCTGTGGAGATGTACAATATGTGCCTGGGGGGGCACATGCCATCAGACAGGCACACTGTTGTTGGGGGCATTCCCAACACTGGACTATTTGCACTGCATGACTTGCACCAGCCTTGTGGCCTCACCCAGTCTGTGGTGCAGCCTGGCCACCTGTACACCCTCCCCTCAACACCCTCCATGCACACAGTGCTGCATGTGTGTGCTGGCTTCTGTTGGTGTCCACTGAAGGGTGGTCTGCAGGCGTGTTCTGTATGGCCACACTGCCATGATGTCCACTGGAAACCGGGTCACCACTTACTGCCTGGCATGGCTTGGATCAGTGGCAGATGATGGCATCATAGGGATGCCATCCATGAGTAGCATGTTTCTTTTCTGTCAGGTTTATTTCCATGTTTAATACTTACTGGTTAGGGTTATGCAAAGCGTTGCAAAAGTCATGCAAAGCCGCGCAAAGCCATAAAGTCTCACAAAGCTGGTTTGCCCAGAGTTAAGACTATCTTTTCCTGGGCCGTAATTAGCATTGCACAAAGTATTGAGCTACAAAAAAAACACTTTGCATGGTGCTATTCACTGAATGTAGCATTGTGCCTATATTCATGAACACGCCAGCCCTTTGCCCCTTGTATACATTAAACTTTTGCCAGGTGCTAATCCAGTTTGCCCATGCAATTTGACTTTCTGAAAACAGCAGACTCGTGTAAACCTGGCATTAACCCTGTGCAAATTATTTGCACCCAGCCCAAAGTTTTGAATATATGGCCCTCAGTATTTTGCACATTTTTCTGTAATTAAACTTTTAGAAGAACAAAACTTCAGGTTTGATTTGATACAAAAAAGCAGATGTGTACCATCTGTGACAGTATAGTTATATATGTGACAACAGCCTATGCTACAATAGTTATAAGGTTATAATAATTAGACATGTCCAAAACATACTGTAATTATGGTGTTATTTGAAACTAATTTTTCATGCTGTTTGAAAACATTGTGCCTTTAGGAATGACTACACTGGATATTATAGCAGCATAACATAACAACATACAATATCACAATATAACAGTAGGTAAAAAAAAAGAAGTTGTTAAATATTACTTTTGAAATTAATCAATATACAAGTATCAGACTGTTTATTAGCACAAAAAGTGAATATGTAGCAAAATATAAGAAATGCCTTACTATTTTTTTCTTTATTCTTTTTCCTTTCAGTCCATACTGGCTTCCCTGCCACCCTAGCAGTAAGGCGTGCTTGCAACCGGTCCCACAGGAACTGGCAGAAGAGGAACCAGCACATGAGGAGGACAATGTAGCAATTATTGAAAACAAGATATATAGACTCAGGGACACTGGTTTACCATGACTGATAAAAGAGCAAATTCTAGTTTGCAGATTTGAAAAAAAAAACAGCATTTTCACTGGTGTCTGCAAAGCCAGAATCCATTTCTACTGGTCTTCTATTTTGTGAACTTTAATAATTTGTTTTCTTTGTTAGCATGCAGTTTAGCAATGTTGACCTCTTCAACTGTACCTCTATTCTTTTACCTATTAAAAGTTATTTACAGTATGGGCTATGAGCTTTACCTGTACCAATACTTGCTTTGTGTCTTATATGTATACAGTCCTACCAGTATTATCCATCCCTTTCAGTATCCCGTTAATGCAGCAACTCATTATTGTCTCTGTGATGTTAGCTAAGGAATGCTGCCACAAGCTTTGTTTGCGACTTTGATTTTTTGGCTTGTTCTGTTTTGGGAGTTGGAGTCACAACCATATCTCCAACATTCCATGATCTAGAGTTCTTTATACGAATAGACTGGGATGTGTGGGGCAAAGTCCCCTGCAATGGCGGGTGAAGGGGCACAATCCCCCACAATATGGTATAGGTATAGGCAGGTTGCTCTTAACGCCGGATGGCACACTGTCATAGCATGGCTTACTGTTATAATGGTGAGTACAAAATTATGACTGGAAAAATTTTTAATTCAAAATACAGATCCAATTAATAGCGAGGTATATTAAATGTCACCGATGTAATAATAGCGATAGCACCTGGCCTTTAGTCACAATAATTGCGACGAGCAAATAAGCGACAATGGCGACGAGTGCAAATATGGACTTAAAGCTATTTAATACAAGTAATTGCACCTGTCGCTAGTTGTGATTTAGTCTACCACATACTGACAAAGCTCGCATGAGCTGCACCACTGTAACTAGAATGGTTCCCTCACTCTACAAATGTTTGTAAATATATGTGGTTGTCATTTTACTACAACTTGAAACTCTGTGATGTAACAATGAGCCTGTAATGTAATGTATTTGTCCTCAATGTGACGAGGTACCTTTGAAAATGAGCCTCTGGCTCAAAGGTTGTAAACTGATGTTCAAATAAATAAAATGAACAAATAAAAATAAATAAAGTATGCAGACAAGGACTCAGAACAGTAGAAAGCATTAAGTCCAAAGAATCAGCCAGTGGAGCACCTAGCAATGCCCAGGAACTCATGATCTGTGAGATGAGGTGAGCTCTCAGTAAGTACTGATCACAGGCATGTCAAAACAGCGACTTTTCAGATAAAAAAAAAAATTCCCAATCAGCCAAATTATTACATACCCCAATTATCCAAATAAAATGCAAAGCTTTATTTCACATTTTAGTCAAAAAAAAATCAAACCAAATGAAACAGAGGCAATAAAGACAAAAACAAAAAAGCCAAATGGTACAAAACAGCTAACATGCAATTGCAGTTATTTGATACTGCTTGTGTAAACAAGCCACACTGTGCATGCTGTTGAGCTAATATGTCATGCCTCACATCTGAAATTCCTCTCAGGAATTCATAATGGCTTCTTGTTTCGTACTGTGCCACTACGATCTGTACCCTTTCATTGGAGTCCTTGTATTTCCACTTACTGCCACATCCAAGTGCCCCAGGTGTGATCTGTTCCAATTTCAATTCAGTCATTCTTTGCTCTTCCTGGAGGCACTGTATAAGCCTCCATACACTCAATGACATGCTCCCAGATGGCTATTAAAACCACAATGCCAGCCTTCCACAGCATTATTCATGCAGGTTATACCTCTGGCAGTGGCATCATTGCAATTCCACTGATCAAGAGGGAAAGCAGCTTTTCTTCTACCAGATCTTCCCTTTGGTCTTCTGATCCAGGTAGTTTCAAAGTAGTCCAACAGTGGTAATAGCATATCTTCATTTGTTTGAAAAAATTCCCACTCTTGCATTTCATCATACACACTGGCTACATCATGTGGGAGAACGAAGGCATGAGACAGTAACTTGCGTAGATGTAACGCAAAGTCTGGATCAACACAGTACCTTTCCTGCACAAGCGGGTGTTTCTGTATATTCCTCCATACTGCTTGTGCGACATGAAAAAAAAACATCCCCTTATATCAGTAGTTGGGAAAGACAAAGCAAAAGCTTTTCATGCTGATTTCTCAAAATTCATGATTGCACATGTTAGTTGCAGTGCAGGGCATATGTATTTTAACTGATCGAAAACCCTGGAATATGTAGCAGATTTTTGGGAACACATTAGCACATAAAGGGCTGTGATTACAGCACCAGACTTCAAGCTATGTATTGTGTAGAGCTGGTGGAATATAGAAGGACAAGATTTAAAAATCCCATCCAACATCCAATCATTGCACTCTCTGAGGAACTGCATATTTGCATTTGTTGCAAACATGAGGGGAGCGATCTTGCTTCTTACCACTGTCAAATAGTAGGAACAGCTCACCTGAGGTTGTTACAGTGAACTCTGGTGGGATAACGAGCTCCTGGACAGTGCTAGATGTCGCGGGACAACAATGCTCCACCTGCCTGATTCTTTGGACTGTCCTTTTTATGAGTGGAATCCCAGGTAGACAGCCTGCAACTGAGTCTGGTGCACTAGTAGTATACTGCATTACAACTTGTGAGGTACTTTCAACTGTACAACGGGCTCATTCTCTAACACTGGCCATTACCTTTCGCCACTCCAACATCACCCGCATCAGCTACATGACTGTGTTCCATAATTTGAGCTGTTACCTTATTAGCCACAGTGTGTAGTTGAGCCAAGCAGCTGAATTTATGAGATTCAGCACATTGACAGTACACTTTCCAGGCTGTCTCTTTGTCTTTGTGATAAACAAGCCCTCCAAACAGAGCTAGGGGCCTACCTTTTTGACTCTGAATAAGTTTGACCTCCATTCTGGTATTCATTCAACACAGTCGAACAAGGACCACAAGACAGAGTGATATATACAGTTTTGGATAAAGGCAACACCTGTGCTACGTATGCTACCTGTGCTACTGCATCATCGGATACAGGAGAACAGACATGGTAAGAGATACTATCAGTGTTCTTTGTGGGGGGTTGCGAATATTACATCTGCACTAATATTGCAGGGGATAAAAAAACTAATAGCTATTGTTGGTCTCGCTATTTAATACTAGCGTATTGTGTGCTCGCTATTTTGTTGTCATGATTATTGCATATAATCTCATAGAGCCATAGCTGCTGTTGGAAGATTGCTTATGCTCTGTTTTATATAGCAAAATTGATCGCCACTGTGGCATGAATGAACCACCCTTTCCACCCCAGTAATCCAAATGGCCATATCATGTATGTGTGTGTTTCAATCCTTGGCTGCATTGTATTTTTCAGTGTAACCCCCCAAGATAACAAGTGGAAGCCAACCTTGGCCTAATATGCCTTAATCATCCATCAGGTGAGATGGCACCAAGACATCACTAGGGTCCTTATCTCTCAGATGTGATGGTACATAGATACATAGATACATAGACAGTGTCGGCAGATTAGGGCCTATGGCCCACCTAGTCTGCCCATTTGAGCTTGTAAGTTCAGTTTGTTTTCCTAGAAGTCTGGTTCCCCTTAACCCTGCCCTCTAGAATTCCTTTATGTCTATCCCATGCATTCTTAAATCCCGTGATTGTTTCAGCCCCCACCACTTCCTCTGGCAGGGTGTTCCACTTGTCCACCACCCGTTCTGTGAAGAAATTCTTTCTCATGTTTTCCTCTGAATCGTCCTCCCTCCAACTTCATCCCATGCCCTCTAGTCCTGAAACATCTTTTTCGCTTAAAAATAGTGTTTTCCTGCACCCTGTTCCTCCCTGTAAGATACTTGTATGTCTCTATCATATCCCCTCTCTCCCTCCTCTCCTCCAGGGAGTACATGTTCAGTTCCTTCAACCTGTCTTCATAGGACTTGTGATGCAACCCATGCACCATCTTTGTTGCCCTCCTCTGAACCTTCTCTACCCTGTCTATGTCCTTACGTAGGTATGGTCTCCAGAACTGTACACTGTACTCCAGGTGGGGGCCTCACTAGTGTCTTGTATAGCGGAATTATGACCTCCTTTTCCTGCTGGTGATGCCCTGCCTATACATCCCAGCATCCTATTTGCTTTACCTGATGCCTTGTCACACTGTTTCCCTACCTTGAGGTCATCAGAGATGACAACCCCAAGATCCCTTTTCTGCTTGGTGCATGCTATATCCTCACCCCCAACTGATATATTGTGCCAGGGTTTTTGTGCCCCATATGCATTATCTTGCACTTCTTGCATTGAATTTCAACTGCTAAACCTTTGACCATTCTTCAAGTTTCTGCAGGTCCTTCTCATTCTGTCTACACCCTCTGGTGTGTCTACTCTGTTACAGAGCTTTGTGTCATCAGCGAACAGTGAAATTCTGCCTTCTAGATCCTATGCAATGTCACTGATGAAGATGTTGAATAGGACCGGTCCCAGCACTGATCCCTGTGGTACCCCACTGGTTACTCTTCCCTCTGTGGAGTGACAGCCATTTACCACCACCCTCTGTGCCCTGCCACCCAGCCAGTTACCTACCCACCCCACTACTGTCCTGCCCACACCCATATTCCCCAGTTTGTGTAATAGTCTTCTATGTGGCACAGTGTCAAAGGCCTTGCTGAAGTCCAGATAGGCCATGTCCACTGCCCTCCCCTGATCCACCTCCCTAGTCACCCAGTCAAAAAATTCAATGAGGTTGGTCTGACATGACCTCCCCCTGGTGAAACCATGCTGCCTTGGGTCCTGTAGTCCATTGACAACCAGATGTTCCACCAATCTCTCCTTCAGTAGTGCTTCCATGATCTTTCCCACTACCGAGGTGAGGCTGACTGGTCTGTAGTTCCCTGCTTCCTCTTTGTTCCCACTTTTGTATAAGGGGATTACATCTGCTGTCCTCCAGTCTTTGGGTACCTCCCCTGTTTCCAGTGATTGGCTGAACAGGATAGCCAGAGGTTCAGCCACCACCTCTCTTAGTTCTTTAAGGACCCTGGGGTGCACCCCATCTGGCCCCATTGCTTTATTAGCTCTTATTACTTCCAGTTCCTTCAGGACCCTTTCTCGTGTAAAGGGACTTGTGTCCATTTCTGCACCATTCTCACCCCTTGTACTCCCTTCAGACCCATTACCCCCCTCTTCTTTAGTAAAGACTGAGCAGAAATACCTGTTCAATATGTCAGCTTTATTGTTGTCATCCTCCACGTGGCTCCCATCCTCCCCCTTCAGTCTCACTATCCCTCACTTTGTCTTTCTTTTTTCACTTATGTACCTGTAAAAGGTTTTGTCCCCTTTACCCACTGATTTTGCAATGTGTTCTTCTGTCTGAGCTTTGGCTTCCCTTACTGACTTCCCTGCCTCCCTTTGTTTCTCCTGGTACTTCTCCCTATCCCCTTCTGCCTGTGTCTTTTTGTATTGCCTGAATGCAATCTTTTGGCTTTCACTTTCTTTGCTACCTCTTTGGAAAACCATAATGGTCTCCTCTTCCTTTTCCTCTTGCTAACCTGCTTAATGCATAATTATGTTGTTCTTATAATCCCCATTTAAATACTGCCCACTGTTCCTCAACCCTGATTCCTGTCCCATTCCCCTTAATGCCTCTTTCAAGTATCTCCCATTTTCCCAAAGTCTGCCCCTAAAATCCAGGATACGTGTTTTGTGTGGTTTGGTTCTGCTCTTTCTGTGATTTCAGACCACAATGACTGGTGGTCACTGTTACCCAGGTGCTCCCCACTGTTACCCCCATCACACTGTCCCTGTTTGTGAGCACAAGGTCCAGTATTGCCTTCTGCCGAGTTGGTTCCATGACCAGTTGCTTGAGAAGGCACCCTGAAGGAGTCCAGGATAAATCTGCTCCTAGTTGATGCTGCTGCTGGGATGCTCCAGTCCACGTCTGGTATGTAGAGTCTCAACCAGTACTACCTCACCCTTGTCTGCCATCCTTTGGATGGCTAGCATCAACTCCCTATCTGTTTCTTCCTCCTGGGCTGGTGGTCTATAGACCACACCTGTGCGGATGGCTGGCCCATTTTCCTTTCCAGCTTAACCCACAGTATCTCTCCCCATTTTGTTCCTCCTGGATCTGTGTGGCCCTTATGTCATTTTTCACATACAGTGCCCTCCTCCTCCCTTCCTGCCTGCTCTGTCTCTTCTGAATATGTTGCTAGCCAGGTATGGCCATCTCCCAGTCATGGTTATCATTACACCAGGTTTCAGTGATGGCCACAATGTCCAGGTCTGACTGTACCATGACAGCCTCCAGATCTTCCATCTTGTTGCTAAGGCTCCTGGCATTTGCACACATGGTAGCAGCATTACTACAGCCCCTACATCCCACAGGGATGATGGTAGCAGCAGCAACAGCACTATGGTCCCCATCCTTCAGGAATGACAGCAGCAGCAACAGAACTATGGCCCCCATCCCTCAGGTATGATGGAAGCATCAACTGTACTGCAGCACTCATCCCTCAGATGTGATGGCAGCAGTGAAAGCACTATAGCCCCCATTCCTTAGGTGTAATGGCAGCAGTGACAGCGCTACAGACCACATCCTAAGGTGTGATGGCAGCAGTGACAGCACTACAGCCCCCATCTTTCATGAGTGAGAGCAGTAGTGACAGCACTATGGTCTCCATCACCTCAACACTCATGCCCCACTTGCCCCAGTTAGTCAGAGCTCAGGCATAAATTAAGATAAACAACCAGGGCTAAGGTGTACTCCCTGGGTTCAGTCCTAATTAACATCTGACTGCCTGACTTGGCTTCTTAAAGAATAAAATAAAGTACAGCTCCCTTAAAATCCACAGCTGAATAGTGGGAAGCCTGCTAATGGAAAGAAACATATCAAATAGCTAGCTAAAACCCACTGTCATTCAAAAAGTTCTCATCACATTTCTTAGAGGTGTTACTGTTGTATACACAAATGAACAGAATCCAGAGCACCATCCACACCATGGCAAAAAGTTTCCATGAAAAAGGGAGTCTGTTCATTTTCATATTGGAGTTCAGACACCAATATGCAATAATAACATATTTAAAAATAAATTTGATAGATGTGTTATGAATACTGATATATCTACATGTTAAGGGTTATGTGAAGGGGATGTTTAATGGGCATCTGCCTTTTGCTCCCAATACCACCATAGTGCAAACCATAATATACAATTCACCTCTGCAAGTTTACCCACCCATGTGAATGCAGCTCCTTTACCACCAGCATCAGCAGACAGAAGCGGGGCTATTTAGGAGGGATGTGAGAAAGTGCTAGTTCACTAAAAGAGTGCTGGGGCTTAGAATAGACTGCCAGTAGAAGTGGTAGAGACAAAAACAGTAGGGGACTTCAAGCATGCACATACAGAGAGGAATATTAGGAAATGGTCAAGGATGAGGAAGGGTCATCCGAGACCTGTTAGGGTCTGCACATACACACTAGATAGGGCCCATCTGGAAGGACTGGGTGGGCCAAGCAGTCAATTTCTGCCAAAAAAATTATATGTTTCCATGTCCAGCTCCTTCACCACAACATGGCCACGGCCCCTCCCATGGCAAGAAATAACAGCCAAGATGGTACATTTGAAAATGTGAGTTTATTAGTATACATTTCCTGTGCCACTACTGTATTACATTTTCACACTGGGAAATGCTAAATATAAAAAGAGTATAAAATAACAGTCTAGAAAGAGAGAGTAGAAAGATGGATTCATTATGATGTGGTTTAATAATTTTTTTTTTATCTGAATGTCTGTGTCTGTTTAATTTTTTTTTTAACAGTTTACTTGGGAAATCCCAGGTGATGTGCACCATACATCTCATTTTCAGTGGGGTCATGATGCTAGTCATTTCTGCAGCTTGATTGAAACAATGGGAGATTATGAGACTTGAGTTACATCATGTCTTTTTTGCTCTAGTAGAGTTGGAACCAGTGAGTGATCTCAAGATTCCAACCACAAGCCAACAATAGCAACCTTTATTACACTATTTAGTGGTGAAGCCAGTCTTCAGCATCTGCTCTCAGGCATGTCAAACACTGATGGCAACTGCACCAGCAAAACCAGTCCACTCCTCAAAGCTGAACACAGCCAGCTTCCCTTGGCTTCAACACAGAGAGCCCTGCACCTACATGGCCACACTCCAGCACAACCAAGCAAACACAGCCGGCTACCCCACCACCACACCAACAGGCCAACCACATCCCCAAAGTACAACACAGCCTCCCTAGCATCAACACAGACTGTCCTGCACAAACATGGCCAATCACTCCACCACACCCATGTTCAGCAGTGGTAGTATGTCTTTTAAGACACTTTGATCCCAGCCCATAAGGCTGGTTCCCCTGAAACTAACACAGTCACCCCCCAGCATCAATGGAGACAGACCCTTGCAGCAACACTGTCAGCTTCCCCCAACCCACCCAAGCAAATCTCGCCAGCTCCCCTGCCCGCATCCACAACACCGGCCACCCCTGTGCAAACAGACAGATGCTTCAGAAACACTGCCAGTTCCCTACTCCACCCAAGCAAACCTGGCCAGTCCCACTGCTGCAGTTACAAGACAGATCACCCTGCTCTAAAAGAACCCTGTGAAAACACTGCCAGTACTCCTACCCCACCCAAAGTGAACCTAACAGGAATCCTTGCTTGCAGCACCAACTGTTGCAACATTCATAAAATGGAAAATGCAGTATTCCAGCCAGTTCCTCCACACCACCAACAATACATAGCCAGTCTTGACTCAACTAACATAACCAGTTCCCCACTCCATCCAAGCAAACACTTTCAGCACCCACATCTCATCCAAGTGGTCACGACTAGTTTTCCACCTCACAAGCACAGCCAGTCCCCCACCTAAGAAGAAAAAGCCAGCTCCCACATCCCACTAACATCACATGGCCAGTCTACCCACAATGAACATAGATGACTCAGTTGGCTCCTCCCCAAAACACCAATGCAGGCCTACCCAGCATAAACATACCTGGCCAGTCCCACCCCACTTAAGCAGAGCAGACACAGCCAGCTTCCATACCCCACTAAAGTGGTCAGAACCCCTCACCATGAATGAATCAGTTGGCTACCTCACCCTCCATGCCAACACTGGCCTACCCTACACCAACATACATGGCCAATCCCAGCCCCCAACCATAAACAGACACAGTCAGCCCCCCACCAAGATCATTCCAGCCACCCCACCAACACAGCCAGTCTGCCAACCCCCAAAGGGCCACAGATCCTCAAGAGGTTGATCTCGAGCTAATGGAGACTTGGTTTCCAAATGTGCACAAAGCTTGCTGCAGAACAAACACTTTAAATCCCAAATACTTTCAAAACAGCCACATGTAAGCAGATATGCACCCAGCAACAAATAATTTAAATAAAAAATTTACTTTTCTTCAGGATGGAGACTGGGTAGTTAAGGAATGAAGAAAGGGTTGGAAGGTGTCTGATTCCAGGCATGCAGGTTTCTATGGCCATTACCACCCACTCAATGGAACAGTCAGCTCCTTCACCCCTACACCAACATAGGCCTACCCTGCACCAACATGGACAATACCACTCTTCCCCCCACCTTAATGGACACAGTTTACTCTGCCTCCTCAAAAATATGGGCATTACCCCCCACAACAAACAATCATCTTCCTAACTCCCACACCAACACCGGCCTACCCTGCACCAACATGGCTTGTCTGACCCCATAAAAGAACACTGCCAGCTCCTCCACCCCACACAGAGAATTAGTCAAGTCACTCCACCCCTCTGGATACATCTGGCTAACCCACCTCAAATATGGCCATCACCCCCACAAACAAAGTAATCTCTCTCATACTTCACATCAAACACAACATGACCAGTCCCACCCACTCCACCAAATCTGACACAGCCAGCTCCTCCACCCTACAATATGGAAAGAACCCCCAAAAACAAACACAGTTTGCTCCCTCACTCACCTCACCTCAGCAATATGGCCTGTCCACCCACCATACCTAAGCAGAAACAGATGGTTCCCCCACCTCACCAATATGCCCAGTACCACCCACAAAAGAACACAGTTGACCTCTTTACCACAGGCCTACCTTGCATCAAATATAGCCAGTCCCACTCACCTCACCTAAACAAACCAATATGGCCAGTAACCCACACCCAAATGAACACAGTCAGATCCCTCACCCACCATCTCCACATGGCTACCCCAAGCAGCCACCACAACCAAGTGCACATGGCCAGCCCCAACACCAACATTGCCAGCCCTCTACCATAAACTTTCCCAGCTTGACAAGCCTCCCATGACTCTTCCAGCTCAGTGAGCGCTTTTGACACCAAGACAGCCTGCTCCCAAGCACCCAAACAGTTAACACCACCAACACCAACACAACCACCTCCTCACAATACAGCCAGTTCCTCTGCACCAACATATCCAGATCCCCTCGTACTCACACAGCCAGCTCCCCCTGCACCTACACAGCACACAGTCAGCTTCCCTTACACCCACACAGCCGGCTTCCCCCTGCACCCACATAGCCAGCTCCCCCTGCACCATCACAGCCTGCTCCAACCACAACCACAGCCAGCTCCCTCTGCAGACATTGCTCTTATGGACTCCTGCACCTGAATTGTGTATGTGTATTTTTTTTAACTTTAGGTGCTTTTTGAACTCTGGGTGGAGGAGGATGGCACTACAGAGTCTCCAAAGCCAATAAAACAACATTTAAGTTAGGGCTGTCTCTAGTCTCTGTCAAAAGGAGTCTCAGATATTGTAGTTTTCAACCTGCTCTATTTGATTCCCAAGCAGGATGATTTTGAACTCATTTGGGTAATATCTACATCATTTTGATACGGCTTAGAATAACAGTGAGCTGGTCTATTTTTGTATTCTTATTTTTGATAAACCAAAATTACAGGTTGGTTTTTATCAGGAGTTAATAGGACAGAAGATTGTTCACAGCTGATTTATATTTTATTTACAGTCTCTGGCACACATTTACATTTGAAGTAACATAATAACAAACCAATTGCAGCCCGACTGTAAATTACAGACCATCTTGAAAAAAATTCACACATAAGAATAAACGCAAAAAATACATGAAGCAACTTACTAGTGAAATAAATATTTCAGTATGGAAAGTAGCAGTCAAGTAGCAGGATTCTTTGCTGCAGTAAATGCTACTCATAGTCGCAACAGGTCTTAGCGGCAGAAGAAACAGCATCAAGTAGACTGCTCACATGCTGTGTGTACTTTTCAAAGTCCTCAAATCAGGGACAGTCTGAGACCAAAATGCTAGCTTTATTTTGATTACATTTTCCACTGGCCAGTCAGGAATCTGTGTTTCTCTCCATTGTTCCATAAAAATGGAAAACCAGTGACCCTGGGTATAGTTCAATTATACATTCAAAGTTGATTAAATTAATTCAGACTGTTGTTTATTATTTTTGCTGGTATACTGCCCATATAGTTCAATTTATAGAAATGTTTTATTTTTTAATTGTCCTACCACAGCCATCAACTATCACACACACACCACCACCCAACTACAAGCATCACATGGAGTGCTCAACTTGACTCTCCATGCAAAGAATTGTAACATTCTCCACAGAGAAAATCCACCAGACCCTTACCCATAACATTCTCATCAGGAGCTACTGCACCATCAACTAGCTATTGTTTGAGTGACACATGTTTCCTAGGAACCCGTCCCTAGACAAATAGAAATTCATAGTCCTACTTGTCCCACCCCCACCCTCCACAAAACTGAGCCAACGCACACCAGCTCACCACAGAAACCAAATTATCAACAGTAACAGCAGTATTGGTACCACTTCACCAAATTGTTCAACTATTTGAATTCAGGGTGTGTGCCCAGGGACTGGAGGGAAACACATCTGGTACCTCTTCATAAGGGTGGGCCCAAGGACGAACTGG
This sequence comes from Neoceratodus forsteri, assembly GCA_016271365.2. Taxonomy (NCBI): domain Eukaryota; kingdom Metazoa; phylum Chordata; order Ceratodontiformes; family Ceratodontidae; genus Neoceratodus; species Neoceratodus forsteri. The sequence continues at coordinate 118,979,881 of CM057456.1, forward strand.
AGAACTGCACACCGGGTGAGCCTTAATGCAATTGTGGGAAAACTGATGGAGACAATCCTGAAGGAAAAGCTGGTGCAATTTATTGAGGATAACAACCTCCAAGACAGCAGGCAGCATGGGTTTGTCTCAGGCAGAACCTGCAAGATGAACTTGGTTGATTTTTACAACTGGGTTATGAGGACATGGGACAGGAGACATGCAGTGGTTGTCCTCCACCTGGATTTCAGCAAGGCCATTGACCCAGTGCCACATGGTAGGCTGACCTGAAAGTTGAACAGTCTAGGGGCAGAGAAGAAACTGGTCAGATGGGTCAAGAACTGGCTGAAGGGTATATAGCAGAAGATAGTAGTGAGAGGGGAGGCACCTGAAGCCAGGGCAGTAACAAGTGGTGTACCATTGTGCTCGGTGATGGGACTGTTTCTGTTTATCCTTTTCATAGCCGACATTGCAGTAAGGATTAAGAGCAAGATCAGTTTCTTTGGAAATGACGCAATGATCTGTGCCGAGCAGATGGGGGGAAGGAGCAAAAGTACTTCAGGAGGATTTGACAAACTGGAGGAATGGCCTCACACTTGGCAGCTTGGTTTCAATGCCAAGAAGTGCCAAGTGATGCATTTAGGAGGCAAGAACCCAGGACACAATTACTGGCTGGAGGGTGTTCCATTAACAAAATCCAAGGAGGAGAAGGATCTGGCGGTGCTGGTAACTGGGGAGATAAACCACTCTGCTCAGTGCAGGAAGGCGGCAGTGAAGGCAAACAGGATGCTATGTTGCATAGCAAGGGGGATAACTTTCAGGAGTGGGGAGGTCATCTTGGCCCTGTACAGGTCCCTGGTGAGACTGCACCTAGAGTTCTGCATTCAATTCTGGCACCCCAACTTGAAAAGGGATATCAAACTACTGGACGGAGTACAGCGCAGGGCAACAAAAATGATCCTGGGGTTGGGGGACAGACCATATGAGGAGAGACTGAGAGAGCTCAATATGTATACCATGGAGGAAAGAAGGGAAAGAGGGGATATGATTGAAACCTTCAAGTACCTGAAGGGTTTGAACAGAGTAGACACCAGGTGTATGTTCAGCCTGAAGGGCAGAAGGGAAACCAGGGGACACTCTATGAAGTTGGAAGGAGGCAGGTTCAAGAGGGAATGGTGGATGCATTATTTCACAGAAAGGGTAGTGACATGGTGGAACGCTCTGCCAGACGAAGTCATATCACTGCAGAATGTTGGGGGCTTCAAGAGGGGGTGTGACAGGTTCAAGGAGAGGGTACAAACCAGGAGGGGCGTAAGATCGGGGGAGGGCATATGAGGGAAGGAGAGCAGCTGTAGTCTAACAGACTGAAGTGCTGCACACTTGAGCAGACTAGATAGACCAAATGGTATGTATCTGATGGCAATTTTGTATGTTTGTATGTTTGGAATTATCTTCAAACATGAACTATAAAACAAAGGCTGTCACAACATGATATTATTAAAGTATACAACTGTATTATCAAGATGCCACACTACATAATTGCTACTGTTACATAAACTATATAATAGGCATTAAGTAATTAATATCTTGATATAGCTATGTTAAAGTTTGTTTATGGGCATATAATTCTAAAGATAGATATACTATGGTATACTAAATCCTTGACAAATAAGTGATCTTCAAATGGTATTACAAAAGAATCATAGTTGGTACTTGAAAAATTACTCTCTTTAAAAATCTCATAACAAGATCTGATAATAACATAGAAGATTCTGTATGGTCACTCATACACAAATAGCCTCCGTATGACTCAAAATATTGCCATGGCAACCAAAGACCTTAAGAGTCTGACTCAGGCATATGGGCACTCACCCAGAAGTGTCATTCTCACTGCCGAAGCTGTTGGTCGCACAACTGCCCAAAAAACATGACTTTTACAATCACCAATGCTGTTTTGCATTAGTGATCTGAGTCACAGTTTGAACAAGGCAGCTGTGCAATGATGTTTGATGTTATTGTGCTGCAGTAGTGATGTCCTCAGTTCAGGACAACATCATGATGTTGCTGCTGCAGGAGAACAAGGCTTTTCCCGGCATGGATTTCCATGCAGAACAACGTTCAGCCATACACTACATAGTATTATTAGGTTGACACAGTATGTAATTAGTACTACTACATCAGTTATTTACCACCTACAGTATTCATAAATTTGCATGAATATATAGCTTACATATGGTACTAGCAGGCTAAGAGTAGATATACGATAGTATGCAACATTACTGGTAAGTGAACTACCAATAATGTAATAACTGAATCTTACATGTTACTAAAGTTTATCTACTTATGTATATGTAGATGATGACACAGATGTTAAGGGCAGCAGTGATGCCACAAAGTGGCCAGGCAAGGGGCCAACACTGAAACACTAGCTCCCTTCCATGACCAGGGATGTGCACCACTGGACACTGGTGGCTCATCCAAGCCCTGCAGAAAAAAGATGAGCAGGTGCTGCATGAGTGACTTGAGAGTGTGAGGGAAGTCAGCCATGCAGCTGCTCACCTGACAAGGATTGTGTTGGAACATTTGAGAAAAGTGCTTGGGCCAATTCAATTATTCACATGTGTGAATAATAGAGTTTGCCAAGCTCTGCTAGCTATAGATAAACATCACTAACCAGTAAATATTAGCTATTACTTAACTTTAAAAGAGGGTTTTTTTGGTACCAACTTTGTAAGAGAGAAATTTTGATAATACATTATATTTACTTATACTGTATGGGGGGTGGTTTGTGTATGGAAAGCCATACATTATAAAATACATTTGTGCTTGCAAAGCGACATAACTAGTGCAGCACAATAACATTTCATTCTGCTGCATTGCAGTAGTTATATCATTATAAAAATGAAGTAGCAGCCATTTACTGTACATGGCCAGTAATCTCCTCTTGCCCTGAATTTTGAGTTAGAAATTGATTTTTAGTACAAAAAAAGTTGCATAAATCGGTTGAAGGTAAAGTCGGGAATCTTTGCCCAGCTAATTGTAATGCAAAGTTCCCATCAGCACATGAACTAAGGTGGCATAATAAAACTTCACAGCATCTCTAGACATCAACCAAGGTAATTTTCTTCTATTCTTGAGAGCTAACATGCCACGAGACATGTATACAATACAATATGCATTTAACTGTCAAACTAATGAGTTGGGTTTATATTGTTTTTCAACCTTAGTCTGCCAGTGCTGACAGAATTCGACCACACAGTCATAGTGGAATTGATATATCAGTCCATGGTACAGCAAGGGTTAAGAGTAGGCGATCCGCTGAAAACTCACATTGTGGTGTTTTGCAATGCATAATCAGCTCAAGAGTACAGTTTGTAAATATTTCTGCCAGTCAACTGAAATACATCTGCAGTTCTATCACACTTCAATGTAAAACTGAGTTGCCGCTCTTGGATAATAGTTTTTGCAAGGCTTTGAACTGGACCTAGCAACACTTACACTGAGCAGAGAAGAAACAGAGGGAACATGATTGAAACATTTAAGTACATATGGGGATTTAATGCAGCTCAGACAGGCAATCTATTTCAACAGAACATGGCAGCAGGCATGAGAGGGCATGCTATGAGACTGGCATCAGAAAGGTTCAAAAGCTACGTCAGGAAGTACTTCTTCACACAGAGAGTGATAGACCCATGGAACAGCCTGCCCCATGAGGTGGTAGCATCAAAGACAATCAAGGAGTTCAAACTCGCATGGGACAGACATAAAGGACAAGTTGGAATGAAGGCTGCATAGTGAGAGGGGCAGTTTCTAGGGCAGACTAGATGGATTGCACGGTCCCCATCTGCCAATGCTTTTCTTATGTTCTTAACACACAGAGAAACACTTTTGCAACTAATTGGTAACAGTTTAAAGTGAATTGTATTGTTGATCAGAGTGAAGTGTTGTGCGGTATATATGCAATGTAAATCTGCATGCTTGTTTGTAGATGGCAGTTAGCTTATGCAGTACTTTTTGATATGCTATCAACTTGGCCACATCAGTATACTCTAGAGTGGAGAAAAGATGTTGTATTAGAATCAAGTTTCTGGTTTGCATGGCCAGGCAGTGCTTGTGTCGTCAGTATAGCATGGCAATCTTTTGGTGCATTGTTTTTCCTACGTTTTAACTGCTGATCAATAGCTAGATGAGGATCTTGCCCTAAAACCAGATGCTTGTAACTATTGTCTTTCTCTAGGCACACCCTTTCAGCTGTATAGATATTAAAATCTTCCTGGTTTCTACATTTCACTGAAAGGATCATTGTTTTGGTTTTATTTGTACAGTATTTAGTAACAGCCTATTCACAAACCTCCAATAATTCAGTTTATCAGACACACACTGTAATTAGCATTTCAGGCTCTCTTAGATCTAAAGCTAGTGTACAGCACTGTGTCATCTGCATATAGGTGTACCCTTTTGTTAGTGCATACCATAAGAAGGTCATTCACAAACAGTGAAAACAAAAGTAGTTCCAGATTAGACTGTCATGGCACACCAAGAGTTACAGTAGTCTTCTGGAGTCTGATGAGCTTCTGTTTACTCTTACTACATACAGTATGTGGTTCCTGTCAAGTAGCTTTCCATCCAAGCTATTGTGTTTTCAGACCAAGAAACCATACAGAAACACCACACTTTCTAAGTTATAGTTGTCCTTTGGAGTCTGATGTACTTCCAATTACTTTTACTTCCCATGTACTACCTGTCTGGTAGTCTTCCACTCAGGCTAATGTGTTTTTAGACATTCCTATTTTCTCCAGTTTTATTAGCAGACAATTATGGTCTAGTCTGCTGAAAGCTTTTTTGTGGTGTATGAAAATGATACCATTGGCATGTTGTATGAAATTATACTATGAGAATTTTATGCAAGAAAACAGCAATATCATTTCTTGATTTGTGGTAATCTGAATCCTGAAGACTTGATCAAGTGATTTAGAATTTTAGTATTATGTTTCTGGCACAGGTGTAATCCCAAAGGACAGAAACAGAGACAGCACTGACCTTCATGGCACACAAGGTGCAGCAAAAATGTCTTCTAACCACAGCAGCCACTGTCCCATCTCCTGGGAGAGAAGAGGAGTCCTCTCTTTAGGTAGTTTTCAGGGGTGACCATGAACACTGGGGAGGTTAAGTAACTTCCTCAGAGTCACACAGGTCTGCTGGATGTGCCAAGCCCATTCACAGCTTGGTACTCTAACCTCTGTCTAGGCTATACTGCCAGTCCCTTAAAAAGAATGCAGATGCTTTAATGATAGTGTCATGGACACAGAATGGAAGTAGCAATAAACAGTAATAGATGAAAACAAAGGCAATGATGATTACCATTAGAGCCAACTTGGTTGGTCCATAATTTATATCGTACAGTACCAATTCTAAATATGAACTGGAAGCACTGGCTAATGGTTTGGGGGATGAACACAATTAGTGAGTTTCATTCCATAAGTACTTGATGAAGATAAATGTTTGTTTTCAGAGCCAGAGGGAACAGTATCCAAATCAGAGAAAGCGTATATACACATAAGGCATGAAAAGGCACTGCCCATAGCAGACTTCTGCTGAATGATATTGCTGTTTACAGTGGTATTTGAACAAGAGAGATCAGTTGCAGTTGCTGCAGGAAGAAAAACAGATGCTTATATACAGTATTTTTCTATGAAGCTGTGCAAACATTTCCAGCACAAGCAATGTGATAAGGATAGAGCTCAACCTATGTCAACTTGAGGGGGCTCATTCCCCGATGCTTGCTGCCCAACTTCTGTATCACTTAGGGTGAAAGGACTGCAATGTATTTTGAGCCAACTGAAACTGGATCTTTGACTTGAAATGTTGAGAGGAACATTTCAAAGAAAATTTGATGAGGTAGTGGATGACGCTGAGGATGGAAGGTTCCACCATGCCACAGTGACAAGAATATTGCTGACCTCCCCCACAAAGGCACATGATCATGGACATCCCCAACACTACCAGGTCCTGACCTTGACTGGGATCACAACAATACCTGTTTGGTGTTCAGGCAGGGGGGCTGTGCCACCCTACACCCCCCCATGTGTGGGGCTCTGCTCCCCAGACATATAGATTCCATCACGGGGTGGGCGGTGTTGGGGGAGAGCAGCCAAACTCCAGAGTCGATGACACGGTCATTGCTCTGACAACCTGGTCGATACTGCTGGTGTCAACAGGTTGGTGTTACTGTAACAGCGCCACTGTAAAAGCATCACTGTTACAATGGTATATGAGGTTGGAACCTTTTAAATGCTTTGCATTCTTAATCTACTGTACATGTCCTTCATATGTTTGGGATTCTGTCTTTATTTGTGGACTGATTTTCTAGCACAAAGACATTGTTCTTGTTTGATTGATTGTTCAATATTTGAGAAAATAAAATTATGGCAATCACCGCTAAACAACTGTCACGGACAGTGTATTGTTTAACACTCTTTGTTAAACAAGGTTAAGTTAAAATTAGCAGCTCCAAAAGACTAATAAACCCCTAACACATTTTACACAATGTGTGCTTTATCAAAGGCAATGTGCCTGAGAGATGGCATCATCTTGTACTGCCAAATGAAAGGCACAGAACATATCATTTCCTAGAATCTCTCAGTGCAAAGTGGCAAAATGACAGACTGTGCAACAGTTAACAGCTATAGATAAATACAATAAATATAATACAAATATAGAAGTACAAAAGTGCAGCTGTGCCTAATCAGTGTAAAAATAAGCCATTGTTCTATAAAAATGTATTAAAAAATGTAATTTAAAAGCAAGAATAGTTATGACTTTTAGAGTTATTTTAATAGCCTGCAACTATTAACAGGTTTAATCTAAATGAAACAGTGAGTCAAGCTGTGAGGTCACATGGGTACTCAAAAGTACTGATCAAAAATGAAACTTTCTGCTAGTCCACTTTGTTTAGGCCCCTCGTACAAGTGGTACAGAGAACCTCATTCAACATCTCTTTATTAATGTAGTGCCATGGTATTTCTAGTGGAAAGAAAGCAAAAATAACATTATAATCAAGTATTTCACAGTAATATTTTCAAATAGCAAATCATTTAGCTTTCAGAAAAGGTGCCACTGGCCCACCAGCGCAGAGGTAACACTACTGCTTGTAATGCAGATGATCCAGGTTGGGAAGCAAGCTCAGGAACTGCATGGCTAGACCACAGAGGAGGACTGAGTGCCCTATGGACTGCTCTCCTCCTTCAGTGGGGAGTGTGGGAAAGCACCCGATGTTCGATTGGCCCCTAGCAGAGGCTAGGGGTCCAATAGCTAGAGCTTACAAGCTAAGGGGATATTACAGACATTCAGCCATGTGCCCCCACACCATTGCATGTCATGCCTCCCTGGGGGATTAGCATACCCAGAAAAATTACCAGCCTGAGCAGGAGGATGTCGCCCCTATGAACCATGAGTCATTAACCTTGAAAAAGTGCTTGATGGTATGAAACGATCATTAGCTTTTTTCCTCTGTGTTGCTGTCTGCTATTTTAAACCACCTTAATGCTGGAGCAAATGTGTAAATAAGTAAGTCTGAATTTTTAATTTCTGGTGTGGTGGAGCTTACATGGTGTGGCTGATAGCTCAGACATTGTCTTGTAAACAGGTTCCGTATGCCACTTCTTGCCTTCTACCAAGTGGACACTGTGTGGTAGCAAAGTGGAGGTGGATAAGGGGTTGGGGATGCTGTCAGACACTGCTATGTGCTGAGTGCCAACATGCACATGCATCATTGCACTCTGGCAAATCCCACAGGAGGAAATGGTAGAAAAGCAACACCAGATGGCTGGATAACGACAGACCCCTAAAAGATACCTTGCAACCCTGTGTGCTATAAACCCCTTTATGCTAAAAGCAAAAGGGGAACAAGTACCTCCCTGTGCTAGCACACAGGTCAGTGTGATAGTGCAGGGAAAGGGGTGGAAAGCCTTAGTCATGAGTATGCTGGTATGCTTGGCGGCTCTGCAGTGCACTCACTCCCCTTGTCAGAAGGTGTAGCTACCCAAAAGCAAGAAGTTCCTTATGGGCTTGCTTGTATGCTTAAACACCCTTTTTATTTTGCAGAGTGAAGGGTTAGGTGGTGCTGTGTACTACAGAATTCAGATGGGATTGGGTCAGGGATGGGGATTCACTGGATGCTAGGGGAGCATAGAAACACCACTGGACCACTAGGATCACTGGCAAGGGCCAGTATATAAAAAAATTACTCAGCCTACAGGCAGACCCTAAAGTATGTGGCAGAAGTGGAGAAAGACATTGATAGTAGCATTGAGTGCCTGAGCTCATTCATGGCATGGCACCATGCACCTGGTGCCATTCCATAAGCTGACCTTTGTGGCAGTAAAAAGAAATGTAATGATAAGGAGGGTGGCAGGGAATCATGTGGGGGATTCTGTGCAGAAGAGGATCAAGAAAAAGCAGGCACCCTGAACAGGTATTTCTGCTGAGTCTTCCCACAGGAGAGTGGGTGACAGACCACCAAGGAACAGCAGGAACAAATGGAGTGTGGGAGGAGTTGGACACAGATCCATTTTCAGAGAAAATAGTCCAGAAGGGACTTGCATCTCTGAAAGTGGAGAAGGCTGTGGGATTTGATGGAATACACCTAAGGGTAATAAAGGGACTCAGAGAGGTTCTAACTGCCCCACTGATGGCCTTATTTGACAGTTCACTGGAAAGAGGAATGTTTTTGGAGGACTGGAGAAGAGCAGATGTGAGCATTTTTCATCTAGCTTTTATGGCTGGCAATTTAACCATGTCTGTTATATATTAAATAATTTATAGTCACTTTTATGCCACAAATAATGTTTCAATTGTGACTTTTTCTACTAGATACTGTAGCCATAGTGCTGGAATTTCCAGTGTTACTGAATATAGTTTGACCTTTGTTACTGGAGATTTTTCATGTTGGGAATTAATGGGAGACCTGTTGAAGGAAAGGGTGGTAGAGTATCTTGAATTTATTGGGCTACAAGATTGAATACAGCATTGATTCATGGGGGTAGGGGCACACCACATGAACCTGGCAGATTTCTTCAGCTGGAAGACCAAGGAAACAGATTATGGCAGGGTAGGGAACATGGCCTAGCTAGACTTTAGCAAGGCCTTCAAAACTGTGCTGCACTTGAGACTCATAAAGAAATTTAGCAGCCTAGGGGTGGGATCCAAAGTGGTGAATTAGGTAAGGAACAGGTTAATGGATAGGTGACAGAGGTTGGTGGTTAATGGCACTCACTCTAATGAGGGGAGATTAATCAGTGGTGTGCCACAGGGCTCAGTACTGGGACTTGTCCTCTTCAGTGTCTTCATAAGTGACATTGCAGAAGAACTGAAAGGGAAGGTATGCCTTTTGCAAATGACACCAACATCTGTAATATGGTGAACACTCAGGAGGTGTTGGAGTGAATGTGTATGGACTTTGGGAAACTCAGTGAATGGTCAAAAGCATGGCAATTGGAGTTCAATCCTGAAAAGAGCAAAATCATGCACCTAGGGCATAGGAGCTCAGTATAGGATGGGGGAAGTACTGACAGTCACTAAGCAGGAATGAGACCTTGGGTTGTCATATCTTCTGACTTTAATGGGGTAGGGCAGTGTGACAAAGTAGAATGTAGGGAAAGGTAGGATGCTGGAATGCATAGGGAGAGGTATCTCCAACAGGAGGTGATGCCACTGTATCACTCACTTGTGAGACCCCACCTGGAGTAATATGTACAGTTCTGCAGGCCACACCTCAGAAAGGAGATAGCCAGGGTGGAGCCAGTCCAGAGAACTAAACTGGAGCAGGGGCTACGACAAAAGCCCTACTAAGAGAGTCTGAGGGATCCCAATTATTTATTTATTGAAATATTTCACCAGGAAAGCACGCTGAGCAACAAGTTGCTCATCTCCTGGTGCGACCTGGGGGGAGGGAAACATGAGGATAGTTTACAGAGATTTGCTACACAATATAAATTTACAGTAGATTACATTCAAATAAATTGAGCAGACTGTACAGGAGTAATGAAATAGTAGGATGCTAACAGTTTTGAACTAGACAGATACTACACCAGCACTTTCAGACAAGATAGATACAACAACACAAAATAACATTTAGGCATACACTAAATGACACATGAATGTGTAGCTAGAAAATGGCTGAATAGAATTGTTGTAGTTTGATCTAGGGAAGAAAGTGAGGAGTAAACACAGGCAGAACAGGTTGGGTAAGTTACAACAGAAGTGCAAGTTAACTACAAGTGCATTAGAGATTAGGGGTCAGCCATAGCTAGGGCTACATAAGAGGGAGAAGGGAAGGTGAAAGAGAGGTAGGTATGTCAACAGGCAGAGAAGTGGGGTGGTGGTGGAAGGGAATGAAACCAGGATGTGAAGGAAGAGGTAGGAGGAGAAAGGTCTGCTGGGCCTGACCCCTTAAGTGTGCTAAGGACCCGGCCTGCACAAGGCAGGGGTCAATCATGACAGGAAGGGAGCAGGTTGCGGCAGCAAGAGGTAGAGTACAATAGGAGGGATGCAGGTTGTAGGTAAAGAGGTAAAATAGGCTTCAGAACAGAAAAGAGGGCGAAGGTGAGAGAGAAGAGAGGCTGGGATCCCAGCCCTTCAAGATGTGGAGAAGTGGAGGGAAGAGTTGGGTTAATGGTGTAAGGATAGGGTAGGAACTGGCCCTTGGTAAACTTTGGATGATAGAGAAATCACAGTAAGAGAACAGTGGAAGGTCTGAAGGGAAGGAATTGGAGGAATGGAAGGAATGCTGGTGTTTAGGTGGGTGGGGGGTGAAGCTGCAGCAGAGGCATTGCATGGGTACTGAAAGGGGTAGGGTTTGCCAGGGTTTTAGCCAGTTGAGTTACGGAGGGTTGTAGCAGGAACAGCTAGGTGCAAGAAAGTTTTTAAGGTCAGAGCTGATGGAGTAGTAAGAGGATGCATGACAAATTTGAGTGGAGAAGGAATTCCACATTTTTGGGAGGTGGTGAGAGTAACCAGTTTGACCAATGAGGGTGGCTCTCCAGGGGACAGCCAGAGTACAGGAGTCAGATGATCTAAGGGAATGAGAGGGATTGGGGGTGTTATCAACGTGAGGGAGAGAGAGAGGTAGGAAGGAAGTTCACCCAGCCAGTGCTTGGAGGTGATATGTACGCCCTATAAGACAGGACAGCAAAAGGGAACATGATAGTATCTCATGGGGGTGAACAGGGTGCAGAATGGTACTGTCTTTCAAATGAGAAAGAGCACCAGGACTAGAGGGCATGCAGTGAATTTGGAGGGGTTGAAGATTAAGAGGGATGTGATGAAGTGCTGCTTCACTGAAAAAGTGGTGGATGCCGGGAATCGACTGCCAGTGGAAGTGTTGAAGGTGCAAACAGTAGGGTGTTTCAAACATGCATGGGCTAGACATAGTGAAGTATTAGTAATCTGTCATGGGAGGAGGCAGGGAGGATTGCTGGAAACCAGTTAAGGTCTACAAAGACAGACTAGACAGGGACCATCTGAACAGACTGGGTCCGCTAAGCGGTCCTTTTCTGCTAACAAATTATGTTTCTGTATTTCTATTCCCTTCACTACCAACTAAAAATAACCCCTTGAACAGTATCCTGATCCTATCAGGGAGGTTGCACTCCACAGATACCAGACCTTTGGGTCATGACACTGGAAATAATGGAGGCTTGCATAAGAACCTGGGAAGGTTGGTCATGGGGCTGACGGGTGTTTGTCAGCTGGGGGCTACCTGGCAGTAAAAGATGAACAAAGGGTTGAAATGAAAATTAAAAGGACATGCCTATCATGGACAAATGAATACATATGAAGCATAACAACTTGAAGAAAGAGAATCAGCATTAATATCATTGAAATGACTCTGCCCATCCTTAAGCATGATGAAGTTATGGTACTAGTACTAAATCTACTTTTTTTCAACCACCTTCCATTTTGTAACCCATCTCAACTATTTCTACATACAGTATGTTTCCAGAAGCAAATTGTTTATATGAACAGTACTGTATGCCTTCAAGCACATAGAGTATGAGCAGTCTGAACCTAATCTAACACATAGTCCTTTGCCACAGTGTATGTGTGTGTGTTGCATTTCCTTGGCACAGTTAGGGAATTCAAAACAATCAGACATTTCTGAATCAAAATGCAAACTGTACTGGGCAATAACCTTTTTTTCAGCAGGGGTCACTGTTGCTATTCCAAAACTGTCCAGAGAGGACATAATCATAAGGATTTGAGAAATGATTTATTGCATCTTGTACATTTCTATTTAAGGTTGTTATTTCTTTTCCTTTTTTGTTGGTGTTTCATTTAGTCAAGCTTACATAAAAGAATGAAATTGACATGAATCACAGCTTTGGTTTGGGAGCTTTCTACAATAAAAATGCATTTGTGCAAAAGTGAACATCAGAAGCTTCTAACAAATAGATGTACCATAGGCTGACACAATCAAAAGACAGTATGTTGTTTTCTTTTAAGCAATTATCTATTTGAGGCACATGGCAGATATTTCAGCCTCTCTTGTTATATAAAGAGTAAAGTTAAGGTATTACATAGGAATACTGCACACTAAGCTTCTAATTTTAAACAAACCCATGATGACTTGTAGTGTTTTTGGTTGCATAATAGGTTTTCAATGAAAGATGGAGTTTATAAAAATGACAGCAAGGTCATCATGATGAGATGACGATTATTATTTAGAGCTCTGAACTATGCATGAAAGGGATCACTCTGTAATTCAAATACCATTTCAGCCACTTGACTCTGCCCGCAACACAAGATTTATTTCTTCCAGCTATAAAATAAAGAACTGCCCCTCAGTAACAAACTCTGGTCAGAGCCAATAGAGCTGCAAAATGATGTTGGATGGGGTGAGAAAAATGAGCAAAACACCTGGTAAAAAGTAATGGACAGTGAAATGCTCAGACAGCTATGTATCCTCTTGGAGCAAAATAATAAAATACCACTATGCTTAGTCTCAGCTCCGGTATGGACCAACTAGTTTGTGTGTGTGATCGCTTGTGATGGTGCCCCAGGGTGTGGTGTTATGGTGCCACTGATCCCCATTGCCCTTGATCCATAATGCAAAGATGTCTAGTGTTGGTGCAGTACTGGTCATCATGGGATAAAGTGGTCACTCTCCTGGATGAGATGCCATTCCATACCCCTAGATGCAAAAGGGTGGTCAGGCTGTTACATACGATTTCTGTTAAATGTATATTTTATACATTTAATGCACTGACAAACTTTGATTATTTTTCTGATGATGATGATGATGTGGATTCTAGCATAGCCCTGAGGCTAGAGCAATAAGTCACCCATAGCCCTTTGCCATGTGGATGCATAGTTGGACAAGCTCCACCTTCTAAAATTTAATTATGCTGATACAATAACTGTTACGCTTTATTATACAATGGCAAGAAAGAATGCTGGTCTGTGATTGGTCTATCTGGGACTGGACCTGTGATGTTATCCTGGCATAACATCTTGGATCAGGTCCCAGCACACCCACAGCCACATTAAATGATAAAAAAAAATTGCTACATGGCCGTTCCTAGAGCTGCTTCAGCAGTCCCTAATCTGCTCATAGTAGTTGATCCCTGCCTTACTCTGGATTGGCTTAAATCCTGCTTCCCACAGTGTCAGACACTCACAAAACAATCACTTTTACTTCCTCATAAAATACTTGCACCATATTCCCCTCATCTGCTAATAAATTAAAAAACTAAAACTAAGTGAAGTCGCCAGCACGACCAGCTCCATGCTTCTGGTTGGGTACTGAATTCACTGACCTCCCAGCAGCTTAACTGATTTACACTGATTTGAAATAAAATTCCATTTCAGTATGTTTCACTTTCCCAGCAGCACAACAGAATTACACTGATTTTTCAACAAAATGACGTTTCAGCAAATCTGAATAAAATTAATAAACTCATCTGCTGTCGGCTTCACCTTTCAGCTTTCACCCACCTGCCCCGAAATGACTGACCTGAGCATGCTCTTCTCTTCAGCACAAAAATGTTTTTCCTCCTAACTAAATATTCTTTCTTTGATTGTTTGCTCTTTCTTCTCCCGGTACAGAACACACACCAGCTGTACCGGGAGAACAACCCAGAGACCACTTGAGTCACTATTATGTATGGACTGCTGTGAAGGGCAGAAGGCAGAGGGGCAGTACCATTACAAGACCACAGGATGACAAATGGGGATTTCCAGCTTCACAGTGACTTAGCAAAAAAATTAAAAAACACATGCAGACCGAGAAACCAGCTCAGAAAGGTAAGAGTGAGGGTGAGGTGGGGAGTGGCATGGGTTATTAGAAGTAAGGACACAGCACCAAAGCTGCAGTGTGTTTTGAAGAGTGAGAGACAGAATAATGATAGGAGCTCCACCTAGTGGATAAAAATAACCAGAACTACTTTTCTTATTAGTAATCCTACACACCTACATAAATATTAAAAAAAACTAATTATTAATTACTTTTTCTTTTTCCTTTTTTACAATCAAGTCACTGTATAATAGGAATAATACACTCTAGGGTGTGTGTCATGCTGGGATAACAACACTTCTGGGGTGATTAGTCACACTTTTCCTGTGGCCTCGTGCCTAGTCACCCCAGGCATGACGTTATCCCAGCACGACACACACCCTGTCATGCATTATTCCTTTAATAACGTAAATATGGTTGCCTCCGAACCAAATTTTCTCCATATCCTGCCTTAGGTTGCAGCTCAAGGAGTCAAAATCTGGCAGGTGTGAATACATCTGGTAGTACCTAATGAGTTTAGGAAACAGATACTCAGTATTGCTCACAACATTCCACTTCTGGGATATGGTTGGGGGTGAAACAGGCCAAGGAAAGACTGATTCAAAACTTCTATTGGGCTGCTGTCTATATAGATGTGACTGAGTACTGTCATACTTGTGACACATGTCAAAGAGTGGGCAAGCAAGGGGAAAATGGCTTTTTTCCCGTTAAATGTTTATTGATTTTTTAAAGAAAGAAAGAAAAATATAAATAAGTTCATAATATAAACAGTAACTAATACATATTCAATAAAGCAGCAGTGCGGTAGTTATTGTACCACTAGCATCAAACTAAACAATTAGATAATTAATAGTTCAATAGAAACATTGAGCAGTACTGTAACATAAATTATACCCATTCAAGTGTACATAAAATATAGAATAAGACATGGGTGGGTGTGTGTAACCAGAATTTTACATGCACCTGAGGTATGGGATGCTACATTATCCATGAAAGCAAAGATCAGAGGGTTTATAAAAGAATCCCATATCAAGGGTGTGTGCAAAATTCCAGTTTTAAACAGACTCACTCATGTTTTATTTTAATTCATTACTGGTCATTTTTTTTGTATTGTCCTTAAAAAATCAAACAGTGAGAGAGTGTTAAATTGCTGTAAAGTGTTTTTATTTCAGTAAAGCCTGTCATGAAAGTAAAACATTTTCTTTGTTGTAAGAGAAGAACATTTATTTTTTAAGTTTTTTTAAATATTAACTTGTTTTACAGGTAATTTAATTGAGTTTGATTGACAGCTACTGATTATTTATTTATTTATTTTCTATTTTTTGGGGTTGTATCCCTCTGTTCCTCAGGCTCCATCCACCTGCCACCCCCCATGCCTAGGCTTACCCCCCCTTGGCGGGGCTGCTGAGGGGCTTCCCACTCCTGACTGGACATTGCAGTCAAGCTCCGGATTACCCCCCCCAGGTCAGGGCCACAAGAACAGGATCCCCCTGGCGGGCATCCACTGCAGTGAGCGACAGGACAGAATGGGCCTTCATGCCGGAAGACTGACGTTTTTCTTTTTTACTTGCTGTCCTAGGGGTGGGGACATGTAATGATGTCCAGCATCTGCCCCGCCCCCCCCATTGTACTGGCTCTTAGCACTGCAGTGCCCCCAGCCTCCACCAGGAGTACATCAAGTGCTGGACACTCTGCCCTCCCTCCCCCAGAGAAGGAGAGCAGTCCCAGGATGCTCAATCCTTCTCCCTGGACCAGCCCTCCAACTCCACTGGTCCATTTCCAAACCTGTGTCACCAGCATCGCGAGCAGAAATCTAACTGCTGAGTCGGCAGGTCAGCTTGGGACAGCTACTGATTATAACTGCCCAGTTATAACCCAAAAATATCAGCTGGGCATTTATAACACAAGATAAAACTCTGTGTATAAAAAATGATGACTAGTAATTAAAACACATTTAAGTAATCATGTATTAATTAATATTTACTTTACGTATCAGTCCTGTTCTTATACTTGTTTGACCTTCATGGACCAAGCAGAGGTTGAAACAATACTTCTATTGGCCTGGTGTCTATAAATATGTGGCTGAGTACTGTCACACTTGTGACACATGTCAGAGAATGGGAAAGCAAGGGGACAAAGGCTTTGTTTCCCATTAAAAAGTTTATTCATTTTTTAAAAGAAAAGAAAAACAATAAAAGTAAGTACATAATGGGAGCAATTCTCAATTGGGCAACAGGTGCGTATCCTGCCCACATAGCTCCACACCCATGGAATGATGGGCGGTAGGGATATTCACGTCCACCTGCCACTGCACTGCATCATTCTGCAGCCCCATCACCTAGCGTGCAGGTGTGTGGGGGGCTGTCCAGCGAACATGGGTGGGCAATTAATGGGATGCCCAGCCCTGGTCCACCACTGCATCCCTTGTGTCATGCAATGACATGGCTGCATAGGTGGTCAGTGGGTCCTCACACACCAACACCAGGTGAGTGCCTGGATGGCCACACCCTGCCCTCGCAGTGGTCCTGGTGGGCTGGGGTGGCATGTCAGTGGGGCTCTGCGGTGTTTGCTGCAGCTGGTGGCATACTGTCAGGATGGCATGCAGCATCTATGATTGCCTAGGGAACATGAAGCCTGTGCCCCCCTCACCCAACACTCAGCACTTTTGTGAATAGCAATGGGCACACCCCCAGCACTGTCCTCCTGCCTGCCCCCTCATGGAGCTCAATGGCCGGCTGGGGGATTAGGTGTGTGACAGCCCTAAGCCTCTTTAATGAATTGGGTGCAGGGGACACAGCAGCCAGGGAGTGTCTATGCACTGCTGATACACAGCGCATAGCCACTCTACACTTTGGAGAATAGCCCCCAATATGAGCACTAGCTAATGCATATTCAGTAAAGCAGCAGTATTTATTTTACCATTAGCTTTGAACTAAACAATCAGATAACTAAGTATTCAATAGAAGGGTTGAGCAATACTGTAACGTAAATAAGGTATATCCATCAAAGTGTACATAAAAAGATATCTAAGTAATTATCCACTAATTCATACTTACTACAGGTGTTATACCCGTTCTTATACTTGTTTGACCATCAAGGTAGAAGGGAAAGGATCAGATTTGTTACAGTACAGTAGCTTCTTGTTGTTTTTACATTGTTTCTTGTGGATTTTATTTGGTAGAAGGTTATTTCTTTTCTTTCTTACTACTTCTAAGGGGCTAGCAGGATAGTGTTTTGGGGCTGTTGGAGTTCTGAAAACTGTTTTGGTGGCTATAAGTGGGCTCATTTGTTTGATGTTTCACTGTGTAGCAGGCTGCATTTGTAGAGGCCTATTTTTTATGATCTAAAACCCATTTAGTGTGGTTTAACTGGGGCTGTGTCTTTGAATCAGATACCTATATCTTCTAATTTCAAGCCTATTTTGATGTGTTGTTGGTGAAGCTGTTTGAATTGGAGACCTGTTTCTTTCGGTAGCAAACCTATTTTGGGGGCTTTGAGTAAAATTATGATTCATTTTTGCTGGCTTCACTAGCTGCAAAGGTTAGTGCATAGTGGGGGAAGGGTGCTAATTGTCTGACCAGGGTGCCTCAGCTACCTGATTGTTTCTGGAAGACTTGGGTTGGTCCCACCCCCAACCCCTCACCCCACCCATCCCTGGTCCATGATTTCCTTTATACCAGGGGTTCTGACATCACTTCTTCAAATGAGCAAAGGATATGCACCTGTCATAGCAGAAGCAGACATCCAGGAAAGGAACAGCAGCGAGTGAAGAGGTGACTGATATCTCAGTGGAAGGGAAGTAACTGCAGATCTAGGAACTTTTATTATTAATTATTTACATTGCTATTGCATTGTGGAAAGGAGGAGTAGGAGTTTGGAGAAGGTTGTGCAATAGCTACTTAAAGTTTCTTTTTGAGTTTGGATAGGAAGGTTAGGAATATAAAAAGCAGTTGCTCAATCTATCTAAACATGTACAACAAAGGGGGTAAGGGAAATAAAGAAAAGAATGTTTTATACTGATAGAGGGGGGAGAGGGGAGACTTGGGGGAGTGTTTGGTATCCTGCATCTGGAAGGGTGGGGGGGTCGCTGGCGGGCAATGACAGCAATGGGTAGGGTGGTAGGCTGCAACAACTGCGGTGCACCAATGTTTCTAAAAATTGCCTGGAATGTGGGAGGATGTTTACTGTGCAACCACACAGTGAAACTCAGAAAGGAGATTGAAGTTCTGCAGGAAGAACTGAGGCAAGGCAGACTGGGGGTGGGTTTAGCCCAATACTGGAGGGAGGAAGAATGAGAGTTGAGGGAGGGCAATTTAAGCCAACAATGGTGAGGAGAGGGTCAGAAGAAGGGAAGCAGGGACAAGGGGTCCCAGGCCAGGAAGAACAATTGCCGGGGAAACTAGGTCAGGAGACAAAAGACAAATGGAAGGAGGAGATAGGGATTTGTGAGGGGACGTGAAGAAGTGGTAAAAGTCATGGAGTGGAAAGGAGAGAACAGGTTACTATGAAGAGAAAGGGAGCGGGTATTTGTGAAGGGTCTTCAGAAAATAGTTTTGCACTGCTAGAGAGGAAGAAGGTGGAGGAGGGAAATGATGAGATTAGAGGAGTAACTGATAAACGCCTGGACCAAACCAGAGCGGGGAGAAGTTCTGCTGGGAGAATTGCAACTGGGGCAAAAGGGGGAAATAATGTGCAGGAGGAAGAAGAGGAGCCAGAAATGAGAGAGGGAGATGAATGGAAGCAAGCAGGGTGTAAGAGTGGTGGAATCTTATTGCTGGGGGACTCAATACTAAGAGGAGTCAGGTGGGGTAGCAAGGGGGAGAGGCATAGTCACATTTGAGTGGAGGTCATGCCAGGAATGACAGTGGAAAGGGTGGGACAATCTGTTCTGAAATATGCTAGAAGGGGTAGGGACAAGCCTTATTTAATTATACATCTTGGGACGAACTACCTGGTTGACAAGACAGTAGATATAGTTTAGAAGAGGATTGAGGAACAAGGACAATTATGTGAGGGGGCAGGAAGATCAATAACTTTTTCGGGGATACTTCCCGTGCCCAAGGCAAGCACAAAAAGAAAGCTGAGAATAAAGGAATTTAATGGATGGCTAAGAACCTGGTGTTGTGCTAAAGGGTATGGGCTGTTGGGGGGAGGGAGGGACCTGGGAGGACAGTGGTCTCTATGCTAAGGACAGACTACACATGAGTGAGGAGGGAAAGAAAGTGTTGAAACAGAGGATGGAGGAGCACATAGAGGAAGTAGGGAATTTAAACTAGGAGCGGGGGTGGCAATTGGGCAAGAGACATGCAGAGACCACAGGTTGGGAAACCATATGAGCTAACCCCCCATAACAGTGACAAAGGACAAATGGCAAGTACTATTGGTGATGCTAGTAAAGGAGGGAAGGATGGGAGGTGGAGAAGGGTGGAAGGTGGTTACCCTTAATGCTAGAAGCCTTGGGAGGAAAACTGCAAAGTTACAGGTGCTCATGGCAGAGGGAGAGGTGGACATTGCAGCCATCACAGAAACATGGGCCAACCAATAAAATGACTGGGACATGTCTGTACCAGGGTACAGGTTATTTCATAGGGACAGGGTGACTGGGAAAGAAGGGAGTGTGGCACTATATGTGAAGGAAGGACTGAAGTGTGTGAGGGAGGGAGGAAGGGGAGGAGGGTAGTACAGAGTCAATTTGGTTGCAAATCCAGGATTCCAAGAATAGGATTCTTAGAATGGGAGTGGTGTACATGCCGCCATCTCAGACGGAGAAGTTACACAGGGGAACTAGTGGGACAGATCAGGAGGACCTGCGAGAAGGGTAGTGTGGTGATTGTGGGGGACTTCAACATGCCAGGAGTGGACTGGAGTACCCCAACAACCAGGAACAAAAGGGAGCAGGTAATGCTGGATGCCTTCCAGAACAGCTTTCTGCTGCAAATGGTCAGTGAACCAACCAGGTTATGGAATACCCCTTACCTTGTGCTGGCAAATGGGGACTTTGTGAGAGAACTTACAGTGGAGGAACCGCTGTCAGGGAGTGACCACCACTCAGTATGGCTCACATTGGATATGGGCAAGGAAGGAGTAGAATCTGGCACAAGAGTGCTGGACTTCAGGAGGGCCGACTTTGGGAGGATGGGGAAATGGTAAAAAGGGTACCTGGCCAGAATTCAATCTAGTATGGACACCAACAAGAGGTGGAAGCTCATAAAGCTGGGGATAGTGGAGGCAACCAAAAATCTGCTGCAAGGCACAGAACAAGAAGGTGAGGGCTAAGAAACTGAGCTGGTTGAGCAAGGAGGTCATGGAAAAATTATGAAGGAAAAGAGCTGCCTTTTGGAAGTACAAGAAAACAGGGAGAGGGGAGGATAGGAAGGAGTACTTGATGGAATCAAAAGAGGTGACAAAGGCAGTAAGGGGAGCCAAGGCATCTATGGAACTCAGGTTGGCACAAGGCATTAAGAAGGGGGAGAAGGACTGCTTTAGGTACATCAGGCAGAAAAGGAGCTGTAAGGACCACATAGCAAGGATTAGGAAGGAGGGGCTTGGGGGACATGATTGAAACCTTTGAGTACATGAAAGGAATAAACAAGACAGGTACAGAGGGACTGTTCAAAGTAAGGGAGGGGAGGGACACCAGGGGTCATGATATGAGACTGGAGGGAGGAAGGTTCAGAAGGGAGATGAGGAGACACTTTTTTACAGAGAGGGTGGTGGCTGGGTGGAATGTGTTACCAGCAGAAGTCGTATCCAGTAGAACAGTGGACTGCTTCAAAAGGGGATGGGACAGGACAATGAGGGAGGGTCAATGAATGGGAAGGGTGGAAGGGAAGGGCAGCTGCAGAATAAGGGGTGCTAGCTGCACATTAGAGTAGACTTGATAGACCTCTAGGTCTTTATCTGCTGGCAAATTTCATATGTCCGTATGTTCATGGACAAAGGAGAGGTTGATGTAAAACTTATATTGGCTTGGTGTCTATAAAGATGTGACTGAGTACTGTCACACTTATGGCACACCAGAGAAATGGGTAAGTTGCATACCAGGACAAATGTAAGGCAGAAGGATTTGTTTAATTAGTGAATGAATTATTACCAGTAATATAGCTCAGGGCAGATAGTAAGGGGAGAGCAGCACTATATTAAATGGAGACAACCTTGTGTGTTTGTGTTTCAGTTCTAACTGTGGAAACAGACAGTCTAGGAATCCTGTCATGTTTTCTAGCTGCTCCATCTGGCTCTCTTTAATCACAGAAGGGCTGCATAGAATTTCTATTCAGGCTTAAAAAAATAAATGTTACAATTTGGTATCCTAGGTAAATAACTTGCAGAATGAAAATCATCTTATTATCACACATAGTGAACTTGTTAACTATTATAGTAGCCATGCTGTCTCCAATGCCCTTTAAGACTGTTGCTTGGGAAATAACTGAATACAGTAGAATCTCGATTATCCACACCAAATGGGAGACAGAGGATTTATTCAGATAAGTGAGAAGTTTGGATAAGTGAGATTCCATTGATTTACAAGGTGAAATTATGCAGAGGCATTGCAGTCACATATTGGAAACATAGTGGAAATAAACTAAGAGGTTTTAAGCAAAGTACTTTTATTTCTTCACAAAATTTGTTTTAATTCAAATAGCAGACATGAAAAAAAGCTAAAAAACCTAAAAATCCTCAATTTATTTAAAAAAAAAATAGTCCGTGATCATTTTCTGTTTAGTGACTTCATTTAGTTTTTTGGGAGCCTTCTGTTTCAATTGGCATCACAGGAGTGTGTGTAGGTAGTCACACTCTTGCTGACTCTCAAGCTGTTTCATGTCAAAATAGTGAATATGTAATAGCGAACATTAACATAGCAAATGCCAAAGCACATAACAGCTACTACTACCAGTTCTCTCAACAATTGTTCTTGGCATGATCACTCGAGTGATATGCAGGAAGCTGTGCCCCCTGCACCCCCCCCCCCATTTTAAATATTCTTACACCATGCCACTCATTAATGGTGGAGAGAATGACATATTTGGGGCAATGTAAATATGAGTCACTACTTTGTGTCATTCGTTATTTTGACATTCGCTATTTTGACTTTCGCTATTTTGTATTTGCTATTTTGACTGGCTACCCTCTCAAGCCAAAGGATTCAGGTTTTGAAAGCCAAAGCAGGTTCAGTTGCTGTAGGAAGAACAGGTGCATTGTTGTCTGGATTGTCATGCTCTGCTATCGACTTAGGTTTGGACTGCTCCTCAGATGCAATGGTGATGATGTCTGCATTGGTTAGTTTCCAATAGCCCTCGTCGTCCACATCTGCTTCTATCCACTCTGCAATGTTTTCCTTGGGAATATGTAGCTGGTCTGCCACCTGAATGAGCCCATCCATTGTTTCATCCTGCTGTTCAATGTCAATGTGCTCGACCGCAGGTGAAAGCACCTGTAAATGGCTTCAGCATTTCTGCATAGTGTCCGCTTATACCTCTGCCCAGGATTTTGAAAGGAGGTAACAAGCGTCCTTTATTGTAACTTTTTTTATAACATCTGCAAGTGGCAAAATCTCATTCTCCTTGCATAGAACACGACTCAGTAGTTTCCCCTTATAAATTCTTTTTAGAGTAGCCAGCATTCCCTGGTCAAGGGGTTGAAGCTTGGCAGTAGTGTTCAGTGGTAGAAAAATGCACCGGATACTGAGGTCTTCCGTGGTCAATATGTCAATGTCTGGATGGGCACCTGCTTTATCAATTAGAAGTATGTCTTTCTGTGGAAGCTCCAAAGATCTTAAATGTGAGCGCACAGAGGGCACAAAGTCAGCAAAAAAACAAGTTTTAAACAGTGCTGTTGTCATCCATGCACTGGACTGAGCTTGGTAAAGCACAGGTAATGAGTCCATATTTATGTGCTTAAAGCACCCAGGTCTAAGGGATTTTCCAGTGACAAACAGTTTTAATTTATGGCTGCCAGTTGCATTGCAACAACCTAGAATTGTGAGCCACTCTTTGTTTTTTGGTTTTGTGTCCTGCAGCAAACTTTTCAGACAAGCTGGCTAAGGTTTTTTCAGGCAAAAGTTTCCAATAATAGCCAGTCTTGTCTGCATTATTGATTTGCTCTGGGAGCAGACCTTCATTTTCAATTGTTGCTGCAAGATGGTCTCTGAAGGGGCAATGGAATCATCAGCTGTGTTAGCACCTTAAGTACCTTAAGTGCCTGTTAAATGCCACTAATTAATAAGTGTTTTTACTGGCAGCTGAACGTGGTTAGCACTCTAATAACTGCAAAGACCACATTAGTTTTGATCATTTACATTCTGCGGTTTTAAACACAATGAAACAGCAAATCAGATGAATGGATGGAGAAATGTGGGGGACACTACCCAGGTTTAGTTAATCAAGAGATTCAGTTAACCAAGGGTGGGTTAATTGAGGTTGTACTGTATATGGTATTCTGTGCTGCACAATTTGAAACATTAATAAACTATATTACTGAGACTGCCCTTCTTCAGGTTCTCAATGATTTTCTCAGTATAGTACCTCTGATGATGGCTCCTTTGACCTTTCCTTGTCTTTTTCCCAAAATGGCCTGAGTGCAGCATTAAACTCAATTGTCCACACCATCCTTCTTGACCATCGTAAGTCTTTTGCTAGGCTCTTGGGTAAATTACTTTTCTTGTGTCATTACTTTCTTTCCAGTCATTCCTTCCTTGTCTGTAATTGTGTTTTTCCCTTCATCTTCCTCCCTCTACTCCGTTGACCCTCAAGGCTCAATATTTGGTCTTCTGTTCCTCTGCAACCCATCTGCCTGCAAAATATTGCCTGCAGTCCTGCATCCATGGAGCCAGATATTGCAACATCTCAGAATCAAAACAGGGTCAGCTTGGTTTTAATCAGATGGAAGACCTTCACTGAACACCTGATGCTGCAGGATGTGATGTACATAGCTTTGCAGGGGGCCCTATCCCTTTCATTATAAGTAATCACAGCAATGCTATATTATGATATTTGGAAGAGACTGTGCTGTTGTGAGATGCCATCTTTCAGATGAGACAGTAAACTGAAATCTTGTCTACATGTTCTCTTGGTTGTTAAGGTGAACATTAAAGATCACAAGGAAATTCTTGAAAAAAAAGTAATGATTTTTCCTTCTTTCCAGGCCAACATTTACCAATTAACTACCCACCCATGGATTAACCTTGTGTAACAGATGTTTCACTACTTTGCACCTTTTCAGTCACAATGTTCCTGCTACATATGAAGGCTGCAACATCACACAATGGAATTCTGACTCAGAAATTCTGCAGTGCTTTACTTGTTCCTAATAGTAAATCTATTAAGATATCACCAATATAACAGTCTAGTTTATTTAGTCGACTCAAAGCCTCAAAGATAGCAGCAGTAAAAACATGAACTGTTTGACGTCATATATAGCATTGATACCTTTAAAAATATTATATTGAAGCAAACAGCGTCATCTGAAGGATAGAACACAGTGTTTTAGGTTACTGCATGACAAAAGGGATTCACTGCCTCTGAAATTGCCTTGTTTCCTGCAGTTACTTTGTTGAAGAATGCTGCAGTATTGCGATTGGGTTCCATCATGGCAGGGTCCACTGGGGCCATTCTTTTTCAAACAGCAATAGTTTTACTTCAGGTCCTGTGGAGGTCTTGCCTGGGAGAGGATTTTGTGGGCATGGTATAGGCACTTTATGTTGCGCCTGAGGCAAAGATCTTGGTTCATGGGTTCCTTACGGACCAATTCCCTCTTTTCAAGGGATGAGGCAGGGACACCCCCTGTGTACCCTTCTTTTTGCAGTGTCTATAGAGCCGTTAGCTATTTGAATTCAGGAGGACCTGGATATTCAGGAGGTAGAGGGAAAGTCGGGGAGGCCAAATAAAATTACTTTATATGCAGATGATCTGTCGTTATATGTCACAGAACCGCATCAGTCCATGCCTATACTGCTTCAAGTGATTTCTGAATTCACCACTTACTCTGGCTATAAGCTTAATTTTAGAAAATCAGAAATGTTTTAACTTGGGTGAGTAGCAGGAAGGGACCCTGGGAACATGTGGGGACTGCAGGAGGTTTCTGGCTCATTTAAATATTTAGGAATATGGATCGGTAGGAACTTAAGTTCTCTCTACTAATTGAACTATACACCCATTATCAGTGCTATCCTTGGGGACCTGACTCACTGTAGGGCACTTCCTATGTCATGGCTAGGCCATATTAACTCAATCAAAATGGATATACTCCCTTGGCTGGTGTACACGATGCAGATGCTCCCGATGGGTTTCATGAAAGAGGATCTGAGATATCTGGACAGGGCTTTTGCTGCATTTTTGTGGCAGGGTAAGCATCCCGAAATTAGTCTGTAGCATCTTAAAGCAGGTGCCTCTAAGGGGGGGGGCTTAATTTTCCAGACCTGAAAAGATATTATGTAGCCATTCAAGGCAGATGCATGCATGACTGGGTGCACCAACCACTCAAGGCAAGCTGGAAGGATTTAAAGGAAGAGTGATATCCTGGTTGACTGTCTGTCTACCTCTCAAAGCGTGGGCATCAGGCATATCTTATGCAGGGTACATTCAACCCATTGGTGGTGTGGGTATTGGCAGCGTGGGAACAGCTGAAGAATTGCAGAGGGGTGCAGGACAATGAGATACTGCCAGTTCCTGTGGCATGGAACCCTTTCATCTTGCTGGGGCTCTGGGACAGTGGGTTTAAGGAGTGGGAGGCTAGAGGAATGAAATGTTTGGGCCATCTCTATATCCAAGAGGGGATACTCTCCTTTGTGGAAATACAGGGTGCCACAGGGCTCCCACACTCCCACTTCTACTGTTATTTACAGATTTGCATATTTGGGAGGGGGTTGAATAGGGAACCAATCACTGCATCTCCGATGGCCCACATCAAGCAATTGGTGTATACAGCTAACTTAGACA
This sequence comes from Neoceratodus forsteri, assembly GCA_016271365.2. Taxonomy (NCBI): domain Eukaryota; kingdom Metazoa; phylum Chordata; order Ceratodontiformes; family Ceratodontidae; genus Neoceratodus; species Neoceratodus forsteri. The sequence goes on from CM057456.1 coordinate 119,006,080, forward strand.
ATAAGGGTATTATACGTAAAGCAATCTATCAGGACAGACATGATTCATTCCTGATACACCTGCTAAAGCTGAGTTGTTACAGGAATGGAATCTCAGGTGCCTATTTGGGAGGGGGATTGGAGCTACTATTACAATCTCATATAGGGGTTTTGCTTTGTAACAAATATAATGAGTCACAACTTAAATGTTTTCATAGGCTTTATTGCCCCCACTGATAGTACATAAATATAATCATATGATCTCACCTTTGTGTGGAAGATGAGAGACAGCCTTAGGTACATATATGCACTACTTTTGGACCTGCACAGTCTTTCAAGCTTTTTGAAAAGCTGTGTCACAAGAAGTCTCAATTATTGGGGACAACAGATTGCTATGACTCCGATAGCCTTGCTCTTTGGTATGGAAGTTCTGGGGGATGAGGGTTGGGAACTGTTTCCTAGATGGATTCTGGTGTCTTTGATACTGGCACACCAGTGTATCATGAATATCTGGGTCCATTTGTCCAACCCATGATCCGTCATTGGAAAACCCTGACTATACAAACTCTGGCCTTGGAGCGCCTCTCATTCATCTTGAAGGGTAGGGGTGAATGCTTTCTTACTGTATGGGAACCATTTGTTAATTCCCTATTTCTCTTGGATGCCCAAAGATTGCGAGAGGGTACGGTATAAGCAGAGGCGTGTGCTTGATATGGATGCTGGAGGCCTTGAGTTTTTGGCTCTGTTTTTCCCCTTCCTGATGGTCTACTTGGGGGGGGGTGCCCCTTCCCCCACTTCGAGCATAGCCACCTGATTGTTAAAATGTTGGATTTCTAACATCTAAATACTTCCCCGACACACCCGATGCTGAGTATAGATATTGGATGGATGCACCATATACATTTATGTTTATGAAATTGGTTTTATTTTTATATATATATGTATATATATATATATATATATGTATGTATACATTTTTTTTTCATTTTTTTTTCTGTCTTGTATTTTTATAGCTACATATTTGACTGGCACAAAAATGTTTTACCAATGAATATGGTGGATCATGCTGTGCCCTGTATCTCCAGTACCTGATGAACAGTATAAAGTGTTTCCCTGTCTTTGCTTAATGACTTTAAAAATCAATAAAACAGGAATACAACAAAAAAAAAAAGTTTTACTATTAATTGGTAATGCATGGTCACAGCAATACACATTGACAAAAACATATTATATGGTAATGGAATATAGACATTTTAACAAGAAAAAATAACAGGAAAATTGTACTTGTTATCACAAAAGATGTCTCAGATTAAGGAATCTCATTTCTTCTGTCTATGCTGTTTCCCATTTACAGAATAACAGAAAATTGGTTGATAACACCATATTTGTATATCCTAGTTACAGTACATACAGTATATGGGTACTAACAACCTATCATTCTCCTTCCCACTCCGGCTAAACTCTGAGAACCCCTCATCTTCTAATAGTTTTCCCCTTCCTCACCTATTTATCATTCTACACTCCCTTCCAGTAATAGTTCAGAAAGTCTCCCTCCACATTCACCTGTCTCCTACAGGTCACTGGCTCCATCCTTAATAGTATAGATCAGGGCCAGGTCACCTCTGCCATACTTGTTTACTTTTTCAAAGTCTTTGAGGCCATTGCCCACCGCCTCCTCCTAGACAAGTTAAGGTGTTGGGGCTCCCTACTTCTTCAGTCAGTTGCTTCTGCTCCTACCTTGATGGCAGGTTTCAATCTGACTATAATGGCTGTATCCTATCCTCCCCACTCACAATCAGCTCAGGTGTGCCCCAAGGCTCTGTTCTTGGCCCCATTCTCTCTTCCATCTCCCTAAATGTCCTCCCTGCTTCCTGTTCTTCTGCATCCATATGTGCATAGATGATACTGTGCTCATTGCCTCCAAATCCTCTGCCCCTGATCTCACTGCCCAACTGCAACTGAACTTTGGCAACATCCAAAATTGGTTCAGAAAGAACCAACTGTCCCTCAATGCCAACAATATGGTCTCTACAGCCTTTGACTCCCACAGAGGATCACCAGTCTCAGCCATCCCTCCTCCTTCCATACCCTTGATAATGCAGTGAAGACATCTCCTCCTTTAAATACACTGGGGTCTGGCTGGACCACCATATAGATATCTCAGCACACATAGATGCAATCCACCTGGACCTCCACCCAAAACTAGATACCCTGTACATTAACAAAGTGTGTATCTCACTTCCTGCCCACTGTGAGATACAGTAGTAGTCCGAATGACGATGCTCACTATGTTCAACTATGGTAATGTCATTTACAATGCTGCTCCCAAGTCCACCCTTGCTGGACTGGACCTTCTCTTTCCCTCTTTCTGCCATTTTGCCCTTGACTATCCTCCCTGTACCCATCACAGCTCTCTTTATTCCTTGTTCTTCCTTTTATCCCTTATTGCCAGGTGCCTAGCTCCCTATGCTACCTTTGTATCCAAATTCTGGTTTAGCTCCCTTCCTTTCTAACTTGTCTGTCTCTCTCTCTCTCTCTCTCTCTCTCTCTCTCCCCTCCCTTCTCTCCTCCTATCATCTCAATAAAAGGGGTTCTCACTACCTTTCCCTCCATTCCTAGAAAAATCAACTGCTGGTCAAGCTGCCTTCTCATATCATTTACCTAACCTCTGGGACTCCCTTTCCATGTCCATCTGCTCAGCCCCATCCCCCTTCACCCTTAAGTCACTTCTTCAAGGCTTTACACCTCCCTCCTGCAAATGTCCCTGACACCTCGCTTTATAGCCTGTACTCCTCCCACAGCTTGTGCACTTGCTCTAACTTGTCCTGTGTGTCCTCCCCTGGTACACAATTGCTTACTGTTATGGAGCAAGTGCAATCCATTTTATCTTAGGTACTTGTTGAACAGTTTTACTGTATACCCTACATATGTATATTGATTTTACACATCTGTAATGATCAGTACTCGCACATTAATTGTTGCACTGTTTTTATGTGGTGCAGTCTATTGTGACTGCTCAGTTTTAATGTAATTTTACTCTAGCACCTTTGTATTGTTACTTCCACTCACTCTCCCCCACCTCAGGACATATCAGGAAACAAGCTCATAAAAGCACTATATGTTTTTCTTGGGAAAACATATGAAGTAAATAAACTCCCATAACACAAATATTTAAATTCAGTGGCACTCTAGTGCCACAGTCAGGTTTCCTGCTAAATCCATTATGGAGCCTGTATTACTAATTCTCCTGTTGACTCCTTTTATCAAACTAAAACTCCCCATTAGAATATTGTTCATATAGGTTTTCACTTTACCCACTTTGTATTACAGTACAGCAATCCTCTTTCATTTAGCATTTTAAACATATTACAAAATATTCCAGTAAAACCAAAGCTTCTGCACCATACTCCAGAATACCAGAAACTACAACACCCCACACATCATGGCTGGCTATTGAATTTCATATCATTTTTCATTTCACATTAAAGCATTTGTAGTCTCAGTAATATAATTCAGCATCTTGGCATTTTAATGTTATGTTTCAATATGCTATTGAGTACTTTGTGGACTTTCTATATAGAACAAAAATTCAGAAGTTAAGAAGCAGACATCACAGACTAGGAGGAACTGGAAGATTTCTACATGACAATGCCCAGGGAGGAGGAAGTATCATCCATGTACATACTGTACCCAAATGGGTGCTTTATTTTCTATTCTGGACTACAAGAAACACTTGGGATTCATTTAGAGCTCTGTTGTAGTGTGCAATGGAAGATGCTTAGCAACATAACTCAGTAAAATGCAATGTTGTTGTGCATGGTTTACAGCTGCCAGTCATCTGTTGTGTGTGGGATTCATCTGCCATTGTGCATGGCCATCTTGGACAATAGGAATCATACAGCATACATTTAACAGAACAGCAGAAGTTCACAACATACCACAACCTGACAGAACATTAGTATCAGGGGTTCAGTTAATTTATTTTCAGTGGACGTCTTAAACTTATAGGAGTCGAAATCAATCTGGAAGTCATTCAAATTTTTGGGAAGTCAAAATATTTCCAGGATTCCACTTTTGGAAGTCAGTGTTCTAGAATGGACACATTCATGGCTGCTAATATAATATATCAGTGGTAAAATACAGTTTCTTTCAGAACAATCCATAATTTCTGACTTTGATGCCTGCATTTTTGGAAGTCATCTAATTTCTGGCTTTACATCTGAAAGTCAGTGACTTCCTCCCTCTCTATTTTGGAAGTTTTTACCTTATTTTTGGAAGTCAAATACCCCCAAAATGGAGTTAACTGAAGTCCTGATTAGTATTATGAAAGTTTCCATTTAAGCATTGTGTTTTTGCCCGTGTGTTTAATTTCAGGTATTTTGAATGTGTCAAGATTTAATAACTTAAACACTTTTAGTTTTTCTTCACTTACTATGCCATGTGCAAAAATATAAATATCATTGAATGATGTTTAACATTTATTCTAGTTAAAAAGTGCTCAGTCATGTATACAGTAAAAACAGTAACTGAAGAAAACAAGTACAACATAACTGTGAGTCTATCTCAGGAATCCAAAGACATCTGACCACTTGACTTCACTCTTGTGGATTGTGATGTTATCGGAATCCCTTGGTGGAATCAATGCTCCGGTCTGGATATTTTCCCAGCCACTCTTCTATATGTAGTTAGACATGATTTCTTATCATAGTTTCAAACACATTTAATTTGGATTGATACTATACAATAACTAAAAAAAAAAACAGCTGATATGTCAGGGAAAACACTGAAAGATATAATGGGCAGCATTTTCAAACTGCCATGTCCAATTTATGGATGCAACAACATGATATCACCCCAGATAGTTGGACCACCTAAAATCTTTGTGCATTTGCCACAACTTGTGCTGCAAAACATGATGCAGAATTTTGATGCAAGCATTTTTTTTTCTTTTTACTGGAAAGCAGGTAAACTGTTACAAGTGAGCCAAGATGTTTGAAAATATGTTGCAAGCAACTCCATTCACTTGCCTGAATGTAGCGTGCACCCAAGATATGGATGCCACAGAATAAAATGGATATTTTTGGAACCTTTTTGCAAGATATCATCATTTATACAACACCTGTGGGTCTCTGTTCAGGAAGATATTTGAGATATCTCACAGACCACATGTGAGCATATCAGATATCTTCATGTTGGGTACATCACAAAAGGTTTGGAACTCATTTAGAATGGTCACCCTCACCATATTCAAATGCAAATAACTTTAGAATGAAAAATGATAGCAGGGTACTTTGAGGATGACATTTGTTCAGCAGAAAAATATCTACAAAATGAGTGGTGTTTGGTTTACTGGTACTTTGTTTTATTATTGGCAAAAAACAGCAGAAAATGTGTTTCTTTTCTCACTTTTTCGACAAACAAATGTGAATAACTTTAAAACAGAAAAAAGAGAGACCCACACTTGTACAAATCAAATATGACATGTTTGGGAGAGAGACAGCAGAAATACTTTCACTCCCTGTCACTGAACTCTTGTATGCCATTCGTGGCTTCACCACTCATGGGATATCAAGAGTTCAGTGACAGCTCATGAAGATATTTTTGTTATTTCACTCCCACCCATGCCATATCCTATATATCTTGCATTTTGGTGTCTGACACAATTGACATCTAAAATCTAACAAAGTTGGGTACATCACAATGGAATACTGAACCAATCAGACAGCAGCATGTACAATGCTGATGACATCACAATAGCTACTGTATGTGCAATACTTAATCCAATAGTGGAAATCAAACAGAAATGGTTATATCTCAAATATAAACAGATGATCTAAAAGTTATATTATTAAATAACTATTGTCTAAATTGAATATGCATTGGTATGACTTAAAATACATAATTTATCACTGCTTGTTGGGGGCAGAACTTTCATAGCTCACTCATTCACCTCACACATAAAGATACATTGCATATTTTGAGTCGGGCCATTACATATCTCTTAGTTGAATGTCAAATATATTCTATAGATTTCTCCTCCTCATCAAGAATCATGGTAGTAACTTGAACCAATTTTGAAAAACATCACTGGTGTGCAAATAGATAATGTATGTACTTACTAAGCTTGTTGGGAAATGCAGGGTATTATCAAAATAATTCTGGGTGCTGAACTTTAACCTTTTTGTGTTTCTGCACAGACTCTGTTATTCTAGCATCAGATACTTAAACCCATTCTCATAGATATTATACTTTCTGAGCATGTGATAGTCGAAAAGCAGAAAAAAACAAATGTACCCTTCTCTTAGTACAAGAAGAAAGTCATTACATAAACAAAGTCCAGTAGAGCTTGACGAGAACTAGTGAACACACTATGCTTGAACTCTGGAGCCCTTAACTATTTTTCACAGATTCAATGCATACCATTATTATTTGTGTTTGTAAAGCATGAAAACAGACTGGTATCAGTCTGAGTTGTAAGAGAGCTTATGGTGGCACATCCTTCCTCCACCTATCACAGCATCAGAATACCCAGTCTCCTCCCCATTTCCACCTCTTGTTATCTTTCTCTTCCCATTCTCCATCTTCGTCTTTAAATTGACTGATAATCAAAATACTGGAAAATGCAAGGTGAATGTGAGTTTTGCTTGTGCAGCATGTAAAGCCCACCAGCAGTGTTTCCTGGGCAATGTGTTCCCCTTCAGTGGTTCTGTTCACTCGTTTGTTTCTCTGCTGTCCTCGGGATAGTAGAAATGTTGGACAATGGCAACAGCTTTTCCTATCTGGGGCCATTATGTCACTAAGTAGTAAACCTGCAGTGTTGCTCAACCCCTTTCTCCCCACAGGTATTCTTCCACTCTGGTATACCATTGTTATGAGGTCTGTGATTTGGTTGTGGGTTATGGAGCATGTGTGTCATTAGGGCATTTGGAATTTTTAGGGCGCTGTGTCTTTTTCATCCTGGGACATTTGTACATACCTGCTGTTTGTTAGAGCACCACTTGTTACATGCTGGAGTGTTCAGGTGTGTTTTTTATGTTAATTGATTTCTGTATTTAGGAATTCGTTCTGTGTTGCTGTTCTCCCCACCATGACTCACCGTGAGTCTCACATCAGTTGCCTTTCATTTCATCATACCTCCACTACAGCTCAGGCTCCAAGTTTGCTATATTAATGTATGTTCGGTCCACTTCTGAGTGGTCTTTTGTTGTGTCTGGTGTTTCCTTTCTGTTCCTTGGGAGGGGTGCCCTGCTCCAGGTAGGTAGCTGTAATAGCCATGCAATTCTTTTGTGTCTGTGTACTAGTTTGCACACTTGTTTCCTGTGGGATAAAGCTAGTGCCCTAAGGAAGGCTGGTTGTTAAATGCGCACCTCCATGGGTGAACCTTCCACTCCCGCCCTACCCAACTCTTTTGAAAAAAATGCAGTAGGTACTCATCCTCACTGCTTATTATTCACTCCTGCCTGATTCAACTGTTTTACAAAAATAGTAGTGGGTGTTCACTTTTGCTGCAGGTGATTACACCGTCTGTCTACCTAGCATTACAAGACTTGACACAGGTCAGTGCACACCCCCCCCCCAGTGTTGGCAAACAACGATCCCCAAAACAGCCACAAACAACCACCCCCCCAGCTTCCTCTCTACTTCATGTCACTTTGTAGATCCTGAACCCTGATTTCCACCTATTTCCCCTCCTCCCTCTTTTCCCTTTTTCACTGCTCCTTTTTTTTTGCCTTGGCTGACCCATGTTAACACATTGACTTCGACAAAGTTATTCTTGACTACCTATTATCACATACTGATACATTATTGTATTTTATCTTAGCTTTTACCCTGGTATCTATTTTTGGTTCTTATTTGCCAACTTTGACAAAGTCTGATACAATGACGGCTCTGATTTTTTTTTTTGTTATATTCGTGTCATGTTTTTGTTACATTGTTGTATGTAGCTTATTGTTATGATTTCTTTTGGACGTGGAACCTTTGTAAATGAGTTTCAGACTCAAAGGTATGTCAAATTCTGAGACTGTAATAAATAAATAAGAAATAAAAAAAAAAAGAAAAAATTGGAAAAATGACACACTTCCAAGATCAGGGTGCTCAATCCCTGAGCCAGCTAGCACCCCACCACCACTGTATCTGACAATGGGATGCTTACTCCCCGTGCCACCAAAAAGCCTACCAACATTGTGGTGCCCAAAATCTAATGTCAGAAACTGTAAAAGAAAAAAAAGGCCCTAATTTTTCTTTTTGTTTTGTTTGTTTAAAACCTGAAAAGAAAAATAATAGTTAACAATGTCTTCTAGCCCCCTGTGACCCCATCCCTGTCCCAATCTCCCTCTGAGCACGCATCTCCCCACACCACACCCCTCATTTGCTTAAGAAGGGTTCCACAGAGTAATCCTCTCTTGACTGGTTCAGCACCATGCTCTACTGCACCCAACCATGAACTTGTCTAAAAACAAAATAAGTCTGGCTAATTGCTTTTTAATGCATTTCAAACTTTTATGTGTACCCTGTTGATTTTTTTTGTTCTAAATTTTCAGCATATCCTTCTTTATTCCACCTCTCACTCCTAAGCTCCACTCCCTCCCCCCTCCATCTAACCCCCTCCCACTTTCCCACTCCAACAGGAAGTGTGCTTCAGTACCCACCAAGCTTCTCATCATCCTACTGCTGCTTGTGGCAGGTGATGAGAAAAACCCTGGTCCTGTCCCCTTTCACCCTGCTCACCTCCCCCACTGCCTAAAGTTTGCCCATTTAAATCCTAGGAGCGTCCTTCCCAAAATACCCATACTCCCAACCTCTCACCTTAACCCTCGATCCAGACGTACTTATCCTATTCAAGTCATGGCTCAACTCTAAAATTTCAGATGGAAGTTTCTCCATCCATGGCTGCTCTCTAATCCACCAGCATTGGTCCAGCAGAGGAGGTGATGTGGCCATGTATATTACCTCATTGATTCAGTTTACTACTATACTAGCTACCCCCTACCATCTGCATATGAGCTACTCCTGGTAAAGCTCTCCCTCCCCTTCTCCCTTGCCAGCTGTGTTGCAGGCATCTACTGCCACCCTGGTATCCCCCCTTCAACTGTCATTGATCCTCTGGCTACTCTCTTGTCACATGCTTCCACACATGAACTTCACGTGTTGGCAAACTTTAACTTGAATTGGCTGTCCCTTTCAAAATCCAAAACCCATAGTGACATCACATCACTTAACCTGTCCCAGTTCATAAGTGTGCCCACCTGCCTAAATACAAATTCTCAAAACCATACCCTCATAGACTGGGCTCTCACCTCATATCCACACCAAATAGTCACAACCAGCATCCTCCAAGATGCCATGTGTGATCACCACCTGATCTACTCTGTACATAAAATTCACCAACCTAAAGCCCCACCTAGCTTTCTTACTGATCCACTCATACAGATCCCTGGACCTTTCCCACCTCATTGAGGATCTGTCAAACACCTGCTGGTCTCCCATTCTCTCTGCTGCCACTATTGACCTAGCCTTGGACTGCTTCAAATCAAAATCCCTTCTTATCTGAAATTACTATGCCCCACTCAGGCACACCAGGGTGCATGGAACCCACCTCCCCTGGATCACAGTCAAACAGCTGGCATGCCTTCATGCTTGAGACTGGGCCTTGAAGGTACACAAAACCTCCGGATCCCTGCAGACTTCCAAAGATACTGTTCCCTCTGTAATACCTGTACTAGAGCAGTCAGGCTCACTAGGGCTGAATATTTATCTACCACCTTTAAAACAAATATAAACCATCCATCCAAATTCTCAGAGGTAGTTTACAACCTGTCTCCCCACCAGCCCAGCTCCCCCATCCTGGTGTTCAGATTGGGTGACACCACCATGTCTTATCCCCTCACTGTGGCCATGGAATTTAAATTCCTTCTTCACTTCCTGCACCTCCTCCCTTCTCGTGTCCCCCCCTTCTTCCCCTGCCCTCCCACTCACCTTCTCGAAAATTGCCTGCCCTCCACCCTTCTCATCCTCCTCAGCCACTCTCAAAGCTCTTCTTTCCCTAAACCCTTCCAAGGGTAAGTCCCCGAATGGATTACACTGCAAGCTCCTTCATCTGTCAGCCCCCTCTATCTCCTCTCCCCTTACCTCTCTCCTGAACCTCTCCTTCTCTCTTGTCTCAGCTCCAGCTGCCTGGAAGCAAGCCATGATTCTCCTCCTACCAAAAGGTGGTGATCTGTATACTACTCTGTAGTTACCAGCCTGTATCTCTTCTCCCCATCTTTGCCAAGCTCCAGGAGCACATGGTGTTATCCCAGCTGTCCTCCTACCTTGACTCCTCCTGTTTCTTCACCCCTAACAGTCTGGGTTCCAGAAGCAGCACTCAACAACCACCTCCCTCTTCAGGTTCACTGCCTCCATCCTTACTGACAAGGATCTTGGCCTCATCACCTCTGCTATTTTTATTGACCTAGTTAAGGCATTCAAGTCTGTCTCCCACCACCTCCATCTTGCTACTCTCTCTCTGCCTCGGGGCTCTCAGCCACTGCCACAAATTGCTTCTATGCCTATTTTGTGGGAAGAGTATACTCCATTCTGATTGGTCATTCACTATCCCCATCAACACTGGTGTCCCACATGGCTTGGTACTCGGCCATTTTCTATTCTCCATCTTCCTCAATGACCTTCCTGCTATCTGCTCCTCTGCCTCTATTCTCATGTATGTGGATGACACCATCCTGTATACCTCTGGTCCCTCCTGTACTGATGTGACATCCAGACTTCAATGTGACATTGATGAGGTTCAGCTCTGGCTATGCTCAAATCAGCTGTTCCTGAATGCCAAGAAGACCATCTCCATTACCTCTGGCACAAGGCAGAGACTCTCTCAGCAGTATATTACCTCCTTTAGATATCTTGTGGTTTGGCTTGACCAACACTTAGCCTTTTCTGGACATGTGGATGCCATCCTCAAAAAACCGCAACCCAAACTAGGTAACCTGTACAGGAACCATGGATGTATTCCATTACCAGCCCACTGAGTACCTGTCCAGGAAATAATCCTCTGTGTTTTTAACTATAGTAATGTAGTCTACAGTGTAGCTCCCTAAATTTCCCTAGCCAGACTGGAAACTCTCTTTCATTCTTTCTGTCTCTTTGCCCTCAACTGCCCTCCTCTCAGCTACCACTGTGTCCTTAATCAATCTCTCTCTTTCCTTTCTCTTGAAGACAGGTGCCATTCCCATTGCGCCAACTTCTTAGCTAAATTCTGGTTCTGCTCTCTGCCCACCTTTCCTCTCCTTCTCTCTCTCACTCCCACCCACTCCTCCCTCTCCCTTAGAAACCACGATTCTCATACCATGGCTATGCCCTCCAGGTCCTTTTCTGCAGGTCTGGCAGCATTTTCTCACTGCTTCCTGAAAAATAATCCCCCCTATCCACCACGCCACCCCCATGCCCTCTCACCTCTCCTACGTGACTTCTTCTCCTGGTCATGCAGCTGCTTCTAATCCCCTCCTCCATATTCTGTATTTGTCACCCAGTTCTCTTCACCCACCTTACTTCACTTCACATCTTAGCCTCTACTTTTGGCTTCCTCCAGTCCTAATTGCTGTTCCCACTCACCCTACACTGCCCATCTCGCTAATCATTACCTCAACTCAATCTTCTTGCACTTAGTTTGTGCCCTGTTGCACAGCCTTTTGTCTCTGTGTCTACCTGGACCACTGTATATGCAATCTGTTCTGCTTGTACTTTACTAGAATCTGTTCTTTAGTTGCCAGCCTCTCTATCAAATTGCACTTAATATGGTGAAATACTGTATCTATCGCTCTCTAGTATAGTATTGTTAGCTACATTGAATTCCTGTATTGCTTACTTGTTGCCACCCCCCAACACACACACAGGATGCATCAGGAAAGGAGCAACACTGCTCAGTATGCCTTTCCTGGTGAAACTTTTAAAATAGATAAAGTAGGTGTAATTTTTCAAATCCCCTCAAAAGTATGTTTTTTCAGTTGCTCAGAGAAATACCTTTCACACTAGATTTAAAAAAATGTTCTTGTCTTAATCATAAAATAGTGTCATAAAATGACTGTAATGAAAAGTTTGGGTGAAAATGTAAAAAAAAGTTAAATTTTTTAATGTTTACTCAAAACTCTGCTATTTTACCAGATCGTGACACTCAATTTTCAACAAACCCTTTTTATATTGGCTTGCGCGCATCCACAAGCAATTTCATGTGCTAGTAACACATTTCAGAGGTGTGTCAGTGTCGGTGAATGTAGGGCATGCTTTAGTAGGTACGTACCTCATTCACCAATTAACCAGCATGCTAGCGCTGACTCACGCATTATGTGAAGTGGACACAACTTGTGAGAAAATTGCCGCTGCAATCAGAGACAAGCTCGTCATGCAGCGGCACAATGACATGCCTCCCGACATGCCTTTCCTGGCAAAACATTTCAATAAACACGGTGGAGCTGCTGCCACATAATCCCCACAATTTTCTATGCAGACATGAAGGACAAAAACTATTGAAAGCTTGAGGGAGGAGGCACCTAGTAGCGTGCCTTAGGAAAATGCACCCCTTTTTACACTCAGCAGGTGACGTATCGATACACCCTGCACAGACCCAATAAAAACTGCACTCCTTCCCCTCGTTCTCCACAAAAAACAGTGTTTCTGAGCAGTGAGCATGCAGGAGCCTGCAAAGAGCCCCTCCACTATATTCATTCACATTTTCTATTCGATGACCACAGCAGAGGGTAGTAGGCTGCAGCTTGATGGACTGAGTGTCTGCCGGGTGAGTGCCTAGTACTTCCCCACCCAGGGGTGTAGACAGGCATACTCACTGTACACATTTGTGTACAGTTTTGTTGAGTGCCTGTCACAAACCATATGCCTTTTCATTAACATTTTCATTCTAATCTGTAGCATTTGGGTTAGTGTAGGCCACTGAGGAGTGTCTCTGTTTAAACTTTTGTTGTTTAGGAGACAGATACATGTATAACCTCTTTAGAGATTAGAGGAATCATCTGAAAACAATCTGACATGTTTGGAAGGGGGTGCCGTTTGGAAAGGATGTGTACATTTTTTAATGAGGGGGTTGTAACTGTTGGAGATTGTGTACAAAACGGAAATTTCTGGCTACACCCCTGTCCCCACCCTCGCATCATGTTGCCACTGCTCCTGGCTGAGCATGCGGATCGAGCAGCTGAGAATGGTGTCTCATGTGCAGAAGGGCAGCTGTCACAGCAACCTGATGCCTAAAACAGCCAAGCACTCTCAGACTCCGGTGATGTTGAGCAGGATAAGCCTGGGTGAGCCAGTACAGACTTGAGCCAGAGATGTGTCTCGGCTTGGCTCAGCTCGACAGTAGTGCAAAATGTAGAACCAACTGCAAGCCAAGCCACATTATGCAAATAAACTGCCAGCATCTTCAATCTGGGGTGTGGAAATAGAAATGTCAGTCATTTCTGCAATCTGATACTCCACTGGTCAGTTTTTCCCTTTGCAACAAAATCTAGTACCGAATTGGTTATTAAGGAGGAATGTGAGTGCGGCAGATGGAAGGACAGTGAGCAGCTAACATCATATACCATCAGTGGAATGCCACAGAGATGAGCACATCCGAAGACTTTCACAGTATAGCATTAATTAAATCTGGGGTTTGCTTCACACTTACAAATAATTGCAATAGTAAATTAGAAGTAATTGGAAAGCCAAGTTGGGTGCAGCTGCTGGAAAAATACACTGAGAAGGACCCCTTAATGGAAGACTGTCAGTGAATGATTTTTAGGTAAATTTAAATAGGGAACTGCATTATGTCCAGTTAAATAAAAGCTCTGCATAGAAATATTTTTCTTTCGGGAAATAGTGCTGAGTTGGGGCAGTCATCAGCAGTAATTAACAGAAAACTTTGGTGTTAGAGCACAACATTGTTCTAGATGGCCAACTTAATTTCAATTCGACCAATATCTGCAACAAATACTGTGGTTCTGTGTTCTGTCCTGAAACCCCTTCAACCACGAAAAGTTTTTTTTTTTCAGTTTTCTCTGACCTAATCTACCTCTGAATCTTTTGATGTTTTAAAATAATAAACTCAACAGTTTTTTTAATGCTATGCCAGCCTAGATTAAGTGCCCCCTTCCCTCTCGTCTCGACTGCTGACGTGGGACTTGGACCAGCCATCACTGACCCAGTGTAGTAGTTTGCTTTTATCATTTCTGGCACCTGGGAGAACTTTAGCATGAAACAGAACTGGTCTTTGTTCATAGAATCTCCATGACTAAAGTGCTTTAAAAGTCATACTAACACTTTGTACATATTTTAATCTTTCTACTGCTGCAAGGCTTAGCACTGCCGCAGCACAGTTGAACTTGCTAGTTACTGTCGTTTGTTTGCCTATCTTCTTATTTTACTACAGATATCCTGGGAAACTTCCTGAACTGACAGAAAGTAAGTGTAGCATTTTGCACTACTTTTCCAGAAACAATGTAGGGGAAAGAACTGGACAGGGAACTGCACTCCTAACTGGGTCATATAACTTCTGGTCTGCTGGACTAAACTCAGCCAAGAGCGCCCCACTATCAATTGTTTCAAGTAGATAGACACAGTCCAAATCAGAACATCTAAATCAGTTACTTTTTCCTACAACCCCACTGAAATATATACTTTATACTGAGACACTCATTCTTAATGGAGAAATGAATATTTACAGTGAGAAAAGTGTGATTGCTTACAATACTGCCATGAAAATAATCAGACCCTAAAAACTGTAATTGTAACCATTAAAGTAGGCAACGGAGATAATCGAATAGTTACTTTTAGCCAGATAAATGCATTCACTCAGTCATCTCAGTCCAACCCAACCCATTCTTAGTGATTTGTGTGTGTGTGTGTGATGACCCGTTACGAATGCAACTGAATCAACCTTCCAGCGTATGGGCTGACTCTGATTTGTGGTCCAGACTACAGTTGCTGTTTTGATTAGAAAAAAAAAATAACAGCATGTTGCACCAGGCATCTAGATGAGTTTCACTGGAACAGGGAAGTTGGCTGCACTCAGTTAAAATGGCTACTGTTCCTATAGCCAACTGAAAAGGTAAACTGCTTTTACTCTGGCAACGCAATGAATACAGCCTGTCCCTCTAGGATTGATTTCTGTTTTTTTGACCCGAGTACAAGGGCAGCGAAGCAGACTTTGCAGTGTATCAGGGCTGACTCTGGTTCGTGTTACACACTGTTTTGATTTGATTAGAGAAAAAGATTCAAGAAAAAAGGGAATACAGCTCTACATACCAGCTAGCTGAATTCATCTAGGTGAATGTTACCATAGATCTTGTGATCTTGAGGGTCTCACAGCACAGTACTGTGTGCCTTTGGCTCTGAATAGATTTTGGGGCACTGAGTTCTTTAAATTTTGTATCAGTTTCATATTTTGTTAAAAATGCTGCACTTGGAGCCAGCCCATTGGCACTGAGGGTTGAGGCGCTGGACGCCACACCTCGCGCTACACCAGAGACCCAGGTTCGGGAATGACATTGGGTCATTGGGGGTCAGCAGGGGAGGACTAGGATTGAGCATTGAGAGACAGCTCTCCAGTCCTGGGGTGTGTTGGAGAACTACACTGCACTACGGTGACCCCTGGGGATGCCGGATGTACCGTACGTGACGGTGTGACTGGAGGAGGGACTGCAGCAGACGTCGGCACGTATGTGCATGGACGTCATTGCACATCCACAATCCCAATGGGGGAAAAAAGTGGAAAATGGCTGGGCACAACCGTGCAGCTTGATAGCCGCATCTTGCCTCTCCGGGAGGACTCGCGTGGAATTGCACTGCGTGGGGGGGGGGCCCGGGCCGGCCTGGCTGGATGGGGTGTGGGGAGACCCTCCAGTGGACCGCAGATGGCTGTGCCAGATCTCTCATCATGTGAGTGAGCCTGGTGCTCTCCCAGTGGGTAGGGCAGGTAGCTGGATGCCCCCACCGGAAGTCGCTGCAGCAGGTGAGTAAAATAAGATAATAAAAAAAAGAAATGCTGCACTCGGGGACTAAAAAAGTAGTGACTACTTGTGTTGGTGGTGAGCTGGCCATGTGTTGGTGCAGGACTGGAAATATGTTGGTGGAGAGCTAGCCATGGGTTGGAGGGGGCTGTGGAGGTTGGAGGTGGCTGTGTTGGGGATGTGGGAGTTAGATGTGGTGGGGGGCATGCTGTCTGTCTAAGAGTAGCTGGAATAGAGATCTGGCAGTGTGTGTGGGGTTGGGGTGCTGGTCATGTGTGTCCGGGGGGGTGAGCTAGCTGTGGGTTTATTGGGGGAAGCCAGCCATGGGTGTGTGTAGGTGGCCACTACCTGTGTGCTGGAAGGTGTGCATAGCTGGGAAGTCAAACTTTGTTGAACTAGGGAGCTGACCATGTTAGGGTAGCTGGTAGTGTTGGGGGACGGAGGGGTGTGTGTGTGTGTGTGTGTGTGTGTGTGTGTGTGTGTGTGTGTGTGTGTGCCAGAAGCTGCCAGTGTCAAGGAAGGGGGGCTGGCTGTGTGCAACCCATAAAATAAGTAGGTTCACATAGCAATTTGCTACCCAAAATATGTGATTTGCTAACCAAGTGCAGCCTTGATTAGCAGAAGTTGTTAATCAACAAATGTCTTGCATTATAGTAGACATTTCCAAATTGCAGTACTTTTTTCCTGTAATTGTGGTAAAAAGTACAGAACTGTGGTATTTAATCTCACAAATTTACACGTTTTCTTCATAGGTGCACTCTGCTGGATTGGATCTTATAGATAAACATTCCCATTTTGTGAAATTATTCCTCAGACCTGGCTGGTTGCTAGTCAAGCATTTTTTGATTAGCAAATATTACTTATCAAGTTTCCATAATTAATATATGCCTTGATGTGTGCAAGGGGAGCTGGTGGAGGGAGCTTTGCATGTGTATGGCATGGGGATGCTGGCCATTTGTGTTGTGGGGAGGAGCTGGCTATATAGGGGGTGAGCAGGACATGTGTGGTTATGAGCAAGTCTCCATGGGGCAGGGTCTTGCACTGTGTTGATGGGCAAATCAGTGTGTATCTTGCTTGCTACATGCCTCAGAAGGAACTGCAGTGTGTCCCTGAGCAAGCCCAATAGACTGTGAGTTCTGTGTGCATAACATACTGACCAGGGGCAAGTCCTGCAGGAACATAAAAATCAACACAGCCCACTGTTTGCCTGAGCAAGTCTGAGAGACTCTTGCTTGTTACATTCCCAACAAGTTTATGGGGTGGTGGTGGTGGATGTTACACAACATGACCAGCAGCAGATTGGAAAGGTATTTGTCATTACTTGCATTTTGTCCCTGAGCAAAGCTGAAAGGCTGTGTTACCCATAGCAAACTTTCTATGGGGAACACAGAAATCAACCCAACCCCTTTAACCTACCTTGGGACATGCACAGATTCAAACCATGCCTCCCGCCCCCCCCACAACTGATATGCTCCTCATCAGTATGCCAGTAAGCACCAATGTAAAGTTGCAGGCTGATCAAAGCACTTAAAGAAAATGAATGCATCATAATTATCATGCCATGCAATCTCATTCTGTTAGAGGTCAATTTGACAGGCACATATTCACATTTGCGTTACACTCAGTGCTGATTCTAGCTATCCCAGGGCCCTGTGCAAACCTCCTTGCTGGGGTCCGATATCAGGAGTCACAAAGACCCCATTGAACATCCTCATCCCTACCATGGCCTCTCTATATCTTCATTTTAACCAGTTTTGTGCCATTTTTGCACTTTACTTTAAATATAACATAGAGGATCAGGAGGAAAAGAGGTCAGCTGGACAGCTGAAGTTTGTAGAGGTCCCTCTGCTCTTGGGGCCCTGTGTGAAGGCAGAATTCACACCATCCTAAAGCCAGCCCTTCTTACACATTGGCTCAGGTTGTGATTTGGCTCTAAGAGCCAAGCCAGACCCTTGGCTCAGCTCTGGGTTGGCTCTTCCTAAAAAAATTGAGGCTTGCCCAGCTCTAGAGCAGGAGAAGGGCAAGTGCTTCATGTTATAAAACACAATTCCCCACTGGAAGTGGGATCCTTCAGTCAATTAGCTGTAGTTTTCTTCAGTCCCATTTCCAGTCAGGAACGATGTATGTTACCCAAACTGCAGCAAGTTGGCGTGGTCAGTATTCTGAAACGCACATTCTTAATTCCAAAACACTCAACTCCAAAGAGAGAAAGAAAAGTGTTAGGGGCAACAGAAAACAAATTGTGGACTCTTACTGATCTTGTGTTAGGGTTGCACAGACATTCAAATCTGGGCCAGCTATGTAAAACGTGCACGTGAAATTCTAGTATTCAGGAACCTCAGCTGATAAAACTACAGCATTGTATGGATGTAGTTTTCAGAGTCTGTAACTGACGGCATGTCCATTTTGAATACAATTGTTTACATTTAAAGCAATCTTGGACACACACACACACACACACACACACACACACACACACACACACTTGCAAGTTTTTTTTTGAAAGAATAAAGTAAATGGGAGATCTGCAAGCTGACTGTGCCAAGTATTATTCTCAAAGACTTTCCACAATTACATGCAATACAGTATACCTATAATATCCTATGTAAAATTATGATTTAAAAGTAACAGTAATCATATCCAATTACAAATATAATTTTTTCTCTCATTACCTTATTCACCAATAACTATTCCTTTTTTTTTGTAATTTTTGTTTATTCCCACTTACACTGCCCTTGAGCTCCCTCCTGACCCCCATAAGACTGACTGTTGGTCCTGTTCCTAACTTGATTTGAGGTGCCGTCCTCCAAGGAGCTGTGGCTTACACCCTGGGTTGGGACTTATGGAGGCGATATACCCACTGAACTTCTAATTTCATCAGGAGGCATCCCAGAGAAGGTGGGGGGACTTTGCAGCACTGGGGCCCTTCGTTGTTGGGCACAGGCTTCAGAGTTTTTCCTTTCTCCTTTGCCTTTGGAGCTGTGCGTGCATCGGCTGTAAGGATGTATGCATGCAGAGCATAACATTATCTGTAGTCAGTGTGGCTCTGCCCACCCTAGTTTGGCCACTCACTAGTGTCCCCTGCATCCAGTTGGCAGTGTAACAGTGGCAGATGGGACCCTCCCTCACTGGTGAGGGAACGCACCCTCTGAGATGCACACACCCCCCATCTGGCCCCTGATTACTTGGGCTCATTCCCTAACCCAGGTCCCTGGCATAGTGAACAGTTGTACTATCACTGCACTCATGGGATGACCACCAGTCATAGTTCCTAATAATAGTTTGTACCCTTTCCCAGGGTCACACCTAGAAACTAGCCTGTGCTCAATGTGCCTTTCTTTCTCTGTCACCAGGCTTTAAATAAATAAGTATGCATGTAAGTAACACAGATTTTGAAAACAACATACATCTTGTAGAACATAATGTATTTCTTACAAATTTTACATAACAGGTAATCTATATTCACCATATCTGTCTGTCAGCTTGACCCGAGAACCCCAAGTAGCTCCAAGGTCAAGATTTTAAAATGCATGAGATGACGACAACAGAAAGTTACATTTTTAACTGTCTTGTTGCAATGAATTCTGAATCTTTTGAATACTGTAGTGACATTAAAAAATAGTGAGATGCTCATTGAATTGCATTGTTGGAATACTCATTTATTTTCAGAGTGAATCTCACTCTGCAAGAGTAACAGTTGACAACAGTAACTTATGTATCTCCTCATGTTGCTTGTACCCAATCTCAAAAAGTAGAATACATCAGTAGGGAAAATCCTGCTTCCTGACTGGTAGAAAGGGTTCAAAGCAGTGCAGTTTAGGAATAATAACTGCACTGCTAAGATTATCTTTTTTTTTTTATTTACAGTCCACCCATTTTATAAGTGCAATAACACATTTCAGTATGTGGGATACTATTCCTGAACCGCAGTTCCAGGTGGTTGAAGGCACTCAATGCAAACTTTTTGTGCCTCACAATGCACTTGGGCTTGCAGTTCCTGCAGTCAGCAGTAGTAATCCATACCCTGTCATGTCTTATTGCTTACATAATCGGACAGACAGGTGTGTTTAAAAAGTTAGAAGTCATCTTTAACATACGTGTCATTCCAGCTTCTGCTTAGTACAGATGTATATGTGTTGTTTTATTTGACTGCTGTCATTGGTAGTAGTGTGCTGCATAATGTTTGTAATTGTGTTTACTTGCTTTGCTGATAGTAGAGCTGTATAGCCCATTTTTATTTATGGACCCCCCCTAATTTTGTTTCACAGCAACTTACGGTTGTGGTGTGTCATGAGCTTCTTGTTCAAGCAGAGTAACAAATACCCCTGCTTTCTTTTTCTTGGCTGCCCTATTAAAGAGATGCCTTTTAATAAAGAACATTTATCTTACTAGTAAGATTATTTACAGTAGAAAGAATTAGTTGTTACTAAGTTCCCTCAAAGACTCAGATGTAGACACATTCACAGTTTCACTTCCACACTGAATTGCACATGAAGATTTGTAGCATATTCCCCGGCCTCTTTTTTTTTTTTAACCTGTAAAAAAGAAAACAGTCCCCATGCATTGTGCAGTTTCTAAGCATGCTCATGATTTCACCAGTTTTTCACATATTTACACTCCAGATTTTCAACATTGCCATTTCTTTACACCTCCGCATGAATAGTACCACTGTCATTTTTCACATCCTGTCTGAAATGTGTTTTCACACCTGTGGCACCAAATGGCACAGTCACTGTGCAAAATCACCTTTCGGCTAATGAACTCATAATGGTTTGTGAGGTGGGATCACAAAAAGCCCATGTTGAAAATTTGGAGTCAAAAATAGCAACAAACGCCTAGGGCTTTAGAGTTTCCAACTGTAGCGCCCCACCCTGTACAGATTGACAGGCATCAAGGGTGTGACTTGGGATTGTCAGCTGTAATGCTCACACCATTCCACCCCAACCTGCAGCCAATGAAAGGCATCGAGGTGTGCCTTGGTCTCTTCAGCCCCAAGTTCATCCATTCCCCTATACTGCAACCATCTCAGCATATTTCCTTATGAAATGGGGTGAGCGTAAGGCCCAAAGACCCCAAGGCACACCGTAACACTTCCCGGTGTCTGCAGGGTAGGGTGAGGTGAAATGAGCATTATGGCCGGCGACCCAAAGGCACACCCCAGTGCCTGTCACTCTCTGCAGGGCGGGGGTGGGGTTGGGCATCAGTTCACTACTTCACTGCCATTCCTATTATGCATCTCTCTAACTCCTGTACTACCAATGCCAATGCCAGCAAGACAACATTTGGCATTGACAAATGCTTGTTTACACAAGTCATAGACATTTCAGGTTTCATTTTTCATACCCTGCTCAAACCGTCTTCATGCTCATACAACAAAATTACATTTTAGCCAAGATTTCAAAAATGACACCTAGAGTGCTGCCCAAACCTGGCAGCACAGTCATGCTAACAATACCATTACACCCATGTAAGTGAGGGATGTGGTGGTATGTACCGTATTTCACCATTTAGAAGATGCCCCCATTTAGAAGCTGCCCCCGAATAAAAGCTGCAACAGAAATAAAGTTTATTAATATAAGTTGCCCCCAGATTGTAGCCACAGCTTCTAAAGTGGGCAGCAAGCAAAACAGTGAAATCATATGTATAAAAATCATGAGCTGTCCTGCTGCACTATAGTGATCAAGCCACCTCTTCACCTCACCCATTACTCACATCCATTAAAATTTGCCACCTGTAACAGTCTGAATTAATGTTTTCATTAAATCTGCCTCATCAAGATGCAGAGACTAAAAAGAAAAAGAACTTGCTTTTTTTGTCTTCAGATCAAGCCCACCCTCCAGCCACACATTAGCAGTTGCGCTGCCACTCTAGTGCCCTCTTAGTCAATAGACACTCACTGCCGCTCCAAGAGAAGTACTAACACAGATGACAGAAAGGAAAACAAAAATCTGAAGTTATGAAGCTGACACACTGCTGCACTTCTGAAGCTCATACACAGAATAGGGAAGGGCTCTTGCTGAACACCGGTGCCATTTTGAGAAGGTGCTTTGTGACCTTCCAGCCTCCATGTCTCCAGTCTTCTGTGCCTCGAAGTATACTGCACTTTAGGGTCTTTTACAGAAAGAAGCAGGGCTTTAGAAATAGTAAAGGAAGGCTTGACTTGCTCTCCAACTTGTTCCCCACTTGTCCCCTGATCTTCAAATACTGAAGGGAGCACAGTCCATGGATGGCATTTCGCACGTTAATAATTAAAACCACCTCCATTTAGAAGCTGTCCCTGTTTAGTTATTTATTTATTTATTTAGTTAAACATCAGTTTAGAAACCTTTGAGCCAGAGGCTCATTTACAAAGGTACCTCGTCACAAAGAGGACATCAGAACAGTAGTACAAGGGACACAGTACTTACAAACAAAAAAGTTACAGTTCAATTACAATTTTGTTTCAATAGAACACAATCTCCAATGAAGCAAAAGATAACAAAAGGTGGAAAACTTATGGTCGGGGGAGAGCTGGTGGGAGTAGAAGGGAGGGAGATAGGGGAGGAGGAATTAGTAGGGAAAGGAAGGGGGGGGGCCGCTCAATGAGCATTGTCAAACAGAGTATATATATATATATATATATATATATTTTTACACTAGAAGCCACATCCAAAAACCAAAAAATGTAATAGAAGCCACTACTTCTAAATGGTGAAATACGGTATTAAAGGTTTCAGCAGCATTAATCAGTCCCCTGGTTATGCTGTTCAACACTAGTGAAACCTGGCCTTAATTGGGTGCTAAGGCTGCACCCCCCCCCCCAGAAGGAATGGTGGCTGATCTGCAGATGACTTTCCTGGCAGTTCAGTGGACCCCCAATTCCCTCTGTCATTATAAGTTCCTATAGTCCCTGGCAGTCCAGTGGACATACCTCCCCTTTATCATTGTAAGTTACTTTAGACCCAAACAGTCCAGTGCCCCCCCCCTCTATTGTCTCAGTATTAATATTGTCATATAGTCTCTGGCAGTTTATTGGACTCCCTCCCATGATCACTCCTTTCTTCATATTTTTGTATAGTTGCTGATAGTCTAGTGGATCCCCTTTCTCAACCAAGTGTTGGTACCAACCCACCTACATCAGACTTCCCAACCTGCACTCCCTCCTCACCCCAAAGCCCTGGCACTATCTAGTTTTTGGTGTGCTATCTCCTGTGGCCCATATGCGGCCTTGGGCCATGCCAGTGCTCCCATATTCACTTAGTGCAGCACCAGCACAACCCAATATTCAGTCAGCTAGCATGGTCTGTTAATGAATGCTAACTGGATGAATATAGTTCATAGCCAGCTGTGAACTGTTTTTGGCTCAGTGTTACAGGCTGCTTTGTACCATCATCCAGCTCTGAATACTAAGGCCACTATCTTTTTTGAAGTCATCCTGAAGGTGTCAGCTGCTTTTTAAGCAGACACATGGACCCCCCCCCATACACACCCACACACACACTACATATTGAAGCACTGGGTTCTGCTTTTGACTGAAAATGTAGGGCCACAAGTAGTAGTCATCTATTCTGGTCACAAGAAGTCAGTATACATACTCCTCCTCTATAACAGAGTGAATGGGGTTGAACACAACAGCTTTGAACTTTTGGGCTAAATTTGGTGAAACCTTACGAATAACAGATTTATTTTATCCATGTTTCATTCACCTTTTTTTTACTTCACCAAATTAGCTCAGCAGTATTTTATTAATAAATACAATTTAGCACCAAATTCAAGTTACTATAATTATGCATTTAACCAATGGAGACACATGATGAAAGGCATATAATGTAGCCTTAGTAACTAACTAAAAACTTTACTTTGCCCTCTTTCAGGCTTTCTCAACACCCATTTAAGGATTGTTATCCAGAAGTTATTTTCATCTATACAACATTTACTCAATATCAGTCAGCTGATCTCTGGGCACGATAAGCACAATGGCAGTTGTGTTTGGTGCTAGCACAAAATGGCTTCTGTGTTCTACCCTAGTGTTGGCTGCACTTCAGTGATTGTTTGACATGGAGTTATGTGTGTTCGCTGTAATCACTTTAAGGTCCTTTATGAAATGGGCAAAAGAGTTTCTAAATGCTGATTGGTTGAAACCCTTTTTCAGCTGTGTCATAATCAGGATATAATGTTGCAACCAGCACTAATTGTGCAACCTGAGCTGCACAAAACAAAAAAATATCAGTGTGCCCAATGTTTGAATTTTAAAACAAGGTGGACCTGATGACCATGATCTCCAAATCCTAGTAGTGATGTAACCGCTGTTCAACGTGAAAACATCCACCCCACACACACACACTGATAATCTCTGTCTTTCTGCAATTCCCTAAATCATTTACTTTTGAAAGTAAAGCCTGACCTCTGCCACTGTTGTTAAAGCTCCACCAACAGGGAGCTGTGGCTTTCCAATCCCACTACAGCAACCGTGGGAGCAGAAGGGGGGCAGCAGCGTTCAAACAGAAACCCAGACCTGCTCCTCTGCCGCTACTCTCATCCACAGATCATACAAAAAAAAAAGAAAAATATCAATTATGGGTGAGTGCTTGAAGTTAAAAACACCATGTAGTAAGCACTGTTTGAAAACCAGTAACTACGGTGGCTGCAGTAGGACATACTCACTGGCATTTAAACTTCAAGGTCGCTGTCAGGCAAACAGCAGCTCTTGTAACACCAAATACACAAGAATACAAAATGACTGTGGGAGGGGAGTGTAAAAGCAGCAAAATCAGCAGTTATACACAGATATATAGGAAGCATAAAAGCAGCAGAAATGGATAGACATATAGAAAGCCCTCTAATGCTGATGAAACAGTTGTCAAAGTGCTTTAATAGGGGGACTGTTTTTTATAGTTTCCAGTATTAAAACCTCCTTTTTTATATTTGATTTTTATTTTGTTGCCATTCTTTTTTCTTAAATAATTACTTGGCAGGGAGCCCATTTTATAAGCGCAATAAGACCCTCCGAGGTGTGGGTTATGGCCTGATAAGAGCACTTCCCAGGTGCTAAAAGCACTCAACTCAAGCACCTCATGTCTCATAACTAGTGATGCCACAAAATTTAATTTTGCTGATGAAATTCTGGCAAAATCTGGAATTTTGTCCAGCAAAATATTTAATGAAATTTGTGCATTTTGTAGAATATTTCGCTAGTGCGAAATGTGGAAATTTTGAATACACAGTATTTAAAAAAATTAAATGAAGTGTTTTCCCCCTCCTGTGCAGGGCAGGCCAACATTAAAATAAATGTTTATCCTCACCATCCCTGTTGTCTAGTGGTCCCCCCCAGTTGATTGCTGGGCAAATAAGAAGAATTCCCTCCAATGAGATTCATACCCATCCCCCTTCCAGAATTAAAAAATAAAGATAAATATCCCTGGTGTCTAGTCTTCCCTCCCCCCGGCCGATCGCTGGCCCACTATGAAGAATGAACCTCCACCCAAGATTCACACCACGTCCCCCCCATAGTCCATTAGAGCCACTGCCATTCCTGCTGGCTGCTAACATCAGCCATTTAATTAAAAAAAAAAAACAGAAAAAAACTTTCCCTGGTGTCTAGTGAACCATCCACCCCCACACCCTACATGATAGTGACCCTACCCCACACACCCCCATCTAGGAGGATCCCAGTGGGCCACAGCACAGCCCTGCACTCACCTCCATGGCCAGCTGCCTGACTGAAAGCTTTTAAAAATGAGCCCGACTGAGCCCTTTCAATGAATGAGTGTGTGCACCCACTCATTCATTGAAAGCGCTCAGCTGGGCTCATTTGTAAAAGCGCACAGTCAGGCTGATGGCCATGGAGGTGAGTGGAGGGCTGTGCTGTTAGTGACCAGCAGGCCAGGCAGCTGCAATAATGGACAATGGGGGGATGGAGTGTGGGTCTTGTTGGGGGTCATTCTTCATATGTTGCTGGTGATCAGCCAGGGGGTGGAACCACTAGACACCAGGGGCATTTATCTTCATTTTCATTTTTTTAATTCTGGATGGGGACAGAGAAGAATCTCGGGGAATTCTTCATATTATGCCAGCAGTTGATTGGGGGGTGGGACCACTTGACACCTGGGATTGTGGTGGGGAACAACATTTATTGAAATGTTAGCCTGGACAGGAGGGGAGAAAATAGTTTTTTTTTAAATATTATCATCCCCCAGCTTTCAGATGCAGTATTTCACCCATTGGTGGTGAAATTCCGCATCTCGCCAGTGAAATTATGCATTTTGCAGGGGGAATTTTACATTTTGCACTCATGAAATATTTTGTGAAATGCGTGATTTATGCAAAATATTTCACAGGGTGAAATTTTTGCATTTTGCACAACACTACTCATAACACACCATGGGTGTGCTATTGTCAGGCCATAACCCATATGTAGTAGTGTCATATTGCTTGTGTAGACGCTGTGGCTTTTAAATAATTTTTAGTGCTTAAATCTACCTAGCTAGACTGCAATCCTCTTGAACAGTTTCACTAAAATATCATTAAACCCTGATAGGTACCTACATTAAAAGCATTTTTAAAAATGTTTTAGAGCAATCATGGCCTCACTAACATGTCTAAACAGGAGTAAATATGGTTTAAACTAAAATGGTTTAACTAAATCAGTTCTAGCCACAGCATTCAGATGCAACCATGGTTCCCCTTGTTGCAGTTTGTTTGAAATGGTTACAAGGAGAATAGGATTAACACAAGCAGTCAGGACACACAAAACTGTTATCAAGAATGGTTAATGCATAGTGTTAATGCACGGAAATGGTTAAACTAAAAAAAAACTGGGTGTGAAAATGGTTTTAAAAACAGTTCTTTAGTGTTGACTGGACCTCATAAGAAGATTTCATTAAGGGCACCTTATACATACAAACATTTGTTTGTTTGTCTCCACCTAAGACACATCATCCCAGAGTTCAACCTTTGCTATCACTTATATGCTGATGATACACACCCATGCATATTTTATGTTATTTCTATGATCCTGTTCTATATGCTTTCACATCCTGTCTTGAAAAAATTAACACCTGGCTTCAGTTCAATCTGAGATCGTCCTCATCTGAATGTGATCATCACCTAAAGTTCTACCTTTTCTGTCATTTCCCTTCACTTCTTCCTCTCCCGTATGCCCCAGTCTGAAATTTGGGCATTCCACTTAACCACAAAGTCATTTTTGCTCCCTATTTTTCCATGTTCTACAAATCTGCCTACTAACATTTCTCTGCAACATTACCCATGTCTGTCACTTCTGGGACCCCTTCTTTGCTGAAACCCATAATCATGCTTTTATCCCGTCTTGCCTTGACTACTGTATTTCTCTCCTATATGGACGTTTAAAGACTCTTCTCTCTCAACTTCAAAATGCTCAAAATGCAGCTTCTTGATTTGTTCCCTTTCTCAGAAACAGGCCCACATCATTTCCATCCTCAGTCACCACCATTGACTTGCTGTCCATCACCAAAGCCTCAAAAATAAAACAATCCCTATTTGTTTTCAAATTGCTTCATAGCTTTGCCATTGCATACCTGTCAGCCATGTTTACTGCATACTCTCAACCCCAAGTGTTCTGTGCCACCAGTGATTAACTTCTTTTTTTTTCCCAATTGTCTTTCAATTATTTTAAGTCAGTCCTTCAGCTTAAGGATAGGGCTCAGTAGTTCATTAGGCTGGCACTATAGCCAAGAGTTTAGAGTAACAAGTTGTGAATGAACTTGGCACATCCAGCAGACTTCCCCTCCCCATCAACCCTCATCCTGACAAAGTCTCCTTGCTGACTGCTCTGCTTTTGCCCCTTCTCTCCACTCTGTTACTTGACAAAATCAATAGTCTGACTGCTCAAGCATTCCTGCATCACACTATAGGCGCACCAACCTGTAATTTGCATTGCAAACTTGTATTTCCTACCTGTAACTCCCCCCTTACCTGATTCCTTGTACATGTTCATGCTGTTACCTTCCATCATTATTTAATAATTTGCACTGGGATTGGAACCCCATGCTCTTTTGACAATGTCTACTCACTGATGGCTCAAGTATCTCTAATGTTTTCATTGTCTGTGCCTCTATTATCATCTGCCCCCACGGTATCCACAAATGTACACAATGCCAAATGTTACCCAAATGTGTATACATTCATTTACCACATAATTCTGACTTGTGAGTCATTATAAAATGGGGCATGAAAATCCTGTAGCCTCATTGGTCAGAATGCATCACATGACCGTAGTATATTCTGCAGTAACCCATAGCTGAGAAATTGCATTTATAAAAAACATACTTAAACACATTTTCGATGTATTTTACACATGGGTCCATTGTATAATCATAATAAGGCACTCCAGGGTGTGGGTTATTGATGGATTTACCCACTTCTTGTGTGGTTAAGTCACTCGGCTGCACCTCATGACACCACACAAGGTGTGGGTAAATCCCCCAATAACCCACACCCTGCCATGCCATATTGCTTAATAATCCTATTGTATGTACTATTTTATTGTACTTTGTCTGTATTCTAATCTATTGTATGCCCAGATATGGAACCATTGTAAATGAGTCTCTGACTGAAACGTATTTGTAATTCCGAGAAATAAATAAAATTATTCCCATCACCTCACTTGCATACTGTGTGACTCTGATCAAGCCCTTTAACCTCCCCAGTGCTTCTGGGTTCCCCCTTGAATACAGACACTTCTGCCTAGTGGGCCTTATCTAGTTTCCAACTATATAAACAAGCATTTGTCAATGCTGAATGTTGTCTTACTGGCATTAGCATTGGTAGTGCAGGAGTTAACGATGCATAATAGAAATGGCAGTGAAGTATTGAACTGATGTGAACTCCACCCCGACCCTGCAGAGACTGACAGGAGTTGGGGTGTGTCTTTGGGTCATCAGCTATAATGCTCATGCCATTTTACCTCATCCTACCCTGTAAACACTGACAAGTGTCATGGTGTGGTTTGGGATCTTTGGGCCTTATACTTAACCCATTCCATAAGGAAATATGCTAAGATAGGTGCAGTACAGGAGAATGGGTGAACTTTAGGGCAGAACACTCCAAGGCACACCTCGATGCCTGTCACTGGCTGCAGGGTGGGGGATGTGGTGGGGGTGGAATGGCATGAGCATTACAGCTGACAATTCAAAGTCACACCCATGACACCTGTCAGTCTCTACAGGGTTGGACTTTATGGTTAGAAACCCTAATGCCACTGGCGTTTGTTGGTATTTTCAATCCAAATTTTCAAGATAGGCTTTTTGTGACCCCACCTCATGAAGGGCGGTACAATCAGTTTGTTAGCTGAAAGTTGGTTTTGCACAGTGGCTATGCTATTTGGTGACACAGGGATGAAAACACATTTTGGGCAGGATGTGAAAAATGACAGCAGTATTGTTCTTGAGGAGGTGCAAAAAAATGGCAAAGTTGAAAATCTGGAGTGAAAATATGAAAAACTGGTGAAGTCATGAGCATGCATAGAAACTGTGCACACACATCCATGGCCAATTATTTTTGGGATTTTTTAGCCACATGTTCTAAATAGGCATTTTGGGATCACCCTCATGAACAGTGGTGCTGTGATTTTGTTAATCTGTCCCAAAAGTTGATTTCCCACAGCAACCATGCCATTGTGCACCACAGGCATGGAAACACATTTTAGGCAGGCTGTGAAAAATGACAGCTAGGTACTGTTCATAAGTAGGTGTGAAAAAATGCCATTGTTGAAAATCTGGCATGAAAACATTGCACATTTGTGAAGTTACAAGGGTGCATGGAAACTGTGCAATGTCCACTTGTAACACAGTCATTTTATGGACTTTCGTCACCAAATTTTCAACATAGGCATTTTAGGACCTTTGCTCATGAACAGTGTAACCGTCATTTTCTCAAACTGTCCCAAAAACTGATTTCACACAGCAACCATGCTATTCTGCACTGGATGTGTGAAAGCACATTTCTGCCAGGATATGTAAAATGACAGCTGTACTGTTCATAGGAGGTGTGGAAAAATGCCAATTTGAAAATCTGGAGTGAAAATATTACAAATTCACGAAATTACAAGTGTAGCGTGGAAACTGCTAATGCACACTAGTAAAACAAACATTTTTGGATTTTTCACCAAATTTGCAACATATGCTTTTGAGCCCTCGTCATGAACAGTGGCACTGTCATTTTGTTAATCGGTCCCAAAGGTGATTCCGCTTTAGTGACCGCGAAATCACCTTTCAGGACGACGAATAACTCACTACTGTGACTGAATTCAAGGGGTCCCAATAACCCAATGTTTACCATTTGGTGCCCAAATTCCCCAAAATGCCTGAGATATGCACCAAAGTAGAAAAAACCCTATTTATGCCATTATACAGCTTACCGGCATTTCTTCCATTCGCGGTTGGCTTTGAAGAGTGCAGATATATTCCTGGTCCACTGAGGATCATTGTGCTGTGCTCCAGAAGTAAGTATGGGGTGAGGGGGGTGTCAGGAGGCAGGATGCCCAGAGGGTGGGTGCAGGTTGGGGGAGGTCCACCGGACTTGATGAGGAACAGTTTTCTGGTATGCAGGTTGTAAAAAAAAAAAATTCACGGGACCATTTCCATTTTACAGAGGCATTTGGCACACTGGGTTGGGTTCCCAGCATGCCATCTGAATGTTTGGTTTGGGAGGGGGGTTCTGTTGCCAATGAGGATTAGGCACCCCATTGGCACACACAAATGGGGGAACATCATGCCACGATGGGAATGGGCTCCCCCTTCAGCAGAGTAAACTGGGAAAGGGGACATGATGCCAAGGGAATTGGGCACCCCTCAGTATACACTTAAATGTGGGAGTGCATTATGCTGATGGGAGTGGGCTCTCCGTCTGCAAATGAAGTGGGTTGGGGAATGCTGACAGGGGATTGGGCACCCCTGAAGTCAGCTCTCCACCGCGGCGGTAGTCAGTGCAGTCATGTTTATTGAAGGGCTTCAACAGGAAGGCATGTAGGGAGGGCATGTTTTGGTGCCACTGCATGACGAGCTTGGTTGTCATTGCAGCGGACCTTTTCTTAGATGTGCTCACCAACGTTATGTATTCCTGGTGTGGCACCTGCATGCTGGCTTATTGGGAATGAGGGCGCACCTACTGATGCATGCCCTGCATTCACTGAACAGTGACCACATCTCCAAATCTGCTAATAATGCAATATGTTGGCTGGCGCACAAGCATGAGCCAACATAAAAATGAACCCTTGAATCATGCCACATCCAGTGGACTTCGGTATATTGGGATTCTGTAAAAGCCTTCCAACATTATCTTATCTGTGGTTCATAAACATAAAAATATATAGTAATGGTGTAAGTGAGGGGTATGATAAAGTATTTCTCAAGTGTTTTGATAGTCTTGTATAAAATTCTGATTTCCCTTTCAGATAACCCCAACGTCTTCCTATGGGTTTAAAAGCTACACCTGCAAAGACTTAAAAGTCAAAAATACAAATCAAATAGATTTTTCAGGTCATAATCCCTGCCATAGTCATGCCACCCCTGGATGTCACCACAGCTCCTTTTAGCTACTACTTAGTTTTAGTAAAATCAGTAGAAAAACGATGTTTATTCAGCAAATAACCATTGAGCCAGGACCAGAGTTTTACCTCTTAGTAGTTACATAAGTGTTCATGCTCATAGGGCTTTTGTAGAGGAGTTAGCGTTGGATTTAATGGCTCCATAGTTAGTCAGTCTGTGGTTATTGTGACCCATGTAGGTCAAAAGCAACGTCCAAGCTGAAGAAAAAATGTGGTTTTGTTTTTATTATGGACATCATGTGTCTGTGGACTGTGGTGTCAGCAGCAGCATGGTGCCAAAGCATCAGAAGTCTGTGTGTCATGTGAAATGTGGTAAGGAGGAAGTCCAACAGATGATAGGGTCAGGGTGTGTATACTGGGACTCTGATGGTGTCAGCTAATGGTAACAGATGCTAACCATTGGCAAATTCTGTTTGTCTTCAATTCAGAGAACTCACATTCAGTCCAACTTTGATAATTTGGCCAAATAACTTTGGGTCCCAATACAGTAACTAACACGGGGGTAAAGCAGACTACAAAAATAGTATGACCAAAAACCTTTACATCAGCAATCAATACGTATTTGTCTACTCTTCCATGAGACAGGAGGGATGAATGTTCCGCTGCTACTGAGTGCTCTGTCTGGGGTGGTATGATGAAGTCTGTAACCCTCAAGCCACAGTTGCACAACACAGACAGCTACAGCAGTGAATATTCATTGCTGACATCAAGGCTTATATATCACTGTTGCCTCTTCTTTACCCCCATGCTAATTTATGAAGAAACATACAAAACAAATTTAAACAAATTAAACATAGGACTAAATTGCCTTTCATAATATATTTCTGTAAATGTGTTTATTCAGGGAGAGCAAAATTAAGATTTTTTGTAAGAATGTTCAAAATGACCACTACCTTCTCAATTATAATCCCCTGGAAGAAACACATGCTTATCAATAAGAGACATGGATTGTCATTTAGAGACAGTAAAACCTGAAGGAAATATTTCTGCCCCATATTCAGCTGTAAGGCTGTAAAATTTAAATGAATAACAACTTGAGTTGCTAGACCTCCTTTGTATCTACCAGATTTGTGAATCTTAGAAGCTATAAGGAAATATTTTGTGTTCCCATTTATGAAATCAATATTAGAAATGAATGGTCCGCGTCTATTGTAAAATCAGAATATCACAATCTTGAATAAAAGAGAGCCAAACGCCATCATCACATTTTGAATTTAAACCAAAACATTCATGACACAATTTTAATATCATGTTGAGGGATGGTAGGGGTAATGTTTAGTCAATAATACAAACAATACATAGACAGTTACAGTACCTGCCTGTGTGGGTGAGGTCAGCACCTAAAGTCAACCTTAAACTAAGAGGCAAAACAGACCACAACTGCAGTTAAAAAATAACATCAAGGTTAGTTGATAATGAACAAGTATGTGAAAAAAAATGTGAAGAGAAAATTAGCTCACCCACAATGAAAACACCACTAGGGCAGGATTCACAAAAGAGATGCGCTGGGTGCAAGTGAGATGCTCTGGCACATCCCAAAAATGTGCCACAAAATGATTCACAGACAGGGCAGATATGCCGGTGCATCCCAGATGCGCTGCACTGAACAGGATGCGCTGGAGATGCATAATAATGCTATGCGGTGCATATAGAGGGGGCGTACACATGCATATACAGCACAAAGCAATTCACAGTGCAAAAGGAAGGCACATCCACAGAGCAAATCCAGCGCAAGTACCAAATATGCCATGAAAAGATAAGTATAAAAGAAACAAACTTAAGTGCATGCCACCAGCAGGTCAATGGCAGAACAGCAGCACAGTGCACAGTGTGAGACTGAGAGGAGAGAGAACACACCAACACCATGGATGAAGCACCATTCATCATGGTCAGACTACTAATGAGGATGAAGAGATGGGAGGTGGAAGGCACCGCTGACAGCCTATACACAGTGGTATTGTGCCAGGCTGTCCTTTGAGCAGCTGACAGATGTGGATACAGTAGGTTGATACCACTTGAACAGGGCCATTCTGAGGCAGCTCTGTGAGTGAGCTGTGCCATGAGAAATGCAGGCACCCACTGCCGTGGTCATGCCATATCGGTGGAGCAAAGTTTACAACAGTAATGTGCTTGCTCACCATGGGAACCTTCCACAGGCCTACTGGGGACACCACTGGCGTATCACAGGCCTCCACTTCCTGCCTCCTCACAAAATTCCTCACTGCACTGCTACCACATGCTTTGGAATATATCCATTTCCCCAGCACATAGGCAGAGGGACAGAAGCCATGCAGGGTTCTACAGGGTGGCATGCATGACAGGCATCATAGGGGTCATTAACTGCAATCATTTGGCAATCTGTCACCACCTGGCTATGATACCATAACCTACATCAACCTCAAATGATACCACCCAATCAACTGCCAGGTGGTGTGCAATGCCACAGGGCGCATCAGTGATGTCTGCACCACACCCTGGGAGCACACATGATGCCTTCATATGGCAACAGTTCACCCTCTGCCAGAGATTCCAGGCAGGGGACATACCAAGTGGCCATTTAGTAGGTGCATGGGACATGGCAACCAGCCACACAACAGGGCACCATGGCCCAGGACAGGAGGAGGAGGGTGCAGATGGCACCATGCACAATGTGCATAGGGTTCAGCAGATGTGGGACAGTGGAAGTGTACAAGGGACACAGGCAGACACCAGCAGATACAGGGAGGCACACTTGCAATGCATGGAATGTGGGGTGCAGTGCCATGGGGGCATGTGTGGCAGGGACATGCACAAGACAAGCAGACAGTGGGCAGTACCATAATTCACACTGGGCAGGGCAATGGTGGGCATGGCACATGTGACCCCAATGGCATTGTTAGCCTAGGGCCAGCAACAGGCACAGCCCAGAAACAGCAGGTAGAATTGGGGGGTATGATTGCAGGGAAGGGACAGGCACAGGCAGTGGTGGATGCTCAGCACACACACCAGTGCAGAATGGAGCAGGGAGTTGGGGCACGCTACGCATGTGACCATTGTACTAATGGCCACCCTTACCCCCACAGGTGATGCCGCCTACCCACTGAGGCCCTGCTTCCTCACCCCATCTGACCACCCAGAACAGAGGCAGAGGAGTGTTATAATGAGGCACACACCACTACGCACAGCGTCATTGAGTGTACGTCAGCATTTTGAAGATGCGCTTTTGGTGCCTGTGTAGGTCATGTGGGGCCCTACAGTATGGCCATGAGGCCTGTGGCATATTGCTGGCCTGTTGTATGCTACATAGCATGGCCACTGACTGTGGAATAGCTGCCAAGACCAGTGAGGGTGACGGTTCTGGGAGGAGGAGGAGGGTGGGGAGGATGAAGCAGTGCCACAGGGCCCCAACATTGGACCACCAGTGGGCTGCTGGAACCCACAGCTGGCTGCGTGGGTGAGGCAGAACAGGAGCACGCCGATGGAGGTATATTGGGATCTGTAGGTGAGTATCAGAGGTATGTATCTGGGAGGTGCACAATGGTGAGAACAGGTAGACACAGATTTGTGCATTGCAAGGCAGAACAGCACAGCACACAAAACAGCCCTACACAGGCGCACACACACACACACACACGCACACACGCACACACACACACACACACACACACACACTGCCACACACATGTGCCACCATGACAGTGCCAGTGATGGCATGGGTCAGTGTGCACTGCAGCTGCACACATAGCAGATGTTTGACTGCACTCATTACACCCATGCCACATGGCACAATAGTGGTGCACACAGATATGTAGGTGGAACTGCACAGGGTGCCCAAGAATGTGCTGCACTGGGGCAGGTGCTTGCCATGCATGCCACCCCAGGCATCGTCATCCAGGTGTGTGGGACACAGTGGTGGAACATGCACCTGCCATTGGAACGGGGACCTGGACATCACAGGATGGCACCATGGCCAC
Organism: Neoceratodus forsteri; assembly: GCA_016271365.2. Classification (NCBI taxonomy): domain Eukaryota; kingdom Metazoa; phylum Chordata; order Ceratodontiformes; family Ceratodontidae; genus Neoceratodus; species Neoceratodus forsteri. The sequence goes on from CM057456.1 coordinate 119,041,562, forward strand.
CACAAACACTTGGGCAGCCTCTGCTATGACTGGTGGATGTAGCTGTGGCACCACCAACCACAGGGGGTGTATCTAATACCCTGTAGAGGTACTTCAATGAGACCATGAACAGGTTCTCATTGGTGTGGTGGCCCACAATCCATGTCTGTGCCAGGGATACCGGGCATTGCTACATGTGGTGATGGCATCAGCAGCAATGGATCCACCTGACACTGCTGCCTGGGTGTGTTGGAGGTGCTCCTGGGTTTCCAGTTGGATGCCTGATGGCCATAGTGCGCAATTGATGCACCGCCATATCTACAGTGGCTATAATCTGCTTCAATACTGCAGTCATGCCCACCCACAGAAGGCGTGCCTCGGTCAACATCTGGGTATGCCATGCAGCTGCATACTCATGCTTCAAGACCATCACCATCCAGTGGCTCCTGAACTCTGCACGGAGGCGCCTGTCCCTCCATAGTGTCAAGGTAGGAGGTGAACATAGCCCTCCATGTCGTCTGTGGTGATGGGTCATGGTAGCATCGCAGACGAGTGTTGGGTGATACAGCCTGCCCTGGGGGCATCCACAGGTGGCAGGTGCACCATGGCAGGCTGTGGCATGGGCGGGCCTTGTGCATGCTCAACCACAACACATCCATGGCCGGTGTTGTGTTCCAACGGTGCCTCTGTGTGTGTCCCACAGCACCTGGACCAGATCCCTTGATGGTCCTGCCACTGCACCTGGACCAGATGCATGGGACACAGCACCCACTGCCATGGGAAGCTGTGCAGTGACTGCATCTGTGCCACGTGCATCAGGGCCATCAGTGGTGTCAGGGTTGCACAGGTACCTGTGTGCAGCATGTCCCACTGTTGGCCATGTCCCCCTCTATTTGGGTGGCATCATCATCTGCAGGGACATCACTGTATGTCCCCTGCATGCCAGATGCAAGCAGAAAGAGGGCATCAGTGATGTCCACTGCATCTGCAGGGTCATCATCAGAAAACTTTAGCAGACCCTCCAGCCATGTGGTGTCATCGCCAGCCACCATGGCAGCATTGGCCAAGGGGTCTGATGGGTCCACCACCACTGGGGCTGGGGCAGGTGGGGCCAGTGCAGTGGATGGTTCAGGGAAGGCATCATCCAACACAGTGTCCACAGCCCTGTGTGATGGGCCTGCATCATTGCCCACTAGGGCATCCTGTACAGCTGTGCTTATGGCTGCACCTGTGAGGCGTAATGGAGCTGTGAAAAGAAGGAGGGAGAACATGGTTAGTGCACTGGAATATACAGTGGCATATATACAGGCAAACATATGGACATGTACAGTGTGTCACAGTGTAGTGCCATGGTTGCACATGACAGTCCCCATCATGGTTGTGCAGTGCCTACAATACCATTGCAGCCATGCACCAGCTGTGACCGGTACTGTGTCATGACAGGCCATGGCCACGTGGTACCATGTGTGGCAGTGGTATGACAGGCCCATCCAACAGTGTGTGTGTCCCACCAGCCTGACTGGCACTGGCACAGCACATGTGCCACTGTGGGCATGGGCTGTCAGGCACAGCGTAGCATGGCATGGGATACACATACACCACCTCCACACATGGTACATCCCCTGGGTACACAGTCGCACACCGCAACACAATGGGACAGGCATGGCAGCCAGGGTACACACATGGCCAGACAAGTGTTGTGTACATGGCTACTTGTAGTACTGTGATGGGCTGCCACCAGTGTGGAACCCCCCACTCTGCACACTCTGCACTGTGGATCTGGCAATGGTTGCCATGAGTAGCTCCTCATTGAGGCTCAAGCGAACATCAGCCTGTGGGCCACCCCCTGTCCACCGCAGGGAGGCCTCTACATTGGCCACCTTCTCCTTTGCCCTCCATTTCCCATCACTCAGATGCTTCCTGCACTCCAGGGGGGTCCTGTTTTGTGTTCACATGATGGGCCACTGCCTCCCAGCCCTCCTCCCATGCCTTATGGCTGCCAACCCACCTGACAGTACATCACACCTTAGATGGTATGCCTTGATGAGGGCCTGCTCCTCATCCTTCATTAAATCCATCCACCTTTGGTGGGTGGCACTGTTTAATTTATGTTATTTATTTATTTATTTAGGAAATCAAAATTACAACCCTTTGAGTCATAGACTCGATTCCAAAGGTTCCGCATCAGAATAAAACATAGACATTCATACAGTACAAACATTGAATAAATATGGGTGAGTAATCATACAGAGTACAAGTACAATGAGCACTGGTTAATGCCTATACATTTAGGTAACTATATTATTTATTTATTGAAATTTCAGATAACACCTTTGAGAGCAAGCTTTGAGAACAAGATCATTTCATAGGTTCCACGTCAGATGAACAATATATATTGGAAGAGTATGAGACGGAGAACGAACAAAACAAGGCATTACACAAGACATTACAAGAATGGATAACATCGAGAAGTTCTAGTACATGTGGCATTGTACAATGTATGCCACGATGCATATTTGATTAAAATCTGGAATTCAAAGGGTCATATTAGAGGGGGTGGGGTCTTATGAAACAACCCTTCATGGGATAATGAGAACAGACTCTGCCTAATACAGTATCTAATAATCAGCAAGGTAAGGGATGGCATCAGCCCAGGGCCTCGTCAGAGGTGAGGAAGGTATGGGACAATCAGCAAGGTATGGGATAAAGCATTTTAAAGTGAGTAAGGAGCTCAGGAAATATAACAGGGGAGGGGGATGGGGCAAGCTATAGAGGGTGAGGAAAAGAGTGGAAGGATCAAGAGCAAATGTGAAGGAGAAAGATTAGCAACTTAGAACAGTTATTTACATGCTGATAATAGTTATGCACTGTTGTCTCCTGACATAGTGGTTTCTGTGGCAGAGTATAGACAGACATAGCCATGCTCATTTAGATTCTCATGTGCCCATTCCGACATACAGTGGATGCATTTGGCTACACCAGCACCTGTCAGACAGGGACTGCAGGCATTACACATGTGTTGGGGTACATGGTGTGTCATGGTGGTCAGTTCTGTTGATGGCATGTACAACGAACCTGCCATGGACAACTGCATGGCCAAGGCTTTGCCCCTGTGATGCATGTCAAGCTACACATACAGCTGGCTGTCTATCACTCACTATGTACACCTCACTGTTGGTGCAGGCATATCGTCCCATCGCCCCTCCCACTGCTGCGACCTGTGGGACAGTGTGGCATGCCATGTCACCCAACAGGTGTCCCTGCACATGGTGGGATAGTGACAGGCTGTCCATAGCCAGGTTCTTCATGTGGATTGGCTACACTGTTACTGGCCTTGTACACAAATGTATGGTGCTATAATACAGTCCTGTGGCTGTCATCTGTATCCCCCTCCCCCTTCCCTGGGTCATGCTTGAATCTAGGCAGAAGTTGACTAGTGCACTTACCCAGTCCACAAGACCTGCTGTAATACATGTGGAATTAAAATAGTACTTGCCATCAAGGCTGTGAATCCTCTGAGTCACCTATTCTCAGTGGCCCAGAAATTCAAAAAGGGTTGCACATGGCAACAGTGTTGTGCCATGCACAACCACTGATGTGCCCGCACGATATTCAAAAGGGAAAAGTGTGCAGACACATTCTGATGCACAGCAGCGCATCAGTAATGTATACAGACACAGGTGGTGGGGTGTGCCCATGCATAACCTGCACAGACCGATATTCAGCCCGGATGTGCAGAGTCATGTATACACAACCCCTACCCGCGCCTGCACAAAGTTAGTCGAAAAAAAGGAACAAATGATGCCACCCACAGGTGAGCTGTCGCATTGCAGGGTGCAACACGGCAGCTGCCACCAGTGGGTGGCCACCGAGTTCCTGCTGCACCTGGCAGCGCCCCATGCCCCATAACGGGCGCCTGTGTAACTAAACCCTCCAATATCCCTGGTGGTCCAGTGGACCTCTATGTACCCGAGTCGAGGGCATCTGTTTAAATCACACTGGTCCCTGTAGCGATCGCGGGCATTCATCTAAATGAACCCCCATCATCCCTGGTGGTCAGCTGGACCGCTATGTGTGTGCCGATTGGGCATTGGTAATAACCCCCGTCCAATATCCCTGGTGGTCCAGTGGACGCACTCTGCCGATCGCGGGCATCTGCTAAATCATAAAAGTCCATTACCCTGGTGGTCTAGTGTACCCTCACCCATCCACAGGCCCCTGGCAGCTCCCCAGTCAGCGGTGGGGCGGCAACACCCACCGCCTGCCGCCCCCCGCCCGCCCGACTGACAGCTTCCGGTAGGGCTGCCGCCCGATGGTTCTGGCGTGAGCCAATGGGCGTCCGCAACTCACTCTCCTACACATTCAGATATGCGATGATTCATTCACATATCTGGAATGTATAATAGGTATGGACTGCATGCCCATTTTCTCACGCTGTGAACCAATGGGCGTGCAGCCCTACGAACTGTCAGTCGGCGCGGCGCAGCAAGCGGGTGAAGTGCTGCCACCGCCAGCTGACCGAGGCGGGCGGGGAAGGTGGGGCTCAGTGGGCGGGTGGGGAAAAACACTGAACCAGAGGCAAGAGGACTACCTTATGATTTACAGATGCCAGCGATCAGCGCCAACGTTCCACTGAACCTGAGGGCTCGAAGAACCTTTGCGATACTGCGATGAACACCTCATGATTCACTGAACCTGAAGACAATGAAGAGGTTTCATTTAGAAAAATGCCCACGATCAGGCTGCAGGGGACCAGTGTGATTTAAACAGATGCCCGCGATCGGTCACATAGCTACTAGTTTTCATTTAGATGAATGCCCGCGATCGGGCTGCAGGGGGCGTCAGTCCCCATTGGCTGCTGCCTGGCAGTGTGCCAGGTGCAAGTCAACGGGCATCAGCACACCTGCATGCTAACGGCATGCAAATGGGGCCATAATGACATGCAAATGGCCCCATGTGTGCCTTGCATAAATTATGGCCCCATTTGCATGTCCCCTTTTGAATATCGCAGGTGCTCTGCATGGTGCAATGGCACTTGTGTTAGCGCATCTCCATGCTCCACTCTGGCCACTTGTGCTGGCGCAGTGCCACTGCGCCATGCACAGTGGTGGCCACGTGTATTCAAAGTTGCTGCGCCTTACGCCAACTCTGTTGAATATCACCCAGGCCATACCCCTGCACAACAAAGTTGAGCTGCGCCCAGGCTTAGCGCCACAGCCTGGCTGAGTTTGACTATCCAGGCCAGTGTGTTCTGAGTTGAGAGCATTTATGGCTCAGGGCATTCAAATGAGGACTGGGGCAGTGATAATGAGATGCTAAACAGCTGAGATGCCCTTGAATACATTAATAGGCTGATTTGGGAGCATTCTCTGTGAATTACATAATTGCCCTCAGCTCATCTCAATCATCATGGCACATCTGCTGAAGTGGGCACATCTCTACACAGCGCATTACCCGCGCATGCACGGTGCATTTGGGGCATCTTCTTGAATGGTGCACAAGTGCTTCAGTGCATTCAGTGCACATGCGCTGTACATTGTACTCCTGGCACAGCACCACAGTTGCGAGATTGGTCTGACACTCACATTGTGAACATGCATGTGGTGCACGTCACACTATGCAGTCTGTCTGAGCATGCATGTCCCCCTGTACAATGCACATTGTGACAGTTGTCAGTTGTTGTACGCGGATCGCACATTACATGCCATTGCATGACATTGTGCTACCTCGCATCACAGGTGCTATGCGAGAAAGCGCGTACCACATGTAACAGGGCAGATGTCTACATATTGCACATGCCCAAGCCAGTCATGACCCATGACCCCTCAGTCCCACCATAACATTGCACATTGAGCATGCACCTGTGGGCGCATGACAGACCAATTGGGCTTCATGATGCTGTGCCGGTGGCATTCCATTGGCCTTGTGGTGCATGCAGCACCAGTTTGCATTTCAGCTGCACATATATGAATGCAACTGTGTGGGTGTTTCTGCAGTGGGGATGCAAAGGGCAGGAGGACTGGACCAAGGGCCATGAATTGGTCTGTGATGAAGCTGTTCCACCTGGTGGCCCTGGTGCTGTGTGTGGAGGGGCAGTGTTTTGGGAGTGAGGGACCTGCAGGTGCCCAGGGCACAGGTGTGTGCCACCATTGCCCAGCATGTAGTGCAGTGCACAGGGGTTACCCACACTGGGGAACAGTGTAGGCACCATTATGGTGACCTTGGCAGACGTCTTCAACAGCTGCGTGAGCGTTCATGCAGGGCTGCACTTCCACAACCAGGTAGGTTGCATGTACATGTGCCGCACGGTGCATGTGGGGTGGGAATGGGTCACATCACAGCATCACACTTGCAAGGGCACCCTTACAGGCACACTAGGCTGTGGCTGAACCTGATCCTGGTGCCCTGTCATTCATCCCACATGGGTGGGCCTCTGCAGTGGTGTGTGTGTGGGACAGGTACACTGTGTCACATGCGGTAGAACCACCATGTGCAGTGCATAATCACGGCAGGGCACTTTGCTGTTCAGGCAGGGCTGCTGTATACAGCTGTGGTCTGCATGACCAGTCACCGGTCTTGCACTGGCTGTGTACACCATCACTGCAAGACCACACTGTTGCTGGGGTGTGTTTCTGCAATAACTTGCCTACTCATGGCGAGATCTGTCTGTTGAGTGTTGCAGGGCTGGAGGCCAGGAGATGGGCTGCGAAGGCCACTGAGGAGCATGTGCGGAGGGTCACAGTTGGTGTGCGGCATGTTGTTGATGTGGGTGTAGGTAGGTGGCTTCCATGTGTGTGCAGTGTCTGTCTGGTGGGGTGGGCTTCTGCTCGCTGGGGGTTGTGTATCTACAATGGCACTTAGTGTGTTCTCTGTGTTCTTGCTGTATGTTCCCAGGATTGTGGGCGCTGTGGCTGGTGATGAAGGACCCCTGGAGCAGCAGCAGGTCAGTGAGACAAGGTGTCCAGTGGGCCATTCAAGCAGCACTGTGGACCATTTGGTGTGTGCAGGCCCAACTGCAGCAGACATTGGTAACTGTTATCTGCCTACTGTTTGCACATGGCCAGGGGGTGTGCAAAGGCATGTTGCATGGCCTCGCCAGTAACTGCTTTTTGTAAATAGTTTATAGTTATGTAGAGAGATTGCTGTGTCCCCACCCTCCCTTCCTATGTTGCTGTCCCCACCCACTGCCCCGTTCTACACCCCTGTTTAGTCCCTCACATCACTTCCCTTTTTGTATCATCATATGTATATAATTGTTCTTGAGTTCGTTACTTGATCCTGTAATTGTTCTTGTTGTTGTTTCTTTTATTAAATTATTTGTTGTCTAACATGGTGTCTGTGGTCCGTCACTGTTCCACGGTCCTGGGTATGTGTACTATCACACACTTTTCACTGTCCCCTTTCTGCCATGCCTCTGTGTGCACTCATATTTGTACAGTCTGCTCCCCCCGCCCCCCACCTCCGTGTGGCCCCAATGTTGCCCTGCGGCCAGAGTGGGCCTCATGTTGTGCTGCTCTCATGCCTCTGCCCCAGTCTGTGTGTGCTGCTTGTGGCCTACATACATTGCAAGGCTGCATGATCTGTGGCCCTGTGTGCAGTGTCCTGTGGTTGGGGATTTAGACTAGCTGTGTGGCACTGTGGTTGCACTGTGTGCTGCCCATCATATGGCATGGTGTCAGCCTGTGTCACCTCCCATACAGCCATGGTGTTGGCCACCTATGGTGTTGGCCTTGTCCAGTGGCCACCACCTTGCTGCTTGCTTTCACCCGCTGTTGTGTGGCACCATGCTGGCTGCAGCATGCCTGTTCTGTGTGCCTGCCATGGGCTTGTGTGGGGTGTGGCATTGGCCTCTTGAGTGTTGTTCTGAATGCCCAGTCTCATTATTGTGCCTGTTTTGGCCACTATTGTGCCTTTGGACACTCAGGTTTGTCCCTTTGTTCATGTGTCCCTCTCTCCTTTGTCCCACTGCATTGTACCCTGTTGCTCCCATGTGCCTTGTTGGGTTGCCCGTTTTCACTCTGTTGCTTCCTGGGTGGCTGCGAATCTCCACTTGTACCCTGCCCTTTACACATGATTCACAATGGGGTTGCTCATGGCGCATCCCATGGTGCATCCCTTTGAGAATCGCTCACTGTTCGGTGGGCACATCATATTTGCACCAGCACATCTCACTTGCACCCAGCGCATTTCTTTTGTGAATCATGCCCCTGGTGTTTTCATTGTGGGTGAGCTAATTTTCTGTTTACATTTGTGTTCACATACTTGTTAATTAATAACTAACCTTGGCATTATTTTTTGACTGCAGTTGTGATCTGTTTTGTCTCTGTTGATTTTAGATGCTGACCACACCCACACTGGCAGGTAACTGTCTGTGTATTGTTTGTATCATTTTCTCCCCATACACTCCTGAGGTAGGTGCACTATCTACATATGTGTACAGGGCACCCTGTTTCCTGTGGTCCAGAACTATTTTGGTGTTTGTAATGTTTAGTCACTCAAGAGATGCGAAGGCATCTAGATTCTCAAATGTATTTATTGTTTCAGTTTCCAACAAATCAATAATACTCAGTCTATCTTTCAAGCTACTGATGGAAACTTCCAGAATCTCACTATTATTAATATGCTTTCCCAGTTTCTTTCTTCCTCTAATCTGTACCCTAAAAGCCCTCATTCACTGAGAGGGCTTTGGTCTGGGAGTTCAAGATAATATATTCAATTAATCTCTTCTACAGACTGATTTTTGTTATTATTTGTTTTTGTTGTTTTGTTTTTCTGTCTAAACACAGATTTAGTATTTTTTATTGGTTTTGATTGCTTGTTTTATTTTTTGGTTCCTTTATGCAGCCTTTGAAAATATCTCCTATTTTTTCTGATAAACCATTGTGATATCTGTAATTTTGACATTTAGATTTTCCCATGCCTCATTTTTTCTGAAGAACCATGTTGTTTAGTTTCAGATTTTCAAAACCACACAGACCCATCCACTATTAAGGCATACTCTGTACTTACAACATGATATAATGACCTCACAAGTAAATCCATATGTAAGAGCGTTAGTTATTATGTTATAATAAATGGCGAGCAATTTTTCCTATAGACTCAGCCAGTTGATAATTCCCATAACAACCAGTTGGTAGTTATGACATTCTCAAGCTCCATCTATCAAAAGGGAGCGCTCCCTCATTGGCTCCCATTTTGTGTCTGGGCTGGCTAAATAGTTTCTAAAACATGGTGGTTCCATATCTTAGCGAGTAACTGCTATGGAACCGCTATAGGAAGATCTCATTTCCCCCTTTTCATAATTTTTTTATATATCTCATAGACCCTACCTTAAAAGTAAGGCAATTCACCAGCTTCAAGTGACGCACACCATCAGCAGGAACAGGTCTGTAGATAATTAGTAGAGGTAAGTGAGATCATAATCACGATCACTATTTCAGCTGCAAGTTTTTTAAAAAAAATCAGCAATAAACTGGAAGCAGAGTGTGCTGCGGGACAAGAGGGAGAAGGATTGGGGATGGCTGACAGCTCAGGATTTGACTGGGAAGCTGGGAAAATGGGAAGCTGTGTAAACTGCTGCTGCTGCATTTGGTGCTCCTTATATGCCACAGGAGGATTTCTAGGATGGAGAGAGAAAGTATGTGAAGTATGTGAAGTGTGTGTGTGTGTGTGTGTGTGTGTGTACGCGAAAGACAGAGAGAAAGAGAGACTGTGTGTCTGTGAGAAAAGAGAGACTATGTGTGTAATTGTGATGTGGAAGGGGTTCACAGCACTTCAGCTGGAAAAAATGCTCATCAGTATATTACATAAAATAAAAGATGAGGAAGTGTGCATATAGAGGAATTTTAATGCACACCCTTGGAGTGGAATGCCTTGATAAACCCCTCAGGCTTGCTCTCAGGGTTTATGTAGCATCCTACACCTCGGTGTGTAAAAAAATAAATTTCATCACACACTTCCCATCCTTTATTCATATATGTATATATGTATATATATATATATATATATATATATATATATATATATATATATATATATATATATATATCATGATTTGTAATGAGAATTTGTTTTTTCCATGAGGCTGTGGAACAGCATTTAAATAAAGTGCTTTTGAGGGCAAGTGTTTTGCATCCCTATTTCTGTATTTTGTAGCACCATTCTTGCTAGATATCCCTCTCCTGATATTCTGGTATTTTTTTTTTCTTTTGCTTATTACACTGGCCTTTCTGTTCCACTTTAGGTTTCCTTTTCCCATTTCATTTTGCTTTATATTTTAAATCTCTTGATACATATTTTGTGGTCCTTGTTTCCTAGTTATTTGTTTCCCTTTTTCTTTAGCATCAGCTTGTGGAACATTTAATGTTTACATTGGTACAACATTCTCCCTCAATTCAATGTTTCCAATGTCATCTGCAATTGGAGCAATATTTTTAGTCTTGGCTGGCCAGGATGGAAGCCTGAACCAGCTAAAATACAACTCAGGTGTATGTTCACTTCCTCCAGTGGATTATTCATTACATCATTGCTCTGGCAATTACAATGTTTCTCCCTGAAAAGGTTGGAAGCACCTCTATGTTCTACTAATTTTTTTTTTTTTTTAACAACAGAATGTTTCTTCAAGTGAGAAGAAATTCCAAATGATTACCTTCATTATTAATTGGCACTGAGGCTTCAGCACCCTATGCTGGAGCCTTAGTTCTACTGTTAGTTTTCTGATTGTCCTTAGTAGCAATGAGGTTTCCATAAAATCTTCTTCTGGCCTTAGGAGTGATATACTGGGTTTATTTTATTCATAAACATGGATGGTCAGTATTTCTTGTCTTTCTTTTTTTTTTTTTAAATCCTCTAAGTATTTATTTCTTGAATACTGATTTAAACGTTTATTTTGGACAATACTTGTTTCTTAAGTCAATATGCATATTTGGCTCATTTTGGGACTCTCCATTTTTAATACTTTTGGTGTGGGCTTTATCCCTTTAGTTCATGGATCAACAGAATCTATCATTTTGTTTTCCTGTTTTTTTTGATGAATTATGGGACCATGAGTCTCTACATTTTTCAGCACTTTTGATTTACATTTTAATATTTGTCATAGTTTTTGTTCAGTTTTAGTATCAGAATCACCAGAATCTTCTAGGTGTATGATCATATTAATCAAGTCTGAATGCTCTCCTCATCTGAAATAAATGGCAGGAGATAGTAATTAATTTTGTTTGCATAGCTGACTGAAGTTGTAAACTTAAAACCCTTTGACAGTCTTGTATATATCTTTTCAATTTCCTATTTCAATTTGAACATGTTATTTTTTGCACTGTCTTTACGTCATAGACTTTTCAGGTCACCCATTTTAGTTTCAGATAATCAGTTCAGTATATTGTGTGAGTATATATAGAAAATTTAAGAACAAGGGTAAACATATCAATGAATCATCTAGTCAAAACGTGCAGTTTTGGAATAAATTACAAAAGTTTGTTTAACAAAATGTTTATGTTTATAGTTCCAAGCAGTTCTCCACAATGGATCAGAAGGTTGTGAAATAGTTTCTGACCAATAAATATGCATCTTCTGAGACCAAGATAAACTCAGGTAGCAATATCCTTGTTGTTCAATAGAACCCAGTGAAGGGCAACAACATTAGACATTGAAGTAAGGACAAGTTGTGTCTCAGTGATTTGCTGTAATAGTTCAGTATCAAGCCAATGTGACCCACAAGAGAAGGAAGAAGTCACAAACTCAATAAAGCTAAAATAACACTTCTAACCAAAAATAGCCCTTACATTTTAAAAGTATTAAAAAAATTAATTTGGAATAAGTCTTTTTGCTCATACAAATAGATGTTCCAGAACAAGAAGATGCTTTAAAAGGACAAGTACAAAACACAGGCATCAAGACTATGTGCAGTAAACGATATCTATAATTCAAGAGAAAATAATGAGGGAGAGGTTCGCTAACCACAGAACAGTTGGCAAAGATTTGTAACTCAGAAATGAAGAAGGGCTCTGTGTAGCCTGAACGCTTGCATTTGGAAAAATTCATATTGGTTCAGTAAAAGGTATCAAATCATTTACTTTGTTCAACTTAGATTTGGGAATTTTTTAATTTTTAAAAAACATGACTCATCTCATTCACACTGCCCCAGCAGCCAAAAGTGTATGAAATGTGTTTATAAATGAATACCAGCCTATAAGCGGTGATCAGCAGGCTCACCTGACCTCTGAGCCCTCAAATTTCTAAAAGAAAAAATGATTAAGCATCCAAAAGTTCAAAATATTAAATAAATAAAAACTGTGATACCAAAGCCAAGCACAAAGATAAAATAACTAAACAGAATAACCTTAAATAGGAAAGCAATTCAGCACAACTGGATGTACATTATGCTGTGATAATTGCACTCCCCAGATGTAGTGAAGCACAATGCCACAGGCCAAGTGCCTTCAGCACATAGTACATTCCCAGAGAGTCTTATTGCATTTATAAAATGAGTAAATGTGAAAATTCGTAAAAAGAAGATATAATTATTAAACAAATAACATAAATCTAATGAAAGTTATTTAAGAAAAAGATCAAATACCATAGTTTCTCCATCAATAGGTGCCACTAGGGCACTGCCTGATGATGACTTTTCATGATTTGGTAGGCTGTTCCTTTAACTCTCACTCCACCACTTTCTTTCTCCAACACCCCACACATATTTAATTTGATACCAGAAACAGCTTGCTGCACTGTCTTGACTTGCCTTTTATTTTTTAATTGTATGCAGCTCTTTCATGGAGCATCTGGACCAAAGGTGGCACATTTTTCCTACAGCCACAGAGCATATGTACCTACCTGTCAAGGAAGTGAGAAAGGGAGTGAGGAAGAAGGGTGGTGAATTTCCTAAGTTGACAAGTTGTAGGAATTGAGTGCTGTACATATTAAAAATCATGGTGCAGACCAAGGATCCATGATGTGCTAACCAGCAGCATGCTACCTGCTGCAGCAACAACCATCAAGAAAGTTCTGGCATTCTGTTTGTGGAAGTGGGCTGATTAAGTGAGCGGTGTGAGTTCCAGTTGGAGTTACGAGTGAGTGGGATGGATCTGATTTTATGACACATGTTTGGCTTGCTTTTACTCTCTTATGTTATAAGTTGTTATGGCTGGTTATGGGTATGTTTGGAAGAATTGTCTTGGACTGTCAGGGAAGATTTCAATTCATTGCAGGTATGTGCTACCAGTAAGAAATAAAATGGCTATGTTTGAAGACCATGACATTTCCATTATCGGGTGCATTATTATCTTTTACTTAACATTCTGTGATTAGTTTTGGATGTTGGTACTTCTTACTTATAGTGTAGTATTCTCTCATAATGCACCATGAGTAGTCAATCAAGATGCTTGATTTTACCAGTCCATTAATAATACTAATACAGTGCATCTAGACTGCAGAATTATAAGATAGGGACAAGGACTGCTGCAGGAAGCTCAAAAGGAGTTAACACAGATTTCTGATTCCAGGTTTTGTGCCTGAGAGACCATGATCCATGGATCATATGAAGTCATAGTAGTTCTAAAGTAGTATTAAAGTTATCAGGTGAACAAATGTCTAGAGGCCAAAATATTACATGAATCATGACAAGATAGATTTAACAGGTTTCTCCAGGCTAGGGCTGACCAGCACAACACAGTAATGGTCCATTCACAGCATTTCACTTCACACCACAGCTCTTCTTGGCACAACACCTTTTCCTCCCCTACTTTCCTTGCTCCTTCTTGCTCTACTTTCAGTAACTCTCCAATCACTCCCTGCTCTTCACTAGTGGGAACTGAACCTGCCCCCAGGACTTCACAGACCACTCCCTGCAAACCTAGATTCAGATTTCCAATGCTGGCAGATGCTCAAGAGGTGTCACGCAACCATACAGGTAGGGTATGTCACCTAAAGGCATCAAAGAGAATTGGGAGCCAAAGACCAAGAGCTGACACCAAATATTGTCTCTTAAAATGTTTTAAATCTCAGCTAATGGTGGCATACCTTGAAAAATTACAATCAAACCTCAAAGTCTCACACTCAAGCTCCTCCTCAATGTCTATCATGTGTCTGCCATCTCAGAGCTTAACACTGCCTGCTCTGTTTATTCAGGCCAACTCAACATGGTTTACACAGTTTGCATTCTACACTGATACATCAAGCTTAAGTAATACAATCTTGGTCAGCATCCTTTGTCACCAAATGTCCTTAGGGTGTGTTAATAGATTGCACCCTTCATACAATTTTTTCTTCACTCTTGACTTATGACAGTTTATGGAGGAACCTGCAATATATAGCAGCAGACAAGGTTTGCCTGTGGGCACACCCCAAGATGACACATGAGCATGTAAAGGGCATTAGCTTCCACCCACAAGAGGTATGGTCAGGCAGATGGGCAGGGTTTCTAGGGGAGGGAGCTGCTACCTACTGGAGGGAGCAGAACTGTTGATTTAAACTGGTGTAGCAAGGGCTTCGTCTTCTTTTCTACTCCCTGAACTTTAAATTATGGGTAAATTAAGGTTTCCTTAGTTTGCAGGGGCTTTTATTGTGTTGATTCATAGCTTGATATGTAGTTAGTTCAAGGATTGTTTTGTTTATTTATATTGGAATGAATCCCTGTCTCAATTTAGCTCCATATTTTGGGTATACCCCTGTCAATTAGAGATGCAGCAAATTTAAAATCTGTTGGTGAAGTGAGCGTTGAAGTGGCCACTTCACGTTAGCACTTCGCTATGTAAAGTGCCCCATAGGAAAGGCTTACTTCACCGTGTTATTATTACTTTGCGTTGTCATTCCACCTTAAATGTGAAGTAAGGCGGAATGACAAGAATACTGGCAGCATCCCACTCACACAGTCACCAGAATGAATGTGCATCCCTAAAGTGCTACTGTCTTGTGTCCAGAAAACTCCCCAGTGCTGACAAAGTGAAATGAGAGTGTAACAAGAGGCATAAAGTCTCCCAGAATTAATGGTGCACTCAGTCATGCGTGCAGTGGTCAGGTCACACACAGTCACCAGAATTAATGTGCATCCCCAAAATGCTACTGTCTTGTGTCCAGAGAATTCCCCAGTGCTGACGAAGTGAAATCAGAGCGTAACAAGAAATGCAGTCTCCCAGAATTAATGGTGCCATGCAAACGCACAGACAGATTAAGATTGCACTACACACTCAAGGGATTCATACAAAAAGGCACAAACAACACCTAACCAGTGCTCACAAGTCACAAATCCAAATCTGGAAAGGAATACATTTTGCCAGTTGGGGGATTAGTGCATGGCAGTAACAATCCACAACCAGTAAAGATACCACAAAGCAGTATAACAAATTCATGCAGGTGCGGTGGATAGCAGGTTCACACTGCTGCAATTACTCTGTAACACAATAAAAGGTGTCTGATTTAATGGCACACATCACACACACACTCACACACACTACAAGTAATGCGTAGCAAATTGAAAACCTTTAGTAATATAACCAAATATTTTAAACAAACTGAAATTATACACTGCTGCACCACAACAATCAGCAAAAAATGTCAAGAACTACTAAAAATTTTACTTTGTGTACATTAACACAGTTATTCAATAAAATATAACCAAAACAGAAAGAATGCCTTTTCTCCCAGTTAATCTACCTACACACACAAATCGCCCTCCCCAAAGTACACTTCACAGCACACAGACTGACTGTTCTAAATTAACATTCAAAATCCACACACAACAATAAACACTCGATGATATAAGCACAGAAGGGTTTCCTACAATTGATGTACTAAATTTTGAGCAAAAATATTACTCAAAAAGACATTTTAAACAGCTTTTAGAGGTTTTGAATTGCAGAGCTCTGAGAGCAAACTGTCTCCAGCTACCACTGCACACACACACACCAGGCCAGAACTCAGGCTGTGCCAACAATCTAGAGCCCATGTGACCTGCAATCCCATGAATAACTGCAGAAATTCATTTGGAGCTCAATTACAGGGCAAAGTGAGGCAATTAGATTGATTTCAATGCATAGCCTAAATTGGTGGAGAAGTGGTTTGGGGAAAGCAGAATAATGCAAAATCATTGGTTTCAGTGGGCTTCGTTCCTCATTATGAAGCTGAAGGTCTCCACTTTACAGTGGTGCATGCTTTATACAGTACTTTATACATGCTTCCACTAGCATCATTAGCTTCATAATGCCATTTGTACTTTTTTTTCTATTTCTTAGGATAACTTCAATGGTATATCATTCTCTCTGGTTTCTAAATTTATTTTCTTGGTTCCTATTGTTGCCCACTTTCAGTTTCTTTGTTCATGTTTTTACTTGCATTATACAGTATGTGTAACGTGGTATATTTGCTTGGACTCTTTGCTCACTGCCTGTACATAGTTGTTAAGTTGTATGTTTACTTTCCATTGTTTCCTGTTTTTTGTTTGTTATACTGTTTAAAAATAAAATAAATAAAAAAGTATAGCCTGAATCAGTGTTCATATTAAAATGTGCATTTTCTGAGGTTAGCTTATAGTCAATTACTGCTGTTTAGCAGCTGTTTCATTTCCTCTTAGCAGCATCCTTTGTTTATCAAACATTTGAGTCATCTTCCAGCATGTCAGGAGGATTTGGGGCTATATTCATGTTACTGGATTTATTTTATTTATTTGGTAATTCAGAAAGATCTTTGACCATGAGCTCTTTTACAAAGGTTTCACGTGAGAGTAGACATCAAGAAAAGTTACAATATAGTAAATAGGTTAAACAATGCAGGAACAGTGGGCAAGTAAACAAATTGGTGCAAGAACAATAGGACAAAGCAAATCAAAGGGTGGAGCAATTACAGTTGGTGTACAGTGCTGCAGCTAAATAATTGCTTTCTATAAAACACATACCAAATTAACATTAGACATGTAGTGGTACAGTCAGTCAATACAGGTGAGAGGCTAGATCCTGGGTCATTGAGACAATTGGGCCAGCAAAGATAGAAGAGGAAAGGGCGAAGCAGCGCTATGGGCCATGTTGATATACTGGTGGCTTCATGTGTGGTTTTGGGTGGGGCGAAGTGGTGGAAGCATTGTCAGAGCATAATTGTAGAGCAAGGCCTGGTTAGAGCAGGGAGGTGCCAGGCAGGCCAGGTGAATGTTAGGCAAACAAGGGGTGAAGGAGGTAAAAGGGAGGAACCGGACTGCTAGTATGGAATAGACCATGGCTTAAGCAGGTGGTAGGGTGAGCTTCATCTGATTTTCTTCTTCAGCAAGGTACTGCAGAATGAGCATTTTTCATCCCTTAAAGAGGATTTCCTTAATCAGGAACATGCAACATTATGCTAACTAATCTGAGTTTTTCATTATATGAAACAGCTCAGTAGATCTTATCTCTCCCCCATGTAAAGCATCACTATGGGAGGCATGAAGTGCAGGGGTAACCACAGCAACACTCACTGCAGAGTATATCAAACTGAAGTGGTTTCAAACTAACTTCTGGGGGCTCCAACTTCTGTGCACGTTTGATGCCTCTGGTCTGCATCCCACCATCCACTTTTGTACCTGAGAGTATTCCATGTTTTCTGCAAAACAGGAAAAAGAAGCACTTGAGGGAAGCCTTGCAGACTGTTTGAGAGAGCAACAGCCTGGTGCCTTCTATTTTGGTCTGTACTCTACCAGCTTACTACAGCTTTCCACAGGCAGTTAGACAGTGGCATATTTTGATCGTAAAAGCAGGTAGGGCAGGAAGCTCGCTGGTAGGGTTGCTGGGGGGGGGTGGCCACATGACTATGGGCCCAGGCAAGTGATTGCTCCCGTTTCCCCCTCCTGGAACAAGTGATTTTGGCATGGATATTTAATGAGTTGAAATTTCACCAGATGCAGATATCGATATAGCTTTTTTTAAATTATTTTACAGCAGTTTGGCTGGCATTGCAACCTCTTGTTTGTCTTATCTGTTTCAGCTAGAGAGCAATTAGTCACCATCAGGCTCCAGCATGAGTTTGTGGCCCAGATATTCAAAGGGTCACGCATGGAGCAACAGTGTTGCACCATGCACAACCACTGATGCGCGGTCACGATATTCAAAAAGGGAAAAGTGTGCCGCACAAATCTGATGTGCGGAGTGCATAAGTAATGTTTTGCACAGGTAGGTGGGCGTCCCATGCATAACCTGCACAGCCCAATATTTAGCCAGGATGTGCAGAGTCATGCATGTGCAACCCTACCTCGCCTGCCTAAGTAAGCCAAAGAGGAACAAATGATGACCCACCCACAGGTGAGCTGCCTCATTACAGGGCACAACATGGCAGCTGCCACATGGCAGTGTCTCTGGTTCCTGACACACCTGGCGGCACCCCCCCCATGCTCTGTGCGGGCATCCGTGTAACTAAACCCCCCTTCAGTATCCCTGGTGGTCCAGTGGACCGCTATGTGCCCGACCGTGGGCATCTATTTAAATCACACTGGTCCCCTGCAGCCCGATCACAGGCATTTGTCTAAATGAACCCCCCCCCCCAATATCCCTGGTGATTCATTCACATATCTGGAATGTGTAGTACAGTATGGGCTGCACACCCATTGGCTCACACTGTGAACCAATGGGCGTGCAGCTCTGACTGTCAGTCGGCGGGCAGCGGGCAGCAGGCGGGTGGGATGCTGCGGCCGCCGCTCACCGGGAGGGAGCGGTGGGGAGATCAGTGGGCAGGTGGGAGGGTACACTAGATCACCAGGGTAATAGGACTATTTTATGATTCACAGATGCCAGCAATCAGGCACAGTGCAGTCCACTGGACCACCAGGGATATTGGCCGGGGATTATTATACCGATGCCCGTGATCGCACATAGCGCCCACTGGACCACCAGGATATTAGAGGGGTTTTCATTTAGACAAATGCCCGCGATCGGGCTACAGGAGACCAATGTGATTTAAACAGATGCCGTGATTGGACACATAGCGGTCCACTGGACCACCAGGGATGTTAGAAGGGTTTTCATTTAGACAAATGCCCATGATCGGGCTGCAGGGGACCAGTGTGATTTAAACAGATGCCCACAGAAAGAAGAGATCATTGGGGATAGTGTTTGTGAGGATGTCACCAGTGATTTTAGGTTCTTGATGCCAACTGGCAGGGACAGGCTTCAATAGCTGTTTCCTTAGTGTAGGAGGACGCCATATTGGAAGCATATGAATGTTTGTCCATGGGGTGTTTTTAGTCTCCTGTGTTGCAGGTTGGAACCTAAAATCACATTATAGTATGGGGAGAAATGAGGGTAAAGCTTCAAAAGGGGGCAAATACTGCTGATTGTCCCAGCTTCCCCTTTCAGAAGTCTCAGAACCATTTTCACCTTTATAGCCTAGCAGAACATTTCTTCAGCTACAAGTCTGTTGTTAGAGATTGCCACAAGATGAACAATGGGAAGATCTCTCCCATTTGCTGCATGGCTGGACAATGCTAAGCTCAGAGGAGCAGGTTTCCTCATAATACTTTCAGGCCGGATATTCAAACTGCGCCAGTCTGTGGCGCAAACCTGAGTGCAGCTCAACTTTGTTGCGCGTGGAGTGGCCAGGCGTTATTCAGCGGAGCTGCGCTATGGCGCAACTTTCTTTTACGAATATTGCACCTAGCCACTCCCACTGCTACGTGTGCAGTGGGCACTGCACCAGCGCAAGTGGTCAGAGTGGAGCATTGAGATGCGGTGGTGCAGTGCCATTGCACCATTCACAGCACCTGCGATATTCAAACGGGGACATGTAAATGGGGCCATAATTTATGCAAGGCACACAGGGGGCCATTTGCATCTCATTACGGCCCCATTTGCATGCCATTAGCATGCAGGTGCGCCGATCCCTGACGACTTGTGCCTGGCACCCTGCCAGGCAGCAGCCGTCAGGGACCGATGCCCACTGCAGCCTGATCGTGGGAAGTCTTGTAATTAAAAAAAATGGCCAATTTCTCTGGTGATCCAGTGGACCCCTATGTGACCCGATCACGGGCAACACTGAATTCCCCCCCCCCAAGTCCGATATCCCTGGTGGTCCAGTGGACTGCTCTGAGCCCGATCGTGGGCATCATTCATCCCCCCAATACGGATATCCCTGGTGATCTAGTGTATTCTTCTCACTGCGCCTGAGCCCACTATTGCCGGGCTGGCGAGCGATTCTTGCCGTTTCTTGCCCGCTGACTGACAGTTTGGTAGCTGCACGCATTGGTTCAGAGCATGAGCTGTCGGCGTATAGCCTATACTGTACTAGCTGCCAGTCCAGATATGAGTGAGGACTGACTAGTACAGAGGAGCGCCCATTGGCCATGCTCTGAACCAATGGGCGGAGACCTACCGAGCTGTCAGTCGGTGGGCGGCGGGTGGCAGGCGTGGTGCTGCTGCCTGCCGCTGACAGGGGAGTGGGTGGTGGGGCCCAGTGGGCGGGGGTGGGGGTACACTAGATCACCAGGGATATCAGTATTTGGGGAGATGAATGTTGCCTGCAATCGGGCATGGGGGCGAGCTAGGTGCGGTAGGAACAGGTGATGGCCACCCACAGGTGGCAGCTGCTGTGTTGCGCCCCTGCAATGTGGCAGCTCACCTGTGGGTGGCCATCACTTGTCTTTTTAGGCGAACTTTGTGTAGGTAGGTTGCACATGCATGACTTGCATAGCCCGGCTGAATATCGGTTCCGTGCAGGTTATGCATGGGCACGCCTCCTACCTGTGCCTGCTTACATTACTGATTACACTCCGGCTTCAGGATTTGTGGATGCACTTTTCCTTTAAATAGTCGCAATGGGGCGATCAGTGGGTGTGCATATGAACACTGTTGCCTACAAGAACCCTTGAATATCTGGGCCTCAGAGTAATGACCTTCCTATGGAGTCTGGAATTGTATTCAAGGTCAGTTTGCTCAACATTCCAGCTCACATGTCAATGGAAAGAGTTGATGTGTCCACTCATTTTTTTCCATAAGTTTTCTTATTGAATTTTCATTTTCAATTAAAATATGTACACACATCATAAGACATTCATTACATATGGTGATCACAACCAAATACATACACAGGTTCATAGGTATCTATACAGGTCAATCGGCCACTAGAGCCCTGTGAGACTTGCCACATATCAGTGGTGGAAAATCCAAGTTTTATTTTCCATATGTTTATCTAATATTTGCTTGAAAGATGTCACACTTGGTGCCCTAACAACATCAGCTGGAAGTGCATTCCAAGCATCCACCACCCTTGGGTTAAACCACAGACCCCTCCTTGTTGTTTTATATGACTCTCCTTTTAGCTGATAATTACTGTATGCCCTCTAGTTTGTCTCTTAGTAAGGTTTTTTTTTTTAGTTACACCTGCAGCTTCAAACAAATCTTCATCCTGGAGGGACTTGTACACAAAACAAAGGTCACCTCTCAGATTTTGGTATGTCATAGAAAAAATTCCCGGTGCTGTAATCTTTCCTGATAACTTTTATTTTTTACAGTTCTGATTTTTTTTGTCATCTGCCTCTGGACTCTTTCCACCATTTTTCTACAGCCTATAGTCTGGGGGCTGGAGAGTGGTACCCCATATTCCAGGACTGGTCTGACAAGAGATTTATACAGCGGTACCATAACCTCGCTGCTCCTATTTTTTATATTTCTTATAATGTTTCCCATCACCGGATTTGCTTTTTTTGTGGTTTCCTTAATATGTGTTTCAAAACATAGATTGCCAGAAATTATTACACCCAAATTCCTTTCTTTGACTTACTAGATATTGTCTCAATGTTTATTGTATACTCAGCTTGAATATTGTTCAACCAAAGTGCATAGTCTTACATTTACCAATATAAAATTTCAGATTTTGTTTATTAGTCCATTCTTCTAATTCTTTTAACTGTTGTTGAAATTTATTTAAATACTCCCTATTGTTTACTATGATACCCACTTTGGTATCGTCAGCGTATTTCCTCAGCCAGGCTCCACCAGATACCTGCATACTTGAGACAAATATGGCGAACAACAGAGGGCCCAATATTGAACCCTGAGGGACCCCATTTGCCACACTCCCCATTCCGATAGATGACCCTAGATTTGTACTCTCTGTGTTCTATGTAACAGCCAAGAATGTATCCATTTGATTAAACCTGGATAAACTCCATTACCCTCTAATGTGTCTGTTAGCTTCTGGTGTGAGACCGAGTTGAACGCCTACAGTATATGGCAAAGTACTGTATATTTACTGTATCATAAGAATAGCTGACTGATATACTCCCGTACCACACTTTGCCTCAAACTTGAAGAGTTAAGATAAATTTGAGATCTCTGTCAGTATGGTCATAGTCAAGAAGCATATAGATATTTCTTGACCAAGGTTCATACCTAATGCATTGTTGGTCTGGTACGCACTCTTTTGAAGTCACTGGAGCACACAAATATTTATAGCTTTACTTCCGGGTGGGCACTCACACTTGAAGGCATGGGCCAGCACAAAGAGCTCTGTGCAGGACTGGGGAAGATTCATTGACTGTTACTTTAGCTCAGATGCAAATGCAGTATAAGCTGGGCAGATCCACTTACCTGCTTAAGAACAAAAGGAAGTGATTAACACGATCAGCCTGACCTTCCCAAGCTCAGCCAATCATCCACTCCCTCTACCAAAGGAACTTTATAGGTGCATAATTGTTTGATCAGAGGATGCAGGGCCTCTTCATATGGACTCTAATCCCCTTTTCCATAGTGGGACCATTTTTAAGTTTCAGATAAAACACATTTGCTGAGAAGAAAACAGATCTAGATAGGGAGGGGAAAGGGAGGAGGAGTGGCTATTTATGTGAGGGATGGGATACTGCGTACCAGGGAGGAGAGGGAAGAAGGAAGCCAGAAACCATGGGTACAGCTTCAAAACTCCAACGGTAAGAAGATTAAGATGGGGTGGTGTACAGGCCACTCTCACAAAACAAGGAAAATGACAGGGAGTTGGGGCAACTCAGGAAGGTAAGCAATAGAGGGAGTATGGTCATAGTAGGTGACTTCAACCTAACTGGGATTGAACCTAACTGGTGGATCATGACTACCACAAACACAGGAACAAGCACTACTAGACTGTGCACTTTTTCAATTTCATTTCACTCCCTCTGTATGCTTTTTCAATTTTTATTTCACTCCCTCTGTGATTTCTTTTTCACTACTTTTTTCCTCTCTGTATACCTTTCAGTGCCGTTTTTCCTCCCAGAATATGCCTTTTCAATTACCATTTTCACTCCCTCTATGTTCTTTTCAGTACCATTTTCACTCTCTATATACCTTTCAATACCATTTTCCTCCCTCTGTATCCTTTCAATTGCCATTTTCACTCCCTCTGTATGCTTTTGCAGGTACCATTTTACTCACTCTGTATGCTTTTTCAATTTTCATTTTCACTCCCTATATTCCTTTCAATTTTGTTTTCACTCCCTCTCATTCCTTTTAATTACCATTTCACTCTCTCTGTATGCTTTTCAGTGCCATTTCACTCCCTCAGTGTTTTCATTTCAGTAGCATTCTCACTCCCTCTGTATGCAACTTTCAATTTTCATTTCTCACTCCTCTGAATGCTTTTTCAATTTCATTTTCACACTCCCTGTATGCCTCTTAATTTTCATTTTCACTCTCTCTGTATGCTTTTTCAATTACCATTTCACTCCCTCTGTGTTCTTTTTCAGTGCCATTTCACTCTCTGTATGCTTCTTCAGTGCCATTTCTCTCTCCCTCTGTATACCTTTCAATTTTCCATTTTCCTCCCTCTGTATGCTTTTTCAATTACCGTTTTCAAACTCCCTGTATACCTTTCAGAGACCATTTCACTCTCTGTTATGCTCTTCAGTGCCATTTTTCTCCCTCTGTATTCCTTTCAATTTTCATTTTCACTCTCTCTGTATACTTTTTCAATTACCATTTCACTCCCTCTGTGTTCTTTTTCAATACTATTTTCACTCTCTGTATTCCTTTCAATACCATTTCCTCCTGCATATGCTTTTTCAATTACCATTTCACTCCTCTGTATACCTTTCAATTACCTTTTTTCACTCCTCTGTGTTCCTTTTCAATTACCATTTTCACTCCCTCTGTATTCTTTTCAATTACCATTTTCACTCCCTCTGTATGCTTTTCAATTACCATTTTCACTCCCTCTGTATACCTTTCAATTACCATTTCACTCCCTCTGTATACTTTTTCAATTACCATTTCACGCTCCTAGATACCTTTCAATTTCCATTTCACTCTCTCTTTGTAAAACATTTTCAATTTTCATTTCACTCCCTCTGTATGCTTTTCAATTACCATTTTCACTCCCTCTGTGTTCTTTTTCAATACTATTTCACTCTCTCTGTATACCTTTCAATTTTCATTTTTCACTCTAAGCTGTGTACCTTTCAATTGCCATTTTCACTCCCTCTAGGTTCTTTTTCAATTTCCATTTTCACTCTCTGCATGTTCCTTTCAGTATCATTTTCACTCCCTCTGCTTAATTTAGCTTTCATTTTCACTCCCTCTGTGTTCTTTTTCAATTACCATTTGCACTCTCTGTATGTTTTTTTTCCATTTTCACTCCCTCTGTATGCTTTTTCAATTTTCCATTTTCACTCCCTCTGTTTCCTTTTCAAGTACTATTTTCACTCTCTCTGTATACCTTTCAGTTACCATTTTTCACTCTCTGTATGCAGCCCAATTTCCATTTTCACTCCCTCAGTGTTCTTTCTCAATTTTCATTTTCACTCTCTCTGTATTGCTTTCAGTGCCATTTCACTCCTTCTGTATGCTTTTTCAGTGCCATTTTCACTCCCTCTGTGTATCTTTCAATTTACCATTTTCACTGCCTCTGTACTTTTTCAGTTTCATTTTCCGCTCCTGTATGTATCTTTCAATTTTCATTTTCATACTCTGTCATACTTTTTTCAATTTTCATTTCACTCCTCTTTGTTCTTTTCAGTTACCATTTTCACTCTGTCTGTATGCTTTTTCAATTATCATTTTCACTCCCTCTATATACTTTTCAGTTACCATTTTCTCTCCCTCTGTGTTCTTTTTCAATTACTATTTTCACTCTCTGTATGCACCTTTCAATTACCATTTCACTCCCTCTGTATTTCTTTCAATTTCATTTTCACTCTCTCTGTATACCTTTCAATTACCATTTTCACTCCCTCTATATTCCTTTCAATTACCATTTCACTCTCTATTATGCTTTTTCAATTACCATTTCACTCCCTCTGTGTTTATTTCAATTGCTATTTTCCTCTCTGTATACCTTTCAGTGCCATTTTCCTCCCTCTGTGCTCTTTCTAGTGCCATTTCACTCTCTGTATTCCTTTCAGTAGCCTTTTCACTCCCTCTGTATGCTTTTCAATTTTCATTTTGTCGATCCCTGTATACCTTTCAGTACCAATTTCACTCTCTCTGTATTCTTTTTCAGTACCATTTTCACTCCCTCTATGTTCTTTTTCAGTACCATTTTCATTCTCTCTGTACACTTTTTCATTACCATTTTCACTCCCTCTGTATACTTTTTCAGTACCATTTTCACTCCCTCTGTGTTCTTTTTCAGTACCATTTCCACTCTCTCTGTATTCCTTTCAGTAAGATTTTCACTCTCTCTGTAAACCTTTCAGTACCATTTTCACTCCCTCTGTGTTCTTTTTCAGTACCATTTTCATTTCCTCCCTCTGTATGCTTTTTCAATTACCATTTCACTCCCTCTGTGTTCTTTTTCAGACTATTTTCCTCTCTCTATTATCCTTTCAATTACCATTTTTCACTCCCTCTGTTCTTTTCAATTTTTCATTTTCACTCTCTCTGTATGCCTTTCAATTTTCATTTCCTCCCTCTATATTTCCTTTCAATTTTCATTTCCTCTCTCTGTATATTTTTCTGTACCATTTTCACTCCCTCTGTGTTCTTTTTCAGTAGCATTTTCACTCCCTCTGTATACCTTTCAGTACCAGTTTCACTCTCTCTTTACACCTTTCAGTAGCATTTTTTACTGCCTCTGTGTT
Organism: Neoceratodus forsteri; assembly: GCA_016271365.2. Lineage (NCBI taxonomy): Eukaryota > Metazoa > Chordata > Ceratodontiformes > Ceratodontidae > Neoceratodus > Neoceratodus forsteri. Next base: position 119,067,528 of record CM057456.1, read on the forward strand.
CTTTTTCAGTACCATTTTCACTCCCTCTGTATACCTTTCCAATTTTCATTTCCTCCCTTTGTTTTCCTTTCAATTTCCATTTCCCTCCCTCTGTATACCTTTCAATTTTCATTTTCACTCCGTCTGTATGCTTTTCAATTACCATTTCACACTCCCTGTATTCCTCAAGTACCATTTCCTCTCTCTGTATTCTTTTTCAATTCCATTTTCACTCCCTCTGTGTTCTTTTTCAATTACCATTTCACTCTCCTGTATGCTTCTTCAATTCCATTTCACTCCCTCTGTATACCTTTCAATTACCATTTCACTTCACTCTGTATGCTTTTCAAGTACCATTCTCATTCTCCTGTTACCTTTCAAGACCATTTCACTCTCTGTATGCTTTTTCAATTACCATTTTCCACTCCTCTGTGTTCTATTTCAATTACTATTTTCACTCTCTCTGTATACCTTTCAATTACCATTTTCACTCCCTCTGTTTTCTTTTTCAATTACCATTTTCACCTCTCTGTATTCCTTTCAATTTCATTTCACTCCCTCTGTATGCATTTTCAATTCCATTTTCACGGTCCCTGTATGCCTTTCAATTTCAGTTTCCTCTCTTTGTATAGCTTTTTCAATTTCATTTTCACTCCTTTGTGTTTTCTTTTTCAATTGCCATTTTTCTCTCTCTGTACACTTTTTCAATTTTCATTTTCACTCCCTCTGTATACTTTTTCAGTACCATTTTCCCTCCCGCTGTGTTCTTTTTCACTACTATTTTCACTCTCTCTGTATACCTTTCAGTTCCAATTTCACTCTGTCTGTATACTTTTTCAGTACCAGTTTCACTCCCTCTGTGTTCTTTTTCAATTTTCATTTCCTCTCTCTGTACTTACTTTTTCAATTTTCATTTCACTCCCTCTGTATACTTTTCAATTACCATTTCACTCCCTCTGTGTTCTTTTTCACTACTTTTTCACTCTCTCTGTACCTTTCAGTACCATTTTTCCTCCCCAGAAATGCCTTTCAATTACCATTTTCACTCCTCTAGTGTTCTTTTTCAATTCTCATTTTCACTCTCTATATACCTTTCAATACCATTTTCACTCCCTCTGTATCCTTTCAATTTCCATTTTCACTCCCTCTGTATGCTTTTGCAGTTACCATTTTACTCACTCTGTATGCTTTTCAATTTTCATTTTCACTCCCTCTATGTTCCTTTCAATTTTCCACCTTGCACATATTGCACTTTCCTGCTTAGAGCTATCTGTGCCTGTACCCATGCAACTACAGTACGTGGCCAATCTTGACAAGGAGGAGAGAGGGGAGGGGTATGTCTGTACAAAGATAGCTGAGTGTGGCATGCAAGGTGCTGGATAGGCTCCATCAGTCCGTCATCAAAAGACATAGAGTACACTAGCCAGAGGATGATATAATGGTGGTACATACTCCTTGACAAGCCTCCAGAGGTCAGAATCCATCCTGAAGCCATGGACTCCTCCCCTTCACACCAAAGAAATCTGGGGAGACGAATCTGGAAGCAGGGGTCAGATTTATGGCACTCGACTAAATATATTCCAGTAGTGGTGGATACAGCAGTATCTATGTGGACTGTCATATCCTTATATCCATGGCCCATATCAGCAAGTGATCCATTGTGGGGCTGGCTGACGCTTCCAATTGAAAGCCTACAGTTCAGTCAAGGTCCATTTCCTCAGCTGGCCCTGCAATATACCCAGAACTACACAGCCATGTAGGGGGCCAGATGTTAATCATGAATCTTGATCTGCATGTCTGGCAAGTTAGAACAATAGAACAGGGCCACGTAGAGTATATGTGGTGTGACTGGTAACAAACTACTGAGATAAAACAAAATGTTGATGCCACTCACCACTGCTGCATGTTCCTACCAACTCAATGGGTAGGACACAGGAAATACTAAAAACTCTTAATTATTCAGTGAATAACAATGAATCACAGCAGCGATCAGGTACATAGCACATAGCTGAGCTACTCAGTACTGTATCTTCCCATTTTGGCATGTACCAGGCACCATAGTACATAGAGCCCTATATCATTTATCTGCTTAGCTATTAATTAACAAATAATTATTTATTCACAATTTCTCAGTGACATTTGTATTTCCCTCACAATCACAGTTTGTCATGTTCTGGTCACGCATGCAGTATTTATGCTCTTAAGCAGTTGTCTCACCAAATGTTCTTTTTCATTGACTTATTGTTCAAAAATTATTATACCAAATGAACTACATCACATAAATAAGATCTAATAAAGAGCAGGCTGAATGGAATATGAGGCTTTCTTCAGTTGTCACTTCTATGTACAGTATCTATGTAACTTCACCCTACTGTAAACAACATAAGGGAGTACAACTGTCTTGGGATCTGGTGACACATGCAAATCACTTGGACTTTTGCCTTATGGTGTATGAATGTCACTAGAACCCCAGTTGGGTATAGTTTAGCCCTCATATAATCAATAATGCATAGTTAGAATTTTTTTAAATACATTACATAAAACATCACATTTTTTAAAAATGTTATAAAAGGCTTAGCTTGAAAAAAAAATATTGAATGGATGTAGTGCATTTTTGTTATGAGTACTAGTGTTAGCCATGGTTGCTGGTGGCAAATGTTTATTCCTATTGGAAAAATGGAGTATATCAAACAGAAGATGTTGCATGCAAATTCATCTTACCCCAAACAGGAAAGAAATGACTGCCACACACTTAATTTCTCCTCCTCAACATAATAATAATACTAATAATAATAATAATAATAATCATTCTCATCCTTCTCTACAACAATTGAGTATGCTCCATTAAATACAAAAAATAACAATTTAAAAAGTTAACAGTTGCAAAATAAATATATGCATATATACAGTGAAGCCAGCCACAATGCAACCTAGTTACTTGCAGTAAATAACATGTCACAAAATACTACATAACAAAAGGGCTTAGCTGCCATTAAATTATACCATTCCTTGCAGTATACTACAGCATTTTGTGTTATATTGCAGCATTAATGCATTGCATCCTGGCTAATACTACTGTATGTAAAATAAAATAAAAATTAAAACATGGAAGCAACAGATGGTAAAGGGCAATACAATGCCCTAAATTTAATTTAATTTTCTGTTCTTTTGTATGTTTCTTGATGCAGTATTTCTTTGTTCTGAAGAGGTTATTATATATAATTAAATTTTGTGGAGCTTGGGAGAATATAGCAATTTGAACACAGATAAAGCAAAGACCATGAGGGGAGTAAAAGCCTTGTAGTTAGAAATGAATATTATCTATTACTGTACCGTATCTTCCCATTGGGCCATTGTGGTCTTAGTGGGTTGCAGACTGTGTCACAACACACCAAATATAACACAATACACAGTAAAGGCATGGCAAAACATCTGCCACAAGGAATCTTGATCAATACTGTAAATTTTGATTACTGACCTCAAGGTTTTATCATACATAAATCTTGAAGCAAAACCAAATTCATGGCTCTCACCTGCAGCTGAGCCAAATTTATAAATTCCACTTCTCTCAGAATTAATGGAGGTGTTACAATGAAAACATTGGGAATAAGGTAAAGCTTCCTTTGCATTGTGGCCTTTTTGACCTGGAATGGTTATACTTTTATTTTTATTCACAACTCTGCCGTGTCTTTGCAGTAGTGCTGTTTGCCTCCTTTCTGACTCTGTTTCTATTTTAGAATGAAATCAGAATGGCACTAGAGTTTAACTGTAAAACCTGTCATTCTCCAGAAAATATGATCCTGCTCTAATGAGATGCTTGGCATTGTGAGCTACAGTAGAGTGATCAATAACATGATCTCTGCCTTTCCAAATGCCCCATTAAAGGAGGAAATCAGGGTCATTTAGGTGAAACTTTTTTTTTAATTTGATGTTCTAAATTCATACAGTTTCAGGAACCTGATCTTCCTTCTAAACAATATAATATAATTCATTTATTTTGCCCTGGAAGCAGTGAGGCAGGCACCATAAACTGCTTATATGCACTGCCTGAGAAAGTAATACATGTCCTTGATTCTCAGGTCATCATACCATTGGACTGGGTCTTATGTCAAATTAGACAAAGCACCACACTAATGAGCCCCAGTTAGAATGAGCCTGTGTTATTGGCTGCATATGTCAGCTATGATGGACACTAGGGGCAAGCCAATGTCAGACAACCTTTAGTTCCACTAAAGTCAGGTTAGCTTATTTCACCATGCTACCTGCATACTACTGTATTTATTTCCTTTAAGTGTTACTGGGAAAGGCTTGCTGAGTGGTGCAACTCAGTTTCAGAGGAATTGTGATTTAAAGGCAGAGAAGATAAACTAAGCACAAGAAAAATTCAGATGAGAACTGTAAGTAAAACATGGTAAAATAAAGTACATCCAGTAGGAAAACATCTGCACAGTACAGTATAGGACCTGTGTGTAAGTTGGAACAGTACAAATCAGATAAATGAACAGACCTGCATCAAGACTAAAGGAGTCCCTATGTAAAGTAACAGCTACAGCAAAAGGGTAGTAAGGGCAAAGCAAGTTGATGAAAATGATCACTAAGAATGCAGACAGAATAGGAATAATGAAGTTAGGTAAAGAAGGATGAGAGGGACATGGTACAAGAGGATGACCAGAAGGAAGGAAAGAGGGGAGAAATATACTTACAATGATTTGTTTTGAGAATTTCCACATGCAGAGATTCCAATTCAGCATATTTTCTCATGGTACTTTACAATTACTGATACTCTATCAATTACCACCATTTTCAAGGAAAAAAAGTGGCCCATGTGGGGCCAGCTCTTCTGCAACCACAGGTATTCATGCACATTGTAAGCTATATACTTACAGATCTGGCTGCAGAAGAACATGCCCCTGTGGACCCTGTGCTTCTGTCGCATTAGTTACAAATTCATGAAGGCAGCAAATCATTGCTACTGCATTGTGTCATCTGAGAACAGTTGTATGGCATTTGCTTACCTCTTAATAGCTGTCTCTGGTTGCTTGTGTGCATTTGTCCTTTTGCTGCTTGGGGAATGCGGAGTTAGGATTGGAATCCTAACACCACATTGCCCTACTTTTGTGGCAATAAGTTGAACCATAACATCTGCATTAACAATTTTTTCCAAAAAATTGCCTTTCTTTTTGAGACAGTGAAACTGCATCCTCATTCATTGAGGGCTATCCTGGCCCTTTGCCAAGGAGGCTGTCTGCCTATGGAAGAGCAGTTGCCTCTGTTCCCATTCTTTTGTATGGCTATGGATTCAAATAATTTGCGGGGCTGTCTTGGGGGCTTCAGAAGCACAGGGTCCTCTTGCCCATGTACTTTCATTTGGCTACAGATACAGACATGGAGGGCCAAGAGTCCATCTATCAGCTGAAGGGATGGGCCCTGTGGCAGCTACATGTGTAGAGATACAGGGCCCTCTGGGCCTTATGCCAAGAGAACAATTTTTCTCAGTATGCGGTTCTTGGACCTGTGTTGCCAACCCTGCACCCTCCCAGGGAGAGGGTGGTGCCACATGGCAGCATCATTCCCCCAGTCTCATCACTTCCAGCTATATCACAGAGCTACTCAGCTCATTGGCATGGGATTACAAAGAACTACCAACTGGACCAAAGTCTGGCCCACTACAAAATGTTTCTTTTTTTTTTTTTTACACCAAATATTTAACATTGTAGTTTTATGACTTCCCTTACAAACATGACAAATGGTATTTATGAAATATTGCTGCAATATAATTTTGTACCATGTGTGATAGCAAAATTCAGCCATGATTTGAAAAAATTGACATATCAAGTTCACAAAGCAGGGTAAAAAAATGGTTAAGTTGAAAGTTTTCACTCAAAATATTGAATATTAGCAAAGCTGGACATGAGCGTTGAGAATTGTTAACAAACATTCATAATGTTATTTTTAAATAGTTTCACCCCAGAATTTTGAACATAGACTTCTTATGACCCCATCTCATGAACTGGGTAGGTGGCACTTTTCTACTCCCACAAAAAAGGTGATTTCATGGAGTGAATGTGAAATCAACTTTTGGCTTAGATTTGAAAAAAAGTCACTTACCTTATTCTGAAGTGGGTCCCAAAAATCTATGTTGAAAATTTGAGGTTAAAAGACTGAAACATAGCAAAGTCATGAGCAAACTCTGGAAGATTTCAATGTTCACTCGTAACTTGGTCATTTTACTGAAGTATTTCAACACATATTCAACATTTTATTTATTTTATTTAAAATTTGGTAACTAAGAAAGGTACACTGAACCAAGACTTGTTTCCAGGTGCGACCTGGGAAAAGGGAACATACATGGTAAAACACGAGTACAAAATATGTGGATACATAAACAGAAAATGAGATCTACAAATATGGGAAACTGTAACACTTTTGTACAATTAATTTTAAATGCAGTACACAGTATATCAAATACAACATGTGGGAAAAGTGAAAAACAATGTATGGTTTAAGCAGAAGGACCACCACAAGGTGGAAGAGGATCACAAGGAACATACAGGTAGGCTGTAACCCACTTTGGGAGATTTACACTAACCCATAACAGTGCAAGGGGGAGCAGTTAGAACAGTAAAGTGAGAAAACTGATCTACTTGAGGGAGGATGCAGCTCTGCTAGTGAAGGAGTTTGGTGAGCACTGAGAACACAGTAGTGTGGGGAGACATCTGAGGAGTCTTTTTGGTTTTTGCATAAAAGTCTTTTATTAACTGACAACTGTATCACATTTCACATCCACAGTCCAATACCATTCACAAGGTATCTTAGCATATATGACATTGAGCGAAAACATGACATTGACACCTTACATGCAGGTACAAATAGAAGAAAGTATCCTTCCTATATTCCAGGCTCAGGCCACACGTTCTAATGTGATATATCTTAACAAGTCATACCTTCAGTACCCTGTCATAACTCCTTCCCTCCCCCGTTAACATCCAGCCCAATATCCTCATTCCTCGAACCCCTCCTCCAAGATTATGTTCTCTGCAGGGCTAAGGTCTGCCAAAAGAGGTGCCCATTCCCTCACAAATCCCTCCAATCTATCCTTAACCAATAATGTGAGTCTCTCAAGAGCCAAGATGTGAAGGATCATGGCCCACCATTGTGTCACCGTAGGGATCATATGAGAAACCCAGGTATCCTAGATGCAGTGCCGGGTCAAACTGAACAATGCCCTCATCCAACAGGGTAGGGGTTCCCACTCCCCTTCCTCATTAACCTCCACTCCAATGAGATACAGGAGGGGGTCCAGTTGGAAAACTCTCTCAGATAGCCTCCCCACCTCTAAGGCCACTGCTCTCCAAAATCTCTACAGAATCCTGCACTCTCAGAAACAATTGTAGTAAGTTCCCCTTTCCTCTTCACATGATCCACATTGAGGTGAGATAGCCGGATGATATTTATGAACAACTGCAGGTAGGCAGTAGAAACATATAAAAAGCCTCTTTATACTTGTTACATACCAACAGACCCTTATGCAAGGGTAACACCATAGCCAAATTCAGGTCCGTTATTGGCCCACCTAGACCCCACTCCCAGAGACGTCTCGCCTTCAGTGACTGGTCCACTAAACAATTCCTGCATTCCTTAACTACCTTCCCCACAAAACCTTTTGGGTTTACAGAGACTGACATGACTAGAGATTCAATTTTAAACATTTCCTGTCTACCTACCCCCCCTCTCTGTCCAACCCAGAAAGATAAGCCCTAACCTGGAAATATAGGAACATATGACTCCCCTCCAGTTCCAACCCCTGTCTCAAGGCAGTATATGGGAGGATACAACCTCTTTGACACAAATGTGCTAAACTCCTGGCTCCCCCCAGTTCCCAGCCCCTGAGCCCAGGGTCTTCCCACCCCAGAAGAAAAAAACAGGTTTCTAGCAATGGGTACCAGTATAGTGTCCATCCCAGTCACTCCTCGCAGCTTCTTAAATTTTTCCCAACTTTCTAACATAAGTAGTGTCAGGGGGGTTCTCCTCTCCTGGGCCCTAAACATCCATAGGCCCCTTTTTTCAAGAATGCAGAGAGCCTGGCAGGCAACCACATTGCTCCAAGCCCACCCAGTTGGCCTCCCTAGGAGTGTGGACCCAATCCCCTACATATCATTGTTGCACAGCAAGAAAATAGTGTCCCAGATCTTGGAAATTGAGGTCTCCTCCCAGGCTCTAATTTGAGCTTCTGTAGGCTGACCTTGCCTGCTTCCCATTTCATAAAAACATAGAGAAGGCACACTCCAACTTTTTAAGATCCCTCTTTATTAGCCCTACATGCAGCATCTGCATTAAATACAACATGCGGGTAAAAGATTCATCTTAATCAGGTTCATTCTCCCTAACCATGAGATTGGCAAAGAGGCCCATCGCTTTAAGTCTGCCAGGACACTTTTAACTATTAGGGTATAGTTAAAATCATACAAAGTCCCCAGGGACTGCCCAACTTTAATCCCCATATATATAAATTGCTTATGGATCCACTTAAATCCCCACATATGATCCACCACACCACTCCCTGGCAGTCACATCAACTAAAATTTTTCCTGGTTAAGCTTATAGCCCAAGAAATGAGCAAATCTCCCCACCGTATCTAATAGTATTGGCATGGACCTTTTCAGTTCTGTCATAAAGAGCAACATATCATCAGCAAACAACGTAATCTTATGCTGCACCCCTAAGACCCCCTTATCTCCTTAATCCCTTGATGTTGCTTAAAGCCACTGCAAGTGGTTCCACTGCTAAGGCAATCAGTAGTGGAGACAGGGACTGCCCTGTCTCCTTCCCTGCCCTAGACTAAAGTCCTCTGATAGAGTTCCATTCACCAACACTTTGGCACTAGGGGAGCTGCACATTGCCCTAATCCACCCCACCAATGAGTCACCCAGACCAAACCAGGAGAGAATCTCAAAAAGGTAAGCCCATTCAACCATGTCAAAGGCCTTTTCAGCATCTATTGATATTATACAGGTGTCCTCCCTTCCCCTATTCACTGTCCAGACCACATTCAAGAGAAGGCACTCATTATGATAGGAGAACAGCCCTGATGAACGGGTTTGGTCTGGGTGAACCAACCCTGGGAGCACTACCGAACCTAGTCTTCAAAACCTTCACCAAAATTGTTAGATCACAATTCAAAAGCAAAATCGGCCTATAAGATGCACACTCTGTCACCTCCTTCCCTGCTTTAGGGATTAGATAGATGACTGCATCTGAAAATGTACCTGGAAATTACAGATGTTCTCCCTCCTTCTGCTGGAAGGTATTACATAGTGGGCCCACCAACTGACTCCCAAGGGTCTTATAGTATTCAGCAGGGAAGCTGTCTGGCCCACTAGCTTTACCCCTCATTAGCTTTTGTATTGCTGCTACCACCACAGCCTTCACAATGGGTCTGTTCAGTGCCTTAGTCTGGTCCCTCGTCAGGTGTGGTAGATCCACATGCCTCACAAAGTCCTCCACCAGCCCCCCTGTCACACCTCCTCAGCTGCATAAAGGGTCTTAAAAAAATCACTAAAACATTTCCAAATCTGTGATTCATGCTTATGGAGATTACCTACACTGTCCATAATGGCAGTGAGATGGGTTGGACACTGGCCTCCTTTCATAAGTCAAACCAACAATGGGCCAGGTTTGTTATCCACTCAAAAATTTGTTTTAACTAAACATACAGGCATTTCTTGCCTTTCCATGGAGAAGGGCAAACAAAGCCTCCATAGTGGTTGTGTTAGGACCACCTCGCCCACCCTCTGCCATCTACTCTTCTCTTCAGATCCCTCAGCTGGGCTTCCAATACAACTCATCTGTCCTGTCTCTGTTTCTTAACCCTACTAACATATCTAATAATCATACCCCTCATATAGGCTTTCCCTGCATCCCACAGCATGGTATTGGATACCTCCTCTCCTCCATTAGTTTGGATATATTCCTCCCATTGCTCCTTTAAATATTCCCCAGAATTGTTGTCCCCCAGTAAATATATTGGAAACTTCCAGGGGTGGACCCTAGCTCTGTATTCCTTCTTTTTAAGTAAGAATCACCATCGCATGATCGGAAATGTGAATGGGACTATGTTTAACAGCTAGTACTCTCTGATACCATTCCTCAATAGAAACACATAGTCTATACAGGACCGTGTACCATGTGGATGAGAATAAAAGGTATACTCCCTGGCTCCTGAGTTTACTTCACTTCCCTCCATCCATCAATTATTCCTAACTACCCCATCCCCAGTCTCCATTGGTGGATGGCTTCAATCTGTCTGCCCTTTCCCAGGGAGTGGTCTAACACAGGGTCCATGGTACAATTCAAGTCCACCCCCAGAACAAGACCCAGGAATTGATCTTTTACCAGCAGTAATTGTAGCATACCATAAAAGGCTGGGTCAAATACTGCCAGGGCATATACGCTGGCAAGTGTGACACTCTCCTCCCATAAGTCAACAACCACAAAAACATCACCCTCCTCCCACATCCTGCACCACCCTCTGAACTTGTAAGGGTACATTTTTGTGAAGGAGGACAGGGACTCCACATTTGTGGGACTTAAATGACACCGAATAGCACTTCCAAACCCATGCCCTGACCAATTTAGCATGATCTGACTCATTGAGATGGATCTCCTGCAGGACAGCCACTTGTTCCCCCTACCTTCTAAAAGCAGTCAGCAGGCCGGTATGCTTTATTGGGGTCACTATCCCACTCACATTCCATGTACAAACATTCAGCTCTTGTACTTTATCCATAACGACTATTTAAGTGTACTTTGTCTCCTCTGCCGAGCAGTGGGAGACCTCAAACATACCATTATTGCTCTTTATGAGTCCATGGCCTTCTTAGATAAAACCTGGGCCTGAAGTCTGTTTGGATTTGAAAATATAGATGTGCATAACAGTGCACAGCAATATAAACTAACAAACATAAACATGAACATGAACAATAAACTGTAACAACATGCACAGCTTTAAATTCTGCTTCTCTCTTCCCGCTTCCCACCCCTACTCTCAATGTTTGACCAACATTTAACCTACCTGTTCCCACATATTCCCCCTTTTGCATGTCCCTCTCCCCTCGATTCACTTCCCCATTCCATTCTTTTCCTCTCTCCCTTTATCCCCTCCACACTTACACCCTATGCCCACACATTCTACAGACACTAACTGCCTCTTATGCAAGGGTGTCCTAATATCCAGTAGACTGAACCATGTTCCCCTCAATCCCCACCGGAGGAGTACGTAAGACTCTTCTGATCAATTCTTTCCCTACTGATCAAGAGCCCTTGCCCATACTGTTCACCTTTAGCCTGCAGTCTCCTGAAGGGATAGTGCATATAAATCACTTTTCCATGGAGGTATCCTCAATATCTGCTGCCTCTCTAGGCAATTCATCCCTCCCAATGTGCTTCCCCTGGATACAGAACCATACTGCAATCACTCATGACCTGCCACCCCTAGTGCCTTCCATTAACTTGCCTCAATGCCCCAATTAGGTCAAGCATCATTCAAAAGTCCACCCGTTTAAATACAATTCACAGTTTTGACCCCTACCCCATTTAGAAGGCTGGTAACTGTTTTGTTTCTCCTCTCTGCACTCCCCAAAAGGGAGCACTGGCTGAACAAGTCCCTCCAGTCCTTTGCATTCCAAATTAGACATTTCCCAAAATCCTGGGATCAACCCTGGGGTGTTCCCAAAGACTCTCCCATGAGAACAAGGGCAGGCCCTGCTAAATCTTCTGGCAAGGCCACTTCCTCCTTATGTCAGAAGTAGATGAGTGCAACAGGCCTCTCTATATCCCAAGGCCATAGTATTAAAACCCATCTGGGCACCTTCCTGCACCCTCAGGGAGCATGGCACACAGTACAGCAGATCAATCCAAATATATACATCCAGTCCAAAGATTAACAGGCCAAAAGTCAGAGGCCCACAGTCTGTTCAAGATCAGCATGGGCAGCCCCAGATGCTCCAAATAGTAGAATAAAGTGACTTGCCTACCAGATGGCTCAAGGAAACAGTCAATCATCACACTTTCTTTCTCAATTCCTCGATGTAAGTTTCAGCCTTCTTCACCTCCCAAAAAGAGAAAACTGTGCCCTCATGCTTAATCTTGAGAGTCACGGATAAATCAATAAAATTCTCCACCTTCATACAACATGATTAGCTATCACCTCATTGAACAACCTGAATTTTTCAGCTATCTGGCTGAACAGTCCTGAGAAATAAACAGCTTGTGTCCCTCATAAGCTAGTGAACATTTTTCCAGTATGCATGGAGCACTTTTGCAGTCCCGATAGTAGTAGAACCACATAATGAGCTGCTGAGGGTGATTGGCCTGCAAGGCAGCCTGGGCATAACTGTCCCATGAGCCTTTTCCATTGTAAGCCAAACCTCATTCATCTCAATCCCCAGCAGAGTTGGCAAGGTCACCACACAAAATTCTAGGGCACTCCCTCCTTCTTTCCCCTCAGGCAGACCCCTTAAGCAGAGGTGGAGCCTCCGGTGATAATTCTCCTGGTAATCTGCTGCCTCCTTCACTTCTTCTAGTTCTCTCTGCATTGCCAGGATTTTCTCTGGGGCACTTTGCATCTCAAACTCTAGTCTGAAAATTCTCTCCTCTGCCTCGTTAAGATGAACTGCCTGGGCAGATTGTTGTGTAAGAACTTCTTGTATCTTGTCATCTATATGGGATTCTAATTTGCACAGTCGGGGTTCAAGAGCTGCTACAACCTGGCCCATTAGCTCTCAGCCTAGCACGGTTATTTCCACCACAGAGAGCAAAATCAAGTTCTGACTTTCACTCTGCCCTCCAACTCTCTATTCTTGCCAATTTTAGCTGCCATCTGCAGACTCTTGCTGGGTCCCAAGGTTAGGATGAGGTTAGATACTCATCCATATCACAGTCACCACTTGATCCAGAATTTTTGATTGAAATTGGAAGTGAACTAATACTTTTATTTTATTTAATTTTCCCCAACAAGGAGGAGCAAGGTAGGAACATGTCTTATCAGCTTAGCGGCTCATTAGCATCCCTCTGAGAGTCTTTTAAAGAAAAGAAAGATGGGGATAAGTGAAGTCATAAACTTTCTATGATCCCACCTAGTGAGCCTGTTTGGTGAACATGTTCAAGTCTTGCTTGAAAGGCAATTTTGCAGAATGACTGTAAAATTAGCTTTCAGCCTGGATTTAGAAAATGTCAGCTACCATGTTCGTGAGGTGGGGTCCCAAAAAGCCCATGCTGGAAAATGTAATGGAAAAAAATATTTAAAAATGAAAAAGTTATGAGTAAGTTCAAAACAGATAAAAAATACAGTAATGGCACTTACCTTGTACCTTTGGGTCACAGTTGCATTTCAAGAAGGAGGATGTCTTTTTCGTGAGAGTTTGTCTTTACCAGGAGACCATCTGTAGGTGAATGGGGGGTTGTGGGGGATAGTGGGTGCTCGGTTGGGGGTTGGTGTGGGCTGTGTGGGGGATCAGATATTGAAGAGATTCAATTTTCCCCTATTCAGATGTTTAAAAAAAAGATCTGAACGGGGCAGTTTTCATTTTTTATAGGAGGACCAGACCAGCACTGGGGATTGAGCACCCCAGTTTCAGCATACCTTTAGCAGCACCAGGGGAGGACACTGGGGAAATTCCCCATCTCTGCCTGTAGGGGGATCCTCTGGCTGTCTGGAGAGATAGCCACTCAACATTGAGCATTAATGAGTACAGATGTGTGGGAGGCAGGGGCGTGGGTCTCCTCCCATACCTCTGTAAACCTAGAGACCTCAGTGAATGATGGGGTTACTTTCCCCCTTTATTGAGAGTGGTTTTGAATGAAACCAATAGCCAGGACTCTGTTAATCTTGGACCAGAGGTCCAAAATGGAAGTAGAGATTGTGATCAAAAATGTAATAGTTTCTAAAGACAACTTTCAGATTGATCAGGGACCCAAAGAAATTGTGGACCTTGTGATTTCCAAAGACAGGGAGCAGACACACGATGGACCTGAATGCAATATTCTGGAGGCTGAAAAATTACTGAAACAGGCTTTAGAAGAAAAAAAAAAGCTCAATTGTTAAAGCAAATTGCAGAGGAAGAAGAAAAAATACCTGACAGCTACATTGCAGCTGTGGACAGCTGCCACTCCTTGTTTGGATCCCAACACTGACGTGGCACAGAGCGTAGTTCTAAGAACTGATTTGTGAGACAATCTGACCTCCACAGATGCTCCACCTAAAGAAGCTTTACCACAATGGAAAATGCTGGGGATGTCAAGATAGACAGTAACTAAAAATGTTTTGCAACCCCAGAAGGAATCAACTTGGTCAGCGGCAGCTGCTCTGAAAGACGCAGGCTGGGTGGAGGATACTGACAGCTCCTGGAAATCTGATCCATCAGACCCAGATGTGGCATGCTTTGAGAATATTTAAGTAACCCAAACAGGTAAATGTATTGCTTCTTCTAAACGTTGTGATATTGATTTAAGTACTGAGGCAAAAACTGTATTATTGGCAGAGTTAGCTAAAGAGACAGTAGTTACTGATGAAATGCAAGGATCTGCTTCACAAACAACAGGTACTTCAAAACAAACTGATTCTAATTCTGTTATAACTGTTGATACTGCTGTAAGAAGGAGCCAGTTGTGCATGATATCCCTGGTATTTTCCACTACCACCAAAAGGAGGGCATGACATTAGAACTGATAATATGGCTTCACAAAAACTACTCACACCAGAATTACATGTAGAAGAACAGAGGTAAGAAGAAACTGTGCCAGTGGGGTTAGGGGTCCAAACCTTGCAAGATCCCAGTAAAAGACAATTCTATAAACATTTACTCAGGATGCCAGATTTATTTAAAAACAAAGGAGAACCAGCACCACAGAAAAATGCAATCCGATTGTTGTAAAAGGTGGTTTAGATACTCCCCAAGATCGAGTGCATATGGGGAGGACTTTATTGAAAAATTTCATAAAATGTTATACTTTGGAAGTTTTGCACTGATCCACACAGATGAATATATGATGTCAATGTAAGTTTAAGACTGCAGAGGCACTGGACAGATTTTGGGACAAGTACAGTGCTCTAAAAAAATACTCCAGTATGGACTCCTTTTTATGGCTATACCAAGTACTAAGCCAGCAGCAAGAACAATAACCATCATTTTTAAAAATGAAGGTGTAAATGTGGCAGATATTTTATTTTGGTTAAAAAAAAGGTGTGAGGTCTTGGAACACCCATCCCCCATCATTGACTCAGGGCAGATTTGGATGGGTGGCTGGAGGGTAAAGTGCAAGTTATTCATGTCTAATAATGGTATTGTATATTTACTAGGCTGTTTTACCTGGGAAGAGACAGGAGGTCTCTTTGCTGTCCTGCCAACCAAAGTTATGTCACAAATGTGGATCCGGATTTCACCTCAGCAATGCATATCACACTCCAAGATGCACACACTGTTTGGACACTGGTCCTTTAGCTGCCTCCTGTTTGAACCTTTTTTGCTGCAATTTGTGTGAGGAAAAGGGCCACTTATATGTCAGGTACCCCTGGGCCACACATAATGGCGACAACAGCTCTACACATGAAACTTTAATCACACAAACACATAAAAAGGGATGTGCAATGGCTTCTGATAAAAGAATGCATGACATTCATAAAGAAAAAGTGAAGGAGAAAGAAAGAGCACAGAATAAAGATGATTACCTAAGACATGAAGCACCTAACATACAAGCACAAATGACCACTCAGGACATAAACAGAAAAGAAGTTGACTTGGTACAAAAGACAGTTTTATCTATGGTGGCTCTAACTACTCAAGTGTCTGAAGTAAATAACTCAGGACAAAATAATACAGAATGGGAGATGGAAAGAGTGGATGGTACAGACTCTTCTATAATGAATCTAGAGGCAGGCCCGTCAGTAGGCCCAGGTTACATGCCCCCCATCAGTTGCAGAGCCTGCCTTTAAAACGAACTCTTACAAAAAAAGAACTAGAGTAAAGACAGATAAGAAGTCTGAATCTAAAGGGAAGGAAAGAAAGACTACAAAGGAACAACATAAATGGACAACAGTAAATCAATACAAAGCCTTATAAGCATATCTATCTGAGGAAAATTCTGATGAGAATGACTTGGATTCTGACCCTTCTTCCTTCAACTAAGGATCATTCCTCAGGCCTGGAGGAGTCAAGCCAAGGAGATGCAGTTAAAAAGAAATGGATAACAAGATCTCAGCAATAATGTCATAAGGATATCTTCTATCATACCATTATATAGTACATGGCATCCCTCACACATTAATTTTAAATGTTAACAATATTAAGAACAATAAAAGATGCTTGACAGTCCTTACAGAACTTTTGCAATACAAAGCAGACATTATTTGCTTACAGGACACAAGAATCACAACTTTCTGAAGTGGCACATGCTACTAAATTATGGACTAAAGGGGTTACTTTTTGATCGAAAGGCACTGAATTATGTGATGGGATAGGAATCTTATTTCTGAACTCAAATCTAAAAGTGACATAATTGATTGATCTAGAACCAGGAAGGTGCTTATTTTAAATATCCAGTAAGGTGCTGTTGGGTTAAGATTAATCAACATAAATGCTCCTCAGAGTAAAACTGTAAGAACTGAATTATTTAAGAAAGTCCAGCCATACTTACATACAGCCAGATTAGTTATTTGGGGTGGAGACTTAAACTGTGGTCTGAACCAATCAGATAGAGGGGTTCAAACAAACAAACTATACTGGGATACAAACAATTTAAATCATATTATTATGACATCTGATTCAAAAGACCCATATAGATCAGTACAGAATCAGGGAGAGTTTACATACATTAGGAGTCAACACTCTAGTAGAAAACATTTTTTTTTTCATTTCCAACATTTTTAAGGTATTAAAAGTTAACTTATATGATATAGCCTTTTCAGACCATAGAGCCCTGGAAATAGACATAAAATGGGAGCATGCACGATCTTGTGATAAAGGGCCATAGAGACTTAATGCTAATTTGCTAACATCAGAATACATTACTAAACAATGGAAGTAGCTATGGACTACTCAGAAATCAGTCTTATGTACAGTATGTACAACACATATATGGAATGGTGGGGAGACTCAAAAAATAGTTTCAGATCTTTGTTCCAAAAACTGGCAAACAGACAAACTTTAGATACACACCTCAGTTATTTAAACTTATGAACCCAATTACACTTATTAATATCTAAAACTGAAACTCTCAAAATAGATTACAGCAAACAAATAACTAATGTCAAGAAGGAAATGTATAAATTACAATATGATAGGGCTAAAACTCTTCAACAGGAACTTAGGTTTGGAATGGATATCAAAAAACAGACTTATGACCCATATAAAGATAATCAGAAAAAGACAGACAAGAAATTAATTTTACAAGTAGAAGATGATAATTGGAGGATACAGAAAATGAGCAGTGGAATTCTAGGAATAGAAAACCAGTATGTACTAAATACTTTTGTACACCCAGAAATTCATAATTTTAAAACTACCTAACACACATACAAGTACCTCATTTAACAGTGCAATAACAAACCAATTTGGAAAAACAATTTCAGAAGAAGAAGCTAAAATGATGATATCATCTTTAAAAATAATACAGCCCCTGGAAGTGATGGACTCAGCCCAGAATTTTATAAACAGGTCCTGATAGATTTATTCCTGGAACTCACCTGTTTAATGAAATTCTGGATTCCAACAAGATACCAAAATCAATGGCAGCAGCTGATTTCATATATTTGTATACAAGATCTAAAACCAAAAAGAAGAATACAGCAAAACAGATAATTTCATTGGAAAAAGTTTGTGAAGGTGTAGAGTTAACAAATATATATACCTTATTACAAGACAAGGAATGGTCCACTATGGAGGACTCTGATTGGTCTAACATGGATCTCTCTGAAGGTGCAGGAGAGGAATATAGAGACACAACAGACACACAGGTGTCAAAGAAAGGAAAAAATCTACAGAGGCAGGGTAAAAGTGAGGAGAAAACAAAATGGGAAGTTTAAAATGCCTCACTCATAATACAAATAGCATTAAAAATAGAAGAGGCTGGTAACTTTTAAAATACTATGTGACTTGAAAAGTGACTTTTATGTATTCCAAGACACAAGGTTACACACTATAAATGAAATTCAACAAACTCAGAAAGACTGGACATGGGGACCATCCTTATGGTCCTTTGGGATAGATAGGTGTACAGGGGTGGGGGTAGCTTTCTCTTCTCATGATGTTCAAATTTTAAAAGTAATAGATTTGGTACCTGGAAGAGCTATGATTGTTGATGTTATCTTAAAAAAGAATTCTGTGAGAATTATTGTAATTTATAATCCACAAAGGAAAAAAGAAAGGAATATGCTAATAGATCAAATATAGGCTTATTTGCATACTTCAGAACTTGTGGTGTGGGGGGAGACTAACTGTGGGTTATCTAGAGCAGATTGGGGCAGGGCAACATCAAAACATTTTTGTGATACGACTCACTTGAAAAGAATGTTAGATGAACACACATATTTCAAGGGTTCACGTTCTACTCATATAGATTTCTTGATGGTATAAAAAAAGTGGAGGTAGTTGATTTTAGGAATATATCAATTGAGTCATCAGATCATATGGCAGTAGAAGGTGAAATTAACTTGGGGAATAGGATGAGAATAGGAAAAGGCTATTGGAGGATGAATATAGCTAAGCTACAAGAAGATACTTGTATAGAAAAGATTAAAATAATACTGGAAGATAAGTTAACAGTTATGGTATTATATGATAGTTGAACAGAATGATGGGAAGATACTAAAAATGAAATAAAACAATATATGATCAAAGAAGGACAGAAAGTAGAGGCAACAAATTAAGGAAGTATTTAAAATTAAGGGCTAGATTATATAAACGTATGACAAGGCAGGTTAAAGATAAGGTGGATAAATCTAAACAAATTAAAGAAATTAAGGTTAAAATGAAAGAATACCAATATAATAGGGTCACATCTTTAACTATGGAACAAAAAAGTGTTACCAAGGGAACAAAATATCATACAAATCCTTATGACAGTAGTAAAGAAAGAATAGAAAATCGAGTTAGATACAAATTGTAGGATGGAAAAGGAGGATACATACAGATATAGAAAATATTAAATGTACAATACAAGAGTTTTTGAAGGAGAAATACCAGCAACAAAGAAGTAGGAAAAGTGAGGATTTTTCTGACAATTGAGATGCCAGAGATGGAGGAAGATGAGGCAGAGGCGATAAAGGGAAATTAAAGAAGAAGTGAAAGAGGCAATAAAATCTTTGTCAAAAGCTGCAGATCTTAGTTAACCAACATATTTCTTCCTACCCCCCACAAAAACTGCCTTATGGCTTTCCCATGCATTCCTGAATTCCCCCACAGCTTTAGACCACACAACCTCCTCAGGAAGGCTGTTCCACGCATCCACCACCCTGTGAAAAAAGTATTTCCTCACACTGCACTTGAGCCATCCCCCCTCCATCTTCAAACTGTGCCCCCCTGTTCTTGCACATCTGTTTCTGAAAGATGCTACCCTCTTGGACTTTGTTGATTCCACTGAGGTATTTAAAAGTTTCTATCATGTCCCCCCTCTCCTTCCTTTCCTCAAGGATATATATATATATATATATTAAGCTCCTTTAGTCTCTCCTCTTATGGCTTCTCTTGCAGACCCTGAACCATTTTAGTTGCCCTCCTCTGGACTACCTCCATCCCGTCTGTGTCCCTGCAGAGATGGGGCCCCCAGAACTGGACACAACACTCCAGATGGTGTCTCACCAACTGTCTGTACAGAGGGGATAACTTCTCATTTTCTGCTGGTGATTCCTCTCCCTATACATCCCAGCCCTCCCTACTGCCTTCTCACATTGCTTGCTAACCTTAAGGTCATCTGATATGATTACCCCAAGGTCCCTTTCCATTTTTGTTGTTGCTACTACTCCCCTTCCCCCCATTGTGTAATCTTCCCCTGGGTTTTTGTTTGTCAGGTGCATCATTTTGCACTCCTTCTACATTGAATCCAAGCTGCCATACTTCTGACCACTCCTCCAACCCTGCCAAGTCCCTTCTCATCCTTTCCACTCCTCCTTGTGTATCAACACTGATGCAGATCTCTGTATCACCCACAAAAAGGCATCCTTTTTTTTCCTTCCAGTCCCTCTGCAATGTCACTTAAAGGACTGAACCCAGTGGTACCCTACTAGTAACCCCTCTTTCTTCAGAGTGGACTCCATTTACAATTACCTTCTGTGTCCTGTTGTCCAACCAATGTTTTACCCAGGCTACTACCCTGGGACGCACTCCCAGGCTGGATAATTTGACTATTAATCTTTTCTGTGGGATTGTGTCAAATGCCTTGCTAAAGTCTAGGTAGACTATGTCCACAGCCCCTCCCTGGTCAACTACTTTAGTCATCCAGTCAAAGAAATCAATTAGATTCATTTGACATGACCTTCCCACTGTGAACTCATGCTGCCTTGGGTCCTGTGCCCCCCCGGCCTCTAGGTACTCAACTCCTCTTTCTTTCAGAAGGGATTCCATCACTTTCCATTGCAGAAGAGTTGAAGGGGAAAGGTCTGCCTCTGTGGATGACACCAAAATCTGAAACTGGGTGGACACTCTGGGGGGTGGGTGGGGTGTGCATGGAAAGGATGAACAGAGACCCAAGAAAACTCAAGAGTGGTCAAGAGTACAGCAGCTGGCCTTCAATGCAAAAAAGTGCAAAATGATGCACCCGGTGTACAGAAATCCAGGGGCAGAGTACATGGGGGGGTGATAGTGAAGGATTACAGACAGATCGCTTCACTGCTTTCAGAGACTGCTCGGTAATGTCTCCTAGAGCTGAACGACACAATACACACTGGCAGTGAGGCAAACCACACCATAAATGAAGCAGATACCGTACGTAATGTAATGCAGTCAAGTATTTTATCCAAGTTGAATGAAGGCCGCAAAAATACAGAAATAGGACTAATCAGACATCAGCTCATTTGCTGCCTTTACTTTAAATTGGTACTATTATCACAGTTGCTTTCTTCTGTGGGGGTGCTCCACCCCCACACACCCCAGTCCTATGTAGCTGCACTATTATTGTTTGTAATTATTTTCATTTATGCACTCAGTACCACTGTTTCTTCTGTAGGGGCACTCTGCCCCCTCCGGTCCTATGCACTATTTATTGTTTCTATCACTTAAAGCATCAGTACTATGAAATCAGGAAGTGAGCTATCAAAATTCTGTTTTTCATGCTGTAAGCATGCGGCCAATGTTCAAGTTTCCATACCTGTAAATGTTATTTTCAGTCATCTTTAGATTTTTTTTAGATATTTGCAATTTATTTGAATTGCTGTAGTGCTACAACAAATATGGCGGCTGACTAATTTTCTGCTGCGCTTTTCTTTCAGGTCACATCACGTCTTTTGACAACAGCAGAGAGACCCTCTACTAACCATTCCGATGTCCACAAGTCATACATGTGCAGTTAGCAGCAGAGGGTGTTCCAGTCAACATGCTTAGTAGCAGAAATGTAAACAAAAAGCAGAGAATACCTGAACAAATTACTCTGTGATAGTACAATGCTGGTGAGAAAGAGTATCAGGTATATGATTAGCGAGGCACAGGGAATAAACTGTCAAAAACAGCACCATTTTCCTCCCAATACTGTTGCTTTTAAGACACAAGCCTGTTACCGTACAATCCTTAATGTCTGCTTCCGCAACGGCTGTAATCATTCACTATGACCCATGAGGGGAGTGTTACTGATAACTATGAAGCAGAAGAGAGACCTGGGGGTAATCATCTCTGATGACCCAACGGTGATCATGCAGTGAGACACGTTAATTGTTAATTAAGTTGGTTAATTATTCTGTTTTTGGTTCTTATTAAAACTTAATAAAGTTCACCAAATTGAAAAGAAAAAAAAAAGATGCACAGGGAGAGGCAGCAGCAGGAGGAGGAGAGCAGTGGTGTTGCCTCTGTATACACCATTGGTGAGACCTCACCCAGAATACCATATACAGCTCTGGAGGCCACATCTCCGGAAGGGCACAAACACACTGAAGGTGGTCCAGGGGCAGGCAATCAAAATGGTGCAGTCTATTTCAAAAATCCCTATGAGAAAAGATGAACGTAAATCAATATGTACACTCTGGAAGAGAAAAGGGATAGAACATAGACATTTAAAGACCTCAAGAGGGTAAAGTACAGGAGAAAAGTAGTTTTAAGAAAAGCACTCAAGAACAAGGGAACAGGATATGAAGCTGGAGAGGAATAAAATAATGAGAGATGTGAGAAAGTACTTTGCAGAAACGTGATAGATTCCTGGAACAGTTTACCAGCAGAGGTGGCTAGAGCCAACACAGTGGTGGGGTTCAAGAAAGCATGGGGCAGGCATAAGGGCATCGTAGTGGAAATGGGAGAGAGAAAGCTGGAGCAAGTAGGATCTGTGGTCTTACTGTAGGTAGGGAAAATATGCAAATCAAGTAGGCCAACCAGTCCTTATCTGAAAAAATAAATCTCCATTTCCTTCCCCACCACCCTCCCCTGGGCCAGTGGGCCTCTGAGGAAGTGAAGATGCAGGACGTGGGCACAAGCTTAGCTGGAGTCACAGCTGCAGCATCCCCCAACCACGTAATCTGCTGCCACCTGAGCACAGAGCTCCTTTAAGGTCCTGTAAACAAGGCAGTGTCCCTCTCAAAGAGTGCCTACACCTGTACAGCGAACTACCTCTCCAGTCACCCAATGCTCCATGCAAGTCAATTTAATGCCTTTTGTATATACTAGGCTCCAAGGTCTTCACTTGCTGCAGCCGCCTACAACGGTTCCCATAACAAACCAAAAATAAATGCATTCTTTATAATTACACAAATACAATCTCAAAACAAAACATGGAAAGTTTCTCATAAGATTACAATTATCTACAGCACTTCCCTACATATGTAGCCTAGTCACTTCCCTACGCATGTAGCCTAGCCAGTTCACTAAAAGCAATACATCCCGAAAATACCAATTTCTGTTCAGAAAGGCCAGTCTTTAGAAAAATCTAACAACCAAAGGCCCAAATCATCTCATTGGGTGTGGAACACAGCAACAAACTTCTGACCAGCCTACATGAACTGCCCCAGTCATTTTCAAAATGGCGACCAGGCCGAGTTTTTCCACCTGCATCATTGTCACGCGATTAAATTATAATTTCCCAGTTTTATCTGCTCCCTTTTATTGTCTTGAGATATTTCAGTGGGCCCTGCACTAAATGTGGTTGGTAGATCACCAACCTCAATTTTAACTCATGGGATCTAAGCTTTGCCTCTCCCTTCCCTTTAGTCTCCAGTCAGAAAGCACATTTTCCACATTCCATTTTGCCTCAATACCAAACCAACCCTACGTACACCACCAAATGGTCTCCAGTCACGTGAGTCCCGATCACTACAAACAAACCCGCACTCCACGATCCACAACTCACCCATGGACATGGTGTTCTGATAGTCACCTCACGATTCCGTCTCACAGTGAATAAGACCAGAGAATATGTTCTATAAAATTTTGGAAAAACAAATAGCTCCCATTTTAACAAGAGTATACAATGGTATAATGAATGGAACAATTTGGCGAAAGCATGAAAAAAGAATAACGATTTTTTGCATAAAAAGGAGAAAAACACAACTTAAAAATTGGAGGTCCATTAGTTTATTGACTTCAGATTACAAACTTTTAGTAAGGTAATAAATAATAGGTTAAGGACTTTTCAGAGAAATTGATAATGCAGTCTCAAATATGTGCTATTCCTGGACAAAGCATACAATGAAATTTAATTTATATCAGAGAAGTCATAAATAAAGGACAGGAGAATTCTTTGCAAGGGTATTTGTATGCCTTGAATCAGAAACAGCATTTGATGTTGTAAAGCATCAGTATGTATGGGATACTTTAGAAAAGTTTAAAATTCCAACAGAATTAATTAGTTTAATAAAAGCAATATATAAGGAAGCACAAATTTGTCCTATGGTTAATGGGCATCTAAGTACTTCAATGTATATAAGGAATGAGGTTCAACAAAGTCCCTACTATATATTTTGTCTAGACCCACTTCTGAGAGAACAGAGGTGGAGAAAGAGATTAAAAAGTATTGTATGGCAAAATAGGGAACTAAATAAAACAAGTGCTTATGCAGATGATTGCTTAGTTTTAGTAAAAGATCAGTGTTCAGGGGATACGTTAATAGAGTCAGTAGAGAAGTATAGCCAATATACAATGATTAAGATAAATAAACGGAAACGTAGAATTTATAAGTTGGGGCAATGGAGAAAAAGAAAAAAGGAGATTTGGAGATAGCAGAAGGGAGCATTAAGGTGCTGGGAATAAGATTTGGAGGGGATGATGCAATACAACAAAACTGGGAAGAAAAGTATCAAATAGCCCAAATAAAAGTACGTAAATGGAAACAATGGAGTATGACACAAGAGAAAAGAATTTACTTATTAAAAATGTTTATTGTCCCAATATTTTTATTTTTAGCATACATTTTTCCAGTACCATTTCAAATGCAATCCAAAATTCAATGTCTTTTTTTCAGGTATTGTGGGGTAGCAAGTTAAATCCTATTAAAAGGAGGATAACATATAGAACCATAAAAAAATGGGAGTTTAAACATGATAAATCCAATTGTTTTTTATATTAATATTTTTGTGTTTTCAAATATTGTACCATTAGTAAAAGGTGAGAACAAAGCTTGGTCTTGTTAGCACAGCAATGGAATGTACCTTTCATTAAATTTATTGGGAAGAAAGGAATATAGTAGGAGGTAAAGTGTACAATATATATGGAAATTGGAAATAAGTATTTAACCCAGTGGGGATAACAGTGGATGCTCTAATTAGGGGTAACAGAAAACAGATGTATAAAGAAATTATGGAGAGGAATTTCTGGGAAAAACAAGTTTTTAAGGTAGAAAAAGGAATAAAAGACCAGGAAATTTTAGCTGTTACATTAGAAAAAAGAATTCAGGGAAAATGAAAGATGTAGTATGGATGTGTAGTCATGGGAAGTTAAACGTCAGAGGTAACCATAAACATAAAAGAATGGAGGAAAGAATATGTGGAGTAAGAGATTGTGGGACAAAAGATGAAAGAATGCAGCATTTATTTTTTGATTGTGATTTTATTAAACCTTTTTGGGGTATGGTAGCCAGTTACTGGGGGATGCAAGCTTTTAAAAATATGACATACAAGATTTTGATCTATGGTCAGTTAACAGAAGAATGGGAAAAAGTTAATAAAAATACAGTCTATGTTATTTTGCCAGTTTTTAAATGGTCTATATGGCAAAACAGATGCTCAAAATTTTGCAGAATAAGGATTTGACTGTACAGGATTTTTTTTTAAGTTTCAAGATGAAGTAGATAACATTTTTCAAGATGAATGTAAATTATGGGGAGAAGAGAAAGCAATAGAGCTGTGGAAACATGTTACTGGAATTGGGTAGATAATATGGATATCATAATGACTGTGTGATTTGTTTTTGTTTTGGAAAAAGTGTGTTTTTGTTTTAATAAAAACTTCCCCTACTCTTTTTGATAAGTGCTATGGGATCTTTAACATCCACCTGAACTACCACCAATTCAGGCAGATGGGACCTCGGTTTAACATCTCATCCAAAAGATGGCACCTCAGAAGTGCAACACCCCTCTTACGCTGCAGTACAGTGTCAGTACTGGGATATTAACCCAAGTGCCAGATGTGGGAACTGAACCCACAGCCCTCTGATCTCCTGGCCTCAGAGGCGAGTGTGCTACCTACTGAGCCACTGACACTACATGTGACTCAACAGCAGCAGGTGAGGTTGTCTGGATATGGCTCTTCTGCTCCACAGATACCAGCATCTCACCTGTATCCACTGGCGTGTCCTCATATATCTCTCCCCTCCCTACTGAGCTCTGTAGAAGAGCAGAGGAACAGGGTCTACTCATTATCATCCTGGTCCTCTGTCCACGTGTCCTGTGTCCCATCGACATGGGGAGCCAATGGGCATCCTACCCCAGATCCTTGCTGCCACTGCTCTCCTCCTTGGATATATCTTCATGTAAAGAGACAGATATTGGCCTGCATCAGCAACAAGATCAAGGCACCACCATTGATGTGTACCACAACAATATAGCCCATCAATACCATCCACATGATCATACTGTGGTTCATATTACAGTACTCAAAGCAGTAAAAAGCTGACTGCCCATGTAAACTGCTCCCTCATTAATTCAGTGGTAATATTTTGCAGTTTGAATAGAAACCATGTATTTATCTAGATTTTCCTTGAATTTTATTTTTTCAGTGATTATAACCACATGAGTAGCAGGTTGTTCCTTATGGCTATTACTCTCTGAGGGAAAAAAATATTTCCTCCATTCACTTTTAAGTAGCCTTCTCTGTATTTTTAGCGGATGTCCTCTAATGCCCATACTACCTTGCTTAAAACTGAGGTCTAATGCTTTCATTAACATGTGCATCTTTGCCCAGTACCAACAGAGCCACAGCAGTGTGTTCATTCTGTCACATGTGCATAATGCATATGTATGTCACCCAAACCCTCCACCAACAACAATCTGTGCTTTTGTGTGTGATGTGCTGAATTGTGCCATCTCCACTACCACTACATCACACTTTTCCAAAACATGCAACATGAATTTTATTTATTTAAAATTTGATAACCGGGAAAGGCACACAGAGCTGAAGCACATTTCCAGGTGTGACCCGGGGACAGGGGGAACAAATACAACAAAGGGAGAGAAACAAACAGATACAGTGTAGTACAGAATAATATTTACAGCTTAAAATTTACAGTATAATAGAAGAAGTAGTTGTATATAACAGTAAAATACAAAGGGTAGCTAAGTACACATTATGGGAATACAATGCAGAGTTGCAAGCAGGAGCTACAATGGGAAGGAAGGGCCAATAAATGCAGGCAGCAAGCAAAACATAGTCATAGCCCCTGATTCAGAAAGTGGAGGGGAGGGAGGAGGACAGGTGTGAGGTGGGAAATTAGGGCCTTGGACAGTAACAGGATATAGTAAGGGTGGACCAGAGGAGGCACTTAAGAGCAGGAAAGGAGGAAGTGAGACAGGTTTGAGGAGGGAGATTGTTCCAGATGAATGGGAGTCTAGAGGAAAAAGCTAGTTTCCCTGTCAAAGTGAGAACTCATGGGAGGGTGAAGGACGTGAATTGTAGGGGAAGGGAGTTGAAGGATTAAGGAGAGACGAAAGGTAGGAAGGAAGAGTTCCAAACCAGAATTTGGAGATGAAGGTGGAGCAGTGAGATATGCATCTCTGCGTTAGAGATTGGAGAGACAGGGAGGAGTACAAGTCACAGTGGTGTGTCATGTGGGGGGAATAAAAGGTGAAATGACAGAAAGCATTGAAAAGGATGTCTATTTTGGAGAGAGAGGTGGCAGGAGCAGCTCTGAGGACCACATCAGTGCAGTCAAAGGCAGGGAGTATCCATTTCACCAGCAGGTCAAGCCAGACAGGGATGAGGAGGCTACCATTATGGCAGTAGAGCAGACCAAGTTTAGGATGTAAATTGGAATGCAGGGCCTTGAAGTGAGAGGGAAAGTCAAGTGAGGGATCAAGTCACACACCTCGGTATTTGTAGGCCAGGACATTATTGAGGGGAGAGCTTGCAATGTTGTAGAAAGCTGGAAGGGCAGAGAACCTGGCAAGCTTTTGTTTGGAACCAAAGGTCATGGCCACAGTCTTTTAAGTGTTCATTTTTAGGCAGTGACCATGAACCAATTGGATACTGAGGTAAAATCCTATTGTATTGGGGTTTGGACAGCTTGGGCAGAGGGACCATAAAGGAAAAGGATGGTATTGTCCACTTACTGTACATGTGGATAATGGTGTGAGAGCAGGCAGAAGGGAGGTCGCTGATGACTAAGAAGAAGATGACAGGTCTGAGGATTGAGCCCTGGGGAACATCTGCAATGATGGGGAGCGGGGGGTGTCAGGATGTTACTGACTTTTACTGACTGAGAATGGCGAGTTAAGTAGGAGCTGAACCAGGAGATGGATGCAGGTGAAAGGCCGATGGAGGTTAGTTTATTTAGAAGAAGAGGGTGAGAGACAGAGTCAAAAGCCTTGGCAAGGTCTATGAATATAGCCAAGGTGATCAGCCCTTAATCAATTGCAGAGTGAATGGTGTCTGTAAATCAAAGGAGAGAGGAGGTGGTGGAGTGGAGTTTCCTGAAGCCAGACTGGACCGGGAAGAGAGTGTTTGAGGTGGAGAGGAAGTCATTAATCCTTGTGAGGACCAGCGATTCTTGGACCTTGTGAGATGGTGTGGGATAATGATAAGGCACTCAGACAATATTAGCAGAAAATAAGCGAAAATTTATTTTACAGCGAACTTGAAATGACTTAAAAGAAAATAAAGTTACATCAAGAAGTACATCAGGTGCCAGAGCTAGAAGAAGCTAACTCAAGGTCAGGATGTTACCAGATCAACATCCTAAGTTATACTGACTGCTTTCAAAGGAAGACAATATTTATAGACCTTACAGTCATATGACCCATTAACTCCACCCCTACTATTAGCATAACACATCTTTAAGAAAACGAAAGTGTTAATACATTTTATTTTTCCATACCAATATTTTTATAAAGAGCTTTAACTTTTCAGCTCCTTGACAAAGCTATTATTTTCTCCTTTTATTAGTTCTAACTCATTTAGAAGAGAAACGGAGGGTCCGCCCCTTCTGGGCAGTATAACTTCAGAGTGTGTCTGGCCGGCCGACTCTTAGTAAAACCTCCGTGCAGGAAGAGACAGGAGCCCTTGTTCATTGCGGTAAGTAAGGTAACAGGGAAAGGTTAACCAAATTATTTCTCTAGGTCCAGACACGCACTGTAATTGCAGAGCAACTTATTTGTCTTATTATTGTAGGTAGAGCTCCGTTTCCATAAAGGAATTCCTTTGCGATAGTGCGAGCATTCGCGAAGGAATTACCGGCGCTCCGCACTATCGCTAGTTACTTATTTAGCCTTACAATAGTTTGGCACTTAAAATACGGAGCCGAAACTCACAAGCACAGCAGTGATTTTAATTTTATTTAAATGGACAATGTTTCCAGAGGTCCGCTATGGGTTCCTTTACGAGCGCAAATTCAGAGTAAAAAAGCTCTGCACAGCGGCTCTCAGACAACAGAAGCCGCGTTTTATTCGGTAACATTAATTCAACACATTTCTCTGTACCAAAACCAAGAAATACAATTAATTCATCTGTTTTAACTTTTGATAAAGTACTGCTTACTTATTTTTAATGTTTATTTTTTTAAAAGGGTTATTTTACTTAAAGATGAATCTAGAGAGTGCATAAAAGGGAAGAGACACAGAGCAGTGCAACATACAAAATGGGTGGCCAGCCCAACAACAAACAGGACATTCAACAGCACACTTGAACAAGACTACACACAAGAAGGGATGCACACTCCAGATTATCCCTAAAGATAAATACTGTATTTACTGAAAGGAAAAAAGGGGGGGGGGCAAGACCTCTGTCACAGACCTTGGCAAGAGAGGGGAGAAGAGATATGGGGCAGTAATTGCCTGGGATGGTGGGATCACCCCATTGTGAAGGAGTATGATGGTGGTTTACTTCCAGGCAGAGGAGACAGTGGAGGTGGAAAGAGATAATTTGAGGAGGTGAGTTAGAGGGGTCATGATGGAGGATGCAGAGATTTTAAGTAGTCTGAGATGAAGGCCATCAGGGCTGTATTTCATAGAGTTGAGGGATAGAATAGCCCTAAGAACTTCCTTGGGGGTTACCAAGGGAAGTAGAAAGCCAGAGGGTTGAGAGGGGTAAGAGGGAGGGGCTTGGGAGCAGGAGGAGGGGGGTCAAGAGGGAGGGCACGGGTAGTAAAGAAATTGTTTAGGGCATCTGCAACTGCGGATGGGTTAGACATTAGAGAGCCTGCCACACAAAGAGTGGAAGGGGGGGTTTCAGAGGAGGGGTGCAGGAACAAACTGAGATAAGGAAGAGGGGAAAGTGTTGGAGGCATGCAACTAGGTTTTGAAGTAGGCAGTTTTTGCCTGCTGAATATGCTTGGTGCAGCTATTTCAGTGGGTTCTGTAGTTCTGAAGGTCAGCAGGGTCATAGGTGGCTTTGAGGCAATGCCAAGCGCAGCTGCGGGTTTTGCAGGCAGAAAGGATGTCTGGGGAGATCCATAGATTGTGTTTACACTTTACCCTGACAGATCTCAGAGGAGCATGGGCATCCCAGATTTTTAGAAAGATTTTTGTAAAATGGGTGAGATCAGCATCGACAGAGGGGGTGTAAAGGACTGGAGTCCAACTGGCCTAGGCCAGGTCAAGGAGTAGTTTGTTAGAGTCGAGTGATATGAGGGTTCAGTATTGAATGTACTTGGGGGGGGGGGTCGAGGGGTCTTAACTTTCTGATGCAAAAAGTGAGACAGTGATCACTCAGTACATCAGGCAGAACACCAGAGGAGCAGATGCATTGAGGGTGGGTAGCCAGTATTCTGTCTAGCAAGGTATGGGACTGGGATCTATGGTTTAGGTGTGTATGCTCACTGATCAATTGGGTCAAGTTAAGTGCTTCAATCTGTAAACAGGGGCTTTGCGAGGAGGGGCAAGCTAGTCCAGATTAAAGCTGCCAAGAAGGATTAATTCACTCACAAGTGCCATTATGGCAATGGAGGTGATACAGGAGATGAGGGAGGAGGGAGAGAGTTTGGGAGAGTCATATAAAAAGCCAACATAAAATGGTGTTGAGGACGGGAAGGTGAGCTTTGCCAGGAGGAGTTTGTGAGATTTTGGAACAGCTTCACAGTGAGTGATAGTGCAAGACAGGGAGGTTCGGTAGTAGATAATGACTCCGCCTCCTCTTTTGCCACAGTCTTGCCGGAGGAGGTTATAGTTTAGGAAGGCAAGTTGATTTTCTGGGACACATGATAACAACCATGTTTCTGAGATACACAAAATGTCAGGGGAGTACTGAGTGACCCAAACTCCAGTTTAGAGAGGATGCTAAGGACATTCACATGGAAAAGCCTCAGACCCTTGGAGCAAACCTGTGGAGAGGTGGGGGTGAAGGGGCCAAGGTTAAATTCAACATCCCCAGCCAGGAGAAGGAGAAAGACTAGGAGGTGATAGTGGAGGGAATATTTGTTAATTTTTAGCTGGTATTCACTGAAAGGGGAACATTTGGAGGGGGTAGGAATACCCCTTAGGAGATGACGGAGGGCTTCGAACTTAGAGACAGAGGAGTAGAGTAACCCAGGATGATTATTTGTTGTGAAATAATTTGAAAGAGACATGGGGGAGATGGGGAGTAACAAAAGGAGTTGGCAGGATGGCCCCAAAAGGGACATGGTGAGGAAAGGATGGATTTAGAAAGGGATGGGGCTAAGGCTGGGGGGAGACAGGAAGAAAGAATAGGAGGCTAGAAGGGTGTGAAGCAGGATACAAGGGGAGGCCATGGAACTGAAGTAAGGAAAAAGGGGGCAGTAGAGTCCTCAAGTAGCCAAACTATGCAGGAAAGGATGGATCTAGAAAGGGATGGGGCTAAGGCTGGGGGGGAGACAGAAAGAAAGAATAGGAGGCTAGAAGGGCGTGAAGCAGGATACAAGGGGAGGCCATGGAACTGAAGTAAGGAGAAAAGGGGCAGTAGAGTCCTCAAGTAGCCAAACTATGCAGGATGCATTTGAGAGACTAGATCTGCCTTTGAGACACCAGAAATTGTTTTTTTGTTTGTTAGTTTGTTTGTTTTTTATGTTTGCTGTTCCCTACCTTGGATGTGCTTTAACTAGGTTAAAAGGAGTAAAAAGAGTGTTTTCTTTTGCCAGAGAACCACTCTAAATTAGTGTCTGTTTTACAGATATTTGGCTCGACCAGGATTCAGCTGCTGACAATCCAAAACACCCTCTATGGGTGAATTTATATAGGCTGCAAATGGGAAAGTGGGGACTTAGTCACATGACCTCCTGCTTTTATTTAAGCAAGGTCAGCAAAGGGTGGAGATGGGGAAGTATCTTTCACTGTTCAGCTGCTCCTCAGTGGCTCCTAGCTCAGGCTTGTAAGCCCATGGCTGGGGGAAGGAGCCCTGGTCAGGGACTTCTGAAGTGGTGTGGAGCACTGGGAATGAAGCAAAGAAAGAGAAAACTTAGCACTAGCAGGGAAAATTTTAGCAGACAGGAGACTCATTAATTAAGATAAAGGGAGGGCTTGAGAAAGTAAGTGGGTCACAATCTATCATGGTCAAAGGAGGTGGGGGTAGGAGCGAATAGCAGAGGGCTAAGGAGGAGCAGTAACAGCAAGCTTTAAAATATTTGCCAACTTCCATTACAAAATTTTCCTAGTCAGCTACAGGCTAAACTTTTTACAGCAATTGATTCACTCAGTCCCTGCAGAATATTCCCTAAATCTGCATCAGGCTAAACATTTTTAAGCAGGCTAGACATTTTTCAGCAATTAATTAATTAATTTAACATCAGTCAAGTTATTAGAAACAGTAGGCAGTAAAATTAAAAGTTTAGGGCTGTCTTAGATCAATGGAGTGCAACCGCCGACTGGAAAAAGGTGCCAAGATTAAAAAGTTGGTGGCTGGAGCCATTCAGCATCACCTTACCATCAAAGTTCAGTGGCTCCTCAGCGGCTCCTAGCTCGAGCTTGTAAGCCCACTGCTCGGGGGAGCAGCCCTGGTCCGGGGCTTCTGAAGTGGTACTTCCGAATGGACTTCCCCTGCTGGGATGGCACAACTGTAATGTTGATGCCCCACTCCACACTGGACACCTTCTGGGTCACCATTATCCCAAGAATTACATCCTACTGTAGGGTCAAGTGCTGCTATGTGAGGACCCACCACCCATGCATTCATGCTGCCATGTGTAGTGGCCAGCTTTTCTTTTGTGCACCTGTGCATGTCCCAGTATCTGTTCTTGAGCTCCTTCATGCCAAGATTACTCCTATACTGAATATTAATTGCCTCAAACAATTTTGTCCTAAGTTATGACCTGCTTGGGGGGTTGTTGGAAGTGATCCTCCCAGGCCAGCTGTTTACATGTCAGAGCCAAGGGATGGCTTGCCATGAGAATTTCTGTGGGGCACACAATTCAAAATAAATCTAATAGAAACACTAAATGGCATATTTACTAGCTTCTTTCTCTCAAAAGGCACCACTTTGATGTGGATTTGAGGGGTACATGCCTCACTAAAGATTCTATGGACAAGATGAAACCCAGGCAGAGTGCATGATGAGGGGAGAGGTACTGACGACCACCACATAGGAAAGGAACCTGGAGGTAATCATATCTGATGAACTAAAAGTGGTTAAACTGTGTAACAAGGCAGTGGGAAGAGCCAGTGGGATGCTGGGGTGCATATGGAGGGGTATCGCCAACAGAAAGGAGGACTTGGTGATACCACTGTGCAAATCATTGGTGAGACCTCATCTGGTGTATTGTGTCCAGTTCTGGAGGATGCATATCTGAAAAGGCATAGAGAGAGAGTAGAGGCAATCCAGGGGAAGGCAACTAAAATGGTGCAGGATCTGCAACAAAAGCCCCATGATGAGAGACTGAAGGACCTCAATATGTTTACCCTGGAGAAGAGAAGGGGGGGCATGACAGAAACTTTCAAATACCTCACAGGTATAAATAAGGTACAAGAGTGAAGCATTTTTTGGACAATAAACGCTGAAGAACAAGGGATCATGATATGAGGCTGGAGGGAAATAGACTCAGGGGTAACATGTGGTTGTATTTTTTCACAGAAAGGGTGGTGGATGCATGGAACAGCCTCCCAGCGGAGACGGTGTGGGCAAAAACAGTAATTGAATTCAAAAATGCATGGGATAGGCTTAGGGGAACCTTAGCGGTAGGAAAAGGGTGAGAAAAGCCAGAGAACAAGTAGGGTCTCCGGTATTGGTGTAGGTAAGAAAAATGGGCAGAATAGGTGGGCTGTGTGGTCCTTATCTGCCATCATTTTCTATGTTTCTATGATGACCCTGCCAGCAACTACAAGAGTGTAGACAGAAAAAAACATTTGAGCACAAATATTCTCCCCCAAAAGCTGCCCCTCCCCCAGTATGTGACCTATATGGATGTCTTATCTGCACACCACACAGGTTGTACACGTATATCCACTTCATACATAATAGGGTGTTCAACAGAGAGCAATGCTACAGAACAGCTCACAGTAACTCTGATACTCCATCCTAGCATGTTGACGACCACGAAAGGAAATATTGTCTGAGGGGTGTGCATAGCACTTATTACACTGTCCTGTACTGGCAGCTTAGTTCTGTGAATGGATGGGGTACATCCAGCAGACCTAGGTCTAAATAAGACATCCTCATCCAGCATACTGTGTGACCCTGAGAAAACTGAATGAGCCTACTGTTTGCAGTGCCTGCCACAGTACACATTCTTTATTACCAGTGTGCCTTACTTATTGAGTCAGCTGGGACTAACAGCATAAATTCTATATGCACATCTGTGTAGAGTGTGTGCTGACACACTTTTGTACGTGTTCTTCCTCTGTAGTGAACTTGGGCCTGTTGAGTAAACTGGACTTGGACAACAATGCCATCCTGAAAACAGTGATAAAATGGTGTGTGTTACATGAAATGTGTATGGCATAGCTTCCATGTCAAGCAATTTTGAGGACCCCCCTCACAATTTTATACTTTTTTTTTGGCCCAGCTTGAATCTACTGCTGTACAGAACTTCTTCCCAATTTTGCATTGCCAACCCCACTGAGCCCCATGTTAGGAGACTGGGTGGTGTGTTGGTGTTTTGCTCAGCATTTCTTTTCTCTACCCTGGCCTGTTTGGGATTCCATATGTGAACCAGGGAGGAACTGATGGCTCTGACCCCCTCAGGTCTGGTGCTGCATGATAAGAAGTGTATCCTGGATGCTTGGAAATTCATTTTTTGGTCAGTAGCTCAACAACGTCATGAAGAAAAGAATCACAGCAATGAGAAGACACTAAGTGAACCTCAGCCACCACTGTACTAATACTTTGGTGCCCCAGCAGTGGAAGATCTGACCAGCATTGTGCACTCAAGTCACAGAAGAGGACAGTGCTTTCATCTGGAGTCCTGCTAGCACTACACCCAAATTCCCAAAAACCCTGAACTGTACAGCAAACTCACAGAAGACCAGCTCGCTGTTACAGCTAGTGAGTGTTGTTTCACTTGCATTGTTTACTTGGTAGATTCCAGCAGTAAGTGGGGGTCTGTAAGGCAGATTGGTGGGGAGGGGCTGTAAGGCTGTTGTGGGGTCAGTAAGGTAGCTAGGATGGCTGTATCATACAGCAGTGACGGGAACTTGTGCTTCTTTGGGGTCCATGCAGGGTTTTCAATAATGAGAAGGGCAAAACAAGCCTCAGCAAAAGGGAGATGTTAAAGCAGCTGAGAACAGCTCAGATGTGTATACAGTTTTGGACCTTTTCTGGGCTCCAGCAGCAGTTGCAGTATGGGTGGGTGTAAGGCAGCTTCCAAAAGCTTGGGGGGTGGTAAAGCAGCACAAAGCAGTGTGTACATGTGCTTGTATTTTTGTATAACTCAATTGCTTGTACATACAGTTTTGTGTGGCCTACCCCCTCAACTTTGCACTGCTGCCTTACAGCCCCCCACACCATTGGCAGCTACTGCAGACCAAAGGAAAACTTTCTGTCTGCCCTGTGGGCTCCAGCAGTGGCTGTATGGGGGCAGGTGTAAGGCAGTTGGGCAGAGATGTGTGTACATGAACACCACAGAGTCTGATTCTCAAAAGCTCCCAGCATGGCACAAGAAGCTTGCACCACAAGGATGGCACAAAGTGCCCCATGAGCCAAAACCTATGCCAGGAGTGATTCTCAGAGGCTGCCTACATCAGTCGCATGCTGCCTGTACCAAACAGGACTTGTGCCAGCCATGCTCCACAAAACGGGCTGCAGCATGGTGAATGGGCTTGCGGTAGATGCAGGCTGCCAAATCCCTTCAATAGGGATTCTCAAAACTCTCTGAGGGACAATTTCTAAGTATCCTTAGACCAATCCACTGAAATACATTCAACCACATACCTGTTTCTTCAGTTCACAGTCCGGCTTTGAAGAATGAAGATGTGTGTGCGATCCAGAGAGAATTATGGCATTGGACCCTCGATGGGTAAGTAAGGGCTTGGGGAGGTGCAGGGTGGTTGGTGCTGAGTGGATTGGTCAGGTGGGGAGTAAGGAATGGCCACAAAAGACATTGATGGGCAGTTTCCTTTTTACAGATAAAAAAGGAAACAAAAAAAAGGATGACCAAAGATTTCCGATTGCAACACTGGGAGATTGGGCTATGTCACTTTATGTTTCTAGGCTGGAGATGGGGTGGTGGGTGTTGAGAAGGAGGGTCCATTGGGAGAGAAAAATATATATATTAAAAAGTGCCAATGGACACTTGGTGATTGAGCACCCCGTGTCACTGTTATGTTTTTTTTTGAGGGGTGATGGGTGCTCAGAGGAGGGTTAAGTGAGGGAAAAACAAAACAAACAAATATATATATATATATATATATATACATTTTTAACATGTAAAATGTTATTTCATTTTACATACATCTGCATTGCAATAATCAAACAGAAGTAAAATTAGTACATATAGATATATGAACACTCCAGATGGTCTCAGCCAAGCTATCTCAAGCATTACATGAAGTTAAGCTTAGAAGGCAAGGAGATAAACAACAGCTCATCAAATTGTAGGAACTGGGAAATCATCCAGAAATTGAAAAACATTATTAGTAACACACTGAGCATCAGTCCAGTAATTAGTAATTAGCAGGAGATTGTCACTTCGATAGACAAATTTGCTACAGACACTACCAGAAGGTGGGGAAGGTATATCTCAGAGGAAGCTGGAACAGGGGGTCTAACACCTTACCCCAGGTGGGGGCTGCTGGGCACCAGGTGTGAGACTGAACACAAGTGTGACTGTAGGTATACACCCCATTTGGTCTGGAACTTGCCAATTGTCCCAGCTACGAATATGAGAGCCTCTCAAATATGACAGCCTGTGCTAGGGCAGATCTCCATGTGGCCAGGGAGGGGGCAGTTTCCTCCAGTACATTAAGATAGATCTTTTTGCCTCAAGCAGAGCCACCAGGTTCCACTTTTGGAGAGTAGGTGGCAGTCCGTTCAGAGAGGTAGGGTCACCCAGAAGCAGCAGTACATTGGGACTCCTGATATGTTGTCCAACAACCCTGGAGCAGTCTCCAAATACTGTGTTCCAGAAGGTAGTAAGTTTGGGGCATAGCCAGAGAATGTGCAGAAGATTGGCAGAGGGTTGCTGTCACCTCCAGCAGCTGGCATGGGGGGGTAAACCCATAGACTGAAGGACCATAGGGGTCCTATACTATTGGATTAAGATTTTCAACTGGATGTTCCGACTCTTGGCACCTTGATAAGCAGAGTGTGCCAACCTAAGGCAATGGCTCTAAGTGTCTGGAAAGAGAGACATCCCAAGATTGGCCTCCCACTTTCTCATACAGGACTAGGTAGGGTAGGGCTGGGCATCCCACATGGTTCTATAGAACCCGCCTGTGAGGCCCTGTTGGGAGGTTGCCTTATGAAGAGAGCATAGCCAGAGCACTTCTGGTCCATTGAAGCATGGGCTTGGTATGCCTTAATGGTGCTATGGATTTGCAGGAACTTCCAAAAGTCCCTACTGGGGAGGAGATCGCATGCCCTCAGTTGTTCAAAGAACATCAATGCAGTGGTCCCAGGTATAAGGAGATCTTGGAGAACTTTTATGTCCCTCATATCTCAGTCAGACCAATGCACCGGCTGGTCCCCAATGTGAATCTGTTTATTGTGCCACAGTGTGGTGTACTCCAATGGGGGACTCCTGGCTTTAGACTGTGTATGCGACAGTGACATACATCTTGTCCAGGCCCTCACTGTCTCCAGCATTACAGGGGTGATGCTCTTAGTAGATGAGGCAGTAGAGGCAATAAGAGACCAGAACAGTACATCTTTAATCAAGCTCTGTTCTAATTTAACCCAGAGGTGGAGGAAGAGAACAAACCATTTGGTGGCATGAGCTGCTAAGTAGGCCACCTAGTAACCCTGAAACCATGAGAGTCCCCATACTTCCAGAGGACCAATGTGCATGCAGTTTTGCCCTCCCCATCTAGGCACTTACCCTCCCAGATCAGAGATGAGACATGTTATTTAGAGAGTGGAAACATTTAGAGAGCTGAAGAGATATGAAAGTCTGGGCAGGGCAAACATCTGAACAGCCTCCACTTTGCTATGCAATGAAGGATGGAGCTTGCACCATCTGTCAAACTCCACCGTGAGGAGACAAGAAAGGGAAAAATTAGCACTCTCCAGATCACGCCATTTGGTGGGGATTGTTACTCCCAGGTAGAAAAAGCTCTGGGGAGCCTAAGAGATTTCCATCCCAGCCAGGCAGTCCTTAGTGCAAGCCTTGTTCAAGGGGGCTAAGATAGTTCTCTTTTGGTTGACCATGAGGTCAGAGAGGTCCGTGAAGTCTTGCAACATAGCCAGTGCTTTAGGCAGGAACAGCTCGGGATGGGAGAGGGTCAAAAGGAGGTCATCCACACAGGCATTCACCAGGTAGGACTGGCCTCTAATTTCAATACCTGTAACTTCCCTGGATCATATGAGTTTCTGGATTAGTGGCTCTAGGGCAATCAGAAAAAGTAGCGGGGAGAGAGGCCAGTCTTGGCGAGTGCCCCTGTGTAGTTGGAAGGGGGGGGATATCCTTATTTGTTAGTATCCTTGCCAGGGAAGAAGTGTATAGGGTGGAGACCCACTCCTGGAAGTATGTCCCCGAGCCGTAGAGCTTCAACACTTTGTGCAGGTAACCCCATTCTCATGAGTCAAAAGCTTTGGAAAAGTCATTAGCAAGGACTGCCATTGGTCTAGAAGAGAGTGTGGCCAGCCACTTAAGATTGAGGACAAGCCTTAAGTTGTCTGCCCCCGACTTCCCCTTGGTGAACCCTGCTTGGGAGGAATGGACAATAGATGAGATGACCAAGATCAATCGATTGGTGAGAATCTTGGCTGCTATTTTTGTATCAACTGACAAGAGCGAAGTGGGGGGTGAAGTTTACACAATCCAGGGGATCATTGGATTTTTTGTGGAGTAGAGTGATCAAGGCCTCTCTCATGGTAGGGAAAAGAGAGTTGCATATGTGAGACTCCTGTAGTGCCTTTAGGAAAGGAGATGAGATCTTGTCTAGTAGAAGCTGGTAACAGCTCAACAGTGTTGCCATCAGGCCCTTGAGCTCTTCCCTTGGCCATCTGCATGAGAGCCAAGTGGAGCTCTTCAGTTGTAAAGGGCTTCTCCAACTGTTCCAGGGAATTTTGGGAGAGCTGGAGCAATTGAGCAGAGGTGCAGAACACTTGAATTGCCGTAAAGAAACTCGCGGTGTCCACTGATGCCCATGACTGGTACAGTGACTGGTAAAATAGGCTCATGGTCTTATTGATACCTTTGGGATCTGAGACAGTGGAGCCTGCGGCATCCCTCAGCATGTGGATCCTAGAGGCAGCCTGTTGTTTTTGGATTTGGTAAGCTAAAAGCTTGCCACCTTATCTCCTCCCAGTATTTGTGCTTAGTTCTGACAGTTGCCACTCAGCTCATTCTCTGAAGTAAGGAGTTAATCTAGTACTTGAGGCCGGTGATGGAGACAACCAGAGAACTGTTTTTATAGGCTAGCGATGTGGCCTTGAATTGAGCTTCCAGATTACAGAGCTTGGCCTGAAGGCTATCTAGCTCTTCTCTCTGAGCCTTATTTTTAGCAGCTGAGTAGGCAATGATTCTACCTCTTAGAACTGCCTTAAAAGCTTCCCATACCATACACCCGGTCACCTTCCCATCTGGATTATTTAGAAAGTATGCTTTGGCTTCTTCCTTAATAAGTGCCTGGAATTCCTTGTCCTGTATCAGGATGGGGTTGCACCATCATCTAGTGCTTTCAGGACTCTGTCTAGCAAGGAGATAATTTAAGAGGATAGGAGCGTGGTCAGATATCATGATATTGTGGATCTTGGTGTCACTAATGCCACGGGCAGCCGGGCAATTGGCCAGCCAAACATCAATGCTGCTATGGGGGGTGTGCACTGGAGAGAAGAAAGTGTAGTCTCTGCCATCAGAATT
The DNA here is from genome assembly GCA_016271365.2 of Neoceratodus forsteri. Taxonomy (NCBI): domain Eukaryota; kingdom Metazoa; phylum Chordata; order Ceratodontiformes; family Ceratodontidae; genus Neoceratodus; species Neoceratodus forsteri. Next base: position 119,107,736 of record CM057456.1, read on the forward strand.
GTTCCTACACCATGGGTTAATAAGGCCCCACTCCTCAATTAACCCCTGTAGGAGCCGCCCTGGCCTTAGGGTGTGTTTGGGGGTGGGTTTAGTCTTGTCCAAGAATACATCTAATAAGAGGTAAAAGTCTCCTCCAAGTATAATTGGTAAGTTAGGATAATTTTGGGTGAAGGCCTGGCCAACCCCCATTAAGGCATCTACTGAGTCCATGTTTGGGCCATAGACATTCACAATCACAGTACAACCCCTCATATGCAAGAAGCAAGCAGCCACCCATCTGCCCTGTGTGTCAGCTTTGACCTCATCCACCATCTAAGGGCATGCTTTTTGCACCAATATAGCCCCCCTTTAGTTTTAGTGGAGGCAGTGCCTGCCAGAATCTTGTCCACCCACATCTTTTGAAGCCACATAACTGCTTTAGCCATAAGGTGGGTCTCCTGGATAAATGCTATATCTGCTCTAAGAGAACACAAATGTTGCAGTACTTTAGTCCACTTTCCCAGATGGTTTAGGCCCTTGACATTCCAGGAGATCCACCTCATGGTGCTAGGTCTGGTGGCAGATTTCCCTGATATCATATAATAAAACAAGGGCACCTACCTCCAGATGGCCCCCTGGGATGGGTGAGATGGGACTAGTATGATCTAATATGAGCTGGGTAGGTAGATGCTTTCCCACTCCTAAGGAGATGTACACATAAGGTCTGCAGCAAATGTCAGCGATGCAGTACAGTACAAGAGAACTAAATGTGGAATAAACTGAACAAGAGAAACACAACAGTAGTATGAGATACTGTGCCATAAACAACACTAGATGAACACTGAAACAACACAGTATTACTTAATAATAACTAGAAACTTGTGTAACCACAAGGATAAGGAGATACACACATTTAGGGATGTCCAGAAAGTCAAAAATCCAGCAGTGACCCATCCCTACCCAGGTCTGTACACACAATAGGATGATCCAAAGGGAACTGAATAAGAAGGAGGGGAGGAAGGGGGTGGGGGCAAGAAAGGAACAAGAGAACTGAGGAGGGGTTGGGGAGCGGAGTCCCACTGCGTGCCGTGGTGGAGAATGCCCTGCATTGAAGTAAATTGCCTTAGCAGGATTGGATATGTACTCTCAAACAGGGAAGTACTTGTGGTTATCCCAGCCAGCCAGCAGAATATAGTACCTTAACGTATTGGAGCCCAAGTGGTACTTGCCCCTTTGGGATCAGTATGGAGCAATATAAACACACTCTGGCCCCTTGACAGGATAGCAGGGAGAGGACCTACCCTTGCATATTTCTACCCACCATGATATGGAGGGGGGGGATAGGGGGCCTAAGTTGGTCACCAGGGACAGTCGCGGCAGGGGTGAGATCAGGAATACATTATGTAATAGCTGAAAGGAGAACCTGCCCCATGCTCCCATTTCTACCACCCTTGGGGGAGGGGAATTTGTATCTCCATATCATGGCCAGGAGAGGTAGCCCTTATGCCATGGTGGCCAGAAGTTGGGGAGGGCTCCCATATCCATACATTCATATATCACCAGAACTATCAAAAAACCCAGAGGTAAATGGAAATACTAAACACTGTATAGTCCAGTTCATGTCATTCATCTGGCCCCGCAGGGGTGATGCTGGAAGGAGAAGAATCCTGAGATGCTCATTGTGGAAGGCACTTTGCTACAGCTGCTGCAAATGATATATGTCCAGATTTGACAGGTAGGGTCACTCGCTCCTCCTCTCCTGCCACTGCCTCTGATTCGGCCGCCCAGTCTAACAGGACCATTGTATCCATATCCTCAGGATTCATGTCCCTACAGTGGCTCATCCTCTTCAGAAGCAGCATTGCCTTTGAGCAGCTTGGCCAGGGGGGGAGGTAGTTGTCTGGTGTTCAAGTTATTCAAGTTGTCTCATATTGTTCTGGGCCCCCTGTTTGTGCACATGTGGTCAAGAGGCTGGTAGCAGCTGAGGTACTGATGCAGGTGCCTTAAGCTGTGCTGGAGGAAGTGGGTCAGTGGCAGTGGAGCAGTCTGAAAAATTGAGCCAGTCTTTCGGGCTTGATGGGCACAGTTGTTTACTATACGTTCCTTCCAGAAAATAGCTCCCCTTATATCTGCCTCCCTTAGCTTTGGTTCCTCCTCCCTTGCTCATGTCCTCCTGAGACCCACAGCCTTCTGGGGGATGTAGTCTTCTGAAGAATGTTAGGCCAGTACTTGACTAGCCAGTCCTAGACCTCCTGAAGATATTGGGCAAGTGTCTCCCTGCCATCTTTAGCCACATATAGGGAGCTAAGGCATTTAAAATTGTATTTGAAACCGTGCTACAACAAAATTTTCTTAATGGGTAAAAATGCTTTGTACCTAAAGGCTACCTCCTGGGAGTAATCCCAGAAGAAGGAAATCTTGGAGCCTATCCAAGTAATGTCCCCCAGATCTCTGGCCACTTTTAGGATTTGCTCCTTAATAGTATATCTCAAGATGTAGGTTATGAAGGGGAGATGTGTGGGGTCTGCTCTTGAGAAAGAGCCTGTGGGCCCATTCCACCTCTATAGGGCCTGTCAATGCTCTCTTAACTTCTTGGGCAGTCGATCATTGAGGAACTTCTCCATGTTTGGGCCCTCCACACCCTCAGGGACACCGAGAATCCAGATGTTATTCTGGTGTCCCCGGTTCTCCTGATCCTTGGCTGTCCCCCGCAGCCTCACCAGCTTCTGCTTGTGGTCTTGGAGGCGCCTCCATACTTGGTTGCGCTGACCATCCATATCCTCCATACGTTGCTCCAGTGCATTCAACCTATCTTGCAGATCCCAAACAGTGGTAACATTCCCGGAGAGGGCAGCCCTAATTCTGTTGACGTGGCTCAGCAGGACCTGCAGCTTTTTTGTTATTTGGGCTAGAGAATCCCCGACTTGTACCTGCTGGAATGGTCTGTCCAGGATGGGACCAGAGGTGGCTATGGGCTGCAAAGAGGGTGATTCAGCCATTGCTCTACCAGTAGAATTCTTGATTGAAAAGACAGCATTGGATGTAGATCAAGGTGATTTACTAGGAGAAGTCATCGCCTTGCCTGTAGATTAGTCCGGTACCCCATAGGCCTGAGTGCGAGGGAGGGTGTCAGAGGTTGGAGACTGCGCATCCTATTGCTGATGGTGCTCACAACAAGGAAAACTGGTGGGTCATGGTAAGAAAGGCTGCTCCAGATGAAAAGAAATGGCTAAGGCAATCTGGGGGAAGATACTTATCACTGCCCCATCCTAGGAGCAAAAGAAAATGCTCAGATCACATTGGATGCCCACGGATTGTGCCCAGTGCAGAATGGAGTTAAGGAGTTAAGCTGCCATCTTGCCTTCATGCCTGTCACAACCACAGTATGTATGTATGTATGTATGTATGTATGTATGTATGTGTATATATATATATATATATATATATATATATAAAAATAGTGGAAACATGATTGTGACACTTGAGATTAGGGCACCCCAATGTCATTGATATGCTTCTAGGGGGTGTGGGGTGGTGGGTGCTGAGAGGGAGGGAGGGTGGGGGCATATGCATAATTTTAAACCCCTATAAATACAGAGGTCAAAGCTGAACATGGCATTCTCTGCCATGACTAAGATAGCCAGCTCTCTACTGTGCATGTGCAAATAGTTGTGCATGTACAATACAGTATGGCTGCCATTTTGGACATGGTGGAGTGTGCTGTGTACTGCCATGACTGCTGACAAAGAAAAGTAGTCTAGTTCGACTGCCTATGAAAACTGCAAGCGGAGTGCTACACAGATGCAGAGATGACTGTGTTGCAACTCCAATATGTGCAGCTGGAAGGAATGTGCTGAGTCCTTTTCTGAAAGCAAGCAGTCTGTACGGCTTCTCCCACTGCAGCCCTAAAAAGGGCATCCAAAATGTTTCCTGATTGACACCAAAAAGAGGAGAACAAGTCCATTGCTTTTAAGAAATAGGATCAACTGGGGTGTATTAACTATGCTTTATTTATGTTGTAAAGACCACAATGCTATACTTTCAAGGCTCAAAACACATGTAAGCAGAGTAGTAGTAGTTTTATTGATATTGGTGCCCTTCCCTGGAGGCTTAAGATGCCTTACAATATAGTACAGGATTTTAGGCATTCATTAAAGCAGATAATTCATAGTTAAAAAAAGCAAACAAATAAGTACCAATAAAATCTCAGCTGGGACATTAACAGAGTTTTCGGCATTCATTAAATGTCTGTTTAAAAGATGCATCTTCAGATCCCTCTTGAAGACCTCCACCAAGGGATCCTCTTTAAGGGGGCTTGGGAGTGAATTCTAGATTACCGGGCAAACCACCTGAAAGACTCAGTATCTGGAGGTTTTCATTCTATCCCTTTTCCCAGAAAAGATGCTCACCTGAGTGGAACAGAGAGGGCAAGATGATGAGTCAGGGTGCAAGAGTTCCAACATGTAACCAGGACACAGCAAGTGTAGGGCCTTATAAGTCAGAAAATCAAGTTTGAAGGAAATATGCCACTTTACCAGCAGTGAGTGCAGATCTTGCAGCACTGAGGAGGCATGACACAACCTCAGGAGGTTGGTCAACATTCTGACCATTACACTGTGCATGAGCTGCAGGCACTATAATGTATCCCCACTGATCCCAAGGTACAGAATGTTACCGTACTCGAGCTAAGACATCATGAATGAATTCACCATGGTAACACATAATAACATAGCTCCTTAGCTAAATTGTTTATTGATCATTGAATGAAGGAACATGCTGGAACATCGATTTTACTTGTTGTTTACTACAGTGTAAGAATACATCAATTCCATGAACTCCAAGCACTACATCATGGGTAAAAAACTGATCAACGGTCTCAAGACACATTTTAGTGCCTTAGTTCATAGCTTTTTACAGCATGTTTCCAGGCAAGTTTTGTTTATTAAAGCATTAACCTAAAACAAATTTATCCCTTTCTTGGTAGAATTTGAAACATAAGCTTTGTTAGTTTATAATTCGGCTCAGGGCAGCTCAGTTATATACAGTAGGTACTGAAGTGACAGAGCTCCATGATTTACAAAGATTCCTGTCAGGGCTGCTATCAAAAAAGGACTCAGTGCATTCCTTCTCACTGAACAACATGTTGGAGTTGCAACACAGTCACCTCTTTGTCAGTGAAGCACTCTGCTCTCTGTCTACATTAGCAGTCACGCTGCACTATTTTTTACTCTGTCCACAGTTATTGTTGAACATGGCACACTCTGCTGTGTCCAAGATGGCCACTACACTGTACTGCATGTGTGCTAGTAGTTGTGGATACACAGTAGAATGAGGTGGCCATCTTGGCAATGGCTGAGTTTGTCCTGTTCCGCCATAACCACCTATTTTTTATTTTTTAAATTATAGATATCCCCCAGAAACATAAAAGTGCCACTGGGGGTGCCCAATCCCTCAGTGGCGAGATCAAGACTCCTCTATTTTTTTATATTCCCCCACCTGACCCTCCCTCTCGGTGCCCTCCCCCCAGAAACATGACAGTGACTCTGGGTGGGGCCCAGTCTCTCAGTGTCACAATCTGGAATCCTTGTTTTTTTTTCTCCTGTAAAAAGAAAAACATTCATTGATGTCTTTTGCAGCCATTCCTGTCCCCCAACCTGACCTTCCCATGCAGCACCCACCACCACACCCCTCCCAAACCCTTACTTATCCATCTGCGATCCAACACTGTAATCCACTCTGGACTGCAGACAAATCTTCACTCTTCAAAGCCAAACCCCAAACTGAAGAAACAGGTACAGTATGCAATTCAATGTATTTCAATGTTGTTTTGATCTTACTGGCATAACTTGTCCATATTTGCATATTTTTGGACCAAATGTTAAACATGTCTTCTTTGGGACCCAGCTTCATGAACAATTGCATTGACATTAGGTAAATATGTTCCAAAGGGTAATTGTGTGGTCCTTGTGCAAAATCACCTTTCGAGCAGGAGTTGAACATTTTCCCTGCCCTTGTTCATAAGGTGGGGTCATAAGAAGGCTATGTTGAAAATTTGGTGTAAAAATATTAAAAAAAGATAACAAAGTTATGAGCCTATGTTGAATTTTGTGAACACAGGCTCGTAACGTAACTTCGGTAATTTTCAATATTTTTATCCCAAATTTAAAGCATAGCTATATCTTTACAGCACCTCATGAATGTAACAACTGCCGTTTTTTAAATTCTGTCCAAAATGTTTTCTTAACACCCCACAAGGTGATTTTGTGGTCCCTATGCAAAATCACCTTTCGAGCAAGAGCTGAAAATTTCCTCTGCCCTTGTTCATGAGGTGGGGTCATAAAAAGGCTATGTTCTAAGTCTGGTGTAAAAATATTAATATAAAAGTTATGAGGCTATGTTGAATTTTGCAAATGCAGGCTCATAAGTTTGATAATATTCAATATTTTGACTCCACATTTTTAACATCACCATTTCTATACAGTACCTCATGAATGTGAGAGCTGTCGTTTTTCAACTCCTGCACAAAATGTGTTTTTACATCCTGAAAGTTGATTTTGCAGTCCCTGCATGAAAACACCTTTCTGGCATGGGTTCAACATTTGCTCTGACCTTCTTCATGAGGGAGACTCATAACAGAGCTACCTTGAAAATGTGGGTAAAAATATTACAAAACAACAAATTTATGAGCCTACATTACATTTTGCTAATGCAGGCTCATAACTTTGATAATTTTCAATATTTTTACCCCAAATTCCTCAGCTGCAGACCCATCGGCTCTGGCCAAAGCTTGTTTTTTACAGCATCAGATTAGTGGGAAGTACACCTTAGGAAACATTGCTAGTCAGAATTATAAGCTGTATAAGCAAAATTCATGCCAGCCGTGCATTTTCCAGTCTTGCAATTGGACAAGCACTTCAAGGTACAAAGGCACAGAGGTGGTGGAGAAGAGTGGAAGGTACTGGGAGGAGTTTGGGTTTTCTGAAGATGTGATAGGTGGAAGAAGAGCAAGCCCAAAAAGTTCTCTCATAGCTCAGATTGATTGCAATATATTCATATGACTTTGGCAAGTAAACATAAAAAGCATGCACAAAGAACCTTAATGAAAAAAAAAAAAATCTCTGCATTTTCCTTTTTCTGTTATAAATCTTAAATATTTTCTCTAATGTTTACTTGAAGAATGCTATGCATAATAACTGGGAATGCTGGTTGGGACTTGATAAACAGACAAATAACCTACCCTCATAAGGACAAAAGAAGGTTTACCCATAGTTCTATGGAAGTCATGGATGGAAATTGTTTTGTCTGAGTGTTTTTTTTTCAGAATGCTTAGTCTAGCCATCTCTTTAGCATCAACAATGAAAAAGAAATGAAAAAACAATCAGCAGACTTGTAAAAAAAAGTCACAAACAAATTATATTGCAAAATGAATCAAAAAAAGGATTCCTTGTTTTTGACAATACTATACAAAAGTACTAAGAATACAATCAAAAATATTTTTGGACTCCATCCCAAGCAATATATAAATAAAAATATGTGAACATACCTAGTCTGCTTTTGCAATCAAATACACTAGTTCAGTAAATACTATTGAAAACTCCCACATACCCACACAACAGTTTGTAATAGGACTGAGGTAAAGACAACTGTAGATATTAGTCCCTAGTCTCTACTAATTAAAGATAATCTTTTATGAATAAATATATATATGCTTTGTAGAAAGGATGTATAATTATTGCAAACTGTGGAAATCATGAAAGCAGGATGAAGTACAGTGGTAGAGCTGGATAAGTGGGTGTAGAAGTAGGTTTAACATATTTTTTATGTGTGCTTCCAACTTGCCTTTCAAGGAATTGTGGACCAGTGTATTTGATGTCCTCAGAAAAACAGGATACATCATTTTATAGATGCCCACTGTAATTGGAAGGCAACTAGGCAAAAGTTCTTCCAGCTACTGTGCCTACCAACAGAACAAGACAGGTACCAGGAGTGGTATCCAATGGTAAAAAACATCTGTAGAGATGCTGGAGGCCATAGTTTGGGGACAGCACCAATATGAGAATTTTTTTTTTCATTGTGTAGAAATTTTGTTTTACTGCAGTACTGTGCTATTGGTACATTGCTTTCATTTTTTTTTTAACAAAAAATGCATAGTATACATATCTTTTTTGTACAATGATATACTCCCCACAATGTCTCTCCAATGTATTTGTAATCTAGCATCTGTATACCATTTAGATGTCTAGGCATCAAACTGAATTAAAAACAATTATTGGGTGTAGTGTACAGTGAAAGAACATTATGTTGGTCAATTTGTATAGAACACATTCAGGAGAGAGCTATAGATGTTAGCTTTCCAGCCAGGACAGTGAGAAAATGCTTAGACATAAAGAAAGTGCTTATTTTTTATTACAAAAGAATGTGTACATAAATGGATTTCAGAGCTATAACAAAGTCTGGCCAGAGCCGATGGGGCTGCAGGAGAGGAATCTGGGTTAAAAATACTGAAAGTTATTTTTTTAAACATTTTTACACTAATTTTCAATACACATTGTGGGCAGGAGTTGAAAAATGTAAGCTGTCACATTCCTGGGCATGTTGAAAATTTGTGGCAAAAATGTTGAATATTACCAAAGTTATGAGCCTGCATTTGTAAACTTCAACATAGCTTCATAACTTAACAGGTGAACATATTAGAATCATAGAACAAAAGAATGTGCAAAGTATAATACCATCCCATATTACATTTATTCAAGGCCAGGAAATGCAGCTAGTCTTTGTCTGGAATTGAAAAAGTTTCACTTAGTGCACGGGGATGAAATTTGGATACAGCTTCACTTAACCAAGCCCTAAATATCATGATATCAGAGCAGAAAGGGGGCTAGGGTGCACTCAGATGGAAGTGAGGATAAGGTCAAGAAAATTTATTGTGGTATTGTACTCTATAAAGACCCTGCCAAAAAAATGCAACACATATGTCAAGCAGAGAAACACCATCTTGGCACAGATAGTGAATTCTTTGGTGCGGTGTTATGCTGCAGCAAGATAAACTGTGTTGGCATTCATTTTTGAGTGGGGGGATTGTGAAAAATATTAGATGGTTTTCAATTCCGCCTCAGCTTTATTTCTTCCTGATGACAAAACTGCTGCTTTAAGAAAATCGGCTCCGTAGACCATTTTGATCCATCATATTTTTAATAACCCCAACATTTTACACCCTGTGGGTCGCTGTCCCACATAGGAAAACTGACCTTTTCACTCCTCTCTGAGTACATACCAAGCCCCCTTTTTGTGTTGACAACCCCCCTCCCCGTCTGACACTTGCTTAGTGGTAGTGAATTTATGTAGCATTTTTTAATTCTGCATATCTATGCCGTCACATAAAATGCCTACTGACATCCTTTGTAAGCTTCCCTCTATCAGTTTCTTCATATTTCCTCCAGTGTTTACATTTACTGCAGCAGAAAAGAGAATGTGTTCAGTATTAAAATTAAAAAAATTGTTTGCTGGTGGGCTTCCTGTTTAGACATTACTGTTAAGGAGAAGTTGCATTTTCAAAACAGGAATACCAGGAAGGATCTAACAGATAATAGTCACATTGATGTTTACTAGTAGTTGTTACTGTCTTCTCCCTATAGAACAGTGGGATGAGAAGGGACATGATCTCTGTCTTCCCATTCTCAGGTGTATTGACAGGATTGAACACACAGTGAAGCCCACCAGGATGAAGTGCAGCACTGCAGAATTCTGCATTAGAGTTATTACAGTAAACAATGTAGTTTCAATGGAAGTTAATCCCTTTTGTCATGCATTAAACCTGTGACACTGCATTTCATCCTGGCAGGCTTCAATGTATGGATATGTTCTCCAGCAGGACACAGGGACATGCTCTGAAGTCACAGATGGCAAATTTAGTGGTAACATTAGGAATCTTATTTTGTCCCAGAAGATGGTGGCCTTCTAAAATGATCTGCCAATAGAGACTGTAGACATGAAGACAGTAGAGCAGTCCCCAGTGTTGCACATCCCTTAACTTTCACCTGCACTGAAACCATCAGTTTGAGAACCCTGCACTGTCCTTGCCCATGCTGTACCTACCCATGTGGATAAACAGAGGGCTTCAGCTTCTAGTGCTGTCAGTCTGCCACCTTTCATCAGCACTATATCTATCACAGAGTGGAAACCCTGGACTGTCTGTTCTACACTGCATCTGCCCCTGTGGATTTATAGAGAGCTTCAGTCTCCAGTGGTGCCAGTCCCTTACTGTTCACCAGTCACACACAGTATCTGTCACTGTAGATAAACACAAGGCTTTAATCCACCATTGTGGCAGTCCCTCACCATTCACCAGGACTAAATGCAGACAGTGTGGAAACCAAACACTGTCCATCATCTCCCTGCAACTGTCTTTGTGGATTAGTCAGTTCCTCACCTGCTACCAGAACTAAATCCATCACAATGTGGCTAAGTTTGCACTGCCCCATATGGTACCTGTGGATAAACTGAGGGCTTTATCCAATTTTTACCAGCACTAAATTCATCACAGTGGGTGAGTGGGTGGGGTGAAGCCTGCACTTTACCTATCCCTGTGGATAAACCAAGAGCTTTAGTTTACTGTTCAGTGCTGCTCAAGTTGTACCTTTTATACACCCAAGTGGAAAAGTCAGCATTGAATCTGATTCTGTGGATAAACAGAGTTGTTGTAAGCCTTCACCTTTCATTAGCACCAGTTAGCAAATATACATAGGCTGAATACAAAAAAACAGAAAAAACAGAAGAAAATGGTCTCGGATCTCAATGGACTATCTGTAACTTGACACTGTAGTCTGTCTGACTGCTTCAATTCTTCAATAAGGGAAATTCTAGTATGCTTGGAGATGATGACTAAACCCCTAGGCTGCTGATTGATTGAGCTGGACAGATGTTCAGTTTGCAACTCTGCATGGGTTAAATTGAGGGGCTACAAAGAGCAGCAAATAGTAAAAATCAGAGGTGGAGTGTACTATTTTGCAGTTGTGGATTGATACTTCCAAAAGTCCAAAAAGGAAGTTCCACGATAAGCCATGTTTAGAGCTAATGCAAGAGGGGTGCAGGCTCCTCTTACCTGCAGCCCTAAAAAAGGGAAGCCTTAGAATGTTGAGAGGGGCAGTTGGATTTCAAAACTATGAATTTCATTGTGGCTTATGCTGCTGCAGAAATTATTGTAATTGGTGTTGAGCCCCTGGACAGGTCAGTGACCACTCAGTGACAAGCTATTAGCATATGCAAATTAGTTTTAGGTATAAAAGTAGCTGCATGGCCAGCGTGCAGTGAGTCCAAGCAGGGAGAGCGACCAAGGAGGGATTCAAGCCAAGTGGCTGTCTGGTCAGAAGAGGCCTACTGCAGTGTTAGAGCCTGAAGTGGACAGCCTTATTTAATTAAAGTGTAGAATTATGGGATCACCTGTATCCCAGTGTAGGGACAGATAGGGTAGTGAGTGAGAACAGGAAGAGGCTAGAAAGCATGCTGCTTCAAGTGCCGATGGTCCTGTTGTACAAAGTTTTCCTCACAGAAAAAAGATGCAATCTGAAGAATTCAATGCTTCTCCAGATTCCAGCAAGAACACTACTTGCTCTTGAGGGCCCTCACAAGAATTCTTCAGCATTTCCATAAAAGAATTTCTTCAGGAAATCCAAAGGAGTGTGGCACTGTAAAAAACATATTGCTACAATTTGGGGACTATTTTAAAAGTCAATTGACTTTGAAGTAACAGATAATTTACTTCAGTCCTTATGCATTTTTTGAACAGCTCAATGACTTGGGGGGTGGGGGCTTTTAGTGTGCCAGTTTGCAATATGTTTTATGCCAGTCATTCCTGAATGCTTAAAGTGAATTTATGTGTAGAAATGTTAAATGTTGTTTAACTGTGTAGAGTACAGAGTGAATAAGCAAAGCAACTGTATGATAGGTACCAGGGTAGGTATCTGGTGTAATAGGTCAGTGGACTGACTATGGTGGGATAAGGTCTAGTAGTCACAGCTCACCCTTAAGGCTACAGTGTGAACAAGCTCACGGATTAAGGCAAGAGAGAGGGTGCTTATCCTGGGACTAGCTTGTGTGTTCTGGAGGGCTGGTGGGTGGTGAGTGGCTGCAGTCTCCAGAAAAAAGTGTTAGTGAGGTGGTGTTGCCCTTCCGGGAAAGCAGAGAACAAAAGAAAGTGTATTAACAAACTGCTGATTTCCTGTTTATTTGTTTACAATTGATGCAAAAGGTGTGTTGTGTCATTCGCAACTGTTCTAGCTACTATTTTCACCTTTTCTGTAAAATCTGACCTTCTTTTTCATCGATCCAAGTTTCAGAGTCCTTGCTTACAGAGCCAGTGTCACACATTCCTACACATCTCTAAGTCAGTCCAGTGCGGCATCCCCTACCCTTGGCAGCACTCAGCTGCACAAGTTGGGGAGGAAAAGTACGGTATTCAGGTTGTACCCAACTGGAGAGGAGTTGTCAGGGGAATGGGATAAAGAATCCTTGATGACACCCACTGCTGTGTATAATGGTTCCAGCTGTGGCCAGAGGTTAACGCAGTAGAGGTCCCCTGTCATCACAGTACATGCCCACTGATTGACAGCTCAGGGAGTGAGCTGTCAATCAATGGGCATGAAATGTATACAGTATGCACTCCATTGATAGCTCAGTCAGCAGCCAGCTATGGTGGAGAGAGCAGTGCTGTGCCAGTCGCTGGCTCAGTTTCAGGATGGAGTGAGGTGATGGGGCATTACGTGCCAAGGTGGAAGGGTGATGGGTCCGCTGGACACCAGGAACAAGTCTATTTTCACTGTACAGGGGATTGGGGATGGGAGGGATCTGCAAGACACCAGGAAAATGTTGTTTACCTATATAGGGAATTGGGATGTGGGGAAGAGGTTACACTGGACACCAGGGAATATTCTATCACAGTCGGGTAGGTGATTGGGTGGGGGGAGGGACCACTAGCCACTAGGGTTGATTTTTTGTCATATTTCATTTTCATCAGAATTGCAATCAATGAGGGAGGGGACACTATACCACCAGTGCATATGAATAGCTGCTATTGGTCTGGTGAGTGGCGATCACAAGGTGGGGAAAGAACCACTACCACTGGGGAATATTGTACCTGATACTTTTTACTATAGGGACATGATCAGTGATCAGAGAGGAGTGAAGGAACCACTACCACCAGGCAATACTGTACCTTTCTTTTTCTGGGGATGGTGATTGGTGATCAGGGACAGGAAGGGACAGCTAGACCACCAGGGAAGGTTGCCATGATATTTGTTTCTGGGATCAGGCTGGCAATCAGTGTGGAGGGGCGAGGCCTCTAGGCAAACACTTATGCTTGTATCTCAGGCTGTGATTGGTGATCGCACAGAGGGGAGACCACTACCACAAGTGAATACTTATGTTTTTTACAACTGTACAGACAGCAATCAGCAATCAGGCATGGGGAGGGACCACTGGACCACCAGGTTATTCTTCTTTATTTCTGACCTACAGGGTGATTGATGATCAGAACAGAGGAGGGATGACTAGACCACCACGTACATCTTTATTTCGGACCAGCCAAGCAATTGGCAATAGGGAAATGGGAGGGACCACTGGACCACCATAGAAAACTTAGTTTTATTATAAAAGGGAGGGCACTTGGGGAGGGGGGCCACTAGATACCATGGACTGCAGCTGCATGTCAGTTGAAGGCTGATATGGTGCACTAAGTCACCCACAGCCTATGCAAATTAGCCCATAATGAGCATGCAAATGTCCACCTTGCACCTTGGAAGCCCAGTGGGCTCATTTAGCTGGTTAAGTGAATAGGAAATAGCACACGCATGCTATTGATTGTGGGGCCATTCTCATGGCTAGCTGTTGGAGCAGCACTAGTTGGGTTAGTGGTGGTTTTATTCGGTTAACACTGCCCTGTCCTGGCCTTGTTCACAGTTGGATAGCACAGTGCACTATTTGACTGTGAATAGCAAGATCCTACACCTGCACAACTGCAAAGCACAGTGCAAACTTTTGCCTGGTGCTTTGAGATTTTATGTGAATCCTGACCAAGGTCACTAATATTTGCTGAACAATTTCACCAGAATTAATACAGGTTGAAGTAAATTTCTCTTTTTACATATGAACACATGAAGAAGCCAGCAGAAGAAGATAATTTGGTCTATCTGATAGACTCTATCAAGTCTGCTCATATTGCATGTCCATAGCTTGAGCTAATGTCCCTGACCTCCCTCCCCCACTCCTTACATCCTCCCTACCCATAATCCTTACTTTCCCCCTATGCCTATCCCAGCATCTCTTAAAGCTGTCCACTGTCTTCAACAAGACTCTTCTGGCAGTGCATTCCAAGTGTCTACCACACTCTCTGTGAAGAAGTGTTTCCTAACCTCCCTCCTAAATCTCTCACCCTCCAGCTTAAGTCTGTGCCCCCTAGTGTTGTGGTTGTCACTAAGCTTAAAATGACTCTTCATTTCAACCTTATTTATCCCTTTCAAGTACTTGAAGGTCCCAATCATGTTCCTTCTCTCTCTCTCCTGTCTTCCAGGGAGTACATGTTCAGTACCCTCAGCCTTTCCTTGTATGGGCTACCAGGCTGATCCACTATCATCTTTCTAGCCCTCCTTTGAGGAGCAGGGATGGAGGGGAACACAGATGTAGTGATAGAGAAGGACAGAGTGAGTATCTGCATCAGAGAAGGACAAGGCCCCAGGCTATCATCTTGGGATCCACTCCCAGGCTGGCTAACTTGTATATTAATCTTTTGTGTGGGACTGTGTCAAATGCCTTGCTAAAGTCTATGTAGGCCATGTCCACAGCCCCTCCCTGATCTATTACTTTGGTCACCCAGTCAAAGAAATCTATTAGATTTATCTGGCATGACCTTCCCGCTGTAAATCAATGCTGCCTTGGGTCCTTTTTGAGGTGTGGGCACCAGTACTGAACTCCATACTCTAGATGCGGCCTTAACAGTCACCTGTATAAGGGCAGTATAACCTCCTCTCTCCTACAACTGATCCCCACTAGATAAGCAACCCAGCATCTTGTTTGCCTTTGCTGCTGCTGTATTGCACTGTGTGGAGTGCTTCAGGTCACTAGTGATCATCACTCCCAGGGCCTTCTTCTTCTCTGATGCAGATACTCAGATTCCACCCATGTAGTACTCTGTCCTGGGATTCTTGGCTCCAATATGCATAAATTTGCATTTTTTGGCATTGAAGCCAAGCTGCCAGATCCTGTATCACCTTCCCAGATTTTCCAGATCTTGCTGTAAGTCCCGTATCCCTTCAGCTATGTCCACTCTCCTGCAGAGCTTTGTGTCATAGAAACATAGAAACATAGAATTTGATGGCAGATAAGAACCACTTGGCCCACCCAATCTGCCCATTTCCCTACTTAATGGATAAGTTGCAGATCCTAGTCAACCAGCAGTCTACTTCTTTCTACCCCAACCCCCTAGAATTGCCTTATGTCTGTCCCATGCATGCTTGAATTCAACCACTGTTTTTGACTCCACAACCTCCTCCGGAAGGTCGTTCCATGCATCCACAACCCTCTCTGTGAAAAAATACTTCCTTACATTACCTCTGAGCTGCTCCCCATCTTCAAATTGTGCCCCCTTGTTCTTGCGCACCTCTTTTTTGAAAGATGCTACCCTCTTGGACTTTGCTGATTCCCTTGAGGAACTTGAAAGTTTCTATCATGTCCCCCCCTCCCTCCTTTCCTCGAGGCTGTACATATTAAGCTCTTTTAGTCTCTCTTCATATGTCTTCTGCTGCAGACCCTGCACCATTTTAGTTGTCCTCCTCTGAACAGCTTCCATCCTGTCTATGTCCTTGCAGAAGCTGGGTCTCCAGAACTGCACACAGTACTCCAGATGGGGTCTCACCAGCTGTCTGTACAGATGGATAACAACTTCCTGTTTTCTACTGGTGATGTCTCTCCCTATGCACCTCAGTATCCCCCCAGCCCTCCTTACTGCTCTCTTACATTGCTTGCCCACCTTTAAGTCATCTGATATGACTACCCCAAGGTCCCTTTCCATTTTTGTTGTTGTTAGTATCTCACCCCCATTGTGTACTCTTCCCCTGTGTTTTTGTTTCCCAGGTGCATTACCTTGCACTTCTTAGCATTGAATCTAAGCTGCCATACATTTGACTATTCCCCTAACCTTGCCAAGTCCCTTCTTATCCTTTCCACCCCACCTTGTGGATCAACTCTGTTGTGGATATTTGTGTCATCTGCAAAGAGACATACTTTTTCTTCCAGTCCCTTTGCAATGTCGCTTATAAAGACATTGAATGCTGAACTCTGCGGTACCCCACTAGCAACCCCACTTTCTTCAGAGTGGACATAGAAACATAGAAGTTGACGGCAGATAAGGACCACAAGGCCCATCCAGTCTGCCCATTTCTTTTTCTACCTTATAAATGTGCCATCGGCCTTTGCTCTGTCAGTGGCCTATCTATTCATAGTCATTTGCATTGCTCCCTTATGCCTATCCCATGCCTGTTTGAAGCCCTACACTGTATTCATAGCCACCACTTCTTGTGGTAAGCCATTCCATGCATCCACCACCTTTCTGTAAAAAAATTTCCTCACATTCCCCTTAATCGGCCCCCTCTAATGCATGCTGTGTCCTCTTGTCCTGATATTTTTCTTATATTTAAAACTCCATTTACTATTACCCTCTGTGTCCTATTCTCCAGCAAATTCTTTACCCAGGCTATTATCTTGGGACCCACTCCCAGGCTGGCTAACTTGTATATTAATCTTTTGTGTGGGACTGTGTCAAATGCTTTGCTAAAGTCTATGTAGACCATGTCCACAGCCCCTCCCTGATCTATTATTGTGGTCACCCAGTCAAAGAAATCTATTAGATTCATCTGGCATGAGCTTTCCGCTGTAAATCCATGCTGCCTTGGGTCCTGTGCCCCTCCGGCCTCTAGGTACTCGACAATTCTTTCATTCAGAAGTGATTTCACCATTTTCCCTATCACTGAGGTTAAACTAACAGGTCTGTAGTTTCCTGCTTCTGCCCTGCTCCCACTTTTGTGAAGGGGAATCTCATCTGCCCTCCTCCCATCCTCAGGTACCACCCCATCATCCCATGATTTGTTAAAGAGGGTAGTCAGTGGTGTCACTAGTTCTACCTTAGTTTTTAAATTCTGGGATGAATCCGTCAGTCATCCACAGATAGGCACATTTGCCCTTAATACCATCCCCAATGTCATTGATGGGGACATTGAACAACACCTGCCCCAGTATAGAGCTTTCTGGGACCCACTGGTTACATCTCTGGTACCAGATAAGTCTCCCTCACAACCGCCATCTAAGTTCTGTCCCCCAACCAGTTTTCCACCCATCTGTCCATCTTTTCCCCTACCCAAGATCCACCAACTTCCTGATCAACCTTTTGTAGAGCACAGAGTCAAAGGCCTTTCTGAAATCAAGACAGAGGCTGTCTACTGCTTGGCCCATGTAACTACTGTCTTAGTGACATAGTCAAAGAAGTCAATCAGATTAATTTGACATGATCCCCCCCATGAAGCCATGCTGCCTCACGTCATGAAGACCATGCTCATCTAGATATTCCGCCAACCTTTCCTTTAGTATGGTCTCCATGAGATTGCCCACAATGGAGGTCAGACTGACTGGACTGTAATTCCCTGGAACATCCTTAGGATCACTTTTGTGGAGGGGCACTACATGTGCTGTTCTCCAGTCCTGCGGTACCATGCCTCACTTTAGTGAACTATTAAATAGGTCTGCCAGTGGCCGTGCCAGCTCCTCAGCCAGTTCCTTTAGTACCCTTGGATGTACTCTGTCTGGGCCTGGTGATTTGTCCACCTTCAGTGTCAGCAGACCCTCTCTCACTCTATCGTTCTCTATCACTACATCTGTGTTCCCTTCCCTCCCTGCTCCTCTTCTCCCTCCTGAAAGCACTGGTCCATCCTTCTCCTTGGTGAAGACGGAACAGAAGTATTCATTTAGTATCTCTGCTTTTCCCCCATTATCCTCCACCCACTCCACCCCTTCCTTAAGCATAAAAATAATTTACTTCTTGTCCCATTTCTCACATATGTAGTGAAAGAAAGCCTTCCCCCTTCTTAATTCCTTCAGCTATCTGCAGCTCCTTCTGTGCCTTTGCTCGACGGACTTCCGTACCTACCTCACTAGCCAACTTTAGGTGATTTTCCCTACCCACCTCTCTTTTGATCTTCCTGAATTTTCTATAGGCCAACCTCTTTTTCCTTACTGCCTGGGCAACCCAAGAACTGAACCAGCTGGGCGCTTTGGCCCTTGTCTTCTTACCCTTGAGCCTAATGCACTTATCTGTAGCAACCAGTACTCCTTCCTAATGATGGACCACCTTTTGTCAACCCTCATCTGGCTTTGATGCCCGCCAGATGGTGCCTTAGCACTTCACCCATTTTCCTAAAGTCTACCCTCCTGAAATCCAAGATTTTGGTCTTAGTTTGGATGCTTTCCTGCCCATATCCAACTGGAACCACACTGTGCAATAGTCACTTCCACCCAGTGGCTCCTGACCATTATTTCCATCCATGCTCCCCATTTGTGAGCACCAGATCAAGAATCGCCTTAGCTCTTTTTGGTTCGGTGACACCCTGAGTCAATAACCCACTCTGCAGTCCCTCCTGGATCACCTGACTTCTAGTACATTGTATATGGTATGGTCCAGTCCACTTTGGGCAGGTTGAAGTCCCCCACAATAACCAGCTCTCCTTTCTCCATAGCTTCCAATATTTATGAGCTAAGTTCCCTGTCCCACTCCTCATCCTGATTGGGTGGCCTGTAAACCACCCCCAACCTCACCTCTTTCCCTCAGTTGGACCTTAACTGAACCCATAATGCCTCCACCTCCCCTTCCTCTGACACCACCCTTGTGCAAGTTATTCCATCCCTGATATCAACTGCCACCCTTCCCCCTTCCCAACTACCCTGTCCCTCCTGTATAGTTTATATCTAGGGATAGCAAGGTCCCAGTCATGGTGTGATATTGCCCAAGTTTTGGTTACTGCAGCTATATCTACCCTCTTGTCTGCTAATATTGCCTGCAGGTCATCCATCTTGTTTCCAAGACTCCACACATTCAGAGACACCACCCTCCACCTAGAATCTGACTTTCCTTCTCTTCCCTCCATTCTTCTATTTCACATGTATTCCATCTGTGTGCACCCCCTCCACGTACACTTGTTATGTGTTCCTCACCCCTCCACCCTTTGCTAACTGTGTTTTTGCCCCTTCCATCTCCTTCCTCGAGACCTCTTTCATCACTGTTGGGAGGAGATTAACTGAACTCCTCCTCTCGAGTCTGTGAGCCTGCAAGCCTGCTGCTCCCCCTTCAGTAGTTTAAATTAAGTATAGTGGTTATGTATTCCCCCAGTTTGTCCCTTAGTACCATCAAACCCTCCCTACTGACGTGCAGCCTGTCTGGTGAAAAGAGTGCTTTGTTTGACTAGGTCTCCTCTCAGTTCCCAATACAGATAAACATCTCCTCCCCTGCACCATTTCTTCAGCCAGTCATTAAAATCTACTTTTCACCTTTTCCTGGCTGTGCTGGCCCTTGGTACTGGTATCACCTCTGAGAAGGTCAACAAACTTCCTTCCTCCCTGCAGATCTTCCCTAAATCTGCTACAAGGCGATGCCACAAAATATGTCACTACACTGTTCTGAACTCTCAGACATGATATTCCCACATGCATACAATGATGCTGCATCAGTTTGTCATGACTGCACTTTACAGAGATTAATGCATGGGGTGTTGTACATTATGAGTTTTTTTTACACAACCAAGGCATGTGATTCTTTTAACCACAAGTGTAAAGCAATAGTGGTTTGTGATGGTGTCACACACTGAGGGTGCGCAAAAAATGAATAATGTCAGTGCTCCATAGTTTATTATACAGAATTGCTAATTTTTTGATTTTTTTTGCCAGGAGACTAAAAAGTAGCTGGAAAGCACTGTGAAAGTTTGAAGACTTCATTTGCTTTGCCATTTACTGACTTTAATGATGAACATATAGCATGACTGTAGACATTTACACATTTTGTAAAAAGTTTCTTTGAGCCCCCAAAAAATACATTTGCAAATTGTTCTTCTTTATTCTGAAAATGTGGTGAGTACTCTGAAATATACACTGAAAAGTAAAGTATATCCACTAAGAAATATATATATTTATAGTAAGGTACCTCACAAACTTTGTGAAATTTGTTTTTTTTTATTTTATTTTTATTGATTTTAGTATACACAATACATCTTGATAACAGTAACAAAGTTATAATAACACAATAACACAAAACATACTGTTATTTTACTTGTTATCTTATTAATATAGTGTGTTAGGATCAAAACATATTTTTTTTTTTGGAGGGGAGTAAAATCTAATCATTACATATAAGGCCTCAGCAGCAAATTATATTTTCCTAGAATTTCAGATTAATTCATACATAATTACAATCATCTGCAAACCTACATGCTATCTATAACCTTATTATGAAACTGTGTGACAACTTGTCTCCACACAAAAAATACCAATAACAAAAACCTCTCAATTTATGACATTCAATCACTTCTTCTTTTATATTTTCTTTAAGATTATCTTCATTCTGGCAGTCCACTCAGCATTTCTTCCTCTGATAATTTTAGGGATTCCATTTCATTTTTTCTGTCCCATTCATACTGAGATCTGATAAATGCAGAAACTTGATCAGTTTCATAAAACACATGTTGTACCCCTTTATGTTTTGCTCTGAGTTTCACTGGTGCAACTAGTTGAAACTCAGCTCCCATTTCAAGGATTTACTGTCTGTAAGCAAGAAACCGACATTGTCTTTCCTGAGTAGAAAATGAATAGTCAGGGAAGACTGAAAATCAATTTGATTTATACTCGAGAGGTGCTTTGATCCTGGAAAGTATCATAATAAAATCGAGATCTGTTTCAAAATCCAGAGTTAACAAGATTGCTGATTTTTCTGAGAACTGGATCATTTGCCTGCTGTATTGATGTCTGTCCTGGCATATCTTTGGTGGAATGCGATATGCTCTTATTATAAAAGGGAGATTATCTTTGGGTAGTCTGAAAACATTAATAAACAAATCTTTAAGCATGTGTCTAGTTGTTTTATATTCCTGATCCGGAGTAGCTGGCAAACTAGTCAATATCAAATTTCTGTATCTCTGCAGATTTTCCAGTATTTTTATTTTTCGAGCCATAGCATAGTCGTCCTTGATTAAATTTGTAGTAGTTGCCTCCATTCCAGTGTTTTTATTCATTACTTTCTCAATTTCTTTTGTGTTCTGTTCCAAGTCCTTGGTAGCAACCTCAATCTTTTCCCTGTTTTTCTTGACGTCATTTTTTTAAGAAATCAACCTTCTCTGACAAGGCATTAAAATTCTAGTTGGACGTTTGTATCCATGTAAGCAATTTCTCAAGAATGTCTCAGATTGAATCAGTAGTGTATTTTCCACTTGTAGCCATTGTGTTTTCAGATTAACTTTGCTTTGAAGATGTTAGTATCAACCTAGGTGTGCCAGGTATTAACAATGATGTGCTCCTCTGAAAACAGGAGTCATTTTCGCTAACAGGGGAATTCTTATGGATAAGAAGCTATTCCATGGTGTTTAAAGTAAAGATAAGTCCATCTGATTTAATAGTGTCAGAAATGATATCCTTGGAATCGAGAGATACATTTTGTACATTTGAAGTGGTTGTTATCCATTTTCTAACCACAGGATGCTGTGGGTCAGTACTTGATGTCCCAGCTATGAGAGCAGAGCCTTCTTCTCCACCTCTCCTGCCACCTTCAGTGTCGGTATTTGATCTGAAATATTTCTTCGGTGGTTTGATTTTCAGGCATGCAAAATCGTTCGACAATGAAGAGGTAAGAACTTTCCTCTTGCTGTCAGCCATGAATTCAAACTGAAAGAATCATCCTGAATAGTTTTTTTTAAAGGTGTAAACAAACCGCCAGCATGGAGCTCTCCTGTAAAGCTGCTTGCTTCAGCAATGTTGACTCTGCCCCATGAAAATTGTTTAAAGGCTTCATATACTGAAAGTGGAATCTAAGTAGTATATAACTTTTACACAAGGAGCTCAATTTTCAAAAGCACTGCTAATGCCACAAGCCCCTGGTGTGCTGATTCTAAGGCGTACAGGGCTTGCAGAATTCTTCAGGTACCGACTGGGATTTTCACTCCTGTGTGCCAAATGTCACAAGTTAGACCACCTCCTCCCCTTCGGCACAAGCTGCAGTAAAGTGCGGAAATCATCACAACTGTGCCCAATGTACTAAAATTGAGTGCAGTTTCACCAAATGTGTTTGGCACAGCTGTGCCAAAAAGTGGGTGTGACACAGGGCTGGATTCAAGCTCTGTGTCACCCTTTGGAAATCAAGACCATAGTGTTTTGATAACATGGCTTAAAAGCACATGAGAAAAAAAGTGTGATATATATTGTACTTCAGTGGTTTGATTCACAGATATTCCATAATAGCCAGCTGGTTATTATTGCAGAAGTCACTTATTATGGCATTTAAAAGTGTTGTCATCCAAGTTATTAAATAAACTAATCAGCAAGTACAGTACGTTAATGTCATGCCAATAATGGACAATATAAATAGTATGCAATAGCAAACCAGTGCTTATACCTGTATATCAATGTGTCATTTAATATTTTATTTTCTAAACATCACAGACATGGACTCAGCTACAGTACAAGGACCCATGACACCAATTTGTCACCCTCAGCTACCAGTACTAGTTCATCCTGCAAAGAGCCATAACAGAATCCCTCAGGTATGAGACCTATATTTTGAAATAAAGTAGTACATGCTACTTGGTTTTCATTGTTTTTTTAACATAATGTACTGTCTTACTGATTCATAGCATATGAATGCAGGGCTACTGCTTCCGCAGCCACAGATACACTCTCATAGGATAACATGCCCCTTTGGGGTCTGAACTTTTGCAGCTGCAGAAAAAAACAGTATTTCTTCTCTGGTTCCCCACTGTTGCAAAATGAACTGACTCAGTGGAGCACCAGTCAGAATCATACATGCCAAGCATACCAGCTGTGTCTTCTGTGGCAGCTTCAGTTTCTTTTGCAGCATTAGGCCACACTCTCTTAAGTCCCTTTCCGGCATTTAAGCAGGCAGAAGCTACACACTGGGACTAGAGAAAGCATACCAATTTCTTCTGCAGCTCTTGAGCTGCCCATTCTCTTTGTTCTCAGCTGGAGGTGCAAACAGACCCCACGTACTGGATGAAAGCCAAGGACACATAGTAGCTCAAATGGAGGAAGGGGGTTTAAGGCAAAGGGTCAGCCACATTGTTACAAACAGTACTGCAGCACTTTTGCATCTGTTGGATAAACGGATAATGTAATGCACATTATAAGTAAACTGTTGCATGACTACTGTTTGCGGTACATGTTACATCTTTCAAACCATGCAAAGCATAGTAAAGAAACTTAGTGCAAATTTATGTGATGGGCAGCAGTGGGATCAACAAAATTCTACAGCTGGATTGTTTGGGAATTTTGTCTGTGGAAACACAAAAACAACGTGTAAAAAGTAGAAATAAAAATATAGCTTTCAAATAAGCTTATTTACTTATGCATAAACACAATACTGATAAGCTATATGTCTTATTCATGGTATAGACAACAACCATAAAAATAGAGAATTACATTTTAGGAGTTTATTCAGATTCAAGTTACAAGATTGAAAATATTTTTAACCTTATTACATAACTGATCCTCTGTGTAAATCCAAGTTATTCTTTTCAGTCAAATGAACCACAGTTCCACAATGCCAGCCTATGGGGCATATTACATAAGTAGCTAGAAAGGCTAGCAAATTAGTCTAGAGAGGAAGTAAGGTATATGTACTTTTAATTTCACAAAGACTGAAGTTAGTGTTCAAAAAGCTCATTGCTAGTGAAGGCAATATTAGTGAGCACTTTTGCCATTTGATTCTTGGGCATGGGCCTCCCACAGTGCTTTACCTCGAACCCTATAATCCTCTAGAGCATTTCTCTCCAATGAATGTCTTCGCCACAAGCAAAGTAGCTAACATTTTTTTTTAATCTGTACATTACATTAAACAGCAAATTTGTCAAGAGCCCAACTTGTTACAAGGTAGTGCTATTATTATTTTCAGGGGCAGGATTTAAAGCATGTGACTATTAACAGGACTTATGCTAAAGCTAAAAACATTACCTTCTGAAGCACCAGCAGCACCCAAATGTTTTCCTGGGCAGCTGGATAAATTATTAAATCATGCTGATTGACACCAAAATCACTCCTTAGCAAAGATGTAAAAAATATATGCTTTTTGCATTTTAAACAATCAAAAAGAAAACATGCCAATTATTTCCTAACCACTTACAGAGATACAGAATAGCAGTTCAACCTAATTCAGCAATGGTGCTGAATAATTTAAGAGGCAGGCAGCAGAATGTCTCATACCTGATGAGCAGCACAAAGCACAATTTTCAGAAAGAAAGATTGTCCATTATTCTGCTGTTCACCACGGTGACCTGGTTGATGTCCAAAGGGTCAGCATGCTTGGCACAAACAGTAGTGGCACTTGAATTCAGCAGGCTGTGCAGTGATCAGAGGGGGTTACTTGAAATAGAAAGACCACCATCTTGACTCTGGTAAGGAAAATCAGCTCCATCAGCCACTCAGACATGATACTTAATTAGAACTCACTACCACAGATGATTGTGTGTTGTCGGCAAGACCACAACAGAATCACTGTCTTAACTGTCCAGCCAATAGCATGATATAGGCACATCCTGATCCCACAGGCTAGTCTTCACATGTATTTGAGGAGAATCAAATGATCAGCATTTATAATATGTAGAGGTAAGGCTATTCTTGCTTGAAAATAAAAGCATGGAGCTTATTGGTCTATATAGGAGCAAAGTAATTAAAACAAATCAAAAAAGATACATTGTGAATAAGATCAGTGTGAATAGGACATATCATGTAGGACTCAAATGTTTATTGCTGAGCATTCAAACAAACCACACAACATGGAATCAATAAAAATGATTGTTAACACAAATATTATGTTCAACTTAATTGTTTCTTTTAACATATGATCAACAGAAAACCACAGGTAAACACATATAGTGTTCTGAATTGGATGTTAACAAAAGCTACCGCACATCAACATTCTATACTGTTAGAAATACAAAGTCATAAATACTTAGCAAATTCATATTTGTAATGTAACTTAAGATGTAGATCTATACTACATACTACAAACTTTAACATCACAGATATTCTCTGCCTGTCTCCTTTCAGTCTGGAGCTCGCAAGGAACCATTGATTGACAGACCCATGTGCCATGATAATTCTGTTGCCACTTTATATAAAGTTGAAAATATGGACAAACTCATTTTTAAACATTGATGATCATGGGAAAAGTAATCAATGTTGAGATATATGACAATAATAGTATTACTACTAAAATGTTTTAATCATAAAAGTTTTATGAACCAGGATTTACTTGATTGAGCTGAGGCTCATTTACAATGAGGTCCCACATATCAGGTTAATTTCATGTTCACAGTTCCATATTATCTCAAACAATAACAGATACACAATAGGTTTGCCATTTACAATATGGAGTTATGTACAAAAAAATTAGACATACAACATATTTGAGAATCTCTCACTTCACTGTTTAACCAAGCATTTATATATTTCCATCTATTTTTCCCTTTTAGTCTCCTCATAGTATAAGAGATATTATTCCATGCCATAGATTCTACATAAAAAACTGTACTTCTCCCTATCTCTAAGGCACACCTTGGAACAACAAGGTCCATGCCTATTGCAGATTTTAATGATTTTTCCCCTATAAATAAGGTTTATAGATATGTATTTTGGGAGTTGCCCTCTAAGCTCCTTTATGTATAAATACTAGTAGGTATTCCTGTCTTTGTTCTATCAGTCTCTACCAGCCAAGATTGTCATATAGCTAGCAATTGTGTGCCAAGCGAGGAGCTCCAAGAACAAACCTGGCACGTCTTCCGTGGCAGACATCAAGTCTTGCCTGGTTCCTCTTGGTGTGGCAGAATATAACATATCTCTATTGTGAAAAATCGGGATTATCACAGTTTAATACTCACTTCCTAGTTTCTTGAGGAAGGCACAATTTTTCCGATACAGGGCACCAAGCATTTGCCGACACCTTTTAATAGGTGGTCATTGTGTAATGCGCAATCTCAGATAGCTATCCAACCATAAGTGTCAATATGTATATGCCTGAACCTGTTTAATCTTGGTACCCCAGAGTAGTAACATTTATTTTAATTTCCTCAGTGCTTTTATTATTTTGAACAAAAATCATGGCTTGAGTTTTTTTTTTAATTTAAGAAAAAGTTACCATAATCAAAGAACATCTGCAATTCATTGAATGCTTGTTGTAGTTTATTTTGTATTTTCTGTGTAGAAATTACAGATGTATAGATGACTGCATCATCCACATTCAGATGTTATAGAATTGAGGGGTCTATGAAATGCAGTTCATTCACACAGATGTTAAACAACAAAGGACCTGTATTGAGCACTGAGGGACTCCAGAGGCAATAAATGCTGGTTTTGAGGAATAGTTTCCTAAACCAACAAGCTATTGCCTCCCTTTGAGGTAGGAGCCTAACCAATCGATTCCATTTTCTGCAATACCCATCAGAGTCAACCAGGACAGAAAGACATCAAGGACTAGACTGTCAAAAGCTCTGGAAAGGTCCACAAAAATGGCAGCTATTGATGTCATGCTGTACAGGGTGACCTGAATATCACTCACTACCTTTAAAAGGGCAGACAATGCTGTGATGCTGTCTGAAATCTGATTGAAAGTCGTTTAGTTTATTGAAGTTTCATAAAATGGTTTCATAAAACTGTCAATGTGATAACTGAGACTCATTTCATGTCCTCTCTACAGGGTCTTGCACACTCCCTCCATTCTACCCACCCACAAAAGCCCAGAGAAGCCCCATCCCTTCTGTAGGGCCCTGAAATCAGCTCCACTACTAGGAGGAGGAGCTGACTGACTGAATGAATGAGCACGTGTTTGTATAAGCATGTGCTCATTCATTCAGAATGAGAGTGCACATCAGTGGGGCTGCCAGCCATGGTGGTGAGTGGAGGGCTGTGCCGGTGGCCCCTTGGGGTCAGGGACAGGGTGGAGGCTGGGGAGGGAGAGGTGGCTTGGGGTTGGGGGGCACTACCTGATGGGGTGGAGGGGCAGGGGGTCCACTAGACACTAGGGATTAATTTGCTATCTTAAAAATTAAAAGTGCTGAATCTGAGCAGGGTGGGAGGGCCACTAGACAACAGGGAGTTTTTTTGATTATTAGGGCCAGTGATCGTTGGGGTGGGGGGTTCCACTAGACACCAGGGATTGCTTTTTTATTGTTGGGGTGGGTGATTGGCAGGGTGGGAGTCCACTAGATACCAGGGATTTTGGCCATGTGATTGGTGGGGTGGGAGGGGTTCCACTAGACCCCAGATATTCTTTTCTTAATTTTTTTATTTAATATTCTATTTTAGAATTTTCAAAATCACATACAAAAACAAAAATCACACACCAAAACATCAAAACAAGACAGAATAGTACAATAACGGGCAATATCATCTACAGTACATACAATACAAACATAAAGCCCCCTTCCCACCTACCTCCAACATGGCATCACTACCAGATCTAAACAGCTATGTACATAGACAGTGCCACCTTGTGGACCACAACACTATAAATTGTATAAAGTGTATTTCCCATCTATCCTTGTATTGTGGCTGTATGATTGTGGAGACTTGCCACCATTTTATAAACCTCAAATTTGACAGCATCTCTTGCAGCCATTCTGTATAAGATATGACATTGGAGTCTTTCTAATGATGGAACACTAGGGCATTGAGGGAGAGAGCAATCATGGACATATGGAATCTCCGTTGTGAGACTCCAGCCCAATAAAGTCACCAACTAGGCATATCTGAGGCATGAGCAAGTTTTAGAGACCCAAAGGAGATCTACCTTTGTCTAATGATCTCCCACAGTAAAGCAATAAGTGAGCAGTCCCAGAAGATATGAGACAAAGTGCCTCAGCCTGGTTACATCTCCCACAAGTTGAGGAAGGAAGCCTGCCATCCTGTGTAACTTTGCCAGAGTCAGGTACATGTTCTGGAGAATAGAGAACTGCACAATTTGCAGCCTATCTTGTGTGATATGAGAGTGGTAGGATGTCCAGACTTTCTCCCAGTTAATAGTCCTGTGGGAAACATGTCTGCCTAATAGGATGATTTCCCATCTATTAGGGGAGGCCAACCTGTAGAGGCCTGAATATATATAGGAGACTGAATGTGGCTGTTGGCCTAGAATGATCAAAGGCTGGAAAATCTTAGTCTTCCCTCTATCATCTCCTAAAAACAGCAGGTGGTGGACTTGGAAAAGCTTAAAAAATCCTCCAGGCCCTGCTGGAAATTTGTGCATATTTTCTCCCACAGAGAGATATGACTCCCCAGTTGCCACATCTCTAGGACATGCTCCCTGGAGTGATGGAAGCCAGGTTGCTGAAAAAGAGTTACCCCCTATGCGAAAGTTGAGATTCTTCAGGATCGGTTGCTCAGGATCACTAGTATGGTTGTATTTTAAGAATGCACATAATTGAGAATGCACTTTCACTGATGAGGCAACTGGGGATCCAAGCCAGTCCCTGGCTAAATACTTCATTTGAACATGTAACATGGCATCCTGAGAGATACCCCTAGAGTCCAGTTGTTCCTTTTCTATTGAAAGCCATGATGGAATATATGGAAATGTGTGCAGAGTCCTTCTCTTGTCGCAGCCATTGCTGATATTTACTTGCATGACTGGCCCAATAGTATAGCCTAAAATGTGAGAGTCTCGACTTTCCCTTCTCTTTTGAGGCAGCTAGTTTATAATAAGCATGCCTTCAGGGCTTGTTGCACCAGAGAAAGTCTGCCATCATCTCATGCAGCTTTCTTAACCAGGTAAGCGGCATCCAAAGGTTTAACATGCTGAGGGGGTAAAATAAACTGGGCAGCATGTTCATCTTCACCAAGCTTATCCTCCCCCATAAAGAGCAGAGTAAATCCTTCCAATGAGCTAACTCTTGTTGTACTGTGAGCTGTAGGGAGTCTAAGCTAAGTTGGTTTATTTTGGTGTCACTTCTAGCCAACATGATCCCTAGGTACTTGAGGCTCTTATGA
Source organism: Neoceratodus forsteri (assembly GCA_016271365.2). Classification (NCBI taxonomy): domain Eukaryota; kingdom Metazoa; phylum Chordata; order Ceratodontiformes; family Ceratodontidae; genus Neoceratodus; species Neoceratodus forsteri. The sequence goes on from CM057456.1 coordinate 119,137,001, forward strand.
GACCACTGTAACCTTATGTGACTTATTACACTGCTGTGGGTTCTATTATTTAGAGGAACACCTGAGTTTTATCCAAGTTTATCTTGTAATTTGAAGCTCTGCTGTATTCGGAGATAGTTTCTAGAGCAGCCTGAATTGAAAGGTGGGTTGGGTCAAATATAATAGGATATTGTCCACATAGGCCAAAACCTTAAACCCATTGGATCCGATATTGACACCATGGACACTGGGTTGCCCTGAGCTTACATAGAAGAGGTTCTAGATATAAGTTAAATAAAAGAGGTGAAAAGGGGCATCCCTAGTGTGTCCTAGATTGCAAGGGAAAATAGAGGAAAATACTCCATTACAGCATATTTTAGCACATGGACTTGTGTACATCTTGTGAATCCATTGGATATACTGGGAAGGAAACCAAACTTATGTATACCACAAGCATGAAACCCCAGTCAACCCTATCAAAGGCTTTCTCTGCATCCAGGGACACCAGCACTGCAGGGAGGGCGAGTCCTGGATGTGGAGAAAATATGGGCAAGTTTGCATACTGTAGGTGATCTTGAGATGACCTTTCTACCATGAATCCCACTTGTTCAGGGCCAATTAAGGCAGGAAGCACTTTACCTAATCTATTTGCTAGTAGTTTAGCCAGAATTCTGATGTCGTTATTGATAAAGGGGATGGGTCTGTAACTCATAACCCTGTCTTCAGGGTTACCTGGTTTATGGAGAACTATAATTAAAGCCTCCAGCAGATGAGGATCCATGGGGTCTTTGGACAGGAGATAGGTAAAACCTATGTAACCATGGGCAAGCTGATCAAGAAACTTTATAAAAATTAGGGAAAATCCACCGGCCCAGAGATTTGTCTAGGGAAGATTATTGACTACAGCCCTGATCTCTGTCTTTGAGATAGGGGCAAACAAGAAGTTTTTGTCATCCTCTCTCAAGGATAGCAAAGGAATCGAGCCCAAGTAATTCTCAATATCTTGAGGTGCAAATGGAACTGCTCTAGGGCTATACAGATCCCTATAGTACTGCTCAAATTCGGAAACTATCTCCTTGGGGGTTACTTTTAGGGATCCATCCTCAGTGGATTGGATAACCTTTACTAACCTGACGGATTCCTGACGTTTTATTCTTAGGGTCAATAAGTGTCCAGCATTCTCCCCGTGATCTATGTAAAGAGACCGGGATTTAAGGATGGCATATTCTGCCTGTTCCCTTAGCATCTCATTGTAAGACTCACAGAGCTTGATAAGAGCCACCCTGGTGCTTTCCTTTTCCCCTCAGAGAGAGACAGAGAGATTAGATTCATGCTCCCTAATTTGTGATAACAACTTAAAAACCATTTCCTCTCTCTTCTTCTTCCTAATGGAGGCTAACCTTATCAGTTCTCTCCTGAGGTAGCACTTCAATGCCCCCCATTCAATATCCATTTTGGCTGTCATATTTAAGTTGACCTTCATGTACTGCTCAATTGACTGGACTATTTGCTTGACTACCCTGGTATCTTTCAGTAGCTGATTGTTAAACTTCCATATGGTGTCTTTTTGTTGGTGGGAGATGAGGGTGGCCAGACACCAAGTTGGAGAGTGATCAGAGACTACTCCTGGTTCTATGCCATGATCCAGAACTCTGAGAAATAGAGATCTACTCACCAAAAAATAGTCTATTCTGGATGAGGTTCCATGTACTAAGGAACAAAAAGTGAATTTCCTAGCAGTCGGGTTAAGTGACCTCCAAGGGTCACATAGCCCTAAATGATCCACCAGATCTCTGATGGCCCTTTGGGCTGGTGACAGTCCTTGGGTTCTGCAAAGTGTTTTGTCCAAATCCGGTGTAAAAGGAAGATTCCGATCCCCTCCTAAGAAAATGGGAAGATTGGAAAAGGGGAACAGTACATTGAGAAGCTTGGTGAAGAAAAGGGGGGGTGTCTGAATTGGGACCATAGCTGCAGCCAAGCACCAATTCTGCCTGGTCCAATGTCCCCCTGAGAACAAGATAACAGCCATGCGGGTCTTGGATACATTACAAGCAGGTAAATGCCACTCGATGTGCTAGAAGAATAGCAATGCCCCTACACTGTGTACTAGACCCTGCTGTGAATACCTGCCTGACATATTGTCTCCAGATGAGAGTGGCCTCGGAGTCTAGTAAATGTGTCTCCTGTAAACAGGCAACATCTCCATCAAGATGATGCAGGTGCTTTAATATTTGATATCTCTTTGCTTTATTCCTGGCTCCCCTCACATTCCATGAAATAAACCGTATGTGCCCTGCCATTTGACCTTTTGTCCTGTGAAACTCCTAGAGGATGCTAGCACACTGAGAAAACAGTTTATTACTGTCTTCCAAAACTGGGATGCCATTCATCCCCGATACACCTCAAATACCGTCCCATCCCCATAACAGTCCCCAAAAACATACATTCAGATAAACAGCTTGCACAATGAGCATGAAACCTTCTCCCTCCCCCCTCCCTCCTAACCTCCCCATAACTGAAAGTAAACTGCTGCAGGAATCATTGAAATAGTGATATTTCCTCACTTTCCCAAGCACAAAAATCTTTCTACCTGTGATGTTCAGGCTTACCAAAGCCATTCCCTTTCCAGATCCCTATTCCTACCAGAAGTATCTATTCCCAACAGTTAAACTACCTGAATAGCCCCATAGGAACCGAGTACATGCAGAAAAATATATAAATATAACTCCACACAATTTCCCTTGTAATATGCTCATTTGACCTGGATTGGCTGAACCCCTTCAAATTAACTCAAGGCACTTACTCCAGTGCATTCAGAAATCCCAGAGAACCCTCTCCTCCATATGGAGGATTAAAGTGTAACAAACTAAAAGCCCTGGGTTCCATGATAGTATACTCCCAACTGAATGAGTTAGCCTCTCCATTAGAGGATATATTTGGTGATGTCTGTTTTTGCACTGATCCTGCACAGCGCCCACACCCATCACATTAAAATGCATCAACAGATCACAGTCCCCCAGGCAACAAACCAAATCAAAATGCAAATTGTAAGACACTGGACCAAAAATTCTAGCAGGGTTGTCAATAAACTGAGCATATCATCCTCTCCTACCCCAGAAAGTGCACAATGCCTTAAATCAAATAGAGAGTCCCAGTCTCTTCTTGCATGGATCGTAGTCAAGTGGAGGCCCTCCTCTGATGAACACTCACATAAAATGTTACCCCCACAGCTTGTTGCAGGGAAAGATTAAGCCTATCTACACACAAGGAGGTCTTTTGGTCCCATGACCTCCCGATCCAATAAAGAACTTCTTCCCTGGGATAAATTCAAAATCAATCATACAGTACCTTGATGACTAGCAGGCTCTCCGCTCTCCTGGAGCTCAGCGGGGTTTAAACAGATCAAGCAGAGCCTTTCCCAGCTCATTCTCTGCTACTGAAGGTTCCTCAAAACTCGTCCATTGTCCATGTAGATTAATCTGCAATTTTGCCAGATAGTTCATCTGAAATTTGATACCTGCCATCATCAATTTAGCCACAATCGGATGAAATGTTGTATGCCTTTGTCACACTGAAACTGGAAGATCTTGGGCCACTCTTATTTTTGACTCTCCTCATTTCACCTCTTGCAGCTTCTTGAATTTATATAGGAAATGCTGACTTTCTTGAAAATTGAGAAACTTGAAAATCAGGGTGCGAGGTGGCACTTCGGGTGGAGGCATCGGCCGTAATGCTCTGTGAGCCCTTTCGATGGAGTAGGAGGGCCAAAATGGCAAAAGCCCAGCCAGCTTCTGTACCAAAGTTTGTATTAAAAGAATTGTGTTTGCCCCCTCTTCTTTCTCGGGCAGTCTTATTAAGACGGCGTTATTGCACCAACTTTGACCTTCAAGGTCTTCCACTTTGCCTCTAGCCAGGCAATCCTCCATCTGGTGAGGGCAAACTCTGGATCCACCCAGTCAGCTTTCTTCTTGAGAGGTTATCCGTGCCTCTCTGCCTCCGTGTGCCTGGAGATATCTTCTAATGCTGCTACCATGGACTTAACCTCAAGGGTAGTGATTTAACTTCCTCCTGAAAGTTTTAGATTCTTTGAGGAAGTGATCCAAGGTTAGGAGGTTTTTATCTGGCATGGAGCTAGTAGCCTATCTGGTTGCCGAGGTTTGAGGCCTAGATTTTTGGCCGAGTTTCTCTGGCGTGGAGGGTGCATGTGTTTAGGGAGAGCTAAGCGCATCTCACCCTCCGTATTTCAGCAAACACTGCTTAGCAACAGGATCACCACCATTTAAGGAGCGAGAGTTGCTGTACTCGTAAAAGAAAATAAATCCCAAAGAAAAGGTAGAATTTCAACCGAGTTAGCAGGAACACGACAGAAAGGCTATTACTTGGAAGATCGCATCACGTGACCCCTCACCAGGGATTTTTATGGTGTTGGTGGGTGGGGATGAGTGAACATTTTTGCTTTTGATCCACCCTATGTGAATTTAAACATTTCATGAATTGCGCTCCTTGAATTGAATGCAATTTGCAAAATTTTTCACATGGTGTATGTTGCCAACTTTGCCCACCACTACCGAGGACAGAGAAGTCAGTTTGCAAGTAGGGTGCAGAGCGGTGATCACTGAAGCTGGCTATGACAAGGAGTGAGGCACAGCATGGAGTGTTTTTTTTTTTGTTGCTGGGGTCAGGTGTCCTTGACCTTGATACAGTGATGTTATACTTTGATAACATCAATGTTCAAGGTTCAAGGTGGCAATTGACCAATCAGAATTCAGCATTTTTTCCTGCCATTGTATACATACACATATATATAGTTAGAGTTGAGCAGAAATTTCTATGTTAAACCTCAAATTTTGCACTTTAATAACTTTGCAACCAGTTAATGTATTAGAAGAAAAAAAATTTAATGTGTGCTCACCTGGAATAGGTTTCTTGACATGCCAAGTTTCGCCTGGGTTGGATTTTTTGGTTCCAAGATCCAGATAGTGAAAAAAATGAAATTCACCACTTTTTGCAGTTTTTCCCTCATTTTGCTGTGCAAATAAGGTGTTGAATTTTGATTTGAAATGTGTATGGTAGAAAAAGCTTGGGCGACAGAACAGGCCAGCATTTATTTGCGAAAAAATCTTATTCCATTCCAAAGCTATAGCATTATTAAGGTCCCATTAGTTTCAATGGGATTTTCATTTTTCAGGATAGCTGTACAGAACGAACAAGCATCTTTGTTTCTGAGGGGCCATTCCTTGTTCACCATGGGCCAATTCTTGTTTGTCCAAAATAATTCCTTGCTTGTGAGCTGCAATCTTGTTTTTGATTTTGTCCCAGACACACTGTCAAAACTCTGCCCAGGGATGTCTGTTTGCCACAATGAAGTATGATTTTGCTCATTGGGAGTTCATGAGCTGTGCTTTGTGCTTTCAATGTTTGTATGCCTTTGGAATTTATTTTAATGTTTTAAAATCCTTTTCACCACTCACTAAATTCCTTGTTTACCATCCTTATTCGCCAGTGTTGTTCACCATTCTAGTTCACCAATGGCCAACAAGGAAATTGGCTGGAGAACAAGAATTCCCAGTCTGGACATCTGGTTGTGAAATTTTCAGATGAGATGGCCAGTCCATATTTGTCACTGGCGAACAAGGAATTGCGAGTGGTGAACAAGGATTCCAGTCTGGTCATCTTGTCCTGAAATTTTCTCGACTAGATGGCCAGACTAGGATCATTGTCCACCAACTGATTTCCTTATTCACCACTGAGGGAAAAAAATGGTGAATTAAGAATTGAATGGCAAACAAGGATTTTTTTTTTGGCCATCTCATCCCAAAAATATTGTTTTTTGGGACCATCTGGTCCTGTAAAATGTGGCTATCTCATCGCTGTCCCCTAAACAACCCTGGTGTCTAGTGGTACCCCCCACCCTCAAGCCCCATATCTATATGAGCAGAAACATTTTTTTTGTTTAAATTGTGGCTTTTTTACCACTTGTTTGTTATAGCCATGGCTCTAGTGGTACCTCTGCATACTCCCATAACTGTCAACTGTTAGTGGCTAGTGGAATCCCTCCAATCCCCCCAGCCTCCCAATAATAGTTTGTTTGCTGAAAATAAGAAAATAGTCCCTCGTTGTTTTTTTTTTGCATTCCTTGTGAAAAAAAATGGTCCATTGCTGATCACGCCCGTACTCCCACACGACCTCTCACTGCAGACCCCCTTCCCACACCCGCCCTGATGTCATCAGCTGCCCCTGTAATTGAGCATTGTTGGTGGTACTAGAATCCCCTCTCCCAGCCTCCCAATAATATTTCAACTGAAACTAAGAAAACAGTCCCTTGTTGTCTTTTTTTGCTTCCTGTAAAATAAAAGGTCCACCTCCAATCTCACCCGTATTCTCACCCAACCTCCCACTGCATACCCTCCTCCACACACACACCCTGACATCCCCATCAACCCTCACTTACCTCAAGACATCCCAGGATTGTCACCTGCTCTGCCGATCAAAGATTCATCTTTCTGCTGGAACCTGTGACTGCAATATGAGAAACTATGGTAAATGTGCTTCTATGTATTTCAATATGGGGGTTTCAAGTTTCAGCCATATCATGGCCATTTTTTGAGATTTTGGCCCCAGATTTTCAACATGGCCTCTTGGGGACCTCACCTCATGAGCAATATAACTGTCATTGGGCAACTCCTGCCACATAGGTGCTTGTTCATTCTGTACATAAGGTGTAACAGATAAACTGCCCATTCAGTTTAAGGCTAATGACATATTATTGACCCCACAAAAATCTGCAGAATTATTAAATCAATATTTTGCTTCCCTCACCAATTTAACTATACCTTCAGATTGTTGTATTAAGGAAGCATGGTATGAACAAAGGTCCCCAGTCAGGAAATTTAGATTTAAAGCCATCACTTGTCACAATGTCAAGGATGAATTAAGAAAACTTCAAACTAAGAAAGCCCCAGGTTTAGATCTAATTGAAAATAGATTATTGAAAGATTCAATGGATGTAATGGCTCCAATATTAGCTAAACTATTTAACTGGAGTCTGATTGAAAGGAAGTTCCCAACACTTTGGAAAAATGCAAAAATTATGCCAATCCATAAAGGAGGTTTTCCTTTGGAACCAACAAATTATAGGCCAATTTCTTTATTGTCCGGTGTGTCGAAGGTCTTGGAGAGACTGGTGCAGAATCAATTGAGAGAATATTTGGAGGAGGGTTCTCTCTTGTCCTGTTACCAGTCGGGCTTCCGAAAGGGCTATTCCATGGACACTGCTCTTACCGACCTTATTGATAACATTGCTACCCACGTAAATGAGGGTAGGTTGGTGGGGGTGGTGCTCGTGGATATCTCCAAGGCCTTCAACACCATTGACTATGAGATTCTGTTTAAAAGGATGCAAGGTCTGGGTATAGATGGTGAAGCTCTCCCCTGGTTTAAATCCTACCTAGAAAATAGAGTACAGCAGGTCCAGGTTTGGGACTTCCTTTCAAACCCAGAAATTGTAAAAAGGGGGGTTCCCCAAGGTTCAATTCTGGGCCCCCTCCTGTTTGTAATGTATGTGAATGAGTTACCTAAGATTGTAAAGCACTCTGCAATAAGAATGTATGCAGATGATACTGTTTTATTGACACATGGGCATTCAAATCAAGAAGTAGAAAGACACCTTCAAAAGGATTTTAGTAAAATGGAGCTAGCTGTGTCAGGCAAAGCTTGTCTTAAATAGTAAAAAAACAAATGTAATGGTTTTCAGAGTAAAATAAAGTAGACATCGATTATCCTAAGATTTGCATTAAAACTTTAAATAATGAAATACTAAGTCAAGTTGATTGTTATCGATATTTGGGGGTCCTAGTGGATCAAGATTTAAATTTTGATACCCACATAAAGGAGTTAGTCAAAAAAACAAATAATAAATTAGGAGCTTTTGTAGGACAAAACACTGCTTAAACTCAAAAATGAGAGGGGATATTGTAAAACAATTGATTTTACCCAATATTGAGTATGGAATTCATATATATAGTATGACTAGTAAAATTAAGTTTAGACCAATCCAAGTATTATACAACAACTTGACTAGATTTGTCTTGAATTGTGAGTATGCAACTCACCACTGTGAAATGTTTACTTCATTACAATGGTTTCAATTAGACCAAATTATGGTTCAAAAATGGATAAAGCAGATCCATGAAGTGGTTCACAATCAAAGTCCCAGATATCTCTTGGATAAGATGTCACAATCCATATATCAACATAATTATAATCCGAGAGGGAAGGGGGGGGACAAAATATATTAGACCAAGAGTAAAAAATAAATTTGGTAATATGACCTTTGTAGCAAAGGTCGCAAAATGATGGGACCAAACTGATAAAGGGGACAAAAAAATTAAACAAAAAAAAGTCCTCTTCAAAATTGTCGATTGTGAAACTCCCATGAAATGTAAGTGTAACAGTTGACATGCTAAATAAGTGGATGGGTCGGTAACTTGTATATAGAAATAATGTAGACTTGTCATTATATTTGGATACAAGTTAATAATGATTTTTTTTATACTGACGTATGTGATTGTTTTTTTTTTTTAAATTGTTTGTGTATAACTTGATGTTATGTGTGAAACAGGTTTCATCTTGAAAAATGAGGCATGTTCCCAAAGATGTAATAACATCATTACCTGTATAAAAATAAAATGTTTACCTCCCTACCTACCATTTCATGATTGGTTGGCGAAATAACCTTTCTAATGGGATTTGTGTAATGACAGTCATAATGTTAGTGAGGTGGGGTCATAAGGAAGGCTATATTGAAAATGTGGGGTCCAAAATGGCTTGTGTTATGAGCATTCATTGCTATCTAGATTGAGTACTCTCATAACTTAGGAAATTTTCTATTTTTCACCCATATTTTCAGCATAGCCTTATTATCCCACCTCATCTATGTGACAGCTTTCATTTTCAAATCCTGGACAAATTAGTTTTCAAACTTGTGGTGCAGAATAGCATTGCAGTTGAGCAGATTTACACTTTGGAGGATCTGAAAATATTCTGTGCTGGGTGCATGTGGTGAGGTTATAAAACAGCCATGCTGAAATTTTTGCTAAAAATTAGTAAAAATGTCAGAGTTATGACTATTTATCAATGGAGGGATGGGAGCACAGGGTCCATTGACCCTGCACTCCCACTATAACATAAGGATACTGTTATGCCATAACGATGGAGGGATGGGAGCGTATGGTCTGAAGGGCCCTGCGCTCCCACCATAAAACAAACATACTACTGTATATTACCTCCATGGAAGGATGGGAGCGCAGAGTCCAAAGGACCCTGCACTACCACTGTAATATATGGTTACTTGTCTACTATCTTGATGGAGGAATGGGAGTGCAGGGTCCGAAGGACCCTGTGCCCCAACTGTATAGTCTTATACTAGCTCAAAAAGTAAGGAAATAAATTGCAAAAAAAAATTTGTTAATGAATCAGTTAGGGTTAAAGTGACAAAAGTTGTGAAATGTGGCATTAGGGTTTCCAACCCTAACACCCCATTCCTCACCCTGCACAGACCAACAGCTGTGGATTCACCAGGAAAGCAATATGAACTGTACACTGCTCATTTCCAGAAGTGTCCTGGGGGTTGGGGTTACATAGGAAGGAGCCAGAGAAAACATTTAAGAGAAACAGAGAACAGACTCATAGACATTACAAGTAATAACCAGGTAGTAGATAATTAAGAGCAAGTGCAGTGAATAAAATCATATACACTTCAGTTACAGACCCAGGAATAAAACATGTGCAAAGTACAGCACAGACTCATGGTGAGCAGAGTAGCAATCATTATTGGATATGACAATTGACTTTTGCCATGTGAATAAGCCTTTTCTTGAGTATCAGGTGAAGGGGCTGAAGGTAGATTACAAATGCTAGTACTCTGAGTGTGTGCGGAGGGGTAAGATATATGTGCTTAAGTTGGGATGATACTAGCCAAGCTGTATGACCTAGAGGGGGTGGGGATGGGAGGGAGGTGTGATGCCAAGGCCTTCTTCCCCCACAAGGGTGCTGTGATATATGATATGTGATATATATATATATATATATATATACACACACACACACACACACACACACACACACACATATACACTTATGTCAGTTATGGTTCAACATAACACCAGAAAAGTAGGTAAATGGGACTTTAGGGTTTCTAACCCTAACTCCCCACCCCCAAGCAGCAAAATGAAAAAACATTAGGGTTTTAGATCTCCAGAGTCTTAGTAAATCAGTGGCAGAGTCTTTCTTGGCATTGTCAAACCTACTGCTCACCTTCCCCCAGTCCATAACCAGTTGTCCGATGCACAAATGTGTGGTTCCAAGCCAGTGCCCCATAGTGGTACACTTTTCAAAGGTAGAGAAGTATGTCTCATCACATGTTGCCAATTAAACAAATGTTGAACTTTTATCCCAAAGGGCTCAAAGGGACCTGCATGAAGACAGAAGACCATGTCTGATGTTCTCATTATTTCCCCAAGGAATAGGATGGGCATTAGGGTTGTCAACCCCAAAGAAGACACCACCACTGATTTGTCAAGACTCAAGAGACACTGAACCCTATTTTATTCCTTTTGCTGCTTGGTGGGTGGCAGTGTGGAGTTAGGGTTAGAAATCCTAATGCCACATTTCCCTACTTTTGTGGCATTACTTTGAACACTAACTGGTGCATTAATGACATTTTTTGCTATGAATGTCCTAACTTTTTGAGATAGTGGAATTGTATCCTCATTTATTCAGCTCCCCTCTAGACCTGTGTGAGCAGATGTAGATGTTCAGGACCCTTTGAGGCCAACATCAAGGGAAAACTCTGCTTATGGAAGTGTAGGGCCTTGTGGGCCCTGAAGTTCTGTTCAGTGATGAATGTCAAGAATTTGTGGGGCTGTGTGGTGGGCTGTGGAAGCACAGAGCTCTCTGGTCCATGTGGCCACAGTTACAGTCGCACAAGGCAAGTAATCTATCGGTCAATCAGTGCACAGGGCCCTCTGCCACCCACAGGTGCTGAGCTGCAAGGCCCTATGCCAAGAAGACAGATGTCTTCACTATATGGCATCCAGGCCCATGCAGACAACCCCTCATTCCCTGACTGGGGGTGTTGCATAGCAGCACCAGCACCCACCCTCACCCCAACCAGCAAGGTCAATGAGCTTGCCCCCAATTCAGCTCACTGGATGAGATCACAATACATAGCTGCTGGGGTGAAGACAGGCTCTACATACAAAGTTTCTTAACAAATATTTATTTTTCTTTAATTTGGACCCCAAATTTTTAAGATAGTTATTTTATGACTCCCGCATAAACATGACATCTAGCATTTGATATATCTTGGCTGAAATGTCATTTCACATCAGAGTGTGAAAACATGTCTCTTACCTGTCATGTTTTGAGGTGGTGGAAAAATGGCTATGTTGAAAGTTTGGAGTCAATACATTGAAAATTATCAAAGTTATGAGTGAGCGTTGACATACAGCAATGTTCACTCATACACAATCATTTACTGTTATGTACAAGATTTTCAGCATAGTCTTCTTATTCACCTCCCTGAACCAGAAGGAAAAATGTTCAAATGCTTGCTGAAATATCACTCTGTGCCACAGGTGTGAAAACACATTTTGGCCCTGATATGTAATATGACAGTTGTCAAGTTCATGTGGTGGTGTGAAAATTGACTATTCAGAAAATCTGGGATCAAAATATGTAAACTTACAAAAGTTATGAGTAGCACAGACAAATTTCAATGTATGCTCATAGCTTTACCATTTTTAAAAGTTTGGACCCCATATTTTCAACATAGTATTCTTATGATCCCATCTTAAGAACAATATCCCAGTGCTGCCACCTACATTAGTGGGAATGAGGGCAGGTGACCTGGAGGTGAAAGGGATCAAGGGAAGTGGTACCAGGTTGAGCAAGCTGGTCCACTTATAAAATATTATGTGGCAATTATAAACAAACAATGGAGAGGGTGGACAGGCCACCTGGAGGGGAGAGGGTGAATGAAGTGTGCAGGATGGGAACCACAGTCCACTTATATAAGAATTAAATAGCTAGCTAGCTAAATAACTACTGTAGATAGATAGACAGACAGACATACAAACAAACAGCACTAGATAGACAGACAGAGATAGACAGATCTACAGACATACACATAGATGCATACAGTACATACATACATACATACATACATGCATGCATACATGCATACATAGACAGACACACAAACAAAGAGACAGAGAGAGAGAGAGACAGAGACAGAGACATAGAGACAGAGAGACAGAGAGAACAGGGGATCACCAGCTCACTGGTTGAACTGAAACAGGCACCACAACTCCAGCTGTGGCTTCAGCATTCAAAAAATTCCTGCTGTTCTTATACAAAGAATGTGACTGAATGGTTGATCTTCCTAAGCCGGGCATCCTGGATTTTGGGGTGCCCAGAAAATATATTTCCAGTGTTTTTCTTTTAAACACATACCTGAATCTAGCTAAGCAGGTCCCATTTAATTAGGTTCAGGTGTTTGTTTTTGAAAACCTATCCTTCTGATTTATTTTCAATGTTCATGAGTTTAAAAAAGAAAAATGGTCGTGATCAGAATATTCAACCCTGAAAATTTCATAAAACAGTCCTCATATATAGGCTGTATGAGAGTAAGAAATACCCAATGTTAAGTACATGGCTTTTTTAACTTTTGTTGTCACTCCATATCTCAAAAATCAAACAAGATGGCATCACAAAACTTTTCAAGTCTTGAGATTGTAGCAGCCTGATCAAGCATGTCAAATTTAGTGCTATTTCATCTTAGGCTGCCAAAGTTATTAAGGTGCAAATTTTGGAGTTTAGCATTAAACAGGTTACTCAGCCCTAACTATAGGGGTGCTGCAGTTCCATGTGATAAGGGCAAATTTGGAATGCCAAATGCCCTTATCACAACTCCATATCACCAAAATTGAATTTTGGCAATGTGGAATCCCAGCACCAGTTAAAGCGGTGCAAAATAAATAGTTTTTATGCATTTATGCAGGGGCGCAAATTAAGATTCTCGACTCCAGGGGGGGGTGCATATGGGGGGGAGGGTACATATTGCATAAAAAAAAATTTAAAAAACACTGTCTTGGGCTGGGCGGAACAAAAACTACTGATGCCGGGTCTCAAACCCTGCATCCCCGCTACCCCAGGCCAACACCCACCCCACCATGCCACGATGCCAGATTGCTGGCAACCTTCAGCACCACCCCTCACAAACCCTCCAGCCCCTCGTTTGGTGGAATAGCTCCCCTGCATGCATATATCGCATGACATCCTGTCCTTTCATGACCCTCTCCCTATCCAGTCACAACCCCACACCCTCGCTTGGGTCAGGGCAGTAGCATAAGTGGGTGCCATTTCCGCAGGTGCTCACTTGCTGCTTGCCTACATCATAGGATACTAATGCTGCTGTCCCTATAATACACATTAACTGTAAAAAAAAAAACTACATTAATTTACCAGTTAGCAGTTGACATGCAGCCACAAGTGAGAGGAAATGTGGCTTTAGGGTTTCATCCACTAACCCCTCCCTGAAAAAGCAAGAAGGACAAAAACAACATACAACTCTCTCCAGAGGACACAAGAGACATTCATCATCATGGTTCAGTGTTTCTGTAGCCATGGATACACATGCACACTTCAACACATACACACCCACTTCCTGATGCAGTCTTTTCAATATAATATAACTGACGTGAAGTCAATATTTAGCAAATAAACACGTTATATTGTTGTATACCATTATATGGGTAACTGAAATTGAGTAACTCAGATATGTGTGATTCAATTTCAGTGCCTGTTATGTGAGCTACCCTGAAAGGGTAGCAAGTGAAAAAGAGCTTGGGTATAAGGACAAAGTATAATGACATAGGACAGTGACCAGAAGGGAAAGGATAAGGAAGAAAGTATGTGGGAGGTAGAGTGGCATAGTGGCATAGTGTTGATGAGCTGGCCATGTGGTGTGGTGGTGAGGGTGGCTGGCTATAGTGTGGTAGGTGTGGGGTTTGGGGCTGGGGAGGGGTATTGTTTTTTTTAACTTCATGGGTGGGAGGTTGTTTTTTTTTTTTTTACATGTGTCTCCCCCTCCCTGACATGCACCTCCCTGGAGTTGACAATCTAAACTAAGTGGGGTGTGGGGGGCACACCCCACACATTAACATATATTTCTTGGTTTTTGCCCGTGTTGTTTTTATTGCTGGGAGTGTACATCACCATTTTGCTTTTCAGCAATGTACACTCATTCTAACAGTGATCGCTGTTTGGTGATCACCTTTATGACATGGAACCTTATTTTTTGTTCTGCTGTTGGGTACACAAGTGGTAAACAAACCGAGTTTTCACTTGTGTAACCATTTCCATTAATTTTCATCTTGGGTGCATTACAACTATCTTCTTTTGTCAATCAACTGGATTGACAACTGAAAAAGACCAGTCATTAACTTCAAAACAATGCCAGACCTAACCAATGAGCGGCTCATTTAAAATGTTCACTTTATATTGCTATCACCATTTTTCCTCCCAACTTGTCTGAGTAAGTTATAAATAAAACAAACAACCTCAGAACTACTATCTGTTTTCTTGTAAATATATTTTTATTAGAGACATACTGAGTTGCACAGGCAAATCATCAAGTATAGAGACAAAGAATCAGAAACTATCACAACACATACAAAAAGTACCATGCACTCAGAAACAGAGTACACCAGGGCTCAACAAATCCCTCCAACATAGCTTTGGGGCAGGCATCGCTCAACACATATAGTGAGGGTAGAAGTAAGGTGTCTGGGTATGTTTGTATCTGCTCTCCCTTAATCTGTCCCTCATCTCAGACTCTGTACTCTGCCTGTTCCCCTCCTCCATCACACCACCTCTCTTATTCCCCATGCCTGTTCATGCAGTCATGGAACAAAACTCATGTCATGCAGTATAACATAGAGGACTGAAGAGTTCCACCAAGATGTAAAAAGACCTGTCATTAAGACGAAACGTGATTCTTTCCATATGGTATATGGAATTCAGAGTATTCCTCAACTGGACCAAATCTGGTCCCTGGTTTGTCAGTCACTTATGGGTCATGGATTTTTTGGTGGCCAAGAGGAGGATACTAAAAATATATTTCTCCATCCTATATTTCGTGGACCTAGGATATCAATTAAAGAGGTAAATTTCAAGGGGAAGTGGAACCTCAGTATAGGTAGCCTGTTAGCACAGCGACTGAATTTTGCTGCCGCAATTAGGGAACCACAACAAAGGCAAGACTGACAGGGGCAATCTTGATTTTTGATTGCCTTAGCTCCACATCATCTTTTGTGCCCCGTGAATTTTCCTACTTTTTGGGCATGCCTGCCCCAGATTTCGTTATACTGAGTTGGAGCCCCGCATTGATCCCCACAAAACAGGAATGTTTCCGGCATGGTGCTTTGGCACTGTGCCCAGGGAGCCTTGATGTCTGGTGCTGTGGAGCCAGGGGTGTATTGCCTGCTCCAATACTGGTGTCAACAAAATGGCTGCCACACTGATTGAGATGAACCCTTAATATGCAGGATTTCTGCAGTCATAGCCTTCAGCTCACCAAAATAGATCTTGCTACGGGCAGATCCACATGATATGAGTCTGGGTCCCATTTGGTTCTCCACATTACCTCCAACAAACAGCTCTATTGTGCTCACAGTATTTAGCCATGATAACCAGTGTTAAGAAATACCAAAGAAGGTGGTTCCAGGCATATTCACATCAGATATGGGATGAGGTAAACCTGTTCATTTCAGAGCAGCCTCTCTCTTACTTCTTCTGTTCTATGGCCAGCCCAAGTTCTGCTCCTCATTTCACTACTACATACAGGGTAGTATAGGGTTGAGAAAAACACATAAGAGGCCTCACTTTGTCTGGGTTGCTCATGATAACTTCAGAATAATAGTAGAGAAAAATTGGGCACTCACTGCGTGATTTTGTGTAAAGACACTGCTCTGTAGTAACTTTAATGAAAATCCAGGTTTATTTTGGTATCAATGTAACAAAACAACCATAACCTCATGACTGACACATTTTGGAAAATACCTTTTTCAGGGTGAGGTTATGGTTGTTTGCTGAGTATTCACAAGTTACTATGATTATGGAGCAGCACCTTTACTAGCAATCGGGGGCGAGTGCCTGATTTTCTGTACTATTAGTGTATGGTTTTGCAGCTTGTGCTGCTATGTATAAATTAGATATTAAAATGCACCAAGTTCTGGGCTCTAGTGTGTGTCATCAGGGCAAGAACAAGTGGAAGATCCAGAAGTGGGTCTTTTTTGACAGGTGAACGGGATTCAATATAATAAAAGATCTAGAAATAGCAAACAAAATCCTGCTTATCTTGGCCATATTAGTCTGATATTTCCTGGAACAGGCACATCCTCACAGAGCAAAACTGATTCAAATGCAGATGGTTACACCTACCTCATCTACAGTAGGTCGGGTCCAGAAGGGAAGGTGGAAAACTGGTCAACTGTGCTATTGGGCAGACACAACTTTCAGCATTAGTTACTTTCCAACTGTCACTTTTTCTCACCATGTCTGGCAGACCAGAGCAATCCAAGGGTTTTGGTGTGCCTCAGTGTGATCTGTGTCATCTGGGGTAAAAACATATCTAGACATTTCCTGTTGGGGAGCAAGGCATGTTCTATGCTGAGCCATTATGATCCAGATCCTTTTTTATTTTTAATTGAATAAGCTTTGTTGAAGTTTATCAGAACAATACAAAGACAGTACAAAAATACATGTGAGAGGTATAGAGAAACCCATAGGCTACTAACTGCCCACCCCTCCACCAAACCCTGTCCCTCCCACCCAAAACATAAAATATAGGGGAACCACAGAAAATAACATAATGGCAATCACTGAAGTAGGGTGGACAGCCATGTTTCTACAGGACCCCAGTGTTGCAAGTCTACAGGTAAAGTATTTATGAAGAGATGCCAGCATTTGCTTCATATGCAAAAGTGGAAGCATCTTCATATACCATTCTGAAAAAGATGGAGCTTGTTGGCCCAAGCAATACTGCAGAATAATCTTTTAATAGCCATGGTAATCAACATAAAATAAAAATGCCCAAGGTTCTGCAGAGCCTGCAAGTCCGAACCCAAAATATAGTTTCCCTTAGTAAATGCATCAGTCATACCAAAACAAGGATCTATCAGATTCTTGACTCTTTGCCATGGGTGATGAACCTTACAGTGTCCCAGAGAATGTGCTCTAAAGAACCTTCAGCCTGTTGACAATTAACACATAAAGGAGAGTCCAAACACCCCCACTTAAACAGCTTCAGAGGGGTATGATAAATTACGTGTATAATTTTAGACTGGGTATACCTATAGCTGTCAAACTTAATATAGTGGTGGATGTTACACCACATATCAGCCAATTGAATACCATCACATGGCCACTCAAGGGCCTCAAACCAGTATTTTGAAAGTGAACTGTATCTATGAATCCAAACCTGAAATAAGGCCTGGTAGAGCCGAGATATGGTGTTTTTACAGAGCCAGTTCCCCGAGGGTTACGACAGGCCTACCCAGTTTGGAAGAAATCAAGTGGCGAATTTGGTAACAGAAAAAACATTCTTTATTGTCCAGGGAGTAAGCATTTTGCAAGTCAGCAAAAGGGACCCACTGGGAACGACTGATTAACTGAGAGGGAGCCATTATACCCTCTGCTTACCAAAGTGGGTTGGTAAGGATTTGACCAAAATGTTGATTCAAGGGATTTGTAAGAGGCATTTTAAGGTTTCTGAGTAACTGACTGTTTTTTTTTTTTAGTTTTCCATTAGCAGGTCATACAGACCTGCCACTAGAAGGATTCTTGGTCTTTCTACACAAATCACTGTACTCAATCATGGGCAATATGTCCTGCATTATCATTCTACTTCTAATCCTGGCAAAAAGTATGATTCATAAAGCACTGATCCATGCTAAGCCAGAAGTCATCCCAACCTGGTCCACAATCATAGTTCCTGCCGCATCTTCATATTGCTTCCCTACTCTTACTCTGTCGGGTTTCATTTTAATTCTCATCCTCCTCTGGCCCTCCTCCCTTTGCAATGTCTTTCTGTGCACTTCCCTGCTAGCCTTGAACGGCCATGTCAGCATCTCCTATGCCCTAGCCAGACGTACCTCAATGACTGAACACCGCACAAGAACCCATACGAAAAGAGCCCACTTCTACCTGATAAATGCCCTCAAGAAAATGTTTCTAATTCTCCTTTTCTGTTCAGGCAATGTTGAACTAAATCCAGGTCCCCCAACTCAAATCACTTCTCCATCAGAGTTTGCAGCTGCCCCTGGGATGAAACTGATGATGGTCAATATTCTAAGCCTGCTCAAAAAACTTGATCATCTTCAAGTTTGGGCAGCCCACACTGACCCAGATCTGATTATAATTACTGAGTCATAGCTAAAAAAGACCAACACTGATCCGCAAATTACTATACCGGGCTTCAAGAACTTTAGGGCTGATAGGGATTCAAGAGAGGGGGGTGGTTGTATATGCCAAACCAAAATCTGATGTTCGCAGCATTTCCTGTAAAACTAAGCCCAAGGAATACGAGATTGTCTCGCTTAAACTTCACCTTCCATCCTCAGAGTGCATCACAATCATTGGTGGCTACAGACCCCCGTCAGGAGGCACAGAAATTCTCAGCATGTTGAAATCCATAACTTTGACTGCTAACATGGAAACAATAATCTTAGGGGACTTCAATATGGATTGGCTCACTGCTAAATACCACTCCCTAAAAACCATCTGTGATGAGCTGGGTCTTACACAGATAGTAACTGAACCCACAAGAATCATTGCTTCTAACTCTGCCAACAGCTCACTCTTAGATGTCATCTTAACTTTGCATCCCCATAAAATCTCACATTCTGCAGTTTTCCATAACGACATGAGAGACCACAGTATCATTGTATGTACAATATTCCAATCTAAAACCCAGCAGCACCCTAAATTCAGAATCAAACGCTCATTCCGTAAATTCAACTCAGTAAACTTCCTAACCGATCTAGCTACGATCAGGTGGCAAGACCTATATCTTGTCAAATCTGCTGATGCAGCCGTCTCTGTCCTAAATGACAACCTCACCACCCTAATTAGCAAGCATGCTCTTTTTATTAAAATGAGGGTGTGGAAAATCTCGCATCCGTGGTTCACTCAAGAGCTCAAATCTGCATATACCAATAGAGACAAGCTATGGGCTAGGGCCAGGCACACAAAGAACCCAGCAGACTGGCAGGCATTTAGAACTGCCAGAAATGCCTGTGTTAAAACTGCATGTGTTACTAAAGCAAACTTCTACATCTCCACTCTGGAGCAGGCCAAAGGGAACTCCCAAAAAATCTTGAAGACACTGAGATCCATTGAAGGCCATCCTGCTGCTTCCTCCCTTCCCACCAAGATTCTGGCCAAGGACGGGATGGTTGAAAATAAACTGCGAATCCTCAAAGAACTTAACCTTCACTTTGCCACTGCCGGGTTGGCATTCGACTCCTCCCCATACGCTAACCAAATGAATACCAACATTAGCCCAGATTCTACACATGCTACTCCACCTCATCCCTTCCAGTTGTGCCTGTTTAGCTACAAAGAAGTTGAAGACATAATTCTTAGCCTTGATACCAAGAAAAGTGCAGGGGACGATGGCCTTGAATCATTTTTCTTGCGGCTAGGCTATGCCCATCTCACAGCTCCCATCCTTCACATCTTCAGCCTCTCTATTACCACAGCCACTGATCCATCCTGCTGGAAATCTGCCCATGTTCTTCCTCTCTTCAAATCAGGAGATCCTTGTGACTTAAACAACTACCGTCCTATCTCTATCGTGCCCGTTCTTTCCAAAGTGCTGGTAAAACTTATATACAACCAACTAAAAAATCACCTTGAAGTGCACTCACTCCTAAACCCAGCCCAAATCTGGCTTCAGGTTGAAGCACAGTACCATCTCAGCCTTGGCTAAAGTCTCTAATGACTGGATCCATGCATGGACACCAAGAAGGTTACTGGTGCAGTCTTTCTAGACCTTATTAAGGCCTTCGACACTGTAGAACATCACCTCCTAATCATCTGTCTTGCCTACATAGGTGCCACTCCACTTACCTTACAGTGGTTTAACAGTTATCTCACGGGAAGGATACAAAAAGTCAAAGCTGATGGCCTACTATCTGCCCCCCTTCCAATTGCCAGAGGAGTCCCTCAAAGCTCCATCCTAGGACCAATCCTTTTTCCCCTGTACATCAACAACCCTGACTCCCACATAAAGAACTCTAGCATACATTCCTTTGCAGATGATACGGTTTTGTACTCATCAGGCTCGTCCTTAAGTGAAGTCAGGGAAGCACTCCAAGCTGACTTTATCCAGTTAGAAAGCAACCTTATCAATGCTTCTTTTAAAATGCCAAAAACAAGACAATGATTTTCTCGAGACTTGCTTTGTCTGGTGCCCTACCTACCCCACCTAAAACTTCATAGTTACCTCCCTAGGTGAACCCTTGGAAGTCGTACCTAAATTTAAATATCTAGATATATGGATAGACAATAAGCTTTCCTTCAATGACCACATTGAGGATCCATCAAAGAGGCTTAAAGCACACTTGGGTTTCTTCTTTAGAAATAGGACCCCCTTTTCTCTCACGATCCGCAAAGACTTGTCCAAGCAACATTCCTTCCCTTGCTTGACTACAGAGACATTATCTTTATATCCTCCCCAACCTTGATCCTATCTAAACTGGATGTACTCTATCACTGTGCTCTTCACTTCATTACTAACTCTGCATACAGGACCCACCACTGTGATCTTTATGCAGCAGTTGGGTGGACTTCTCTTGCCACCAGACGCCTCCTGCATGCTGGCATTTGGACCCTCAAAGTACTACTCCACAAACTGCCTGTCTATTTAATGTCTCTCATACACATCTCGCATAGTGCCTACTCCCTAAGGAAATCTGACCTTATCCTACTAGATGTTCCCAGGACACGTACCACAGCTGGCCAAAGAGCTATCTCATAGACCCTCCCAAACATTTGGAACCAACTACAAGCCATGCTGAAGCTAACCAGCATCATATCAATTAACTCCTACAAAACACTAGCTATTTCTAAATTAAAGACATATGTAGTGCTACTAGGCCCCAACGCTAAGTCAACTTCCTAGGTACCAACTGGCCTCTACTTATTAAGCTTGAAATGTGTTGCATAACTTAGGTAAGGTTAAAGCTGGAATGTACTGCATATATAGCATAAGGACTTCTATTGTGCATACCTCTTGTATTATATAATTTTTCTTTGTTGTTCTACATTTTATATCTCCTGTCTATGTAATTGCGAACTGTATGTGTATGTGCCTCAGGACCTCCTTGTGAATGAGCTTGCTCAATGGAGTCTTTCCTGCAATAAACTTGAACTTGAACTAATTCAATAGGGAGACACCTGCTAGGGTATCCTTCAAAGGTTTAGGTACCGTAGTCAGTTTCAAATAAGGGAGAGCTTGTAATGTAATCCTGTACTGTAGACACAAGTCTCATCCTATATACCATCAAAGAGGGACATAAGATGTTCAGTGGCATCATGTCCATAGGGCTCCAAGGGCATGTGCCCAATATCATTGCAAAAACTAGTATAAAAAGAATAGAATTTTATTTCATTTTCAATGAATCCCAAGGTCCAAAACAATACATGTTTTTTTGTTGTTAGTGGTGGTGGTGGTGGTGGGGGGTGGGGTGGGGTGGGGTAGATCCCGGAGCAACCACTGACTGTCGGAATCATGGACCACAATTCAAGGCAGTTGCAGTTATTTGCAATTGACTTGAATTGCAGCCTAATTCAGGGATGTATTTATCTAAAGTCGATGACTCCGTCTCCAGCTGGCTTGCTTGCCTGATAGTCTCCAACCCCCAAACTCATCTTGGAGATAGACAGTACTCCACAGCGTGGCAGCAGCACAATTGTCTTTTTTTTTTATAAATTATTTAAATTGTTGTGTCTGTGCCATTTTAAACATTGGTGAACAAACTCAGCCACCAAACAAATGTGTCCCTGGCTCTTTGGCACAAAAAGTCTTCCAATGAGTATGAGATGGAGGAGGAGCAAGGAGTTGTGCACCCTGAATGAGGAGATCATCATGGTGCAGTTCATTTCTGGGCAGCAAGGAGGAAGGAGTAGGACAAAGTCTGGCATTGAGGGAGGAGTGGAGTGCTTAAAAAAACAACTTTGCAGCAGGCTATAGGATTTATTTGTGAAGACATCAACTTGGGAGACTCAGAGGACAGCAGCAACAGGAAGGAGTGAGTGAGTGGCCAGTGGAGGAGAGCAAGAGACAGAGAGACTGAGGGCAGATGAGACTCAAGGTGAGAGACTGTCTGGGCCAGACGAGCCACAGGAGAAAGCAGTCTGTGAGCCTTGACTGACCAACCAGGTGGTTCGGGTCACTGGAGGGACTCTCCAATGGCCAGGTGGGGAGAGAGAAAATAACAAGTGGTATGGTCAACAGTGCACACTGAAGTCAGGAGGGAGGGAAAGTGAGTCTTGTCTTGTCTTGACTCTTTCAGACTCAGTCTATCGATGAATAGTGTGTCCTTGAGCCATGGGCCTGACCAGGCAACACTGTGGTGTGCAGCATCCAGAGGAGAGAGTCAGATTGAGGCCATGCCAACCAAACCAATAACAATGCAACCACTTTTACCACCCTAGCCAGACAGCAGAGAAAAAGAACAAGTCTGTGACTCATGTCTAGTGGAGTTGAAGGCTGGGGGTGGTGCAGTGGCAGAAAAGGAGTGGGACCTGCCCAGGCCTAAAATAAATATTAATGAGAGGAGGAGTGCTGATGCCTGAAATTATTGAAGCCAGGAGCTGGAGTTAGGCAACATAGAAACACAGAAACACAGAAATCGTTGGCAGATAAGGACCGCCAGGCCCATCCAGTCTGCCCGTAATTCAGTTCAATTCAATTTTATTTATAGAGCGTTATTAACATTGATCATAGCTCTTAACAATAAAAACTCAATAAATATCATATTAAAAATACAATTCATCCAGTAATCCTACAGCGAAGTCAATAGTCTGGAAAAGCCAGGTCAAACAGGTGCATTTTTAAAGCAATTTTAAAGCTCTCCACAGTTAGGCACGCATGTATCCGATGAGGTAGAGTGTTCCACAGTCTAGGGCCCACAAATGAAAAGGCTCTGGCCCTGATGTCTTCAACTGAACCCTGGGAACCTCTTGCAATCCTCGTTGGTGGAGTGGAGGGTCGAAGTAAAGTAGTAGGGATGCAGGAGCTCTTGAAGATAATTTGACCCTGTCTGAGTAGGCTCTTAAAGGTCAACAAACTGATCTTAAGGGTGATCCCCCACTGAACTGGCACCAGTGCAGACCATGGAGTACAGGCATGACATGATCTGAAAGAGGCAGCCCCATCAACAGCCTGGCTGCCTCATTCTGCACCAGCTGCAGGTGGTTGATATAAACCCCAGGTAACCCTAGGTAGAGGGAGTTACAGTAGTCAATGTGGGATGTCACAAAAGCATGAATCAGAGTAGGAAGGTCACCAGGCAGAACAAGATGATTAATCCGGGCAATATTCCTCAGATGGTAAGAAGAGGACTTGACAATGGCCGATACCTGAGAACAAAGCATCAGCCCATCATCAAGAATAACACCCAGATTCCACACCTGTTCAGAGGTCAACAGCTGGTTACTACCAAGCCAAAGCCCAGAAGCAGAGACAGCCATCTATCCCTCTGCCCGATGACCCAGATCCACCACTTGAACCTCGGTCTTGTCTGGATTCAACCTCAACCAGTTGGCATTCATCCAGTCCTGGATCTCAATAAAGCATCTGTTAAACACTGAGACCACACTATCCTGCTCAGGCACAAATGGCAGGTAGAGTTGGGTATCATCTGCATAGCAGTGAAAATCCAACCCATACCGCCTTACAATGTCTCCCAATGGCAACATATACACCGTGAACAACATGGGTGACAGCACAGTGCCATGCAGGACCCCATATGGCAGAGAGAATAAGTCAGAGGAATAAATCCCATATACTACCCTCTGAGATCTGCCAGTGAAAAAAGAATGGAACCATCTGAGAATTGTACCAGCCAGGCCACAGGTCATCCGCAGGCATTCCAGCATGGTGTTGAATGCTGCAGAGAGATCAAGAAGAATCAAGATGGAACAGCTCTTCCGATCCCTTGCTATTAAGAGATCATTGAGCACCCGAAGAAGGCCAGTATCCATGCTATGCCACTTCCAAAATCCTGACTGGAGAGGATCATAGATATCATGGATGGTAAAATGATTCTCCAGCTGCAGCACCACAACCTTCTCAGTAACCTTCCTCACAAGGGAGATTAGGGCTGGCCTGTAGTTGGCAGGACAATCCTGAGTCAAGAGAAATTGTCTTAAGGAGGATCACCACTGCCTCCTTCAGGGAGTTGGAAACTTACTTGTCTGAAGTGAACATTGGATGATCTCTGCTAGAACTTGGCTGATGAATTCAACACACCCCACAAGGAGGTGTGTGTCGGCAGTTCAAACCACAGCAGGTCGGCCACATACTCCGGACAATCTGCAGGATATCTGTAATCTCAAACCGGTCGAAGTCAGACCATTCAAACCAGGGAACTGTAACCACCCACCAACCACCGTCGCCCCCATTGGAGTTAGCCAGCTGAATTTCGGGCCTGATGTCGGCCAACTTAACAGCAAAGAATAGAGCAAACTCTTCACACTTTTCCTGTGAAAACATTCTCTGAAACTGCAGAGATGCTGGATTGCACAGTTAGTCCACCATTTGGAAGAGCTGAGCTGGTCGATTCTGTGCTGCAGCTATCTCCCTGGACAGGAACTCTGCCTTCTTACAAGAGATAGCTGATTGATATACCTGATAATAGTCTACCAATCTAAGTTTGTCAGCATCAAGGCCCGATTTTCACCAGCAATGCTCCAGCCTTCATCTTCTCGCTGCAGCTCCCTCAAGGTCCCATCAAACCAAGGGGACCGAGGGCAAAGGGTGAGAGGATGAACACGGACAGGAGCACTGGAATCCAGAGCCTCCAACACAGCCCTATAAGAGGCTAGCAGCAGATTATCTGGACCCACTCTTGCATTTGGTAATCTTGATAGGTCCAGCACTGTCATCAGATCATCTGGGATCAAACCTCTCAAAGGACGGTACCTGACCATCTCCACAGGGGAAGATCTATTATGGGGAACTCAGAAATTGAATATTATTGTGTGATGGTCAGATCACCTGATTGATTCCACCACCATATCGGAGATCTCCATACCCAGTAGGAAGTCCAGGTCCAATGAATGACCACAGTTGTATGTGTTGCAGAGGTAAACATCTGTATGAGGCCCAATGAATTCATAAGTCAGAGGAAGTCCTGACCAAATTGCAAGAGTTCATCAGTGACCCAGGCATTGAAGTCATCCAGAACCATCAATCTAGGGGCCTCCAACACCATGTCGACAACGAAGTCTGTGACTTCCTGCAGAAATTGCTTCTCATCCCTAGGTGGACAGTAGATGAGAAGAATCCTGCACCCCACACCTGTGGCCAAAGTACACTCAAAGGATTGGTTCTGCCTGACTTTCACAGCTACAAGACCCAGTTCTGTTCTAAAACAGATTGCTACACCCCCTCCCTTGTGATCCAGCCTCAGGCGGTGTATCACTAAGAATCTGGCTGGAATAGCTGACTCCAAAATAGGGCCAGAATTTCCATCCAGCTGGATCTCAGTGATGCAAGCCAGGTCCAATGAACCAACAAGATCAGCAATAATAGCTGTCATGTTATTAATGGACCTGGCATTGCATAACACCACTTGAGTTGAATGGACACTGAAGCTGGCGAGCACCTGCCCACTAAATGTGGAGCCCTTGGATATGGGTATCAGACATGGCAGACTGTATTCGAGACCATTTCACCACAGGGTGTCTCCTAGACCCCATTACCCCAATCCAGCCACACTGCTCCCCATCCCCCAAGTCCAGGGCCTCCCCGCATGCCTCCTACCATAATCCCCAATGCCCGCAATGTCCATAGACCTCACCAGCAATTGGGGACAATAAAAGGATGGAGATCCTGGAGCTCAGAGGTGGAGTATCCCTGACTGGAAGAGCCACCTGCCAGCACATTCCAAACCCAACAAAATAAAAATAAAATACAATAAACAAATCAAACCAATTACGTAAAATAACTAAACCCTCCAATACTTCCCATCTCAATTAATAACACCCAAGCAAAACAAATTTCCCACAATCCCCCCAAAACAAAATCAATCAAAGCTACAAATATCAAAACAAGAACTATCAAATTATATAAAACTAAAATCATCTGATTAAAATAGGTCACTGTCTGTCCACAGAGCACTGACAAAAATATAATCACAGTAGTCAGTGTATTGCCAATGATGAAGAGAAGGGTTTTCACCACCTCCTTTACCAAATAAATGTCCACTCTGTTATCCATGGACCAGCACTCCAGATTGTACCCCCACCTTACGGACAGCAACACATATGTAGGTATCTGTAATTACCTTAGGGCAGAGGTACTTATCGTATAAGCATAAGTGTCAGGATTTGAGTTCTACTGCACTTCTCTAATGTATATTATGCTTCATTGTACTTTTATATTGTTTTCTGCCACTGGGAGATGTTATCCATTATATTTTATTGTATAATCATAAGTTAGGCAACTGTGCCATATTTAGTGCTTGTGCACAACTGTAATTGCATGTTACATTGGAAGCATCACAGACCTTATTGTTCAGTTATCTTCTGCAAGCTAAGCAACTTCTCATGTTAGTTAGGATAGTTACTCAGGCCACCTGTTTCTTGCCAATTATGCACTTTTTATGTATCTTCTTTTATAGTTACTGTTGTGATAATTGGGGTGTAAGACCCCTTACTGCACTTAGCTTTACTGAAACTAGAGACTGCATCTACATAGGTAAGGAAGCTGGATGCTATCTAGTGATTACACTGTTGGTTGTAAGCCTGTATTATTATTGTTTGCCAGTAATATATTTATTCTCTGGACACCTCTTGTCTGTTATCTCTTCCTTTTGTGCAGTTCCAACAAGAACCTGAGAAAGGTAATTTTAATTACCAGTTACAACTCAGTGCAGCACTCTCACTGCCACAGCTTTGTGTAAGCTGGAAGGGAGGCAGTATGGCGCAGTGGTCTAAGGCTCTAAGCTGCAAATCTGGTGACATCAGCAGACCAGACCTGGGTTTGAATCCCACAGCTTCCACTTGCATACTGTGTGACACTAAGCAAGTCACTTAACCTCCTTGTGCTCCCAGGTCGCTCCTGTAAAAAGCTTTCAGCTTAGTGTGCTATACCTGGTTAACTAACTAAAAAAAAAAAAAAAAAGGCTCAGAGGGAAAGGAGGAGTGTTTCACTGAATGGTGATGGAGCCATGGAATGCACTGCCCAGGGAGCTGGTAGAGATGGAGACTGTGGATAGGTTTAAAAGGGGATGGGACAGGTACAAGGGGAGGGTAAATCTCACCAGGCCCAATACAGGTGGAACATCTGGAACTGGGGACAGTATAACCCGAGGGAGGACACCAAAATCGGCCCTCAGTGCAGGTGCTGAAAATGAGCAGACTCGAGAGAGAAACCATTAGGCATATTCTGCTTGCATTTAGTATGTTAGTATTTTAGCTTTACTGTATAGATGTTAAAAAATATCAGCAAAATAAAGCCCTTTTACAGCCTTCAAAGATAGACCATATATCTCTCGGAACAGTCCCAGCCCCAGACTGTAAAATCAAGGTAATATATCCAAGGAAAGAAGAATTCTGTAAAGTCATAAACCACTACAGGGGAAGTCAGAGACCCCACCACATTTGAGTAAGAAATCCTGGTAAGTTCTTGGTCAAGAGCAGTAACAAAGCTCCAGGAAAATTTAATCAAGTGACCATCCAATGCTTTCGGTCCACTTGGCCAAAGCCTTCTCAACCCCAAAGAGGCACCCAGCCCAAGTGCCCCAAAATATAGCCACCACTGAACACTCGACTTCCACGTGCCCTGCAGTGACCCCAAGGCAAACTAGTGAGCACCCACCTTCCAAATGGCACCACCCAATCCCCCCAGGGCAACAACCCGGGTTGGGCGTCCACCTCAAGGCAAGCCGGCCAGGATCACCTTCTCTGTCAACAGGTAGAGTGAATCCTTCCTGGAGTGAAAAAGCCTCCTACTCAGCAATCTGATTAGGTCAGACAACATCTCACCAGTCAGTTCCTCACGGGCAGAATTGTTCAGCAGCAAGATCTCCGTCAAGAACTCCCGATCCTCTTCTAATGATGGCCAGCAAAACAGCTACAATTTCCACACCAGGACACACAAGCAAGTGCAGGTAGGGCTGGAAATAATTTGAGGAGCCGTGAAAGTAAGTCCAGATAGGACTCAGATATAATAGGTGCTACTACTACGCCACACGATAAGCCCCATCAAGACCAGGTCAAAAATGTAACATAGTGTATGAACGTGTCCCACAGGTAACATCTGTCATTGAACCATCTTAATACAAAAAGATAGAATTACTCAAAAATAAGTAAGCTGCAAAGGATGGCTGGCCCAGAGTGGCCGCCATCTTCCTAAGCCCTTTTACTAGTATGTAACCTCTAACCCTATCTGGTCAGTGGTTTTTCATCACTCCTTCCCACCTCAAGGTTCCCTTGTGCCTGTCCCAGGGATCTTAACCCCCCACTGTGCTAGCTCAGGAGCAGGACTCAAGAGCAGAGGAGGAGCCTGGAGGATTTGACAGTCCATGGGCCTGCCCTAGTGTGTGTTGGAGCATGACACTGATCAAGGAGTCAGTCCGGCAGCGTTGTATACTAGGCATAGTGTAGGCCAGAAGAACTGGAGCAGCAGCAGGGTAGTCAGTGGCGCAAGAAACAGCAAGTCAGTGCCTGGTGGACTGCTGGTGGACATACACAACTACTGGGGGCCATGCGGGTGGACCACATGTGATAGGCAGCAGGTCAGAAGAGGAGTGAGTGGAGGCATTGTATTGAGTGGTGGGCCGAGGCAGGGGTGGCACTCACAGGCACATTTGAGGGCTGGCTGCAGCAGCATCCAGAGCAGACTGGTCAAGAGCTAAGGAGGACAGAAGAGAGATTACTAGAGAAGGACTGATTGAGTGGGTCTGGAGTCAGGACCACAGGAGACAGAGCCATGTTGAGTGGATGTGGCTAACACACAGGAGGTGAGTTGTTGTTGCTGTTCTCAATATTCTATTCTATTCTATTCTATTCTATTCAGTTCTGTTTCTGTTTCCTCCTGGGTCAGGGTGGACCCTGGTAGTATAACTGGTTCATCGTGATTGTCTCCTGCTGGTAGACTATTGGAGAAATTTGACTGGAAAGTCAAATGTCTGTCAAAAATGGAAAATAGAGTTAGGAGTGACTTGCCTTCACCTTAGAGTCACATATATAGCTAGTCCTTATTTCCTTACCTCTCCAGAGTCCAGTAACTTTGATTTTGTCTTTTTAGATAATTCCTTCCTGAAGAGGACCTACTGTATCCTATGTATGGGCATAATGCTTTCAAACTCTTATTTTATATTTTCTGTGTGTATTCATTATTACCTTTTGTTTTCTTTTCTACTAATACACAATTATGCAACATCTTGTTTTAACTGAACAAAAATGGTTCTGGGTACATTAAATGAATACAAGTTGAAAGTTCTGGTAATTAATTCTTAGCATTCAGAACTTCTGTGGTTCATCAGAACAGAACCATATAGTCTTCTGTGGTTAATGGTTTAGTCATCTCTGATAGATACTGAACAGAAAGGCAGGCAGGCAGATGATATTTAGAATCAAATTGTTTGTATTGTACATGGACAACAGTTTAAATAGTGACAGCAACTGGCATTTTAACATAAGCTGCTGACATGATGTAGTAGGAGCCTGTCTGTATGCAATGCATGGCGGTCTCTTTGATATACAGGTTTAGAAGTGAACTACTAGATGCTGGGCAGCTGGGCTGGGGTTGGGGAGGATAACAGAGACCCCCCTCCCACTGACAACACAAGGAACAACTTAATGTTCTGCAGTGGTAGCAATTCAGCCATTTTACATTGTTTGTTTCTCAATTACAGTAGTTTGGGGTAATAATCTTGAGGCAGGTGACTGACAAAAGTCGAAAAAAGGAATTTATATTTTCTTTCAAAGAAAATGCATGCAGGTCTCTACCTAGCTGAGTGACACATAGATGGGCTGCTATCTGTGACAGAGAAAAAACGGTTATAAATCACAGTAAAAAAACAGAGGGAAATTTCCTTCACTCTGTTGTTAGATCACTGAGATGTCATCAGATTTAATATATTAATAACAGGCATTGCTGGATGAAATGTTGGTATTTGGTAATCTTTCCGATTCTGAAAAAAATCGTGGCATGTGTGCTGGTGGTGGCTTTAAAGATGGCTTTGTGAGTTTGCATTATGTGTTACATAAAAACTTTGTTACTGTGCATTTTGCAGTTTGTGCTCTACATAGTATTAGTACTTACTTGTGTCAGTAGAGGAGTCGAGACAAGTGTGTGTGTGAAGGGAATGTGACTTATGATGCAGGTGTGGACTATTAACTAGCTTTAGCTGATTCACTGTATGGTAAAAGACACCAAAATGCACCATTTCAGTTACATTTTTGCAAATTTTTCGAAATTGTTTTGAATATACAAAAGGCCGCTGTCCACAGACTGAACAAAGACAGAAAAATGTATTTGTGTCTGATTAAAGCTTTAATCAAAAGAGATAGAAAATATGAAGGAAAAACTTAATAAAGAGATTGCGCTATTTCAAAAAGACCTAAGCATGTACCAACATGCTCTGAGTTTGAAAATCTTAATCATAGCTCGGTGCTTATAATTTCAAAACATGAGAAGTGCTGGGGATGATCTTTACAGTGTCCTATCTCTGCTGGAATAAACACTTCTAAGTGTATTGAATCATTGCCTGTGTTTTTTTTTCCTGTGAGTGCATATTCCTTCTTCTGCTACATGCTTCTGGGTTAGCAACCTCAATATGCACTGACAGATTTTGTCCTGAGCGCACCTGCTTTCTTTGAATTCTCTTGGTCATCTACCTTCTCTTCCATTTTTGCCAACTCCCATTATAGAGAAATTGATTCCCTCTTATCTGTGTGTATGCTAGGTCCTCAAGCAAGCTCACTCATGCCTCCACATCTCCAGCGCTGGTGGTTAAAGACTCAATTGAAGTGTGAATAGACTTGATGTAGGAGACTAATTCATCCAGTATCGCTTTAATAGAGTGAATTCCACCATATAGACACCTGACTCCATATCTTGAGAGTGTCCAGGTATGCCAGGAAGGATATTAGCTCCAAAATTGATTTTATGGTGCTTGCGAGGTTTCTGTAGCTCAGGGCTCTGTGGAGAGTGGGGAGTGGTGTCATCTCCATAAGTGTATTGTCCACTGTCCTCAAACCCCAAAAAAAGAAACACCAAATACTGATGCCAGGAGCAATAGGCCCTATACTGCATAAGTAGAAACTGAATTAGAGAGGTGGTGCTGCAAAATCCACAAAACTGAAAGTGACCCACTGCGGAGCAGAATTCACCTTGCTGCCAACACTATAGCAGCTGCAACGGATGTCCCATGGTCCAGATTCTGGATGATCCAATTAAACAGAATCTGGAGTTGGGAGGTAATCTAAAATGGTCTAAGACTGGTATCAAGAAATGCCAGCCCACTCCAGGCCTTCATAAGCATTAGTGTATAGTACATACATAGTCTGTCTCTAGGTCACTGTCCATTCCAGACAAAATGGGACACTGCAGTCTCCACACTTTTTCCCGTGTCACTCTGGTATAGTCAGTGAGACATTTTTTTAAATAATAAAGGAAGCAAGGAAGTGTTATCATCCAAATTGTGCTCGCCTCATGATCAGGCTTAACAGTAAATGTTGCCATTTCTGCAGGCTATCCAGCATCTGAACAACCAGTAGACCATAATTGGCCTGATAAAGCCGATATCTTGACAATGTCCAAGTGATACCAAGATATTTATGGTGCTAGAGTCACAGCAGATGGTATATTCATTCCAGAGAGATTGTGAGGGAGATAGTATCTCTGTTTTGGAGGTATTAAACTTATAATTGGACACCTTGCTGAACTATTGTAAGATGGCAAAAATAGCCCCCAGGGAAGTTGTTGGATTAACAACATATAACAGCACATCGTTGGCATACAGGGCCACACAATGTTCTATCCACCCCACTGGGATGCCTGAAAACCCTTGGCTATACCTCAGTGTCTATGCTAAGGGTTCAATATAAAGGACAAAAAGGTAATTGTTGATATAGGTATAGATCTAGAGTGTAACCTGTGCACTCGGCATGACATAGATGAGTCATAACTTTCCTACCATTTTATTCATAGGTTCATAGTAGAAAACTCTCCACCTTTTTGTCTTCACAGATGGAACATGCATTTTATACCACCCATATAAAGATCTAATCTGTTTTGAATGTAGTAATATTATTGCTTTCTACAATGTGCTTAGGCAATGTGTTCCAACTTGTAATAATCCTTTGAGTGAAAAAATCACATCTCTTCTTGGATAAATTGTATCTCCTTTTAATCTATAGTTGTGAGACCTTGTTTTAAATTGTTCATGTAGTTTTATAATCCAATGTTCTCCATGAGATTGAGATCATTTATTGCCCTGAAAGCTAAGCAAAGGTCACCTCTGAACTGTCTATACTCAGTGGAGTATTACCCCAGATGCTTTAGTCTTTCATTATAGTTACAATGTTGTAGACCTTTTATTTTTTTTTTGTTGCTTTTCTTTGTGCACCTTCTTTTAATTTTTTACTTCTAACAGTAGATGCTGCACAAAACTTTGAGCAGTATTCCATGTGTGGGTGAACCAAACTGCTATATAGTGGAAGAATCACTTTTTGCTCCCTGCTTTTTATGTTGGAGAGAATACAGCCTAGTATTTTTTAACTTTTTTTAACAGTCACTTTTGTGTGTACATCAGATGAGAGTTTGTCTGTGATTATTATTCCCAGGTCTCTTTCTTCAGAAGTGCTTTCTAGTACCTGGTTGTCAAGTGCATAAATAAATTCAGGCTCTTGAATCCAAAATGCATCACTTTACACTTATTTATATTAATTTACATTTATGTAGGACATGTTTATCAACTGCTTTGATTCTGTAAAATTTGGTGCTGTATTCAGGAACACAGCCACCTACACTGGATTGGGAGGTAATCGAGGATGCAGTGATGCACACATGAGGAGGCTCACAAATACCATGGTATAAACCAACAGCTCCATGCATGGACACAGTGATGCACAAGGGTGCAGATGAGGGTATATGACAGGCTGCCAAAAGCTGACACGCCTTTTGACCCCACCAAATAAGGTAAACCGCACTACAACAGACATGTTGCTAACTGATCCACACACATGTGTATGTATAGTTGTTTACATAGAAACATAGGTGTGGATCACACAGAGCAGAAGTCAGGGGAGACAGCCAGATGATGGGACCCCAGACCAGCTCAGGATGGTGAATTTGTAACACCCACCACAGATCTTGGCGGGTCACTCATGTGGTGCTGGATGTGGGAAGAGAGGTATGTGGGGCAGTGCATGGCCAGGTCATCAAACTTTACCTCCCAGCAGGTGGCCATGCTGGACAACAGAGATCCAAAGCCATTACAATACCCTGGTCCCTGTAAAGCACTGGGTCACTCAAGGCACCTGAGGAGGACAAGGCATGGACTTGACTCAGCATACAGTCCACTATCAATCCATGTGGACCCCAGCTGCAGACCTTGAGTACCATCAAGCACAAGTGGCTAGGGGTTGCACCTATTGGAAGATGGCATGGCACACTGATCCAGTTGACAGATGAAAGATAGGCCTCCACCATCAGGCCCACAATGGATCTCATGCAAATTAAGGTAATTGTGGAAGAAACCCTACCACAAGACATGTTTGATGGAGATGAGGATGGAATGTGCAATATACCTGGTGAGTGCCCCTACCTGGAACCCAACGGTAGACACATGGCTCTCTTCAACAAATACTGACCATATAGTACAAAAGTTGCCACATGATGGATTCCCATCACAGTCACATGCCATAGGAAGCATTCAGTGGCAGCTCATAAAGAGGCAAGTGTCACTCATGCAGACTGCAGCACAGGAATAATCGTGCCACCAAATGATCATGCTAGACATGTACCACACTCCCTTCTCAACAGGTTCACCGGGATGTGCAGTACCACAGGAGCATTAACAGAGTGTACCACTGAGGAGGGTCAGGAGGGTCTGGCCAATGGACCAGTCACTGTTCAGGATGGTTATGGGCTACTACACCTTGACGCACCCCGAGCAGCAGGCAGTATCAATAGACACAGGCATGGTACACAGTTCCTCACAGCAAAACACACAGGGCAGAGCTTGCCACAGTGAGTCCCCACC
Organism: Neoceratodus forsteri; assembly: GCA_016271365.2. NCBI lineage: Eukaryota > Metazoa > Chordata > Ceratodontiformes > Ceratodontidae > Neoceratodus > Neoceratodus forsteri. Next base: position 119,171,551 of record CM057456.1, read on the forward strand.
AGTACCACACCCATCACAACCAAGACCTGAAGGTACTTTGCCAACCTCAGTGGAATGACGGTACATATGATAGCCACCACAAACCAGTGGGCACAATACACAGATGGCCACAGACACTGACACCATTGTGTGACAACAAGACAACCACGGAAGACAGCATACTCTACCATTACTACCCTGAACTAGACCAGCTGGAGCTGTAGAGGCTATGTGCCATGAGGGAGAACACTGAGCAGATGGTACAGCTTCCTGAGGAGATGTGGAGTGATTGGAACAATATGTGCAGGACAGGGAACATCCTTCAATGACAGGTCATGCAGGAGACCACTCCTGTATAGCAGTTCTGTGCACAGCCCTGAATTTATGCCAATTTACACATACAGATATTGGCACCAAGGGATGAAGTGGCACCACTGGAGTGAGCCAACAGCACACAACCATGCATGGCACAGCCTACATGGCCTGGTGCATGGACTAGCAGGTCAAGGGGGTAGGCATGGCACCTTGGGACATGCTCATCATCCTGCAGTGGCAAGGCACAGTAGCCCCCCTGGGTAGCACACCACACCTGACACATCTGCATATCAACAGGTCCCCTAGGGCAATAAATCACTAAGTCAGCAGGTAAACATCACTGTGGCACTCTCTCCGAATATCCCACCACCCAGTCCATGTCCACACAGCACTTTTACTTCCTCCTGATGAGCCCTTTGCCCACTTAATAAATCTTGCACCAGCAGATGTCCTGTGTACCTGCTGGAAAGTCCATCATCCTGCTGCTGCACGCCACTGTTACTACATCACCAGGCATATCACCATTACTGTCAAGCCGACCCTAATCAGATATTTGCTCTGACAGGAAATTCAGTGTCATATAGCCAGACTGTGAAGCATGGTGCATGGGATAACAATCTGACACAACTTCCCAGGTGCAAACATCATGGTGCCGCCTGTTCAATCCAGGCAGCAGAAAAGCATCTTCAGCAAGACAGATGTTTGTGCCACCACAGCAAGAGTCCTACTGTACACATCATTGTATCTCTCCTCAGTCCCTCTGAATGGTAACAGGTAGGGTGTCAGTTGGTATGCCCTCAGGGTTCAGCCATTGTCACCTTTAAGGGAGAAGTAAAAAACAGTCATGCAATGTACACACAGGTGAAGTAGGGCACCTGTTGAATGTTACACATGAACTCACTGAGCAGCCAGTCCACCTTACCTCCATGGGTCTCTCGCAGTGTCCATAACTGTGGTTGACTGAATATGAAAGCAACATGGCAGGACCCTGGGTACTTTGTGACCACATTGGTGATGACACCATCCAGGGCTGTTCCCAGACCATTAACAATAGAAACATAGAAACATAGACTTTGATGGCAGATTAGGATCACTTGGCCCACCCAATCTGCCCATTTCCCTACCTACTGGATAAGCTGCAGATTCTAGTTAACCAACAGCTTATTTCCTGCAACCCCCACTATAATTGCCTTAAGTCTGTCCCATGCATGTTTGAATTCCTCCTCTGTTTTAGACCCCACAACCTCTCCAGGAAGGCGGTTCCATGCGTCCACTACTCTCTCCGTGAAAAAGAATTTCCTCACATTACCCCGAGCCATCCCCCCCCTAACTTTAAATTGTGCCCCCTTATTCTTACACATCTCTTTTTCTGAAAGATGCTACCCTCCTGGACTTTGTTGATTCCCTTGAGGTACTTAAAAGTTTCTATCATGTCCCCCGTCCCTCCTTTCATCAAGGGTATACATATTAAGCTCTCTCAGTCTCTCTTCATATGGTTTCTGATGTAGACCCTGCACCATTTTAGTTGCCCTCCTCTGGACTGCTTCCATCCTGTCTATGTCCTTGCGTAGATGAGGTCTCCAAAACTGCACGCAGTACTCCAGATGGGGTCTCACCAACTGTCTGTATAGAGGGATAACCACTTCCCTTTTTCTACTTGTGATGCCCCTCCATATGCATCCCAGTATCCCCTAGCTTTGCCTACTGACTTCTCATTGCATACCCACCTTTAGGTCATCTGATATGACTACACCCAGATCCCTTTCCATTATTGTTGTTGTTAGTACCTCCCCTGCTATAGTGTACTCTTCTCCTGGATTTTTATTTCCCAGGTGCATTACTTTGCACTTCTTTGCATTGAATCTAAGTTGCCATATGTCTGACCATTCCTCCAACCTTGCCAAGTCCCTTCTCATCCTTTCTACCCCCTTGTGTATCAACTCTGTTACAGATCTTTGTGTCATCTGCAAAGAGGCATACCTTTCCTTCCAGACCCTCTGCAATGTCACCTATAAAGACGTTAAAGAGGACTGGACCCAGTACTGAGCCCTGAGGTACTCCACTAGTAACCCCCCTTTCTTCAGAATGTGTTCCATTCACTATTACCTTCTGTGTCCTGTTGTTCAGCCAGTTTTCTACCCAGGCTACCACCCTGGGACCCACTCCCAGGCTGGCTAACTTGATTATTAATCTTTTGTGAGAGACTGTGTCAAATGCCTTGCTAAAGTCTAGGTAGGCCATATCCACAGCCCCTCCCTGGTCCATTACTTTGGTCACCCAGTCAAAGAAATTGATTAGATTTGTCTGACAAGATAACAATGATATGCAAAGGACATTTATTTCTATAGTCTGCTGCCAAGCTGTCTGCTGTCTGATAGGCCAGCCTTTAATTTCAACACACAATTGACAGATATAGGTTACACAGGATGCATACTTGGGTATGCCTTGGGGCAGCCTTGTGGTACAGTTGCAGATACTGTAGGGAGAAACTGGCAGACTGGATGGACCAAGTGGTTCTTATCTGCTGTCAGATTCTTTGTTTCTATGTTTCTATGGCACCATCAGCATCACAGGTCATCTGCACATTGATGCTGTGGAAACTGTTATGGTTGCGATATACCTCCTCATTCTATAATGAAAATGTGTGGTGTCAAGTGAGTGCAGTCATGTGCTGCAAGCACATTCAGAAAAAACATGTATTCCATGGAATCCCACCTTAGTAGTATGCATAGCTAGCTCTGTGGCTGGGAAGAATATGCAGGTGGCCACATAGTGGACAAGGGCATCAGTCACCCAGGGCAGTGTGCATGACACCATAGCCAGAATGACATATTCTCCCCCACCCTCAAGGCACACAGCAGATTCTTCTTCCAGCCAGTGTACAAGACTGTCCTGTGGTGGATATAATGTTGACTTGCAGCAGGCCCCACAGGTCCTGAATGGTAGCATGGTCCAGGCAGAACCACTGGATACAGTGCAAACAGGCTTGAGTGGCTGTCTGCAGGTGTGGCCTGAACTCATGTAGTCTACAGTGATGGCCATGGTTCTGCTTCTACTGCATCGTATCTCCAACAGGTGTACTCCCAGCAAATATGAAGGGCACTTCCCGTACATTATCATAGGCATAGCACAGATAGTGGCCGGTGAGCTATCTGTGAACCACGCCTGTTATTTAGTCCACCTTTATGTACATGAGGGAATCATGCTGGGGTCACAGACTTCCATCCAACACTGGTCTCATGTAGGTGTACATCCCCACCCAGTGGCATAGGACCCACACCCCTAGGGACATTGCCACCTGTGTGGACCATAGCTGGTAGGGAGCAGTGGTGATGGAGGAAGCTCAGAGAGACAATGCTGGCATAGATGTGGGCAGTGTCCTCGTATGCCACCATCCATTGAGGTCATGGGTACCTGCCCTGCTCTGTAGTTTATGGAGGGCAGCATGATGTACTACCAGGACAACAAGAGATGGCTGTGAGCCTCACATGGCCACCAAAAGTGAGCAGTGGGACAGAGGGAAGGGTTTAAATTATGTGTGCAGCACAGGGATGCTGATGTGTACCACTTTACTACCCCTATACGGGGCTGTTCTGGGAGGCCAACGAGGCTGACACTACAGCTGGAATATCAGTATGAGGCCAGTGCGACTGTGGTTGTGGCCCGGAGGGTCTTGTCCCAGATGAGGCTGCCAGAAGATGTGTGGTAGGAGGACCATGCATACAAGGATGATTATATGATCCTGTGGAAGACTGTGGCGTCATCCTAGATAAGTTGGTCTGTGTCTGCCTTGGGATAGTGTGGCCCTAGATAGGGCTCTGCTTGCACCAATGAGGAGTATACACTGTACCAATGGACTGGCATGTTCCACCACAGGCAGTCCATAGCACTATTCAGTGGTCATTGCATGGGTTGTTACATAGAAGGCCTCATCAATGTCCCACTGCAACAATAGGCATGACAGCTCTGGCAATGGTGCTGGCACCATGCCCCCCCTTGTTCTCAAAGGCTGCTGTTACATCATGGGATTGGCATACCAGGATGCAGAACAGTGATGGTGTCCCTCTGTCTATGTCATTTCCAGCTTTCCAAAGACCCCTAAACTGCGTCTTCTTGAGGGTGGTCAACCCAATAGCCCAAACTCTGTAACACCTCCATCATCATGCCACTCCAGGGAGAGCAGCACTGAGAAAGATGATGTGAAGCTAGCTCCAGAGGGTTATGGTGGTGTGGCCCACACTACCGGGCTGGGACTCAGTTTGAACTATATGGATTTTGGTGCCTTGCTGCAGGGGATGGCTGCCAAGTGAGTGGGCAGTCTGTGGACATTTTCTGTATATTTGCTGGAATTAGTGGGTCTCATGCAGAAACACCCCATGTAACATGTCCCACTGAGGGTTTGTGGGACATCTGGTGGCAGCAGCCTACATGCCACTGTGAATAGTTCTGGTTGGAGGACCATACATAGCCATAGAGGTCCTCTGTAAGGTGCCTGTGTATGGTGATATCAGTGCCCTGTCACCATAGCAGGCACTGTAGAGTGTGTTGCCCATTGCACTTCTTGTTTGTACCTGTGAGAGTGACTCATTGTGGGCTGTGCCATGAATAAATTCACTGAGATTCACTAAGATACTCTGAAGGAGCAAAAGGCGTTAAGCCCATATGAAGCTCCTATCACCCATAATAACACAGTGGAACATCCGACAGCATGAACTTGTCTAACCTACTTTTAAAAGTATCCCTTGAAATAGCTGGCCCAGTGGCATGGAGAGCTGAGGCATCACTGCCTTACCTCCGGTCACACTGGAGACCTGTGTTTGCGGTGCAAGTGGGTCACCAGAGGTTGGCCAAGGAGGGAGAGGATCGAGCATCCAGAGTACAGCTATTGTCTCCCGGGGAAGGGTGGGGTTGGAGACCAATGCACATCTGGCCCCTAGTGGTGGCTGGAGGCTGGCACACCAGCTTAAAGACAGGGGGGTAGAGATCGAGCAGATGGCTGGCATACCATGTGCAGAAGTGTGCGTGGCTCAGCCATTAGCATCATTGCATGCCACAGCTACGCACTTGGGGAAGGGAGACATGGAGGCAAAAATTCCACCAAGTAGAGGGATGGTGCCGGTCCCCCACACGCACCTCACCCAACCAACTGGCACCTCAGCACCAGAAGTAAATACCACTAGATGCTGGAGTGATGTGGCTGGGGGGGGGGGCTGGTGGAAGGGGGCTGGTTGGTGGCAGACAGAAATATAGAAACTAAAAATAAAAAAGTATCCCTTGAGCCTTTAACAATCATGTCTGTTCGTACTGAATTCCAAAGTCTTATTATTCTTTGAGAGAAGTAATGAGCTCGTTTATTTTTAAAATACAGCAACCACATTTTAATTGTAATGAATGACCACAAGTGTTGATATTAATTTGTTTAAAATCTAGGCCAGTTTCAGTCATAAGATAATCATCAGCAATAATATCTGTAACTAGTAAGAAATCCCCCCCCTCAGTATTCGTGTTTCTAAACACATCAGCCCAAATTTGTTCTTTTGTTAATAATTTAAGTCATTTGCTTCACGTACAAACTTTGTAATTTTTTTTGAATTTTTTCTTAATGTTTGGTATTTTTCTTTTGATATAGACACCATAATTGAGATGAATAGTCTGTACTATACTATTATATGTGCATGTGTGGCTTGTGTACCTACACCTCTGGCAGATCATCACTATTGTTTGGAGGCCCTGTGGTAGTTATGTGCAGGTGGCATGGCCTGACTGGTGCTGTGGGGAAGGGCTTTGGAGTGAGTCACTAGCCTGAGCCTTTGCTATCAGAGTGAGGCTGGTCCTGTGCTGTGTTCCTGTGTTTATGGCAGGGTCCTACACGGCCTAAGTGTTCTGCAGGCTGCACATTCCTTTTCAGTGTAAACTGCATTGCACTTGTGTGGTTTTCAGCATCCGCATGGCATAGCCATCCGCACACTCACACACACATCTGTGTGGCATTGGGCCATGGTGTGTACATGACTTATGTATGTATGTATGATGTGTTCTGTGGCTATGTATGCCACTCTGGTGGCTGCACATGCTTCACACATAGAAATGTCTGCATAACAGATAAGTGGCACATAGCTCACTGCACGAGTTGCTGAATGGAGCCATTTTTGTTTGTAAAGGACTTCCAACATTTTTTTGGCCATTGTTTTGTGCTTCAGAAATTTTGAGAAAATCCCCAAATCTTGCTCTCTAATTAAAAAACTGGCAACATTTTTTTAAGACAACTTAAACATCTTATTAGGTTATCTCCTGATGAATTGTAAAAGTGTCAACATTTAAAGTTCAGTATGTTTCTTGGTTTTCATTTTTATAGTTTTTCTTTCTGATCAAATATAACTTGTGGGAATAAACATTATGGGTTTTTTTGCAGCCATTTATTTCAGCATTTGTTCTGATCTGTAAATGTGTAAACACTACAATGTAAATATATAACTACCTTAAAAATAAAGAAAATCTTGATTTTAAACCTCTCAAAGGCACTTACCTTAAATGAACTTTAACAAACCTATATGTTTAAAAATTTAAATTACCATAGTTTGTTCTGTAGCCATGATTAAAAGACGGTCACAAAAATAGGTTATTCATTTAATTACACTAATAACTATTGAACCAATTAAATTTACACCACACTTGCCAAACTATTAGCCCTAAAACTGGAAATGTACAATCAAATGTTGGAGTCCTAGGGATTAAGGTTTCTGAGATACAAGCAGCCTACTATCAAGTTTTTGCACAAACACTAACTACGGCCATGACACAGAGGACTTGATTCCAGAAGGCATGGAGCAAGTCACCGACAGATGTAACTTGTGCCAAAAGCCAATGGGCCTGGGACCCTGTGCTCGATTCCAGAACAGCCAAGGTCCCCGTGGCTATGTCCATGACGTGTGGCTCCTCAATCATTGTGCCAAAGGAGGCGCACCTCAACATGGTGCCACAAGCTGCAATAAAGCCCACTGACAGGGTGCAACCCCCACTACAAGCACTAGTATCCAAGTAATGTCCCACAGAACTAGACATGTCCCCCATCCCATGAATGCCTGCAGGACTGACACATGCCCCCAATCCCAACAATTTGCCCATAAGGTAAGTCATGTCCCCTCGTCCCCCAAGCCCCGATCGTCAACTTGACAGTAAGGTAAAGTACAACTGCTTGCCCATAATCCCTGGTAGTCTAGTGGCCCCATCCCCCCCACCTGGCAGTGCCAGCCCACACCCCACCCACCCATTCCCAGTTGTAGCTGGCACATCCCACGTCTCACCTCCACAGCCAGCCACCGACCGAGCTCTCTCTGAGCGCATACTACTATATACAGTACATTCTCAATGAATGACAGCTCATTCATTGAGCTCATACTGCATACAATATTACCCACTCAGAGGGATCTCAGTCAGCGGCTGGACATGGAGATGAGAGGTGGGATGTGCCAGTCACTGACTGGGAATGGTGGTGCGGGTGGACTGGCACCACTGGGTGGGTGGTCGGGGGCCACTAGACTACCAGGGATTATAGGCAAGCAGCTGTACTATTACCTTACTGGTGAGCTGGCGATCGGGGCTCAGGGATTGGGGGGGATATGATCAGCCCTCTGGGGCAATTGTCGGGGATTGTGGGGGTCAGGTTCAGCACTGGAGGAATTTATTGGGATGGGGGCGTATGTCATTCCTGTGGGGCATTCCTTGGGGATTGGGGCTTGGGGGTGCCAGTGGCTCACAAAGGGCAGTTATGTACGATCCCCAATGGGGAATGGGTGGATGGGGCATATGTGAATTCATGGGGGGGATGGCCATTGAGTGCACATGGCACAGTGATGCACCCCCAGTGGATGCAGAGTACAGTTAGACCAGCTAATAGCTGGCCTAACAGTACTTGGACCAATGTCCTCAGGGGGAATCTCCTGGAATAGCAACTGTGCTGTTCCAGCAGCCACCATACAGGAATAGGTTGCAAATGCTGCTGTATACCCCCATGCGCCAGGTCGCAGGGAGTTTATAGTATACATGGGGGCGTAGGGCCACTTCAGTGTTTTAAATTCCGATTGTCGGACCACGGCGCGAGTAAAGTGCTCTTGTGCCATTTGTTTTGGCACAAGACACTTGCACCATGCATGTCCATTCTGAATCGGGCCCTGAGACACTAGAATGCCTGTATAATGTATATATATATATATATATATATATATATATATACACACACACACACACACACAGTGAATGAGGATTTTCCCTACAGAAACTAATACTTTGTTTTTCCTTGGTACCTCACAAGTAAACCTCCATACAGTACCCACCAGTTACAACTGTATAACTCCCAGTTTAAGTTGGACACCTTCCATTCAGGATGTGTACCTCGGAAGAAAAGCTGTATGACTGTGAAAGGAAATCTTTATACAATGGGAAAATAAATGTAAACAATCAACCAATTAAACAATGACCAACCAATTAACTCTGTACGGACCTATTCATTAAAACATGATTTAATAAGCCTACCAAATCACCTGCTAAATTCCCATGCTCAACACATGCTGTGAAACAGTAAGTAAATTTAACCACACAACCCTGCCATAGCCACCCCCCAATTTTCTTACCTAGCAGCAACTTACCATGATGTTCCAGTTTTCTCCTTAGCTGCCAGTCCCTGCATGCTCCTGCCAACTTCTCCCTTGGTACTTCAGCTGCCTCTCAGATATCATTCCATCAATGCTGCGTTGGCATCTGCTTACACCACACTGCTCCAGGTCACAAATATACTGGCTCCAATGACAAATGCCAAGCATTAAAAACAAATGATGCCACAAGCCACTCCCAACCACAGACTGTTCCTGACTAACTAGGCTGCCCTACATTGCTGGCTATAATCAAAACCATGACACCACAAAGCAACTAAGCAAAACCTGCTACAGACACAACCCTTAAGTAGGTGGAACCTATACTATGGAAACACAAAATGACCAGAAGACTGACCAAAATGCAATTATACTATGAAAACCCATGAAAACAAAACACAGAAAGCAAAACCAAATATGGCACAGTCACAAACAAACCTGGAATTCATCCAGACTACAAAATCAAGATTAAATGACAACCATCTTAATACATTGTCCCTTCAGGCTTGTGGACTCATTATCTGATTAGCCCTTGATGGGCATATTTCTTATACAGTAGTCCTCACTATAATGAACCTTGTTATAGTGAACATTTGGCTATAAACAAACTGCTGTCATAGGTCCAATTAAAGTCATGTATTTTGAGCCTCTGTACCAACGAATATGACTTCCCATATTTAGCCCTTGATTGTGGCTTGTCGCTAATTTCAAAAAACTGTACCATAAATGGTTGCTGGGTGACCTGGTGCTGCTGAGATCAGGACAACAGTTACATTATTCTTAAAAACTCACACTCCAGGATGTTGCTCACCTGATAGGAGAGAGGCATGGGCTAATGTGGAGTGAGCACAATCACCCATTGCTGGGCATCAACTCTAGATCCTACATTTGCAGAACAGCCAGATGCACCTGAGGAGCCAAATGTGGATTACACACACACAATTTTAGCCCTGACATCCACACTACAAATTCTGGTTGTTCAGGACCCAAAAGCAGAGGACATTATTGAAGAAAGGCTGACCCAAAACACTGGTGTCCAGATAAGGAATGCATATCAGATGCAGACATTGTGGGTGCTGTGCTTTTAAGGGTGATGTTGACATCATGGAAGTCAACTCTTCAGATTCTGAAGAGGAAGAGGATGAGGAGTCACTGATGTGATCTAGGGGCTAGAGGAGGGACGGACTGGCCTGGTTACAAACTCAGGAGGTTAATCCAATCAAGGTGATTTAGCTGAGACAGCTGATTTCTCCTGAATTTGCACTGCTTGTCTCATCCTCTTTTGCCTTGAGGGTGGCCTCTTGGTGGTTCCCAGGGCCAGGTTGCGGCTTTCAAGAGATTGTAATTTCTCCGTGGCCATGCCTGCCCTGTGGAACTCAATCACTAGCTGCTGCTCAGTGTGCACTAGTCCCTTTACAAAAGAAAGAGTCCTACAAGATCTCGATAAGCTCAGGATGGACAAGGAAATGGGACCTGATGGTATACATCCCAGGGTACTAAAGGAACTTAGGGTGGAACTAGCAGAGCCATTATCAGAACTGTTTAGTGGGAGTCTGAGCACAGTAGAGGTCCCAGAAGACTGGAGAAGGGTTTCATGTGATCCCGCCCACAAGAGTGGTAGCAGGGAGGAGGCAGGGAACTACAGACCAGTCAGTCTTTTTTTTTTTTTTAACTTTATTTATGCACTGGTGCTCTTCAAGGCATCCTTCAGAGGTGCCCACTCAATCCTACCCCTTCTTCTCCCCACTGTGGCCAGCCTTCACCGGGTCTCCCCCTCCCACAGGAGCTTCCCAGCACTCCAACTCACCCCCTGGAACAGGACCCGCCCACGCTTTGCAGCTCTTTCTGAAATTAGAGGGTCCATCCCTCTGGGAGGTCAGCCATGGATCTCCAGTGAGGACCGCCCAGCACTGGGGATGAGAGGAGATCCCTGAGGCCCTCATCATCTCCCTGGCAAGATGGGGATTTTGTACTTTGTCCCCTCCTTCATGGAGCCCAGCCAGATAGGCAATGAATTGCTGTGGCTCCACCCCAGGCATACACCATGCTGCTACAGTCGGCGATCCTCCAGCCGCCGCCAGAGGTTGCTCCAAGAGCGAGCTCATCCTGAACCCACCCACTGAAAGGGAGAGCAGTCCTATAGATGCTTGATCTCCACCCCTGCCACCCCCAGTGGCCCCAGCTCATTCCTGAACCTGGGTCGCCGGTGTGGCACGAGGTGTGGCATCCAGCGCCTCAACCCTCAGCGCCACCGGGCCCGCTCCCCAGACCAGTCTTACCTCAGTAGTTCACAAGATTATGGAGGCAGTCCTTAAGGAAAGGATAATGCAACACCTGGAATCCATAGGGGCACAGGATCCAAGACAGCATGGGTTTACAAAAGGAAGGTCCTGTCAAACTAATCTCATAGATTTCTTTGACTGGGTAACCAGAGTGGTGAACCAAGGGGGAGCAGTTGATGTTACCTACCTTGACTTCAGCAAAGCTTTCAATACTGTTCCACATAGAAGATTGATTAATAAGCTGGGTAGGTGCGGGTTGGGTCAGAATTTGGTCAACTGGGTGGCAAACTGGTTGGTGGGCAGAAAACAGAGAGTGGTGGTAAATGGTATACAGTCAGAAGAGATGCAAGTCACAAGTGGGGTACCTCAGGGATCAGTCCTGGGGCCAGTCCACTTCAATATCTTCATCAGTGACATTGCAGATGGACTGGAGGGTAAGGCTTGTCTGTTTGCAGATGACACCAAGATCTGCAACAGAGTAGATAATTCAGATGGGGAGGGCAGAATGAGAAGAGATCTGGATAAACTAGCAAAATGGTCAGAAGATTGGCAACTGGGGTTTAATGCAAAGAAGTGCAAGATCATGCACATAGGGAAGAGAAACCCTGAAGCCACCTATAGGGTGTGAGGGGAGTTGCTGGCAGTCACAAGGGAAGAAAGAGACATAGAAACATAGACTGACAGCAGATAAGGACCGCTTATCCCACCCAGTCTGACCATTTCTCTACCTGTTGGATAAGCTGCAGGTTCTAGTTAACCAACAGCCTACTTCCTGCAACCCCCCACTATAATTGCCTTATGTCTGTCCCATGCATGTTTGAATTCCCCACTGTTTTAGACCCCACAACCTCCCAGGAAGTGGTTCCATGAGTCCACCACTTTCCATGAAAAGAATTTCTCACATTACTCCTGAGTCGTCCTCCCTCTATCTTTAAATTGTGCCCCCTTGTTCTTGCACATCTCTTTTTCTGAAAGATGCTACCCTCCTGGACTTTGTTGATTCCCTTGAGGTACTTGAAAGTGTCTATCATGTCCCCCTGTCCCTCCTTTCATCAAAGGTATACATATTAAGCTCTCTCAGTCTCTCTTCATATTGTTTCTGATGCAGACCCTGCACCATTTTGTGCCCTCCTCTAGACTGCTTCCATCCTGTCTATGTCCTTGCATAGATGGGGTCTCTAAACTGCACGCAGTACTCCAGATGGGGTCTCACCAACTGTCTGTACAGAGGGATAACCACTTCCTTTTCTACTTGTGATGCCCCTCCCTATGCATCCCAGTATCCCCCAGCTCTCCTTACTGACATTTCACATTGCTTACCCACCTTAGATCATGTGATATGATTAACCCCAGGTCCCTTTCCATTATTGTTGTTGTTGGTACTCTCCCTAAAACTCCCTAAGACTTGGGCATCATCATCATCATCACTAATGACCTGAAATCATCCAAGCACACCACTAAAGCAGTAGGTAAGGCTAGGGGATGTTAGGGTGTATTAGTAGGGGTATCACAGTTGGAAGAGGGAGGTAATAATCCTTCTTACAAGACACTGGTTATGCTCTCATCTGGAGTACTGGCGTAGTACTAGAGGTCACACCTTCACAAGGACATTAACCAAATGGAGGCAGTCCAGAGAAGGGCAACCAAAATGGTGCATAGACTGCATCAGAAAACATATGAGGACAGATTAACGGAGCTCAATATGTATACCCTAGTGCAAAGGAGGAAGAGAGGTGATATGATCAAAACATTCAAACAACTTAAGGGCATTAACAAGGTGATATAGTCTAACATGTTTCAATATAAAAAAAATCAAGACAAGAGAACACAACATGAGATTAGAGGGAGGCCGATTAAGGGGTAATGTGAGGAAGTTCTTTTTCATAGAAAGGGTGGTGGATGCATGGAATGGCCTTCCTCAGGAGGTGGTGGATATGAATACAGTGCAGGGCTTCAAACAGGCACGGGATAGGCATAAGGAAGCAATACAGATGAATATGAATAGATAGGCCATTGATAGAGCAAAGGCCGATGGCGCATTCATAAGTTAGAAAACTAAATGATCAGACTGAATGGGCCTTACGGTCCTTATCTGCCATCAACTTCTATGTTTCTATTCCTGGGTTATTAAAGTGAGGCCCCCTCAGTGGAAGACTTTAAGAGGTGGTTCAAGACATTTTTTGGGGGGACAAACATTTAATTTCTTATAACAAGAAATATTTATGCATTATATTTATTGTCCTTTTACCATACTTGTTCATGAAGTGGGGTCATAAGAAGAATATGTTGATAATTTAGGATCAAAATATGCTAAAATGGTAAAGTTGTGTGTATCTGTTGACATTTTGCTTTGCTCACTCATAACTTTCTTAATTTCCATTATTTTAACCACAAATTATTAACATAGCCATTTTGTTACACTATCTCATGAATGTGACAGCTGTCATTTTTCAAATCTTGCCCAAAATGTCTTTTCATGCCCCTGCTGTGTAATTATGCAGCAGCACCATGGAATGATGTTTTGGTGGTGATTTGACAATTTTTACTACCTGGTTCATGAGGTGGGGTAATAGGAAAGTTATGTTAATAATTTGGTTGCTGTTGTCCTACAGATCTAAACATACCTATATGCATCTATGGAAGGATGGGAGGGCAGGGCCCAGAGGTCCCTGCACTCCAACAGGAAAATAAGGATACAATTATAGTATCTCAAAAAGTAAGGAAGTTCTTTGTAAAAAAAAACTGTGTTAATGCAACATTTAGGGTTCAAGCTAAAGCAACAAAAACAGGAAATGTGGCTTTTAGGGTTTCCAACCCTAAAACACGAACACCACCCACCACCCCAAAAATCAGGGTGGAGTCTTTGAGGTTATAAACCCCTTAGCTAACGGCTGCATTCTACACTCTAGAAACATACACACCTAAAGGGAGAGCTTTATGGTTGACAACCCCTAGGAAGACTCCATCCCTGATTTGAGAAAGATTCTCTCCTTTCTCTCTATATGTATACTGTATATATACTGTATATATATATATGTATTAGATATACCACTCTGAGTGTGCGGTGCGCTCTGATACTCGCATGCCTTGGTGTGTGTTTATGCATGCCAGGCCGCAAGGCTGAGTCGTCAACGCCAAGGCGGCGTATATAGAGCTGCCACCGCGACACCTCAGAGTGGTTTATCTATCTTGTAAAATGTCAAAATTGTTTTGGAGGGGGTAAAAGTGCAGGTGTGTGGTCACGCCTGATATATGAATGGCCATGTGATGGTGGTCAGCTAATGATATTGCTGCAATTTCCCTACCCATTTTATAAACATATATATATATATAATATATATATATATATGTGTGTGTGTGTGTGTGTGTAAAATAGATAAACCACTCTGAGGTGTGAAGTCGCGCTCTGATATACGCACACCTTGGTGTGTGTTATTACGCATGAGGCCACAGGCTGAGTGCATCAACCACCCAAAGGATGCTTATATCAGAGCCCACCATACACCTCAGAGTGGTTTATCTATCTTATAAAATGTCAAAATTGCTTTGGAGGGGGGTAAAAGTGCAGGTGTGTGGTCACGGTCTGATACATGCATGCATAGTCATGTGATGCTTTTTATACAATCAGAAGATTGAATTTGTAGCAACCATTTTTACCCTTTATAAATGTGTATATATATATATATATATATATATATATATATTGTGTGTGTCTCAGAAAATACTTTTAATGTGAAAAGTAGCTAACACTACAGTATAATGTGTGGCGATAGCGAAGCAATCAAAAATGAACACATTTATTATGAATGTAAACTGTTACTCAAACTCCTTGTGATATAGCAGATTTACTTAGTTGTCTATAACTATTCACATGCTACAGTCAGACTATTTAGTATCAAATAAAATATACATGTTGTGACCTGTAACGTATGAAACATTGTCATAACATTTTCTTAAACACAAAAAAAGAAAATGTTGCAAAATGGCATTATATAGCTTAAATATATACTGCAGTAGTGTATGTAACTCAGTATTTTATCCTGCATACAACTCTGATTCTGGAGTACATTGTGACAAAACATAGTAGTGTAATTTGTCAGGTTTTATATACTGCAGCACACAGCCACCTCCTTCCAACCTGTCCAAAACAGCCTGATGTCCCTCAACCCCATATGCATCTATCAACAGTAATACAAGATCATGATCCATCCTCAAGGGATTTACAGCCCACTAAAAGCACTATGCAAAACATTATTATTCTTTCTCATATGTGTACTTTTTTCTTATGCAATGTAATAATTAATCCTTATCTCCAAACTGTCATGCTTTGTAATAAACATGTGCATTCATATATTCCACATATGCATGTACAGCACATTTTAGCCTAAAGCATTAAAGAAGAAATTAAAGAGTTGCACTTGAGTATCTGTGATTAAAAGTTATCATAAATACTGGGCAAATACTGTTTATGTAGTAAGACATGAACGTGTTCTGACAGTTGTTCTACAACTGCATATCCCAGGTGTGTAAGAACACCATTACATTGTATAAACAGTTGTCTAAATTACTCCATTGTTTTGCAGTGATCAAGAACTCATTATAAAGGCAAGGGATCCCAGTGTAAAATATTATGGGGATACAGGCTGACCTAGGGGAACTCAAAAAGAAAATGAACACCTCCTTGGAAAAAATATCAGTGCATATGAGAACATGACTGCTGGGATAGGTGCCATGGCATAAAGCATGACAGAACTGAAGGATGAAAAGAAGGAGGTTCACAAAGCTACTGAGATGTCCCCTGTTGTAACAGGAGAATGCTGAATGTCACCAGTCACTAATGAATTTAAATTTTCCATCCCCAATTTTGGCTTAATCCTCTCCCATCCCCAACAGTTATCTCTTCCTCCTCCCAACTTGCAAGCTCCCCAAAAGTAATTGATCCTCCCACAAGCAATATTTCCATCCTGCTCTTGCCCTACAGTGTTCCTACCAATGATGCATACGGATACCAGAAAGAAGTAGCAACTCTATTAGCTGGAATGAGTTGTGCAAGAATTTGTGCAACCTCATGCTGTGTATCTGCATCTAATGTGTGATTAACCATCAGCTGACATATGCACTGGTTATGATATCCTTTTTAATTTCCTTGCCTACCTACAGAATTTGCTTCCAGTAGAATAGTCTTTGATTATTTTTCTGCTATACATCATGTAGATGTCTATTTTCAATGAGTTTTTGATGT
Organism: Neoceratodus forsteri; assembly: GCA_016271365.2. Taxonomy (NCBI): domain Eukaryota; kingdom Metazoa; phylum Chordata; order Ceratodontiformes; family Ceratodontidae; genus Neoceratodus; species Neoceratodus forsteri. The sequence goes on from CM057456.1 coordinate 119,188,017, forward strand.
TGTTCAAATGAAGTGCTTTTTTTTTTATTTATAGATGGATATCCCATATCTGTATTTTTTTTTACTACAAATTAATGGCTTAATCTCACACTGCGCACCATTAGTTGACCTTTTGCATCTGGAATGTATCCTTTTGATTTCCTTGCCTGACTACAGTATTTAATTCTGATCTTCAATAAGCTTTCTGCTGTCTGTCATCACAATGCCTATTTACAATGTATGTTTGATGTTCAAACAAAGTGGGTTTTTTATTATGAGATGGATAACTCACATCTCTATGCCATACACTTTGAGGTCTTAATCTGGTTTAATTTCAGTGGGTTAATATATGCATATTCCTCCCACCTAGTATGAGGCTGAAAATAGGCAGTATTGGCTAGCCCCCATTCACTAATCAACTTAAGCTAACTAAATAAACATTGTTCTTTAAATATGATATGAATAGTTGTGCTGCTGCATTGTTCTGTTCGTACTACTAGATGAGAGTACATAATAGAAAATGGCAATTTAATAACACAAACTAAAATTAAGCAAAGAGCAGCACACAAACACACACATGCTCACATGCTACAACCCCCCACACACACACATTCACTCTGTCACTCAGAGGCAAGCACAGTTACACACATCATTAACCCCATTGTCAGCTTTTTAAAAACAAACTCCTTGCAATGCAGTCTCTCTGTGGTTCACATCATGTCAGTAAGAGGACTCACAGAGCTCCCAACAGATTACTGTATCACTGGCAAGTCCTGTCTAAAATAATATATAGTACAGCATTTGAAAGAATGTGCTTGTAAAGCAACTTCACTTTTATTCTGAGTGTGGTTTTAGTTCTACATTTCAAAACAGGTACTTGGCATGTCAGCAATAAAGTTACATGCAATAATGCAAGGGTAATATAGCAGTACTGATATCCTCCACCAATATGAATTATCATTTTTGTAAAATGTTTTTTAATGACTTAAAATAGAAAGCCATAAATAAAAATAATCATTGAACATAGCAAAATAAATAATTGTAATCTTATATGAAACAACTTATCTTTGTGTAAAAATGGATGAAACTGCCTCAATATCTACAAAATTTATTGCAATCAAACACTGCCAAACTTGTATACTTCAATGATTTCAGGATCCCTCGGTTTAATCTCCAATATATATATATATATATATATATATATATATATATATGTATATAATATTGCAGCAAGAATGTGAAAATAAGATCAAATGGATTGAGACATTAGTTGAACATTATTTTGTGATTTCTTTGGAGGTATTGCTAATTAGGAACAAATTCTGGTCAGAGCCATCAAGGCAGCATAATGCTATTTTCAGTGTCAGTGGCTCAGCAGGTTGCACACTCACCTCTGAGGCTAGAAGATAAGAAGGATATGAGTTTTATCCTCACACCAGGCACTTGAGGTAAATCCCAGTACTTCCACTGTACTGCAGCATGAGGGTTTGCTGCACTCTGAGGTGCTGTCTTTCAGATGAGATGTTAAAATGAGGTCCCTTCTGCACGGTCTGGTGGTTGATCAGGTGGGTGTTAAAGATCCTATTGAAACCCCTGGGTGGCACTATCCCAGAGTTACACCCTGCCTACTACCTACAAACTAGGCTGAGGAGTTTGGTTTCACTAATGGATAACGATTTTAAAACCTTTACAGTGCCTTCACTCAGGGAGCTTTAGTGGGTGAGCTGATAACAGATATATCCCCTGAGATGCTATACAACCCACACTAACCAGTTACCTTACCCAGACATGCCCTAATAAACATTTCTCCACATTTGCATACTTTGCATTTAATGACTCTAATAATAAGCTCACACTCAGAATTTCAAAAACAGTAACAATCAATTTATTTAGGGACAAGGAGTTAGGAATAGGGTGTGGAGTAGAGGTTATTTAATTACTATATACATATGTACAGGTTTGATCAGTGTTTTGCTTGTGAACCCTCCAGCTGGGTGATTAGATACTATTAGACTACAGGCAATCACATTTCTCAAGTTGACACACGATACCCAAAGCCCTGGCTATCTAGCTGCTGACTGATCAGATGTTACATAAATAATTATTTGATTACCCACACTGGCACCAGTCCCAGATACAGCAGAAACTCCACAATCTCATACCATACTGGACACCCAGATACCACAGTCCTAGATGTTGCAAGCCTGGTGGACATTGCAGCTGATCGAGTTGGCCAGCTATTGATTCAAAGGGAGGGGCAAACTTGGAGAACTATTCCTACAATGGCTATAGATTATTGGGTACAATGAAGGGGAGGGATTGCCCTGCATTTAGCAGAATTAGCAAAAATTGACTCTGCAGGTCACAAAGAGCCAGGGATTGCCCTACACATCACATAAGACAGGGATTGCCCTGCACATTACATAAACTGAACATTTCAGGACAATTTACATGGCTAGATCTTGGATTTTACATCCTGAGCATTCAGCACAATAATTCAAAGTCTCATCCAGTGCGGTTAGAAAAGCGATACTTTTATCAAGCATCCCAAATTCCCTTGAAACAAGGTCACATCCAGCACATTTAAATACCAAACTGGCATCCATACAGTAACCGCAGAAGGTGATACTTTTATCAAGCACCCATATTCGTTTTGCATGAAGTCACATCCAGTATATTTAAATAACAAGTAAAGCATCTACAGACAAAGTCTCTTCCAGCATGTCTAGATATCGTACACTTTTGGCAAGCTCTCTGAGACAAAATCCAGCTAAGGCAGAGACAGCTATCTTCAGAATAATTCAGGATCAAATAATCTCTAGGGCCTCCCACCCCATGAAATGGCAAACACAGCTTGGCTGTCAGCTCCACAAAGGCATGACACTACCCCATAGGGCAATGACAAATTACAACACATTTATATGATTCACTATCAAGCCATCCCGATGCACCTGCATAAGAGCCATTTGGGCAGCAAGCAAAATGCATCCACACAAATTTTGAACAAAGCAGTCTCTGTAGGGGCTTATTGCCCCAGACTGATAACTCTAAGATCTCATCTCACAGCAGAAAATATCGGGTAGCAGGGCTTGAGGCCCCCAAGATTACTTTGAAACTTCTCCTTGCACTGGAGGTATGAGGGTACTCACCAGGTCCTCCATGGGTCACATGGGTCACATCCACAATCAAAGGCATCATGGTGTTCTTCTTCAGCTCTCTCACAACTGAGGCATGGTTATTTTTTTATTTTATTTTATTGAAATGTAGGATTACAAATACCTTTGAGCAGGAACTGTTCGTTTATAAAGGTTCCACGTCGAAGGAATGGGAGTATACATACATACAAAGGTCAACATAATAATACATAGTTACACAATAAAAAGAAGTAAGAGACTGAGGCTTAGGAAATTCCAGTAATTCAAAATGTGACAAATGTTAGGTAGCATGACATACCAGCCAAGGGCAATCTTAGAAATAAGCACTGCAGGTGAGAGGGAAGGGGGTATGCAGGCAGGAAAGCTATTGTCGGTTAGGTGGTCTTCTTTCCACATCTTTTCCCGATGTGGGAGGGAGAGTTAGCCTCTGGAGGACATTTCTGGCAACCTTTAGACTAGCAGTTGCAGAACACTACATTTACTTTAACTTTTGAACTGTAACTAGAAAATAACAAACACCCCTTGATGACTTGAGGGGTTTAGATAATTAGCCCAGGCTGGAAGCATGGCAATGGCCTGAGCTCCCACCCCTGTGGGGGGCTCCCAGCAGGCTGGAGCCTGCTCTCCTCTTCTCACTCTGGCAGATATGGCAAAATGCTGGCAGACACTGTCTCTCATAGGGCTCTGTCTCGACTCCTGATTGGCAGAGAGGATGGGGTGACAGATCTCCAAATGGTTGAGGGACCTGTCAATCAGAATACTTGAGGCACAGATGGTTGGGTGAATTGGTGCCTAAAATGATGTCCTGTAAATCCCCATGAGTACTTGAGTGTTTACCCATGAGGTGTAGTGAATATCCCACAAGTCCTGGCTTTCTATTTCTGGATTTCCAGTTGGCTGTGGCTGCTTGCAATGGATGTTTAACCCACTGTCATTCATAGCAGATCAGATACAGTCCTGAATAATATCCTGGTGCAGCCAGAAAGAAATAATTATTTGTCCCAATGCCCCACAGCTCAGTAGCCCAGATGGTGTACTTGAAGTCGCTGCATAGATGAAGGATGTGGCTCCTTTGGTTTTCCTGTCGCTACTGCACATATACAAGCTCCCTGTGTAGCAGCTGACAGACTGACACTTACAGTCCAAAAGTACTGGTGAATCCAGGAAAGAAGCATTTATTTTAATTTAAAGTACTTCCCCCCATTGATAGCTCATATCCATACATGCAACAATAATTCGTTATTGTAAAAACATTTATTTTCTGCTCCGATTGGTAGGAGCCAATTATAACTATCCTGGAGGCAGACAGACACACATATTTATTTATTCAGCTGACCGTGGCCTGCCCAGGCAAATTTCAAGGAGCCCCAGTCAAACTCTTTAAGTTTTCATTTGAGTGGCCCCCAGCAGGCTGTCCATAGTCACCAGGTACCACTTAGGTGGAAGGGATCCCAGGACCCATGGCACAGTCCACAAGGTGACCACAAAATGAAGTGGTTCACTTTGAAGGTGCTTTTCGCACCAATGCAATTCCCCCTACCCTGAGGGCAGCATATTTAACATGGCGCTCATAAATGGTGTTTTTAAGCCCCAAGGGACTGGATTTTAATCGGGCTGCAGGCTGGGGCACACAGAGGAGCAAAGCAGATCTTGGGGACCAGAAAACTTGGTGGCTGGAATTCGGGTGAAGCCCGGGAGACAGCAAAAAAAAAACACAGAAAGCTCAGTGCTAAGGTAAGCCCAGGCAGCATTTTAGGAACCCATTTGCAGGGGGGTTACACTATGGCAATTACTATGAAAAGAATAGGGGCATTTTCCTGGTGTCCTGGCCAGTTTCCACCATTTAGTAAAATACCACCAACAGCTTTATCGGGTTCAATTTCAGCTGGTTACCATTTGTACTCAAACCTGGTCACCCCTGAAAAAGGGACTTCTACTTTCAGTGGTCCTACCTGGGCAACAAAATTCATCAAGAAAATAAATAAATTTTGCAGGGGTTAGGAGCGATGTACAAGGAAATTTACATATATGTGTGTGTGTATATATATACACACACAGTATCCTCAACAGGTGTCAGGATAAAAACTGACACAACTTCAGTCATCTGCGTCACTGTGTGGATAAATGGGTGGTAATATAATCACTATGTGGATAACTTCAGGTTATCCCCACAGTGATTGCATAACCACCCATTTATCCACCGAGTGACTACATCACTAACCACCACCACCTGTGTTGCCTGCTTAGCAGTACTGCCTCTCAGTTTCACTTTCACCTTCTTACGGTGCTGTTTACAACCCAAGCTATCACAGTCCCAAAGACACAAAATACACATCCTAACCACCCCCCCAAATCACAAAACCACATTTTAAATGAAAACACTTAAGAACAAAAATCATTTCCTCTTTCCCAGCACAGCAACCCTGCAAGCCAAACACGGCAACCAGACACAGAGAAAAAGCATAGAAAAGAACTTAAGAAAAAACTAAAATTTTACAAAACGGAACCCCAAAAATCCTGTTGCATACATCAAATATGCGTAAGGCACCTGTGGGATAACCAAGTTATTCATACAGTGGCCTGTGACCACTTGTGAGGTTAATCGAGATCACAGACTACTGTACAAATAACTTTGTTATCCCACAGGCACCCCTATATATCCTATATATAAATACATATATATATATATATATATATATATATATATATATATATATATATATATATATATATATATTATGGTAGCACGGTAATGCTACCATAGTTAGGGCTCAGGAGCCATTTACATGTTAAACCTAAAATTTGCATCTTAATAACTTTGCAACCATTCAACAGATTTGCCTGAAATTTGGAATACACAATTAGGACCCATACGCCTAGGGATCTGCCAAGTTTTGTACCAGTCGGATATATGACTGTGGAGCTATTAAGCATGATCTGCACACGTATTTACGCTTTTTTTGGAATTTTACGGTCTCGCCTACAGGTCACACAGTTTGTGCGACCAATCCAAAATCTTCAGGGAACATGTGACCGGGGTCCTCGATGTGCCTTTTGAAGATTTTGTGAAAAAATATTAAATGGTTCAAAAGTTATTTGAAAAACAATTTCCCATTATAAGTCAATGGGAAAAGTTAACAAAAAGTTCGACAGTGTCGCAAATGCAGTTTTTACTTTCACAAATGGCACTTTTACTGTCACAAATCCGCCATTTTGTTTTCAGTTGGTGATCAGAAAAATGCTTGGCATTTAAATTTGGGACCCTTTAGCAACCTAATTATTTTTGTATTCACCTAGTCAGACCCTGAGGATTCTAGCCATGTCTTTATTTTGGGGTAAAACACCCCAGAAATATGTTTTTCAAATTTCTGAAAAAAGTACTTTCGCAAAGTACTTTCACACTTGTGATTCTGTCGAATGAATTTGTGAAAGCTTTTGCAAATTGCGACAGTACTTTTCTAGGCTGTGGGAAAATGACAGCAATTCTTTGGCACCCCGCTGCAAAAGAACGGTTTGGTGATTTGGGCTAAAATTTGGAGGGAACACAGCTGACATCTCACAGATGTGCCTTTCAGTGTTTCCTTGAAAAAAAATATTACATGGCAGCAAAGTTACAGCACTCCAAATTGACACTTTTTCCCATAGGATAACATTACGGCGTCCGACGCATTGCAGCAATCCTTTGGCGCCCTGCTGCAAAATAACGGTTCAGTCTTTTGGGCTGAAATTGGGAGAGAAGACAGCCAACATCCAAAAGATGTGCTTTACAGTGGTTTGGTGAAAAAATATTACAGGGAGGCAAGGTTATGACACTCTGAACTTCTCTTTTTTCCCATAGGATAACATTGCAACATTCGTCGCACCTTTCAGGGCCTGTATCTAGGAAACGGTGGGAGATACGGACTTTTCGTCGGAAAAGTGCTTAGCTCCCTAATGGGGCTAAGTACAAAACTAGCCAGGAAAGTGATAATTCATATGACTTTAACATTTGTTTTCTATGTCATATGGTTCCTAAGATATATGCAATTTACTATTCCAAGTCCTCATTTTCTGTTCCGACAGTCATTATTTTGCATACATTCTTTGTACTCACTGTCTTTCTATATGCAGCTTTGGGGAAAACTATTGTGTATTTCCATAACTCTTAACCTTAATGCTGCTGCTTCTGGTTCTGTACCTGTTTCACTTACTTTTCCTGTCTACTCCAACGTCTGCGTTACCCTTTGCGTTTTCATTTGCTCTTCTGTTTCTGTTATTTTAACCATTTGTGTCTACAGTACTGTTTATCTTTGTGTTTCGCTTTGTCGCACTACGCGCATTACCATTTCTGTTTGTGGGCACTGTGTTGCTATGTGACAAGATGACAATATGCATCGGGCCCCGCACTCCCGTCAGTAGTCCCATCGCTGTATTACATTCACTATTTCTCAGTACTGTTTATCTTTGTGTTTCACTTTGTGTCACCATGTGCATTACCATTTGCGTTTGTGGGCACTGGGTTTGGACCCTGCTCTTCCGCCACCACATTACATTCACAATTTCTCATTATCATTCTCAAAAAGAAGGGAAATTAGAGGCAAAAACTCCATTTAATGCATCAGTTAGGGTTGTTCCATAGCGACAAAGTGAGGGTGTATTGGGTTGAAACCCCCTTGAACTAGCTCACCCCAACTGGCATTGGGTGCCCATTGGGGTCTTCGGTCCTAACTCTCACCCCATTCCTATACTCTCTGCTTCTTTACACATGTGATGGGGTGATAGTTAGGGCTAACAACCCCAATGCGACCCCAATGCCAGTTGGGGTGGGCTGGGTCCAAGGGGGTTTTCAACCCTAACACCGAATTTCTCACTTTGTCACTGTAGAACAACCCTAACTGATGCATTAAACAGAGTTTTTGCCTCTAGTTATAAAATATATGTGTGTATATAATATAGTGGCGCAGTGACATCATTATATTTAGGGTTATGAAGGCACTTCTATGTTAAAGATCAAAATTTTGAAGTTAATAACTTTGGAGCTGTTTAACAGATTTGTATGAAATTTGGTATGCACGGTGGGACATGGCCACATTTCGTTTCAGATAGGAAAACACTGAAAAATGCAAAATTACCCAGTTTTGAAGACAGTTTTTGGGATATTGTCTGTGGCACTGCATGGCCGTTGTGTGGCATGATGCTCGGCGACATGGCTCATTTGAAAGAGTACTGCTGTCCGAACATGCCATTTTTCATTTGGTGAAAACATATTAATCTGTGGGAGCTTGGGCCCAGATGCATATTGTTATACAAAAATTGGCAACTTGGTGGGAGATGGGCTCTGCACTCCCACAATACGTGTTTTTTACTACTTATGTTACACTTTTTAAAAAAGTAAGGAAATTCTATGCAAAAAACTGCGTTATTGCTTCATTTAGGATTAAAGCAAAAGTCACTAAATGTGACATTAGGCTTGAACCTCTAACACCCCTCACACACGCTGCCCTGATCCTCCACAGTCTGACAGACACTGGGGTGTGTCACTGGGGTCGTGATGCCTAAATCTCATCCGTTTCCTTTACTGTATCATGTCAACATGCTCAGACAGGGAATATATTATAGGGTTATGAAGCCACTTCTATGTTAAACTCAAGATTTTATGCGTTAATAACTTTGGACCATTCAACGGATTTGCATAAAATTTGATATTTGCAGTGGGGCATGGTAGATCTCTTAATTTGCCAGATTTCATTTTGGTCGGACTTATGGTTGTTGCACACTAAAATACTGAAAAATGTACTTTTCGCCAGTTATGTGGGCAGTTTTTGATATTGTCCATGGTGCTGCACAGCCATCTTGTAGCATGCTGCTCTGTGACTTGTCTCATCTGAAAGAGCTTAGGTCAAGGAATATGCCACTTTTGTTTGGTGAAAAATAGTAATCCATTCAAAAGTTATTAAACTTTTAAGTTCCATTATAAGTTAATGGGGACATTTATATGGTTATTTTGCGAAAGAAGAATGGGGTTTTGGCCATCTAGTCCTGCCTCACAATCAAATAATTTGCAGGCTTGCAATCAAAGAATCTTTGATTGTAAGGAATTCTTTGATCATGGTGGCCGCTCTCTTGTTTTCAGTTTGCAGGTTGGCAAAATTCTAATATCTCTGCCCAGGTGGACTTCTGAGGTGAAACTATGGTGGGTTTTGTTCAGGGGTCTTCCTCTATCGAGCCATGCCTGTGGTTTCTTTCAAAATGGTCAGAAAATTGAGTTTTAACTTTTTATTCTTTGATCGTGGCTTGCTAACGATCTTTGATCATGAACCTGCAAATTCTTTGATCGTGAGATTCTTTGACTGCAGTCTTTGCTTGTGATGGTAACTAGATGACCACTTGAAAAAATAAATTTTCTCAGATCAGGGTTGGCTTATTAAACCAAATGAGGATGGGTTTTGCTCAGGGGGTTTCATTCTATCGAGGCATGGCTGTGGTTTCATGCATTTCTACCTAAGAATTGACTTTTAAAATTTTTTATTGTTTGATCATGACCCTGCAAATTCTTTGATCGCAAGCCTGCAAATTCTTTGATCTCAAGATTCTTTGACCGCAATCTTTGATCGCCAAGGCGCGACTAGAGGGCCACATGAAAAATGAAATTTTCTCACCACAGGGGTCACTTCTAAAGGCTAACTAAGGTGGGATCTGCTCAGGGCCCTTTGTTCTGTCGAGTCATGGCTGTGGTTTCATGTATTTTTCTCTAAAAATTATTTTAACATTTTTTATTCTTTGATTGTGAGCCTGCAAATTCTTTGATTGTGAGATTCTTTGATTGCAATCTTTGATTGTGAGGGAGGGGCTAGCTGGCCAGATTTGGAGAGAACAGATAGAACAATTTTAACAATTTTTCAAATTAAATATCTCGGAAATGGTTTGGTCTTTTAACTTGAAATTTTGAGGGTGTTGACGGCATGTCCTGTAGATGTGAATCATAGTGCTTAGGTGTCAGACAATACATTTTTGCAGAAATATTGTGTGACGCAGTTTACGTTTTCTGGACAGCGTTTTCCATGATGGTAGTGGCTTTAAATCACTAGGGTAGCTAGCCTTACTGCCATGGATGTACTTTTCAGTTGTTAGGTGTAAAATGTTAATAGGTGTGGAATTCTGCCAGTGTGATGAATGAAACCTGAAGCTTTCACATTTTATATCTCGGAAATGGTCTGGTCTTTTACATTGAAATTTGGAGCGTGTTGAGGGGACGTGCTTCCATGTGAATTATGGTGTTTAGGTGTTGGAAAATTCATTTGCTGCACCCATATTGCTTGTACACATTATGATTTGCATATGGTGTTTTGCATTGTGGTACTGGCTTCACATTTATAGAGTGCCTAGCGCACTGCCATGGAGGTAATTAGTAGTGGTTAGGTGTCTCACATGTAAACAGGTGTTGAATTATTCCACTCTGATGACTGACACTTTGCTTGTTTTCAAGGTGTTGGGCCCCACACTCCCAACCATATGTGCTACCAGCATTACATATGATATTCAGTACTTGTACTCTTATCTTAGGCAGGAATTTGCAATTTGGTGGGAGCATGGGGCCTGAAGTGCTCGCTCCACTTACTTGTGCAACTTTCTACTTTTCTATTCTTTCTCAAAAAGTAAGGACATTCTATGCAACAAACTTTGTTAATGCATCATTTAGGGTTAAAACATAAAAAGTCAGGAAATGAGACCTTTAGGATTGCCCCATCCTTGCCTCATGGACCCGCCCATCATCCCAAGATTGACAGCTGACAGGTTGTGTCATTGGGGCTGTAAGGCCTGAATGTCACTCCATTCTTCTTTACTGTGGCTTGTGAATATGATTACAGATGGAATGGGGTAACATTTAGGCCTCACAACCCCAATGACACACCCCGTCAGCTGTCAATCTTGGGATGATGGGCGGTCCACGGGAGGGATGGGGCAACCCTAAAGGTCTAATTTCCTGACTTTTTGTGTTTTAACCCTAAATGATGCATTAACAAAGTTGTTTGCATAGAATATATATATATATATATATATATATATATATATATATATCTCAAGCAGCTCAATATTTTATTTAAAACTGGCAGTCAGTAACAGTGATCGCTGGCCCTGTTAAAGTTAACACATTCTCTGGTGTAAACAAGTAAAAACCATCCTCATGCCTGTTAATAAAATAAGTTATTTCCTGGTGTGCTGTGGCACCATTGTTGTCCAATCGCCTGCCCTAATAGTAACAAATAATTATTTTGCTGCAGTATAAGGTCTGTCTGGTCCAGTGGTATGGAGGGAGGAGGTGCTAGGTGCCTTATTGCTTGCCAAATCAGTGACCCAAGTTCAGGAATATACTAGATTGCCAGGGGTTGGAAAGCAGACTGAACATCCATTATATAGCTGTCCTTTCCCTGCATGGAAAGGCATGCTGACTTGACCTTTGGCTTTCCCCAGGTGAAGGCAGGAACTCAATAAAGGGAGAAATGTGGAAATGGCTATCACAGGTTCCATAAAACCCTACCCAGCTACTTCTGTCTTACATGACCACCTGGATGACTGCCTCAGTTGTGTATGTAAGTGACTGGGTGGGGATAAGGATGGCTCTCCCTTTTCTGCCCACCCTATCATGGGGAAGGGAGGCAGTCCATGGGAACTTTGGGATCTGTGGTTTGGGACAGGGGATGATGGACAGGGGAGGTAGGGATAGGGATGAGAGCCTGCCCAAGTCAACTGGCAAAGCAAAATGTTTTACAGAGGGGGGAAATGCTGCAGTATGTATGCCCTTAACACATTCAGTATACATAACCCTCCCATAATGGGTGCAGCTGCACTGTCACAGTAAATCTATCAAGTATAGGTAATATGTACAGGGTCTCTTACCAGGGTACTACGGAGCCAGAGGTAGGAGTCATAAAGGGATGACATTTCTTAAACCTGTAGAATACAAGCATTTGTCAATGTCAGAGTTCATTGTTGGGATTACTGTTGGTACGCACCAATTGGCAGGACTACAGTTCCCAGCAGAAAGAACAAGTTATGCCACCAAGTTCACATTCCCGTTGAAATGCAGTGAAGTGCATACCTGTTTCCTCAATTTGTGATCTGGCTTTGAAGAGTGACAATGTGTCTGCAGTTCAGAGAAGATGAGGGCACTGGAACCCCACCATGGGTTGAGGGGGGGACGTTATGGTTAGAAACCCTAACACCCCAGGCGTTTGTTGGTATTTGCACTGCAAATTTTCAACAAGGCCCTTTGTGACCCCCACCTCATGAAAGCATTTGGGACCTCTGCTCATGAACAGTGGCACTGCGATTAATCTGTCCCAAACATTGATTTCTCACAGTGACCGTGTCATTCTGCACCAGATGTGCAAAAATCAGTACAGGCAGGATGTGAAAAATTACAGCTGTACCATTCATAGGGAGGTGTGAAGAGAAGGCAGTGCTGAACATCTGGAGTGAAAATATTAAAAATGCTCAAATGTACGAGCATACATGGAAACTGCACAATGCAAGCTTGTAACAGTTATTTAGTGGAATAATTTCACCAAAATTTCAACATAGGCAATCTGTGACCTCTACTTACAAACACTGTCACTATGATTTTCTCTCTGTCCTGAACATTGATTTCCTACAGCAACCACGCCATTGGGCTCCAGATGTGCAAAAACACATCTAGGGCAGGATGTGAACAATGGCACTTGTACTGTTCATAAGGAGGTGTGCAAAACTGACAATGTTGAAACTCTTGAATGAAAATATTACAAATCCTTGACATTATGAGTGTGCGTGGAAACTGCACAATGCACACTCATAAAATAGTCATTTTATGAACTTTTGTCACCAAATTTTCAACATAGGCATTTTGGGACCTCATGAACAGTGTTACTGTGATTTTTTAAATCTATCCTGAACACTGATTTCCCACAGCGCCCACTTTATTCTGCGCCAGAAGTGCAAAAACACATTTTGGGCAGGATGTAAAAAATGACAGCTGTACTGTTCATAAGGAGGTGTAAAAAGTGCCAATGTTGAAAATCTGGAGTGAAAATATTACAAATTCATGAAGTTACATGTGTGCATGGAAACTTGGCAATGCATGCTTGTAACACAGTTATTGTGTAGGCTTTTGTCACCAAATTTTCAACATAGGTATTTTGAGACCTCTGCTCATGAACAGTGTCACTGTGATTTTTGTAATCTGTCCTGAACATTGATTTCCCACAGCGACCGTGCTATTCGGCGCCAGAAGTGCGAAAACACATTAGGGCCAGGATGTTGAAAATGACAGCTGTACTGTTCATGACGAGGTGTAAATAAATACCAATGCTGAAAATGTGGAGTGAAAATATTACATATTCATGACTTTACAAGTATGCATTGAAATTGGTGCAACACATGCTCATAACACAGTAATTTTTTTGAATTTTGTCACCAAATTTTCAACATAGGCTTTTTGGGAGCCTACCTCGTGAACAGTGACACTGTCATTTTGTTAATGAGTCCCAAAAGGTGATTCCATGCAGTGACCCTGAAATCACCTTTCAGGACAGAATAACCACATAACAGTGACTGAATTCATGAGGTGGGGTCCCAAGAACTCCATGTTGAAAATGTGGTGCCAATATTCACAAAATGGGCAAGATATGCACCAAAGTTGAAAAGAAACAAATTTATGCCATTATACAGCTTACTGGCATTTCTTCAGTTTGGTGTCGGCTTGAAGAGTGCAGACGTGTTCCTAGTCCACTGAAGATCATCACGCCATGCTCCAGAGGTAAATATGGGTGAGGGGTGAGGAGGTGGTGTGCAGTGGTGGGTGCAGGTTGGGGAAGGGTGAGAAACTTAACGAGGAACTGTTTTCTAGTTTGCAGGTTTAAAAAATTAACCACATTGTGGGAAGGTTTCTTACTTACAGAGTCTTTTGGCACACTAGGGTGGGCTCTCAGCATGCCAGCTGAGTGTTCTTTTAGGGGCCAGTAGCTGATGGGATTGGGTGCCCCATCAGCACACATAACGAGTGGAGGGCAAGAGCTGAGGGGATTGGGCACTCCACTGCACAATAAATTGGAGGGGACATTATGCCAATGGAGAGTGACTTCCTCATTGGCAAATGAACTTGAGGAGCATGCCAACAGGGGCTGGGCACTCCGATGTTTTATTTCTATTCAACTTTGGCACAGCACAGAGCCACACAGAACAAATTGGGAGGCATTATGCCAACAGGGAGTGGGCTTCCCATTGGCAAATTAACTGGGAGGGGCATGCCAACAGGGGACTGGGCACCCCGTTGGTTTGTTGTTGTTTTTAACTGTGAGCGAGCATGCAGAAGGCTTGCTTTAGCACATTCACACTGCTGTAAACTACTGCAGTGTGAATGCACAACCAGGAATACAATGCAGGAATGCAACTTCAAAGGACCAAGCCATGCCACTATTGGTGTGGCTCAGTCCTTTGAAAAGTTGTCCAACTCAGCCTGAACAGCTGAAAGTGAGTCATCGTCAGCCTGCCTACTGATTTGCTAGCCACTGACCCACCCCTAGAAATGGAGCTCTCCATTGGGCACACCCCTGTAGAGCAAAACTTATAGCAATGAGTTCATCTGCACCTGCATGCCACGACAAACTCAAAAATAGAGGAAAGGGGTCACAAAGGATCCTCAGTTCTTAGAGAGTTACAAAGAAAGATAAGACAGGTTAGACATAATGTAATACTTATCTGATGTGGCAGGAGTTCAAATCCTGTGAGACCTGTGAAAATAAAAGAGAAGAAGTTTAATATGGAGTAAAGACAGTAGTGGGAACAATAGAGAGGAGAGGAGGGAGATGAAATGAGTACAGTAGAGTACAGTGTAAGAGGTACAAAAACATAACTGTAGAGGGAAAGGTATACAATTAAATGAAGTAAAAGATACAGAGACTAGCTTAATTTAAGTATTATGCTAACATCAGCAACTGTTTACCATGAGTGTCAAAAACAAAACACCAAAAAACAGAATAATGAAATGTTTACCATTAGAAAAGCTGTTTCTGTGTTTTCACCTTGAGTTGCATGTTGTTTTTAGTGTGTGGTGTATATCACTTTGACATTTCTGTATAAATGTGATGCACCCCTTTTTAATCCTCAGACCTGTCCTCTGCAGAAAGGCCACTTAAGACTTGAAGGGCTGTCCCAAGTGGGTGCATGCAAGGTATATTGCTGGAAAATAAATCTTGCACTTTGCATGTAAAACTGAATCTAGGAGTGCTGAGCATTCTTTTCTTTTGTTATTACAAGCTGCTTATGCACTGTGTTTTCCCTTACTTTTGCACCACTCTACACTACTTACACAATAGCTACAGCACTGACCCCTGACCATCACAGGACTGACCATCCCACCCCTGACAGTCGCAGGACTGCACCCATGCCTGACAGTCACAGATCTGATCCCCAACACTCACAGCACTACACCCCACCACCATGACATCACTATACCCATATCCCAGACAGTCACATGGATAACACTTTCCACAGACAGTCACAGCAGTAATCCCCCCTACCAGTCACAACACTGTACATCACTGCACTGATGACTACCCCACACAGTTGGGACCACAACATCTCCTCCTGGAATAGTCACTTAGTTTGGCGCCTTATACAACCTTCCTGCTCATGTGTACAACTTCCTGCAAATGCGTCTGTCCCTCAAAGTTGTAGAACTGCACAGAAGCAGACCTCCCAAAAGTCAGAGGAATGACCCTCACCCTGATAGTCACATAAATGACACCCTATCCCTAACAGTTACATAATAGACCCTCCTTCCAACAATCACTGGACTGTACCACCACTCTAACAGTTGTGGTACTGACACCATCCACCATCAGTCACAGCAATGACCAACCCCCCAACAGTCATTGGATTGGACCCCCACACAGTCACAGAACTGCCCCCCAGTCACAGGACTCTTTTATCCCCTCACAGTCACAGGACTGTACCCCCACAGTAACAGGACTGTATCACCCCTCCTCCACAAGCACGGATTGAGCCCCCATCACAGGACTGTATCACCCCACTGACAGTCACAGGACTAATACCCTCCACTGACAATCTTGACAATGACTACCCACCTCTGGCATTCACAGCACTGATTCACATCCCTGAGAGTCACAACACTTTCTTAATATTCCCAATAGTCACAGAACTGCTCTTCTACCCCCCCCAAACCTGGCAGTCACAACAATGACCATACACCCCTCAGAGTCACAGTACTGATCCCCATTCCCCCATAGTAACAGCACTAGTCACTGTACTGCACCCCATCCCATCTTACAGCACTGATCATCAGTCCCCAACAGTCACACCACAGCCACCTCACCCCCAAAAGTCACAGAACTGACACCCCCTACCATCAGTCACTGCACTAATTCCCATCCCCAGACAATGACAGCACTGCCCTGCTACTCCTAACACTCACCACACTGACCCCCATCCACAACAGCCACAGCACTGTCTCCTCACCCACAACAGTCATAGGATTACCCTCCCCCGACAGTCACAGATCTGTACCACCCTTCAATGATCACAGAACTAACACCTTCCACCATCAGTCAAAGTGGCCACCTACCCAACAGTCACAGTGCTGATCCTCATTCCCCAACAGTGACAGCACTTACCTCTAACCCCAACAATCACAGCACTACCCACTACCACAGTCAAAGTACTCTCTCCCTACATCTGCGACAGTCACAGGGCTGATACCCTCTATAGACAGACACAACAGTAGTCTCCACCCCCCACAGTCACAACACTCCCCCCCACGTTCAAAAGTTGCAGTACAGCCTCCCACCTGACAGTCACAGCACTGACAACCCACCCCTTGACAATAACTGCACTGTCTCCCCACCCTCAACCATTAAAGCACCGACACCCCCAACCACAACAATCACAGTACTGACCCCCACCATTCGCTCAACACACCATTAACATAACACTGCCTCTGAACCTCCCTCAGCAGTTGTGGCACTTACCTGTCCACTTACAGCAATGCCCCCGACAGTTAAAGCACTGACAACCAGCCACTGGCAGTCCCAGAACTGACCACACCTCAGTCATTACATTTTAAAAATAAGTTGTTTAAGTACTGTAACCCATCACAGAGAGTGCAGCAGTCAAAACTTGTAGGCCACCTAGCCAAATTCTGCTGGATTTTGTGTTAGGTTAGTAAGATTTTCCTTTAACTAGTCCTGTAGGTTTGTACTGTAAAATGTAACCAAAAAGTACAGTACTTCAGCTTGGCTAGTGGAAGAGTCTGTGGGGCTAGACATTTTCCCAGTCACTAGACTTGCTGTCTATTGGCTGCAAAACTCAACTTAGAACCCTGGAGTAGGCCATACCATCTTCAAGATGGCCCTGTCCTCCCTTACCCTCTTCTGGTTTTACTGATTTTAATTTATAAAAGTGATAATTCGTAGACTGGAAAATGTGTTATGTTCCTTTGTCATATTATGATAGATTTGTTGCTGTTGTGCAGCACCTAGATCCCTCTGGGATGGGGAGCCAAAAAATAAAATTTGCCTTGCCTCTAGATATTCCTGCCCAGTGACCAGCCCTATAGCTGAGCACCCAGCTAAGAGTAGGAAAACCTACATCTCAGTACCCCCCCCCCCCCAAACAGGACCACTCTTCTAGTGCCAGTGCAACTCTGTATATTCAACTTTACATTGCTTGTTAAACAGGCTTGTAGCACTGCTTCTAGGGTTACAACCCCTGCCTGTAGTACTACCCACAGGTTGAGGGGCCTGGGTTCATAACTAGCAAGTACCAGGGATTTTCCACCTGTGGTAAACACTGAGTTTTGGTGCCTTCACTCAGAGTAAGGTTTCAGTGAATATTTATTAAATTTATTACAGTGCTCTGGGAAGCTATAACTACCCACTACCCCACCTAGTGGCTCTAGATCTTGGAACAGGCAATAATCTTTCACAACATTCACAATTCATTTGTCAACAGACATTGATGATATGCTCATAGGTTTCCCCACTTACCATGATCTGGGCTTCAGTGTGACCTCCTGGAATCCTCTGCAAACAATGGTTATCAGGCATGCATGTTCAGAAATATTCCAAACACAGTAACAGACCTCCAGTAAACATGTGTGAGGCAATATAACATTGCAACGCCAATCAGGTTTATTTAGGGGGAGCATAACAAGAAAGGACCAAATCTGGTCAAATGATTTTATCCTTACTGGTTTGAGCCTGGATACTGGCATACATTTAGTTCACTTTGCAGTCCTATAAATATACTGGGAACCCAGATGGAAAACAAGCTATTCTAAATGGTGCCCAGGGTTGCAGCTGTTGTTGGGGCCTTGATGAATGAAGACATGATGATTTGGCATGCAGTTTTATTTATGTCAGTGACCAGATGGCCCAGTCTTTTAAACCATTAAACTAGTAATGAAATGAAGATTAGGTGGTACCACAGTGATTATTAAAGCTTGTAACAGGGAGCTACCCTGATTTCTACCCACTGTGCCCAGACACTGGAGATGTGCCAAGAAAATAAGACCTGTGGAGATGTTTCTTGAAGCAGGGGGGAGGGTTCCCTTGTGGTTCTCGTACAGCAGGAGCAATCGACTTGGGCTGGTTTCACATAGCCCAAGGCCGAATGGCTCAGCGGAGTCAATGAGTCAAAACTGTGAAGTGGATATCTTAAACTGGCCAACCACACAAATACTTTGGCAACTTTTTACACATCTATAAATAAGGGTGCTGCTAGTTCCTCTCTGGTCCTTCCAGTAGGCTTGCAGGCTATCCGCAATACTGCATTTTGCTGCATGAATCCACTGCTGTTGCATGCCACAGCTTACAATGACTTATGCACCTTGGACCCCATAGACTGAATCACTGAGAAAAGTCTAGACCTACCAGGCCTAACATCTGAGAGATGGCTGGCCTCAGAGGCTCACACTCTGAACTCCTGGGCAGATCTGGCTAAGCTCCTCTGTTTCTGCAGTCACCCCTTTATATCGGGCTAAGGTCCAGAAATCTCATTGACTGTCAAAACTATCCCAAACTGTCCCAGTCTCTTAATTAGCTTGCTTTTTGGTGCCTAGAAAAGGCCCTCCTTTTTTCCTCACAAGTCTTCATTAATTCCAATAAATCTCTGGCCAAAGGTCCAGGCTCTTGACTGGTTATTTGGCTGCACAATGGTGGCTGCTGCATAGTCCCAAACACACATTTTATTGCAGTTCCAACATAACTGTCCTAGTGCAGCCAGAATAAACACTATTCTTACATAAATTCCCCAGTTATATAGCCACAGCATTTATCTTTTAAATATATTTATTAATCTCTCCCATATGTGCCTAGGTTCTGTGTCACTGCCTTGCAAATACAGTGCCCCTCTAAAACTGGTAGCAGCTAAATAATATTCATTAGGGCTTCACTGCCCTAACATTTGCCCTGTAATACTGGTGCCCCGGAGGCTGTGCTATAGGTGCTTGCCTTATACTTATTCAAAAACACTTCTCCTGCCCTTGCTATAGGTCCCTGGTGCCTTTATAACTAAATACTGTGCACCAGAATCCATGGGATCCATGACAAGCAGTCACCTCTCGAAAGTGCAAGCTGCAACTGCACGGCTGAAATGCCAGCCACTCACAGAATGTGCTCCAGGAACCCAGCAGGGCTCAAATGAGATAATGGGGCTGCCTGGGGAACCTTGGGGGGGGGGGGCGACACTGAACTTGGGCCAGGTGGTGACCCGGGGGATTCATGCCTGAGAGATACAGCTGACACATGGGAGGACTACCAGTTAAGCCCCCCGAAGGGGGGTTACATGCAATCTCTCAGTACTGGTGCTGTGTACCCACAAAATACTAGCAGCTACAGTCCCTCATGTCTGTGTCTGAAAGGTAAGAATTTGAAGACTTCAGCTGAGCACCGTGCTAGGCATAGGAAAACACACATCCCAGCCCCCCCCAACAAGACCACTCTTACAGTACCAGTACAGCTCTAGATCAATGTCAAATGGAAGGAATAAACAATTACACCTGTTCTGTGTCCCATTCCAAAGAGAAGCTCTTTGACAAAGATCCTTTTCCTACCATGCTCCACTGTGACTTAATGAGATCCAAGTTAACATTTTAAATGCTGCTAACCCTGAAACCTTCAAAGCTGAACTTATGCAGTTTCTACTGCAAAAGGATGTGTATGAATGCTCAACAGTTCAAAGCAGTTCTCCAGAGCCTGCACCAATCCTGCCTTCCAGCAACTGCTCATGGTCTCACTCACATGGTCCATCCAGCCCTCCCCACTCACTACCCCTGTTCCCCAAACTCTACTACCTCATGCGTTTATAACTCTTATTCTGCTAGTGGTTGTGTCTCTCTCATTTGGTTCATGCCACATTGTCCCAATCTCCAAGTCTCTCCCTCCCCATCTTTCCTTTTCTCCATCAATCTCCACCCTCATGATACCACCCCTCCCTGCTTGGGCTCTACCTTCTTCTCTCTCCCCCCACTCCCCCTCCCATCTCTCTCTCTCTCTCCACCTTCTCCCACCTTACCACACTATCTCACATGCACCCTTCCTAGTTCCTCAGCTCCAAAACTGTAATGCAGTATGACAAGGCTTCTACTGGGCTGCTCTATCCCACACAACTCTCTCCCTATCTTTCATTTTCCTATCTCTCATATACTTCCTTATGCCATACAGCACCTTAATGAAACTCATAAGAAACTTAGCTGTTTTCTATTCTTTTGTTACTTCCCAAACTGATAATTCAACTATGTTTGAATTTTGTTCTGTGAATTCAGTTATGTACTGATAATTGAACTATGTCTGTATTTGTACTGTGTATTCAATTATATTTGTCTTTGTACCATTTAATTGACGTGGACCCTTTGTAAAAGAGTTCTTACTCAAAGGTTGTTTCTGAAATTCCAATAAAAAAAATGTTTGCAATTTAAAAAGCAGGCTTTTGAATCTGCTGCACTAACCACATTGTTCCACATGGCACTTGTGATGTTTTATTAAAATTGGTTTTGAAATAATAGTGTGTCACCTATTAGTGTGAGTTTACCCAAAGCACTGTGTCTGATCACCTCAACTGTGCTGCAGTCCAAAGCTACTGCACTAATGATGCCATTTGCTGTCTCATTCTGGGAGCCTGTACCCATCTGCTGAACAGCTCGCGGCACTGCTGCATGGTAGTAGTGTACTAGTATTTTATGAGGGACTGATCACTGTTTAACCTTTGGTGTGCTTGTCTGGACACATAAGAGTTATGGTACTGTTCAGCTCTGAACAAACTGCAGGCATGATACTTTGTTGTTAACTGAACTAACCTGCTAGAATGCTACTCAGAGTTTCTGTGGGGACAAATGATAGTACCCCTATGAAGTCCTCACAACACTGTTTGACCAGGCAGAAAGATGCTGAACATAGAACAGACTTCCTTTTGACTTCCTTTTCAGAGTCTAAAACTCTAGGAAGAGAAAATAAAAAGTGTTCACAGCAAAACACTACATACCATTTGCCATTGAACTTAAATTGTGTGTTAAACAGGCTTCTGGAATGTATAACATCACAGCTGTGTAACTAAGGGGTTTTAAAGAGGAAGCATTTTTTTTAAATTTATTTATTGGGAACTCGGAATTACAAACCTTTGAGCTAAGAGCTCATTTACAAAGGATCCTCGTCAACATATAAAGAGATATATTTTGTTGCAACAGCATAATTACAGTAGACAAATTAACACTGGCTTTGTACTACTAACATAGGGCTGGATATTCAAACCTGCACCCAAAATGTCTTAATAGCAGGAGCAAGCACAAGTCCATTGGCGCATGTGCAGTAGACGTGATATTCCAAAAGGAGCAAGCCAAATTGCGCAACCAGCCAGCGTCTGAATATCGCACAACCTGTGCCATAGCGGAACCAGGAAGGGGAAGCTGAGTAGATATGATGCGGTATAGTGCAACAAGGGCAGCCCAGCTGAGCAGCCCAGAGGTGCCATAGTGCAAGCAGGGAGCTCCCCAGCAGCAGTGCAATGGAACTGCACAACCAGAGAGGTAGGCAGGGGCCCACCACCCATGCCACAGATGGGCACAGGAACACACTGCAGAACTGACAATGCACCCCCCACACCCCAAGCACAGCACAACTGGGGGAGGGACAGAATATCCACTGGCTCATGGGGACAAGCAAACAAAGCACAGCTGGGCCATGGTGCCCCAGCACACCCACTGGCAAGCTGAGACTGCCACAAAAGGGGGGAGGACCACCCCATGGTACAGCAGCACCCCCCCCTGTGCACAGCACACCCTGCACCATGACCCCAAGACACCACCCATGAGCAGTGACCATCACTGCAGGAATCCCCATGCATACCCCTCGTCACACTGCAACCTCGTGTACCACAGAACCATACAAGCCAGAGCCACCATGAGCACCCAGCAGTGGGTGGCAGCACACAGCAATGCAACAATGGCAGACGCAATGTCAACACACACAAAGCCCCTGAGGAACAGCTGAGGGACCGAACATGTGTCGCCACAAGAGGTACTCCACACGGGAAAGGGTGTGCCCCTGACACCACTGCCATTGACGCAGCACCCTGCACAGTAGACAAGTGTCACAGCGCGACCCACCATGAGCCACAGCAGCCAGCACAGACACCCACAGTGGTGCATGGAAGCATGCAGCACACCGGATGCAACACAGTGCAGGGGCAAACACACACCCATACCCTCGGGGACACCAACACAGGAACGCAGTAGTGTGGCAACCAAACCCCCAGTGTGGGCACATGTAAACTGTGCACACACAGCCTGCAGTCCACCATGGCACAGGGGTGACACCCACCCTGTGCATGAACTGTGGCCCTGTACGCCACCAGCATATGCCTGGATCACAAGTCACAGACAGGGTGCACAGCCCCTGCAACACACACAAGACACAGCATGGAGGTGGGACAGCAACTGCAGAGGCCACAGTGTCACCCGAGACAAACATGCACCTCACCGGTGACAGGAGGCAACCCAGCATTGTGACGGTCACAGTGGATGACCTGCAGGGACAGCCCCCACTGACAAGGCAGCAGACCTCGAAGGCCACAGACATGCAAGGGTGTCAGCTGCACAGGCCAAGGACAGCTTGACAGGGGCACAATGGACATAGAGCAGGCACCATGGAACACTGCACACAGCAATGCAATGCACAGAGAACAACACACACCACAGATACCGACTGGTAGCCACTCCCACACCAGAGACACCTCCCCATGCACACACACACACATACCCATGACTGAACCTCCCTGGATGCCATGCACACCACTGCAACTGAGCACCTATAGCCAGCTGCAAATCAGAGACCACCACAGTATTCATGTCAAAATATCTATATTATAAAATCAACAACAACTACAACAACAACATCAAGATCAACATCTATTTAGATATATACATTTATGGGGTGGAGGTACAGGTACAAGGTGGGGGTGGGTAAGGGGCAGGGGTGAACAACTGGGAGAGGGAAGGCGGGGTGTGAGGGTCAGTCAAAGGGGGAAGTAATGTCCAGCTACTGGTCTCCAGCCTGCTCCCCTGCTGCCTGGTGCCAGTCCCGGGGTCACTGTCTCCTCCACACCCCATGCTGCTGGAGGTCCTGCAGTATTGCTAGGGATTCTGTGGCCACCCGTAATAGCTGCTGCATGGATCGCTCTATGCGTAGGAGTATCCGGACACCTAGGACAGGGGATCAGAGTCAATGAGTGCGACTGTCCATCCCCCTGCAGTCCACCCATCATGAATGGCATACAGCCATGTGCCCCGCTCCTGTGATGGTGTGCACCCACCCACAGTGACCGTGTGCACAAGACATGCCCAACCAGGCAGCAACAGCCATGTGTACCACTGCACACACACACACCGCCCATATCCAGCACAGCACAACCAAGGCCGTACAGTAACGTGGCTATGCAGTGGGCAGGCAGTGCCACAGCCATGTGCCCAGTGCATGCATGGACCACCATTGATGCACTCCCAGACATGCAGTGCCACTGGACAGTGCTGACTGTCACATGTTGCGTGCATGGCAGTGGTGTCCATGGATGGGGCCATGCCCTGCTCCCCACCCTGTCACCACAGCATGCACGCTAGCAATCATGTTGTCATGGCACCTCACCCTCATCGGCTGTTGCTGGCGCTTGTGGTTTGTTCACCGCCACGATCAGGTTCTGCAGCCACCACCCTCTGCTGCTCATTCATGGCCCTCCTCCGCTCTGCCACGCCTGTGGGAAACAAAAGGTGAGAAACACATCAGTACAATCCCAAAGCATATTTCCCCTGCCCTAATGAGTGTGCCCACCCACCCCGCCAGACCCATTCATCACATACCCTGTAAACACCGCCACAGCCAACCCTGGACCAACCCTCCCCCATGTGCTGGACACAAAAGACAGTGTTACCCATATGGACCATACAGGTGCGTAGACAGATCACCCACCTGGATGAGGCACCACGCCCCTCCTGGCATGCGACCGCAAACATGCCAGTAGCTCCGGCTTCCTCCTCCTCAGGTCCCCATAGCTGTGCCTGCATTGCTCGGAGGTCCTCCTTCGGCCAGTGGCCGCCTCCAGGTCAGTGGCCACCTGTTGCCAGACCTGAGTCCTGGCCCTGTCAAGAGGAACCTCCCCATACAGTGGGCCATAGTGTGGCTCCACAATGGCCACAAGGTTGGCCAGCTTGAGGGCACTCCATTGGGGTGCTCTTCTGCATGCCATCTCCAGATCTATAGTAGGCAATATGGCACTCTGCAGCATGGCAACCCCACGTGGAATTGCTGTGCAATACAACGCCGCCATTCTGTATCATGCTGTCGGTACAGCGCCGCCATTCCCTATCACGCTGTCACCGAACAGCACGATAGAGCTGCAGACATGCCATATGTACAGCGCCAAGGGGGCAAAAGTCAGGCACAGGGTCATGGGTCTCTGGCGCAAGGCCACGCACAGCGCCATCGGACGTCTATGTGTCCAGTGCGATTGGTCACCTGTGTGCCATTGCCACAGTGAACTATTGTGCAGTTGTGCCACAGCGCCATGTAGTGACCATTGCCGTAGTGCCACTGGCACAATGGTGACCATGCCCTGAATTGCCTACTGTGCACAGCAGTGTCATCAGCACGGCAGACACATATGTAAGCTACCTGGGCATGTGCAGCGTGTACTACACAGTCACAGAACTGCCGCCATTGGCTCAGCACGCTCAACCGTGATTGCGCAAAGTGCAACAGCGCGATATTCAGCCGGCCATATGCAAATCATCCGATCAGCCATTCAATGGCGCAGCAGCGCAATTTGCATCTCATTAAAGTTGCTCCACACCTAATTTGCATGGATTGACTATAAAAATGCGACACTGTTCTGCAGTGGCCATCGTTACTGCAGTTGATAGGTGAGTTGCATGCTGTGTGATGTTCTGGACTATGGTCTCAGGGAATTGCTGTGTACTGCACAGTCACTAGGTGACCACTCTCACCCATACAGGCTGTGAAATGACCGAGCGAGGACTGGGTGAGGAGGATGATGTGGGTGGAAGAGGAGGCCTAATTTTACAAAGGCTGAGATGGAGGCACTTTTTGAGGCCTACCTAGATGAAGAGCCACTTCTCAGTGGACGGCGGGGCACCCCTCAGGCCCGTGCTGCTGCATGGAAGGGGGTGGCACGTGCCGTCAACCTGCACGGCAGCCACCAGCGCTCTGTCCAGGAGTGTAAAAAGAAGATGGGAACCGACAGGAGGAGGGTGAAGTAGAAGGTGGCAGCCAACAGGGCGGCACGTGCTGCAACAGGCGGGGGCCAGCAGGAGGTGGTGCAGCTGACTCCATCAGAGGACAGGCTCACTGCAAGCATGCAGCACAGTGCCATTGAGGGCGTTCCTGGAGGTGGCTTCCAGACAGGTGGTAGCCCATCACTGCATGGTATGTCATGGTCTGGGGGGGAAGGTAGATCACATGCACTAACATGTCCTTACTTTCTGTTACAGATCCTGTGCATCTGCAGGGGTCAGCGGTGGAGGGCCTGCCCACTGTGGACTGGTGCGCCATCTGGAGTTGGAGGAGGGACCATCCACCTCCGCAGGTAGCCGGCGTGCATTGCACCAGTGTGCACGCCTGTCGCCAACACCTCAGTGTTGTTGAGACGGGTGTGGGGGTGCCTTTCCCTGGTCTCCATCGGTCTGGCATCATGCCACGCCACGCTTGTGGCTGTGGCACAGACCTGCGCCCATTGATGATGCAATGACCATTATGGGCATTGACATGTGTGTGTCAAGAATGTGCTACACAACAGGACAGCCTCATGCCCATGGACCTGGCTGAGTTCTGGACGCAGGTGCCAGCACGCCGTCAGCACAGTCCCAGGCTGTGTCTGTCAGCAACAGTGGGGCAGCACCGGTGGCTGTACAGGTCACTGGCACTGTTGCAGCCACAGCAGCGAACAACTGATCCCTTGGGTACAGCAGGTGGAGGGGCAGCAGCAGCAGTCACCCACCGGGACTGGGGGGCACAGGGTTCAGCGCCGTGGCGATGTGCACTGCCCATGGACTTGCCCATACCTTTGGTCCTGGTGAGCAGCGCCCACCCTCAAGGCGTTGATTATCAGGCCCTTCCATACCCTGAGGGACAGGTTGCTGAAGTGGCAGACGACCTCTTTGACTTTAGCATATCACCCGCTGCAGGCATCAGTACAGCAGCAGATGCGGGTTGCAAAGTCCATAGAGGCACTGTGTGTGGCTCTGAATTGGGTCGAGGAGCAACACAGCAGGGACAATTTGAGAGGATCCTGTCACTGGATTGACCATTTGTAGATGGATGTGGACCGCCTCCATTGACAGGCAGGTTTATGAGCATTGAGTCGCTGTCGTGGTTACATTGGGCGTTACAGTCAGGTGCCCCTGCTGCCTACCACATTGTATTGGTGCATGCTATCCACTCCCCATTCCTGCAAGGCCGTGCGACACCCACCTTATCAATGCCAGGTTCAGCTGTGGGCATCCTGAATGTTCAAGTACCTCAAGGGAATCAACAAAGTCCAGGAGGGTAGCATCTTTCAGAAAAAGAGATGTGTAAGAACAAGAGGGCACAATTTAAAGATAGAGGGGGGACGGTTCAGGGGTAATGTGAGGAAATTTATTTTCACAGAGAGAGTGGTGGATGCATGGAACCGGCTTCCTGGGGAGGTTGTTGGGTCTAAAGCAGTGGGGGAATTCAAACATGCGTGGGACAGACATAAGGCAATTGTAGTGGGGGGTGGCAGGAAGTAGGCTGTTTAACTAGAATCTGCAGCTTATCCAGTAGGTAGGGAAATGGGCAGACTGGGTGGGTCAAGTGGTCCTTATCTGCCGTCAAAGTCTATGTTAGTCTCAGAGGGAGTCTTTTCATAATTTTGTATAACCCCTTCTTCCCTGATAGTAATTTTAATAGTTTAGGCTTTAACCATGGAGGCAGTTTCCCATTTTGATTATATATTTTCTTTTTTGGTATGAATTTATCCCTAACA
The DNA here is from genome assembly GCA_016271365.2 of Neoceratodus forsteri. Lineage (NCBI taxonomy): Eukaryota > Metazoa > Chordata > Ceratodontiformes > Ceratodontidae > Neoceratodus > Neoceratodus forsteri. Next base: position 119,215,691 of record CM057456.1, read on the forward strand.
TCATATATTTTAGTTTTAACTATAGTCCAGACCTGCTTCATGCTTTTCACTTTTAATTCATTACTCCAGTTCCAATTTTGTAGGATATTTCTGCATCTATCAACCCCCCCCCCATTATAATCAAACCTTTCCTTTATTCCTGTATCCATATATGAACCTCTGTTAATACTGAATAAAATGTTGCTATGGTCGCTATTTGACAAAAGGTTAATTATTTCATAGTGACATTCGACTTCAACATTTGTAAAATGAGATCCCACATTGTCCCTCTAGTTGCTTTTTCCACATGTTGTTTCATACTACACTCAATAGCTTTGTCCAAGAATTCTTTCCCTGTTTTACTATTATCTTTATTTAGCATCCAGTTCATTTCCAGTAAGTTGTAATCTCCTACAATTACAGTGTTGCATGTAACACATTCTATCTGAAACATTTCTGTATATAACTTGATGATTTCTGTGCTCCTATTGTCTGGTGGGATGGTGTTCGATTTGCATTGACTGTAATGTGATCCTGCCTCATCACCACTGAGGTATGCAGCAAGATATACCTCAATACTGATAAACTTGTGCACAATCACCACTGTAGTTGGAACAATCTCCATTTCCTGACTACAGTCATTTTCACTTAGAGGAATATCTGTTTGTTATCTCAATATTGCTGCAATGTTGTTTGCTCATATTTAGAAAATGGGCAAAGAATTCCTAGACTATGATTGGTTGATACACCTGGTAAGGTGGGTGTCTATCAGACAACAGAGTCCAGGTAAAAAGAAGTGTCAGTCCCAATCAACCTGATTTAGTTCCACTTCCTTGTGCCAATAGAATGCTTAATTTCAAACTGCCAACATGTTGTTCTGTCACTTAATGAGCGATAACACACCCCCAAATACACACACACACACACACACACATATACACGCACACACACACACACACACACACATACATATTGTGTTGACATGTCACTGTAGTGGTAATTTTTTTTTTAAGTGAAATCTGTCTATGCACCTTTCAGTTTGACACACACACACACACACACACACACAACACCTCTTTCATTTTACATTGCTTGCGCTAGCATGTCATTTGCTCAGCACTACTGCTCCACAGTGCTTTCTCCCCTAATTGCCCCAATCAAGCAGAACTACAAATATCAATTTTTTTTTTCTTACTATGTTTACACAACTTTAGTTTTCTACTGCACTCTACAGGCATTCCAAATCATACTGGAGCTCTCATCCAGGCATGTACACCTCTTAGCTCCATTTCTCTGCTTACCCTCTTTTGTTATCTACTGGTCACACAAAGCAAAAAAAAAAAAACACCCACAAAACTAGAAAGTTATTGTCCTGAGTTCCGACAGCACTCTCTGCTTCCTACAGTTTCCCCAGTCATCACACTCTTCCCTGCTTTTGCTATATTGAACATTAACAAAAAAAAAAAAAAAAGAAAGTTGCTGTCCCGAGTTCTGACTGCACTCTTAGCTCCCTACATTGTTTCCCCAGTCATCATATGCATACCCGCTAAACATGTTGGGTGAAAAAAAAAACGAAACTTGCTGCTGTTCATTCCGCAGCTGTCCTGAGTTTGACTGCTGACCACTGATCACTGTCATACTCTTCTGTCCCTCACATTATCTGCAGCTGTGCTTATCCCGCCCAGTGATGTAAGCCTGTTATAATAAAGGGACTGCTGCTGGACACTGCAGTCTTAACTGACTGAATAAACAAAAAAAAACCCTAAACTAAACAGTGAAAGCCATTCAACAATGTAAGTGCTGTGTGTGTGTGTGTGTGTGTGTGTGTGTGTGTGTGTGTGTGTGTGTGTGGGAGGTAACCATGAAAACTGGCTTCAAAGCAACAACTGCAGAGGCTTCAGTAGGACAAATGTCTGTAAGACAAAGAACCTCTGTGCGTAAACACTGAGGCAAGGGTTACCCCAAAGGGCATTTGGCTGGGAAGCCAAGTTTCAAGAAAATACAAAATCACACATGCCCCCACAATGCAAAGCATCATGGGCTGCATATGCAAATCACCACAGAATGTTATGCTGGTCCAACTTTAAGCAGAATTGCATGGTGCGGAAAGGCCTCTCACACAGTTTGCAAAGGGTGCTAACAGAAGACTTAGACACGTGTTTCATCCTACCAGGACTCATCAGTATGCCTCGTCTGTTTGACACTCCAGTGGAATGGACCAGCTACCCCTAAGGCAGTGTGCCTGGGATAGATTGCTCAACATAAGAATACAGCATTCTAATGCAGGTGGAGGAACTATTTTATTACAAAATAAATCAAAAACCTAAAACTTTAAACATTCATGCATAACAATTATATATTTTTTTAAACATATATAATACAGTCCCCATTTTCTAAGTGAAATAATACCCTCCAGGGTACACAGTGTTGTGAGATACCAGACCTTCCAGGGGCTATAAGACCCTCTGCCTGTGGTGGCAGGCCTCATTACACCCCTGGGTGGTCCAGTATAGCACAATGCCACTCACCATGTTGGGTATTATTGCTTACATATTTCTGCCCTATGGGCATTCTTCATCTTCCTTGTTTCTACTAGTGACCACTCAGGATCCTGCTGGTCCTCCCTTCTCCTTTCTGTCCCTTATCATTTGGACTCAGACTTCATAAATACCTTCACCATTTTACAATGATACATCAGCCTTCGAGACTGCCCCTTTATTAATAAACATTCACAAATATTTACAGTTTTATTATTCACATGTCTTCTTTGGCTTGGGTGTGGATAGACCCGAAGCCTCTTCCCATTTGCGGTTTCTGGGCTCAGGTGTCCCACCTGATCCCCAGCCCTGTCCCTCCTGGGGTAACTACCCCATGAGGGTCCCTCTCCTGCCCTGCCGTACCTCATTCCGCTGGGCCCCAATTTTTTCCATTTTCCCCCTTTTCCAGAAAACACCTCCCATTGCTCTCAATCAGCAACCCACACTTGACAAACCATTGTGTCCCTGTTGCCCTCATCCGGCAACCCGTGTGTTCCCCAATAGTCTAAAGCTTGGGTGGGTGGATGGGCAGTCAAAGATCAGCTGCAGGTGAGAGAGGGATATTCTCTGCCTGCAGCTCCTTATCTACCCCTTAAGCCCAACCCCCTCCTCCCTAGCCCTCCAACCAATGCCCACATGTCTAACTCTGCTTACCTCACTTGACCCACCCCCTCCCTGTGACCTCAGATTCTCTGATGTCACAGTAGCCTCCCCCTCTGTCCTGTCCCCTCAGGCCCTCCAACTTGCAGGTGCCAGCTAGCCAATGGCAACCTAACTGCAGTTCCCTCTTGTCCCTGAAAAACCTGCCCCTTTGCAGATCCCAGGGGGACCAATGACAAGCTAGCCTGACCCTTCATTGGGGGCAACCCCTTTTTTACCATCTGCTGTATTCATGCTGGTATACTTGTGTGTCACACTTGTGTTTGGTTTAGCTCCTTATATCATCACTGAGTCTCCTGGATTGACCTCTCTTATATTATTCCAGAAACACTCTAGTTCTCTAAGTTCTGGTAAATGCTTTAATTTTAATGTAATTTTAATTAAATTTTATTTTTTTAGTAACCAGGTAAGGCCCACTAGGCACAAGCTCCTGTTTTCAGGGGTGACCCAGGATCACTGTGTGGTTAAGTGACTTGCTCAGAGTCACGAGTAATGCAAGTAGAGGTTCTGGGAATCAAACCGAGGTCTGCTGCATGTATTAAGCTCATTCACAGCTCATTACTCTAATCTGTAGGCTATACTGCCATCCCTTAGTTCTGTCCTATATTTATTTAGGTCCCCTCAGATTTTCCATTAACAGACAGTTGGGGCATCCACCCATTTGTTCTTCTTTATTACTCGCCCTAGTTTGTGAGAGCAGACATTTACACAGTGTGTACATTACTCCAATATTGCCATTTGCAAGTTCAATGTATTAAAAATTAGAATGTAACCCCTCCATAGTCTTGTAATCTGTATATCTCCTTAATAAATATTGGGGTTTGTTCATTACAAGATCTATTCTTAACTTATATTTAATCACTGTCAGTGTGACACAGTCCATTTTAAAAGTCCCACCTGTGTCTTTCAAAAGTTCTGGCCCCTCCACCTTGCCTGCACTGGTGGACATGGCAGACACACACAGACGTGCTTGTCTCTGCATGCGTCTTCACACACACTGCGCCACGTGCCTGCTCTGCTCACGCTTGCCCTGCTCACTGAGGAGTGAGTTTATTAACTGTGCAACCTGGAAATAACCACCGGGAGTAACACCACATCCCTGACTCATAAACCATCTGTAAAATCATCACTAAATGAAAAATAAAATGTATCCTGCTAGACACAAGGTGTGCTATATGTCATCGCTTTAAAAATAATGTTTAAATAATAAGCTGGTCTCCCACAATGATTCTGTACTTCCTGGGATTCACCAGTGACGTATTGAATCCTGTCCCTTCATTGCCTCCTCCTGCAGTTTTCCTGGAGACAAACAACACTTACTGCTTTCCCTACAGACTCAAAGAATAGTTTAAAAATGAGCTACCAGCAGTTTACAGTTTGCCTTTAAGTCTAAAGGAAAAACAGAGGTTGAGCACCCATAAGGGAAGCTCTGACGTTGGATACTTAGATGCAGGAATTCCAAGATGGCCAGGTGAAACATATGCCACACACTCCTGAACTCGGAGCTCACCTGAATTTGCTAGCGCTTTTTCTATGCCACCCTTTTTTTGTATCCCTAATGTATTCTTTTATTCCTCCACATGCAAGTGGGATAACTTAGAACAACCTGAAGGGTACTATGTTAAAAATCAGTTGGCGGTGTGAGATACACGCCTGGAACTACAACCCAGTAAGCAGCTTAGCACTTTACCTTTATTTTTGGGTGTTGCAACCAGCATGTCCAAAACACTTCAGAGAACAAAGGATTAACAGAAGCCTATGGGGATGACAAAAGAGACAGAGAGTACCTGTGAAACAGAGACGAAAAACTCCCCAGTCTACCAGACCTGCAGTATGGACAGAAGTCCCAACTTGATGTCACCACTGAAGCCCTTAATAATAACCCACATGTGGGTATTTTTTGCTATTTTACAAAGAAAAGGAGCAAATTACTGAAGTGGAAGCATTGGAGGCAGGTGAACAAGTACAGCATGCCTTTACTCCACAAAACATGAAACAAAATGAGCAAAGGGGTGAGGGCTTAAAATAACACAAATGTGGGACCGGAGAAGAATGGTTGTAAAGAGAAAAGCTACTGAGATTGTAACTAAAAGAGACTAAAATGGTATAAAAGAAGGCAAACTCCAAAGTACTTTGGAAAAACAGCAGCTCCAACACATAAGGCTGCAAACACAAAACAGCTATGAGGTACAAGCCATTGAAGCAGCTCAGGCCCAACAAGCTGGAGAGATTATTAATGTTACTCAGGAAAGATTACAAATGGAACAGATACAAGGAGAAATGAGGGAATTTAATCTGATTAAAGCTGAAGTTCTAGAAGTAAACAGCAGCCTAAAGAAAGAAATGTTAGATGCCCTGGGAGATATCGAAGGAGCCTTATCCAATGTTACAAGGGCACTGACTGAAGTAAACAATAAATTGCAAACACTTTCAAGCAGAACAGAGCATTTAGAGAGTAGAGTATCACAAGCAGAAGACCTCTCAAGCAGTTCCCCAGAAAAAAACAACTACAAGCTCTGCAGTTAAAGGTGTCAGAACAGGAGGACAGGGCCAGAAGAGCCAGTGTTAAATTATTTAAAATTCCAGAAGGGGTTGAAGGAACACGAAATCCTATACCATATTTTGAGAAGCTACTTGCTTCGGCCTTGGGCCTCAAATATGCAGAAGAAAAGATAGATTTGGACAGAGCACACTGGGTAGGATCACGCTTTGTGGGAAACTCAGAAAATTTGAGAACTGTATATGTCAAACACCTTAGATTCCAAGATAGTGAGGCCATTTTTCAGCAAGTACTGTTCTTTAAGGGTTTAACTTATGAGAATATGCATTTTATGGCATACCCAGATTTGTCTACCGAAACAACAGAAAGAAGGAAACTATATAATCCTTTAAAACAGAAGTTATATAACAAAGAAATTCAATTTACAATATTATACCCAGCTAAAGTTAGATTTGTGATCAATGGACAATTACGCATTTTTGAGTCACCTGAGGATGCAATGGAAACATATAAATCTGCATATGAAACTACATGAATTCTGCTTGAAACTTCAGCATTTTGCAATGTTACTCCCCCCCCGCCCCGCAATTCTAATACCCAAAAGCTGAAAACAGAGTAGTTAGGGGGATGGTAAACCCTTTAATGCCAAGTTAAGGATAAGAATAAAAGAGGATAAAACATAAATAAACAGGGTGAAGTAATAAGAAGGAAACAGGAGGAAGGAGAGAAGAAAGAGAGGAAGAGGAGGGGAAAAAACAAAGAAAAACAAAAAAAGGGAAGATTGTTATATACCACCCTTGGGATATATTTAGGGGCAAATCCATTCAAGTTTGGGGAGTATTAAATGACACACAGAGATGCCTATAGTGACATCTCATCTGGGGAAGGGAGGGAAAGAGGGAGGAAAATGTAGGCTATTACTTAAGGTGGGGGTGTAAGATTTATCAATCAAATTGCATTTTGCAAACTAGATAGTCCTCATCACAGTATAATAATCTGGAAATAAAAAAAACATTTTTTAAAATATCAGATTATTTAAAAAAAAGGGGGGGAGGATCCAGGAACATTATATAGACAAATTTATAGATAATGGCTGAAGCTTTTAAAATAGCCACCTGGAACATGAAAGGAATACAAGAGAGGAAGAAAATGTTAAAAGTAATAAAACATATGGAAAAGAAAGATATAAATATGATAATATTTTAAGAAACCCATAAAAAAAAGAGAACATAAGCTGGTTTCTGAACCGATGTGGCAGGACGTACTTTTCAGAGTTCACAACTAAAGTAAGAGGTGTTTTTATAGCTCTTCACAGAAGAAAAATTAAACCTGAAATTATTAGAGAAAGTGTGGATACACAAGGGTGGTCTGTTATTCTATCACTGCAATTATATCATTTGAAATTTACACGTGCAGTAATATATGCACCTAATGAAAACTGTTCCAGATTTTTTTCAGATTTTTTTAACACTTTCTTCCTTTGATGCACCTTATCTGGTAGGAGAGGAATTTAATACAATACTACAAGGGATAGATAAAACTACAGGCCTAAACAGATTGCATCATTTGATTTGAGTTTTTTGATTTTTGGTTTGTGTTTGTTTAATTTTGTTTGGTTTACTGTTATTTTAATTCATTGGGATCTGATTTTTATTAGTTTTACTGTGAGAGTAGAAGTTTATTGTCTTGCTCCATGTTGGAGGACTGGGATATATATTATTATCCCACCCCCCCTGGTCATGTGCTATTCATCCTCCACTCTGCATGCCCTCTGCCCCTTTTCTCCTCCTCCTTTACTTTTTTTCCTTCTATCAATGTTGTCAGGCCTTGGGAATTGCCCGCAGGAGGATGAGGAGGGTGCAGGGTCTGAACAGTAGAGGATGGACAGAGGAGCCGTATCATGATTGTTAAGCCACAAGATGCTCTGGGGCAAAATGGAGGTCAGAACATGGGCTTCCTTGTCTGACCCCATACCCAAGGGCACCACCACTAGTAATGGTGGGCAGGTGGCAGGGCATCCCAGGAGTTCTGTCCAACTCGGGCAGTGTTATGCAATGCCAGATCTGTTGTGAACAGGACTGCTATTGTGGCAGACTTGGTGGCTACAGTGGATCTGGCTTGCATCACCAAAACCTGGCTGGATGGAAATGCTGGCCCTGTACTTGAGGCTGCAGTTCCAGCTGGGTATTCGGTGATACACTGTCTGAGATTGGATTGCAGGGGTGGGGGGGTTGCGGTCTGTTTAAAGACCAAATTGGGTTTCACTAGTATTCCAGCTGAGGAGACCAGATCATTCGAATGTGTCATAGTGGCAGGTGGGGGCTATAGACTGGCTCTCATCTACCATCCACCCGGAGACGAGAAGCTATTCCTTAATGAAGTGGCAGACTTCATCATCGACCTGGTGTTGGAGTCCCCCAGGTCGATGGTGCTGGGCGACTTTAGTGCTTGGATCAATGACGAACTCTCACAATTTGGACAGCATTTCCTCCAATTGATGAATTCATTGGGCCTCTCACAGGTGGTTACCTCTGCCACTCATAAATATGGCCATTCCTTTGACCTGATTTTCCTCCTGGGGATGGAAGCCTCCGATGTGGGGGTGGAACCTGTCGGTTGGTCTGACCATCACACTGTGAGATTCAAATTTGTCACCCCCCTGCGTAGGCCTACCCCTGTGAAGATGGTCAAGTACCGCCCTTTACGGGATGTGACTCCCAATGGTCTAATTACGGCACTTGACCTATCAGAATTTCCTGTGATGAGCTTGGATCCAGAGGTCTTGGTTTTGGCCTATAATAATTCCATTACCTCCTTTCTGGATTCCATTGCTCCAATCCATGTGTATCCTCTCTCCCTTCACCCTCGGTCCCCATGGCTTGATGGAGACTTGAGGGAGATGCGGTTTAGATGCAGGTTAGACAGGTGCTTGCAGAAATCCAGCTTAGATGCCGACCATCTTAGACTGCTAGAGCACTATCAACTCTATCAGTCAGCAATCGCCCATAAGAAGGCAGTATTCCTGTCCAGGGAAATTGCTGCTGCTCAGAACTGACCAGCCCAGCTCTTTTGAACCATGGACAGACTGTGCAACCCAGCCTGTCTACAGGTTCATAGAGCTTTTTCGCAATTACAGTGTGAGGAGCTTGCTCGGTTCTTTTCAGATAAGGTGGATGACATCAGGGTGGAGACCCACGCAGCACTCTCTATGGGTACTGCTGTAGACCAGTCCCCTGTCACATTCCCTCTTTTTTCCTGGAGTTCCTTGGAAAGGCAGGAAATTGAGGATGTTATGAGGATTGTCCAGGGTATCGCACTACATGCTGTAGATTAGACCAGGTCCTACAGCCTTGATTATTGGCTGTGGGAGATTATCATCCGGTTCTGGATAGGACAATCTGGTGCTCCTTAGACACTGGTGAGTACCCTGCTCACTGAAGGAGGCAGTGGTGACACCATTGTTGAAGAAAGCTTCTTTGGACCCCGACTCCCTCGCTAACTATAGGCCTATCTCAAACCTTCCCTTTGTGGGGAAGGTCATTGAAAAAGTAGTGCTACTCAGTTGGACAACCATTTGACCATCCATAGCATCTCGATCCTCTTCAATCAGGTTTTGAAAAAGGCACAGTACCGAGACTGTGCTGATTCAGTGCTCAATGATCTCTTGATGGTGAGAGACCAGAAAAAATGGTCCATTTGGTCCTGGATCTGTCATCAGCATTTGAAGCTGTAGACCATGGGGTGCTGCTCAAGCACCTGAGAATCATCTGTGGGCTGTCAGGTTTGGTCCACAGATGGTTTACTTCCTTCCTCACTGGTAGAACCCAGAAGGTGGTGTCGGGGGTGTTTCCTCCGATCCCACCTCTCTGTCTTAGTAAGGTGCCTCAGGGCTCAGTGCTATATCTCCCACGTTGTTTGCGGTGTACATGCTTCCTCTCGGAGACATTGTAAGATGGTATGGGTTGGAGTTTTATTGTTATGCCGATGATACCCAGCTCTACCTGTCTTTTGCACCAGACCAGAATGGAGCACTCTTGGTGTTTAATAACTGCCTTGGTGAAATCCAAGGTTGAATGAGGTCCAGCTGGCTGAAGTTGAATTCTGTGAAGATGGAGGTGACAGTCATGGATCCTGGTCACCGGATGGGGGGGCAAAACATCCCACAGGTTTATTCCTGGGGATGTTGAGCTCTATCTCTGAACAGGTGCATGACCTAAGGGTGATTCTTGATGATTGGCTGACACTACGTGCTCAGGTGTTGGCTGTCATTAAGTTATCCTTTTACCATCTGAGGAACATCACTAGGATCAAGCACCTTGTTCTGTCTGGGGACCTACCTACATTGAGCCACGCCTTTGTGACCTCGCATTTGGACTATTGCAATTCCCTTTACTTTGGGCTTCTAGGGGTTGACATCCGCCGCTTGCAGCTGGTGCAGAATTCTGCAGCCCAGTTGTTAACTGGGATGCCTCGTTCTTCCCATATTACACCTGTGCTGCAGGAACTGCACCGGCTGCTGGTTCAGTGGTGGATCACCTTTAATGTCAGTTTACTGACTTATAAAGCCCTGCACTGTTTGGGCCCTGACTACCTGAAAGAGCTGCTGGTTCCTTACCTCCCTGAGTGACTGCTCTGCTAGGCCAATGAGGGGTTGCTGGAGATTCTGAGGGTAGTTTTAAAATCTTCTGGTGTCTGGGCTTTTATGTTCATGGCGCCTACCCTCTGGAATTCTCTACCCCATTAGATTAGAGAGTGCATGACTGTGGGGGCTTTAAACAAGCATTAAAATAATTTTTGTGGATTAAGGCATTTGGGGAGGTGCCGACTTGGTCTGATCTTACTGTTTCTAATATGATGTCTGATGTTATTTATCTTATTGGCTTTATTATGATGTTTTATTCAGATTTAATTTTAATCATGTTCTGTGCCTTGATATTTGATAGGTGCATTAAAATAAAAGATTATTAATATTATATTCACTAAAATACCACCAACAGCTTAATCTGGTTCCAGGTCAGTTGACATTCATCTGTATCCCCTCCCGGGTAAGTGCCAGAAAATAGGCAGGATTTGTCTAGTGCACTTACCGGTCAACAAAACTAAATAAAAAATAAATAAATAAATAAAATATTATTATCATATGGTAATAAATAATTTCATGATGGATCTCGGCAGGTGGACCCATGGCGGAATATGCAAAATAAAGTAAGGCTTATTCTTTTTCTCCCCATGCATCATAGCTGATCCAATTGACTATTTTTATCTCAAAGTCTTTGTCATATAATATACAAAAGGTTCAATATACAGGTATATTAATCTCTGATCACTCTCCTTGCATTTTGACAATGAAAATGGAGGATGCAGGAACATTATATAAAATATGGAGAATGGATGGATCATTGCCGCTTAAACATATTCTGGAGAAAAGAATGGCAGATGCATGTACAGTATAGAATTTTTTAATTTAACTTAACTAAAGACACATCTACCATAAGTGTTTGGGAATCATTCAAATTATGCTTTAGAGGCATATTATAAATATGGCCTTACAAGAAAGGAAAAGGGGAATAAGCACATTTATCTGTTGGCAACAGAAATAAATAACCTGACACAAATTCACAGCACAACCCATGATCCAAATGTAAATAAAACTTTGATTATTAAAAAAAGATCAATATAATCAATTAAAAAATGAAAGAATGGAGAAGCAGATCTTAAATGCTAGGTCAAACTATTATTTTTCAACAGACATACCATTAAGATTGCTAGCTTGGCAAGTAAAGAAAGCCCAAACAGAAAATACCATGTTAGCTATCAAGGATGGTTTAAGGGTTATTCTTAATAAGCCTAAAGAAATCAAGAAATGCTTTGCAAAGTACTTTTTGGAGTTATATACTTCATAATTTAAGGGTAACACAGAGGACATGCTGTAATTTTTAAATAAATTATAAATTCCAGTGACCTCAAATCATATTAGTAAAATATTAGAAAAGCCAATTACCAAATATGAAATAGAGGAAGCGATACAGGATTTGGCTTCCAGAAAAGCCCCAGGACCGATAGTCTCAATGCAGAATTTTATAAAAAGTGGAATAAGCTTCTTTCTGAACCCTTAGAGTAGTTATTTAATTCATTGATTAAACTTAATAAAGTCCAGAAAGGTGATTCTGCACATAACCCTCAAAATCACCTTTTGGGACTGAAGAACGAAATGACAGGACAGTGTTCATGAGGTGGCATCCCAAGAACCCCATGTTAAACATTTCAGGTAAAATTCCTAAAATGGCTCATATATCAACCTAAGTTGAAAACCCCATTGAGAGCCATAATATGAGCTTACCTTGATTCCACAGTTTGCAGTTGGTCTTTGAAGAATGCAGATGTGTCCCAGTCCAGAGTAGATCACTGCTCCCAACTTCCAGAGAGTAAGTATGGGTAAGGGGGATGTGGGGAGTGGGTGCTCAGTGGAGGGTGGGGAGGGACTGAGAAGATGACGAAGGATCATTTCTTTATTACAGGTTTAAATAAAAAGTCATCAGGGACCGTTTTTTCTTTATTTGAAGAATATCTAAAGTAAATGTGGGCACACTGGGGTGGGCTTCCAGTGTGCCAAATGAGATGGAGGGGATACATAATACTGATAGGTGGATTGGGCACCCTGGTTGGCAATGGAAGTTGGCTCGAGGAGACATCCGCCACCTGGAGTTGGCATCCTGGTGTTGAAAAATAATAATTATTAGTTTGGCACACTGGGTGGGCACCTCCAGTGTGACACAGTAGTGAAGAGCAGTATAAATGCCGACTAGGGATTAGGCACCCGACATTGGCAAATGCTAGCACTTTGATGCAGGATTCTGCATCAAAGTTAAAAAAGTACATTGGAGGACCTTTTTTTGTTTTTAAGGAGCACAAGACAGATTTGGGGACATTGGGAGTGGGCTCCCCAATGTTTCACAGTTATCTTTGGAGGTTGGGGTGCTGACCTGCACCTGTACCCTTCGGCATAAAATCCTATGCTGGACAGCTGATCCGACATAGAATCAGATGCCCATTGCTAACCTTCAGCATAAAATCCTATGCCGGATCACGGCTCCAACTTAGAATCCTATGCCACCAGGGACATGTATTTTTTGTTCATAGAAAATAATGGGAAAAACAAAGATTACTAACTTTTGAATGGATTCATATTTTTTCACCAAACCTTCAAAAGGCACATCTGTGAGGCCAAAGATTTCCACCCTAAAAATTTCAGCCCTCTTGCTGCAGCTGTTTCTGAGATACAGGTTGACAGAAAAAAAACAACAAAACATATAAAAATCTCTTTATTTTCAACACTCTGTATCACAGAAACCACAGAAAGGATTTAAACCAAATTGAGTACATCAATAGATATGTCCCTTACAAAGAAGCATGCAAACTTTAAAAGCAGATCTTTATGCGTGCCCAAAGTTAATACCATGCAAAATTGGCATTTAACATTACATGCTCACAGAAACCCTAACTATACTGGTGCTACTGTGCCAGTGTAATATCAGAAAAGATTGTATTAGGAAGAGGGACAAGGCAGGGTGCCCTCTATCCCCATTAACATTTGCATTAATTATTGAACCTTTTGCAACAGCCATCAGGAATACTAGTGAAATATATGGGATTAATATAAATGAAAGGAATAAGAAAATTGGTCTGTATGCAGATGATTATCTTATTGCATCTAACTAAACCACAAATATCAATACCACAAATAATCAAAATTACAAATTAATTTAGGAAATTGTCAGGGTACAAAATTAACTGGACAAAAACTGTAATGCTAAAATTTAATAAAGTTTAACAATTACAACAAATACCAAACACTAACATTCAAATTTCAAAAAAGACATATAAAATATCTTGGGGTTAATATTCCAGCTGAAATTTCAGAAGTGTATAAAGTAAACTATGAAGAACTATTAAATAAAATAGAATCAGATTTAAAAAAAAAAATTTAACTCTCCATATCTGACTCTGCTAGGGAAAAGCAATTTAATAAAGACGTAAATACTCCCTAGAGTATTATTTTTATTTCAACCATTGGCAATACCAGTCCCAAATTATTTTTTTGTAAAGTTTAAAATTATGATTACAAAATTTCTGTGGAAAAATTCAACTGCCAGAATAGCCTGGAAAAAAAAAAAGTTTTACCCCCCCAAAAAAGGGGGCCTAGCCCTCCCAGACTTTTATGTGTATTATATTGCTGCACAAACAGCACAGATATGGCAATGGGTACAAAACAATACCATGTATCCTCATCATTGATAATAAAAACACAAGCATAAAGTTACCTACACTTATGAATCTACTTTATTCAGGTTGCCCAAATCAAAACTAAAATCCCTATAACAACAAAACTTCTCTTCAATCCTGGACAACTTTACAAAAATGGCTGGGGATCAGAAAACTATTACAATATATACACCAATATATAGGAACTATAATTTCCTACCCTCACTGTCAAATAAGAACTTTAAAGTCTGTCAAGAAACTGTTGCTTCTCAAATTGGAGATTTGTGGCAAAATGGGGCCATACAGACTTTCCCATATTTATCTAATAAATTTGGCCCTTTGAACAAATATTTCAATATAATCAACTAAAAAGTTTTTTGAAGCAACATTCGAAACACATAAGGATTACAGAAGCTTCCTTAGCTTTAGATAATACACAAAGAAACAAGCAAGGTAAACACTTGATCTCTTCTATTTATAATTTGATACAAGACACCTTGAAAGCCAATATAAATAAAATTAAGGTAACATGGGGAAAAGATTTGGGTTTGGATATAATGGATATTATGTGGCAGGATATTATTAAAGTATATACTCAGAATGTATACGCTGTTAAACTACAACAGATCCTGATTAATACAACACACATCATATATTATATTCCCGAAGAAACTGAATCAATTTAACCCCAATATAAGTGACAAATGTTCAAGATGTTCAACATCATCTGGCACACTGATACACTTAATAAGTTCATGTCCATACCTGTCCAACTTTTGGTTTAAAATAGAACAGTTGTACGCATCAATAATAAATAAGCAGATCTGCTTTTCAAAGATAGTCAAACTTTAGGAATCTACCCAGATAAAGGAGCATTAAGTGAACCACAAGAAAAATTTCTTACAGTATTCACAATTGTTGCAAAGAAGTGTATATTTTTCAAATGGAAAGACACCAAACCCCCCCAGTTTTTGAAACATGGCTAAATACGATAGTGGTCATATCCAAATTAGAACAAATTTGGTATTTTCAACATGCGTTAAAGGAGGAATTTCAGAAAATTGTGGATTCCATTTCAGATGGCTTTAAATTCTATTTAAATATAAAAAGCTTATACATAGATGCTACTATATAAATGTATGATTAAATACATAATTAACTTCTTTAATTTAGTTTAGATCCTGGACCCCTTCCCTCAAAGTATGATGAAAGAGTGAGGTGAAGATCTAGCCAGAGGATTGTATGGTGATGGAATTGAAAGATCTGCCTACTAATCTGATATGAGGAAATAAAAAAGGAAAAAAATGAGCTACCAATTAACTGCAAACACCTGTCATACCTTCTAACCCAATGTTTTTGGGCGGTCGTGAGTCGGCCTGGAAGACAATCCAACTCTAGCGGTGTTGTGCAATGCCAGATCTGGCAGGAACAAGATGGCCATATTGCTGATCTTGTTGGGTCAACAGATCTGGCTTGCATCACCATGACCTGGCTGGATGATAATACTGCCCCCTTTTTGGAGATGGCCACTCCAGCCAGTTCTCAGTGATACATCACTTGAGATCGGACTGCAAGTGCGGGGGTGTAGCCATTTGTTTTAGATCGGAATTGGACCTTGTAGGAGTGCCAGTTGAAGAACCCAGATCATTTGAGTATATCATTATTACAGGTGTGGGATGTAGGATCAGTCTCATTTATCATCCACCCGGGAGTGAGAAATTTTCCTACAGGAAGTCGTGGACTTCTTTGTCGACAAGGTGTTTGAGTCACCTAGGCTGATGGTACTGGGTGACTTTAATGCCTGGATGAATGACAAACTTTTGCAATTTGGTCAGGACTTCTTCCAACTTATGTGCTCATTGAGCCTCACACAGGTAGTTGCCTCTGCAACCCATAATCATGGTCACTCACTCGATCTGGTTTTCCTCCTGGGGATGGAGACCAGCAATCTGGTGGTGGAACCTGTCAGATGGTCTGATCACCACACCATAAGGTTCAATTTCCAGGCTCCCTCTAAAGGCCTTCTCCTGTGGAGATGGTCAGATACCACCCTTTGAGGGATGTGACCCCTGATGGCCTGCTGGCAGTACTAGACCTATCGGGATTGCAGGGTGCAAGCGGGAGTCCAAAGAATTTAGTCGAGGCCTATAACAATGCCTTGACGGAAGCCCTGGACTCTATCGCTCCTGTCCATGTTCATCTTATCTCTCTTTGCCCAAGGTCCCTTTGGTTTGATGGGACCTTGAAGGAGTTGAGAAGAGTTGGACAAAGGTTAGAGTGACATAGACGGAATTCCACCCTGGTTGCTGACCACCTTAGATTGATGGAACATTACCGGGTCTATCAATCAGTAATCACCCATATGAAGGCAGAGTTCCTGTATGGGGAGATTGCTGCAGCTCAGAATTGACCAGCCCAGCTCTTTCGAACCATGGACACATTGTGCAACCCAACCTGTCTGCAGGTTAGAAGTGTATTTTCACAGTTAAAGTGTGAAGAGTTTTCTCAATTCTTTGCTGATAAGGTGGCCAACATCAGGGTGGAGATCCAACCAGCTCATTCTATGGGGGTCAATGGTGGTCAGTGATGTGCCACTGCCTCTTGGCTTTCTTGGTATTCTTCGACCAGCCGGAGATCATTGATATCACGTGGATTGTCTAGAATATGCTGTAGTTTGGATCTGGGCCCAACAAGCCTTATATTGGGGTGTATGGATTCTATCAGTCTGTCATTACTAAGATTGTGTGGTGCTCTAACGATGGGTGAGTTCCTTAGCTCCCTGAAGGAGGCGGTGGTGACACTACTCCTTAAGAAAGCTTCTTTGTACCCAAACTGTTGGCTAACTACAGACCTATTTCTAACCTTCCCTTTTAGGAAGGCGATTGAAAAGTAGTTGAACTGCATCTGGAGAACCATCTTACCATCCATGATATCTACAGTCCTCTCCAGTCCGGTTTTTGAAAGAGGCATAGTACCGAGACTACTCCAGTTTGAGTGCTCAATGATCTCCTGATGGCTAGAGATCAGAAGCACCGCTCCATCTTGGTGCTTCCCGATCTCTCTTCAGCTTTTGACACCGTGGACCATGGGGTGTTGCTCAAGAGCCTGAGGGTCATTTGTGGCCTGGCAGGTTTGGCCCTCTGATGGTTTCAATCATTCCTCATTGGCAGATCTCAGAGGGTGGTGTCTGGGTTGTTTTTCTCAGACTCATTCTCCCTGCCATGTGGTGTCTCTTAGGGCTAGGTGTTCTCACCAATGTTGTTCGTGGTGTATATGCTGCCTCTAGGAGACATTGTAAGACGGTATGGGCTGAGGTTTCACTGTTATGCAGGTGATACCCAGCTGTAGCTGTCTTTGTGCCCAATCAGGATAGTGTGATCTCGGTCTTTAAAAGCTGCCTTGCAGAAATCCATGACTGGATGAAATCTAGCTGGTTGAAATTGAATTCCAATAAGACTAAGGTGTTGGTAGTGGATCCAGGTCTCCGGATAGAGGGGTCAGTGGCAGGGCTTTCTTCTGGGCTTTGGCTCAGGAGCAGTTAACTGCCTTCCTCTGAATGGGTGTGAAATCTGGGGGTGATCCTTGATGATAGGGTGACACTGCATTCACAGGTGTCTGCAGTTGTCAAGTCTTCATTTTACCACGTGAGGAACATCGCTCAGGTCAAACACTTTGTTCCATCCAGAGACCTCCCGACGTTGATCCATGCCTTTGTGACCTTGTGCCTGGACTACAGTAACTCTCTTTACCTAGGGCTTCTGAGGCTTGACATCAGCCACTTGCAGCTGATGCAGAATGGCACGGCTATGACGGGGGCTCGTCGTTCGAGCCACATCACTCCTGTGCTTTCCCAAACTACACTGGCTGCCTGTTCAGTGGCAGATCACCTTCAGAGTTGGTCTTTTGACCTACAAAGACCTGCACAGACAGGGTCTGGGCTATCTGCAACAGCTCCTGAACCCTTACTGTCCCAGCCGTCCATTCCGCTCAGCTGATGAGGGGCTGTTAGAGATTCCCAAGGTATGGTTGAAAACATCTGGTTCTCATGCTCTTTATGTTTGCAGCCCCAACACTGTGGAATTCTCTACCTCATCAGATTCGAGAGTGCTAGACCATGGAGTACTTTAAGACAGCTTTGAAGACTCACTTGTTCTGCTAGGCCTTTGGAGATTTTATATAATACCCTGCTTCCATTTGTATTCATATTCTGTTGTCTGTAATTGGTTGTTTACTGTTTTTATCTGTTTTAATTGTTTGAAAGATTTGTACAGCAACTTGGTTTTGGATATTGAGCTTGATAAGTAAAGTTTATTATTATTATTAACCATGTTCCATATCTCATATGGCTGTCTCACAGTATGCAGAGGTGTCTTACAAGCCTCAGCTTGCTGAGGGGCAAGTTTGTTATACCGCCCAACCCAGAAGTAAACACCGGGTCACACCGACCAACTCAGCTGTTCTGAACCATGGACAGACTGTGCAATCCAGCCTGTCTATGAGTTTGGAAAGCCTTGTCTCAAGTAGAGTGCAATGAGTTTGCTCACTTCTTTGCTGATAAGGTTGTCGACATCAGGTTGGAGATTCACTTATCAAGCCCTATAGGGTTACTGGTGGTTGTTTTGGGGTCACAACTCCTCCATTTGCTGGGTTGATTTTGAGCAACTGACGATCAGGGGATACCATGCGGCTTCTCTAGAGTATGCATTCAACTTGTTGTAGCTTAGATCTGGGCCCTACTCACCTTTTAATGGGGTACATAGATGTGATCAGCCCTGTTCAAGCAGAATTAATCTGGTGTTCATTGGAAACGGGTGAGTTTCCCAGCTCTCTGAAGGAGGCTGTGGTTACTCCCCTTCTCAAGAAATCTTCTCTTGATCCAGATTCTCCTGCAAACTACAGACCGATCTCTAACCTTCCCTTTATAGGGAAGGTTATTGAAAAGATTGTCACACAATAGTTGGAGAATCATCTTACCATCCATCCTATTTACAATCCTCTCCAGTCTTGTTTCCATAAGAGACACAGTACAGAGACTGTTCTGGTTCACATACTCAGTGATCTCCTGATGGCTAGAGACCAGAAGCGCTGTTCCATCTTGGTTCTTTTTGATCTTTCTTCAGCTTTTGACACCATGGACCATGGGGTACTTGACCATTTGTGATTCATTTGTGGCCTGTTGGGTACAGTCCTCAGATGGTTCCATTCTTTCCTCACAGGCAGGTCACAGAGGGTAGTATTGGTGATTTTTTCCTCTGACACCTACTGCCTTCCATGTGGGGTACCATAGGGTTCAATGTTGTCCCCTTTGTTGTTCGCAGTGTACATGCTTCCATTAGGAGACATTGTACGACAGTATGGGCTGAGTTTTCATTGTTATGCAGATGATACTCTGCTGTACTTGTCTTTTGTGCCTGACCAGGATAGTGCGCTCTCATTTTTTTCTAACTGTCTCACCAGATCCAAGACAGGATTAATTCCAGTTGGATGAGATTGAATCCTGGCAAGACGGAGGTGTTAGTGGTGGATCCTGGTTGCCAGACAGAGGGGTCAGATACTGGATGGCCATCTGGGCTTTGGCTCGGGGGCTCCCAGCTTCTGACCTCTGAACAGGTGAGAAATCTGGGGGTGATATTTAATGACAGGCTGACACTTTATTCTCAGGTGTCAGCTGTCATCAAGTCCTCTTTTTACCATCTGAGGAACATCACCCGGATTAAGCACCTTGTTCCATCCAGCGACCTTCCAACTTTGGTCCACGTGTTCATGACCTTGCGCCTTGACTATTGTAACTCCCTGTACCTAGTGTTTCCAGGAGTTGATATCCACCACTTGCAGCTAGTGCAGAATGCTGCAGCCAGGTTATTGTCTTGGTCAACTTGATCCAGTCATATTTCACCTGTGCTGCATGCTCTGCACTGGCTGCCTGTTCAGTGGTGGACCACCTTTAAAGTTGGCGTGCTGACTTTTAGAGATTACTACATGGTCAGGGGTCCAAGCTACCTATAGGCACTTCTGAGCCCCTACTAGCCCCTCAGACTGCTCTGCTCTACCGACGAGGGATTGCTAGAGATTTCCAGGGTGCATTTGAAGACCTCAGGAACTCGGGCATTTGTTTTCGCCACTCCCTCCCTATGGAATTCTCTACCTTGTCGGGTACAAGAGTGGCAGACAGTGGAGAGCTTCAAAATTGCTTTATAAAACATACTTATTTGAACAAGTTTTCCTGACTTTTAGCATATATATTTGTGTATTTTAAATGTTTTTTATTATTCTATTTATTTGTGAATTTTTAGTAATGCAATGACTGTCGGACGCTTTGATAGTTTTCTGATATAGTGCTTAATAAACAAAATTTATTATTTTTATTTTATTTATTACCACTTCCCTGCCTTCCAAACTGACTGTAAAATAGTCACTAAATGAAAAACAAAATGTATTCTGCTAGACACAAGGTGGTCTGTATTCCCTAAGTTTTAAAATAATGTTTTAAATATAAGCTGTTCTCCCCTAACAATTCTGTAGTTCTTGGGACTCACCAGTGAACTATTGAATCCCACCCCACCTTGTCCCCTCCTGCAGTTTCCCTGGAGACAAACAACATGTACTGCTCTCCCCATAGACTAGAAGAATAGTTTAAAAACAAGCTCCCAATATATTACAAACTCTTATCATACCTTCCAACACTGTTCCATGGCTCGTAGCTGTCTCACAGTATGCAAAGGTGTCTTACAAGCCCTGTTCACTGAGGGGTGAGTTTGTTAGAACGTGCAACCCAGAAGTAAACACCTGGGGTCACACCACATCCCTTCCTCCCTCCCTCCCAAACTGACTGTAAAATAGTCACTAAATGAAAAATAAAATGTATTCTGCTAGACGCACGGTAAGCTATATGCCCTGAGTTTAAAAATGTTTAAAATATAAGCTGGTTTCCCCCAATGATTCTGTAGTTCCTGTGGCTCACCAGTGAACTACCAAATCCCGCCCCTTTCTTGTCTCCTACTGCAGTTTCCCTGGAGACAAACAACATGTACTGCTTTCCCCACAGACTGGAAGAATAGTTTAAAATAGAACTCCCTAAATATTGCAAACTCCTATTATATCATCTAACACTGTCCCACCCCTCATACTGTAGCTGTCTCACTGTATGTAAAGGTGTCTCATATTCTATGAAGTTTTAATCAAACAATAAGAAAAAAGTCACTAAATTTGAACTCTATTCTACCATCATTCAGTCATAGCAGTGCAGATGACACATCATAGATTCATGATCAGATACAGTGAGCTGTTGTTATTTGGTGGGGGGGTGATGGTGTCAACTGAAAAGGATTCCTTTATAAGTGTGTTGTTAGACATAGACATAATCAAGGGTACAGACAAGATCCAAACAGCAGGCAAGTTTTGATCTGGTGTCATCCAGCAGAATGCAAGGATATATTATTAAGCCAGGTGGTAAATTAAAGGTTTACACTAGGAAGCACTTTTTATTACAAAAGGACAGTGGGCCTGTGGAAAAGCATATCAGTGGATGCCATGGATACAAAGACAGCATAGGCTATTGAAGATATTGAAATATGTTGTATGTTAATACTGTCAGGTAGACCACTATTGTGGTTGTAAGCCTGGTCTCACATGCCTTCTTACAGTATAAGAATCACAAACTGAAAAGTGATCTTTGAAGAGGTATTAATATATTATTGATTGAGATTGATCAATAATATACTAAAATTGAAAAGAAAAATATTTCTATGAGTGTGCCTGCTTTCAAAGTGGCTGCAGTGAGACACTCTACAGAATAAGAGTGGTTCACTCACAGAGGAAAGGAGCACTTCAATTAGTCAGAATAGCACTGACACTCTACTGTACTCTCTCTCAAAACACGTCTGAAAGAATCCAAATTCAACATGAATAGAGACAATGACATGCTACTTCACCTATAGCCTCAGAAGTACCCTTCCTCTCCATGACGGACCCATTGCTGTATCCTTCTTTGCTTTTGTCCCCTCCTCCCAATCTCCCTCTTAAGCCTCACAATGCCACACAATGACTTCTGCTTTTTCTGATCTAGTAGGCCTAAGGTGACACAGTTGTGAAGCTTGCATGAAAAAGGGGCATCTGAGCAGTTAGATGCAGAGTGTGACACATCTTGTGTGATAAATCCAAGGTGATGAGGAGTCCAAGTGACTTAATCGCAATGGATAAAACATCAACACTAAGTAAAAGTTGCCAGGCACACATGCACGCAGCCCCAAAGATCTCTCCTGCACTGAGTTGCTACCAGATCTTTTTACCAAAATGGCATCAAAATCACCTCTATCATGGAAATCGACTTGCCATGGGAAAAATTGGTGCAAAGGCAGAGTTGTCAGGCACACACATAACCCCAGGGACATCACCTGAACTAATTTACAAACCAGGGAAAAACAGAAGAGTTCCCACATTGTACATCACCAATAGTGACACCCTACATCTGTGTGCAGCTGTGACAGGACACCACTGTGCTCCACAGCTCTCTGACACATAGCCTGCATGAGCACTGAAGCTCTTTGAAGTGACCCTAGTCAACAATGTCTGCAGCTGCTACAGTGAGGATCTGGGACCCAGCAAACAGGGATACAGTACACCATGGTTGTTAAGACCACTGAGCTGCAAAGCTGGAGAAGTGGGTTGGAATCCCATTGCCACCACTTGTATACTGTGTGACCATGAGCAAGTCACTTACCTGCCCCATTGCTCCCAGGACACATCTGGAAACAAGCCTCAGCTTAGTGTGTCTTTCCTGGCCAAAAATTGTAAAACAAAAATAAAATAAAAAAAATAAAAATCCCCTAAACACTCTAGAGTTTCAAGAGCACACTGAAACATGCAGGTCATGCTATGGCTCAAAGTATTACCCATCAGTCCCTGCATTTTCTACTGGACAACACAGCACATGGATAAGACCACAAAGAGAAACATTCCTTCTCTAGTGTTTTATTAAGCTCACTGGTGCAAATAGACAAGCTTTATAACTGTAACCTGAAGCACAAGACCTAGAGGCCTCCTCCTCCAGCCACCCAGTGGTAGCATTACTCCACACTGCCTCATCAGTAGCATTGCTCCCCACAACCCAATTGGTAACCTTTCTCCCACTGCCAAATCCATAGCAGCCCTCCTCCAGTCCAATCAATAGACACTCTCTTCCCCTAGTACTGTCATTAGACATGATCCAACATAGCCTTATCGGTAGCCACACTACTCTCAGCCCTGAATGATCCCCAATCCCATTGGTGTTGGTCGTCCTCCCTTCCAATACCCATTATATGCCTCCCTCCATCCCCAGTCTGTTGGTATCTGCACTACTCTAAACCTCCACCTACAAAGCTCCATCAGTAGACCGCCACCAAATAGCCCTGTCAGAAGATCTCCCATCAAACCTCATTGGTTGACTTTCCTCTAATTTTCCTTGTGGGGAAAAGGTATATAAAGAAGAGAAATAGTTTAACTTACCAGCATACAATGAAGATACAATTGTCTTCCTACCCATGAATTATTTTGATGTGATGTTACATGTCAATATATTCAAAACATCCAGGAAGTATAGAAAAGGAAAACATTATTAGTTTGAAGAAAAAGAAATACAGTACCCCAAAAAATCATCATAACAGTGCTACCAAGAAAAAAAAACATACTGATGGTAGCCCCCTCAACCTTCTACAGCACCATCAGTGCCACTCCTATCCCTAAAGCTCCATCTGTGGCAATCATGCAGTCTACTACCGCCTTATGACTGAAATAAACCATAGTCCACTGATAACTCTTCTCATCCCTGCCTTGTTTTTGCCCTCCCTACAATACCCCACTGGAATCTCTCACCCTATTTACTGCCTCAACCAGCAGCCATCATCCCCTCATTGTCCCTTCAGTAAACTTTTTCCCACTGATCACCATCTGTGGAAGTCAGCCCCATTCAGACTCACCAGTAGCACTTTACACGTCACCCACCGCCAATGTAACCTCAAAGCACAATCAATAGCTACCACCCTCCTAGCCCTCTTTGTATCCCCCCCTCAAGTCAGCCCTTTCAGTAGTGCCCCTCAGCCACACCGGTATCCATCTTCCCCTCCCGATCTGTAGTCACCCTCCCCACTCCAGCACAAGAGACATTCCTTCACACTTCCCAAAATGTCCTTTTCTTTAAGTTCCAACTCACCCATATGTTACAATTCTCCATTGTCAGTGTGGAAGGACACAGAACAGTGTTATCTGCACTCTCACCATTGGTAGCCCACCAGCCATTAGAGAAGCAGTGAATTTAAATTCTGCTGGCGAAGTGAATGGAGTGGGCACTTCGATGCCAATCCGCTACGAGGGTGGGCAATGCAAAGTGCTCACTGTGCCGTGTCATTACCACTTTGCGTTGAGGGTGGAATGGCAATGCGAGGTAAGGTGAAGTCATTGTTTTAATGGACTTTGCGTTCCTCATTATGATTCTAAGTGATCCACTTGGTGTTTCAGATTTGGAAGCCCCCACACATCACATGGCTTGTAGTACTGTAAGTCACATGCTCTTTAACTAGACAGGAAGAAAGTGAATCATACAAGCAGACACTTTTACTTTCTCCTGTGCAGACGGAGAGAGAGAGAGTAGTGTGTTTTGTGACTGATGATACTTTGAGATCAGAGCGAGGAGGAGATTTAAACTTTGATTTAGACCCAACATCTTTTTTAAAAGCTACATTTTTTTGTCTTTTCTGTACTCTTTTTTACTTAATTTGTTCTTTCTGTAAATTTTATTTTTCATACCTTTATAAGTAGTTAGTTGTTTGTCTTTGTGACTGTGTGCGTGTGTGTGTTGTGTGACAGTGTCAGTAGTCATTGCTCGGACTGAGGGAGCTCAGTAGGAGAGATGGACTAGGGTGAGGTTTGTATGTGGTGTGGGGCAGCTCTGGGAGAGCGTGGTAGAGGTAAGCATCGACAGCGCATGTGTGGAGGGCATGGACACCCATTCCTGTTGGACCGCTCGATTAGGAGTGCCCCCGGAAGCAGGACTAGCGTGCCGACTCCTGTCCTGACTCTGAGGCGTTGAACCACCACCACCACCACCAAGTCCAGGTTCTGTGGAGCAGGATGTGCCTATTCCCCCGTGCCCAGGTGTGGATCCCATCCCTGTTCAGCACTGTGACCAGCCAGCTGCCAGTTCATCTGGCCATCCCCTGCCTGTGCCTGGTCCTTCTTGCACCTCCATTGTTCGGCAGTTTTGTTACTGTGTGGGGGGGACAGCAGTCTGGTCAAGTGCTGCCTATGTGAGATGGAGTTTCACCGTGGCCCCTGGGGACTGAGGGCCAGTGCACCCATATGATCAATCACCAGCAGTTGGAGTGGCAGGCTGCACAGAACGGACCATGCCTGCGCCTGCTGGCCATTCTGTGGTAGAGGATGCTGCTGTGCATTGTGGCATCCCTAAGAAGAGGAGGGCCACAGCAGCACCTGATGCTCCACCAGCACCCCCCACCACCACCACCAGCAGATCAGCCTGTAGAATGTATGGACTCCAGAGAACTGCATGTAACACAGGCTGACTTGGCAGTTCTCTGGAGTGCTGTTGAGGATAACAACGAGAGGGTGAGTGCTGTGGAGCAGCAGCTGGATCACATAGAGGAACATCAGTTGCAAATTATGTCCATGCTGGAACTGCTGCTGGATCGCCATGGGATTCACATTATTTTTTTCACACCTTGCCCCACCACACCTTCCTTGCTGTGTTATAAAATGTATTCCTCCACCATCCCCTACCCTTGTATGTAATTATGCCCTTTTTTGTTGTCTTCCATATCATTGACACTTTGTATTCTGAGCAGTGCAAGTATACTGTACTAAGCTGCATGTGTGCATTCAGTCTTCTTTCCAGTCTGTTTATGTACTGCAGACACGGTCCAACTCCTGACTTAAAACAAACATTAATAAGTACAATAGTGGGGTGGTGATGCATGGAGACATACTACAAAACAGGCTTACAATACATCAAGTAACTATTAAAAAAAATTAATGTTGTGATTTGTGACGTGATCGTGAATCGTGATTTGTGACTGCATTTGTGACCATGATGATGAAGAAACATGAATGCCTACCGCCCATGGCTGTACTTCCCTGATGAGCTGTAGTTTAAAACTCCCAGACTTAAAAACACGTATCAATGAGTACAATGGTGGGGTGGTGAAGCCTGGAGAGATACTACAAAACAGGCTTACAATACATCCAAGTAACTAGAAAAAAAAATTAATGTTGTGATTCGTAATGTGGATGATTGTGAATTGTGATTTGTGACTGCATTTGTGACTGTGATGATGAAGAACGTGATTTGTATCACGAGTGACTCATGATGATGGTCCTGACTTAAAAATGCATATTAATGAGTACAATGTTCATGCAGAATTAACCACCACACCTGTCCAGTACTCTGAAGGGAAGTCAAAGAAACAACTGTGACTTAAGTTATAGATGGAGATTGGGCCCTAAAGAGATGCAAATGCACAGATAGATTAAGATTGCACTGTGCACTGAAGAGATGCAGACACAAAGGCACAACACCTAACCAGTGCTCACCATCAGAAATTCAAATCTGGAAAAGAATACCTTTGCCGGTTGGGGCGGCGGGAGAGGCAGTGTAATGCACTGCTGCAGTAACAGTCACTAGTACTAGTACCAGTAAAGATACCACAAAAAGTACAAAATCACACAGATGCAATGAATAGCAGCTTCACATTGCTGAAATTATTATGTGGCACAATAAAGGTGTCTGATTTGATGACAGCGTCACACACATACTCACACACAAACACACCAGTAATGCATAGCAAATTGAAAACTTCAGTAATCGACCACATATTTTAAACAGACTAAAATTAAATGCACTGCGGCAGTAACAGTAACTAGTACTAGTATCAGTAAAGATACCACAAAGAAGTACAAAAATCATACAGCTGCAGTGGATATCAGCTTCACATTGCTGAAATTATTATTATTTGGCACAATAAAAGGTGTCTGATTTGATGCCACTCTTCACACACATACTCACACACACACTACTTAATGCATGCAAATTGAAAACTTCAGTAATATAACCACATATTTTAAACAAACTAAAATTATGCACTGCTGCACCACAACAATCAGCAAAACAAAATGGCAAGAAATATTGAAAATATTATTGTGTGTACATTAACACAGTTATACAAGAAAAATATCACCAAAACAGAAAGCACTGTCTTTTTCTCCAAGTTAATCTACCTACACCACAGATACACCCCTCCCCAAAGCACACTTCCACTGTCTCTCAGTACACAGACTGAATGAGATACATCAACATTCAAAATCCATACACAACAATAAATGCTCGATGATATGCTTTGGGAGGGTTTCCTATAGTAGATGAACTAAAGTTTCAGCAAATAAAATGACTCAAAAGGCTTTTTACAGCTTTTTAAGGTTTGAATTGCAGAGAGCTCTTAGAGCAGATTGTCTTCTACAGCTTCCTACACACACTACCCCAAACTGAGGCTGTGCAGAACAATCTAGAGCCCGTGTGACCTGAAATCCCATGAAACACTGCAAAATTCACCCTTGGAGCTTGAAAACAAGGCAAAGTAAGGCAAAGTACATTGTTTTCAATGTACTTCACCTAAATTGGTAGAATAGTGGTTTGGGAAGGCGAGTAATGCAAAGTCTTTGTTTTCAATGGACTTGCGTTACTCATTAATAAGCGAAGTACTCCGCTTTGCGTTCACGAGCACTCCGTGAATTCGCCTTCACTCCCTTGAATCCTCCACCAGAGTGAATTAAGCTCATCAGCCCATCACTACCAGCCATCCAGGACCACTGGTGTTCATAATCCACCCCAGCCTTGTTGGTAGTCATATTGGTAGCACTACCCCACTACACCACCAGCAGCCCTGATCCACAGACCCTATGCCCCATCAGTGAACCTCCTTTCTACACTAGATTCACATCTGCGGGTCCAACAACAGGTCCCACAGTCACCAAAACTGTACTGTGCCATGCACCAAGTCATTAAAATGACATGGAACACATCCTTGTCACCAAAGGTCCGTCACATCTGTCTCCTGGACACAGAAGCCCATGGGCACCATGCCACCATCAATCATATTGACTGGCACCAGATTCATAGCCACCAGTACACACACAGTATGAATACAAACCTGTCTGTAGCCCTTTTCTGTAAACCCCATCAATATCTATCCTTTTCCCCAAGCATCATCAATGGACCCTCACCACTCAGATTCTATCACATCAACAACATGCCCTAAGCCATTGCTGACCTAAGTCACAAACACACAGGCTCCACATCGCAGCCAGATACACTCAGGCCACTGGTGGCATTTGAAAAAGTGTACTTATATGTTATGTCATTCTGTCATGTCAAAATTGTCATTTTTCCAGTCAACTAAAAAAGCCAACAGGAAAAATTGCAAAGACATAGCATGAAGATGTGAATTATGACCAAAGTTCAAATCCCACCACCAGCCACTTGCATTTACCTTACATTTGTGCCATCAGATAATTAGCCAGCACTGTTATCAACATATTTGCCATGATGAACTACATGTGCCAGGTTCCTCTGGTTGGATTTTAACCAGGGTGACCATGTGAAATATTATAATGTCCTGTAAAAAATTCCATTTTTTATAGTTGTCTAAGATTCAAACTGGAAAAATTACAAAATTGTAATGTTTACAGTCATCTAAACTACTAACAGGAAATATTCCAAAGAAAGAGCATGGAGATGTGAAATATGGCTCATCAGGTTCAAGTATGGCCCAAGTTTCAATCCCACCACCAGTCATTTTCATGCACCTTATATTTGTGCCATCAGATAATTACTCCCTGTGTAAAACAACATATTTACTATGAAGTACAATGTATGCCTGGGGTCTCTGGGTGGGATAAGTAGAAGGGTGTCATCATTCTGTCCTAAGACTACTGAACTATCCACTTAGCCATCCATAAACCACATCACAAGCCCCCAGCTACCCTCTTACACTTGACTTTTTCCACATTGGACAATGTAATATACAGTTGTATTATTTTCAATCTCAAGAGTGTGGTGTGCAGCATATTTATGGAACTCCTACAAACAGAAGAGAGAAAGAAATAAGTGCCTTAGCTGGAACTTGAACCCAAGCCACCATGAATGCTATTCCAGTTGCACTACCATCTGCATTATCAAGGTAACTGGAAAATGAGACATCAAGAGGCACCTTACTCTTTCTCTAAAACACAACCTGGTTCTGCACAGATAATTTTGTTTTCAATCACAATAGTGTAGTCTGTGGTCTGCAGTTCTTATGCCCTAAGAATGTGCCTGAGACCACACTTGCAACTGTAAGAGTGAACTTGGCACCTGGAAAATGGGCGAGGTGGAGGGAATGAAATGTTTCCACATGGTCAAGGGTATCGGCATCATCAAATAAACAAATGGAGATGTTTGATTTGGTGTCATCCAAAAGAACACCAGGACATGCACTGCAACTCAGAGTTGTTAAATTAAAGTGACGTTTATAAGGAACTATTCCTCTAAAGGGTGGTTAACCTATGGAACACCCTATCAGAAGAGACAGTGGATATAAAGGCAGTATAACATTTCATGGCTTGCCTATGTGCATTTTGCCATACAAATGGATTTTCCAGGTAACCAGAGTAGTGAAGAAAGTCAATTTTTCCAAACAATGGGCAATATACATCCCTACAACTCAGGCTGTCTGTAAGGAAATATGTCCATGTGTCTCTCAAGCTGAACTGCTACTCCATCTCAAATGAAAATTGAAAAGTACATGCTTTCCGCTCTGCTTAGGCAGCTGTGTGCACACAATGGATTGCAGGCACAGGAGGTGGCAGTACTCAGGAATGAGTGAAGTCAGCAATGGAGCCCACAAGGATCAGTGCTTGGTCAAGTGTTGTTCAGTGGGTTCATAGTGTTCTTATGGAATGGCATATAGGGAAATTTGTGCCTCTTGGCTGATGACACCAAGCTCTATTGAAAGAGGATCATAGAGGAGGGGGGTGTCAAATATCTGAGAGAGGACCTGACAATGATAAATAGGTGATGTGAAATCTGGTAGCTGGATTCAATGTAAGAAAGTGCAAGATCATGCAACCATCTTGGCCCTATCAGTAGCAACCTTTCACCCAGCACCATTGGAATTTAGAGATTGGGTGTCAAAAAATGTTAGGCTTCCAAAACAGTTTATGACAAGGGCTCCCCCAAATAAGATTGTGTTCAGAAACACAGAAAGCCAATTTAAATTGGAAGTCACTGACAAATAAATATAGGTGGAGAAGATAAGATAGTCTTCCTACCCATGGGTTATTATTATATAATGTTGTATGTTGATATATTCAAAACAACCTGGAAGGGTAGAATTGTAATAGTGCTAATATGAACTAAAAACACACTGCAGGTGGCCTTTATCCCTCTATAGCACCATCAGTAGTCCTCCTCTCCCAACAGCCCCATCAGCAGCACTCATACTCCCCCACTACTGCCACACTGGTGAACATATACCAATGGTGTTGATGACCTGGGTTTGGGAATGAGCCTGGTGAGTTGGAGGGTGAGGGCAGGCAGATTTGAGCTTTGGGGTGCTGCTCTACTCCCTCAGGGTGAGGGTCAGTCTCTACCACTCAGTGACCACCACCTGGGGAAACAAGGTGGTGGTGCAGTATGATGTGGTAGCTTATCTGCACTCGAGGTGCTTGGGTATGTGTGCATGGGAAGACATGCACTCTGTACATGCAGCATGGCACTTAGTGGCCTGAGGAACAAGAACAAAAAGGAGGACAGAAAATTCTCACCAGTAGGATAATGCTAGTCTGCCATGAGTCATAAAACTACACCATCCAAGCACAGTTACAATCCCTCCATATATCATAGATGCAGAGTGCAACCTCAAACAAAGCCCCAGTCCCTCCTCATTTGCCCCTTTATAATCTTCCTCTCAAGAGCCCCATCATGAAGCCACGCTCTGCCCATCACATCCATGTGCAAAAAAGTCTGCCTTTCTCTGCAGTCCCATCTCTGTAGCCACCCTCACCACAGCCCTTGCATTAATAATTCTTCACCTAACCCAGAGGGTA
Source organism: Neoceratodus forsteri (assembly GCA_016271365.2). Taxonomy (NCBI): domain Eukaryota; kingdom Metazoa; phylum Chordata; order Ceratodontiformes; family Ceratodontidae; genus Neoceratodus; species Neoceratodus forsteri. Next base: position 119,246,759 of record CM057456.1, read on the forward strand.
GCCCCAGGCCCTTCATGGCATTCCTCCTCAAGATTGATCAGTTTCCACCCTTACAACAGAACTGACAGAAGACATCCTCTCTATTTCCATAGGTAGTCAATAATGATCAGTCCATAGCAGCCCACCACAGTCACATCAGTAGCTATACTCCTTTATTTGTATCCATCCGTCAAACCTCATCATACGATCTTTTCCTACACATACCTGGTCAGTTACTCTTCGCTCAAAAAAAAATGCATATGCCTCTTCCACCCCAACAACACCATCAGCATCCCTTCTCAAACACAAGTTGACATCAGAAACCTCCTTGCTCTAGCCCTGCTTACCACTACAGAGTCCGATTTAACCCCATAAGTAACCCATCTCCTTCAAGATGTGTCAGTATACCACCTCCACCATACATTGTGGTCAGAAGTCCTCCTCCAGCATACAGCCCAGTTAGAAGCTATCCTCACCACCTGCAGCCATGATGATATACCTCTCACCCACCATGCAGCCCCAGTGGTCCTCCTCACAGTCCTGTTGTTAGCTCTAACAGTCCTGTTGGTAGCACTACCCCCCTGCACCAATGGCATCCCTCATCTGCAGTTCCTCTGCCACCTCAGCAAACCTCTTTCTCACAATACATTCACATTTTCAGCCTTCCCTCCAACCCCATACAGCCCCATTGATAGTCATCATCCCCACTACTGGCCACTCTGTATCCCTCTCCCATACTCCCTTCCCACTGCCCTGTCATCAACCATACTCCACAATCAATAACCCAGGAAACACCTCATGATGGTCAGTTGAGTACTGCAAAGAATGATGGGAGAAGTAGTCCTAGGTAGTACTGTCAAACATGTGTGACTTGCTTTTTTAGTTTTATTTGTTTCAAAACCATCTGAACAGACTTGCACAAGTATGGTTTAGCTACATGATATGTAAACCCACAGGGATGAATATGCGTATGTCTTTCATTTTATTTTTATAATAAAACATGCACAGACATTTTAAGACCGAATTTTGGAGAGCAACTATATCACCGCTCAGTTCTCTAGTCACCCCTCTGTCTCCCCTACCTGCCGAGTAAGGAATTTCCATATGACTGGAGGATGGACAAAATGAAATCTCTTAATACAAATAATGTAATAACCACACAGTGATGAAACTGTGTGTCTCTATTTTTTAAATATTTTCAAATGTGCTTAGATGTTTTAAGCCTCATTTTGGAGCACAACAACATAACTGCTCAGTTCTCTGCTCACTGCCTTTGACTCTGGTGCCTGCCAGCTAAAATTTACAGAACTCTGCAGGATGGACAGAAAAGGATTAAATGGAAATGCTGTCTCTGGGCTAATCAAGTGCTTCATCTCAATGAGTTCAGTAGCAAGCTCGGCCATTGGAGAGCCAGCCAGGGGGAGGAGGATAGAGCATTCGAAGGACCGCTCTCCTCTTCCTCCTCCTGGGGGGGAGGGATTGCAGGGCCCTGTGTATTCCTGGCTTTTGGTGGTAACCTAGGGCAAAGACTCCTGAGACTTCCAGAGAATGAGCAGGGGGGCAGGCAGATGCCAATGCATGGTACGCAGGTGTGAGGGTCATGCATCATGGCATCATTGCATGCCACGCCACTTGAGGAAGAAAAAGGAAAATTCTCAGTGGCAGGATGGTGTTTGGACCCTTGGATGACCTGCAAATGACTAGCTAGGCTTGCCCATCCAACTACTCAAGCCGGTTAGCAGTGGCAGATTGGGGAACCCTGCTGACCCCACCGGGGAGGCAAACCCGGGGTACTGGCCAGAGGTAAGAACTGGCAGACATCGGGGTGACAGGGTTGGGAGTTCAGGCTGATGGGGGCTATCCAAGGCTGGGGGGAGAGCATCATCTCAAGATACCTTTGTGTTCCGGAACTGCACAGCTTGACTTTGCAGTTCTCAAACACAAAGATGTCTCAGGATGATACTCTTTATTAGCTAAAATACATCTCAGAGACAACATTTGCCTATAGCAGCTGCCATCCTTTCAGCTTTGTTTAAAGCACTCCCTATTCACAACTCCCACATCTGCATAATTTATGTATTTATTTATTTATTTAAAAATTTTACCAGGAAGGCATGCTGAGCAGGGATGCTGCTCGATTCCATATCGTCCTGGGGAGGGTAGGGAGAGTACATGGAGTAAAGGACAATCATTGAATAATGACATCAAAATACAGTACAAAAAGTACAGGATGCATACAAAAATTCAATATAGGAGTACAAGTACAGTGCAAATAAATATAGTGCAGCAGCTGGAGTTAATGCAAGGCAGTTGGACAGTCTAAGCTAAAATATGCATACATCAGAGCACAGCTGGACAGTGCTTTTTGACATAATTGGAAGTACTAGCCTTAGAGCTGGGAGAAGCAGGCCACTGAACACCAACCATGGCAATCTAATGCATTGAGGAACCCATATGGTGGGGTACCCCACCCAGACTGCTAGTGATGTAGAGCGTGCACGGGGTGATCACTGGAGGACAGGTGGACCATAGCCACCATGTGGATGGCCATGAATAATACAAGGGGCCAGGAACACAAGCCAGCATGTCCCCAGCAACACACACAACACACTGGCAGGGGAGATGGCATGCTGACTTGTGCTCCAGACCCCTGTGGTTCTAGTGCATTGTCTCCATGCTGTGGATGTTGTTTGCTACCTGTGTGTTGTGTGACCTGCATTGTTCTGGCAAGCTTCATTTTGTGTTGCCAATATTGATGGTAACACTGTTTTTGCCACTTTATGTTTGTCCACTTCATTTTGTTCTGCTATGTCACTGACTGGAACCTGATCCGAGCTAGGATCAAATTAAATCATAGGATCCTTTGTGCTATGATCAGATGGAAGGTGAGCAACAGGGTAGGTGGTAAAAAGTAAAAAAACCTTCATAGGCAATCCTTTTCAGAAGAATTTCTTGGCTTTATTGCAATATACAGTAACAGCAAACAACATGCAGAAAAACACACCTTAGCCAAGTCCAACAGCCAGCCACACTAACCCCAATCCTTCACCGCAAGGTTTCTTCAGTGGCTGTGATTCTGTAACCCCAAATTCTTATTTATACAGATCAATGCATGTGAAATTACTATAACAAACAATTATACAAGCCTCCCATAATCAAATGCTATATCAAAGTAATTGACAAAAGATTGTACTTCATTTAAGCTTACTCACCGATTCATTCATAAAATTACTTAATGGCTGCAATCAATAAATAGAATTGATTCCACAAAAGCATAGTTAAATACTAAGAGCAGCTTTTTAAACCAGCTTTATACATATCATAAAGTGCATAAATATCACTTAATAGCTGCAACTAACACACATAACTAATTACATAGTTAACTACTAAAAGTCGTTTTTTAAAGCAGATATTATTAAGTATCATAAAGTACATAAATCCTTCTCTTACATGTAAATAGGCTCATGAATTTGACAGTCACTCACAATAAATACCAAATTCACATTTGCTGTTAAATAATGAAGTAATAAACATTCAGTATGCACAGCACACTAATACATGATTTTAACAAGTTTAACAGGCTCATTAATAACCATAATTTGAAGCAATACATTTTTGTTTTGTATATATCTCAAAACCGGGATGCAGCTAATACTGTTTACTGTATCAGGCATTGATGATCTCTGCAAAACATTGTTAAACATGTACAGTCCATTAAACGTTATAGTAAACTGATGTCCTTCCCACTGTTTGGACTGATTTTCACTGTTGTCCCGGTCGAGCTGAAATCCCTACAATGCTGTTGTTATTTCATTTCATATCCAGTAGTAAAATGGTATGGCAGCAGAAAAATAATAAAAAGGTAGGGACTTCTGACTAAAAAGATGGACAAAAACACCATTAAAACAGAAATGATAAAACAAAAAATCACTGAGGCACTATGCAACATTGTATATTCATCACAGTACAACTAAATTACAGATGAGTTTTAATTTTGCATAATATGTTTATTAAAGTTTCATACAAAGACATTAACAAACCGCACTAGACATACCAACACTCAACATACCTAATTTAACACTAACGTAAAATCCATTCATAAAACCATATAACTATATACGTGGGTCCAGTTCATTACAATAAAAAAAAATGTAAGAAGTACATCACATATATGTTCATATACAGTTCATAACATTATATTGTACAGTGGTCAATACACCAAGCAGGGGACAGATTATATCTTAGGACCTAGGCTGCTGAGACCTTTGGATGGAGGGGGACATGCCCAGCAGTGTATCATTTCTCAGGTTAGTGTACCCCTTCCCATAGGAACTGGGCTTCTCCTGGGAATAATGAAGTTAGAAAAGGGTCCTACGAAGAGAAGGATTTTTCTGGCCTGCCATTAATCAAATATGTTAGACATTGAAGGGCAAGCATCTGAATGGCAAGATTACGCCTCTCTACGATTGTGGATTTGTCCCCAGAAACTCATGTATTCAGTATACAATGTCTAGCTAAGATCAATAGAACCATAGTCCTTCTGGTCAGCAACCCCCACCCCTCAGGTCCCATGTCCTCTATACCAAATGGAAGTAAGAGGGAGTCCACTGTGATCTGACACCCCTACAGTGTACCAATTTCATGGGCTATGTCCATCCAAAAAACCTGTAGGATTGGGTACAACCAAAAGTAATGGAAGTAGGACCCCATTTCCACTCCACATCTTCCGCATATTGGAAACACAGCAGGATTGAATTTCTGAACAATCATGGGGGGGCAGTAAAGTCTATCGGCAAACTTGTAAAAAGATTCTTTATGTTTATTACATATCAAAATACCTTTATGTAAACTTAAAATCATTGCACAATTGTCCTCTTAGATACTTATCCCTAGGTCTCTTTCCCAGAGCCATTTAGTTTTATGCATCAAGTCCATAAGAAATTGTCTCCCAAAATGGGAGGCCTTTTATATCAGCCACTTAGCATCCCATCTGACAAGATACATAATATGCTCCACCTGATCCGGAGGAGAGGCTGTCCCTAGATTTTTACCCAGCACCCTAGCATAGGCACTGACCTGTAAATATCTGAAGAAGTGGCTATGTAGCATCCCAACCCCACTCTGGAGCTCTTCGAATATTTATATTCCCTCTCTCTTCCTTAAGTGCCCTATGCTTGTCAGGCCCTTCATTTCCTACTCCTGGTATCCACTGTCCTGTAGACTAGGGATGAAAAAAGGAGTCCCAGCAATAGGAAGCCACCATGTCTCCTCCTTCTGCACCCCTGCCATGTATCATATTTGGGCCTAGCTCTCTAAAACTGCAGACACCAGTGGGTTTGAATGACCTAGGCCAGAGTATGCTTTTTGGCGCCCCCTCTCACCAGGTATGCAGACAGTTTCCCTGGGCAACCCCTCTCTTCCACATCCAACCAGCCTTCCTCCATTGATCTATTGACCCAATCTTGAATGTATCAATACTGAACAGCCAGGTAATAATTTTTGATATCCCTGAAGTTCAGACAGATAAGGATTAAGGTCTAGATTATCATTAAGACCAAACAGTTTTAAAGCTTCTATTTGCCAGATCCATGCAGATTCCAGTTTTGACAGTCTGGATAGTATACTAACATTTTTTCTCCTCAAATTAACAGCACATTCTGAACCTACAAATTTCAAACCAGTCAGGTTTCTACTGTGTACTTCATTAAAATGCGCACTTACAGGATTGTTGATATTCATATTTATAATATTTCTCACATGCTCCTGTATTCTTTTCTTCACTGGGTATGTGGTTCTGCCCACATAAATCAAATCACAGGGGCATGTGAGACAATACACAACATTAGCAGTATTACAAGTTATACATTCCTTAATGCCATACCTTTTAAGGTTCTGGGGTGTGTGAAGAACTAAGTCTCATTCATGTATTCAAATGCATTACAACACCTGCATTTTTTGAGCTGCTGGCCTTGGGTGGTGGTGGTAACCACATTATATACCATTTGTTTACTGTTTGAGTGAATTTACTATGAACCAGTCCATCCTTTATATTGTTTTCTCTCCTAAAGGTTATGCGAGGCTGACTACCCACAATATGTTCCAATCTGCTGTAATTAGTAAGAGTCGGCCAATATTTATGTACAAAACTGCGTATAGCCCCAGCCATGTGATTGTACTCAATGCTGAATGTAATTGGATCCTGATCATTGCTTATTTTCTGTTTTGGAATAAGCAACTCACTTCTGTTTGTTTGTAATGCTCTTGACTTTGCCTCTAATGAAAGTTTGTGATCATAACCACTGTCTGCAAATTTTCTCATCAATTCTTTAGACTGTAATTCAAAACCATTATCAAACTGCAATTCCTCCTTAACCTTTAACATCTGTCCATATGGGATAGATTGTTTCAATTTTTGGGGGTATACACTACTAAAGTTCAAAAAGGAGTTGCATGATGTGGATTTCCTGAAATTACATGTAATTACAGGCTCTCCAATTTTACCCTCCAATAAAATGTCCGGAAAGGAGACCACACACTCATTTGTCTGGTAAGTTATTTCTAACTCCAAATGATTCTGTTGTAACCAATTAATAAATATAGGGATTGACTCTATTTCTACCCCAAATGCAGATGACATAATCAATGAAGCAGTACCACATTGTGATGTCATCTGCAAATGGGAAGTACTCAGAAAATATATTTTCCAATTTCCATTATTCCAGAGTGAGACTTGCATATGAAGATGCCATGCATGTACCCATAGCGGTACCAAGAATTTGAAAATAATGGCCAGTGTCAAATGGAAATGCATTGTGTATCAATACAAAATTAATACTTTCAACTAAAAATCTTGTCAGATTTGGTACTGCACTATGTTCCAAAAAGAATTTGCAAGCAGTAAAGCCATCACTATTCTTAATGGATGAATACAATTGTTCTATGTCTATGGTGATCCAGGTATAAATATTATTATTTTTTTTGCCAAACAAAATCCTGTAATTTCAGAAGTAGTCACCAGTATCTCTGAGGAAGGATATCAATTTACACACCTCCTTCTTCAGGAAAACATCAACAAATATTGATACATTATCAGTGAGAGATCGTACCTCAGGTACAATGGGATGCCCTGGTGGAGTGACCAAGCTGTTATGAATTTTCAGTAATGCACACAGCACAGGCACAGTAGGATTATCTTGGCATAAATATTCAGACTCAGTAGTTATTTCACCAAATGATAAAGCACCTAATACAAGCTCATGAAGTTCATCTTTGACTTTGCTTAATGGATTCCCTGGTAACTTTCTGTATCTGTGTGCATCTTGCAAAATATTATTCACCATTTCAACATATTGTTGTTTGTTCAAAACCACTATGTTTCCACCTTTATCTGCTGGTTTTACAATTAGTATGTCATCCCATCTTTTAATCTGTTATAAAGCTGCCCTTTGCTGCTTGGCCAGATTGCGCCACCTCTTACTTTTATTGTTTGTTTTTAAACATTTAGCTACCTCTTCTGAAACAACTTTTTCTTTTTTTTTTAATTCAAGTTTATTAATTTTCCAATACAGAGCAAGAAGTGTTGCAAACAAGTATATAGAATCAAGTCAAACATTCTGACCAGGACAAACCCAGACACTTCTTACTCCCCCCTCCTCCCTCCCACCCTTTCCACCCTCCTCCTTCCTCCCACCTCGCTAACTCCATATTAATACATACCATAAACATGTATTTTAATACAATATTGTTGATAGATCAGCTCCCAGAACTGGAAGGAGCTCTTTCATTCCGGATTAGATGGTATAGTCCTGGTTTGGAGTAAGTATAAGACGTGTCATCGTTCCCATCTTTCCACATACCTAGGAAGAGTATCCTTCATACTCTCTCCAAGCTTTTCAACACTTAAATTAAACAATAACTCTCTCAACCATTCAGTGTAGGTCAACGGTAGATCATCCAGTCAGTGTCTGAGTACTAGCTTTTTAAGAGAGGAAGATATTATGGCTAGGTAATAACTCCTGGATTTCTCTTTAACAGTGGAATAATCTCCCACTACACAAACTTCAATAGTGAAATACTGTTCACTTTGCAGCAAAGGATCTACTGTAGATTTAATTGTTTCCCATAACTCTTTCAGCAGAGTGCATTCCCAAAATATATGAGAGAGAGAGAGTGTTCCCTCTTTTTGATGACATCTATTACATAAGGGTTGGGTAAAATCCCATTCTATGTAATTTAGAAGGGGTCCAAAATAAGTTATTTCACAACTGGAACTACATTACCCTTAACCTATCCTGGGAGATATACCAATAAGTATGTCTCCATATTACATCTCATTTCATATCCCGTGCTGGGAATTGGTTTGTCCAGTAATGAGAGTTTCCATCAAGTTCCACATATGCTTGATTGAATAAGTAACCATATAGTTTAGACAGTACATGTGGTTCCCATACTACCTGAGCCAGGGTCTCAAAAAACTCACCAGAGACTCTATTTTCCTTAAAACCATTCATTTTCTGTATAAATATATCCCTTACTTGATACACCTTAAAATATTATTTGGTCCAATTTAGAGTCTATAAAGAATAGTTTATACATGGTAGCAGTTATCACCTTGTAGCAGGACTTTAACTCTTAAACCCTTCAGTTGAGGTAGCCAAGAATCAGAAATCATTTTGCCACCTATCCTAAGATTAGAATTTTGGCATAAAGGTTGATTCCTGTCAGTTTGGGCCGAGTAACGTAAAAAGGAGCATAACTGAGAGTGTATCCTAAGAGAAACACTAATTGGAGTAGATACCAATTTAGGGGGAGAAACATCTTTGTCAAACACCAGCATGGTGGGATTTGAGGTTCATGGACAAATAGTGAATTTTGGTTTAAACTAATCTTCTATGCTCATTCAACACATTTTCATTACTGACAACTTGATCTAATTCACTGTGCACCTCATTCAATTGCACTGAGTTAATTTTGTACTCCTTCACCATGAATTTTAACAAACAAGTCATTTAATGTTTCAAATGTAATACTTTCCTGGGAATGTTCTTCCTGTGAATCCATCACCATGTCATTGCTACTTATTTCATCGGTGTTCAATTCTTGTGTTCCATTTTCCATGTTAAAATCATCTCTCAACTTAATTTTCCTAAACAACTTAAACAAGTCAATGTTAATTTCAAATTCATTTACAGGTGGTGTGGGAATAAATGAAAGTCCCTTCTCTAGAACTTGGGTCAGTGATATATTTCATATTCTGTCTGATATATTTGTCACATTTAACTTCTCCTGGTTGTCTTCCTTTCTGAGCACCTTGTCTTATTTTTCCTGCCAGATTGTCTTGATAGATTTGACTGAGGTTCTCTATTTATGTTTTTTCCCCTAAAAAATCCCTCTGAGCTGTACATTACCTGTTGATTAACTTGTGTGGATGCTTCCTCATTATTTGCTTCAATTTGGTTGGACTAGAAAGACATTGAGGGTCAGATATTCAAAACTTTGTGCTGGACAAAAACCGTTTGCGCAGGTTTAGCTCGGGTCTGCTATATTCAAAAGGCCAAATAGCGTGGGCAAACTGCATTAGCACCGGGCAAAATCATAATGTATGCAAGGGGCAAATTGACATGAATACAGGCGCAATGCTATATTCAGCGATTAGTGCTGTGCAAAGTGGTTTTGCATGACTTAGTGTGACACTTAGTGTGGTGTAAATTACCACTCAGGAAAAGCTTGTCTTAACCCTGGGCAATCAGCATTGTGCAACAGTATGGCATTGCTTGTTGTTTGCGCGCTTTTTGTGTGGGTTTTACGCGACCCTAACAAATAAATATGACACATAGACAAAGCCAAACATAGAGGAAGCATGCTGCTGATGGCATCACAATGATGCCATCATCTGCCACAAATCCCAGCCATGCCAGGCAATAAGTGGTGACCCTGCCTCCAGTGGACAGCATGGCAGTGTGGCCATACAGCACACACCTGTAGACCACACTTCTGTGGACACCAACAGATGCCAGCACACACATGCAGCATTGTGAGCATGGAGGATGTTGAGGGAAGAGTGTATGGGTGACCAGACTGTGCCACAGACCAGGTGTGGCCACAAGGCTGGGACACATCATGCAGTGCACATGGGCCAGTATTGGGCATACCCCAACACCAGTGTGCCTTTCTGATAATATATGCCCCCCCCGGCCACATATCACACAGCTGTACAACTGCCACAGCACACAAAGCCGGACGTGTATATGTCAATCTGAGCATCCCATGCCAGAGGTGCAGCATCCGTGGGTCACACTACAGTGTAACAGTAATGTCCACCATCAGTAAACACCTGCAGGTTGGGCCTCTCACTGTGTATAGTGCAGTCATTATCACTGCCCTACACACCATAGGCATTGCCGTGTCCACACACTACTGGCCCACTTGCTACTGTAGTTTCTGCTGTGCACTGTAGCATGACCTACAGTGTGACAGTTGCATGCAGCACCTCCACCATCCGTGCCTATGCTGTGTTTTCCCAGGTACAGCTGCAGGCAGCAGCACGTAATGAGTAGTGTTCAAGCTGTATATAGTCCCAAGCTGTTTGCGCAGCGCTAACACATTTGCGCAGGTTTAGCGCAAGGCTAAACTGTTAGCCGGGTGCAAACAGCATGCAAATCAGGGCATAATGAGATGCTAATCTGGATGTTTGCCCAGGGACTACATATATAGGCTCATTTGCATGTCACTTTTGAAAATGGCAAAGTTTAGTGCCAGCAAATGTGTTTACACCGGGCTAACGGTTTAGCCCTGTGCTAAACCCGTGCAAACATGTTAGCGCTGTGCAAACAGTTTGGGGAATATTTTACAGTTTTGAACACTGTACTTTCACATACGCTGCTGCCTGCAGCTGTACTGGGTCCACGCATTTGCTGGCACACACATTGGCCACATAGTTCACCTCTACCTACCTTCACATCACTGTGCACTGTTTTGCTGTTGTGGTTTGCACTTCCTGGTTGCCATATTCAGAGCTGTCTTATTCCAGGGCTAAGTTTGCCCTGCACTCCCATCCCAGTTGACCCAGCCTCATTCCCATGCTATATTCAGAAGCTGTTTGCCCCAGGCTATTCCTTTTGAATATGGCTTGCTTTGTGCTCCGGGCTAAGTTTGCCTGCCGGCCAGTGCTAATTTAGCCCTAGGGCAAAGTTTTGAATATCTGGCTCTGAGTGAGATGATGGACTTCTGCAGTGTTTATTAAAAAGCCTCCTGTGAGACCTTAACCTGCCTCTGCTGTTACCCTATGTAATTTTGTTCATTTCTTGATGTTATATTCATTCTGTCTGTAATTCTATTTTGTATATATTTCTACCATGCTTTAATTATCTCAGATTCCCTTGCTTACTCACTTCATTTCTTTCTCTCTCTCTCTCTCTCTCTCTCTCTCTCTCTCTCTCTTTCACTAATGCTCAAACTCTCTCACCCTCTTTGCTTATGTATAAACTTGGGACACACCAACACAACCAGTAGCAAGGGTAAATGTAGCCAGCAGAGCACAGTTAAGTTTAATTGATGGTGGAGACTGAGACAAGCACACTGAATTTGTGTAGCAATGTCAAAAATATATTGTTCTTGTGAGATGAACAGTGCAGAGTAATAATGAGCCACTGACACCTATAATCCTCCAAGAGGTGGGCTACCTGGATTAACTCAGCTCATGGACAAAATTGGTCCCAGAGTTGGGGATAACAAACTCATAATCCTGGGGAATGTAAACCTTAACTGGGATAGTGGTAATGTTAAGCAGTTTGAGCCTCTGCTTGCTAACCTTGCCCTGACCCAGCTCATTCAGGAACCAACTAGGCGGGCAGCAAATGGATCCTCCAGCACCTTACTGGACTGGATCATGTCTAACCGTCCTGACAGGATCTCATCAGTGGGTACATTATCTGACTCCATCTCTGACCACTCACCGGTTTTCCGTGTATGGAAAATTCCCACCCCCAAAATTCCACACAAAATTATGCATGTCAGAAACTACTCTAGATTCGATACTGAGAGTTCCTGGAAGACCCTGAGTTACTGACTGGTCTGGGGTGTATGGTGCCACTGACCCCTCGGCAGCAACCTCTTACTTCCTCTCTCACCTTTGAGGCCTTGCAAGACAAGCATGCTTCCAAGGTCACCTGTAGGGTGAGGGGGTCCGCTACCCTCTGGTTAAATGGAAATCTCCTAGCCCAGATGCGAGAGAGAGATAAGTGTTGGGCTCATTCCAAAGGTACCAGTGATCCCATGATTATTCAAAGGTGCAGACACCTCAGAAACAAGTGCAAAAAGGCCATCAGGGCAGCAAAGAGTGACTTTGCAAGTCTGCCCTACTAAGCTCTGCCAGTAATCCCAGGAGGTTCTGGAGATATTAAATCCTTGTCAGCGGATCCTCCCATCCAGGGGTTATGGACATGGTCATAAATGAGTCTCCTGCAATAATCTACATACATTGCCAACTCCTAAATAATCACTTCTCTGACCTCTCTGCCTTCACAGCCCTCTTCTCACCTGATGAGGCTCTGTCCCACCTCTCCCTCCACTCTGCTGGAGGGTCACCCTCTCATCAAATGTTCCACTCAGGGCTGTATCAGTTCAGGACTTGCAGAAATGCCTAGCTGGCCTCTCCCAGTACTCCAGTCTGGCCTAGACAACCTGGAGCCTAAACTCCTTAAGCTTGGTGCTGCACACATTGCCTCACCAGTAGCCTTTATCTTCAACCTATCCCTTTGTCTGGGGACCATCCCAGACATCTGGAAAGAGGCGAGGATTGTCCCTGTACTGAAGCAAGGTAATCCGAAACTGCCTGACAATTATCGACTGATTGCCATTCTCCCAACCCTTAGCAAGCTCCTTGAAAAGGTAGTGGCTGAGCAGCTTTCGGAATATATCCACTCTCATGAACTTCTGTCCCCAGCTCAGCATGGCTTTCGTAAGGGACACAGCACCACCACAGCCTTAATCTTGGTTGCATCAAGTATCCAGACAGCCATAGACCAGGGCAAACTCTCTGGTGCAATATTTATCGACCTGTCCAAAGCCTTTGACCTCGTTGACCACAAACTGCTTGGTGCACAGTTGTGGTCACTAGGCCTCTTCTCTCATGCCATGAAATTGTTAATGGGTTATCTACATGGCAGAAAGTAGCGTACCTGCTTCAATAAAGGCCTCTCCGAGCCCCTACCAGTGACCTCCAGAGTGCCTCAAGGCTCGGTATTGGGTCCCTTCCTCTTCTCCCTCTTCATCAATCAACTACCCATGGTTACTACTAGCTGTAGCGCCACCATGTATGCAGATGATCTGGTAATCCTGGCTCACTCCCAGAATGCCACTACCCTAAACCAGAACCTGACCCATGACTTTAACAAGGTATTGTCATGGGTTACTAGTCTAAGCTGGTCCTGAACCTGAAAAGACACAGGCTATGCTCTGTGGCTCAATAGCTAAAATCAAAGCCTCATCAGCCTGCTTACACGTCACCAGCGCAGATGGATCCTCACTACCATAGTGAGCTCCATCAAATATCTGGGGGTAACACTTGAACCCCAACTTGACATGGGTAATCATATCCTTAACATCTGCAGGGCAGCAAACTGCAAACTGGGTCTGGCCTATAGGGCCAAGTATAACCTTACACTGGCAGCCAGGCTTGCCCTAGTGAAGGGTGTGCTCCTTCTCTCTCTCAGCTATGGGCTGCACCTATTTGCTCACTCTCCAAAGACACATCTCACTCGGTGGTACACTGCATTAATAACATTTGTCATTTGCCTTGGCTGCCCCCCCGACTCACCCACCATTTGTGAGCTATATGAGAAACTCTGCTGGCTCTCACCAGCTAGATACCTTGATTTTGGTTTGGGATGCCTCTCTTGGAAAGTGATTAGAAATAGCACCCCCAGGGGCTGGCCTGGCTTCTGCCTAAACTGAATTCCACCCCCTACCAACTTAGGTCTCTCACATCAGGGATGCTCAAAGTCCCTCCTACCCGGACCCTCATGGGGGATCGGGACTTTGCCATAAGTGCGACCAGACTCTGGAATTCGCTGCCTGTGGATATCCAAGCTGCCCCCTCCTATCTGAGTTTTTGAAATTCCCTGTGGGGTTTCCTAAAACTAGCATCAGAGTGTGACTGCCCCAAACCTCCCTAGAGTAAAGTGTCAAATAGTTTTGTCTGAACCTCCCCAGGGTGTCTCCATTGAATTCCTGGATATATTTTCCCACTGTATCAATGACTTCTGACTACTCCTGTCTAAAAGCCTTGGGCATTTTACACCCATTATTGCTCCACGGTCATAGGCTAACATGACATATTGCACCTTAGGTCATGGTAGAAACTTGTACTACCAAGTGTTTCTGTTCTGTCTAACATGTGCACATTTAGAAAAATGTGATGAGCTGTATATACCTGTCCATGATCCAACTAGCCTAGAAGTGTGTCTGACAATGTTATAAGTTATATTATGACCAATCAGTCCAGAAGTATGCTCCACTCCTATGTATGATGACCTGTATATATCTGTCAGTTGAACTAGCTAGTCTAGAGTGTATAATCTGAAATGTGCTTACTACTATATGTTTCCTAGCATAAAATGATGTATTTCCCACGTGTTTGTTTACTGTGACAAAAAGCTGTACTCTCTTTGCCATGCCTCCTTGACTGTTGTTCCTCATGTTGTGATTCTTCGGGTCGTTCCTGAAAATAGCATAATACTTGTCTAGTGTTTACCCGGTAAACAAAAGCTAAATAAATAAATACACCCTTGATATGTTTATCCACCTGCAATGCACTTAAACAATATCCTTCTCATGATTTTCCAAAAACAAAATAAATAAATAAAAAAATAAGCTTAAGACCTGACACTGTTCCCTCTGAACTAATACATTAACAGCCCATTAACATTAACTGCTTTATAAGTTTCTAATTTATGTATTTAAAAGTGAGATATGGAGCATGCAAAAATGTTTCATAGGCAAACTGGAATCAAGCAAAGGATCTTCTATTGTGGGGTAAGTTTGCAAAATCTGCTTATTTTGAAAATGAACAATTTTAAATATATAAATTAGAAACTTGAAAACTATGCCAAGGTTGCCTGTTATTTTGATTACAGAATGGAGATATATCAAGCCATCATAAATATAGTTGGGAAATAAAACAATTTTGCTAAGAAATATCATTTTATATACATGGTAAATACATTTATTTAAAAAGAGTAGATTGAAGGCAGACACAAGAAGGTGAATTTTCAACCCCCCACCCATTTACTCTATTTGTGTTTTCACTTACCAATTTTGGGAACCTCATGCAAATAAGGTACTAAAACAATTAAGCATATAAAATTACAAAACCAAAACTTAGGTAGCATGTGTATTCTCCCTGCTCTATTAATTAAATCTGAGTTACAGGCCCACAAAATATTTTACAATTTTAGCATAACAAGAATTTTTTTTTTCATTTTTTGTTTTATTAATAAGCAGCCCACTCAGGTTCTTAAGAAGGGAAAAGTTAGTCCTGAAATATTAACAAGTCTTAATCACATATTAAGGGACAGCTTGAATATATAAAGTTAAATATGGAATGTTACAAGTGCTTGATTAATTAAAATCATTGGAATTTTTAGAAGGTTGAGTGCTTCCTTCATCTATTTTTTCCTACAACTGCTAGTTTTCAGGAAGCCCCTCCCTAACTAAGTATATAGTACTGCATAAAATAAAGGGCACTCTGGGATTAGTAATGAACTGGAATTTTTGTACACAACAATAAAAATAGAAAGGCACCTCCAGTTTATTTTCAACCCAACTGTTTAATAACCATGTACACATGTTAAACACAGCTGCTAACATGATTCTGATTTGCTTGATCATCATTTGAACTGTTAAATCATCTGAATAGTTTATTTTGTCCCCACACAAATTTAATTTTAAGGAGAACTAATTACAATCATGCATCAAACATGTTCAGCTTATGTATCTGTTGCAGGATGACCAAAATGTGAATAGTCGCAGATTCTAGGCCAGTGAAACAATATGTACTTGTAGTACTATGGTGTCGAAGTAGTTGCCTGCATTACATTTCAAACTTCATTTGCTGCCATTGGCTTTACACTGCTATTTCCATATCAGCAGCATATTGTTTCTTAAGCTCTTTCTTTATGTTTCACTTTGGTTTAGGAGTGAATGCAGTGAGCTAGCACTCTGTCCCTGTTTCTCACGTATGTATCTATCTAGTTATCTATCTATCTAGCTTGAAGTTACCTACCTACCTATCTACCTATCTGAATTATGTCATTTAAATGGACTGAGGTGCTTACCCCAGTACTGCTGCTTAATGGACTGCCTAATTTTTTAGTGTCCTGTTCCTTGACTGTCTGACTCTGGGCGGTGCAGTATTGCAACATGCTCATTTATAATTCAATTCAATATTATGTGATATGGATAATATAACAAACTGTATAAAACAGACGGATTACAATTGATAATTAAATTATGATAAAACAAATGTTCAGATAATGCAAGCTGCTGTAGCAACTTGAAAACTGGAAATCATGAAAGTTTAGAGGATGTGTGTGGGGGATATCATTTTGAAGCATATTTAGTGTTTCTGTCTGCAGCTACAGAAGTGGCTGTATATTCCTTACATTGATGAATGTTTATCTGTAGCTGCAGAACTGCTGGCCCTAGCTTCTGCAGCCAGATGAACTGTTGTATTTTGAGTTTTTCACTTTCACAAAAGAAAATAAATTCATTGCAAAACACTGCATTAATGCACGGTTAGGTTCAACTTAATGCCACAAAGTAGGAAATGTGGCGTTACGGTTTCTAGCCCTAAATCCCCACCCACCAAGCAGCAAAGGACAAGAACACACAAGCAACCACAGACAGCCATCTTCAAGTAAGACAAATATGTGTCAGCTGTTTCCAGATGACACAAATGCAATACCAGTGATGTGCTGCCCTTTCATGGATTTGTATCTGCAGCATGCTCACCACAAGCCATACACCTCACTTGTTGCTGCAGGTAGAAATCCACGATACTCCAATCACAGCACTGCTTTTGTGTGCAGAAAGACAGGCCCCCACAGCTAGAGATATGAATACACAATACCCAAATTACAAGACTTCTTTTGTCTGCAGAAGTGCAAACCCCTATTGGGCTGGTACTTCAGTATCTTCAGGTACTCATGCACACTGTAAGACACACATGCACTTGATTAATCTGTCCTTCTGCAGTCACAACTATAAGACATACACACCAACTTCTGGCTGCAGAAGCACAGGTGCCACCAAATCCATGATGCAAAAATTGCACCAGTACTCCTGTCTGCTGAAGCACTGGCCCCTGGAGGGCCAGTGCCTCTTTGGACTCAGGCGTTAGACACAAATACTGACTTCTGACTCCAGAAGGGCAAGACCCTGTAATGTGGGTATCATGATTTCAGCAGTGTATCTAGAAATTTTTCAATAGGGTACCAGTTTTTCAGTTATGCAGCTGTATATAGAAAACTATCCATTAGCAAATCATGCTATCTGGTAAGTTACCTTGTACAGTGTGCATGAGTGCCTTTGTCTGCAGAGATGCAGGCCCTGTGGCAACTTCTGTCTGCACTTCTGCAGCCATAAGTATTCATACACACTGTTCTATCATGCACAAACAGGTGTGGCTGTATAAGCATCACATACAAATTCACAAAGGCAGCACATGTCTAGTACTGCATTTGTATAATCTGGAAACAGTTGAATGTTGTTTGTCTTACATGATGATGGCTGTCTGTGGTTGTTTCTGTCATTTTTGCCTTTTGGTGCTTGGTGAAAGGTCATTTCCCTACTTTTGAGGCATTAAGTTAAACCCTAACTGGTGCATTAATGCAGTTTTCTGCAATATATATATATTAATATTAAAGCAGCATGGTAGTGCCACTATAGTTAGGGTTGAGTAAGTAGTTTAATGTTATGTCCCATATTTTGCACTTTAATAACTTTGCAACTGATCAATGGTTTTCACAAAGTTAGTATGCACAGTCCGTGGGTACATCTCTTGATGTGCCAAGTTTTATTTTGATTGGAAGTGCAGATTGTACTGCATGATTTTTCCTCATCGCACTACTACCATGCCATTTGGAATTTTGGCCGGCAAATTTCAGGATAGAAAGAGCTTGCCCAAAGAACAAGTTAGTGGTGGTGTGGTGAAAAAATATTAATCCTTTCCAAAGTTATTCAGTTTTGAAATGTTGGGTTCTGAGCATGGTCAGTTCAGTCTTTTGGATAGCTGCACAGCTTCGAACAAGTATTTGGGCTCACGAACAAGGGTGTTTACTGCTCACAAACAAGATGTCATTAAATCCCTGTTCATATGAAAAAATTACCTGTTCATAAGCTGCCATCTTGTTTTCAATTTTGTTAAAAAATAAAACATTGTAACTTGCCCCACGGATGTCTTCTGTAGAGATTGAAGTATGGGTTTTGTTCAGGGTGTCTCACTCTACAAACCTATGGATTTTGTTCCATTTAGTTTGGTCAAAAAATGTCTGTTTTTAAATTTAAAAATACCTGTTCGAGACTCACTTCCAATCCTTTTTCATGAGGTGTCAAAATCCCTGTTCACGAGCTGAATCCATGTTCGTGAGGTGAGTGTGAGATTATACTTCCTCGTAAAGTAAGGAAATTAATTGCAAAAATGCATCACTTAGGGTTGAAGCAACTAAAGTAGGGAAATGAGGTGTTAGGATTGACAACCTAACACCCACCCCCACCTCACCATCCAACCCCTCTCCACCCTCCACAGACCAACAGGTGACAGGGTGTGCCTTGGTGTCATTGGGCCTCTCACCCCATTTCTTGTACTGTACCATGTCAGCTTTCTTACACATGGAATGGGGTGACAGTTAGGACCGTTGACCCCAAAGCACACCCTGTCACCTGTTGGTCTGTGGAGGGAGGGAGTGAGGGGTAGTGTGTGGGTGATTTTGCAATGAATATTATAGTGGTGCAGTCGCACCACTATAGTTAGGGTTCAGTTGTCACTTACCTGTTAAAGTCAAAAGTTTGCACTTTAATAACTTTGGCCCCGTTCAACGGATTTGCCTGAAATTTGGTATGTGTGGTAGGGCACAATAGTCTCTTGATTTGCCAAATTTTGTTTCGGTCGGACTTACCTTCTTTGTGTATGAAAACGCTGAACAATGCTAAATTATCTGTTTTTGGAGGCAGCTTTTGGGATTTTGGACATGGCCCTGTACAGCTGTCGTGTAGTGTGCTGCTCTGCAAGATGACTCATTTGAAAGAGCTTTGTTGGCCAAACATGCCACTTTTGTCTGGTGAATAAGTAATAAGGCATCAAAAGTTATGCCACTTTTAATTTCCCACTATAAGTCAATGGCAAAATTTATATGTATGCTTTGCAACAAAGGATGGGGTTCTGGCCATCTGCTCCACCTGGCAATCAAAGAATTTGCAGCCTCATGGTTCAAGAATCTTTGTCCCTGAGAATTTTCAAAATTCTTTGATGCGAGAGTCCGCCATCTTGTTTTTAATTTCTGATCGGAAAAACACAAACTTAGCTCAGGGTCACTTCTGAAGTAACACTTGGATGGGTTTCACTCAGGGGACTCAGATCTATTGAGCCATGCATTTGGTTCTATCCAAATTGGTCAAAAAATAGAGTTATAAGCATTTAAAATCTTAATTCGCGGCTCGCTAACGATCTTTGATCGTGAGCCTGTAAATTCTTTGATCATGAGATTCTTTGATCGCGATCTTGCATCACAACTTAAAAACACTAATATCTCGGCTCAGAGATGGGCTAGGGACACAAATGAGGGTGAGTTTTGCTCAGGAGGTTTCGTTCTATTGAGACATGGTGTTGATTCGCTTCAAATCGGTGAAAAATCATGTTTCGCCATTTTTTATTCTTTGATTACCAGCGTGCAATTTCTTTGATCATGAGCCTGCAAATTCTTTTATCATGAGATTCTCTGATCGCAACCATGCATCTCGAGTGAGGGATGAGATTGACCAATTTAAAAATATATTTTCTCAGCCCAGGGGCGTCCTAGGAAATCAAATGAGGGAGGGTTTTAGTCAGGGGTCTTCATTCTGTCGAACCATGGTGGTGGTTTACCTCAATTCCTTAAATTATTTGATTTATAAGATTTGTAATTCTTTGTTTGTGAGGCTGCAAATTCTTTGTTCACGAGCCTGCACATTTTTATTGTGAGATTCTTCGATCGCAAAATAGGGACAAGATGGCCAAATTTTTTATAATGCAATAGATGGGGACATTTTACTAATCTTTGATATTGAATATCTCGGAAACGGTTTGGCCTTTTTACTTGAAATTTGGAGGGTGTTTACAGTATGTCCTGTCGATATAAATTACAGTATTCATGTGTAAGAAAATATTTTTTTAGCGGCGATATGGCACGGTGCAGTTTACATTCTGCAGACAGCGTTTTCCTTGTGGTGGTGGCTTGAAATTGATAGGATAGCTAGCCTTAGTGTCATGGATGTAGTTTTCAGTCATTGTGTGTGTTAAATGTCAAAAGGTGTGGAACTGTGCCACTCTGATGAATGAAAATTTCAAACTTTGACATATTATACCTCGGACATGGTTTGGGCTTTTCACTTGAAATTTGGAGGGTGTTGATGGCATGTCCCGTAGATGTGAATTGTGGTGCTTACATGGTAGACAATATATATTTTTTGGAGATATTGTGTGGCACAGTTTACATTTTGCAGACATCGTTTTCTATTGTTCTACTACACTAACATTTGTTTGGTAGTTGG
Source organism: Neoceratodus forsteri (assembly GCA_016271365.2). Classification (NCBI taxonomy): domain Eukaryota; kingdom Metazoa; phylum Chordata; order Ceratodontiformes; family Ceratodontidae; genus Neoceratodus; species Neoceratodus forsteri. Next base: position 119,267,543 of record CM057456.1, read on the forward strand.
CCGTGGTGTTGTCAATGTACTTTTTAGTCATTAGGTGTGTAAGGTATGATCCAAATCCCAAAATAAATAAAAAAAAATGTGGCCCGGCACTTACAAGTTGGTGGGAGCTGGGCCCCATGCTCCCACCAACTTGTGCAACTTTCTACTTTTCTATTCTTTCTTAAAAAGTAAGGAAATTCTATGCATCAGTTAGGGTTTTTCTACAGTGACAAAAGCGAGGAAATTTGACATTAGGGTTCTCACCCCTTGCATCCCACCCCACCCTGCCCCCACCAACAGGCATCAGGGTATGCATTGGGGTCATTGGCCTTAATTATCACCCCATTCTACTACACTTCCCACCTCAGCTTTTTCAGCTCAGCAAAGTTTTTGCATAGAATATAAATAGATAGATAGATAGATAGATAGATAGATAGATAGATAGATACATACATATATACCTATTATGTGGGGGATGGGAGAGGGAGGGTAAATCTGACCAGGTCCAATACAGGTGGAACATCTAGGACTGGGGACAGTATAATCCAAGGGAGGGGACACCAGAATTGGCCCTAAGTGCAGTGCTGAAGATCGGGCAGACTCGAGATCATTAGGCCTATTCTGCTGGCATTTTAGTATTTTAGTATGTTAATATGTTAGTATATGTATATGTGTGTATATATATATATATATATATATATATATATATATATATATATATATATATATATATTATATATTATTTTAGGGTTGCCCTGCCATTCATATATTAAACTCTAGATTTTTGTGCTTTAATAACTTTGGCACCATACCATGAATTTGCTTGAGATTTTGCATGCATGGTCTGGTACCATAGAAACTCTAGATCTAAGCAAGTTGCATTATGGCTGGATAAGAGATTATGGAACTGTAGAGCACCCAGAAAACACCAAAAACAGGGGTTTGTGTGTTTCTTTGCTCTTGGCTACAGCCCACACAATTTTTCCATTTGGTCTAAAATCTTATGGGAAGATGCAGCATGGTGCACTGATGTGCCTTTCAAAGATTTAGTGAAAAATATTAAACCATTCAAAAGTTATTCAAAAACAATTTTCCTATTAAAGTCAATGGGGAAAAATATAAATATATAAATTATTCTGGCACGGCCGTACCAGTGTAGTTAGGGTGAAGCTGCACTTCCATGTACAAAATTGGAACCTTAATAACTTTATAACTGTTCAATGGATTTGCATGATATTTGGAACACAAAATTGCTAGGGGTAGCTCTCTTGATCTGCTTAATTTTGTGGGAATTCATTGAGTGGTTTCTGACATATAAAGTGCTGAAAAAAGCTGTAGTTTTACAAGCTGTTCTCTGTAAGCTGGCACCCAACAAAAAGAACTTGTTTGGGGCCAGCTTAAAACAAAAAAAACACCCATCAGAATACACCTGTTTCTTTGATGCAGAATCTGCATTGAAATTTGCGATAATTTCAGTGCAGGATTCTGCATCAGACTATCCTGCCAGCCAATTCCTATTTTCCTTACTGACATCGGTGTCAAATCCCTAGGTCAGTGTATATCCACTCCCCAGTGGTCCGCACACTGGGAACCCACCACAGTGTGTAGCGATAAATTGTGTTTTTTTTGCTTTTCAACACTGGGATGTCCACTCCCAGTGTTGGATGCCTCCCCAGCCCACTTTTATTACCAATGGGGGTGCCCAATCCCCTGTCGGCATCAGGATCCCCCCAACTCATGTGGCACACTGGGAGCCCACCCCAGTTTGACCAAATTTATTTACCTGTAAATAAAGAAAACCATCCTTGGATGTCTTTTTTCACCTACAGAAAAGAAAAAGGTTCTGCGTTGTCTCCCCACTCCCCTCCCCATCCACACCTCCCTCTGTACCCACTTCTCTGCACCACCTTACCCTATACTTACCTCCAGGGGTAGGAGCCCCAGTGATCTTTTCTGGACTGGGGACACATCTGCACTCTTCAATGCAGAACTACGATCTGAGGAATCAAGGTAAGCCGTATAATAGAAGTCAATGGGGGGGGTCAATTTATGTTGCTATCGTGGCCAATTTTAGGAATTTTAGCCCCAAATTTTCAACATGGGATTCTTGGGACCCCACCTTGTGAACTCTGACACTGTAATTTCATTTTTCAGTCCCAAAGGGTGATTTAATGGTCACTTGCCAGAATCAGCTTCCAGGATGAAATGACAGTGCCACTGTTCATGAGGCAGGGTCCCAAAAAGCCCATGTTGCAAATCTGGTAAAAGAATTCTTAAAAATGACTGCATTACAAGTGTGTGTTGGGCAGTTTCTTCACATGTTCGTAACTTCTCCAATTTTTTCTATTTTCACTCCAGATTTTCAACATTGCCATTTTTTCACATCTTCTTATGAACAGTAAAGCTGTCATTTTTCACATCCTGCCTTAAAAGTGTTTCTGCACCTGTTGCGCAGAATGGTGCAGAATGGTGCAGTTGTTGTGCGAAATCAACTTTTGGGATGGATTAACAAAATTGCAGTCATACTGTTCATGAGAGGAGGTCCCAAGAAGCATGTGTTGAAAATTTGGTGGAAAAATAACAACAAAATGACTACATTACGAGTGAGTGTGCGTTGCACAGTTTCTACACAGGCGCATAACTTCACCAATTTTTCATATTTTCACTCCAGATTTTTAACATTAATATTTTCCACACCACTTCATGAATAGTACAGCTGTAATTTTTAGATCCTGCAAAAATGTTTTCCACACCTGTGGTGCAAAATGATGTTACAGTAGTGTGGAATTACATTTCGACAGGGATTGAAACTTCTCTGTACTGGGTACATTGGTGGGGTGATATGAAGATTATGTTGAACATTTGGGGTGAAAATTACTAGGATGGCACAGTTATTACTATTTGTTGCAATTTCACTATGCCTGCTAATAACTTTATGTGTGAATGCATAGGGCCACAGATTCCTGTGTTTTCTCAGCTTCATACATATGTGCATCTGTAGTAGTAGTAGTAGTAGTAGTAGTATATTTTATTCATAGACTATGAAAGTGAATCAACTCAATGGAGCAATGCTCATTTAAAATGAGGTCCCAGAGTACATCCATACAAGTTACCAGTCAATGTCCATTACATAAAATCAAAGATGAAACATCACTTAAAATATATATATATACAAAATGCAGTTATGTATTCATAAATAACTTAACAATTGTGGTATGCAAAATATGTAGGTGAGTAAATGATTATTTTTATATAATAACTGGTCAGCAATTTTTTCCATAGGCTGAACCAGTTATAATTTGCCGTTATAACCTGCGGGTTATAACGGCAAACACGAGACACTTCAATCACACAAAAGCCACATCTTGATTGGCTCTCCGCTTCTCATGGGCAGGCTAAACACATAACAAACATGGTGGCTCCTCGTCCCGCTTACCGAGGAGCTGCCACAGATCAGCCTTCACACCAGACATCCTATTTTCTTTTACAACCTCTTGTTTTGTTTTAAAACCTCTTATCTGGTTGATCCTGCTGTCCGTAACCCATACAGCCTGAGAAATGCCTCCAAAACAGAGCACCGTGCTGGAACAGCTCAAAAGCGCTTAACAGAGGTAAGTGCTGTTGCAGCAAGTGAAACTAAAATCAAGCAAAGCATGAAGAAACAGTTGTAAAAAAAAAAGATGCCTAACAAACAACAATTTGTTTTTCTAATAAAGAAGCTGTGTGTGCGTGTGTGTGACAGTGTGACAGAGTGTGTGTGTGTGTGTGTGTGTGTGTGTGTGTGTGTGTGTGTGTGGTGTGTGTGTGTCTGTGAATCACAGACAAGCAGCATCAATGTAGGAAAAAATTGCTGACCAGCAATTATAAATAATAAAAGATGGGAAAGTGTATTTAAAATTCGAAATTAATGCTGTCCTCAGTGTGGCATGCACACCTCAGGCAAACTAATAATTCTCATTAAGCACACTTCCCATCCATTACGTATATGTTATGTCTATAGAGCAGCATGGCAGAGGACTCAATGCCTGTTCCAAATACCAGTTATTTATAAGAGATTTTCTGATCTCACTAGATGCGCTCCATAGTTCAATTGGGATTAGGTTCCGAGTTGTTGCCCCCCCAAATGGGAAGGAAGACCTCCCTACTCCAAGATTACAATTGGGTACAACAAAGTCAATACCTTGCATAGATCACAAACATGGTTTGGTTAACCTAATTCTGAATATATCTGTAACATACCTAGGAACTAATTCCTTGTAAACTTTTAACATAAACTGAGAAGTGTGAAGATTTCTTCTAATTTGTAATTTAATCCAATGCAGCATATGATACATTTGACAATGATGCTTCTGAAGGGTACATCCAATATGAATGTAGCTAGCCTATTTAACAATACATCAAGTCATTCTAAGTAGGTTTTGGCTCTCCAGCATACAAGAAATCTCCATAGTCAATGGAGAAGAAGCCAGAAGGGGAAGGAAGGAAACATATTCAATTTAGTGCTTTAGAGTAACTGGTAATTGCTATTTTTCTTTTAAACTTAGATTGTGGGCACTAGGAGAGCTTCAGTAGCAGACAAGTAGTGGAATAGCAGTATAATTGCAGTATAATGTGGGGAGTGGTACAATGCAGTGTCTGTGGGGCAGCCATATTCAGGCAGACCTTCTGGACACTGAGGTGCTGCCCTATCTGCATGCATCTGTCTGGACTGCAGGATGAGGTAGCCAGACTCAGAGCAGAAGTAAACTGGGTCAGGAGTACCATCACCCCTATCCAGAGACCACCCAGTCCAATGCAACTGCCTCAAGGATGCCGAGAACGAGGAGCACTTGGATGACAGTGGGCTCAGGGAGGGTTAGAGCGGTCAGGCAAAGGCACATCCCAGATCCTATTCACTCAAGAACTCATATGCCACACTGGCAAACGAGGACAACCAAATAGAGGTACCCGAGAGTGGAAGGAAAGGATGTGGAGGTTAGCCAAGGAGGTGACCTCAGCGGAGAAAGCAGTGGACCCCAGGAGGAGGAGTGATTCTGGTGGGGACTCCATCATAAGAGGGATCCAGCTAGGAACACAGGAGGGGGAGGACAGGAAGATGAGGTGCCTACCAGGTGCCACGGCATGGAGGGATGGAAGTAAGATCCTGGGGATCACTGGGAAGGCAAGACGGGAGGGTGAGCTGGATGTCATTATCCACCTTGGTACTAATGACCTGGCAAATGAGGAGCCAAAGGAAGTTCAGGAAGAGTTTAGGAAATTGGGGAGGGGTCTCAAGCAAGCAGCTACTTCTGTCACTTTCTCAGAAATACTTCCTGCGAGAGGCAAGGGAGAGCATGGAGTGCATGCAGAACTTTAACTCATGGTTGAAGAACTGGTGCTGTGAGGAAAGTTTGGATTCATTGGTGACTGAGGGACCCACCTGGAGGGATGGAGGATTGTTCAAGCCTGGCGGTCTGCATCCATTCTGGAGGGAATCAAGCACTCAATGATAAGTTTAAATGCTACATTGACAAGCATTTAAACCAGCAAAGGGTGGCAGGCCAGCAAGGAGGGTACCGACTCTCTCACCCCCAGCTAACAGTGGAACCAGTGAACCAGAGGAGTGGCTATCTCTGCAAAGCAGTGTGCAAAGATGGAGATTAGTGCCCAAGAGGTGGATAGGCAGAAAAGGGCAAAATTCAGCAGAAGGGCAGACAGTAAGGAGAACCAGGGATAAGGACAATCAGGAAGGGGCTGCAGTAGAACAGCAAAACAGTCTAGGAGGTCAAATTATGAAGCCATTGTGCAAATGCCAGGAGCCTTAGCAACAAGATGGAAGATCTGGAGGCTGTCATGGTGCAGTCAGACCTGGACATTGTGGCCATCACTGAAACTTGGTGTAATGATAACCATGACTGGGAGATGGCCATACCTGGCTACAACATATTCAGAAGAGACAGAGCAGGCAGGAAGGGAGGAGGAGTGGCACTGTATGTGAAAAATGACATAATGGCTACAGAGATCCAGGAGGAACAAAATGTGGGAGAGATACTGTGGGTTAAGCTGGAAAGGAAAATGGGGACAGCCATCCGCACAGGTGTGGTCTATAGACCACCAGCACAGGAGGAAGAAACAGATAGGGAGCTGATGCTAGCCATCTAAAGGATGGCAGACAAGGGTGAGGTAGTACTCTCTGGAGACTTCAATATTCCAGATGTGGACTGGAGCATCCCAACAGCAGCATCAACTAGGAGCAGATTTATCCTGGACTCCCTTCAGGGTGCCTTCCTCAAGCAACTGATCATGGAACCAACTCGGCAGAAGGCAATACTGGACCTTGTGCTCACAAACAGGGACAGTGTGATGGGGTAACAGTGGGGGAGCACCTGGGGAACAGTGACCACCAGTCATTGTGGTTTGAAATCACAGAAAGAGCAGAACCAAACCACACAAAACACGTATCCTGGATTTTGGGGGCAGACTTTGGGAAAATGGAGATACTTGAAAGAGGCATTAGAGGAATGGGACAGAATCAGGGGTTGAGGAACAGTGGGCAGTATTTAAAATGGGGATTACAAGAACAACAGAATTATGCATTAAGCAGGTTAGCAAAAGAAAAGGAAGAGGAGACCATTATGGTTTTCCAAAGAGGTAGCAAAAGTGAAAGCCAAAAGGATTGCATTCAGGTATACAAAAAGACACAGGCAGAAGGGGATAGGAGAAGTACCAGGAGAAGCAAGGGAGGCAGGGAGGTCAGTAAGGAAGCCAAAGCTCAGACAGAAGAACACATTGCAAAATCAGTGGGTAGAGGGCAAAACCTTTACAGGTACATAAGTGAAAAAAGAAAGACAAAGGAGGGATAGTGAGACTGAAGGGGAGGATGGGGGCCGTGGAGGATGACAACAGTAAAGCTGACATATTGAACAGGTATTTCTGCTCAGTCTTTACTGAGGAAGAGGAGGGTAATGGGTCTGAAGGAGTACAAAGGGTGAGAATGGTGCAGAAATGGACACAAGTCCCTTTACACGAGAAAGGATCCTGAAGGAACTGGAAGTAATAAGAGTTGATAAAGCAATGGGGCCAGATGGGGTGCACCCCAGGGTCCTTAAAGAACTAAGAGAGGTGGTGGCTGAACCTCTGGCTATCCTGTTTAGCCGATCACTGGAAACAGGGGAGGTACCCAAAGACTGGAGAACAGAAGATGTAGTCCCCTTATACAAAAGTGGGAACAAAGAGAAGCGGGGAACTACAGACCAGTCAGCCTCACCTCGGTAGTGGGGAAGATCATGGAAGCACTACTGAAGGAGAGATTGGTGGAACATCTGGTTGTCAATGGACTACAGGACCCAAGGCAGCATGGTTTCACCAGGGGGAGGTCATGTCAGACCAACCTCGTTGAATTTTTGACTGGGTGACTGAGGAGGTGGATCAGGGAGGCAGTGGACATGACCTATCTGGACTTCAGCAAGGCCTTTGACACTGTGCCACATAAAAGACTATTACACAAACTGGGGAATATGGGTGTGGGCAGGACAGTAGTGTGGTGGGTAGGTAACTGGCTGGGTGGCAGGACACAGAGGGTGGTGGTAAATGGATGTCACTCCACAGAGGGAAAAGTGACCAGTGGGGTATCACATGGATCAGTGCTGGGACTGGTCCTATTCAACATCTTCATCAGTGACATTGAGCAGGACCTAGAAGGCAGAATTTCACTGTTCGTTGATGACACAAAGCTCTGTAACAGAGTAGACACACCAGAGGGTGTAGACAGAATGAGACGGGACCTGCAGAAACTTGAAGAATGGTCAGGGGTTTGGCAGTTGAAATTCAATGCAAGGAAGTGCAGAATAATGCATATGGGGCACAAAACCCTGGCACAATATATCAGTTGGGGGTGAGGATATAGCATGCAACCAAGCAGGAAAGGATCTTGGGGTTATCATCCTGATGACCTCAAGGTAGGGAAACATGTGACAAGGCAGCAGGTAAAGCAAATAGGATGCTGATGTATAGGCAGGGCATCACCAGCAGGAAAAGGGAGGTCATAATTCCGCTATACAAGACACTAGTGAGGCCCCACCTGAGTACAGTGTACAGTTCTGGAGACCATACCTACGTGGAAGACATAGACAGGATAGAGAAGGTTCAGAGGAGGGCAACAAAGATGGTGCATGGATTGCATCACAAGTCCTATGAAGACAGGTTGAAGGAACTGAACATGTACTCCCTGGAGGAGAAGAGGAGAGGGGATATGATAGAGACATACAAGTATCTTACAGGGAGGAACAGTGTGCAGGAATACACTATTTTTAAGTGAAAAGATGTTCCAGGACTAGAGGGCATGGGATGAAGTTGGAGGAGGACGATTCAGAGGAAACATGAGGAAGAATTTCTTCACAGAACGGGTGGTGGACAAGTGGAACACCCTGCCAGAGAGTGAGTGGGGGCTAAAACAATCACGGGATTTAAGAATGCATGGGATAGATATAAAGAATTCTGGAGGTCAGGGGTAAGGGCAGCAGACTTCTAGGAAAACATAAACTGAACTTACAAGCTCAAATGGGCAGACTAGGTGGGCCATGAGCCTCTTATCGACACTGTCTATGTAATGGTAGGGATGAAACATGGTGTTAACAATTCCTCAGTCTAGTTTCAGTGTTCATAAGGGCCTTAAGCGATACAAAATCCCAAGCATTTTAATGGTCATGTCTATATGATCACCCCACTTTAATGAACTATCCAGCCACATAGCAAACACTTACATCCCGCTACCTGTTGGATATTTGCCCCATCCAAAGTCTGGATGGTCAGGGTATCTCGGTCTTCCTGGTTGGGAGTTCTGTGGAATAGAACGGATTGAGACTTTTTTACTTATTAATAAGTGCTTCATACAATAATATTCAGTCATATTGAAAGCAGCTTGCAAAATATTTTGAGTATCCATTATTGAATACCCCTCTATATAGATTACCATATCATCAGCTTACAGATGATATTTAATGTCCACTTCATCGAATCGGAGCACATTGGTGTAGACATTAAACAATAATGGCCCCAAAATGGAGCCCTGAGGGACACCTGATTTTATGGCCAAGGGAGCAGACTTAAAGGATCCCAATTCCACTGCTTTCTGCCCTGCAAGTGTGATGTAAACCATCTCAATGCCATGCCAGTGCTTACAAGTTCCCTGAGCCTGGACAGGAGAATCTCATGACTGAACATGCCAAATGCTTTTGATGGAGCTATAAAAACAGCTCCAATCATTTTCCTCCTGTCCATGCTCAGTTGTAGGTCACTTACCACCTTCACCAAGGCTGTCTGCATGCTATGTTGAGCATGAAACTTGACTGAAAAGCATTTAGTTTATCTGTGGAGGGATTGGAGGACCCTGTGCTCCAACTATGACATATGGATACTGCTGTACTATCTGGATGAAGGGATGGGGACCCTGCACTCTCACTGTGACATATGGATACTGTTGGGATATCTTGATGGAGGGATGGGACTGCAGGCTCTGAAACACCATATGCTCCCACCATGAGATATGGACACTGATGTAGTCTCTTGATGGAGGGATGGGAGCACAGGGTTCAAAGGTCCCTGCACTCCAAACGGTGACATATGAATACTGCTGTACTATTTGGATGGAGGTATGGCAGCCCCACAGTAAAATGAGGATACTATTATGATACCTCATAAAATAAGGAAATAAGTTGCAAAAACTTTGTTAATACATCAGTTAGGGTCAATATCATAGCAACAAGGGCAGGGAAATGAGGTGTAAGGGTTTCCAACCTAACGCCCCACCCCCAGGGTTTACACTCCACCACCCCACCCCATCCCCCCAACCTCCACACACCAACAGACATCAGGGTGTGCCATGGAGTCATCAGGCTTAACACTAAGGAAAACCTAATGCCTCATTTCCCTGCTTTTGTTGCTATGGTATTCACCCAAACTGATGCATTAACAAAGTTTTTGTGACTAATATATATATATACATATTTATATACATATATACATACATACATATATATGTATATATATATACATATTTATATACATATATACATACATATATATATATATATATATATATATATACACACACACACATATATACACATATATATATTATGGTGACACAGTAGTGCTACTATAGTTAGGGTTGAGTAAGCACTTTAAAGTTAAACCTCAAATTTTGCACCTTAATAACATTGCCACTGTATGACAGATTTGCCTGAAACTTTTTATGTGCTGTCTGATATGATAGATCTCTGGATCTGGCAAGTTGCTTTGCAGTTGGATGTACGATTGCGGAGCTACAGAACACTAAAAAATGCAAAAAAGTCTTTTACAGGTTTCTTTGCTTTCCTTTTCCACAGCTCACACAATTTGTAAAGTTTGGTCCCTGATCGTGGGGAAAATGAAGTCTGGGTCATTTTAAAAATAACTGCAAATCTTGCCATCCTTCTGCAACAAAACGGTTGGGTCTTTTGGGCTGAAATTTGCAGGGTACCACAGTCTAGATGTGCCCAAAGTTACAGTGTTCTGAAGTTGAGAAATTTCCAATAGGATAACATTGAGGCACCCGTTATGCCTTTCAGAGCCCATATCTCGAAAACAAAGCAGATACGAGTTTTTACTAATGACAGCTTAGCTCATCTGTAGGCTAGCTAACCTGCATAAAGAAGTTTGGAAATCATAGATGACACCTGCAGTGGAATTTGTTCCAACTTGCTACGGTTAGAGAGATATTGGCAAAAACATATTCCAAGGGTTCAAAGGGTACCTTTTTAGTGCTTGTATCTCAGAAACAATATGAGATACAGATTTGATTGACTCATATATCATGAAGTACTCACTGTCAGGATTAATCCATTACTTGATTTTTTTCCTAGCTGCTACGGTTGCTGAGATATTAGCAAATTAATGATACAAGGCTTCCTTGCCCTATAGGGCTGCTGCATTGCTCCATAGTTATGTATAAGTGGGAGCATAGGGCCCAAAGGCCAGCTTTCCTATACACATACCATTGTGCAAAACAATGGTCAATGTAAAAGGCAGGCGCCAGGGCCACTCTCCCACTCAACACATATCACTTATATTACACTTTCTCAAAAAGAGGAAATTGTTGCAAAAAACTCCATTAATGCATCAGTTAGGGTTATTTCCACAGTGACAAAAGTGTGGAAATTCAACGTTAGGGTTACCACCCCACCCCACCCCATGTCCTATCCTCAAAACCTAACTCCGCATTCTCCCCACATATGCAAGACATATGCAAGATTGTAAGACACTATACAATTTAGTCATGTCTGTAAGCACAACAATCACTACACTGTACTCATTTCACATAACACTATGTAATGAAAAAACAAATACAGTATTATCAACTCTATACTGCCAGCACAGTATGATGACACATTATAGGTGGCATATCTTTTTCATACAGTGAAACTTAGTCAGTACAAGCTTTCTAAATATTGATTTTTCTGTGTCATAATTCAACAATTGGCTCGCTACAGGTATCGCTGCTACCACATAGGCATGATGTAGCAGGAAAGATAGAGCTGACACATACATAGTACTTTCAGAAACTGCTCAGGTATGAAACTAGCACCATCACATGTTGTTATACTGCTGCGTTACCTGGAAATACTCACTAGCAGCATGTTATGTTTAGCTTTGGATGTTACATCTATTGCTGTCACATGTTGCTTGTAAACTATATTACAAAACATTACTTTTATTATTACCACCATTTGTTATTAAGACTGACTCATTCTATCAGAAAAAAAATATGCAAACATCCAATGACTCTTGCTATGGTTATCCAAATTCTTATTTCCAATAGAGCTATCTATAGATAACATACTGTATGATTCATCATTTATTAACAATTGAAATATAGGCATCTGCTTAAATCTTGTTATTGATGCTTGTAACAAAAAAATGCTTACAGTGGGCCATCACCCATGGTTTCCCAGCATGTGTGTGTATCCCCAAGGCACTCTGATGGCAACAGAACTCATACCGTTGCTGACCATGTTGATGGATGTGTCTTGTACTACATTTAGAGTTCCATGTTACTTCTGTTACCTGGTGCTGGTTGTCTCTGATTGATTGTGTTGCCTTGGCCCTTCCCCTGATTGCATGTGTGTGGGGGGGTGGAGTGGGTGAATGTGGAGTTAGGGTTTTGAGGATGGGGTGTGGGGTGGGGTGGTAACCCTAATGTTAAATTTCCACACTTTTGTTGCTGTGGAAACAACCCTAACTAATGAATTAATGGAGTTTTGCGATATATATATATATATATATATATATATATATATATATTATGGTAGCATGGTAGTGCTACCATAGTTAGGGTTGAGGAGCCATTTACATGTTAAACCTAAAACTTTGCACCTTAATAACTTTGCAACCGTTCAGCGGATTTGCCTGAAATTGGAATACAGGATCAAGAACGATACATCTTAGGATCTGCCAACTTTTGTACTGTTTGGATATCACGGCTGTGGGTTATTAGCGTGATCTGCATGCGCATTTATTCTTTTGGAATTCTTTGCTCATCTCTACAGGTTGCACGGTTTATGGACTGGTCTGAAAATCTTCAGGGAACATGCGCCAGGGTCTCCAATGTGCATTTTGAAGATTGAAACAATATTAAAGGGTTCAAAGTTATTCAAAAACAATTCCCTATAAGTCAATGGGAAAAGTTAACAAGGATTCGACAGTGTCACAAATGCAGTTTTACTTTCAACGTGGAACTTTTACTGTTACAAATTAGCAATTTGGTTTTCAGTTGGTTATCAGAAAAATGCTTGGCATTTAAATTTGGGACCATCTAGCAACCTAATTCTTTTTGTATTCACCTAGTCGGACCCTGAGGATGCTAGGCATGTCATTATTTTGTGCTAAAACACCCCAGAAATATGTTTTTCAAATTTCTGGAAAAATTACTTTTGCAAAGTACTTTCGCATTTGTGACAGTGTCGCATGATTTGCAAAAGCTTTAGCAAAGTTCGACAGTACTTTTCCAGGCTGTGGGAAACTGACAGCAATTCTTTGCCACCCTGCTGCAAAAGAACAGTTTGGTTTTTTGGGCTGAAATTTTGGGGGAATGCAGCCAGCATCTCACAGATGTGCCTTTCAGTATTTCAGTGAAAAAATATTACAGGCGCAAGTTATGGCACTCAAAGTTGGCGCTTTTCCCTTAGGATAACATTACGGCGTCAGCAGCATTACAGGAATCCTTTGTCGCCCTGCTGCAAAATAACAGTTTGGTCTTTTGGGCTGAAATTTGGAGGGAAGAAAGCCAACATCCCACAGATGTGCCCTTCAGTTGTTTGGTGAAAAAATATTACAGGGAGTCAAAGTTATGGCACTCCGAACGTCTCTTTTTTTCCCTTAGGATAACATTATGGTGTTCGCTGTGCCTTTCAGGGCCCGTATCTTGGAAATGGTGCGAGATATGGACTTTTCATCAGAAAAATGCTAATGGGGGCTAAGTACAAAACTAGTCAGGAAAGATATAAATCACATAACTTTTAAATTTTTTTTCTACGTCATACGGTTCCTGAGATATAAGCAATTTAGTATTCCAACTCCTCATTTTCTGCTCTGAGACCCATTATTATGCATACATTCTTTGTACTCACTGTCTTTCTCTATGCAGCTTTTGGGGAAAACGAGCCTCTGCCCTTACATTACTGTTACCCTTACCACTTCTGCTTGCAGTTCCATATCCGTTTCACTTACTGTTCCCATCTATGGCACCATGTGCGTTACCCTTTGTGTTTTCATTTGCACTCACATTTCTGTTATTTTACCCATTTGTGTCTACAGTACTGTTTATCTTTGTCTTTCGCTTTGCGTCACCATGTGCATTACCATTTGCATTTGCGGGCACCGTGTTACTATGTGACAAGACATCACGTGGCAGGAGCATGGGTCCCTCCCGCCACCGCATTACATTCACTATTTCTCATTATCGTTCTCAAAAAGAAGGGAAATTAGAAGCAAAATCTCCATTTAATGCATTAGTTAGGGTTGTTCCACAGCGACAAAAGCAAGGAAATTTGGTGTTAGGGTTGAAAGCCCCCCTTGGACCCCCCCGCCCACACCTCCAACCAACATCAGGGTTCGCGTTGGGATTGTTGGTCTAACTCTCACCCATTCTCCTATACTCTGCTTCTTCACACATCTGATGGGGTGAGTTAGGGGCCAGCAACTAATCGCATCCAATGCTGGTTGTGGGTGTGGGTGAAATCAAGGAGCTTTCAACAACATCACTTCACTGTTGCTGTGGAACAACTAACTAATGCATTAAACAGATTTTGCCTCTTATATATATATATCTTATATATAGATATATATATAATTTATAAAATGGGTAGGGAAAATGTTGATATCTTATAGGATGAAAAGCATCACATGACCATGCATATATCAGTGCGTGACTACACACCTGCACTTTTACCCCCCTCCAAAACAATTGTGACATTTTATAAGATGGATAAACCACTCTGAGGTGTGCGGTCATGCTCTGATATATGTATGCCTTGGGTGGTTGACGCACTCGACTGCACACCAAGGTGTGCGAATATCAGACTGTGACCAGAAACCTCAGAGTGGTTTATCTATTACATATACACCGTATATATTTATGCATTGAAAAAACTTTGTAAATGCATCAGTTTGAATTGCTGAAGCAACAGTAGGGAAATGAGGCATTAGGTTTTCAGCCTAACACCTCACCTCTGCCCTGTATAGACCAGGAGGCATTGGCAGGGATGGGGTGGCATTTGGGTTGCCAGCCCTAACACATACCCATTCCATTGTAAAAATAAGTTGGGTGGCTACAGTATGGGAAAATGGGGTGAGTGTTGAGTTGGTGACCCCGAATGCCACTCCCCATGACACCTCCTGGTCTCCTCAGGACAGGGGTGGTGTGTTACTGTGAAACCCTAACATATCATTCCCTACTTTTGTTGTGGCAACCCTAATTGATGCATTAACACAGTTTTTGCCACTAATTTCCTTACTTTTTGAGATAGTATAATAGTATCCTCATTTTACTGGGGAGCATCCCATACCTCCATTGAGATAGTATAATAGTACCCTTATTTGACCCCAAATTTCAAACATAGCCTTCTTATGACCTCACCGCATGGACCCAGTACACAACATTTTCAAATTTCCACCAGTATGTAATTCTGCACAACTGCAATGCCATTCTGCACCACAAGTGTGAAAACACATTTTGGCCAATATTTGAAAAATAATAGCTGTCACATACATGAGGTGGGGTAATACTAAGGCTATGCTGAAAATATGAGGTGTAAATATAGAAACTTTCAAAGTTACATGCATGCATAGCAAGATAGAAACAAATGTTCATAACAGATACATTTTTTTTATTTTGACTCCAGATTTTCAACATAGCCCACTTCATGAACAATATGACTGTCATTATACAAATCCAACTGGAAAGGTGATTTTGCCAACCAATCAATAGCCCACTTCATGAACAATATGACTGTCATTATACAAATCCAACTGGAAAGGTGATTTTGCCAACCAATCACAAACTCACCTTTCCCATGAGAGTTGCCTAATGACAGTCATATTGTTCATGAGGTGGGGTCCCCAAGAGTTGATGTTGAAAATTTGAGGCAAAAATGTCAAAAAATGACCACAGTATGGCCAAAACTGGAAACCCCACCATTGAAATGCATAGAATGACATTTACCTTAGTTCATATTGCAGTTGGTTCCAGCAGCAAGACGTGTCTTTAATTGGTGGAGTGGGTCCCCAACTTCAGACCTCAGGAGGTGAGGGAGGGTCAGTGGGGATGTTAGGGGAATGTTGAGAGGAGGGTCCACAGTGGGAGGTTGGGTGTGGGCATGGGGGTGATCGGCAATGGTCATTAGTTTTACAGTCTTAAAATGAGCAAAACACGAGGAATGATTTTTTTTCTTTACAGCAAAAAAAACAAACAAACCCTGAAAGGACCATAGCGGGGAGGGGGGAAATGCCACTGTCACCAATGATTACTGTGGCATGGGAGGGTGGGATGGTGCCACAAGACACCAGGGACTTCTGATTAAGTTAAAACATATACGTGGCAGAACACCACTAAAATAAGCAATGTTTAAAAAAAAATCTATAAATAAATAATATAGGGATTGAGAGTGGGTGGTGTCACTAGACACCAAGGCAGAGGGACACAAACAATACATTTATTCAGGACTAGATGGTCTTGCAACACTTCTTTGACAAGAAGATGGCAAAAAGCAATTTTTGCTCACACCTCCTTTCCTGGTTTGCCATGTTGATTTGTCAATCATCTGCCAGACAAGGATTTCCCCATCTGGCCATCTGGTAGGCAAATTTTCATGACCAGATGGCCATACAGGAATCCTTGTCTGTCATTCTGATTCATCATTGATGAGCAAGGAAACTGGCTGGAGAATAAGGATCTCCAGTCTGGCCATCTGGTTGAGAACTTTCATGACCAGATGGTGAGACAGAAATCCTTGTCCACAGGCCAAATTCCTTGTTCACCATTCTGATTCATCACTGGCAGACAAGGATCCCGGTCTGGCCATCTGGTCATCAAAATTTATCACCAGATGTCAAAGCAGAATCCCCTGTCCACCAGCCAATTTCATTGTTACAACATAGGCTTAACAAACTTGCACGCATAACTCGGGCATTTTTTGTACTTTTGCATCAAATTTTCAACATGGGCTTTTTGGGACTCCACCTCCTGAACACTGGCACTGTTATTTCATTACTCAGATTTGAAAGGAATCTAGATTTAGTAGTTGTTGTATTGGTCCTTGCAAGAATAGATCCAGAAGCAAATGATTTGATACCTTTTAATGGACCAACATACATGTAACAACAAGAACAAAGTGCTCTCCATTAAAAGGTATCAAATCATTTGCTTCTGGATCAGATTTGAAAGGTGATTTCATTCGGCTTCCATGAAATCACCTTATGGGACTAGTAACAAAATAACAGTTCAATTTTCATGAGGTGGGGTCCCAAAAGCCCATGTTGAAAATTTGGTGCAAAAATACAGTATAATAGCCGAGATAGCAACATAAGTTCAAAATGCCATCGACAGCCATTATACTGCATTTACCTTGATTCTTCAGTTCGCTGTTCAACATTGAAGAGTACAGACATGTCCTGGTTCACAAAAGATGACACCTGATGACCTCCGTTGGTATATATAGGGCTGGAGGTGTGTGGGGTGGTGGGTGATCAGTGGGAGGATTAGGATGGGGAGGGTGATTGGGGAGATGATGAGAAACCATTTCCTTTTTTTCAACATTTAAAAGAAATTACATCGGGGGACTGTTTTCTTTTTTCAAAGGTTCTCTTGCAGCAATATCTCAGGACACTGGGGGTGGCCACCCAGTGTCCCACAGTACTGGGGAGATGACGACATAACTGGGGACACCGGGAAGGGGCTGCCACTAGACACCAGGGAAACGAATAAAGATTTGGGGGACAGTGATTGGGGTGGATGCCACTAGACTCCAGGGAACTAAATAAGATGATGGGGACAGGGATTGGGGAGTGGGTCCCACTAGACACCAGCAAACCAAATAAGGATGATCAAAGGTGTGTTTTTGGGGGGGGGAAATCATTCAATATATCATTGAACTTTACTGTTTGAAGTCTTTTCAGATCAAACAGTAAAGTTCAAACTGCTAAAATGTTCGAATGGTTATTTACCATTCTAACTATCCTTACGTTAGCTAGTGACAGTGAGCTTCTCCCCACAAAAACAAACATTTGCCCTGTAAATTTCAACATAATAGGATAAAAATAAACAAACTGTGTAAGGGAGACCTAAATACAGGTCTTGTTCTTTAATTGCCAAGCAGTGTTTATGTGGAAAAGCAGTTTTAAAACTGAGAAAAAAACAAAATGGCTGAAAACACAAACAAATCCTTCAGTGATAACAGTTAGAACAGTTTTCATTTACCTGCCTGTCCAGCCGCTATCAAAAAAACTGTTAACATTTTAAAATCATGAGACATCTTTTCACCAGATTATCTGAAGGCCCACCCTTGGTACAGACCCCATCATCCCTGAAAATTGAAAAAGTAATTTTGTCTGGACTGTAGATGAGAGTAAAAACTCCCACTAAGTATAGGAAAAAGTGGCAATTTTATACTTTTACTACTCCATATATCAAAAATGATATAAAATGCCATTACAAAACTCTCCAAGTGTTGAGGCAATGGCAGAATGACCATGCATGCCAAATTTTGATCTATTTAAGTCAAAGAATGCCAAAGTTTTAAGGTGCAAAAACTGGAATTTAAGATGAAGTCATTGTACAACCCTAACTATACTAACCCTAATGAACTACTAACCTAAATATAGGGTGCTACTGCACCTCATAATAGCACCCTATAATTTATCTATCTAATTTACTTAGAGAATAATGGTTATGCAACTGTGTGTTATGGAATTTTTTTACACACCCAAGGGGTTTGATGACCCATAAACCTCAAGAATTAAGCTCGGGAGGTTTATGTGGTCATCACACACAGAGGATGTGTAAAAAAATTCTGATAACACCACAGTTGCATAAACTTTCTTTTTCATAATTGCTGGTGCCGACTTTCAGTCTCTTCATTACATAGACACACTGACTCACACACAGAGACACTCACTCGCTCACACAGAGATAGACACACACACTTTTTTCCTGTTTGCATGACCAGTACAAAAACTTCAGGGAACATGCCGCCGGGGTCCCCGATGTGCCTTTTGAAGATTTTGTGAAAACATATTGAACAGTTCAAAAGTTATTCAAAACAATTCCCATTATAAGTCAATTAGAAAGTTAAAAAAAGTTCAACACTTTCACAACTGCACTTTGTAGTGTCGCAAACAGCCCTAGTAGTGTCACAAATCCACCATTTTTTTTCAGTTACTGATCAGAAAAATGCTTGACATTTAAATTGGAACCCTCTAGGAACAAAATTCTTTTTGTATTCACCTAGACGGACCCTCAGGATGCTAGCCATGTCTTTATTTTGGGTTAAACACCCCATTAATATGTTTTCAAGTTTCTGGATAAAGCAGTGTCACAAAGTAGTGTCGCACTTGTGACACTTTAACAAGAATTACAAAGCTTTCACAAATTGCTACGCTACTTTTCCAGATTATGGCCAAAATGACAGGAGTTCTTTGCCACCCTGCTGCAAAAGAACTGTTTGGTCTTTGAGGCTCAAATTTGGAGGGTAGGCAGCAACATCTCACAAATGTGCCTTTTGTGGTTTGGTGAAAAAATATTGCACAGATGGCAAGTTACGGTACTCCAAAGTTGAATTTTTTTCCCATAGACTAACATGGTGGCATATGCCGCGCCTTTGGGGGCTCGTATCTCGAAAATGGTGCGAGATACAGAATTTTCATTGTGATAATGTGTAGCCTATGGCTACACATTTAGTGAAAACATAGCCAGGAAAATCATGAATCATGTGAATTTGCATACATTCTTTGTACACACTGTGTTTCTCTATGCAGCTGTTGGGGGAAAATTGGGTACGCACTTCTTCTTAATGTTACAGTTACTGTTTCCCTTGCATTTACATACCTGTTTGCGTTACCATTCCCGTGTATGTCACCGTGTGCATTACACTTTGCATTCTCGTTTGCGCTTGCGTTTGTGTTACTGTTACCATTTGTGTTTCCACTACTGTTTGTATTTGCTTTGGTTTTACAGTACAGTGTGCATTGACATTAGCTTTTAAGCAGCCCTTCCTTTATGTTTGAGTTTGTCTTTCATTTTGCATCTTTGTTGCTGTTACTGTTACCATTTGCATTTCCTATTGTGTTACTGTGCCTGTGCACATTACGGTTTGCGTTTCCATATGTGCTTGCATTTTCTTTTGCGTTTATGTTTTCTTTGGCGTTATTGTTGCTGTTACCGTTACCATTTGCATTTACAATTGCAGTAACGTGACTGTGCGCTTTATGGTTTGTGTTTATGTATGTGTTTATGTTTCTGTTTCCTTTGGCAATATTGTTCATGTTAACTTTACCATTTGCATTTACAATTGTTGTAATGTGCCGTCGCATTACAGTTCAACGTTATATAGCGATTCCGTTTGCGTTTTTGTTTCTGTTACATTTGGCATTCTTGTTGCTATAACACTTAACATTTGCATTTATAATATCGGTGCCATCACTGTGCACATTACCAGTTGCATTTTTGTACACGCTTGTGTGTCCGTTTACATCACTGTTCGCGTTGGCATCACTTTACGCTTGCATTTCTATTAACATTTGCTTTACCATTTATGTTTGCTTTACCATGTGTGTAACTGTTACCGCTTGTGTTTGCTTTGCAGTTCCTGTTACTATGTAACAGGACATCACCTGGTGAGACCCGCACTCCTGCCACTGCATTCCATTCACTATTTATTGTCCCCATTCTCAAAAAGAAGGGAAATTAGAAGCAAAAAACTCCTTTTAATGCATCAGTTAGGGTTGTTCCACAGTGACAAAAGTGAGGAAATTTGGTGTTGGGTTGAAAGCCCCTTGGACCCCCAGCCCACCCCCAACGGCATCAGGGTGCGCGTTGGGGTCGTCAGTCCTAACTCTCACCCCATTCACCTATACCTCTGCTTTTGTTACATGTGATAGGGTGAGTTGGGCCAGCGGCTAATGCGCACCTGGTGCAGGGAGGTGGGCTGGAGGGGTCGAAACTTTCACTGGGCCTCACTGGCCTCGCTGTGGCTAACAACTAACTGACGATTAAAAGTTTTATCTTCTATATATATATATATATATATATATATATATATATTCATTGCAAATATCTTTATTAATGCATCAGCTAGGGTTGTCATTACAGTGACAAAGTTTGGAAATTCAATGTTAGGGTTACCAACCATGCCCCTCCCTCCCACTCTTCACACACCAACAGGCATCAGGGAGTGCCTTGGGGTTGTCAGCCCTAACTCTCACCCCATTCCATTTGTAAGGAAGCTGTGGTAAAGTATAGACAATGGGGTAGAGTTAGTCCTGATGACCGAGGCATACCCGGTGTCTGTTGGTGTTTGGAGAGTGGGGGTGGGGGTAGGGTTGGTAATCCTAACATTGAATTTCCAAACTTTTGTAGCTGTAGCAACAACCCTAACTGATGCATTAACAAGTTTTTTTCAATGAATTTCCTTCTTTTTGAAAGTGTAATATTATTCATATGTTGTTGTAGGACCATGCGATATTTTGTAATTGTTCCGATTTTCATGTGGGAGTGCAAGGCCCTCTGGGCCCTGCCTTCCATCTATACATAAGTGTACTGATATTTTAATGATATCACATCTCCTTGTGGAAGTGCATGGCCCTCTGGGCCCTGTGCACCACTAGTGTAATGTAGTGCCTGTGCTCCTATTTTCTCATAAGAGGATCCAAATATGGGAGCACAGGCCTTTTATGCCCCCATAAGTATAGAACATTGCACATGCCTAGAGCCATT
Source organism: Neoceratodus forsteri (assembly GCA_016271365.2). Classification (NCBI taxonomy): domain Eukaryota; kingdom Metazoa; phylum Chordata; order Ceratodontiformes; family Ceratodontidae; genus Neoceratodus; species Neoceratodus forsteri. The sequence continues at coordinate 119,289,024 of CM057456.1, forward strand.
CCTGGTAACCCTTTTGTTTTAAAAGTTGCAATATCTTGGGAATGATAGTAACTTTGGAAAAATTCATTTGCAGTTGTATTCATGGCCTGGCCACCTCCATGCATGCTTAGCAAAAATTGGTATCACTAACCATTTCGGCATACAGTATATCCACCAAAATGTGCCATGACCACCACAGTGTTATCTTACTGGGAAATGTGCAATTTCCAAGTACTATAGCTGTAGAACTGGTGTACATTTCTTCACCAAACCAAGCAAAGGGCACATCTGTGTCCCAGGGCTTGCCACCCTGCAAATTTCAGTGCAAAGTCCTAACCATTTTCTTGCTATGAAGTGACAAAGAAACCATTTTTTGGGGCTGTTTACCTGCTTTCACTTTCAGATCATATATTTTTTCCCATTGGCTATAATGGGAAACTTTAAAGTTTAATAACCTTTGAACAGAAAAATATTTTTTCACCAAATCTTTGAAATGCACATCTGTGATGCAAAGGCTTTCTACCCTGAACATTTCTGACCACAACCTAAAATTGTATCTGAGATCAAGGTGGACAAAGAAATGTTAAAAAAAAATATATAGATTTTCCTTTTTTTCAATACTATATATCAGAAACCACAAAACGGATTCCCATGAAATTTGGCAGGTCAAGAGACATACCTCAAGACATTATGCATGTCTAATTTTGTGCAAATCCACTAAGTGGTTCCGAAGTTATTAACATTCAATAATACACTTTTAACCTAGATGTTACCTTTTACCCTAACTACACAAGCACCAGTATAATATATATATTTCCAAACATGCATCTGTTAGGGTTAACGCTCACCCCATTCCATTAGAAAATAAGCAGGGAGGGTACAGAATAGGAGAATGAGGTGAGCTTTAGGGCTGATGACCCCAATGCCACCCTCTGATGCCTCTCGTTCTGTGCAGCGGTAGAGGTAGGGTAAAACCCAACCACATTTCCCTACTTTTGTCAGTGTTAACCCTAACTGATGCATTAACATTGTTTTTTGCAATTTATTTCTTACTTTTTGAAACAGTATAATCATATCCTAATTTGCTTGTGGGATCACTCTGGGGCCTGCACTCCCATTTATCCATATGTGCCTACAGTATATGTATGTACCTCTGGCTCTGCGCATCCATTTATAGCACTAGATTGAAACCCAACCTGATATATCCAGTGCAGAAAATATTCAAATCCCCACTGAAATATAATTCTGCAATGCTATTCCCACACCACAAGTACAAAAACATGTTTTGACCAGGATTTGAAAAATGACAGCTGTGACGTGCATTTAGTGGTCTTATAACATAAGTTTATGTTCAACATTTGAGGTAAACATATTTTAAATTTTAAATTTATAAACTTATGAGGGTGCATAGCAAAATTGCAACAAATTATCATAACTCAGCTATTTTAGACATTTTGACCCCAAATTATCAACATGAACTTTTAGGCAGCCCACCTCATTAACAATATAACTGTCATTAAGAAAATCCCACAAAAGATGAATTCAGCTGGCCACCAGTGCAGAAGCAACATGCCCAGCTGCGACGCTGATAACCCAGGTTTGGGAACAAACTCGGGATGTCCAAGGGCCAGCTGGGGAAAGGATCACGTGTCCTAGGGACTGATCTCCTTCCATGGAGGCTGCATGTCTGGCACACACTGACCTCTGGCAGAGGCTGGTGGAGCCTCAGTGCCAGAGCTGAATCACTGAGGGTTGGGTGGGTGCTGGTCATAAGTACATATCCCCACCCCAATACAGCCTATAAAAATGCTAGCCCTGCATCTGAAGCTCAACACCTCCACCTCTTCTTCCTATGGTGTCCACTGGATGGGGCCCTGATTCCATGGCCCTGCCCAGTGAGGTAAGCCTGGGCATGGGGAGGCAGCAGGGAAGGGGCTGGGAAGATGCCTACAGGGTTAGGAGAATGGCAAAAAATCAAAAGATAAATACAGCAACTGATCACAAAATCACCTTTGGGGCAGGAGTTGTGAAATGACAGTCATATTGTTCATGAGGTGGGGTGCCCAAAAGGGCACATTGAAAATTTGGGGTCAAAATCTCAAAAAATAGCTGTGTTATACATCAGAGTTGAAACCTCCATTTTAATACATTGAATGGCATTTAACTTAATTTCTCATATTGTAGTCACCGGTTCCAGCAGTAAGATGTGTCTTTGATTGGGAGAGTGGATATTGATCCTGGAACCTCTTCAGATGAGTTAGGGTGTGTGGGGGTGTCAAGGGGGTGTGGGAAGGTGGGTGCAAAATGGGTGGTCAGGTTGCGGTTGCAGGTGTGATCAACAATGGACTTTTGTTTTTACAGATAAAAACATTTTTTTTAAAAGGATATAGAGGGACTGTTTTCTTTTTTTCAGTAACTAGGAAACAGCACTACAAAGTGTAATAGTAATTATAATAATAATAATAGTAATAAAAATAAAAACTAATAGTTCAAAAAAAAGAAAAACATTGAGGTTCGAGCCAAGGGTGATTGGCATGGTACTGTGACAGGCAGCTGAAAAAGGGCTACAAACTCTGTTGGTGTCCTTGTGGCATTAGGCTTTGGGGGAGAGCAGAAGTGGCAGGAGCCCTTGCAACTCCCTTGGGAGACAGAAGCATTCTGACAGCTGAATAGAGCAAGCTGCAAAAGTCCAGGTGCAGTCTTTAAATAGTTGCAGGCTAGTAATCCTCCTCTCTGAACTGCAGTTTATGGAAAACAATTGGCTGGGCAAGTGGGTAGGAGGACTGGAAGCCAAAGTCCTTTGTGTAGTCCTGGGCAGTTTGGTCCTTGGCAGGAACTGCTTACTCAGGGACCACTGTGGGAGAGGGCAGAAGAAGTGACTGGAGCATTCGCGACTCCCTTGGGAGACAGAAGCAGTCCAGTAGCTAAGTAGAGCAAACTGCAAAAGTCCAGTTGAAGCCTTTAAATTGTGGCAGGCTAGAATCCTCCTATCTGAGTTGCAGTTTGCAGCAGATTATTGGCTGGGCAAATGGATGGGAGGACTGGAAGCCAAAGTCCTTTGTGTGGTCCTAGGCGGTGTGATGCTAAGACCATGAAACCAAGCAAAAAACATTAACACAGCCATAATTTCAAGCCTTATGGCTGTGACTTTTTCTGATTCTCATTATAGGATATGTATTCCAGTCTAAACAGTTTCCTCATCATATTCTGTATATTTAACAAAGTGATTAGTGGTGCTGATGCAGGTGTAAAAACAGTGGTGTTTACCAGATAAGAGAGTAAACAAATAATAATTACATTCATAACCAGAGCACAGTCTGTTCTTTATTTCAGACAACATTATTTTTCCGTAGAGGTGGTTCAGGAATGCAGTCTGTATAGAATTCTAAACAAGTCTCAGGAAAAAAGACAGAATAGTCACATAAAATTTCAATCGCATCAGACATTTACTAAAACAGTGAGCAACAACATCAAAAATGAAAAAAAGAATAAAATCTTCAGTAAATAGGGATCACTACCTATTCTTACCTGAAATTAAATATATACAGCATCATATGGAGTTTTGGATATATATTAGTAAGGGTTTATAAATAAAAAACACACTGCAAAATATAGAGATAAAGGTGCGATTTTTGTGATTTTTCTTATGCCAGATCAAAATGGTGCAGCCCAGCTGCATTGTCATTGAAGCTGCAGGAAGGGAATGGAGATAGAGGGGGTGAGTGGGATAAAGGGGTGCTGAAAGATGAAAGGGGTTGGTTTGTGAGGGTGGGGGGCAAGGGTGAATAAGTGGAGGCCCCCATGCATGGAGTGACTGGGACAGAGGGGGGGAGAGGGTGAATGGGGTACTGGATCACAGCCTGGCACTGCTGGCATGGGGGGACTGACAGTGATAGGAGAAGGTGACCAAGTTGTGATGGGTGAGGGTGAGTGGCGGGATGAAAGAGGAGACATGTTCAGACTGTCTGTGGGTGACTAGAAATGCTGGAGGGACAATGGGAGGAGTGGGTGAGGGGGGCAAGGGGTGGCTGTGGGTGATGGGAGAATGTGGATCTTGTCTCTCCATAATACTGCCATCGTCCTCATAAAGGGCTGGATCTCCTGCACACACTTGAAGAAGTAGGAGCAGGATGGCAGGTAGTGTTCCTCCACTCTCAGCATGTTTTATATCACCCAGTCAACATTTTACCTGATTCTTGATGTGAAGGCTTACACCAGAACACTGCAGCAACAAAGTCGAGCAAATAAAATGTAGGCAATTTACTTACCAGCAGTGTGTGTGTGTGTGTGTGTGTGTGTGTGTGTGTGTGGAAAGAAAAGCAAACCATGATCTGACTTAGAGACACAGCTTAGTACTCAGCTGTTGCAAGTAGTGTAAAACAAATGGTCCAGTGAGCAGAGTGGTAGAATAGAAGAAATCACACTAAAAAATTAAAAAGTTAATACCTTCAAAGTTAATTCATCAGTTCAGTTTGTTGCAGATGCATGTGTTGGGATTTTATATGCACACTGAGAAGACTGAGGGCGTGGATTCACAGGACTACTAGGCAGCTCCTACTGTTCAAAGTCTTCACAGTTTGAACTGTAAAGAACTTCGAACAGTTATGTTCTGATCTATTGATCCTAACTAAGTGAGTGACGGGTGCTATAATTCCCGCCCCAAGAAGACATACCACACCTGAACATTTTTAAATGACTAAATAATGTTGATAATCATGCGATTGAGACCTTTAGAAATCCAATTTTTAAAGATGGAAAAAAAAACCATGATGGTGGACACACAAACAGTATTTCTCAGAGATTTGACCAGTAAATCCTTAACACTTAACAGTTTGAATGGTTTTCAATAACCTGCCTGCCTGGTGGCTATCACAAAATTCATTATACAGTAATTCAAAAATAGTGAAATTTCTTTTTACCAAACTATCCAAAGGCACACCCTTGGCACTGTCCCCATCATCCCAGAAAATTTCAGGTAAAAGTGTTATTCCCTCAGATCTGTAGATGAGAGCAAAAAATCCCATGGTAATCTATAGGGAAAAAAGTGTTTTTCTCTGTTTTATCACCTTATATCTCAAAAACTACACAACATGCCATCATGTATCTTCCACATCTTGAGATTTTACAGGGTGACCACAGATTCCAAATATCAGGCTTTTTTGTCAAAAATGCAAAACTTATTAAGGTACAATATTTTGAATTTAACATAGAACTGTCTATACAACGCTAACTTTAGGAGCATTACTGCGCACCTGGAATATCTATGTATGCATGTATATATACAGTATGTATGTGTATATGTGTATATATATATATATATATATATATATATATGTGTGTATATAGATAGATAGATAGATAGATAGATAGATAGATAGATAGATAGATAGATAGAAAGTATATATATATATATATATATATATATATATATATTATATATATTATACCTACCCTTTAATAATTTTGCAGCTGTTCAATGGATTTGTACGGAAACTTAACATGCCGGTCTCCTGGGGTAGATCTCTTGAAGGTCCAAGTTTTGTTCTGGTCAGATTTGTGGATTCTGAGATCAAGATAGTGAAACATTCTGAAAATGTGCCACTTTTTGCAGTTTTTCTCATCCCATGTGCAGATTGTGTGGAATTGTTGTCTGAAAGTTTTATGGTAGTAAGAGCATGGGTCACAGAACAGGCCAGCATTTATTTGGTGAAAAAATATTAATTCATTTCAAAGTTATAGCATTTTGATGTTTCCATTGTTTTTCAATGGAAGATTCATTTTGCAGGATACAGTAGCTGCACAGAATGAACAAGAATCTTTCTTCTTGAGGGGCAGTCCTCATTTACCTGGGGTCAATCCTTGTTAGCCATAAAAAAATTGTTGTTTGTGAGCCTCCATCTTGTTTTTGTTTTATTTTCCCCACAAAAAAGTGTAGTAACTCTGCCCAGGGACATCTGTTTCTTACATTAATGTGTGATTTCTCCTCATCGGGAGTTGATGAGCTGTGCTGTATGGTTTTTGGTGTCCGTATACATTTTTAAAAATAATTAAATCATTGTTCACACTCACTAAATTCCTTGTTTGCCATCCTTATTCGTCAGTGGCGAACAAGGAATTCAGCTGGTGAACTTATTCACTAGTGATGGAAAACATAGAAACATAGAATTTGACGGCAGATAAGGACCGCTTGGCCCACCCAGTCTGCCCATTTCCCTACCTGATGGATAAGCTGCAGATCCTAGTTAACCAGCAGCCTACTTCTTCCTACCCCTACCCCCTAGAATTGCCTTATGACTGTCCCATGCATGCTTGAATTCCACCACTGTTTTTGACTCCACAACCTCCTCCGGAAGGCTGTTCCATGCATCCACAACCCTCTCTGTGAAAAAATACTTCCTTAAATTACCTCTGAGCCGCCCCCTTCTACCTTCAAATTGTGCCCCTTGTTCTTGCACACCTCTTTTTTTGAAAGATGCTACCCTCTTGGACATTGTTGATTCCCTTGAGGTACTTGAAAGTTTCTATCATGTCCCCCCTCTCCCTCCTTTCCTCGAGGCTATACATATTAAGCTCCTTAAGTGTCACTTCATATGTCTTCCGGTGCAGACCCTGCACCATTTTAATTGACCTCCTCTGGACAGCTTCCATCCTGTCTATGTCTTTGTGGAGATTGGGTCTCCAGAACTGCATGCAGTACTCCAGATGTGGTCTCACCAGCTGTCTGTACAGAGGGATAATAACTTCTTGTTTTCTGCTGGTGATGCCTCTCCCTATGCATCCCAGTATCCCCCAACCCTCCTTGCTGCCCTCTCACATTGCTTGCCCACCTTTAGGTCATCTGATATGACTACCCCCAGGTCCCTTTCCATTTTTGTTGTTGTTAGTATCTCACCCCCCATTGTGTACTCTTCCCCTGGGTTTTTGTTTCCCAGGTGCATTACCTTGCACTTCTTAGCACTGAATCTAAGCTGCCATACATTTGACCATTCCTCTAACCTTGCCGAGTCCCTTCTCATCCTTTCCACCCCACCTTGTGCATCAACTCTGTTGCAGATCTTTGTGTCATCTGCAAAGAGACATACTTTTCCTTCCAGTCCCTCTGCAATGTTGCTTATAAAGACATTGAAGAGGACCGGTCCTAATACTGAACCCTGTGGTACCCCATTGCTAACCCCCCTTTTTTCAGGGTGGACTCCATTTACTATTACTCTCTGTGTCCTATTCTCCAGCCAATTCTTTACCCAGGCTGTCATCTTGGGACCCACTCCCAGGCTGGCTAACTTGTATATTAATCTTTTGTGTGGACTGTGTCAAATGCCTTGCTAAAGTCTAGGTAGCCCCTTTGCCATGTCCACAGCCCCTCCCTGATCTACTACTTTGGTCACCCAGTCAAAGAAATCTATCAGATTTGTCTGGCATGACCTTCCCACTGTGAATCCATGCTGCCTTGGGTCCTGTGTCCCTCTGGCCTCTAGATATGCAACAATTCTTTCCTTCAGAAGTGATTCCATCATTTTCCCTACCACTGAGTTTAAACTAACAGGTCTGTAGTTTCCTGCTTCTGCCTTGCTCCCACTTTTGTGAAGGGGAATCACAAAAGATGGGGAACAAGAAAAAATTACTTACCGCAGTAATCTTCTTTCTTCCAAGGGGTCCTTTAGTATCAGTAACTTTTGCACTTAGCTGGCTAGGTGCAACTGCCCTGGAGGTGTGCCTGTCAGAGATATTTAAATGAGCTTAGGCCAAGCCAATCAAAAGACAGGAACAGGTGTGAGCTGAGTGAGAGTTGTTTAACGCTTCAGAATTTTTTGAGGAAAACTGAGGGCAAATGCCCCAAAAAAAAATTAACAGTATTCAAAAACATGCAAATGTCCACAAAAGTGGAAATAGAAACAACAACAACACAGGCTAAAAACCTCATCAATAAGAAACTCCAAATTTGGTAAAGGTGACATAAAGAGCCCTTCTCCAACAGGTGAACCGGGAGGAAGGGTGGAAGCTTACTGATGCTAAAGGACCTCTTGGCAGAAAGAAGATTACTAGGGTGGTATCTTCTTACCCCAGGAGTCCTTTAGCATCAGTAACTTTTTTGCAGACTACCAAGCCGTACAAAATGTGAGGTGGGCAGAGAACCTACTTGGGAAAGAGGCTCTGCAGAACCACCCTGCCAAATTTGGCATCAGATCTGGTCTACACATCCAAACTGTAATGTTTCACAAAGGTGTGTACAGATTTCCAGGTACCTGCTTTGCAGACATCCAGTAGGGGAATGTCCCTTGCTGCTACAAGTGAGGCTGAAGTGCCCCGGTGGAGTGGGCCCTGAGCCCCACTGGAGGTTGGTGACCAGCTGTCTCATAGCAGAATCTAATACAAGAGACCAACCAATGAACAATAGTTATTTTGGTAGCTGGTCTTCCTCTGCCTACATCCCCCTAGGTGAGGAACAACTGAGTGGAACAGCCTCTGGACTATCTAGTATGCTGTAGGTAGTGAAAGATGGCTCTTTTGACATCCAAGCTGTGGAACTTTTGCTCACCAGGAGTGGATGGCTCAGTAAAGAAGACAAGGCAGTGTAAAAGACTGGTTCAAGTGAAACTCTCAAACCACCTTTGGCAGAAATTTCCTATTTGTCCCTAGCTTAACTTTATCATTGTGAGGGGTGATGTAATTCGACTCAGTGCACATGGCCTGTAGCTCTGAAATCCTCCTGGCAGATGTAATGGCTACCAGGAAGACTGTCTTCCAAGTTACAAACTTGATGTGGGCTGTGGACATAGGCTCGAAGGGTGTATTCATGAACCAATCTATGTAAAGGTTCAGGCTCCAAGGAGGAACCACGAGCTCTCTGGTTGGAGGCTGGAGGTGCAAAAGGCCTTTGAAAAACTGTTCAGAAATGTTGTGGGAAAAAAAATGATTTTTTCTTTCCCACTGACAGGCAGGCTGAAATTTCAGCCAGGTGTAGCTTGAGGAAAGATGGTTTCAAGCCTGATGCCTGTAGGTGTACCAGGTAGTCTAGCAGCTGAGGGTCTGAAGCTGATAGGGGTTCAACCTTTTCAGTCTTGCACCAGAAGGAAAACCTTTTCCCTTTTGACTGCATAAGTCTTCTTAGTGTTCAGTTTTTTAGCCATCCTCAGTATTTTAAGGACCTGTTCAGAGTACTGTGAGGAAGGAGACTCTAACTCCTCAAGAACCATGCCTTGAGGTGAAGACAGTGTATGTCTGGGTACTGCACTCCCATCTGAGGAAGGGTCAGCAGGGGAAAGGGGAAAGGGGAAAGGAAAGGGGAACATTGTTTAACCAGGAGTAGCACAGTAAGCCGAAGCTTGTTTCCAGATGCGACCTGGGAGCACAAGGAAGTTAAGTGACTTGCTAAGGATCACACAGTATGCACCTAGGCAGCTGTGGGATTCAAACCCAGGTCTCCAGATCTGCAGCTCAGAGCCTTAACCCACTGCACTGAGTGAGTTGGAGGCAGGCGAATTGGCCTGCTGCAGGACATTGAGAAAAGGAGAGGGTACCAGGCTTGCCTGGGCCATTTCAGAGCCACTAGGATCATTGATGCAGGCTGCTGTCTGATTTTCAGCAAAACCCTGACTATCAGAGGAAAGGGAGGAAATGCGTATAGGAACCTTCCTGACCAGTCCAGGATCGAGGAATCCAAAGGAGGTGTTCCTGAAACTGGGGGCCTGCAGCAGTACTGAGGAAACTGAAAATTGAGAGGAGGGGCAAACATATTCACGTCTCGTGTGCCCCACCACATGAAAATGGTGGCTAGTACTTGCTTGTTTAGTGTCCATTCACTCTAGCCTTGATTGAGAGAGCATCTGACTGAGAGAGCATCCGCCAGAGTACAGAGTTTGCCTGGGAGGTGATTTGCCGAGAGGCTGATTCCCAGGGAGAATGCTAGAGACCAGAGCTTTGGAACTTCCAAACAGAGTATTCCTGATCTGGTACCACCCTGCTTGTTTATGTAGAACATTGCAGTGATGTTGTCCGTATGCATTTGAACCGCCTGCCCTTCTATGCTGTGAGCAAACGCTTTGAGAGCTAGAAAGACTGTTCTGAGTTCCAAAAGATTTATGTGCAACTGTGACTCTTCGGGAGTCCAGTTGCTGCTTGCTGAGGCACTATCCAAATGAGCACCCCAGACCAAAAGGGAAGCATCTGTGGTGATCACATTTGTGGGAAGAGGAGCTTGAAAAGGAACCCCTGCCTACAAATTTGCAGGGTTTTTCCACCACAGCAAGTTTTAGAGGAACTGCTCCAACACAGGTATCAACTTTGAAAATGTGTTGCTTCTCTGAGATCAGCGAGCTCTGAGGTAAGCTTGCAGGAGTCCTGTTCTGTACCTGACCCTGGGAGTACTGCAGTCATAGAGGCCAAATGTCCCAGAAGTTTGAGGAAATGTTTGGCTGGTCTTGGCTGTCCCTGGGCAAAAGTATCTGCCACTGAAAGGGAACTCTGAATTATTTCTTTGGGAGGAAAGCATATACCTTCTGAGTGTCCAGCTGGGCCCATATGAAGGTGAGCAGCTGGGTGGGTTCTGGGTGAGATTTCTTTAGATTTCCAGAAACCCAGATACTCCAGAGTGCGTTCTGTGAGGAAAAAGATTCTTTGACCTGGCAAGGAGACTTTGCTACTATGAGCCAGTCATCCAGATAGGGACAGACAGTGACACCCAGTCTCCTGAGATGTGCTGCTACCACTGTGAGACACTTGGTTAAGACTCTTGGGGCTGAGGACAGACTGAAGGGCATTGCGGCAAACTGATAGTGACCTGAAGGAAGTTTGAACTTGAGAAAATTCCTGTGAGATCTCCTTATGGGTATGTGGAAGTAGGCGTCCTTAAAGTCAAGGGAGGCTAGCCAGTCTCCCTGTTGTAAGGATTGTATGACCAGTGACAGAGTGACCATTTTGAATTTGTTTTTTTTCAGATGTTTATTTAAATATCTGAGATCTAAGATAGGTTGCCACTCCCCATTTTTTTTTGTGTCAAAAAATACCTGGAGTAGAGACCCTTGCCCTTCTCGTGGGCAGGGATCTTCTCCACTGCTCATAAAGCCAGAAGGTTTTGTACCTCCATTTCCAACAGTGGTATTTGTGTTGGGAACAGAGGTCTTGACACCTGGGTATGCTTGAGGCCTGAAACTGCTTGAACTGTCATAGCAGACCCTTCTCACTATCTCCAGCACCCATTTGTCCGACATGATGTGGGACCAGTGCTGAAGATAGTTGGAGAGTCTGCCTCCAACTCGAAGTGGGGAGGCAACCTGGACACTCACATCAGAACTTCAAACAATAATCAGTCAATCAATAACTTTATTTTTCCAGGCATAAACACCATTGAGTAAGCTAATTTTCAAGGTGGTCCTGGACAAGAAACAAAGAACATTACATACAGTACAATAAGTACATAAGCATACAGTAATTTTACAGGATGAATACAGTAATTTTACAGGATGTACACAAAATGGTCAGCAACAGCTAACCTGTCAATATTCCAAGCTAGGCAATTAAAGTACATGAATGTGTGGAAAGTTAATAAGTCTCAACTATCCCTCTGTTAGTAGACAGGACAGCAAGAAGCAGTTGTGGAGGGATGAAGGAGAAAGAAAAGAAAGAGCCAGGGTAGGTACAACAGCATACTGGTTTCAGATTAGTAAGGAAAAAAAAATGTAAGGAGGGTCATCTTTGTCTGAAACAATTGCAGTTTTCACTCAGGAAGGTAGTAACTAGCTTTCTGAATGTGGCTAGGCCTGGAAGTGATGGCAGCTTTAGTGTGCTTTACATGGAGTTCCATAGGGATGAAAGAGAGAAGTTGATTGCTGCCGAGCCATAGTTTGTATTCACTCTAGGAATATCTGAAAGCAGAGCATAGAGAAGTGTCTTAGTCCATAAAACCCTTGGCGTGCACAAATAAGCTAGATATGTATGAAGGGAGCTTGTTTGAGAGTGCTCCGTGAAGCTGAAGAAGAGCATTTCTTTTTCTCCTAGCTGATAGAGACAGCCAACCCGATTCCTGGTATAGTAGACAATGATGAGAACATAAGGGTAGATTGTGAATAAATCTGAGGGCCCAGTGGTATAAGGTGTCAAGTTTACTGAGCAACGTTAGTGGACAATGAGAATACATGAAGTCAGCATAATCCAAAATAGGTAAGAAAATAGATTGTACTAGCCTCTTTCTAGCATCTAGAGTTAGGAGATGTTTAAGCCTATAAAATAGGCCCAACCGCTCTTAGTTTCTTCGAGATTTCATTCAGGGTGGCATTGGAGGTTCAGTTTGTTGTCCAACCAGAATCCTAGGTATTTAAAGGTTTCGACTAATTCTAGAGGTTCATCTAGAAGTGTTAGAATCCAACAAGTGGATGTCAATCAAGGCCAGCTTTTGGTGTGAGAACCATAACTTTTGTTTTTGGCATTGAGGAGGAGGAGTTTGTGTTCAATAAGATTATGTTGAAATGTAATAAAGTCATGCAGCAGCTTCTCCTGTCCACATCTAAGGAGGGTTTACGATGTATAGTACAGTATCATCCATGAATAAGTGTATATTAGCTGCTTGCTGGTGACTGTCCAGGTTATTGATATAAATTTGCGAATAGGATCAGGCCTAATATAGAGCCTTGGGAAGCGCCTCAGAAGGGTTTCTTGAGATGACAGGTCACCTGCAGCTTTGTCTCGTTGCAGTCTATTAGTGAGGTAGTTAGTGAACCATTTGATTGCAGAGGTGTCAAGTCTAAAGCTGCTCAGAGCCGTAAGTAGTATGTTGTGCTCCACAGTATCAGACTTTGCTCGGTCTAGAAGAGAGCAACCACATATTTCTTAGTATCTAGTGCAGTTTGCCAATCTGTGGTTACTTTCCAAGTTTAGCAATAAAGCCTGATTGTGCGAGTTTAATAAGTTATGTATATCCAAGTGTTCTCTTAATTGGGCATTAACAATTTTTTCGAGTAGTTCCGACAGTGCAGGCAGTATAGATATAGGTCGATAATTGTTCAGATCACATGGGTTTGCTGACTTGAATAGAGGTAGGATATGAGCAGTTTTCCACAGCTGGGGAAGTTCACCATGCATTAGTGACAAATTAAATAGATGTGTAATGGAGGTGGTCAAGTAATGATATCCAAGTTTAAGAAAGTATGGTTCTAAGTTGTCTGCACCTGCGCTTTTTTTATTATCCAATGACAGTAGTAAGTCCTCAACCTGTTTAAAAGTGACTGTATTGAAGGTAAATATAGGAGAATACGGTATGTTAGGATTAGTAATGTTACTGAGGTCGACAGCAGGGTCACCCTGAGGAGTAATTTTACTAATGGGTGAGGTATCAAAAGCAAGTCCTGCAGTGGCAAAGTGATTGTTTAGCTGTCCAAGAATTTGGCTCTGTCAGTAAAGGTATGCCCATTGGACAATATTTTGGCTGGCAGGGTTGATTCTATTGGGTTTCTTCAACTTCTCTAAGCATGTTCCAAAATTTGGCAGAGTTGTTTTTACTGGCTTCTAGTTCAGCTTGAAGTACCTGTTTTTCTGACCTAGCTAATTTACTGCAGGCATTTTTAGACATATGGAATGCTAACAGTCTACCTCCAATTGTGATTTCCTTACTCTCTTCCACCAGTAATCCCTGTCTCTAAGTGTCTTCTTCAAAATAGAAGATAACCACCCTGGGGATCTTTTCTTAGATCTAATCAGCTTTTAGTGGGGCATGTTTATCGATTAGCTTAGTTGGGAGGATATGAAAGATATTGAATGCCTCACTAATAGAGGAGGCTAGACAGAAGCCCTGCCATCTGATCCTGCTTAGGTCTTCCAGAAATTTGTTCTGTGAGAACTTTTCGTGCTTTTCTCAGCATAAATTTGTGGACTGGTTTAATTGCAGTGGGTGCCTAATACAGGAGTAGCACAGTGGTCACTTATATCATTGAAGAACACACCTGCATGTGAAATGTTGTGGGGTTTACTTACAAGCATAAGGTCCAGTAAGAAACTACGTTCTGGGAATTTTCTATTTGGTCTAGTGCTTGTAGAAGTCATTTGTGCCAATCCCACAGTGTTGCAAATGTCCTTCAGGCTTTAGAACTGTCGTTATTCCAGTTCATGTTAAGGTCCCCTAGAATGATACACTCTGTATTAGCAGAGGTAGCAATGTTTTTAAGATGAGGAAGAAGGACTATACCACTAGATGGAGGATGGTAGCAGGCTATAATTAGAAGTAATTTCTCCTTAGTAAGGGATAGTTTAAGGGTCAGGCATTCAAATTCTTTGGGCTTTGTAGTAACTTTGACTGAGAGGCTTTGTAGTAACTTAGATTGAGAGGCAGATGGCTGGGTAGAGGTGGCTCTTCTTTGGCCCCTTCTGTCCCTGCCTCTGAAAGACCCCCTGTACTGGCCTAAGTCAGATTGGGATAGGGACTGTAAGGCCTGGGAACAAAACTTCTGCCCCTACCGCCCCTGGGATGGGATCTCTGGGGGGCGGTGGGCTCAATCTTGGGTGAGTGGCTCTGACAGGAGGCCTTGTACTCATCGACTTTTTTCATGTAGTCAGTGGTTCTGTATTCCAACAACATATTTTGATCACAGAGAAAATCCATGGCCTTGTTCTGAGTGTCTGTGGTCAGACTGGTTGTTCTAAGCCAGATGAAGCATCTCACAGAGATGGCATGGGCCATTGCCCTAGAGGCTGCATCATTGTTGTTGTCTGCCATGTGGAATTGGTACATAGTAGCTTCCAGGGCAATTTTTGATGTATCTACCAGCTCCTGCACCATAGAATCTGATCCATTGCTGGCAATAGCCTGAACAGATTTCCAAAGGGCTTTCTGATGTTTGGCAGTGAACACCATGTAAGAAGAAAGTCTGAGAAGCAAGAAGCTGTAGCATACATTTTCTTTGCTATAAAGTCAATTCTCTTGGAATACTTGTCGGAGAAGAGGGGGACAAGGAAACTCCATCTTTCTTACAAGCTGCCTGCTGCACTATACTTTCGTGGCTAGAGTGTGCAGACAGGAACTCGGTACCATTTTTAGACAATTTATATTTTGTCTCAGGCCGCTAATCAACCCCTGATACTGAAGTGGGGTGTTGAAGCACCTTCATGGTATTTTTTCTAAACGCATTATACAGTAGATAGGGATGATTAGTGTCATTGAAGATGAAAGAACTCTCATCTCCCTATAATCTTCCTCTTCATCGACATAGAAACATAGAAACATAGACTTTGATGGCAGATAAAGACCCCTTGGCCCACCCAGTCTGCCCATTTTCCTACCTATTGGATAAGCTGCAGATTCTAGTTAACCAACAGCCTACTTCCTGCATTCCGCCCTTAATTGCCATATGTCTGTCCCATGTGTGTTTGAATTCCCCCACTGTTTTAGACCCCACAACCTCTCCAGGAAGGGGGTTCCATGCGTCCACCACTCTCTCCATGAAAAAGAATTTCCTCACATTACCCCTGAGCTGTCCCCCCTCTAACTTTAAATTGTGCTCCCTTGTTCTTACACATCTCTTTTTCTGAAAGATGCTACCCTCCTGGACCTTGTTGATTCCCTTGAGGTACTTAAAAGTTTCGATCATGTCCCCCTGTCCCTCCTTTCATCAAAGGTATACATATTAAGCTCACTCAGACTCTCTTCATATGGTTTCTGATGTAGACCCTGCACCATTTTAGTTGCCCTCCTCTGGACTGCTTCCATCCTGTCTATGTCCTTGCCTAGATGAGGTCTCCAAAACTGCACACAGTACTCCAGATGGGATCTCACCAACTGTCTGTACAGAGGGATAACCACTTCCCTTTTTCTACTTGTGATGCCCCTCCTATGCATCCCAGTATCCCCCTGGCTCTTCTTACTGACTTCTCACATTGCTTACCCACTTTTAGGTCATCTGATATGACTACATCCAGATCCCTTTCCATTATTGTTGTTGTTAGTACCTCCCCTGCTATTGTGTACTCTTCTCCTGGATTTTTATTTCCCAGGTGCATTACTTTGCACTTCTTTGCATTGACTCTAAGTTGCCATATGTCTGACCATTCCTCCAACCTTACCAAGTCCCTTCTCATCCTTTCTACCCCCCCTTGTGCATCAATTCTGTTACAGATCCTGGTTGGGCTTCTGCATAGGGAGGTTCAAATTGTCCAGCATATTTTGTAAATGTAAATATAGAGGAATAATCCTTGTGGTCACCCTGGGGATCCCTAAGATAAGGGTTCAAGGACTCCTGAGCTCAAGGCCCTCAAAATCCATGTCAGAGGCATCATAACATCGATCATCATCTGTGTCACCCTCACAGTCTACCGAAGAGAGAACTGTGGAAGAGTGCTTGTCAGCCCCAGTAAATAGGGGACCCATCTTCTGAAGGGTCTGAAACAGTTGCCATGCTTTTTCCATTTCTTGCACTGATGGAAGAACCTGAGCAGACTTGGTTTGTAAGTGTTTTATTTTTTTCTGTATGCTTTAAGCAGCCTGTTGTCTTGCTATTGGCTTTACCAGGAGCAATGGGAGCATTTTTGTCTTGACCGAGTTTCTTTTTAGCCACTTCATCAGAGGCTTGATCAAGCTTCCTTTTTTTGTCACTCTTATTATTTTTTAATTTGTGAGGAACTTCATCTTTGGAAGCTTTGTTTTGGGCTGGGATCTGGAGGGTTCCTTAGCACCTCTGCTTTTAGTGTTAGTACTTTTGGATGGCCCCTCATCAGAAGCCTTGATTTATCCTCAGCCATAAAAATCAAAGGTTTGCCTTCTATGTTTGCCAATTTAAGCAAATCAAACCAGTCCTGAACTTATGAACTGAATGCAGGTTTCTGTGAAAATGTGACCGCCAATCCTACCCCAGTTAATCAACTCTATTACAGTACCCTTTTTTTTTGGGGGGGGGGTTGTAGAACTGAGATCTATACCAGTGCTAGTTTTAATAGAAACCCAAGTAATACTGGTCAACTGCATGCAGGTGGCTGCTGGACCCTTATAGTCAGTCCTGACACAGATGATACCAAGGTCCAGTAATAACAAAAAAAGATTTCCTCATAATTGCCAAACTAGAGAGAACCCCCCCCCAGGGCACTGTTTAAACTGAAATCCACTGCAGGTGCCTCACAGTAAACCCCGCCATGTCTGAGATAAAAAACAAGGCAACTGTCGCTAATTCGATGGTTCCCACAAGAATTTGCCCAAAATTTAAAAAAATGAAGGGAACTGTTGAAAAAAATCACCTTCGATAAAATTAGGTTTTAAAATGAAAGTAGTGAGTGGTAAAAATAAAGTAAAAATAGTCTAAGCAGCATAAAAAATTTGTGTGGTGCTAATAAAAAGTAAAGCTTTTACTCAGCACACTAATAGAAATAATTTATGAGGAAAACTTTACCCAGATAAGCACTAGGAGGCTGTCAACAAGGAAAGTTGAGAGACACCTCAGAAGCAATGTTGCTCAGTGCAGCGGGGAAAAATTTCTGAAGCCTTCCACAGCTCTCACACAGCACACAGCCCTTCCTGTCTTTTGATTGGCTTGGCCCTAAGCTCATTTAAATATCCATTAAAGGCATATCTCTGGGGCAGTTGCACCTAGCCAGCTAAGTGCAAAAAGTTACTGATGCTGAAGGACACCTGGAGTAAGAAGGACTCCAGATGGTGAAAATTGATTCTTTTCTGCCATCTCATCCAAAAACTTTTGTGGGACCATTTGATCCTGAAAAAAATGTACCATTTTGTCCTTCAGCCCGTAAATAGCCTTGGTGTGTAGTGGTACCCCCAACACCCCTCAATCCCCATCACAATATTTTTATTTTCTTTTCCTGTAGTTTGGATTTTTTTTCTGTTTAGCCTTGGTGGTTACTGGTACTGCCCATCCACCCACTGAATATTTTTCTTCCTATTGATGGTGTTAGTGGCATCCCCCCTTGTGGCTTTTTGCCACTGTCATTCATTATCCCTGGTGGGTAGTGGTACCCCCATCCTCTGAATATTTTTTTCCATGTGTGGTGTAATGGCATCCCCCCACCCTCCCTGCAGTGTCTTGTTGGCTGCAAAGAAAAAAAAATCTCTCATTGTCTTTTTTTTCAACTTGTCAAAAAAAATGTCCTTTACTGATCACGCCCATCCCCCACCCAACCTCCCACTGTGGACTCTCCTCCCCACACCCACCTGATGTCCCCACTGACCCTCGCTCACCTCAGGAGGTCTCAGGTTCGAGACCCACTCCATCAATCGAAGAGACGCCTTGCTGCTGGAACTGGAGACTGCAATATGAACTAAGGTAAATGCACTTCAATGTATTTCAATGGGGGGGGGGCAACTTTTCTGCATCTCTCAGCTGTTTTTTGCTCTTTTGACCCCAAATGTTTAACATGGTGTTTTGGTGACCCCACTTCATGAACAATATGACTGTCATTAGGCAACTCCTGCTGGAACAATGTTTTTGCAGTCAGTGGATGAAATCACCTTTCCTGTGGGATTTACATAACAACAGTTATACTGTTCATGAGGTGGGGTCATAAGAAGGTTATGTTGAAAATTTGAGATCAGCATTTCAGAAAATGGCTGCATTACCAGCATCTGTTGCAATCTTGCTATGCGCTTATAACTTTGGAAATTTCAATATTTTCATCCTTATTTTCACCATAGCCTTGTTATTACACCACCTCAGGCATGTGACAGCTCTCATTTTCAAATCCAGGTCAAATGTGTTTTGCACTTGTGGTGCAGATATACATTGCAGTTGTGCAGAATTACATTTGGCCAGGGATTTGAGAATTTTCTGTACTGAGCACATGCAATGAGGTTATAAGAAACTATGTCTAGAATATGGGGTCAAAATGATTAAATATCACAGAGTTATAACTAAGTGTAGCAATTTCACTATGCCTGTTTTAACTTTGGAACTTTAAACATTTTGAGCCCAGATTTTCAACATTGGCTTATTATTACACCATCTCTTGTATGTCACAGCTGTCATTTTCAAATTCTGTTCAAAATGTGTTTTTGCACCTGTGCTGTGAAACACAGAAACATAGAAATTGTTAGCAGATAAGGACCGCTACGCCCATCCAATCTGCCATCAGACCCTATACGTCCTGTGGATTGGCACTGCACTTGCACAGAATTACATTTTGGTGGGGATTGAAAAAGTTTCTGCACCAGCAACATGAGGTGGGGAAATAACAAGGGTATGGTGACAATTTGCTGACTGCCATAATATAACTGGAAGAGCAGGGCTCGGAGGTCCCTGTGCTTCCACAGCTACATACATGTATGTATCTATGAAGTGATGGGTGCTCCCACCATAAAATAAGGATACCGTTATACTACCTCAATGGAAGGATGGGAGTGCAGTGTCCAAAGGACCCTGCACTGCAAACATAAAATAAGGAAAAAGTTATACTATCTCACCGGAGGGATGGAAGCCCAGGGTCTGAAAGACCCTGCACTCCCACTGTAAAATAAGGATACTATTATTCTATCTCAAAAAGTAATCAAGTAAATTGCATAAAACATCATTAATGCATCAGTTAGTGTTAAAGCAACAAAAGTAGCCAGCCCGATTGTATGGAGAGCTGAGGCATTTGTGCCTTACCTCCTGCCATGCTAGTGACCCATGTTCATGGTGTGAGCAGGCCACCAGGGGTTGACTAGGAAGGGAGAGGATCGAGCATCTGAAAGACTGCTCTCCACTTCCAGGGAGGGAGGATTGGTTTTGCTGCCGAATGACTGCCCCCGAATAGAGGCCCATGGGCAGTGTATGTCTGTAGGGCACCAAGGAAGGGAAGGTGCTATGGGAATTCCACTGATGTGCCCATGCAACCACATACACATGTCTGGTGTGTGAGCCCCAGCAACAGAGAATGGAGAAAAAAGAGGGAAAAAATCCTGGTTGAGGAATAATGACCAACCCTCTACAGGTTCTGCACCCAGTGACTGGGCAAGAACTCTGGGTACATCCTGGTGATACTGGGAAGATGGAGCTGGGTGGGGCAGTCAGAAGGGGTCTGTGAGGGACATAAGGAGATAAATATCTATATGGAGAAAAGGCAAAAAGTAGGGGAAATGTTGTTAGGGTTTCCAACTACCTTTCATTCATTTTACATCTGAACCCACATGTGGGGGGTCTGTCTTGGGGACAATGAACCCTAATGCTCACCCATTTCAGTGCAAAATTAGATGACATGGCTACAGCATTGGTGAATGGGGTGAGTGTTAGGGTTCATGGCCCCCAAGACAGATCCTTCCCCCAGCCTGTGGGTCTGTGCAGGGTGGGGAATTTGGTGTTAGGGTTGGAAACGCTAATGCCACATTTCCCTACTTTTGTTGCTTTAACCCTAGCTGATGCATTAACAAAGTTTTTTTGCAAAATATATATCACATTATACAGTATGGGATACACAACAGGGACCTGTGAAATAAACAATTTTTTCTCACGAGTGTTGTTTTTACCTTCAGTAACCTCACGAGTGGTGTAAGCCACGAGTGATGTGCCCAAGATCAAACTACACTGAAATAAACAATTTGTTCTCATGAGTGCTGTTTTTACCTTCAGTAACCTCATGAATGGTGTAAGCCATGAGTGATGTGCCCAGGATCAAACTGCACAAGTGAAAATAAATTGTTTATTCCACAGGTACCAGTTGTGTATTTCATTTATGCAATAGGCAGGGAGTTTGTGAGCTGTGATAATGAATGTTTTTTCTTTTATTATTTTGAAAAAGTATTACAGTTTTATGGTTTATTTTTTGAGAAAGTGCCATTGCGCCATTAGTGTTGCTGATCACTAGGGTGGTTGCTAGAGCATCAGGCATTAGGACGCCATGTCATCGCCAGATGTCTGTAGTGATTAATTCATTTTGTGTGGGCGCATTCACACAAAACAAAAACATGGTGACCCTGTTGCTTGCTTAGCAAGATAGTAGGATCCTGTCAGCTACAATTGCAGCCTGCTCGCCGTGGTTATGGTTCTGTTTTTTATTTTTATTTTTGTTTGTTTTTATTTTTATCTGTTTGATCCTATGGAGTTTGAGAAGAGCACATCCTGTCATTTATATGGTTGAGCCTGCCAGTGTGTGTGTGTGTGTGTGTAGATTAAGTGGTGCAGCTCATGTAGAGGGAGCAAGTGTGAAACCAGTTCAGCAAGAGAGGAAGCACACTGGAAAGCAGTTTGCATCGTGAGGGGCAGCCAGAGAGGAAAGAAGTATGTGGCTGCTATCTGGGAGGTCATTTAAAAAAAAAGAAGTTTTTTCATGTATAAAAATTGGGCAGTGCTTTTTATCAAAATAAACAGATGTTGTAAGTACAGGGTGCTGTAAAAAAGGGAGAATGCTTTAAAGGGGCACAGTCAGCTTCCCCCCCCCTTTGTTTTTTGTCATATCTGAGCAGTGTGCCTTTTGGCACATACTGCCACTTGTAATAAGATGTTGCCCCAGTAAATTATACAATACTGAGCAGTTTCTGGTGCCTAAAACCAAAAACCGAGCACTGAGGGCATCTCATTTTACATTTTTAATCCTGACCCAAAATCCTGCGCAAGTCTGAGAGAGGCACATACAAGATCCCGCTCATAAGCCTTTAATGAGGAGAATGGGCATATCTTTAAAAAGTCACTGTGCTGGTGTCAAGAGAGAGGTATACAGTCATTTTCATGGTCACTCCAGATATTCAACAGTGGCATTTTTTTTTTGTTTTGTTTTTCATTAAATCAGTGAATGGACTTGTAATAATGGATTGGAGTGTTTAAGGAAAATTAGTGTTTCTTAGACAGTACATGAAGGGATCAGTGAACTGTACTGCAATGAAGTGATGTTAAATGCAAAGTGAAAGTTGACAATATTCCTTGGGAGCTGTTGGATTCAAACCCAAGTCTCCAGTATCATAGCCCAGAGTCTTAGCCACTACACTACATTGTCTCGTTTGATATCACTGTGTCAATGCTGTCTTATCCTGTCAAGACAGATCCAAACTAAAACAGCCAATAATACTTTCTTGTATTTCCAAGACAAAATGAAACCTGTGCTCTAGTTTTTCAATAGATGAGGTGATACACCAAAGGAGGCTTGGTTAAAGTCCACCTAAAACATAACAGTGAATCCTCCTTATGCATAGCCAAAGGAAAAGTTGTGCATCAGGTAAGGTCAACAGTCTGGAGAAAAATGTGGAAACTTAAAAGTCCATTCAAAAGCTTTTATTCATCCTTGTGCAGTTTTTTAGCTTTTTACTGTTCCTTTCTCCAGTAATTTAAATATGTGCAAAATATATCAAGCTTCACAATGCAAAAGTCCATTAAATACTGAGACAAGTCCCATAAAAAAGTACACAAAACACACATAAAAGGTTCAACCTTACCCTACTCTAACAGCCAGCCACCACTTACCCCAACTCTTCACCAATAGGCTTCACCACAATAATACTTTCCTTTTTCTCAATATTGCAAAAAGTATTTTTTTAAACTTTTCTTATTTCTAAGCCATTGAATTGCAGGGCTGGCCTTGGGGGGAGCAGTCGGGCACCTGCTCCAGGCCCCATGCTTACCCAAGGTCCCAGCACTGAATCCCCACTCAATTTTTTGTCAACTGGGCTGATGGCAAAAAAAAAGACTCAGTTTCCCAGAATCCATCCCATCGGGCTGGCAGCTAGCCACAAGTACAGTACACATGTGCATATCAGGATAGTGGTGGCAGGGACATTATTATGGAAATTAAATTGAATTGAGAGGAGAGGAGCCAGAGGCAGTCAGCTCATTATAACCATGATTGAGGTGCTTGCCTTTGCTGTCATGCCTGTATGATGTCTGTTGGGACTCGGGCTGTGTCGTGCCTGCAGAACAATGATAAACTTAAAGTCAAGGTATGCATTAAATGGACGGTAGGGTGAACCTGAACTTTAGAAGGAGTAGCCATGAGAGAGTCAGTGAAAGCCAAGAGAGAGCCCAATAAGGCAAGCTTTCAAGGAGGCTTGCTTAGTTGCCTCTGCTGGCTGTGCCTGCTGCTAAACAGAAAGGAAAAAAAAAACAGCCAAGTAAGTGGTGATTATTAAGTCGGACTGAAGGTGTTCCAGTTCAGGTGGGTGGGTCAGTCAACAGGTCTGGTCAGCAAGACAACGAGAAGAGAGGAGAGGATTATTTGGTCTGGAATCAGATCGATACCACTTGGGGAATTGAGCTGATGCAGTCACTATTTAAACTGTAAATTATACAGACAGGGATCTCTTTGTAAGCCCTCACAACCCTAGAGGCTGCAGACCATTTAATATTGCTACTGTATGTATGGCTTTTCACTGGCACCTCTACTTCTACTCAGAATGGCTATAGCTTAATAACTACAACTTTGCAAATCAGGGGATCCAGGTCTTGTTGTCCACTCACTCTCTACAGACTCCAGTAAAGATCTGTGAACCTAGACCCTAACTGGGGGAAGTCAGAGGTGGAGCTTGGCCATGAGCAATAAACCATACAATATCAAAACAAAATGCCAGAAATTTATTTTTAGCTCAGCTGTGCTCCGACTGGAATGAGCTGGGGGACTGGAGGTACATCCAGTACCTATGAACTCAAAGGCAGAAGAGAAAGACAAAAGTGACAGAGGGAATATCATTCAAGTTCCCAAGGTGTTTGTCTGCATGAGCAGCTAATGGAAGGTGCTGCCCAGAAAAATTAATAGCCCCAATAAACATTTTTATAACAGATCTTGACAAAGAAGAAATATCTATTGGTGCTTTGTCAATATTTATTCTTCACTTCTTGGGCATGCCATCATGCCAGATAGACAAATATATTCATTTCAAATGATCATGATGGCATTACTGGCATCATCCCTTAGGCAGTACTATTTCACATTTCACTCAGGGCCATATTTTTCAAAGGTTTTAGATTGACGCAAGGTCAGGCCGAACAGGTTTGATTCAAGGGCACCTTGCACCAAGGGCTGTGCCAAGTGCTAATTTGAAAGGCAGCCTGCATCACCCAGCAGGCTGCCTGCACCAAAGTATGCTAGCACCAGCCCTGCATCATGAAAGTGGCTGCGGTATGGCACTGGGTGCTTGCAGCAGACCCAGACCACCACAGCCCTCAGATCTGGAATTTGAAAGACCCCCCCCAGGAACCAAGTGCGAAGTACCCTTAGACCAGCAAGGGGCTGGTTTAAGGGGACTTAGATGGCTCCTGGGGGGTCATCCTGTACATGCCACTGTGTGGCCCACCCTGATCCATCCCCGGTGGGTGATCCCTCGTGGTCCGTGGTCTCCCCCTCACCCAGTCAAGGTCCCTGACACCCACGTCTGTGCATCCTGCCAACCCCCTGTACCCATCTCAGCACTCCCACCCCCTTCCATACCCCGATCCAGCAACTGGCACAGCCCTCCACACACCACCATGACCAGCTGCCAAATGAGTCATCAGTGCATGTACTGTATACAGTATACAGTATGTGCATGGACTGCCCATTCGACAGCCAGCCAGGGTGGCATGTGGAGGGCTGTGCTGCTCACTGGATCACGGTACAGGAGGGAGGTGGGAGTGCTGTGATGGGTACCACGAGGGGGGAACTAGCCCACCAGGGTACTTGGAACTGTTGCAGCACCAGTGCCAGTGGCGTGGTGGTGTTGGGGGGCAGTGCCCCATTGCCAGTCCCTGTCCGTGGGTGCTGCGGACTTCCACAGCCATTGCGACATTCCAGGTGGGTGTGCGCCATATGTCAGGCACAGCACCCCTTTGCCGCAAGCCACTGGACTTAGGCATCAGGACCCTGTAAAATAGAAATTGGGGTAGGTCCCGGCGCACTGACACCGGTGCAAGCTGCCATTATTGCAGTAGCCAGCTGGACCTTTGAAAATCCGCCCTCAGCCTTGAGGCAATACTGTTTCACATTTCATACTAGTGAAATTCATGTAGCAGTTCATTTTCTTAGTGTTAAAATAAAAAAATCAGCAGTGGTTCTGATTAATGAGCAGTGCAAATTCAATGCGACTGGTGTCCTA
The DNA here is from genome assembly GCA_016271365.2 of Neoceratodus forsteri. NCBI lineage: Eukaryota > Metazoa > Chordata > Ceratodontiformes > Ceratodontidae > Neoceratodus > Neoceratodus forsteri. Next base: position 119,313,952 of record CM057456.1, read on the forward strand.
CCAGGGTGCAAATACTCACAAGAAGAAGGTGCTTAGAAAAGAGGTAACCAACCCTAACCATTCACAGTACCAGCCACTCAGCCACTGATGTGTTTCTTCTTGATCTGTTAACAAAATATGTTTGGGCTACTGATGGGAATGTGTGCAATATCAGTATCATTGGCACCATGATACATACCCTGTACCTCACCCAAGCCCCTGAAAGCATGATAAAACAAAAATTTAACATCCATGAAAGTCACCAAACTGCCGGTGACTAGTTATAAGGGCCTGTGTTTTATCTTTGCCTCGGGCCCCATAAAGTCTAAGGCTGGCTCTGTTGAATTGTCTGAAACTTTTAAATTCACATGAACAGGTCACTCCTGTGAAAAAGCTTTCAACTTAAGTGTGCTATACCTGGTTAAACAAGTAAATAAAAACATGAAATCAATACTATAATGCCTATTTTAACATAAGGAAAAATGACTACTTTTCTTCTATAGTCCTAATGTTTAACATACTAATTTGTAGCCCATGTTTCAAAACAATTTCACACTTCCCAGAAAGGGATAGTTTGTAGTTTCACCTGATTTTCCTAAATCCCTCAATTTTAAAAAATGTGTATTTAAATACACTCATGATTATTCATGAGCTAAAGTTACAGTGACATTTTGGAAAATGTGGGGCACATAAAGAACTGTTCTTGCAATGTGAACAGGAGAGACCAAAAAGAAATTGTTGTAAACAATGATTTTGAACAAACAAAGGGCAGGATTCACGAACCCCGTGAAAGTGCTGCAGTTAAGCAAAACATCAGCGGGTGGCCACTTGAAGAGTCACAGGGGTCCTGCAGCAGCGGGTATTCACATAGGTGAAGCCGGATTATGACCAGCTCCATGACTTATGGCTGCTTGTGGGTGGTGTTGTTAGGAGGATTGCCGCAGCTGTGGAGAGCTGCTGTGGCTGGTGGGAGCAGCCGTAACACCCTCCACAAATGCTGCAGCTGTGAATCGCATGCACCACCACTGTGGGTGATTTCAGTCCACCACTGGGGTTGTGGAGTGGGACTTGACTCCTGACCGGTTAGTGAATCCTGCCCAAAGCTTCCCAAATAGGGATAGCTTGTAGTTTTCACTGGATTTTTCTAATTCCCTCAATTTCAAAAAATGGTTACGCAAATAAGCTTATGATTATTCATTAGCTGAGGCAACTGTAGGTGTCCAAGCCACGCCCGTTTATACAACTATTTTAAAGTGCTTACTGAGCATGCTCAAAGCCCAAAATTTAAAAATGTTATAACTTTGGAACAGATTAATATTTTTTCACAAAACCAGTGAAAGCCTCCTCTGTGTGCCAAGCCCTTTCAGACCACCATTCTAAACCATCTGGGCACAAGGCGATGACAATAAAATCAGCAAACAACAGTGATTTTTTTGTGTGTTTTGTTTTGCTATCTGCATCTCAGAATCCGCACATCCAACCAGAATAAAACTTGATACATCATGAGATCTACCCCATGAGACTATGCATGCAAACTTTTGTGCAAATTCATTCCACAATTACAGAGATATTAAACTGCAGAATTTAACACTCACCACTGTCATCTGTAGAGCAGTCACTTAATTACACATGCGTTCCATTATAAATTATACACTTACCCTGACTAGAACTGATCCCTCCTGCCATCGGTATGGCAGTTGCAAAATTATGCATGAGTTCTGTTACAAATTATACAGTTACCTGGCTAGAACTAATCCCTCCTGCCATCTGTAGGGCTGTCACTGAAGTACACTTGAGTTCCATTTAAGCAATAACGCATGACATGGGTGTGTTTTGAGATTTACACATGCATAATAATAACCTGGAGTAGATTAATATTTTCACCACACCAGAGAAAGAAACATCTGTGGGTCAATCCTTTCTATACTGAAAATTTCAAACTGAAATTCCAAACCTTCTGTGCACAAGGTAATGGAAAAAATGTATATTTTTAATGCTTTTGCTATATGTATCTCATAATCTGCACATCCAACTAAAAAAAATTGCCACATCAAGAGATCTGCCCAACAGAACCGTGCATGCAAACTTTTGTGCAAATCTGTTAAACAGATATTAAAGTGCAAAATGTAATGTTCACTACTGACATTTATCGGCTAGAACTGATCCCTGCCATCTGTAGGGCAGTTGCTAAATTATGCATGAGTTCTGTTATAAATTATACACTTACCCATCTAGAACCGAACCTTCCTGCCATCTGCATTGCAGTCATTGAATTACATGAGTTCCTTTTAAGCAATAATACACAACAGGTGGTGTGTTGTGAGATTTATAAATACCTAATAATAAGTTAGAAAACAATTAAAACCAGTGAAAATTACGTCAGCGGGCCAAGCCCTTTCTACCTTGAAAAATTCAGACCAAAATCAAATCCATCTGGGTGCAAGGCAATGAGAAAAAAAAAAACAACAAAAAAAAGTGACTTTTTGTTTTTTTACATTTGTCTGCCATCCGCATCTCAAGAATCCACAAATCAGACCAGTACAAAATTGTGGGCATCAAGATACCTACCCATGAGACCACACATGCAAAATTGTGTGCAAATCCATTTAAAGGTTGAAAAATATTAAAGTGCAAAATTTAACACACACTACTGCCATCTGTAGGTTGTTGATTACATGAGTTCCATTTGAACAATATATCACTCCAGGGTGTGGGTGCTGCCAGGATTTACCTATGCCTGGTGTGGTTTGTTCACGAAGCCACCAGCTGAGTGAGCAGACCACACCAGAAGTGAATAAATCCAGGCATCACCCACACGCTGGAGTGGTATATTGTGATTATATAATGTCCCACTTCAGGTTTTGTGACAAAAGATGTTAATTAATTCTTTCCTTTTATATGATTTTTATTACATGTATTGTTGTGTCACAAGAAATAGTCCTGTTGCGAGGGTGTTGCTAGGGGGCAGGTTGTACAGGCCAGAGATTAGAGTAGGAACATGTAAGGAGCTTGGTGCAACCAAAAGAGATAGGTTTGATTCCCACAGATGAATTTACTGTGTCCTGACTTCAGCTTTTTTTTTTGTAGGTGTCAGGACAGGCTTTTGTGAGTTTTGCGGTCCTCTTTGAAGCATGGAATATTGCTACATTTTTGTCTAATCTGTACATGCATGGTATGCTGCCATGCAGCAAGCGAAGCACACTAGTGGTGTCTGTCCAGTTCCACTGGGATCGAAGTACTTTTATTTTTGCAATGTTGATTTCTTACTTTCATTTGGATGTCACTGCTCTACAGGGATTGGGAGGATGTGGCTCCACACAGAAGCAGGACTCAGGAATGACATCGACAGAGGCTGGTGGGAACAAGTGTCAGGAAACAAGTGAAAGTATTTGTAATTCTGATAGCTTTTTCATCGAGTTTTGGGTGGCTAGTGTCTATGGCAGCAGTCTAGTTTTGAATTTCCTGCATTGCCATCTGGGTTTGGCCAAGACTGAATTTGGTGATTTGTATGTTTGATGTGGGGGGTCAGGGTATGCTTTACTGGGAGGACAATATGGCAGGTTTGCTGTGTGTTTTAGGGTGGTCCCAGGGACTTTAAAATTATACAGCTGGCTGGCACTTTATCCCATTGGTGATACTACAATTTACTGTGTATAACATATGTCAAAGCAGCCAGTCAGAATCCAGGATTTTCAAGCCATTGTATAATATAAATTATACACTTATACTGGCTAGCACTGATCCCTCCTGCCATCTGTAGGGCAGTCACTAAATTACACATGAGTTCTATTATGAATTATAACATGTTAAAAACTTGTTAAAGTTGTAAAATAAAAAAGAAATCATAAAACTGCTTTCAAAAAACATTATAATTTATTACTGTAACTGCATTTGGACATAGAGTAGTCCCTTTTTTAATCAACTAACTCTTGTTCTGGTAATGGTTAGAACAGTATAACAGTTAATAGGCTGATTTATAAACAACAATCAGGAATTCATTCACATATCTGGAATGTGTAGTATGGTAGGGGCTGCACGCCCATTGGCTCACGCTGTGAACCAATGGGCGTGCAGCCTACTAGTGTCAGTCAGCAGACGGGGGGCGGCAGGTGGGTGGGGTGCTGCCACCTGCTGGCTGACCTGGGAGGCGGGGCAGTAGGGCTCCAGTGGGAGGGTGGGGGGACCACTAGACCACCAGGGATATTGGAATTCATTGTTTTTACAAATGCCCGTGATTGGGCAGATAGCTGGTCCACTGGACCACCAGGGATATTGGGAGGGATCTTTCTGTGACACAAATGCCCATGATCAGGTGGATAGCAGTCCACTGGACCACCAGGGATGTTGGAGCGATCTTTTATTTTAAACAAATGCCCATAATTGGGCTGCAGGGACGTTGGTCCCCGACAGCTGCTACCTGGCAGGAATTGCCGTCGTCGGGATCGGCACCTGCATGCTAATGAGATACAAATGGGGCCATAATGACATGCAAATGGCCCCATGTGCATCTTGCATAAATTATGGCCTCATTTGCATGTCCCCTTTTGAATATCGCAGGTGATGTGAATGGTGCAAAGGCACTTGCGCTAGCGCATCTCCATGCTCCACTCTGGCCACTTGCGCTGGCGCAGTGCCACTGTGCCTTGCACAGTGGGGGTGGCCAGGGTGTGATATTCAAAGCTGCTGAGCCATAGCGTAGCTCCGTTGAATATCACCCAGGCCACACCCCAGCGCAGCCAAGTTGAGCTGTGCCCAGGCTTGCGCCACAACCTGGCACAGTTTGAATATCCGAGCCTATGAATCTGTCTTCTATTTTCCTACTATGATGCACAGTCTCCTATTTACAACTGTGTAAGATCTCAGATTTTATTTTCAAATAAATGAGGCATTGTGCCTACAGTATATACAGTAGCTGACATGATTTCTTTACTGGCAGATGTCTCATGTTTCTGTAGTGAGTACAGAAATATCTAGCCAGTTTCTTCTAATTCCCTCAGTTTAAAAAGGGGTATGCAAATAAGTTCATTATTATTCATGAGCTAAGAGGTAAATCTTGCCTTTATGAATAATAATTCAAAGAGCCATTTTAGTCTTACTGAGTATGTTCAGAAACCAACATTTTAAAATGTAATAACTTTGGAATGGATTAATACTTTTCACTAAACCACCAAAGGAAATCCTTCTGAGGCAAGCCCTTTCTACTCTGAGACATTCAGGACAAAATTCCAAACCATCTGGGTGCTATCGATGGCAAAAACACCAAAAATAGTGGGTTTTTACATTTTCATTAGGCACAGCTGGGAATCTGCACATCTGACCAGAACAAAATTTAGCACTTCAAGAGATCCTTGCTTCAAGACAGCACATGCAAAATTTTGTGCAAATGCATTGAATGTTTAAAAAGTCATTAAAGTGCAACATGTGTTGTTTAATATAGAAAGCCATGCTCAGCTCTAACTATAGTGATGCTACCATGCCACTACAATTATGAAGGCACTGTAGTGCTTGTATATCAGGGTTGAGGAGGCACTTTAATGTTAAACCTCAATTTTGCTCCTTTATAACTTTGCCAAATTTTAATGGATTTACATGACATTTGGAAAGCACAGCCTTTGTGCCAGGATCTCTTTATATTTGAACATGTTATGTAGATCGGTTCAGTGGGGACAAAGTTACAGAGGTGCAAAAAATGTAAAAGTCTCAATTTTTAAGACTTTTATTTTTGCTTTCCAATAACTGAAAAAATATACAGATTTAAAATCTGAAACTTTCAGGTTTGATACAGTTTGGCCCCAAGGGATGTGCTTTTGTGCTTTTTACCTCTCACAGTTTAGTAGTTTTTAAATTATTTAGGAAAAAAGTTTCACTTGTGAGTATGCACAGTTTAAAAAAATCAAGGTTCTATGGATACCTGTTTTTTGGTGACAACAACCAGTTTCACTATACGACACAGCTATCATTTACTAAAAAACTAACAAACTATAGCAACACCTGCTGCTGTCATGACTGGTTTGTCAGTGACAGGGCTACTGACATTGTAGCCCCACCATCCTGACTGTGCTGTTCCTTAAACTATTATCTGCACTCCGGGGTCCCCAAACCCGGTGGCAGCATATTTATTTGTTTGTTTGTTTATCTATTTATTTATTTTTGTTTACTCTGTCACCGGAATGCCCACCACCACTGTCAGATGCCCCCCCAAAACCTGTTGTTTAAATAATGCTTACCAACATCAGAGGGCTCAATCTCCATGTCAGTATTCTCAAGCTCCCCCAGCAGTGTTTTTGTTATCATGTCTTGTTTTTTAACCTGGAAAAAAAGTCCCTCTTTGTCCCCACTATTCCTGTCCCCTATTCTGACCCTCCCACTGAGCACCCATCACCTAACCCCCCCTTATCCTATACTTACCACCGGAGGTTGTACGCTATCATCTTCTGTGGACTGAGACACATCTGCACTCTTCAAAAATGTACTGTGAACAGAGGAATGAAGGTAAGTGCAGTATAATGTATTTCAGTGGTGTTTAACAGCAGGTTGCACTATACGACACAGCTGTTGTTTACTAATAAATGACAGCTGTGTCATATAGTGCAACCCCTGCTGTGTTGTAACTCATAGGCCTGGGATGGGGCTACTGTAATTGTAGCCCTGCCATCCTGACTGTTCTGTGCCTTACTTAAACTGTTATTAGCTCACTGGGGGCCCCAACCCCTGGTGGCAGTGTATTTATTTGTTTGTATTTTTATTTATCTATTTTTTGTATATTCTGACACTGGGATGCCCACCCTCAGTGTCAGATGCCCCTTCCTCCGCAGCCTGTTCTGTTAATATACTTGCTGACATTGGTAGGGGGTGCAAATCTCCATGTTGTAATTGACAAGTCTCTCCCCAGCAGTTTGAGACACTTGAGAACCCACCCCCAGTGTCCAGATATAATTTATTATTTAATGTTTATACAATCCAACACGGGATGCCCACCCCAGTGTTGGATGCCCCCACAGCCTGTTGTTTTAATGTACTTGCTGACATGGGGGAGGCCCAGTCCTCATGTCAGCATTTATAAGTCCCCTCCAGCAGAGTGGGCACTGGAGAGCCGACCCCAGTGTCCCAGAATGGCTTAAGTACATTTTCTGAAGAAAAAGTCCCTTGATGTCTTTGTATTTTTAAAACCAAAAGAAAGAAAAATGTCCCTTGTCGTCACCACCATCTCCTCTCTATCTCAACCTCCCATTGAGCACCCAGCAGGCCACACCCCATTACCCTATACTTACCACTGGAGGTCATACGCTGTCGCCTTCTGTGGACCAGACATATCTGCAATCTCAAAAGTCAATCCGTGAACTGAGGAATAAAAGTAAGTGCTGTATCATGTATTTCAATGGTGTTTTGAACTTATGTTCATAACTCCCATTTTGAAATTGTTTTACAAAATTTTCAACATGGCATTTTTGGGACCCTGCCTCATCTTGTTAATCAGGCCCGGTTTGTGATTTCATGTTCTCTGTTTGAATTCACCTTTTGGGACTGAATAATGAAATTTCACTTCCAGTGATCTTGAGGTGTGGTCCCAATATGGCCATGTTGAAAATTTGGCTAACAAATTGCTAAAAATGGCCAAATTACATGCATTCATTGAAATCATTCAGTGCACATGCATAACTTTGTTAATTTTCAATATTTTGAAGCCAAATTTTCAGCACAGCCATTTTTTCACACTACCTCATGAACATTTCAGCTGTCATTTTCATATTCTGTCCTAAACATGTTTTCACACCTGTCTGGTGTTTTCCATGATATGAAAATTTTCACCTATGGGGTTTTGAGGTGTGATCATAAGAAGACTATGTTGAAAGTTTAGGGTCAAAATATTAAAAAACAAAGAACTTATTAAGTAACGTTATTTGCAGGGATGTCTGTTGCACCACTGGGGAACACACTGCTTTACCGTACCAGTGAGCTGAGTTCAGATGTGAACTTAATGAGCTGGTTTACTGGGACAAAGCAGATGGGGAAGGTGATGCAGCATGCAGCATGCATCACCAGCCCTGGCCTGGGTAGGGACAGAGCAGTGTTTCGGTACACAGATGCCACACCATGTGTTGAATCAGGAACCTCATCCACAAGGTACTGACATGTGTGCTGGGGCCTGCTGGACCCATGCACTGGGTCAGGAATGTCTCAATATTGAATTTATCAAATTTTGTGCAGTTCTGAAGGACTTGTGCAAATGAGGGTACATTCCACTATCAGAAAAGAAGAAAAATTCTCTGAAAAAAAAACTATGTTAAATAAAGTTGCCAATAACAGGCAGCCACAATTGTCAGATAGCCCCCCCCCCCAAGGAAAGAAGAAAGGGCAGGCAGAGGAGAAAGGAAAGGGGAAGGGGGGTGAGGTCAACAAGTGGCAGGAGGAGCAATGAGTATGAGGTCACCAGGTGACTCATCTGACACAGGTAGTAGAACGGCCCATTGACCATGGGGAGGGGCTTGTATGTTGCCTGGTGGTGGAGCCTGGAGGGGTATAAAAGTTTGGGTAACCTTCCAACAGCCCTCTTTTGCTGGAAATTTTTGGTGAGGAGTTTTCAGCACATTTGTTTGGCTACAAGGTAAGGCACAAGCTGCTGGTCTCCTTAGGTCCTTCATGCCACATTTAACCACGGTTGGGTTTTTATTAAGAAATTGTATTGAGAGTTTTCCTGTCTTATCAGGAACAAGAGAACAGTAAAGATTGTGGTTTTGTGTCCTGGGTAGTGTTAGCCTTTGGAAGAAAGATTTGAGCAGTCAGGTGCTTCAGGATTCCTTTTCGCCATGTAGAGTCGCGACTAGGTAGGTGGCGGTCGAGTTTGTGTTGCTGTTTTTGTTGTTGTGTTGGGGAAGTACCCCTTTTGTAGTAAGGAATGTGTGGAGAACTCAAGAGGGAGTAGGTATGGAGGCAGTCCTCATAGGTGCAGTTGTTCTCGGCAGGGGCTTTGGCACAGCATAGTTTTCAAGGTCGGGCATAATGGAATAAGAAGGTGAATGGTGGAGCATTGGAATTGGAGCAAGTAGTCAGTGCTCAGCGGGCAGGAGATAGGAAGGTGCAGTGTTTTGTTTCCCAAGGCTGTGGAGATTTTTACGGTTGTGGAAATCAGGCTGGAGGCCTTCAGGTACCCCGAGGTACACAGTGGGAAGCAAGTGGGAGGGTTTTTTGTTTGTTCTGTTGAAGTGGATGCTACTAGAAAGAAAGCAAAAAAAAAAAAAAAATAGAAATAGTAAAAGGGGAATGGATAGGCCTGTGTCGGGCTGTGTGTGATCGGAGGCCAAGTGGTTTTCAGGTCGGCCAGAGGACAAGGAGGGACACGCCAGCAAAGGAGGGAATGAGTTGGCATGGACATTCAGGGAGATGAGCGGAGCTCAGGAATAGGTGAGGAGAAGGTGCTACAGGCACGGGGGTTTGTTACAGAGGGATTAATAAGAAAGAAGGGATTTTAAAGGAAGAAACATGGTGAGGGACAAGGAGATGCAATGAGGAGGATAGTGGAAAGGTCACAACAGGCCCAAAAATGAAGGACAGGGGGTGGGTGACTGGACAACCAGAAGGGGGAACACTGAAGGCCCAGAAGGGACAGTGAGAGCATGCGGAGGGACAGATGTGACATACAGAGGCTTGCAACCATGTTTTGTAATGGAGTAGAACTACATTGGGATATGCATCTGAGGATGGGGGCATTTAGAGCAGGGAAGGCTTTTTAAAGCCCCTGAGACATTTACTAGTTGGCATTCTTGGTTTAAAAAAAAATGTATAAAGTAATAATGAAGGGAAACGGCTGGTTTGGCACCTCCATTTTTTCTGGTTTGTTCCACTACACAGATTGCTACTATTACAAGGCCTGGGGGCAGTTTCTCATGGGAGCCTACACAAGGGATATTCCTACACCATACACACCTACAGCATGCTTCAATGCAGTGAGTGATGGCAGCACTTGCAGCAAGGAGTGCTGCATTGGTGCCACTGAGTGTGAGTGGGAACTCACCAACACCGGTCAGCTGAATGAGCACTTTAGGGGAAAATGGAAGGAAGGATTGTATAAGGTATCAGTTTGCCCTAGTTTTCACACATCTGGCATGTGAAATAGAAAGGCTTGCAATCTTTTAGTGCTAATTTTATGTGTGCTGTAGGGGTATACTTAATATGGATTAGGCTTGATTTACATGATTAGTTTTGTTCAAGGGGCAAGAGGAGTGGGGTAGTGGGACCCACACAAGGAAGGCTGGCAGGAGGAAGGGATGATAGACACCCTGGTGGAGAGGCACTTGGTGGCTGCCTGGGGGGTACACCAGGAAAAGGTAAGCCTGGTGCCGGGCGCCGGCATTTTTGGCAGTTTGAGGGAAGGGGATGGCAGGTTTTTTGCTCACATTGTCTCTTCCTCCTATTATAGTATTACAGCAGCAGGAAGATGGCACCAAAGAAGGCTCCAGTTTCCAGCACAAAAATGATGGAGTAGACTTCTAAATTAGTGAGTAAAATGATGGAGCTGGTCATGGTGGCAAAGCGAAGGGAGGAAGAGGCATCCAGGAAAAAGAAGGAGAGAGAAGAATTGTCAGGATGGGGCAGAGGATGGAAGAGGCCAAGGGGAGCCAGGAATGGCCCTTTATCACCCCCGCCACCAGAACCCACACAGAGCCCACAGGGCCAGGCCCAAATGGGGGTAAGGGCAACGTGGATGTTATTATTGAAGGTGACCTGAAGGAATACTTGGAAGGGCTGATAGGCGATATGGGGTAAAAAGAGATAGAAAAAATGGAACGGGCACTGCAAACAATTAAGGGTGGCAGCAAGGAGGGAGGGGGGCCATGGAGAACCCGCCAGCAAAGAAAAAATTGTATGACAGACCCCCGGGTTTTACATTGGGAGACCACGTGCCATCTTCGCAAAAAGAGAAAATCTGGAAAGGGGAATACATGAATATTTTTGGGTTGGTGGAAGAGGACACAGCCAGAAAGTATGAGCAGAAGAAGTAGGTAGGAAAATCTGAGATGGCAGTGGTGCTAGCAATGGTGAGGCACGAGAAGGAGGAAGCTAAATACAAAGGAAAAACATAGATAAGTGACAGGCAGGTTTCCCTCATTTACAGCACACTGATGCTGGAGAAGCAGCCAGAGTTAGCAATCCCCCTTTTGACCTACACGGCAACCATCAGAGATGCATATAAGGCCAAACTGGGATACGGGCGGTTGAAATATGATGAGACGTTTAGAAAGCAGATGGCAGCAAAGGGTGACCTGAGGTGGGATTGCACACACTTGGAGCGGTGGGGGCCCCAGAGGGGATCATGGAAGAAGGGCACCCCCAGCAGTGAAGATACGCTGGGTTTCAACAAGGCCTTGTGCATGTGGTCAAACTGTAAATTTGGCATGTTTGCTCATGCCTGCAGGCCCACACCAAGTGGCAAACTGCCAGCAAGCGGGGATAGGAACGTCATCAAGGGGGGCAGTGCCAGGAGCAATTTTATTTTTATCCACTCCAGCGCCAGATCTCAGCCAGGTCATTGGCCCCCATCACCCCCCACTCTCAAATCCAGCCATCCTCCTGTCATTGGCTTTCCCAGGGTGGAGCCTGTGCCACCGCCAAGGTGTCATGGACATGGATCTGGAAAGGAGTCACCCTGAGAGTGAATGAGGGATGGTGAGGCGGCTTCATGGAGGCAGTGGGCGGGATATTTTCTCTCTATTTTTTAGACTCCCTCTGGAGTCGGATGCATCTGTGCTTTGACAAGGCGACTAGGTGCACACTCCATGTGGCTCCCTTAGGCATCTGCACCTGACTACCCCTTGTATGCACATGTACACCCTGCTTCCCAGCCTCCCCTAGGGGGCACTCAGGTGCCGGTGCCATGATCCCCCCCCCATGGAAGGAGAGCAGTCCTCCAGATGCTCTATCCTTTCCTGCCCTAGCTGACCCCTGGAGGTTCATGTCCATTCCCGAACATGGGTCACTGGCATGGCACGAGGTGTGGCGTCCAGTGCCTCAACCCTCAGCGTCACCGGGCTGGCTCAGTTCTTTTGGGGAGAGGGGAGGAGGATCAGGCAGGGGTGGGGGGGCACAGCAGAGGGAAGTACAATTCCAATTACGGGTGGAACTAACAGGCAGGGCCGAGGCGGGTGCTTGGGTATTTCCTTAGCATGCTCCCCCATATTATGGAGCGTAATGGAAGCTTGGATGCAGGAGTACCCAGACTCAGTAAGAGCAGAATTCCTGCAGGCTGGTTTCAAAATGGGTTTCTGGTTGGGTTTTGAGAGGGGAGCACAGGAAGATGAGGGTGAAGTATTTGGGGTCAGTAAAAGGGAAGGAGGTCATCACCCAGGTAGCAATTTGGAAGGAAGCATTAGCAGGATGGGTGGAGTGACCCTTTACTGAACCTCCATGTCCCAGTTCAGGGTGTCACCACTGGGAGTGATACCGAAGAAGAAGGAGGGTGAGTTTTGACTCATACACCACCTTTCTTATCCAGAAGGGGCATCAGTAAAGGAAGAGATTCCGGATGACTTACGAGCAGTCTCGTATGTATCCCTGGATCTGGCGGTGGTTTTTGATAAGAGCAGTACAGAGGGTGTGGCTAGCAAAGAAGGACATTGAATCTGCCTTTAGACTACTACCAGTGAGACTGGAGGATTGGGACTTGTTAGGTTTTCAATTTGAGGGAGGGTTATATTTTGACAAAGCCATGCCTATGGGTTGCTCAGTGGCTTGTTCCACTTTTGAGATTTTTAGTTCATGGGCGCAATGGATATTCAGTTGATGAAATGGGCACAGGAGGGTGGTCCACTATTTGGATGATTTCCTACTTATAGGGAGGAGCCAGGCACAGGCGGAGGGGTTGTTTGTAGACATTTAGGAGATGTGTGGACACATAGGGATTCCACTGGCAGAGGGGAAGATAGAGGGTCCGAGATGACAGTTGGAGTTCTTGGGGATTGACTTAGACATGTTGCATGAGTGCTTCAGCTTAGCTGGGGACAAAGTGGTCCATCTGAGAGGTTTGTTAGCTCAGGTAAAAGGGAGGAGGAGGGTGCCGCTGGTATTAGTGCAACAATTACTAGGGCATCTCAATTTCTCTTGTAAGACCATCAGCCCTGGCAGATCCTTTATCAGGAGATTAGCAATGGCTACTGGGAAGCCAAGGATGCCTCATCACTGGGTAGACATTACAAAAAGGGTAAGGGAGGACATAGGGGTGTAGGAGGAGTTCCTGGAAGGTTATAATGGGGTTACATTCTGGCAGGAAGACTGGGCGTACAACACAGAGTTGAAACTATGCAGTATATGGACATGTCTGGGGCCTTGGGAATGGGGGCCTACTTCAAAGGGGACTGGATCTCCAAAGCATAGCAGATCGCTTGGAGGGAAGAGGGTTTACTGAAGGATATTACCTTCCTGGAAATCTTTCCCATCCTGGTAGCTTTGGTAGTTTGGGGGGACAGGATGAGGTGAAAATAAGTAATCTTTTGGTGTGATAATAAGCGGGTGGTGGAAGTAATAAACAGACAAGGGGAGGTTACGGACTCGGTAGGAGGAGTTATGCGTTGTTTGGTCCTACTAGGTCTGCAGTTGAATTTGTCATTTAAAGCGCAACATATTGAAGGAATTCAGAATGATGTGACTGACAGTCTTTCCAGTTTGCAGCCGGACAGGTTCTGGGTGTTGGCACCAAATGCAGCGGTGCACGGACAGGGTCCCGGACCATCTATGGGAGATTGGAGGGAGAAAGCCAGATGGTTGTACTGGAGATCCTGTACACCCAGCATGCTGAGGGCATACGAGGAAGCATGGGTGACTTTTCAGGATTTCCAGGCTAGAGCAGGTTGGGACATGGAGGAACAGGTGTCGGAAGACCAGGCACAGCAATATGTCATGGAAAAGTGGGAGGAAGGTTTGGGCCATAAAAATAATGGGGGTACAGCTGACAGGCATAAGCTGGGCATGTAAAGACAGAGACTGGCCAGATGCCATGGCTGGAGGAAGGTGAAGTGGATGGTCACGGGTTGGTAGAGAGGACATGGGGCGAGGAAGAATAGGAGACACATCAGGGGGCAGATTCTTATGAGAGTGATGAGTGCCTTACATAACATCTGTACCACAATAAAGGAAGCGTGCCTATTTAGAGCACTTTTCACAGCCATGGTGAAGGGAGCTTTCAGAGTAGGGGAAGTAGTAGCCTCGAGGAAGTCAAGGATAGGACAAGGGCTACAGGCAGTGGACATTGAAGTGGGACAGGACAGGGTGGTCATTCAGTTGTCATGGTCAAAGATGGACCAGGGAGCAGGGGCGAAACTGTGATATTAGTCAGGCAGGGACCAGGGGAGGTATGTGTGGTTGAGGAAGTACATGAATATGGGAAGATGCCGGGGCAGGGGAGGGGACATGGTTCCACCATGGGGATGGGAGCCCAGTGACAGGTTTTCAGGATGGGGGTGTCCTTAAGAAGGCTCTTGTCTTCAGCAGGGAAGACCCTGATGAATTTGCCCCCCAGCAGCCCGGGGGGGTCAGAAATAGAGGTGAAGCAGATGGGAAGATGCTCATCCAACTGCTATAGGAAATATGTGAAATAATGACATGACGGTTTTCTCACCCTAGTGATTTTCTTTTCATGCCGGAGAAAGCGACAAGTCTGGTTGTGGGACACTCATTTATGTACTGGGCCGAGAGGTTTGTTGCATCAAGGGTGGTAGGACACAACTGAGGATGGTTATGCATCACATGAGGTTGCAATGGAAAGGAATAGGGGATGAGATGGGGCGTTGATACTGCTCTTGGAGGAACCAGATCAGTGGAGCAGGCTGGATCTGCTCATCATACACATAGGGGGAATGACCTGGGCAACACACCATGGGGGCACTAGCGCAAGACATAACTGTGGACCTAGAGAGGGTGAAATGCTGGTGGCCAGGGGTAGTCATGGGCTTGTCTGAGAACGCTTCCTGCAGGGTATGGAGGGGGGCAAAAGAAGGAAGGGCAATTGAGAAAGGGAGGAAAAGGCTCAACAGGAAGGTGGCTAGGGTATTAATTGAGATGGGTGTGCATATACAGCACAGGGACATATATTTTCAGAGGGCAGAAGTGTACCGGTCAGACGGGGTACACTTGACTAAATTTGGCATGTGTCTCTTTTTGAGACACATAATAGACCTGGTGGGTGGGGGCATCGATAAGAAGGGACCTAGATAGTAGCCCACAAGTGGGGAGCCACATCTTCCATCATCAGCAGGAGATGGGGCAGTGGAAAGGGAGGGGGAGCAAGAGGGGGAAGGGGACAGGCAGATGAGGGGGCAGGCCAACATGTGCTGTGGGCAAAGTGGCACCCAGGTGGAAAAAAGGGACGGGGGAAGGAGTAGAGATTAGGGGTCGGATCATAGTGTCCAGACCTAAGGGGTGGAGGTCCTGGCAAGATGGTACCTGGACCGGTGATGGTGTGGGGGGTCAGATTGGAGTATCCAGATCCCAAAGGTGAAGCATGCAAGAGGGGCCAGGAAGGAAGAAGGTTCCGGAAGAATAATGGACACCTGTATTATATTGTTTAAAATGTAATAACTTCTTTGAGAAAAATTGGAATGCACATTTTAAATAGTGCCTAAATAAATTGTTGCCAACAAGCATCCAAGCTAGCAGTAGTGGAGTGATTTTTATTTTTGGGGTGGTTAGATCACAAATAAGGTTGCCAATAACAGGCAGCCACAATCGTCAGAATCCCCCCCAAGGAAAGACGGGCAGGTGAAGGAGAAAGGAGGGGAAGGCGGAAGGTCACCAGGTGGCGGGAGGGGATGAGGATGAAGATGAGGTCAACAGGTGGCTCATCTGACACAGGTAGTAGGAGAGAGGTCCATTGGCCATGAGGAGGAGCTTGTATGTTGCCTGGTGGTGGGGCCTGGAGGGGTATACAAGTTTGTGTAACCCTTTAGCAGCTCTCTTTTGCTAGAAATATTCCCCACCCACCTGCCCAAGGGGAACAGGCTAGGGGGAGCCATAAGAGAGGTAGGCCCAGGGGTCAGAGGATGGGAACACCAAGGGTAGGTTCATGGTGGTGCCATTGGAGGCCCTAGGGGGCCATGGAAGCTGCAGAAGGGAAACAGTCTTTATGTTGGGCTGACAGAGCCTGGTTTGGTGGGCAGTAAGTAGCCCAGTTTTTTCTGAGAGAGCAGAAATAGGGAGGGGAAAAAAGAGGTGGAGGGAGAGTGAGGGGGAAGGGCAAGTAGATAGGGGCAGGGGGCAGGCCAACACATGCGGGGCAAAGTGGCACCAAGGCATGGGATAAAAGGGGATGGGGGAAGGAGAGAGATTAGGGTCCAATCATAATGTCCCTTACCTAGGGGGTGGAGGTTCTGGCAAGACGCACCTGGTACCAGTGATGCAGCATGGGGGTCGGATCGGGAGTGTCCAGACCTAAAGGTGAAGCAATCAAGAGGAAGAGGGCCAGGAAGGAAGAAAGTTCCAGAAGAATAATGGACACCTGTATTATGTTATTTAAAATGTAATAACTTCTTAAGAAAATTGGAATGTAAATATTAATTAGTGCCTAAATAAACTGTTGCCAATGAGCGTCCAAGCTAGCAGTAGTGGAGTGAGTTTAATTTCCGGTGGAGTTGGATCAGATGACAATGCAGACATTAGGGTTGTAGAATGCAAAGCGTACAAAGAATGGAAGTTTTTTGATTATTTGTTTATTGAAGTCTAGGGTTACAACCTTTGAGCTTCAAGTACATTTACAAAGGTTCCATGTCAGGCATAAGGAAAGAATAAAATTCACAGTACATTACTAGAACACAGAAGGAATTATGGGGAAACAAAATCTCAGTGAGTAGAACAATTGTTACAGTTACAATACAAGTTCTGGGAGAGTGCAGAGAGTTTGTTTAGGTGAGGAAGGTTATCACTCAGCACAGTAGACCTTACTGAGAGGAAGAGGGAATAGATAGAGGAAGAGGGGGTGTAGAAATATGGCAGTAACCTCAGGCCGGGGTTACTTTGTCACGGTGGGTTATTGGTGGGTGGGGAGGTAGCGGAGAGATGTTAAGTGGGGTGTGGTGAGAACTAGGAGAGGCGGTAAAGAGGTGGGAGGGGGGAAGTAGGGAAGATGGGACAAGGACAAGTGAAGATGCGGGTGGGACAGCAGAGTAAGTGCAGGTGTTGGGGTAGGCAATTACAGGGGAGGAGGTCAGGGGAAGCAGTGGCATTTCTGTTGGGTAGTGAGGTGGGATTTGAGTGCTGATTTGAAAAGACCAGCTTGATAATCGATAAGCTCAGGTGGTAGCATGCCAATCCTGAGCGGGGCTCTGTATTTAAAGGATCTCTGTCCTTGTGAAGTACGGCGGAAGGGGACCTTGAGGGGGTGGTTGTTTGATGCCCTGGTAGTCCTGGTAGATTCAAACTGATGCAGTAGGAACTGCATCCAGGAGGTAGCATACCGAGTACTGCTTTCTTGGCTAGGAGACACACTTGGTAGGGGGTTCTCTCGACCAGGTTAAGCCATCCCATTTGCAAGTAGAGATTACAGGTATGGGTTAGGCGTGGAGCCCCTAGAGCTAGCCTGCAAGTTTTGTTCAGTGTAGTAGGAAGCCGTTTTAGGGTACAGTCAGGTGCCGCACTGTAAATGGCAAGACCATAGTCGATGGTCGAGAGGATGGAGCTGGTGATGTCAAGCTGAAGAGCATTGTCAGTGAGGCAGCTATGGTGTTTGTATAGTAGACCGAGCTTCCAGTTAGCTGATGTGGCGACATTGTCCACATGGGCAGAGAATGAGAGGGAGCTATCAAGAGTGAGTCCCAGATATTTGAAATGCTGGACAGTTTCTAAGGCCACATTTTGTTTACTAAGAATGTTGATGGCATGTGACTTATGATGGTTTTGGGCTGGGGCAAATAGCATGGTTTTGGTTTTTTTGTGGTTGACTAGCAGGAGAGCTTGCCCAAACCAATCCTCAACATTGTTAAAGTCCTGTTGTAGACGCTGTTCCAGGGTGACAGGGTCGGAGTGACTGGAGTAGATTACCGATCATCTGCGAAAGGAGGATCTTGTGCTGACAGTCCAGGGGAGCTCATTAGGAAAAGGCTAAATAGAAGGGGCCAGTATGGATCCCTCGGGGACACCGACGGATACAAGCTGAGGGTCTGAGAGGGTGTTAGCAATTTTACACGTCTGCACACATCCTGTGAAGTAACTCCTGAACCTGAACAGTGAGTCATGGACAGCCCCATAGCCTGAGTTGGGCCAAGAGGAGGCTGTGGTTGACACTGTCAAAGGCCTTGGTGAGGTCGATGAAGGTTGCCCCACCAAGTGCCCATGATCGAAGGCATTGTGTATGTACCCTGTGAACTCCAGTAGAGCTGTGATGGTACTGTGGGGTTTTGGAAGCCATGTTGCTGCTGTCATTGTAGCTGATATTTGTCAAGGTACTCTACTAGCTGATTGCTGACTATCCGTTCGAGGGCTTTAGAGATAGGCAGGAGGATTGAAATTAGACGGTAGTTGGTATGACTTGTCTTACTACCTGCTTTGAAGATAGGGGTTACGACTGTGGCTTTCCAAGGCTTTGGGAATGTGCCTGTGGAGAGGGACAGGTTGATGATTCTGGTTAGAGGTGTTAGCAATTCATCTAGTGCCAGGGAGATTAGTTTAATATCAAGGCCATCGGTACTATGCCTGGACTTCCCCAGTACTTTGAAGATGTAGTTTTTAGCCTCAGCTTTGGAAAGCAGTCTGAGGTAGAATGGGGGGGCATGGTTTGAAGGATATGAATGTGGTGGTTTTTGTTGTGACACACTGGTGGGGCTATGGAAGTTGGGGGGGAGCACCGCGCTGAGGTCTGTGAAAGCTTTGACAAAGATGTCGGCGATGGTTTTAGGGTCTTGTGTGGTGGAGCCTTCAAGATTCAGCATTGTGGGTTCGGAGGCATCATGATTCCCGGTGATTTCATGGATGTTATTCCAGAACCTACTTCCATCACCCCAGGAAGAGTTAAGCTTAGACTTATAACTGTTGGCTTTGGCCTGGCGGATTGTGAGGGTACAGTTATTACATGCCGTCTTATAACACTGCATGTCATGGGGGGTACGAGTGGATTGATATTTATACCAAAGCTGATCTTGGGTGCGCATAACGTCAAGGAGGTGAGGAGTAACCCAGGATTTATGAGACCTCTTCATTTTTCTTTTTGTGATGGGGGCAAAGATATCACAGGCACCATTGAAAATTTTGATGAAATTATCCAGTGCCGTGTCAACGTCCTTGGTAGTTAGGACAGGGGCCCAGTTAAGTTGCTGGAGGTATTGCTTGAAGGATCTAGCTGGCCCTGTTTAAGCTAACATGGGATATTATGACCTTCGCTGGTGGTTTCGGGACCTTATTCGCCCAGTGGAAGATGATGGGCGAGTAATCACTGAGGGAGTCTGGGAGGACTTTAGATCAGAGATCTGCTCTGGGTGATTTATTAGTACCCAGTCTAAAAGGGTACTGGTTCCTGTTCTATAATTTATTCGGGTGAATTAGTCGACTAGTTGGCGATAGTTGATAGAGGAGGTTGCATCCTTGAAGGTGACAGAGTCAGATGCTAACCAATTGATGTTGAAGTCCCCAGGGCAATAACTTCACTATGAGACCATAGGTAGGCAAGGTGTTCTTGGAGAGCTGAAAACCCGTGGTTTCTCTCGGGTGGATATAAACTGAGAGAATTGTAAGGCCCTTTCCCAGGGTGCCTAAGGTAAGCCTCACTGAGACATCTGCATGTTTTACCTGCAGTGATTTGGGAAGAGCTATGCCCCAGATGTGATTTTATATAGATTATATAGCCGCCACCCCTTTTGCCTAGCCTATCGAGATGAAAAGGGGTGTACCCGTGAAGCATGGCTTGATTGTCCAGGGTGCTGGGTGTAAGCCATGATTCAGTTACGGACAGGACATCAGGGTTGTGCAGAGCAACCCAGGCTTGGAGTAGGTCAAGTTTTGGCAGGAGGCTGCAGATGTTGATGGAGGCAATAGAAATCCGATGATTGTTTGCAGATGGCCTGGCA
The DNA here is from genome assembly GCA_016271365.2 of Neoceratodus forsteri. Classification (NCBI taxonomy): domain Eukaryota; kingdom Metazoa; phylum Chordata; order Ceratodontiformes; family Ceratodontidae; genus Neoceratodus; species Neoceratodus forsteri. The sequence goes on from CM057456.1 coordinate 119,333,970, forward strand.
TCACTGTGTCCTGGGCCTGGGTTGGGATGGATATTGCTGGAGAGCATCAGTAGTAACCAGGCTAATCTGATGATGAGGAGTCTGAGTTGCTTGATGGAACAAGGTGAGTGACGCACAGGTGGGGTCTCAGAGCTGGGCAGCCTGCTGTAGGGATGGTAGTTATGGTGGGGGGTGGGGTGGGATAGAGGATTCTTGGAAACAGCAGGGGTGGAGATCCAGTGGGCAGGAGGACAGCAGTTGGCGGGAGACCTGGCGCTGATGTGGAGTTTGGTGGCCCATCTCTATAGGTCGGTTTAGGGTCGGGGCAGCCACTGCACTGTTATTGTCAAGGGGCAGAGTATTGTTTAAATGTAGGGAGAGCACAGATAAAGCAAGCCAGGTAGCTTGTGATGACATGGTTAACAGCCTTATGTAAGGCCGATTAGTGATAATAGGGGGCAGTATGAATTGAAATCCAGTGATAGGTACTGGGATGCTCTGTGAACACCAGAAAAAATGTACTAGATAGAGCAGGGGGGGAAGAGCTATAACAGGTTGCAGCAGAAATAGTTGCTAGAGAATGAGCTCAGGGAGCTTCAAGCCAATGAGATGGGTGATACACAAGAGGGAGCGGGGTGATTGTGTATTTAAGGAGGCCTGGGAGGGGGCAGGGGTTGGGAAGAAAAAACAGTTTAGCGAGCAATGTCTCTGCAACAGCAAGTCTATCCACAGTCAAATTAGTGCAGCAGAAACAGCAGATCAATCGGCTGGGTGGTGGGTGCTGGCGGGCCAATCACAGTCCAGGAGCTAGTTTGCTGCACCAATCGGTGCCGCCAAGGTATGCTGGTTCAATGAACAGGATAAAGGAGAAGGTCGGCCACGAGGTGCTGGGTTTAAGCTGGTTTAGGCGGGCGGCGTCGAGGAGGCAGCAGCCGAGTGATCCTACCACGGCAGGTTGTGCACCGCTTAGGCATGGAGTCGCCCTTCTGAGGAGATCCGGGTGCTACTGTCCAGGAGGGTGGCCATGAGGTGCTAGGTTTAGGCTGGGTTTAGTGGGCAGCTGCCGTAGCGACCACCTCTTCGGGTGGTTGTGCACCGCTCAGCATGGAGTGAGTCCTTCCTGAGGGGATCCGTGCTACTGTCCAGGAGGGCAGCTATGAAGTGCTGGGTTTAGGGAAGTTAAAAATATTAGGGTTTTAGTCTCCTGGTATTGGTGAATCAGTGGTGAGTCTTACTTGGGGTAATCAACCCTAATTCCCACCCTCCCTGATCAGATGAGGTCAAATGTGTTGTCTTCATGCAGGGCCCTCAGGGCCATTCATGAAGAAAGCTCCAACAGATTATGTTGGCCATACTGTATCACTATGAGGCACTAGGATAGAGCTGTATCTTGTGATTTGGACAGGAGGCTATGTGCTGGGGGAGGGGGCGGGCATTAGAGTTGACAACCCCAGGTAAGACCCCAGCACTGATTCTCCAATACTTTAATGACCTAAATCAGTAATGTTTTTCATTTCCCTCCTTTGTGCTCCACAACCATATGTCTTCATTAATGTGTTTTTTTGCAAAGAATAATAGTGCCACGGCAGTGCCACTGTAGTTAGGGTTGCATGGCCACGAATATATTAAACCCAACATTTTGCACTTTAATAACTTTGCAACCATTTATCCAATTTGAGTGAAATTTTGCATGCACCGTTCGACACCACAGACCTCTAGATCTGGCAAGTTTTTTTCTGTCAGATGTCCGTTGCAGAGCTGCAGAGTGCCAAACAGTGTGAAAAATCCTCATGTTTTGGCAAATTCTTGCTAGGGGCTACAGCCCAAATGGTTTGTGGTTCTGATCTGAAATTTTCCATATATATGGGCCTGAGTCACTGATGTCCTTTTGAAGGTTTGGTGAAAAAATATAATCCTTTTGGAAGTTATTAAAGTTTAAAGTTTACTGCTATAGCCTATTGGAAAAAATATATATCCGCTCAAAAGCACTTTTTTCTTTCACAAAAGCACTTTTTACTGCCTCAAATGGGTTTTTGTACTTTCGTGCTGCCACCATCTTGTTTTCAGTTAGCTATGGCTGAAAAAATCTGTAATTCCAAAAATATTGCCCCTTGGTAAACACCAACAGTTGTCTTTACCAAATCAGGGCTGAGAAACACAATCCTGACATTAGTTTTTCAAAATAATGCCGGGAAATATGTTTTCTCAATTTTTCTTTTTGAAATTGCAAAAGTTTCACAAACGTACTTTCACGAATTTGCAAAAATGTTTGTGAAACTTTCACAAAATTTTGCAAAACTTTTGCAAATTTGTGAAAGTGCACCCCCCAAAAAAAACAGTTTCTTTGTCACTTCATAGCGAACACAAGGTTAGGACTTTTGGGCTGAAACTTGCAAGGTAGTAAGGGCTTGCACCTCAGATGTGCCTTTTGCTAGTTTGATGAAAACATATACAATGGTTCCATAGTTATAACATTCTGAAGTTTTGAAATTTCCCATAGGATAACATTGGTGGCTGTGGACCTTTAGGTGGCTATATCTTGAAAACAGTTTGAGATACGGATTTTTCGTTAAGCGCTGCTTAGTAGACAAGTGTACTAAGCATGTGTGCAGGTTGCCAGGTCATGATTATAACGGTAATGGAATTTTTTCCAGATTTCCTATGGTTACTGAGATATTGGCACATTTGCAGCACAAAGGTTACTTGGAATGTCTCTAGGCTTGCGCTATTTCTCTATACTTATGGGTAGATGGGAGCGCAGGTCCCTCTAGGCCCTGTGCTCCCACATATGGATATCATTATGCAATACTGGGAGGACAGGGCCCTCCATTATGCAGGACTGGGAGTGTAGAGCCCACAGGGAGATGTTAGATCATTAAAATGTCTCTACACTTATGTATAGATGGGAGTGCAGGGCCCGGAAATCAGAGACAATTATAAACTGCATGCATGACTGCGCTCCCACAACCACAATATGAGTAACATTACACTTTCTCAAAAAGAAGAGAAATTCATTGCAAAAACTCCATTAATGCATCAGTTAGGGTTGATATTACAGTGACAAAGTTGGGTGTTAGGGTTACCATCCCTATCATACTCATTCTTCCACACACCGAGTAGTGGGTGTGCTCAGTTGGGCCTAACTCTCAACCCATTTCTATACTGTACCATGTTAGCTTTCACATGGAATTGGGTGAGAGTTAGGCCTTATGACTCCAAGGCACACCCCAATGCCTGTTGGTGTTTGGAGGGTGAGGGGATGGGGTGGTAGGGTTGGTAACCTAACACCGAATTTCCAAACTTCTGTCACTGTAATATCAACCCTAACTGATGCATTAACAGAGTTTTTTCAATGAATGAATGAATGAATATATATATTATATAATACTGGTGTGGTAGTGCCAGTATAGTTAGGGTGAAATGTAACTTCTATGTTAAACCCAAATATTTGAACCTTAATAACTTGAATGGATTTACATTAAATTTGGCATGCTTAATGGCCGGGTTGATTTCTTGATGTGTCAAATTCTGTGCAAATCTGTTGTGTGGTTTTGAGACACAAAGTGTTGAAAAACAGGACATGTTTTATTTTTTGCAATTTTTGTCAACCTGGATCTCAGAAACGGCTTTAGGAAGTGGTTATTAAACTTTTAATTTTCCCTTATTTCCTAAGGGAAAATTTATATGTCAAGCACGAAAGTCAGGAATTTTTGAAAGTTACATATTTTGCGAAAGATAGTGTTGTATATTTTGCAAGTTGCATGTAACTTGTGGAAGATACAACACTGTCTTTCGGAAATGATGTAACTTGTGGAAATGCCTAACTTTCATGCCTGAAATATATATTTTTCCCACAGGAAACAAGGCACACTGGCACACTAGGGAGCCCACTCCCAGTGTCACCAGCTCCCTCATGCTCCCAACTGTCAGCAACTGGAACACTGGAGAGCCTACTCCCAGTGTCCCCACAGTTTCATTAGCGACTCCCACACACCTTTTCTGGCATGGGACACTAGGGAGCCCACCCCAGTGTCTGAAATGTATGTACTCCTCTGTCCAGCTTCTGTGGGACACTGGGAGCCCACTGCCAGTGTTCCCACTATCGCCCCTCTCCCACACTTGGAACCCACTCCTAGTGTCACCAGATGTTTTTCTTTTTCACCTGTAAAAAGAAAACCATTCCCAGAAATTTTTCAAGCTGAAGAGTAGAAACCATCCTCACCATCCCCACCTTCTCCCTCCCACAACCCAGACCTCCCATTGAGGACCCATCACCCCACCCACTCTCTTGTCCTATACTTATCATCGGTATTCAGCTGCAATCTTCTGTGGATTGGGACATGTTTGCACTCTTCAAAGCCCACTCCCAGTGTCAAAGCAGAACCACAAACTGAAGAATCAAGGTAAGTGCTGTATAATGGCTGTCTATGATGTTTTGAACTTATGATGATATCTCGGCATTTTTCAACATTTTGCACCAAATTTTCAACATGTTTTTTAGGACCCCACCTCATGAGCACTGTTAATGTTATCTTGTTACTCCATCCTGAAAGGTGATTTTGCGGACACTGCACATAATCATCTTTCAGAACTGATTAATGAAATGATAGTGCCACTCCAGATTTTCAACATGGACATTTTTTCACACTTCCTCATGAACAGTATCACTGTTATTTTTCACGTACTGCATGAAATGTGTTTTCGTACCTGTGGTGCAGAATGGTGCCATCACTTTGCAAAATCAACTTCACAATGGATTAACAAAATCACAGTGCCAGTGTTCATGAGGTGGGGTCACCAAAAGGTCATGTTGAAAATCTGGTGAGAAAATTCCTGAAAATGTCCATTGAATTTATTCTACACACACACACACACACACACACACACACATATAACTTTTGTACTTTTCAATATTTTGCTGCCAAATTTTAAACATAGCCATTTTATCTCACCACCTCATGAACAGTACAGCTGTCATTTTTCACATAATGCCCAAAATGTGTTTTTGCACCTGTGACACAGAATGACATTGCATTTGCGCATAATTACATTTTGCCTTGCATTTCACAATTTCTCTGTATCAGGCTACATGAGGTGGGGTAATAAGATGTCTATATTGATAATTGGGTCACTGCTATTGGACACATGGAAATGCCGGGCCCAGAGGGCCATATGCTTCCACACCTATGTATATATGCGCATCTATGGAAGAACCCTGCGCTCCCACAGTAAACTAAGGATACTATTATACTATCTCAAAAAGTAGGAAAATTAATTGCAAAAAACTCCCTTAATGCATCAGTTAGGTTTCTATTACAGTGACAAAAGACTGTAAATTCATTGTTATGGTTACCAACCCTACCAACACACCCCACCCCCACCCTCCAAACACCAACAGGTGTCGGGGTGTGCCTTGGGGTAATCAGACCTAACTCTTACCCCATTCTTCTATATTGTAACATATCATCTTGTTTACACTTGGAGTGGGGTGATAGTTAGGTCTGACAATGCCAAGACACACCCCAGCACCTGTTGTTGTGTAGTGGTTGGGGGGGTGGTATGGTTGGTAACCCTACCAATGAATTTCCAGTCTTTATTGTAATGATGTATTGTATACATTAACTGAGTTATTTTGCAATGAATATGAATATATATATATATATATATATATATATATATATATATATGTATCTACAGATAATATATATATATATATATATATATATATATATATATATATATATATATATATATATATATATTCATTGCAAAAACTCAGTTAATGCATCAGTTAGGGTTAATGTTACAGCAACAAAAGTTTGGAAATTTGAAGTTAGGGTTGAGCACCCTAACTCTACATTCCCCCATCCACCCCACACACACATGCAAGCAGGGAAAGGATCAAGGCAACACAACCAATGAGAGACCACCATCATCAGGTGAGAGAAAGAACATTCAACTCTCTAAACATACCACTAGAGACATCCATCATCATGGTCCACCAACTGTATGAGTTCTGCTGCCATCCCAGTATCCTGCTACTAATTTGTATGAATGAGTACAAGACAGGCAAGTATACTTTATCACATAGGTAACTTTAAAGTAACATTGTGCAGGACTGTGCTCATCATCCAAACTGTTTATTATGGCCATCATAAACTCAGTGACATCCTGCTGGATGTTATCTGCAAATGTTCTATGACCATCATACCCACATAAAACAAGTTGTAAAGATGTGTGTGTGAATCATGTTGTCGCTGCAGTATAATTGACAATCTACTTCAACGATTTCAACAGTGGAGTTTCATGAAGCTCTGATACTGCCAACAAAGTGAGGCATATGCAGAAATGCTTACATTGCTGAGTTTGAATAGCAGTTCAGTCCAGCACTATTATCAAACAATGGGACAACAGTTAAGCCAACTGACTTCTTTCATGGAGGCGAGTTTGTGACTTTGTCTGATGAGGCTTCCTTCTTACTAGTATCAGAAGTAAATGAATGTGTACTTTCTCACATTCTCTTTGTAACACCAGAAGCTGTCATGGTAGCATTGTACTGCACTACATGCATGGGTAGTGGAATGAGAGTCATCACTGGCTGGTACTGAGTACATACTCTATTGTACTCAACAATACATTGCTTGTCAGCTTGTATTTTCTGTGATGAAATGTTGATGATGCACAAACCAGCGAGACTACAAACACATGACAGAACAGCCTAGCTCATGCCATCTTTGAAGATGCCAGTGCCTATGTCAACCATGGCTGAGTCCAAACTTAAGCCTTGTGACTTATGTATGGAAACAGCATATGCAACACACACTGGAAAGAGTTTCCTGCTTACATATATGTCTTTCACAACCTGAAACTTCACAGAAGTATGTTCAATTGGTAACAAGTTTTCAGTGTTGTCAAACTTAACAACCAGTGCCTCTATGAATGTTTTCTGTACATTGCACATAAACTCTATGATGTGACCCATTGTACTATTAACCTTGCCATGCTCAACATCAGGGTTGCAATGTAGCATAATGCGTGCATTCTTACAAAGTGAGAGAACAGCATCTAGACCAGCTGTATGGGACACATCAGACTTGAGCTCAGTCACTCATTCAGTAAGCATAGCTAACAGATTTCAACTTAAGCAAACACCATCCACAGTGTCAACAGCATGCAAAGTGAGGATCTTGTGGCCCTATCTCTGCAACATAATGCTATTGAATTCAGCACATTGCTTGCAGATGAGATACAATTTGTATACTATCTGAGTGCACTTTGCTGAACACAACACACGCAGCACTCACAGATGTACCATCAGGAGTGATTTGACATGTGTTCAACAGAGAAACATTTGAGGGTGCTAAACTCCCAGTACGAGCCTGATCCCACAATGCCTTATAGGACAAATCACCACTCTGTTGCATGTTTTGGAACAACTCAACATAAGTAAAGAACTCCCAGAGGTTAGTACCTCCAATGCACTCTATTGTCATTTTGACGTGCTGTACACTAAGTGCAGAAAAGACATGTTCTCCATTTACGGGTGCAAGCTGTAGAAGGTTGCCAAACACTGCAATACTCTTTCCACCAAATGCATCAACATAGTCACTTCCAAGAATCTCTTGGAACCATAGATGTATGCAAACAAGCATGACATTTGAGACCATGCTGATCTCATCAATGATCAAAAGCTTCATTTTGGCAAACATGGAATGCAGCTCAGAAGCCACCTCATAGAGTCCTAGAGGGACTGAAGGCACTGAAGGTAGACAAGGCACCAGGGCCAGATGGTATCCACCCCAGGGTGCTAAGGGAGATGGCGGAGGTGTTGACAGAGCTGCTGGCAGATCTGTACAGCACCTCACTGGAGTCGGATGTGTGCCACTGGACTGGAGGATGGCACATGTAGTACCATTACACAAGAGCGGGCCAAGGGATGAACTGGGTAATTATCAACCAGTAAGTCTCACTCCATTGTGTGCAAACTCATGGAAATTATACTAAAGGAAAGACTGGTGTCGTACCTGGAGGACAGTGGCCTCCAGGATGGAAGCAGCATGGGTTTGTTTCAGGGAAGTCTTGTCAAACCAACTTCATACAATATTATGACTGGGTGACAGGTGAGCTGGATAAGGGTCATGCGGTGTATGTTCTTTACTTGGACTTCAGGAAGGCCTTCAATTCGGTGCCTCATGAGTGGCTTGGGGGGAAGCTAACTGGTGTAGGGGTAGAGGCAAAAATGATTTACTGGATTACAAGCTGACTGAGTGGCAGGCTGCAATGAGTGGTGGTGGTGAGAGGACAGCTCTCAGCTCCAAGGCCAGTGAAAAGTGGGGTGCCACAGGGCTCTGTGTTGGGGCCAGTGTTGTTTGGGCTCTTCATATCAGACAGTGCACACGGGTGGTGAGCAAAGGTAAGTCTGTTCACTGATGACACCAAAATCAAAGTAGTGGATAATGGAGGGAGGGATGGAAGCAGCTGCAGGGAACCTATGCAAGCTAGAGGGTGGTCAGTGAGGTGGCAGCTGGGGTTCAATGCAAAGAAGTGTGAGTTTTGCACTTTGGGGTGAAGAACCCAAGGAGAGAATGCTGGTTGGGTGGGGTCAAGCTGGGGATCACTGAGGAGGAGAAGGATCCAGGGGTAATGATAACAGGGACCATGAGCAACACTGCCCAGTGAGGGAGAGCAGTTGCAAAAGTGAACAAAATGCTGGGGTGCATAGCAAGGGGTTTTTCGTGCAGGTGAAGAGAGTGATCTTGCCCCTCTACAGGTCACTGGTAAGGCCACACTTAGAATATTGTGTGCAGTTTTGGAGGCCATACCTAAAGCGTGATATCAGGCTACTGGAGGGGGTGCAGAGGAGGGCAACAAAGATGATATGAGGAATGGAGGGGAAAGACTATAACAGCAGGATGGGTGACCTGAATATGTACACCCTGGAGGATAGAATGGACAAGGGGGACATGGTAGAGACATTCAAGTATCTGAGGGAATCAATAAGGATAGGGCAGATGGGGTCTTTAAGTTAAGGAGGAGGAGGGTCACTAGGGGCACAGGCTAAGAATGAGGGAAGATTTAGGAAGGAAATGAGAGACACGATTTCACAGAGGCTGGTAGCAAAATGGAATGCCCTACCAGAATAGGTGGTATCATGTAAATCTGTGAACAGCTTCAAAGGGCATGGGACAGGGAACAGGGAGGGTGAGGGTGGGGAGGTGGTGGTGGCAGTGGGATGACAAAGGGAGGGTGGGGCAGCTGCAAACTAGGGGTGTTGGCTACATACTCAAGCAGACTTAGATAGACCACATAGTCTGTTTCTGCTGGCACATTCGTATGTTCGTATGTTCATAAGAAAGCCTCCTATACTTTCCAGTTTTACTGTACTCTACTGGCAACATGAACAACTGGTGTAGAGTGACACCACCAATGTCATATGCTGCTAGTCCATTTGGTGCAGTAACAGCAACAGATGTTGTTGCTTCTGTGTGTTTTCTGATCTCAGATATAATGGCTTCAATTAGAAAACTTTTGCCTGTTCCTGCAGATCCACTAACAAATAGGGGTACCATCCTTTAAGAGGCTCAAAGTGGGACATTTCTTACTAAAACATGATTTTTCACCGGACAATAAATACATAATCTCGGACTTGGTTTCTTTATATCATCAGAATTACGACTAAGTGTTGTGGGTTTTTTTAGGGTTTTTTTGTTTGTATTTTTTTGTCATTTCAAGATATTCTACTTAAGGTATCATAGTTTTCTGCAACATTTAGAAGAAAGTTAGAAAATATTTTTTCTACTATAATGTCAGAACATGTAGTACTTTTCATGTTTTCTTGCAGGACACTGTTGCCAAAACCAGGACTGCCCTGCGAAAACCAGGACAGGTGATAACCCTACTAACAAACATTAGTAATGGTTTGCAGTTTTCAGTTACATTGCTTGTTTTCATATAGGATACCGTGTCTCATTGCTTTTGACACGCCAGCATAAACCAGAAGCTACTGCTAATTCAGGTTGTCTTTCAGTTGACTCAGATCCTTGGTGCCACGAGAACCATTCTGCATAACACTTTCCACTTCTGCCATGAGTACTTCAGGGTCATTCATAAGAAGAGGAACTCCAACAGTACCCTCTCCTTCAGGATCAATGCTGTCCTAGGAATTAATAGGGTTATCCTCCTCAAGCAGTTTCTTTGATTTCTCCAGCTGCTCCTTCTCTAACTCCAGTCTGCGAATATATGCATCAGAATGCTCTGTTTTGAAGGTGTCATAGGATAGGTTGAACTGTTCCTCATGCACATGACAGTTACCTTTCAGCATAGTTTCATCCCTCCATGGATTAAACAGGAACATAATAGCAAAGTAGTAATACTTTTTTGCTGTCAATAGTTGAGAGCCTCAATTTACAATGGTCAATCAGCCATGATTTATATCTCTTGACAAGACAACCATCCAAGCTTTTGACTTTGTAAATGTCTCATGTAGTATCAGATGCTAAATCAGTCTTGTAGTTGTACCATTTGCTACCTCAAAGAGGCACATACACAACTGAACATCAGTGTTTGCTTGCCACATCAGGAGAAGGTGGGATTGTAATCATTGATATACTTTGTTCTCCTGTCTGGGTAACTCATACACCCTCTTAGTGGACTTTGCCTTGAGGTGATAATGCATTGCTGAGAATAACTCATTCATGCCTCCTTTCTGGCAAACACATCTAGGGAAACCAAAATGAAATCTGGTGTACCAGTCAGTATGACTCTTAATTGGATGATGACAATACTTTCTGCAAAGATACCATTGGAACTTTTGCACCAACTTCCATGGAGCAGGACTGTCATACCTGTCAGGTATGTGCCAAGTGATGTAAGGCTGAATAAAGCTCATAACATCTGCAGTTTTCTACTCACCAATGTGAGGAGTATCCTTGATCCACAGCAACATATCGGTATGAGGAGCACCTCGTGCCTGGTACCCCATCCTCCAGAAATAGTGCTCAATGAGCCTGAGAGGTGGGTTGTCCTTCGACAAAATGAATTTCAAGATGTCATAGAAGCACTGGTGAAAGTGTCGGGACACAGATACTAGGTCAAGTGAGCACATCTCATCAAAAGACGTGGTTGAAATGCCATCAATGTCAGCATTAGCCCACTTTAGTAGTTTGATTAACTCATCCTAGCTGTATTCAGCACAGCTCAGAGTGACAAACCTTGTCACTGCACCAAACTCTTGCAGCATAGACATTGCCTCAGAGTGTCTCCAATACCAGTATTCCTTAGTACCATGTAGACTAGATAGCATGGAGGTCACATTCACCTGCAATGTGTCATCCTTGTCCTTCAACTTCTGAAGACACTCTGTAGCTGTGATTCCATCAGGTGGAGTAGTGAGGCGTAGAGTATGTGCAATAGACGTCGAGATCATACTGAGCTCACTCTCCCACAGCAGGTGAAACACTTACTGAATGTTCTTACAGAACTTGCCATCCATGTTCAGAACTCTAGATGTCTGGTACTCAGCACCAGTTACAAACACTTCACCTGCTTCCAAATGACCTCCTGTACTCTGGAAACAAATCTTGAAAACACTGTGTTCCAGTGTTGCCTCCCAGATACTTAGGACTTCCTTCAGCCTGTTTCATCTGGTAAAGGTCATCATTGTCTCCAACTTGGTCCCTACCATGTAGAGGGTGAACTGTGTACTGTTCATGCACATTCTCATTTGTTGCAACATTAACTTTCTCAATCATTTGCTTCCTTGTGTCCAAAACTCCAAACTGAGTACCCACGTTGTGCAGTTCATCAATGTCTAGATCTGCATAGAAGGGATTATATTGTTCTTCAGATACCTGAGAGCAGGTCTCACCTTCTCTTCACTGAAAACATCTTGCCAGATAACCTTAGACTTCATGGGGACACCATTTACCAGAATAACCATACTATAATGTATGTTAGAACGCTGTTAACCTTAGGAAATCATCATTTCCTAAGGTTTGATAACTATCGATGTGGCGTAGATATGTTGTTAACCTATCGATCCTCGTCACATCGATAGGTTAACAACAGCGAGTGGTTCGCGTACGCCGCTTTTTTCTCGCGACACGGAAACCCACTGAAGGGAAACCGACGGGAAGGACTGAAGGGTCATGGGCGGTGACTTTTAAAAACGTAGTTCCTTTTTTTTTGATAGTGGGACCATACACTATCAAAAATAATGTATGAATCCTCTCTATCGGCAACGGTCAATTTGACGCCTCGAGAAGGTTATGGCTATCGCATGAACCTCTCGAGCTCGCCTCGAGGTTTACATGGTCACCCTGGCAACCTCTCTATCATTAACTGACCGTTAACGACAGAGGACCATACATTATCCTCTATGTTATCCTGAAATATTCCTGCCACATTCTCTTGCAGAAGTAGAGGCAGATACAAGACGGAGTCCTTCAGAGACTTCACAAGCTCTTTCTTGTGTATCTTCCCTGACCTTGTATTCAGATGCAGAATAGTTTTTAATAGTTTCATCATCTGTGTGAGAATCCATTCAAACATATTCTATGCTGCAATTTCAGTAGGTGTCACATCTGTCTCCATGTTGTTCAATGCAGACCTTGGTGGCAGTATGTTATGTTTCACCTTAGTAAAACAGTATTGACACATGTAAACTGTTGGGTCTATGCCAAAGTTATGCTTTCACAGTAGGAATGCCAATAATCGTGCCTGCATCTCATTGAAAGACTGTATCTTTTCCAGAGCAACAGTAACAGTCTGTTGTCTGTAAAGGAATCTGTGACATGAGACACAGAGTCAAATTTCTCTTTCTTTGACAACTCAAATTTGGAAATGGGTTTCCCAAAAGTTTTAATGATCACTGTTTCTCTGAGAGAGACAGTGCACAAATCAGTGGTGGAAGTTTCATCTATCAAGGCATCAGAGTCATTTCTAATGCATTGCACTTCTCTAATGGTGGCATTAGCACCTTGCAAGTCCCCAGCATGCAACAACTTATCAAGCTGTGTATAAATAGACAAAGCTTTTCTGACTTTATAGTTTCTGCATACAAAGTTGTGCATAGCTGTGTCATGTACAATAACCATATGCACGCGGTGGAACACACTATTACAGACACCACTGTCCAAGTATGCTAAGGAATGACCCAGCAGTCCAGAATGTGGACAAATGTCACAGTGGTCAATGGTCTGAAACAACTTGTATCTCTGTACATTTAGTAACAACAAATAGATCAACAAATTGAGCAATAGCATCAAATGATGATTATCTGACATTACATGTATCATCACATACCCATGACAGACAGTTGTATTTCTGTTGTCCACCTGTTGATTGAGTATCATCTTCTGCATCATCTGGTCTCTCATCATCACAAAGACTCAACACATTTGACACTTTACCACCTTCGTCAATGATCAGAGTAATGACTTGTTGGTGTGCATGATCTGATTTGTCCCAGTAAAATGTCTTAGAGTGCTGTATATGAAGCCATTGCCCCTTGAAGATTTTACAAAAGTTGCCTCTGTTCAGATATGCAAACTTTTGCAATTTCATCTTCACAGAGTAAACAACGTCTTTAAAGCCTTCAATCTCCTTCATCATTTGTCTCCACAAATGTGCAAGGACAGTAAGTGCCTTGTTCACAAACATGTGAACTCTGAGATGTAGCTTTACTAAAACATAATTTCTTGCCTTCACATCTCATTATAGCAGTAATAATCCTGTCAACTTTGCCTTTTGTCAAGTGCAGTAAATACTTCAACTTGTTGAGATGGCCACTGGCAACAGAAGTATGTTTCTGTTTCCTTCTAGGTGACTAGTACTTGAGCAAAATCAGCTTGCTTCTGTTGCTTACTGTTCACCACATCTTAAACAGGTATGCATGTTTGGGTTGCAGATATGCAAATAAACTAAAAGAGATGTCATCACTATGTGACAAACTTTGCTTGCATGCATAACACACATTGTTATGCTGATGTGAATGATTAATTGAGGTGCTGTTTGTACTCTTCAGCAACACAAAACTACTATGATATCTATCACGTCTATGATTGGAAGTTCTTCTGTGTTTGTCTGGCATCGCTCCAAAGAATGCTGTTACACCAATAGTCCAAACTAATAGTCAGTATCAAACATCTACAAAGGAAAGAAACAAAAAACATAATTACTTAAATGAAGCAGACACCTTTACATTTGTTTGACAGATTCTGATTCATTCCTGTGTGACTTTCACGAAAGTACAGTGTGTTTTTGCAAAAGCATCAGTTGTTTCAAGCTTATACCATTCAGTCCTATGGTGCTTTCATGAAAGTATGGGTACTTTCACAAAAGCTGCAGTGGTTTCAAGCTTCCCCAATTCATTACTATGGGACTTTCACAAAAGTAACATATACTTCCGGGAAATCAACAGTGGTTTCAAGCTTATACCATTCAATCCTATGGCACTTCCACGAAAGTACGGGTACTTTCATGAAAGCAGCAGTGGTTTCAAGCTTCCCCAAGTCATTTCTATGGAATGTTCATGAAAGTATGGTGTACTTTCGTGAAAGCATCAGTGGTTTTAAACTTATACCATTTAATCCCATGATACTTTCACAAAAGTACGGGTACCTTCTCAAAAGCTGCAGTGGTTCTGAGCTTCCCAATTCATTCCTATAGGATTTCATGAAAGCAACATGTACTTCTGTAAAACCATCAGGGCTTTGAGCTTATGCCATTCAATCCTATGGCACTTCCATGAAAGTACGGTACTTTCGCACAAGCAACAGTGGTTTTGAGATTACACCATTCAATCCTATGTGTTTAGTTTAGTTTAGTTTATTGTTCTAGGAATGACTACCTTTGAGCCAGAGGTTCTTTTACAAAGGTTCCACGTCAATTAGGTACAGTACAAAAGGTTACACAGATAACACAACAATTTGTGTTGTGTCAAAACAAGAAAACATATACAAATACATATCAAATCATTTGTGCAAAAGGACATGAGATATCAATAATCACATTATTATTACAAGAAAGAGGTCATGCCAGATTAGGAGAAACAAATAGGAAAAAGTCCAGAACAGAGAGGGTAAGTGAAAGGTGTGAGGGAGCAGACAATAGCAGGAGAAAAGGTTTCAAACATGTCTTTGTCAAATAACAGGACAGGGTAGGTAGTGAGAAAATAGGAGGTTTAATCAGGGCAGTCACAGGAGCTGGAGGTGGCAAGGTGAGAGAAAAGCCTTGATTTGAAAATACCTAGAGAGGTGGAGGCAGTAATATGAGTGCTGAGGGCATTTAGCCAGCTGGGGGATGTGTGACTATGTGAGAGGCCTTTCAGCACCATGCATTTCAGCTTAAAGTTGAACCAGCATAACATTTTGTGGTGATTTGCATATACAGCCCATGATGCTTCGCATTATGGGGTTATGTGTAATTTTGTATTTGTTTGAAACTTGGCTTCCAGCCAATACCCTTTGAGTAACCTTTCCTCAGTGCTTATGCACTTAGGTTCTTAGTCTTTAGCTTGTTTTTGTTTTATTGGGCTCACCACAACCCAAGCTTACACTATTCAATCCTATATTACTTCCATGAAAGTACGAGTACTTTCATGAAAGCAAGCAGTGGTTTTGAGCTTCCCAAATTCATTCCTATGAGACTTTAATGAAAGTATAGTCTACTTTCACAAAAGCATCAATGGTTTTGAGCTTACAACATTCAATCCTATGCTACTTCTATGAAAGTATGGGTACTTTCATGAAGCAAAATTGGTTTGAGCTCCCAATTCATTCCTATGGGACTTTCATGAAAGTAGTAGTAGTAAAATCTTTATTTTAATCAGAAAAGAATTACTTTAACACCATTAGGACAAAATTCTATTTACAAGGTGCTCCTGAAAGTATACTCTACTTTCACAAAATCATCAGTGGTTCGAGCTTACAGCATTCAGTCCTATCAGGCAAATCGGACAAGTGGTTGCAACATTATTAAAGTGCAAAATTTTGGCTTTAACTTAGAAGTGGCCATCAAATGGTATCCATAAGTGGTAACTGGGCATTCCAGGCCCTGCACTCTTGTCCACCCATAACCGTGTCGCAGGTTTGAAAAATGTTATCTGTAGGTGGAAGCATGGGCCTTCCAGTCCTGCAATCCCACCAACCCATAACTGTGTCCCCAGGTTTCCAAATGGTATCCATAGGTGGGAGTGCAGGGCCTGAGTATCCATATGGAGTGGGCAGGAGCCCTCTGGGCCGTGCACTCCCACCCACTCATTAGTGTGACAGCATAGTGCAGGAGGAGCTGTACTCCCAGTTTAGCATAAATGATACATAGTTGGGAGTGTGGGCCATCTGGGCACTGTACTCCGACCTACCCATAAGTACAGAGACATAGTGTAAGCCTAAAACATTCCAAGTAACCCTTGTGATGCCAATGGGGCAATATCTCAGCAACTATAGGAACTTTGGAAAAAATTCCACTATGGCTGAAATCATGACTTGACAACCTTCATGCATGCTTACTGCGCTTAGCAAAATCAGTATCATGAACTGTTTTAGCGATATAGTGCTAAAAGGCAGTGCAGGGCACCACAATGTTATCCTATGGGAAATTACAAAACATAGGAGTGCTATAACTATGGAACTGTTGTAAATTATTTCATCAAACCAGCAAAATGCAGATCTGGTTGGTAAGAGCTTGCCATCCTGCAAATTTCAGCCCCAAAGTCCTACCCATTTTTTGCTATGAAGTGGCAAAGAAACTAGGTTTTAGAGGCTGTTTACTACTGGACAGTCGCACAAGTTCCATGGATTTCCATTGATTTACATGGGAGAGCTTTCACAATTGTACTGCAGAACTTTTGCCAAAGTCCCACCACTGTAGATTTGGAAGTTTTTGCAAAAATACCCTTGGTTCTTTTGCAAAAGTCTGCGGTACTTTCATGAAAGTTCTGCAACTAAGAAGGAGGGAAAATTTCAAAAACATATTTCTGGGCATCGTATGTAAAAATTAACTCCAGAGGTATGTTGCTAGGGCCCCAGTTAGGTAATCCCAACTCTTGATGTTTACCAAGGGGCAGTATTTTTTAAACTACATAATTGTGTCGGTAACTAAAATCAAGATCGCGGTAGCACAAAAGTACTAAACCCATTTGCAAAAAGTGCTTTTGAACCATACATATATTTTTTTCCCATAGCCTATAATAGGAAAATTACATTTTTAATGACTTTTGAATGGATTAATATTTTTTCACTAAACCTTCAAAAGGCACATCAGTGACTGAGACCCCATATACCCTGACAATGTTGGACCAGAACCAAAGCCATTTGGGCTGTAGCCCTGAGCAAAGAAATTGCCAAAAAAGTGATGTTTTTCACTTTTTTGAGTACTCCACAACTCAACAACTGTAGTACCCACCAGAACAAAACTTGCCAGATCCAGAGATCTATGTTTCCAGACAGATCATGCAAATGTTCAGGCAAATGCATTATACATTTGCAAAGTTATTAAAGTGCAAAAGTTTGGCTTTAACATAGAAGTGGCTGAGCAACCCTAACTATACCTGCACTACCGTGCAGCTATTTGATACATATCTATCTATCTATCTATATATATTAGAGGCAAAAAACTCCATTTAATGCATCAGTTAGGGTTGTTCCACAGCGACAAAAGTTAGAAATTTGGTGTTAGGGTTGAAAACCCCTTGGACCTCCAGCCCCCCCCAACCGGCATTGGGGTGCGCATTGAGGTCGTCGGCACTAACTCTCACCCCATCACATTGTAAAGAAGCAGAGGTATGGGAGAATGGGGTGAAGTTAGGACCAAAGACCTCAAAGCGCACCCAATGCCGATGCATAAATGGAGTTTTTGCCTCTAATTTCCTTCTTTTTGAGAATGATATTGACAAATAGTGAATGTAATGTGGGCGCTCCTGCCACATGATGTCATCACACATAGTAACACAGTGGCTAAGCATAAATGGTAATGTGCATGGTGACACAAAGTGAAACATGAAGATAAACAGTACTGAGAAATAGTGATGTAATAGGCGACGGGACCAGTGACAGGAGGCGTGGGGCATATTGTCTTCTTGTCACATAGTAACACAGTGCCACAAGCAGAAATGGTAATGTGCCTAGTGCAACAAAGCGAAACACAAAGACAAACATTACTGTAGACACAAATGGTTAAAATTACAGAAACAGACATGCAAATGAAAATGCAAAGGTAATGCAGATGGTGGCGTAGACAGGAAAAGTAAGTAAAACAGGTACAGAACTAGAAGCAGAAGAATTAGGGTAAGAGTTATGGAAACGAACACAATAGTTTTCCCAAAAGCTGCATATAGAAAGACAGTAAGTACAAAGAATGTATGCAAAATAATGACTCTCAGAACAGAAAATGAGGACTTGGAATAGAAACATAGAAACATAGAAGTTGCCCATTTCTTTTTCTACCTTATAAATGTGCCATCGGTCTTTGATCTGTCAGTGGCCTATCTATTCATAGTCATTTGTATTGCTCCCTTATGCCTATCCCATGCCTGTTTGAAGCCCTGCACTGTATTCATAGCCCCCCACTTCTTGTGGTAAGCCATTCCATGCATCCACCACCCTTTCTGTGAAAAAGAATTTCCTCACATTCCCCCTTAATCAGCCCCCTCTAATCTCATGCTGTGTCCTCTTGTCCTGCTATTTTTCTTATATTTAAACATGTAAGACTCTTTCACCTTGTTAATGCCCTTAAGGTGTTTGAATGCCTCGATCATATCACCTCTCTCCCTCCTTTGCTCAAGGGTATACATATTGAGCTCTGTTAATCTGTCCTCATATGTCTTCTGATGCAGTCCCTGCACCATTTTGGTTGCCCTTCTCTGGACTGCCTCAATTTGGTTAATGTCCTTGTGAAGGTGTGGCCTCCAATACTGCGCATATACTCCAGATGGGGCCTAACCAGTGTCTTGTAAAGAGGATTATTACCTCCCTCTTACGACTTGTGATACCCTACTAATACACCCTAACACCCCTATAGCCTTACCTACTGCTTTAGAGGTCTGCTTGGATGATTTCAGGTCATCAGTGATGATGATGCCCAAGTCTCTTTCTTCCTTTGTGACTGCTAGCAACTCCCCTCCCAGCCTATAGGTGGCTTCAGGGTTTCTCTTCCCTATGTGCGTGATTTTGCACTTCTTTGCATTAAATCCCAGTTGCTACTCTTCTGACCATTTTGCTAGTTTATCCAGATCTCTTCTCATTCTGCCCACCCCATCTGGATCATCTACTCTGTTGCAGATCTTGGTGTCATCTGCAAACAGACAAGCCCACCCTCTAGTGCATCTGCAAGGTCACTAATGAAGATGTTGAAGAAGACTGGCCCCAGGACTGATCCCTGAGGTACCCCACTTGTGACTTGCATCTCTTCTGACTGTATACCATTTACCACCACTCTCTGGTTTCTGCCCGTCAACCAGTTTGCCACCCAGTTGACCAACTTCTGACTCACCCTGAGCCTACTCAGCTTATTTATCAATCTTCTATATGGAACAGTGTCAAAAGCTTTGCTGAAGTCAAGGTAGGTGACATCAACTGCTCCCCCTTGGTCCACCACTCTGGTTACCCAGTCAAAGAAATCTATGAGATTAGTTTGACAGGACCTTCCTTTGTAAACCCATGTTGTCTTGGATCCTGTGCCCCTATGGATTCCAGGTGTTGCGCTATCCTTTCCTTAAGGAGTGCCTCCATAATCTTGCCCACTACTGAGGTAAGACTGACTGGTCTGTAGTTCTGCGCCTCCTCCCTGCTACCACTCTTGTGGAGCGGGATCACATGAGCCCTTCTGCAGTCTTCTGGGACCTCTCCTGTGCTCAGAGACTCACTAAACAGTTCTGCTAATGGCTCTGCTATGCTAGTTCCACCTTTAGCTCCTTAAGTACCCTGGGATGTATGCCATCAGGTCCCATTGCCTTATCCACCCCTGAGCTTAGCAAGCTCTTGTAGGACCCTTTCTGTGAAGGGAGTAGTGCTCACCTCCCTCCCCTGTGTCCATGATGCTGAGCTGTGGGCCCTGCCCTACCTTCTCTTCAGTAAATACTGAGCAAAAGTATCTATTTAGGATAGATGCCTTTACAGGGTCCTCCTCCTCACATGCTCCCTTTCTCCATTAAGCTAGCAATACCCCTCTGGACTTTCTCCTTTCACTAATGTATCTATAGAAAGTCTTGTCACCTTCTTTTACTGTTCATGCTAGTGTTTCCTCAGTTTGGGACTTTGCCTGCCTTACTGCCTTCCTGCTTCCCTTAGGGCAGTTTGGTATGCCTCCTATCTTCATCCGCTGTGTTCCCTTATATTTCCTGAAGGCCAGCCTTTTGGCTCTGACCTTTTCGCTACTGTATTTGAGAACCAAAGTGGTTTCCTTCTTCTTTTGCACTTCCTTTTCTGTCTAACACAATGGGATGTTGCTTCAAGTATTGCATCCTTAATGCTTGCCCACTTTGCCTGTACCCCCTCACCTGTGTTTCTATTTGCCAGGGCTAGCTTAACTCTGTTGGCCATCTTATCAAAGTCAGCTCCTCTGAAGTCCCATATTTTTGCCTTGGAATGGGATGATTTAGATGTAGTAGCCAAATTGAACCATACCATGTGATGGTCACTGGCCCCAGGTGACCTTCTACCTGGAGATCTGTGATCCCTTCCCTGTTAGTCAGTACTAGATCTAGGATAGCCCTGTCTCTTGTGGGTTGCTGTACCAGTTGTTTGAGGCCCTCCCCTGCAGGAATCCACTATGTGTCTAGTTCTGGCAGATGTTCCTGCTGGTATTGACCAATCTGTATCCAGCATGTTGAAGTCTCCATTATCAGAACCTCCCTTTAGCTGTCATGTTTTGTATATCTTCTAACAGTAATGTGTCTATAAAGTCTATGCAGTAAATTGCTTATATCTCAGGAACCGTACGACATAAAAAAAAATGTAAAAGTCATATGAATTATCACTTTCCTGGATAGTTTTGCACTTAGCCTCCATTAGGGGGCCAAGTGTTTTTCTGATGAAAAGTCCATATCTCGCACCGTTTCCGAGATACGGGCCCTGAAAAGTGTGTCAAACGCCGTAATGTTATCCTATGGGGAAAAAAAGAGAATTTCAGAGTGCCATAACTTTGCCTCCCTGTAACATTTTTTCACCAAACCCCTGAAAGGCACATCTGTGGGATGTTGGCTGTCTTCCTTCCAACTTTCAGCCCAAAGACCAAACCGTTATTTTGCAACAGGGCACCAAAGGATTGCTGTCGTCAGATGCTGTAATGTTATCCTATGGGAAAAAGTGTAAAATTTGGAGTGCTAACTTTTCCGCTGTGTAATATTTTTTCAACAAAATGCTGAAAGAGCACATCTGTAGGATGTCAGCTGCATTCTCTCCAAATTTCAGCCCCAAACACTAAACCGTTCTTTTGCAGCGGGTGCCAAAGAATTGCTGTCATTTCCACAGCCTAGAAAAGTACTGTCGCAATTTGTGAAAGCTTTCAAATTCATTCAACAATGTACCAGAGAGCAAGTACTTGAAAGTACTTTTACAGAAATTTGAAAACATATTTCTGGCTGTTTTACTCAAAATAAAGACATGGCTAGCATCCCTCAGGGTCCGACTAGGTGAATACAGAAAGAATTAGGTTGCTAGAGGGTCCCAAATTTAAATGCCAATCATTTTTCTGATCACCAACTGAAAATAAAATGGCAGATTTGCAACAGTAAAAGGGCCATTTGCAAAAGTAAAAACTGCATTTGCGACACTGTCAAACTTTTTGTTAACTTTTCCCATTGACTTATAATGGGAACTTGTTTTTTGAATAACTTTTGAACCGTTTAATATTTTTTCACGAAATCTTCAAAAGGCACATCGGGGTCCCAGGCCGCATGTTCCCTCAAGATTTCGGACTGGTCACACAAACCGTGCTACCTGTAGACATGACTGTAGAATTGCAAAAAAGCAGAAACGAGCGCGCAGCTCATGCTTAATAACTCTGCAGCCATATATCCGACTGGTAAGAATCTTGGCATATCCCAAGGCTTATGGGTCTTCATCGTGTATTCCAAATTTCAGGCAACTCCGTTTAATGGTTGTAAAGTTATTAAGGTGCAAAATTTTAGATTTAACATGTAAATGGCTCATCTGCCATTTATATATATATATATATATATATATATATATATATATACCATTTCTGTTTATGTTATCAACACTTTTACATTTTGGGATGCTTGCATTTATTATATCTATAAAGGATCTATATTAACCAGATTGGCATTAAAATCACCCATTAAAAGAATGTCAGAGTCTGTGAAATAAGTGCTAATGTAACCTGATCCATTGTATTAGCCCAGTTATTACCTACATAAAAATCATCATTCTAAAGGGGTACATAACAATTTCTCAGCAGTAGTACACTTCCATTCTAATTCAATTTTTATAGAATGAGGTTTTCAATTTTTCTTTTAAGATCCTTCATAGTTCTAGTATGGGTTACCGTTCCTACAGTTGTCCCTGTCCATGTTTTTGATTTCTTTACTCGATACATACTGTATTTGTACCATTCCAGCCATAATTCATTAACGGCCCAAGTTTTCTGTAGTGAAATTATTATACAACACTCCACATTCCTAAACCATGTATTAGCCCCAGATATGTTGTAGTGACGATTATAATATCCCTTTCTTCTAAGGTGTCTTAACAGGTGTACCCCTACATTTGAGAATTCTGGTTGTCAGTTGTTACTTGTACCTAACAAAGGCTCAAATCTGTTCCTCAGTTGTAGTCTGCCCCTGCTCTTGTTGCGCTTCTGACAAAGGACTTTTTGGTCCGGAAGCTAGAGCACTTTGTTCTTGTTGTTACATCTATGTTGATCCATGAAAAGGTATCAAATAATTTGCCTCTGGACCAGATCTTGTTAGAATTTTTTATACAGATGTGAGTTTTTTTTGTTGTTATTGTAAGTCTTGGGTTATTTATATAAAAAATGAACTCCTGTACCAATTCAATAGTACTAACCTGATTGCTTTGCTTCTCATCCATAGAAATGTTTTACACTAATTAATCTGAAAATGTGCTTATCAGTTTGCTTTACCTCCTTTGTGAGGCAGACTTCAGTTTTTTGCCTTAGCCTCTCTGACCTTCTGATTAGCTACCCATTCTGCCTTTGGGTATTCCCTCTTTGACTCCCCTTATATTTTATGAGCACTCTCCACTTGGTTCTTAGCATGTTCATGGACTCCCTGGACTTATGCCCTTGATACCATTGGAACAGCATTTGATGCTTCCTGCAGTATTTCTTTAAGTGCTTCACATTTTTACTCCACCCCTCACATATTGTCTACTCTCCCCATGCTTTCTTTCAACAGCCTTCAGATCCTGTCAAGATATGTGTTCCTGCAGTTCCAGTTAGTTGAAATTGCCCCTTTGGTGGTCCCCATATTGACCTTCAATCTCACTGTCTTGTGGTTGTTGGATCCCAGTTGTTCCTGAACTGCTGTACCACACTGAAAATCCTCTAACTGTTGGTTAGTGCCCGATCCAGCAATGTTTCTTCAGTTGGTCAGCCTTAAAATGTTGTACTAGGAATGTATCCTGGCATGCTTCTATAAAGAGCAGGTTCCTTGTACTTGTCACAGTTGAAACTTTCTAGTCCGCCTTAGGCATGTTGAAATCCCCAGCTACTATCACTTCCCCTGATTTGGTTACCCTCCTCAATATCACTCCTAGTACTTTAGCCACTGACTGGTCCTGGCCTGGTGGTTTGTAGACCACTCTAATCCTATTTTGTTTTCCATTCCCTGTTGATGCTAGTACCCACAAGGTTTCCAAGGTTTCTGAATCCCCAGGCTGTCCATTGCCATTTTCTCTGTCACCTCCTTTCTATACAATGCAATTTCCCCTCACCCTTTATTAATTATATACAGCAACAGTTTAAAAGATATAACTTTAAACCAGCTGTTTGTGCAAAAATGTGAATATTTATGTTTGAGTTCAGCAGCTGGCTTCAGGGCAGGACTGGGCTTATTGTGATGTGATTAGCATTTTGAAAGTTACTCATGGATTAGTTCAGAAACATTTTACAGCTGTACAATATTTGTGTGTTATATATGTAACCTCAGAAATAAATGGTTATGACATATGTAACCTGTAAATTAATAGCCACAGTGACAGTGTCCAGGTGTGCAAGCCAGGAAACATGGCATGTCTCCCATTAAACAACCTCTGCCAGGTATTGGCCATGCATCCTGGCATCTCAAGTAATTCTTTTATAAGTTACATGTTCATCAGCTATATTAACTTGTTTATGTGTGCATATTTCAGGTCAATCAAATTCTGGAACAAGGTCAAATAAATAAAACTTTCAATGTATTCTGTATATAACTTTCATCATACTTTTGATGCATATTTCACAACACTTTTATTTCAGTTGTTTTAGCTTACTAGTGAATATTTTATTATTTTTGAAATGTGCCAGATTGATAGAACAAAAGTCTGAAGTCCCTTATCTAGATGACAGGTATTGCACACTCAGCTGCAGTGCAATCTTTCCCTCTGTGAGAGTATTTAGTTTCCAGACATGTTCAGTTTTAACTCTTGTAGATTCCTATGAATGTGACCAAAATTGTTGCTGCTTCTGTAGACACGTACTGATTAGGAACCACACCACGAGCACTGCAACTTATTTCACTTAGACTACTGAATCAACATCAGATGGTGAAAGGTTTTCAATTGATATTAACCTGGAACAGATTCAAACCAGTGACATAGAGAGATGTGAAAGGCTTTGTTAATGCACAGACAAGCTGATGAGCCATCTATCCCTCAGCAATCATATTTCTGTTAAGATGTGTGCTTACAGGAAATTTGCTGTATCTACTATTGACCTGACAATAGTTCAGTAGCTGCTGAATGCTTTGAGTGACAAATGCTTAATACAGTGTAGAATTTGCTACATGTTCTAAGTACAACAACAAAAAAATACCAACATAAGTACAAAATTTGCAGAAATATGTATTTCTTCATTTACAAATATGTGACCTGTTTATGATGTGTATTTTGATGACTTACATATTCAGTAAGTTAATGAATGAGAATGTCAATCTTACCAAAATGAATTACAGTAAGGGTGCTCATCATGACACAGTCAATACAAATTCTTCATTGGATTGGTGGTGATCCTATGATCTTCTAAATAAAACCATGGTATAATTAATATAAAAATCACATGCAAATTTTGAATATATATATAGAGTCAGGTTGACAGGAGTCCATAGTCATTATGGAAAATCCATCAAAAATAAAGTGAATTATTATACCTGTAAGCTGAAGGCAAGCAGATATTTTTAGAGTCCTTAAAAATCAAAATGATTGATTTATTAAATATTAATTCATACATTCTGAGCACTTCTGTGCTTTAAATAGTGGCTTCACATTCAATAAGGGTGAGAAGTTAGCCACTGGCAAATGCAGTTTGCACTAATTGGCATCAGGTAAACAGACAAAAAAGATAGGGTTACAAAAGCCTTGAGGTCAGCAACAAATATTTATTAGTATGCTTTTGGTTGCTCTGGATTACTATGTTTTCAGTACTGTGAAAGAAGCTGCAACCCCCAATAATATGAGGTCCCAGTGGTGAGCTATAGTAATAATTAATATTTATTAGTGACCTCAAGGATTATACCCCCTCCTGTATTCTCAACTTTACTTCCACGCCAATTACTACAGCATATTCTTCCTGGACACATAACTATTCAAATTACACAATAATGCCAACCTTCCCCCAAAAAGAAGAATGCACCAAGAAGCATATACAAATGAATACAAATTAACTATAGGATACAATATGGCCCTGAAAATATATCACCACCCATCCCTTCAATATTTTTTATGTTTTAATAATTTTTTTATAAATGTATATCTGTCTGTCTATCTATATGAATTTTTCATTTTTATTTTCATTAATCAGGCAACATAGATAGTTGTAGTGTAAGATGACAAAAAGGTGAAAAAGAAGGATGAGATCTGAAGTATGTGCTCACCAATCCTGTTCCCATTCGTGGTAGGGCTGGTCAAATTTTTTATGCAACACAAAATATTGAGCAAGTTAGTGATGGCAATGCACTGGTACCATAAGAAACCAGTTCACAGAAACAATCACACTGGGAGCAGTTTTGGTGCTAAGTAACAAGCAAATACAGAACAGGAAAAATTAACAGCACCCAAACCAAGGACTGAACATAAAACTCTTTATTTTTTTTGTAACTTTAATTTTTATTAAAAAGGTTTTGTAATACAGCATTATTACAAAGACAAGCAACAAATACATGCATTGCCACTGTATGCCAAAAGGATCAGTTCATGCAAACATCGTCCTGAAATTCAAAGGATATCTGGAGCATGCAAGTTATAAAAGTCCAGATGTTTTCTTCATTAAATGCAGTATGAAAGTTCAGGTTTCATTTCAATTCTTCAGTAGCTCTTAGTGGAACAAAGGTTGACCTTATAGTCATAATATAGCACCCACCTGTGCCAAGAATTTTTAAAAGCAGGGTATGAATTATTAAGAGTGGCCATAATCTTTTCCATTTGGTAAATGTTACTTACTAAACTATGCCAAACTTCAATACATGGAACCTGTGGGATTAGCCAAAGCTTAGTAATTATCCTTTAGCAGCTGCCAAAAGAATAAGCACAATTTTTGAGTGTCAGAGGTTCAATATTCATCTGGTAGATCTATAAATAGAAACTAGAGGGTCTAAGTTGAAGAGATGAGCTCCAAATCTCTTCCATGGCCAGTTGGAGCTACTGGAAAAAGGTCCTAACACTGGACAGGACCACGATATATGTCCAAGGGAGGCTGGGGAAGTTATATACTGTCTCCAACAGTGTGTACCTCTATGAGATAAATATTTTGCCTGTAGGGCTGGGGTCATAAAAACAGGTTACTGTTTTCCAAGTAACCTCATGCCACAGGTGTGAAGAAGTGATATTATGGATATGCTGTATGGCCGATGATCATTGTTGTTACATATGGGAGATACCAAGGACTTTCAGGTTGATTTAACATGATCTACAGAGTAATCATAAGGGGCCCGTAATGTCTGATAAAGCTGAGAGATAAGATGTTTAATAAGATTGCCCTCTATTAGTGTTTGGACTACCATGGTCACTAATAGGGGGAATATCCTGGAAGGGTGGTTTTGCTTGTTTCCACAAATTTAAATAATCTCAGGGTTGTAGTTATCGGAAAAAATGTGTAGAGGGCAGGTGATAGGCAGCCATTAATTCTGCAACAGTGCGGACAGCTGAGCCCTGCAAGCGCTCAGGACAACATCTTCGAACCAATCGTGACCATCAATGAAAGCCAGCATCTAGGCAGGAGGGGTAGAAATCTGGGGTCCCAGTAAAGGATACAAATCAATAACTATATGGGTGCAGTTCCTTCCTGAGGAGAAGGTGATATTATGTACTTATTGAATTCATGGTATATGGGTTAACTGTGTATTCAGGTAGTGAACAAGGTACTGCCATTGGCAATGGTTTGTCAATAGGTTGAAAAATTCCCCTCTATCAGTTGGAGAGTTTTTTCAATGGACCATGTGATTACCCAGTAGCCAATAAAATACAATGTGGAGCTCTGCAGCTTCATGGTATAGTACCGAAATGGGAAGAGCTAGACCTCCTTTTTGTTTAGGAAGTTGCAGTACAGTATGATGGACAGAGGGTTTTTACCCTGCCAACGATATCGAGCTATGAGCTTATTCCAAGTTTGAAAACAAGTGGAGGATGGGGTAATGGGAAGGGTTTGTGCCAAGCAGAGCATCTAGGGTGGGTAACCATTTCAATGCTATCGGTGCATTGAATCAGGGAAAGGGAGATATTACCAGCGTTCGAGATCTTGCAGCAAGACTTGCATAAATAAGTCATAATTAAGGTGTAAACCTCTTTGCATGCATAGGGAGGAGTAAGAAAGGTTCCATTTGAACTGAAACTGGCACTGGATTTCTTAGAAGGAATACCGTAAAGGAGAACCTCAGTTTTCATCATATTGAGGCTATAACCTGCTAGGTTTCCAAATTGTGAGAGGGAGGACTAATGAAAAGGTGGGACTGAACTGGGTTAGTCAAATACATTTAGAGATCATTGGCATATAATGCCAATTTATGTTCTTTGTGTCCTAGATGTATACCTGCAATGGTTGGGCTTTGACTTAAGGTCTGGGCAGGAGGCTCCAAGTAGAAAGAAAATGGAAGGGATTTGCAATGAAAGACAGAAACTCCAAATGCTGATTGTCAAAATTCTAAGACTGATCACCCAAAATTCGGAAGTCGGAACCCCAGCACTAGGTAATTGCCCGTGGCAGAGGTTTTCTTCATGTTTTGGGGACTCCCCCCATGCAACCCCCTCCCCCCACTTAATATAACAAACTCTGTCGTGGACAATTACCAAGTGTCAGAATTCCGAGTTTTGAGCAATCAGCCTCAGGATCCTGACACTCAGTATTTTGAGTTTCACTCTTTTGTAGTAATACCGGACAAAGTGCAGCCCCCCGTGTTCCCAGTTCCAATATAAAGGTGATAGAAATTTGGCCATTCACCTTAACATGGGCCACAGAATGGTCATGAAGCACTTTAAGCAAATCTATAAATTGCATGAGGAGACCAAAATGGCATAATACTTTGAAAAGAAAAGTCCACATCACCTGATCGAAAGCCTTCTCTGTATCTAGACTAAGAAGTAAAAATGGGGCATTCGATCTGGTGGCATGGCATAAGATATGCAGGGATCTTTTAATATTGTCCTGTGTTTTCTGGGAAGACACAAAACCTGTCTGATCTCCCCTGTCAACAGCAGTAGATACCATTCTAGTCATTTGGACATTACTGAAATAAAGATTTTGTAATCAATATTTAGGACTAGCATAGGTTGATATGAGAGACAGAGGGTTGTATCCTTACCTGGCTTTGGAATATCCAATATCATGGCCTTCCTCCAAGTAGGAGGCATCTGTCCTTCTGTAAGAGCCTCATTACAAACAGGCTGAAGTACTGGAAATATAAGTTTTGAAAAAGATTTATAAAATTCCGCAGTATAGACATCTGTCCCAGGGTTTTTTATTATTTTTAGGGATCTTAATGGCTGTTTTTCATTCCTGTGTTTGAGGTATTGTTAAGGTGGGGAGATTTAAAGGCTGCAGATATTGCTGTATAGCCTCTGCAGATGAATTAACCTCTGCTTGACAGAGGGTGGTATAGTAGTGCCTGGACACCTCCAAAATGGCAATGGGTGTGGTAACCACGAGGTGTGTGGTAGGATAAAAAATACAATTAACCATAGTTTGTACCATGTGCTGCCAGAACCAATATACTATGATTTTAACAGCTCTTGTGCCATCCTTATAATATGTATGACTAAAGTTTCAAAGGGCCATCTCCGTCCATATATTTTAAATTTCTTGTATTTTATTCCTAGTGTGAATTAAGTCTGCTAGGACAGTATGGTTCCCTTTCATATGTGGATCCTCTAGGGATTTTAATCGGTCTTGCAAAGTTTGTAACTGCTGTTCCTTAGATTTTTTTTTTTCAAATAAAACTATCTATCAAAAAGTACTCTTGTGCTCAAATACATCTGGCTAAACAGCCAGATATAGTGGAAAGTATTATACAGTATGTGGCTTTTTAGCCTTTTGATAAACAAAGAGTTTTATATGTCAGTCCTTGGTTTTGGTGCTGTTACTTTTTGCTGCGTGGTACCATAAGAAACCAGGTGAGGAGCAAGATGATCAGGAGGTTGTGAGTATGCACATTCTAGCTCTGACACTGCAAAACAGTACAATATGCAAATGTTTCTGTTTTATTTATCCATGCATTCAGCAGAAATGTACATGTGCCACCTGGAGCCAAAGCTATCACTGGTGTCCCCCCCACCAAAAAAAATATATACAACATCGATTTAAGTAACCTTTTCCTAGTACCTTGTTTTATAATATAGGGGTGTGTTAGTACCAGTGTGGTTATGGCTGGGAAAGCACTTTAGTTAATCTCCAAATTTTTGCACTTTAATTCAGTGACTGTCCTTGCATGAAATTAACTAAAGTTTGCATGCATGTTCTAGGGTCCAGTATCTCTGGATCTTAAAAATTTGGTAATGGTCCATTTAATAGTTTGAAATTTCTAAAAGGTTGGAAGCATGAAAACAAAATAAGGTTTCTAAGGCTCTTTTCTTGTTTGTTTTTTAATCTTTTTGCTCACTGAAAGCACAAAAAACACGTTTCATATCAACTGATCTAGAAATTATGCAGCGGAAAACATTCAACAAAACGCTGCAAGGCAAAACTGTGACTCTCAAAACCAGCTAAAGCAAAACAGCATAAAAGAAAAATACATTGCACACTGGTGACCCATAGAACAACAATGTAGATTTACTGTTACCACACCATGCTGCCATTCATCACCACTCCACTGAAATGCAGTACTCCATGAATAAACACAGAACAGTGTAGATTTACTATTCACCACCACCATCATGGATAACCACTCCAGTGAAATACAGTATTTTGTGAATAAACACAGAATAATGTAGCTTTAGTAATACCACACCATGCCACCATGGATCACCACCTTCCTTAACGTGACTCTGACACCATGCCATTAAGTTGCTCCTCAAAATATGTTATCACACAAGCACTATTATGCATGCCTTGCTCCACCATATTTTGAGCTTTTGACCATGTGGTCTTGACCATGCTCCTTTGGTTCGCAAACTTGATGTGATACCCAAAAAAGACTGCAAACTGAAACTGAAACTTTCAGGATTGTTACAGTCTGGCACAATGATGATTCTTCACTAGGTGATTTAAAGGCAAAATCTGTAACTTTAAAATTACTTTGAAACAAATATTCTGTTTTTGAGTGGAGGCAGTTCACGCAACATTTTTAGAAGGAGTTTTTCATAAAAACATGAACTCCAGTTTTCAAGACTCATCTGTTTTCAAGAGATAAGACTGCCATTTTCAGGACTCTTACTGGACATGAAAGCACATAAAAGAAGGGAAAGGTCTGCATAGCTAAAACAAAAAAAAATTATAAGGGCATAGGTCTGAAACCTTTGTGGTCAACAGAGTAAAGTGTAAGAGTATTTCTTCAAGTGCCATTTGTTTGAAAATAAAACAGTTTTTTAAAATATTGAAAACAGTTTGTTTAGTGTCAGAAAACAGCCTGTTTTTATGGCTCCCAAACATGTTTCTGTGAGACAGAGCTTCCTTTTTGTGAAACTTAAATCACAATGCTGGGAAAATATAGATTTATTTATTTAGTGATTCGGAAAAGACCTTTGAGCACAAGCTCTTTTACAAAGGTTCCATGTCATAGATTATAAAACAAAGAACAATAGGAGAAAGCAAAGGTACATTACAATGAACTATACAGCTTGGATTTAGAACTTACAGAATAACTCAAAACATAGGTACAAGTTAAAATAACAAGAAAAACACTTTATGAGGGTGGGGGGGGGAATAAGCAGCCACAGAGTGCCTTGTCAGTAGTTCAGAGGATCGGGAATAGCTGGCATTGGGGTGAAGAAAGGAGGTACGAGAGAGAGGTATGTAATGCAGTGGAGGTGAAGGGTGGGGAAAGAAGGGTGATAAGGTATAGGGATAAATGGTGGGGTGAGGGGAGGCTGAGTGGAGAAGACATGCTAAAGTAAATGGTGTGTTGTGAGGGGGCATGGTCAGGTAGTCTGCATTAGTAATGACTGTTAGGGGAATTCACGGACTGTGAGTTGGAGAGGAGGAAGGGTGGGGTGGTGGGTGCCGAAGGAGCATGATGCAGACTGATTGCTGAGGCAAGTCATGAAAAGGGACAGAGGGAGGGGGTACCTGAGGCCTGCCTAGTGCTTGCTGGGGACAGAGAGAGCAGGTGTGACTGGACTCAGGGGCAGGTGCACTTAGAGAGTGTTATTAGGAGCTGTTTGAGGCCAGTTTTGAATTGTGCCAGACAATTGGTGGCCAAGAGGTGCCCAGGGAGTTCATTCATCCACAGGGGCCCAGTAGGCAAATGCACATTGCCCAAGTGAGGTGCGACAGAAGGGGATAGCCATGGCCCCTCTAGTCCTCCCTCTAGTGACCTGTATGAGTTGGCTGCCTTGATCAAATTGCCTACACAAGATGGTGTTTTACCCAAAAGAGGCTTCTTCCTAGGATGCAAGTCTGGAATTTGACCTTGTTTCTTAATGACAGCCAATTTGCATGTTTGTACAGAGTACAGGTGTAGTCCCACACTTAGCATCCAGGGTGAGTCTGAAGGCTTCGTTGAGTGCTGTCTGAACCCTCTTGAGCACTGTATCCATTGCCTTCCCATAGACCACTAGTCCATAGTCAATAGTATATATATTTGAACTGTGGACTGAGAGGTGGAGGGCCCCAAGAGAGAGGTGTTGCCTGTGCCTGTACAGGACACCAATCTTGGTATTGACTGTCTTGACCAAAGAGTCAATATGGTGTGCAAATGTGAGGGTATCATCTCCTATGACTTGAACAAGTGAACTTATTCCAGCGGCCCACTGCATGAGTTGGAGATGATGAGGGCATGGTGCTTATTTTTGTTGTGGGGGCTGGACATAAGCATGGTCTTGGTCTTCTTGAAGTTTAGTAGCAACTTATGACTACAGAACCAGTCCTCGAGTTTGGAGGAGGAGTTCTGCAGCTCAGATTGTAGGGTAGCCTGAGACATGCTGCTGCTCAGGAGCACAGCATCATCTGCATATAGTATGAGTTTGGTGTCACAGGTTGTGGGAAGGTCATTTAAGAAGAAGCTGTAGAGTAGGGACCCCAGTATTGATCCCTGGGGTACCCCTAATGATACCTCTCTTGCACTGGATACTATTTGCCCAATTTTGACACATTGATTTCTCCATAACAGGTAGTCCTGGAACCAGCAAGGGCATTTGGTGCCACACCCATGTTTTGCAGTTGGGTCAGTAACAGGGAATGGTTGACTGTACCAAAGGCTTTGGTGAGGTCAATAAAGACAGACCCTACCAGTTTGCCTTCATCCAGGGCCTTATGTGCATAGTTCATGTAGTCCAGCAGGGCAGTGGTGGTACCACGTAATTTTGTCTGAAGTCATGCTGTTTGGGGCATAGTAGATTATACTTATTGAGGCAGTCAATGAGTTGACCCATCACAATCTTTTCCAGTGCCTTGGACAGGAGGAGAGGATTGAGATGGGTGTCTGTAGTTAGCTACAGAGACTTGTCACCTCCTTTATGTACTGGCATAACTAGAACCTGCTTCCAAAACATTGGGATGACTTTTCAAGGCAATATGAGTAGAAAGCTACAGGTCCAGCGATGCTCCTGATGAAACACTCACTGTGTGAATAATCAGGAGGACCACGTGCAATATAAACTGCAGTTGTGAGGCCATTAACAATTGTTCAGCTGCTTTGCATATGGCCTGCTGTATCCTTGGGCTTTGCATCCCACAAAAGATAAGTTGGGTGTTGGCCAAGGAGTGTAAATATATTGCAGTATTTCTATTCATGTATGATGATAAAACATATGTATTAATCCATGGTTGTGCTTTGGCATTCATTCTGGTGGGGTTAACAGGGGTGGTAAATAGTGTGGGTGAGTTTAAAGTTCAAAACATTATAATATTTAATTTCCTAATTTGTTGTATTTTAATAATAAATCCTAACTTGAATACTAACATAGTGTTCTGCAGTAAATAGTTTATGTTATAGTGGAGCAGTAGTGCCACTGTGGTTAGGGTTGAGTAGGGTGTTCAATGTTAAACCCCTAACTTTGCACATTAATGTATTTGGCACCGTTTGTGAAAATGTGCTGAAATTTTGCATTGTTGTCTAGGAGGCAAGGTCTTGATCTATGAACATTTTTTTGACAGCAGCTTGTGTGGTTTCTAAGATTTGCATGTGTCATTTTTTGTAAATGTCTAACTTTTTCTATACTTAACATGTTTTTAATTTTTTTGCTCTCCCCTACAACCTACATGGAATGGAATTTTTATCCAAAACTTGCAGAGGACATGTGTCATCTCCTA
This sequence comes from Neoceratodus forsteri, assembly GCA_016271365.2. Lineage (NCBI taxonomy): Eukaryota > Metazoa > Chordata > Ceratodontiformes > Ceratodontidae > Neoceratodus > Neoceratodus forsteri. The sequence goes on from CM057456.1 coordinate 119,368,017, forward strand.
AAATAGTGCATTTGACAGGTTTAGTGAAAAGTATTAAAGGTTCTAGATTTAAAAAGCTTTAAAATGTAGTGCTTTCTGACCTGCATATGTGCAGTAGGGTTTTTGAGATAACATTCTGTGATGAAAGTAAAACTTTATGCTGCAAATCTACATGTTTGATTTTGCGCCACTTGCTTAGCAGGGTACCAAACATCTTTTGTGCTGTGCCAACTGCCATCTTGTTGATTTATTCCATGAGCTAACAAACGTGGAAAATATACAAAAATGCTGGGATTTAAAAAAAAAATCAGAACAAAGCAAAATGGCACCTGTTTAGCTAAATTCTGATATGTCTTTTAAAAATTTAGCCCAGAAACACCTTTTCTGAGCACCCAAAAATTCTAGCTTAGCCAAAGGAACCATTCCCTGTGTTATCTATATGAGAACAGTGGGAATTTCTTGACTTCTGTAGCTGCAGCTTGAACTCATACTGCCAGCTGCAGTGAAAGCAGTTAGCCGCCCTTTTTCTGATGTCTAGTGCCCCCCCATTTCCATGTGATTGAAACACTAGATGAATGATAGCAGGTTGCTGCCATCCAGTGTGTGTCCACTAAAGAAAAAAAAAGAAAGCAACAACTGCAGAAGCCAATAGTGGGGGTTCCAGAGGGGTGTGGAAGTATAGTGGGATACAAGACTCTGACACCAGCGTAGATGGAATGTACTGCAGCAGTTTTATTCAAAAAAATAAAATACATGAAAGCGAACTGTTTCATTACAAAAAAAAAAAAAATAAAACAAGGATTAATACTTCTTCCAAGGAACAAATACAGAATTCCAATAGATGAACAAGCAATCAACTTCCCCTAGAACAGACTAAGGAACTGGGGATAGCACCTTGCTGAACCCCTGGACTAGACTAACTTTTGAACAGCTCTTTGCTTACTTATATAGTACCAAGGGAACATGTGGTCCAGAAAACCCCTCCTTCTTATATAACAAGGAACAAAATGCTTATAATGCAAATAAATATTATTTTCGATATTTCCAGAAGTTGATAAATTAAATCTTATATGTGTAGAAGGGCTGGAGTGTAAAAATAACAAAGTTAAACTTATTTGTACCACATACATGGGCTGTTCCTATGCTCTCTGGGCTCCTCCCACATAGTTTCTGTATAAATGTTAGGAAGGTTGGGCCGGCCGGTGCTTAAACAAACAGAGACTAAGCTGGAAGACCTGAGCACATAAGGTCACAGAACTGAGTATGAGGGACAAATAATTTATCAAATATTGTGCTTCAGGTAACAAACTTAAACCTACTCTATTGTGCTTCGGGTAACAATACAGTTCAGACCAAACAATATTGTTTCAGCATTTGTTTAGAAATGACTCTTTTACAGCAGCAAACATTACTAAACCAGGGTTAACTGGTCTGCAGGCTAGAGCTGTGTGTTTTCTGAGTGTAACCCTGGACAACTACAAATTTTAGAAGGCTAATAGGGCTTTGTGTTTAAACATTCATTCAGTATGCAGGCTGAGTCTCTAGGCTAGCATTTAAATTCATTTGTACCAGCTCCTTAGCTCCTTTGAAAGTGCCTGTACTGAAATGTAAGCTTCCTCTGACATGCTTTGTGTCTCAAAACACTTTTAGGCTCTTACTAGGACTGGGGCTGCTTGTATTACCATGTGGGGGCTTTTCTAGTACAAAGAACTATGTAAATACAATTTTACAGCACTGAAAACAACTTCCCACATTAGACAGGCTACAAGAAGGGAAAAACGATCATTTAGAATGCCAACCCGCTACATGACAATGTGCGCTTCATTTAGCAGAAGGCAATGTCATACGATCATAACAAGTACGACGATCCTGAAGGACGTAATTAGGATCGGGACTGCCTCTGGTGACGAAATTAGCAAGAAACTAGGAAAGAGATAGCAAGAACATTAGGTAGGTGGTCTTCCTACCTAATGGGGACCCCGAAAGGGGGTACAGAAAAAAGAAGGGAAGTACAGATACAGGCACAGTGAAAGAATAGGGTGCTGTTGCAACAGTCTTGGGACAAAAAGGGGGGTCTCCAGAGGACAGTAACTCAGACCTTGCCACATACTTGTCCCCACCTAAAAGGGAACCCTGTAAAGGGTTTTTAATTTCCTATACTGAAATGAATTCCTGGATACCGTGGAGGTGATTTGGGTCACCTTGATAACAAGGGGGGGCAAGAGAGTAAAAATAGGAGTGGTGTATAGACACCCTGCCCTGGCGGAGGAGCTGGAGGACAGTCTGGTGGCAGATGTTAGGAGATACTGCAGACTGGGCAGAGGAACGGTGGTGGTGTTGGGGGACTTAAACATGCCAGGAACAGACTGGGAGACTATGACATCCTCTGTGACCAGGGAACAGAGGCTGTTGGATGTCTTTCAAGATGCGTTCCTAACTCAGCAGGTAAGGGAACCGACCAGGGAGGCACGGGTACTGGATGTGGTCCTGGCAGACAGTGACCAGATTGGGGCCTGAGGTAAGGGACCCATTGACGGGCGTGACCATGCCACGGTCTGGTTCTGCCTGGACCTAGAGGGGTAGAAGGCTGCACAAAGACGGAAGTAACCGACTTCAGGGGGGCGGATTTTAAGGAAATGGGAAGGATCCTTAAGGAGCATTTGGATGGGATTGTGTCAGACATGGACGCTGATAGTAGGTGGGAAATCATCAGGAGAGGGGTGCAGGATGCTACCAGCACCTGTGCAAGAGTAAGACAAAAATGCGGTAGGGCCCAAAAACCCTGTTGGTGGACCAGGGAGGTCCAGGAGGTGGTGCAGGGAAAGAAAGCAGCCTATAAGCAATTCAAGTGCTCAAGGAGTGAAAGGGATCGAGGGGAGTACGAGCTGATGGCTAGAAGGGCCACTAGAGTGGTGAGGGGCTAAAGGCAAGGAAGAAGCAGAACCTGGCCAGGAAATTAGGAGAGGAACAAGGGTTCTTTAGATACATTGGGGAAAATGAAGGGTGAAGGGCAGATTAGCAGGATTAAATCAGGGAGGGAAGGGCACAAGACCTGGGGAGCAGGCTGAGCTACTAAATGAGTACTTCACCTTAGTTTCACCAGGGAAAATGGGGGTGCTGCATCATACGTGGGAGGAGACAGAGATACTGAGATGGGGGGGACCCTTACCGATCGGCAGGTCTGGGGAGAGGGGGAGGCATCACTGGCAGGTGGGGGGAGGGCTAAGCAGGGAGAAGGGGTACCGGAAGTGGAAATCACAGCTGAGAGAGTGAAGGAAGCCCTCAGCTCCCTTAAAACGGAGAAAGCACCGGGGCCAGATAAATTACATCCCAGAGTGCTGAAGAAACTTGCAGATGTCCTGGCAAAACCCCTGGCAGAGCTTTTCACCATCTCTCTGAGGACAGGGTGGGTGCCCCAAGACTGGAAGGTGGTGCATATAGTGCCTAACCACAAGGGGGGATCAAGGGAGGTGGCAGGGAACTACAGGCCTGTCAGTCTGACCTCGGTGGTGGGCAAGGTGATGGTGGGCATTGTCAAGGAGAGGCTGGGGGGGACCTGGATAAGTCAGGGTGCCTGGATGATAGCATGGATTCATCCCGGAAATCGTGTCAGACAAACCTGGTGGAGTTCTATGACTGGGTGACAAGTGCCTTAGACCTGGGTGACCAGTGGATGTCTTCTTCTGGACTTCAGCAAGGCATTTGACTCTGTTCCTCACGTGGGCCTGTTGGATAAGCTGGGAGAAATGGGGTGGGGAACCAGATGATCAGATGGATAGGCAATTGGCTCCAGGACCGGACCCAGAGGGTCGTAGTTGGTGGGATAGTCTCATCCCCAAGGAGGGTCATAAGTGGGGTCCCACAGGGATCAGTCCTTGGGCCCCTTCTGTTCAATGCCTACGTATCTGACATAAGGACAGGAATCTGGAGTGAGATGAGTCTCTTTGCAGATGACTCGAAACTGGGGGCGGTGGTGGATGGGGAGGAGGGGAGGGTGGCCCTACAGGGGGACCTGGAGGCTCTGGAAAGATGGTCTAGAAAGTGGAAGCTGAGGTTTATTGCAGGGGAATGCAAGGTACTCCACCTGAGACAGAAACCCAGGTCAAGTGTACACCCTGGGGGAATGCTACAAGTCTCCGATGGCTGAGAGGACCTGGGGGTGGTGGTGGATGTCAAGATGAACAACTCGGAGACTTGTAGGAGGGCAGCAGCCAAGGCCAACAGCATGCTGGGATGCATCGCTAGGGGATCCCTCCAGAAGAGGAAGTGATACTCCCTCTGTATAACTGCTTGGTGAGGCTGCATCTTGAGTACTGCGTGCAGTTTTGGAGGCCACACTTAAAGCGGGACATTAACCTCCTGGAGAGGGTCCAGAGGAGGGCAACCAAAATGATTTGGGGCTTGGGGGACAGGACCTATGAGGAGAGGCTCGAAGAGCTAAATATGTACACATTGGAAGAGAGAAGGGACCGGGGGGACATGATAGAGGTCTTTAGGTACATGAAAAGGGTAAATAGGGGAGGAACAGTCGGGTGCTCTGAAGGAAGGAGGAAGGGGCCACTAGAGGGCATGGCTGGAAGCTGGAGGGGGGAAGATTCAGGGGAGAAAGGAGGTGCTACTTCACTGAGAGGTGGTGGAGCCATGGAATGCACTGCCTAGGGGGCTGGTGGAGGCAGAGACAGTGGAGGGGTTCAAGAGGGGTGGGACAGGTACAGGGAAGGGTTCTGGAAGCAAAATCCAATGCAGCAAGAATATCCAGAACTGGGAAGGAGAAGCCAGAGAAGGCGAGGGGACACAAGGTCAGCACCCAGGTTGAGGGACTGACCAAGCGAACAGAACACCGAAGACCGTTAGGCCTATTCTGCTGGCATTTTAGTATGTTAGTAGTATGTTATTTTATTTTTTTATTTATTTACTGAAATTGAATTACAAACCTTTGAGTCAAAGACTCTTTGCAAAGGCTCCACGTCGATGTTACAAAGGGTGGAGGGGGAACACGAGTTGGGGAAGACAGACGAAACAGGCCAGGTAAGTTATATACAAGCACAAATTATTTACAGTTTTATGTACAATCACATTTTAGTTACATTAGCTCTCCGGTGGTTACAGAGGGTGGAGAGACATATGACAGAAAGGCAATGGAAGGCAACTTTCAATGCATAATAAACAAGTGGTATTACTGAGTTAATTGTTGGTATCATGGCAGAGGGACTTGGGAGTGGAGATGGTGGAGTTTATTCTTACTTGCTGCGAGCGTTCTGTGAGGTAGTCCTTTAGCCAGGCAGCGGCCTCGGAGACTACATTTAGTTGCGGCAGGACTTGAAGGAGTAATTCGTGGCTGACCGTGTCGAAGGCCTTAGTTAAGTCTATAAAGATAGCCCCTGCTAGTGACCCTTGGTCGAGCGCCTCATGGATGAATGTTGTGAGCTCAGCGAGAGCCGTGATGGTGCTGTGGCCAGCTCTGAACCCATGCTGTTCCTTGCTGAGCAGGTTGTGTTTTGTTAGATGCTCAGTAAGTTGGTCAGAGACTATTTTTTCCAGGGCTTTGGAGAGAGGAGGGAGTATAGAGATTGGTCTATAATTCCCGGGGAGGGTGGGATCCCCGCTCTTTAAGATAGGGGTGATCACGGCTTTTTTCCAGGTAGTGGGGAATTGGCCGAGGCACAGCGAGAGGTTTAGGATATGTGTGAGATGGGTTATGGTGATATCAAGGGTAAGCCTTATGAGTTTTAGGTCCAGGGAGTCGTTGCTGAAGCGAGTGTTAGCGATTGCTTTGGAGATGTAACGCTTGGCTAAGGAGCAGGGGATGGTACGGAACCGGAAAGGGGGAGGGAGGGCTGTTCTCGCCATAAGTGGAGTAGAGGGGGGTTTGGGGGGGTGGAAGAAGTTAGGCGGGAGGATATGTGAGAGGTCTGAGAAAGTTTCATTGAGGGCTTCAGTGATTTTAGCAGGATCTTGGGTAACGTCCCCGTTCAGACTTAGTTGGGTAGGGGTGGGGGAACGTGATTTGCCGCTAATTTCTTTGTATGTTACTCCAGAACTTTCTCCCATCTCCCCAGGAGGAGGAGAGGGTGTGCTGATAGTAATCAGCCTTGGCCTGCCGTGTGGCCCAGGTGCATTTATTTCGAGCCTCCCTGTAGAGTTGTCTGTCCTGGGAGCGTTGGGAGTCTATGGCCCTGTGCCAGAGGTTGTCCCTGTGTTGCATGAGTTTTAGGAGGGAGGGTGTTATCCATGGTGTAGACCTGGTTTTCACGACCTGCCTAGTGAGGGGAGCATATATATCGCAGGCTTTGTTAAAGGTAGCTATAAAGTGGGCGAGAGCGGCATCAACTGATTGTGCGTAATATAAGGGAAGCCAGTAACTATTGGCTAGGTATTCTTTGAGGTTATTTATGCCTCCTTTTTTGATTTTTCGGTGCCATGTGGTTTTGGGTGGTGCAGTGGGCAGTTTGCCCGACCACCAGCAGATAACCGGGGAGTGGTCACTGATACAGTCAGGGAGCACTGAAGCCTGGGTAATATTTTTTGGCCTGTTGGTAAAGATGAGATCTAGTAGTGAGGATGTCCCGGTTCTTGTGTCGCCTACGTTGGGGATGTGATAATTTGGGAGAGACCGATAACCTGGGCAGCATCTCTGAAGATGGAGGAGGATGGGATGCCCAGTCGATGTTGAAGTCACCCATTAATATGGTTTCATTAGTATTTGGGAGGTGTGAGACAGTGTGGAGGATGGATTCAAATTGGGTTTCTGGTTTCTCGGGGATATAGGCTGAGATGATGATGATTGTTTTAGAGCCCAATCTAATTTGACTGCGAGAGTCTGGGCCTCATGTTTGGGGAGGGTATCAACGATGGTGGCGCAGAGTGTTGATTTAATGTATATTGCACAGCCTCCACCTCGCTACGGATCTATCCACCCTAAGGAGGTTATAGTTGCTTAGGAAACAGCATCATTGGGGATTTTATTTGTTAGTATGATACCAGATCTCTCTGAGAGAGATGGAGCTTCAGCCCACCCACTCTCCAAAAGCTCCACCTCGGGGGCCCATTGAAGATACCATACTAAACACATATGGTATCTAAATCATAATGAAAATATGTATTTAGTCATTCAGTAATTCATTACCCCAAGGTCTGTTTCTATCTGTTGAGTCTCACTGAGTTCTCCTCCGTATCTGGACATATAGTCAGCGTTTTTATTAGCAGAACCTGGTCTATGCTTGATGGTGAATTTATATGGCTGTAATGCCAAATACCATCGCATAATTCGGGGGTTCTTATCTTTCATGGCATGAAGCCAACATAGGGGGTTATGATCCATCCATACTTTGAATTCTACCCCCAAAGATAACATTTTAAGGCGTCTATTGCCCATTTCAGGGCCAAGCATTCTTTTCCAGTAGTTGAATATTTAACCTCTCTCTTGTATGTAGCTTCCTACTGATATATCCACTGGATGTTCTTCCCCCTCTACCAGTTGGGACAACACAGCACCTATTCCTGTATTGGAGGCATCTGTCTGTACCACAAAAGGGAGGGAGAAATCAGGGCTCCTAAGTACAGGGGAGGCAAATAAATATCCTTTTATGGTGCAAAATGCCTTCTCACAAGCTGGTGTCCATTTTACTTTGGTAGGGTTATTCTTTTTTGTTAGGTCTGTCAGAGGATTTGCTATAGAGGAAAAATTAGGCACAAAATGCCTATAACAGCTAGCAAGGCCTAGGAAAGATCTCACTGGACACTTCATCAAAGGACAGGGGCTTCTGGCCAAAGCGTCAATCTTGTCAACATCTGGTTTTACCTGACCATAACCTATCCTGAAGCCTAAATACTTAACTTCTCTCATAGCGAAAGCACACTTGGTCAGATTGATTGTTACCCCTGCTTGGGATATGGGTTCTAGAACCTGGTTTAAGTGACATAGATGATCTTCCCTTCTAGGGCTGAACACTATCACGTCATCCAGGTATGCGGCACTATAGCCCATATGAGATCTGAGTATTGTATCTATGAATCGTTGAAACATGGCTGGTGCCCCATGGAGCCCTAAGGGCATAGTTCGGAACTGGAAATGACCTAGTGGGGTGCTAAAGGCTGTCTTGTCTTTAGCTAGGGGGTCAAGAGGTATTTGCCAGTACCCCTTTGTGAGGTCCAGGTACTGATGTATTGTGCTTTCCCTAAATGGTCGATGATGTCATCAATTCGAGGCATTGGATATGCATCGAATTTTGAAACAGCATTAAGGCAGCAGAAGTCGAGGCACAATCTTATGCCTCCCTCCTTCTTTTCCACCATGACCATTGGTGATCCCCATTCACTAGTGGAGGGTTCTGCTACCCCTAGGTCTTGCATTTTTCTTAATTCTTTAATGACCTCACCCTGTACTTTCTCCGGCAAACGGTAGGGTTTTTGCCTAATAGGGGTTTCTTGTTTTAAATGTATATGATGTTCCACCCCCAGAGCCCTCCCAGGTTGGCGGGAGAATAATTTTTTGTATTTTTTTAGTATGCTGTCTAGGGTGGTCTCTGTAGAGTGTCCAATTCTGGGTTTATTTTTAATGCTTCATAACCCTCATTACCTTCCAACCTCTGGTATGCCTGGTCTAACTCAGAGGTGTCTTGCTCAGGGTATACATACATAACAGGGGCTGGTTTCCTCTCATGCCACTTCTTTAATATGTTGGCATGGTAGATTTGCAACCTCTGCCTTCTTTCGGGGATATCTACTTCATAGTTCACAGGTCCTACCTGCCTCTAGATGGTATAAGAGCCTTGCCATTTCATGGTCAATTTGTTATCTGAGGAAGGTAGTAATAGTAATACTTTATCCCCTGGCTGCAATTTCTTTTGACCCACTCCTTTATCATATGTTTGTTTCTGAGATACTTGTTTTCCTTGATTGTAGTGAAGTGCGAGTTCGCTACATTTCTTCAATTTCTCCCTTAGATGTGTCACATGTTCCGTGAGGGCAGACCCTCTGTTCCATTTATGCCTTCCCATTGTTCTTTGACAATATCAAGAGGACCTACAGGGTTTTTCCCATAGAGTAACTCATATGGGGAAAACCCCGTAGAAGACTGAGGTACCTCTCTATAGGCAAACATTAACAATGGTAGCTGCGCATCCCATATCTTACGTTCTCCCTGTACAAATTTCATCAGCATTTTCTTCAGGGTTTTGTTAAACCTCTCCACCAGCCCATTGGCCTGAGGATGATAGGGGGAGGTATATAACGCTCCTATACCTAAAGACTGGAAGAGGCGGGTTAACAAATTTGATCGAAAGTTACTTCCCCTGTCTGTCAGAATTTCTTTAGGCACTCCTACCCGGCTGAAAACTTTTAATGATTTCTCTGCTATACGAGGGACTGTAACAGTCCACATGAGAATGGCCTCTGGATAAGGGGTAGCATAGTCACATATGACCAGGATGAAATGATTTCCCTTACTACCCCTTGGCAATAGGCCTACTATATCCATGGCCACGTGTTCAAAAGGAGTAGTTACTAATGGAAGTGGTTGTAAGGGTACTTTATCCTTCCTGGTAATATCAGCTACCTTCTGACATTCAGGGCAACTGCTACAATAAGAGGAAACCTGAGCATGGATCTCTGGCCAGTAATATCTATACAACAACCTACTTAGGGTCTTATCTCTACCCAGATGGCCTGCCATAGGGACACTGTGTGCCAGAGATATTAATTGCTCCCTATATTGGGTTGGTACCATCAATTGTTCTATTACTGACCCTGTCCTAGGATGTTTACACTCCCTATATAATAGTTGGTCAATAAGAACATATCTGGGATATTCTCGCTTGTCATTAGTGGTTACCACCTGTGAAAAACAAGGTTGTAAAGTGGCATCAGTACTTTGTTCTTTCAAGAATACATTATGCTCATTTTGTTTGTCCATAACAGAGGTAATGTCCTTTTTACAGTTCCACGACCTCTTTTCCTGTTTTCTTCTACTTCTTGTATTTCGGTCCTTCCCAGGACAGGAAAAATATCCTCTTCAAAAGGGAACATTTGTGATATAGTTGGTGTGTGTTGGCTTTGGGCCAGTAGTGACAGCAACTAACTCGCCAGTGTTAGGTAGGAGTGAATCAAAGTCAGGGTAGTCATGTGCAATTACCATAGGCACAGGGAGATTAGGGACCAAACCAACTGCCAATTGTAGCTGCCGCCCATGTACCTTCAGGGTAGCATATTGCATCGGATAGGTGTGAATGTCCCCATGAATACAGGTGACACTGGTTATATTTATAGTTTTGCCCTTTGGCAGCAAAGATGCTTGCACTAGTGTTTGCTTACTGCCAGAATCTAAGAGGACAGACAACTCTTTTCCATTTATAAGAACAGGTATCATATAGTGACCCCAGTTGGCTAGGGCTAGGTGGGAATATTCCTCCTTTTTAAAAGGGCAGAATCTAGCAATATGCCCTTTTCTTGACAGATATGGCAGATATTGAACCTGTTCTGGCCCCTCCAGTTCTTAGGCCCCATAGTGCTAGTATTCACAGTGCCTCAGGTTTCATAGGAGTCTCAGTAATAGTAGGTGTAGAAGGTCTTACCATGGGTGAGTCCTCCGAGTCCCAGAATAGGTTTTGGTTGGGAGCTTCTGGCGATATATAGTTCCTGCCAGATTAATGGCCTTCTGTGATGTTTCTTGTGATGTTCTCTGACCCACATCTGTGTTTCCTGTGGCAATATTTTGATAAACTGTTCCATAATGATGGTCTCCATTACTTGTTCAATGGTCTTGGTCAGGGCTGCAGCCATTTATAACACAGGTCCTGTAAATGGGTATATATGCCTCTTGTGGTGAATCTGCATTATGATATCTAAAGGTTCAAAACCTTTATCGGTAGGTCTCTGTACTGATATTGTAACATTTCAGTATGGCCTGTTTCAAGTAGTCATAATCATTTACATGTCCTCTGTCAATGTAGCTGTAGGCAAGTTGGGCTCTACCAGATATGTATGGGGCTAACCTGATGACCACTGTTCTTTAGGCCACTTGCAGGCTTCTGCAACCCCTCTCAAAAGTCATCATATAAGTCTCAATGTCATCATTCTCTGTTAATTTGGACAGTTTTATACCCTTGGGTCCCTCCACTTCTCTGGTACTGGAGGTCTAGCCACACCTATAGCTTGGATGGCCCACAAGGTGTCAGTCCAACGTGCTTTGTTTTGTGTTGATCATCTTCTCGCGTCTTTCCAAGTCCATCTGTCGGTGCACAACCATCTCAAAAGATCCTGTATCTCCTCGGGAGGTTTCTCTTCAGGTAGGTATTCCTCTGCAGCGGTAACACATTCCTCCTTATCCTTCTCCTCTCTCTTGGTCTCCCTTCTCCGTACATCTGGTAAACCAGTCCATAATGGTTCCTGTGTTAGTTCCTTCATCTTGCGGGTCTGTACACTCCCTGGCAAACTGGCAGCTGGGGTACTGGAAGCAGCTTGTTCCATCCTTCAGTGTCGTGAATACCTGGTCCGATATTCAAAACCCCAAGACCACTAGGCACAGCCCTGGAGTATCCCACTTCTGACACCAGTGTGGAAGTATAGTGGGATACAAGACTCTGACACCAGCGTAGATGGAATGTACTGCAGCAGTTTATTAAAAATTAAAATAAATGAAAGAACTTTCGATTACAAAAAAAAAATAAAACAAGGAGGAATACTTCTTCCAAGGAACAAATTCATAATTCCAATAGATGAGCAAGCAATCAACTTCCCTTAGAACAGACTAAGGAACTGGGTATAGCACCTTGCTGAACCCCTGGACTAGACTAACTTTTGAACAGCTCTTTGCTTACTTAAATAGTACCAAGTGGACAGGTGGTCCAGAAAACCCCTCCCTTTCTTATATAACAAGGAACAAAAAGCTTATAATGCAAATAAATATTATTTTCGATATTTACAGAAGTTGATAAATGAAATCTTATATGTGTAGAAGGGCTGGAGTGTAAAAATAACAAGGTTGAACTTATTTGTACCACATACATGGGCTGTTCCTATGCTCTCTGGGCTCCTCCCACATAGTTTCTGTATAAATGTTAGGAAGGTTGGGCCGGCCGGTGCTTAAACAAACAGAGAGTAAGCTGGAATGGAGACCTGAGCACATAAGGTCACAGAACTGAGTATGAGGAACCAATAATTTATCAAATATTGTGCTTCAGGTAACAAACTTAAACCTATTCTATTGTGCTTCAGGTAACAATAAAGTTCAGACCAAACAATGTTGTTTCAGCATTTGTTTAGAAATGACTCTTTTACAGCAGCAAACATTACTAAACCAGGGTTAACTGGTCTGCAGGCTAGAGCTGTGTGTTTTCTGAGCGTAACCCTGGACAACTACAAATTTTAGAAGGCTAGTAGGGCTTTGTGCTTAAACATTCATTCAGTATGCAGGCTGAGTCTCTAGGCTAGCATTTAAATTCATTTATACCAGCTCCTTAGCTCCTTTAAAAGTGCCTGTACTGAAATGTAAGCTTCCCCTGACATGCTTAGTGTCTCAAAACACTTTTAGGCTCTTACTAGGACTGGGGCTGCTTGTATTACCATGTGGGGCCTTTTCTAGTACAAAGAACTATGTAAATACGATTTTACTGCACTGAAAACAACTTCTGCACATTAGACAGGCTACAAGAAGGGGAAAAATGATCGTTCAGAACGCCGACTCGCTACCGCGATGTGCGCACATTTGTGAAGGCAATGTGTGCACGATTGCGTAGGCGAGTGTGCGCACGATCATGAAGGATGTAATTAGGATAGGGACTGCCTCTGGTGATGAAATTAGCAAGAAACAAGCAAAGAGACAGCAAGAACATTAGGTAGGTGGCCTTCCTACCTAATGAGGAACCAGAAAAAGGGTACAGAAAAAAGAAGGGAAGTACAGATACAGGCACAGTGAAAGAATAGGGTGCTGTTGGAACAGTCTTGGGACAAAAAGGGGGGTCTCCAAAGGACAGTAACTCAGACCCTGCCTCAAGGGGATGGAGGACAGAGCTGTGTTGGGCATTCCACAGTCATTGGAAAGTCTCTAAACCTGAATTTCAACTCAGTATAGTAGAGAAATGCTTTGATAGATGGGAGTTCCAGAGCTATAGCAAGAGTTTTGACAGTTTTAAACAGATTGTAGTGATCGGTGGAGCTACAATTAGATAAAAGATGTCACCTTCTCCCAGATGTACTTGCTTTTTGTAGGGTCCCAGAAGGTGTATTCTGCAGAAAAAAAATTCCCCAGAGAGCAAAGCCTGCCCAGGAAGTATCACTCCAGGATGCTGTAGAAATGCTGGTTGATTAGGGTCCCATTTGCAAATATCACCTTCTCCCAGATGTGCTTGCTTATTCTATGATCCCAAAAGATATCTCCCACAGAAATATATCCCTAGAGAAGCAAAGCCTGCCCAGGAAGTTTCACTCCGGGATGCTGCAGAAATTCTGGTTGATTAGGGTCCAGTTAGAAAAAGATGTTATATCAAGTTATCACAGCATTATTAACCCTCACACTTCACTCTTGTATTTTAAAACACTATGGGCAAGATTCATGAAACTCGAAGAAATACCTGCAGCTGCAGGTAAACCTCGGCGCAAGTTGGTTGTGACTTGTGGATCCACAGGTTACCCGCAGCGGTGGGTATTCTCAAAGGTGGAGTCGGATTACGACCGGCTCCATGATCTATGGCTGCTTGCAGGTGGTGTCACTGGAAAGATGGTCACAGCTGCTGGAATAGGCTACGGCTGTTGGGAACAGCTGTAACACCCTCCGCAACTGCTGCAGCTGTGAATTGCTACTGCTGCAGCAGCGGGTGATTTCATTCCACAAAGGCAGTTGCGGAGTGGGACTTAGGTTATGGGCAGTTTGTAAATCCTGCCCTGTGTGTTTCTCAAAAGCAAAACAGTTTCTCCCAATAGTTTGCTTTACATAGCTGCTTGTTGCTGCTACACTTTAAAGACAGTAAATGCTGATTGTAAAATAGTTCTCATTAATTTTAAACCTTTCTCCTGCCACACTCTCCCCTATGAGATGCTGGTTTTCCCTCTGCATACTCACAAATTCCAAGCCACATCAGAGTCCACTTCAGTAGTCAATGTTTATACATGCTAATATTTATTTATTTGTTTAAATGGGGTGCACTTCTCCACTTACATGACATGACAGCCTAGCTGGATGCTTAACAGTGGTTACTTGGCAGAATGGTTAGTCAGGGGGTGCTGATCAACTGCCAGAAATGATGGTAGTGAGAGTACTGTGCTTTTACTTGAGACCTCATTTCAGAAATATTGACATGCATTAAATTAATCCACCGGAGGAACACCACAGAAGAGAACAGCAATGCAACATGCAAGAAGTGATAATAAGAAGTGCCCTATGAAGAGTATACACAAATAATTTATTCACATCATTTCCACGAGTTAATAACCTCCCCATCGTTACTCTACCAAGTAACCATGACAGAACATCCATCTGTCAAGCAAGAGAAAAACAATATTAAATCCCAAAATATGTTTTTAATTAACAAAAACATTTTCAAAGAGGTAGGTGAGTCTGAAACAAATTGAAGTAGCATTCATTCTGAACTAAACTAACGCTCCTCTGCCACTGACTCCCCGAGCCCCACCCTGTCAATTATTATACTAAAAGAAAAATAAACACATTATTCAAAAATGGTAAAGATTCTGAGAAACTACATACATCAACTAAGAAATGTACATGTAAAATACACACACCAGTCAGCTGAACTAATCTCATCATCATTCAGATTAACAAACTGTTCTAACAAAACAAACTGCACTGCACTTTTACTTTGAATCTTTCTGCTTTTACAAGGAGCTGGCACGTACATATTGAGCTGAGTGGTTCTCTTTGCCATTCACATATACAGTATATATATATATATATATATATATATATATATATATATTCTCAAAAAGAAGGACAATTAGAGGCAAAAAACTCCATTTAATGCATAAGTTAGGGTTGTTCCGCAGCGACAAAAGTGAAGAAATTCAGTGTTAGGGTTGAAATCCCCCCCTTGGACCCCTCCGCCCAAACCCACAACCGGCATTGGGGTGCGCGTTGGGGTTGCTGGCCCTAACTCTGACCCCATCAGATGTGTGAAGAAGCAGAAGTATAGGAGAATGGGGTGAGAGTTAGAACTGACAACCCCAACACACACCCCGATGCCAGTTGGGAGAGTGGGCAAGGGTATCCAAGGGGGGCTTTCAACCCTAACACTGAATTTCTTCGCTTTTGTCACTGTGGAACAACCCTAACTAATTCATTAAACAGAGTTTTTTGCCTCTAATTTCCCTTATTTTTGAGAATGATAACGAGAAATAGTGAATGTAATATGGCGGCGGGAGCACGGGGCCCGAAGTAACACGGTGCCCGCAAACACAAATGGTAATGCACATGGTGACACAAAGCAAAACAGAAAGAGAAACAGTACTGTAGACACAAATGGTTAAAATAACGCAAATGCAAGTGCAAATGAAAACGCGAAGGGTAACGCACATGGTGCCGTAGACGGGAACAGTAAGTGAAACGGTTACAGAACTGCAAGCAGAAGCAGTAAGGCTAACAGTAATGTAAGTGCACAGGCTGGTTTTCCCCAAAAGCTGCATAGAAAAAGACAGTGAGTACAAAGAATGTATGCATAATGATGGGTCTCGGAGCAGAAAATGAGGAGTTGGAATACTAAATTGCTATTATCTCAGGAACCGTATGATGTAGAAAAAAAATTTAAAAGTCATATGGTTTATGACTTTCCTGGCTGGGGGCTAAGAATTTTTCCAATGAAATGTCCGTATCTTGCACCTATTCCGAGATACGGCCATGAAAGGCGCGGTGAATGCTGTAATGTTATCCTATGGGAAAAAAAGAGAAGTTCGGAGTGCCATAACTGTGGCTCCCTGTAATATGTTTTCACCAAACTACTAAAAGGCACACCTGTGGCATGTTGGCTTTCTTCTCTCCAAATTTCAGCCCAAAAGACCAAACCGTTATTTTGCAGCAGGGCGGCAAAGGATTCCTGTAATGCGGTGGATGCCGTAATGTTATCCTATGGGAAAAGCATCAACTTTGGAGTGATGTAACTTTGCCGCCTGTAATATTTTTCAATAAAACACTGAAAGGCACATCTGAAAGATGTTGGCTGCATTCCTCAAATTTCAGCCCAAAAGACCTAACTGTTCTTTTGCAGCAGAGTGTGAAAGAATTGCTGTCATTTTCCCGACAGCTGGAAGAAGTACTGTCAAACTTCTTTGAGCTTTCCAAATTCATGCGACAGTGTCGTAAATGCAGTACTCTTTGCGAAAGTACTTTTTCCAGAAATTTGAAAACATATTTCTGGGTGTGTTTTACCCCAAAATAAAGACATGCATAGCATCCTCAGGGTCCAACTAGGTGAATACAAAAATAATTAGGTTGCTAGAGGGTCCCAAATTTAAATGCCAAGCATTTTTCTGATCACCAACTGAAAACAAAATGGTGGATTTGCAACAGTAAAAGGGCCATTTGCAAAAGTAAAAACTGCATTTGCGACACTGTCGAACTTTTTGTTAACTTTTCCCATTGACTTATAATGGGAAATAGTTTTTTGAATAACTTTTGAACCATTTAATATTTTTTCACGCAATCTTCAAAAGGCATATCAGGAACCCCAGCCGCACGTTCCCTGAAGATTTTGGACTGGTCATGCAAACCGTGCAACCTGTAGAGATGAGCAAAGAATTCCAAAAAAGCATAAACACGCTTGCAGATCATGCTTAATAACTCCACAGCTGTATATCCAAACACTACGAAAGTTGGCAGGGCCTGAGATGTGTGGTTCTTGATTGTGTATTCTAAATTTCAGTCAAATCCGTTGAATGGTTATAAAGTTATTAAGGTGCAAAATTTTAGGTTTAACATGTAAATGGCTCCTTAACCTAACTATGGTAGCAATACCGTGCTACCATAATATATATATATATATATATATTATATTTATATATATATTTATATTTATACGCATATACAGACACACAGATGCTCCTCATCAAAATTGATCTGACACAGACTGGTGTTCATCACTGTAAGGGAATGTAGCAGGACGAAGATAGGAGAGATACCAAATCCTAAGGGAAGTAGGGAAGGTAGGGAAGGCAGTAAGGCAGGCAAAGGCCCAAACTGATGAAACATTGACACAAACAGTAAAATAAGGTGACAAGACTTTCTATAGATATATTAATGAAAGAAGAAAGTCCAGAGGGTATTAAGATCAAAGGGATAAAGGAGTGTGTGAGAAGGACCAAGGAAAGGATCTATCCTAAATAGATACTTCTGCTCAGTATTTTCTGGGAGAAGATAGGACAAGGCCACAGCTCAGCACCATGGACATAGAGGAGAGGCAGAAATGCACTAGTCCCTTCACAAAATAAAGGGTCCTACAAGAGCTCGCTAAGCTCAGGGTGGACAAAGCAATGGGACCTGATGGCATGCATCCCTGGGTATTAAAGGAGCTAAGGGTGGAACTATCAGAGCCATTAGCAGAACTGTTTAGAAAGTCTCTGAGCACAGGAGAGGTCCCAGAAGACTGGAGAAGGGCTCATGTGATCCTGCTCCACAAGAGTGGAAACAGGGAGGAGGCAAGGAACTACAGATCAGTTAGTCTTACCTCAGTAGTGGGCAAGATTATGGAGACACTCCTTAAGGAAAGGATAGTGTAACACCTGGAATCCATAGGAGCACAGGATCTATGATAGCATGGGTTTACAAAGGAAGGTCCTGTCAAACCAATCTCATAGATTTCTTTGACTAGTAACCAGAGTGTTGGACCAAGGGGAGCAGTTGATGTTGTCTACCTTGACTGTAGCAAAGCTACGATACTGTTACACATAGAAGATTGATTAATAAGCTGGGTAGGTTCAGGGTGGGTCAGGCGTTGGTCAACTGGGTGACAAACTGGTTGACAGGCAGAAAACAGAGAGTGGTGTCAAATGGTATACAGTCAGAAGAGATGCAAATCACAAGTGGGGTACCTCAGGGATCAGTACTGGGGCCAGTCCTCTTCAATATCTTCATCAGTGACATTGCAGATGGACTGGAGGGTAAGGTTTGTCTGTTTGTAGATGACACCAAGATCTGCAACAGAGTAGATGATACAGATGGGGTGGGCAGAATGGGAAGAGATCTGGATAAACTAGCAAAATGATCAGAAGAGCGGCAACTGGGGTTTAATGCAAAGAAGTGCAAGATCATGCACATAGGGAAGAGAAACCCTGAAGCCACCTATAGGCTGGGAGGGGAGTTGCTGGCAGTCACAAGGGAAGAAAGAGACTTGGGCATCATTATCACCACCGATGACCTGAAATCATCCAAGCAGATCACTTAAGCAGTAGGTAAGGCTTGAGGGATGTTGGGGTATATTAGTAGGGGTATCACAAGTCTGAAGAGGGAGGTAATAATCCCTCTCTACAAGACACTGGTTAGGCCCCATCTGTAGTATTGCGTGCAGTGCTGGAGGCCACACCTTCACAAGGACATTAACCAAATTGAGGTAGTCAAAGAAGGGCAACAAAATGGTGCAGGGACTGCATCAGAAAACATATGAGGACAGATTAACTGAACTCAATATGTATACCCTAGAGCAAATGAGGGAGAAGGGGTGATATAATTGAAACATTCAAACACCTTAAGGGCATTAACAAGGTGAAAGAGTCTAGCATGTTTCAAAATAAGAAAAATAGCAGGACAAGAGGACACAGCATGAGTTAGAGGAGGCCGATTAAGGGGTATTGTGAGGAAGTTCTTTTTCACAGAAAGGGTGGTGGATGCATGAAATGGCCTACCTCAGGAAGTGGTGGATATGAATACAGTGCAGGGCATCAAACAGGCATGGGATAGGCATAAGGGAGCAATACAGATGAGTATGAACAGATAGGCTATTGACAGAGCAGATGTCAATGGCACATTCATAAGGTAGAAAAAGAAATGGGCTGACTGGATGGGTCTTACGGTCCTTATCTGCTGTCAACTTCTATGTTTCTATGTTTTACAATGCTAACTGGGTTACTTGCAGGATTCAGTGAGAAAGAGAAACTGTGAAGCTATTAAATGAAGGCTGCAGTGTAGATAGTTTCACTCTGGTGAAATCATCATTGTTGTATATTTGCTGGTGATGTAGACACTGTGGGTTTATCAGGAAATAAATCCACAGTGGTGATGTCATCACAGTCGTTATCTAACGGCTGTTAAAATAACAACATTTATTCATAGTGTTATCCGTTCACCCCAATCACCCAGCCCCCACAATGTAAAGCATCATGGACCACATATGCACATATGCCCTGCACATCCATAACATTTGCAGCCTCCTAATTGCAAACTTGGCCTAGCTTATCGTGCCAATAGCTGCCTCACCCCTGCTGCCCGCCTAGCCCTCACCCGGGGGGGTCCTCCTCCCCTCTCTCTCCTATGGCCTCGTCACTTTCGCCCCAGTCCCTAAAACCAGCTTATCAAAATGTGACTCAGCCTACAACAATGTTTGCCGCTTCGCACTTTCTGCCCTTCCCCTCACCCACAGGTGTGATCTCTACAACCGCCTAGAGTGGCTCCCCCCGGAGAAATACCGGACCTTCGTTATAGGTAACTTCATCGACAACATTGTCCTCTCTAGTTCCCCCTCTGCCCTTGCCCTTCCCCTTAACCCTAGGGCCCCATCTTACCACCTCAGGCCCAGGACAACCCAAGAACGTCTTGTTCCTAGGACCTGCACCCTCGCGGGTGATCGGTCCTTCCACATTTATGCCCCCAAACTTTGGAACTCGCTCCCAGAACTAGTCAGGGCCTCCTCCCTCCCATCCAAGCACAAAGCCTCCCTCCGAATTTCCTGAAACCTTCCCCCCCTGCCCCTGCACCTCATAATCCTTCTCCGTTGCCCCCTCCCTCCCTCAACCCGGTTGGGTGGGGGCCTCTCCCTCCTCCTCACTCCCCTGCCTCTGCCCTACTAGCACTTCTCCCTTAGCTCTGGCTCAGCAACCTGGCCCATCCCCCCCTGCCTTTGGCACCCCCCTGCTTGCACTTACCATTGTCACCACTACTGTTTACGCATAGTGTTTACCTTGTCCTAGAGCTAGCCTTGTAACGCCTGTTGTGCTAGGTTACCTTCTTGTCTCCTCAAACTGACTAATTATGTACTCTACCTATCTGCGTTTTTGAGTTATTTCCTATGTTATTACCTGTATTCCTCCCATGTATTTTCACAATTTACTGAGCCACCATTCTAATGCCTGGCTGTCCTATGGATTTTTCCCTACCCTGTAATCTGTTAATTGTATGATGTCTGACTCTGGTAACTCTCCCGGGTCGCACCCTTTCTGTAACTGTTGATGTACACCATATGATACCTGTAACCCTCCCGGGTTGCACCTGAAAATAGTCACATGGCTGTCTAGTGTGCTTACCCGGTTAACAAAAGCAAATAAATAAATCAATAAATATACAAATCACCACAGAATATTATGCTGGTTCAACTTTAAGTAGAAATGAATGGTGCCAAAAGGCCTCTCACACAGTTGCAGAGTGCCAACAGAGACATAGACACATACGTTCGTGCTACCAGGACTCATCAGTATGCCTCGTCTGTTTGACACCCCAGTGGAATGAACCAGCTACCCTAATATATATAAAACACATTGCAAAAAACTTTGTCAATGCATCAGTTAGGGTTATCATTACAGCAACAAAAGTTTGTAAATTTGATGTTAGGGTTACCAACCCAACCCTCCCTTCCCCACTCTCCACACAGCAACAGGCATAGGGGTGGCCTTGGGGTCGTCAGCCCTAACTCTCAGACCATATATTTTTTTCCTATAGACTACAATTGGAAACTTCAAAGTTTAATAACTTTTGAACAGATTAATATTTTTTCACCAAACCTTCAAAAGGCACATTTGTGAGGCAAAGGCTTTCTACCCTGAAATTTCAGACCATAAGCTAAAGTTGTTTCTGAGATCTGGGTGGACAAAGAAATATCAAAAAACACAGATTTTTCTATTTTTCTCAACACTCTGTATCTCAGAAACCACAGAACCAATTCCCATGTCATGAGAGCTACCCCTAGACATTATGCATGTCAAATTTTATACAAATCTGTTGAATGGTTCCAAAGTGATTAATGTTCAGAAATTTGAGTTTAACATAGAAGTTACCTTTCATCCTAAACATACTGGCACTGCTGTGCCAGTATAATATACTGTATATCTAATTGTTAACCAACTTTGTGTGTAGTGCCACTCTTGACCCATTCGATATGCTTTGTGATCCCATGCTGGTGAACTGAGTTTGGGGGTGAGCTCAGTGAGCAGGATGGGGTGAGAGTGGGGTGGATAGCGTTGTTATTCAACACCCCCAGCTAGGGAATGAAAGGTGCAGGGTTGTCCACACTGGCCCGGGTACCATATATTGAAAACAACTGTCCTTTTGGCATGGGGTCGTGCACCTCTCTCCTCTTGGGTGACAGAGGGCCCTGTGCAAAGACTGACAGATGTACTTTTTGCCCTGTGTACCTGTAGCTGTGGCCACATAGAAGTGTGGGGACCATAGGACTCTGCACTTCCACATTCCACCAGACAGCTCCATGAATTATTCACATCTGTTGTTGCACCTAACTGCAGGGCCTGCAGTTTGCAGGCCCTGCACTTCTGTAGGTTGATGGAGTCTTCTTTTATGCAATGCATCAGCATCTGTTCACACATGTCCTGAAGGGATCTGCATGAAGAATACAATTCCACTATCTCAAAAAGAAAGGAAATTGTTTGCAAAAGACTTTGTTAGTGTACCAATTAGGGTAACTTAATGCTACAAAAATAGGAAATGTGGTGTTAGGGTTCCAACCTAATGCCTCACCCTACAAAATAATTCTGCCGTTTAGAAAATTTCTAATTTTATGGTGCTCAAGGACAACTGGCCTAGCAAAACTTGGTAGTCCCAGTGTTTCAGTGGTGGTCCATGGTTGGAAGGGTATATTTTAAGGAAAATGAAAATAAAAAGGAAAATTATGTAGCAACAAAATACATGGTGTGCGGGGGTTATAGTATTAATACTATGTACATGTAGGCTATCAGAGAACAGGAAAAATGATGTATTTAGAAATTGTTCTATTAAATTAATACAGGTTGAAGTCTGAATCAAGCAAGTACCAGTCCCAGAATAAAGTAGATAGAATTAGAAAGATATCGAGAACTCAGAAGAACTGTCATCAAGAGGAGTACTGGTAACAGGACTAAGACAGGAGGATGATGGAGCAGGAGCACTAGCAGGAGCTCCACTGTTTTGGTCACATATTACAGTGTCTTGCCTTGCCTTTACTTTTCCCAGGGCAACACAAAGCTCAACACTCTCTTCTTTCTCCTTTACTTGTGCTCTTGGTCTGGTCCACCTTTTCTCTCATTTAATATTTTAATTTGCTAAGACAGTTTCTGCCTATTTATTATGCTCATCAGTTCTGGGTTTTACACTTTCTTGGAATTCTTGCCATTCATTTTTCCAGGGCAACAAAAGCCCACCCCAACCCTTCTCTCTTCCTCCTTTACTGCTCATTTGGTCTGGTCCCCACCCTTTCCTTTTATTTTTTATTGTAAAATATTTTATTGAGTTTTCCAGTTACAAATTGCCATAACAATGGCATCAGTGAGCCAGCCATACAACTATATCATTACACAAGTACGGTAGATTTGAACATCACATACAAACCATAGGTTAGTATAACACGTCAGATATTAGAGAGAAATAAAAGTGAGACATTCGGTATTCTTTACAATCTGAGGAGACTAAGTGTCTAGTAGAGCTAACATAAGTCATCCCTGAAATATCATACATGTTCCAGCTACTCCTAACTACCAGATTGTGACATAACCATTCACTATCATTCTGTAACTTTGCAATTAGTTAAGATCAAATTCCAAACATATATTATAGCAAGTAACCCAAAATGGGTTTATTAAAAGGAATAGGCAGAAAAAATGTATAGAAAGATATAGAATAGGCAGAATGTGAAGGTGCTACTGACTGAGTGACTAGAGTGTTCATGTTCCCTACCATGGGCAGAAATGAGAAGGGTAGGAGAGGGGGAAAGAAGTACCTCTAGTCATAGCGGGGGGGGGTTGAGGAGAGGGGGGTGAGACTGCACAGATATGGGAATGCAGATATGCGTCCCACTTCTTGTGGTATCGGGGGAGGTGACCTTTCCCTACTGCTGTAAGCCTCTCGAATACGGCCAGCCGAGCCATGGCTGCTCACCACTGCCAGATCGTAGGGGCAGAGGGCTGTCTCCACTTCATAAGAATGGCCCTCTTAGCCTCCATTACAGCTGCCAGAATCCATACCTTAGTTGGGACAGCCAGGGGTCTAGTATAGAGGCATCTCTCAGCAACAGGGAGTACTGGCAATGTGAAGAGCAGTTTGCTTACAATCTTTGAACAGTCATCCAACACCTGTGTCCAGAACCCCTGAAGAACTGGGCATGTCCGCAGAATATGAAGCAAGTGGGCAGATGAGCTTGACACCTCAACATTTATCATGTTTCAATATCTTAAGCTTATGAAGCACTAATATGTATAGCCTCGAGGAAAGGAGGAAGAGGGGACATGATAGAAACTTCAAGTACCTCAAGGGAATCAACAAAGTCCAAGAGGGTAGCATCTTTCAAAAAGAGGTGTGCAAGAATAAGAGGGCACAATTTGAAGATAGAGGGGGTGGCTCAGAGGTAATTTAAGGAAGTATTTTTCACAGAGAGGTTGTGGATGCATGGAACGGCCTTCCAGAGGAGGTTAGGAGTCAAAATCAGTGGTGGAATTCAAGCATGCATGGGATAGTCATAAGGCAATTCTGGGGGGTGGGGGTAGGAAGAAGTAGGCTGCTGGTTAACTAGGATCTGCAGCTTATCCAGTAGGTAGGGAAATGGGCAGACTGGGTGGGCCAAGCGGTCCTTATCTGCCGTCAAATTCTATGTTTCTATGTTTCTATGTTACTGCAGGAGTCTCGTACCATCTGAGAAGGATTTTTAGTTGTATCAGCTGACTCCTGGAATCTTCATATGCTATATGTGCAGCCTTAAGGCAGCCTGACAATTGCTGTGGGGACAGGGAGTGGTTAAGTTCCACATCCCAGGTTATTCAACATGCAGACGTGGCATCAGGCTGCGAATCTCTGAGTATTTTATAGAAAGTACCCGCCAGGCCTTGGCCTTTCCTAGGCTAATGGAGACTGGTCAAGCAGCTCCAATTATTCTTAGCAATAGAAGCAGTCCAGGCAGTTAAGAGGGGAGCTAGTGCATTCCATATCTGGAGATATCTCCAGAAATCTGGTGCTTCCAACCCTTAGGTGTCCCAAAGCTTCTCAAAGGACATCAATGTTTTGCTATTTGGGAGAAGGAGGTCTCCCATCACACGAATGTATTTGGATGCACAATGGGGCCACTTCAGGGTCTCGGTCTACCATAATGAGTTTGTTATTCCATAGGGGTGCGTAAGAGATCGGGGAGATATACTATACCTGGAACCCCAGGAAGTGCCATTACCCGGCGTCAAGAAGGTTTTCTGTTGGATAGTAGAGAGAAAAGTGAATTGTCTGGTATAAGGGCAGCTTCAGGCAGTGCCCACTGGGGGCAGAGTGAGGGATGAACCAGGCAGTGACTTGGGCCATGCAAAAGGCTAAATGGTAACCTGTGAACCATGGGAGCCCCAGTCCACCCTTGGTCCAGGGTCCATTCTGTCATTAAATTGGTTAGGGTCGCTAGCACTTTGGGATGGGTCTCTGGAGTGGGGAGGGGTTTGTCTTGGAAGACATCTAGGACTAGATTATGATCCCCTCCCAATAATATCGGTATGTCAGCTATACCCTCCGTGAGCTCTACGAAGGCTTGGCTCAAATCAGAATATACCTCCATGGAGTCTGTGTGATGGCCATACATGTTGGCCACTATTGCTCTGCCTTCCAGGTAGGAAAATATGACTGTTATCCATCACCCTTGGGAGTCCAGGTGCTTATCCTCAACTGCTCAGGGTGCTGATTTTCAGAGCAAGAAAGCCACCCTTCTAGATTTTGTGGTGGCGCAGCTGGAAATCACTGATCCTACCCACAGTTTTTTAAGCCACTGGACAGTGCAGTTTGTAAGGTGCATCTCCTGGAGTAAGGCTATGTTAGCGCCCATAGTGTTTATGAATTGCAGGACTTTGGTTCATTTAACTGGATGATTTAGCCCCTTGACATTCCAGGAGACGCACCTCCATCCATGCGGTGTGGAGGATGCTACTGCCATTATTAGTTACCACAAGCCTGATTAGAAAGAAGAAGGGGTACTCATCCAGGAGACAGCAATAAGTCAAACAGCAGACAGCTAAGAGGATTCACCTGGGTGTTGGATCGCATACAAGTGGACCTACTTGGTGTCACAGAAAGGAAATGGATATACTGAGAGAAGTTAGAGAGTAGCAGTGGTTATTGTCTCCACTTAGGAAGAGCCTGGTCAAATAAAAGAATGGAAAATTATGTATTATATTATCAAAGATTAACAATAATATAACAACCTAATAAAGAGCTATTGCTCTAAGTGTAACAAACACTAAATGATTAAGGTTACTGATGCCGAGGTGTGCGTGTGTAAAGGAATGACAAAGTGCTCACACCACACTGCTTCAAACACACACAAATTAGGTAAAGAGAGGTCACACCTAACATGGGTGAGCTGTCCCAACCTGGCCTCATAAATCCATATAAAAGACTGGGTCTGAGAGGCCAGGAGTGCATATCAACAGACTGCCAATATGGCACAAAAGGAATGTGTGCCGACTGGAAATAGGCGGGGGGCAGCCTGGTGATAGAAGGAGAGAAATGAGGGGATGGGGACCTCTGCCAGCCACTTAGTTCTGTTTCAAGTGCTTTATTGAGGGTAGCAGAAGCCTGGTATGGGGCATGAGGTGTCAGGATGTGCTATGGGGTTGTCAGCCCCCTCAAATGATGCTAGATGCCCCACCAAGACATTCTGGGGCAAGAGCTGCCCATACCATCAGTAGCATGCGAAGAGGTATGCTGAGGTTAGAATGCCATCAAAAAGTGGATGGTTCAGGGTAAACCCTATTGCTCTGCATTTAGACAACAAACAAGCTGTTATCTATTACTGAGGAGAGAGAGAACACATAGGAGAAAGAAATGGGAGAGGGAAGTGGGGGAAGGCGAATAGTGGAGACAATGGGCTCACGTCCCACCCTTGCTTGACTGGTGAAAAAACCACAGGTGGAGAAAGTATGCTATCAACTGCAGTAATTCGGAGTAAAAGCACCAAAATGAGGACCATGGAAAATTGTAACTTCAGTTCCAAACAAAGTTCAGTCCTTTATTAAATCAGCAGTCTTCTCCACATGTGGCAAGTTGGTCCTTGCAGGACTTTTCAGTTCTAGCAGGTCTGGGGGAAGTTATCAGCACCTCAGTGAAGGGTTTCGTTCCAGGCTTTAATAGATCAGCAGCCACCGCTGCTGTTTCTTCACTTTCCTCCACTGTAGTAGCCCAGCCTAAAGAGACCACGTCATCCATGGGTTCCTCGGGATCTTCCTCAGAATAGACTGTAGCCTCAGCCCTTTCTGACGTGGGCAGGTTGGCTCTTGGGAGTTTGGCAGGGGGAATGCTGTAGAGTTACCTGCCACTAGTAGATTAGGGCTTCTGGATCGCTGGCGTTGCTGGCCTGGAATGGAAATTTTGGCATAATCTTGTTGCTTGTACATTCCATTTCCTCCCAGTCACACCCAGGGTCATGGTCGGCACTGGATTCACCTGCTAGTGTCTCCCATTTTTAGATTGTGAGGACAGTGGTGGGAGATGTAAGGGGGACGCTCTTGTGTTCGGACCAGTCTGGCTGATATTGTTGTCCACTTGTGAGCGCCTCCCTCCTTTAAATGTTCCCTGCTCTACTTGGTCCCTCAGTGCCCAGAGGCATCTGGGGGATGTAGTTCTTGACAAGTGTTCAGGCCATTGGTTATGAATCCAGGCTTCAGTGTCTCTGGGCAATTCTGCGAGAAAGGATTTGCCATCTTTTGAAATGTATAGTGCAGTGAGCCTTTTGAATCGGTACTGGAAGGAGTTGACTGTTAGCAGTTTTTTTGAAAGGGTTGTACTCTCTCCATTTAGCGGCTACCTCCTAGGTAAAGTCCCAGTAGAAGGAAACAGAGTTGCCCTTCCAAGTGATCTCTCCCATGTCCCTTGTGGCTCATAGTAATTTCTCTTTAACCGAAAATCATAAGAGACAGACGATTATTGTTCTAGGGCCCTTTGTACTGTCTGGTCTGCCAAACACTCAATGTCTCTTTCCACTCCCACTGGTTCTCTCCATCTCTCCACTAGCAGTTGCAGCAGCCATTCATTTAGGAATATTTCCATGTTGGGATCTTGGTCCCTTCCAGGACCCCTAGTATCCTAATGTTGTTCCTTCTACTCCGGTTCTCCTGATCCTCAGCTCTAAACCATAATCTGGACAGCTTGGCTTCATGGTCCCTGAGCCTTTGCAACACAGTGATATGTTGTCTTTCTAACTCCACCGTCCTCTGTTCCAAGACATTGTGCTGGTCTTCCAGCCTGCGCACATCAGCAACATTCCCCGCTAGCGACGCTCTGATAGTATCCACTCTGGTGAAGAGAGCCTCAAGCATTTTCATGATGTTTGAGAGGGCTTCCCCTAGTTGGTCCTGATCATGAGGCGAATGGGTGGTTTGAGCATGTGGTCCTGGCGCCTTGTCCCCCGAGGCCTCCATCACCCTGTCTGGCCCTGTGCTCAAGAGTGAGGTTGTTTTTATTTCTATTTAGTAGCTTGAAAAAATCTCTCCCTTGTATATTAGAATCATCCGGCAATTGAGGCCCATTGTCTATAGAGTCAGGCACTAGTACACTGGTAGGAGGGGTTGTAACAGAACTCGTACCCCTGCGCTCGGGCCTCTACGGCCTACCTTAGCATAATGGCCCTGAGATATGAGCATTGCGGTTGGCATCAAAAAAGCGTGGCTTCCCTCAGCAAAAAGTGTTCAGTTAGTGACGACAGAGGTGGGGAGTGTATTTCCAGTTGTCAGAATAGGAATTCAGTCCAGCATTGTAGCGGATTCTGTGAGATTTATTGCCAGGCTTGGGCAGAGTGAAAAAGCTAAGCTGCCATCTTCATTGGTTCCAAGCCATCACCCTCCCTTTCCTTTCCTTTAATGTCTAAGTTAGTTAGCTCCCTTAGGCTAGGCAGCTTTTATGCCTTTTTATTTTGTTCAGTTTTGGTTCTTTGACACTTTCTTCCCTTTAGGAAACACAAAGCCAAATCCTCATACTCATTCTCCTCTCAGTACTGGACTATGGTGTCTGGTGGTTTCCTTTCCTTAATTTTCAATTTTTTTTTATTTTCTTAGGCAGATTTAACCTTTCTACTCAGTTGCCACTGTTGTGCAGTGCATGCAGCTAATAACACAATCACGTAACTTTGTGGCCCAAGACCCAACTGCTGCATGCTACAGTACAAATTCTCATTTCCCTCTCTTCTCTTACTATGATCCCTGATCCTCCTGCCTAGTATAATTTTCTGTTGCTGATTTTTTTTAGTTCTTATCCTTTACTTTGTTGCTTTTTGGGGGCAAATTTGGAAAGGCAGTCGTTGGCAGGTCAAATTACCCGACCTCGATGATCAGTGAATGAACTGAGAACCTCTCATGGCTCGCTCCTGCCCTTCCCCTCCCATGGCTCAGCACCTGTCCATCACTCAGTCACCCTCCCTTAAGTTTACTATTTGTTTTATAACTCAAAATTTTCCGAGTTTCTAAAATGCAGAGCTGTTATAATTTGTGAGGCAGCTACAAAAGTACAAGAATGCACTGTTCCTGCTGTCAGAGACAGCACACGTCTTTTCCACTCACTAGTCAGAGTGAAAGTACACCTTCTCCAATGACAGTTGCCCCACCAGTCACCACCATGGCCAAGAGATTCCTCCCTCTGCAGTGACAGAACTTACCATCATGTTTCTGTTGCTCCTCCCTGCTGCTCAATGTCTGTCTGGCTCCAGCTGCTCTCTATCTTCTGCACTTGCTCTTCAGTCACCCCAGTGTGATACATGCTGCATTCCTGGACCTGGGCTCTTCCTCATGTGACTCAGCTCCCGGTGCTCCGGTGGAGTCACATAACCACATAACAATCTCGACAGCACTTTTGGCAGCACCCCACTGGTGAAACCTGGAAATATAGCCAGAAGCAGGTATTTTTATATTTTAAAGCACTGCTTGTCTGTGGACTGCTGGCTCTCATCCAACTGATTGTCCTGACTCTGCATTGATGGTCCGGGATGATCGGGCTATCAGATTTGTCAAACCCTGTGATGAGAGCGAAGCTTGAGTAATGTACAAGTTAATAGATGGGCACAATATACAACAGGGTGTGTTCCTAGTGAGGGAACATTGTGAGAAAAAAAAACACAGAATTGAAGTTCATGTGGTCCATTAGATAAGTTCTGTTCCATTATTCTGTGTTCTTCTTCAATCATGAAAAATTTTAATAATCTATTGCTTCTACATATTTGCTGCTCTTGTGTTCAGTTGTCCTATATTCTGCCATTTGACCTTTACTGTAATGTAATGTTTTTAATTGTAACTTCCTGGGTCATATCTGAAAATAGGCATTTATTTGTCTAGCACACCTACCGTTTTAACAAAAACTAAGTAAATAAAGAAAGAAAGAAGAAATCAACATGCCTTGCGATTGATCATGGTGGTATCATCACCAGTTTTGCCGAACGACCTTGGAACGCTGTTTGTAGTGGGAGTGGAACTAGTCAATATCTATGTTTTGTTTTGTTTTCTTTCATTTTATGTTTTATTTTTTTTTCCTTTCCACCTGAACAAACCTCAGTATACCTGAGTCTCAACCCCCAACCCCACTGAGACACTGAGATAAATAACACATTACTTTAGAGTTTATAAACAACATGGCAGGTAACACTATAGTAATGCAGCATCTGGCAGCCACTGAAGACAAACTATGATGACTCACTACAAAAGTCATGATAGATTTTAGATACCTGCATGATGCCTGACTTGGGAATCAATATGCAAAGGAACTGAGGAATGATTTATGTGGGAGAACATGGAGTTGGACAATGACCAATGAGCTCACCCAGCTACACTCCACTGACTGACCCTCATGCCAGCACTATTCCATTGAGCGGCCTTAGATGTGTAGCAGTGTTTTGAAGAACCACTGAAAGTTTTCTCTAATATGCTTTTCCTCCGTTACTGCCTCTCTAAACAAGACCCATTTTTTTTGCCAGGAGACTGCCTTCTTCAATATAATTCCAGTGGAGGCTGGTGATTGTTGGACTCCTTGTAAAGCTGTGACAGTACCTGGAGATACATTAGTTGGCCCTGGCGTCTGCTATAGTGGTTGCATTACTTGAATGAACCATTTTATCCCACCATTTCCACATACCTAAATCTTGCTCTTTCTGCTGCTGGCTCATCTAACCTGACTGGGGACTGAGAATGGTCATGGCTTTTTTTTTTAACGTTAAACTTTTTATTAGAAACATTTCAGAATTTACAGCCATTACAAACAGAATAAAATGAAGAAATCACATTGCACTAAAAGGTAGTAACATTATATCATGGTGCATTATTTAAACATAACAAACAGTCCTGGAACACAAATATAGTCCATAACCACACTGTGGATTGAGGTAACTTGGATGACAAACCACCAAATGCACTAGCCCAAACTTGACCTGATTTTTGAAGAAGGGCCTAAATCTTGTTGTACAGAGGCAATTTATTAAGGGCTAGAAACAATACATGGTCAAGCGAACCAACTGGCTGATGCAGTGAGAGCCATTCATTAAAGGAGACTGTCTGAGTCCCATTTGCGGATGAGCAGGCATTTTGCTGTCAGCATGGCTGCCAAACTCCAGGATAAAGTGGCAAGAGATATAAACACTTGCAGAGGAGTGAGACTCTAATAGGAAAATGGAACATCCATCAGAGGAGCCTGAGGAGCACTTTCATACAATATGGAAGGATCTTGCTCCAAAGGGTGAATAGCAGGGCACTCCCATAAGATTTGAGAAGGGACCCTGGGGTACCTGAACACCTCCAGCAGGCATCTGTGTGGGTTAGACCCTTCTGGAAAAAATACTGAGATGTTCTGTACCATTGATGCAGTAGTTTTAGTTGAAGGAGCTTAGGTCTGGTGTCTCTAGTGGCCATTTGAGCTCTGGTCCAACAGTTTTTCTATTTTCTTGTCTTAGATTGAGAGGTTGAGTTCAGTTTCCAGTTTGGTTACGTGGGACAGTAGGAGATGGACCAGAATCCCTGAAGCATTTATATATTGCTACCACTCTCCCTTGTTTTTTTTTTTTGAGCCAGCTAGAAATGGCCCCATCAAGTTGAAATGGTGGGATCTCAAGCTGTTTTCATACATACTGACTAACTGATGAATGGATTTTGAGAAAACACCAGAAGGTTTAATTTGGCCACATTGAATTGGGACTTACAGCCTCGAAAGACGTGAACTGGGTAGGATTCTGAAGGTACAGGTCCTCAATTTTGTGGATTCCTGCTTGTATCCAAGAGAACCAGTTGAGGGCCCCATGGTCCACAGATAAAAACAAGTTATGCCATAGAGGCACCCACAGGAGAGGGGATGAGAAAGGTTTAACATATTCATCAATTTGCAATAGTAGCAAAGCAATAGAGAGATAGTGAGATGCTTGGATATTCCTTTGGGGCATTGGCATAAGTACCTAGCATGGGAAAGGGCACCAATGGCATGACCTTCTAGCATCACCCACTAAGGGAGATGTGTCCTTGAGACAGGAACCATTTTGTAACTTGTGCAGGGATAAATGCCATACGATAATGAGGGAAATTTGGTAGGACCCATCCCCCATCTGGCCAGTGCCGTTGTAATTTACTCCTGCTAAGCCATGGCACTTTACCCTCTCAAAGAAAATGATCTATTATTTTGTTCAAAAGGTCAAACAATTTATTAGGGATGTGAATGGGCATATGAGCTCAAACACAAAACATCTTAGGTGTAACCACCAACTTTACAGTTTCACTCTTGCCTGTGAAAGACAGATGCAGAGCACACCATGGGCCTGATTTTCTAAGGTGGATGCAGGGCTTGTGTCCAGCCCTGCATCCATCCTGATGTTGGCCACAACTGCACCAAATACCTTGGATGCAGCGCAGTCCAATCTTACAATGTTTGGCACAGTTTGCGACAGTGGACGCATTTTACAGTGCATTGCACCCAACCTGTGCTGCAAGCCCCATTGAAGAGATCACCTTGGGATGCAAAGATACAGCAGGGGGTGCTGCCACAAGAGCCTTGCATATGGGAGTTGCATCGGCTGCAGTTGTAAAATTACAAAATCCCCAGTGTTTGACACAAGTCACCACTTGCATCAAACTCTCAGCCACAAGTCCCTGCGGCTTTCCAACATGTTTTGAAAATCAGGCCCCATCTGTCTACACCTGTGATAAGGCCAGAAATCAGTGGGAGAAATTGGCCTTGCAAGTATTCAAAAGTGAAGGCATAATCTTAATTTCCTGTTAGGTAATGCCATCAGCTGACCATTTCCAGCCAGTGGTCTGGAAAAGTGAAGCAAACAGCAGTTGATGAGGGCAGGACTTCCGATTGATCATGATTTATTTTAAGACCCGATGTAGTCATAAAATAATTGAGGAGGTCGCAGAGAGTTAATGGCTGCTGGGGCATTTGACAACAGTCAGTGCCACTGTAATTTACTCCTCCTAAGCCATGGTGGTTTACCCTCCTAAAGAAAAGTACTTATTATTTTGTTCAAAGGTTAAATCATTTATTAGGGATGTGAATGGGCATATGAGCTAAAACCACGAAACACCTTAGGGGCAAACATCAACTTTGCAGCTTCAGTCTTGCCTGTCAAAGAGGTGCATAGCACACCATCTGTCTAAGTCCATGCTAAGAGCAGAAATCAATGGGGAGAAATTGGCCTTGCAAGTGTTCTAAAGTGAAAGCATCATCTTAATTCCCTGATAGGTAATGTCATCAGCTGCCATTTCCAGCCAGTGTAATGAAAAAGTGAAGCAGAGCAGTGGTTGGTGAGAGGCAGGACTTCCAATTAATGATGATTTATTTTAAGATAAATGGCTGCTGGGGCGTTTGACAAGAGAATAGGAAGATCATCAGCATATGAAAGAGAGACATACTCATTGTCTTGAATAGTGAGGTCATTAATATCTGAGTGCGCAAGAAGCACTGCAGAAGAGGATCAATGGCAAGAAAGAATAGTAATGGGGAGAGGGCATCCCTGTCATGTGCCATGGGAAGAGGAAAGGGCTGTGAGAAAGTGCTGTTCATGAGAACTTTACCGGGTTGGACTATAGGGTTCAAATACAAATAAGGAAACTGAGACCTACCCCACATATTGAAAACAGCAAGAGATACTCCCCTCTACAGAATCAA
This sequence comes from Neoceratodus forsteri, assembly GCA_016271365.2. Lineage (NCBI taxonomy): Eukaryota > Metazoa > Chordata > Ceratodontiformes > Ceratodontidae > Neoceratodus > Neoceratodus forsteri. The sequence continues at coordinate 119,401,495 of CM057456.1, forward strand.
ATGCCTTTTAAGATCGATTGTAATGATTACAGAGGCGGTGGAAATACTTAATGCTATACCTTTTAGGTTGAAAAGGTGCCTTGATGGTTGAGCTGTGCCTGCCTGCATAAAACAAGCTTGAAAAGGGGATGGATGAACGCAGGTAACACCATTTCCAGCCAGGAGGCCAAGACCTTAGCCAGGATGTTAACATTGATGTTAATTAGGGAGATGGGCCTTTAGCTCCTGGGGTAAAGAGGGTGCTTGCCTTTTTTTTGGAAGGATAGTGATGTTTGCTTCCCTTAAAGTGGAAGGCATCAGGGAGTGGGACAGTGAACTATTAAACATATGCAGGAGGAGGTGGGCTAGGACATCTTGAATGGCTTGATAAAATTCAGGGGGAAAACCATCACTATCTGGTGACACATTTTTTGTTCAGACTTCTGATAGCTCCTTGGGCATTCTTCAACATGAGGGAGTGATCCATGTTTTGGGCCTGGACAGATGATAGGAGGGGAAAGCCAATAGAGGCAAGAAATTGGGGTGTGCATAAGGCATTTGGGGGGAGGGGGGTGGAGGAGTAAAGTGAAGAGCAAAAATCCTTCATAATTTTAGATATCTTTCTGGACCATGCAAACCTGGTCATTAGAATCTTTGAGCTTGTGTATGAACCTTTCAACTCTTTGTTTGCACAGTCTATATGAGAGAACCAAGCTGGATCACTCCCCACCTTCCCAGAATGCATGATAGGTTCTGAATAGTGGCTAATTCAGCTTTTCTGGAATAATGTAGTATGAGCTTATATCTAACTTCCAGCCATGAAGGCGGGTCACCTAGGAGATTATCCTTATGCCTTCCCTGTAGGATTTGGAACTTGGATTCGAGGTCCCTAACCTCCTGCTCCTTGCACTGATGACTGTGCACTGCAAACACAATGATCCTACCTCTCAGATAGGCTTTGAGGAGTTCCATAGGGTTTCATCAGTGACACTATTGTCATTGTGTTCTAAGTATTCCTGGATCTCCTTGCAGATTCATCCGACAAATCGGGGTATCATGAAAGGAGGGCCCTAGGTACCAGAAGCAGTCCTCAGAGTAGGAGGTTACATGTAACCTGCATAGATATAGGGCATGGCAGAAGATAACTATAGGAATTATATAGTAATCTCTGAAGCCATAGGAGTGATGACTTGGTCAGTAAGCCAGAGATCAATGTGGATGAAGGTATGATGCCACAGCAGAGAAGTAGGTGAAATCTCTAGTGCATGGCTTAGCCAATCTCTATATGTCTGTATGAGAGTGTTCTTCAATGAGATGTGCTAAAGCAAAGGCTCCAGTAGGCTGGAAAAGAGGTCTAGAAGGGGATCCCGGGTGAGGTTAATATCTCCCACTATCAATTCACCATAGGGATGGGGGGTTGCTGTATGAAGCCAGATCATCCGTGAGTTGGAAAAAGAACTTGGGATCATCCACATTAGGAATGTAGACATTAACTAATAGTAGGGGACCCTCGGCTGGTCAATATCAGCAGAACCCATCTTTACTCCTTATCAGTGAGAAAGGACATACATTGCCATTTCAGAGATATATGGACTAAGGTTGACACCCCTCATTTGGCTGTTGCAAATGAACTATGCACCTCAAGCCCTTCCAACTCCCTCTTTAATTCTCGCTTCTGAATGAGAGCTTAGTTTTCTGAAAGAAGGCCAATTTGGTATGCACTTTATTTAAATGAGTTAGGACTTGTTTTTGTTTGAATGGGAGGTTTAAGCCCTTACATTCCAGAGGTAAGACTGTATCAGCCATGGTGATTCCTTAGCAGGAACATGGCTTACAGAAGATGATGAAAGGATATAGTAGCTGGATATTCAAAAAGTTTACTCACAGTGGTGCACCATATCATAAAGATGCACAATTGCAAAATGGTAGTGCGATATCAAGGTAACCATAAAGATAAAAATCCCAACAAGGGAAACAAACTAACACATCAAAACAAATATCAGAGTATGGAACAGTAAGAAAAATACAACCACCATTTACACACAGCACCACAATAAGGCTAAGCATCTGAACCTGCAGTGTCCCCAGAGACACAAAGCCGTGATAGTAGATTGAAGTGTGGGGACCCCCACACACACACACACAACTATGTTAACATTATAAGCTGTAAATTTAAAAAAAATATCACTAAAACAGCACTGTTACTCTCTGCCACAAGAGGAGCCTGATTTAACCCTGAGAAAGCATGAATACACTTTAAAGTCATAGAATTGCCCTCCCCAGGACTGTGTGGGCTAAATTTAGTTACTGATAGGGCCTTTCCCAGGCAGAGTCCGGGAACAGGCAGGCATTAAAGGGCATTCTCCTCCACATGGCATCCATGTTCTGCTCCACTTGATATGGTCTGTAAATAGTGAATGCACTATGAGCCATGTCATCTTGTGAATATGGCTCAGGATCCTAGAGGCCAGATACCCCCCAGAGCTGCATGCATCCAACAGGTTAGAGATTATACACTGGATTGGAATAGGAGAGTGAGGACACTGTCTCATCGTCATTCCAGGGGCTGGACCTCAGGCAATATCCAAAAGATGTGAAGGCTGCACTGGTTCTCTAGGCAACAGTTAGGCAGGCTATTAGGAAATATGCCCATATTCACACAATCACACTGTCAGCAGCAAGCCAGCTCAACGGTGTCGGTGGTGGCCATTAGCTGTGGTGGTGAAGCGGTTGTAGCAGCTGTCTTAAAATGGCAGGATCTAAACTCATGAAAGAAATGTGATGGCTATGCCCATCATCAAAGGAGGTCAGTGAAACAGGGCTGCAGAACCATATACATTCCAATCATCAGCAGAGAAATCCAGTAGTTCTCCCATCCCTAGATGTCCCCAAACCACTGCATATTGGCTGGCTATGATCTGCAAGGTTGCCCCCTCCCTCATCCCAAGATAGGCTCCATGAGTCAACTAATCAAGAACCACATAGAAAATAAACAAGGCATCCACTCAGCATACCCCATAAAATAAAGTAATAACATCCCAGCCTACCCCTGAACAAAAGCAGGTGGAATACCATCAGTCTTAAAGGGGAAAACATCATAGAATTATAATACACTGCAACAAGAAAAATACATTCAACAACAATCAAGTCCAGTAAGGAGTCCATGCCCCTTTATTTATGATGCAAGAGGTGGTTACTCTTAATTAACTGTCTCCAACTGCAGTTGGGTTGGTGAGGGTGCATTTGAATTGGACGTCTTGTGGCTGTGAAATAAAAAGAGGCTGGCCATTGCCATCAGAAGTCTTAGCTTACAGATATGTGGTAGAAATCACATCCTCCACATAGGAGTTAAGCTTCTGGTCTTCAGAGTTGGATGGGGTGTACAAGTATGTCCAGTTAGTTCTGCTGTGATGGCCACCATGTTATTTAGTGATACCACCTTACCGTTTTGGGAGTGAGCTGCCTTGCATCAGGTCAGGGCCAGAGACAGGAGTATGCTTCCAAAGTGAAGGGTAGCAATTTTCTCAGGGGTTCCTTGTCAGAACTCTTTGCAGCGGTCTCACTGTTCTTGGTCTGGCTGCGACTGTGATGGTGGCAAGAGGGACTTGGATTTACCTCTGATTGGCCTTTCCTGCTGGCTGAGCCCAACCGCATCTGCAGTATGTGGGTATCCAGAGATCCTCTTTGGGTTGCTCTGGTAGAGCTGGAGGGACCTGGGCTTTCCCCACCCTGTGAGAAGACGAGCTGGAGTAGTGTCTATAACTGTGTTGTTCGTAGTCCCTGTAGATTCTGGAACTTAGCTGAGGGCCACAAGAAGCATAGAAACGTAGAAGTTGTCAGCAGATAAGAACCATCTGGCCCACCTAGTCCACCGTGCTAATCCTGTCTTTAGCCCCTCCTTAGCCACTTACAAGTCCTCAGATTTTCTCTCCTTTTGCCTTGGTGCTAGGATTCCTTTATGCCTATCCCACAGGTTCTTGAAGTCAGGTGATCATTTTTGCTTCAACCACTTCTGCCGGGAGTCTATTCCAAGCTCTCACAACACTCTCTGTATAGAAATACTTCCTGACATTCACCCTCAGTCCCCCCCCTGCTTCATTGCATGACCTCTAGTTCTTATGTAACTCTTTCTCTGGAAAACATTCCCATCCCATACCTTGTTCATATCCATGAGATATTTATATGTCTCTATCACATCTCCCCTCTTCCTCCTGTCTTCAAGAAAGTACTTGTTTAATTCCCTGAGCCTATCTCTCATAGGGCTTCAAGTGCAGGCCCTGCACCATCTCACTTGCTCCCCCCATGAACCCTTACAACCCTGTCTATGTCCTTTCAGAGGAAGGGCCTCCAGAAATTGTACACAGTACTCAAGGTGAGGTCTCACAAATGACCTGTGCAGGGATATTATGATGTCCCTCCTGCTGGTGATCCGCCTGCCTATGCATCCCAGCATCCTGTTGGCTTTCCCATCACCTAGTCACACTGCATAGCCACCTTCAGGTTGTCATAACAAATTACCCTCAGGTGCCGTTCCTGTCTTGTGACTCAGTTCTTGGACCCCCCAATGGTAATTAGCATAGGGTTCCTGTGACCCAGGTGCATGATCTTACATGTCTTTGCATTAAAGCCCAGTTGCCAGACCCTTGACCACTCTTCCAGTTTGCTAAGATTCTCCCTCATTTGCTCCACCCCGGAGTGTCCACCCTGTTGCAAATTTTGTTATCATTCACAAACAGACATACCTTCCCACCAGCCCTTCAGGGATATAGCTGATAAACACATTGAAGAGTACTGCACCTAGCACTGACCCTTGTAGCATCATACTAATCACTTTGCCTTGCCCTGAGTGCACACCACTTACCACCACACTCTGACTTCTACCTTTCATCCACTTTTTCACCCATCTAACTACATTTGGTACCACCGCAATTGTTTGTTGACTAGCCTTTTGGGGGTGGAGTCAAAGGCTTTGCTGAAGTCCAGGTAGGCCACGTCTATCACCCCCCCACCACCACCACCACCACCACTGATTCACTACCCTGGTCACCCAATTAAACAACTTGATTAGGTTGGTCTGTCAGGATCTCACCCCTGTGAACCCATACTCCACCACCCTCTCTTTCACCAGTATCTCCATAATCTTGTCCACTACTAGAGTTAGGCTGACAGGTCTGTAATTCCCTGCCTCCTCTCTGCTTTCACTTTAGTGCAGTGGGAACATTAGCCTCCTCTTGTCTCCCAGAACTACCCCTGTTTCCAGAGACATGTTAAAATGACCATCAGAGGTGCAGCCAGCTTCTCCCTGAGTTCTTTCAGCACTCTAGGGTACACTTCATCAGGGCCCATTGCCTTTTCTATGTTTAAAAGTGATAGTTCCCCCAAAAACCTTATCTATTGTGAAAGGGCTTGTGTCCATCTCCTATGCCCTTGACTGAGCTGTCAATCAATGATTGCAAATTGTATACAGAATGTGCTCCTTGATAGTTCACTCAGTGGTTGGCCATGGTGGTGAGCAGAGGCTGAGCTGGTCGCTAGCTCAAAAATGGGACAGGGGAGTGGGGTGGTGGGTACCTTTGCCAGGGTGGGTGGGGTCTGCTAGATCACAAAGAAAATAAAAAATAGTTATAGGGAGACTGGAATTAGGCAGTGGGTCTGCTAGGCCACCATGGAAATATATATATATATATATATGTATACACACATATATATCTATATTGTAGTATGCAGTAGTGCTACCATGAATTAAGTTAGTAGACCATTTACATATTAAACCAAACTTTTGCACCTTAATAACTTTGCAACCGTTTGACGGATTTGCCTGAAATTTAGAATACGAGATCAAGACCCATACACCTTGGGATCTGCCAGGTTTCTCACTGGTCGGATACACGGCTGCAGAGTTATTAAGCATGATCTGCGCATGTTTACGCTTTTTCTGGAATTCTACGGTCGTACCTACAGGTCACATGGTTTGTACGACTGGTCCAAAATCTTCAGGGAACGTGTGGCCAGGGTCCCCGATGTGCGTTTTGAAGATTTCGTGAAAAAATATTAAACGGTTCAAAAGTTATTCAAAAAACAATTTCCCATTATAAGTCAATGGGAAAAGTTAACAAAAAGTTTGACAGTGTTGCAAATGCACTTTTTACTGTTGCAAATGGCCCTTTTACTGTTGCAAATCTGCCATTTTGTTTTCAGTTAGTGATCAGAAAAATGCTTGGCATTTAAATTTGGGACCCTCTAGCAACCTAATTATTTCTGTATTCACCTAGTCGGGCCCTGAGGATGCTAGCCTTCTTTATTTTGGGGTAAAACACCCCAGAAATATATTTTCAAATTTCTGGAAAAGTACTTTCATAAAGTGAGTGTCGCACTCCACGAAATTCAGATTTCGCAAATTTCGCCAATGCGACAGTACTTTTCTAGGCTGTGGGAAAATGACAGCAATTCTTTGGCACCTGCTGCAAAAGAACAGTTTGAGTGCTTTGGCTGCGAAATTTGGAGAGAAAGCTAGCGACATCTCACAGATGTGCCTTTCACTGTTGCGTTGAAAAAATATTACACGGCGGCTAACTTATGACACTCCAAAGTTGATGCTTTTTCCCATAGGATAACATCACGGCATCCGACGCATTGCAGCAATCCTTTGGCGCCCTGCTGCAAAATAATGGCTAGCTCTTTTGGGCTGAAATTTGAAAGGAAGACAGCCAACATCCTACAGATGTGCCTTTTAGTAGTTTGGCGAAAAAATATTACAGGGAGCCAAAGTTATGGGACTCCGAACTTCTCTTTTCTTCCCCATAGGATAATATTACGGCGTTTGCAGCGCCTTTCAGGGCCCGTATCTCGGAAACGGTGCGAGATACGGACTTTTCGTAGGAAAAATACTTAGACCCCTGCAAGGGGCTAAGTACAAAACTAGCCAGGAAAGTCATAAATCACATGACTTTTAAATTTATTTTCTACTTTGAACAGTTCCTGAGATATAAGCAATTTAGTACTCCAACTCCTCATTTTCTGCTCCGAGACCCATTATTATGCATACATTCTTTGTACTCAATGTCTTTCTCTAAGCAGCTTTTGGGGAAAACCAGCCTGTGCACTTACATTACTGTTACTGTTGCCCTTTCCGCTTGTGGTTCCGTACCCATTTCACTTACGTTGGCGTCTATACCACCTATGCGTTATCGCTGCGATTTCATTTGCTTGCGTTTCTGTTATTTTTGCCATTTGTGTCTACAGTACTGTTTCTTTTTCTATTTGGCTTTGAGTCCAATGCCCATTGACATTTCCATTTGTGGGCACCATGTTACTATGGGACAAGACATCACATGGCGGACCATTCCTATCGCCACCATGTGCGTTACCCTTTCTGTTCTCATTAAGCTTGCTTTACCATGTGCACCACTGTTAGTGCTTCTGTTTGCGTTGTTGTTCTGGACCCCGGCTCCTCTCGCAGCATTATGTGGCAGGCGCTCCATACTGCATTACATTTACTATTTCTTGTTATCATTCTCAAAGAAGGAAATTAGAGGCAAAAACTCCATTTAATGCATCAGTTAGGGTTGCTCCACAGCAACAAAGTGAGAAATTCAGTGTTAGGGTTGAAGACCCCCTTGGACCCCCAGCCCACCCCCAACCAGCATTGGGGTGCATATTGGTGTTGGGTCCTAACTCCACCCCATTCTCCTGTACTTCTGCTGCTTTACACATGTGATGGGGTGAGAGTTAGGGCATGATTATCGAACCAATGCTGGTTGAAAAGTGAGCTGAGGTCAAGAGGTTTTCAACCTAACACCAATTCCTCACTTTAGTCGCCAGGAACAACTAACTGTTGCATTAAATGGAGTTTTACCTCTATATATATATATATATATATATATATATACAGTATAATATATTATAGTGGCTCAGTCATGCCACTATAGTTAGAGTCAGCAGCCAGTTACATACTAAAGTCAAAGGTTTGGACATGAATAAATTTTGGACCCATTTAATGGATTTGCCTGAAATTTGGTACGCACATTGGGGTGCACTAGATCTCTTGATCTGCCAAATTGAATTTCTGTCAGATCCCTGGTCTTCGTGTCTGAAGCTCTGAAAATTGCAAAATTTTCCATTTTTGGAGGCACCTTTTGGCATTCTTAATGTGATCCTGCACAGCCATTGTGTAGCATGCTACTCTGTGAGATGGCTCATTTGAAAGAGCTTTGATGGCTGAACATGTCACTTTTTGTTTGGTGAAAAAATATTAAGGCATTCAAAAGTTATGGCACTTTTAAGTTCCCATTATAAGTGAATGGGAAAATTTATATGCATATCTTGCGATCAAAGAATCGGGCTTCTGGCCATTTCGTCCCACCTGGCAGTCAAAGAATTTGCAGCCTCGCAGTTCAAAAATCTTTGATCCTGAGGAATTTCAAAATTCTTTGACCTCGAGGTCCGACATCTTGTTTTCAGTTTTCTGATTGCACAAACACAAATATCTCTGCTCAGGGGTCAATTCTGAAGTAAAACTTTGATGGGTTTTACTCAGAGGACCCCAATCTATCGAGCCATGGCTTTGGTTCCATCAAATCAGTCAAAAACAGAGTTTTTAGCTTTTAAATTCTTTGTTTGCGGCTGCGTAACGATCTTTGATCACGAGCCAACAAAGTCATTGATCACGAAAATCTTTGATCGCGATCTTGCATTGTGACATAAAAACAGAAATATCTCAGCTCAAGGGTGGGCTAGGGACACAAATGAGGGTGGGTTTTGCTCAGGAGGGTCAGTTCTATTGAACCATTGCATTGGTTTGCTTCAAATTGGTCAAAAAATTGTGTTTCACCATTTTTTATTCTTTGATCGTGAGCATGTAATTTCTTTGATCGCGAGCCTGCAAATTCTTTGATCGCGAGAATCTTTGATCACGATTGTGCATCATGAGTGAGGGATGAGATGTCCAGATTTAAAAAGCAATTTTCTAAGCCCAGGGGTGTCCTAGACTGTCAAATAAAGCTGGGTTTTATTCAGGGGGCTTCGTTGTGCCCCATCTGCATGGCCAAAATAATGTAATAACAATCCCTGGTAGTCTAGTGCCCCCTCAATAAAATATGTACATGCCTGGTAGTCTAGTGGCCTCCCAATAAAATATATCAATGAAGTAATGCCCTGGTAGTCTAGTGGCCCCCACTCCCTGTTTTTTTCAGATCCCTGGTAGTCTAGTGGCCTCCCGAGCTGTATTGTTGTTATAATATATTATTATAGCTCAATCTGTATATCCCTAGTATTCTAAGGCCCCCAGTGTAATGAAAGAAATAGTGAGTTTATAATATAACTGGTAGTCTAGTCACCCCACCCATCCATCAAGCCCACCCAGCACCCCACCTACCCTTAGCCAGTCGGCGACTGGCACAGCCCTCCTCTCACCTCCACCGACAGCCACCAACTGTCTGCATTATGAGCAGTAATGCAAAGAGTGCATTACCACTCATAATGCAGACAGTCTGTGGCTGGCCACGGAAGTGAGGAAGCTGCCAGCTGGCTGGCAAAAAGTGAAGTGCAGATGGATGAATGGTGAAAGCTACTAGACTACCAGCAATATTATAAACTCACTATCTCTTTCATTACTCTGGGGAGAGCCACTAGACTACCAGGGATATAAAGACTGAGCTATAATAACATATTGTAACAACAATACAGCTCAGGGGGCCACTAGACTACCAGGCATATAAATATTTTATTGGGGGGCACTAGACTACAAGGGATCACTATTACATCATTTTGGCCATGCAGATTGGGCACAACGAAGCCCCCTGAACAAAACCCAGCTTTATTTGACAGTCTAGGGCACCACTGGGATGAGAAAATTGCTTTTTAAATCTGCCCATCTCGTCCCTCGATCTTTATTCACAAGCAATCAATTTCTTTGATCGCAAGGCTGCAAATTCTTTGATCACGAGATTCTTTGATCGCGATCATGCATCGCAAGCAAGGGATGAGATGGCCCAATTAAAAAAACAATTTTCTCAGCCCAGGGGTGTCGTAGGAAGTCAAATGAGGTGGGTTTTACTCAGGTGGCTTGCTCTGTCGAACCATGGTGGTGGTACTAACATCCTTCGATTTTTTTATTTATAAGGTTTTAAATCTTTGCTTGTGAGCCTACAAATTCTTTGATTGTGAGCCTGCAAATTCTTTGATCATGAATATTTGATCATCATCTTTGATCTGAGAGAGGGACAAGATGGCCAGACTTTTATAATGTAATAGATAGGAATTTTAGTAAACTTTGATATTGAATATCTTGGGAACGGTCTGGTCTTTTGATTTGAAATTTGGAGGAAGAAAGGCAATATCCCACAGATGTGTCTTTTGGTAGTTTGGTCAGAAATAGTACAGGAAGCAAAGTTACAGCACTATGAATTTGGCATTTTCCCATAGGGTAACATTCTGGCATTTGATGCATTAGAGGAATTATTTGCCGCACTGCTGCAAAATAACGCTGTGGTTGTTTGGGCTGAAATTTGGAGGAAGAAAGCCAACCTACCACAGATGTAGCTTTTAAGTGGTTTGGTGAAATAATATTACAAGGGCAGCATAGTGACAGCACTCCAATTTGATGCTTTTGCCATAGGGATAACTTTATGGCGACTGTTGCATCTTTGAGGGCCCATATCTTGAAAGCAGTGCGAGATACGGACTTTTATTAAAAGGTACTTAGCCCCCAAATGTGGCTTAAGTACAAAACTAGCCAGGAAAGTAAAATTCATACAAAATGTTTATTTTTTCCTCGATAGTACGGTTCCTGAGATATAAGCAATTTAGTATTCCAAATCATACTTTTCTGCTCCGAAGTCAATTATAATGCATACATTCTTTGTTTTCAATTTGTTTTTTCAATGCAGTTTTTGGGGAAAAGAAGAGTGTGCCGTTTTGTTACTGTGTCAGTTAACATTTTGAGCTGCGCTTCTGTTACCATTCGAATCACCGTTCCCGTCTACGCCACCATGTGCGTAACGGTTTGCGTTTTTCTATGCACTTGTGTCTCTGTTTTGTTTTGTTTTGCATTATTGTTGCTGTTACCATTACCATTTGCATTTGCAATTGTGGAACCGTGCCTGTGCATGTTACAGTTTATTTTTTCATATGCGCTTGCGTTTCTGTTTCTGTTGGTTTTATTGTTGCTGTTACTGTTAGCATTTACATTTACAATTGCGGTACCATGAGCTTGTGTGTAACAGTTTGCGTTTCCATATGTGCTTGTGTTTCTGTTTCTGTTGGCTTTATTGTTGCTGTTATCGTAGCAATTTTCCTACCATTGCTGCTTTGCAGTTCCTGTTACTATGTAACAAGACCCGCTTTCCTGCCACTGCATTCCATTCACTATTTATCATCATCATTCTCAAAAAGAATGGAAATTAGAGGAAAAAAAACTCCATTTAATGCATCAGTTAGGGTTGTTCTAAAGTGAAAAAAGTGAGGAAAATTTGGGGTTAGGGTTGAAAGCCCCCCTTGGACCCCCCAGCCCACCCCTACCAACCAGCATCGGGGTGCGTGTTGGGGTCATCGGTCCTAACTCTCACCACATTCTCCTATACCTCTGCTTCTTTACACATGTGATGGGGTGAGAGTTAGGGACAACGACCCCAACACACACCCCAATGCCGGTTGGTAGGGATGGGCTGGAGAGGTCAGTGGGTTTCACTAACCCCAAATTTCCTTGCTTTTTCACTGTAGAACAACCCTAAGTGATGCATTAAACAGAGTTTTTGCTCTAATATATATATATATATATATATATATATATAGTGCAGCCCGTTTATAAGCACATGCCATTTTCCAAGACAAAATGTTCTTATAAGCGGACTGTTACTATAAGCGGACGCCACTGAGTTCAGTTATACCGCTACTCCAGACAGTAGCACCGCAACCCCCACACCACCCCCACTTAGCACAAAACACCAGGCTCACAGAGTTTAAGCATAAAAGAAGGTTTACTGTATCATACACAAATTAATAATGTGCAATAATGTATCATACAAAATCACGCTCAAAACATTTAAAACCATACAGTACAGTACTTCATTACTGATGTTTTGTAAAGTAATCAGTTATTTTGCTGCTTGTGGCTGGACAGTGATAACTCACCTAAAAACATCAAATTGATGAATAGAAGTTAGCTCACAGTTTTTGCTAGGGCAAAAATCAATATTCTGTCCATGCATGACTTTACCTCCGAGCAGACAGTGGTTTAAGTTGCCGTGGTTCTTCATCTTTGTCACTGCTTTCCTCCATTTGTTTTATCTCCGGCTGATGTCATCTTCTGCCAGCCCTGGAGCACTCTAGTCCCTTATCTATGGCCACATATTGTTTGAATCGGTAATTGTCATGGCGCTAATAAGAGCAATGACCTCGGAATTGATTGGTCACTGGCACCACCATCTAGATTTACATCTTCCTGTAGGTTTGCAAACAAATGGAATCCGGCCTTTTTAAAACAGTTTCTAATGGTTTCAGCTGTTACTTGTTGCCACGCAGCATCTAGCATCATGATTGAATCCAGGATGCTTATCTCTTTGGTTAAACCCCCTTTGATAGTCAGCATACAGTCTTTCTTTGTTAGACAGGATTTTGGAAATTGTGCATACACTAATGTTGAAATCTCTAGTGACCTCAGAACGTTTACAGCCAGGATCACTAAGACGCTCGATAATCTGAATTTTCTGTGTGAGTGTCAGCGCTGTCTGCTTGCTTTTCTCCATTTCAGCTGGGATAACACTTTGCTACCAGACAGCTTTTTGTAACCCAACCCATGAAGGAATGTCTCTGTAATTTTGAAGCAATTAAGAATTAATAAATAAATTAGCTTAATCGCCATTCAGTGATTCGTAATGACGTGTTTAATAGGTGAAATAGGGAAGTCATTACAGGTCAAAGAAGACATGCACACAGAAAGAGCTATTGCAGCGCTTTTGAGCTAATGAGCTGTGATTGTGATTGTGAAGTGTAAAATGCTCTTCATTCTCCAGCTCTGCTGTGGAAAAACATGTCTCCGATAACAAAGTTTACTGCATAAGCTAGATAAAAATAGTGATTATAACCAATCTAACTGTTCTTATAAATGGGCTTCCATGCCATCTAAAACAATGGGGCAAGATCGGGACACAGGCAAAATGTGATTATATGCAGGATGTTCTTATATCCGATGTTCTTATAAGTGGGCTTGACTGTATATATATATATGTGTGTGTGTGTGTTATATATATATATATATATATATATATATATATTAGTGAGTACAGTAGTGCCACTATAGTTAGGGTTGAGGAGCCATTTACATGTTAAACCCCAGATTTTTGCACCTTAATAACTTTGCAACCTTTTAACGGATTTGCCTGAGATTTGGAATACACTATCAAAACCTATACACCTTGGGATCTGCCAAGTTTCATACTGGTCACTTATATAGATGCAGAGTTATTAAGCATGATCTGCACGTGCATTTACACTTTTTCTGGAATTCTACGGTCGCACCTACAGGTCGCACTGTTTGCGCGACCAGTCCAAAATCTTCAGGGAACATGCAGCCAGGGTCCCCAATGTGCCTTTTGAGGATTTTGTGAAAAAATATTAAACGGTTCAAAAGTTATTCAAAAAACAATTTCCCATTATAAGTCAATGGGAAAAGTTAACAAAAAGTTCGACAGTGTCGCAAATGCACTTTTTCTGTCACAAATGGCCCTTTTACTGTCACAAATCCACCATTTTGTTTTCAGTTAGTGATCAGAAAAATGCTTGGCATTTAAATTTGGGACCCTCTAGCAATCTAATTATTTTTGTATTCACCTAGCCGGGCCCTGAGGATGCTAGCCATGTCTTTATTTTGGGGTAAAACACCCCAGAAATATGTTTTTCAAATTTCTGGAAAAAATACTTTCGTAAAGTATTGTCACACTTGCGACACTGTCGAATGCATTTGCGAAAGCTTTCTCAAATTGCGACAGTACTTTTCTAGGCTGTGGGAAAATGACAGCAATTCTTTGGCACCCTGCTGCAAAAGAACGGTTTGGTGCTTTGGCCTGAAATTTGGAGGAAACGCAGCCGACATCTCACAGATGTGCCTTTCACTGTTGCATTGAAAATTTTTACACGGCGGCAAACTTACGGCAATCCAAAGTTGACAGTCATTGCAATTAACAGTGGCTAAGGCACAACCCACAAACATGCATGACACACACCAGGGATTCCATCAAGATAAGTGGCCGGGCATGAACCACACACAACCAGGGATGAGTGAGGTCTGCCACATGGATGGACACACACACGCACACACACACAATGCACCAGACATGCACAGCGGTGGGCACACTGACCCAGAATGCCACCCCTAGCTATACACATGTCCACAGACCACCATGCCCGCTGCTGTCCATGTGTGTGTGATGCTACACCATTGCACATTGGGTGCAGCTAATGCAGGCATCATCATGCACACGCACCGCGGATAGCAGCCGAGGTGCAGATGACTGTGTCCGCGCAGGGCTGGTACCCACCGGTAATGCCCGCTAAAGACACAATGCACCAGGACAGCACCAGACAGTAGTTTACTGAGACAGGTCAGTCATACGACACAGTGTCCCGCCATCACGGATGCGCGGCTCTGCCGGTGACGCCAGCACTGACAGACCAACCACTGGCTTCGTGGGTGGCACCGGTGGTCCCTAGGGTTCCACTGTATGAACGTGACCATGCTCACGCAGGGTTCGTAGCACAAACGTGCTCGTGCTTCAGGCATGCTCGGGATGCCTACAGCTGAACCTCGGTGTCGAGAGGGAGGGTGTCACACAACGCCGGTAATGGGGGTGGACAGTGCACTGCATGGTGTCTGCGATGCATGGGCGAATATGACTGTGCCCATTGTGGCCATGACAGCAGTGAATGCCTGTGTCTGCCTGTCAATGGCAGTGGTCACATCCTCCCCGCAACCGTCCATCCTCCAGGATAAGAGTGGTGTCTCTGCTGCAATGCTCCTGCCCACTCCCAGAGCCACACGGAGTGCATCCACCAATGTCGCCGGCCGCATCTGCTGGTGGACTGATACTTTGCTGGCCAGGTGGTGTGCTCATCAAGAGGTCGTTGCTCCTCTCAGCACCCTGTCCGTCAGGGTGTGCATAACCCTGATGCTCAGCACCCTTGCGTGGGCACTGCACACCAGGACCAGGTCTGGGCATGTCACAGGCGGTGCACAGATGCCGCCTTTGACCCTAGGTACCTCAAGCCCATTGGCCGACTGCTGATGCTGCCCTTCAGCTTCCTCCCCATGGCTCACTGGTGCCACCGCAGTGGCCACAACAGTCCCACTGTCCTGTACACACACCAGTGCTGCCCACTGAGTGCTGACAGGCACAGGCTGGGACTGTGATGACACGCAGGCCTCACAGCAGTACCACCCACAGCCATGGCTGCAATGTTACCTGCTGTGTGGCATCCCGGCACACACGTTCACTGCCCATGCCGTTAGTGACATCATTATCGGTGATGGACTAGCACCAGCCAGTCACAGCATGCTGGCATCCGTGGGCGCTGGCATGCTGGGACATGAGCAGGGCCTCCTCTGCACCTGTTACAACAACATCAGTGTGGACAGCCAGGTGAGCCCACTGTCACACTGAGCCACATATACCTGTGGAGGTGGATGTGCCTCCTCCTCCATCTCCATCTGACTGTCCTCAGTGGACAGGCCCACCACGTGACCCATGCAGACGCCAGGACCTGTAAGGGAAAACAAAGTCGATTACTGCATGTGACCTACCCTGCCCCCCAATAGACAGACCATGACCTACCATGCAGTGATGGGCTACCACCCGTCTGAAGCCACCATCCGAACACCCTCAATGGCACAACGCTGCATGCTTCCAGCAACCTCTCTCCTGTGGGGTCAGTGTACCACCTCTGGCTGTCCCCACCTGTCGCAGCTCGTGCTGCCCTGATGCAGCCACCTTCTCCCTATCCTCCTCCTGTCTGTGCCCATCTTCTTCTTGCACTCCTGCACAGAGCACTGGTGCGCCATGCAGGTTCACTCAGCATGTGCCACCCTCCCCATGCAGCAGCAGGCCTGAGGTGTTCCCTGCCATCCACTGGGAAGCGTTTCCTGATCCAGGTAGGCCTCAAACAGGGCATCGGTCTCGGCCTTGGTGAAATTAGACCTCCTTCTCCTCCTCCCACCACAATGTTCCTCCTATCCCACAACTCGTTTGGTCATTATTTAGCCTGTAAGAATGACAGTTGTTACCTGTGACTGTGCAGTCCCATGCATGTCCCAAAATCCACAGTCCACTCCCAAACAGCGTGCAACTCACCAATAGACTGCAGTAACCGATATGGCCAGTGCAGCCTAAATGTCACACTTTTATTTATTTATTTATTTATTTGCTTTTGTTAACTGGATAAGTCACACTAGACATCCAAGTGCCTATTTTCAGGTGAGACCCGGAGAGTTACAAAATTGGTATAGAGAGTTTACATACAATCATGAGTGAAGTTTACATCGAGATGCGGGATGAGCATAAACAGGGAGAAAGAGTTGAGTGCAACAAACAGTAAGTCTTAAGCTAAGGTTTACAACAGTATACATGACAGCTTGAACAGGGCTGTCAGTGGAAAGCTAATATGTGGAGACAATACAGTACAGGAAAACCTATAGTGCAAAACATCAGAGATACAGTACCGAGGGTAAAACCGGGAAACAAAGTTTGGATATACCACAGCAGGTCGCATAGAGGGAGAATGACCTTACGCAACAGCAGATCTTAAACAGAATACAAGTGCTAACGAGGGGGGACCAAGGACCACCTGAGGGTATATAGCAGGCTCAGGTGAGACATGTTGCAGTTACAGGGCCAGGGTGCCGAGGGGTTAGATAATATTAATAGTCCCCTTAGGGAGGAGGGCCTCTACAACACATCAAAGTGCGAAGTTAGTGCAGAAGCATAAACAAGTGGAGAGACCTCAGGAGGATTTGAAGCCCAGATGGGAGGAGGAGGACTGAGTAGAGGCCGAGCGAGTTCCATATTTTTGGGGCATAGACGGCAAGCTCAATCACCTGCCTGGGTACAGGTTCTGGGAACCAGGCGGTCAGGGTTGCTCTCGACCAGAAGGGGTAGGTGGAGGTAGGGAGTAGAGGGAGGGAAAGGGATGCAGGAGTACCAGCCTGACAATGTTGTCATAGAAGTTCCCAACAACATAGGTCATGGTGTTTTTGGGGGTAGCCACTCTAGGCGTGAGTAGAGGCTCGCAGCAGTGAGTTGGGGGCTGCAAGCACAAAGCGTGCAGATCTTATTGTAAGCTGTATCCCACTTAAAGGCTAGATTTGGGGCATAGGGGCAAAGGCGACTAGCCCATAGCAGAGAGACAGGAGAAAGAACCCCCCTAGCTAGGGCAACACGAGCCGCAGAGGTTAAGCAACTTTTTGCTCTATAGGCAAGGCCCAGTTTGCCATTTGTAGCCCTACAGACATTTTGGATGTGTAGAGAGAGATCCAGTTGAGGATCAAGCGTGACAATCAGGTATATGACAGCAGCCACCATCTGAAAAATGGAGCCATCAGCCCTGAGGATTTTGAGCGGGGCAGGACAAGATTTCAACTTGCAGTGGGACCCAAAAAGGATAGCTTGGGTTTTTTTGAAGTTGGTGGTAAGGCTACATTTGGACAACCAGGATTGGATCCGCTCAAAGTCGGAGTTAAGTTGTGAGTTGATGGTGGTAATGTCACGGGCACTTGACAGAACAACCAGGTCATCCGCATATAAAGTGGTGTGACCATGATAGGTGATGGATGGCAGCTTCATTGATAAAGAGGGAGAAGAGAGAGGCTAAGGCGACCCTGGGGAACCCTACACAGGACATCAGTGAGGTAGGTGGGGGTAATGTTAAAGCTGGTATATTGCTTCTGACCAGAGAGGTAGTTGAGGAACCAGTTGTGAGCGGGGGAGAGACCAAGAGAGAAGGTGGAGCTAAGAAGAGTGTGGTCAACCCTGTTGAAGGCTTTGAAAGGTCGACAAAGATGGCACCGTGAGGTTACCCTGATCAGTGGTGGTTCTAATCATTGAGGATACAACAGCAAGGGCGGTAGTCATGCTGTATCCTTTTCTGAATCCATGTTGGGCAGGGGAGAGAGGTTGTGTTCTTGTAGGTACCGAGAGCTGAGTGGCCACGACCTTCTCCAGGATCTTCGAAGACAACTTTATAGCACAACCCATGCAAATGAGGCGAGGCGCAACTTTAGTGGATGCAAATTGCAGTGCTGCACCATTGAATGGCTGATTAGCTGTTTTGCATATGACGACTGAATATCGCGCTGTTGTGCTTTGTGCAATTGTGTTGAACGTGGTTGGAGCCAAGGGTGCAGTTCTGTGACATGCTCAGTACACCCACCTGCGTATGCCTAGGTTGCTGACTGTGGCATCTGCCGCGTGCTGATGTGCTGTGCGCGGGAAGTAATGCAGGGCATGGCCACCATTGTGCCAGTGGTGCTACAGTGATGTTCACCTATATGGCGCTGTGGCACTGGGCCATCATAGGCACACTGGGGCAACAGCACGGTAGACCACTACTGGAGGTAGCACACAGGCATCCAATCACAGTACACACATTGGGTTCCAATGGCACTGTGCCTGTCCATGCACCAGAGCCCCTTGACCCTGTGCCCGACCTTGCTTCTAGGCACTCATGCTTCGGCATGGGTGCACTCATTATCGCACTGTTCGGTGACAGCGTGATAGGGAATGGCAGCGCCGTACCGCCGCATCTGCATCGTGGTGAGCCGCTGCGCAACACCATATTAGCTGACTGAGCTAGTAGAATGGCGCGGAGGAGGGCTGCCCAGTGGAGCCAAGTAGAACTGGCCAACCTAGTGGCCATAGTAGAGCCACTCTATGGACCACTGTTTGGAGAGGCACCCCTGGACAGGTCCAGGAGCCAGGTGTGGGAGGAGGTGGCCACTGCACTGGAGGAGGCCACAGGAAGGGGGTGGACAGTGGAGCAGTGCCGCCACAGGTATGGCGACCTGACGAGGAGGGAACCAGACCTGCTTGCCCACCTGTGGGCACATACCAGGAGGGGCACGTGCCACGGCCAGGTAAGTGTTACGTCCACATACTTTTATGTTCCATATGAGTATCATGGTTGTATGTGTCCGGCACATGGGAGGGATCATCTGGTGTTGGCTGTGGTGGTGTTATCAGGGTGTGGGGTGGTGGGGCTGGCTGGGTGGAGTGCCACATCTGGGGGCAGGGGACTTTGCTACAGGATTGTACTGATGTTCCTCTCTCCATGTTTGCACCACAGGGCCGGAGGAGCGGCGTCTAGCCCGTGAGATTCGGTGCCACCAGGAGGACAGGGACGCTAGGAGGGGCGACGGTCCACAGCGCCCGAGGGACCGGCCCAATGATGGTGAGTGCCATACCTCCATGATTACTATTGCATGCTGTGCAACAGTGTGGGCAGCGGGGCATGGCCACCATCCATTGACACCACTGCCATGCACGCAACCTGTTACAGTCAGCACTGTCCAGTGGCACTGCATGTCTGGGAGTGGGTCGATGGTGGTCCATGCATGCACCAGGTACATGGCTGTGCCACTGCCTTCTCACCACATAGCCAGGTCACTAAACGGCCACGGTGGTGCTGTGCATGACTTGGCCAGTGGGTGTGTGCAGCATTCCGCATGGCTGTATGCACCTGGGTGGGCAGGTCTTGTGGACGTGATCACTATGGTGGTCACACACCATCACAGAGGCATATCCCATGGCGATACCATGCACAGTGGGTGGGCTATATGGGCTGTGATTCACACCTATTGACTGTGATCCCTTGTCTTCAGTGTCCACCAGCTGATGGAGATTTGGGAGGCATTGAGGGAGATCCTGAATGTAGCAAGGGCTTCATTGGAGATCCTACAATGGATCGACCAGCTTGGGGTCTGCAGGAGGCACCAGAGGTGGAGCAGCCAGAGCGGGGAGCAGGGCTCCCGTTAACCATCCCTCTGTCCCTGATATCCCCTACCCCCTGGACCCACCCTCACACCCCTCCTTTCCTGTCCCATTTGTTCACCCCTGCCCCTTAACCACCCCATCTTGTTTGTGGCCTCCCCCTCCCAACTTTGTATATAGCATTGTAAATAGTTCATTTTGATATTGTCTTTGAGTACAGATCTTTTGATATGAATACTGTGATGATGTTTGATTTGCAGTGGGCTGTAGGTGCTCAGCTGCAGTGGTGTGCATGGTGGCAGGGTGGTGCAGTCATGGGTATGTGTGTGTGTCCGTGGGGAGGTGACTATGGTGTGGGGGTAGCTATCAGTCAGTGTCTGTGGTGTGTGTGTTGTTCCCTGTGCACTGGATGACTGTGTGCAGTGGTACATGGTGCATGCTCTGTGTCCATGGTGCCCCTGTCAGCCCGTCCATGGCCTGTGCAGCTGACACCCATGTATGTCTGTGATCTGCACGGTCTGCTGGCATGTCAGTGGTGGCTGTCCATGCAGGGCAGCCACTGTACCCATCAAAATGCTGGGTTGCCTCCTGTCACTGGTGTGGTGCATGTCTGCCTCTGGTGACACTGTGGCCTCCACAGTTGTTGACCCATCTCCATGCTGTGGCTTGTGTGTGTTGCAGGGGATGTGCACCACTGTCTGTGACTTGTGCTCTGGGCAAATGATGGTGGGGTACAGGTCCACAGTGCCTGCACAGGGTGGCTGCTACTCCTGTGCCATGGAGGACTGCAGGTTGTGTGTACACAGTTTACATGGGCCCACGCTGGGGGCTTGGTTGCCCCGCTACTGTGTCCCTGTGTTGTTGTGGCCTTGGGTATGGGTGGGTGTCTGTCCATACACTGTGTGGCATCCGGTGTGGTGCATGCTTCCATGCACCACTGTGGGTGTCTTTGCTGTCTGTTGTGGCCAGTGCTGGATAGGGGTGTGTCCTTGGGAGAGTGTGCAGGGTGCTGTACTACTGGTGGTGGTGTCCGGGGCATGCCCTGTCCCATGTGGGGTACCTCATGTGCTGATGCATGGTCAGTCTCTCAGCTGTACTTTGGGGGGGCTGTGCATGGTGGCACTGTGTATGCCATCATTGCATCGCTGTGTGTTGCCACCCACTGATGGGTGCTCATGGTGGGGCTGTCTTGCATGGCTCTGTGGTGCACAGGGTTGCATTGTCACAGTGGGGGTGGTGGCATGCATGGGGTTTGCTGCAGTGGTGGACGCTGCTCCTGGGAAGGGTGTCTGGGGGTCACAGTGCAGGGTGTGCTCTTCATTGGGGGGATGGTGTGGCACGGGGTGGTCAGCCCTCCTTGTGTGCCAGTCACAGCTTGCCAGGGGGTGTGATGGGGCACCATGGCCCGGCTGTGGGTTGGTTGCTTGTCTCCATGGGCCAGTGGTTATTCCAGCCCTCCCCAGTTGTGCAGTGCATGGGGCGGGGGGACAATTTCTGTTCTGCTGTGTGTTCCTTTGCCCATCTGTGGCATGGGTGGTGGGCCCCTACCTCCCTGGTTGTGCAGTTGCATTGCCACCCTGCTGGTGGGTGGCATCCCTGATTGCGCTATGACACCTCTGTACTGCTCAGCTGAACATCCCTTGTTGTGCTATGGTGCATCAGATCTGCTCAGCTTCCCCTCCCTAGTTGCACTATGGCGCAGGTGGTGCGCTATTCAGTCATTGGCTGTAGGCGCAGGTTGGCCGGCTCAGTTTTTGAATATCGCACCTCTTACACATGGGCGCAATGGACTTGCACTTGCTTCTGCTATTGCGCACTTTTTGGGCACAGTTTGAATATCTGGGCCATAGACTGCTCTGCAATTATTATGTCAGTTCTGAGATCAATTTTGGACATAGTCAAACAAAACTGCCTTAAAATTTGTGGTGTGCAGTAGATGAAAGATTATATATTGGTTACTTTTCTTAGTTTTTTTTTCACTTTTATTTATCATTTTGCAAGTAAAACAATACCCACATCTGTCAATACATGGAAGCGTACCATATTACTTATTCCTGTTAACAATATGTAAGAAGGATGTGAATGACATCTTCTCCTTAAATACACTCATAGGGGGATTTACAAGCTGTAAGACAACTTCAAGGAACATTACAAGGAAATGTGAAAGCATTAAACTTCCTCATATAATTCTTTTAAGCAGACCTTGCTGTTACAGGCTATACCCAAGAGAGCATAACTCTATAAAATGCAATACAACACTTTTTAAAAGATATTCTTCAAAATGCATGTACTAATTCCACAATTGATTATCACAGTGAACCATGTGGGCAGTTTTTAACAAAAAATGCAAAACAAACTCACCTGGTGCTCAATTGATAAATTTAATATATGCACTGTTAGAAATGGGAACAGTCCATGCACCGATTGGAGAAGGACCCCTTATCAGTTAGAGTTAACAGTGAAGCAGTCAAACAGATATGCAATTGTTAACACATGCTAAACATGCTTACTTGGTGCTAGATTAACATGTTCAATATTGGGATCACAAAAGCAGTCCAACCAACGAGAGAAGGATTCTTTACTGGCTGAGATGGAGTGTCGGCAATCGGTGGGTGGCTTCAACTTTATATCCTGGTACATGCGCTATGACTGACATGCCACAATATGAGAAGGAGCAGCATGATGCAAAGTGCATGCCATTTTAAGTCAGTATTATGTTATATACAGTGGCGTGAAAAAGTATTTGCCCCCTTCCTGATTTTCTCTATTATTGCATATTTGTCACACTGGATGTTTTCAGGTCTTTACAGAAAATGTAATATTAGATAAAGGGAACCTGAGTGAACAAATAACACTTGTTTTTTTTTTTTATTTCACTTATTTAATGAAAAAAAGTTAACCAACACCAACTGGCACTGTGTGAAAAAGTAATTGCCCTTACACTTAATAACTGGTTACGCCACATTTAGCTGCAATGACTACAACCAAACACTTCCTATAATTCAATATCAGTCTTTCACATCGCTGTGGAGGAATTTTAACCACTCTTCCTGCAAGAACTGCTTTAATTCAGTAACATTTTGGTAGGTTTCGAGCATGAACTGCTCGTTTCAGGTCCTGCCACAGCATCTCTATTGGGTTTAAGTCTGGACTTTGACTAGGCCACTCCAAAACTTTAATTTTACTTCTTTTAGCCATTCTGATGTGGACTTGCTTTTGTGTTTTGGATCATTGTCTTGCTGCATGACCCAACTCACGCTTCAGCTTCAGCTGATGGAAGGATGACCGACATTCTCCTTAAGAATTTTCTGGTACAGAGCAGAATTCATGGTTCCTTTAATTATGACAAGTCATCCAGGTCCTTAGGCAGCAAAGCATCCCACACCATCACATTACCACCACCATGTTTGACTGTTGGTATGGTGTTCTTACTGTGGAATGCTGTGTTTGCTTTTACGCTGAGACATTATGGGATCCATGTCATCCAGAAAGTTCCACTTTGGATTCATCTGTCCATAGAGCATTTTCCCAAAGGCTTGTGGATCATCCAGGTGCTCTTTTGCAAATGAGAGACGAGCGTTTATGTTCTTCTTGGTTAGCAGTGGTTTCCGCTTGCTACTCTCACATGAAGCCCATTTTGCCCAGTCTCTTTCTGATTGTGGAGTCATGAACACTGACCTTAGCTGAGGCAAGAGAAGCCTGCAGTTCTTTAGATGTTGTTTAGGATCCTTTGAGACTTCCTGGATGATTTTACGCTGCACCCTTGGAGTAATTTTGGCAGGCCGCCACCTCTGGAAGATTCACTACTGTTCCAAGTGTTCTCCATTTGGAGATTATGGCTCTCACTGTGGTTCGATGGAGTCCCAGAGCCTTAGAAATAGCTTTGTAACCCTTTCCAGACTGATAGAGGGCAACAAATTTTTTTCTGATCTTTTCAGGAACTTCCTTTGATCATGGCATACTGTGCTTGTTGAATCTTTGTGCAGGCAACGTGACTCTGATGGTAAGGGTCAAAATAAGTGAGGTTTATATTGAGCAGGGCTGGCTGTAATCAAGCCTGGCTGTGTTCAGCCTGCTGACTCTAATTATCCCTTTAATTGGGTTGATTTAACTAGGGGGCAATTACTTTTTCACACAGTGCTAGTTGGTGTTGGTTAACTTTTTTCGTTAAATAAATGAAATAACTAAAAAAAAAAAGTGTTATTTGTTCACTCAGGTTCCCTTTATCTAATATTATATTTTGTCTAAAGACCTGAAAACATCCAGTGTGACAAATATGCAATAATAGAGAAAATCAGGAAGGGGGCAAATACTTTTTCACGCCACTGTATCACAAGATGCAAAGAAGCACTGAGCATGCATTTAGAAATCCACTGATAAAAGACAAGCACTTTCACATTGCGTACTCCCATTGAATTGTTAGCCACTTCTAACCCACTCTACCCCACCCCAATTATATAAATACAAAAGAAATCTGCACTCTAATAAGGCACAGAATGTTTTAAACCAGAGAACATCAAACTTTCTTAGGATTTTTGACACCATCACAATCCTACCACAATTGCCATAATAATAGTTCTGGAAATATCGCTCATTTTCTACCTAAACATTCTCACCCACTCCACCATCACACTGTACAGCTGCTGTGTCACAAAGCTACAAAAGAAGCAACAAAAATAAGCTCATCTCTCACTAATTTTCATCAGTTTTGAACCCCTCATTGCCTTATCCATAGTATTCTAGGGTCAACATGGCCTCCGTAGAACTTGCCCTGCTAGCCGAGTCACACCATCTTGCACTGCCATCCCCATAGATCAGTGGCAGCTTCCTCCCCAGTAATGATCCTAGGGCAGGTTCTGCATGGCAGCAGCAGCAAAGCAGGTTCTCAGGTTGCTCCTGTCACTTCTTCTTGCAGCATTTACCTGCTCATTAATCCTGGGGAAGCAAACAGGAAGAATACAGGAAAAAATACAAGAAAAACAACTTTACATTGATTCCAGATCCCACAAATTAAAGTTTAGTCAGTCAGGGTCAGCGCCAGACTCAGCAGGAGTCTTAGATCTCTCGCCCCAGTGGGCAGAGCAGTTGTAAAGTCATGAAACCAGGTGGTGATCTTTCAGTAATGGTGCTGGGTCCCATTCTCATTCTCCACCAATTCAAGCACTGACACAGTGTCCTTAGCTGCAAAATAAAGTTTTACCTGGTGTGTGTGTCTCAGTCTAGTCTGGCTATCTGTGAGCAAAGTCAGGACTCAGGATGGATGGTCATTCAGGAAAAATAAAATTACCCCGCCAGTGTACTGGTTCTTCTTCCCGCTCTGTCTCCACGACAACCACCCATGCACTGTGGCTGTGCTTGCCCCCCCCAGCTCTTAAAAGGGCCATGCTGTGCTTCCCCCATCCCTCCAACAGCAGCAGCAGCTGAGACAGGAATTTTCAAACTCTGGTGCAGTGGGGTGGTGGAGGGTGTAAATCCTACACTAATTAATACAGTAAATTGCATTACTGTAACTGCTTTACTTGAAATAAAATGTAATCAGTAATGCATTGCACATTACATTTTCTTTCAAGTAATCTGTTACCATTACACATTACATGGCAATGTAATCAGATTACAGTAACACGTTACTTGTAACATATTACTACCCATCACAGGTTTTGCATCACTAAAAAGAACAAAAAGCAGCACAGCTTTTAACTGGCTGAGTTGTGAAAGATGCTGGAGTTTAACACAGCGGGACAAAAACAGTTTAGTGGTGTGTCCATGGAAAGTGTCATTTGCTTACACTCCAACAATTATCTGGCCAAATATTATGAACTCCATGCCAATATAAGATAAATTTCACTTAAATAATAGTGAAACAGTACTTAAAAAACTTAAAATCCCCAAACAAGATAGATCTTACTTGGCGTGGCATAGAACAGAGCAGCAGCATGCTCATCTTGCTGCACCACCCCTATAGGAACCTGACCATTAGCCACCAATCCACAGTAGGTGAGTTCACAGATATTCCCTAGGGTCTAGTTCACTACTGCTAGAAATGCAGTGAATTTAATCCACCGTGAAATGGACTCAAAGTGGCACCTGCGTTGTACACTACGAAGTGGCCATTGGAAAGTGCTCACTTCACCTTGTCATTGTGACTGCATTGTCATTTCATCCACCTTAATGCAAAGTAAGATGAAGTGACAACAATATAGGCAGACCCCCACACATCACATAGCTTGCAATACTGTAAGTCACATTGTTTTAGCTAGAGGAAGAAAGTGAGTCATAAAAGCAGTTAGTTTCACTTTCTCATTTCCAGTGGTAGAAGGAGGAGGCATTTTTGTGTGTAGAGAAGAGTTTGGAGTGGTATATTTGTTCCTATCTTGTCAATTGACTAAAAACAAACAACTTTTTTAAAAGCTAAATCTTTAGTTTTTTTATAGTGTTTTTTTCAGTTCTTTTTTGCTACTGATTTGTTTGTTTTATAAGTTTTGTTTTGTGTATGTGTGTGTGTGTGTGTGAGACTGTGTGTGTGCATGTGTGTGAGAGACTGTAAGTATGTGTGAAACAGTCTTTCTTTGCATGAAGCATTGGTCAGAGAGGGAATTAGTGGGTTGTGTGTGATGAGCTCGGGAGGAGAGTCTGTGGCCCACTGGCAGGGGCAGAGGGGAGTGTGCATGCGTGGGGACGGTCAGTTGTTGTTATACCACTCCCAACTGTTTGGTCTTGCCTCCTTCTCTGAGAGCAGCAGCACCACCAGTGCCATTGGCAGCACATCCACCAACTCCACCACCACCACCACCACCACCAGTAACAGCTGCATGGGCTCCATCAGCACCCCTCCACCACTTCCACAGCTGCAGGTGGAGCCCCAGTTGTGTGACTATACTGCCGCAGTACATCTGCCCCTTCTGTGCCTGGTCCCTCGCGCAGCTCCCCAGTCTGGCAGTTTTTAACTATCTTGGGGACAGCACCATTGTGGTTTGTAGGTTAGTGTGGCATGCAAGTGCACTGTGGCCTCAGGGGACACATTTGGGGACTGATGCCAGCGCACACATATGGTAAACCACCACAAGTTGGAGTGGCAGACTGCCACCAAATGGGTCAGGTCTACACCTGCTGGCCCTTCTGTGGCAGTAGCAGAGGGTTCTGGGGGTGCTATGCCTGCTGCTGCAGCAGGAGGAGGGCAAAGCAGCTGCTCCACCACCACCACCACCATAGCCACCAGCATCACCCTCACCACCACCACCACTACCTGGCCCCCCCCCACAGTGGACCCTGCTCAGACATTGCACTGCTGTAGGCGGTGCTGGAGGAAAGCAATGAAAGGGTGTTTGCTGTGCAGAAGCAGGTGAAGCAGATTGAGCAACACCAGCTGCAGATAGTGTCAATGCTCCACCTGCCTCTACAACACCATGGAATTCCTCATTAACTTATTTTTTCTGGACACCTCCTCCCCCCAACTGCTGTAGTGTTTTGTGATTTTTTATGTTTAATAATAGACAGTCATACATGCTCTTATTGCCCTGTTGTTATAATCCAATGCCTCAGTAATGTTTACTTTCTGTTGTGGAGTGGTTGTGAAAAGCTGTGTGAGCAATGCAAGTATGATGTGCTAAATTGCATGTGTGCTGTCAGTGTTATTTCCTGTGTGTGTGTGTGTGTCTGTGTGACATCAGACATTGTGCAGCTTCTTGCAAACATATATTGCTGTGTTGTTGTAGTGTTTATTATATAAAGAATAGTGAGCAGAATAACTTATATTTCATTGTCACAATCATCATCATCAGCGGACTAAGTGATACAATACTTTTCAGAAGTGTTCACCAGAGTGCACCTAGTCACATACTGCACACGTGACTTTTAGGATAGCATGTGCTTTTGTGCTATGATCTCCGCTAAGTCATGTGTGCACTGTGAGTGACTGAGGCACACAGTGACTCGATACTTCTGAAACAATACCATATAATTTACTCCTCTGGTGCTGATGGTACAAATAAAATATACATCATGTATTCTTTCTTATCTTTATTCTTGAGATACTGCAACAAGTCATACCATATATATGTTTACTCGAAGCTGGCCAATGTATGCACACGTAGGAAAGAACACTGATGGCACACATGCAGTTTAGCACAACATACTTGCACTGCCTCAGTCATGCTTTTTGTGAAACACTTCAAATCATGAGTCCTGACACAAAGTAAACATTACTGAGGCTCCATAAATATTTCATTTTTGAAATAGACATTAAAGAGATTCACCAAGTTACAGCATTGCACCCGATATATGGATGCCTTACTTCCAGGGGAATCTTTCTTGCTCCACATGTCCTTACATAGTGCAATACTTTTCTGGCAAAAATGCCCATAATTTTATTAAAGTGGTTCATGGAGGACTTCCCGTTCTGAAGAGTCACCTAAGTTCTGCCTCCCCATGCTCAGTAACGTTATGACATGATGCCAGGGAGAGTGCAGGGCGTGCTCCATTATACTAAATGGCTGGCAGCTTTCTGAGTGATTCTTTATGTTATAATGGTCGTTGGCTGTGTGAAACATGGGCACATTTCGACTAATAAGACCCTTGTTAGTGGAAACGTGACTGAGTTTCACAACAAACTGACCATTATAACATAAAGAAACATTCAGAAATCTGCTGGCTATTCAGTATAATGGGCACGCCTTGCTTCCCAGGCATCATGTCACAATGTTGTTGAACGGGGGCAGAACTTGGCAGCTCTTCAAAATGTGAAGTTCTCCATGACCCACTTTAACAAAATCATGAGCATTTTGCCAGAAAAGCATTGCACTAAGGACATCGTGGAGCAAGAAAGATTCTGAGGTAAGGCACCCATGTATTGGGTGCAATACCATAATAACTATGTAACTTGGTGAATCTCTTTAAAGCAGCAGTGCAAAAATCTGTTGACAATTTTGACCTATACTATTTAATGCAATTTTACATTGCCACTTTACTTACATCCTGACTTGCATGATACTATTATTTCCAGTATTTGAGTCTGCTTTACTACTTTTTCATGTCTTAAAATAATAAAAGGAGCACTCCTTTTAATACAATGTGGACAGGTCTTTGTCAGTATTTTCCACTGCTTTTCTCCATCAGTTGTTATATATCACTTCTGTTGTAAAATTAACAGTTATGTAGTAGGTAGTGTTATATGACCTCACAGAACTATATTTATTCAAAAACAGCTGCAAATAGTGATAAAAAAACTGGTCAGAACAATATTAAAAGCATACTCCTTTTTTTTCAGACGTGAGAAAAAGTAGTAAAGCAGACACAACTTGTGAAAAAAGGGTATCGTACAAGTCAGGAGGTAACTATTGTCTGGCAATGTAAAATAACATAAAAAAATATAGGTCAAAATCATTGCCATATTGTTGCAATGCTGCTTTAATTTATAATTGAAGTATGACATTATGTGCTCACGATCACAACACACAAAATGCATCTGTCTCGTGTGCAGAAAATTGATATGTGCCAACAAAGTGAAATGGGACCGTTACACCACATGCAAAGTCTCCCAGAATTTATTGCACAGTCACTCATTTGTGCAGTGGTCACACAGAATCCCCAGATTTTTCCTGCATCCCCAAAATGTATCTGTCTTGTGTCCAGAAAGTTGACAAGTGCCAGTGAAGTGAAATGGGAGTGTTATACCGATGCAAAGTCCCCAGAATTTATTGCAGTCGCTCATGCATGCAGTGATCACACAGAGTCCTCAGATTTTTTCTGCATCCCCAAAATGCATCTGTCTTGTGTGCAGAAAATTGTCAAGTGCCAATGAAGTGAAACGGAAGCATTACACTACATGCAAAGTCCCATCAGAAATGATGACCGTGAGCGAACTGTTGCTGGTCCAAAGTGTGCTGCGATTCCTGCAAATGAGATGCAATCATCTCAACCAGATGGAAGGGTGCCCTTTGTTTGTACACTAATAGTAGCCTTGATGAGTTATTATATATATATATATATCTATATATATATAGATATATATATACGTATTTTATTTATTTTTTTATTTTGTAGGTGGGGGGTTGACATATATAGGCATGTGCTCATTGTATTGTTTTGTATTACATGTCACAGATACTGTTGGTGCACACATTCCAGTGCTTGATGAGAACTTTTTGTGTTGAAATTGGAAATGGAGAACTCTCAAGCCAATGAAGGCAAGTATTTTTTTCTAGGGGGAGCATATTTGCAGGTAGGTCTCATTAATGGTTTCTTATTTCGTTACTTCTTCACAGATTTCATCTGCATCCTTCTCGAGTCTGGTTGGTAGTGATGGTCATGGTCATCGACTGAAATGACTTCTGAGTGTTGCATGTCTGCCCCAGCCTGGGGGGGGGGGGCTGATGTTGAAGAACTTCTTTGGATAAGGCAACTATGCCACAAGAAAGCATCTGAAAGTTTCCTAAAAAAAGAAATGAAGGACTTATTACAACTTGATTGCAGCGGTAACGCATTATGTTTAAGCCGTGGCTGTTCCATGGGTATCTGGATTATTAACACAGATAGTAAGCTGTCAAGCTGCAATCAGCAGATCAATCACAACTTAATTTAGTACCAGGCTGTGTAACAAATACAATGTGCCAGTGTCCCTGGCTCGCAATCGCAACTCAGGTTACATTTCAAAACCACATCTTGTCAAGTAACACAACCTATGTGCAACTTGTTCAACTTTGTCATGGCTGCACAGCTGCACGTTTGGAATACAGCACATGATATCTTGCAGAAATAGATTTTGTGATGTACACATGTGACCTAGTTTATGAATCCTCCTCAGCTGGATTTGTTGCACTTTTTAAAACATAAACAGATGAAATAAAATATATGTACTTACCAGTATGGATTTGAAATGGATATTCCATTGGTTCCTGTGTACGGTACTGCTGCAGTACCATTGATACCAACTTTCAACGAAGAAGAGTTGTTTTTGTTAACCTGTATAAAACTAAATAAGTTTACCATATGTGTTTGACCATTGCAGCTCAGAAAAGCAACAGAAGACAAAACACACAGCTAAAGGAAGTTGAATAGCATTAAACACATTAGTACACATACTCACTTTATAATTTTAATATTAAGAAGTCTTGTGCCCATGTGCTGATGGATGTGGTCTCCTGTTCAACTCCCTTTGCCTTGGCATGGTCAATGTAATGGGAAAACATTGTCAGAATGACACTGGTGGTGGGTGCTGCTGGTCATAGCTGCAGCACATAATGACATTCCCTGTGACATCTTCCTGCATCTGGTGGTGGTGGCAGTGGCTAACAGTTGTGGTGGTGGTGGTCCAAGGGGGCACACAAAGTCATTCCCTGTGGTGGCAATGGCTAACAGCGGTGGTGGTGTTGGTCCGGGGGGCCACAAAAAAGTCATTCCCTGTGTTTGCAGTGGCTAACAGCAGTCCTGGTGGTGGTCCGGGGGGCACACAAAGTCATTCTTTGTGGTGGAAAAGGCTAACAGCGGTCCTGGTGGTGGTCCGGGGGGGCACACAAAGTCATTCCCTCTGGTGGCAGTGGCTAACAGCAGTCCTGGTGGTGGTCCGGGGGGGGCACACAAAGTCATTCCTCTGGTGGCAGTGGCTAACAGCAGTCCTGGTGGTGGTCCGGGGGGCACACAAAGTCATTCCCTGTGGTGGCAGTGGCTAACAGCAGTGGTAGTGGTGGTCCGAGGGGGCACACAAAGTCATGAAAAAGAAAACATGCATCATACAGCAAATGTCACTGCCTTTTAACCACTTCAGTTAAAACCTACCAACATTAACCTCATCATCATCCTCATAAAGAAAGCTGCCCTCACAGTCATCTATGTCTGAAATCTGACCTCTGGGAAATTATTTCTCCATTGTGTCATCATCTGTGTCAGTGGTAGGCCGTTTCATGCTGCCACTGCCAGTGCACCAGGATGCTCCATTTCTACATTACTAAAACCACCATGACTAGGCTGGAGTACAAATACTGAGGTTGTAGTCTGTGCTGGTATGTGCCTCTCATTCATTTTTATGAATGTTAGCCAACTATCATTTGCAGGAGAGGGGTTTGTCCAGCGATCCCTAACTATTACACCTGCTGAGCTGAATACCTCTCGACACTTACACTGGAGGGTGGGCATGTGAGGTACTTCAGTGCCACTGTAGTCAGCTCTGGCCATTCACTGATTTTTCCACTCAGTATAAAAGAGAATCATCAGTTATTAGCAGATGCCTGTTTTCAAACAAATATGACTTAAACATTCTCTGTGCTGCACTAAGTCCAGTGGTTGATGTATCATTCTGTTCTCCAGAATCATTTATTTCACAAATCCCACTTGGGATAAAGCCTCCCAAAGTGGGTTGATGCCAACTGCTTTGGATGACAGACCACCTGCAACTGCAGTCCCCTTCCTTACAGGGTATGCTTGATACTCCTCCAGGTGCACCTTCAGCCTGATTATGCTGCTGAGGTTTGCTGACCTTGGCCGTGACTTCTGTGCCCCATGAACAAAGTGTACCAGTTGCCACTGACATGTTTTACCTATTCAGACCCTCCCTCCAGTATTGAGGCAATTCCACATTTGTATCGTGGGTCCAGCATTGTTGCTATGGCAAAGTTGTCACTACGCAAATGCTCAAAATGTGATGATTCTGGTCGAATACTATCAGCAGTGTTTCAGCAACATACTGCTAGCACTGTCTCTGGCAGAAACTCCTGTACCACAAGATTTAAACAATGGGCCATGCATGGAACACGAAGAAAGTCACCATTTGTTATGCATTTCACCACATTTGACCCACTGTCACTAGCTATGAACCCAGCTCTCAGGGACAGGGGGTTCAGCCACTTGTCAATTTCAGTCAGTACCATGTCCAACATGTTTTCAATAGTGTGTGAACAGGTCACATTGTGCACAGCAATCTATTGAATTCCTGAAAGACTGCTACCATGACACTCCACCTTACTGCACTGATTATTCACACTACCAACAGCACAAACAACCCCACACATCTGTACCCAGTGTGCAGTTATACACAAATATGAACTCCCCGCTGTTTGGCCCCTTGTCCACATATACATACGTAAATGAATGAATGGAGAGGAGGAATGTTGAAGGGCATGTCTTACATGAGTCGGACACAGTACGGCACAACTCGGGGATAGCATGGGTCGAAAAGTATGTCCTGGATGGGGCTTTCCATTTTGGACAGGCACATGCAGCAAACTGCTGGAACCCAGAATTATCCATAAAGGAGAAGGGCAAAAGATCAATTGCCAGCATTTCAGCTACAGCAGCATTAAGTTCACGTGACACTATATGATTGTGTGGGTACTTCAGCTTATGCGTAAGAACACTCTGTAACATGGGCTCACTTAAACGTTTTACATGGGGTGTGATGACAAATGATTCTGCTCTGCGAATGGCAGGGGGTGGAGTGT
This sequence comes from Neoceratodus forsteri, assembly GCA_016271365.2. Lineage (NCBI taxonomy): Eukaryota > Metazoa > Chordata > Ceratodontiformes > Ceratodontidae > Neoceratodus > Neoceratodus forsteri. The sequence continues at coordinate 119,434,871 of CM057456.1, forward strand.
GGATGTTTGATGGAGATGGTTGCACAGGTGATGATGATGAAGCCCACAGATGCAGTTATTTTGCCACATTTACCAACTGGGGTTGATGTACCACTTGCATAAAACATACTGCATTCACCACCACCACCACCAAAACTGCTACCTCACCAGCACTGGACAACATTTCAAAATCATTATGCTCCTCCACCTCATCATGCTGTATTAATCATTTGCTCTTATGTCATCACTACAGCACACATTTAATTTCTGATTTGATTTAACAGTCATGGAAGGGGATAACATGCTCTTTATGGTTGATGACGAGGGTGAACATTCCACTGTGGTATTAGCTGCCATCTTGGGCTGGGTCCACATTGCCATGTACCTATTCTTCAGATGCATATGCTGTCTTCCTGTACCCAGATGGCTCCCCTTTTTACCTTGACTCACATGCACATGGCAAACCTGGCAGATTGCAACTGACTCATCATTTTCATCTTGCACAAAAAAATCCCAAACAAGGGATTGTGATGCTCTAGTTTTAACATGTCCCTGATGCTGTTTATTGGACTCTGTTCTTTTAAACCATGAAGTGGAGGGTGTGCTATGATTTTTGAGTAGGAACACACTTGGACTGCAACTGACCACCACGACTACCTATCATTATTACTGGGCCATTATCATCATCATCATCATCATCACCATCACCTGAAACTGGTAAATTAAAACACAAGTTTTACAGGGGAATTAATGCAAACAGACACAGACACAGCCACCTTGAATTTATTTTTCTCCAGTTCCCAACTGGATCCAATTACATTATCATCATATTCATTAACGCATCCACATCCAATCTTCTGCTTGTTGCTTGCATGTGGACTGCATGTTGCAACCACAGCAACATCATCATCATCAGATTCGTCATCATCATTAACACCACTATCACCTGATATTTTTTCACCACACTGTGAATCACTGCATGGAAAATGCATGGCCTGAACTGTGGTGGAAGGAATGTCAGATTGTATGCTATCGTTGACATGATTATCAGAATCCTCATGTTCATTTACTGGGATGTTACTCGGAAGTATGACATCATCTACGCTGCCACTCACTCACACTGCTTCACACTCCACTATATTTCTGGACACAGTACACTGGTCAGAACTGGAACTTGTGACAGCAATACTCATACCACCACCAGCAACTGCACTAACACCACTGGCTGGGACAACATCATCTCCTCCAACTATGAGTGACGCTACTGACTGGGCTGTAAAAAACACTGCAGGAGAAATACCTTTCCTCACATCAGCAATGCACTTCTGTGTCTGCATATTACCACGCCCACAGACAATCTTACCACTGGCAGCAGTGCCAAGGCGAGAACCAGCTTTGCTTGCACGTCTCTTTGCAGGCATTTTGGGGGATCAATAACAATATTCTAAACAAATTTAGATTTTGGAACATTCCCTCTGGGTGGGGGGGACACTGGATATGATGCCAAAAAAACAACTGTGGCTTCAGCAACAGATACAGATGCAAATTCACAAGAGAAAACAACACCTTAACTAACCAGTGGTGCTGAAGTCACAAACAATCCAATCTGGGAAATAATTCCTTTTGCCGGTGGGGCACTGACTGCAGATTTTTATGGCAGTGCAAGCAGCAATACCAAGAAAAGATACCACAATGGCAGTACAAAATCATGCAGCTGCAGTGGATTGCAGGTTCACACTGCTGCACCTGCAATTACACTGTGGCACAATAAAAGGTGTATTGTTTGATGTCGCATCGCACACACACACAGACACACACACAATTTGTCTACAAGTAATATGTAGCAAATTGAAAAGTTCAGTAATATACCACATATTCTAAACAACCTGAAATTAACTGCTGCACCAGATCCATACAACACACAATCAGCAAACAAATTTCATCAATTACTGACAATATTACTGTGTGTACATTTATTTATTTTATTTATTTGTTTAAGAGATTTACCAGGAAGGCATGCTGAGCAGAGTACTGCTCGATTCCAGATGCGCCCTGGGGTAGGAGTTACAAAGGTAAAGTGAAATACAGCAGAAAAAAGAACATACACAATGTTTTAAGACAAGCAGTGGGTGAAACAGTTATTGTTCTAGTTGCGAGGTGCAAAACCATATTATATGTCATGTATAAGGTACATACCAACAGGTAGAACCAGTCTGGTGCTATAAGCTGAGGGTTTAGGAGTATGGGGGTGCTAAGGGGGCTTACAGGTGCAGTTGGTAGAGAAGTGTGTTTTAAGAAGGGCATTAACACTGTTATACAACAAAATATAACCAAAAGCAAAGAACTCCTATTTCTCCAGCTTAAATCTACCACACCACAGATACACCCCTCCCCAAAGCACACTTTCACTGTCTCTTACTAAACAGACTCAATGTTGTACATTAACATTCAAAATCCACACACGAACAAAACGCTCGATGATATGAGCACAGGAGAGTTTCCTACAATCGATGAACTAAAGTTTGAGCAAATAAAATTGCTCAAAAAGGCTTTTTTAACAGCTTTTAGAAGGTTTGAATCACAGACAGCTCTCAGAGCACACTGTCTCCTACAACTTCCTACACACACTACCCCAAACTAAGGCTGTGCAGATCAATATAGAGCCCAATGTGACCTGAAATCCCATGAATCACTGCGAAATTCACCTTTGGAGCTTAAAAACAAGGTGAAGTGAGACAAAGTACATTGTTTTCAATGCACTTCACCTTTAAAATTGGTGGAGTAGAGGTCTGGGAAGGTGGAGTAATTCAAAGTCATTGTTTTCAATAGACTTTGCATTACCCATCATACTGTAATTACTCCACTTACATTGTCGATTACTCACTAGTTTGCCTTGGCTCTGCAAATCACTTCATGGAGCGATTCAGGCCGCCACTACCCACTAACCACGCCTCTCACCCGCCGGTAGTAGTGTCCCACCTCCCCACTCTCCCACATCCAGAACCTAATCAGCGACCAGCACTGCCCTCCTCTTTCTACTGTGGCTAGATGCTGACCGAAGCTCTCAATGAATACATACTGTATAGTATGCATTCATTGACAGGATAGACAGCTCAGAGTGAGCTGTCATTAAATGAGTGCATACTGAATACAGTACGTGCTTAATGGAAGCTCTGACAGTAGCCAGCCATGGTGCAGAAAGGAGGGCTGTGCTCATCACTGGCTTGGGTTCAGGATGGTGGGAACAGGGTTGTGGGACACTACCTGCTAGGGTGGGGGGTAGGGCTGCACTAGACCACAAGGGAATTTCTGTGAATTCACTTACTGTGAATTGGGATGAGGAGGTTCAATAGACCATCAGGGAAATATTTATATTGACTCTATGGGGGATCAGGATGGGTGTTACACTGGACACCAGAGCATGATGTCCACATCAGGTGGGTGAACGGGTGGGGGGAAGATCCATTAACCACCAGGGAATTATTTTTTATATATGGGGCTAGAGATCAGGTAGGAGGAGGGACCGCTAACCATCAGGGAATTATTTTTTATTAATGAGCCAGGAAGGTAATGGGGTAGGGGAGGGACCGCTAACCACCAGGGAATTTTATTTATATTTCAGGCAGACCTTCAGGTGGTGGGGACCACTGGACACCAGGGAAATATTTTTTTATCATTTTATATACTTTATTATTTTTCCAAGAAGAAAAAAAACATACAAATCAAACAACAAAGACAACAAACATGAATGAGACAAACAACAAATCCCACCCACCCTCCCCAATCTCAGAACCTCATCAACCCCTAAGGAGCAAAAAAAAGTCAAAGAGCAGAACTAATAAAAAGATGCAGGAATATTGGTGGAAAGAAAGAAAGAAAGAAGGAAGGAAGGAAGGAAGGAAGGAAAAACAAACCATTAAACAGTAAAACAATTATTATGCCCAAGATTATGACCACACAGAAGAGAGGGAAAGAAGTATATAAAGTGATTTCCTTCTTCTTAAAAATTGTTTGGCACTTCCATAGGAAGCAATCTGTTTCTCGACCATTAAGTGCAGTCAGGATTTCCCAATGTCATTCTCTATATGGAGGAACCGTATCATCTTTCTAGTGACAAAGTATAATTAATTTTCATTATGGTCAAAATAACTGAGGAAATCTTTAATGCTGGACATTGGGTGGTGATCTGTGCTGGCAGGGGTATGCCACTAGACACCAGGGAAATATTAAATGATTCAGTGTTTCTCTGGTGTCTGGTGGCACCCCCTACTGGTTGCTGATCACCAACCAATGTCCAACATATATGATTTCCCTGGTGTCCAGTGCCCCACCCAAAGCACTGCATGAAACAGAAATAAAATTCCTGGTGCCTAGAGATCCTCCTCCCTATCTGATCACTCATCCCATTTATACAAAATACTTCTCTGGTGGCTAGCATTCTCCCTTATCTGATCACCCACCGCTCTATATAAAATAAGAATTTCCTGGTAGCTCGTGTTCCTTCCCCACCCAATCTCCACCCATGTATAAAAAATGATTCCCTGGTAGATAACAGTCCTTTCTCTCACCTGATCATTTTCCCCATGAACAAAAAATAATTCCATGGTGGATAGCGGTTCATCCCCCCCCCATCCAATCAGCCACCCAACATGGACATCATGCCTTGGTGTCCAGTGTAACTCCCCTGCCATCCTGATCTCTGCAGAGTCAATATATATATATATTTCTAGATAGTCTAGTGAACCCCCCCATCCCTGATCCCCAGTAGGTGAATTCACAGATATCCCCTGGTGGTCTAGTACACCCCTGCCCCCCACTCCAGCAGGTAATGTCCCACCTCCCTGATCCCCCCATCCCGAACCTGAGCTGGTAACCAGCACTGCCCTACCTTCTACACCATGGCTGGCCACAGACTGAACTCTCAATAAGCTTGTACTGTATACAGTACATGCTCACTGATGCGATTGATTGCTCTGAGTGAACTGTCATTCAATGAGTGCATACTGCTTATACAGTCAGCTCACTGAGACTCAGTCAGCAGCCAGTTGTGGTAGAAAGGAGGGCTGTGCTAGTCACCTGCTTGGGTTTGGGATGAGGCGACTGTAGTAGGACACTCACCCGCCAGGGTGAGGGCAGGGAACACTAGATCACCAAGGAATTGCTATGGAATTCACGCACTGGGGATTGTGGAAAGGAGGGGGTCACTAGACCACCAGGATATGTTTATATTGCCTATACAGGTGATGGGGATGGGGTAAACTGGACACCAGGGCATATGATGTCCATGTTGGGTTTGAGATTGTGTATGGGTAGGGACCGCTAGCCAACAGGGAATTATGTTTTATATATGAGGTGAGTGATTGGGTGGGGGGAGGGACTGCTAGCCACCAGGGAATTGTTTTTTATATATGGGGGAAGTGATTGGATGGAGGGGGACTGCTGACCACCAGGGAATTTTGTTTCTGTTTCGGACAGAACGTCAAGTGGGGAGGGGACACTGGAAGCCAGGTGAAGTTGTTTTTTTTTCTGTATCAAGTGGAACAGGGCAAACAGTGACCCAAAACATTCAGAAGACTTCAGATCAGCCACAGGCGGAAGTTCAGACACTTCTGCAAAAGTTGTGAAATTTTGCGGAAGTTCCGCTAAAACAGAAATCACAACTTTTCTCCAGCTCTACTTACTTTCTCATTGTCAAGAGTTTTGCATTTTTGAAAATGGCTTTTAGTTAGCTCATTTCTGCTAAGCTATCCAAGTTAGCAGGTTACTATAGAAAAAGAGCCTGTTCTTATTTGTACATAGCTGTTCATAGTAGCCATCTTGATCAGAGCATAAAAGAAGTATATAAAAAATACACAGCATTAGTCAGAACAAATACCAACCTTCCACTAATACAATTTATGTCTCCAGTTCTGGACCCCACCACCCGCCACCCATGACAGCATCTGATCTATCTTTTAGAGGCCATGTCGTCCTCAGAGACTCCACCATGCTACTTCTCTCATCTAGTCTACTCTGGTGGCTGACTCAACTGGATGAAATCCCATCCTGCTCCCAGAAACCACTGGAGACATGATCGACAATTGGCTATCAGTCAGCAATTATAATTTTATCATGAATAATCTCTGCCAGGTGATGGGGAAGGATCAGACAGAAAAGAATCCTGCCTGCCTCACTGTCTCAAGGGAGATGCTGGTACCAACTTTGACCTTGTTTGACATGATCTGGGACTGGACTTAAAACTAATAATGCAACACCACTGCAACACTATTAGCATTTTAAGCAATCAATCATCAATGTATTTAAATGTTTTTTTCCATGTACAGTAATTTAAAAGCATGGCTACCGATTTGGACTTTACAGAATAATTCCAAAAATCTGATTGTTCTGTTTGGTAAACAAATGACTTACAAGCATTTGCATGATGATGATTACCATGCTATGCTCATCATAGCAAATCTGATTTATTGTCCTCCTGGTCCTGGAATTATTACCAATACCCACACTTGCCGGTAGCAAGAAACTGAGCAGAAGATGCTTGTAAATTTCATTTTAGTGTACTACTGTTCACTCACTGCTCTGACTTTGTTTACCAGAGGCTCACAAAAGAAGAAAACAGTAACAAGTTACACAACAGTCAACAGGTGGACTGTCTCAGACGGTCATACTTCAATGTAAATATCAGCAGGCAAGCAAATCAAAATCTGTAACAGCTTTCTTCTGAATCTGATGGCAAATGGCAACAGCAGTGCAGTAGGCAGTCAGACTTATGCTCAGAGGGTCAATCTACCAGCAAAGCAAAGTACGTACTAACCACTAACTATGAGGGCATGTAAATAACAAGTAATGGGCCAGGACTTATTGGGCTACTATTCTTCTATCCCCAACTACTCTGAAGTGCAGAACAGCACGTCTCATCACAGAGGTGCCACAACCCTACGGGACAATAAATACGGATATCATTTTGAAAGCAAAAGTGTTAACTTCAGTTTCTCACTTTTTTCCTTATATATATTTGATGCCTTTGACTCCCTTGGTATGTTCCCATCTGTCTGGTCCCCAGTCCCATCACCCGCTTCTCTGGGACTTACCTTTTCACTGGTGTTCCAGTGTCAGAATTGTAGTGAGGTGCCCAGTCACTGGTGTAGGACCTGACAGGAACAGACTTCAGCCTGTGGACAAGGGTTTTCCACCTTGGTTAGGTTTCCCCTATGGCCCAGGTGCACAATGTGTGGCAGATGGGCTCTGCCTTAGCAGAGATGTCCTAACACATCTAGACATGGCCTGCCTCCTGACACACCTGACCTGCACTGCCACCCAGACATCTCCAGATGGCTGCAATGTGTGGTTCATGGTCACCCTCCCTCCCTGAGGGACAAGACCTGTCCTCTAAATGCTCAGTCCTCCTTTACCCAGCCATCCCCCAGGATACTGGTGTGGCAGAAGGCAAGGCACCAGTGCTTTAGCCCTCCTCACCCCTGGGCTGGGTGGTAACTCATTTAATGTAGCCATGGGCTGTGGCAAGGAGAACACATTATTTTGATGCCAGCTAGTGACTCTGGCTGGGTCGGTGACTATTGTTTGTCAAATTCAGCACCACTGAAAGTGAAAAGCTGATGATTGCTGACATTTAACATTTTAGCCAGTCAACTTTAAACAGGTTAAAGTTTACTGAATCAGTAAAACACTCTGATTTGGGAAAAGAAGGCTGACTGTCTTACTTAAACTGGTGTTGAACTGCACCAAAGGCAGTAGCTTCAAAGGGCATTTATGTCCTGATAAAGGTGTGAGGTATGGTGGCACCATGTGCACCCAACTTCTTACTCCCTTAATTGTAGTACAACAGGGTAGACTAAGCTCTCTACATACCAAATTTACAGTGAATGCTACAGATAGGTAAATAATAAGAATCAAAATGGACAAAGGGAGCATGACTGAGACTCTGCAGGAGGGAGGGGAAAGGAAGATAAGGAGGTTGGACCCAAGGTCAGCAGGAATTAGGGAGTTGCAGCCTGGAGGACTGAGTAGAGGGAGCGCCAAACTGGGGTGGCTGTAGGTCCTTAGTGGGATCTTGGGAATTTAGCATTATGGAGATTACAACCCAGTAGGCCAAGTGATGGGGAATTAATTGGGTAATGGATGAGGGGGAGACCCATGTGTCCTGAGCGGTAGGGGAATTTAGCTAGTCAGTAAACAGTGTGTGGGCTGGGGGGGGCAGAAGCCACAACAAGGGAAGGGAGGTGAGGAGAGTAGAGTGTAGGTGATGAGGAGGGCCAAGTGGGGTACACATATAGGGAAAGGGGAGGTGAGGATAAGAGGGTGTGTGTGGAAGTGGCAGGAGATAAAGGAGAGGGAGTCAAGGTCCCAGAGGAGTGGGTAATGGTTACAGCCTTCTAGCAGAAACAGTTACAACTGGCCGAGGCAACAAGATGCTGTCTAAGCAAATGTTTATAAGAGCCCAGCGTGGGTGCAGAGGAGATGTCAATGTGAAGTGAGTTATACCAGCGAGGGGCCCGGTGGGCGAAGGATCTTTGATCTTGGGAGGTATGGCAGTGGGGATTTTGAAAACTTGGCTAGTCAAGCTTCTGGTGTGGTGGAGGTTAGTGACCTGGATGAGGAGTTCCTGTACACCAGGGGGCAGCATTCCAAGGCCCATTTTTTTCGTTATTACACATGATTGAAACAGTAATCTGCTTTTTAAGGGGAGCCAGTTGGCCTGGGCATACAAGTCGCACGTATGGGTCAAACAGGTGGATTCTGTTAGGAGTCAGCAAGCTTTGTTCAGTGCTACAGAGATGCGATGAAGGGATGTGTCCATGGCCGATCCATAGAAGACTAGACCATAGTCAATAAGTGATACCACTGAGCTGAGAATAGCTAAATTGAGGGCCTCTGGGATCAGACAGGATTTATGTTGGTAAAGAAGCCCTATTCATGAGTTGACGGCCCCTGGCAACATTGTCTATGTGGGTGGCGTAAGACAGGGAACTGTAGATTGTAAAGCCAGATACTTAACATTTTTAACTAGTTCAAGGGGGGGTGCCCACTTCATTGGTGATGGTTAGTGGGTAGGAACTATGTCTTTTTTGTGGATTCGAGAACAACATTATTTTCATCTTTTTGTAGTTCATTATGAGTTTATGCTTGCAGATCCAGTTTTCAACTTCTGTGAAGTTTTCTTGGAGCCATCTTTCCAGAGCTTTGGGGTCAGGGTCACTGGTGAAGACGACAGCATCATCCGCATATAGCAGTATGTGGTCTCAGCAGACAAGATGGAGTTTATTAAGAAAAACACTAAACAGGAGAGGTCCCAGAATGGAGCCTTATGGGACACTGGAGTGATCAGGTTACCTGTCTAATAGAATGTTCCCAATCCTTACCTGCTGTGAGCGGCCACTCAGGTAACTGTTAAACCATTCCACTGTGTCAGTAGAGAGGACCAGAGATGGAGAGTAGATCGATCAAGAGGGCATGGTTCACGGTGTCAAATGCCTTTTTAAGTCTATAAAGACAGCACCAACAAGGCGACCTTGGTCTAGGGAGTATGGATACCTGTGAACTCAAGTAAGGCTGTTGTGGTGCTGTGACTGTTCCTGAACTGTTGCTTTTTGCATTGCAGCTGATGTTTCTCAAGGTACTCAATCAGCTGGTCAGCCACTATCCTTTCTAGAGCTTTAGAGAGGGGAAGGAGTATGGATATTGGATGGTAGTTCCTGTGTATTGCACAGTCACCACTCTTATGTACTGGTGTCACTTTTGCTGCCGGTCCTTCCCCCATCCGAACTCAGTTACAGTTGCAACCAGCCTCAATTACTTCCCCGCAGACAGCCCTACTGGGTGATAACTTGGACCTATCTCTACCCTCGGAGTTACTACTGACTTCTGGACTTTCATCTGACACATACGACCAGCCTCCATGCCAGCTACCCCGGGGCCCTGGGTCTCATCCTCAGCCGGCTGCATAAACGTCTCACTCACCTGCCTTCACTTCTAAGATATATGCCTCTTGTTTTCAAATACCTGTACAACAAGCCAAATGACATAATGCAGTTCAACTGCAATATTTGGGGGTTTATCTGAACTGCTGACCCTTTTTTGTGGGATGCACTTTATTGAAAGAGTCCATGAAATTTACTGCTTCTTCAATTCATGCCTTGATTCATGTTTCTTTGGAAACTCATTTTGATATCAGCTTCAATACTTTAGTTGGGCTAGAGAAGTTTTGGAAAAAGTTTCACGAGTTGAATACCTCTCCCTTATGGGCTCCTTTTAACACTATCCCATTAACTAAGCCCACTCAGAAAACAATTACTATACTATTTAGGAATGAAGGTATTAGTTTAAATGACATATCAGTATGGTTAAAGCAAAGGTGTACTGTACTTTCTGACCCTGAAGCTATTTTTTTTTTAACTTCAAATTTTATTGTGTATTGAATATACCATCTTATACATCTTTACACAGTTCCAATGAATGGAATACTCTAGATAAAGTTTTATTTTACTCATTAAAATGACCATTACATTAAAACCATCCAGAAATTGATACACAAGTTAATTAACTTCCATCCATATTGCAACATTATACTGTACCAAAAGGCATGGATCTTAGTTGATTGCCATCTTCTCTGTTCACCTTATCGTTAACCTATTCTCACCCTCTCCTCCTCTGAGGTGAGGGGTTTTATCAGTCGCCTTCAATCAAGGCGTAGTTTATTTGGACAGCAAGGTTCAAAACAGTGTTGAATTATGAATATAATACCTAATAAACTAATCTAACATAGTGTAACTCAGCTTAGGCATCCTGGTGTTTCATTAAGGTTATGTTGGATTTTAGTAAATTAACTCTTAAAACTCTTAAAATCAAAGAAAAGAGATCTTCTAAGACTCTTTTTTTAAAGAAAGAGGATAAGACGTCTGAGGCCTTCTAATCTTGGTTAAAGGCTTGCCAAGGAGACCAGATAGTATCAAACCTCTCCCTGCCCTGTCTTAGAGTGTAGGTGATTTGTTCCATGGACTCCAACTGTCCCATTCTGACCTTCCACTCTTCTATCGTTGGGGGGTGAGGGGAAAGCCACCTAGATGAAACAGATTTCAGTGCTGCCACTGTCATTATCTGTGGTAGTTGCCTTTGCTGTCTAGGGCCTGTAATCAAGAAAGGGAGACCTAACACCATCTCTTTCCATTTAAATGGAATCTGTAGGCCAGTTATTTGCTGTATCAGGGAGTGAACCTCTCTTCAGAATGGGGTGAGTTCTGAACATTCCCAGAATATATGTATTTGGGACCCCCTAGCTCTACCACATCTCCAACAGACATCTGAACCACCCGTCCTGAGGTGTTTTGCCTTGAAGGGCGTAAGAAAATATCTAAGAAGAATCCTCTAATGAAATTCTCACCAGGACAGAGAGCTAGTTACTTCCCAGCCTCTGTTCAATCTATTATCCCAAATATGTTGGAGAATTGAGATAGCTAGCTCTTCTTCCCATCTCTGTTTAATTTTATCTAGGTCTGAATTATTTAGATTAATTAGAATGCCATAAAGCTGAGAGAGAGGGTGGGGGATGTCATTGATAACACTGTTGTAGTAGAAAAACTCTTCCAGAGGTGTTTTTTCCCTAATTATTTTTTGCATTCTATTTTCAGAAGTAATATAATGTCAGACTTGTAAATATCTAAAATGGTCCTCACGGCGGAGGTGGAATTTAAATTTGTGGACTTGGGGGTGGAAAGTGAGGGTAATGCTTCAGACTTCAGATGCTGGAATTCAACACCTTCCAAACAGCTTTATGCTTGGTAAAGATAGGGGAGTGCTTTTTTACCCTGGACAACCAAAGTCATGCTACAAATGTGGTTCTGCTAACCGTATTAGTAGTATCTGTGATAGGGTGAAATGCTCAATCTGTGGAGGCCTTGGGCATACAGGTTCCCAATGTGTGGATGAACCCCACTGCATCCTTTGTGACGACTTGGGGCACACTTTTCAGACTTGCATCTGGGCTGCCCACAATTCCCCAACCCTAGCAGACGGGGAAGAATAGAAGCTGCTTATTACAGTAGCACAATGCACTAGGCTTAACAGCATGTCTTCTGTATCCCACCACACTCGACTTCCACCACCCCCCTTTTATCCCTAGAATGCATGCTTCTTTCCCTACTGACACAGGGACCACCTCTACTCTGGCCTCTGAACCATCCATTCTGGTTGTAGAACCCCTGCCCTCCTCTTCCAGTCTTACCCATGGACTCGGTTCAGACAGTAGCCCCTGCCACTTCACCCCCCCAGTACTTCAGTGAGAACCATGGAACCCCCCTTCCTCCTGAGACCTTTACTAGAATTATGAGATGATCCAAAAAAGGTGGTTTACCCTCCTTTAAAACCATAAAAGCCACCAATATTGTTCAGGTGAACAGATTTGAGTTGCTGCACCATCCCCCAGGACAATACTGACTCTGATACTTCTTCTGTCCCATCGTCTCACCCTGAAGTGACCACAGACACAGAGGTAGCAGTTGACAATATGGGATCCCAGAAGAGGAAAGCAAAAGCAAAGCTAAAACACAGGGAAGGTACCCCTAGGAAGGGTAGACCCAGGTGAATCTCAGTTACTCTATTGGTTTTGGTTTCCTCTCTATCCTGTTTATGATGTTTTCAGCCTTTTCCATACATACTGTTAATGTTAACAGTATCAAAAAACAACCTAAACTAGATACTGTATTTTCTTTTTTGTCTTACCTAACTGCAATGATTATTCTCTTACAGGATGTTAGATACCACACTCTTCCGGAAATCTATAGGGCCCAACGAGCCTGGTTCCCTGGACCTTCTAATTGGTCCTTTGGGCATGAACCCTGCTTGGGTTTAGGTATTCCGTTTAGTATCCCGGATGTTACAATTGTGAAAATCTTGGATTTATACCCTGGTAGACTTCTTTTTTTGGATATTATGGTTTCCTCTGTCCCCCTTCTGGATCATTAATATATATGCTCCCCAAATTAAATCTCACAGAATTGAACTATTAAAGTTTGTACAGCCCTACTTACACACTTCTATGAATATTGTCTTTGGAGGTGACTTCAACTATGGTTTGTCCACCAAAGACAAGTCTTCTACCTCTAAAACTATGAAATTGTTTTGTGATATGAACTTTTTTAAACAACTGTTCAGTTCTGCAAACTTGCAGGATGCTTATTTGACCTTCACAGGTCACCATACTCCCACTTTCCATAAGGGACCACTAGCAGCCCGTATAGATTTTCCTTTTATTTCTCTGCATTTGCTACTTTCTGCAGCTTTAGTTCCAGTTGCAGAATTTACTGATCATAATTTATTGTCCATTTCCTTGGGCCATACGATTACCAGAAACTTTGGTTCGGGTACCTGGAAATTAAATACATCCTTTTTATGAGACTCACTGTTGTTGTCTCAACTAACTGATTATATTAAGGACAGAATATCTGTCTACTTTTTATATGATAACCCCTGGAATTGGTGGCGTGAAACTAAAATTTGGCATACGGCATTTATGTAAACATTTTAGTAAAAAAACTTCATGAATCCTTATATTTTCATTACCATGCAACAAGATATCATCTGCAGAAACTCCTTACCCTATCCCATACAACTGGCCATGATTTTTCTGTGCAAATCAGTAATCTTAAACACCATTTGATGGACTATCATTCAATGAAAGCTTCTTCCATCACTCATCAACGTTTTGGGACTACTGGCCCCAGTGACGTTGTCTGTCCATATGCCAACATTAGAAAAAGAGTCGACTGTAAGACATTTGATGTGCTTTTTAATGATGACACTGTTGAACTTATAAATATTTTGGACATCTGACATCATGCTACCCATTACACGGCAAAGTTGTTTGGCCCTATAAATGCCCCTTCTGAAAGCATACTAGACTATCTTTCTCCTATTCAGATCCCTGATGTCTCTGATTCCATTTTAAACATGATTGATAGTGATATACAAGCTTGGGAGGTAAAAGCGGTAATTAAGGCTTTGCTTCCCAGGGTTACACCAGGCCTAGATGGCCTCCCTAATGAGCTCTGTAAGATGCTTTCTGCTGCCCTATGTGCTGAATTAGCAGCAGTCTATAATTATATATTGCATGCTGACCACCTTCCCCTGGATTTCAACATGGGATGCCTGTTTTGTTTATATTAGAAGGGTGATAAAAGATTACTTTCCAGTTGGAGACCTTTGTGTCTCTTAAATACCGATTTTAAAAATTCTGACTAAAATCTTTGCACTCCGATTATCTACAATGGCTCTCTTTTGTAATTTCTAGGGCCTAATCAGTAATGTCCCGGGAGGAGCATACAAGATCATATTATTTTGATCACAGAATTAATTGAACATGGGAATCTGAATGCTTTACAGGGTTTCATGTTTTCCCTCGATCAGCAAAAGGCCTTTGATTCAGTACACCACAGATTTTTATGGCACACTTTACGTCATTATAAAGTCCCTGACTACACCCTCTCTAGGCTTCAACTGCTCTATCGATCTGCTACTATAGTCCCTTTGGTTAATGGCTGGAAAGGCCCTTTGATACCTCTGCATAGGGGGTTAGGCAGGGATGTCCTCTTAGTCCACTTTTATATGTCTTTTTTTTGGACCCCTTACTGCACACCATCAACACTGCACAAACAATTACTCCACTTCCCTCTACTCCCCATTCTATAATAGCTTATGCTGATGACATGAGTTTGATGGTGGCGGATGTTGCTTCTGTACATTCAGCTGTTCAACTTTGTGCAGAATTTTGGAGTGTTTCTGGAGCAGCCCTTAATTTAGATAAATGTATAGGTCATAGCCTGGGTATCCCTTTAGCAGGTGGGTTAGATGATATTGACCTCAAGGTCAGTGATGGCCCAATTAAGGTTTTGGGTATTTTATTTGGGGATGGTCCGTTAGATGTCCTTAATCGGACTCCCAAACTGAACATGCCAGTCCATGGTTTCCAGCTGGAACACCTTGAAACCAAGTAAAAAAAGAGGATCTCTATGATAAAAACCTATCTACTCCCTATTTTTCTATTTTTGGCCTATGTTCCCCCTCCCCGAAGTCTCGAGTCTAGATTGCTGAGTGTCTTTTTTCAAGCCTTATGGGTAGCCGTCTCAACCCCATCAAACACCCTGTTACATATTTACCCTTTGGGGGATTGCTATGATTCAACCTATCTTTTTTTATACCAACATTTTTTTTGTATCTAATATTAGGCCCCTTCTGGTCAATCATGATAGGGGCTGGAAACCTTGGTTCCTTAAATCCTGTGGCCCCTGGTTTCATCTATGGGAATTGAATGCCTTAAAAACACTGAAACATATTCCACAAGTCCCTCCTTATGTTCAGGACTTTTTTTCTGTCTCAAACAATGGCATGTTATTAGCCACATGCTGGTCACCACTACTAGGAAAACTCTATATAAATACCTCATAGATCTTGTATGTACAGATCTTGTAGTTCTTCCTAAATGCCCTAATCAATACTTAACTGACCTATACACCCTGCTACATAACCCTAGAATCCCCCAAAAGATGTGGGATTTACACTGGCTTGGATGCCATGAACGTATCAATGTGAAAGATAACCATAATCACAAACAATTGCAGGAAAGGCTTTGTTCTAGGCCAGGATGCCACCGGCAGCATGAAACTATCATGCACCTCTTTTTTTCCTGTTCTTTTGTAAAAGGTTTCTGGACTTTGCTGGCCACTAGGTGGCAAGAACCATTGTTTTTAACTACTACTTATGAATTGTTGATCTATGGTTCTTTTCCACTTCCTTGGAAAAAATAGAATGTTGATACTTTGAATTTACTTTTTGTGATTGTTAAATGGCATATTTGGAATGCTCTATGTCTTTTTACTTTGCAACAACAAGCTGTGCCTCTTGCTATGATTATTCAAGGGGTCGACTGAGATTTGAGAGATTTGTACTATTCTGAAACGAAAATGTTACCAGTTGTATCTTTGTTGGAATTATGGAAATCAATGCCATGGATTATTGACTCTGATTTTCCTGTTACATGATTGTTATTTTTACTTTCTGTTCCTTGTATTACTTTCTTTTCAGTTGTTTTCTTAATAAAAACTTCCCCTACTCTTTTTCGATAAGTGCCATGGGATCTTTAGCATCTACCTGAACTACCACCAATCCAAGCAGATGGGACCTCGGTTTAATGGTTCATCCAAAACACGGCACCTCAGAAGTGCAGTACCCTCCCCCCCCCATGCTGCTCTACAGTGTCAGTATTGGGATATTAACCTAAGTGCCAGATGTGGGAACTGAACCCACAGCTCTCTGATCTCCCAGCCTCAGAAGCAAGTGTGCTACCTACTGAGCCATTTAACTCCCTGTTACTACTTTTACAGGTCTAGATGGATATCTCATCTTATCTATCAGGTAAGAATATGAACTTTTAAATCACAGGTGTTATACATGTACAATAGCTTAAATTCTCATTTTAGTAATGCTGTGAGGACTGCAGAATTCTGCCGCAAAATTAGCAGAGAATGATCATTCTGCTGTTGAAATTTCCACCAGAATGTCACTGATTCTTCTGCAGAATTCCACCTGCTGTGATCCATAGAATAATATTCAGTGGAAAAGCATTTCAAACAACATGAAGTCTTGCTATATTATGACAATTGCAGCATGACCACAGGTTAGAACTGCTCCGGAGGTAAAATAGTTAACTTTCCATGCAGGCATGGAACATAGAGCGTGAGCTCGGTTGAAAACTCTGTCTGTTGTGCTTCAAACGCAAACTGTCAGATTCTTTACTCCGCCTCACTGAACAGTCACTCCGGAGATTTCTCCTTCTGCTCAGTTCATTTTGTCGGTTTAAAAGTATTATTTTTCGTTTTTAGCCAAAATTAAACTGCAACCGGCCGGTTCAAGCTCTGTCTGTGGTAATGTAAGTAATAGATAGGTTTTACATTTATTTTTTCTGTGTGGAACTTGTAATTCTTTATCGGTTCGGTTTGAACCGATCAGGTTGTATTTAAAATATACTAGTCCTTTTTTAGAGTGTGGTTCCCGGTTCTTATCGGTTCTAAAAAAAATGGATTTCATTACGTTTTTCCCACGACCCGTGACACGGTTGGGAACCGATAAGGGTGTCTTGCTTGGTGGATTGCCATAAACGGGCAAGTTGGTTAGGCTGGCATTATGTCTGAGAAACCCAAAAGAAAAACCGGACCCACTGGGTTTCAACACTGTAGTGTTTGTGGGGAAGCTTTTGCTAAGGCTGACCCACACACCACATGTGTCTATTGTCTGGGGTTTGACCACCTCAATTCAGACTGCCAGATTTGTCACAATTTCCTGCTGCCACCATAGATAAGAGTTGGTAGGCTCAGGAAAGGAGGCCAAAAGTCCGCTGACCGGATGGCCAGCCGGTTCGGTGCCAACCGTGCGGAGGAGTGCCCTCTGACCAGGGTGATACTTCCTCGGGCAAGCAGAGAGCAGTTCTGAGGGCCGGTTCTAGCAAAAAGGACTAGAAAGTCAGCTAGTGTAGAGCCAAAAGTTCTCTCCCCAACTGCTGAGGAAATAGCTAAAGCAATTCAAATTGTCCAGTCTCTCTCTCCGGTTCCGACCGAACCGACACCTTCAGGTAAGCGTTCGGTTCGGCCCGGTTCCACCGGTTCAAGATTATGATTTTGAGGATTTTTATGAACCGGGGGAGGGGGAAGAGGAATATGAGGAGAGTGAATATGGTTTTGAAGATCTGGATGTGCCCATTGATCCGGACATCTCTCCAGATAGACCCCTAGGGGTTTCTCCTCCAAGGCTTTCTGAGTCCCCTTCTCATTTCATGTTTTATAAAAAAGTTGCTGAAACTCTCCAGCTCCCTGTTGAGGAAGCTGTTGATGACCAAGAGGAGCCAGACTATGTAGAAATGATGGATATTCCAGAGTCTAGGAGACTGTCTATTCCTTTGCATAAATTTTTTCGGAAACAGACAGTAAAAGTTTTAAAAACTCCTCACACTATACCTCCTGTGGATAAAAGGATGGACAAGAGGTATACCTTATCAGGCTCTGACACTGATTTCCTCACTCAGCAATGCAGCCATGTGGGGGTAGTGCAGGCTGCAGCCTGTGACAAGGCTAATGTTCCCCTAGCTTCACACCCCCTGAGAAGGGCTCCAGGAAGATTGATGCTATGGCAAAGAAACAGTACATGGCAGCATCTTTGGGACTCAGACAAGCAAATTATATGGCTTATGCTGCTAGGTACCAGAAATCCAGATGGGATACTGTGCTGACCCTAGTGAAACAAGTCCCTGACCAGCTTGCCAGGGAGCTGGAACAGGTGGCTATGGATGGTATTGAGGCATCCAAGGTGCAATTTCATGCTACAGTGGACTCTAATGATGTTTCATCAAGAGTCATGGCTACATCTGTGGCACTTCGCAGGATGGCTTGGCTCAGATGTACTACCCTGTCTCAGGATACCCAGTCTAAGGCCATGGATTTTCCTGTTATGGGAAATTCTCTATTTGGGGAGCAAACAGAGAATTACATGAAGAAAATGGATGAATATAGGACCACCTATAGGAGTGCACAGGCCAAGGAAAGGCAGGCCACTCCTCAAAAGCAGCTTCCTAGAGGCAGGAGCAGGCCTTTTCATAGGCCTTTTTACCAAGCCCAAGTTTCCTCCTCCGCCTATGCTCAGAGGGGGTTCTTTAGAGGGAGAGGCAGATGGGGTACAAGCAGGTCTGCTTCCACCCCTCAGCCCAAAGCCCCTGCCAAGCAGGCACCCTGATGGGATTGCCAGGGCCGATTCTCCTCTACCTGTAGGGGGCAGGCTGGCTTACTTTGTCCAGGACTGGAAGTCTTTAACATCAGACAAGTGGGTCCTGGAAGTAGTAAGCCAGGGACTGGTTCTCAGCTTCAAAAAATTTCCAAAGCTGAGAACCAGATCTTTTCCACCTGCAACTCCATCAGAGGCACTCGCCCTAGAGGCAGAGGTCTCTACCCTCCTGGCTCTCAGAGCTGTGGAAAGGGTTCCTCCCCTACACCAGGGCAAAGGTTTGTACTCCAGGTACTTCCTTACCCCAAAAAAGACAGGAGAATGGTGGCCCATCCTGGATCTCAGATATTTAAACAAGCACCTTTTAAAGCCAAAGTTCAAAATGGTGACTCTGGGAATTATCCTACCCTCTCTAAGGCCAGGGGACTGGCTAGCTCCCCTGGACCTCAAGGATGCCTACTTCCATATTCCCATCAGAAGCTCCCATCGAAAGTACCTCAGGTTCAAGCTGCCCTCAGGCCACTACCAGTTCAGAGCAATGCCCTTCGGTCTCACTTCTGCCACAAGGGTATTCACCAAATGCCTGGCTGTAGCAGTTGCCTACCTAAGAAGGCAAAATATTGTCATCTTTCCTTACCTGGACGATTGGCTCTTAGTAGGCCAGTCCCCAGACCAGGTCAATTTACACCTTCAGATAACGCAGCAACTGCTTACCTCTCTAGGTTTCCTTCTGAATCTCTGAAAGTCAGTTCTAGAGCCGGTCCAGCTTCTTACCTTCATAGGCGCAGAACTGAACACACAGGAAGCCAGGGCCTTCCTCTCCCTGGACAGGGCAAAGACCCTAGTCTCCCTGGCCTCCTCATTTACCCTGCAGGTCTCCCAGCCAGCAAGGTATTTTCTGCAGCTCCTAGGACACATGGCTGCTTCCGCAGCAGTTGTGCAAGGAGCAAGATTTCAGATGAGGGACATCCAGTTCCATTTGAGAGCTTTTTGGTCTCAAAGAAAGGATCCTCTTACCAAGCTGATCCCAATAACTCGAACCCTGATCCGAGCCCTACAGTGGTGGCAGGATCATAGCAACCTGAGACAAGGGGTTCCTTTTGTCACTCAGTCTCATTCTCTAATCCTTACTACAGATGTGTCCCTCTTGGGCTGGGGAGCTCACATGGGCGACCTCACCACCCAGGGTCTGTGGTCTCCCCAGGAATCTCTGCTCCACATCAACCTGTTGGAGCTCAGAGCAGTTTTTCTAGCACTTCAAGCTTTTTCCAAATCTGTTCAGAACAAGAGTATTCAGGTCAGAACAGAAAACACCACTACAGTGTGGTACATCAACAAGCAAGGGGCACTCGGTCTACGGCCTTGTGCACCGAAGCGATGAAGTTGTGGTCTCTGGCTTACTCCCTGAACACCTCCCTTACGGCAGTTCACCTCCCAGACAAGGACAATGTCCTGGCAGATGCTCTCAGCAGGATTTC
Organism: Neoceratodus forsteri; assembly: GCA_016271365.2. Lineage (NCBI taxonomy): Eukaryota > Metazoa > Chordata > Ceratodontiformes > Ceratodontidae > Neoceratodus > Neoceratodus forsteri. Next base: position 119,455,102 of record CM057456.1, read on the forward strand.
CCAGGGCCACCACGAATGGTCACTGGATCCCCTGGTCTTGGGAGTAGTATTTGTCAGATGGGGCACCCCGCAAATAGATCTTTTTGCAGCCCCAGACAATCACCAAATTCCTCTTTTTTGCTGCAGGCCCCCAGTGTTGGGCTCACTCCCCCTGGATGCCTTAGCCCTCAGTTGGGAGGGAAGTTTCTCTATGCCGTCCCTCCCTTTCCTCTCCTGTTCAAAGTGCTAGTCAAAATCAGATCCCAATCATGCAAAGTCATTCTGATAGCTCCGGATTGGGCCAGACAGCCCTGGTATCCACTCCTGCTGTCCTTAGCAGTCCATCCTCCCCTGCCCCTTCCCAGGATTCACAATCTGTTAACCTGTGCCCAGGGAAGGGTCTGGTACCCGAATCTCAAATCTCTCAATCTCAAGGCTTGGTTCTTAAAGAGTTAGAGTTTTCTGATTTACACCTTTCCTAAGGTGTAATGGATATATTGAAGGCCGAAGGAAGCCTTCCACCAGGGCTACTTACAATTCCAAATGGAAAAGGTTTTCCATATGGTGCTCAGAAAAGCATATTTCCCCAGTCTCTGCTGATCTACCCACAGTCCTGGATTATATGGTCCACCTGAATTCTTTGGGGCTGAGACCAGCTACCCTGATGGTGCACTTGGCAGCTGTGTCTGCTTTTATTTCAGCAGGTAAATCCTCTTCCCTTTTAGCTCATCCTGTATTTTCCAAGTTTTTTAAGGGGTTGTTTCACACCAACCCTCCATTCAGGGATCCTGCCTCTGCCTGGGATCTTAATGTTTGCATTATTCAGCTTATGCAACCCCCCTTTGAGCCCTTGTCTTCAGCTGAGCTCAAGTACTTGACTTGGAAGACTGTGTTTTTGGTAGCCATCACCTCTGCCAGATGCATAAGTGAATTACAAGCGTTGTCAGTGGAGCAGGAGTTTACCTCTTTTCACAGAGATAAGGTGGTCCTTCGGACTAACAGAGTTCCTGCCTAAGGTGGTATCAGATTTCACCTTAATCAATTTATTTCACTTCCAGTGTACTTCACTGACCACTCCTCCTCTGGGTAGAGGATGCTGCACAGCCTAGATGTGAAGAGAGCCCTTAGTTACTACATAGAGTGTACCAAGGGACATAGGTTTGACTCCCTCCAACTGTTCCTCACCTATGGCGAAGTTGGTAAAGGGAAGCCAGCCACTAAAAGATCCATTGCCAGGTGGATTGACTCTTGTATCCAATTCTGCTATGAGAAGTTGGGTAAAGTTCCCCCCTCAGGCTGAGGGCTCACTCTACCAGAGGTACAGCTGCTTCTCTGGCTGCTGCCAGAGACATTCTATTCTAGAAATATGTCAAGCAGCTACCTGGAAAACAGTTCACACTTTACCAAGCATTACTCCCTGGACATCCAGGCTAGGAGTGATGCTCGGTTTCAACAGGCAGTGCTTCAGAGCCTATTTTCTAGGTAGGTTCTGTCCCTCCTCTATGGGAGTACCGCTGTGTAGTCTGCAATTGTCATAATATAGCAAGACTTCATGTTGTTTGAAGAAAAATTACTCACCTTAGTAATGTTGTTTCTTTTAATGGAGTCTTGCTATATTATGACCTCCCTGCCTGCCTCTGTTTTGGGGATGTGGGTGGGCAGTACAGGATTGACACTTTTTTTGATGCCCACCTTGTTGTTTTCACCTACCTTTTGGGTGAATTGGTGTTGTGTTTTTGCATTTTGGGTCTCCTGACTTGAGTCTTTGTTTTAGGCCAAAAATGAGTGTTTATGATTAGTAGCCAGTTGGCTGGTGTAGGTTTACAGCTTCCACACAGAACCTTAGTGAGTTTTAGCTCATAAAGATCTGACAGTTTGCGTTTGAAGCACAACAGACAGAGTTTTCAACTGAGCTTGCTCTCTAAGTTCCATGCCTGCATGGAAAGTTAACTATTTCACCTCCAGAGCAGTTCTAACCTGCGGTCATGCTGCAATTGTCATAATATAGCAAGACTCCATTAGAAGAAACAACATTACTAAGGTGAGTAATTTTTTCCTTTTTTCCTTGGAGAATCAATTTGCAATGATTTCTGCAAAAAATATTGAAATCTACAGAAAAGCAATTTTTTTCCACAAAAAATAATTCTGCAACCATTTCTGTGGAAAATATTGAGATACTCAGAATATAATTTCATGGAAATGTTGTGGAAAAACTCATTCTGCATTTTTCTGCTGCTGAATTTTGCCATTCCTTTTAACATAGAAACATAGAATTTGACAGCAGATAAGGACCGCATGGCCCACCTAGTCTGCCCATTTCCCTAGCTAATGGATAAGCTGCAGATCATAGTTAACCAACAGCCTACTTCCTCCTACCCCCCAGAACTGCCTTATGTCTGTCCCATGCATTCTTGAATTCCCCACTGTTTTGCTTCTCTGACCTCCTCAGGAAGGCTGTTCCATGCATCTACAACCCTCTCTGTGAAGAAATGCTTCCCCACTTTACCTCTGAGCCATCCCACTTCTATTTTCAAATTGTGCCCCTTTGTTCTTGCACATCTCTTTTTCTGAAAGATACTACCCTCTTGGACTTCGTTGATTCCCTTGAGGTATTTGAAAGTTTCTATCATGTCCCCCCTCTCCCTCCTTTCCTCGAGGTGATACATCTTAAGCTCCTTTAGTCTTTCTTCATATGTCTTCTGTTGCACACCTGGCATCATTTTGGTTGCCCTCCTCTGGACAGCCTCCACCCTGTCTCTGTCTTTGCAGAGATGGGGTCTCCAGAACTGTACACAGTGCTCCAGATGTGGTCTTATCAATTGTCTATACAGAGGGCCAACAACTTCCTGTTTTCTACTGGTGATGTATCTCCCTATGCATCCTAGTATCCCCCCAGCCCTCCTTACCACCTTCTCACATTGCTGGCCCACCTTTAGGTAGCTGATATGACTAATCCCAGATCCCTTTCCATTTTTACGTTCGCTTGCGCGCATGCACAAGAGCGTTTTGGATGGCGCGGAGGTGCCTCTCCCATCAATGCACTGCTCCCTTGAGCAGGCATGGTGATCACACCAATGGGTACAGGAGCTCAGTATGACAGCGGTGTTCCTCTGCTTCAAAGAAAAACACTGCTGCCATACTTAGCGCCGCCGCTGTCCCCTCCATCATGCGCTCCCCGGCGCATCACGCCGCCCCCAAAGCTTTCCTGCCATGCTAGGGCCCACCACAGCATGGCAAACATTGTTGTTTGCCAGCGGGGTGCCCAATCCCGGTCGGCTCACGGCCCCAAGCCATACTGCTGCCACGCTGAGGCCACCCCAGCATAACAAACCGTTCGTTTGTTTGCTGACGGGGTGCCCAATCCCTATCGGCTCCTTGGCCCCCTACACATCTTCTGCCATGCGAGGCCCACCCCAGTGTGGCAAACATCCCACGTCATTTTTTTTTCCCCTGTAAAACAAAAACGGTCCTGTGGCACGTCTCCCAACCCCCACAACCCGCACCCAACCACTGCGCACCCAGCCTCCCACCCCACCCCAAACTTACCTCCAGTTCAGTCGCGATGATCTTTGGTGGACCAGGAACACGTCTGCACTCTTCAAAGCCGACTGCGAGCGGAAATGCCAATAAGCTGTATAATGGGCTACATAGGGGTTTCAACTGTTGCATATCTCAGTCATTTTTTGAATTTTTGCCAAAAGTTTTCAACATGGGGTTTTGGGACCCTTCTCATGAATGATGTCACTGTCATGGCGTTGACCGGGCCGAGGTGATTTTGCAGGCACTGCGCGGTCACTGTGTGAAATCACGCTGGCCCCCTTGAATCATGCCACATCCAGTGGACTTCGGTATATTGGGATTCTGTAAAAGCCTTCCAACATTATCTTATCTGTGGTTCATAAACATAAAAAATATATAGTAATGGTGTAAGTGAGGGTATGATAAAGTATTTCTCAAGTGTTTTGATAGTCTTGTATAAAATTCTGATTTCCCTTTCAGATAACCCCAACGTCTTCCTATGGGTTTAAAAGCTACACCTGCAAAGACTTAAAAAGTCAAAAATACAAATCAAATAGATTTTTCAGGTCATAATCCCTGCCATAGTCATGCCACCCCTGGATGTCACCACAGCTCCTTTTAGCTACTACTTAGTTTTAGTAAAATCAGTAGAAAAACGATGTTTATTCAGCAAATAACCATTGAGCCAGGACCAGAGTTTTACCTCTTAGTAGTTACATAAGTGTTCATGCTCATAGGGCTTTTGTAGAGGAGTTAGCGTTGGATTTAATGGCTCCATAGTTAGTCAGTCTGTGGTTATTGTGACCATGTAGGTCAAAAGCAACGTCCAAGCTGAAGAAAAATGTGGTTTTGTTTTTATTATGGACATCATGTGTCTGTGGACTGTGGTGTCAGCAGCAGCATGGTGCCAAAGCATCAGAAGTCTGTGTGTCATGTGAAATGTGGTAAGGAGGAAGTCCAACAGATGATAGGGTCAGGTGTGTATACTGGGACTCTGATGGTGTCAGCTAATGGTAACAGATGCTAACCATTGGCAAATTCTGTTTGTCTTCAATTCAGAGAACTCACATTCAGTCCAACTTTGATAATTTGGCCAAATAACTTTGGGTCCCAATACAGTAACTAACACGGGGGTAAAGCAGACTACAAAAATAGTATGACAAAAACCTTTACATCAGCAATCAATACGTATTTGTCTACCTTCCTTGAGACAGGAGGGATGAATGTTCCGCTGCTACTGAGTGCTCTGTCTGGGGTGGTATGATGAAGTCTGTAACCACTCAAGCCACAGTTGCACAACACAGACAGCTACAGCAGTGAATATTCATTGCTGACATCAAGGCTTATATATCACTGTTGCCTCTTCTTTACCCCCATGCTAATTTATGAAGAAACATACAAAACAAATTTAAAACAAATTAAACATAGGACTAAATTGCCTTTCATAATATATTTCTGTAAATGTGTTTATTCAGGAGAGCAAAATTAAGATTTTTGTAAGAATGTTCAAAATGACCACTACCTTCTCAATTATAATCCCTGGAAGAAACACATGCTTATCAATAAGAGACATGGATTGTCATTTAGAGACAGTAAAACCTGAAGGAAATATTTCTGCCCCATATTCAGCTGTAAGGCTGTAAAATTTAAATGAATAACAACTTGAGTTGCTAGACCTCCTTTGTATCTACCAGATTTGTGAATCTTAGAAGCTATAAGGAAATATTTTGTGTTCCCATTTATGAAATCAATATTAGAAATGAATGGTCACGTCTATTGTAAAATCAGAATATCACAATCTTGAATAAAAGAGAGCCAAACGCCATCATCACATTTTGAATTTAAACCAAAACATTCATGACACAATTTTAATATCATGTTGAGGGATGGTAGGGGTAATGTTTAGTCAATAATACAAACAATACATAGACAGTTACAGTACCTGCCTGTGTGGGTGAGGTCAGCACCTAAAGTCAACCTTAAACTAAGAGGCAAAACAGACCACAACTGCAGTTAAAAAATAACATCAAGGTTAGTTGATAATGAACAAGTATGTGAAAAAAAATGTGAAGAGAAAATTAGCTCACCCACAATGAAAACACCACTAGGCAGGATTCACAAAAGAGATGCGCTGGGTGCAAGTGAGATGCTCTGGCACATCCCAAAATGTGCCACAAAATGATTCTGAGACAGGGCAGATATGCGGTGCATCCCAGATGCGCTGCACTGAACAGGATGCGCTGGAGATGCATAATAATGCTATCGCGGTGCATATGGGGGCGTACATGCATATACAGCACAAAGCAATTCACAGTGCAAAAGGAAGGCACATCCACAGAGCAAATCCAGCGCAAGTACCAAATATGCCATGAAAAGATAAGTATAAAAGAAACAAACTTAAGTGCATGCCACCAGCAGGTCAATGGCAGAACAGCAGCACAGTGCACAGTGTGAGACTGAGAGGGAGAGAGAACACACCAACACCATGGATGAAGCACCATTCATCATGGTCAGACTACTAATGAGGATGAAGAGATGGGGAGGTGGAAGGCACCGCCGGCAGCCTGCCCCACGGTGGTATTGTGCCAGGCTGTCCTTTGAGCAGCTGACAGATGTGGATACAGTAGGTTGATACCACTTGAACAGGGCCATTCTGAGGCAGCTCTGTGAGTGAGCTGTGCCATGAGGAAATGCAGGCACCCACTGCACGTGGTCATGCCATATCGGTGGAGACGAAGTTTACAACAGTAATGTGCTTGCTCACCATGGGAACCTTCCACAGGCCTACTGGGGACACCACTGGCGTATCACAGGCCTCCACTTCCTGCCTCCTCACAAAATTCCTCACTGCACTGCTACCACATGCTTTGGAATATATCCATTTCCCCAGCACATAGGCAGAGGGACAGAAGCCATGCAGGGTTCTACAGGGTGGCATGCATGACAGGCATCATAGGGGTCATTAACTGCAATCATTTGGCAATCTGTGCACCACCTGGCTATGATACCATAACCTACATCAACCTCAAATGATACCACCCAATCAACTGCCAGGTGGTGTGCAATGCCACAGGGCGCATCAGTGATGTCTGCACCACACACCCTGGGAGCACACATGATGCCTTCATATGGCAACAGTTCACCCTCTGCCAGAGATTCCAGGCAGGGGACATACCAAGTGGCCATTTAGTAGGTGCATGGGACATGGCAACCAGCCACACAACAGGGCACCATGGCCCAGGACAGGAGGAGGAGGGTGCAGATAGCACCATGCACAATGTGCATAGGGTTCAGCAGATGTAGGACAGTGGAAGTGTACAAGGGGACACAGGCAGACACCAGCAGATACAGGGAGGCACACTTGCAATGCATGGAATGTGGGGTGCAGTGCCATGGGGGCATGTGTGGCAGGGACATGCACAAGACAAGCAGACAGTGGGCAGTACCATAATTCACACTGGGCAGGGCAATGGTGGGCATGGCACATGTGACCCCAATGGCATTGTTGGCCTAGGGCCAACAACAGGCACAGGCCCAGAAACAGCAGGTAGAATTGGGGGTATGATTGCAGGAAGGGACAGGCACAGGCAGTGGTGGATGCTCAGCACACACACCAGTGCAGAATGGAGCAGGGAGTTGGGGCCTTCGCATGTGACCATTGTACTAATGGCCACCCTTACCCCCACAGGTGATGCCGCCTACCCACTGAGGCCCTGCTTCCTCACCCCATCTGACCACCCAGAACAGAGGCAGAGGAGTGTTATAATGAGGCACACACCACTACGCACAGCGTCATTGAGTGTATCGTCAGCATTTTGAAGATGCGCTTTTGGTGCCTGTGTAGGTCATGTGGGGCCCTACAGTATGGCCATGAGGCCTGTGGCATATTGCTGGCCTGTTGTATGCTACATAGCATGGCCACTGACTGTGGAATAGCTGCCAAGACCAGTGAGGGTGACGGTTCTGGGGAGGAGGAGGAGGGTGGGGAGGATGAAGCAGTGCCACAGGGCCCCAACATTGGACCACCAGTGGGCTGCTGGAACCCACAGCTGGCTGCGTGGGTGAGGCAGAACAGGAGCACGCCGATGGAGGAGTATTTTGGGATCTGTAGGTGAGTATCAGAGGTATGTATCTGGGAGGTGCACAATGGTGAGAACAGGTAGACACAGATTTGTGCATTGCAAGGCAGACACAGCACAGCACACAAACAGCCCTACACAGGCGCACACACACACACACACACGCACACACGCACACACACACACACACACACACACACACACCTCGCAACACACACATGTGCCACCATGACAGTGCCAGTGATGGCATGGGTCAGTGTGCACTGCAGCTGGCACACATAGCAGATACTTGACTGCACTCATTACACCCATGCCACATGACTAAATAGTGGCGCACACAGATATGTAGGTGGAACTGCACAGGGTGCCCAAGAATGTGCTGCACTGGGGCAGGTGCTTGCCATGCATGCCACCCCAGGCATCGTCATCCAGGTGTGTGGGACACAGTGGTGGAACATGCACCTGCCATTGGAACGGGGACCTGGACATCACAGGATGGCACCATGGCCACCACAAACACTTGGGCAGCCTCTGCTATGACTGGTGGATGTAGCTGTGGCACCACCAACCACAGGGGGTGTATCTAATACCCCTGTAGGGGTACTTCAATGAGACCATGAACGGGTTCTCATTGGTGTGGTGGCCCCACAATCCATGTCTGTGCCAGGGATACCGGGCATTGCTACATGTGGTGATGGCATCAGCAGCAATGGATCCACCTGACACTGCTGCCTGGGTGTGTTGGAGGTGCTCCTGGGTTTCCAGTTGGATGCCTGATGGCCATGGTGCGCAATTGATGCACACGCCATATCTACAGTGGCTATAATCTGCTTCAATACTGCAGTCATGCCCACCCACAGAAGGCGTGCCTCGGTCAACATCTGGGTATGCCATGCAGCTGCATACTCATGCTTCAAGACCATCACCATCCAGTGGCTCCTGAACTCTGCACGGAGAGGCGCCTGTCCCTCCATAGTGTCAAGGTAGGAGGTGAACATAGCCCTCCATGTCGTCTGTGGGTGATGGGTCATGGTGGCATCGCAGACGAGTGTTGGGTGATACAGCCTGCCCTGGGGGCATCCACAGGTGGCAGGTGCACCATGGCAGGCTGTGGCATGGGCGGGCCTTGTGCATGCTCAACCACAACACATCCATGGCCGGTGTTGTGTTCCAACGGTGCCTGTGTGTGTGTCCCACAGCACCTGGACCAGATCCCTTGATGGTCCTGCCACTGCACCTGGACCAGATGCATGGGACACAGCACCACTGCCATGGGAAGCTGTGCAGTGACTGCATCTGTGCCACGTGCATCAGGGCCATCAGTGGTGTCAGGGTTGCACAGGGTACCTGTGTGCAGCATGTCCCACTGTTGGCCATGTCCCCTCTATTTGGTGGCATCATCATCTGCAGGGACATCACTGTATGTCCCCTGCATGCCAGATGCAAGCAGAAAGAGGGCATCAGTGATGTCCACTGCATCTGCAGGGTCATCATCAGAAAACTTTAGCAGACCCTCCAGCCATGTGGTGTCATCGCCAGCCACCATGGCAGCATTGGCCAAGGGGTCTGATGGGTCCACCACCACTGGGGCTGGGGCAGGTGGGGCCAGTGCAGTGGATGGTTCAGGGAAGGCATCATCAACACAGTGTCCACAGCCCTGTGTGATGGGCCTGCATCTTGCCCACTAGGGCATCCTGTACAGCTGTGCTTATGGCTGCACCTGTGAGGCGTAATGGAGCTGTGAAAAGAAGGAGGAGAACATGGTTAGTGCACTGGAATATACAGTGGCATATATACAGGCAAACATATGGACTATGCACAGTGTGTCACAGTGTAGTGCCATGGTTGCACATGACAGTCCCCATCATGGTTGTGCAGTGCCTACAATACCATTGCAGCCATGCACCAGCTGTGACGGTACTGTGTCATGACAGGCCATGGCCACGTGGTACCATGTGTGGCAGTGGTATGACAGGCCCATCCAACAGTGTGTGTGTCCCACCAGCCTGACTGGCACTGGCACAGCACATGTGCCACTGTGGGCATGGGCTGTCAGGCACAGCGTAGCATGGCATGGGATACACATACACCACCTCCACACATGGTACATCCCCTGGGTACACAGTCGCACCGGCAACACAATGGGACAGGCATGGCAGCCAGGGTGCACACATGGCCAGACAAGTGTTGTGTGCATGGCTACTTGTAGTACTGTGATGGGCTGCCACCAGTGTGGAACCCCCACTCTGCACACTCTGCACTGTGGATCTGGCAATGGTTGCCATGAGTAGCTCCTCATTGAGGCTCAAGCGAACATCAGCCTGTGGGCCACCCCTGTCCACCGCAGGGAGGCTCTCATTGGCCACCTTCTCCTTTGCCCTCATTTCCCATCACTCAGATGCTTCCTGCACTCCAGGGGTCCTGTTTTGTGTTCACATGATGGGCCCTGCCTCCAGCCCTCCTCCCATGCCTTATGGCTGCCAACCCACCTGACAGTACATCACACCTTAGATGGTATGCCTTGATGAGGCCTGCTCCTCATCCTTCATTAAATCCATCCACCTTTGGTGGGTGGCACTGTTTTTTAATTTATGTTATTTATTTATTTATTTAGGAAATCAGAATTACAACCCTTTGAGTCATAGACTCGATTCCAAAGGTTCCGCATCAGAATAAAACATAGACATTCATACAGTACAAACATTGAATAAATATGGGTGAGTAATCATACAGAGTACAAGTACAATGAGCACTGGTTAATGCCTATACATTTGGTAACTATATTATTTATTTATTGAAATTTCAGATAACACCTTTGAGAGCAAGCTTTGAGAACAAGATCATTTCATAGGTTCCACGTCAGATGAACAATATATATTGGAAGAGTATGAGACGGAGAACGAACAAAACAAGGCATTACACAAGACATTACAAGAATGGATAACATCGAGAAGTTCTAGTACATGTGGCATTGTACAATGTATGCCACGATGCATATTTGATTAAAATCTGGAATTCAAAGGGTCATATTAGAGGGGGTGGGGTCTTATGAAACAACCCTTCATGGGATAATGAGAACAGACTCTGCCTAATACAGTATCTAATAATCAGCAAGGTAAGGGATGGCATCAGCCCAGGGCCTCGTCAGAGGTGAGAAGGTATGGGACAATCAGCAAGGTATGGGATAAAGCATTTTAAAGTGAGTAAGGGAGCTCAGGAAATATAACAGGGGAGGGGGGATGGGGCAAGCTATAGAGGGGTGAGGGAAAAGAGTGGAAGGGATCAAGAGCAAATGTGAAGGAGAAAGATTAGCAACTTAGAACAGTTATTTACATGCTGATAATAGTTATGCACTGTTGTCTCCTGACATAGTGGTTTCTGTGGCAGAGTATAGACAGACATTAGCCATGCTCATTTAGATTCTCATGTGCCCATTGCCGACATACAGTGGATGCATTTGGCTACACCAGCACCTGTCAGACAGGGACTGCAGGCATTACACATGTGTTGGGGTACATGGTGTGTCATGGTGGTCAGTTCTGTTGATGGCATGTACAACGAACCTGCCATGGACAACTGTCATGGCCAAGGCTTTGCCCCTGTGATGCATGTCAAGCTACACATACAGCTGGCTGTCTATCACTCACACTATGTACACCTCACTGTTGGTGCAGGCATATCGTCCACCATCGCCCCTCCCCACTGCTGCGACCTGTGGGACAGTGTGGCATGCCATGTCACCCAACAGGTGTCCCTGCACATGGTGGGATAGTGACAGGCTGTCCATAGCCAGGTTCTTCATGTGGATTGGCTACACTGTTACTGGCCTTGTACACAAATGTATGGTGCTATAATACAGTCCTGTGGCTGTCATCTGTATCCCCTCCCCTCCCTGGGTCATGCTTGAATCTAGGCAGTTGACTAGTGCACTTACCCAGTCCACAAGACCTGCTGTAATACATGTGGAATTAAAATAGTACTTGCCATCAAGGCTGTGAATCCTCTGAGTCACCTATTCTCAGTGGCCCAGAAATTCAAAAGGGTTGCACATGGCGCAACAGTGTTGTGCCATGCACAACCCACTGATGTGCCCCGGCACGATATTCAAAAGGGAAAAGTGTGCCGCACACATTCTGATGCACCGCAGCGCATCAGTAATGTATACAGACACAGGTGGTGGGGGGGTGTGCCCATGCATAACCTGCACAGACCGATATTCAGCCCGGGATGTGCAGAGTCATGTATACACAACCCCTACCTGCGCCTGCACAAAGTTAAGCCGAAAAAAAAAGGAACAAATGATGGCCACCCACAGGTGAGCTGTCGCATTGCAGGGTGCAACACGGCAGCTGCCACCAGTGGGTGGCCACCCGAGTTCCTGCTGCACCTGGCAGCGCCCCCCCATGCCCCATAACGGGCGTCTGTGTAACTAAACCCCCCCTCCAATATCCCTGGTGGTCCAGTGGACCTCTATGTACCCGGGACAGGGCATCTGTTTAAATCACACTGGTCCCTGCTGAGTTCGACGGGCATTCATCTAAATGAACCCCCATCATCCCTGGTGGTCCGTGGACCGCTATGTGTGTCCGATTGGGCATTGGTAATAACCCCCGTCCAATATCCCTGGTGGTCCAGTGGATCGCAACTCTGCCTCGATCGCGGGCATCTGTAAATCAGCAAAAAAGTCCCATTACCCTGGTGGTCTAGTGTACCCCTCCCCACCCATCCACTTGGCCTCACCGCCTGGCCCCCGTCAGCCGGTTGGTAGTATTTACTCAGCCAGTTTTGCCGGATAGCTGGGTTGCACGCTATGAGCACAGCGTGAGCCAGCGGCGGCAGCCCATAGCCGCATTGGTTATTATTCCAGATATGTGAATGATTCATTCACATATCTGGAATGTAGTAGGGTATGGACTGCATGCCCATTTCTCACGCTGCAGAACCACTGGGCGTGCAGCCCCTACCGAGCTGTCAGTCGGCGGGGGCGCGGGGCAGCAGGCGGGAGGGTGCTGCCACCCGCCAGCTGACCGAGGGGCGAGCAGGGCGGTGGGGATCAGTGGACGGGTGGGGAGGGGGGTACACTAGACCACCAGGGTAATAGGACTACTTTATGATTTACAGATACCCGCGATCGGGCAGATGGCGGTCCACTGGACCACCAGGGATATTGGACGGGGGGAGTTTATTTTACCGATGCCTGCGATCGGGCACATAGCGGTTCACTGGACCACCAGGGATATTAGAAGGGGGTTTCATTTAGACAAATGCCCACGATCAGGCTGCAGGGGACCAGTGTGATTTAAACAGATGCCCGCGATCGGTCACATAGCTACTAGTTTTCATTTAGATGAATGCCCGCGATCGGGCTGCAGGGGGCGTCAGTCCCCATTGGCTGCTGCCTGGCAGTGTGCCAGGTGCAAGTCAACGGGCATCAGCACACCTGCATGCTAACGGCATGCAAATGGGGCCATAATGACATGCAAATGGCCCCATGTGTGCCTTGCATAAATTATGGCCCCATTTGCATGTCCCCTTTTGAATATCGCAGGTGCTCTGCATGGTGCAATAGCACTTTAGTTGCATCTCCATGCTCCACTCTGGCCACTTGTGCTGGCGCAGTGCCACTGCGCCATGCACAGTGGTGGCAATACGTGTGATTCAAAGCTTGCTGCGCCTTACGCAACTCTGTTGAATATCACCCAGGCCATACCCCTGCACAACAAAGTTGAGCTGCGCCCAGGCTTGCGCCACAGCCTGGCGTAGTTTGACTATCCAGGCCAGTGTGTTCTGAGTTGAGAGCATTTATGGCTCAGGGCATTCAAATGAGGACTGGGGCAGTGATAATGAGATGCTAAACAGCTGAGATGCCCTTGAATACATTAATAGGCTGATTTGGGAGCATTCTCTGTGAATTACATAATTGCCCTCAGCTCATCTCAATCATCATGGCACATCTGCTGAAGTGGGCACATCTCTACACAGCGCATTACCCGCGCATGCACGGTGCATTTGGGGCATCTTCTTGAATGGTGCACAAGTGCTTCAGTGCATTCAGTGCACATGCGCTGTACATTGTACTCCTGGCACAGCACCACAGTTGCGAGATTGGTCTGACACTCACATTGTGAACATGCATGTGGTGCACGTCACACTATGCAGTCTGTCTGAGCATGCATGTCCCCCTGTACAATGCACATTGTGACAGTTGTCAGTTGTTGTACGCGGATCGCACATTACATGCCATTGCATGACATTGTGCTACCTCGCATCACAGGTGCTATGCGAGAAAGCGCGTACCACATGTAACAGGGCAGATGTCTACATATTGCACATGCCCAAGCCAGTCATGACCCATGACCTCACAGTCCCACCATAACATTGCACATTGAGCATGCACCTGTGGGCATGACAGACCAATTGGGCTTCATGATGCTGTGCGGTGGCATTCACGTTGGCCTTGTGGTGCATGCAGCACCAGTTTGCATTTCAGCTGCACATTATGAATGCAACTGTGTGGTGTTTCTGCAGTGGGGATGCAAAGGGCAGGAGGACTGGACCAAGGGCCATGAATTGGTCTGTGATGAAGCTGTTCCACCTGGTGGCCCTGGTGCTGTGTGTGAGGGGCAGTGTTTTGGGAGTGAGGGACCTGCAGGTGCCCAGGGCACAGGTGTGTGGGCCATTGCCCAGCATGTAGTGCAGTGCACAGGGGTTACCCACACTGGGAACAGTGTAGGCACCATTATGGTGACCTTGGCCAGACCGTCTTCAACAGCTGCGTGAGCGTTCATGCAGGGCTGCACTTCCACAACCAGGTAGGTTGCACATGTACATGTGCAGCAGGGTGCATGTGGGGTGGGAATGGGTCACATCACAGCATCACACTTGCAAGGGGCTCCCTTACAGGCACACTAGGCTGTGGCTGAACCTGATCCTGGTGCCCTGTCATTCATCCCACATGGGGTGGGCTCTCTGCAGTGGTGTGTGTGTGGGACAGGTACACTGTGTCACACATGCGGTAGAACCACCATGTGCAGTGCATAATCACGGCAGGGCACTTTGCTGTTCAGGCAGGGCTGCTGTATACAGCTGTGGTCTGCATGACCAGTCACCGGTCTTGCACTGGCTGTGTACACCATCACTGCAAGACCACACTGTTGCTGGGGGTGTGTTTCTGCAATAACTTGCCTACTCATGGCGAATCTGTCTGTTGGGTTGCAGGGCTGGAGGCCAGGAGATGGGCTGCTAAGGCCACTGAGGAGCATGTGCGGAGGGTCACAGTTGGTGTGCGGCATGTTGTTGATGTGGGTGTAGGTAGGTGGCTTCCATGTGTGTGCAGTGTCTGTCTGGTGGGGTGGGCTTCTGCTCGCTGGGGGTTGTGTATCTACAATGGCACTTAGTGTGTTCTCTGTGTTCTGCTGTATGTTCCCAGGATTGTGGCGCTGTGGCTGGTGATGAAGGACCCTGGAGCAGCAGCAGGTCAGTAGACAAGGTGTCCAGTGGGCCATTCCAAGCAGCACTGTGGACCATTTGGTGTGTGAGGCCCAACTGCAGCAGACATTGGTAACTGTTATCTGCCTACTGTTTGCACATGGCCATGGGGGTGTGCAAAGGCATGTTGCATGGCCTCGCCAGTAACTGCTTTTTGTAAATAGTTTATAGTTATGTAGAGAGATTGCTGTGTCCCCACCCTCCTTCCTATGTTGCTGTCCCCACCCACTGCCCTGTTCTACACCCCTGTTTAGTCCCTCACATCACTTCCTTTTGTATCATCATATGTATATAATTGTTCTTGAGTTCTACATTTGATCCTGTAATTGTTCTTGTTGTTGTTTCTTTTATTAAATTATTTGTTGTCTAACATGGTGTCTGTGGTCCGTCACTGTTCCACGGTCCTGGGTATGTGTACTATCACACACTTTCACTGTCCCCTTTCTGCCATGCCTCTGTGTGCACTCATATTTGTACAGTCTGCTCCCCCTGCCCCCCACCTCCGTGTGGCCCCAATGTTGCCCTGCGGCTTGTGAGTGGGCCTCATGTTGTGCTGCTCATGCCTCTGCCCCCAGTCTGTGTGTGCTGCTTGTGGCCTACATACATTGCAAGGCTGCATGATCTGTGGCCCTGTGTGCAGTGTCCTGTGGTTGGGGATTTAGACTAGCTGTGTGGCACTGTGGTTGCACTGTGTGCTGCCCATCATATGGCATGGTGTCAGCCTGTGTCACCTCCCATACAGCCATGGTGTTGGCCACCTATGGTGTTGGCCTTGTCCAGTGGCCACCACCTTGCTGCTTGCTTTCACCCGCTGTTGTGTGGCACCATGCTGGCTGCAGCATGCCTGTTCTGTGTGCCTGCCATGGGCTTGTGTGGGGTGTGGCATTGGCCTCTTGAGTGTTGTTCTGAATGCCCAGTCTCATTATTGTGCCTGTTTTGGCCACTATTGTGCCTTTGGACACTCAGGTTTGTCCCTTTGTTCATGTGTCCCTCTCTCCTTTGTCCCACTGCATTGTACCCTGTTGCTCCCATGTGCCTTGTTGGGTTGCCCCGTTTTCACTCTGTTGCTTCCCTGGGTGGCTGTGCGAATCTCCACTTGTACCCTGCCCTTTACACATGATTCACAATGGGGTTGCTCATGGCGCATCCCATGGTGCATCCCTTTGAGAATCGCTCACTGTTCGGTGGGCACATCATATTTGCACCAGCACATCTCACTTGCACCCAGCGCATTTCTTTTGTGAATCATGCCCCTGGTGTTTTCATTGTGGGTGAGCTAATTTTCTGTTTACATTTGTGTTCACATACTTGTTAATTAATAACTAACCTTGGCATTATTTTTTGACTGCAGTTGTGATCTGTTTTGTCTCTGTTGATTTTAGATGCTGACCACACCCACACTGGCAGGTAACTGTCTGTGTATTGTTTGTATCATTTTCTCCCATACACTCCTGAGGTAGGTGCACCATTCTACATATGTGTACAGGGCACCCTGTTTCCTGTGGTCCAGAACTATTTTGGTGTTTGTAATGTTTAGTCACTCAAGAGATGCGAAGGCATCTAGATTCTCAAATGTATTTATTGTTTCAGTTTCCAACAAATCAATAATACTCAGTCTATCTTTCAAGCTACTGATGGAAACTTCCAGAATCTCACTATTATTAATATGCTTTCCCAGTTTCTTTCTTCCTCTAATCTGTACCCCTAAGAAGCCCTCATTCACTGAGAGGCTTTGGTCTGGGAGTTCCAAGATAATATATTCAATTAATCTCTTCTGTCTACAGACTGATTTTTTGTTATTATTTGTTTTTTGTTGTTTTTGTTTTTTTCTGTCTAAACACAGATTTAGTATTTTTTTATTGGTTTTGATTGCTTGTTTTATTTTTTGGTTCCTTTATGCAGCCTTTGAAAATATCTCCTATTTTTTCTGATAAACCATTGTGATATCTGTAATTTTGACATTTAGATTTTCCCATGCCTCATTTTTTCTGAAGAACCATGTTGTTTAGTTTCAGATTTTCAAAACCACACAGACCCATCCACTATTAAGGCATACTCTGTACTTACAACATGATATAATGACCTCACAAGTAAATCCATATGTAAGAGCGTTAGTTATTATGTTATAATAAATGAGAGCAATTTTTCCTATAGACTCAGCCAGTTGATAATTCCCATAACAACCAGTTGGTAGTTATGACATTCTCAAGCTCCATCTATCAAAAGGAGCGCCCTCATTGGCTCCCATTTTGTGTCTGGGCTGGCTAAATAGTTTCTAAAACATGGTGGTTCCATATCTTGGGTAACTGCTATGGAACCGCTATAGAAAGATCTCATTTCCCCCCTTTTCATAATTTTTTTATATATCTCATAGACCCTACCTTAAAAGTAAGGCAATTCACCAGCTTCAAGTGACGCACACCATCAGCAGGAACAGGTCTGTAGATAATTAGTAGAGGTAAGTGAGATCATAATCACGATCACTATTTCAGCTGCAAGTTTTTTAAAAAAAATCAGCAATAAACTGGAAGCAGAGTGTGCTGCGGGACAAGAGGGAGAAGGATTGGGGATGGCTGCACAGCTCAGGATTCTGGACTGGGAAGCTGGGAAAATGGGAAGCTGTGTAAACTGCTGCTGCTGCATTTGGTGCTCCTTATATGCCACAGGAGGATTTCTAGGATGGAGAGAGAAAGTATGTGAAGTATGTGAAGTGTGTGTGTGTGTGTGTGTGTGTGTGTACGCGAGCGCATAGAGAGAAAGAGAGAGACTGTGTGTCTGTGGAGAAAGAGAGACTATGTGTGTAATTGTGATGTGGAAGGGGTTCACAGCACTTCAGCTGGAAAAAAAATGCTCATCAGTATATTACATAAAATAAAAGATGAGGAAGTGTGCATATGAGAATTTAATGCACACCCTTGGAGTGGAATGCCTTGATAAACCCCTCAGGCTTCGTTCTCAGGGTTTATGTAGCATCCTACACCTCGGGTGTGCATTAAATTCTCATATCACACACTTCCCCATCCTTTATTCATATATGTATATATGTATATATATATATATATATATATATATATATATATATATATATATATATATATATATCATGATTTGTAATGAGAATTTGTTTTTTCCATGAGGCTGTGGAACAGCATTTAAATAAAGTGCTTTTTGAGGGCAAGTGTTTTGCATCCCTATTTCTGTATTTTGTAGCACCATTCTTGCTAGATATCCTCTCTGATATTCTGGTATTTTTTTTCTTTTGCTTATTACACTGGCCTTTCTGTTCCACTTTAGGTTTCCTTTTCCCATTTCATTTTGCTTTATATTTTAAATCTCTTGATACATATTTTGTGGTCCTTGTTTCCTAGTTATTTGTTTCCCTTTTCTTTAGCATCAGCTTGTGGAACATTTAATGTTTACATTGGTACAACATTCTCCCTCAATTCAATGTTTCCAATGTCATCTGCAATTGGAGCAATATTTTTAGTCTTGGCTGGCCAGGATGGAAGCCTGAACCAGCTAAAATACAACTCAGGTGTATGTTCACTTCCTCCAGTGATTATTCATTACATCATTGCTCTGGCAATTACAATGTTTCTCCCTGAAAAGGTTGGAAGCACCTCTATGTTCTACTAATTTTTTTTTTTAACAACAGAATGTTTCTTCAAGTGAGAAGAAATTCCAAATGATTACCTTCATTATTAATTGGCACTGAGGCTTCAGCACCCTATGCTGGAGCCTTAGTTCTACTGTTAGTTTTCTGATTGTCCTTAGTAGCAATGAGGTTTCCATAAAATCTTCTTCTGGCCTTAGGAGGATATACTGGGTTTATTTTATTCATAAACATGGATGGTCAGTATTTCTTGTCTTTCTTTTTTTTTTTAAATCCTCTAAGTATTTATTTCTTGAATACTGATTTAAACGTTTTATTTTGGACAATACTTGTTTCTTAAGTCAATATGCATATTTGGCTCATTTTGGGACTCTCCATTTTTAATACTTTTTGGTGTGGGCTTTATCCCTTTAGTTCATGGATCAACAGAATCTATCATTTTGTTTTCCTGTTTTTTTTGATGAATTATGGGACCATGAGTCTCTACATTTTTCAGCACTTTTTGATTTACATTTTTAATATTTGTCATAGTTTTTGTTCAGTTTTAGTATCAGAATCACCAGAATCTTCTAGGTGTATGATCATATTCGTCAAGTCTGAATGCTCTCCCTCATCTGAAATAAATGGCAGGGAGATAGTAATTAATTTTGTTTGCATAGCTGACTGAAGTTGTAAACTTAAAAAACCCTTTGACAGTCTTGTATATATCTTTTCAATTTCCTATTTCAATTTGAACATGTTATTTTTTGCACTGTCTTTTACGTCATAGACTTTTTCAGGTCACCCATTTTAGTTTCAGATAATCAGTTCAGTATATTGTGTGAGTATATATAGAAAATTTAAGAACAAGGGGTAAACATATCAATGAATCATCTAGTCAAAACGTGCAGTTTTGGAATAAATTACAAAAGTTTGTTTAACAAAATGTTTATGTTTATAGTTCCAAGCAGTTCTCCACAATGGATCAGAAGGTTGTGAAATAGTTTCTGACCAATAAATATGCATCTTCTGAGACCAAGATAAACTCAGGTAGCAATATCCTTGTTGTTCACAATGAACCCAGTGAAGGGCAACAACATTAGACATTGAAGTAAGGACAAAAAGTTGTGTCTCAGTGATTTGCTGTAATAGTTCAGTATCAAGCCAATGTGACCCACAAGAGAAGGAAGAAGTCACAAACTCAATAAAGCTAAAATAACACTTCTAACCAAAAATAGCCCTTACATTTTAAAAGTATTAAAAAATTAATTTGAATAAGTCTTTTGCTCATACAAATAGATGTTCCAGAACAAGAAGATGCTTTAAAAGGACAAGTACAAAACACAGGCATCAAGACTATGTGCAGTAAACGATATCTATAATTCAAGAGAAAATAATGAGGGAGAGGTTCAGCTAACCACAGAACAGTTGGCAAAGATTTGTAACTCAGAAATGAAGAAGGGCTCTGTGTAGCCTGAACGCTTGCATTTGGAAAATTCATATTGGTTCAGTAAAAGGTATCAAATCATTTACTTTGTTCAACTTAGATTTGGGAATTTTTAATTTTAAAACATGACTCATCTCATTCACACTGCCCCAGCAGCCAAAAGTGTATGAAATGTGTTTATAAATGAATACCAGCCTATAAGCGGTGATCAGCAGGCTCACCTGACCTCTGAGCCCTCAAATTTCTAAAAGAAAAAATGATTAAGCATCCAAAAGTTCAAAATATTAAATAAATAAAAAACTGTGATACCAAAGCCAAGCACAAAGATAAAATAACTAAACAGAATAACCTTAAATAGGAAAGCAATTCAGCACAACTGGATGTACATTATGCTGTGATAATTGCACTCCCCAGATGTAGTGAAGCACAATGCCACAGGCCAAGTGCCTTCAGCACATAGTACATTCCCAGAGAGTCTTATTGCATTTATAAAATGAGTAAATGTGAAAATTCGTAAAAAGAAGATATAATTATTAAACAAATAACATAAATCTAATGAAAGTTATTTAAGAAAAAGATCAAATACCATAGTTTCTCCATCAATAGGTGCCACTAGGGGCACTGCCTGATGATGACTTTTTCATGATTTGGTAGGCTGTTCCTTTAACTCTCTCACTCCCACCCACTTTCTTTCTCCAACACCCCACACATATTTAATTTGATACCAGAAACAGCTTGCTGCACTGTCTTGACTTGCCTTTTATTTTTTTAATTGTATGCAGCTCTTTCATGGAGGCATCTGGACCAAAGGTGGCACATTTTTTCCTACAGCCACAGAGCATATGTACCTACCTGTCAAGGAAGTGAGAAAGGGAGTGAGGAAGAAGGGTGGTGAATTTCCTAAGTTGACAAGTTGTAGGAATTGAGTGCTGTACATATTAAAAATCATGGTGCAGACCAAGGATCCATGATGTGCTAACCAGCAGCATGCTACCTGCTGCAGCAACAACCATCAAGAAAGTTCTGGCATTCTGTTTGTGGAAGTGGGCTGATTAAGTGAGCGGTGTGAGTTCCAGTTGGAGTTACGAGTGAGTGGGATGGATCTGATTTTATGACACATGTTTGGCTTGCTTTTACTCTCTTATGTTATAAGTTGTTATGGCTGGTTATGGGTATGTTTGGAAGAATTGTCTTGGACTGTCAGGGAAGATTTCAATTCATTGCAGGTAGTGCTACCAGTAAGAAATAAAATGGCTATGTTTGAAGACCATGACATTTCCATTATCGGGTGCATTATTATCTTTTACTTAACATTCTGTGATTAGTTTTGATGTTGGTACTTCTTACTTATAGTGTATTATTCTCTCATAATGCACCATGAGTAGTCAATCAAGATGCTTGATTTTACCAGTCCATTAATAATACAATACAGTGCATCTAGACTGCAGAATTATAAGATAGGGACAAGGACTGCTGCAGGAAGCTCAAAAAGGAGTTAACACAGATTTCTGATTCCAGGTTTTGTGCCTGAGAGACCATGATCCATGGATCATATGAAGTCATAGTAGTTCTAAAGTAGTATTAAAGTTATCAGGTGAACAAATGTCTAGAGGCCAAAATATTACATGAATCATGACAAGATAGATTTAACAGGTTTCTCCAGGCTAGGGCTGACCAGCACAACACAGTAATGGTCCATTCACAGCATTTCACTTCACACCACAGCTCTTCTTGGCACAACACCCTTTTCCTCCCCTACTTTCCTTGCTCCTTCTTGCTCTACTTTCAGTAACTCTCCAATCACTCCCTGCTCTTCACTAGTGGGAACTGAACCTGCCCCCCAGGACTTCACAGACCACTCCCTGCAAACCTAGATTCAGATTTCCAATGCTGGCAGATGCTCAAGAGGTGTCACGCAACCATACAGGTAGGGTATGTCACCTAAAGGCATCCAAAAAGAGAATTGGGGAGCCAAAGACCAAGAGCTGACACCAAATATTGTCTCTTAAAATGTTTTAAATCTCAGCTAATGGTGGCATACCTTGAAAAAATTACAATCAAACCTCAAAGTCTCACACTCGAAGCTCCTCCTCAATGTCTATCATGTGTCTGCCATCTCAGAGCTTAACACTGCCTGCTCTGTTTATTCAGGCCAACTCAACATGGTTTACAAGTTTGCATTCTACACTGATACATCAAGCTTAAGTAATACAATCTTGGTCAGCATCCTTTGTCACCAAATGTCCTTAGGGTGTGTTAATAGATTGCACCCTTCATACAATTTTTCTTCACCTCTTGACTTATGACAGTTTATGGAGGAACCTGCAATATATAGCAGCAGACAAGGTTTGCCTGTGGGCACACCCCAAGATGACACATGAGCATGTAAAGGGCATTAGCTTCCACCCACAAGAGGTATGGTCAGGCAGATGGGCAGGGTTTCTAGGGGGGAGGGAGCTGCTACCTACTGGAGGGGAGCAGAACTGTTGATTTAAACTGGTGTAGCAAGGGCTTCGTCTTCTTTCTACTCCTGAACTTTAAATTATGGGTAAATTAAGGTTTCCTTAGTTTGCAGGGGCTTTTGTGTGTTGGATTCATAGCTTGATATGTAGTTAGTTCAAGGATTGTTTTGTTTATTTATATTGGAATGAATCCCTGTCTCTCAATTTAGCTCCATATTTTGGGTATACCCCTGTCAATTAGAGATGCAGCAAATTTAAAATCTGTTGGTGAAGTGAGCGTGAAGTGGCCACTTCCGTTAGCACTTTCGCTATATGAAAGCCCATAGGAAGAACACTTACGTGTTATTATTACTTGCGTTGTCATTCCACCTTAAATGTGAAGTAAGGCGGAATGACAAGAATACTGGCAGCATCCCACTCACACAGTCACCAGAATGAATGTGCATCCCTAAAGTGCTACTGTCTTGTGTCCAGAAAACTCCCCAGTGCTGACAAAGTGAAATGAGAGTGTAACAAGAGACGCAAAGTCTCCCAGAATTAATGGTGCACTCAGTCATGCGTGCAGTGGTCAGGTCACACACAGTCACCAGAATTAATGTGCATCCCCAAAATGCTACTGTCTTGTGTCCAGAGAATTCCCCAGTGCTG
Organism: Neoceratodus forsteri; assembly: GCA_016271365.2. Taxonomy (NCBI): domain Eukaryota; kingdom Metazoa; phylum Chordata; order Ceratodontiformes; family Ceratodontidae; genus Neoceratodus; species Neoceratodus forsteri. Next base: position 119,478,316 of record CM057456.1, read on the forward strand.
ACAAAGTGAAATGAGAGCGTAACAAGAAATGCAGTCTCCCAGAATTAATGGTGCCATGCAAACGCACAGACAGATTAAGATTGCACTACACACTCAAGGGATTCATACAAAAAGGCACAAACAACACCTAACCAGTGCTCACAAGTCACAAATCCAAATCTGGAAAGGAATACATTTTGCCAGTTGGGGGATTAGTGCATGGCAGTAACAATCCACAACCAGTAAAGATACCACAAAGCAGTATAACAAATTCATGCAGGTGCGGTGGATAGCAGGTTCACACTGCTGCAATTATTTGTAACACAATAAAAGGTGTCTGATTTAATGGCACACATCGCATACACACACTAATTACAAGTAATTGGTGCAAATTGAAAACCTTTAGTAATATAACCAAATATTTTAAACAAACTGAAATTATACACTGCTGCACCACAACAATCAGCAAAAAAATGTCAAGAACTACTAAAAATTTTACTTTGTGTACATTAACACAGTTATTCAATAAAAATATAACCAAAACAGAAAGAATGCCTTTTTCTCCCAGTTAATCTACCTACACCACAAATACGCCCCTCCCCCAAAGTACACTTCACAGCACACAGACTGACTGTTCTAAATTAACATTCAAAATCCACACACAACAATAAACACTCGATGATATAAGCACAGAAGGGTTTCCTACAATTGATGTACTAAATTTTGAGCAAAAAATATTACTCAAAAAGACATTTTAAACAGCTTTTAGAGGTTTTGAATTGCAGAGCTCTGAGAGCAAACTGTCTCCAGCTACCACTGCACACACACACTACCCAGGCCAGAACTCAGGCTGTGCCAAACAATCTAGAGCCCATGTGACCTGCAATCCCATGAATAACTGCAGAAATTCATTTGGAGCTCAATTACAGGGCAAAGTGAGGCGAATTAGATTGATTTCAATGCACTTCGCCTTAAAATTGGTGGAGAAGTGGTTTGGGGAAGGCAGAATAATGCAAAATCATTGGTTTCAGGGCTTTCGTCTTCATTATGAAGCTTAAGGTCTCCACTTTACAGTGGTGCATGCTTTATACAGTACTTTATACATGCTTCCACTAGCATCATTAGCTTCATAATGCCATTTGTACTTTTTTTTCTATTTCTTAGGATAACTTCAATGGTATATCATCTCTCTGGTTTTCTAAATTTATTTTCTTGGTTCCTATTGTTGCCCACTTTCAGTTTCTTTGTTCATGTTTTTACTTGCATTATACAGTATGTGTAACCGGTGGTATATTTGCTTGGACTCTTTGCTCACTGCCTGTACATAGTTGTTAAAGTTGTATGTTTACTTTCCATTGTTTCCTGTTTTTTTTGTTTGTTATACTGTTTAAAAATAAAATAAATAAAAAAAGAGAGTATAGCCTGAATCAGTGTTCATATTAAAATGTGCATTTTCTGAGGTTAGCTTATAGTCAATTACTGCTGTTTAGCAGCTGTTTCATTTCCTCTTAGCAGCATCCTTTGTTTATCAAACATTTGAGTCATCTTCCAGCATGTCAGGAGGGATTTGGGGCTATATTCATGTTACTGGATTTATTTTATTTATTTGGTAATTCAGAAAGATCTTTGACCATGAGCTCTTTTACAAAGGTTTCACGTGAGAGTAGACATCAAGAAAAGTTACAATATAGTAAATAGGTTAAACAATGCAGGAACAGTGGGCAAGTAAACAAATTGGTGCAAGAACAATAGGACAAAGCAAATCAAAGGGTGGAGCAATTACAGTTGGTGTACAGTGCTGCAGCTAAATAATTGCTTTATAAAACACATACCAAATTAACATTAGACATGTAGTGGTACAGTCAGTCAATACAGGTGAGAGGCTAGATCCTGGGTCATTGAGACAATTGGGGCCAGCAAAGATAGAAGAGGAAAGGGCGAAGCAGCGCTATGGGCCATGTTGATATACTGGTGGCTTCATGTGTGGTTTTGGGTGGGGCGAAGTGGTGGAAGCATTGTCAGAGCATAATTGTAGAGCAAGGCCTGGTTAGAGCAGGGAGGTGCCAGGCAGGCCAGGTGAATGTTAGGCAAACAAGGGGTGAAGGAGGTAAAAGGGAGGAACCCGGACTGCTAGTATGGAATAGACCATGGCTTAAGCAGGTGGTAGGGTGAGCTTGTTCACTGATTTTCTTCTTCAGCAAGGTACTGCAGAATGAGCATTTTTCATCCCTTTAAAGAGGATTTCCTTAATCAGGAACATGCAACATTATGCTAACTAATCTGAGTTTTTCATTATATGAAACAGCTCAGTAGATCTTATCTCTCCCCATGTAAAGCATCACTATGGGAGGCATGAAGTGCAGGGTAACCACAGCAACACTCACTGCAGAGTATATCAAACTGAAGTGGTTTCAAACTAACTTGGGGCTCCAACTTCTGTGCACGCTTGATGCCTTGGTCTGCATCCCACCATCCACTTTTGTACCTGAGAGTATTCCATGTTTTCTGCAAAACAGGAAAAGAAGCACTTGAGGGAAGCCTTGCAGACTGTTTGAGAGAGCAACAGCCTGGTGCCTTCTATTTTGGTCTGTACTCTACCAGCTTACTACAGCTTTCCACAGGCAGTTAGACAGTGGCATATTTTGATCGTAAAGCAGGTAGGGCAGGAAGCTCGGTAGGGTTGCTGGGGTGCCACATGACTATGGGCCCAGGCAAGGATTGCCCTGCTTCCTCCTGGAACAAGTGATTTTGGCATGGATATTTAATGAGTTGAAATTTCACCAGATGCAGATATCGATATAGCTTTTTTTAAATTATTTTACAGCAGTTTGGCTGGCATTGCAACCTCTTGTTTGTCTTATCTGTTTCAGCTAGAGAGCAATTAGTCACCATCAGGCTCAGCATGAGTTTGTGGGCCCAGATATTCAAAAGGGTCACGCATGGAGCAACAGTGTTGCACCATGCACAACCCACTGATGCGCCCCGGTGCGATATTCAAAAGGGAAAAGTGTGCCGCACAAATCCTGATGTGCCGGAGTGCATAAGTAATGTTTGCATGCACAGGTAGGTGGGGCGTCCCATGCATAACCTGCACAGCCCAATATTTAGCCAGGATGTGCAGAGTCATGCATGTGCAACCCTACCTCGCCTGCCTAAGTAAGCCAAAAGAGGAACAAATGATGACCCACCCACAGGTGAGCTGCCTCATTACAGGGCACAACATGGCAGCTGCCACCTGTGGGTAGCCACCGAGTTCCTGACACACCTGGCAGCACCCCCCCATGCTCTATTCGGGCATCCGTGTAACTAAACCCCCTCAGTATCCCTGGTGGTCCAGTGGACCGCCATGCCCGACCGGGGCATCTATTTAAATCACACTGGTCCCCGCAGCCCGATCACAGGCATTTGTCTAAATGAACCCCCCAATATCCCTGGTGATTCATTCACATATCTGGAATGTGTAGTACAGTATGGGCTGCACACCCATTGGCTCACACTGTGAACCAATGGGCGTGCAGCCCTACCGAGCTGTCAGTCGGCGGGCAGCGGGCAGCAGGCGGGTGGGATGCTGCCGGCCGCCGGCTCACCGGGAGGGGGAGCGGGGTGGTGGAGATCAGTGGGCAGGTGGGGAAGGGGGTACACTAGATCACCAGGGTAATAGGACTATTTTATGATTCACAGATGCCAGCAATCAGGCACAGTGCAGTCCACTGGACCACCAGGGATATTGGCCGGGGGATTATTATACCGATGCCCGTGATCGGGCACATAGCGCTCCACTGGACCACCAGGGATATTAGAGGGGGGTTTTCATTTAGACAAATGCCCGCGATCGGGCTACAGGAGACCAATGTGATTTAAACAGATGCCCGCGATTGGACACATAGCGGTCCACTGGACCACCAGGGATGTTAGAAGGGTTTTATTTAGACAAATGCCCATGATCGGGCTGCAGGGGACCAGTGTGATTTAAACAGATGCCCACAGAAAGAAGAGATCATTGGGGATAGTGTTTGTGAGGGATGTCACCAGTGATTTTAGGTTCTTGATGCCAACTGGCAGGGACAGGCTTCAATAGCTGTTTCCTTAGTGTAGGAGGACGCCATATTGGAAGCATATGAATGTTTGTCCATGGGGTGTTTTTTAGTCTCCTGTGTTGCAGGTTGGAACCTAAAATCACATTATAGTATGGGGAGAAATGAGGGTAAAGCTTCAAAAAGAGGGGGGCAAATACTGCTGATTGTCCCAGCTTTCCCCCTTTCAGAAGTCTCAGAACCATTTTCACCTTTATAGCCTAGCAGAACATTTCTTCAGCTACAAGTCTGTTGTTAGAGATTGCCACAAGATGAACAATGGGAAGATCTCTCCCATTTGCTGCATGGCTGGACAATGCTAAAGCTCAGAGGGAGCAGGTTTCCTCATAATACTTTCAGGCCCGGATATTCAAACTGCGCCAGTCTGTGGCGCAAGCCTGGGTGCAGCTCAACTTTGTTGCGCGTGGAGTGGCCAGGCGTTATTCAGCGGAGCTGCGCTATGGCGCAACTGCTTTGAATATTGCACCTAGCCACTCCCACTGTACGTGGTGCAGTGGCACTGCACCAGCGCAAGTGGTCAGAGTGGAGCATTGAGATGCGGTGGTGCAAGTGCCATTGCACCATTCACAGCACCTGCGATATTCAAACGGGGACATGTAAATGGGGCCATAATTTATGCAAGGCACACAGGGGGCCATTTGCATCTCATTACGGCCCCATTTGCATGCCATTAGCATGCAGGTGCGCCGATCCCTGACGACTTGTGCCTGGCACCTGCCAGGCAGCAGCCGTCAGGGACCGGCGCCCACTGCAGCCTGATCGGGAAGTCTTGTAATTAAAAATGGCCAATTTCTCTGGTGATCCAGTGGACCTCATGTGACCCGATCACGGGCAACACTGAATTCCCCAAGTCCGATATCCCTGGTGGTCCAGTGGACTGCTCTTGAGTCGATCAGTATCATTTTATCTCTTCAATACCGATATCTTCGGTGATTTAGTGTACCCCTTCTCATTTCGCGCCCATTGAGCTTCCTTTACTGGCTGCCAGCCGGCGGGACGACCGCAGCTGCCACCTTATTGCCCGCTGACTGACAGCTTGGTAGCTGCACGCATTGGTTCAGAGCATGAGCCATGGTCTGCGTAAGCCTATACTGTACTAGTCAGTCCAGATATGTGAGTGAGGACTGACTAGTAGAGAGCTGTACGCCCATTGGCCATGCTCCTGAACCAATGGCGTGGTGACCTACCGAGCTGTCAGTCGGTGGGCGGCGGGTGGCAGGCGTGGTGCTGCTGCCTGCCGCTGACAGGGGAGTGGGGTGGTGGGGCTCAGTGGGCGGGGGTGGGGGGTACACTAGATCACCAGGGATATCAGTATTTGGGGAGATGAATGTTGCCTGCAATCGGGCATGGGGGCGAGCTAGGTGCGGTAGGAACAGGTGATGGCCACCCACAGGTGGCAGCTGCTGTGTTGCGCCCTGCAATGTGGCAGCTCACCTGTGGGTGGCTATCACTTGTCTTTTTAGGCGAACTTTGTGTAGGTAGGTTGCACATGCATGACTTGCATAGCCCGGCTGAATATCGGTTCCGTGCAGGTTATGCATGGCACGCCTCTACCTGTGCCTGCATACATTACCGATGCACCCGCGCCAGGATTTGTGCGGCACTTTTCCCTTTAAATATCGCAATGGGCGATCAGTGGGTGTGCATATGAACACTGTTGCCTACAAGCAACCTTTGAATATCTGGGCCTCAGAGTAACGACCTTCCTATGGAGTCTGGAATTGTATTCAAGGTCAGTTTGCTCAACATTCCAGCTCACATGTCAATGGAAAGAGTTGATGTGTCCACTCATTTTTTTCCATAGAAGTTTTCTTATTGAATTTTCATTTTCAATTAAAATATGTACACATCATAAGACATTCATTACATATGGTGATCACAACCAAATACATACACAGGTTCATAGGTATCTATACAGGTCAATCGGCCACTAGAGCCCTGTGAGACTTGCCACATATCAGTGGTGGAAAATCCAAGTTTTATTTTCCATATGTTTATCTAATATTTGTTGAAAGATGTCACACTTGGTGCCCTAACAACATCAGCTGGAAGTGCATTCCAAGCATCCACCACCCTTGGTTAAACCACAGACCCTCCTTGTTGTTTTATATGACTCTCCTTTAGCTGATAATTACTGTATGCCCTCTAGTTTGTCTCTTAGTAAGGTTTTTTTTTAGTTACACCTGCAGCTTCAAACAAATCTTCATCCTGGAGGGACTTGTACACAAAACAAAGGTCACCTCTCAGATTTTGGTATGTCATAGAAAAATTCCTGTGCTGTAATCTTTCCTGATAACTTTTATTTTTACAGTTCTGATTTTTTTGTCATCTGCCTCTGGACTCTTTCCACCATTTTTCTACAGCCTATAGTCTGGGGCTGGAGAGTGGTACCCTATATTCCAGGACTGGTCTGACAAGAGATTTATACAGCGGTACCATAACCTCGCTGCTCCTATTTTTTATATTTCTTATAATGTTTCCCATCACCGGATTTGCTTTTTTTGTGGTTTCCTTAATATGTGTTTCAAAACATAGATTGCCAGAAATTATTACACCCAAATTCCTTTCTTTGACTTACTAGATATTGTCTCAATGTTTATTGTATACTCAGCTTGAATATTGTTCGAACCAAAGTGCATAGTCTTACATTTACCAATATAAAATTTCAGATTTTGTTTATTAGTCCATTCTTCTAATTCTTTTAACTGTTGTTGAAATTTATTTAAATACTCCCTATTGTTTACTATGATACCCACTTTGGTATCGTCAGCGTATTTCCTCAGCCAGGCTCCACCAGATACCTGCATACTTGAGACAAATATGGCGAACAACAGAGGGCCCAATATTGAACCCTGAGGGACCCCATTTGCCACACTCCCATTCCGATAGATGACCCTAGATTTGTACTCTCTGTGTTCTATGTAACAGCCAAGAATGTATCCATTTGATTAAACCTGATAAACTCCATTACCCTCTAATGTGTCTGTTAGCTTCTGGTGTGAGACCGAGTTGAACGCCTACAGTATATGGCAAAGTACTGTATATTTACTGTATCATAAGAATAGCTGACTGATATACTCCCGCACTCACACTTTGCCTCAAACTTGAAGAGTTAAGATAAATTTGAGATCTCTGTCAGTATGGTCATAGTCAAGCATATAGATATTTCTTGACCAAGGTTCATACCTAATGCATTGTTGGTCTGGTACGCACTTTTGAAGTCACTGAGCACACAAATATTTATAGCTTTACTCCGGGTGGGCACTCACACTTGAAGGCATGGGCCAGCACAAAGAGCTCTGTGCAGGACTGGGGAAGATTCATTGACTGTTACTTTAGCTCAGATGCAAATGCAGTATAAGCTGGGCAGATCCACTTACCTGCTTAAGAACAAAAGGAAGTGATTAACACGATCAGCCTGACCTTCCCAAGCTCAGCCAATCATCCACTCCCTCTACCAAAGGAACTTTATAGGTGCATAATTGTTTGATCAGAGGATGCAGGGCCTCTTCATATGGACTCTAATCCCCTTTTCCATAGTGGGACCATTTTTAAGTTTCAGATAAAACACATTTGCTGAGAAGAAAACAGATCTAGATAGGGAGGGGAAAGGGAGGAGGAGTGGCTATTTATGTGAGGGATGGGATACTGCGTACCAGGGAGGAGAGGGAAGAAGGGAAGCCAGAAACCATATGGGTACAGCTTCAAAACTCCAACGGTAAGAAGATTAAGATGGGGGTGGTGTACAGGCCACTCTCACAAAACAAGGAAAATGACAGGAGTTGGGGCAAACCAGGAAGGTAAGCAATAGAGGGAGTATGGTCATAGTAGGTGACTTCAACCTAACTGGGATTGAACCTAACTGGTGGATCATGACTACCACAAACACAGGAACAAGCACTACTAGAGGCTATCCAAGACAGGTACCTAGTGCTGGGTGTGCAGAGCCCAACAGGGAGGGTAGTATACTGGATATTGTGTTAGCAAATGGGGACCAAGTCCAGGATGTGGTCGTGCAGTACCCACTAGCTGGAAGCGATCACTGCTCAGTGTGGTTCTTTCACCACACAGGAGGGGAGCCCGCTAGGGTCAGGATGAGAGTGATAGACTTAAGGAAGGCAGATTTTGCCAGAATAGGCAGCATCCTAGGGGGCATCTTGCTGAAATTCACCCAGGGATAGATCCTGAACAGAAATGGTCTCTCAAAAAGAGGGGTCTGACAGAGCCCATGAACACGTCAGCAAAGTCACAAAGTAAGCAGTTCAGGTCTAAAACTCTTAGCTCTCTCAGCAGGGAAGTGGTGGGAAAAGTGAAGGAGAAGAGAGTGGCTTCAATAGGTGCAAGAAATCTGGGAGAAGGGAGGACAAGGAGGAGTACCCGAAGAAATATAGGAAAGTGATTAGAGCAGTCAGGGCAGCTAAAGCAACAAGGGAGCTGAAATTGGCTAAGGGGATCAGAGACGCAGATAAGGATTTCTTCAAGTAAATAAGGGAGAAGAGGAGTTATAGGGATGAGATTGCCAGAATCAAGAGGTAGAAGAGCTGGGCAGAAAATGGGGAAGACCAGGTGGAGGCACTCAATGAGTACTTCTGCTAAGTGTTCACTATAGAAAAGATGGGCCGGTACCACAAGGGAAAGGAGGGATGGGCAAGGGGAGCAGAGGTAACAGACAGGGTCATCCAGGAGGATAGGGTTCTAAAAGGTCTTAAAGCCTTGTGGATTGATGGTTCCACCATGCCTGGTGACAAGAATGTCAATGACTTCTCCCAGAGTGACACATGGTTGTTGACATCTCTGATGCAGCAGGTCCTGACCCCGACCAGGATCACACTGACACCTGTTCGGTATTCATGCAGGGGGCTACTCCCCGCACCCTCTGGACATAGATTCCAGCTCAGGGGGTGTGGATGTCGGGGAGAGCAGCCAACTCCGGATCGATGACACAGTCATCATTTTAAACCCATTCAACACTATGAGTGTTGATAGGTTATGTCACTGTAACAGCGTCGCTGTAAAAGCATCACTGTTACAATGGTATACACAGGTGGACAAGGCACTGGGACCTGATGGTGTATATCCAAGAGTCCTGAAGGAATTGGCAGAGGTATTAGCATGCCTTCTGGTGGACATGTTTAACACCTCCTTGAGACAGGAAGTATGCCCGTGGACTGGAGGATGGCTTATGTGGTACCCCACCTCAAGAGTTGCCCCAGGAAAAACTGGGCAATTAGAGACTGGTAAGCATGACTTCCTAGTGGGGAAGCTGATGGAGACCATTCTGAAGGAGAGGTTGATAAGCTTCCTGGATAGTAATGGACTCAGAATGAAAAGACAGCACGGATTTGTCTTGGGAAGATCATGTCAGACTAATCTAATTGACTTCTTAGATTGGGTCACAAAAGCAGTTGGCGAGGGCCATGCTGCGGATGTCCTGTATCTGGACTTCAGCAAAGTTTTCAATTCAGTGCCACACTGAAGGTTAGTGGGCAAACTGAGGAACCTGGGGGCATGGGAGACACTAGTAGGGTGGGTTAGGAGCTGGCTGCAGAGCAGACAACAGTGGGTACTTGTAAGGGGGGAGACGTCCAAGTCAAGACCAGCGACTAGTGGAATACAGCAGGGTTCATTGCTAGGCCCTGTTTTATTCAATGTCTTTATTGGGGACATTACAGAGGAAGTCAAGAGTAAGATAAGCCTGTTCACCAATGACACAATACTATGTGCAACAGTGGACAGTGAGGAAGGGAGGCAGGAACTCAGGGAGGATTTAGCTAAACTCGAGCACTGATCAGATTTGTGGCAGCTGGGGTTTAATGCTAAGATGTGCAAGGTCATGCACCTCTGAGCTAGAAACCACAGGATAAGCTATTGGCTGGGGGAAGTGCAGGTATCAACTTCAGAGGAGGAGAAAGACCTATAGGAGTACTAGTCACAAGGGACATGGGGTACCAGCACAGTGAAGGAGGGTGGCTGCAAGGGTCAATCAGATGGTAGGATGCATTGCCAGGGGTATCACCTCAAAAAAAGAGGCGCTTATCCCTCCATTGTACAGATCACTGTTGAGGCTGCACTGAGTACTGTGTGCAGAACTGGTGCCCTACCTAAATAAGGTCATAAGATTACTGGAGGGGGTGCAGTGTCAGGTGACAAAGATGATAATGGAGCTAGGGAGAAACCCTATGAGGAAAGATTGAGGGAGCTCAATATGTATTCCCATGACAGAAGAGAGAGGGGACATGACAGAGACCTTTAAATATTTAAAAGGCATAAACATGGTCAGAACAGGAGGATCATTCCACTTAAGGGAGAAAGAGTCATGAGAGAGCACAGTCGGAAGTTGAAAGGGAAGAATCAGGAGAGAGATGAGGAGGTACTACTTCACAGAGAGGGTGGTGGCTAGATGGAACACACTGCCAAAGAAGTTGAAAGCACTGAAGACAGTTGACAGTTTTAAGTGGGGATGTGAAAGTCTGGAGGAGGTAAATACAAAACAAGAAAAAAGGTGGGGCAGAATATCTGAGGAGAGGTTATGATGGAAAGGGAATGTGGGCAGCTGCAGGAGAGTCAGCTGTGATCTGCATACTCGGCAGACATGTTAGACCAATTGGCCTTTTTCTGTCAGCAACTTCGTATGTTTGTATCTATAGAATCTGCTGTCTGACTGAAAATATAGAATGGTTTAATTTAAACTCTCTCCCTACTCTCTCCCCACTTTTGCAATTGTCAACAGTAGCCCTTTTCTCCTACACTCCCTATGTCACCCTACTCCTCCTCTCTTTTTTGCCCTTTGTTCTCCTTGCAGCCATCCCTATCAGCCACCACCTCACCCAAGCACCCTTTCTCCTGCCACCCCTTCAAGCTCCCTCAGGGGCCCCTCCTTAGCCAGCCTTTAGACCTCCCCTTCTTCATTCCTCTCCAAGCCCACTTTGCATACACCTTCCCCAGTTTCAGCCTCTGCCCGTGAGCTCTTCTCCCATTGCAGGCTACCGCACCATCTCTATCAGGCTGACAGCATGCTCTTTCAACAACCTAAAGAAAAGGTGCTTCTCAAAGTTTCTTACACCCTGCTTTCTCTTTCTTCTTATGGCAGGCGATGTTGAATCAAACCCAGGCTGTACCATACCTTCCAGTCCCTCCAGAGGCAGCCTCGGAATCTACCACCTAAGCACCAGGAGCCTGCTGCCCAAAATGGATTCTCTAAGGGCTTGAGTGTCACTAAACTCCCCTGACATCCTCTGTGTATCCGAATCCTGGCTGTCTTCTAAGATCCCTATCTCTGCCATAGACCTTTTATGTTATGCCTTATATATTAATTTGTTTAAATTCAAAGCTAATTATTTTCACACACAACATACAACACAGCTTGTACATAATATACCATAGTAATGTATACAGGATATCCTGCTGTGGTTATGCCTTATTACACATGACAGAGAAAAAGGCGGTGGTGTGGTGGCCTACATACAGCACTCCCTCCCCTCCTCAGTCATATTCCAGCAAGCTACCCACTCCTACAATGAGCTACTGCTCTTCAAACTGATCTTTCTATCGACTGCCCCTACCTTCATATGGGTATACTTCTCCCCCAAAGCCCAGCCCCCTGTTCTAATTTCCATTTTTGCATTTCTAGTCTCTCTCACCCAAAAGGGAGAGTTAATACTTTTGGGAGACTATAACGTGAACTGACTCTCAGTCCCAGCCAGACTCATCATACAAGAAATCAAAGCCCTAAACCTTGTTCAACTCCTATTGGAACTGACTAGACTAAACCCTCACTCCTCAAACACTCCTTGATCAACTGGATTGTAACATCCTACCCTCAGAAATACTCATCCGCCGACACCCTTCCCAATGCCTTCAGCAGCCACTGTATGATCTGCTGTTGCAGAGAATCCTGTCACCCCCACGCCCATATACCTATGTGTTTGTGCACTCAAGTCCCTAAACATTAAAGCCTCCTATCCTACCTCTATCTGGTTGACTGGTCAGGTGTTTTCATTGCCCTGACATGGACTTGTCTCACATCCTTCACCTCCAACTTCCATAGAATTTGGACCAACTCACCCCTCATAAAAGGTTATGGATAAACAGTAAGTATCTCCCCTGGATTTCTGACAAGCTAATCTTCCTTTTCAAATCAAGTGACTTGGCTCATCTACAAGTCCTCTTCTAGTCATACTGACCTGCATCATTATAGAACACAAAACAATGCCTGCAGTAAGGCTGTGCACACTGCAAAAGCCACTTTTTTTTTACAGACTCAAGCTGAAAGACACTAAGGCATCACCCACTGGTTTCTGGTAAACCCTCCATTCTATTCTAGGCTCCACCCCTCCCACACACCTGCCTTCCCTAAATCTGCCGACTCTGACCCTCCATGGCTGTCTGCTCCATCAACCACTTTTTCACTACCTGTGTCCTGCCCCCTGGACCACCTCCCCCATCACTGTCCTCGCCCCATCTCCCCTGCCCAATACCCCCACTCCACTAATGGGTTTGCCTTCCCCCCATTACCATAGTGGAAGTTCTCCACACTTTTAAAGCCCTAAATCCCTGCAAATATAGCTCAGATGGTCTCAATCCCAGACTTCTTAAGATCTCGGCTTCTGCCATGTCCCCCCACCTACCTACTCAACCTATCTATCATTCAGTGCACTGTCCTGAATGCCTGGAAATTAGCCAAGGTCATCCCTCTCCACAAAGGAGGGGACCCCTCCCTACCGCGTAACTACTGACTCATCTTGCTTCTCCCCACTCTCTCTAAAATCCAGAAGAAATTCATCTCATCCAGATTAAATTCCTTCATTGACTCTACCAATGTTCTAAGCCCCTTCCAGTCTAGATTCAGTCACACTCACTCCATCTCCTTCTTCCTGTTTCACCTCACCGATCATATCCAATCTGCCACACTTAAAGCCAACGTTTTGCCAAGCCATACCAAGTTTCTTCAAGGCTGCAGAATCTGACCCAGGAAATCAAGAACCTCTGACCACCTTAATTATCAGTTCTTAAATAATTCTTATTTTTTTGCTTTCTCTTAATTTTTAGTTATAAAGAGACAGCGCCTCCTTTCATGTCTCTCACTTTCCCTAGCTCTTCACATAAGGAAATGTGTGAGCCATGAAAGGAGGCGCATCCCTTGATAGGTAAAAATTACAGAAAAACAAAAAAATAAGAATTGAGAACTGATACTTAGGTGATCAGAGGTTCATGATCTCCATGTCAAACTCTGCAGCCTTGATTAAGTTGGGCATGGCTCACGTAAACTTTAGCTTAAAGCAGGTCAGATGGTCATGTACCCTTAATAAATATTTAAGAATATTTAAATGCTTGAGATAGTCTTTATTTCCTATCACTGTGTGAAGCAATTACATAGATTTGCCACACAGATTTGAACAATTTGTAAGGCAATAATGACATGAACTGCAGTCATTGACAAATTGAAGTTGCTAAAACTTATGCATTTCGGTGCAAAGTGAATTTTGGCAACTTCACCCATCTTTAGTGCTGAGTGCCAATGGACTCTAATCAATATAATGCCTTACCTCATAGGAGAGACAGAGTCATGTTGATAGAGTGCACCTAATTTGGAGACATACAGTATATATATTTTTTTAAAAGGAAGTTTACTTATATATCCCACCTCAGTGAGGGGGTCCAACTATATACAGTACCCACATATTTCTGCTTAGAAATATTGTGTAATTTCATGCCATCAAAGGAAGAAATAATCAGATGGAAGTACATTTTAGCTGGGGGTGAGAACGAATAACATAGCTTGAGTTTAGTTAGTGTCCAGTACCAGACTATTTGCTTTAAAATATCATTTAAGGAGGGTACAGTTTTCCTGTAAGGCATGCCATATCTCAGGTACAGCTAGCTAATTTTCATGAACCTAGACAATTTGTTTTGTATCTTTTAAATATAGCTTTTGATGTCCATACTGTAGGGATTATTGTTTTATGATTGTGCTTTTGGAAACTTGTAAGGCAAGCTCAGTGATCTGCTGGAGAGTCATCATTGTTGCTCACATATTGTCATTTGTTTACAAATTCTTTATTCATGCATTGCAGCAGAGCATGTCAGGCCCAGAAGTAGGGCTGGGTGAAATGTATCTTCTTCTGATGAAATTCTGTAAAAATTCAAATTTTGCTTCCTTGAAATTTTGCAAAATGCATGTCAAAATTTCACAAAATCTTGCCAGAATTGGGATTTCAGTTATTTTTGCCTAATTTAAAAAGTATGGGTCCGATTCACAAAGGTCAGCACAGGCTGTGCCGAATGCAGCTTATACTGATTGCTGGTGCGCCAGAGACCCTGCCCTGATTCACTTTCGGGTAGGGTTCTGGCTGAAAAGTCCCACAGCTTGTGGCAACTATGGCCCTGCCCCAAACAGATGGTGCATCTAGAATGTGTGCCACAAGCTTCAGGGTGGCTGTGTTTCAATAGAACCATGGACAGCAGTCCCTGTTGGCTAGCAGCCACCCCCAGCCCTCATTCCCTCATTATTAAATAAAAAAAGGCCCTGGTGGCTAGCGGACCCACCCAGTGGTGATCCCCAGCTTAACAAAATAAGATACATTTCTGGTGGTCCAGTGGACCCCTCCCAGCCTGATTCCCATCTTTAAAAACATTAGATACGTCCCTTGTGATCCAGTGCACCCCCCAGCCCCAATTTGCCTTTATAATAAAATATTTCCCTATTGGTTTAGTGACCCCTTCCCCAGCCCAGATCCCTGTTTATCACAAAAATCCCATCCCTGGTGATCTAGTTGACCTCCACCCAGCCCTGATCTGCCATATAAATAAGTATCATTCCCTGGTGGTCTAGGGGACCCCCCCTCTCTATCCCTGATGTGCCCATATCATATAAAGATATATTTCCCTGGTGGTCTAGTGTTTCTCCACCCTCCGCTCCCACCCAGGCAGGCAGTGCCCCATCACCCTGCTCCCCCTGTCCCATGCATGAGACTGTGACTGGCACAGTCTGCCACACTCCACCATGGCCAGCCGCAGACTGAGGTGTCAAGGAGCATCAGTATGCACTCCTTGAAAGCTCAGTCTACAGCTGGCCATGGTGGAGAGCTGGAGCTGTTCTGGTCATGGGCTTAGGGATGGGATGAGGAGAGCAGGGTGGTGGGGCAATGCCCGAGAGGGTGGGAGCCACTAGACCACCTGCAAAATATATCTTTATATGATATGGGAACACTGGGGATAGGAAGGTGGTCTGCTAGAGCACCAAGGAATGACATTTATTTATATTGGCAGATCAGTGCTGTGTGGGTTCACTAGGCCACCAATGACATGATTTTTGTGATAAATGGGGATCACAACTGAGGGAACTACTAGACCACCAGGTAAATATTGTATTATATGGGCATATTGTGACTGTGGGAGTCTGCTTGGCCACCTAGGGCATATCTTATTTCATTAAGACAGGGATCAGGGCTGGAAGGATCCGCTGGACCACCAGGGATGTATCTAATTTTATTAAGATGGGGATCATGGCTGGAGGTACTGCTAGATCACCAGGGAAACATTTGTTTTATATGGGCAGATAGGGGTGGGGGTCTGCTAGACCACCAGGGACATGATTTTCTGATGACAGGGATCAGGCGAGGGAAGGGGGACTGTGGCTCATTAGCATAACAGCTCAACAACCTCCCAGAGGACACACTTAGGTACCCTTAGACCAGCCCTGGCTGGTCAAACAGTACTTCAAATTTCACCCTCTGGGAGGATTTGATGAATACCAATTTAGTGGATATGGCAGCTTGATCAGCCACAAGCCTCCTAGTGCCATGCTGCAGTCCATTTTATGGTGTAAGGCTCATACAAGCCCTCTGGTGCATGCAGCCTGTGTTTGATGTAGGATGCTTTTGTGAATCACTTTCAGCACATCTCATGGAGCAAGCTGCACCTTGTACCATTCTTTGCAGTACAAGCCCCCTGTGCCATTCAGAGGAACTTTGTGAATCAGGCCCGATATGTACAAATTGCATTGAATATGGTATTATGATGTTACCAAGGTTCATACAGATGTGTATCCAGTTTCAAACCTCTTTTGTTAAAAACGACTGCTATATAAGCCTCTGAGCATTCTTAAATTTACATTTTTAAAATACATTTCACAATTATGTAATCAGCAGAATTTTAAGCCCCTATAGAATTAAAACTAGAGAATGGTTTATATTGTACACCGATTCTAAATATTAGACTTTAATGCCACCCCCATGTCCCAGCAGCAAAGTATTATGCAGCCATACTGCTGACCTGGGTTTGGAAGTGAGCCAATGAAGCCATGTTGGGAGGCAGGCCATCGTCAAACAACTGCAGCTTGGCAGTGCTTGTCAGTCAGGAGGACTGGCAGTGGGTTTCACCAACACAATGACTCCTGCTGCTGGGTCTGGGAGCTTGCTCCTGCAACAGGAAAATTGTATTATGTGAGGCTGACCAAGACACTGCTCCTACCAGGTGAGAAGGGTAAAAATGTTGGAAAAAACAATAGCCAACTGAATGATTGCTGAGTTCAGCCTTATCAGTGCATATCCCTGTGAACAGGGTATATCTCTGAGAGATAAGCTGCCGATTGGGAGAAAAGCAATATGGGAAAAAGAGGCTGTGAGTGTTAACTTTCTAATCTTTTGCTTAAAGGCTGGCCAAGTTATAAGCAACCAAAGATTCCAAAATAACATCACCAATTAAAGTTGAATTTCATAAGCTTTTGTGAAATTGTGGTATGGTATGTTATGATACTTTTGTTAAAGCCATGTCTATAGATTTTGCCCAGTCATATGCTTGAGCTGCCTTTATAGAGGAAGGTTTACATTTGGTAAAGATAAAGTAGCATTCATAGGAGGTTCTGCAGTAAAAATACAGTTGTGCTGAGAGTCTGTTCACTATCTTGAGTGACGAACCATGAAGAATGGTCATAGGCATTACCATATATTTGCTTAAATTCTTGCAGTATGCCAAATAATCAATAGAGCTCACTGACTTAATGACATGTGGAAGCACATGAACATGCTGCATTGTTTCTGTAAAATGCCACCTGTTGACTCTTTAACCACCCTGTATATAACAATGTATACTTTTACTGTTTGAAAACAGTGACACCAAATGACACTAACCCTTAAAAAAGTTGTAGGGGGCTGGCCGGGGCCGTGGTTGGACTTCTGCCTCGCGATGCCAGTGACCCGGTTGGGGAACGACCCTGGTCACTGAAGGGCTGGCCAGGTGGAGAAGGATAGAGTGTCCTGTGGACTGCTTTCCTTCTCTGGGGGAAGGTGGGGAAGTGTCCAGCATGAGACAGACTTCTGGTGGAGGCTGAGAGTCATGCAGCTACCAGCGCTAGCATGGACTGAAAGCATGGTAGACACTGGACATCATTGCACGTCCCCACCTCCCAGAGGAAAAATGGAAAATGGGGAGGTGGGTCCTTCGTCTAAATGAAGCCCTCCCCGGGCTTCAATTAGCCACCATCACCAGCAGCACTCCCAACTAGATACTGGTGCCATGGCACTGGAATAAGGGGAACCAATGCTGCGGCCCTGCCTTCTGGGGAAAGCTGGGGTGACTGGTAGAATGTGGGCAATTGACAGTTAGTGGAAGCCTGAGGGCCATGATCAGAACAGAAGGCTGATGGATGGACAGGCCAGAAAAGAAAAAAAAGTTGTGAATCAGGCCATTGTGACATAAGTTTATCTGGGTATCTGTAGTCATGAAGAAGCAATATGCTGGGCATCACTGTTGCAAGCGTGTTGGAGCTGTATTGAAGGCCATGATGCTAGTGCAGGTAAGGGATTCAAGGTGATAAATACTTTGAAAACTTAAATTCCACAATTGGATTTCTAGTGGCATTAGCTATTATGCATTCATACATTTTTGAACACATGTTGCACATTAGCAATTTCTAAAGTATTCAGAAAAACAAAATAACCTACTGAACCACATTTTTTCAGCGTTATTAGATTCCAGGACATATTTACTTTGGGATGCATGCCAAATCTTGAGTGTATAACTTTAACAACAGTGGAGCTTTACATATCCAAATATTTTGAAAATGCTCACACAATTTAAAACATTTTGAATTTCAGTAACTTGCAATTCACCCAACCAATTACCTCCTATTTAGCAGTTTCTCTGAGTCTTCCAAGAAAGTATGTATATGTTTTTCAATTATCTAGCTCCAAAGATGACTAAGTTGTAAGCATAGAAACATTTTCAGAAATGTTTGCATGAATAATGAATTGCCAGATTTGGAACTCCTATAACGTATGTGCCCCCAATCTTAATGTCATGCAGCTTGGTATCCATTTAGGGCCTCTTCACAACAATATGCATAGCACATTTCAGATCTCTAGCTATGATACTGATAAGAGTTATGACCAATTAAAGTTTTCTAAATATTTTGCAAAATGTCATAACATTTGTGGAAAGATTTCATGAAATCAGATATTGCTAATTTTGCCCAGCCCTACCCAGAAGCTATAGAACAAGTTGCATTAATTTAGGAGTGAGCTACTGTGAGTTCATCATTTCTGAAACGGACAGCTGGTAATAGTTTGCTAAAGGAACTGAATTTTCAACAGAGAATACAGTTCTGCACTTGACTATGAAGGATGTGGTCCTGAAATTTTAAAAATAAGGAAAAATTGTTTTGTGTTAATGAAACAGACCACACAAGGCATAAAGAAAGCATGCACTGAAGCTTTTATTGTTACAGACTCATTTTTAGGTTCCAAGGATTATTTAAAACAATAATATGCAATGAAAAATTCATCAACACTAAAAAAAAAAAAATGTAAAATATATCAAAGCTGTTACTTGCAACACGGTTACAGTATGATTTCTTAGGTGGTATATAATATGATTGCAACTGTCTTGGCATTAAAGTAGATTTTTCAACTTTTGTTTATCCTCCTCTGTCCACAGTCTAGGACCTCCTTCAGCCACCCCCAATGCCACCCCCAATGAGAGATACCCTTCCCACCGAGAACCTGCTGCAACATTTCCTGGTCCACCATCCACCTGCAGTACACCTCTGTGCTGCCCTCCAGCTTATTGCTTGGGGCCAGATGCTCTTTCAGCTCCTTTGGCATTTCTTCCCCACAGTAATCTGGTCACATGAGGTGGAGGTGAAGATTAGGGGATCCTAACCAAACAATACCACTTGGTTAAGTATTTCCAATTTCAACATATTGATTCCCCACAAATGTCACAGCTCAGATCCAGTGTGGCAGTGGGTTGCCAGTGGTGATTCATCTGTCCTGCACTTTGCTCACTGTTTTCCCATTTTCCCCCCTGTCGTCCCACCAGGAGCAAGCAGGGTGATTGGTTGCCAGTAAGGCCTGATGCAACCAGTCCACAGGCATGCTCCAATGGGTCCCACTGTCAATCGCATTTCTCCCTGCACCACCACCTGTGATCACCCAGGAGGCAGTAGAGCAGTAGGATGTGATACCCCACTCCCTAGAGTAGGACAACATTCTGTGGGATGTGATACCCTGCTCCCTAGAGTAGGACAACATTCTGTGGGATGCTTGATCCTCCTCCCCACTGGCTCTGACAGCTGAGGCTCATTCCCAATCCAGGATCATTGGCATCATGAGTGGCAGTGTACCCCTGCACCCGGTGGGCTGGCTACAACACTAAATCAGTTAAGAAGATATCTCTTCATCAGCCAACAGCTGTGACACCTGTGCATGCACCAGTTCATTCACAGGTAAAGCAAATGGCTGAGATGATAATAAGTAAAGATTAGATGGTGAAACAAACATTGTTAGAAACATCTTTGCATCACTTGATTGAAGTTACCTCATTCTGCATTTACTAGCTTTTACTCCAAAAGAAGTTCTTGACAGGCATGGGAACATTCAATTTGATGCAGTTTCTTTTACCTGTAAACATTTCAGCCTCTTTTCTTTTTCTTTTGAAACTTTAATCATTTTCACCTTACCTACAGTATATTCTCTCAGCAAGTCCATGTATCAGCAACCGTACATTTGTTGGTATCAGTGGGCCCAGGCCTTAGCACCTGCAGATAGCAAATGAACATACAAGTTAGGCTAAGCCAGAGCCAGATTAGACTATAATGCATTTTTTTGGCACTAAGCACTCATTCACTCACTCACTCACTCACTCACTCACTCACTCACTCACTCTTTCTGTACCTGGTTTGCAACAGGGCTATCATGCACTAATCCTGGAGATTCTTATGTCTGAGAACTCTACCACCCACACATCAATGGCAGTGTGGTTGGTGATTGCAGTTATTGGAATTCCATGTACTGTTCTATAGTTAGCATTTGTAGTAAAAACATTTTTATAAAATTTACATTATAAAAATGGCAAAAACTTTAGGATAACTTACATTGTTCTACTATCTGCACATATTAAGTTCAATGGTTCAGGAAAATGAGATATATTAGAGTATCAAAAATTAAAACCAGTAGCTCATTGCCATTGTTGAATGTTAATCAATTATTATATGCCTTGTAAATATGCTGCAAGCTCTTCCTGTTTCCATTTCCTCAATTTGCAAGATCAGTCAGATTCATCTTAACAATAACCAGAAGTTTTCATTGGCATTAGAGTTTTTTTTTATTCCAGACTTGACAGACATTGCTGGAAATCAGACACATAGCCCTTTTCAAGACAGGGTCACAAGAAAAGCATTTCAATATATTGAGGCAATGCAGCAATCAAAACAAGTTAGATCTAAGGCCAGTTAGAAGAGTTAAATATGGGATGGCTTGCACAGCACATCAAAACCTGTCTGAATGATTCTACTGATGGCTGACCAAGGTGAATATTTGAGTAATGTGATTTTTCTTCTGCTGTAGACAGATATGAAAAATATTTTCAGGAATATTCATTCAAAGCTCTTAAGAAGATAATAGATAAAATTTCATTAACATTGGGACTGGAAAAGATCCCCTACAAGAAAACCTGTGGATGGAAATAGGATCCATAGCAGGCAGAAAGATGCATTGGGAGTATGACCAATCAAGTAGTTCAGAAGAACATGACAGAGTTTGCAAACAACATCAAAAATGACAACAGCTGTTGGGCCCTTAGTGCTCATGGGGGATTTCTTTCAACTTTGTTGACATTGACTGGGAGGTGAAAAAGTGCCTCTGTAACAGCCTCCCAACTAAGGTGGTGGGTACTGAAAAGGCAACAAGTTTCAAACATGCATGGGATAGATACAGGGGGACCTTAGTAACAGGGCTGGTGCTGGGTTAAGGCCAGAGATCAATTAGGGTCTATGGTATCACAGTAGGTAGGGACTTTAGGGCAGACTAGGTGGGCCAAGAGGTCCTTTTCCGCTGACAGCTTCTATGTTTCTATGTTTCTGGGTGAGCAGGGAGGGAATTTTTAATATTCAGGATGTCAAGAATGGAATAAGAAGAGATATGTTTTGGATCTTCTGCTGACTAGAGGAGATATTATATTGTCAGGGCAATCTGGATACTAAAGCCAGTGAGTAATAGCAACCATGATAGGGTGGAGTTCAAGGTGATAGGAGAAAGCTTCTTTACAAAGAAAAAGACTTTGATGCAAAATTTCATGGCACTGATTTTGATACACTGTGAGTAGCAGTTGAACTAAACTGATGTCTATGTAATAGGTGGACAGGCTGATGACAAGTGGGAGACCCCAACCCAGTATATAATGAGGCAGTGACTAGATGCATCTCTAGAGGTAAAGAGGGCTAGTGGTGAAAAGGAAAAAAAATGACCTGCAGAGGAAGCTAAGAGAAACAGAAAAAGAGTCAGTATAAGTAAAGAGATTCATGAGACAAGACTGAGGAAGCAGAGAATAGGTCAATGCAGAGAGAGAGAAAGGCTATAACTGTACAGTCTAAGGCAGGACTGAAAGACAGGATTTCTTAGCAGAACAAGGGAGTAACAAGCCTTTTTGCATCACTCCACATCGTCAACAGGTAATCATTACAATTGGAGGATAATGATGCAACTGACTAGGAATAACTAGCACAGCTTTAGCTTTAAGAAACTGTAACTACAGCCTGGAATGTTGGTGAATGATGCGTTCAAAGCAACCAGTTCCTCAGTCTTTGCTATGCCAGTGGCAGAGATCAATTGCAGCTTTGATTCTGAGGTCTCACTGCAAGTATTCCTGCAGCAAGTTTATTGTTTTTAAGGTTTTTGTAACCTGTTGGTGCTGTGTATGTGACTACAGGAAGCCTCCTAATGAAGTCAAATTTGTGCCTATAAAGAATTAGTGAACGCCTACTGTGCATTCCAGCTCCTATCATTAATTGTCTGAATGTCTCCTGCTGCATATTCCAGCTTTAATCACTAAAGGCGTGAATCCCTCCAACAGTGCTTCCCCGTATCTGGTTACAATAGTGCTTCCTGAACCGCATAGCATAAACCACGCAGTCAGGACAGTAAAAGCAGGAATAGCGATATGGGTAGAATAGTATCTATTAGCTACTACTAGCCCTGTTGCTATTCAACCAGGATACAAGAAGTGAAGAAGAGGAAGAAAAGTGCACTTGCTGGCTGAACTGCCCCCATGGTGGAGCAGGTTGGAGCAGCAGCTCAGCTAGCACAGGTTGGGAGATCAGGGCTATAATCCTGGTCTCCCCTCTAGGACTTTATTTTTCATGTTGAGGAACTTAGTGTTTTACAAAAGGGCCGTGGAAGCAGTATTCCATGGCACCACAAATTTTATTTTTTCCCATGAGCCACTCCCTCGGAGTTTGAATCTTAAAGTACCGGGGCTGCTAGGGGCAGAGCCCCCCACATAAAAATACATTTTGTAGTGTATGTCGTTCACAGTGGTAGCGGTGTGCAATCACTACCGTTGGCAGTGAGCTGGCTGGCAGCATTCTTTCCTGCCTCTGTAGTGGAGAGCGCTGTCAATACAGTGTTGTTCTGAAAGGTGCTGTCATGAACAACTCTCTTCAAACCTAGTGCCCTCAGTTTCTATCACTGAAGGTCTGAATTTCTACTAGTGTGCATTCCAGCTTCAATCACAGAAGCTCTGAATGCCTCCAACTGTGCATTCCAGTTTCTATTACTGGAGGTCTGAATTTCTTCTAGTGTGCATTCCAGTTTCTGTCTCTGAAGATTTGAATGTCTTGTCACTGCCTGAGCTAATAAACAAATAAAAAAATCAATATGCATTAATTTGGTGTTGCATTCTGTTCTGCCAATTTGCCTGGTGGATGAGGTAAGTAGGGCCTGATTTCCTATGCTGGTCCCCCCATGTCTTTGGTTTTGTCATTTTTCCTGTGATTCTGACCTTGAAGGTGCTCTGTTTGGATGACGTTGTTGGTAGTGGTCAGGAACAGCTTGTTGCTGTTGGCCTTCTTTTCCCCATTTTTGGTTCAGGCAGGGCTTTTAGTGTTCTGTACAGGTTGTGAAAGGAGAATCTTGGCCCCTTCTGTTTAGGGCACCTGTGTATGTTTGTTTGTTTTAGTGTAGGATGTGCTGCAGAAAACAGCCCCGTCTCCTAAAATATTTCCAGGTTTCGTAATAATTGATCTACTCTGTATTTTCAAATTACCTAAAGTTGTTAAACAAGTGCAATTGCTAGGCTAAAACCTGCAAGAGAGCTGCAGTCCCCACTCCAGTAGGTGGTGCCAGAGGAGAAGTACAGCAGTGACTCTGCAGGCAGAAAAATGTTGTAAAGTTCTGTTTGCAATGTGTGAGCAGCAGGCTAGAAAAGCGCTGTACTTCAATGTTTGTTTTTATTAATTGCAGGTAAGATTGCAACTTATATAATAACTGAATAAGTATAGGAACTGTTCAATAACAAACTGATGTAAGTTTAGAAGCCTATGTTAACCTTTCCAGTTTGTTAAAAACTTAAGTACCTCAGAGGCCTAGTCCACACTGCAGCCCCCAGTGATAGTTTAGAACTGCTGTATCTGTAATACTAATAGGGCAGAATTGTTAAACCCTGAGTCTAAGGGAGAATGTGCAATGACTGTACTCCAAACATTATTGGTGCTAAGGAACTTTACCAGAATTGGCTAGCACACTACAGTATATGTTTGTTACCAATTAGAGTTACAGAGTAATTATGTTACAGTAATTTTCAAGTATAGCTGTGGCTCTGGCAGGCAGAAAAGTGTTGTCTAAAGTTCTGTTTGCAATGTGTGAGCAGCAAGATAGAAAATCTCTGTACTTCAGTGTTTATTTTTATTAATTGCAGACCTAATAAACAACTTGTAATCTTACATGGGTGTAAATCATTACAAGTGTGCAACATTGGCTGTTGTTGGACTGCTTATGGACTGAGCTGTTTTTGTTCTCCAACCATTCAGAGCATGGGTGCTAATTGTTAATGCTCCCTCAATGGCTGGAATCAAGGCATCATTTGCAAATGCTCCTCACAAGCAACTTATACAATGATATCCTTTTGCATGCCCCCACAACATCTTCTATGCATGCTGTCCCGGCATCAGTTGCATAATATCATAATCAACTGCACATATTCCCTTCAAAGTCCATGTTCCAGTGGTTAGCATATATCCAGACCAGGGCTTAAGGCCAGTTTCTTCAATGATGCTCATCAGCATTTTTACCTCTGGCAAAGAAATTTCTCCCTGAACACAGTAACAAGTACAAATCTTTGAGGGCTAAGCCCATGGTTCAAGGAGGCGGCACAACTGGCCACTCCCCCATTTACCCCATTTAAGTGCTGCTCCTCCTCCACTGCACATGAGCGTTTTTGCTTGTGGCCGGTGGTGCCGCCCCTTCCCCCATCTGTTTCTCTTCCCTTCAGTGCTGGTCCATGTCTCTCTGCACCTCCAACTGCCACTCATATCACTCCCGCTCTCCCCTCTCTTCCCCGCTGCCTGCCCCATGGTGGGTGCTCCTCATCTTGCCTTGTGCTGGCTTCCCATGCTGCTTCATTTCCTGTTCCTTCTTCACCCTGGTGGTGTCTCCGCATCCTTCCATTGTATCCCCACTCATTCCCTCTTGCCTCCTCGCTCGTGGCTGCTCATCTCTTCTTCTGGTCTCTCCTCTCCTGTTCACCGTGTCGAGGGAGCTCAGGGTGTTACTGCTCATTTGGAGTAAATTTCGGGCTGCACCGAGCCATGAGGGGTGGAAGCAGGTGCTGGTGGGGACAGGAGGACAGCACAGTGGGCAACACACCGAGCCATCTGTCCAGCTGATGGTAGCTCTTTTGTTCTTACTTCCACCAGAGGGCACCTTACTCCTGGCGCAGTTACCTCCCTCAGTTTCCATACTACAGCGTCTGTCCATCAGTTCTCTACTGCTTCCTGTTCACGCTCAACCCAGCATTCTAGCTCCTGCTCACCCCAGATATTTCCATGGTGCTTCTGTTCATTTCAGTACAGGTACGCATGGCCATCATTACTTACCTCCTGTGTACCTCCTCCATGGCATGTTAGCCCAGCCTTTCTTCCCTGTTACTTAGCCTGGATTGCCTGCTATGTACTTTACTCCAAGGCATCTTGGCATAGCAGTTACTGTTGGCAAATATTTATTTTACCCTATTAACTAGTTGCTACATACTTTACTCCTGGGCCTGTCTGCTTAGCTGCATAGCTATCGTCTGGCATGTTATCCCAGCCCAAGCTGCTGGTAATTACTCCATTATGTTATCCTCCGGTTTACTTAACTGCCCGATGTTGGGGGTCCTGTTTGTTACTTTGTTTTTCCTGCAGTGGGGACTGAAGAGTAGTGGAAGGCATCTTAGCCCTGGGCAGTGGGAGCAACTTTATATTTGTACATACTGTTGCAGCCCCTAGCTCGCCCAGCCTCCGTTGTTGCTGCTCCACTCAGTCTTCATGCCATTCTACAACCAGCTATTCCAGGCAACTCTCTACATAAGGGCAGCTGGCTCCACCCAGCCTTCTATCATCCTTTCCTTGCTATTCTGCACCTGATTTACTCAGTCATTCCAGCCTTTCTATCCCTTGCAGTACTCCCAGCCCTCCTGTCCCTTGTACTATCGGTATCACTCATATACCAGCCGTCATGGCACTAATGCAATCAGTTTGCAAGTCCGTTCATTCCAGGACCTCTCCCCTTTCAATATTGGCATCACTTTCCAAGTCTGAGAGCATATTATGTTTACTTGCTTCGAACTGCACCTCCTACCATACTGGATCTGCAGCCTCTTACTTAACTGGTTTCACAGCCTCCTCCCCTCCAACCATTGGCCCCAGGCTTCACCCGTCCTCACTGTTCTCTTACTCATATTGTAAAATCCAATTCACTCCCAAGTTGACTTTCTAGTGGACTTGGTCAGCATGCATTCCTGTAGTTAACAACTGCTATTTGCCTTACCTAGACCCACAAGAGGGTCCATATTGCTCAGGTTGACCTACATACAGGTCTCACCATGTCTGCTATCATCCATCATGACCCACGTATGGGTCTCATGCTCCTTGCCATGTGCAGGTCTCATGCTCATTACAACTCACTTTTCCACATTTTGGAGACATGCCGACCATATCCATTACATCAGGACTCAGGGCTAGCCCTGTGGCCGATTGTCTCTCTCTGTACCCTAAAGTCCACATCTTGAGCATGCGAAGCTTGGGATGAGGTCCTTCTCACCTGGCCCATAGTTGGGGATGTCCTCACTCTGGGTGGATCTTCAGTCATCAACCATATTGATGGCACCTCTCGATGAAGTATTTAAGACTTCAGTGGGGAAGGGGTGGGGCTGTCATGGAAAGGGCCCTTTAGCTGCCCGAGTGGGTTTGGAGGCATCCTTTCAAGCTATTCTCCCTACAACCACCTCTGGTTCACCTGATTTGTTCTTAGATCAGTATGCCAGCTGAGCACCTTGGCAGTCCTTACTCTCCTCCTCCCACCTCGGTTGCCTGTTGTTGTAGAGTTAGCTCGCAACCTTTCACAGCATTCCCGTCAGAGGGATAGAATGGGAGTGTTCACCAAAATTGCATTTCCCCTGGATTGGTCTATTAATTTGAAGTAGCAGAGCCATCACTAAACAAAAATGTCCCAAAGCTTGGAGGGAAGGCAACCTAGGACCTCTTCAATGGGGATTTTTCCTCTCCTCCATGCCAATGGTCATTATACTAGTTAGGCATAGTTGTAGTCCCTATGTCACATAGCTAAGTTCCACTGTTGGATGGAGTTGGGTGGCTGCCCTGTATTTATCCCTTCTCCCCCTTTGGGTGTACTCTCTCTTCTTAGGAAGCCAGTCCTCCATGTCCAACAGTCAGACCTCTGAGCGGGTCACTATTCATTTGTCATTTCATGCCTACTTTACTCAAGTGATACGACCAATTGACCCATGCCACCAACTGAACCCATGTTTCCAACCAACTGTACAGGTCTCCATTCACCCATACTTTCAACTGAATCTATGTTACTACCTGACCTACATACAGGTCTTCGATCTGATAAGCATTCACCACCTTGTCTGCTTGCTTGACTCTCTTTTTGGGATTCTTCCTAAGGTACCTTTAGCCAAGGGAATCACTCCCATAGCACCTATGGGGTGAAACCCTCTTCTAGGGTTCCTTACCTTTGTAACTCTACAGGGTGGTATATCCCATGGATAGAGAAGTGAACAGCCAGAGATGATATATGTTACACAGGCACAAAACCAGTTGCACAGGCACATTGATTTAGAGGGCTAAGCCCATGATTCAAGGGGGCAGCAGAACTGACCGCACTTCCCATTCAGCTCATTTATGGGCCACTCCTCCTCCCACTGTACATGGGTGTTTTTTGCGTTCCCCTCCATCCACCCCTTCTCCTCCAACATCATGACTCTGTCTCCTGTGGGCTTCTTCCTAAGGTAGCTTTAGCCAAGGGAATCACTCCTGTGGCACCTCTATGGGTGGAACCCTCTTCTAGTGTTACTTGCCTTTGTACCCCTACAGGGTGGTATATTCTATGGATAGAGAGGCAAACAGACAAAGTTTATATGAGTTATACAAGCATGAAACCAGTTGTGCAGGCACACTGAATCGATGTCAGGTCCATCCGATATTAATGGCTGGTGTATCTCTCTTTCTTTCATTGTTGGATAGAGATTCACAACTCTGCATTAATGGTGTCAAGGTGTAAAGAGGTAAGCTACCATTGCTCTGTGATCCTCTGTCTTTTGATGGTAGTAACAAAAGGTTGTGTTGTGATGAGTTTGGATCTGTATACTTTAAGAGGATAGGAGCACAACATTTTGCTCCTGATGACTTGCTCCATGATAACTCACTCCCGAGATGTTTCTGCATGTTTTTGCTCCCATGACTATCTGTCCCCTACCAATTCAGTCCTGCACTCTATTATATTAAATCTTTTACCTGTGGTTGTCCTTCCCTCTCCTCATTCTCTAGGAAAAATATTGAGAAAGAGGATACCCTAGGCACGCTACCATTGTGTCAATACCAGTATCAGTCAACAGAACTGTTTGTTGAAGGTAAAGGCTGTGGGGCTTGCAGTGCATTAGGCATGTGTGACTGTTACAGTAGCGTGGAGTGCACTAGGAGCTGTCTTACCCTGTACTACAGCAGGCTAATTACTATGTATTACCTGTAAACTGCCAAGCTAGGGTACACCATGTAACTATCTGCCAACGTCCCCATTGCCATATGCTTAATTGCCAATGTCAGTAGTCTTGCAACCTAGGTCCTTGAGAAGACAGTCATGGTGCCCATCTTAATCCCCAGGTTACTGGGTTCAATATTGGTGTACACCTGTGTCTCCCACTGTTTGTCTCCCATGTACTTTTGATGGTTCACCACATTGATATCTGCAGAAGCTGCGACTTGGCTTTTGGCCTGGACAGGATTGAACAGAGAGACAGCACAGAGAGGAAAAAATACTGCAGCAGAATGAGATATGAGACATCTGTTTTCATCCTTGGTGAGTGTAAGAAGTGCCTCAAGCCAGTACCTAGCATTGGAGAAGTGAGAAGAGGAAAGCACAGCCTGGGCCAGGGCAACCCTTGCAAGCAGGGTCTGGAGAGAGTGAAGAAAAAAAAATAGAGTGTTAGCACCTGATAGTAGGTGTCTGCTATCCCTTTTCTAATCATCTCACTCCATGGGCTTGTGTCAGTATGCAACCTCCACTCTGTCTCCAATACGAAGTTTCTCATGGGGAGCGTAGAGCTGGAATCGTATTGAAGGGAGTTAATTTGCATGTGGCAAGTTGTCAGGAGCAAGAACGTTGGGTGTAAATTGTCGGGAGCAAATTGATGTAGACCCATAGGAAGATGAGCCACAGGGAAGTGTTTGTCCCTGCAGTTTGATTTTGTTGCTGTAATAGCTTGTACTGAGAGGGTAACTTGTGCTGGGGAGTTTAATCAGTGCTGTTTGGGATTTGAGCTGTTTCTGAGAGTGCAATTCTCTGACTGTGCAGATTATTTTTCTAGTGGAGAGGGAGTTTAGGCCCGCTCTACCCTCCCCCAGTTAGTCCCTCTTTATAGGGGGACAATCAGGAAACAGTATACTACTTCCTGAGTTTGGTCAGGTGGGACTGCAGTCTTGCATAGGTTAAAAGGTAGGGCACATCAAAGCAACAGGAAAGTAGTGTAGTAGTAGAGGGTACAGAACAAATGACAAAGAAAAAGAAAAAAGAGCCTGACATAGTTAAGGGGTACCGAAGGAACAGGGGAGGGTTACTGGTGGTAGTGGGCAAGGGTAAAGGTGATATGTTAGAGTACTCAGGCATGATGTAAGGAGTGGTGCAGTGCAGTGGATGTGGGGCAGCAATATTCAGGAGAACATTCTGGGAACTGTGATGCTGCCCCATATGCAGGCACCTCTATTGGTTGAGGGCAAAGGTAGCCAGTCTCTGGCCTGAGCAGCCAGGAATACTGAAGACCTTCTCCCTCACCCAGAGACTACCACGTCCCCAGCCAGCACCCCAACAGATTCCTTGACAGAGGGCTGGATGGACTATGGTGAGCTAAGGGGAAGCTGAGGGAGGAGGATCTGAGACACATCCCCAATCCGGTCCAGCTCAAGAACTCATTTGGTGTCCTACAAGAGAGGGGGACTCCCGAAAAGGAACCCAGAGTAGAAACCAAGGACAATGGGCAAAAGGAAAATGTGGAGGGAAATGAGGAGTTAACAAAACGTCCAGAAGAAGATTCTATGGTGGGGATTTGGGGGACAAAAGTGGGGACTTTAGTAGCTATGGTACATGTTGACAATAAGAATTCCAGTGGAAAGGTGGTACATTTGGGGGTCAGAGGAAGCTAATGGCAAGATAAAACCAGGGGAGCAAGGTGACAGAAGCAGGTGCACAGAGGGGGGAATCAAGGTTTGAGCAGCAAAAAGGTGCTGTAAGAGTCATCATAACTGGTGACGCCATCATTAAAGGCATCAGGAAGTGTGGGAATCAGAGCAGAAAGAGCTCAGTCTGGGTGGAATGCCTGCCGGGGATGATGGCGCACAAAGCAAGGCACATCACTCCTGCATGTGACAAGAAACAGGGGGAAACCCCACTTAGTAGTGCATCTTGGCACTAATGACTTAGAAGGGAACTGTCTTCAGGAGGTTAAGACAAGGTTTAGGGATTTGGCAAGGATGTATAATAATGAATCGTGGTCAATTGCTTTCTTAGAGACACTGCCTGTACCTAAAGCTAGCACATACAATAAGCAAAAAATTAAAGGACTAGCACATGCAATAAGCAAAAAAATTAAAGGATTTAATGAACGGTTGAGAGGGTGGTGTGAGTCTATGGGGTTTGGGTTGGTAGGAAATTGGGGGAGAGACATGGGCAAACAATAACTTGTATGCCCAAGACAGGCTGCACCTCACCAAGGAAGGTATAGCAGTCCTAAAGAAGAAACTCAAGGAGTTTCTGGCATCAAACTATGATTTAAATTAATGGGGGGCAATACATATCAAACATTGGGAGGCTTAGGTCAATGGTGGATCTTTGACTCCACCCAGATGGTAATATAGCACACTGGGAAACTCCTATAGGTGGAAGGTATGCGGAAAGGGTTAGAGATGATAGGAATGGAAACACAGAAACATAGAATTTGTGGCAGATAAGGACCACTTGGCCCACCTAGTCTGCTCATTTCCTACTATCTGTAATGGATAAGCAGCAGATCATAGTTAACCAACAGCCAACTTCCTCCTACCCCCAATAGAATTACCTTATGTCTGCCCCATGCTTTCTTGAATTCCCCCACTGTTTTTGGCTCCACTACCTCCTCAGGAAGGCTGTTCCATGTATCCACAACCCTCTTCATGAAAAAATACTTCCTCACATTACCTCTGAGCCATCTCCCTCTATCTTCAAAGTGTACCCTTGTTCTTGCACATTTCCTTTTGTGAAAGATGCTGCCCTCTTGGACTCTGTTGATTCCTTTGATGTACTTGAAAGTTTCTATCATGTCCCCTCCCTCCTCTCCTCAAGGGTATATATTAAGCCTTTAATCTCTTCGGATCAAGGGAAAGGATGGGTAACAGTTTCCATGAATGCGAAGAGCCTGGCAACAAGATGCGAGTAGAGCACTAAAAAGAAAAATGTTTTTTGTGAAGTTTTCATGTCTCCTATATAATTTTACCATAGGATAAATGGACATGAAAACATGCTAACTTTATTTATTTATTATTTATTTTGTTTGAAGTATCGGTTTAACAACCTTTGGGCCAAGGGCTCATTTACAAAGATACCTCGTCACATGGGGGACATGAGACACATAGAGGGTAACAGGTACACAAGAATAGCCATCATGTGTAGATTACAGACATTGTTTACAGATATTATATACAAGTTTGGATACAGATATTTACATAAGCACAGAGAAGAAGCATTTTTGCCATGAGAGAGCTTGCATTACATTTTAATACATCTTATTCATGAGTCAGCGATGGACTAATCATTGTTGTAGGTGGTGGCAGTCTATAGTGGACCTTGTCGGGGTTAGGGCCCAAGAGAGCATGACAGCACAGGCTAGTTGTAGTTATAGGAGTGGGTATTGAGTAGATGGCTGCAGAGAGCCACTTTGAAAGAGGTAATCTTGGGAGTGCTGGTGATGGTGGCCAGGAGTGTATTGTACCAGTCAGGGGCCCTGTAGTGGAAAAGATCTTTGGGCAAGGGATGTTTTTACCCTGGGTACCGCCAGGATGGCTTTGTCCGAGTAGTGGGTGGAGATAGAGGGTGCAGCAGTTTGGAGGGAGGCGGTGACCCCAGGAGGGGAGAGGGCCAAGTAGAATTTTCTTGGTCAAGAGGCAGGTCTGGTAGCAGAGTCTTTGATCGAAATTGAGGATATAGCAGCGGAATAAAGGGAGCAGGTGTGGGTGAGCCTTAGGCACCAGTTAGGAGCCTGCAGGTCTTGTTGAGAGAGATTTGAATTTTCTGAAGAGCGGAGTTATCTGCTGCCCCATAAACAGGTAGCCCATAATCCACTAGGGACAGTATGGAGGAGGTAATAGCAAGCCTAAGGGCATCAGGAGGAGGCATTCCTTGTTCCGATAAAGGAGCCCAATCTGGGTGTTTACAGCAGCTGCTAGTGTGTTTGTGTGGTCATGGAAGGTAAGGGTAGAGTCGAGGGTAAGCCCCAGGTACTTGTAGGTGGATACCTGTTCAAGGGGGGTGCTAGGTGCAGGGGAGGATGAGGAGTTGTGTATTTTTTGCTTTGTTTTGGTGGTGCGAGAAAATCATGGATTTCATATTTTTGGGGTTTATGACCAGTCTATGGTCCTTGAACCATATTTTGGCCTGGGTGAAGGTGTTTTGGAGGGAGTCCTGGAGGGGGGGGCAGGTTTATGGTGTGAGGCATAAAGCACTGCATCATCTGCATAAAGTAGGATTTTTCTGGAACAGGCCAATGGCAAGGTGTTCAGGTAGAGGGTGAAGAGTAGTGGATCCAGGATTGTGCCCTTGGGCACTCTGGAGCAGACAGGTAGATTGTCAGATAGGGTCCCATTTATTTTGACACATTGGGACCGGGTGGAGAGGTAACTGGCACACTATGCCAGGGGCCTGAGGAGAAACCAGTTGAGAGAGTCTAGAAGCAGTGGATGGCAGACCATGTCAAAGGCCTTGAAAGGTCTACTGTATATACACAGCTTCAGCAATGTTACCAGAGTCTAGGGAAGAGTGCAGGAAGTTGGTAAATTTGAGGAGGGCTGTGGTTGTGCTGTGGCCTGAGCGGAAGCTATCCTCCTCTGGGCATAAGATGTCATGCTTGGTTAGGTATTCAGTGAGCTGCATGGCAACCACTTTCTCCAAAGCTTTGGATTGGGGGGAGAATGAAGATGGGTCGATAGTTACTGGGGGAGGATTTGTCACCACCTTTATGAATGGGGGTAACAACGGCAGTTTTTCAGGCACAGGGGAATTGCCCCAGACATAGGGATCTGTTGAGTAAGTCCGTGAGAGGGGCTAGGACCTCACCAAGGACTAGCAGAAGTAGCCTAGCATCTAGGGGATCCGTGCTAGGGTTGTTGCTGTTTAGTGCATTTTGCAGATATGGATGGGCTTCATGGGTCAATATTTTATGCAGGAGGAAATGAGGCACTGCAGGGTAGGGATTGGGATTCGGCAGAGGATCAAAGAAGCAACTGGTGATAACAGTGCTGAGATCTGTGAAGGTGGTGTTTAGACAGTTTGCTATGGTAAGTGGGTCAGTGGAAATTGAGCCATCTATGGAAGCTGGGAGGAGGTGGGGATCATGATTTACCATTGAGTTCTTTGATATTACTCCAGAAGGTCCAGGCGGACCCTATATGGTGGTGAGAGGGATTAATAGTAATCCGCTTTGGCTTTGTGGATGGCCCACATGCAGCCATTGCGAGCAGCATTATAGGACTGTCTGTCAGCTGTCCTGCCAGACTCCAAGGCTTTGTACCAGAGGTTGTCCCTTTCCTCAGTTTTGGAGTGGGGTGATCCATGGTGCATTTTGTCTTTTGGTGCAGATTTTGATGAGTGAGGTATAGAGATCACAGGCTTTAGTGAAGGCCTGTGTCAACAGGTTGAGTGCAATGTCAATGCTGGGGCTGTTTTAATGGGGAACCAGTCTATTTGTGCGAGAACTGATTGAGTTTTCCTACCCCCAGGCAGAGATAGATACCGGAAAGGTGGTCTGGGCTGTGGATTTAGGGTGGAGGAGACCCATAGGAATAGGATTAATATTTTTTCACCAAATCTTCAAAAAGGCACAGTCTTCACCCAGACCACATGTACAAATGCACATTTAAAGCCATACAGATGCATGAAAGATGAGGATTTTTCACATTGTTGACACTTCATAGCTCAGCAACTGTAAATCTGACCGAAAGGAAACTTTCCAGATCCAGAGAACTATGATTAGACACCACGCATGCAAAAGTTCAGGTGCATTGGAGAAAGGGTTGCAAAGTTATTTAAGTGCAGACTTTTGGGTTTAATTAGCAGTGACCTGGTAACCCTAACTATAGCGGTGCTTCCACACCAATATTATATATATATATATATATATAGCAAAAAACATCATTAATGCACTTGTTAGGGTTAAAGAGACAAAAGTAGGGAAATGTGGTATTAGGGTTTCCAACCCTATCACCCCACCCCACCCTTCAGGAAGCAACAGGACTGCGGTGTGCCTTGGGGTTGTCAAAACTAACACTACTTCTCATATTTTGTACCCATATCAGCTTACTTACTCATGAAATGAGAGATCATTAGGTTGACAACCCTGCAGTACACCCATGGCAGTTGCTGCCTGCAAAGTGGGTGTGGGTGGTTGGTAAGAAATCATAATGCCACATTTCCTACTTTTGTCACTTAACATGGATACATAGATACATAGAAAGTGATGGAAGAAGGGGACCATAAGATCCATTTAGTCTGCCTATGTCCCTGCCCCCTCCCTTAACTGCTACTCAGTGTTATGATGCATTTGTAATTACCCCAAGCATTCTTAAAAGCCCCAACTAATTTTGCCTCCACCACTCCCTGTGGAAGGCTGTTCTATGCATTAACCACCCTCTCCATGAAAAATAACTTATGTGTATTGCTCCTGAACTTGTCCCCTAACAGTTTTATTTCATGACCTCTTGTTCCTGTATAACTCTTGACCTACTGTAAAACAGGTCTTGAACCTTCACCATATTTATTCCCTCCATGTACTTGAAGGTTTCAATCATGTCTTCTCTCTCTCTCTCTCCTTTGTTCCAAGGAATACATGTTGAGATCCTTCAGCAGTTCCTCATATGGTTTCAGATGCAGTCCCTGTACCATCTTTGTAGCTTTCCTTTGCACCGCCTCCAATCTATCCATGTCCTTTCTAAGATGTGGGTTCCAGAACTGTATGCAGTATTCAAGGTGTGGTCTTACCAGTGATCTATAGAGTAGCACCATGACTTCCCTTTTTCTACTGGTGAGTCCCCCTTCCTATGCATCCCAGAATACCATTTGCCTTTAATGCCTCCTTCTTGTACTGCCTGGCCATTTAGAAGTTATCCGTTATAATCACCCCTGGATCCCTTTCTTGCTTTATGGCCTCTAGTTTCATGCCCCCATGTGGTATTCTTCTTCAGTGTTGCCCTTCCCTATGTGTGTGACTTTACACTTCTTTGCATTGACTGTAGCGGCCATGTTTTTGACCATAATTCCAACTTCCTGAGATCTGCTCTCATCCTATCTGCTACACCTGGGATGTCGACCCTATTGCATATGTTCATTTCATCAGTGAACAGGCTCACCTTGCCCTCCAAGCCTTTAGATATGTCTCTAAAGAAGATATTAAAGAGAATGGGTCCAAATATCAACCCTTGTGGCATGGCACTAGTCACCTCTCTTCTTCTGATGAGGTGCCTTTACCAGTACCATCTGGATCCTTCCACTCAGCCAGCTCCCTATCCAGTCTACAACTTTCTGAACCACTTCCATGTTTGAGAGCTTATCTAGCAGCCTTCTGTGTGGAACAGGGTCAAAGGCTTTGCTGAAGTTCAGGTATACCACGTCCACAGCACCTCCTTGATCCACAGTTTTGGTTACCCAATTGAAGAAATCTGTTAGATTTGTCCGGCATGATCTTCATGTGGTAAAACTGTGCTGCTTTGGATCCAAGATACCACTGTCCTCTAAGAAGGTTAGAATTCTCTCCTTGAGTAGGGCTTCCATTATTTTGCCCATAATCGGGTGAGGCTGGACGGAGATAGTTGCCTGCTATTTCCTACTCCTGTTCTTATGGACAGGGACAACATTTGTCCTTCTCCAATTCTTCGGACCTCCTAGTTCAAGTGATAGGTTAAATAGTTTAGCCAGAGGTGCTATGAGCTTTAACCCTGACTAGTGCAATAGCAACATTTTTGCAATGAAATTCCTTACTTTATGAGACAGTGCTTTTTCTGTAATTATGTTTTATAAATGCATGAGAATTTTCAGTCATTTATTTTTATAAATGCATGAGTTACTATTAAACAACAACAACTTTGACCATATATTCTGCAGGGGCTGGGATGCATGCATATTTTTCTATAATTAGTTTTTATACACACATGCATTACTATAAAAAAACAAACAAAAAAAAAAAAACTTTTGACTATATTCAGCAGTGGCTGTGGGATTCAGACCCAGGTCTCCAGCTTCATAGCCCAGAGCCTTAGCAACTACACTACATTGCTTCCTTGGATATCACTGTGTCAATGTTCTCTTATCCAAAGTCAAGACAGTTCCACAAACAGCTAATAATACTTTCCTGTTTCTCTGAATTGACAAAATTCTTTTTTTTAACTTTCGTATTTCTAAGCCATTGAATTGTCTGAAACTTTTCAAGTCACATAAATACAAAACCTATATTTAATGTCTATTTTAATATCCGTTAAAAGTAGAACTTTGTTTTATAGTGCTCTTGTTTAACATACTGATTTCAAGTCCATTTTCAAAACAATTCACATCTTCAATCTGTCAGTATCCAAAAGTAAACCAAAACAGAAACTGTTATAAACAGTTATTTTGAACAGATCAATCTTCCCAAGAGAGATAGCTTATAGTTTTCATCAAAGTTTTCTGATTTCCACAATTTTAAAAGATGGGTATGCAAATAAGCTCATTATTATTTATGAGCTGCAGTTACATAGACATTTTTGAAAACACGGGCACATAAGGAACTGTTCTTTTGCAATGTGAATAGGTGAAACCAAAAACAGATTCTTGTAAGTAGTAATTTTGAACAGACCAAGCTTTGCAAATATGTACAGTATAGCTTGTAGTTTTCACCTGATTTTCTAATTCTCAATTTAAAGACAAATGTATGCAAGTAAGCTCATGGTTATTAATGAGCTTGCGCCTGTAGTCGCCCAAGCCGCGCCTCCTTTTACAGCTATTTTGAAGTGCTTACTGAGCATGCTCAGAACCTAAATTTTAAAATATAACTTTGGAACAGATTATTATTTTTCACCAAACCAGCAAAGCAAATTCTTCTGAGGCAAGCCCTTTGTATCTTGAAAATTTCAGACTAAAATTCCAAACTGTTCGGGTACTACGTAATAGCAAAAAAGAACAGCAAAACACATTGTTTTATGTTTTTCACTGTCTGCATCTTGGAATTTGCATATCCAACTGGAATGAAACTTGGTGCATCAAGAGATCTACCCAATGATACTATGCATGCAAATCTGTTGAATGGTTCTGAAAATATTAAAGTGCAAAACCTAGGGATTTACATTAAAGTGTCTACTTAACCCAAACTATAGGGTGCTGCTACACCACCATAATCAGGACTAGTGATGGGCGAAGTGGTCCCAATTCGCTCCACGAAGTGATCCGCAGAGTGAAGGCAGATTCACAGAGTGCTTCGTGTTATAACGGGTAACGCAAAGTCCATGGAAAACAATGACTTTGTATTACTCTGCCTTCCCAAATCACTACTCTACTAATTCTTAAGGTGAAGTACATTGAAAACAATGTACTCCACCTCACTTCACCTTGTTTTTAAGCTCCAAAGGTGAATTTTGCAGTGATTCATGGGATTTCAGGTCACATGAGCTCTAGATTGTTCTGCACAGCCTCAGTTTGGGGTAATGTGTGTATGAACCTGTAGGAGACAATCTGCTCTGAGAGCTCTGTGATTCAAACCTTCTAAAAGCTGTTAAAAACCCTTTTGGGGTCATTTGATTTGCTGAAACTTTAGTTCATTGATTATAGGAAACCCTCCTGTGCTTATATCATCGGCGTTTATTGTTTGTGTGTGGATTTGAATGTTAATGTACAATATTCAGTCTGTATACTGAGAGACAGTGGAAGTGTGCTTTGGGAGGTGTATCTGTGGTGTAGATAGATTAACTTAGAGAAAAAGACAGAGTTTTCTGTTTTGGTGATATTTTTCTTGTATAACTGTGTTAATGTACACACAGTAATATTTTCAATAATTCTTGCCATTTTTTTTTGCTGATTGTTGTGGTGCAGCAGTGCATAATTTTAGTTTGTTTAAAATATGTGGTTATATTACTGAAGTTTTCAATTTGCTTCACATTACTTAGTGTATGCGTGAATATGTGTGTGGTGCATGTCATCAAATCAGACACCTTTTGCTGTGCCACATAATGTCAGCAATGTGAACCTGCTATCCACTGCAGCTGTGTAATTTTTTGTACTTCTTTGTGGTAACTTTTCTAGTACTAGTGACTGTTACTGCAGCAGGGCACTACACTGCCCGACCCAACC
This sequence comes from Neoceratodus forsteri, assembly GCA_016271365.2. Classification (NCBI taxonomy): domain Eukaryota; kingdom Metazoa; phylum Chordata; order Ceratodontiformes; family Ceratodontidae; genus Neoceratodus; species Neoceratodus forsteri. The sequence continues at coordinate 119,516,993 of CM057456.1, forward strand.
GGCAAAGGAATTATTTTCCAGATTTTTGAATTTCTGATGGTGAGCACTGGTTAGGTGTTGTGCCTTTGCATTTGCATCTCTTCAGTGCGCAGTGCAATCTTAATCTGTCTGTGCATTTGCATCTCTTTAGGGCCCAATCTCCATCTCTAACTTAAGTTACAGTTGTTTCTTTGGCTTCCCTTCAGAGTACTGGACAGGTGTGGTGTATAATTCTGCATAAATATTGTACTCATTAATATGTGTTTTTAAATCAGGACCATTATCACGAGTCATTCGTGATACAAATCATGTTATTCATCATCACGGATGGTCACAAATGCAGTCACAAATCACGATTTACAATCACATCACGAATCACAACATTAATCTTTTTTAATAGTTACTTGGATGTATTGTAAGCCTGTTTTGTAGAATCTCTCCATGCTTCACCACTCCACCATTGTACTCATTAATGAGTGTTTTTAAGTCAGGGAGTTTTGTGTCACACCTCACTGGAGCCGGGTAAGTATAGCCATAGGTATTCACATTTCGTCATCATCATGGTCACAAATGCAGTCACAAATAACGATTCTGATCATGTCATGAATCACAATATAAATTTTGTTTAGTAGTTACTTGGATGTATTTTAACCCTGTTTTGTAGTATCTCTCCATGCTTCACCACCCCACCATTGTACTCATTAATGAGTGTTTTAAGTCAGGGAGTTTTGTGTCACACCTCATCGGGGGCCGGGAAGTACAGCCATAGGCATTCACATTTGTCATCATCATGGTCACAAATGCAGTCACAAATCATGATTTATGATCACGTCACAAATCACAACATAATTTTTGAATAGTTACTCAGATGTATTTTAAGCCTGTATGAAAATTAAATTTACAGAAAGAGCAAATTAAATAAAAAAGAGTACAGAAAAGACAAAAAAAATTAGCTTTAAAAAAAGCATTTGGGTCTAAATCAAAGTTTAAATCTCCTGCTTGCTCTGATCTCAAAGTATTAGCAGTCACAAAACACACTACTCTCTCTCCATCTACACAGGAGAAAGTAAAAGTGCCTGCTTGTATGACTCACTTTCTTCCTGCCTAGCTAAAGAGCATGTGACTTACAGTACTGTAAGCTATGTGATGTGTGGGGGGCTGCCAAATCTGAAACACCAAGTGGGTCACTTAAAATCATAATGAGAGCATAAAGTTCATTAAAAACAATGACTTTGCCTTACTGCGTTGTCATTCCGCCTTGGCGAAGTGGTAATGACAAAGGCGGAGTGGGCACTTTGCATTCCCATTCGTTGTAGCATTAGCAATACAAAGTGCCACTTTATGCTCTTCACCGATGGAATTTAAATTGCTCATCTCTAATCGGGGCAATTTTGCACCCCTATAGTTAGGGCTGCATAGGCACTTTAATGTTAAACTTCACAGTATGCACTGTAATAACTTCACAACCATTCAATGGATATGTTTGACATTTTTCATGCACAGTCTCAGAGGGCAGATCTCTGGATGTGGCAAGTTTAGTTCTTATTGAATATGTGGATTCCGAGTTCCAGAGATCGCGAAATGTGATTTTTTTTTGGTGTGCTTTGCTCTTTTTAAAACCATTTTTTTAACTTGTCTAGTACCCAGATAGTTTGGAATGTTGGTCTGAAATTTTCAGGGTAGACAGGAGCTGTCCCAGAAATGTGCCTTTTGCTGGTTTGGTGAAAAAATATTAATCCATTTCAAAGTTATTTAATTTTGAAATTTCTGCTCTGTGCAAGCTCAGTAAGCATTTCAAGATAGCTGAATTAAATGGAAAAGGAATCCTTTTTCATATGCGAATAATCCTTTTTTGTTTACCACCATTTTGTTGTCCATTGTTTCCCCCGAAAAATTTAAAACCCTGAAAACTGACATCCTGGAGATAGACCAATACATCTATCTTTCTCTTTTGGACTCTGTTAGGTGTAATCTGCACTTAACTGTTGGTTAAAGACTCTAAAATGTGTTTTTTATATATTTAAAATCCTTTTTGTGACTCACTTAAGCTGTTTTTGTGTGGTCATTCATACAAAAATGTTCATATTAACGAACATTTCAGATGTTCTGCTGTTCTTTTGAACTTGTCTAGAGCACAGCTGGTTTAGAATTTTGGTCTTAAATTTCCAGTGTAGAAAGAGGCTGGTCCACAGATGTGTCTTTTGCTGGTTTGTTAAAAAAATATATTAATCCCTTCCAAAGTTATTAAATTTTACAATTTTAGCTCTGAGCATGCTTAGTATGCACTTCAAAATGGCACCCCCCGATCACTGTTTCTGTATTGTTTTACATTTCCCTGGTGTCAAGTGGCACCCCCCACCCTTGGATCACTGTCCCCATAATTAGTTAATTTTTCCCTGATGTCTAATGTCAAATTTATTTATTTATTTATTTAGTTTTTGTTGACCAGGTAAGTGCACTAGAAAAATCCTGCCTATTTTCAGGCACGACCCGGGGGAGGGGGATACAGATGAATGCCAACTGACCTTGAACCAGATTAAGCTGTTGGTGGTATTTTTAGTGAATAAGAGAAATTTGGCCAGGACACCAGGGAAATTCTCTACTCTTTTCGATAAGTACCTTGGGATCTTTAACATCCACCTGAACTACCACCAATCCATGCAGATGGGACCTCGGTTTAATGTCTCATCCGAAAGATGGCACCTCAGAAGTGCAGCACCCCTCCCATGCTACACTACAGTGTCAGTATTGGGATATTAACCCAAGTGCCAGATGTGGTAACTGAAGCCACAGCCCTCTGATCTCCTGGCCTCAGAGGTGAGTGTGCTACCTACTGAGCCACTGACACTGCAAATCGCAGTCCTTGTTCATGTTTTCTGTTTCCCTGGTGTCTAGAGGCACCCCATCTCTGAGCCCTCTCTCTGTAATGGTTTAAGGTTTTACTGGTGTCTAATGGCACCCACAACCTCTGATCACCATCCCAATAGGGAGGGGAGGCAGTATAGCACAGTAGTTTAAGGCTCTGAACAGTAAATCTGGCAGCCTGGGTTTGAATCCCACAGCCCCCACTTGCATACTGTGTGATCCTGATCAAGTCACTTAACTTCCTTGTGCTCCCTGGTTGCACCTAGAAACAAGCTTTCAGCTTAGTGTGACACTCCTGGCTAAACAATTGAGAAAATAGGGAATTTTTCCCCTTGTGTTGAGTGGCACCCATCACCCTCCAATTGATGTCCCCATTGAAATTGTGTTTTTCCCTGCTGTCTAGTGGCACCCCCCCAATTGTCATCCTGCCTGTAATAAAGAAAATGGTTCCTCAATGTCTTTTTTTTACAACTGTAAAAGAGAAAAAGGTTCCTCGGTGATATGGCCTCACCACCCTTACCACACACTCAGCACCCACCTACCCCCACACACACTCTCACTCAACTGAATAGCTCTCAGGGTTAAGATCCAATCTCCAATCCAAGACGTGTCTTTTTGCTTGAAACTCTGACTGTTATATGAGAAACTAAGATAAGTGCAATTCAATCTGTTTCAATTGGGTTTTCAGCTTTGATGCATAGCTTTGCCATTTTTTGGATATTTTGACAAAACATTTTCAATATGGCCTTTTTGGAACCCCACCTCATGAATAATGTTGGTGGAATTATGCAAATCCAGCATGAATGGTGATTTCATGGTCACTTGGTGAAATCACCTTTCAGGAGTGATTTGAACATTTTCACCATCCTTGTTTATGAAGCAGGGTCTTAAGAAGGCTATGTTGAAAATTTTAGTCAAAATATTTAACAATAACAAAGTTATGCACATCCATTGAAATTTTGCTACACTCGCTCGTAACTTTTGTAATTTAAAACATTTTGACACCAAATTTTCAACATAGTTATGTTTTAAACCACCTCATGAATGTGACAGCTGTCACTTGTAAATCTTGCCAAAATTTGTTTCTCACCTTTGGCATGGAATGACAGTTCAGTTGCACAGAATCATATTTTGGTGGTGATTTCATCATTTTCAGTACCAGATACATGAGGTGGGGTAATAAGAATTCAATGCCGAAAGTTTGGTTGCTGACACACAGTGCCCAGAGGGCCCTGCGCTCCCTCAGCAACATACATATATGCATCTATGGTGGATGGGAATGCTGGGCCAGGAGGGTCCTGCACTCTCACAGGTAAGTAAGGATACGATTACAGTATCTCAAAGTACAGATGGATGGAAGGGCAGGGCCTGGAGGTTTCTTTGGTCTATTGTATGCCCAGATATGGAACCATTGTAAATGAGTCTCTGACTGAAACGTATTTGTAATTCGAGAAATAAATAAAATTATTCCCATCACCTCACTTGCATACTGTGTGACTCTGATCAAGCCCTTTAACCTCCCCAGTGCTTCTGGGTTCCCCATGAATACAGACACTTCTGCCTAGTGGGCCTTATCTAGTTTCCAACTATATAAACAAGCATTTGTCAATGCTGAATGTTGTCTTACTGGCATTAGCATTGGTAGTGCAGGAGTTAACGATGCATAATAGAAATGGCAGTGAAGTATTGAACTGATGTGAACTCCACCCCGACCCTGCAGAGACTGACAGGAGTTGGGGTGTGTCTTTGGGTCATCAGCTATAATGCTCATGCCATTTTACCTCATCCTACCCTGTAAACACTGACAAGTGTCATGGTGTGGTTTGGGATCTTTGGGCCTTATACTTAACCCATTCCATAAGGAAATATGCTAAGATAGGTGCAGTACAGGAGAATGGGTGAACTTTAGGGCAGAACACTCCAAGGCACACCTCGATGCCTGTCACTGGCTGCAGGGTGGGGGATGTGGTGGGGGTGGAATGGCATGAGCATTACAGCTGACAATTCAAAGTCACACCCATGACACCTGTCAGTCTCTACAGGGTTGGACTTTATGGTTAGAAACCCTAATGCCACTGGCGTTTGTTGGTATTTTCAATCCAAATTTTCAACATAGGCTTTTTGTGACCCCACCTCATGAAGAGCGGTACAATCAGTTTGTTAGCTGAAAGTTGGTTTTGCACAGTGGCTATGCCATTTGGCGACACAGGGATGAAAACACATTTTGGGCAGGATGTGAAAAATGACAGCAGTATTGTTCTTGAGGAGGTGCAAAAAAATGGCAAAGTTGAAAATCTGGAGTGAAAATATGAAAAACTGGTGAAGTCATGAGCATGCATAGAAACTGTGCAACACACATCCGCAGCCCAATTATTTTTGGGATTTTTTTAGCCACATGTTCTAAATAGGCATTTTGGGATCACCCCTCATGAACAGTGGTGCTGTGATTTTGTTAATCTGTCCCAAAAGTTGATTTCCCACAGCAACCATGCCATTGTGCACCACAGGCATGGAAACACATTTTAGGCAGGCTGTGAAAAATGACAGCTAGGTACTGTTCATAAGTAGGTGTGAAAAAATGCCATTGTTGAAAATCTGGCATGAAAACATTGCACATTTGTGAAGTTACAAGGGTGCATGGAAACTGCGCAATGTCCGCTTGTAACACAGTCATTTTATGGACTTTTATCACCAAATTTTCAACATAGGCATTTTAGGACCTCTGCTCATGAACAGTGTAACCGTCATTTTCTCAAACTGTCCCAAAACTGATTTCACAGCAACCATGCTATTCTGCACTGGATGTGTGAAAGCACATTTCTGCCAGGATATGTAAAATGACAGCTGTACTGTTCATAAGGAGGTGTGGAAAAATGCCAATTTTGAAAATCTGGAGTGAAAATATTACAAATTCACGAAATTACAAGTGTGCGTGGAAACTGCGCAATGCACACTCGTAAAACAAACATTTTTTGGATTTTTTCACCAAATTTGCAACATATGCTTTTTGAGAGCCCTCGTCATGAACAGTGGCACTGTCATTTTGTTAATCGGTCCCAAAAGGTGATTCCGCACAGTGACCGCGAAATCACCTTTCAGGACCGAATAACGCCACTACTGTGACTGAATTCATAAGGGGGGTCCCAATAACCCAATGTTTACCATTTGGTGCCCAAATTCCCCAAAATGCCTGAGATATGCACCAAAGTAGAAAAAACCCTATTTATGCCATTATACAGCTTACCGGCATTTCTTCCATTCGCGGTTGGCTTTGAAGAGTGCAGATATATTCCTGGTCCACTGAGGATCATTGTGCTGTCCCAAGTAAGTATGGGGTGAGGGGTGTCAGGAGGCAGGATGCCCAGAGGGTGGGTGCAGGTTGGGGAGGTCCACGGACTTGATGAGGAACAGTTTTCTGGTATGCAGGTTGTAAAAAAAAAATTCAGGACCATTTCCATTTTACAGAGGCATTTGGCACACTGGGTTGGGTTCCCAGCATGCCATCTGAATGTTTGGTTTGGGAGGGGGGTTCTGTTGCCAATGGGGGATTGGGCACCCCCATTGGCACACAACAAATGGGGGAACATCATGCCGATGGGGAATGGGCTCCCCCTTCAGCAAATTAAACTGGGAAAGGGGGACATGATGCCAAGGGGAATTGGGCACCCCCTCAGTATACACTTTAAATGTGGGAGTGCATTATGCTGATGGGGAGTGGGCTCTCCCGTCTGCAAATGAAGTGGGTTGGGGAATGCTGACAGGGGGATTGGGCACCCCTGAAGTCAGCTCTCCACACGGCGGTAGTCAGTGCAGTCATGTTTATTGAAGGGCTTCAACAGGAAAGGCATGTAGGGAGGGCATGTTTTGGTGCCACTGCATGACGAGCTTGGTTGTCATTGCAGCGGACCTTTTCTTAGATGTGCTCACCAACGTTATGTATTCCTGGTGTGGCACCTGCATGCTGGCTTATTGGGGAATGAGGGACGCACCTACTGATGCATGCCCTGCATTCACTGAACAGTGACCACATCTCCAAATCTGCTAATAATGCAATATGTTGGCTGGCGCACAAGCATGAGCCAACATAAAAAATGAACCCTTGAATCATGCCACATCCAGTGGACTTCGGTATATTGGGATTCTGTAAAAGCCTTCCAACATTATCTTATCTGTGGTTCATAAACATAAAAAATATATAGTAATGGTGTAAGTGAGGGTATGATAAAGTATTTCTCAAGTGTTTTGATAGTCTTGTATAAAATTCTGATTTCCCTTTCAGATAACCCCAACGTCTTCCTATGGGTTTAAAAGCTACACCTGCAAAGACTAAAAGTCAAAATACAAATCAAATAGATTTTTCAGGTCATAATCCCTGCCATAGTCATACCACCCTGGATGTCACCACAGCTCCTTTTAGCTACTACTTAGTTTTAGTAAAATCAGTAGAAAACGATGTTTATTCAGCAAATAACCATTGAGCCAGGACCAGAGTTTTACCTCTTAGTAGTTACATAAGTGTTCATGCTCATAGGGCTTTTGTAGAGGAGTTAGCGTTGGATTTAATGGCTCCATAGTTAGTCAGTCTGTGGTTATTGTGACCCATGTAGGTCAAAAGCAACGTCAAGCTGAAGAAAAATGTGGTTTTGTTTTTATTATGGACATCATGTGTCTGTGGACTGTGGTGTCAGCAGCAGCATGGTGCCAAAGCATCAGAAGTCTGTGTGTCATGTGAAATGTGGTAAGGAGGAAGTCCAACAGATGATAGGGTCAGGTGTGTATACTGGGACTCTGATGGTGTCAGCTAATGGTAACAGATGCTAACCATTGGCAAATTCTGTTTGTCTTCAATTCAGAGAACTCACATTCAGTCCAACTTTGATAATTTGGCCAAATAACTTTGGGTCCCAATACAGTAACTAACACGGGGAAAGCAGACTACAAAAATAGTATGACCAAAAACCTTTACATCAGCAATCAATACGTATTTGTCTACCTTCCCTGAGACAGGAGGGATGAATGTTCCGCTGCTACTGAGTGCTCTGTCTGGGTGGTATGATGAAGTCTGTAACCACTCAAGCCACAGTTGCACAACACAGACAGCTACAGCAGTGAATATTCATTGCTGACATCAAGGCTTATATATCACTTTGCCTCTTCTTTACCCCCATGCTAATTTATGAAGAAACATACAAAACAAATTTAAACAAATTAAACATAGGACTAAATTGCCTTTCATAATATATTTCTGTAAATGTGTTTATTCAGGAGAGCAAAATTAAGATTTTTTAAGAATGTTCAAAATGACCACTACCTTCTCAATTATAATCCCCTGGAAGAAACACATGCTTATCAATAAGAGACATGGATTGTCATTTAGAGACAGTAAAACCTGAAGGAAATATTTCTGCCCCATATTCAGCTGTAAGGCTGTAAAATTTAAATGAATAACAACTTGAGTTGCTAGACCTCCTTTGTATCTACCAGATTTGTGAATCTTAGAAGCTATAAGGAAATATTTTGTGTTCCCATTTATGAAATCAATATTAGAAATGAATGGTCACGTCTATTGTAAAATCAGAATATCACAATCTTGAATAAAAGAGCCAAGACGATCATCACATTTTGAATTTAAACCAAAACATTCATGACACAATTTTAATATCATGTTGAGGGATGGTAGGGGTAATGTTTAGTCAATAATACAAACAATACATAGACAGTTACAGTACCTGCCTGTGTGGGTGAGGTCAGCACCTAAAGTCAACCTTAAACTAAGAGGCAAAACAGACCACAACTGCAGTTAAAAAATAACATCAAGGTTAGTTGATAATGAACAAGTATGTGAAAAAAAATGTGAAGAGAAAATTAGCTCACCCACAATGAAAACACCACTAGGGCAGGATTCACAAAAGAGATGCGCTGGGTGCAAGTGAGATGCTCTGGCACATCCCAAAAATGTGCCACAAAATGATTCACAGACAGGGCAGATATGCCGGTGCATCCCAGATGCGCTGCACTGAACAGGATGCGCTGGAGATGCATAATAATGCTATGCGGTGCATATAGAGGGGGCGTACACATGCATATACAGCACAAAGCAATTCACAGTGCAAAGGAAGGCACATCCACAGAGCAAATCCAAGCGCAAGTACCAAATATGCCATGAAAGATAAGTATAAAAGAAACAAACTTAAGTGCATGCCACCAGCAGGTCAATGGCAGAACAGCAGCACAGTGCACAGTGTGAGACTGAGAGGGAGAGAACACACCAACACCATGGATGAAGCACCATTCATCATGGTCAGACTACTAATGAGGATGAAGAGATGGGAGGTGGAAGGCACCGCTTGACAGCCTATACACAGTGTATTAGTGCCAGCTGTCCTTTGAGCAGCTGACAGATGTGGATACAGTAGGTTGATACCACTTGAACAGGGCCATTCTGAGGCAGCTCTGTGAGTGAGCTGTGCCATGAGAAATGCAGGCACCCACTGCCGTGGTCATGCCATATCGGTGGAGACGAAGTTTACAACAGTAATGTGCTTGCTCACCATGGGAACCTTCCACAGGCCTACTGGGGACACCACTGGCGTATCACAGGCCTCCACTTCCTGCCTCCTCACAAAATTCCTCACTGCACTGCTACCACATGCTTTGGAATATATCCATTTCCCCAGCACATAGGCAGAGAGGACAGAAGCCATGCAGGGGTTCTACAGGGTGGCATGCATGACAGGCATCATAGGGGTCATTAACTGCAATCATTTGGCAATCTGTGCACCACCTGGCTATGATACCATAACCTACATCAACCTCAAATGATACCACCCAATCAACTGCCAGGTGGTGTGCAATGCCACAGGGCGCATCAGTGATGTCTGCACCACACACCCTGGGAGCACATGATGCCTTCATATGGCAACAGTTCACCCTCTGCCAGAGATTCCAGGCAGGGGACATACCAAGTGGCCATTTAGTAGGTGCATGGGACATGGCAACCAACCACACAACAGGGCACCATGGCCCAGGACAGGAGGAGGAGGGTGCAGATGGCACCATGCACAATGTGCATAGGGTTCAGCAGATGTGGGACAGTGGAAGTGTACAAGGGACACAGGCAGACACCAGCAGATACAGGGAGGCACACTTGCAATGCATGGAATGTGGGGTGCAGTGCCATGGGGGCATGTGTGGCAGGGACATGCACAAGACAAGCAGACAGTGGGCAGTACCATAATTCACACTGGGCAGGGCAATGGTGGGCATGGCACATGTGACCCCAATGGCATTGTTGGCCTAGGGCCAACAACAGGCACAGGCCCAGAAACAGCAGGTAGAATTGGGGGGTATGATTGCAGGGAAGGGACAGGCACAGGCAGTGGTGGATGCTCAGCACACACACCAGTGCAGAATGGAGCAGGGAGTTGGGGCACGCTACGCATGTGACCATTGTACTAATGGCCACCCTTACCCCCACAGGTGATGCCGCCTACCCACTGAGGCCCTGCTTCCTCACCCCATCTGACCACCCAGAACAGAGGCAGAGGAGTGTTATAATGAGGCACACACCACTACGCACAGCGTCATTGAGTGTATCGTCAGCATTTTGAAGATGCGCTTTGGTGCCTGTGTAGGTCATGTGGGGGCCCTACAGATATGGCCATGAGGCCTGTGGCATATTGCTGGCCTGTTGTATGCTACATAGCATGGCCACTGACTGTGGAATAGCTGCCAAGACCAGTGAGGGTGACGGTTCTGGGGAGGAGGAGGAGGGTGGGGAGGATGAAGCAGTGCCACAGGGCCCCAACATTGGACCACCAGTGGGCTGTGGAACCCACAGCTGGCTGCGTGGGTGAGGCAGAACAGGAGCACGCCGATGGAGGGTATTTTGGGATCTGTAGGTGAGTATCAGAGGTATGTATCTGGGAGGTGCACAATGGTGAGAACAGGTAGACACAGATTTGTGCATTGCCAGAGCAGACAGCACAGCACACAGAAACAGCCCTACACAGGGCGCACACACACACACACACACAGCACACACACACACACACACACACACACACAACACACATGTGCCACCATGACAGTGCCAGTGATGGCATGGGTCAGTGTGCACTGCAGCTGGCACACATAGCAGATACTTGACTGCACTCATTACACCCATGCCACATGACGCAATAGTGGTGCACACAGATATGTAGGTGGAACTGCACAGGGTGCCCAAGAATGTGCTGCACTGGGGCAGGTGCTTGCCATGCATGCCACCCCAGGCATCGTCATCCAGGTGTGTGGGACACAGTGGTGGAACATGCACCTGCCATTGGAACGGGGACCTGGACATCACAGGATGGCACCATGGCCACCACAAACACTAGGGCAGCCTCTGCTATGACTGGTGGATGTAGCTGTGGCACCACCAACCACAGGGGTGTATCTAATACCCTGTAGAAGTACTTCAATGAGACCATGAACAGGTTCTCATTGGTGTGGTAGCCCACAATCCATGTCTGTGCCAGGGATACCGGGCATTGCTACATGTGGTGATGGCATCAGCAGCAATGGATCCACCTGACACTGCTGCCTGGGTGTGTTGGAGGTGCTCCTGGGTTTCCAGTTGGATGCCTGATGGCCATGGTGCGAATTGATGCACCGCCATATCTACAGTGGCTATAATCTGCTTCAATACTGCAGTCATGCCCACCCACAGAAGGCGTGCCTCGGTCAACATCTGGGTATGCCATGCAGCTGCATACTCATGCTTCAAGCATCACCATCCAGTGGCTCCTGAACTCTGCACGGAGAGGCGCCTGTCCCTCCATAGTGTCAAGGTAGGAGGTGAACATAGCCCTCCATGTCGTCTGTGGTGATGGGTCATGGTGGCATCGCAGACGAGTGTTGGGTGATACAGCCTGCCCTGGGGGCATCCACAGGTGGCAGGTGCACCATGGCAGGCTGTGGCATGGGCGGGCCTTGTGCATGCTCAACCACAACACATCCATGGCGGTGTTGTGTTCCAACGGTGCCTGTGTGTGTCCCACAGCACCTGGACCAGATCCTTGATGGTCCTGCCACTGCACCTGGACCAGATGCATGGGACACACCCACTGCCATGGGAAGCTGTGCAGTGACTGCATCTGTGCCACGTGCATCAGGGCCATCAGTGGTGTCAGGGTTGCACAGGTACCTGTGTGCAGCATGTCCCACTGTTGGCCATGTCCCCCTCTATTTGGGTGGCATCATCATCTGCAGGGACATCACTGTATATGTCCCCTGCATGCCAGATGCAAGCAGAAAGAGGGCATCAGTGATGTCCACTGCATCTGCAGGGTCATCATCAGAAAACTTTAGCAGACCCTCCAGCCATGTGGTGTCATCGCCAGCCACCATGGCAGCATTGGCCAAGGGGTCTGATGGGTCCACCACCACTGGGGCTGGGGCAGGTGGGGCCAGTGCAGTGGATGGTTCGGGAAGGCATCATCCAACACAGTGTCCACAGCCCTGTGTGATGGGCCTGCATCATTGCCCACTAGGGCATCCTGTACGCTGTGCTTATGGCTGCACCTGTGAGGCGTAATGGAGCTGTGAAAAGAAGGAGGGAGAACATGGTTAGTGCACTGGAATATACAGTGGCATATATACAGGCAAACATATGGACATGTACAGTGTGTCACAGTGTAGTGCCATGGTTGCACATGACAGTCCCCATCATGGTTGTGCAGTGCCTACAATACCATTGCAGCCATGCACCAGCTGTGACCGGTACTGTGTCATGACAGGCCATGGCCACGTGGTACCATGTGTGGCAGTGGTATGACAGGCCCATCCAACAGTGTGTGTGTCCCACCAGCCTGACTGGCACTGGCACAGCACATGTGCCACTGTGGGCATGGGCTGTCAGGCACAGCGTAGCATGGCATGGGATACACATACACCACCTCCACACATGGTACATCCCCTGGGTACACAGTCGCACAGCGCAACACAATGGGACAGGCATGGCAGCCAGGGTACACACATGGCCAGACAAGTGTTGTGTACATGGCTACTTGTAGTACTGTGATGGGCTGCCACCAGTGTGGAACCCCCCACTCTGCACACTCTGCACTGTGGATCTGGCAATGGTTGCCATGAGTAGCTCCTCATTGAGGCTCAAGCGAACATCAGCCTGTGGGCCACCCCTGTCCACCGCAGGAGGCCTACATTGGCCACCTTCTCCTTTGCCCTCATTTCCCATCACTCAGATGCTTCCTGCACTCCAGGGGTCCTGTTTTGTGTTCACATGATGGGCCACTGCCTCCCAGCCCTCCTCCCATGCCTTATGGCTGCCAACCCACCTGACAGTACATCACACCTTAGATGGTATGCCTTGATGAGGGCCTGCTCCTCATCCTTCATTAAATCCATCCACCTTTGGTGGGTGGCACTGTTTTTTAATTTATGTTATTTATTTATTTATTTAGGAAATCAGAATTACAACCCTTTGAGTCATAGACTCGATTCCAAAGGTTCCGCATCAGAATAAAACATAGACATTCATACAGTACAAACATTGAATAAATATGGGTGAGTAATCATACAGAGTACAAGTACAATGAGCACTGGTTAATGCCTATACATTTGGTAACTATATTATTTATTTATTGAAATTTCAGATAACACCTTTGAGAGCAAGCTTTGAGAACAAGATCATTTCATAGGTTCCACGTCAGATGAACAATATATATTGGAAGAGTATGAGACGGAGAACGAACAAAACAAGGCATTACACAAGACATTACAAGAATGGATAACATCGAGAAGTTCTAGTACATGTGGCATTGTACAATGTATGCCACGATGCATATTTGATTAAATCTGAATTCAAAGGGTCATATTAGAGGGGTGGGGTCTTATGAAACAACCCTTCATGGGATAATGAGAACAGACTCTGCCTAATACAGTATCTAATAATCAGCAAGGTAAGGATGGCATCAGCCCAGGGCCAATCAGAGGTGAGAAGGTATGGGACAATCAGCAAGGTATGGGATAAAGCATTTTAAAGTGAGTAAGGGAGCTCAGGAAATATAACAGGGAAGGGGGGATGGGGCAAGCTATAGAGGGGTGAGGGAAAAGAGTGGAAGGGATCAAGAGCAAATGTGAAGGAGAAAGATTAGCAACTTAGAACAGTTATTTACATGCTGATAATAGTTATGCACTGTTGTCTCCTGACATAGTGGTTTCTGTGGCAGAGTATAGACAGACATTAGCCATGCTCATTTAGATTCTCATGTGCCCATTACCGACATACAGTGGATGCATTTGGCTACACCAGCACCTGTCAGACAGGGACTGCAGGCATTACACATGTGTTGGGGTACATGGTGTGTCATGGTGGTCAGTTCTGTTGATGGCATGTACAACGAACCTGCCATGGACAACTGCATGGCCAAGGCTTTGCCCCCTGTGATGCATGTCAAGCTACACATACAGCTGGCTGTCTATCACTCACACTATGTACACCTCACTGTTGGTGCAGGCATATCGTCCACCATCGCCCCTCCCCACTGCTGCGACCTGTGGGACAGTGTGGCATGCCATGTCACCCAACAGGTGTCCCTGCACATGGTGGGATAGTGACAGGCTGTCCATAGCCAGGTTCTTCATGTGGATTGGCTACACTGTTACTGGCCTTGTACACAAATGTATGGTGCTATAATACAGTCCTGTGGCTGTCATCTGTATCCCCTTCCCCCTCCCCTGGGTCATGCTTGAATCTAGGCAGAAGTTGACTAGTGCACTTACCCAGTCCACAAGACCTGCTGTAATACATGTGGAATTAAAATAGTACTTGCCATCAAGGCTGTGAATCCTCTGAGTCACCTATTCTCAGTGGCCCAGAAATTCAAAAGGGTTGCACATGGCGCAACAGTGTTGTGCCATGCACAACACCACTGATGTGCCCGCACGATATTCAAAAGGGAAAAGTGTGCGACAACATTCTGATGCACCCAGCGCATCAGTAATGTATACAGACACAGGTGGTGGGGGTGTGCCCATGCATAACCTGCACAGACCCGATATTCAGCCCGGATGTGCAGAGTCATGTATACACAACCCCTACCCGCGCCTGCACAAAGTTAAGTCGAAAAAAAGGAACAAATGATGCCACCCACAGGTGAGCTGTCGCATTGCAGGGTGCAACACGGCAGCTGCCACCAGTGGGTGGCCACCGAGTTCCTGCTGCACCTGGCAGCGCCCCATGCCCCATAACGGGCGCCTGTGTAACTAAACCCTCCAATATCCCTGGTGGTCCAGTGGACCTCTATGTACCCGTTGCGGGCATCTGTTTAAATCACACTGGTCCCTTGGCCCGATCGCGGGCATTCATCTAAATGAACCCCCATCATCCCTGGTGGTCCAGTGGACCGCTATGTGTGTGCCGATTGGGCATTGGTAATAACCCCCGTCCAATATCCCTGGTGGTCCAGTGGACACTCTGCCGATCGCGGGCATCTGTAAATCATAAAAGTCCCTTACCCTGGTGGTCTAATTGTACCCTCACCCATCCACTGGCCCCTGGCAGCTCCCCGTCAGCCGGTGGGCGGCAGCACCCCACCGCCTGCCGCCCCCGCCCGCCCGACTGACAGCTTCGGGTAGGGCTGCCGCCCGATGGTTCTGGCGTGAGCCAATGAGCGTGCAACTCTCCCCGTCTCCACATTCAGATATGTGAATGATTCATTCACATATCTGGAATGTATTATAACAGTATGGACTGCATGCCCATTTTCTCACGCTGTGAACCAATGGGCGTGCGAGCCCTACCGAGCTGTCAGTCGGCGGCGGCGCGGCGGCAGGCGGGTGAATGCTGCCCGCCAGCTGACCGAGGGGAGCGGGCAGGCGGGGTGAGGCGACGGTGAGGAGGAGTACACTAGACCACCAGGGTAATAGGACTACTTTATGATTTACAGATACCCGCGATCGGGCAGATGGCGGTCCACTGGACCACCAGGGATATTGGACGGGGGGAGTTTATTTTACCGATGCCTGCGATCGGGCACATAGCGGTTCACTGGACCACCAGGGATATTAGAAGGGGGTTTCATTTAGACAAATGCCCACGATCAGGCTGCAGGGGACCAGTGTGATTTAAACAGATGCCCGCGATCGGTCACATAGCTACTAGTTTTCATTTAGATGAATGCCCGCGATCGGGCTGCAGGGGGCGTCAGTCCCCATTGGCTGCTGCCTGGCAGTGTGCCAGGTGCAAGTCAGCGGCATCAGCACACCTGCATGCTAACGGCATGCAAATGGGAGCCATAATGACATGCAAATGGCCCCATGTGTGCCTTTGCATAAATTATGGCCCCATTTGCATGTCCCCTTTTGAATATCGCAGGTGCTCTGCATGGTGCAATGGCACTTGTGCTAGCGCATCTCCATGCTCCACTCTGGCCACTTGTGCTGGCGCAGTGCCACTGCGCCATGCACAGTGGGGGTGGCCACAGTGTGATATTCAAAGCTGCTGCGCCTTAGCGCAACTCTGTTGAATATCACCCAGGCCATACCCCTGCACAACAAAGTTGAGCTGCGCCCAGGCTTGCGCCACAGCCTGGCGCAGTTTGACTATCCAGGCCAGTGTGTTCTGAGTTGAGAGCATTTATGGCTCAGGGCATTCAAATGAGGACTGGGGCAGTGATAATGAGATGCTAAACAGCTGAGATGCCCTTGAATACATTAATAGGCTGATTTGGGAGCATTCTCTGTGAATTACATAATTGCCCTCAGCTCATCTCAATCATCATGGCACATCTGCTGAAGTGGGCACATCTCTACCGGCGCATTACCGGCGCATGCACGGTGCATTTGGGGCATCTTCTTGAATGGTGCACAAGTGCTTCAGTGCATTCAGTGCACATGCGCTGTACATTGTACTCCTGGCACAGCACCACAGTTGCGTAGATTGGTCTGACACTCACATTGTGAACATGCATGTGGTGCACGTCACACTATGCAGTCTGTCTGAGCATGCATGTCCCCTGTACAATGCACATTGTGACAGTTGTCAGTTGTTGTGCGGATCGCACATTACATGCCATTGCATGACATTGTGCTACCTGCATCACAGGTGCTATGCGGTAGCCACATGTAACAGGGCAGATGTCTACATATTGCACATGCCCAAGCCAGTCATGACCCATGACCCCTCAGTCCCACCATAACATTGCACATTGAGCATGCACCTGTGGGCGCATGACAGACCAATTGGGCTTCATGATGCTGTGCACGGTGGCATTCACGTGGCCTTGTGGTGCATGCAGCACCAGTTTGCATTTCAGCTGCACATATATTGAATGCAACTGTGTGGTGTTTCTGCAGTGGGGATGCAAAGGGCAGGGAGGACTGGACCAAGGGCCATGAATTGGTCTGTGATGAAGCTGTTCCACCTGGTGGCCCTGGTGCTGTGTGTGGAGGGGCAGTGTTTTGGGAGTGAGGACCTGCAGGTGCCCAGGGCACAGGTGTGGGCCACCATTGCCCAGCATGTAGTGCAGTGCACAGGGGTTACCCACACTGGGGAACAGTGTAGGCACCATTATGGTGACCTTGGCCAGACCGTCTTCAACAGCTGCGTGAGCGTTCATGCAGGGCTGCACTTCCACAACCAGGTAGGTTGCACATGTACATGTGCAGCACAGGTGCATGTGGGGTGGGAATGGGTCACATCACAGCATCACACTTGCAAGGGCACTCCCTTACAGGCACACTAGGCTGTGGCTGAACCTGATCCTGGTGCCCTGTCATTCATCCCACATGGGGTGGGCTCTCTGCAGTGGTGTGTGTGTGGGACAGGTACACTGTGTCACACATGCGGTAGAACCACCATGTGCAGTGCATAATCACGGCAGGGCACTTTGCTGTTCAGGCAGGGCTGCTGTATACAGCTGTGGTCTGCATGACCAGTCACCGGTCTTGCACTGGCTGTGTACACCATCACTGCAAGACCACACTGTTGCTGGGGGTGTGTTTCTGCAATAACTTGCCTACTCATGGCGTATCTGTCTGTTGAGTGTTGCAGGGCTGGAGGCCAGGAGATGGGCTGCGAAGGCCACTGAGGAGCATGTGCGGAGGGTCACAGTTGGTGTGCGGCATGTTGTTGATGTGGGTGTAGGTAGGTGGCTTCCATGTGTGTGCAGTGTCTGTCTGGTGGGGTGGGCTTCTGCTCGCTGGGGGGTTGTGTATCTACAATGGCACTTAGTGTGTTCTCTGTGTTCTTGCTGTATGTTCCCAGGATTGTGGCGCTGTGGCTGGTGATGAAGGACCCCTGGAGCAGCAGCAGGTCAGTAGACAAGGTGTCCAGTGGGCCATTCAAGCAGCACTGTGGACCATTTGGTGTGTGCAGGCCCAACTGCAGCAGACATTGGTAACTGTTATCTGCCTACTGTTTGCACATGGCCATGGGGGTGTGCAAAGGCATGTTGCATGGCCTCGCCAGTAACTGCTTTTTGTAAATAGTTTATAGTTATGTAGAGAGATTGCTGTGTCCCCCACCCTCCCTTCCTATGTTGCTGTCCCCACCCACTGCCCCGTTCTACACCCCTGTTTAGTCCCTCACATCACTTCCCTTTTTGTATCATCATATGTATATAATTGTTCTTGAGTTCGTTACTTGATCCTGTAATTGTTCTTGTTGTTGTTTCTTTTATTAAATTATTTGTTGTCTAACATGGTGTCTGTGGTCCGTCACTGTTCCACGGTCCTGGGTATATGTACTATCACACACTTTCACTGTCCCCTTTCTGCCATGCCTCTGTGTGCACTCATATTTGTACAGTCTGCTCCCCCTGCCCCCCACCTCCGTGTGGCCCCAATGTTGCCCTGCGGCTTGAGTGGGCCTCATGTTGTGCTGCTCATGCCTCTGCCCCAGTCTGTGGTGTGCTTGTGGCCTACATACATTGCAAGGCTGCATGATCTGTGGCCCTGTGTGCAGTGTCCTGTGGTTGGGGATTTAGACTAGCTGTGTGGCACTGTGGTTGCACTGTGTGCTGCCCATCATATGGCATGGTGTCAGCCTGTGTCACCTCCCATACAGCCATGGTGTTGGCCACCTATGGTGTTGGCCTTGTCCAGTGGCCACCACCTTGCTGCTTGCTTTCACCCGCTGTTGTGTGGCACCATGCTGGCTGCAGCATGCCTGTTCTGTGTGCCATGGGCTTGTGTGGGGTGTGGCATTGGCCTCTTGAGTGTTGTTCTGAATGCCCAGTCTCATTATTGTGCCTGTTTTGGCCACTATTGTGCCTTTGGACACTCAGGTTTGTCCCTTTGTTCATGTGTCCCTCTCTCCTTTGTCCCACTGCATTGTACCCTGTTGCTCCCATGTGCCTTGTTGGGTTGCCCCGTTTTCACTCTGTTGCTTCCCTGGGTGGCTGTGCGAATCTCCACTTGTACCCTGCCCTTTACACATGATTCACAATGGGGTTGCTCATGGCGCATCCCATGGTGCATCCTTTGAGAATCGCTCACTGTTCGGTGGGACATCATGGCACCAGCACATCTCACCTTGCACCCAGCGCATTTCTTTTGTGAATCATGCCCCTGGTGTTTTCATTGTGGGTGAGCTAATTTTCTGTTTACATTTGTGTTCACATACTTGTTAATTAATAACTAACCTTGGCATTATTTTTGACTGCAGTTGTGATCTGTTTTGTCTCTGTTGATTTTAGATGCTGACCACACCCACACTGGCAGGTAACTGTCTGTGTATTGTTTGTATCATTTTCTCCCCATACACTCCTGAGGTAGGTGCACTATCTACATATGTGTACAGGGCACCCTGTTTCCTGTGGTCCAGAACTATTTTGGTGTTTGTAATGTTTAGTCACTCAAGAGATGCGAAGGCATCTAGATTCTCAAATGTATTTATTGTTTCAGTTTCCAACAAATCAATAATACTCAGTCTATCTTTCAAGCTACTGATGGAAACTTCCAGAATCTCACTATTATTAATATGCTTTCCCAGTTTCTTTCTTCCTCTAATCTGTACCCTAAAAGCCCTCATTCACTGAGAGGCTTTGGTCTGGGAGTTCAAGATAATATATTCAATTAATCTCTTCTGTCTACAGACTGATTTTTGTTATTATTTGTTTTGTTGTTTTGTTTTTTCTGTCTAAACACAGATTTAGTATTTTTATTGGTTTTGATTGCTTGTTTTATTTTTGGTTCCTTTATGCAGCCTTTGAAAATATCTCCTATTTTTCTGATAAACCATTGTGATATCTGTAATTTTGACATTTAGATTTTCCCATGCCTCATTTTTCTGAAGAACCATGTTGTTTAGTTTCAGATTTTCAAAACCACACAGACCCATCCACTATTAGGCATACTCTGTGCCTACAACATGATATAATGACCTCACAAGTAAATCCATATGTAAGAGCGTTAGTTATTATGTTATAATAAATGAGAGCAATTTTTCCTATAGACTCAGCCAGTTGATAATTCCCATAACAACCAGTTGGTAGTTATGACATTCTCAAGCTCCATCTATCAAAAGGGCGCCCTCATTGGCTCCCATTTGTGTCTGGGCTGGCTAAATAGTTTCTAAAACATGGTGGTTCCATATCTTAGCGGTAACTGCTATGGAACCGCTATAGGAAGATCTCATTTCCCCTTTTCATAATTTTTTATATATCTCATAGACCCTACCTTAAAAGTAAGGCAATTCACCAGCTTCAAGTGGACGTACACCATCAGCAGGAACAGGTCTGTAGATAATTAGTAGAGGTAAGTGAGATCATAATCACGATCACTATTTCAGCTGCAAGTTTTTAAAAAATCAGCAATAAACTGGAAGCAGAGTGTGCTGCGGGACAAGAGGAGAAGGATTGGGGATGGCTGCACAGCTCAGGATTCTGGACTGGGAAGCTGGGAAAATGGGAAGCTGTGTAAACTGCTGCTGCATTTGGTGCTCCTTATATGCCACAGGAGGATTTCTAGGATGGAGAGAGAAAGTATGTGAAGTATGTGAAGTGTGTGTGTGTGTGTGTGTGTGTGTGTACGCGAGAGACAGAGAGAAAGAGAGAGACTGTGTGTCTGTGGAGAAAGAGAGACTATGTGTGTAATTGTGATGTGGAAGGGGTTCACAGCACTTCAGCTGGAAAAAAAATGCTCATCAGTATATTACATAAAATAAAAGATGAGGAAGTGTGCATATGAGAATTTAATGCACACCCTTGGAGTGGAATGCCTTGATAAACCCCTCAGGCTTCGTTCTCAGGGTTTATGTAGCATCCTACACCTCGGGTGTGCATTAAATTCTCATCATCACACACTTCCCATCCTTTATTCATATATGTATATATGTATATATATATATATATATATATATATATATATATATATATATATATATATATATATATATCATGATTTGTAATGAGAATTTGTTTTTCCATGAGGCTGTGGAACAGCATTTAAATAAAGTGCTTTTTGAGGGCAAGTGTTTTGCATCCCTATTTCTGTATTTTGTAGCACCATTCTTGCTAGATATCCTCTCTGATATTCTGGTATTTTTTTCTTTTGCTTATTACACTGGCCTTTCTGTTTCCACTTTAGGTTTCCTTTTCCCATTTCATTTTGCTTTATATTTTAAATCTCTTGATACATATTTTGTGGTCCTTGTTTCCTAGTTATTTGTTTCCCTTTTCTTTAGCATCAGCTTGTGGAACATTTAATGTTTACATTGGTACAACATTCTCCCTCAATTCAATGTTTCCAATGTCATCTGCAATTGGAGCAATATTTTTAGTCTTGGCTGGCCAGGATGGAAGCCTGAACCAGCTAAAATACAACTCAGGTGTATGTTCACTTCCTCCAGTGGATTATTCATTACATCATTGCTCTGGCAATTACAATGTTTCTCCCTGAAAAGGTTGGAAGCACCTCTATGTTCTACTAATTTTTTTTTTAACAACAGAATGTTTCTTCAAGTGAGAAGAAATTCCAAATGATTACCTTCATTATTAATTGGCACTGAGGCTTCAGCACCCTATGCTGGAGCCTTAGTTCTACTGTTAGTTTTCTGATTGTCCTTAGTAGCAATGAGGTTTCCATAAAATCTTCTTCTGGCCTTAGGAGTGATATACTGGGTTTATTTTATTCATAAACATGGATGGTCAGTATTTCTTGTCTTTCTTTTTTTTTTTTTAAATCCTCTAAGTATTTATTTCTTGAATACTGATTTAAACGTTTTATTTTGGACAATACTTGTTTCTTAAGTCAATATGCATATTTGGCTCATTTTGGGACTCTCCATTTTTTAATACTTTTTGGTGTGGGCTTTATCCCTTTAGTTCATGGATCAACAGAATCTATCATTTTGTTTTCCTGTTTTTTTTGATGAATTATGGGACCATGAGTCTCTACATTTTCAGCACTTTTTGATTTACATTTTAATATTTGTCATAGTTTTTGTTCAGTTTAGTATCAGAATCACAGAATCTTCTAGGTGTATGATCATATTCGTCAAGTCTGAATGCTCTCCTCATCTGAAATAAATGGCAGGGAGATAGTAATTAATTTTGTTTGCATAGCTGACTGAAGTTGTAAACTTAAAAAACCCTTTGACAGTCTTGTATATATCTTTTCAATTTCCTATTTCAATTTGAACATGTTATTTTTTGCACTGTCTTTTACGTCATAGACTTTTTCAGGTCACCCATTTTAGTTTCAGATAATCAGTTCAGTATATTGTGTGAGTATATATAGAAAATTTAAGAACAAGGGGTAAACATATCAATGAATCATCTAGTCAAAACGTGCAGTTTTGGAATAAATTACAAAAGTTTGTTTAACAAAATGTTTATGTTTATAGTTCCAAGCAGTTCTCCACAATGGATCAGAAGGTTGTGAAATAGTTTCTGACCAATAAATATGCATCTTCTGAGACCAAGATAAACTCAGGTAGCAATATCCTTGTTGTTCACAATGAACCCAGTGAAGGGCAACAACATTAGACATTGAAGTAAGGACAAAAAGTTGTGTCTCAGTGATTTGCTGTAATAGTTCAGTATCAAGCCAATGTGACCCACAAGAGAAGGAAGAAGTCACAAACTCAATAAAGCTAAAATAACACTTCTAACCAAAAATAGCCCTTACATTTTAAAAGTATTAAAAAAATTAATTTGGAATAAGTCTTTTTGCTCATACAAATAGATGTTCCAGAACAAGAAGATGCTTTAAAAGGACAAGTACAAAACACAGGCATCAAGACTATGTGCAGTAAACGATATCTATAATTCAAGAGAAAATAATGAGGGAGAGGTTATGCTAACCACAGAACAGTTGGCAAAGATTTGTAACTCAGAAATGAAGAAGGGCTCTGTGTAGCCTGAACGCTTGCATTTGGAAAAATTCATATTGGTTCAGTAAAGGTATCAAATCATTTACTTTGTTCAACTTAGATTTGGGAATTTTTTAATTTTTAAAAAACATGACTCATCTCATTCACACTGCCCCAGCAGCCAAAAGTGTATGAAATGTGTTTATAAATGAATACCAGCCTATAAGCGGTGATCAGCAGGCTCACCTGACCTCTGAGCCCTCAAATTTCTAAAAAGAAAAAAATGATTAAGCATCCAAAAGTTCAAAATATTAAATAAATAAAAAAACTGTGATACCAAAGCCAAGCACAAAGATAAAATAACTAAACAGAATAACCTTAAATAGGAAAGCAATTCAGCACAACTGGATGTACATTATGCTGTGATAATTGCACTCCCCAGATGTAGTGAAGCACAATGCCACAGGCCAAGTGCCTTCAGCACATAGTACATTCCCAGAGAGTCTTATTGCATTTATAAAATGAGTAAATGTGAAAATTCGTAAAAGAAGATATAATTATTAAACAAATAACATAAATCTAATGAAAGTTATTTAAGAAAAGATCAAATACTATAGTTTCTCCATCAATAGGTGCCACTAGGGCACTGCCTGATGATGACTTTTCATGATTTGGTAGGCTGTTCCTTTAACTCTCACTCCCACCCACTTTCTTTCTCCAACACCCCACACATATTTAATTTGATACCAGAAACAGCTTGCTGCACTGTCTTGACTTGCCTTTTATTTTTAATTGTATGCAGCTCTTTCATGGAGGCATCTGGACCAAAGGTGGCACATTTTTCCTACAGCCACAGAGCATATGTACCTACCTGTCAAGGAAGTGAGAAAGGAGTGAGGAAGAAGGGTGGTGAATTTCCTAAGTTGACAAGTTGTAGGAATTGAGTGCTGTACATATTAAAATCATGGTGCAGACCAAGGATCCATGATGTGTAACCAGCAGCATGCTACCTGCTGCAGCAACAACCATCAAGAAAGTTCTGGCATTCTGTTTGTGGAAGTGGGCTGATTAAGTGAGCGGTGTGAGTTCCAGTTGGAGTCACGAGTGAGTGGGATGGATCTGATTTTATGACACATGTTTGGCTTGCTTTACTCTCTTATGTTATAGTTGTTATGGCTGGTTATGGGTATGTTTGGAAGAATTGTCTTGGACTGTCAGGGAAGATTTCAATTCATTGCAGGTATGTGCTACCAGTAAGAAATAAAATGGCTATGTTTGAAGACCATGACATTTCCATTATCGGGTGCATTATTATCTTTTACTTAACATTCTGTGATTAGTTTTGGATGTTGGTACTTCTTACTTATAGTGTATTATTCTCTCATAATGCACCATGAGTAGTCAATCAAGATGCTTGATTTTACCAGTCCATTAATAATACTAATACAGTGCATCTAGACTGCAGAATTATAAGATAGGGACAAGGACTGCTGCAGGAAGCTCAAAAAGGAGTTAACACAGATTTCTGATTCCAGGTTTTGTGCCTGAGAGACCATGATCCATGGATCATATGAAGTCATAGTAGTTCTAAAGTAGTATTAAAGTTATCAGGTGAACAAATGTCTAGAGGCCAAAATATTACATGAATCATGACAAGATAGATTTAACAGGTTTCTCCAGGCTAGGGCTGACCAGCACAACACAGTAATGGTCCATTCACAGCATTTCACTTCACACCACAGCTCTTCTTGGCACAACACCTTTCCTCCCCTACTTTCCTTGCTCCTTCTTGCTCTACTTTCAGTAACTCTCCAATCACTCCCTGCTCTTCACTAGTGGGAACTGAACCTGCCCCCCAGGACTTCACAGACCACTCCCTGCAAACCTAGATTCAGATTTCCAATGCTGGCAGATGCTCAAGAGGTGTCACGCAACCATACAGGTAGGGTATGTCACCTAAAGGCATCCAAAAAGAGAATTGGGGAGCCAAAGACCAAGAGCTGACACCAAATATTGTCTCTTAAAATGTTTTAAATCTCAGCTAATGGTGGCATACCTTGAAAAAATTACAATCAAACCTCAAAGTCTCACACTCGAAGCTCCTCCTCAATGTCTATCATGTGTCTGCCATCTCAGAGCTTAACACTGCCTGCTCTGTTTATTCAGGCCAACTCAACATGGTTTACACAGTTTGCATTCTACACTGATACATCAAGCTTAAGTAATACAATCTTGGTCAGCATCCTTTGTCACCAAATGTCCTTAGGGTGTGTTAATAGATTGCACCCTTCATACAATTTTTCTTCACCTCTTGACTTATGACAGTTTATGGAGGAACCTGCAATATATAGCAGCAGACAAGGTTTGCCTGTGGGCACACCCCAAGATGACACATGAGCATGTAAAGGGCATTAGCTTCCACCCACAAGAGGTATGGTCAGGCAGATGGGCAGGGTTTCTAGGGGGGAGGGAGCTGCTACCTACTGGAGGGGAGCAGAACTGTTGATTTAAACTGGTGTAGCAAGGGCTTCGTCTTCTTTTCTACTCCCTGAACTTTAAATTATGGGTAAATTAAGGTTTCCTTAGTTTGCAGGGGCTTTTGTGTGTTGGATTCATAGCTTGATATGTAGTTAGTTCAAGGATTGTTTTGTTTATTTATATTGGAATGAATCCCTGTCTCTCAATTTAGCTCCATATTTTGGGTATACCCCTGTCAATTAGAGATGCAGCAAATTTAAAATCTGTTGGTGAAGTGAGCGTGGAAGTGGCCACTTCACGTTAACATTTCCTTCATGAAGTGCCCTACAGAAAGGCTTACCGCTGTTATTATTACTTATGTTGTCATTCCACCTTAAATGTGAAGTAAGGCGGAATGACAAGAATACTGGCAGCATCCCACTCACACAGTCACCAGAATGAATGTGCATCCCTAAAGTGCTACTGTCTTGTGTCCAGAAAACTCCCAGTGCTGACAAAGTGAAATGAGAGTGTAACAAGAGGCGTAAAGTCTCCCAGAATTAATGGTGCACTCAGTCATGCGTCAGTGGTCAGGTCACACACAGTCACCAGAATTAATGTGCATCCCCAAAATGCTACTGTCTTGTGTCCAGAGAATTCCCCAGTGCTGACAAAGTGAAATAGAAGCGTAACAAGAAATGCAGTCTCCCAAATTAATGGTGCCATGCAAGCGCACAGACAGATTAAGATTGCACTACACACTCAAGGGATTCATACAAAAGGCACAAACAACACCTAACCAGTGCTCACAAGTCACAAATCCAAATCTGGAAAGGAATACATTTTGCCAGTTGGGGGATTAGTGCATGGCAGTAACAATCCACAACCAGTAAAGATACCACAAAGCAGTATAACAAATTCATGCAGGTGCGGTGGATAGCAGGTTCACACTGCTGCAATTACTCTGTAACACAATAAAAGGTGTCTGATTTAATGGCACACATCGCACACACACACTCACACACACTACAAGTAATGTGGTGCAAATTGAAAACCTTTAGTAATATAACCAAATATTTTAAACAAACTGAAATTATACACTGCTGCACCACAACAATCAGCAAAAAAATGTCAAGAACTACTAAAAATTTTACTTTGTGTACATTAACACAGTTATTCAATAAAAATATAACCAAAACAGAAAGAATGCCTTTTTCTCCCAGTTAATCTACCTACACCACAAATACGCCCTTCCCCCAAAGTACACTTCACAGCACACAGACTGACTGTTCTAAATTAACATTCAAAATCCACACACAACAATAAACACTCGATGATATAAGCACAGAAGGGTTTCCTACAATTGATGTACTAAATTTTGAGCAAAAAATATTACTCAAAAAGACATTTTAAACAGCTTTTAGAGGTTTTGAATTGCAGAGCTCTGAGAGCAAACTGTCTCCAGCTACCACTGCACACACACACCACACAGGCTAGAACTCAGGCTGTGCCAAACAATCTAGAGCCCATGTGACCTGCAATCCCATGAATAACTGCAGAAATTCATTTGGAGCTCAATTACAGGGCAAAGTGAGGCGAATTAGATTGATTTCAATGCACTTCGCCTTAAAATTGGTGGAGAAGTGGTTTGGGGAAGGCAGAATAATGCAAAATCATTGGTTTCAGTGGGCTTTACGTTCCTCATTATGAAGCGAAGGTCTCCACTTTACAGTGGTGCATGCTTTATACAGTACTTTATACATGCTTCCACTAGCATCATTAGCTTCATAATGCCATTTGTACTTTTTTTTTCTATTTCTTAGGATAACTTCAATGGTATATCATTCTCTCTGGTTTTCTAAATTTATTTTCTTGGTTCCTATTGTTGCCCACTTTCAGTTTCTTTGTTCATGTTTTTACTTGCATTATACAGTATGTGTAACCGGTGGTATATTTGCTTGGACTCTTTGCTCACTGCCTGTACATAGTTGTTAAAGTTGTATGTTTACTTTCCATTGTTTCCTGTTTTTTTTGTTTGTTATACTGTTTAAAAATAAAATAAATAAAAAAAGAGAGTATAGCCTGAATCAGTGTTCATATTAAAATGTGCATTTTCTGAGGTTAGCTTATAGTCAATTACTGCTGTTTAGCAGCTGTTTCATTTCCTCTTAGCAGCATCCTTTGTTTATCAAACATTTGAGTCATCTTCCAGCATGTCAGGAGGGATTTGGGGCTATATTCATGTTACTGGATTTATTTTATTTATTTGGTAATTCAGAAAGATCTTTGACCATGAGCTCTTTTACAAAGGTTTCACGTGAGAGTAGACATCAAGAAAAGTTACAATATAGTAAATAGGTTAAACAATGCAGGAACAGTGGGCAAGTAAACAAATTGGTGCAAGAACAATAGGACAAAGCAAATCAAAGGGTGGAGCAATTACAGTTGGTGTACAGTGCTGCAGCTAAATAATTGCTTTCTATAAAACACATACCAAATTAACATTAGACATGTAGTGGTACAGTCAGTCAATACAGGTGAGAGGCTAGATCCTGGGTCATTGAGACAATTGGGCCAGCAAAGATAGAAGAGGAAAGGACGAACAGCGCTTAAGGGCCATGTTGATATACTGTGGCTTCATGTGTGGTTTTGGGTGGGGCGAAGTGGTGGAAGCATTGTCAGAGCATAATTGTAGAGCAAGGCCTGGTTAGAGCAGGGAGGTGCCAGGCAGGCCAGGTGAATGTTAGGCAAACAAGGGGTGAAGGAGGTAAAAGGGAGGAACCCGGACTGCTAGTATGGAATAGACCATGGCTTAAGCAGGTGGTAGGGTGAGCTTGTCTACTGATTTTCTTCTTCAGCAAGGTACTGCAGAATGAGCATTTTTCATCCCTTAAAGAGGATTTCCTTAATCAGGAACATGCAACATTATGCTAACTAATCTGAGTTTTTCATTATATGAAACAGCTCAGTAGATCTTATCTCTCCCCCATGTAAAGCATCACTATGGGAGGCATGAAGTGCAGGGGTAACCACAGCAACACTCACTGCAGAGTATATCAAACTGAAGTGGTTTCAAACTAACTTCTGGGGGCTCCAACTTCTGTGCACGTTTGATGCCTCTGGTCTGCATCCCACCATCCACTTTTGTACCTGAGAGTATTCCATGTTTTCTGCAAAACAGGAAAAAGAAGCACTTGAGGGAAGCCTTGCAGACTGTTTGAGAGAGCAATACAGCCTGGTGCCTTCTATTTTGGTCTGTACTCTACCAGCTTACTACAGCTTTCCACAGGCAGTTAGACAGTGGCATATTTTGATCGTAAAAGCAGGTAGGGCAGGAAGCTCGCTGGTAGGGTTGCTGGGGGGGGGTGGCCACATGACTATGGGCCCAGGCAAGTGATTGCTCCCGTTTCCCCATCCTGGAACAAGTGATTTTGCATGGATATTTAATGAGTTGAAATTTCACCAGATGCAGATATCGATATAGCTTTTTAAATTATTTTACAGCAGTTTGGCTGGCATTGCAACCTCTTGTTTGTCTTATCTGTTTCAGCTAGAGAGCAATTAGTCACCATCAGGCTCAGCATGAGTTTGTGGCCCAGATATTCAAAGGGTCCGCATGGAGCAACAGTGTTGCACCATGCACAACCACCTGATGCGCGGTCACGATATTCAAAAAGGGAAAAGTGTGCCGCACAAATCTGATGTGCGGAGTGCATAAGTAATGTTTTGCACAGGTAGGTGGGCGTCCCATGCATAACCTGCACAGCCCAATATTTAGCCAGGATGTGCAGAGTCATGCATGTGCAACCCTACCTCGCCTGCCTAAGTAAGCCAAAAGAGGAACAAATGATGGCCACCCACAGGTGAGCTGCCTCATTGCAGGGCACAACATGGCAGCTGCCACCTGTGGTAGCCACCCCGAGTTCCTGACACACCTGGCGGCACCCCCCCATGCTCTATTGCGGGCATCCGTGTAACTAAACCCCCTTCCAGTATCCCTGGTGGTCCAGTGGACCGCTATGTGCCCGACCGTGGGCATCTATTTAAATCACACTGGTCCCCTGCAGCCCGATCACAGGCATTTGTCTAAATGAACCCCCAATATCCCTGGTGAGTTCATTCACATATCTGGAATGTGTAGTACAGTATGGGCTGCACACCCATTGGCTCACACTGTGAACCAATGGGCGTGCAGCCCTACCGAGCTGTCAGTCGGCGGGCAGCGGGGCAGCAGGCGGGTGGGATGCTGCCGGCCGCCGGCTCACCGGGAGGGGGAGCGGTGGTGGAGATCTGGGGCAGGTGGGGAGGGGGGGTACACTAGATCACCAGGGTAATAGGACTATTTTATGATTCACAGATGCCAGCAATCAGGCACAGTGCAGTCCACTGGACCACCAGGGATATTGGCCGGGGGATTATTATACCGATGCCCGTGATCGGGCACATAGCGCTCCACTGGACCACCAGGGATATTAGAGGGGGGTTTTCATTTAGACAAATGCCCGCGATCGGGCTACAGGAGACCAATGTGATTTAAACAGATGCCCGCGATTGGACACATAGCGGTCCACTGGACCACCAGGGATGTTAGAAGGGGGTTTTCATTTAGACAAATGCCCATGATCGGGCTGCAGGGGACCAGTGTGATTTAAACAGATGCCCACAGAAAGAAGAGATCATTGGGGATAGTGTTTGTGAGGGATGTCACCAGTGATTTTAGGTTCTTGATGCCAACTGGCGAGGACAGGCTTCAATAGCTGTTTCCTTGTGTAGGAGGAGCCATATTGGAAGCATATGAATGTTTGTCCATGGGGTGTTTTTAGTCTCCTGTGTTGCAGGTTGGAACCTAAAATCACATTATAGTATGGGGAGAAATGAGGGTAAAGCTTCAAAAAGAGGGGGGCAAATACTGCTGATTGTCCCAGCTTTCCCCCTTTCAGAAGTCTCAGAACCATTTTCACCTTTATAGCCTAGCAGAACATTTCTTCAGCTACAAGTCTGTTGTTAGAGATTGCCACAAGATGAACAATGGGAAGATCTCTCCCATTTGCTGCATGGCTGGACAATGCTAAAGCTCAGAGGGAGCAGGTTTCCTCATAATACTTTCAGGCCCGGATATTCAAACTGCGCCAGTCTGTGGCGCAAGCCTGGGTGCAGCTCAACTTTGTTGCGCATGGGAGTGGCCAGGGCGATATTCAACGGAGCTGCGCTATGGCGCAACTGCTTTGAATATTGCACCCTGGCCACTCCCACTGTACGTGGTGCAGTGGCACTGCACCAGCGCAAGTGGTCAGAGTGGAGCATTGAGATGCGGTGGTGCAAGTGCCATTGCACCATTCACAGCACCTCTCACGATATTCAAGCGGGGACATGTAAATGGGGCCATAATTTATGCAAAGGCACACAGGGGCCATTTGCATCTCTTCTACCCCCATTTGCATGCCATTAGCATGCAGGTGCGCCGATCCCGACGACAGTTGTGCCTGGCACCTGCCAGGCAGCAGCCGTCAGGGGACCGGCGCCCACTGCAGCCTGATCGGGAAGTCTTGTAATTAAAAATGGCCAATTTCTCTGGTGATCCAGTGGACCCCTATGTGACCCGATCACGGGCAACACTGAATTCCCCAAGTCCGATATCCCTGGTGGTCCAGTGGACTGCTCTGAGCCGATCGTGGGCATCATTCATCCCCAAATACCGATATCCCTGGTGATCTAGTGTACCCCCTCCCCACCTGCCCACTGGCCCCACCAGCCCGCTCCCCGTCAGCGGGCGGCAGCACGCCACCCGCCTGCCACCCTGCACCGCTGACTGACAGCAGCAGGGCTGCGCCCATTGGTTCAGAGCATGAGCCAATGGGCTGCATACAGCCATACTGTACTAGTCAGTCCAGATATGGTGAGTGAGATCATATAGAGAGCGGTACGCCTACTACCGGCGCCTGAACCAATGGCGCGGTAGACTCACCGAGCTGTCAGTCGGTGGGCGGCGGGTGGCAGGCGGGTGGTGCTGCTGCCTGCCGGCTGACAGGGGAGTGGGGTGGTGGGGCTCAGTGGGCGGGGGTGGGGGGTACACTAGATCACCAGGGATATCAGTATTTGGGGGAGATGAATGTTGCCTGCAATCGGGGCATGGGGGGGCGCAGCCAGGTGCGGCAGGAACAGGTGATGGCCACCCACAGGTGGCAGCTGCTGTGTTGCGCCCTGCAATGTGGCAGCTCACCTGTGGGTGGCCATCACTTGTCTTTTTAGGCGAACTTTGTGTAGGTAGGTTGCACATGCATGACTTGCATAGCCCGGCTGAATATCGGTTCCGTGCAGGTTATGCATGGCACGCCTCTACCTGTGCCTGCATACATTACCGATGCACCCGCGCTCAGGATTTGTGCGGTGCACTTTTCCCTTTTAAATATCGCAATGGGCGCATCAGTGGGTTGTGCATGGCGCAACACTGTTGCGCCATGCGCAACCCTTTTGAATATCTGGGCCTCAGAGTAACGACCTTCCTATGGAGTCTGGAATTGTATTCAAGGTCAGTTTGCTCAACATTCCAGCTCACATGTCAATGGAAAGAGTTGATGTGTCCACTCATTTTTTTTCCATAGAAGTTTTCTTATTGAATTTTCATTTTCAATTAAAATATGTACACACATCATAAGACATTCATTACATATGGTGATCACAACCAAATACATACACAGGTTCATAGGTATCTATACAGGTCAATCGGCCACTAGAGCCCTGTGAGACTTGCCACATATCAGTGGTGGAAAATCCAAGTTTTATTTTCCATATGTTTATCTAATATTTGCTTGAAAGATGTCACACTTGGTGCCCTAACAACATCAGCTGGAAGTGCATTCCAAGCATCCACCACCCTTGGGTTAAACCACAGACCCCTCCTTGTTGTTTTATATGACTCTCCTTTTAGCTGATAATTACTGTATGCCCTCTAGTTTGTCTCTTAGTAAGGTTTTTTTTAGTTACACCTGCAGCTTCAAACAAATCTTCATCCTGGAGGGACTTGTACACAAAACAAAGGTCACCTCTCAGATTTTGGTATGTCATAGAAAAATTCCCGTGCTGTAATCTTTCCTGATAACTTTTATTTTTACAGTTCTGATTTTTTTGTCATCTGCCTCT
This sequence comes from Neoceratodus forsteri, assembly GCA_016271365.2. NCBI lineage: Eukaryota > Metazoa > Chordata > Ceratodontiformes > Ceratodontidae > Neoceratodus > Neoceratodus forsteri. Next base: position 119,549,751 of record CM057456.1, read on the forward strand.
GGACTCTTTCCACCATTTTCTACAGCCTATAGTCTAGGGGCTGGAGGTGGACCCATATTCAGGACTGGTCTGACAAGAGATTTATACAGCGGTACCATAACCTCGCTGCTCCTATTTTTTATATTTCTTATAATGTTTCCCATCACCGGATTTGCTTTTTTTGTGGTTTCCTTAATATGTGTTTCAAAACATAGATTGCCAGAAATTATTACACCCAAATTCCTTTCTTTGACTTACTAGATATTGTCTCAATGTTTATTGTATACTCAGCTTGAATATTGTTCGAACCAAAGTGCATAGTCTTACATTTACCAATATAAAATTTCAGATTTTGTTTATTAGTCCATTCTTCTAATTCTTTTAACTGTTGTTGAAATTTATTTAAATACTCCTATTGTTTACTATGATACCCACTTTGGTATCGTCGCGTATTCCTCAGCCAGGCTCCACAGATACCTGCATACTTGAGACAAATATGGCGAACAACAGAGGCCCAATATTGAACCCTGAGGGACCCCATTTGCCACACTCCCATTCCGATAGATGACCCTAGATTTGTACTCTCTGTGTTCTATGTAACAGCCAAGAATGTATCCATTTGATTAAACCTGGATAAACTCCATTACCCTCTAATGTGTCTGTTAGCTTCTGGTGTGAGACCGAGTTGAGCATACAGTATATAGCAAAGTACTGTATATTTACTGTATCATAAGAATAGCTGACTGATATACTCCCGTACACTTTGCCTCAAACTTGAAGAGTTAAGATAAATTTGAGATCTCTGTCAGTATGGTCATAGTCAAGAAGCATATAGATATTTCTTGACCAAGGTTCATACCTAATGCATTGTTGGTCTGGTACGCACTCTTTTGAAGTCACTGGAGCACACAAATATTTATAGCTTTACTTCCGGGTGGGCACTCACACTTGAAGGCATGGGCCAGCACAAAGAGCTCTGTGCAGGACTGGGGAAGATTCATTGACTGTTACTTTAGCTCAGATGCAAATGCAGTATAAGCTGGGCAGATCCACTTACCTGCTTAAGAACAAAGGAAGTGATTAACACGATCAGCCTGACCTTCCAAGCTCAGCCAATCATCCCTCCCTCTACCAAAGGAACTTTATAGGTGCATAATTGTTTGATCAGAGGATGCAGGGCCTCTTCATATGGACTCTAATCCCCTTTTCCATAGTGGGACCATTTTTAAGTTTCAGATAAAACACATTTGCTGAGAAGAAAACAGATCTAGATAGGGAGGGAAAGGGAGGAGGAGTGGCTATTTATGTGAGGGATGGGATACTGCGTACCAGGAGGAGAGGGAAGAAGGGAAGCCAGAAACCATATGGGTACAGCTTCAAAACTCCAACGGTAAGAAGATTAAGATGGGGGTGGTGTACAGGCCACTCTCACAAAACAAGGAAAATGACAGGGAGTTGGGGGGCAAATCAGGAAGGTAAGCAATAGAGGGAGTATGGTCATAGTAGGTGACTTCAACCTAACTGGGATTGAACCTAACTGGTGGATCATGACTACCACAAACACAGGGAACAAGCACTACTAGAGGCTATCCAAGACAGGTACCTAGTGCTGGGTGTGTCAGAGCCCAACAGGGAGGGTAGTATACTGGATATTGTGTTAGCAAATGGGGACCAAGTCCAGGATGTGGTCGTGCAGTACCCACTAGCTGGAAGCGATCACTGCTCAGTGTGGTTCTTTCACCACACAGGAGGGGAGCCCGCTAGGGTCAGGATGAGAGTGATAGACTTAAGGAAGGCAGATTTTGCCAGAATAGGCAGCATCCTAGGGGGCATCTTGCTGAAATTCACCCAGGGATAGATCCTGAACAGAAATGGTCTCTCAAAAAGAGGGGTCTGACAGAGCCCATGAACACGTGTGCAAAGTCACAAAGTAAGCAGTTCAGGTCTAAAACTCTTAGCTCTCTCAGCAGGGAAGTGGTGGGAAAAGTGAAGGAGAAGAGAGTGGCCTTCAATAGGTGCAAGAAATCTGGGAGAAGGGAGGACAAGGAGGAGTACCCGAAGAAATATAGGAAAGTGATTAGAGCAGTCAGGGCAGCTAAAGCAACAAGGGAGCTGAAATTGGCTAAGGGGATCAGAGACGCAGATAAGGATTTCTTCAAGTAAATAAGGGAGAAGAGGAGTTATAGGGATGAGATTGCCAGAATCAAGAGGTAGAAGAGCTGGGCAGAAAATGGGGAAGACCAGGTGGAGGCACTCAATGAGTACTTCTGCTAAGTGTTCACTATAGAAAAAGATGGGCCGTTACCACAAGGGGAAAGGAGGGATGGGCAAGGGGGGAGCAGAGGTAACAGACAGGGTCATCCAGGAGGATAGGGTTCTAAAAGGTCTTAAAGCCTTGTGGATTGATGGTTCCACCATGCCGCGGTGACAAGAATGTCAATGACTTCTCCCAGAGTGACACATGGTTGTTGACATCTCTGATACCGCCAGGTCCTGACCCCGACCGGGGATCACACTGACACCTGTTCGGTATTCATGCAGGGGGGAGGCTACTCCCCCCGCACCCTCTGGACATATAGATTCCAGCTCCAGGGGGGTGTGGATGTCGGGGGAGAGCAGCCAACTCCGGAGTCGATGACACAGTCATCATTTTAAAAACCCATTCAACACTATGAGTGTTGATAGGTTAGTGTCACTGTAACAGCGTCGCTGTAAAAGCATCACTGTTACAATGGTATACACAGGTGGACAAGGCACTGGGACCTGATGGTGTATATCCAAGAGTCCTGAAGGAATTGGCAGAGGTATTAGCATGCCTTCTGGTGGACATGTTTAACACCTCCTTGGAGACAGGAAGTATGCCCGTGGACTGGAGGATGGCTTATGTGGTACCCCACCTCAAGAGTTGCCCCAGGGAAAAACTGGGCAATTAGAGACTGGTAAGCATGACTTCCTAGTGGGGAAGCTGATGGAGACCATTCTGAAGGAGAGGTTGATAAGCTTCCTGGATAGTAATGGACTCCAGAATGAAAAGACAGCACGGATTTGTCTTGGGAAGATCATGTCAGACTAATCTAATTGACTTCTTAGATTGGGTCACAAAAGCAGTTGGCGAGGGCCATGCTGCGGATGTCCTGTATCTGGACTTCAGCAAAGTTTTCAATTCAGTGCCACACTGAAGGTTAGTGGGCAAACTGAGGAACCTGGGGGCATGGGAGACACTAGTAGGGTGGGTTAGGAGCTGGCTGCAGAGCAGACAACAGTGGGTACTTAGGGGGAGACGTCCAAGTCAAGACCAGCGACTAGTGGAATACAGCAGGGTTCATTGCTAGCCCTGTTTTATTCAATGTCTTTATTGGGGACATTACAGAGGAAGTCAAGAGTAAGATAAGCCTGTTCACCAATGACACAATACTATGTGCAACAGTGGACAGTGAGGAAGGAGGCAGGAACTCAGGAGGATTTAGCTAAACTCGAGCACTGATCAGATTTGTGGCAGCTGGGGTTTAATGCTAAGATGTGCAAGGTCATGCACCTCTGAGCTAGAAACCACAGGATAAGCTATTGGCTGGGGGAAGTGCAGGTATCAACTTCAGAGGAGGAGAAAGACCTATAGGAGTACTAGTCACAAGGGACATGGGGTACCAGCACAGTGAAGGAGGGTGGCTGCAAGGGTCAATCAGATGGTAGGATGCATTGCCAGGGGTATCACCTCAAAAAAAGAGGCGCTTATCCCTCCATTGTACAGATCACTGTTGAGGCTGCACTTGGAGTACTGTGTGCAGAACTGGTGCCCTTACCTAAATAAGGTCATAAGATTACTGGAGGGGGTGCAGTGTCAGGTGACAAAGATGATAATGGAGCTAGGGGAGAAACCCTATGAGGAAAGATTGAGGGAGCTCAATATGTATTCCCTCTATGACAGAAGAGAGAGGGGGACATGACAGAGACCTTTAAATATTTAAAAGGCATAAACATGGTCAGAACAGGAGGATCATTCCACTTAAAGGGAGAAAGAGTCATGAGAGAGCACAGTCGGAAGTTGAAAGGGGGAAGAATCAGGAGAGAGATGAGGAGGTACTACTTCACAGAGAGGGTGGTGGCTAGATGGAACACACTGCCAAAGAAGTTGAAAGCACTGAAGACAGTTGACAGTTTTAAGTGGGGATGTGAAAGTCTGGAGGAGGGTAAATACAAACAAGAAAAAAAGGTGGGGGGCAGAATATCTGGGGAGAGGTTATGATGGAAAGGGAATGTGGGGCAGCTGCAGGAGAAGTCAGCTGTGATCTGCATACTCGGGCAGACATGTTAGACCAATTGGCCTTTTTCTGTCAGCAACTTCGTATGTTTGTATCTATAGAATCTGCTGTCTGACTGAAAATATAGAATGGTTTAATTTAAACTCTCTCCCCTACTCTCTCTCCCCACTTTTGCAATTGTCAACAGTAGCCCTTTTCTCCTACACTCCCTCCCTATGTCACCCTACTCCTCCTCTCATTTTTTTGCTCCCTTTTGTTCTCCTTGCAGCCATCCCTATCAGCCACCACTCCTCACCCAAGCACCCCTTTCTCCTGCCACCCCCTTCAAGCTCCCTCAGGGGCCCCTCCTTAGCCAGCCTTTAGACCTCCCCCTTCTTCATTCCTCTCCAAGCCCACTTTGCATACACCCCCTTCCCCCAGTTTCAGCCTCTGCCCGTGAGCTCTCTCCCACTGCAGGCTACCGCACCATCTCTATCAGGCTGACAGCATGCTCTTTCAACAACCTAAAGAAAAGGTGCTTCTCAAAGTTTCTTACACCCTGCTTTCTCTTTCTTCTTATGGCAGGCGATGTTGAATCAAACCCAGGCTGTACCATACCTTCCAGTCCCTCCAGAGGCAGCCTCGGAATCTACCACCTAAGCACCAGGAGCCTGCTGCCCAAAATGGATTCTCTAAGGGCTTGAGTGTCACTAAACTCCCCTGACATCCTCTGTGTATCCGAATCCTGGCTGTCTTCTAAGATCCCTATCTCTGCCATAGACCTTTTATGTTATGCCTTATATATTAATTTGTTTAAATTCAAAGCTAATTATTTTCACACACAACATACAACACAGCTTGTACATAATATACCATAGTAATGTATACAGGATATCCTGCTGTGGTTATGCCTTATTTACACATGACAGAGGAAAAAGAGGCGGTGGTGTGGTGGCCTACATACAGCACTCCCTCCCCTCCTCAGTCATATTCCAGCAAGCTACCCACTCCTACAATGAGCTACTGCTCTTCAAACTGATCTTTCTATCGACTGCCCCTACCTTCATAGGGGTATACTTCTCCCCCAAAGCCCAGCCCCCTGTTCTAATTTCCATTTTTGCATTTCTAGTCTCTCTCACCCAAAAGGGAGAGTTAATACTTTTGGGAGACTATAACGTGAACTGACTCTCAGTCCCAGCCAGACTCATCATACAAGAAATCAAAGCCCTAAACCTTGTTCAACTCCTATTGGAACTGACTAGACTAAACCCTCACTCCTCAAACACTCCTTGATCAACTGGATTGTAACATCCTACCCTCAGAAATACTCATCCGCCGACACCCTTCCCAATGCCTTCAGCAGCCACTGTATGATCTGCTGTTGCAGAGAATCCTGTCACCCCCACGCCCATATACCTATGTGTTTGTGCACTCAAGTCCCTAAACATTAAAGCCTCCTATCCTACCTCTATCTGGTTGACTGGTCAGGTGTTTTCATTGCCCCTGACATGGACTTCGTTCTCACATCCTTCACCTCCAACTTCCATAGAATTTGGACCAACTCACCCCTCATAAAAGGTTATGGATAAACAGTAAGTATCTCCCCTGGATTTCTGACAAGCTAATCTTCCTTTTCAAATCAAGTGACTTGGCTCATCTACAAGTCCTCTTCTAGTCATACTGACCTGCATCATTATAGAACACAAAACAATGCCTGCAGTAAGGCTGTGCACACTGCAAAAGCCACTTTTTTTTTACAGACTCAAGCTGAAAGACACTAAGGCATCACCCACTGGTTTCTGGTAAACCCTCCATTCTATTCTAGGCTCCACCCCTCCCACACACCTGCCTTCCCTAAATCTGCCGACTCTGACCCCTCCATGGCTGTCTGCTCCATCAACCACTTTTTCACTACCTGTGTCCTGCCCCCTGGACCACCTCCCCCATCACTGTCCTCGCCCCATCTCCCCTGCCCAATACCCCCACTCCACTAATGGGTTTGCCTTCCCCCCATTACCATAGTGGAAGTTCTCCACACTTTTAAAGCCCAAATCCTGCAAATATAGCTCAGATGGTCTCAATCCCAGACTTCTTAAGATCTCGGCTTCTGCCATGTCCCCCCACCTACCTACTCAACCTATCTATCATTCAGTGCACTGTCCTGAATGCCTGGAAATTAGCCAAGGTCATCCCTCTCCACAAAGGAGGGAACCCCTCCCTACCGCGTAACTACTGACTCATCTTGCTTCTCCCCACTCTCTCTAAAATCCAGAAGAAATTCATCTCATCCAGATTAAATTCCTTCATTGACTCTACCAATGTTCTAAGCCCCTTCCAGTCTAGATTCAGTCACTCACTCCATCTCCTTCTTCCTGTTTCACCTCACCGATCATATCAATCTGCCACACCTAAAGCCAACGTTTTGCCAAGCCATACCAAGTTTCTTCAAGGCTGCAGAATCTGACCAAGGAAATCAAGAACCTCTGACCACCTTAATTATCAGTTCTTAAATAATTCTTATTTTTTTGCTTTCTCTTAATTTTTAGTTATAAAGAGACAGCGCCTCCTTTCATGTCTCTCACTTTTCCCTAGCTCTTCACATAAGGAAATGTGTGAGCCATGAAAGGAGGCGCTATCCCTTGATAGGTAAAAATTACAGAAAAACAAAAAAATAAGAATTGAGAACTGATACTTAAGGTGATCAGAGGTTCATGATCTCCCATGTCAAACTCTGCAGCCTTGATTAAGCTGGGCATGGCCTGGCGAAACTTTAGCTTAAAGCAGGTCAGATGGTCATGTACCTCTAATAAATATTTAAGAATATTTAAATGCTTGAGATAGTCTTTATTTCCTATCACTGTGTGAAGCAATTACATAGATTTGCCACACAGATTTGAACAATTTGTAAGGCAAATAATGACATGAACTGCAGTCATTGACAAATTGAAGTTGCTAAAACTTATGCATTTCGGTGCAAAGTGAATTTTGGCAACTTCACCCATCTTTAGTGCTGAGTGCCAATGGACTCTAATCAATATAATGCCTTACCTCATAGGAGAGACAGAGTCATGTTGATAGAGTGCACCTAATTTGGAGACATACAGTATATATATTTTTTTAAAAGGAAGTTTACTTATATATCCCACCTCAGTGAGGGGGTCCAACTATATACAGTACCCACATATTTCTGCTTAGAAATATTGTGTAATTTCATGCCATCAAAGGAAGAAATAATCAGATGGAAGTACATTTTAGCTGGGGGTGAGAACGAATAACATAGCTTGAGTTTAGTTAGTGTCCAGTACCAGACTATTTGCTTTAAAATATCATTTAAGGAGGGTACAGTTTTCCTGTAAGGCATGCCATATCTCAGGTACAGCTAGCTAATTTTCATGAACCTAGACAATTTGTTTTGTATCTTTTAAATATAGCTTTTGATGTCCATACTGTAGGGATTATTGTTTTATGATTGTGCTTTTGGAAACTTGTAAGGCAAGCTCAGTGATCTGCTGGAGAGTCATCATTGTTGCTCACATATTGTCATTTGTTTACAAATTTCTTTATTCATGCATTGCAGCAGAGCATGTCAGGCCCAGAAGTAGGGCTGGGTGAAATGTATCTTCTTCTGATGAAATTCTGTAAAAATTCAAATTTTGCTTCCTTGAAATTTTGCAAAATGCATGTCAAAATTTCACAAAATCTTGCCAGAATTGGGATTTCAGTTATTTTTGCCTAATTTAAAAAGTATGGGTCCGATTCACAAAGGTCAGCACAGGCTGTGCCGAATGCAGCTTATACTGATTGCTGGTGCGCCAGAGACCCTGCCCTGATTCACTTTCGGGTAGGGTTCTGGCAGAAAAGTCCCACAGCTTGTGGCAACTATGGCCCTGCGCCAAACAGATGGTGCATCTAGAATGTGTGCCACAAGCTCAGGGTGGCTGTGTTTCAATAGAACCATGGACAGCAGTCCTGTTGGCTAGCAGCCACCCCAGCCCTCATTCCCTCATTATTAAATAAAAAAGGCCTGGTGGCTAGCGGACCCACCAGTGGTGATCCCAGCTTAACAAAATAAAGACCATTTCTGGTGGTCAGTGGACCCCTCAGCCCTGATTCCCATCTTTAAAAACATTAGATACGTCCCTTGTGATCAGTACCCCCAGCCCCAATTTGCCTTTATAATAAAATATTTCCCTATTGGTTTAGTGACCCCTTCCCCAGCCCAGATCCTGTTTTATCACAAATCCCATCCTGGTGATCAGTTGACCTCCACAGCCCTGATCTGCCATATAAATAAGTATCATTCCTGGTGGTCTAGGGGACCCCCCTCTCTATCCTGATGTGCCCATATCATATAAAGATATATTTCCCTGGTGGTCTAGTGTTTCTCCACCCTCCGCTCCCACCCAGGCAGGCAGTGCCCCATCACCCTGCTCCCCCTGTCCCATGCATGAGACTGTGACTGGCACAGTCTGCCACACTCCACCATGGCCAGCCGCAGACTGAGGTGTCAAGGAGCATCAGTATGCACTCCTTGAAAGCTCAGTCTACAGCTGGCCATGGTGGAGAGCTGGAGCTGTTCTGGTCATGGGCTTAGGGATGGGATGAGGAGAGCAGGGTGGTGGGGCAATGCCCAGAGGGGAGCCACTAGACCACCTGCAAAATATATCTTATATGATATGTGAACATCAGGATAGGAAGGTGTTCTGCTAGAGCACCAAGGAATGACATTTATTTATATTGGCAGATCAGTGCTGTGTGGGTTCACTAGGCCACCAATGACATGATTTTTGTGATAAATGGGGATCACAACTGAGGGAACTACTAGACCACCAGGTAAATATTGTATTATATGGGCATATTGTGACTGTGGGAGTCTGCTGGGCCACCAGGGGCATATCTTATTTCATTAAGACAGGGATCAGGGCTGGAAGGATCCGCTGGACCACCAGGGATGTATCTAATTTTATTAAGATGGGGATCATGGCTGGGAGGTACTGCTAGATCACCAGGGAAACATTTGTTTTATATGGGCAGATAGGGGTGGGGGGTCTGCTAGACCACCAGGGACATGATTTTCTGATGACAGGGGATCAGGCGTAGGAAGGGGGGGGGACTGTGGCTCATTAGCACAATGTTCAACAACCTCCCAGAGGACACACTTCTAAGTACCCTTAGACCAGCCCTGGCTGGTCAAACAGTACTTCAAATTTCACCCTCTGGGAGGATTTGATGAATACCAATTTAGTGGATATGGCAGCTTGATCAGCCACAAGCCTCCTAGTGCCATGCTGCAGTCCATTTTGCGGTGTAAGGCTGGCACAAGCCCCCCTCTGGTGCATGCAGCCTGTGTTTGATGTAGGATGCTTTTGTGAATCACTTTCAGCACATCTCATGGAGCAAGCTGCACCTTGTACCATTCTTTGCAGTACAAGCCCCCTGTGCCATTCAGAGGAACTTTGTGAATCAGGCCCGATATGTACAAATTGCATTGAATATGGTATTATGATGTTACCAAGGTTCATACAGATGTGTATCCAGTTTCAAACCTCTTTTGTTAAAAACGACTGCTATATAAGCCTCTGAGCATTCTTAAATTTACATTTTAAAATACATTTCACAATTATGTAATCAGCAAATTTTAAGCCCTATAGAATTAAAACTAGAGAATGGTTTATATTGTACACCGATTCTAAATATTAGACTTTAATGCCACCCCCATGTCCCAGCAGCAAAGTATTATGCAGCCATACTGCTGACCTGGGTTTGGAAGTGAGCCAATGAAGCCATGTTGGGAGGCAGGCCATCGTCAAACAACTGCAGCTTGGCAGTGCTTGTCAGTCAGGGAGGACTGGCAGTGGGTTTCACCAACACAATGACTCCTGCTGCTGGGTCTGGGAGCTTGCTCCTGCAACAGGGAAAATTGTGGCTATGTGAGGCTGACCAAGACACTGCTCCTACCAGGTGAGAAGGGTAAAAAATGTTGGAAAAAAAACAATAGCCAACTGAATGATTGCTGAGTTCAGCCTTATCAGTGCATATCCCTGTGAACAGGGTATATCTCTGAGAGATAAGCTGCCGATTGGGAGAAAAGCAATATGGGAAAAAAAGAGGCTGTGAGTGTTAACTTTCTAATCTTTTGCTTAAAGGCTGGCCAAGTTATAAGCAACCAAAGATTCCAAAATAACATCACCAATTAAAGTTGAATTTCATAAGCTTTTGTGAAATTGTGGTATGGTATGTTATGATACTTTTGTTAAAGCCATGTCTATAGATTTGCCCAGTCATATGCTTGAGCTGCCTTTATAGAGGAAGGTTTACATTTGGTAAAGATAAAGTAGCATTCATAGGAGGTTCTGCAGTAAAAATACAGTTGTGCTGAGAGTCTGTTCACTATCTTGAGTGACTGAACCATGAAGAATGGTCATAGGCATTACCATATATTTGCTTAAATTCTTGCAGTATGCCAAATAATCAATAGAGCTCACTGACTTAATGACATGTGGAAGCACATGAACATGCTGCATTGTTTCTGTAAAATGCCACCTGTTGACTCTTTAACCACCCTGTATATAACAATGTATACTTTTACTGTTTGAAAACAGTGACACCAAATGACACTAACCCTTAAAAAAAAGTTGTAGGGGCTGGCCCGTCGGCGCCGTGGTTGGACTTCTGCCTGCGATGCCAGTGACCCGGGTTGGGGAACGGACCCTGGTCACTGAAGGGCTGGCCAGGTGGAGAAGGATAGAGTGTCCTGTGGACTGCTTTCCTTCTCTGGGGGGAAGGTGGGGAAGTGTCCAGCATGAGACAGACTTCTGGTGGAGGCTGAGAGTCATGCAGCTACCAGCGCTAGCATGGACTGAAAGCATGGTAGACACTGGACATCATTGCACGTCCCCACCTCCCAGAGGAAAAATGGAAAATGGGGAGGTGGGTCCTTCGTCTAAATGAAGCCCTCCCCGGGCTTCAATTAGCCACCATCACCAGCAGCACTCCCAACTAGATACTGGTGCCATGGCACTGGAATAAGGGGAACCAATGCTGCGGCCCTGCCTTCTGGGGGGGAAAGCTGGGGGTGACTGGTAGAATGTGGGCAATTGACAGTTAGTGGAAGCCTGAGGGCCATGATCAGAACAGAAGGCTGATGGATGGACAGGCCAGAAAAAGAAAAAAAAAAGTTGTGAATCAGGCCATTGTGACATAAGTTTATCTGGGTATCTGTAGTCATGAAGAAGCAATATGCTGGGCATCACTGTTGCAAGCGTGTTGGAGCTGTATTGAAGGCCATGATGCTAGTGCAGGTAAGGGGATTCAGTGGTGATAAATACTTTGAAAAACTTAAATTCCACAATTGGATTTCTAGTGGCATTAGCTATTATGCATTCATACATTTTTGAACACATGTTGCACATTAGCAATTTCTAAAGTATTCAGAAAAACAAAATAACCTACTGAACCACATTTTTTCAGCGTTATTAGATTCCAGGACATATTTACTTTGGGATGCATGCCAAATCTTGAGTGTATAACTTTAACAACAGTGGAGCTTTACATATCCAAATATTTTGAAAATGCTCACACAATTTAAAACATTTTTGAATTTCAGTAACTTGCAATTCACCCAACCAATTACCTCCCTATTTAGCAGTTTCTCTGAGTCTTCCAAGAAAGTATGTATATGTTTTTCAATTATCTAGCTCCAAAGATGACTAAGTTGTAAGCATAGAAACATTTTCAGAAATGTTTGCATGAATAATGAATTGCCAGATTTGGAACTCCTATAACATATGTGCCCCAATCTTAATGTCATGCAGCTTGGTATCCATTTAGGGCCTCTTCACAACAATATGCATAGCACATTTCAGATCTCTAGCTATGATACTGATAAGAGTTATGACCAATTAAAGTTTTCTAAATATTTTGCAAAATGTCATAACATTTGTGGAAAGATTTCATGAAATCAGATATTGCTAATTTTGCCCAGCCCTACCCAGAAGCTATAGAACAAGTTGCATTAATTTAGGAGTGAGCTACTGTGAGTTCATCATTTCTGAAACGGACAGCTGGTGCACAGTTTGCTAAAGGAACTGAATTTTCAACAGAGAATACAGTTCTGCACTTGACTATGAAGGATGTGGTCCTGAAATTTTAAAAAATAAGGAAAAATTGTTTTGTGTTAATGAAACAGACCACACAAGGCATAAAGAAAGCATGCACTGAAGCTTTTATTGTTACAGACTCATTTTTAGGTTCCAAGGATTATTTAAAAACAATAATATGCAATGAAAAATTCATCAACACTAAAAAAAAAAAAATGTAAAATATATCAAAGCTGTTACTTGCAACACGAAGCTACAGTATGATTTCTTAGGTGGTATATAATATGATTGCACCGTCTTGGCATTAAAGTAGATTTTTTCAACTTTTGTTTATCCTCCTCTGTCCACAGTCTAGGACCTCCTTCAGCCACCCCAATGCCACCCCCAATGAGAGATACCCTTCCCACGAGAACCTGCTGCAACATTTCCTGGTCCACCATCCACCTGCAGTACACCTCTGTGCTGCCCTCCAGCTGTGCTTGGGGCCAGATGCTCTTTCAGCTCCTTTGGCATTTCTTCCCCACAGTAATCTGGTCACATGAGGTGGAGGTGAAGATTAGGGGATCCTAACCAAACAATACCACTTGGTTAAGTATTTCCAATTTCAACATATTGATTCCCCACAAATGTCACAGCTCAGATCCAGTGTGGCAGTGGGTTGCCAGTGGTGATTCATCTGTCCTGCACTTTGCTCACTGTTTTCCCATTTTCCCCCTGTCGTCCCACCAGGAGCAAGCAGGGTGATTGGTTGCCAGTAAGGCCTGATGCAACCAGTCCACAGGCATGCTCCAATGGGTCCCACTGTCAATCGTATTTCTCCTCACCACCACCTGTGATCACCCAGGAGGCAGTAGAGCAGTAGGATGTGATACCCCACTCCCTAGAGTAGGACAACATTCTGTGGGATGTGATACCCTGCTCCCTAGAGTAGGACAACATTCTGTGGGATGTGATACCCCGCTCCCTAGAGTAGGACAACATTCTGTGGGATGCTTGATCCTCCTCCCCACTGGCTCTGACAGCTGAGGCTCATTCCCAATCCAGGATCATTGGCATCATGAGTGGCAGTGTACCCCTGCACCGTGGGCTGGCTACAACACTAAATCAGTTAAGAAGATATCTCTTCATCAGCCAACAGCTGTGACACCTGTGCATGCACCAGTTCATTCACAGGTAAAGCAAATGGCTGAGATGATAATAAGTAAAGATTAGATGGTGAAACAAACATTGTTAGAAACATCTTTGCATCACTTGATTGAAGTTACTCATTCTGCATTTACTAGCTTTTACTCCAAAAGAAGTTCTTGACAGGCATGGGAACATTCAATTTGATGCAGTTTCTTTTACCTGTAAACATTTCAGCCTCTTTTCTTTTTCTTTTGAAACTTTAATCATTTTCACCTTACCTACAGTATATTCTCTCAGCAAGTCCATGTATCAGCAACCGTACATTTGTTGGTATCAGTGGGCCCAGCCTTAGCACCTGCAGATAGCAAATGAACATACAAGTTAGGCTAAGCCAGACCAGATTAGACTATAATGCATTTTTGGCACTAAGCACTCATTCACTCCTCACTCACTCACTCACTCACTCACTCCTCCTCCCACTCTTTCTGTACCTGGTTTGCAACAGGGCTATCATGCACTAATCCTGGAGATTCTTATGTCTGAGAACTCTACCACCCACACATCAATGGCAGTGTGGTTGGTGATTGCAGTTATTGGAATTCCATGTACTGTTCTATAGTTAGCATTTGTAGTAAAACATTTTTATAAAATTTACATTATAAAATGGCAAAAACTTTAGGATAACTACATTGTTCTACTATCTGCACATATTAAGTTCAATGGTTCAGAAAATGAGATATATTAGAGTATCAAAATTAAAACCAGTAGCTCATTGCCATTGTTGAATGTTAATCAATTATTATATGCCTTGTAAATATGCTGCAAGCTCTTCCTGTTTCCATTTCCTCAATTTGCAAGATCAGTCAGATTCATCTTAACAATAACCAGAAGTTTTCATTGGCATTAGGAGTTTTTTTTTTATTCCAGACTTGACAGACATTGCTGGAAATCAGACACATAGCCCTTTTCAAGACAGGGTCACAAGAAAAGCATTTCAATATATTGAGGCAATGCAGCAATCAAAACAAGTTAGATCTAAGGCCAGTTAGAAGAGTTAAATAAGGGATGGCTTGCACAGCACATCAAAACCTGTCTGAATGATTCTACTGATGGCTGACCAAGGGTGAATATTTGAGTAATGTGATTTTTTCTTCTGCTGTAGACAGATATGAAAAATATTTTCAGGAATATTCATTCAAAGCTCTTAAGAAGATAATAGATAAAATTTCATTAACATTGGGACTGGAAAAGATCCCCTACAAGAAAACCTGTGGATGGAAATAGGATCCATAGCAGGCAGAAAGATGCATTGGGAGTATGACCAATCAAGTAGTTCAGAAGAACATGACAGAGTTTGCAAACAACATCAAAATGACAACAGCTGTTGGGCCCTTAGTGCTCATGGGGGATTTTCAACTTTGTTGACATTGACTGGGAGGTGAAAAGTGCCTCTGTAACAGCCTCCCAACTAAGGTGGTGGGTACTGAAAAGGCAACAAGTTTCAAACATGCATGGGATAGATACAGGGGACCTTAGTAACAGGGCTGGTGCTGGGTTAAGGCCAGAGATCAATTAGGGTCTATGGTATCACAGTAGGTAGGGACTTTAGGGCAGACTAGGTGGGCCAAGAGGTCCTTTTCCGCTGACAGCTTCTATGTTTCTATGTTTCTGGGTGAGCAGGGAGGAATTTTTTAATATTCAGGATGTCAAGAATGGAATAAGAAGAGATATGTTTTGGATCTTCTGCTGACTAGAGGAGATATTATATTGTCAGGGCAATCTGGATACTAAAGCCAGTGAGTAATAGCAACCATGATAGGGTGGAGTTCAAGGTGATAGGAGAAAGCTTCTTTACAAAGAAAAAGACTTTGATGCAAAATTTCATGGCACTGATTTTGATACACTGTGAGTAGCAGTTGAACTAAACTGATGTCTATGTAATAGGTGGACAGGCTGATGACAAGTGGGAGACCCCAACCCAGTATATAATGAGGCAGTGACTAGATGCATCTCTAGAGGTAAAGAGGCTAGTGGTGAAAAGGAAAAAAATGACCTGCAGAGGAAGCTAAGAGAAACAGAAAAAGAGTCAGTATAAGTAAAGAGATTCATGAGACAAGACTGAGGAAGCAGAGAATAGGTCAATGCAGAGAGAGAGAAAGGCTATAACTGTACAGTCTAAGGCAGGACTGAAAGACAGGATTTCTTAGCAGAACAAGGGAGTAACAAGCCTTTTTGCATCACTCCACATCGTCAACAGGTAATCATTACAATTGGAGGATAATGATGCAACTGACTAGGAATAACTAGCACAGCTTTAGCTTTAAGAAACTGTAACTACAGCCTGGAATGTTGGTGAATGATGCGGTTCAAAGCAACCAGTTCCTCAGTCTTTGCTATGCCAGTGGCAGAGATCAATTGCAGCTTTGATTCTGAGGTCTCACTGCAAGTATTCCCTGCAGCAAGTTTATTGTTTTTTAAGGTTTTTTGTAACCTTGTTGGTGCTGTGTATGTGACTACAGGAAGCCTCCTAATGAAGTCAAATTTGTGCCTATAAAGAATTAGTGAACGTCTACTGTGCATTCCAGCTCCTATCATTAATTGTCTGAATGTCTCCTGCTGCATATTCCAGCTTTAATCACTAAAGGCGTGAATCCCTCCAACAGTGCTTCCCGTATCTGGTTACAATAGTGCTTCCTGAACCGCATAGCATAAACCACGCAGTCAGGACAGTAAAAGCAGGAATAGCGATATGGGTAGAATAGTATCTATTAGCTACTACTAGCCCTGTTGCTATTCAACCAGGATACAAGAAGTGAAGAAGAGGAAGAAAAGTGCACTTGTTGGCTGAACTGCCCCATGGTGGAGCAGGTTGGAGCAGCAAGCTCAGCTAGCACAGGTTGGGAGATCAGGGCTATAATCCTGGTCTCCCTCTAGGACTTTATTTTTCATGTTGAGGAACTTAGTGTTTTACAAAAGGGCCGTGGAAGCAGTATTCCATGGCACCACAAATTTTATTTTTTCCCCATGAGCCACTCCCCGTCGGAGTTTGAATCTTAAAGTACGGGGGCTGCTAGGGGCAGAGCCCCCCACATAAAAATACATTTTGTAGTGTATGTCGTTCACAGTGGTAGCGGTGTGCAATCACTACCGTTGGCAGTGAGCTGGCTGGCAGCATTCTTTCCTGCCTCTGTAGTGGAGAGCGCTGTCAATACAGTGTTGTTCTGAAAGGTGCTGTCATGAACAACTCTCTTCAAACCTAGTGCCCTCAGTTTCTATCACTGAAGGTCTGAATTTCTACTAGTGTGCATTCCAGCTTCAATCACAGAAGCTCTGAATGCCTCCAACTGTGCATTCCAGTTTCTATTACTGGAGGTCTGAATTTCTTCTAGTGTGCATTCCAGTTTCTGTCTCTGAAGATTTGAATGTCTTGTCACTGCCTGAGCTAATAAACAAATAAAAAAAAAATCAATATGCATTAATTTGGTGTTGCATTCTGTTCTGCCAATTTGCCTGGTGGATGAGGTAAGTAGGGCCTGATTTCCTATGCTGGTCCCCCCATGTCTTTGGTTTTGTCATTTTTTCCCTGTGATTCTGACCTTGAAGGTGCTCTGTTTGGATGACGTTGTTGGTAGTGGTCAGGAACAGCTTGTTGCTGTTGGCCTTCTTTTCCCCATTTTTGGTTCAGGCAGGGCTTTTAGTGTTCTGTACAGGTTGTGAAAGGAGAATCTTGGCCCCTTCTGTTTAGGGCACCTGTGTATGTTTGTTTGTTTTAGTGTAGGATGTGCTGCAGAAAACAGCCCCGTCTCCTAAAATATTTCCAGGTTTCGTAATAATTGATCTACTCTGTATTTTCAAATTACCTAAAGTTGTTAAACAAGTGCAATTGCTAGGCTAAAACCTGCAAGAGAGCTGCAGTCCCCACTCCAGTAGGTGGTGCCAGAGGAGAAGTACAGCAGTGACTCTTGCAGGCAGAAAAATGTTGTGTAAAGTTCTGTTTGCAATGTGTGAGCAGCAGGCTAGAAAAGCGCTGTACTTCAATGTTTGTTTTTATTAATTGCAGGTAAGATTGCAACTTATATAATAACTGAATAAGTATAGGAACTGTTCAATAACAAACTGATGTAAGTTTAGAAGCCTATGTTAACCTTTCCAGTTTGTTAAAAACTTAAGTACCTCAGAGGCCTAGTCCACACTGCAGCCCCCAGTGATAGTTTAGAACTGCTGTATCTGTAATACTAATAGGGCAGAATTGTTAAACCCTGAGTCTAAGGAGAATGTGCAATGACTGTACTCCAAACATTATTGGTGCTAAGGAACTTTACCAGAATTAGCTAGCACACTACAGTATATGTTTGTTACCAATTAGAGTTACAGAGTAATTATGTTACAGTAATTTTCAAGTATAGCTGTGGCTCTGGCAGGCAGAAAAGTGTTGTCTAAAGTTCTGTTTGCAATGTGTGAGCAGCAAGATAGAAAATCTCTGTACTTCAGTGTTTATTTTATTAATTGCAGACCTAATAAACAACTTGTAATCTTACATGGGTGTAAATCATTACAAGTGTGCAACATTGGCTGTTGTTGGACTGCTTATGGACTGAGCTGTTTTTGTTCTCCAACCATTCAGAGCATGGGTGCTAATTGTTAATGCTCCCTCAATGGCTGGAATCAAGGCATCATTTGCAAATGCTCCTCACAAGCAACTTATACAATGATATCCTTTTGCATGCCCCCACAACATCTTCTATGCATGCTGTCCCGGCATCAGTTGCATAATATCATAATCAACTGCACATATTCCCTTCAAAGTCCATGTTCCAGTGGTTAGCTATATATCCAGACCAGGGCTTAGCCAGTTTCTTCAATGATGCTCATCAGCATTTTTACCTCTGGCAAAGAAATTTCTCCCTGAACACAGTAACAAGTACAAATCTTTGAGGCTAAGCCCATGGTTCAAGGAGGCACAACTGGCCACTCCCCCATTTACCCCATTTAAGTGCTGCTCCTCCTCACTGCACATGAGCGTTTTTGCTTGTGGCCGGTGGTGCGGCCCCTTCCCCCATCTGTTTCTCTTCCCTTCAGTGCTGGTCCATGTCTCTCTGCACCTCCAACTGCCACTCATATCACTCCCCCGCTCTCCCCTCTCCTTCCCCCGCTGCCTGCCCCATGGTGGGTGCTCCCTCATCTTGCCTTGTGCTGGCTTCCCATGCTGCTTCATTTCCCTGTTCCTTCTTCACCCTGGTGGTGTCTCCGCATCCTTCCATTGTATCCCCCACTCATTCCCTCTTGCCTCCTCGCTCGTGGCTGCTCATCTCTTCTTCTGGTCTCTCCTCTCCTGTTCACCGTGTCGAGGAGCTCAGGGTGTTACTGCTCATTTGGAGTAAATTGCGGGGCTGCACCGAGCCATGAGGGGGTGGAAGCAGAGTGCTGGTGGGGACAGAGGAGGACAGCACAGTGGGCAACACACCCGAGCCATCTGTCCAGCTGATGGTAGCTCTTTTGTTCTTACTTCCACCAGAGGGCACCTTACTCCTGGCGCAGTTACCTCCCTCAGTTTCCGTACCACAGCGTACTGTCCATCAGTTCTCTACTGCTTCCTGTTACGCTCAACCCAGCATTCTAGCTCCCTGCTCACCCCAGATATTTTCCATGGTGCTTCTGTTCATTTCAGTACAGGTACGCATGGCCATCATTACCTACCTCCTGTGTACCTCCTCCATGGCATGTTAGCCCAGCCTTTCTTCCCTGTTACTTAGCCTGGATTGCCTGCTATGTACTTTACTCCAAGGCATCTTGGCATAGCAGTTACTGTTGGCAAATATTTATTTTACCCTATTAACTAGTTGCTACATACTTTACTCCTGGGCCTGTCTGCTTAGCTGCATAGCTATCGTCTGGCATGTTATCCCAGCCCAAGCTGCTGGTAATTACTCCATTATGTTATCCTCCCGGTTTACTTAACTGCCCGATGTTGGGGGGTCCTGTTTGTTACTTCTTTGTTTTTCCTGCAGTGGGGGACTGAAGAGTAGTGGAAGGCATCTTAGCCCTGGGCAGTGGGAGCAACTTTATATTTGCCATACTGTTGCAGCCCCTAGCTCGCCCAGCCTCCTGTTGCTGCTCCACTCAGTCTTCATGCCATTCTACAACCAGCTATTCCAGGCAACTCTCTACATAAGGGCAGCTGGCTCCACCCAGCCTTCTATCATCCTTTCCTTGCTATTCTGCACCTGATTTACTCAGTCATTCCAGCCTTTCTATCCCTTGCAGTACTCCCAGCCCTCCTGTCCCTTGTACTATCGGTATCACTCATATACCAGCCTTCATGGCACTAATGCAATCAGTTTGCAAGTCCGTTCATTCCAGGACCTCTCCCCTTTCAATATTGGCATCACTTTCCAAGTCTGAGAGCATATTATGTTTACTTGCTTCGAACTGCACCTCCTACCATACTGGATCTGCAGCCTCCTCTTACTTAACTGGTTTCACAGCCTCCTCCCCCTCCAACCATTGGCCCCAGGCTTCACCCGTCCTCACTGTTCTCTTACTCATATTGTAAAATCCAATTCACTCCCAAGTTGACTTTCTAGTGGACTTGGTCAGCATGCATTCCTGTAGTTAACAACTGCTATTTGCCTTACCTAGACCCACAAGAGGGTCCATATTGCTCAGGTTGACCTACATACAGGTCTCACCATGTCTGCTATCATCCATCATGACCCACGTATGGGTCTCATGCTCCTTGCCATGTGCAGGTCTCATGCTCATTACAACTCACTTTTCCACATTTTGGAGACATGCCGACCATATCCATTACATCAGGACTCAGGGCTAGCCCTGTGGCCGATTGTCTCTCTCTGTACCCTAAAGTCCACATCTTGAGCATGCGAAGCTTGGGATGAGGTCCTTCTCACCTGGCCCATAGTTGGGGATGTCCTCACTCTGGGTGGATCTTCAGTCATCAACCATATTGATGGCACCTCTCGATGAAGTATTTAAGACTTCAGTGGGGAAGGGGTGGGGCTGTCATGGAAAGGGCCCCTTTAGCTGCCCGAGTGGGTTTGGAGGCATCCTTTCAAGCTATTCTCCCTACAACCACCTCTGGTTCACCTGATTTGTTCTTAGATCAGTATGCCAGCTGAGCACCTTGGCAGTCCTTACTCTCCTCCTCCCACCTCGGTTGCCTGTTGTTGTAGAGTTAGCTCGCAACCTTTCACAGCATTCCCGTCAGAGGGATAGAATGGGAGTGTTCACCAAAATTGCATTTCCCCTGGATTGGTCTATTAATTTGAAGTAGCAGAGCCATCACTAAACAAAATGTCCCAAAGCTTGGAGGAAGGCAACCTAGGACCTCTTCAATGGGATTTTCCTCTCCTCCATGCCAATGGTCATTATACTAGTTAGGCATAGTTGTAGTCCCTATGTCACATAGCTAAGTTCCACTGTTGGATGGAGTTGGGTGGCTGCCCTGTATTTATCCCTTCTCCCCCTTTGGGTGTACTCTCTCTTCTTAGGAAGCCAGTCCTCCATGTCCAACAGTCAGACCTCTGAGCGGGTCACTATTCATTTGTCATTTCATGCCTACTTTACTCAAGTGATACGACCAATTGACCCATGCCACCAACTGAACCCATGTTTCCAACCAACTGTACAGGTCTCCATTCACCCATACTTTCAACTGAATCTATGTTACTACCTGACCTACATACAGGTCTTCGATCTGATAAGCATTCACCACCTTGTCTGCTTGCTTGACTCTCTTTTGGGATTCTTCCTAAGTACCTTTAGTAAGGAATCACTCCCATAGCATCTATGGGGTGAAACCCTCTTCTAGGTTCCTTACCTTGTAACTCTACAGGGTGGTATATCCATGGATAGAGAAGTGAACAGCCAGAGATGATATATGTTACACAGGCACAAAACCAGTTGCACAGGCACATTGATTTAGAGGGCTAAGCCCATGATTCAAGGGGCAGCAGAACTGACCGCACTTCCCATTCAGCTCATTTATGGGCCTCCTCCTCCCACTGTACATGGGTGTTTTTGTTCCCTCCATCCACCCTTCTCCTCCAACATCATGACTCTGTCTCCTGTGGGCTTCTTCCTAAGGTAGCTTTAGCCAAGGGAATCACTCCCTGTGGCACCTCTATGGGTGGAACTCTTCTAGTGTTACTTTGCCTTTGTACCCTACAGGGTGGTATATTCTATGGATAGAGAGGCAAACAGACAAAGTTTATATGAGTTATACAAGCATGAAACCAGTTGTGCAGGCACACTGAATCGATGTCAGGTCCATCCGATATTAATGGCTGGTGTATCTCTCTTTCTTTCATTGTTGGATAGAGATTCACAACTCTGCATTAATGGTGTCAAGGTGTAAAGAGGTAAGCTACCATTGCTCTGTGATCCTCTGTCTTTTGATGGTAGTAACAAAAGGTTGTGTTGTGATGAGTTTGGATCTGTATACTGTAAGAGGATAGGAGCACAACATTTTGCTCCTGATGACTTGCTCCATGATAACTCACTCCGAGATGTTTCTGCATGTTTTTGCTCCCATGACTATCTGTCCCTACCAATTCAGTCCTGCACTCTATTATATTAAATCTTTACCTGTGGTTGTCCTTCCCTCTCCTCATTCTCTAGGAAAAATATTGAGAAGAGAGGATACCTAAACAACATACCATTGTGTCAATATCAGTATCAGTCAAAGAACTGTTTGTTGAAGGTAAGGCTGTGGGGCTTGCAGTGCATTAGGCATGTGTGACTGTTACAGTAGCGTGGAGTGCACTAGGAGCTGTCTTACCCTGTACTACAGCAGGCTAATTACTATGTATTACCTGTAAACTGCCAAGCTAGGGTACACCATGTAACTATCTGCCAACGTCCCCATTGCCATATGCTTAATTGCCAATGTCAGTAGTCTTGCAACCTAGGTCCTTGAGAAGACAGTCATGGTGCCCATCTTAATCCCCAGGTTACTGGGTTCAATATTGGTGTACACCTGTGTCTCCCCACTGTTTGTCTCCCATGTACTTTTGATGGTTGCGACCACATTGATATCTGCAGAAGCTGCGCGCACTTGGCTTTTGGCCTGGACAGGATTGAACAGAGAGACAGCACAGAGAGGAAAAAATACTGCAGCAGAATGAGATATGAGACATCTGTTTTCATCCTTGGTGAGTGTAAGAAGTGCCTCAAGCCAGTACCTAGCATTGGAGAAGTGAGAAGAGGAAAGCACAGCCTGGGCCAGGGCAACCCTTGCAAGCAGGGTCTGGAGAGAGTAAAGAAAAAAAAATAGAGTGTTAGCACCTGATAGTAGGTGTCTGCTATCCCTTTTCTAATCATCTCACTCCATGGGCTTGTGTCAGTATGCAAACCTCCACTCTGTCTCCAATAACGAGTTTCCTCATGTGGGGGAGCGTAGAGCTGGGACCGTATTGAAGGGAGTTAATTTGCATGGGAGCAAGTTGTCAGGAGCAAGAACGTTGGGTGTAAATTGTCGGGAGCAAATTGATGTAGACCCATAGGAAGATGAGCCACAGGGAAGTGTTTGTCCCTGCAGTTTGATTTTGTTGCTGTAATAGCTTGTACTGAGAGGGTAACTTGTGCTGGGGAGTTTAATCAGTGCTGTTTGGGATTTGAGCTGTTTCTGAGAGTGCAATTCTCTGACTGTGCAGATTATTTTTCTAGTGGAGAGGAGTTTAGGCCCGCTCTACCCTCCCCAGTTAGTCCCTCTTTATAGGGGACAATCAGGAAACAGTATACTACTTCCTGAGTTTGGTCAGGTGGGACTGCAGTCTTGCATAGGTTAAAAGGTAGGGCACATCAAAGCAACAGGAAAGTAGTGTAGTAGTAGAGGGTACAGAACAAATGACAAAGAAAAAAAAAGAAAAAAGAGCCTGACATAGTTAAGGGGTACCGAAGGAACAGGGGAGGGTTACTGGTGGTAGTGGGCAAGGGTAAAGGTGATATGTTAGAGTACTCAGGCATGATGTAAGGAGTGGTGCAGTGCAGTGGATGTGGGGCAGCAATATTCAGGAGAACATTCTGGGAACTGTGATGCTGCCCCATATGCAGGCACCTCTATTGGTTGAGGGCAAAGGTAGCCAGTCTCTGGCCTGAGCAGCCAGGAATACTGAAGACCTTCTCCCTCACCCAGAGACTACGATCCCCAGCCAGCACCCCAACAGATTCCCTTGACAGAGGCTGGATGGACTATGGTGAGCTAAGGAAGCTGAGGGAGGAGGATCTGAGACACATCCCCAATCCGGTCCAGCTCAAGAACTCATTTGGTGTCCTACAAGAGAGGGGGACTCCCGAAAAGGAACCCAGAGTAGAAACCAAGGACAATGGGCAAAAGGAAAATGTGGAGGGAAATGAGGAGTTAACAAAACGTCCAGAAGAAGATTCTATGGTGGGGATTTGGGGGACAAAAGTGGGGACTTTAGTAGCTATGGTACATGTTGACAATAAGAATTCCAGTGGAAAGGTGGTACATTTGGGGGTCAGAGGAAGCTAATGGCAAGATAAAACCAGGGGAGCAAGGTGACAGAAGCAGGTGCACAGAGGGGGAATCAAGGTTTGAGCAGCAAAAAGGTGCTGTAAGAGTCATCATAACTGGTGACGCCATCATTAAAGGCATCAGGAAGTGTGGAATCAGAGCAGAAAGAGCTCAGTCTGGGTGGAATGCCTGCCGGGATGATGGCGCACAAAGCAAGGCACATCACTCCTGCATGTGACAAGAAACAGAGAACCCCACTTAGTAGTGCATCTTGGCACTAATGACTTAGAAGGAACTGTCTTCAGGAGGTTAAGACAAGGTTTAGGGTTTGGCAAGGATGTATAATAATGAATCGTGGTCAATTGCTTTCTTAGAGACACTGCCTGTACCTAAAGCTAGCACATACAATAAGAAAAAATTAAAGGACTAGCATGCAATAAGCAAAAAATTAAAGATTTAATGAGCAGTTGAGAGGGTGGTGTGAGTCTATGGGGTTTGGGTTGGTAGGAAATTGGGGGAGAGACATGGGCAAACAATAACTTGTATGCCCAAGACAGGCTGCACCTCACCAAGGAAGGTATAGCAGTCCTAAAGAAGAAACTCAAGGAGTTTCTGGCATCAAACTATGATTTAAATTAATGGGGGGCAATACATATCAAACATTGGGAGGCTTAGGTCAATGGTGGATCTTTGACTCCACCCAGATGGTAATATAGCACACTGGGAAACTCCTATAGGTGGAAGGTATTCGGAAAGGGTTAGAGATGATAGGAATGGAAACACAGAAACATAGAATTTGTGGCAGATAAGGACCACTTGGCCCACCTAGTCTGCTCATTTCCCTACCTATCTGTAATGGATAAGCAGCAGATCATAGTTAACCAACAGCCAACTTCCTCCTACCCCCCCAATAGAATTACCTTATGTCTGCCCCATGCTTTCTTGAATTCCCCCACTGTTTTTGGCTCCACTACCTCCTCAGGAAGGCTGTTCCATGTATCCACAACCCTCTTCATGAAAAAATACTTCCTCACATTACCTCTGAGCCATCTCCCCTCTATCTTCAAAGTGTGCCCCCTTGTTCTTGCACATTTCCTTTTGTGAAAGATGCTGCCCTCTTGGACTCTGTTGATTCCTTTGATGTACTTGAAAGTTTCTATCATGTCCCCCTCTCCCTCCTCTCCTCAAGGGTATATATATTAAGCTCCTTTAATCTCTCTTCGGATCAAGGGAAAGGATGGGTAACAGTTTCCATGAATGCGAAGAGCCTGGGCAACAAGATGCCAGAGTAGAGCACGAAAAGAAAAATGTTTTAGTGAAAGTTTTCATGTCTCCCATATAAATTTTACCATAGGATAAAATGGGACATGAAAAACATGCATAACTTTTATTTATTTATTATTTATTTTGTTTGAAGTATCGGTTTAACAACCTTTGGGCCAAGGGCTCATTTACAAAGATACCTCGTCACATGGGGGACATGAGACACATAGAGGGTAACAGGTACACAAGAATAGCCATCATGTGTAGATTACAGACATTGTTTACAGATATTATATACAAGTTTGGATACAGATATTTACATAAGCACAGAAGAAGCATTTTTGCCATGAGAGAGCTTGCATTACATTTTAATACATCTTATTCATGAGTCAGCGATGGACTAATCATTGTTGTAGGTGGTGGCAGTCTATAGTGGACCTTGTCGGGGTTAGGGCCCAAGAGAGCATGACAGCACAGGCTAGTTGTAGTTATAGGAGTGGGTATTGAGTAGATGGCTGCAGAGAGCCACTTTGAAAGAGGTAATCTTGGGAGTGCTGGTGATGGTGGCCAGGGTGTATTGTACCAGTCAGGGGCCTGTAGTGGAAGATCTTTGGGCAAGGGATGTTTTACCCTGGGTACCGCCAGGATGGCTTTGTCCAGTAGTGGGTGGAGATAGAGGGTGCAGCAGTTTGGAGGGAGGCGGTGACCCCAGGAGGGGAGAGGCCAAGTAGAATTTTCTTGGTCAAGAGGCAGGTCTGGTAGCAGAGTCTTTGATCGAAATTGAGGATATAGCAGCGGAATAAAGGGAGCAGGTGTGGGTGAGCCTTAGGCACCAGTTAGGAGCCTGCAGGTCTTGTTGAGAGAGATTTGAATTTTCTGAAGAGCGGAGTTATCTGCTGCCCCATAAACAGGTAGCCCATAATCCACTAGGGACAGTATGGAGGATAATAGCAAGCCTAAGGGCATCAGGAGGAGGCATTCCTTGTTCCGATAAAGGAGCCCAATCTGGGTGTTTACAGCAGCTGCTAGTGTGTTTGTGGTCATGGGAAGGTAAGGGTAGAGTCGAGGGTAAGCCCCAGGTACTTGTAGGTGGATACCTGTTCAAGGGGTGCTAGGTGCAGGGGAGATGAGGAGTTGTGTATTTTTGCTTTGTTTTGGTGGTCTAGAAAATCATGGATTTCATATTTTGGGGTTTATGACCAGTCTATGGTCCTGAACCATATTTTGGCCTGGGTGAAGGTGTTTTGGAGGAGTCCTGGAGGGCAGGTTTATGGTGTGAGGCATAAAGCACTGCATCATCTGCATAAAGTAGGATTTTTCTGGAACAGGCCAATGGCAAGGTGTTCAGGTAGAGGGTGAAGAGTAGTGGATCCAGGATTGTGCCCTTGGGCACTCTGGAGCAGACAGGTAGATTGTCAGATAGGGTCCCATTTATTTTGACACATTGGGACCGGGTGGAGAGGTAACTGGCACACTATGCCAGGGGGCCTGAGGAGAAACCGAGTTAGAGAGAGTCTAGAAGCAGTGGATGGCAGACCATGTCAAAGGCCTTGGAAAGGTCTACTGTATATACACAGCTTCAGCAATGTTACCAGAGTCTAGGGAAGAGTGCAGGAAGTTGGTAAATTTGAGGAGGGCTGTGGTTGTGCTGTGGCCTGAGCGGAAGCTATCCTCCTCTGGGCATAAGATGTCATGCTTGGTTAGGTATTCAGTGAGCTGCATGGCAACCACTTTCTCCAAAGCTTTGGATTGGGGGAGAATGAAGATGGGTCGATAGTTACTGGGGAGGATTTGTCACCACCTTTATGGATAGGGGTAACAAGCGGCAGTTTTCAGGCACAGGGGTGCCCCAGACATGAGGGATCTATTGAGTAGAGTCACGTGAGAGGGGCTAGGACCTCACCAAGGACTAGCAGAAGTAGCCTAGCATCTAGGGGATCCGTGCTAGGGTTGTTGCTGTTTAGTGCATTTTGCAGATATGGATGGGCTTCATGGGTCAATATTTTATGCAGGAGGAAATGAGGGCACTGCAGGGTAGGGGATTGGGATTCGGGCAGAGGATCAAAGAAGCAACTGGTGATAACAGTGCTGAGATCTGTGAAGGTGGTGTTTAGACAGTTTGCTATGGTAAGTGGGTCAGTGGAAATTGAGCCATCTATGGAGAGCTGGGAGGGAGGTGGGGATCATGATTTACCATTGAGTTCTTTGATATTACTCCAGAAGGTCCAGGCGGACCCCCATATGGTGGTGAGAGTGGATTAATAGTAATCCGCTTTGGCTTTGTGGATGGCCCACATGCAGCCATTGCGAGCAGCATTATAGGACTGTCTGTCAGCTGTCCTGCCAGACTCCAAGGCTTTGTACCAGAGGTTGTCCCTTTCCCTCAGTTTTTGGAGTGGGGGGGTGATCCATGGTGCATTTTGTCTTTTGGTGCAGATTTTGATGAGTGAGGCATAGAGATCACAGGCTTTAGTGAAGGCCTGTGTCAACAGGTTGAGTGCAATGTCAATGCTGGGGGCTGTTTTAATGGGGAACCAGTCTATTTGTGCGAGAAACTGATTGAGTTTTCCTACCCCCCCCCCCAGGCAGAGATACCTACGGAAAGGTGGTCTGGGCTGTGGATTTAGGGGTGGAGGAGACCCATAGGAATAGGATTAATATTTTTTCACCAAATCTTCAAAAGGCACAGTCTTCACCCAGACCACATGTACAAATGCACATTTAAAGCCATACAGATGCATGAAAGATGAGGATTTTTCACATTGTTGACACTTCATAGCTCAGCAACTGTAAATCTGACCGAAAGGAAACTTTCCAGATCCAGAGAACTATGATTAGACACCACGCATGCAAAAGTTCAGGTGCATTGGAGAAAGGGTTGCAAAGTTATTTAAGTGCAGACTTTTGGGTTTAATTAGCAGTGACCTGGTAACCTAACTATAGCGGTGCTTCCACACCAATATTATATATATATATATATATAAGCAAAAACATCATTAATGCACTTGTTAGGGTTAAAGAGACAAAAGTAGGAAATGTGGTATTAGGGTTTCCAACCCTATCACCCCACCCCCACCCTTCAGGAAGCAACAGGACTGCGGTGTGCCTTGGGGTTGTCAAAACTAACACTACTTCTCATATTTTGTACCCATATCAGCTTACTTACTCATGAAATGAGGAGATCATTAGGGTTGACAACCCTAAGGTACACCCCATGGCAGTTGCTGCCTGCAAAGTGGGTGTGGGGTGGTTGGTAAGAAATCATAATGCCACATTTCCCTACTTTTGTCACTTAACATGGATACATAGATACATAGAAAGTGATGGAAGAAGGGGACCATAAGATCCATTTAGTCTGCCTATGTCCCTGCCCCTTCCCTTAACTGCTACTCAGTGTTATGATGCATTTGTAATTACCCCAAGCATTCTTAAAAGCCCCAACTAATTTTGCCTCCACCACTCCCTGTGGAAGGCTGTTCTATGCATTAACCACCCTCTCCATGAAAAATAACTTATGTGTATTGCTCCTGAACTTGTCCCCTAACAGTTTTATTTCATGACCTCTTGTTCCTGTATAACTCTTGACCTACTGTAAAACAGGTCTTGAACCTTCACCATATTTATTCCCTCCATGTACTTGAAGGTTTCAATCATGTCTTCTCTCTCTCTCTCTCCTTTGTTCCAAGGAATACATGTTGAGATCCTTCAGCAGTTCCTCATATGGTTTCAGATGCAGTCCCTGTACCATCTTTGTAGCTTTCCTTTGCACCGCCTCCAATCTATCCATGTCCTTTCTAAGATGTGGGTTCCAGAACTGTATGCAGTATTCAAGGTGTGGTCTTACCAGTGATCTATAGAGTAGCACCATGACTTCCTTTTTCTACTGGTGAGTCCCCTTCCTATGCATCCCAGAATACCATTTGCCTTTAATGCCTCCTTCTTGTACTGCCTGGCCATTTAGAAGTTATCGTTATAATCACCCTGGATCCCTTTCTTGCTTTATGGCCTCTAGTTTCATGCCCCATGTGGTATTCTTCTTCAGTGTTGCCCTTCCCTATGTGTGTGACTTTACACTTCTTTGCATTGACTGTAGCGGCCATGTTTTTGACCATAATTCCAACTTCCTGAGATCTGCTCTCATCCTATCTGCTACACCTGGGATGTCGACCCTATTGCATATGTTCATTTCATCAGTGAACAGGCTCACCTTGCCCTCCAAGCCTTTAGATATGTCTCTAAAGAAGATATTAAAGAGAATGGGTCCAAATATCAACCCTTGTGGCATGGCACTAGTCACCTCTCTTTCTTCTGATGAGGTGCCTTTTACCAGTACCATCTGGATCCTTCCACTCAGCCAGCTCCCTATCCAGTCTACAACTTTCTGAACCACTTCCATGTTTGAGAGCTTATCTAGCAGCCTTCTGTGTGGAACAGGGTCAAAGGCTTTGCTGAAGTTCAGGTATACCACGTCCACAGCACCTCCTTGATCCACAGTTTTGGTTACCCAATTGAAGAAATCTGTTAGATTTGTCCGGCATGATCTTCATGTGGTAAAACTGTGCTGCTTTGGATCCAAGATACCACTGTCCTCTAAGAAGGTTAGAATTCTCTCCTTGAGTAGGGCTTCCATTATTTTGCCCATAATCGGGGTGAGGCTGACGGAGATAGTTGCCTGCTATTTCCCTACTCCCGTTCTTATGGACAGGGACAACATTTGTCCTTCTCCAATTCTTCGGGACCTCTCCTAGTTCAAGTGATAGGTTAAATAGTTTAGCCAGAGGTGCTATGAGCTTTAACCCTGACTAGTGCAATAGCAACATTTTTTGCAATGAAATTCCTTACTTTATGAGACAGTGCTTTTTCTGTAATTATGTTTTATAAATGCATGAGAATTTTTCAGTCATTTATTTTTATAAATGCATGAGTTACTATTAAAACAACAACAACCTTTGACCATATATTCTGCAGGGGCTGTGGGATGCATGCATATTTTTTCTATAATTAGTTTTTATACACACATGCATTACTATAAAAAAACAAACAAAAAAAAAACAACTTTTGACTATATTCAGCAGTGGCTGTGGGATTCAGACCCAGGTCTCCAGCTTCATAGCCCAGAGCCTTAGCAACTACACTACATTGCTTCCTTGGATATCACTGTGTCAATGTTCTCTTATCCAAAGTCAAGACAGTTCCACAAACAGCTAATAATACTTTCCTGTTTCTCTGAATTGACAAAATTCTTTTTTTTAACTTTGCGTATTTCTAAGCCATTGAATTGTCTGAAACTTTTTCAAGTCACATAAATACAAAACCTATATTTAATGTCTATTTTAATATCCGTTAAAAAGTAGAACTTTTGTTTTATAGTGCTCTTGTTTAACATACTGATTTCAAGTCCATTTTTCAAAACAATTCACATCTTCAATCTGTCAGTATCCAAAAAGTAAACCAAAACAGAAACTGTTATAAACAGTTATTTTGAACAGATCAATCTTCCCAAAGAGAGATAGCTTATAGTTTTCATCAAAGTTTTCTGATTTCCACAATTTTAAAAGATGGGTATGCAAATAAGCTCATTATTATTTATGAGCTGCAGTTACATAGACATTTTTGAAAACACGGGGCACATAAGGAACTGTTCTTTTTGCAATGTGAATAGGTGAAACCAAAAACAGATTCTTGTAAGTAGTAATTTTGAACAGACCAAGCTTTGCAAATATGTACAGTATAGCTTGTAGTTTTCACCTGATTTTTCTAATTCCCTCAATTTAAAGACAAATGTATGCAAGTAAGCTCATGGTTATTAATGAGCTATGCGGTGCCTGTAGTCGTCCAAGCCGTGCCCCTTTTACAGCTATTTTGAAGTGCTTACTGAGCATGCTCAGAACCTAAATTTTAAAATATAACTTTGGAACAGATTAATATTTTTTCACCAAACCAGCAAAGCAAATTCTTCTGAGGCAAGCCCTTTGTATCTTGAAAATTTCAGACTAAAATTCCAAACTGTTCAGTACTACGTAATAGCAAAAAAGAACAGCAAAACACATTGTTTTATGTTTTTCACTGTCTGCATCTTGGAATTTGCATATCCAACTGGAATGAAACTTGGTGCATCAAGAGATCTACCCAATGATACTATGCATGCAAATCTGTTGAATGGTTCTGAAAATATTAAAGTGCAAAACCTAGGATTTACATTAAAGTGTCTACTTAACCCAAACTATAGGGTGCTGCTACACCACCATAATCAGGACTAGTGATGGCTAAGTGGTCCCAATTGCTCCACAGTGATCCCAGAGTGAAGGCAGATTCACAGAGTGCTTCGTGTTATAACAGGTAACATAAAGTCCATGGAAAACAATGACTTTGTATTACTCTGCCTTCCCAAATCACTACTCTACTATTCTTAAGGTGAAGTACATTGAAAACAATGTACTCCACCTCACTTCACCTTGTTTTTAAGCTCCAAAGGTGAATTTTGCAGTGATTCATGGGATTTCAGGTCACATGAGCTCTAGATTGTTCTGCACAGCCTCAGTTTGGGGTAATGTGTGTATGAACCTGTAGGAGACAATCTGCTCTGAGAGCTCTGTGATTCAAACCTTCTAAAAGCTGTTAAAAAAACCCTTTTGGGGTCATTTGATTTGCTGAAACTTTAGTTCATTGATTATAGGAAACCCTCCTGTGCTTATATCATCGAGCGTTTATTGTTTGTGTGTGGATTTTGAATGTTAATGTACAATATTCAGTCTGTATACTGAGAGACAGTGGAAGTGTGCTTTGGGGAGGGGTGTATCTGTGGTGTAGATAGATTAACTTAGAGAAAAAGACAGAGTTTTCTGTTTTGGTGATATTTTTCTTGTATAACTGTGTTAATGTACACACAGTAATATTTTCAATAATTCTTGCCATTTTTTTTGCTGATTGTTGTGGTGCAGCAGTGCATAATTTTAGTTTGTTTAAAATATGTGGTTATATTACTGAAGTTTTCAATTTGCTTCACATTACTTAGTGTATGCGTGAATATGTGTGTGGTGCATGTCATCAAATCAGACACCTTTTGCTGTGCCACATAATGTCAGCAATGTGAACCTGCTATCCACTGCAGCTGTGTAATTTTGTACTTCTTTGTGGTAACTTTTCTAGTACTAGTGACTGTTACTGCAGCAGGGCACTACACTGCCCGACCCAACCGCAAAGGAATTATTTTCAAGATTTTTGAATTTCTGATGGTGAGCACTGGTTAGGTGTTGTGCCTTTGCATTTGCATCTCTTCAGTGCGAGTGCAATCTTAATCTGTCTGTGCATTTGCATCTCTTTAGGGCCCAATCTCCATCTCTAACTTAAGTTACAGTTGTTTCTTTGGCTTCCTTCAGAGTACTGGACAGGTGTGGTGTATAATTCTGCATAAATATTGTACTCATTAATATGTGTTTTAAATCAGGACCATTATCACGAGTCATTCGTGATACAAATCATGTTATTCATCATCACGGATGGTCACAAATGCAGTCACAAATCACGATTTACAATCACATCACGAATCACAACATTAATCTTTTTTAATAGTTACTTGGATGTATTGTAAGCCTGTTTTGTAGAATCTCTCCATGCTTCACCACTCCACCATTGTACTCATTAATGAGTGTTTTTAAGTCAGGGAGTTTTGTGTCACACCTCACTGGAGCCCGGGTAAGTATAGCCATAGGTATTCACATTTCGTCATCATCATGGTCACAAATGCAGTCACAAATAACGATTTACGATCATGTCATGAATCACAATATAAATTTTGTTTAGTAGTTACTTGGATGTATTTTAACCCTGTTTTGTAGTATCTCTCCATGCTTCACCACCCCACCATTGTACTCATTAATGAGTGTTTTTAAGTCAGGGAGTTTTGTGTCACACCTCATCGGGGGGGGGGCCCGGGGAAGTACAGCCATAGGCATTCACATTTTGTCATCATCATGGTCACAAATGCAGTCACAAATCATGATTTATGATCACGTCACAAATCACAACATAATTTTTTTGAATAGTTACTCAGATGTATTTTAAGCCTGTATGAAAAATTAAATTTACAGAAAGAGCAAATTAAATAAAAAAGAGTACAGAAAAGACAAAAAAAATTAGCTTTAAAAAAAGCATTTGGGTCTAAATCAAAGTTTAAATCTCCTGCTTGCTCTGATCTCAAAGTATTAGCAGTCACAAAACACACTACTCTCTCTCCATCTACACAGGAGAAAGTAAAAGTGCCTGCTTGTATGACTCACTTTCTTCCTGCCTAGCTAAAGAGCATGTGACTTACAGTACTGTAAGCTATGTGATGTGTGGGGGGCTGCCAAATCTGAAACACCAAGTGGGTCACTTAAAATCATAATGAGGAACGCAAAGTTCATTAAAAACAATGACTTTGCCTTACTTTGCGTTGTCATTCCGCCTTGACGCGAAGTGGTAATGACAAGGCGGAGTGAGCACTTTGCATTTCCCATTCCGTGTAGCAGAGTGGCAATACAAAGTGCCACTTTGCGTTCACTTCACCGATGGAATTTAAATTCGCTGCATCTCTAATCGGGGCAATTTTGCACCCCTATAGTTAGGGCTGCATAGGCACTTTAATGTTAAACTTCACAGTATGCACTGTAATAACTTCACAACCATTCAATGGATATGTTTGACATTTTCATGCACAGTCTCAGAGGGCAGATCTCTGGATGTAGCAGTTTAGTTCTTATTGAATATGTGGATTCAGAGTTCAGAGATCATTGAAATGTGATTTTTTGGTGTGCTTTGCTCTTTTAAAACCATTTTTTAACTTGTCTAGTACCCAGATAGTTTGGAATGTTGGTCTGAAATTTTCAGGGTAGACAGGAGCTGTCCCAGAAATGTGCCTTTTGCTGGTTTGGTGAAAAATATTAATCCATTTCAAAGTTATTTAATTTTGAAATTTCTGCTCTCTGCAAGCTCAGTAAGCATTTCAAGATAGCTGAATTAAATGGAAAAGGAATCCTTTTTCATATGCGAATAATCCTTTTTTGTTTACCACCATTTTGTTGTCCATTGTTTCCCCCTCAAAATTTAAAACCCTGAAAACTGACATCCTGGAGATAGACCAATACATCTATCTTTCTCTTTTGGACTCTGTTAGGTGTAATCTGCACTTAACTGTTGGTTAAAGACTCTAAAATGTGTTTTTTATATATTTAAAATCCTTTTTGTGACTCACTTAAGCTGTTTTGTGTGGTCATTCATACAAAAATGTTCATATATGAACATTTCAGATGTTCTGCTGTTCTTTGAACTTGTCTAGAGCACAGCTGGTTTAGAATTTTGGTCTTAAATTTCCAGTGTAGAAAGAGGCTGGTCCACAGATGTGTCTTTTGCTGGTTTGTTAAAAAAATATATTAATCCCTTCCAAAGTTATTAAATTTTACAATTTTAGCTCTGAGCATGCTTAGTATGCACTTCAAAATGGCACCCCCCGATCACTGTTTCTGTATTGTTTTACATTTCCCTGGTGTCAAGTGGCACCCCCCACCCTTGGATCACTGTCCCCATAATTAGTTAATTTTCCCTGATGTCTAATGTCAAATTTATTTATTTATTTATTTAGTTTTGTTGACCAGGTAAGTGCACTAGAAAATCCTGCCTATTTTCAGGCACGACCGGGGAGGGATACAGATGAATGCCAACTGACCTTGAACCAGATTAAGCTGTTGGTGGTATTTTTAGTGAATAAGAGAAATTTGGCCGGACACCAGGAAATTCTCTACTCTTTTCGATAAGTACCTTGGGATCTTTAACATCCACCTGAACTACCACCAATCCATGCAGATGGGACCTCGGTTTAATGTCTCATCCGAAGATGGCACCTCAAAGTGCAGCACCCTCCCATGCTACACTACAGTGTCAGTATTGGGATATTAACCCAAGTGCCAGATGTGGTAACTGAAGCCACAGCCCTCTGATCTCCTGGCCTCAGAGGTGAGTGTGCTACCTACTGAGCCACTGACACTGCAAATCGCAGTCCTTGTTCATGTTTCTGTTTCCCTGGTGTCTAGAGGCACCCCATCTCTGAGCCCTCTCTCTGTAATGGTTTAAGGTTTTACTGGTGTCTAATGGCACCCACAACCTCTGATCACCATCCCAATAGGGAGGGAGGCAGTATAGCACAGTAGTTTAAGGCTCTGAACAGTAAATCTGGCAGCCTGGGTTTGAATCCCACAGCCCCCATACTGTGTGATCCTGATCAAGTCACTTAACTTCCTTGTGCTCCCTGGTTGCACCTAGAAACAAGCTTTCAGCTTAGTGTGACACTCCTGGCTAAACAATTGAGAAAATAAGGATTTTTCCCTTGTGTTGAGTGGCACCCATCACCCTCAATTGATGTCCCCATTGAAATTGTGTTTTCCTGCTGTCTAGTAGCACCCCAATTGTCATCCTGCCTGTAATAAAGAAAATGGTTCCTCAATGTCTTTTTTACAACTGTAAAGAGAAAAAGGTTCCTCGGTGATATGGCCTCACCACCCTTACCACACTCAGCACCCACCTACCCACACACTCTCACTCAACTGAATAGCTCTCAGGGTTAAGATCCAATCTCCAATCCAAGACGTGTCTTTTTGCTTGAAACTCTGACTGTTATATGAGAAACTAAGATAAGTGCAATTCAATCTGTTTCAATTGGGTTTTCAGCTTTGATGCATAGCTTTGCCATTTTTTGGATATTTTGACAAAACATTTTCAATATGGCCTTTTTGGAACCCCACCTCATGAATAATGTTGGTGGAATTATGCAAATCCAGCATGAATGGTGATTTCATGGTCACTTGGTGAAATCACCTTTCAGGAGTGATTTGAACATTTTCACCATCCTTGTTTATGAAGCAGGGTCTTAAGAAGGCTATGTTGAAAATTTTGGGTCAAAATATTTAACAATGGCAAAGTTATGCACATCCATTGAAATTTTGCTACACTCGCTCGTAACTTTTGTAATTTAAAACATTTTGACACCAAATTTTCAACATAGTTATGTTTTAAACCACCTCATGAATGTGACAGCTGTCACTTGTAAATCTTGCCAAAATTTGTTTCTCACCTTTGGCATGGAATGACAGTTCAGTTGCACAGAATCATATTTTGGTGGTGATTTCATCATTTTCAGTACCAGATACATGAGGGTGGGGTAATAAGAATTCAATGCCGAAGTTTGGTTGCTGGCACACAGTGCCCAGAGGGCCCTCGCTCCCTCAGCAACATACATATATGCATCTATGGTGGATGGGAATGCTGGGCCAGGAGGGTCCTGCACTCTCACAGGTAAGTAAGGATACGATTACAGTATCTCAAAGTACAGATGGATGGAAGGGCAGGGCCTGGAGGTTTCTTTGGTCTCTGGGACCTCATCCTTGCAACATCTCAAGAGATTATCATCCTTTCATGAGGGCTCCTGTGTCCTTAAGATGCACTAACAGGGTGGTAGTCTCCATAGCAGTGACAGAGAAAACATAACTAAAGTACACAATTGCACAATCATCCAATACTAAGTCTGTCAGTCAATCCTAATCCATACTCATAAGAGCCCAATGACCTTTTCAATTAAAGGTTAATTCCAAAATACGCATAGTGATGCACAGTGAGTACAGAAATCAACTGACAGAGTAGTGGAACAATGGAGTTAAAGTAAGACACTGCAGAGAATAAAGGGACTTGAGGGTAATAAGTAACAGTCTAAAATCCTCCTAGCATTGTAGCAAAGCATATAGAAGGACAAACAGGATGTTGAGTTGCATCAGGTGGGGTTTCACCACTCACAAGAGGGAGATGACTGTGCCACTGTACAGGTCACTTGTTAAACTGCAACAAGAGTATTATGTGCAGTTTTGGAGCCCAGCCTTAAGGAAGGACATTACAGGTTGTGGATAATCCAAAGAAGGGTGACAAAAATTATCCAAGCCCAAAAGGGAAAGACCTATGAGGAGAGACTGGAAGACCTCAGTATATTCTCACTGGATGCTAGCAGGGAGAGGTGGTATAAATACATTTTGGGGTACAATCAAATGGATCACACAGAATTGTTCAAAATGAAGAAGTTCAACCACTTGGGGGTCACAATGAATGGCTAGCAGGGGGATATTTAGAAAAGACATCAGGAAGCATTTTGGCATGGAAAGGGTGGTAGGCAAATGGAGTAGTCTGCCTGGCAATGTTGCTCTTGCAGAAACCTCAGAAGGTGGGTAATGACTGGTGGAAGAGCAGTGGAGTGGGCAGGTAGTAGTGCCTCTAGGAACTAGAGTAAGAAAGTGTCTCTTGGTAGACTAGATGGACTTAGTCTTCTATCTTAACTTTCTATGTTTCCTGTTTCCCTGATACAGTCTTCCATTGCTATTATAAACCCCAGTACTACAAATGCTCTGCTGTGTCAAATGCACATCATGGCTCACTTTTTCAAAATGGACATCAGACATGAAATTGTTCTTCGCAACTTGTCCTCTCCTGTCCCTGTAATCAGCAAAAATAAAATAAAACAAAGGGGGGGGGTTCCCTCAGAATGTACTGCTCCCTTATATATGTATCTTAAGGGCAGCGGAAACCATCAGTAAGCAATGGTGACAGTCTTTTGATTCTGATCCCCAGAAGCACTTTCATTCAACTCTGGTTCATCCTCTCACTTTACCCTCCCCTCACTCTCACCATCCTCAATCTGTTCACCCCTCAGTCTCACCTACTCACTCTGACCCTCTGACCCTCATTCAGCTCCCCTATAAACATTGTTCTTGGGTAATCAATCTCTTTGTATCAGCTGGCAATACTCACTGCGATCTCCCTCATAATAGAGCTCTTTCATTAAAATATGGATTAAGTGATAAGGTGATCACCTCAAGAGTTCCATGCATTAATTTTATTTTTGTATTTTTTTTTACTGTTTAATATTGAAGATTTACTAGGCAGCCACACTCGGTTTGTTTCTGAGCTAAAGTAGGAGGGAAAGCAGGTGGGAGGAGACACAATGCTGTGGTTGATAGGGAAATTATATACATTGGACTGGATAGTCAAAAGGGTTGCACCATGCGCAATAGGGTTGTGCCAGCGCAAGTCTGAAATTGTGCCATTCTGCTATATTCAGCAGGAGGCAGTTGCACTCCCCAAGTCATGCTGAGCAACAGCGCAATGCTAATGAAGGCATGCTCAACCGGAGGGGGAGGAACCATGCATAAACTGCACAGCCCGATATTCAGCCAGGCCATGCAGAGTTGTGCAGTGCAACCCCCTACCTGTGCCTGCACAACTTTGAGCCAAAAAAAAAGGATTAAGTCGAGGGCCACCCACAGGTGAGCTGCCGCATTGCAGGGCGCAACACAGCAGCTGCCACCTGTGGGTGGCCCTCCACTTGTTCCCTGTGCCCCCCCTGCAGCCTGATCGCGGGCATAATAGTAACCCCCCGCCCGATCACGGGCATAACATTCTGTTCACCCCCCCGCAGCAGTCTGATCGCAGGCATAAAGTAGATTAACCCCCCACTAGCCCGATCGCAGGCATAACGTCAACCCCACCCCAAAGACCAAAATCCCTGGTGGTCCAGTGGACCGTGAAGTCCGATTGCAGGCTTTAAGTAAACCTTCCCCACCCCCTACTAGCCCGATCGTGGGCATTAAGGAACTCCTTCCCCCCCAAAGACCAATATCCCTGGTGGTCCAGTGGACCGCGAAGCCCGATCGTGGGCATAAGGTCAAACATTCACATATCTGGACTTCCTTGTATGGTATGGGCTGCACCTCCATTGGCTCTTGCTCTGCACCAATGGACGTGCAGCCCTACCGAGCTGTCAGTCAGCGGGCGGTGGGGTGGCAGGCGGGTGGGGTGCTGCCGCCTGCCGGCTGATGGGGGGAACTGGGTGATGGGGCTCCATGGGTGGGTGGGGTGGGGAGCCACTAGATCACCAGGGATATTGGACATTGGGGGCTGGGTTTGATCTTATGCCACAGTCGGGCTTCGCGGCCACTGGACCCAGGGATATTGGTCTTGGGGAGGGGTTCCTTAATGCCCTTGATCGGGCTAGTCGGAGGGTGGGGAAGGTTTCCTTAAAGCCTTGATCGGAACTGCAGTCCACTGGACCACCAGGGATATTGGTCTTTGGGGGAAGGGTTCCTTAATGCCTGCGATCGGGCTAGTCGGGGGTTGGGGAAGAGTTTCCTTAAAGCCCGATCGGGCTTCACGGTCCACTGGACCACCAGGTATATTGGTCTTTGGGGGAAGGTTCCTTAATGCCCAGATCGGGCTAGTTAGGGTGGCAGGAAGGTTTCCTTAAAGCCATGATCAGGCTTCACAGTCCACTGGACCACCAGGGATATTGGTCTTGGGGGTTGACGTTATGTCCATGATCGGACTAGTGGAGGGTTAATCTATATTATGCCCGTGATCGGGCTGCTGCAGGAGATACAGTATGTTATGCCATGATCGAGGCTACTGGGGGTTACATTCGTCCGATTGGGCTGCTGGGGGAGGAAGGAATACTGTTCTGCCCATGATCGGGCTGCAGGGGCA
Organism: Neoceratodus forsteri; assembly: GCA_016271365.2. NCBI lineage: Eukaryota > Metazoa > Chordata > Ceratodontiformes > Ceratodontidae > Neoceratodus > Neoceratodus forsteri. Next base: position 119,589,503 of record CM057456.1, read on the forward strand.
TTGGTCCCCGGCTGCTGCCTGGCAGGGGCGCCAGGCGCAAGTCGTCGGTGATCGGTGCACCTGCCATGATGAGACAGTAAATGGGGCAGTAATTAGATGCAAATGGCCCCAAAGTTTTTGTATAAATTATGGCCCCATTTGCATGTCACCTTTTGAATATCGGAAATTTGAGCATGGTGCAATGGAACTTGCGCCACCGCATCTGAATGCTCCACTCTGACCACTTGCAGTGGTACAAGTTCCACTGCGCCATGCACAGTGGCTGTGGCTGTGGCCGGGGGGCGATATTCAAAGGAGTTGCTCAATAGCGCAGCTCCGTTGAATATCGCCCTGGCCACACCCCTGCGCAACTTTTTTGAGCAGCGCGAGGGCTTGCGCCACAGAATGGCGCAGTTTGAATATCCAGCCCATTATATGCAAATACTGTAGTAAAACTTACTTCAAGCACTTACAAATGGTCACATAAAAAAACAGTAACATTTCTGTATGTGACTGTCAAAAAGAACAGTAATGTATCTCTTAACAAATGTGCCAGTGTTTGGATCAAAACCCAAGATCACAACCTCATTTTCAGCATTCCTTGATGTAATGAACAGGAAAGTATAATGAATTCACATTATGGCTTCCATTTCGTTCTAGCAAGGGAAGACTGTATTTACAACCAGCTATGTATTTAGTTTCCTACTACACCATTATAGCTGCTCTGAACAGTAACATTATCAGTTGCAATCTGTCAGTGGCTCCTGATGATGATACCGCCACTTGCATGGGTTGCTACAGGAAGGAAAATGAAACAGCTCCTCAGTGTGCTCAATTTTTATAGCGGTAGCAACCTATTGAAGTAGTGGTATCAGGTGTCAGGAGCCAGTGACTGACTGCAGACGATGATGTTACTGGTTGAAGCACCTACAATGGCACAATAGGGGGCAACATTTGGAGCACATTTTAAAGGCCAGTGAGATGGAAAAGAAAAAAAGAGGCCCATACTTGTATGCAGAATGAGAACAGTGGTTAAGCAGAAATGAACTGAGAATACTACAGTTTATTACATCCCTATTACAGCACTATAAAAATCCTGCTTGCTATCAGGGTATTTGTGCACTACAGGCAATTACCCCTCCTCTCAGATTAAAGTTCTAGGATTTGATATACAAAAGACCCAAAGCTGAGTTTTGCAACTGAAGCCTCTGTTTTGCATCTGCCTCTGAGTCTCAGTTGAGCAAAACATGTTAATATAAGTTGCTCTGTCCCCTCTCTCCCCAGCATAACAACATATGTTGCTTAAATGCTAGGGAAAGGGGCTGGCATATCCTTAGCCTGTGTAGGCCACATTTAAAGGAGAAATGGGCTCACAAGTTCCATGCAGCCTGGGAGGGGGTTGGGAAGGGGTTTGCACACATGATAGTATACAAGCCACATAGATTCTGGCTAGTGCACGCCGGTCCCAATATAGCCTCTGATGCTCACATTAGACAGATGGTTCTGTACAAGCTCACCTGAATAGCACTATTTCCATGCTCATAATGGGGCTGGAGGAATCCTCCCCAAACTTTTGAGTAACCAGGTTGATTATAGGATGGATGGCTAGTGGCACATTAGGGACAGCAGAGCAATGAGTCATCCATTGAAAATTGTGCCCTTGGTCCTTTCACCAGCTGGTTTGCCACAAAGAATGCCCTTTTGCAAACCTTGCTATATTCACAATGTCATCAGAGCTTTGCCTGCTGGTGGACAGAGCAGGCCCACCACTACTATTGACAGATCACTATCACTCTCCCTCAGATTAATGAACATGGGGTAGCAATGGATGGTACATACATTGGTATGTCTCCAAAGATGAGGGCAGTGTTTTCTGTTACTTTTAGAAAAGATGGTAGTTGAGACAGATGTAGGGCTGCAGTATGTATATATGAAGATTAAGGCAGGGGGCATTTGAATGGCAACAGGGACCAGCAGTGATGACAGAAAAAGCATCCCTATTTTCAGTTATACTCAGCAACTCACTGGCACCAGGATCCACACCCCCAGCCTCAAGGCACAGGGCATAGTTCTCCAACATGGGTAGAACTCTTGCAAGCAGTTCTGGGGTGGGGGTGGGGTGCTTACAAACCAGAGTAAAAGTTTTGGTGGGAGAAGGTTTAGGTGGCATACAAAACTGCTGATCCTGCAAAGCACAGGTAAGGGTTAGGGGATCTACTTGCTACCAAGAAATAAAAAAAAAAATAATTAAAGAGTATTTCAGAGGGTCACTAGCTATGTTCCCCCTAAGGCGTGCGCACGTGCGCCCGCACAGCAGTCAGAAATAACCCGCACATGGCTTCAGTAGTAGCGCACAAAGCAGTTGACAGGGATCCTCACGTTCATGAAGTAGTGACTACAGTCATCACTCAGATTTAAGACTCAGACAGCAGGACATGAAAGTGAATGGGAGAGAAACATTGTATGCCCACCCCTGAGGCCACAACTCATTAACTTTAACAAGCCAGCAGTCTCGCTCTTGCTCCACTTATTGAACAATGGAACCGACTGGCAAAATTCCAACCAATCAGCTTTGCAGTTACAACAATGTTTTCGGCTTGACACCTCTTTTCAGTAAGACAGTACTTGATAAGGAACAGTATTCCCCTGCTGGTCACAGATAATGCCATGTTTCATTTGTTTGGTAGATTCCCCCCAACAAAGCAATGCGAGAGATTCTCTGACATAGGGTATATATTATATTATTTTAGTTTTAAAGTTGCACAACTTCAGTGTAATCTGCCTCCTCCTCAAGCAGCATCTCACATACAAAATGTGTTTATAATGGATTTAAAGCCTCACCATTGAAAGCGTGTTCATTTTTTTCAGTAGAAGAAAATGGAAAACTATAGTTTTTGTTTACAATAAAAGCTGGAGTAAGCACAGCAGCAATTTTGCAATTCATTGGCCTGTTACGTGACCATCTGAACAGCTGATTTCCTGCAGGTGAACTTTCTGACTGATCTGCCTTTGATTTTGCAGCAATGCCACATTGTAGCTTTGAGTTTGGCTTATCAAATATTGAGAGACTGTATAGCAAATATCAGGACTATGTATTTTCATCAGTGGACCAGGCAGAAATTGTTAGCCAGTACAATGACTTCACATTTATAATTGCTGTAAAACTAAAGGGAGGATTATTAAATCCTTTACTGACATGATCCACTTTGCTTTGACTACTGTGCAGTACAGCATGGTGGCTAAACTTATTGATGTATGTGCTACATTCCAAGCTAAACATGAAGCTATCATGCATAGAGGTTCCTACACAGTCTTATCCTTACCCAGAAGAGATTCTCCATAGGGAGGTGCAGAGTGAGAAGGATACGATAGCACAGAGAAAAATCTTGAGAGTGATAGAGGATCATGTACTGAAGTAGAGCGAAGAATGGCTAAGTTTGACCATAACTATCTTTGGGTAGAAGGTTTCGCTCAAGGATTCTCATAGGAAAGTTAGGGAAGATTTGTTGCTGCTCTTGGAAAGAGCATTAGGATTTTATATCTCCAGAAACATGGTGGAGTCCTTAAAGTTATGTGGAGATCCTGAGTCCACAACACAAATTGATATTATATTTAAAAATCCTCATAAAGCTAGCAGCTTGCTGTCTCCGGACAGCAAGCTGGATTGTTTGGGAATACATTTAGTTAACACGTTAGACTTGGGTGAAGTCTTTTCATGGTTTAAACAGACTAAGGATAGTCCAAAATCAATCTTAGAGGCAGATAACCCCCTGACTGATTTTGGAAATCTAATTGACCCTCAAATCAAATCAAATCAAATTTATTTAAAAAGACGCCCAATCCCGAAGGCTCTGGGCACCACACAAAATCTGTACAGTGTGTCATACTGTATATATTTCAATTACAATATCATACAAATATAAAATATATAAAACTCAGTCACCAAATGCCTGCATGAATAAAAAAGTCTTCAGACGACTCTTAAAGGCCTCTATAGTGGGAGCCTCTCTCACTACAACTGGCAATGAGTTCCAGAAAGCCGGAGCAACTCCAAACAAATGATCCCTGCAGATTTTAACCTAGCTCTCAGAACTTTGAGGAGGCCCCCACAAGAGGAGGCGGAGATCTCGGACAGAGGTGTATGGTACCAGGAGATCAGAAAGGTAACCAGGGCCCTGACCATGTAGGGTCTTATAGGTGAAAAACCCACCTTGAACAAAACTCTCCACCTGACAGGCAGCCAGTGCAATTCACGCAATACTGGAGTAATATGACAAAACTTACTCTGCCGGTCAAAGCCGGGCAGCAGCATTACTAGCTGCAGTCTGCGAAGAGAAGTTCAGAGACCCGAGATAGAGTGCATTACAGTAGTCAAGTCTAGAGGTAACTAAGGCATGTACCAAGGTAGGGAGGTCCAGAGCCGGAACAAGGGGCTTAATCCTGGCGATATTTCTAAGATGGAAAAAACAGGAACGAACCACTCGCCACTGACAGTTATTGATTAAGCCTGACAAATGCAGCCTGCAGATAATATCAATCAAATGAACTCTGAATGCCAGCTGGATTTGGATAAAGGAGCTGGGAATCGAAATGTGGATGCCCTTTCTATACTTTCATGGAATACTGAAGGCATCAATCTTAAAATAATTGACCATGAAGTAGTAAGATTTCTGGATAATTCTGATTATTGGACTGCAAGAAACATGGTGTACAGAAAATGTAACTCCCAAATTGGCTGGATATTCTGTCTTTACTCTGCCAGCAACTAAAGATAAAAAGTTTGGAAGGTTTAAAGGGGGTATTTCCTTTTTTATCAAAACGTTGCTAAATTTTCAGCCTCTAATGATTAGCCAGGGACAAGAGAAGATCATTCACTGCAATATATACTTTCCCCCTCGCAATAAAGCTACTGATCCCACTGACCTTTTCATACAGGATCTGAAAATGGCACTTGAGATTGTCAGATAAGAGTACACCTTGTCTTATAATTATTTTGGGAGACTTTAATGCCAGAATTCCTTCTCATTTTTTGGAGAATGTATACTGAGATATGATCCATACAATATCTATAATTAATCCAAATATCTCGTATACTAGGACTGCTCACGATCTGAAATCTAACTACAGAGGTAGGGAATTGTGAACGGGCTTGATCAGTAGAAATTTTTGTATTTTAAATGGGAGAACTCAGGAAGATCTAGTTGGATCCTTAACATATAGAGGACCTACTGGCTCTTCAACCCCTGATCAGGTTTGGACCAATTTGGAAGCAGTAAAGCTGATCCAAAACTTAGAGGTCATGAGTAGATTGGAATCAGCACACTGTGCTATTGTAATTAACATCAAATGTCCTTTTGGAACTTTAAGAGTGAGGCACACAGGAAGATAGTCTGAAGTCATAAACAAGAAGGATTGGATGGGAACAGATTCATCAAGCTAGTTTCAAAGAAATTCTTAGTACAGGAGTCTTAGGTGATATTCACGAGTTGGTTCTGGACAAAAGTAAGGCCTTTAATATTTTGGAGAATTGGGACACTATTCATTCTTTACTTGGACCTAGACATAAAACAACGTATCATACTAGGTCTCTTTATAAAAGTCTTAGTTTAATTCAGTATGCCTACAGGCAAAGAAAGAGTTGGAGGAAAACTAAGACAGCATAAGAAGAAAAGAAATAAGTCTGCAGCAGATTTTAAATTGCTAAAGAGTGAAAGAGAAAAATATAGGAAAATTCTCGAACAGGAGAGACATAAACATACTCTGGGACTTTGGGAAAAACTGAGGCAGGCTGTTTTGGATAGGGGTGGAAGGTGATTTTGGAATATTGTTGTCCAGGGATATAATAGATATGCCAATAGGATTGAAACCTATATTACACCTGAAGTTTGGGCATCTCATTTCTCCAAGCTCTATTATTCTCATGAAGAGCAGGAGACACCTGATGCTTTCAAAATACAGGAGGATGACATTTTTCCAAGACCTATCTTGATCACAGAGGATGAAATCCAGATGGCATTGACTGTCCTTAAGGCAAATAAAGCACCAGGTCTCCTAGGTGATCTCTATAAGGTTTTTACCAACTGATGGATTCCTTTTTTATTTTGCTGTTTAATGGCCTGGTTTGGTACTCTTACCCTGCCAGTTGGGCAGGTAGTGTTATCTTTCCATTTTTTAAAAAAGAGGATCCGAATGACCCAAGGATGTATAGGCCTATTAGTTTGATAGATGTTTCACAGAAGATTTTCTCTAGGATAAATTTGGGCAGATTGCTGTCATGGGTCAAGGACAACTCGGTATTGTGTGAGGCGCAGAACAGTTTCTGGAAGGACTGTTCTATAGTACAACATTATTATGTGCTTCAGCATCTGATCTGAAAGTATACTAAAGTGAGAAAAAACATATTATATTGCTGTTTTGTTGACTTCTCCTTGGCTTTCGACAGGACTAGTAGAAAATCCTTTGGGCTACATTAAGGGATCTGAAGTTGGATGCCTCACTTCTTGATGTTATTAATAGACTCTATGAAAATATGTGGGCAAGAGTCCAGTATAATCCATATGGTCATCTAACTGATAGATTTGAGACAAATGTTGGGGCAGACAGGTGTGCTGTATTTTGGCACCTACTCCATTTAACATCTACATTAATGCAGTCTTGGATCAGCTAGGTAATCCAGATTTTCATACTCCAAAAAATTAATGATCATAGGATTGAATGTTTAGCATATGCAAACAATTTAGTCTTGCTCTCTACTTCAGTCCTAGGTCTTTAAAAGAAAATTGGCTCACTTTGAATCTCTCTGTTCTCAAAGGAAACTAAAAGTTAATCTCGGCAAGACCAACATTGTAGTTTTTGGCTCTCAGACAATGAATATGGTAGGCTTTAGGCTAAACGGTAACCATATAGACACTGTTAAGTGTTATGACTATTTAGGTGCCCATTTTGCCTATAGCCTATCTTGGACCAAACATTTGGAGGTTATTCAATTTAAAATGGGATCTTCTGTAAATGCCCTAAAAATATTTAACGGCAAGATGGGGGAAGTCATCAGTGAGTGGGGTATTAAGAGTTGTTAATGCCAAAATTAGAATGAGCATGTTATATGCCTCTGAAATCTGGGATTATACCAAGGTTAGAGAATTAGAAATAATTCTGAATAAACTCTATAGAGACATCTTAATATTTTTAAATGGAACTCCAAGCTGTATTCTTGCCTTGGAGGTAGGACAACATTCCTTGACTTCTCTCATCTGTAGGCGACAGATTCTCTTTCTGTTGAAACTTTTCTTTCACCCCAAAAAGATATCCCAGAATGTGTGTAGTGGAAGCCATCAAATTGGCCAACATGGGATATGTACATCTCTTTATTCAACTTATTAAGAAACAATAATGCTGGCCAGATTGGGCCACCTCTTATATAACATTTACGCAGACTATTTGAGGAGATTAGGCAGGATGTCAAATTGAGGATTATTGATTTAAGACATCAATTCTTTCTACGTTCAACTCTCCAAGCTTAAGCTATATGGAATTTATAAAAAAGTAAAGATTTCAAGGGGATATGAGCCATCTCTCTTTTTTTTAACCCTGCCTAGACAAAGAAGAATCTATACAATATTTAGAACTGAAAACTATAATGCTCAATGCATTCATTTCAGACAAAAGAGGGGGGTTACTTCCTCCATATTGTTAATGTGGACTGGGGACTATAGATGATCTCAAGCATGTGGTAATCTTGTGTCCTAGGTATGAATCAACCAGGAAAAAACTGATGGGTGGAATGTTGGGGATCTCAGCCTCCCCTGGAGGATCATTGGAATAATTGTTTACTATGAAAGTGAAGAACATGGTAGAGATCTTTGCAAGATTTTAATCTCAACTCATTTGTAAAGTTTATTAGGGGGACTTGAAGTCCTGTGGAGGTTTTTTATGTGAAAAGGTGCTCTGTTAAACTGAATTGCACTGTAAAGATATTTAAGTTCCCTGTTGATTTATTTATTGTCTATTTATATTTACTATGTATTTTTTCCTGATTTTAGTATATTGTAACTGCTTTATGCTGAACAATAAATTGTACTACTACTACTACTACTACTACTACATTCCAAGCTTCTAGTGTTGACTGTAAAAGAGGCTTCAGCCTCATGAACTGCATTAGAGCAAACAAAGAACTGCTTGGAAGAAAGCCATTTAGATATGATGATGCAAACAAAATTGTTTTAACATCTGGTGGAAAATGGCTCTTAATAAAATATAAGTCCACTGGATGAATGGGAAAGACAGAGAGAAAAACAGTAAATGTTGATTTCTTAGCAATGCATCATCAGCATCACCCCTTTTAGATGCATGCAAGACTCTTTAAAATGTAAATAATTTACATGTTTCAGTTCATACTCTTATGGCACACAATACATCCAATCTTTGGACTGTGTCAGAATGTATATTTATACTTTGCATTGAGTATTTGAGTGTTTGGTTATGTTTTCTACTGTTTACTGACAATAAAATATATCACTTGTTTGGGCCACCCAATTTGCACACATGAATCATTTTTTTTGCACAAAGTTCCGCACACACATATCAGTCACCCACCCACCCACAGAGACTACAAATTAGAGGGAACATTGGTCACTAGGCCACCAGGAAGGATTGAATAAGTGCCAGGAGGGATACTCAAAGTGTTCGATTTTATTTTTTTATTTTAGTCCTTGGTAACCAGGTAAGGACCACTAGGCACAAGTGCCTGTTTTCAAAAGCGACCTGGAGCACTGGGCGGTTAAGTGACTTGCTTAGAGTCACACAGTATGCAAGTGGAGGTTGTGAGAATCAGACTCAGGTCTGGTCTACTGGATGTATCAAGCTCGTTCACACCTTGTTCCTCTAACCTCTAGGCTATACTGCCAGCCCAAAGTTGCATAATAAAAACTGAATCATAGAATCTGACATTGCATAAGGACTCTTGGCCTACCTAGTCTGCCCATTGCCCCTACATATAGTCACACCACAGACCCTACTTGATCTCTGGCTTTACCTCCCCCCTACCTCTAAGGCTCCCTTATACCTCTCCCATACCTACTTAAATCCAGTTACAGTTTTTGCTCCCACCACCTCGTCAGGGAGGGTCTTTCAGGCATACAACACCCTTTCTGTGAAGAAGTGCTTCCTTACATTTCCCCTGAGTCCACCCCTTCCAGCTTCATAGCATGAACCATTGATCTTGAGTATTATTTTCTATGAAAAAGGCTTTCCTCTTAAACAATATTTATACCCTTGAGGTATTTTAAAGTCTCTGTCATATCCCCCTTCTCCCTCCTTTCCTCCAGAATGTACATTTTCAGGTCCCTTACATTCTCCTCATAGGACATTTGTTGTAAATCCTGTACCATTTTAGTCATCCTTCTCTGGACTGCCTCTAGTCTGTCTGTGTCCATCTGGAAATGAGAACTCCAAAGCTGGACATAATACTCGAGTTGGAGTCTTAACAGAGATTTATACAGAGGTATCACCATCTCACTCTTTCTGCTGGTGATAGCCTCCTTATGCATCTTAGCATCCCACTAACTCTCTCCACTGCCTAGTCACACTGTTAGCCACATTTAGGTCATCATATAGGATAACACCTAGGTCACTTTCCTCTTTGGTCATTGCCAGTACCACTCCATCCATTTTGTACTCCAACTAGGGATGGGCGGGTAGGATGTGACCTGGTTGTAATTCCAACTATAATTTTTTTTCCCCAAAAGGTTTTGATTTACTCTGATGATGTTTAGACCTATTTTAGTCTATTTAAGTATGAGACATGCATCAGTATTATTCTTTTAGATTCCTCTGTCAAAAAAAAATATAATGTAACCTTTTAAAAAAAAAATATGTCTGTATTTTCATATCATTTTTCAGGGTCAGCAAGCAGTCAACAACAGTAAAATACTGTAAATTGACTGTTGTTCTTGCCAGTCCTGTGTGTCAGTCACCACATGACATTTGTAGGAAAAAGTGGGCTTGATTCACAAAACTCTTGAAAATCCTGCAGCTGTGGAAAAACTTGGTGCACGTGGGTTGCCACTTGTGGAACTGCAATTTTTTCCCATAGCTGCTGTATTCTCAAAAGTGGAGTCATTTTTTGACTAGCTTCATGATTTACAGCAGCTAGAGGTGGTGTTGGCGTGGAAATCCCTGCAGCTCATCAGTATCACATTCTGAGTCATAACCTTTGGAAGATCATAACTGTCACTTTGTGATCTCGTTCTTGTACATTTACAGCCTCTTCTTCATCAGAGGCACTGCTTTCTGATGAAGGAGCCCAATATGCATGAGTGGCATATCGTGAAGTGCCACATCTAGTGATACTAGACAGAGCCATTTCCTTAATCAGTGACTTTCCAGGTCTAAGTGTTTTGGCCACCTGTTTATGTGTTTTACTATAATCTGATTTTTCAGGCAATGTCGACAGTGCTGCATTACTTTGATCAGGGGATTTACCAACATTCTTTTCTTTTACTGATTGTGTTGCTTCATCTTTTTCTGGTAGTGTTGCTTCATTTTTATCAATTGTATTAATGATATCTTCAGAAGTGAATTTCCCTTTTTTAATCTGAATTTGTTTTCAGGAAATATTTTTATTGTTATGTGTACCAGTTTCAGCCATACTACTGGTGTTAGCCACATGTTCCATTTCCATAACACTCTGATTCTGAATCCATTTCTTGGGGCCCAACTTAATGGCTTACTTAGCAGTATTAGTTTGGATGCAGAGATAGGAAACTCAGAGTCTAAGATGTGATGCCCCACTATCAAAATACTTGATGCACTACCTGATCTAGTAGTAGTCCAGGCACAGAGATGGGTAACACAGAGTCTACACTACGGCAGTATTACCTAGCAGTAGTTCAGGCACAGAGGCGGGCAATACAGATTCTGAGATGTAACGCCTCCCCCTCAAAATATTTGAGGCACCATTTGACCTAATAGTTGCTGAGGCATAGAGATTGGCAACACAGCACCTACACTATGGCAGTATGACCTAGCAGTAGTTCAGGGACAGAGTTGAGAAACACAGAGTCTGAAACATGACCCCCCTTTCCCTATCTGTATGGCACTATGATCTAGTAGTAGTTCAGGCACAGAGATGAGCAAGACAGACTCTACACTATAGCAGTATGACCTAGTAGTTGTTCAGGCACAGAGATAGGCAACATAGTCAGATACGTGACCATCCCTTTCAAATCTGTATGGCACTATGACCTAGTAGTAGTTCAGACATAGAGATGGACAACACAGAGTCTACGCTACAGCAGTATGACCTAGTAGTAGTTCAGGCACAAAGATGGGCTACACAGAGTCCAAGAACTGACCCTCCCTTCCCAATCTGTGTGGCACTATGACATAATAGTAGTTCAGGCACAGAAATGGGCAACACATAGTCTATGCTATGGCAGTATGACCTAGTAGTAGGTCAGGCACAGAGACAGGCAACGCAGAGTCTGAGATGTGACCCCCCTTCACAATCTGTATGACACTAAGACCCTAGTGGTTTAGGCATACAGATGTGCAACACAGAGTCTATGGCGGTATGAACTTTCAGGGCAGCACAAAGATGGGCAACACAGAGTCTGACACATGGGTAGAAACATAGAAACATACAAAACTGACAGCAGAAGGGGACCACAGGATCCATCTAGTCTGCCCAATATGGGTAACAACCCCCTCATCTTTTCTGTGAAATGATACCTTTGTGCCTGTCCCAGTCATTTTTGAATCTCTTTCTCATAATGCTTCTGTCTTCCTTGGAGTAGTTTCCTTTTTTTCCTCCCTGTGTCCATAGTGTACTGTACTGTATGTTTACCTTTTTGGCCTCCACCACTTCCCGGGGCAGAAAATTCCATGGGTCAACCACCCTCTCAGTGAAAAACTTTCTAACATTTCTTCTGAATCACCCAGCCTTGAGCCTCATATTGTATACTCTAGTTCTGATGCTCTTGTTCTCCTGTAGGAGTTCCTGGACCCCTACCTTATTAACTTGAATGTCTCAATCATGTCCCCTATCCCTCCTCTGCTCCAGAGAGTACATGTTGAGCTCCCTAAACATAGCCTCATATGCCATTTGATGCAGACCCTGAATCATTTTTGTGGCTCTCCTCTGCACATCTCCACCTTATCTATGTCTTTCCTAAGGTGCGGCCTCCAGAACTGTATGCAATACTCTAAGTGGGGGCACACCAGCACCCTGTAAAGTGGCAGCACCACTTCCCTTCTATGACGCATGATTCCCCTCCCTATACAGCCCAGTCTACCACTGGCCTTGCGCGCCAACTTTTTGCACTGCTTCCCCACCTTTAAGTCATCCGATATAAGGACTCCTAGGTCTTGCTTCTGGTTGGTGCATGTCAGCTGCTTCCCTCTCAGAAAGTACCCTACCTTGGAGTTTCCCTTGCCTTAGTGCATGAACTTGCACTTTTTGGCATTGAACTTCAACTTCCAGGCATCTGACTGCTCCTCAAGCTTCCTCAGGTCTGATTCCATGCGCTTGACTCCTTCTGGGGTGTCCATTCTGTTGCAGATCTTGGTGTCATCTGCAAACAGACACACCTTCCCTTCCAGTCCATTACTGATGTTGGCTATAAACACATGGAAGAGTAGGGGCCCCAGCACTAACCCCTGAAGCACTCCTCTAGTTACTTCCCACTATGTCGATACCACTCCATTTGCCTGCACCTGTTGTGTTCTTCCTTTCATCCAGTTGCTCACCTAAACCACCACTTCCTTACCTACGCCGATGTGATCCAGCTTCTTTACCAGCCTTTATGGTAGAATGTTATGATAGCGAATACAAAATAGCTATATAATATGGGCGAATCAACAATAGCAAATGCCATAATAGCGAGTTGTAGGAAACACGAGTGGCATAATATAGCGACTACATATGTGAGTGACTGCACATTGGAGTGATAGGAGTTGGCTGATACCCCCACCATCAATGAGTGGCGTGGAGTAAGAATCCTACAAATAGGAGGGTAGTGGGCATAGCACCCCGTGGGGACGGAGACCTCCACGTTAAAAACAATACAAAACAGCTGGCTGGAATGGTATACATGCTGCTGTGTGAGCTGCAGTGGCTGTTATGTGCTGCACTCTTATGTGTATGTGCTGTTGCTGTCGACGCTATTCCAAATTCACTGTTCTGATGCTCACTCTTATTGATGCGCTATTATTACATAGAGCCAGCCTTTACCAGTCTTTTGTGTTGAGCCGAGTCAAAGGCCTTACTAAAGTCCAGATAGACCACATCCACCGCTCCCCCTACATCCACTGCCTTCATTACCCAGTCAAAAAAGTCGACCAGGTTTGTCTGGCATGACCTTTCAGCTGTGAAACCATGCTGTTTTGGATCCTGTTGCCCACTGAATTCCAGATATGCTACTTTTCTTTGCTTGAGCATTGTCTCCATTAGTTTTTCTACCACCAATGTGTGGCTCACTGGATGGTAATTGTCAGCATCCTCCCTACTCCCTGTTTTGTGAAGTGGGACCACTGCCACTCTCTTCACGTTTTCAGGCACTATCCCACTTTCCACTGATTTGGTGAAGAGCTCCAGCAGGGGTGCTGCTATCACATTCCCCAATTCCATGAGAACTCTTGTGTGAATCTTATCTGGCCCCATGGCCTTGTCCATGTTTAATTTATTTAGGGCTTCCAAGACTTGTCCCTCCATGAAGGGGCTCAAGTCTACACGTGGTCCCTGGGTGCACCTGCTTTGCAGGTTTTTCTACCCTGTCACAGTTGGTCAGAACCAATTCCAAGACAGCTCCACCTCTGTTTGGTGAATCAACAAGTTGCTTTAGCCCTACCCCGTGTGGGTCCATTACCAATTCTCTGCCTCTTGTCGATGCCATCTGAGAACCCCAGTTAATGTCTGATAAGTTAAGTCCCCTACTATAATTACCACGCCCTTGTCTGCCATTTTATGTATCATCTCCAATGTTTCTTTGTCTCCATTTTTCCCCTGCGACGGGGGCCTATAGAAAACTCCTAACCTAATGTCTACCCCATTCCCATTCTCAGCAGTTACCCACAGTGCCTCAGTGTCACCTAGGGTCCCATGGATTTCTGTGGCTTTGATTTCCTCCCAGATGTGCAATACTAACCCCCTCCCTTTTTTACCATTCTTTCCCTCCTATACATGTTGAATCCAGGAATGGCCATGTCCCATCCATGGCTTCCTGTGAGCCAAGTTTCCATCACCGCCACTAAGTCTAGTCCATCCTATGATACAGTGGCCGAGAGATTGGGGATTTTATTAGCCATGCTTCTGGCATTAGTTACGATTCCCTTCCATGTGCTACTTTCCTTTTTACAAGCTTGATTTCTCTCTGAAGCCCTCCTTTCTGTAGTTTCTGTGACAGAACTCCTTGGCTACAAATCATTAAGATTACCTCTTTCCCATAATACTTCTGCCTTCCTTAGAATATTTTTCTTTTTTCCCTCCATGTGTCCATAGCATGCTGTATGTACCTAATGCATTTGGAACATTTTTGTGAGATTTTGCAATTTGTTTCACATGTGCTGGTTTTGATGCAGTGTCCTAGCTCTGACTGAGTAACCTTTAACTGGGAAGGGGTATCTGCTACCCCACTTGATGTGATGGTAGCAGGTGCCCCTTCCCCACCTATTAGTTTAAATGGCTGATGAAGATGCCAAACATTTGACCTGGAGCTCATGTTCCCTCCTTTGTAAGAGGCACAACCAATGAATCTAAAAAACTCCCTTTCCCAGAAGTTCTGGCAGTTCCTGATGTATCCATACCCTTTACCTGATGCCAATTTTTAAGCAAGGTATTAAGCTTGCCGATGTTCTTCTCTCTGATTTTCTGCCTGTTGGCTCCCTTTCCCCACACAGGCAGAATCTCTGAGATGCTGGATGAAATGGAAGCTAGTTTTTCCCCTAGTTTTGAAAGATTTTGCTTAGTTTTTTCCACAGAGCATCTAGCTAGGTCATTTGTACTGATATGGATCAGAATGTGCATGTCTCGCTTGGTATTTCACACAATTCCCTCACCTCCCCAGCAGAAACAATCAGGTTAGCAGGACACCAGGTAGGAATGTGTTTTGCTTCTGTCTGGAGTGCCTTTAGACACCTGTGATCCTGCTCCCTGTATGCAGAAAGACATTTCAATGTGTTCCTGGAGAAAAACAATCAGTGAGAAACCACAGAAACAACTTAAAGACCAAAATTTCCAAGTACAATGGTGACATACCCCCTTCAAAATCTGTACAACACTATCAGCACCCCCCTCAAAATTACTGAGGTGCTATGACCTTCATAGAGAGTCCTGCTGCCCTGTCTGACTCTGCTTCCCTTGGTATTTTTTTTTCTTACTCTGCTGTTGAATTCATTGTTCTAACTCTCTCTCTCTACTCTCTCTGTCTCTCTCTGTCTCTCTGACTACAAAAAATGGGTGTTTTTCTTTTTTCTTTTTTTACTGTGGAGTCTACAACATTTGTACTCTGTTGGTGTCTAATCTGCATTCTGCTGTTGAATTCATTGGTATCTCTACTCTCTCTGTCTCTCTTTCGCTCTCTCTGTAACAAAAAAATTCAGTTTTTTTAATAAGAGTATTCTGACGTCTGCTGCAATGTCTGCACTCTGCTGTTTGCTGTCTGCTGTGGAATTTATTGGTCTCACAGTGTTTACTCTCCCAGTCGCCCTCTCCCTCTCTAACAAAATGATTTTTCCCATGTTTGGGAGGTGTCCTTTGGTGGCTGTCACATAGTATTGGCTAGAACATGTGTCAATCAGAGAACAGAGACCCTCATTGTTGGATCCCTTCAGTGTCCCAGGATCACAAGTGTTTCCGTTGGTTGGTCATGTGAAAGTCCAGGAACTTGTGAGTCTTTGGCAGAGATTGGGAAAAAAAATAAATGCCTTTTTTTATTTTTTGCACCTTTATGCACCCTTCCATGCCTTTTTCATGCAGTATTTGTGGAGGAAGTGTTATTCCGGCCTGGACTTCCAATCTGGGCCAACTCTGCAATGTGGGTTTAGCCAGGAAAGGCATGGTTTTCCTGGTCAGAGCTGAGTCGGCCTGGTCCAGGGGAGTTTCTATCTGTACCAGGGCTGGTTTGTCTATCCCTAACTCTGACTCTCGTTTTCTAAGCCCCAAGTGCATGACTTTCCACTTTTTCACATTGAAACTTAGTTGCCACATACTTGATCACTCCTCAAGCTTACCTAGATCTATATTCATTTTTTCCACCCCCAAGAGTGTCCACTGTATTGCAGATTTTAGTGTCATCTCCAAAAAGACATACCTTCCCTTCTAGTCTCTCTGCAATATCACTCATAAAGATATTAAAGAGGACTGGTCCCAGTACTAACCCTTGCGGCAGTCCATTAGTCACCCACCTTTCCTCAGAGTGAACTCCTTTTACCACTGCCCTCTGTCACCTATCTTCCAGCCAATTTCTTACCCAGTTTACCACTTTTGGTCCTACTCCTAGGTTGCTCAGCTTGTTTATGAGACTCCTGTGTGAAACTGTGTTGAATGCCTTACTGAAATCTAGGTAGGCCACATCCACCGCTCCACCCTGGGCTTTTCTTTCTTTCTTTCTTTCTTTCTTTCTTTCTTTCTTTCTTTCTTTCTTTCTTTCTTTCTTTCTTTCTTTCTTTCCTTCTTTCCTTCTTTCCTTCTTTCTTTCCTTCTCAGGTAAGTGCACTGATCCAAAGGATCATATTCAGTCATGACCTGGGCCACAGATGTGGCTACAAAATAAACATAAAATGCAGTAACAATATACATAAACAGCAATACTACATAGTACCACATGTAATACAGAATGGGAAACGTACCTCAACATGAGGTAAATAACACATAGTGGAATAATTCCATCAGATTCACAAGAACAAATTTCAGAATAAAAAAAAAATAACTTACAAAATGCCTACATGCTGTACAAGATGACATTAGGCTGAAGTAATAAGGTGCATACTTCCCTGCCCACTCTGTCAAAGTAATCTATAAGATTAGTTTGAGATGACCACCCAATAGTGAATCCATGCTGCCTTGGATCTTGTAAGCCACTAGATTCAAGATACTCTACAATCCTTTCCTTCAGTAGTGATTCCATTAATTTCCCCCACCACAAAAGTCAGACTGACTGGCCTGTAATTGCCAGCCTCCTCCCTGCTTCCACTTTTGTGAATCACAACTGATTCTTACAAGGTCTTTTAAAACATTTAATATTCAAGCTTATCTGAGAGACGTACTGTAACTGGAACAAACTGGAGTTTGTTATATGTATGCCCAGACAGGAACTTGGCTTGGACTTTTTTAAAACTATTATTGCTGGAAGTAATTGAAAAACATGCACCCCTAAAATAAAGAAGAGTAAAAAGTAAAAAAAAAAAACATTGTGGATTACTAGGGAAATTAAATACTTATTAAAGACAAAATCACAATGTTGGCAAAGGGACAAGGAGAAAAAAATATATAATAGATAAACAAGCTTTTAGAATTATTAGAAATAAATGCACTCGAGAGGTGAGGAAGGCCAAAAGGGTTTATTACAACAAATACTTTACCAAATCAGAAGGAAACTCTAAGGCACTATGGTAGGGTATACATTCATTAAAAGGTAAACAAGACTTACCCCCTTTGCCACTGACTATGAACTATGGAGGAAAAATTTTGGTTACAGTTAAAGACAAGGTGACTGCATTTAATTCTTTTTTCTCATCTGTAGGGAATACATTTGATAAAGAATATACAGGACTAGCTACACATGTCCTTGATGTAGATTTTTCCTTGGCATTAAACAGACCAATCTTTGCTTTACAACCAGTAAGACCTGGCAAAGTTTTAAAACAACTCCACAGTTTGGATACTGGTAAGGGACCTGGGTGCGATGGAATTCATCCTTTTTTCCTAAAAATAGCATCAGGCATTTTATCATAGCCTTTGGCTTACTTATTTGATTTTTCCTTTTCCAGTTCTGAATTGCCATCAGTCTGAAAAATGGCATTTATTAGTCCTATCTTTTATTTATTTAGTTTTTGTTGACCGGGTAAGTGCATTAGACAAATTCTGCCTATTTTCAGGCACAACCTGGGGGAGGGGGATACAGATGAATGCCAACTGACCTTGAACCAGAGTAAGTTGTTGGTGGTATTTTTAGTGAATTGGGGGGGGGGGGTGGCAGGGATCCCTCCAATCCAGGCTCCTATATGCCAATTTCCATTTTGCCTGTTTGTGTCAAGATTTTGGAGAGGCTAGTGTATAGACAGTTAAATCAGTACTTTCTTAAGTACAAACTAATAACACAATTGCAGTTGGGTTTTAGGAAGGAACACAATACCAGCTATGTGATCGTAAGTGTAGTTAATGATATGATGAATGCCTCCTACAGTAATCACAGTGTGCCAGCTATATTTCTTGATCTGTCAAAGGCATTCAACAGTGTTTATCATACAGTTTTGCTTAACCATTTAAAATCAGCTGGTCTGGGCATATTTGCCCTGAGCTGTTTTACTCATATTTGAATAATAGATTGCAGTGTATCAGAGTGAGCAACATCTGTTCGGAACCTATTATTATTCGATCAGGGATACCTCATGGCTCTGTCCTGTGTCCCTTATTATTTTTGTTATATGTGAATGATTTACCTGGATGCTGCTCGTCTGACACCCGAATATATCTACACGCAGATGATACCATTATGTATACTGTAATGGACGATGTGGAAGCTGCAATTGAGGTGTTACAGAGGGACTTTTTGAATGTTCAGGGGAGGCTTCAGGATTCAAGACTCCTTCTGAATGAAAAGAAGACACTCTGGATGATATTTGAGAAAAGAAATAACAAAAAGATTCCTAATGGAAATATCCAAACACTGTCTGGTACTAAGTTAGGACAAGTCACTTCTTATCTGTACTTAGGATTGATACTTGATAGTCACTTGACTTTTGATTTACACATAACCAACATTTCTATTAAGTTAAAAGGCTGCTAAGTTTTTTTATGGGAACAAAACTATGTTTAATTACAAAACAAGAACATTACTAGTCATGTCCCTTTTTTTTTTCTCAGTCTTGGATTATGGAGATTTTATTTATAGAAATGCCAGGAAATCCTTATTGGGATCTTTAGATTCACTTTATAAAAGGGCATTAAGGTCTGTCACAGATTTACCATATAGAATGCATAGTTGTATTTTATATAAAGAATCAGGACTAATTTCCTTACAGGATTAATGAGATATGCATTGGAATCTCTGTGTATACAAATTTATATTATGCTATCTACCAGTATTTTTATTGGACTTGTTAAAAATTAGACCAGACCAAAATTATTCCATAAGATCTGCGTCTTGGATTTCCTTTTGTGTCCCAAGATGCAGCTCAAGTTTTGGTGACAAAACATTGTCTTTGACAGTATCTAGAACATGGAATACAATATCAGGGAAATTAGAGGTGCATGAATTATTGCCAATAGAACATTTTAGAGCATCTTTAGCTAGCTTATATAATAAGCATTGCAATTGTTATGGATAATTTTATATATTTTACTCCAGATCTATTTTGCAATGATTACTAATATATTTGTTTGTTTGTATGTATTTATTGTCATTATTGATCTGATTGTATAGTTTTAAGTGTTGGATCCAATTGATATTATTATCTCAATTTGTTATCCAATAAAGTTGAAGTTGAAGGTACTACATCTGCCCTGCTTGAGTCCTCTGGGACCATACCCATTTCCAGTGAGTAGTTGACTAGACTTGTCAGAGGTGCAGCTAGCAACTCTCTGAGCTCCCTCAATAACCTTGGATGTATCTCATCTGGCCCCATTTCCTTGTCTACCTTAAGATTTTCAAGTTATTTCAAGGCTGTCTCCTCATTAAATGGACTAGTGCCCATGGTCATTCTTCTGATGCCCCTGACACTGATCTGTGGTCCTGCACCTTCCCTTCCATTTAAGCAGGTCAAAATAATATTAAGGATAAAATAATAATAATAACAATAATAATAATAATCAGGCCAAATGCATGGGGTGAGAGCATGGGGGGTGAGTTTGATGATAGGGCAAGAATCCCAACTGAGTGCATGTCATAATGCCATTTTACTGGTTTTATGTCATGCACAGATCCCTATGTTTGTTGCCATCCACCATATACGTGAGATCAACCTCTGTTTTTGCCCACTAATATCTGAATTAAATACATTGCTTACATGAGTAGGTAACAGAGTTGTGGGGTGGGGGACTTCAAACCCTTCCCACTGCTTGCTGACTTTGTGTATAGCTGAAATGTGTAGTGGCATAATTGGGAGTTTTTGTGCCTGGATTTTGCATCCACACCACAGGTTGGGGATGATGTGTTGGATCCTCATATCTAAGGGTGAAGTGAATTTCCTGCATTCTTATTCCATGGGTATTTATTTATTGAAAATTGGTAACTGAGAAGTGAGGGTTGTTTTCAGGTGTGATCCAGGGTATTTGTTTATTTAAAAGTTTGATAATCAGGAAATGCACACAGAGTCAAGGCTCATTACAAGGTGCAACCTGGGGGAGGGAGGAAGGTATCCTCAACATTACCTCCAGAAACCTGAACTAAGTGTTACACTTATATAACTGGTGTGCTAATCCTTTAGGTCTTGCCTTTTTAGTGTTTAGTCTAAGTTTATTGGTCAACTTTGTTGTATTTGTTGTATTTAGCAATCAAAGTTTTTACAAAAAGAAATATCATACACAATAAATATAACATCATATATAGTCTTAAAAAGGTGCTCAGTCAAATTCACTTTTATTGTGTAAATTATCATATAACTCTTAGAAGAGGATCTCTGAGTTTGCCTTCAATATAAATAAAATGTTATTTATTTAGGTAATCTGAAATTATCTGTGGGTGGAATAAAACATTCTTGGAGCATATCATGGTGGTACTGGTATTGAAATATATATTTAAAAAAATACTCATACCCAACTGTAATATTTTACATACAGAATGTTTTGAAAATGGTTCTTTATTTTATCCCCACAGCCCCAAACTGCTATCTATTATAGACATTTGTGGTCAGTTGAGTATCAGTGTCAGTTGTTATTAATTTATAGTTTTTTCTTTGTTTTTAATTTATGTTTGTGATGATACTCAATACCCATGACTACATGTTTTTTTATTTGTAAATATATAGATAAAAGTAATACAATGTGGCTCACAAAATTAAAAAAAAAAGACAAAGGGGGTGTTGTACTCTCTCCTTAAGAGACTATAGACACCCCACCTGTTTCTTTTTGATTGATAGTCAGTGCCAGCTCACAGCACACAGTTAACTGTCTTCATCTGGAAGTTCAGGAGACCTTTTGAAGGAAAAATGGCAGCAGTTGCACTGTGCCAGTGGCATACTTTCCATATTTATAGGGGTGGCCAGGAGAGAGAACAGCTGTGAGTTAACCATGGGAAGAATATCTAATAGAACTTTGTGGTGTGGTCATGCATTTTACTCCCAGTAGAGCATTAGGATGGGAATGGGGCAGCACAGCAGGAGGACAATACAGTATGTGTGTTGGGGAGATTAGGAGGATGTGTGAGTGAGAGGAGGAGCGAGAGAGACAGAGAGATGAGGTATGAGCCCAGATGAGAGGAAAAAGTAACTTTGATGAGATGGTCACATCTGGACCCTGAAGGGCTCCACCTGGCTTGTCTTTTACCATCTTTGCTTGTTGCTCCTTTGCTTTGTTATCATCTCTTGCTTGTTACTCCCTTTCTCATTTATCATCACTAATGACTCTGCTCTGCACTAGTTCATTCCTTCTCCTGGGAGAATGTAAAATGTCACACCCAGTGTGGGGTTGATCAGGTACACTCCAGTTGTGAGATAATGAAGGCAGGTTGTTAAGAAAGTTCGAGAAGCAATCCAATCCAATATAATACAGTTCATATTATGTATAAAAATATTGTGATACAGTATAAGTACTGTAGCACACTGGAACAAGGATGCATGAAGAAACTGGAAGACGTGCAACTGCTAGTACACTCTATCTCTGTCTTTCTTATACTCCTAAATATATGAATACTATTTAAAAAAATTATCTTAAAGGATTACATGATTAAGGGAATAACCTGTGTTTTATTGGTTTTTAACACACACAGGATTTAATGCCACTATAGCAGCTGGGGGTGATCTGAGTTTGTAAACCACTCCCCACACCTGGCCTCACTTCCCAAACCTCTGGCAGCAAGCAACACTTAGCTCATATTGTTTTTTTTGTTTGTTTGTTTGTTTCTTTCTTTTGGGTATTAAAAGCTCAACCAAGACAGTTAAACTTTGAAAACCGGGGTTTCCTGCAACAGCAAAAGAAAATAGTCCAGTGGGGGAGGGTGGAGAGACAGAAAGGACGTGCATGAATGGAGAGAGCAGGAGGAGGGAAGGAGAAAGATAGTAAGAGAATATGAGCTGATTCATTAATACTATTACATTATGTGTTTCAACTCCACTCCAGGCTATGCTGCACTAGGAATTCCAGTCAGGTCCCTTCTTCTGATAGCAGTACATCAGCATAGCTCTGACGCTATGCAGCAATAAAAAGGCAAAGAAATGTGTTTGTAACAAAGAGGTTTTTTTTTCAGGATGAGCTATATTTCTCAGTTCTGAAGCAGAGGCAATGCTCAGAAAGAAGGCATCATGACCAGAGAATTATCAGCAGAAGCCTTCAGGGAAATAGGAAGATTTGGTCTCCAGCAACGTACAGTTGGAGTTATTTTTTCTAGTTCTTCTTCAAGAGTTTGTCAGAAAGAAGCACCTGGTGTCACTTATGGTGCATAGTTTTCCAGAAGTTTTTTTTTATTATTATTATTCCTGTTTCTGTCATGGTTATTTATTTATGTATTGTCTCAGATAACAACCTTTGAGCTAAGAGCTAATTTACAAATGTTCCACATCAATGAAAGAGCAACTGCAATATGGCATGAGAATACACACAAGTTAAAAATACAGATGGCAGTATAGTAAAATGTAAACTTATATACATAATAAAAACAGTACAAGTACAGATGGCATTTATACAAAAATATGGAGCATAGTACATGTGGCATAAATAAACATGAGATAAATGTATAAAATGGTGAGGAGAAGGCAGCAAGAAGGGAGCGAATGGGGGATGAATAAGCCACAAGGAAGCGGCTTTGTTAGATAGAGTGGTTTAGCCACTTAGTTTAGATTTACAGTTCACAGGTATGTGTGAGGGCACCTGTGCTTAGCACTAGCCTACAGGCCTTGTTTAGCACCATTCTTACTCTTTTCAGCATGGTGTTGTTCAGCATGGCTGTACTATACACAACAAAGCTATAGTTGACAATGGAGAGAATAGAGCTGTTAACTGCTAGGGTGAGGGCTTCATCTGTCAAGTAGGGACAGTGTCTATAGAAAAGGCCAATTCTTGCACTGACCATTTTTACAATTTGGTTCATATGCTGTGTATAGGAAAGGGAGCTGTCAAGGATGATACCCAGGTATTTAAAGGTGTATACTTGTTCCAGCTATTCAAGTCTGCTGTTTAGGATCATAAGATTGCTAGTTTTTTTCTTGCTCTGGGGGTTGGAGAACAGCATTTTTTTAAATATAATTGAGGAGTTTATTTTGGGTGAACCGCTCCTCAACCCTAGAAAAACTCTCTTACAGGTTGTTAGTTAGTAGGTTGAGATGGGGGCTTCCTGCAAAGATGACAGCATCACCTATGTAAAGAAGAAGTTTGGCCAGGCAAATCTCAGGGAGGGAGTTGAGGAAAAGACTAAAGAGTAGTGGGCCAAGAATAGAGCCCTGGGGACCCCTAAAGATAGCTTTCTGACATCCAACAGTACATTTTCTATCTTTACCTGCTGGGTTCTTTGGGCTAGATAACTCTGGAACCACAAGGCTGCATCAGTAGATATATCAAGGGTGAGTAGTTTTTCTAGGAGAATATTGTGGTTGACAGAATCAAAGGCTTTCATGAGGTTGATATATATATATATAAACCCCTCAAGGTTCCCAATGTCCAGTGCCTCATGGATGTAGTCAGAGAATTCTAAGACAGCAGTAGTAGTAGTGCTGTGTGCCTTGCAGAATCCATGCTGTTGAGGGCACTGGATATTATGTTTATTCAGATAGTTCACCAGCTGATCTGAAACTATCCATTCAAGGGCCTTTGATGGAGTGGTAGGATAGATATGGGTCAATAATTACAGTGGATTGCATGGTCACCACTTTTATGAAAAGTAGGTCTTGATCACATTCCCCTAGCCCCACCACTGACCCATCTTGATTACTTACTGGTTAACTACAACTTACCCAGGGTCACGTATTGGGAGGGTTGCCTGCCATGTATAGATGTGTGGAGCCTGCAGAGGATGCTGAGTGAGCCTTGATGGTTCCTCTGTTTTTGTCCCCCAGGAACTGTGTCTGATGCAGCTGCATATGTTCATATTGACGCCCATGAGGGTTGCATCATCACATCTCCTGCCAATGTCTGTTGGTCCCACTAGTGCTACCACCCCACCTCCACCGAGTAGCAAGCAAGTGGCAGGACTGAGAGTCCCCCCTCCCTAAGGAAGGAGAACTCTCCTGAGATGCTTCACCATCCCTTTGCTCCCCTGGCTGTCCCCCAAGTTACCCTGGTTCATTTCTGAACACAGTCCCCAGCATATGTGGAGGTCAGATATCCAGTGTCTCAGCCCTCCATCTCACTAGGCTGGCAAGTACTTAAACTTTTTTACTGTGTCACATTAAATGTTTACTGAGGAACTGGCAATCTCAGAACACAGAGGTCACAAACATTGCAAGCTGCAGTCACAGCTTCTTAAAGCTGTAGCTGGGCCAATGATCTCTAGTCGAGGTGCATCATTGCCCACTTGTAAAGATTAACCATTGACAACATTGGAGCTAACAAAAAAAGAAATTAAGACAAGCCCAAGAAAATATATTCTTTTCCCATACCTAGTGAAAATGGAAGTGCACAACAAAATGCAACCTCTTATCATCAAGAGGGGTCTTAGTGGAGGGTGTCACAAACCCACTCAGCAGGTCAGGCCTTCTGCTGTCAAAGTGCCAACCTCTGAGCACAGTCTTGTGAACAGTTTAACAGAACAAGGTAACCCTCTTATCTGTTTTGTGAGTTTAGATCAACCTTTGGTATCAAGTCTTGGAGGGATTCAAACTGTGAACCTCTTGCTAGTGTACCCAATGCACAGACTCAGATATTTCTGTCTTCAGGGGGCCAGATATGTTTGCCTATGGGCACCTAACCAGGTATACAGAGATGAACCCTTAAAAACTTTAATAAAGACCTCAGATTTAAAACGCTTCTCCTTCCAGTTTGGTACCACCATTTAAGCTTATGTCTAATGTCTGCTATAATCAAAATACTTTTCTTACAAATAAAAAGAGGTCAACGACAGACCAAGTATGATCTAAAAAGAATTTCACTAGAATAGATAAAAATATGTAAAACACAAAATACAGAACTCATATCACAAGACATACAAATATTTTAAAAGAATAAGGTTTAAACAGTGCAATTCCTACTTACAGTACTTAGATTTGACTCTCTTTCTAAATACCTGTTTACAAGTGCTCAAGATGTTTCATTGTCAGAGTCTATGTACAAGTGTGTCTGAAGGAAAACAGAATAATCCTTAAGCAAACTGTATTTGCCAACCCCTTTTGTGTGAGATCATCTAGCTCCTCCTCTGTCAGATTATATATAAAACACATACATATCTTATACAAAAACAGGATGTCTTTTCAAAGTATTACATTCTGCAATTTCAGCATAATTCACGTCCTTCAAATGACACTACTTTAATCTCATAATAAGCTTTCCCCTTCCAGGACATGAAAGCATCTTTAGGATTTCGCACTTCTGTGTAATAACCTGGGTTTTTCCTCCAACGTAATAAAATTGATATGATATAGCAACTACGGCTGTAATTAACTCAGACAAACTGGATCCTTGATTAAGGCCTTCCATGTAACACCTAGTATCTAAAACTGTGTGTGTGAACTATCATGCTGTTTTCAGCATT
Organism: Neoceratodus forsteri; assembly: GCA_016271365.2. Classification (NCBI taxonomy): domain Eukaryota; kingdom Metazoa; phylum Chordata; order Ceratodontiformes; family Ceratodontidae; genus Neoceratodus; species Neoceratodus forsteri. The sequence continues at coordinate 119,615,530 of CM057456.1, forward strand.
TTCTTATGGCTTGCATCTTTCATCTGAAACCTGGTGGGGGGGGGTGAGTGACATCATTCTAAGAGCACTAGATTTTTCAGCAGAGACAGTCAGCAATACATTTTATATAAAAAAAATAATGATACAGCACTCAGAACTGGCTGTCCACATCACAGAGAGTAGGGGTGGATTGCACAGACATTAAATAAATTCAGTACTTTGTATTTAGACAGAAAGGCAAGGAGCATGGCCAGCAAAGGGCAAAAGTTGTGGGAGAGGAGCACGAGGGGACAGAGGCATTGCAGATTACAGAATAACTACTGGGTTAGTATCTACAGGATATTAACCACTTCACACCTGAGAGACACACATATGTGGCTCTACAGTATTTCAGTTGACTTCTATTTAATTCTGATGAGTGAACATTCCAGAGCCAGAAAGTTGTATTCTTCTAGCAAAAGCTGATGCACACACACACCCCAAATAATATTCGGATCCAGAGCTTTTTTTATATATTTATTTCAACAACTACACACCACACCTGATGCGTTTCAGACATCTGAAATGCGTCAGGTGCGGTGTGTAGTTGTTGAAATAAATATATAAAAGTAGCTCTGGATCCGAATATTATTTGGGGTGTGTGTGTGCATCAGCTTTTGCTAGAAGAATTTATGTTTTGCTGAGAGCACCACAGTGACCTTGTGCATGGTTCGTTTGTGAAGATTGCCAGAATGTTGTATACAAGAGGATAACAGTAAATTTAAAATGCTTTTGTGCAGTGCTGTATGCTGATATAATGGGGCAAATTTTCAAAACCCCAGGAATGATGCAAAGTGCTTGCATCAAACAAAAATGATGCAAGTTGCTCACTGCACTGCACCTTGTGTCATTCCTGATTTTAGAAGGGGAGTTACCTCAACCAGGGGTCAGCATGCGTCAAAGTGGCTTGTGCCAGTCAGCCCAGTGGCACAGAGGGCAGACACACCAATGTCTCCCCAACCATTATGTTGGGGACCCAGGTTCGAGAACAACCCTGGGCCACTCAGGGGTTGGCCGAGAGGAGGATTGAGTGTCCCAGAAGATGCTCTGCTCCTCCAGGGAGAAAAGGTAGACTGCACTTCTGCAACACCACCACCACCAAGGTGACCATGGGTAGCTGCTAAGCCAGAGTGACAGTTCTGGGTGGGGAACATTCCCTATTGGGAGATGTATGCACATACTCCTACATGCACATGTCTAACTGCCACCTCCATGGAGAGTCTGAGGGTCAGGTACCTGGAGAGAACACCAAAACTCACCCCTGGTGGCAGGATGCTTCCACATGGAGCCTCACAGATCCCACACTGCCTACTGGGTACAGGGACCACATATCTGAACTCAGCACTGGAGGGGGCTTAGGGGATCCCTGACAGCCCCTTCACAAGGGGCAATCTGTGGAGTACTTGGTGGCCCTAAGGTAAGTCCCAGGGGTGGTAGGTGATGGGGCTGGTGGCATCATGAGGGCTGAATGAGTCATGCTATAGGAGGTGGGAGCAAAAGAAAACAAAGTTACCTGCTGCATGCTTGCTTTGCCCACCATGACGTGGCATGATGTAAGGAAAGTTTACGCCCGGATCCTGCTGCAACATCACCATGTTTATAATTCCAGACATGTGTGGGATCCCCTGAGGCTTAGACCAACCCAGGTTGGTCTAAAGCCCATTGAGCCACTCCTCCCACAGTATCCCTGCAAATTTGTTCCCATAGCGCCCCCCAGGACCACAACAGGCCACCATGGTCAGCACATATGGAGAAGGGAAATGGGTGGTGCTCAGACCTCCATCTGGTGTACACACCTGTGCCCATCTAGGGGTCATGCTATGGCAGTTGGCTCTGGGCATAGCATAGGGAGTCATGGCTCATCTCAGGTACCCAGGGGAGCCACCGGTGATACAAGCTGCTAGTCTGAGAGGTGCATCTGACATACCCAGTGTAGCTACTGTGCTGGGCCTGCCCTGGGGCTGTTGTACATTGTGGCTGATTGCAGTGCCAGATTCCACTCACCCATTTAATGCCTGCCCCTGAACTTCTGATCTGGCCTGTGCTCCTTCACAGTATCTGTCATCCTCCATGACGATATGGCTGCCTGACCAGTATATGCCAGCTGGGCCAGTGTACAGGTGCCCCAGAAGGTCTTTGAGTGGCAATGTCCCACTCCCTATGGCCTGTTCTTTCAACAGTAATGGTGGCATCAATGGGAGGGAACAGGTACATGAGGCAGTGACAAGCTAACTGTCTGTTTTGGTGGGACAGCAAGGATGGTGGTCTGCCCTATATCCCTGTATCTAGTTGGCCTGTGGTGCCAATTCTGGCACTGAGGCTTGGTAGTGCTGCTGCCTCTGTCAAACCCCTCCTGTGTGCCACTTGTTCAATGCATGTGAGCAGTTGTGACAAATCTGATATCTTTGGTGCTGGGATCCCTCCCATACTACAATTGAGTGCAGGTTCCCTGGCACAACAGGTCTCAGCGCAAGCTGCTGTTCACTTCAGCTTGCACCGATCCAAGTGGCTCTTTGAAAATCCTGCACAATATATTTTAGGACTCCATTTATGTAGGGGCAGTGCCAGAGGACTGGTGAATGGCCAGTTGTTGTACCCTATTCATGGTATGGCTAGGTCAGGCCCAAGGAATTACAAACCTGTGAGCCTTAGTTCAGCTCAGTACTCAACAAAGTGTTAGAGTCAATCATACAATATGTAGTCATTCATCATATGGATAACATTGGAGCATTCTTAACTCTTTCAGTTCATGGAAGCCAATTTGCATAAGGCTGAGTATAGAATGTTTCAGCTGGTTTATGCACTCTAGGAGGAAATGGCAAACAAAATGGTTTCACAAGTATATTGTCCACCTATCTTTTATAACTGAGTGGTGCCAGACCTGAGGAGGTTGTACAATAAATGTTACTACAGTTTTTTCTTAATGGAAGTACAGACAATAGGCTCATGGCAGCAGTAGTGGCTAGTAGTGTGTGGCCCAGGGACAGAGAAGACACTGCCACCATATAGTTTTGCCAGTCCAGCCACAATACTATGTTGGTTTGACAGAAACAGATTCATTGTTTCCTCCATGGCTGCCACCCTGCTAGTCAACTCTGTCATTTCTCCCCAGTACTATGCCACTTCTGCTGTGGAGCATAACACAAGAATGTTCTCACCTGTACCTGGTCCCTCAGGTGCCCCACAGACCCTGTATCTGACTGCATGCCCCTACCATGTCCCCCTCCTTCAAACATGCAGATCATTATTAACAAATGTCTTTCTGCACTCACTATGGCACCGCAAAGGAAACGAGAGGAATAGCACCACCTGCTACTCTGTCAGCCATTGCTATCCACAGATCTTGCCAATAAAATAAATAAATAAAATAGGTGTGCTACCCCCCCATCTTCAGATGGCTGCTACATTGCTCATGCCTAAAAACAGTGTTGCACAGGGAGCAGATGACCACACTATTGTCAGTGGGGCCCATTCAAAAAACTTCCCACACCAGGGGCATCTGCTGCTGCCCAGGCAAGCTACAAGAAGTGGAATGGTCTCTCAGTCTCCAGTGCATAAGGGGGATCAGCCGACAGTGATATCACAGGAAGGGGGCATTGGGGATGTATTGTCTGCTGCTAGTAAAGCAGGTCTAATGGGGGGGGGGCTGCTGCTTTTTGCTGCTGCAATGTTGAAGGGTTGCTTTCTCCAAAACCTGGTGCTGCAGCCTCTTGCAGCTGCTGCTTCCTTCTGCTACTTATTGTGTCTCCTGTGGATGTACCAAACCCAGAAAAGCTTTCCTCTCTTTTCATTGCCACTCTTCATCCTCCAGTCTGAGACCCAAACTCACTCATATTTCTATTGAAATATGGAATATATAAAAGTGTGTGTATAGATTGAGAGAGAAGACAGAGTAATAAAAAGTATTAAAAGATTCACTAATCAGGTTCTTAAAACAAAAATGTTTGGAAAAAATGAAAAGTAAGAGGAAATATAGCTTTAAAGTTGTAGAAATATATAGAGAATAAAAATAAATCCTACATCATTATAAAATTAAATAAAGCTGGGTAAAAGCACAAAACATTCAAATACATTCTCTTTTTAAAGGAACTGAAATGAAGCAGATCTTTCCACTAACACACTTTCTTACAGACTGCAAACCGTAAGTGAATCCACACACTCTGTATAAAACTGGCCATACCATGTGACCTTTAACCAGACATGTTTATCAAGAGTCTTTATTATTTTGAATTTACTGTATTTTTATGCACCTTTGACTCCCAGCCTGCCCTGTCATCTTCCTCTCACCTTGCCCTTTCACTCCACTCCACTGTCCCTGAGACTCACCTTCCGACCCTGCAGCCACCCAGTTTGTCCCTTGTGGCAGAGCCCCCTCAGTTCCCCAAGCCTGGGAGGATCTCAGCTCAAGTGAAGGTTAGGAGCCCCGTGAGTGGGTGTGGAGCCTGTAAGAGAGGCAGCTTCATTCTGCAGGCTCAGGGATTTTCTTTTTCTTCCCCCATGGCACCCCATTAGCTAGGACCACAGTGGATGTCAGCATGCAAACGTGCTGATGTCCTCAGTCAGGAGGTGCCCACCCATAGCAGCTGCACTTGCACAGCCACCTGTGGTCAACCAGGTGGCAGTACTAAAGTGGAGAACATGGACCTCCTTCCCTCGAGGTTGAGTGTGTCCTCTGGGATTCTCAATCCTCCTCCCCCCTGGCTTGTCTCCAATGATTGGCTCGCTTCAGAACCCCGGTCACTGACATTGTGAGCAGCAGTGCTGCCACTATGCTGATGAACCAGCATAAGAGCCTTTCCCTGATATTGTCCAGCAGAGGAATCCTTGGTATGGAAACGTTTGATCCCCCTGGGCCACTTAAAAATGCAAGGTGGTCAAGGACAGCTACCCACATGGAATGTGTATACGATGTTGTGTATTACAGTACTTCTGTTTACCAATTTTGTGGACCTATTGGATAATTAATTTAACTGTTCATACAATTTTTAGTATTACCTTAATGTATTATTATTTTCAAGAAACTTTCAGTAAACATTTTAATAAAAAAAAATATGAATAAATCTTCTCAGTTTGGTTTTAGATAAAATCACAGTACAGCAATGACCCTGGTAAAATTCATAAATGATGTACTAACAGTAATACAGAGAGAATCCATAACTGTGGCTATTTTGTGGGCCTCATAAAAGCTTTTGATTGGGCAATCCATCATCTCCTACTTTTTAAATTGTGGGCAATCCATGGTATCCTCCTTTCTAAACTACAGCTGCCGGGTGTTTATTCCTTGCAACACTTTTGCTTCATGAGCTATTGGGGGGGCCCTCTCAAATGGTAAAAATAGGGTGAGCCTGTCTTCCAATGTACAAATACCATGAGGTGTTTCCATGGTTTTCTGCTGGGGCCACTCCATTTCTTAATTTATGTCAAAACTTTCTGACCCGAATGCTCGGGCATTTTTGTCCACATGTATGAAAGTAATACAATAATGGGTCAGTACATTAAAGACGGGGTGTCTGATCGAGACTGCAATGTTTCACCAAACCCAAACTCAGGAAGAACACCTTGCAAGATTCAATGATATGACCTTTTTGAACAGACTATGTGACCAGATAGATCCGGTAAGTTAAAATGAATGATGTCTGACACACCTGCGTGAAAAAAATTGCACTGTCTTCATGCAAATTCCAGATCAAAAAATATGTGCTGATTTGAGAAATTACTATGCATGTGTTGAAATTTTTTTGTATAAATATCACTTACTAAAAGCATTCTCCTGAATAAACTGTTTGGTAACAGAATAGGTTTCCTGTTTTAATTTTTGAGATTATTTTGGGTGCTGTTTTAATTGAATTCTCCCCACTGGTAGTACTAAGGATGTTGGCTTGAATGAAACTGCTTATGTACCTGTGGCGGAGTTAAGCTACACCCTCAGCTGTGACTGATGGATCACTTTTCTATCTCCTTATTTCCTAGCTACCAAAACTTCTGTTGCACAACAGTTAATCATTTTCTCTTTCCTTTTCTTCTTTTCCCCCCTACCCTAGGTTGGCCACCTAGCGTAGCTCTTTACTATCCTTTCTAAACTTCCTACTAGTTCTCTCTTTTGTATTCTTTTTCCATTACCATTCATCCAGTCCCTGAAATGATGCCAAACACCCACAGAGGTGCTGTGTAACGTGCATAAGTGCATTTTGTAAACAAAAAACATGAAGGCTTTTTTAAATAGAAATACATACAGTTAATAAAGCCTTAAAAAAAAAGGATTCAGAAGCCATAAAAAACAATAATAATTTCATTATTAGTACAGTTATAAGAAATCCTTTTAAGTAGTGATTTTCTTTGCAGTTTCTTTTTTTTTTTGTTTTCATTTATTATTTTTCTAACTTTTGAAAAATAGATATCACATCACGGTGTGTTTTAAACCTGTAAATTTGCCTCATCTGGAGTTTATTCCCACACACCTTGACAGTACCCTACAATTAAGTTAACTCTTTGACCCTAAAACTGTAATGCTTTTTCTTTTTTTTTGTTTTTAACTGTGCACTTGCTCAAGTTTGTTTAGGAGCCCATAGTGCATTTCTCTTGTGGTTTTGTTTGCGTCCACAAATGCTGCATGTGCCTGTTGTTCCAAGACCTTTTAAGGTCAAATACCCATGTATGATCATTCATGCCATCACAGGAGACACTCAAGAATGCAGCTGGACTCCTGATGCTGCACAAGAGTGGGGTGGGCATTGAAGGGGGTTAAAAAAGCAGCTCTGAAGTGTTCTATTCTTTAATGCACCCAACCAGCAAACCCTGAGCTTTCCCCATCCTACTGATACCTCCTGCTTTAGGTTTGAATCCCTGGATGCAAGGGAAAGTGCTGATTATGCATGCAGCTCTACAAAGTTTGTTTTTCTAGACCACTGTTTCTGCCAAGGTTGGTTCTGGAGTATTTGTTGGGTCACTGTGGTATGCAGCACACCCAATGTTGATTTTGGTTTGGTTGGTGCCTCCATTATTGTTGAATTTCAGATTTTTGGAACTTTGGGACAGCACATCTTTATGCTCTGTTCATTTGCCACCATGAGGCCTTCATTTGCCTGAGCTTTCACAGCCTCCAAGGTGCTTTGTGAGACACAGCCCATACATTTTTGTAGGGTATGTGTATCAGTGTAGGCCAGTATTACTTTACTGGCCTATGATTATTGCCAATGATGTGATTTTGTTTTCCTTTTTTTTTTACCTTAAGTCCCGTAGTGTGTGTATTATTTTAGCACTGTATTAGGTATTTGGCATTAATTTGGTTTATTGGAGGGCTCTGTATGCTTTGTATTTTGGTACTGTTTAGAAACTATTTAGTATTTAGTATCTAGGTACCATTTTGGTGTTTTGGCACATTTTGTTTTAAACTTTTTATTATGTTTACAGAGACAATCATACTACATCTTTTTGGCACAGTTTAAACACTTAGTACAGTGCTGGGTTGTTAACAAAGCAACAGTAACTGACTCGTGGATCCAATTTTTGGCTGTTTGTATTAGCAGCTGACTCAGTACCCCTCCCCCCAAAAAACAAAAGAAATATAGGTAAATGTGTAACACTTCTCTTTGTAGCATACTTCTCAAGGATTTTCTTGCATGTATGTTTGTGTGGGTGGGAGAATTCAGAGGCACGCCAATCAATATAAACAACTGTGCAAGTCTGTTTTCCGTGTCTAATCACCCCCCTTTGATGTAGTGCAACAAAGAGGAGGGGTATGTACTTAAATTTCAGTGGCATGACTATCAGTTCATTTGGTGGGATTCTGACACTGTTTAATCAATGCCAGATCTGAATCAGAGCTCCCTGACTAGATGTAATATTTGGGAAAGTGGAGGAGGGAGGGGAAGTAACAGCCACATGCTGCACAGTGTAGGCTTCAGTTCAGACTCCAAAGTGCTGTGGTGTTGATGCCTTTATCATAATCTGGTAAAGCAAGGTAGTTCACATTTTGTTAACTTTAACTCTGCCAGAGTGTTTATGATTTGTTGTTATCAGATTACTTTCAATTCACGAGTTTGTTTATCAGATCTCTAGACCGTGTGTGTGTGTGTGTGTGTGTGTGTGTGTGTGAAGCACAGCATCATTTAATGTGCTTAATAACATAAAAACTTAAGAACATAAGATGGGGACCATGTGGTCCACCTATTCTGCCCAAGGTGGCTAACCCACCCAATTATATTTTTTTCCTAACTTGCCTACATTGCCTGTCCCAAGTGAATTTGCATTCCTTTACTGTCTTCAATGCCACCATTTCTGGTAACAGTCTGTTCCATGGGTCTATCACTCTCACGGTGAAAACTACTTTCTAGAGTTGCTTTTAAACTTGCTTCTCACCAGGCACACGTTGTGCCCTCTTGAATGTGCCACCCTGTTTTTCTGGAGGAAGTTTTCCTTCTGCGTTGTCTTAATTCCCTTGGCATAATTAGATGTTTCGATCATGTCCCCAATTTTTCTTCTCTCTTCCATAGAGAATAAATTCAACTCTTTGAGTCTTGTCTCATATGGCTTATGATGCAGCCCATGCACCATCTTTGTAGGCCTTCTCTGCACTGTCTCCAAATGGTCAATGTCTTTTTTTAGGTGAGGCTTCCAGAATTGGTCACAGTACCAGAGGTGTGGCATCACCAAGGATCTGTAGAGGGGCATGATAACTTCCTGATTTCTGCTTGTGATACTCCTTCCTATGCATCTGAGGGTACCACTTGCCTTCTCACTGCTTTTTTGCATTATTTTCCTACCTTTAAGTTCTTGGTAATGATCATTACTAGATCCTGTTCCATCTTTGTCTCTTCTAATTGATGTCCTTCTAGTATGCACTTTTTTCCTGGGTTCTGCTTCTCCGAGTGCATTACCTTGCACTTCTTAGAGTTATATTTTAACTGCCAATTTCTGGACCATTCTTCTACTCTCCTTATGTCAGCTTCCATACCTAATGCCCTGTCTAGTGTATCCACCCTGTTGCAGAGCTTTGTATCATCTACAAAAAGGCAAGCCTTCCCCTCCAGTTCATCAGTGATGTCACTGATGAATATGTTGAAGAGGACTGGACTCAACACCAATCCCAGTGGAATGTCCCTTGATAATGCCCCATTGACCAAAACTCTCTGGGTCCTTTTCTACAGCCAGTTTCTAATTCAGTTTACTATTTTCTGTCCAGTTTCTGTATGTTCTAGTTTCCTAGCAAGTATCCTTTGTGGAATGGTGTCAAAGGCCTTGCTGAAGTCTAGGTTCACTATCTCTACCACCCCATCCTGGTCCACTGTTCTGGTAACCCAATCAAATAAATCATGTTTGTTTGGCATGAGTGCCCTGCTGTGAAGCCATGCTCTTTGGGGTTGAGTTTTCAAGTTTCCTTTAGGTAGTCAACTATTTTTTTCTTTAGTAATGTCTCCATGATTTTTCCCACTATAGAGGTCAGGCTGACTGGGTAGTAGTTTCTTGTCTCTTCCTTGCTTCCACTTTTGTACAAGGATACAACTGTTGTCCTTTTCTAGTGTTGAGGTACTCTGCCATTTTCCAGAGATAGATTGAAGAGCTCAGCTAGTGTTGCAGCTATTTCTTCCCAAATCCTTGCTTTGTACTGAAAACAATATTACTGAGGGTTTCTTTTTGATCTGAGCATTTAAAATTGTTTTGTAGTAGGCCACACCAATTGCTGGTTTGATTGTTGCATGGCAGGCACATACAGCATGTTGTTTTTTTTTTTGGGGGGTGAGCTTCTGTATGTGGCAAAAAGCACTCTCCACATGCTGTATAGTATGGCACCCTTATTAATCAACATTATTCTCTGCACTTGCCTTAATTATGCAAAAAGTATGGTAAAGTGGGGTATATACTGGTGGGTCAGATAATGCCTGTGTTTTGGGGATATTTATTAAAAAAGCTTGATTGTAATGTAGAATTCATTGTAGTGTTCTATGGGGATGCTGTGAGTGGGTAGCGGCTCTTATGTTCAGTTTATACTGGTAGTTCTTTACCTATGAAATAAGGACCAATGGTCCACTAATCAGAGGGTGCAAAGCAGCAGGTCATAACAGTGGTGACAATTTTAACCTATACTTTTTATTCTTTGCAATAAACTTTGTTAATGCAGCAGTTAGGGTAACTTAATGCCACAAAAGTAGGAAAATGTAGCATTAGGGTTGGAAACCCTAACTCCCCCCAAGCAGCAAAATGAAAAAAAACATTAGGGATTTGGGTCTCCAGAGTTTTGGTGAATCAGTGGTGGGGTCTTCCTTTCAGGTGTCAACCCTAATGCTCCCCCTTCCCCCCAGCCCATAGCCTCCAGTTCAAAGTGCAAGTTATAACTCCAAGCCAGTGCCTCATAGTAATATATTCTTCAAATATAGAGAATTATATCTCACCACATAATGCCAACACATTTTGTTGTAGCTTTGTTGTGTGAATAAAGGAGATCATGTGTGATGTTGTTTGTTCAGAGAATGGGGTGGTATTAGTATTGACAACCCCAAGGAAGATCCCACCACTGATTCTCCAGACACTAAAAACCCTAATGATTTTTCCTTTTGCTGCTTTGGAGATGGGGGTGGGTAGTTATGGTCAAAACCCCTAATGTCCCATTTCTCTACTTTTGTGGCATTAAGTTACCTTAACTGCTGCATTAACAAAGTTTTCTGCAATTAATTTCCTTTCTTTTTGAAACAGTGGAACCATAGCCTCATTTGGGACCTTTGTAAACTGATGCAGATGCTCTGAGCTAATGGAAGACTATACCCACCCACACAAGTGCAGGACACTTGTGGGCCCTGCAATTCTGTACAACAACAGATGTGAAGCATTCATTGGGTTGTCTGGTGGGCTGCAGAAGTGCAGGGCCCTGTGTTCTATGCATGTCTATGTGGCCACAGCTACATATGCACAGGGCAAAGAATGCAACTGTCAGTCAATGTGCAAGGCCATCTGCCACCCAAGGGGGGAGAGGTTCAGGGCCCTATTCCAAGAAGACAGTTGTTTTCACTATATGGTAGCCAGACCAGCCCAGACAACCCTGCACATTTCATTCCGTGACTGAAGGGGTGTCACATAAAAGCGCCATCCCCCTACTCTCACCCCATCCAGCTGGGTCACTGATCTCACCACTGAACTCAGCTCAGCTGGCACAGGATTGCAAAGCATACCCGCTGGGGTCAGGACCTGCACTACACAAAAATGTTATTAATATTTTTTTTTGTTTGTTTCAATTTTGACCCCAAATTGTCAAGATTCTCAATTTGTGATTCACCTTATAAACATGACATGTACCATTTACAGTATATTGGAATAATGTCATTTTGCACCAGAAGTCTGAAAACACATCTCATCCAGGATTTTAAAAATGATGCATGTCACATTTTTGAGGTGGTGTGGAAAAGTGGCTATGTTGAAAGGTCAGAATCAAAATCTTTAAAGTTAGGCATGAACATTCAGATACTGCTAACTTCACTCATAACATTGACATTCTATCACATGTGTACACCAAATCCTCAGCATAACCTTCTTATTACCCAACCTCACGATGGTGGTAGGTGAAAATGAAAATGTTCAAATCTCTACTGAAATATCTTTGCATAGCATCAAAACATCATTCTATGCCACAGGTGCAAAAACACATTTTAGGTAGGATTTGACAGCTGTGACATTTGTGAGGTTGTGTAAAAAAATAGCGAGATTAAAAATTTGGGATCAACATATTTAAAATGTTCAAAGATACGAATGATCATAGAAAAACTTCAAGGTATGCACATAACTTTGAAATGTTTGCATATTTGGATCCCAAAATTTCAAAATTGCCATCTTATGACCCCACCTCATGAACAAGGGTGGTGAAAATTTTCAAATCCCACCAGACAGGTGATTTCACCAAGTGACCATGAACTCATCTTTTGGGCCAGATATGATGAACTCCACCACCACTGGTCATGAGATGGGATCCCAAAAAGGCCATGTTGAAAATGTGGGGTCAAAATATGCAAAAATTACAAATTATGCATCAAAGTTACAAACTCCATTGAAATACATTGAACTGCAGTTACCTTGGTTTCTCATATAGCAGTCCACAGATCCAGCAGCAAGATGTGCCTTCAATCAGAATGTGGATCTTCACCCTGGGACCTATTCAGGTGAGTGCGGGTGTGTAGCGGTGCAGGATGGTGGGTGCTGAGGGTGAGATTGGGGTTGGGGGATCAGATCAGTGAGGAACCCTTTTCTTTTTTGCAAGTTTAAACAACATTGGGTTGATTTTCTTTTTTACAGGTAACATTAATGCAGGGATGGCAATCAGATGGTGAGGGGTGCCACTAGACACCAGGGAAACATTATTTAAATAAGGAGATGGTGACCGGAGGGTGAGTGTGCCACTAGACACTAGGAAGATCTGGATGCTGTCATGGTACAGTCAGACCTGGACATTGTGGCCATCACTGAAACCTGGTGTAATGATAACCACGGCTGGGAGATGGCCATACCTGGCTACAACATATTCAGAAGAGACAGAGCAGGCAGGAAGGGAGGAGGAGTGGCACTGTATGTAAAAAATGACATAAGGGCCACAGAGATCCAGAAGGAACAATATGGGGGAGAGATACTGTGGGTTAAGCTGGAAAGGAAAATGGGGACAGCCATCCGCTGGGTGTGGTCTATAGACCACCAGCCCAGGAGGAAGAAACAGATAGAGCTGATGCTAGCCATCCAAGAGGATGGCAGACAAAGTGAGGTAGTACTGGTTGGAGACTTCAATATTCCAGACGTGGACTGGAGCATCCCAGCAGCAGCATCAACTAGGAGCAGATTTATCCTGGACTCCTTCAAGTGCCTTCCTCAAGCAAATGGTCATGGAACCAACTCGGAGAAGGCAATACTGGACCTTGTGCTCACAAACAGGGACAGTGTGATGGGGGTAACAGTGGGGAGCACCTGGGAAACAGTGACCACCAGTCATTGTGGTTTGAAATCACATAAAGAGCAGACAAAATCACACAAAAACACGTATCCTGGATTTAGGGGCAGACTTTGGGAAAATGGGAGATACTTGAAAGAGGCATTAAGGGAATGGGACAGGAATCAGGGGTTGAGGAACAGTGGGCTGTATTTAAAATGGGGATTACAACAACAACAGAATTATGCATTAAGCAGGTTAGCAAGAGAAAAGGAAGAGGACCATTATGGTTTTCCAAAGGGTACAAAAGAAGTGAAAGCCAAAAGATTGCATTCAGGCAATACAAAAGACACAGGCAGAAGGGATAGGGAGAAGTACCAGGAGAAGCAAAGGAGGCAGCGAGGTCAGTAAGGGAAGCCAAAGCTCAGACAGAAGAACACATTGCAAAATCAGTGGGTAGAGGGACAAAACCTTTACAGGTACATAAGGGAAAAAGAAAGACAAAGGAAGGGATAGTGAGACTGAAGGGAGAGGATGGAGCGTGGAGGATGACAACAGTAAAGCTGACATATTGAACAGGTATTTCTGCTCAGTCTTTACTGAGGAAGAGGAGGGTAATGGGTCTGAAGGGAGTACAAGGGGTGAGAATGGTGCAGAAATGGACACAAGTCCCTTTACACGAGAAAGGGTCCTGAAGGAAATGGAAGTAATAAGAGTTGATAAAGCAATGGGGCCAGATGGGGTGCACCATAGGGTCCTTAAAGAACTAAGAGAGGTGGTGGCTGAACCTCTGGCTATTCTGTTTAGCCAATCACTGGAAACAGGGGAGGTACCCAAAGACTGGAGGACAGCAGATGTAGTCCCCTTATACAAAAGTGGGAACAAAGAGGAAGCAGGGAACTACAGACCAGTCAGCCTCACCTCAGTAGTGGGGAAGATCATGGAAGCACTACTGAAGGAGAGATTGGTTCAACATCTGGTTGTCAATGGACTACAGGACCCAAGGCAGCATGGTTTCACCAGGGGGAGGTCATGTCAGACCAACCTCATTGAATTTTTGACTGGATGACTAGGGAGGTGGATCAGGGAGGGCAGTGGACATGGCCTATCTGGACTTCAGCAAGGCCTTTGACACTGTGCCACATAGAAGACTATTACACAAACTGGGGAATATGGGTGTGGGCAGGACAGTAGTGTGGTGGGTAGGTAACTGGCTGGGTGGCAGAACACAGAGGGTGGTGGTAAATGGCTGTCACTCCATAGAGGAAGAGTGACCAGTGGGGTACCACAGGGATCAGTGCTGGGACGGTCCTATTCAACATCTTCATCAGTGACATTACGCGAGGACCTAGAAGGCAGAATTTCACTGTTAGCTGATGACACAAAGCTCTGTAACAGAGTAGACACACCAGAGGTGTAGACAGAATGAGAGCGACCTGCAGAAACTTGAAGAATGGTCAGGGGTTTGGCAGTTGAAATTCAATGCAAAAGTGCAAGATAATGCATATAGGGGCACAAAACCCTGGCACAATATATCAGTTGGGGGTGAGGATATAGCATGCACCAAGCAGGAAAGGGATCTTGGGGTTGTCATCTCTGATGACCTCAAGGTAGGGAAACAGTGTGACAAGGCAGCAGGTAAAGCAAATAGGATGCTGGGATGTATAGGCAGGGCATCACCAGCAGGAAAAGGTAGGTCATAATTCGCTATACAAGACACTAGTGAGGTCCCACCTGGAGTACAGTGTACAGTTCTGGAGACCTTACCTATGTAAGGACATAGACAGGGTAGAGAAGGTTCAGAGGAGGGCAACAAAGATGGTGCATGGATTGCATCACAAGTCCTATGAAGACAGGTTGAAGGAACTGAACATGTACTTCCTGGCGGAGAGGAAGGAGAGAGGGGATATGATAGAGACATACAAGTATCTTACAGGGAGGAACAGGGTGCAGGAAAACACTATTTTTAAGTGAAAAAGATGTTCTAGGACTAGAGGGCATGGGATGAAGTTGGAGGGCGGACGATTCAGAGGAAACATGAGAAAGAATTTCTTCACAGAATGGGTGGTGGACAAGTGGAACACCCCTGCCAGAGGAAGTGGTAGGGGCTGAAACAATCATGGGATTTAAGAATGCATGGGATAGACATAAAGGAATTCTGGAGGTCAGGGGTAAGGGTCAACAGACTTCTAGGAAAACAAACTGATCTTACAAGCTCAAATGGGCAGACTGGGTGGGCCATAGGCCCTTATCTGCCGACACTGTCTATGTATCTATGTATCTATGTATATAAATAAGGGGACATAGATCAGAGGGTGGGGGCACCACTAGACACCCAGGAAACATATCAATACAGGATGGCAGTTGGAGGGTGGGGTGTGACATTAGACAGCAGGGAAATTTAACATACATAATGGGATTGAGATCAGAGGGTGGGGGGAACAAATAGACAGCATGGAAACATTAGATATGTAAGGGGATTGCAATGGGAGGATGGGAGCACCCCTAGACACAAGGGAAAGACTGGCTGACTGCTCACAGAGCAGCCTACAGCACACGTTCCCAGCTGCGGATACAGAACTCAAGAAAGTTCCGCTGTTCTTATACAGAGAATGTGGGTCAATGGCTCCTTTCGCTCAGCTGGGCACCAAGGAGTTTGGCATAACCAGCAGATATATTTGTTGTCATTAATTGAAGACATAAACATCAGACTCTAGCTAAATGGCTCCTGTTTAACTAGGCTCTGTGTTTTCCTTTGTTTTTTTTTTAATAGATGATGGCATTTCTATGTATTGTCCATGCTTATTTGAGGAAAAAATAAATAAGATGGCTGGTCGCACTTCACAAAAAAATGCTTCATAAGGGACAAGTGCTGAGAAATCAAAAAAGGGTCCTGTGACACATTTTTGGTGTTGTCAGAACGTTATTCCAAGAACCCTGCTGAGCAAGCTCAAAACAGAAAAACACAACACTTTAAAACCTTATAACTCTGGAACCATTTAATATTTTTTCACCAAACCTTTCAAAGGCACTCCCTTAGGATATCACAACTATACCCGGAAAGTCTGAGGAAAAGATTCCATTCCATGTAGGCTGTAGGTGAGAGCAAAAAAATCACATGTTAAGTATAGGAAAAAATAGACATCTACAGAAAAAATGACATATGTGGATCTCAGAAACCGCACAAGCTGCTGTCACAAATCTTTACACAGATTTACTCAGATTTGTACCTTGCTTCCTAGTCAACACATGCAAAATTTCAGCTGATTTTGTCAAACGGTGCCAAGACTTTTAAGGTGCAAAGTAAGGGGTATAACCCTGAACACCCTACTCAACTCAACTATAGGGATGCTACTGCACCCCTGTAATTCTATTTTACATTGCCCCTTATCTCCTAACTGTATGATACCATTATTTCACCATTTTGAGTCTGCTTTACCATTTTTTTTATAATTGAAATAATAAAAGTAATGCTCCATTTAATGTGGCTTGGTTCAGGTTTTCATCAGTATCTTATTCATTTTATTTATTTTTATTTTATTTAAAATTTGGAAACCGGGAAAGGCACACTGAGCAGAGACTTATTTCCAGGTGCGACCCCGGGAAAGGGAGATAACATAGAAACAAAGAGAACAATTATAACATGGCAATATACAAGTGTGGTATGCAAACAGAGCAAGTTACATGTGGGCAAGTGTAAGCCCTAGTGCAGTTTTGAGAAGCATTGGGAGGCTGGAGGCTGGAGGCTCAGGAGGTTTAGCAATAGTAGCAAGGAGCAACAACTGTGAGTCTGAGCAGGCACTTAGGAGCAGGAAAAGAGGGGGTTAGGTGAATGGAAGAGAAGAGTTGATTCCAGAGGGAGGGGAAGCAATAGGAGAAGGCAGACTGACCTGTAGTTGAGTGAGGGTAGGGAAGGGAGAAGGACCAGGATTCCATGGAGCACAAAGGATAAGAGGTAGGAATGGCAGGAGACAGGCGAGAAGAGAGGTATGATGGAAGGGTTTCAAACCAAATTTGGTGATGAAGGCTAGGAAGTGGGCCTGTTGAAAGTGGGGAATGAGTGTGACAGACAGAAAGGAGTAGAGAGATCAGTGATTTGTTTGAAAAGGAGAGTTTGTTGAAGTGATAAAAGGCAGTTAGGAGGTTATCTAGTCTGGCTAGGGATGAGGCATGAGTGGTGCCATGGACTATATCGACGTAGTCAAGCACAGGGAGGATTGTTTTTGCTACCAACTCACAGCAAACTGGGAAGGAGAGGCTACCTTAGTTGCAGTACAGTTCTCCTAGTTTGGGGTGGAGTCTGGAGTGGAGGGCCTCAGTATGGATGGAGAAGTCAAGACCATTGTCTAGCCATACCCTAAGGTATTTAAAGGCAGTGACAATGTCAAAGAGTTTACCATCCAGGGCAGTGAACACAGGAGGTGTTAAAAGACTAGCCAGTTTTTGTCTGGTACCAAAGGTCATTGGGACAGGTTTTTTGTGTTTACCCTGAGTAGGTTTGCATGGAACCACTATAGTACATTATTAAAGTTCTGCTGGAGAAGGACCTTCATATCAGAGATTGCTGGGCCCTGATGTGTGGATGTGTGGATGGCTATGTCATCCACTTACATGAGGATATGAGAGTTGGTGCATATACTGGGGAGGTCATTAATGGAGAGAGAGAGAGAGAGAGACAGACAGAGAGAGAGAGAGAGAGAACACACACACAGAGACACAGAGGAACTGGGCCAAGGATGAAGCCTTGGGAGACCCCAACAAGGACTAGGAGAGGGGAAGATTGCACATTTCTCTCTTGTGCTAACCGCTTCCTACATGTGAGGTAGGAACTAAACCATTTAATTGTTGGTGCCACCAAGCCAACAGATTGAGCTTATTTAGTAGGAGAAAGTGGGACACAGAATTGAAGCTATTGACCTGATCGATGAATATGGCAACAGTGATGTGGCCTTGATCCATCCCACAGAGGATGGAGTACATAACCCACAGTAAAGAGGAATTTATGGAGTGGCATTTCCTAAAGCCAGATTGGACATGGGAGAGAGTATTGTTCATGGTAAGAAACTCAGCAATCCTGGTGTAGAAAAGAGACTCCTCGGGTATAACTAGGGAGGGGAGGAGAGATATAGGCTGGTAGTTTCCTGGGAAAGAGTGGTCACCCCTTTTGTGAAGGGGCACAACTTGAGCTGCTTTCCAGGCCAGTGGAACTGTGCCAAAGGAGAAAGATAGGTTTAGGAGGAGCGTTAGTGGAAGGACAATGGCTGGGGTGAAACATGGAGGAGCTTGGGGCCATGACCATCTGGCCTGGTCTTCACATGGTTTAGGGACATGAGTGCATGGTAGACATAATGTCTGTTATGTTTGAACAAGTACTGTTTAAGACCACTTTCTTATGACTATAATGACTTAGTATGCAGCAAATATTGGTCCCTGACCTTAGGGCATAACAGGTGTACAAAAACAGCTGAGAATACTGATGAAAACCAGTTCTGAGTCATATTAAAAGGAGCACTCCTTTTATTATTTGAAATGAGAACGTGCTAAACCCAACTTAAAATGGGGAAAGAAGGGTATCATAAAAGCCAGGAGATAAGTTACAATTTAAAATAGAATTAAAAAGTATAGGTCAAAATTGTCACCAATATAATGCACTGCTGCTTTATTTCATGTGGAACTGTGTTGGCTGACTGCATCAAGTGTGTTTGGTGGCATGCCTCCATTTTGTTTGCAGTCAGGTAGATATCTAATGATATAAGCTATCTAAAGACATTTCTAACAAAGCACACCTTTCTCCAGTGACAGTCTACAAATACAGTGCCTGAATGGTACTTTGTTAGAGAATCTTTAGGACTACCAATATTTGAGAATGACTAGACTGACATTTCATCTTTGGAATAACACAGCTCACTGAATACTAAATAATAATAATAATCATAATAATAATAATAATACAAAAACTCTATGTCCTCTTTTGAATCAGGAACAACTTAACCAGGCCAAGGGGTGAAGTGACTGCAAGCCACTCCTGTCCATACCGAAATGTTGTTTTGCAAAATATCCTTGATCCAGTCTTTATAAATGTTATACTACTTTAAATAATATCTGAATTTCTGTGCTACTCTTACACAGAATAACTCACCAGTCCCTTTTTCACACATACTGTATATCAATATGCTGTTCTCCACACTTAGGAGAAATTATCTGTGGGGAGTCTATAGATCTTTACTACCTTTGCCCAGAATAACCCACCAATGTCTTCTCTATACACATGTTGGTGTGCAGTCTCCTGCTGACTGGAGAAAATATCAATAGATAGTCATGCTGTTCAAGCTAGTAACAAATCACACACCAACGTCACTGGTAAGCAGCCTAGTGGGACACATGAATTCACTCTGTCTGTCATGTCATCTCCTGCAGAGGGTGCCTTAATCTGCCTTTATCCATTTAGCTTGGAACTGTGCAGATTAAATGGCCTTTTATCACGTGCCTCCATAACTCAGAGGAAAGCTCAAAACTCTCCCTGATTTCAAGAATAAACTCAAAGTACTGCAGCAAGGCATTTGTAAATGTATTTGTATTCTGTCCAGACCCTTGCTCCCTGTCTCCATAAGGCCATCTCATGTTATGGTTAACAGTTCAAGGTCAGTTGGCATTCATCTTTATCTCCTTCCCCTGGGTCGTGCCTGAAAATAGGCAGAATTTGTCTAGTGCACTTACCTGGTCAATAACAACTAAATAAATAAAATAAATTTAATTTTCTCCAAATCTGAATGAGAGTTCTTTTATATGGTTACTCTGAATTGCAATATCTACTATCCTGTAAATGTTTAGGCAATATATGACTACAATTCCATTTGGCAGGATAAAGCAGTTATAACAGTTTGTACTGCGATACTGTATCTTGCCCGATACTACAGAAACTCAGTGTACTGTAAGGCAATGACACCATTGTGTCATGCAATAAACTGTGAAATCTCACACAGAGTTCTTGATCCTGGTTGACAGTACTGCATGCTATGTATTGCATTGCAATTCTGTTGAATTGTCTTCTTTTATGAACTATCTGTAAACACAGGAAGTAGCTGAAAATATAAACTGTTTTTCTAGTCCACTTTCTCCACTCCCACAAAATAAATATAAAAAAAAAAGATCCTGCTGAAGCAACCTAACTGCCAAGTTTCCGGAGGTGACCAGGAAGGTGGATAGGAGCTGAGCAAGGGATACAGTCTATTTGTACTTCAGCAAGGCCTTTGATACTGAACCTAAAGGAAATGTCATTGAAAAAGCATTAGGATGTGTGGTATGTGAAATGTAGATGACACAGATAGAAAATTGCTTCATAGGAAGAAAGCAGTAAATAGTGGTGCATGGTCAACATTTAGAGTACAGGGATACTGTTTGGAGCAAGAAGGCATCTGACTAAGGCAGCTAGAACTTTTCTGCTTGGACATTTCTGACTATGGGGTAAGTAGACAGATACTTTATCGGTAACCTGTCAGGATAGCAACTGGAAAAGAGTGAGTGAAAAACAGTGAGACAATAATAGCGAATGCAAAGAGAACTGCATTGCCCTTACAGAGCATGGGTAGTTTAGCAAGGTAGGCAGTGATATTGTTACTTATTGTTAAGCTATGTAAGTCAGACACTATGAGGTATAAACAGTGCTGCTGATATAGCATTAAGGTTTGAGTCACTGCGTGTGCGCAGTTTGTTGGCGCAGCAGACCTGGGTTCAATACTTGACGTTTGTGTATTTTTTTAACCTTGCACTTGGCTTCATGCAGAAGTGTCCCCCTCCCGACTTTGTTCACTTCCCCAAGTTGCATCCCCCCCAGGGTGATAATGTTTAATGTGAACCCCTTCAGCCGTTGCTATCAGCCCAGAGTTGCTTCCCCCTGGAGAATGTCCCCCCTCTAGAGTTTCTCCCTGTCTCCATGTTGCATTCCCCTTGGTGATGGTTATTTATGTTGAGGGGGGCTCCTACAAAGGGGGGATTTGGGGGGAAGAGGCCCACTGCAGAAAGTCACTGTGGCACTGTTTTCCCCATTTAAGAGATCGCTGTTATTTGTGCTCACTGTTAGTGGATGCCCTAATCTGGACTCACTGTTTTCATGTTCACCATTTTCTCTTCACTTTTTTCACATGGAATCTACTTCATTACATGTGTAGGGTCTGCAAGGTAAATTGGGATCTTCAATTAGGGTAAAACCAAAAACACAAGAGTTAGGGTTGCCACCTTTTAAGAAGCCCAAAGTGGGACATTTCTTACTGAAACATGATTTTTCGCGGGACAGTACGTAACCTCGACTGATGCAACAGACTCGTTTTCTCTATATAATCAGAATTAAGGCTAAGTATTGTAGTTTCTTAGTTGCTTCTATTGTTTCTTATCATTTTAAGGTATTTTAGTTAAGCTATTGTAGTTTTCTAGAACATTTAGTGGAAAGCTAGAAAATATTTTTTCTACTTTAAAATCAGGACATTTAGTATTTTTCATGTTTTTTTGCAGGACACAACTGCCCAAATCAGGACTGTCCTGTGAAAATCAGGACAGGTGGTAACTCTAACAAGAATTAGTGTGCTAGTCTGAGTGGGGAAAGGGAACTGATAATCATCTTTGCAGTTAGCTGGGCCAGGAGGAGTGCTGTAAATTGGAGGGTGTGGTTCGGCAGAAGTGGAACAAGTGTCTGCATTCAGACTTCCCTGTAATTAGCTTTTGGCCAGAGAGCAATCTTCCTATCAGATCAGGGAGGCTTCTGACTAAGGCAGCTAGAACTTCTCTGCTAGAGCATTTCTTACTAGGACAGTAAGTAGACACATACTTTATTAGAAGTGTAGATTCTGTAAGGAAAATTGGGACCCTCAATTAGGGTAAAAACCAAAAAACACAAGAGTTAGTCTGCTAGTCTGAGTTGGGGGAAGGGAAATGAAAATTATCTTTGCAGTTAGCTGGGTCAGGAGGAGAACAGCAAATATGGGGCACTGCCTGGGAACCAGAAAGTGGGCAGGGCCTTTCTTAAGGACTAGGACATCAAGTGGCCCCCATTCAACAGCCCCCTGTGAAGCATCAATGTGCAAAGGACATCAGCATCTGCACACCGGAGTCAGCCCAATGAGGCACTCAGCAGCTGGACACTCTGCACCACAGCATCGAGTAAAGCAGGCAGCCAGGGAGGTAGCAGGAAAACAGGAGGTCTGCAAGGGAGGGCAGTGGTGGACTAGAATTGGAACAGGGCTGTAGCTGTAGCTGTAGTGTGCAGCTGGTGCAACTGCACTGAGGTCCAAAAGCTGGAGGGGCCTAGGCATGACTTGGACACCACTGTGGCTGCAATCATGCAGTGAAGCTGAATTCCACTTTTTTTTTTGTGGTACGGGCTCTTTGAGCCAGAAGTTGCTGGGGCACTCTGGGCTGGTAGTGGGACACACTGCCATCAGTGCAAGCTTGAACAGGGCAGATGCGACAGATTAGGATGGCACACAGTGACTGGGATTTGCACTTAAACTTGTACCACCACAGTCCATGATAAGAGAGTGAACACACTTACTGACTCTGCAGCCAGCCCACTCAGAAAGCTGCACCTTTACTTTTTGGTCTGCCAGGACAAATCCTTGGCTTGGTGACTGGTGTGGGTGCCAAAAAACAAGGTAGGAGGATTTTAAAATTGGATTCTTAAAACGGATGAGCTGCTGAGTTAGCAGCGGCTACTGGGGCAATGACATAGTTATTGGACTTTTAGCTTTGTTTTACGTTGGCCCACTTTTGTCTTTTGATTGATAGGAAGCAAGGGATTAGTGTCACTCTTGTGTCCCAGTACTGACCAAGTTCTGCGCTGTATTTGGCATTTGCTGTGTCAGATTTATTGACTAACTTACTTGTTTGACTGGGACTTGCACTAATGAATTGTGTGACTGTAAATTAATTACTTGTTCTGGAGAACCTGTAGAAAATAAAATCTTCTTGCTGCTTTGAATGAATGAACAGACATGCTGGTGGCATATGGGCCAGGACATTAAGCCAAGTCCAGTTTTGTGCACAAATAATTGCTGGTAGGACCCAGAAGAGCTGAGTTTCCTCTGAGTGGGAGCTAGCGAAGTTTACCACCCCTTCTGACTCCTAACCTCTAAGTCTGGCCTTCATCTGTAGTAGAGCTTTTCCTTGGTTTTATAACAGGTCACTTTTTAAAAACTGGATCATTGCCCCTTAGACTTCATTTACATTTACACTGACCACTTGTCTACATCTGGCATCATCATTAGATTCACCCTGGGGGGGGGGCCCATTTCACTCCTTGCACCAGGGCCCATGTCAACCATGCTATGCCACTGAATTGGAAGTGGGTGAAACACCCTATCTAGGGTACGGGTACAAAAGGGTTTTTGTTTGAAAAAAAGCTGTGAGGGGAGATGTTAGCTAGAAACCTATCCCGGTCAGGACACAAGGGACCAAGTATTTCCAGGGGTAACAGAGTAGAAATTATGTTGGGAGTGGTGCAGTGCAGTGCAGTGACAGCAGAGTGCCAGTTTTCATGGAGACATTCTGGAGACAGTAGTGCTGCCCCATCTGTGTGCATCTCTCTGGGCTAGGGGAAGAGGCTGCTAGATTCCAGGCCCACTTGACTAGGATTTAGAGGGACTCATCCCTCACTCAGGGCGCACCAGTTTTGCTACCGCTACCTCAAAGGATGCTAAGGATGAAGAGCAGCTAAACTATGGCAGGCTCTGGAAAGGTGAAGGTGGTGGGTCAGAGGCACATTCCCCATATCATACCACTATGCAATTTCTATGTGACTCTGGTGGGACAGGAATGTCCCAAGGAGGCACCTATAGTAGTGATCAAGGAGGATGTGGGGGTCCGCAATAGTGGAGACCTATGTTCCCCCTAAGGCGTGCGCACGTGCGCCCGCACAGCAGTCAGAAATAACCCACACATGGCTTCAGTAGTAGCGCACAAAGCAGCTGACAGGGATCCTCACGTTCATGAAGTAGTGACTACAGTCATCACTCAGATTTAAGACTCAGACAGCAGGACATGAAAGTGAATGGGAGAGAAACATTGTATGCCCACCCCTGAGGCCACAACTCATTAACTTTAACAAGCCAGCAGTCTCGCTCTTGCTCCACTTATTGAACAATGGAACCGACTGGCAAAATTCCAACCAATCAGCTTTGCAGTTACAACAATGTTTTCGGCTTGACACCTCTTTTCAGTAAGACAGTACTTGATAAGGAACAGTATTCCCCTGCTGGTCACAGATAATGCCATGTTTCATTTGTTTGGTAGATTCCCCCCAACAAAGCAATGCGAGAGATTCTCTGACATAGGGTATATATTATATTATTTTAGTTTAAAGTTGCACAACTTCAGTGTAATCTGCCTCCTTCTCAAGCAGCATCTCACATACAAAATGTGTTTATAATGGATTTAAAGCCTCACCATTGAGCAGCGTGTTCATTTTTTCAGTAGAAGAAAATGGAAAACTATAGTTTTTGTTTACAATAAAAGCTGGAGTAAGCAGCAGCAACAATTTTGCAATTCATTGGCCTGTTACGTGACCATCTGAACAGCTGATTTCCTGCAGGTGAACTTTCTGACTGATCTGCCTTTGATTTTGCAGCAATGCCACATTGTAGCTTTGAGTTTGGCTTATCAAATATTGAGAGACTGTATAGCAAATATCAGGACTATGTATTTTCATCAGTGGACCAGGCAGAAATTGTTAGCCAGTACAATGACTTCACATTTATAATTGCTGTAAAACTAAAGGGAGGATCATTAAATCCTTTACTGACATGATCCACTTTGCTTTGACTACTGTGCAGTACAGCATGGTGGCTAAACTTATTGATGTATGTGCTACATTCCAAGCTAAACATGAAGCTATCATGCATAGAGGTTCCTACAGTCTTATCCTTACCCAGAAGAGATTCTCCATAGGGAGGTGCAGAGTGAGAAGGATACGATAGCACAGAGAAAAATCTTGAGAGTGATAGAGGATCATATACTGAAGTAGAAGCGAAGAATGGCTAAGTTTGACCATAACTATCTTTGGGTGAAGGTTTGCTCAAGGATTCTCATAGGAAAGTTAGGGAAGATTTGTTGCTGCTCTTGGAAAGAGCATTAGGATTATATCTCCAGAAACATGGTGGAGTCCTTAAAGTTATGTGGAGATCCTGAGTCCACAACACAAATTGATATTATATTTAAAAATCCTCATAAAGCTAGCAGCTTGCTGTCTCCGGACAGCAAGCTGGATTGTTTGGGAATACATTTAGTTAACACGTTAGACTTGGGTGAAGTCTTTTCATGGTTTAAACAGACTAAGGATAGTCCAAAATCAATCTTAGAGGCAGATAACCCCCTGACTGATTTTGGAAATCTAATTGACCCTCAAATCAAATCAAATCAAATTTATTTAAAAGGCGCCCAATCCGAAGGCTCTGGGCACCACACAAAATCTGTACAGTGTGTCATACTGTATATATTTCAATTACAATATCATACAAATATAAAATATATAAAACTCAGTCACCAAATGCCTGCATGAATAAAAAGTCTTCAGACGACTCTTAAAGAGCCTCTATAGTAGAGCCTCTCTCACTACAACTGGCAATGAGTTCCAGAAAGCCGGAGCAGCAACTCCAAACAAATGATCCCTCTGCAGATTTTAACCTAGCTCTCAGAACTTTGAGGCCCCCACAAGAGGCGAGATCTCGGACAGAGGTGTATGGTACCAGGAGATCAGAAAGGTAACCAGGGCCCTGACCATGTAGGGTCTTATAGGTGAGAAAACCCACCTTGAACAAAACTCTCCACCTGACAGGCAGCCAGTGCAATTCCACAATACTGGAGTAATATGACAAAACTTACTCTGCCCGGTCAAAAGCCGGGCAGCAGAGTTTTGCACTAGCTGCAGTCTGCGAAGAGCAGTTCCAGAGACCCCGAGATAGAGTGCATTACAGTAGTCAAGTCTAGAGGTAACTAAGGCATGTACCAAGGTAGGGAGGTCCAGAGCCAGAACAAGGGGCTTAATCCTGGTGATATTTCTAAGATGGAAAAAACAGGAACGAACCACTCGCCACTGACAGTTATTGATTAAGCCTGACAAATGCAGCCTGCAGATAATATCAATCAAATGAACTCTGAATGCCAGCTGGATTTGGATAAAGGAGCTGGGAATCGAAATGTGGATGCCCTTTCTATACTTTCATGGAATACTGAAGGCATCAATCTTAAAATAATTGACCATGAAGTAGTAAGATTTCTGGATAATTCTGATATTATTGGACTGCAAGAAACATGGTGTACAGAAAATGTAACTCCCAAATTGGCTGGATATTCTGTCTTTACTCTGCCAGCAACTAAAGATAAAAAGTTTGGAAGGTTTAAAGGGGGTATTTCCTTTTTTATCAAAACGTTGCTAAATTTTCAGCCTCTAATGATTAGCCAGGGACAAGAGAAGATCATTCACTGCAATATATACTTTCCCCCTCGCAATAAAGCTACTGATCCCACTGACCTTTTCATACAGGATCTGAAAATGGCACTTGACGAATTGTCAGATAAGTACACCTTGTCTTATAATTATTTTGGGAGACTTTAATGCCAGAATTCCTTCTCATTTTTTGGAGAATGTATACTGAGATATGATCCATACAATATCTATAATTAATCCAAATATCTCATATACTAGGACTGCTCACGATCTGAAATCTAACTACAGAGGTAGGAAATTGTGAACGGGCTTGATCAGTAGAAATTTTTGTATTTTAAATGGGAGAACTCAGGAAGATCTAGTTGGATCCTTAACATATAGAGGACCTACTGGCTCTTCAACCCCTGATCAGGTTTGGACCAATTTGGAAGCAGTAAAGCTGATCCAAAACTTAGAGGTCATGAGTAGATTGGAATCAGCACACTGTGCTATTGTAATTAACATCAAATGTCCTTTTGGAACTTTAAGGAGTGAGGCACAACAGGAAGATAGTCTGGAAGTCATAAACAAGAGAAGGATTGGATGGGAACAGATTCATCAAGCTAGTTTCAAAGAAATTCTTAGTACAGGAGTCTTAGGTGATATTCACGAGTTGGTTCTGGACAAAAGTAAGGCCTTTAATATTTTGGAGAATTGGGACACTATTCATTCTTTACTTGGACCTAGACATAAAACAACGTATCATACTAGGTCTCTTTATATAAAAAGTCTTAGTTTAATTCAGTATGCCTACAGGCAAAGAAAGAGTTGGAGGAAAACTAAGACAGCATAAGAAGAAAAGAAATAAGTCTGCAGCAGATTTTAAATTGCTAAAGAGTGAAAGAGAAAAAAATATAGGAAAATTCTCGAACGGGAGAGACATAAACATACTCTGGGACTTTGGGAAAAACTGAGGCAGGCTGTTTTGGATAGGGGTGGAAGGTGATTTTGGAATATTGTTGTCCAGGGATATAATAGATATGCCAATAGGATTGAAACCTATATTACACCTGAAGTTTGGGCATCTCATTTCTCCAAGCTCTATTATTCTCATGAAGAGCAGGAGACACCTGATGCTTTCAAAATACAGGAGGATGACATTTTTCCAAGACCTATCTTGATCACAGAGGATGAAATCCAGATGGCATTGACTGTCCTTAAGGCAAATAAAGCACCAGGTCTCCTAGGTGATCTCTATAAGGTTTTTACCAACTGATGGATTCCTTTTTTTATTTTGCTGTTTAATGGCCTGGTTCGGGGTACTCTTACCCTGCCAGTTGGGCAGGTAGTGTTATCTTTCCATTTTTTAAAAAAAGAGGATCCGAATGACCCAAGGATGCATAGGCCTATTAGTTTGATAGATGTTTCACAGAAGATTTTCTCTAGGATAAATTTGGGCAGATTGCTGTCATGGGTCAAGGACAACTCGGTATTGTGTGAGACGCAGAACAGTTTCTGGAAGGACTGTTCTATAGTACAACATTATTATGTGCTTCAGCATCTGATCTGAAAGTATACTAAAGTGAGAAAAACATATTATATTGCTGTTTTGTTGACTTCTCCTTGGCTTCGACAGGACTAGTAGAAAACCTTTGGGCTACATTAAGGGATCTGAAGTTGGAGGCCTCACTTGATGTTATTAATAGACTCTATGAAAATATGTGGGCAAGAGTCCAGTATAATCCATATGGTCATCTAACTGATAGATTTGAGACAAATGTTGGGGGCAGACAGGTGTGCTGTATTTTGGCACCTACTCCATTTAACATCTACATTAATGCAGTCTTGGATCAGCTAGGTAATCCAGATTTTCATACTCCAAAAATTAATGATCATAGGATTGAATGTTTAGCATATGCAAACAATTTAGTCTTGCTCTCTACTTCAGTCCTAGGTCTTTAAAAGAAATTGGCTCACTTTGAACTCTCTGTTCTAAAGGAGACTAAAGTTAATCTCGCAAGACCAACATTGTAGTTTTGGCTCTCAGACAATGAATATGGTAGGCTTTAGGCTAAACGGTAACCATATAGACACTGTTAAGTGTTATGACTATTTAGGTGCCCATTTTGCCTATAGCCTATCTTGGACCAAACATTTGGAGGTTATTCAATTTAAAATGGGATCTTCTGTAAATGCCCTAAAATATTTAACGGCAAGATGGGAAGTCATCAGTGAGTGGGGTATTAAGAGTTGTTAATGCCAAAATTAGAATGAGCATGTTATATGCCTCTGAAATCTGGGATTATACAAGGTTAGAGAATTAGAAATAATTCTGAATAAACTCTATAGAGACATCTTAATATTTTAAATGGAACTCCAAGCTGTATTCTTGCCTTGGAGGTAGGACAACATTCCTTGACTTCTCTCATCTGTGACGACAGATTCTCTTTCTGTTGAAACTTTTCTTTCACCCCAAAAAGATATCCCAGAATGTGTGTAGTGAAGCCATCAAATTGGCCAACATGGGATATGTACATCTCTTTATTCAACTTATTAAGGAAACAATAATGCTGGCCAGATTGGGCCACCTCTTATATAACATTTACACGAGACTATTTGAGGAGATTAGGCAGGATGTCAAATTGAGGATTATTGATTTAAGACATCAATTCTTTCTACGTTCAACTCTCCAAGCTTAAGCTATATGGAATTTATAAAAAAGTAAAGATTTCAAGGGGATATGAGCCATCTCTCTTTTTTTTAACCCTGCCTAGACAAAGAAGAATCTATACAATATTTAGAACTGAAAACTATAATGCTCAATGCATTCATTTCAGACAAAAGAGGGGGGTTACTTCCTCCATATTGTTAATGTGGACTGGGGACTATAGATGATCTCAAGCATGTGGTAATCTTGTGTCCTAGGTATGAATCAACCAGGAAAAAAACTGATGGGTGGAATGTTAGGGGGATCTCAGCCTCCCCCTGGAGGATCATTTGAATAATTGTTTACTATGAAAGTGAAGAACATGGTAGAGATCTTTGCAAGATTTTAATCTCAACTCATTTGTAAAGTTTATTAGGGACTTGAAGTCCTGTGGAGGTTTTATGTGAAAAGGTGCTCTGTTAAACTGAATTGCACTGTAAAGATATTTAAGTTCCCTGTTGATTTATTTATTGTCTATTTATATTTACTATGTATTTTTTCCTGATTTTAGTATATTGTAACTGCTTTATGCTGAACAATAAATTGTACTACTACTACTACTACTACTACATTCCAAGCTTCTAGTGTTGACTGTAAAAGAGGCTTCAGCCTCATGAACTGCATTAAGAGCAAACAAAGAAACTGCTTGGAAGAAAGCCATTTAGATATGATGATGCAAACAAAATTGTTTTTAACATCTGGTGGAAAAATGGCTCTTAATAAAATATAAGTCCACTGGATGAATGGGAAAGACAGGAGAGAAAAACAGTAAATGTTGATTTCTTAGCAATGCATCATCAGCATCACCCCTTTTAGATGCATGCAAGACTCTTTAAAATGTAAATAATTTACATGTTTCCCAGTTCATACTCTTATGGCACACAATACACATCCAATCTTTGGACTGTGTCAGAATGTAGATTTATACTTTGCATTGAGTATTTGAGTGTTTGGTTATGTTTTCTACTGTTTACTGACAATAAAATATATCACTTGTTTGGGCCACCCAATTTGCACACATGAATCATTTTTTTTGCACAAAGTGCCACACACACATATCAGTCACCCACCCACAGAGACTACAAATTAGGGGGAACATTGGTGGAGACCCCAAAGGAGGGTAGATGAGGACCCCAGATGAGGAGGAGGATGAGGAGGAAGCAACTCCTGCTGGTGGACTCCATTGTGAGGGGGATAGATTTGGAGACAGGAAGGCAGGGGAAGAGAGAGGTTAGGTGCATACAAGGTACCACAGCTTGGAGGGATGGGAAGCAGACCCTGAGGATCACCAGGGCAGCAGGAATGAGAGGGAGAGCTGGATGTGATTGTCCACCTAGGGACTAATGACCTGGCTAGGGATGAGGCAAGGATAGTGTAGGAGGAGTTCAGGGAGTTGGGGAGCAATCTTAAGCATGTTGCACACTCAGTGGCCTTTTCTGAGGTGCTGCCTGTCTACAACAGAGGGAAGAATAGGATAATCTGTACTAGGACCTTTAACTCATGGTTCAAGGAGTGGTGCAGAGAGGAGGGGTTCAGCTACATTGGTGACTGGGGTCCCACCTGGTGGGATAAAGGCCTATACAGAGGAAATGGTCTGCATTCATTCAGGAGAGAAACCACAGTCCTCAGTGAATAGTTTAAATGTCACATTGGCATGCATTTAAACTGGCTGAAGGGGGTGGCAGAAGGAAGCAGGTAATCATAGACTGCCCCCCCCCACAAACTGAAGTAGTCAGTAGGTAGAACCCTAAGGGAGAGAAATCCCCAAGGGTGCCTAACAACAACAAGAAACAAAATGGTTGAAATCGAGAGAGCCGTGAATGAGAGAGAGGGTATAAGGAGAGAAGGCAAAAGTGAAAATGGAGGATTGATAAGCAGGGTGGTAGCAGAATTGGAAGGCCTTGTGTGCAAATGATCAAAGTCTGGGAAATAAAATACCAAACCTAGAGGCCATTATGGCAGAGGTTGTCCTGGACATTACTGCCATCAATGAGACATGGTACAATGAGAACAATGACAGGGATACAGTCATAAAATGCTGTACTCTGTTCAGGAAGGACAAGGTGGGTAAGAAAAGGGGAGGAGTGCTGTTTTATGTGATGGATAGCATAAAAGAAACAGAAGTACATGGAATACAGGTAGGGGCGGAGGTACTATAGGTCACCCTAGAAACAGGGGATGGAGATGCAATTCACACTGGCATGATCTTCAGACCTCCATTGGGGGGGGGGTGGACAAGGTTCCGGAGAAAGCCATCCAAAAGAAGACAAATAAGGGGGAGGTTCTGCTGGTAGGGGACATCAATCTGCCAGATGTAGACTGGCGCATCTGAATTGCAGCTTCACCTAGGATCAGGAACAGAGGGCTTTCCTTAGATAACTAGTAAAAGAGCCCACTCATACGGGGGCATTACTGGACCTTGTACTCATCAATGGCAAATGTTTTGCAGACATCACAGTGGGTGGCCTCCTGGGAACTAGTGATCATTCAATATTAGCACTGTGGTAGAATTGAACCACACTAAGGCTGGGTTCTGGAACTGAGGAGGGCCGATTTTAAAAACACGGGGAATGCCTTAATGATGCTCTGGTGGGGGGAGGACATGGGTGGAGTGGAGGGACAGTGGGCAAAACTAAAAGAGGGGATGGTGAAGGCAACAAACCTCTGCCTCAAGCAAGTAAGCAGAAGCAAAAGGAAAAAGACACTGTTATACTGTAGTTCTCAAAACAGGTGTCCGGCAAGTAAGGGCAAAAAAGTTAACATTCAGGAAGTATAAGAAGACACAGAGAGAGGAGAATAGGGAGGTGTATTGGGAAAATAAGAGGGAAGCAGGGAAGGCAATTAGGAGTGCAAAAGCACTAATGGAGGAGAAAATTGCCCAGGCAGTAAAGAAAGGGCACAAGACATGTTTCAGGTGTGTAAGTGAAAAGAGAAAGACCAAGGGAGGAATAGTCATGCTTAGGAGGGAAGTAGGGGGGATAGTGTAGAGTGGGACAAGAAAAAAGTGGAAATACTGAATAAATACTTTTTTTCCATGTCCAGAGAGGAAAGGGAAGGAGAGAGACCACAGATATGTTCCAGGAGCACTGAAAAAAAGGAGATGGATACTAGTCCATTTACAGAGGAGAGAGTCCTCAAGGAACTTGCAAATCTGAAAGAGGACAAGGCAATGGGGCCAGATGGGGTGCATCCAAGAATACTGAGGGAGCACAGAGAGGTGCTTGCTGCACCTCTGACAGCCTTGTTCAACAACTCACTGGAGGTGGGAGTGGTTCTGGAGGATAGGAAGATGGCAGATGTAGTCACACTTCACAAAAGTGGTAGCAGGGAGGAGGCTGGCAATTACTGGACAGTCAGCCTGATTTCGGTGGTGGGGAAATTAATGTAATCACTACTGAAGGAAAGGATTGCGGAATATCTTGAATCCAGTGGCTTACAAGATCCTAGGCAGCATGGACTCACTTGGAGGAGGTAATGTCAAACAAATCTGAGAGATTTCTTTGACTGGGTTAGCAGGAAATTAGATCAGGGTGGAGTGGTGGATGTGGCCTACCAAGATTTCAGTAAGGCCTTCAACACTGTTTCACATAGGAGACTCATAAACAAGCTGAGCAGCCTAGGCATGGGTCCAAAGGTGGTAAACTGAGTAAGGGACTGGTTTGGGGACAGAAGACAGAAGTTGGTGGTAAACGGAGTTCACTCCAAGGTAGTGAAGGTGACCAGCAGAGTTCCACAAGGGATCAGTAATGGGACTGGTACTCTTAATGTCTATATTAATGACACTGCAGAGGGGCTAGAAGGGAAGGTTTTGCACATGAAACAGAGATCTGCAATAGGGTAGATACTTCGGGGGTGGAAAAAATGAATAGCGATCTAAGAAAGCTGGAGGAGTGGTCAAGAGTGTGGCAACTAAACTTCAGTGTAAAGAACTACAAAATCATGTACTTGGGGCACAGAAATCCAGAGGCAGAGCACAAGATGGGGAGAGTGGTGCTGATGACCACCAAACAGGAAAGAGATCTGGGGGTAATCATATCAGTGGGGTGAGCCAGTGGGATGCTAGGGTGCAGAGGAAGGGGTATTACCAGCATAAAAAGGGAGGTGGGATGCCACTATATAAATCATTGGTGAGACTTCATCTAGAGTACTGTGTCCACTTCTGGAGATCAGAAGGACATAGACAGAGTAGAGGCAGTCCAGGGAATGGTAACTAAAATGGTGCAGAGTCTGCACCAGAAACCCTATGAGGAGAGACTAAAGGACTTCAATATGTACCCACCCTGGAGGAAGGGAGGAAAAGGGGGCGATGTGACAGACACTTTCAAAGACCTCATGGGTATAAATAAGGTACAAGAGGGAATAATTTTTCAGAAAAAATGGTGCTCAAAAACAAGGGGGGATGCTACAAAGCTGGAAGGGTGCAGACCCAAGGGAAACAAGGAGAAGTGCTTCTTCACAGAAAGAGTGGTGGATGCCTGGAACAGCCTTTCAGCAGATGTGGTGAGGGCAAGAACTGCAACAGGATTCAAAAATGCATGGGATAGTCATAAGAGAACCCTAGTGGTTAGGGAGGGTGGGCTAAACCGGAGATCTAGTGGGGTCAGTTATATTACAGTAGATAGTGAAAATGGGCATACTAGATAGGCCATATGTTCCTTATCTGCCATCAATTCTATTTTTCTATGTTATGTTTCTATCAAAAGTCAATAAGTGTAATATCAGAAGCCAAAAAGTATCTCCCTTGCTCGTCAAAGAAATCTAGGCACAGCAGCGACTCCCTTGACCTTAAATTAATAGCACTCACCCTAGATGAAGTAATACAACCACTCACCACCGTTTTGAACTTATCACTAAAATATGGGCAATTCCCCAAGGAATGGAAATGTGCTGTTGTTATACCAGTTCACAAAAGTGGGGATCGCGCAAGTCATGCCAACTACAGGCCTATCTCCATACTACCTCCCCTCTCTCCAACATCCTCAAATGAATAGTATCAGACCAGTTGCTGAACTTCCTTAACAAGTATAACATACAATGCTCTCAGCAGCACAGCTTCCGAAAGGTCCACAGTACAACTCCATCTTTACTGGAATACACTAACTTCATTCACTCAGCGCTTGACAGCAGCCAGTTCGTGGGGTTGGTATTCATTGATCTCACTAAGGCTCTCAATACTGTCAACTACAGTATCCTCCTCAACAAACTCCTTGCAACTTGGTTATCACATGACACCATTGGTTTAAAAGTTACCTTGGAACCAGAACTCAACAGGTAAAAATCAATGGGACACTCTCAGATAGCAGGCAGGTGACAACCGGTGTCCCACACTGTTCAATCCTGGGCACGCTGCTATTCAGCCTGTTCCTTAATTCCCTTCCCAATGCCTGCTCTGATAACATCCTGCTATATGCAAATGATGTGGATATATTCCCCTGAAGCCCACACCTGCAACTGCTTGAATCCAAAATTCAAAATAGCTGTGCAGCACTTCAGGAGTGGCTCATTCAAAACAATCTTCTCCTGAATTACAAAAAAACAAAGGTTACGTTCTTTGTCAACAATCAGAGCCAGTCAATTGACTATCCGGAATAACAAACTGGAGCCACTCTATCAGGTCAACACCTTTAAATATTTAGGCATCACGCTGGATAGCTCCATCTCCTTTACCCACCACATAGACAATGTTGTAAAACTAAACAACACCGGAATTGTTCTTTTTTAACAGACACAGACACAATATGAGCCCTGCAGCACTGTCCCTGGCTGTCAATAGTTCTATGCTTTCAGTGATAAACTATGGGCTAGTTGTATACTATGCTGCAATGGACACAGCCTTAAAAAGGGTTGGAACCACTCTAAACAAGTCTTGTAGGGTCACCCTAGGTGCACCCTGGCTCATTCACACCTGTGAACTCTACACCCAGTCTAAGTGGCTTAATCTCTGGGGGGGGGGGAGGATGATTAAATACCAGCCCTGCCTGTTCTGGAAAAAATCTCTCCTCATCCTAGCTCTTCCATCCATTACAAACCTATTTAAACCAGCGACTAACTTGCACTAGACTAGAGGAAACACTTTAAATGTGCTGTGCATCCCTTTCTGACACATTGCATTTGCACAGAGATCGTATGCATATAAGGCGCCCCTCAGGCTAGCAAAGTATTAAATGTATTAAATGTACCTTAGCTCAGAACCTTCAAGAAATTACTACACAAACACCTGATAGCCCTCAGATCCTGTGACTGCAGGTTATAACCTCCCTCACAATAAATGGCCCCTTCCTTGCTGTCTCTCAACTCCCTACCACCCTGGCACCCCACCATACCCCCTCCTATTTGACTTTTCCTCCTCTAGTACACCTAACCACCCCATATTCCCTCTTACCCCTACATATGCCCACTCTACCCAACCCATTGTTATCACTATTAACTGTTACTGTTACCTGCAAGTAGTGGGCTTCTATCTCTCTTTTCATTATACTCACACCTTGCTCACTCCTTCTACCAACAAGGACATCACTGTCTGCACCATGTATCTCCACCACTAACCCCCCTTCCCTTCTTATCTCTTCAACAAAATCCAGCTCGGTCTGCCCCAGCATCCTCCTGTACCACTCTGCCAACCTTACTATCATTTAGTCTTTGTGCACTGAGTTTACAAGAGCTGTTTTATATCCTATCTGTAAATTATAGTATGAACTAACTGCACTTTTTCTTGTATATAGTACAGTTTTTTTCATTGTTTGTTTTTTCCTCCAATTAATCACAATAATTCACAAATTGCTTGTATAGTTTGTTTGCTCCTGCCTATGTCTGTACCTTATGTTTGTGTTCTCAGCTGTACAAATTTTGTCTGAACCTTACCCTGATGTGCAACCTTTGTAAAAGAGCTCTTAGCTCAAAGGTCTTACTCTGGGAAGGAAGGAAGGAAGGGAGGGAAGGAGGGAAGTAAGGAAGGAAGGAAGAAAGGAGAAAGAAGGAAAGAAAGAAAGAAAGAAAGAAAGAAAGAAAGAAAGAAAGAAAGAAAGAAAAGATTGATTAAGAAAAACAAATACAACTACTCAGAAATGATAAAAATCATGTTTTCATAGCAGGGATTGATGAAAGTTTATTGTCCAGTATTTGAAATTGACTGGGAAAGAGTTCCAAATTAGGGGAACAAAATGACTGAAAAAAATATTTTGACTGGATAGTCTTAGCACCAACACATGAAGCTCACAGAGGTGACTGCCACACAGAGAAGATTTGATGCTCCTAAATTTGATTTGCTCAGTCAAGTAATCTAGGGCACAACCATGAACATATTTATAGACAAAAATAATCTGGGTCCTGACCCTGAACATATTTGTAGACAAAAATGAATGCCAATTTCCAATGCCACTGAAGATCTAAACTCAGTGACCTGCATCAAAAAAAATAATCTTCCGAATGCTGTGTGCTTAATCAAACAAATGGGTGACTGCATTAATCAGAAGACAATTGTAAGGTGCTTTGTAAAGGCAGGCTTCCTCAGGGCTACAGACAAGGCAGAAGTTGTGCAAGAGGAGCATGAAGAACCTCCACCAGGCTTGTCAGAAGATGAGTTCTCTGCCACATGGTGGACCAGGATGCCGAACTGGCAGTGGATGACATCTGCTGTAGCGAGTGTCTCATGAGCAGCAGCAACAACTGGATAAGGACAAGGAAGATGATGAAACAGAATCAGAGGCAGAGACAGCAATCATGACTTCAAAAGATGACCCTGCAACTCTTCTCGCCCTTAAGTATGTGATGTAGCAGAATGAATACTTCAGTCTAAACTGGCACCTTATTGTAGTGACAAAACATCAAGGGGAACAATACAGCAATTAATGAAGACAGAAAAGCTCCCTAATTGATGTCTTCCAAAAAAAAAATGAAAAAGAAAGAAAGAAAAAAGAAGTAAAACCCAACACAGTACTGTACCCTGTCTCACCAGTCACAGAACAACTCTCATTGTACTGTACTAAAAAACACAAACACAAATACAGCAAAAAAAAAAAATGAACCACTGCACTAAAGGAAAGAGGAAATACAATTTGTTCTTGCATAACCCCCCCACTGCCACCTCACCTACTTGCAGAGGCCCCCGATTAAGTTAAGTGGCTTTTTGTGTCCTCATAGCCACTATGTCTCCTCCTTAGCCCATTCCCACCCCCATTTTGCTCCTTTCCTTCCTTAAGATTGAGCTCACCCTGTCTTCTTTCCTTTTCAGCCAGAGGCCCTGATCAGGTGACTCAGGTGACTCCAGCACCAGTGGCATCTCCTCAACTGTGGGCATGACTCCCAAGCTATCGTGGTCCCCTCCCTCGGACTTCCACAAGCAAGCAAGTCTCCCAGGTACAGTGTAAAGCAACTCAGTGGGACCAGACTGAGCCCCCAGCTATGGCTTAGTGGCTGATTGAGCAGGAACCTGGAGTCTGTGCTGCCGATTTGTCATCTGCTGCCCAGCTGAGCCCCCATTGGCTAGCTCGGTCCCCCAGGTCTTTCTTTCTCCTGAACCCACTTCTTGAAGCTCCGCTACCAGGGAAGGTTTCTGCACTGCAGCCCTCCTCTCCTTGGGGCACCCTTTTGAATCTCTACACTGTAATTTATTCCACACACCCTTCCCGGCCCCTACCTCTATTAAATTCATCTTAACCCCTCCCCGATGGTCTACTCATGCCCCTGATTCACTGATTTTGCTAGCCTGTCTAAACAAGTCTGAGCTTCTAACCTAACCACTTCTCCTAAAGGGCACAGAGCACTGTTTTAGCTTCCCCATTTTAGCCAGCCTATCTCAACTGGCCTGAACTTCTAGCCTAATCACTTCTCCTAAAGGGCACAGAACTCTATTTTGGCTTTCCATTGCAATGTTCCTCCTAAAGGTAACATGCCTCTTATCCCTGTGGTACCTGCCTACCCTTACCCCCTCAATGTGTACTCCAACCCACTTAAATTTATCTACGTTCCTTCAGGTACCCCCTAAATACACTTTACCTCATTTATCTACACCTACCTCCTACTGTATTCACCTCCATTAAGCAATAAGATGAAAAAGAAGCAGGTACCCATGTACCATCTCCCCCCACCAATTACTAATTTAATCTTTGTCTGCACTAAAGAAAACAGCTGTCAATTCTCCCCCCAAAAACCTGTGCACATTTTACATCCAGCTTGAAATGGCAGCACTAAGACTAGCTTATCTCCTCCTACTATTATCAGGTAACATACACCCCAACCTAGGACCTCTATCACAGTCTGCAGCCCCACAAATTCATCACTGTGGCCTAACCATAGCCTCCATCTAAATTTGCAGTTTACTGGCTAAAATCGACTCTCTTCAAATAGGGGTCACCCAACACCAACCCAATGTCCTCTCAGTAGTGGAAACCTGACTCAACCCACGCATCTCAGACTCGGCCTTTTAGCTGCCAGGTTACATTACTTTCAGGTTTGACAGACTTGGGAAGCAGGAAGGTGGCTGTGTAATATACTTAAAGGAGCACCTCTGGGGGGAAACCCTGCTGAACATTACTTCCTCCAGCAACACCCAGTTGCTCCCAGTAAAGGTACTACTCAGCCCTAACTGGAAAACACTCACTGGGGTATCTGTATATATCCCCCATAAGGCAAAAAATAATGGTTTCAAGGTTGCCACTGATTTTCTATCAGACCACTGCCAA
Organism: Neoceratodus forsteri; assembly: GCA_016271365.2. Classification (NCBI taxonomy): domain Eukaryota; kingdom Metazoa; phylum Chordata; order Ceratodontiformes; family Ceratodontidae; genus Neoceratodus; species Neoceratodus forsteri. The sequence continues at coordinate 119,654,244 of CM057456.1, forward strand.
AACACCAACATTTTACTGCTGGGGGATTTCAGCATAAACTGGATCTCCCCTCAAGCAGGTCCATACAAAGATGCACTAGCCTCAATTAATGCCTGCCAACTAGTGGATACTCCTACACAAGTAAACTACCCTACTGGCACTAGTATCCTTCTCAACTGGTTGGTCACCAGCCAACCTGAAAGGATTAGCAATCTGACAGTACTCCCTGATTCCCTCGGTGACCACTCCTCTATCCTCTTCTCTTGGTCAAATAAGCAACCTAAAGTTCCCTCAAAAATAATCACTTCGAGGCTACTAAAAAAAAGAAGCTTAACGCGCTAAAAACACATCTTAACAACCAAGACTGGAGCATTCTAAACACCATGACTGACGTTGATGCTGCCCTTGAATATTTTATCCACAAATTTTACCTGTCCTGTGATATTTATGCCCCTTACACAAAACAGAAGATTGAGGTCTCCCAAAGCTTGTGGATCTCCTCCAAGCTTCTTGATCTGATGAAGCATCATAACTGGCTTTGGCTCAAAGCCAGAAGATCTGTCTCTGCTACAGTTATTCAGAAATACAAGGCTGCCCATAATAGCTATATGTCTGGATTTAGGAAAGCCAAAAGACAGCACTTTAAAAAAGAGTCAGAAACCTCCTAGGAAGAACACATACAGTTCTGGGATAATATCAAGTCTCCATCTGGCAAACTTAATAAAACACCTCCTTCCATAATAAATATCAATGGAATTCCAACCCAGGACCCTTTCACCATTGCTGAAACTTTCAATTAGGCCTTCACAGACCTCAGTGGTATACTGTCACCAGACTTCCTTCACCCACAGAGGGAAGGCAATAGCTCTAACAGCACTAATACCCAAACAGGCTTGCTTCCTCTGTTCTACCTTAAAATAGTTATTCCTTTAGTAGCAAAAACATATATCATGAAGGTCCTCGGTAAATCAAGAACCAGCAGTGATATGCTTGATCTCAAGCTCCTAGAACTTACTCTGGATGTTATTATCTCTCCCCTTAGCAAATTCCTAAATCTATCCCTAGTGACATGCAAGTTCCCACAAATTTGGAAAGGAGCTGTAGTCACACCTGTGTTCAAAAGTGGTGATAGAGCCAAACACACAGACTATTGCCCCATCTCAATACCCTCCCTTCTCTCAAAAGCTTTGGAACACATTGTCTCAGATCAACTTACTAATTATATTGGCAAATATCAACTGCAATGCAGACAGCAGCAAGGTTTCCGGAAACAGCATAGCACTTCAACCGGGCTAATGGAATTTACTGGATACATCCATAGCACTCTTGATCATGGGCTCTTTGTGGGGGCAATTTATACTGACCTCACCAAAGCCTTCAATACAGTTAATCACTAGCTGCTCCTAAGCCAACTATCCAACATTGGCCTCTCCCATGAATCAGTTGCCTGGTTCAGGAGCTACCTCCAAGAGAGAGAGTTCAGAAAGTAAAAATAAATTATGTCTGCTCTGATAATCTGTGTGTTACAACTGGCGTACCCCAGGGATCCATCTTAGGGCCTCTGCTTTTCAGTCTTTTCCTAAACCAACTCCCCCAAACAGTAAATGATCAAGTATTGCTTTATACAGATGACGCTGTTCTCTACTCGGCCCACACTGACCCCACTATGCTTGAAAGCCAGATGCAGTCCAATTTTGCTTCTGTAGAAAAATGGTTCTCTGCTCAAAGCTACTCCTGAATTACAAAAAAACATAAACAATGATATTTGCCTCTGTCCACAACAAATAAAGAAACCACCCTGTTCAAATTGTTAATAACCTAAACTTCCCCCACTTGAAATGGTAAACCAATTTAAATACCTGGCAGTAACATTGGATACTATGCTGTCCTACTCCTGGCACATAGCTCTAGTCGCTAAATCTGAAAATGCAAAACTGGGATTACTGTATCAAAACAAACACTGCTTCACTAATGAAGCCATAAGAATCACAGTAACTAGCTCCGTGCTCAGTCATCAGCTACAGACTTGTGACGTATGGTGCTACAACTCCAATGGCTCTCAAAAGGCTCAAAACCACACTCAGCAAAGCATGTAGGCTGGTTCTGGGAGTGCATCAACTAACTCACACATGTGAGTTATACAACCAAATTGGGTGGCTCAGTCTTGATTTTTGTATTCAGTACCAAATGTGCCTGCTCGACAAAAAAGCTATTCTTTCAATTTCAATTTCAATTTCAACTTTATTTTTAAAAGGCGCTTTTCTTAAATCAAAGCGCCTGTACTGATAAATATGACAATAAATATAATAAATCAAATCAACAGAAATCCTTAAAAGCAATATTAAAAAGGTGGGTCTTCAACTCCCTTTTAAAACTAAGGACTAACTTCTTGGCCTAACCCCTCCTGGAGTACGGGATCTTCTCAATCAACCTTACTCCTCCAGATGTACCAGGGGGCAGAATGAGCTAAATCTGAATGTCCCTTTCTGTAGAACCATGCAGAGCCAGCAATCCTTTGAATATCTGGTCCCTATACTGCTAAACGCTCTCAATGAAGACTTACAAAAGAAAACAAAGCTGAGCCTTTTTAAAACCCTTCTCCATGCATCCCTTGCCCAGACTAGTGTATGCCACTGTGGCACCTAACCTCTCCCCTTAACCTCCTCCCCTAACCTCTCCTTCTCTCTCTATCTCTCTGTCTCTCCCTATTCTCCTACCTCCCTCACCTTTAATTCCCCTGTCTCTTTCCTGCACACCCTCCTCAATCCTCACTCCTCTCCCTCCCATACCTCATGTATCCCTCTTGTACTCTTGTGTCCCCACCCTCCATTGCTTACAGTCTGCACTACATTCCTTCATTTTGGGTCTATGTGATAAAGGCAAATGCCTATAGGCGATCGCCATTATCGCTCAGTCAGAATGCCAAACACATTTGCTGCACTCTGACAACCCTGGCACACCAGCACAATGGAGCCAGGACATATTTTTACTACTTTCTGTGGGGGGCTGTGCCCCCCACACCTCCCCTTTTGGGGGGCTTTGCCCCCCACACCACCCTACTTAAGGATCCTCAACTCCAGGGGCAGTGCATGTTGGGGGGTGAAAGCAGTAAAAATAAAAAGGTTCGGGCCTGGCGCAATAAAAATTGCACCAGCGCCCAGACCCAAACCCAGTACCTCAGTCACCCCAGCCATTGCCCAATCCCCGACACCACGACGTAGCTCGACCGACAACTGCAGCACCACCCCCTACAGCCTCTCCACCCCCTCCCAGCCCATGCTTGCCATACTTACTCCAATCCCCCCACACGTGTATGTATAGTGACATCCTGTCGCCTAGTTTGCCTGCCCACCCACTAATCCGGTCGTCCTCCAAAGTCAGTCGCCATGAGTGGATTGCATGAGGAAGGTGTCACTGTAATGGACAGTGCCTTTCCTAGTGCACCCACTTCATGGGTTACCCTTCATTTCCCTTTCTACCTTCCACCACTCCCTACCAAGGTCCCTCTTTTCACCCCCTCTCTTCTTCTTTCACCCACCCAATGACCACCTCTCTCCTGTAGTACTACCACTCCCATCCGCCACCTGTTTCCCCCTTCTGTCCAAATCTCTTTCATCCCCCCTTTGTATCTCACCCCTTTATTTCCTCCCCCCCAGCTTCTTAGATGGTCTCACCCCAACACCCTATCTCTGGCAACCAAACCTGCACTTTCTGAGCCCTAGGCCTTCTCCCTAGGGCCAAACCCCTAACTGTGTTCTGACAAAAGAACTGTTCCTTTTTATCATTTCTGGCTGCTTCCATTAATAGCAATTTAAATTGTAATAGACAATTTAACCTTGTATACTGTTCTAAATGTAATAACTTGTCCATTATTGTTCAACTATTTTGGTTTTTTTTCAAAAAAGTTCAATTGTCTCTCATAATGTTCCTCCTTTGTTGTAACTTTGTTTGACATGGAATCTCTGTAAAAGAATCTCACTCAAAGGTACTTCCTAGATTGTAATAAATAAAAAAATAAAGAAAAATAAACAGCTCAACAGTGATCTTAAGCAATATGTTCAAGTTTACATTAGTATTTTGAACTGTCTGGCTTGTCAAGTTACTATATGTATATAGAGATGCAATGAAATTTAATTTTGCTGGTGAAGCTCTGTAGAAATTGGGAATTTTACCCTGCAAAATATTTTGCATGTGCGAAACATGAAATTCTACCCTCAAACTACAGAATGTTGCCCGTAAAATGCGGAATTCCCCTGGTAATGGCAGAATTTTGCCTGCGAGTTGTGAAATTCCACCCTTTGTGGGTGAAATTCTGCATTTCACGGGCAGAATTTTGCAGTTTGCACCTGCAAAATATTTCTCAAAATGCTCAAAACTCACAAAATATTTTGTGGAACAAAATTTGTAGATTTTACCCATCTCCATATGTATACAAGTTGGGACTTACCACTGAATCCATGGCATTGGCCATAGAGGAATAAAGGAGGAAGATTTTCACCTGGCTGGAGTAGTCACAGTTTTGGTGCCAAATTTAAGATCTGACTGAAATGTATTGGAAACTGGGAAAGGCATGTTCAGCTGGTCTGTGAAGGTCTTTGAAGATCTGGGAAAAGACTTGCAGGGAGCTGGAGTCACTGAGGAGTGAGGAAGCCTACAAGTTCCCCTGAGATGCTGTGGAGGCAGGACAATGATCAGGCACTGTGCTCACACCAGAGCTGGAGTACATGAGTCTTTGCTAGTGACTGTCCCCAGATAGGAGAAAGAAAACCCAGATCCAACTCCGAGCCTTACCATTGGACTGGATCTCTTGCTTTTGTTAGTTAACCCCTACAGCAGTGGTGAGAGTGCTGCTGGGGGAGAGGTGGGGGGCACTTCTACTGCCTATTGAACTGGACTTAGTCTGCTGAGAGCAGAGCTGAATTATAACAATTGTCTGAACTGGAAACTATACTAATATTTCACAAAGACTGTCCCCTTCTGCTGACACAATATCTGGATCTGGATTCTCTAAAACATGTTGACTGTTTTTTGTTTAAAGATCATGAGATGTGCTTTGAGCTGCAGAGCTATTATTTTCTCAAGAACCTTTCCCAGAAAGGGAAGGTTAAAGACTTGTCTCTAATTCACTTCAGAAGATGCTTAACCAGTGCCTCTTTTAATGTTCTAGAGAAGGACCCTTCCAAGATGGAGGACCAGACAATCTCAGCAAACACTGGACCTACAGCCCTCACACAGCCCACAAGGAGATGGTTCCAGCCTGGGTCCAGGTCACAACAAGTTGGCAGTAACTTCAATATTACCCCACAGTCCTTTTTCACCCCCACTGGCCTAAACTCACTCCAGACAGGAGGAGTGCTCTCTGCATCAGCCACCTCTCCATCGTGTGGCTGTGACAACCCTGTTTGGAAAATCCCAGATCTGATCGAGGACACTCTATCAGAGAAGAACCAAATAAAATCTTCACACTTGGTGGCTGAAAATGCTCTTTCCAGCAGCAGACTGATAGGATGGAGTAATTAGTCCATGCTCCAAAAGAACTAAGCCAGTCAGTTCTTCCCTGAAGCAACCTCTGTTGACAGGAATATTGCCTTTTTATGGGATATTGCACTTTGATACTACCATAGTGAATTCTCAAAGTCAGATTGTTTTCCTCAGTCCCAGACTTCCACCAAAAATGCTCCAACCTAGGATCTGTGGTCTTCATCTCCATGAGCTTCCCATCAAACCATGGGAATCTCAAGTAAGAAGACCTATGTTGTATATGCACTGGCGTGACAGAATTGAGAGATGAGGCAACATCCCTGTTACAAGTCATTATCATCTCTCTCAAGCCTGCGTCACATGCAACCATCACATCTGAGAGGCTGAACACCACTTAAAGTTCTGCTGGGGATAAACCCATCATAGTACAGTATTGGACCATCCCCAAAGGGGAAGGACAACCAGCGGAACCCCAAACAAGGGGTTTGCCATGCAATGATCTGACCATCATTGGCCAGGTCAATCTTAAGATTACTTACCTCAAGTCCTAGTAAGAATATTAAGTCCAAGGCATGAGCATGTCTGTGGGTCACAGTAGTAATGACTTGTTTGAGGCCCAGCAAATCTATCATCTGGAGGAAATCTTGACCAAACTGCAAGAGTTTGTTGTTGATCCAAGTATTGAAATCACCCAGAATTCTGATACTCTCTGAGTCAGAAAGTCCGCAAACACCAGGAGAAATTTCCTCTCCAGCCTCAGACTTTTGACATTAGCTTTAGATCTGAAGTTCTGCTAAATAGATTTTGGACTATTCATATAAAACAAAAGCAAGACCCTATATGGTTACCATTCCAAGTTATCCATCTCACCAAACCCACAGTCAAAATTGTTACCATATTGTTCAGAAATGAGGGAGTAAACATTACAGATGTGATTTAATGGCTGGAAAAAAATGCAACACACCGGGCACACCAGAATCTATTATAGAAGAAGAAGACTTCTGGACTGGAGGCTGGAAATTTAATGTGAAACTAAGGCAAAATGAAAAAGGGATTGAACACTTCCCTAACTGTTTTTTTTTTTATTTAGGGAAGGATAAAGGCATTCTTTTTTATCAAGGACAGACTAGAATATGTTTCAAGTATGGATCCACCAGGCATATTAGTACCAATTGTGAGAAACTAAAATGTTCAGTTTGTGCAGAAATAGGGCACTCAGGGTTTAACTGTACTGCTACACCTAAATGCAATTTATATGATGCAGATGGCCATTTATTCATGACCTGCTCATGAGCAGCTCACAATACCACCAGCGCTGACTATACAGAACAACAGTTTTGCATAAATAAGGCAGCCAGAACCCAAAAGCAAACCCCCTTCCCCACCTCATCCAGAACATGCAGTGCCCCCAGAAGACAGAAGGGAATCTACTCAATGTCATCCTTCTATAACTCCAGAACACACAAACACACAGGAAAGGGCTATTGTCCCAAAGTCCACTACAGAAACCCAGATGCCTCCCCCCACACACACAGAAGGAGCTGGTTACCAACATGAACAGAAAGGAAGAGACAAATCCCTACCCAAAGAATCTCCCTTACCAGAACAATTAATGTTGCACAATCATTACTCTGTACTGCAATAGGGAGATACAGACATGGGAGAAGAATCTTTTTCAGCCTCTGTGTCCCCCATGGCCTCCTACCAAAGAGATATGAACTCAGACACAGAAGAAAAAGGAAAAAATAATAAAAAAACTAAAACAACAAGGAAAAGTTGGGGCACATGTTCTGGAGTTTAAAAAGTGACTTGAAAATATGGCTCCCTTTTTTACCACAAATGGAATTATATGACTGAACAGCTGCCTCCTTTAACACTGACAGTATTAAATCAGAGAGGAAAAGAGGAGCTGCCTTCACTTTTTTTTGAGCAGAACTATGTTGACATTGTCTTATAACAGGACACCAGACTTCACGCAGACAAAGAAATTGTGTCTGCCACAAATGCATGATATTGGGGTAGAAGTGCCTGGTTGATGGATGAAGACACATGTTGTGGACTGGGGATAAGTATAAATAATGAAAATATCATAATTCAACAGTTAGTAGACATTTTCCCAGGTAGGGCATTAATGCTAGATATTTCAGTTGTCAACAGATACTTCTGGGTTATTAATTTTTATGCTGCCCAGACAAAACATGGCAGGATAGAACCCCTTAAATTATTTCAACCCAGTCTCTTTACAGTGAAGCAAATCATATTTGCAGGGGGCTTTAATTGTGGAAGGCCCAGGTCAGACACAGGACATAAAACAAATAATTGTTTTGTGACACCATCTTTTTAAACACAATCATTTTACAAACATGGGTAGTAGATACCTTTGCTAAACGACAAAAACACCCAGCACACATACCATCGGGGGAAGCTATCTACTCACACCCAGTACTTTTTTAATTTCCTATACTCTACTTCTTATCTCAGTAAATACCCAACCAGTAGCCACCTCTGACCATGACCTACTCGGTATTAAAGTAGCAAACATCAAAGAAACAACATCAGGCAAAGGTTACAGGAAATTTAACAATACATTAATAAATAATATCACAATGATTGCAAAACATAATTTCAGCAAGGAAATCAGTACTTTTCTTGTATGATTCACCAACAGATTGGTGGTCTGATAGTAAAATGGATTTTACAGAGTTTAAAACTAGCAGGACAATTAAAAGGGAAAGATAATAATCTTCACTATATAGAATTAAGGAAACAATTATACAAATTAATTTCACTGCAAAATACATCAGGGTATAAATATAAAGAACAAATCTCTGAAATCAAACAAAAAATGACCTCCTGCCAAAATGATAGGATGAGCTCCTTAATTCAAGAACAAAAAATTGGCACACAGGGGAAATCCATTTACATTAACCCATTTGAAAGTTGCAACTCTCGACAGATAAAAAAGCCTAATCTCTGAACAAGGTAAAGTAGCTGCAACTAAAATTAGTATACTACAAACTGAAGAAAGTCATATAACACAGATAATAGGGAAATCACACTCCCCACATACTGATACACAGAACTGGCTACAACAAATTCCAATACCAGCTATTCCACTTACTGTAAAGAAAACAGTAACACAACTCCTCACAGAAAAAGAGGTAGCAGCTACAATACAACAGCTGAAGACAAGAACAGCACCCAATAGAGGTGGATTGACACCAGAATTTTATAAATGTATCCTTATAGAGCTAGTGACAGAACTTACTACAGTATATCATTTCATTTTAGATCCTGGCCAAATACCTGAGGAAATATCCAACAGACTATTGATTTTTCTATACAGAAAAAGGTGAGAAAACAAAACTGACAAATTGGAGACCGATAACACTATTAAATTGTGACTTTAAAATGTTGACTAAAATATTACATAAAAGATTAATGTTGATCTTACCATACATAATACGTTCATCCCAAATGTGCTCCATTGTGGGGCAGAAAATTTCAGATATTTTAATTTTGATAAGGGAAACACTAAATAAAGGTAGTGGAGGAGAAATAACAGGGTATGTGTCATGTACTGATCAAAATAAAGCATTTGATTCAGTTTCACATGTGTACTTTTGTACTTATGGCAAGTACCAGCTAACTATAAAGTATCAGAATGATTCATCAAATGGGTGCAAACTTGTTACAACAGGGTGACAGTCTCACCCAATATAAATGGCTGGCTAGGGAAAAACTTCCCTATTAGAAAAGGAGTTAGAAAGTGATGTCCTCTAAATCCCTTACCATTCATATTATCAATAGATCCCTTGATTAGACACATACAATAATAATCAAATAATTAATGGTCTCTCGGTTTCCAGTCAAGATTCTGAAATGAAAGCATTAGCTTATGCTAATGATCTGGTTCTTATTATAGCAGATAAACCTTCAGCAATCTAAGCTAAACAAATTATCCATAAATATGAATCTCTTTCAGGATCTACTATTATCTACTCAAAAAGTTCAGGTATAACTACATGCCCAAATAATTTGGATTATAACAAACTAATGGGATACCAGTATTATCCACACATTATTAAATATTAGGAATACTCTTTGGACCAGGATATTTAGCCATTGCAAACTGGAAAAATACATTGACTATGGAAATAAACAAAGTTAAACTCTGGAATAAATAGCTGATGAGTAAAAAAAAAGTATATATTTAATTAAGACTTTCTTAATACCTATGTTTTAGTATTTAAGCCATATATATCCACCCCCTCAGCAAGTAGAGACAAAATGATATGGCTTTTTTCCCCTTTGTATGGGGAAGTAGACTTAACCCCATAAAGCAAAATATTACATACCCCCCAGTTTCAAAGGAGGTATTAATATGATCAACCCGATAACCTATTTCACAGTGTATTTCTTTACACTAACATAAAAACTACCACACTGAATCTACTGACATTTTGGATGCTCTGGTACAGGACCTTTAAACCCCCAACTTACAAACATGGGAATTAAAAACTGGTATTCTTCAACAAAAATCACTTTGGAATCTGCCATCATACTTCCAGTATGGCCTAAAGAAACTAAAACAATGCCAAACAATCAAACAAGACATTATTCAAAAAATAAGGAAATATTTTTACAGCTTTATACAAAAGCATTTCACTACAACACCTCCCGTTTCACATAAAAACAGTTAGAAAACAGATTTATTAGTCAAGGTTCAAAAATATTTATTATTTGGCTTATTGAGCCTTACAAAAATCATTTGAAATAAGAGAAGAAAAGAGAAAAAGCACATTATAAATTAGACCCGTACATAACATACATTATCTTACCATCATTTTTGTAAAAAGGTAGCATTTACAAGTCAATAAATAACAATTTAAGTTAAAACACAGCATTATAGTAATGTAACACATTACTAAGAAAACTTATTAAATTATCCTAAATAGATAACGAGTTTATTTTGATTTTCCATTACTTTTTGAAAGTATGTGGAATATTTCCTTAAATGTACTAACATTATACTGTATGTGCAAAGTCTATGTTTTGAGGATGCATTAGAAGTCGTAATAGTTCTTCTTTAGGGAAGTCTGAATATGATGTAAACTGAGACATTCTCTGTTTCATAATGGCTTTGAATTTAGGACAGAATAGCAAAACGTGTATCAGAGTTTCATATTCTCTCAAGCCACAATCACAAAAAGGATTTTCAGTGTGATCACTATTCTTGACATATATATATTTGAGGTATTTGGAAGTGTACAGTTTCAAATGAGATTTTGTGAAAATTTGTATTTCTTTTTTATTAGTGGTAATTAACAAGTCCTTGATAAAAAAAAGGATGCCCAACACCTCCTTTTTCACATAAAAAAAACAGTTAGAAAACAGATTTATTAGTCAGATGCTACAAGACCCCTTATCCCCAGATCAAATGTTGGATGTGGTGTGGCTAAGTGTGCACAAAAAACAGAATGTGAAAAATAACTTAAAACACAAAGATAAGAAAGAAAGGTTTTGCCCCAGAGAGAGTTGTAACTCCATATTATAAACTATGGAGCATGTGTACTTCTAATGCCCTTACATTCTTAGCTTTTGGCAAGTAATAAAATGAAAATGGAGTATTTCCCCCTTCTATAACATACCACCAGGTGTATTTTTTTTAGGGATCATACCACAAAACTGAAATCAGTTTCACCCTAGCAGCTTTAGACTGTTATTAACTTGTGTGAAGTATTGGGCATAGATTACAAGACGTAAATTAACCTTACAATAATTATAATCACACCAGAACAGTTATTTCAGCAAACCAGTTCTAGTATCAAAGAAATCCAGGGAAAAGAAAAAACAAAATACTCAACAACAGAAGTGGTAGAATGGTGGAGGGCATGGTTTATGTTGAGTTAAAGCATTAGCTGTACTAGTCCAAGAAGTTAGTGGATCATTTGAATCAGAATTATTTTATCCCCCCAGTTTTTTTGGGTATAAACCATCTATCATTTAAATGTTACTAACATACTAACATACTAAAATGCCAGCAGAATAGGCCTAATGGTCTTTCGTGTCTGCTCATTTGGTCAGCCCCAACCCTGGGTGCTGACCTTGCTGTCCCCCTCGCCTTCTCTGGCTTCTCCCTTCCCAGTTCCGGATATTCTTGCTGCATTGGATTTTGCTTCCTGAACCCTTCCCTGTACCTGTCCCACCCCTCTTGAACCCCTCCACTGTCTCTGCCTCCACCAGCCCCTAGGTAGTGCATTCCATGGCTCTACCACCCCTCTCAGTGAAGTAGCACCTCCTCCTTTCTCCCTGAATCTTCCCCCTCCAGCTTCCACCCATGTCCTCTAGTGGCCCCTTCCTCCTTCCTTCAAGCACCCTCACTGTTCCTCCCTATTTACCCTCTTCATGTACCTGAAGACCTCATCATGTCCCCCGGTCCCTTCTCTCTTCCAAAGTGTACATATTTAGCTCTTGAGCCTCTCCTCATAGGTCCTGTCCCCAAGCCCCAAATCATTTTGGTTGCCCTCCTCTGGACCCTCTCCAGGAGGTTAATGTCCCTCTTTAAGTGGGGCCTCAAAACTGCACGCAGTACTCCAGTGCGGCCTCATCAAGCAGTTATACAGGGAGTATCACTTCCCTCCTTCTGGAGGTGATCCCCCTAGCGATGCATCCCAGCATCCTGTTGGCCTTGGCTGCTGCCCTCCTACAAGTCTCAGAGTTGTTCATCTTGACATCCACCACCACCCCCAGGTCCCTCTCAGCCATTGAGACTTGTAGTATTTCCCCACCCGGGTGTACACTTGGCCTGGGTTTCTGGCCCCCAGATGGAGTACCTTGCATTTCCCTGCATTAAACCTCAGCTTCCACTTTCTAGACCATCTTTCCAGAGCCTCCAGGTCCCCCTGCAGGGCCACCCTCCCCTCCTCCCCATGTTGCTTTCACACTTTCTCCCCCACCCCTTTCCCTTTTGGTTATTCTCATCAATATCCCTAATTAAGGGTAATATTAAAGTTATAAATATTGAATTATCAGGAACATGATATTGATGTACTGGATAAAAGGGAATGTTTATCACAGTAAGACGTATTACTATGTATGTATAATTTTTGTTAACACGTTTTTCTTTCTGTATTATTGAACTGTCTTTATGTATGTTTATGTCCGGAATAAAAATTCCCTTACTCTTTGGTAGGGGGAGCCCTTGTCAGACATTTCCAAGATGGTGGATGGAGAGGAAGTTGGGGAAAGAGCTAGAGGATTTGGAGCTGCTGTATCTGCAGGAACTGAATCTGTGCTTGTTCAAACTTCAGCCTATGTTATTTCCACTGCAACTGTTGTACCAGTATCAGTACCTATGGACAGCATTACTTCAAATGAGGGAAATGGCTCTACGGATGTTCTACCTGCTCAGACTCAAGACACTGCAAAAGTTTTGCCCAATCTGGACCACTCATCTGCCTCGGAGATGCAGCTGGAATCTCCTGACTCACAAGAAGAGCTACTAAGAAAGGCAATGGTGACTCACAAAACATTTTTGCGGCGGCTGCTACAAGCTGAAACTGTACACCTGGAGCAACTGGCAGTTACAATGGAAAATGCATGCCCTGGCTCACAGTTTACAATCCCAAATCAGTTTTCAGGAGAGACATTGCATGGGATTGTCAATTCCATGGCTTCAGACCAAACAAACTCACTTGTTCCCATTGCATCCCTGGGGCTTCATCAGGGATGCTCAGAGAAAAAAAAAATAATACCCCTTGGAGCCCAGATGCAACTCTTCATGCAGCGGGGTGGCATAAAATGGATGATGGAAAGGACTGGACTTCTCCTGATCCAGTAAAGTCTCAAGACATTATTTTAGGCAATGCAACTATGCAATAAAGGATTGACAATGCAGGATGAAATGGATTACCACCACAAGAAAAACAAAACACCATTCAGGGGACAAAAACAAAACACCAAGTGAACATCATCAGAATGTTCAGGATATTCATTCTGAACAAAGAACTGGCCCACAAAATTTACTACCTGAAGTTACCATGGTATCAGAGCACACAGGTGCTCCCCACTGTGAACCTCATTCTGGAACACATCAGCTGCAGGATGCAGTGGTGGCAGCTCAGAACACTGCTCAAATGTTGGAGGTTGGCACCTCAGATGCAGAACGGACTCCACAAAATACATTTCATACGGCAGACTTGTTTAGTAAAATGGGGGGAGCCTTCTCAGAAGTAGGACGCAGTCCGCCTCAAATATAATGGGGAGGCATCTGGCACACCAGACAGGAAGGTAGTGTTGTACCAAATGTTAGAATATTTAATGGACATTTTGGCATCAGAGTTGTTCACATTTTTACATGCCAAAAGTGAAGAAGCAGTGTATGATATACATTTTAAAAATGTCACTTCACTGGAGAAATTCTGTCAGAAATACCCCATTGTAAAAGATAACCCATTGTGGGTGCAATTGTTTTCCTTTCCCACTCACAAAGCCCACCATGAAAACCATTACCTTATTATTTAGAAATGAAAGGGTAAGTATTGCTCATGTGCAATACTGGTTGAGACAAAGATGTGAGATTATGGATAGACCTACTCCCATTCTAGACAATGATTACGTTTGGACAGGGGGGATGAAAAGTAATAGTACAGTTGAAGCAGATGAATACTGGGACAGTGCACTTGCCAGGGAAATTTCATATTGGCAGGGATAGAGGGCTTTGCTGCTATCTGGGACAGCCCAAAACCTGCCACAAGTGTGGGTCTCATATGCATCTTAGCTCAGTATATGACAAAGCTAGTTGCACCCTATGTCTGGACTACAGACATGTTAGTCTTGGCTGCCCAAACCCATTCAAGTGTAATCTTTGTGATGAGGCAGGTCAATCCTAAAGGCAATGCTCCTTAGTAGACCATAATAAGTTGGAAAGGGGTCCCCAGGACCAGGAACAGTTGATCACGGAGTCACAAGCTAAAACCCAGCTAGCCAGCAACTCTACTTCTATGGCAGGGACAGGGGTGCAGTCTCAGGCAGCTGCTAATGAAAATGTGGTTGTAGAGCCAGTACCATGGGAGGAATGGGTTTTCTCTTCTCTTGGACAAGCTACTTCACCTGTGGCTCAAGGCATCTCTGAACAAGATGTTACTCCTATAGCTACTCCCCAATCTTCTCCTAGGGTGACCATGCCCCCCCCCAGCTTGAGCCACACATGGAAATAATGAAATCTTCCAGACATGGATGAGGGCAGCATAGGGCAGAAATAATACTCACTAGGACACAAGTTGTTTCCAGGAATCACGTCCAAGCTCTGGCAGAAAGGAAGCAATGCAGGGACATGGATGATGAAGGGGAGGATTCAGATACGTCCTCTGAGGGCTCGTCCAAAATGGATTTTTCTTCGGACTCAGAAACTGGGTCTTCCGTTTCTAAAAAAGTCAAAAGTTTCACTAAGGGAAAACAGGCAGATACAGTGGAGCCCACTTAAATGCACATTGGATAAGTGCACATTCCACTTAAATGCTAATTTTTTCCATATCCCAATTTTTTTCTTATTTATTCAATGTTAAATGTACCTCATAAGTGCACTAAGTGAAAGTTCACATTTCAGTTAAATGCACATTTTTTTTTTACTTTTATTATTTATTTTCAGTCCAACCCAGCTTTTCAGTGCACATTTTGTACAGTACCACCTTAAATAGTCCACTTTAACATCTCAGCTGCAGCCGTGGTGCTGTCTAGCATGGCCACTGTAAGAAAATTCATTTTGTCAAAAGAAAAGACTGTCTTTAGCCTTCTGTTTAATTTTGAATCCTACACTGAAACGCACAAAGCAAAAGAGGAGTACTTATTTTTTAAGTAGTACTGTGCTGTAGGACAGTGCAGTAATGTTATTTTAACTTGAGCGTTTGACATTTAATAAAACACATTACAGAAACAGTGAAATGTGCCTGGAAGTGATTTTCTGGTGAAATGCACAGCCCACTTAAGAGCAAAAAACATTTATTCCGAGGGTGTACACTTATGAGGGCTCCACAGTAATGGATAAATGTTTTCCTTTTCCTCAAATGTTGGATACATTTTGCATTTCCCTTTTAGAATTAAATGTCTGTAGTATAAAGTCATATAAGAAACACTTGACTACACTACAAATTGTGCATGACCTGCCAAATAATGTTTATTTTTTTGCAGGACACAAGGTTAAAAACAACATCAGAATTATCCCAGGTTACAAAACTGTGGCCAATAGGGCCTTCCTATTGGTCAGAAGGACTGGATTTGTGCGATGGGATGGGTATTTTGTTCAAGGGGTTTGACTTTAGTATTTCCCGACTTGTAGAAATGTTTTCCAGGCGAGGGTCTATTGCTGAATGTTACTTATAAAATACAGAAATTCTGATTAATCAATGTATATGCTCCTCAAAGCATTGCTTTATGAACAGAATTATTTCACCGGATATGACCATTTATACATACAAATAGGCATTTTTTTTTTTGGTGGAGATTTCAATTGTGGGATCTCCACCACAAATCGTGTCGAAGCAACCATCAAATTGTTTAGGGAAACGAATTGCCTAAAGTCTGTTTTGTCAACAGCAGGCCTCAAGGATGGTTATATGGAACTACATACCATAGATGCCGAGACTTATGCTAGGGGAACCCTTGCCACCAAGACTGATTTTATCTTTATTTCTCAAGGTCTCCTGGAAAATCAGGCCTACACCACCCCTTGCGAAACTTCAGACCATTTGGCTCTATACCTGTCCTGTACTTTACAAAATGGAACTTATAGTAAAAAAAAGTAAAATCAAGATGGAAATTATATAATACATTGCTGGAGGAGCCACAGATAAAGAAAAATTGTGCTGAACTACTAAAAGCCCAAATTTCAGTAATGGATGCGTATGATCTGTTACCTGATTGGAGGCTGGACACAAAGAAGGATTTGATGTCTTTTTTCATGGCTTCAGCTAGAAGAAAACATTAAGATGCTTATCTGACATACTTAACCATTAGGAAAACGTTATTAGAGCTAATTTCATCAGCTCATGAATTTAAATTGGATTTAAAACTCCAGATTGACAGCATTAATGCTGAAATTATTGTTTAACAATATAACAAGGCTAACACTTTAAAAATGGAGGCCCAGTATGGCACACAAGGGAAAAATGGCCTTGGATATTTTTTAAGGTTGTAAAGGCAGGCTTTACCATACAAAGTTAGGCATGGTTAGAGATCCTCTTTCTCAAATCCTGCAGGTAACTCCAGAAACGATTCAAGAAATTGGACAACCCTATTTGGAAGAGGCATTTGGTACACCTTCGTCGGTGGTATGGATTGGGCAGTATCTCCGGGAAATGGATTTACCAGATGCTCATCCTGATATGAAGGAGGCTTTAACTTTGGAAATCAAGCCACAGGAAATTACACAGGCCATTAAGGCACTAAATAAGCATTCCTCCCCTGGGCAGGATGGCTTGACAGATGAATTTTATCAGGCGTTTATATAGTATTTGGTACCCTGTTTAACACTAGTAGTAAATGAAATATGACATGCACCCTGCCAGCCTCAATGGTGCAAGCCATAATGATCTTATTGTTTAAAAAAGGTGACAAGGCTCACCTGACAAATTGGGAACCAATTAGTCTTCTGAATGTTGATGATGAAATTCTATCTCCTATTCTTTTGACACATCTGTCTATGGTTGTGAATTCACTCATACCACTGGTACAGTTGTGTGCAATATTAAACAGATCAATATTTCATAATGTAAGAGATATTTTTCTTACTAATGCTATGGGCGTCCCTGGACTTGCATTGTGTTTGGACCAGGCAAATGCCTTTGACCAAGTGGACCAATTTTATCTGTTCCAAGTATTAAAAGCGTACCATATTCCAGAGGATTTTTTTTCATGGGTCCATATGATGTATAGCCAGGCCTGAATTCTACCATACATTAATGGAATATAAGGGAGAAATGTTTTGGGGCTTATGGGAGTGTGCCAAGGTTGCCCCTGAGACTCCTTCTTTATGTTTTTTAAATTGACTCTCTTTTAAGAAATATTTTGACTCATCTCAGTATACCCAGGATATGCTTTTCTAATCAGCAAATAATACCCTCAGTATTTGCCTATGCAGATGATGTCTGCATATGTACCACCACAGAAGCGGTAGAAAGCATGGCATTAGTGGCATTTATTCCTGTCTGTGAGTCAATATCTTGAGCAATGTTAAATTATTCAAAAAAAAGTAAACGGATAAAAATTCATCCAGTGGATGGCCCAAATATGAGACAAAGGGTTGCCAATATTACACTGTCAGATACACCATTAAAAATTTTGGGACTGCATTTTGGCAGTCTGGATGATACTTGTTTTAACTGGAATTAAATGGTGGATATGGCTATAGATATTATCCAGTCTTGGAAAAATAAGTCCATTTCGAAAAGAAATCGGGTATTTTTGATAAAGGCATTTATTCTTCCTATGTTTCTACATTTAGCACATATTTTTCCACTTCCATTAACTTTGGAGGCAAAAATAAATAATTTATTTTTTACTGGGTTTTGGGGTAGCTGTGTGAATCCAATAAAATGAACATGCACCTGATCATGATTATTTTTATGGAGGGGTTTGTATGATGCATCACATCCTATTTTTTTCTAGTTTGTTTTTATATTGGAATCTTTTGCCAACATTAGAAGGAAATTTACTCCCATGGTATAATGTTCTATGCACTAAAGTGAAAAAGTTATATACTACATGGAACTCACCCCCTTTTTTAATTCCAAGGAAATTCATGACCTTCCAAATTCTACATCTTTTGCGTTCAGTCTTTCTAAAAATAAGACAATGGGACATTACACCACAATTCTTAACTGCACATACCAGAAATGCCTTTTATAATGAGATTATCTAGGTTAAGTATGATGAACCCCCTCGGATACCAAGTGGTCAGGAGGAGGATCTAGAAAAAATCTTCCTACAACTCATTGATAAAAGAATCTCCTTGAAGATTTGAGATGTGACCTGATTGTCTTGCCATAGGAAGTTGGGTGTAAGAGACACACATAAACATAAAGCACTGGAAGAACATACAGTATGTGTCCACATGATTCCTGCAAGGGGTACTAGAAACTATGTAAGATTTTTATTTAATGTGTCCTTTCTCACAGGAATTTTGGTCCCTGTTTGTAGACACCTGGGGGAGCAGTGTATCTCCCCAATCACTTATGAAATTCTGGTTTTGGGTTTATACCCACCAGCTTTCTCTGAATTTCACCCCAGTACATTGCGACTGGTTTTTGTTGTATGTCAATTTTACCCGTGGAAAGCTTGATGTGCTTTTTTACTACAGCAAACTAATTTTCACCAGTTACGGTGTTATCACAGATTTCTTTTGGATTAACCTCTCTCTCTATAGTAAGGAGAAGAAAAAGCTTGCTGTCTCAAAATTACAGTCTTATTGGAAATGCTATACATGTTTGTTTACCACTTAAGATATATATGCTAATTTTTGTTTTCTTCCCTAGTATTACAGTATTATTATTTGTGCTTTATGAGTTTTTTCCACTTTTTCCAATCCTTGGAATGTAACATTTCTTTTCTTTCCCTTTATATTTTTGTAATGCTTGTGCTGATTATTTAAAAGAATTACTTTGACTGTAAAAACGTTTCTTTTTCTTGATTTTGTATTATATTGCTTCAAAAAAAAATTCCCCTACTCTTTTTTAAGAAAAGCTATGGGATCTTTAATGTCCACCTGAACCACCACCAGAGCAAGCAAAGAGGACCTTGGTTTATCACCTCATAAGAAAGATGACACCTCAGAAGTGCAGCACCCCACTCATGATGCACTACAGTGTCAGTATTGGGATTTATCCCAAGTTCTCAGTGTTGGGCTAGAACCCACAACCTTCTGATCTTCCTGCCTCAGAGGTGAGTATGCTACCTGTTGAGTCACTGACACTGGCACAGTCACAATGGCACAGTCATCTGCTGATGTGAGTCCTTCCTCACAAATAGGATGCAGAGTGTTGTGATTGGAGAATTTTTCCTCATTCCCAAAGCTCTCTCATTTGGAGTTCCTCAGGGCTCTATCCTCCCCCCGATGTAGCTTGCAGTGTACATCCTGCTCCTGGAAGAGATCATGGGATGGTACAGTAAGGGATTTTATTACTATGCCGATGACATCCAGCGGTATTTGTTATTTGCACCCAGGACACATGCCATGATGGAGGTACTGAATTTATGTCTGACCAAAATCCAGGACTGTATTTCCTCTAGCTGGCTAAAGCTCAGACCAGGCAATATGGAGGTTCTAGTGATTGAGTCTGGTCATCAGCAAGGCACAGAGGAGGTAATGGAGGTGACAGGGCCTGATGCTTGTTTCATCTACACTTGCCACCTGTGCTAAGGTGAAGAATCTGGGGTTCATTCCAGATAATGGATTGGAACTTGAAGCTCAGTTGTCATTTGTTGTCCAGGGTCGCTTTTATCATCTGAGGAAAATCTCTAAGATTAAATCCTTAATCCTTCCTGATGATTTGCCCTCACTAATACATGCTTTTGTGACCACCAGATTTGACTACTGCAATACTCTGTACCTGTGGCTTAATGGAGGGTCCCTATATCACCTACAGCTAGTGCAGAATGCAGCAGCCTGGTTGCTGACGGGCCTCCCAAGGTCTTTTCATGTGAACCCAGTACAGTGTGTCCTGCACTGGCTGTAGGTGAGGTGGAGAATCAGCATCATGGTTGGTTTGATGACCTATGAAGCCCTATACAGACTAGTCTCTAGCTATCTGAGACGCCTTCTGACTCCTTACTATGTCCAGCACCCTCTGCACTCCTCTGTGGTTGGCCTCTTTGTGGTTCCCAGGGCATGGTCAAGTTATCTGGAGATTGAGCTTTTGAAGTGGTAGGACCAGTTCTGTGGCACTCACCCCCAAGATCTTTGAGGAAGCCTGAAGTCACACTTGTTCAGTGAGGCCTTTGGAAAATAGGTCACCGGCTGCTGTTTAGACCTATTTCTTAGGCTTGAACTACTATTTAAACTATATAATTGTTTTTAATTTATGTTTTAAGTAAGCTAAGATTTTATATTTTTAATTGTTCATGCTCATACTATCCTGAACTATGTACAGTGCCCTGAGCCTTAGGGAATGGGTGCTCAACAAATAAAGTTTTACTTACTTACTTTACTTACTTACTTACAATCCGTGATCACACAGCCCACTGTAGAAACAGCTGTTTCTACAGTAGGATGTGTGATCATGAATTGTGAGTTATCGGCCAGCCTCAGAAGTGAGCAGGGGGTCTGTGTTGGTTGCCAACAGGGGACAGCACATCTATTCTACTGTAGAAGGGGAGCTGGAGGTGGTTGCAAAGGGAACATGGCAGATGGGTAATTTCTGTGGTCAAGAGACAGCTGTCAGTGGTTTGTCCTGGCAAGATGGTGGTTGCCTTTTAGAGCTGCTCCCTTGGGCACCATTGAATTTTGGCTGGCAGTGCAACATGAACTCACAATCGGATAATTGAGAATATATCTACAGGATGTCACTACTCATGACTTCACAGAAATCACAAAAAAAGCAAGTTCTACTTAATTCTGAATCTGTCTCGACCCCACAAAGTTAAGCAGACAACTCTCAGGAGGGCCATGCTCATACCAGGGCACAGCATTGGTTGGGAATCATGCTGCAGAGCAGACAACTGACTGATCTGTAATTGCTATTCCCACACACTTACAAAACGAGATGAGAGCAGGCTTTGCGAATGTATCAGTACAAATTGTCCATGTTCGAAACAATGTTCAAGCCCTCTCAGAAACTGTGAGCACCCATCCATATGGCTGATGGAGGCTGAGCAATGGATTAGAGATCTGGAGAGGTGGCAAAAGAATGACAACAGCTGAAGACAGAGGTGGCAGAACTTAAAATGAAGATGGATAATATGGAAAACCATAGCCAGAGGTCCAATATATGGCTGGTCGGTCTTCCTGAGGGCACAGAGGGGAAGGACTCTGATGTGGCAGTGCAGTGACTCCTGGTCAAGGGGCTGGGGCTTGGGAACTGTGCAGTATCATTTGAAATAGAGCACGGTCACTGAGTGGGTCCTCAGCCCGGCAATGACGACAGGCCCTGTCACTTCGTAATTAAATATCTACAATTCTCAGACAAGAAGGAGATGCTCAGAGCTACAAAGAGAAAGGGCCCTATATTATACCAGAGGGCCTGCATTAATGTTTACCAGGATTATAGTCGAGATCTGCAGGTAGCAGAATGAAGTTCAACAAAATGAAATCCTCACTGCATGTTAAGGGTTGGGAGTTCAACCTCCTGTACCCATTAAGGTATACCCATCAAAGCTCTAAATAATCAGGCCGGGTAAACCCCCCAGTTTTTTCCTTGATCCCAAAGAGGCTGAGGATTATATAAGTACCAAGGTAGGAGTGTTGCAGGGGAGAAGACTGGGCCATCAACAGGACCATGAGGTGAGTTGTGAGCCTCTTTGCCTACTGCACATGGGTCAGTGTGCGGATCTGGAGGGGAATGCACCCTTATTAATGTACTTTATAAATAGTTCAGTTCACATTTGTATTGAAGGATGCTGCTTCTATTCCCCTACCTCCCTATGCTTATAAGAGCCCTTTGCTGTTTATTACTACTAACTTTGTTAATGTTCTGGCCCCTGTGTTGTCATCTGCTAAAACCAACTTGTTTCTGCAGTCCTGACCCTGCTGTCATCTATAAGCTGTTTTTTAACATTTTTCTTTTGACAGCAGTCTACAAGATCATAGCTAAATTGTTTGCTATATGAACATTGTCCAGGCCGGGTTTATCAAAGGCTGTGAGGGCAAACATTTTATGCAATATGATGGCAAGTTGGAGAATAATGAAGGCCACTGTTCTACAAAAAAAGGCCCTTGTTAGTTGAGCGGTGGCCTTCATTAATCTCCAACTCTTCATCAATAATTTATAAAAATGTAATTAAAAAAATACCCTCTTTCATTTCAATGGGGCATGCCCCTGCACTCTCCCTTGTCCTATGTCATAATGTGTCTGAGTGTGGGGATGTGGAAGTCAGTTTCACTGGGGGGGGGAAAGCTTGACTATAGTGGGGCTCCAGTAGTCCGTGCATGCCATACTGCTCAACTGTCCCTGAATGCAAGGGACAGCCCTCATTTTACCCATGAAAACTGCTGTCTCTCATCCATCCCTCATGGAAAACATGCTGTTCCCACAAAGAATGTCCTATAAATTTAGACTTTATGGCAGGGGCGCTACTCCAGATTTCAGCAAAAGGGAGCTATTAAACAGTCGAAAGCCAGGTGCTAGTTAGCCCTAGGCAGCAAGCTCTGGAATATCTGGACCATCTCCAAAAGGTAAAACTTATTTGTTGTGACTGAAAAATGATATGCCAATCAGGAAAAACTCAAATGTACAAGATTCATGTGTTTATTCCCAGGAGCAGTGCATCCGATTTGGGCTTAAACCCACCAAGTTACTAACCAATATTTTTCCTGGCTGAAGTTCTGACCCCCCACTCAAAAAAAAAACACCTTGTCCCAATTTCTCTCCCCAACTCCATTCCATTCAGTACTCATCCCATATTGGTTGTGAAGCTGCCCAAAGGTGCAGAAATGTAAAAAACACATCAATATTTCTGTCCTGCCTACTTCCTCAATCCCCCTGTAAAAAATGAATTACTTTTACTTAACCTGCCATCTGGCCAGAACCTGTGGCCTATCCCAGTGTGCTACCAGCTCAGTTTTCGGTCAGCTCCTCCTCTGTCCTTCTGCTCGAAGCTGGATGCTACAACCGAACATCCCAGGTTTCCTACATGGTCTGCGACCAAGTTACCGCATCAACTAGACCCACCTAACCTGTGTTGTTTGCTTCTTGTTTGGCTGCTGCTGCTGCACTGTACCGATCAAGGCCTATGAAGGCCGCCCACACCACTGTCACTGCTGCTGCAAGGCCCTAGCTTGCTGCCACGGGTGGGCCCATGCTGTTTTTTTTTTCCCAAGGCAAGTCTAGTAAAGTAAGTAGGTAGCCTAGTTGCGAGTTAGCTTTCAGCTCACCTGCAGCCCCTTCAGCCATCAAGAGAGATGGAGACTCAATAAGAGTACACCAACAAAAATATGCTGCCACAACACTATTATTGAGAGTTCAGTGCTCACTGACTCCTCCAAGCTGTAGTTTGTAGCGTGTATACTCTTTGGCAGGAAAGACAGTGTCCCACTAGCATGACTCATGTGCTCTTACTTGTCTGAAGCACCTCCACATCCTGTGTGATGGTGCCAACACCAATAGGTGGAGACAATGGACAACACAATGCAGACACAGTTGAGCCAGGAGTGCACCTGCAGCATGAGTGCAACACAGGCCAGGGGGCACTTATTGTGCAAAAGATTAAATCCAAAAGTAAAAAAGTAATGCCATTATTACCAACCCATACCTAACAGCCTAGGCTCAAATCGCGGGGGGGTGTGGCAACTGCCCACCTCTTCTCTACCTAAATGGCACCACTGCTTTATGGTAAACATTAGGGGCCTGATTTCAAGATGAGTGTCGCAACTCATAGGCAATGCGAGTTGTGACATTCACCACTACTTCGGGGATCCTACACCCTATTCCATAACAGGCAGAATACCCAGCACTTATGCCCTGCAAAATGCAGCAGCTGCAGGGTTGCGCCACAGGAAGGGTGCAATGGACCTGGGTGCCACAAGCTGCCAATGGCAGGGTGCAGCCCTCCAAGCCCCAACCCCCAAAACATACCTGCAAGCCCCTGTGGGCCATGGGGGGGTCAGCAGAGTGGCACAGGCTCAAGGGTGGCACCAGCGAAATGAGGACCCGGGTGCCGGTGGTTGGTACCCTAGTATTGGGGGGGGTTGGTCTGTAATGAGGGGGGTCCATGGGGCATGGCTGTGTGCGGGTCATGGCCCTGTGGGTGGGGCAACTGCTGTCTTGCCAGGACAGAAGCCCCTTAGACCAGCTAACAGCTGCTTTAACCCCGCAGTGCTACAGTGGGTCTTAGAATTGCATAACTGGGTTACGGCAGCCACCCTCTCAGAATAGGGCACAGTTGCTGCCATAATCACCCCCTTCTGCCACACCATAGGGGCTGCAGCCAGTAGATGTCCCCTTGAAAGCAGGCTGCCTCTTGGAAACCTGATTGGCATAATGCATGTCACAAGGTGCGACTTGCGCCATTGGGTTTGGTGCAAGTCACCTTGTGACATGTGTTGCCCAACTTAGAATCGGGGCCTAATTCTCAGGGGCTAACATTAAAAGTAAATACAATGGTTTTCACTGTGTTCTGATCTACTGTATTTCCATGTTTCAGGATGTGTCCTGATCATCATAAGGGGTTAGTGTCCCTCATTGTCCCTCATTTTGAGTGTTTATGTCCCTCATTTCAGTGACAAAAAGTGCAGTATGGTGCATGCTTCCAAGACCCTACTCAGCACAAAGAGTGCTGAGCATGACCATAGTGTATATACTCAGTACAGAATGACAAAGGGAAAGTAAGTGAGATGAAACAGTCGTGCAGAAACACATTTGTAGCACAAAATATGCATAAGGGGATTTGCATGGCCCAAAATAAAAAGGTCAGGCTTCATAACACAGAGGCCCCTCTTCGCACATCTGGAATGGGGGATGTTGGCTGACTATATCCTAGGCACTTAATGCAGTAAGTAAACAATACTTTACAAATTAATGGCAACTTAATGATAAAAATCAAAAGCTGGTAAACAGCTTGCAAAAGGATCAGAATTAATGAGTTCACCTAATTGTAATGGTAAGTTAATTAATGTCTGTAATTGTTAGCAGTAGCATGAGAAACAGAAACAATGAATTTTTTTTTTATGAAATTTGCACCAGCTTCATTGATGCACACTTGGCAAGCATGCAACATGTGAACCTGATGTGCTTTTTAAATGATGGTCACACCAGCTTAACTACAGCACTCATGCCAAGTGTGCAACATGCCAGTCTGATGTGATTTTTAGAAGATATTCAAACCAGCTTTCTTGCTGCACACATGTCAAGCTTGCAGTATGTGAACCTTATGTGCTTTTTACACCTGGTTCACATAGGTTCGCTTTGTGTATGCGAATTACATGCAAGCATTGCACAATTAAGCATGTACTTATATTTCTAAAAGGGATAAACCTAATAGGTAGGTAAACACCATTAAAATGAATATCTTTCCTAAATGTTTATACTTGTATCAGAACCTTAACATAAGGTCCTAGAATTCTTTTTCTGCCACTGAATAGCATTACTCATTAGTTCCTCTGTAGTGGGAAAGCAGCAAGAATAAAAATATATATTTTACTGCTCCCTCTTAAATCAGGGGTTATTCACTACCACCTTTTAGTTATTACTGGGTGGCACAATTCCCTTTTCTAGAAAATCCCTCTGCCAAACACCCCCCAACTTGGAAACAAATTGAAGAGGAGCATATTATAAGCAGTCTTCTTCATGGTCTATTACCATGCTTTTTGAATCAAACGTTCCCCCAAAGTGCAAAAATCCTCTAACTTTGCAGCAGGGGAGGTTATGGCTAAGGGCACACGGGCATACTGGCCATTCAAAGGTCTCTCTTCAAACACTGCCATCCTTGGATTCCATGTCATAAGGGTGAAAATATAGTTGCAACTGGTTATACGGCAAGTGCAAATAGTCAAAAATAAAAATTGGTGATTAGCACTACGTCAATCAACAACACTGCGACCACACCATAATTACTCAATGGGAGTAATATATAACCTCATTATTTATGTGGAGGGCTATTCCCCCTGCACATCCCAATTGACTATAATCAACTCTGGAGGGGTGGACACTGGAGAAGAGGACAACACCAGAGGAGGTTAATCTCAGGGACACCAGTTGAGGGAGAGACACCCCATGGGTGGGGGGATGAAACTCAGGGGAACGGAATGTCACAAAAACCCCCAAAAAACAAAAAAAAAGTGCAACAACCACAACCTGACAAAAACAATTGGCCTACATGCAGTTCCAGACCCAGGACTAATGCTGCACAGGTGGTGACCTAAACCACCACACTAGGCGGCCAGCTCGGCAGTGGCTTGGTCACTTACTCCATTTATCCTGTCTAGTCACAAACTCTGCACTCACTAATCATGATTATGTCCTTACACACTCGTTATTCCTTTCCCCTCGCTATTCCTTCACAGTGGCTATTTCTGAAGGTGTGCAAATTGAGTCAATCATTTTGGAGTCACTTAATTTGCTTTGCCCATATCATGGGATAACCATTCCACATGGGTCTGTCCTACCAGAAAGGCCATAGAGTTTTGCTGACCCAAACTCTAGCCACCCCAGCCATATTTCAAAAGGGACTGCATAGTCATCTTCTCAGACTTAGTCCCTGCCCCTGCACGAATGGCTAGTCAACCACACATTGCGTCAATTTGTACTGGCTCTAAACTGCTCCCCAACAAGGGTAATGACTAATGATTGCACAAAGTGGTACTCTATCCTATATGGAACTTCCTGTTTGCATTTAAAGCACTTATCATCCTCACCTATATCTGCCATCACTGCTGTACTCTGTATAGTAATGTATTTACTGCCCTATTCAACAGAAACTCTATACTGTCCTTATAACTCCATATTATATGTACTACACTGTTCTGCTGTACTCATTAATGTAATATACCTCCTGTATTAGATGTACTGTACTGTTGTATTATATCATGTACTACTGTAATAGACGTACTGCAATGTACTGCTGTATTCACTAATGTCATGTACCTTCTGCCCTCTTCCACAAAAATTGTGAAACTGTATACTGTCCTTGTAATCCTGTACAATATGTCTGACACTGTACTACCTGACTGTATGTACAAAATTATATGTAACTAACTCCGGGAAGCCCCTGAAAAAGGGACCTTCGGGGCCCAGTGGGCTTACCTGGTTAACAAAATTTGATAAATAAATAAATATTTAGATGGTGTAATCTGGGACTGGGTACTGTTCAAGATCTGTTCTACAGTGGACAAATTAAGCCCTTTGCAGAACTCAGACAGCAATATGATACACAATCAAGGCATTTCTTTGCTTACCTAAGGGTCAGACACCACCTATCAGATAAAAAGTTGACCGTATCATCTATAGAGGAAGCTCTATATCTGCCTTAACCTCAACCCCTTAATTTATCAGTTCTGTACATACTCTTGATGGGATCACCACCCCCAATGTTAAAGCAAGAGCTGCCTGGTTGACAGATCTTGATTTGATTGTGGGCAACACCATCTGGCAGAATGCCATAAAACAGATGCATACATGCTCATATTCTAATAAATTATACAGATTCAATAGAACTTTTTGTACAAGATGTATCCAACACCATCAAAGTTACATAGGTCCAGAGCTTCCAGTTAGGTGACATGCCCCTAATGTAATAGTGATGAGGGTGATTTCCTACATGTGGCTCTGGTCTGTGATAATGTTGCTCCTTTCTTGCAGAAGATGCATGCAATCATACAAAAAATCCTAGTATCTCCACTTCCAAGTACTCCTCCTCCAGAGTTAATGCTTAGAAGAGAGCCCTTCCTAGGGGAATGCCAGGAAGCTCAGGCTACGGGAGGTGGCCTTAATCAATGCCTGAAAAACAGTAGCACAGCACTGGACAAGTGACACACCATGCAGTATTGCCCACTGAATTTTTTTGTGTGTGTGTGTGTGTGTGTGTGAAATTGGAGAGGTGTTAATTACTGGCCAATGGACAGGATAATTTATTTCAGCATACCTGACAATCCCTAATTAAGTCAACTGGACAGCCTTGTAACAGTGCAATCCCACCAATTAGGTGAATGTACAATTCACATTTCAGCACCAACTGCTCTATGTCAGTGATACTCAGACCGTGGCTCTTTAGAGCCTCGTATGGCTCTTCAGCTTATCACCTGTGGTTCTTCCAAGTAAGTGATGCAAATAGTTCCCACACTGTACAGTATTAACCAACCAGGATGCACTATAATACTACTGCATTGTTTACCAGAAAGCATTATTTTCAAAGTTTATTGCAAATTTTCTTGCAAGCTCCACCCTGTCAAACTGTGCAAATCTTAGCTAATGTTTAGTAAAAGAAATAAATGAAATGAAAGAAATGTTCAGTAATTGAAATATTTTCTTTTACACTGGAGTGTGTTTGCCAAAATTTACTAGGAAGTGTATGTTGTGGCTCCTTGGCTAACATTACTGCTCATGTGGCTCCTGAGCAGCCAGGACTGAGTATCACTGCTCTATGTAATTTGGTCTCTGTAATTGTCAAAACACATGTCTTAACATGTATGTGGCTGGATGACTTAACTTCTTATGCATTGACAGAAGCCTCTTGAATAAAATATGTTTACAAAGGAAGGAAGGAAGCAAATGAGAGAAAGAAAGAGACAAAGAAAGAAAGAAAGATTAATACTGATGCATAGCTGTAAATGTTTGGTAGCATTTACGCTACCACAGTTCTGTTGTGCCTAATAGAATGTCTACATGCAATGTATTTACAACATGCCTAGCCATTTAATTAATTACTTTTTTCCAATGTAATACTTTGTTTTGATTCCTTTTTGCAGTAGATGACATTAAGGAGTTATTTTATTATAAAACCAGACCAGAACACTATGTGAACATTTCAGTAAAATGTTATGATCAAAAAAAATGTGAGTGAATGGGCATCAAGGAACTATGCAGTTAATGATACTCGGTTCAGCATGTGAAATAATTGTTCTTGTATACATCAACAAATCTGTATTTTAATGCTGAAATAATTGAAGACTGAGCAAAGCAAGTGCACAGTAAACAAGTTAAATTAGGGTTTAGTATTTTAGACATAATGGTTAAGTCTTACTGCTGTCTTAATGATTATCGTTAGCTCAGGGCCACTAGGTGTGGGGCTGTTCTTGTTTAAACTCGCAAAGGAATATATTTCATTAAATTAGGAAGCCACAAGGAAGGTCATTATTTCAGACACCACCTCCTCAGCTGTGACAACAGGAGTATTGGGGGAGTAGTGGTTTTAGGAACTGCAAGTAGTGAATAGTTAACAGTTCCTCTCCCTTGCTCTTTTCTTTAGAGTTGGCTGACTACACGTGGAAAAAACAAAGGTAATCTTTAGCTGCCCCACACCAGACACTGATGCATTTCCAGACATACCAAACAGACATTTCTTTCCTGCACTGAAATAGTGACAGAAAGAATTGTTGGCTTGGTACCAGTATGCTAGAAATACTTTGATATTTCACTTGGCTTGAGCATATTGCTTTTATTGCAGCACAAAATCAGGTCACAATTTGTTTAGGGGGAAATTACAGATAATCCCAGGCCCTGCATGGTTAAACTATGTTGCATTTCAGATACCAAACAGAGAATTACATTCCTATTTGAACAATCAAAGTTGTTTCTCCATTGATCCCAGGACACCATGCCCAAGACCCAGCAGCCAAAGTAAATATCATGCTTTCCCACAGTGTCTGCGATATCCAGCAGTGGAGGAGGGAGGCCAGACAAAAGGAGAAACAAAGTAAAAAAAGCTCAGCACTCAATTGTCATGAAAAAGACTTACGCACAAGTGCAGTTTATTCTGGCAGGGTGC
The DNA here is from genome assembly GCA_016271365.2 of Neoceratodus forsteri. NCBI lineage: Eukaryota > Metazoa > Chordata > Ceratodontiformes > Ceratodontidae > Neoceratodus > Neoceratodus forsteri. The sequence continues at coordinate 119,684,334 of CM057456.1, forward strand.
CTTCAAGATCCAAGCCATGCATTTCAACCTTCAAGCAAGTCTTCCTTAGAGGTGGTTCCACAATAAAATACACAGCAGCTTTGGTTTGGGGAAGGGGGTTATGAAATCTTAACTCACTTGGCAGCTCATTCTTCACTGTTCAGACAACTGGGTCCTGGTCAGCAACAGTATTCTGTGTTGTCACACCACACCAAGGACCCAGCAGCCAAAACAATTATCAGGCTGTCAAACAGTGTCTGCAATTTCCTGCAATGAAGGAGGGAGGACAAAGAGAAAGAAAACAGCTTTGGCTGTACAAAAGAGCAAATGTATGAATGTTGCTGTTTTTGTTTAATTTTGTATTAATGTTAATAAACTCCCACCTCCTGTTTCACTCTCTTTTCCAGCAGTATCCAACCACTTACATCTGTCTGGCCCTGTTTTTATAATTAATCACTTTTCATGTTGTCTATCACTCTCCTCATGTTTTTTTTCAGGATAATATATCACTCCTTCATCCACAGTGTATTGGATTTCTCACAGTGCCTAGATGCATTTTAGAAATGCAGTGCAGGTAGGCAATGTGGGGAAACATGGCATACCACATTCAACTGTAGCCTTTATCCACAAAGACCAATTTATGAAAGAAAAAGTCAAAATACGAATTTGAACTGTGTTGTTTTACATTTTTTTAAATAAATTGAATATGATATTTTGGTGATTTGGCAAGTATAACTGCACTTTATAGTGCTGTTGCTAGGTAGTTTTTAAGGACACTTCACTGTCCTGACATTTCTAACATACCCAACACATATCCATATTGGTTGGCAGGTTGTGCTGTGAATAATTGTCATAGAAAATGGATGGGACTTCTGAGTGAGAGGTAGGAAAGTAATGTGTTTGCTGTACTGGAAGCTCACTGACAGGTATGTTTACATTTGTTTTTTTCTTTGAGTTATTAAAGATAATTTTTTATTGTTTCACAGTTTGTGACTTAGAAAAAGAACTGAGCACTTGTGTGAGTGAATGGGAGAGAATGAGTGCTGCTGCAGTTTGAGGAGACTGAGTGCTGCGTCTTACTGGGATATTGTTTTACATGCTAGACTGATAATGGAGAGAATCAGGCAGCAAATATTTTTCTTCTGCCCACCAGTGAGAGGTTCTTGCCTGAAAGAGGTTGCTGCCAAGGTGGAGAGCAGTTTGCGGCTTAGTGAAAGACCTAGCTCCAGTGGTATGAGTGAATAGGACAGAGCAAGTGCTGCAGTTTCAGGCAGTTTGGAAATAACAAGTGCTTTGTCTTGCTGTGATATTGTTTTAAATGATAGACCTGCTATAGAGAGAATGGTGGATTGGGCAGCAGTTCTTTTTCTTCTTCTTCCCACCTGAGGAAGGTTTTTGCCTGAAAGACGTTGCTGACCAGGTGGAGAGCTGTAGAAATAAATAGTAGTTTGTTTGCAGGTGTGAATACTGTAATATGATACAAGAAGGTAAGTGCCATATAATGTATTTCAATGCATTTTGAGCTTGTACTCCTAAAGTGCTCATTTTTAAATATTTTTTAGCCCAAATTTTCAACCTAACCTTTTTGGGACCCCACTACATGAGCAAGGGTGGAGTAATTATTCAAATCTGTCCAGAAAGGTGATTTCACAGTCACTGTGCTAAATCACCTTGATAGTAGGATTTGAATATTTTCAGCACCCTTATTCATGAGGTGGGGTCCCAAAAAAGCCATGTTGAAAAGTTGAGCTAAACATGTTAAAAAATGACTGAGTTAGGAGTGTTCATTGAAATTTTTCTACACTTGGTCTTAATTTTGATAATTTCAGTATTTTGACTACACATTTTCAACATAACCATTTTTTTCCACACTACTTCGTGAATGTGACAGCCACCATTTTTCAAATACTATACAAAATATGTCTTTGTATCTGTGGCACAAAATAACATTTTGGCAGGAATTTGAAAATGTTTGCATACTGGGTTCATGAGGTAGAGTTTTAAGAAGACTATGTTAAAATGTAGGGGTCAAAATATTTAAGAAATAATGTTATTATACTGCAATAATATTTTTCAATGCTCTCTCATAACTTTGGTAATTTCCAATGTTTTAACACAAAATTAATGTGATTTCATACTTGTGTTGTGAAATTATGTTTTCTCCACCTTTTTATAAAAGAGACCTGTCAATTTCAGAAGGGAGAGAGACATGAAAAGACTATGTTGAAATTTTGGGGTCAAAATTGTCACAAACAAATTTATAAAGTAACATTGCTTGCAGGGATGGCTGTTTGCTCAGTGGGGACAATGTTGACTAGTACGAGACAGGGGAAGGTGATGCAGTGTTTGGCACTCAGCCTGGGAAACAACAGAGTAGTGTTCTGGCACACACATGACACCTTATGCAACCTGGGGAGCCTTCCCTTGCAAGGGGTTGACATGTGCATTGATGGTTGAATGGGCGCTTTACTGTGGGTGGACAAGGTATTGTGGCAAGGAAAATGGGGGGAAGTTCACCAGGCAGAATGAATGTTGGGTAATGCATTTTCAACATTAAAGTAATGAAACAGCCGCTCAAGGAGAGCAGGGTGCTCCAGTGACATCCGGCTCCACCCCTACCCTTACTCCGACTTACCTCAGCCCCACCCCAACCCTTACTCCGACTTACCTCAGCCCCACACCTACCCTTACTCTGACTTACCTCGGCTCCACACCTACCATTACTCTGACTTACCTTGGCCCCACCCCTACCCTTAATCCGATTTACCTCGGCCCACCCCTACCCTTACTCTGACTTACCTCGGCCCCACCCCTAACCTTCTCGACCTACCTCCCCATCCCTACCCTTACTCTGACTTACCATGGCCCCCTACCCTTACTCCATTTACCTCATTCACCCTACCCTTACTCCGACTTACCTTGGCCCCACCCCTACCATTACTTGACTTCTCAGTTTCCACCACTACCCTTACTTGACCTCATTTACCTACCTTACTCAGACTTAAGTCTCATTTACCCTACCCTTACTCCGTTACCTCATTAGCCAATATCCAGGCTTACCTCATTTACCCCTACCCTTACTCTGACTTACCTCATTACACCTCTGCCCTTACTCGACTTACCTCGGCACCCTACCATTACACTGACTTACCTCAGCCACACCCCTACCCTTACTCAAACACATCACCCCACCTACCCTTACTCCAACGCCTGGGCCCCACCTCACCCTTACTCCGACTTCCCTGGCTCCACCCCTCACTTACCCCGACTTCCCTCGACTCCAGCCATACCCTTACTCCAGCTTGCCTCGGACCACCCAACCCTTACTCTTACACCTACCAGCCCCACCCCTACCCTTACTCCGACACCCTCATTTCACCCCTACCCTTACTCTGACTTCCTTTATCCCACCCCTACCCTTAATCAGAACACACCTCATTTACCTCTACCCATACTCCGACTTCCCTCATTTATACCCTTACTCCATTTACCTCATTTTAATCATACTCCAGGCTTACCTCAGGCCCCACCTAGGCCCCACCACTGCATTACTCAGACTTACTCGGCCCAGAGCCCCTACTTACTCCATTTTACCTCCCAGCCCCATCCCTACCCTTGCTCTGACTTTTCGGCCACTCTACCCATATTCAGGCTTACCCCGCACCAACCCTACCTTTACACACCCCTCGGCCCCAACCTTACTCAGACTTCCCTCGGCCCACCCCCTACCCTCACTCCACGACTTCCCTCATTACCCCTACCCATACTCCAAACCCCCTCAAGCCCCACCACTACCACTCACGACCCCCTCATTTTCCTACCCTTATCTGAGGCTTCCTTTGGCCCCACCCAACCCTTACTCCATTTACCTCATTGCCCTACACTTACTCCGACACCTCAAAGACACCCCTATCTTACTCTGACTTCCCTCATTTTGACCCTACTTACCCCGACTTACCTCGGCCCCACCCCTATCCTTACTCAGGCTTACCTCCATTGCCCTACCCTTGCTCCGACTTACCTCATTCCACCTATCAAACTCAAACCCTAAGCCTCACCCCTACCCTTACTCTGACTTCCTCGGCCCACCCTACCTTACTCCGTACCTTAGCCCCACCCCTACCATTACTCAGACTTCCCTCCTCCCCACCCCCTACCCCTTACTCGACCCTCAGCTCCACCCTACTCTTACTCCGACTTACTCAGCCCCACCTCTACCGTTACTCCAAACCTCCTCCCACTACCTTTATCTGACATTGGCCCACCCCAACCCTTACTCCGACTTCCCTCAGCCACCCCTACCCTTACTCGACTTCCCTCCAGCCCCACCACTCCCCAACCCCTCGGCCCCTCCCCACCCTTACTCCGGCTTCCCACCTCGGCCCCTCCCCTACCACTTACTCCGACCTACCGGCCCCCCCCACCCCTACCACTGCAGCTTACCTCGGCCCCCCACCCCTACCCCTTACTCCCTACTTACCTCAGCCCCCACCCCTACCCTTACTCCGACTTAAAAGCAAAGCCCCACCCCCCTACCCTTACTCCCAGCTTACCTAAGCCCCACCCCTACCACTTTCTCCGACTTCCTAACTCAAATCCCTCCCAGAGACCTGAAGATTGCACATATAGATACTCTCAGCTTTCAACCAAAGATGGCCGAGTTCAGGGGCTTACCTTCATAAGACCCCCAACATCCTAGTGCATCTCAGAGTCATGGCTCAAACCCAATAAACATCATGGGTGGCTGTGTCTTGGGCTATACTGCTTTAGAAAGATCATTTGCATAAATGGGCTGGTGGATTCCTAGTCTACATTCGGTCTGACTTGAATGTCACAGAGCTACCTGTGCCTGACTCTGGATCCCCAGATGTGGAATCTGTATTCCTCACACTGACTCTAGGTCATGTTAAAAGGCTAATCATTGGTTGCGTATATTTGCCTCACTATAAGGCTGCTGCTTGCCTCCCCTCCTTTATCTTCTCCATTGCATGTCTTCTTCGCCATGACCTCATACTTTGTGGTGACTTCAACATTGATTGGCTTTACCCTGCATCTGACAAACTGCCCTCATGTCTAGCTGACTGTAACCTAACTCAGCTCATCCAGGACCCCATACGTATTGATCCTAAAACTGGTAAGAATTCTCTGCTTGACTGGGTGGTTACAAATTGTCCCCAGAAGATAAAAGCTGTGGGAGTTCTTTCTAATTGCATCAGTGATCACTCATCCACCCTCTGCATTTGGAGTAATAAGTGCCCTAATCTCCCAACCCCCGGATCACTCTGGTCCATGCCCTGTCCAGACTTGATCGTAATACTTTTATTGACTCTATTAATAATACTGACTGGAGCCCCATCAAGAGTCTCCCTTATGTTAGACTTCTTCATTTCCACCTTCACCCATATTATTGACATCCACACTCCCCTCAAAAAATACAGGTTCAAGGATGCCAAAGACCCATGGATTGGTAAAGAGCTTAGGCAGCTCATGTCCTCCCATGACCATGCCTTGAAGTCCTTCAAAAAAAGTGGTCTGCCCTCTAACTGGCAAATTTATCAGCAACATAGAAACAAATGCAAACATGAACTTCATAAAGCAAAATGCCACCACTTCAAATCAATTCTAACCAAACACCTCTGTGACCCAAAAGCATTCTGGAAGCAGGTCAACTCCTTGATTAAGGGGAAGAATGTTGAACTCCCCAGCACTCTTACTGACCATGGCACCTTCCACACTGACCCCCTGTCAATTGCTTCAGGCTTCAATGAGTTCTTTACTGACCTCACTAAGTGTACCTCTCTCTTTCCATATTCCACTATGTCCACCTCAGCTCCTACCTCCCCTGAACCTCTAGAGGCTCGGCCACCCTTAAGAAGGTTTGAAGACTACTTGCCAACTTAAAAGAGGAGAACTCCCCTGGACATGACTCTCTAGAGCCAAAGTTCTTCAAGTTAGGTGCACTTGCCCTTGCCCATCCTGTATGAGATCTTATTAATCGGTCCTTCCTCTCCTGTACTGTCCCTGATAAATGGAAAGTAGCCATAGTTGTGCCTGTCCTCAAGGGAGGGCCCAATTCCCTAGTCAAAAACTTCAGACCTATCTCTATCCTTAGCCCCCTGATTAAATTCTAGGAATGAAGAGTATATAATCAGCTTCATTCCTATCTGGATCGCTGCAATCTGCTTTCCTCCTACCAACATGGTTTTAGAAAAAAACACAGTACTCTTACTGCCTAGATAAAAGTAACCACTGACATCTTCCATGCCATGGATCAAGGTTCTGCTACTGGTGCCATCTTTGTTGACCTTACTAAGGACTTTGACCTGGTGAACTATGATCTCCTCCTCTGTCAATTCCGTACTATTGGATTTGATACCAGTGCTCTAGACTGCATCCATAGTTACTTATCATGCAGAACACAAAGGGTTAAGTTGGCTGGTTCATTCTCTAGCCTTAGACCAATATCACATGGGGTTACTCAGGGCTCCATTTTAGATCCGATTCTGTTCTCATTATTTATTAATGACTTGCCTAATTACTGTGGTGGGACAACGGTGCATCTATTTGCTGACAATGCTATAATCTATCATTCCTCTCTGGACCTTAGACAAATAAACAATGATCTTGCCTCTGACTTTGCTAACCTCAACACTGATTCATGTGCAATCAGCTTGTAATCAACACTAAGAAAACATAAAGCATGTTATTAGCTTGCCTTCCCCTTCCTCAAGTTCACCCCCCCTCACTTCACCTTACTTCTTCCAATGGTGATGTCCTTGATTCTGTTCTCACTTTCAAGCACCTGGGCATCACCCTGTATTCCTTAATCTCTTTTAAGGCCCATGTATCTAACCTGATTAAATCTCTGAATCAAAAGTTAAGTCTCCTTTATCACATTTGTCCATTCTTAACCTCTGCCTCCTGCATGAAGATTTCCTCAGCATCCCTTCTCCCAACCCTAACCGATGGAGCTCCCCTGCTGCTCTCCACTAATGCCTCTACCATGGCTCTGCTTACCCAGGCCTACCACAGGGTAGGTAGGTTTGCACTCAGGGTGAATGCCAGACACCACCACTGTGATGACCTCTCATCCATGAACTGGCCACCATATGAATCTAAACTTAGGTATACCTGTTGGAGCTTCATACATAAGTTTGTGCACAAAATTACTCCTCCCCGCCTCTCTGAAGTTGTTTGTCTGAGACAAGCACCTAGAGCTCTTAGGTCTGCCTTTCTCCCACTTGCAAATCATTCTCTTTTGCTGCTGTGTCTGGATAGAACTCTCTTCTTCCCTCAGTCTTGTCCTGTACCTCCCTACCTCTCTTCCAATCGAATCTGCCCTCTGTCCTATCAAACTCTGCAGCCTACTCCTGTTTCAGGTGCTATCACTCCACTGTCTCCACCCGTGCAATATGCATCCCCGGCCTACTCACCACTGGGGTGAACTGTGTGCCATGTCCCAGCCTAAACTTGATAGTACTATGCTGACTTGTTGTATGGTATGTGTGTTGACTCAGTCACTCCTTGTCTGTTACCCACTGTAGCTTGAGCACCACCTTCTGTACATAGCTTCTGTATCTACGTGGTAATGTGGAATGTATTCCCTTTGTACATTGCCTTGATGATTGTGTGGAACTTCTGTTAGATGTAGTCAGCCTCTGTAGTTGTATTAGTCTGGAATTTTGCTCTGTATCTTATTGCTCTCCCAGGTTACCCCTGAACATGGAACTGTAATTGTCTCAGTGGGCCCACCCAGTTACCAAAATTCAATAAATAAATAACTATTTAGAAAAATACAGTCACGGCACTCACCCTTCATGAAGAACGTTTGGCAGTCACACTGTAGAGTGTAATCACAATTCATTAGACTTTTATTCCATAGTAAAGCACTCAAAAAGTGCCCAAGTGCAAAAATGCAGATACATACAGCCACAGTGGGGGAGCAACTACAAACACCTGACATTTCACTGGAATCAGCTTTTTCAAAGGTAATGCCCTCTAGGGGTAGAGACCTTTAATACTAAACAATGGTCACTTGTTCCAATTAAAAAAAAAAACATTTAAAGACCCATTGCTATTTTATCCCAAAAAGTGCTTATTAAAGTGCATTACAATATTCTTAATATCATAAGAAGTCCATCATTTACACACAACACACACCTTAAGTGCAACATTTTAAAACATTTTCAATTATGTAATGCATTGTTTGTTCTTTTTTTGTATCTTTTATGCACAATAATTGATTCATACTTTGCTTTACATATTCAGCTTTATTTGTCATCACATATTCCATATATGGACTATTATGACGTGGGACACATTGGTTTAGAGAGCTACACAGGGATACCCAATCATTTTATACAGTACATATAAAAATTGGACAGTTTGTCCTATTTGTCACTATGTTCCTGTTTCTATACAATAGAAAAGAAAATAATGGGTAAGTCAGTTGGGGGTGGGAAAGGGGGAAAAAGAAGAAAAAAGAACAAAGAAGGAAAAGTAGGGACAGAAGAAAGAAAAGGAAAGAAAAGAGGGAGTCAGGTAGATAAGGCTGGGGTTGGCATTATTAAACTTTCTATCATGTATTGCAGAGATTCATTTCTTCCAATATTTTTAGATTTATTTATACATATATAATGCAAAACATGGTCCTAGCTTTCCTATATTGCTTGATGCCACTTTCAATGCCAAATTATGTAACAACTTATGTATATAGAAAAGATGATAAAGTGAGAAAGAGAAGCCTGTTTCAGTCCAATATTATATGGTGGTGGTGTCTCATGAATATATTTTACTGGACAAACTGTACTTGGGAATATGTACTGTCTCCTGGTGTATGGCCTTGGGAGAAAAAAGAGAGCAGACACAGTAAGTGTCTAAAATTACATTCTCAGGGACAAATAACGCAGCAACAAAAATCTCAACTATCATAAAGAAGGGGTTCCAACTCAAAATGATCATTTAGGCCCTTCTCTGAGATGCTTGCCCCCATAGGGTAAATCCAGTAATTCTTTCATTTGCTAAGCATGTTCTCCCTGGCACCTCCTCTTGCTCCAAGACAGACTTGTTCTAGCCCAGTGAATTTTATATTATGGTTCAACTTGTTCGGAGCATTGGCCATATGGGCTGTCAGAAGATACTCCAAATTGTCATTTTGTACTGCTCTTATGTTCTCCAATCTTTCTTTCCATTTCTGTTTTGTTTTCCCTATGTTGTACACACCACATGAACAAGTTGCTTGATACACAATAGATACACAGTAAAGGTAGTGTCACAGTTTATAAAGTGTTTCATGTGGATAGTGCTACCATCGTAGGGATTTTTTTCTTCATTACATTCATTTAAATACTCACAATACTTGCATCTTCCACATTTCTTTGCCATTTTTGTGAGTGGGGAGGGGGGAAACCAACCTGTGGTTCATCTGTCTGTTGTAATGAGTAAACTAGGTAATCACCTATATTCTTGTTTTTTCTATAAGCCATTTTTGGGGGCACCTCTGTGACCTCCCTTAGTCTAGAGTCTGCTCTCAGTACTTGCCAGTTTTTGTACACTATATCTTTAATTTTCCACTGTCTAACACTGTATGTACACACAAAGTTGACCCTATCTCTTGCTCCCTCCAGGTCTTTCTCTTTAACCTGTAGTAAAGTCTCCCTATCAATTTGTCCTACACTCTGTTTTGCTTTTACTACTATCTCACTACTATACCCTCTCTCCAAAAATGTTCTCTCCTGCTTCTCCATTTCCTGTGTACATGTGTTTGGTTCATAGCCATTTCTCTTTACTCGACAGAATTGGCTCTTGGGGACGTTGTTCAGAGTGTGGTGTGGATGACAGCTGCTTGACAACAAAATCATATTTCTGTTGATTAATTTTCTTTGTATACTGGTGCCAAGAACTCCTACCTGTTGCTTCATTATGCACAAGTCCAAAAAAGAAATCTGGCTCTCACTGGCCATATATTTAAACCTAAGGTTCTCATCACCCTTGTGCAAATAATCAACAAAGTTCTCAAGCTCTGCCATATTACCACACCACACCATAAACACATCATCAATAAATCTTTTCCAGGTTCCCACCTTCTGCCAGAAGGGATTAATGTTCCTATCTCACAATGTAGGTGTCCTCCCACTTTTAATGCATTACTATGGAATAAAAGTTAAATGAATTGTGATTACACTCTACATTGTGACTGCTGAGCTTTTTCATCAAGGGTGAGTGTCGTGACTGTATTTTTCTAAAAACATTTTCAACATTATTGGCCCCATATTCAAAACTCCCAGGCTGCATCATACAGGTGACTGCACCACACAACTGAGATGCACTGGCACAAAATAATGGTATATTCTGAAGATGCGGTGTGAGATGCGATTGTGCATGTCTAGCTGAATATTCTGAACATGCATGATTGTGCAGTGGGAGATGCATGGTGCAGCAGGTGACCTGAACCCTTTGTGGAGCATAGGGAAATGTGCGATAGGTGGTCACATGCGCGGTATGGAAAATTGCAATATCCAGCCTGGATATGCAAATGGACTCATTACACATTCCGAGCCCATTCCCCACATGTGCAGCTCATTACTGGAATGTATTCAGGCTATTTGCATACTCCAGGCATGCTCAGTTCCAGCTTTGCAGAGCTGCTCCACCATCCCAGAAAGGTGAACAGGAGGTACTGCAGCCTTGCAGGCATGTGTGATGGAATGGAATGTTTGTGTGTGGGTAGGTAGACTTCATTAGCCTGGGTACAGTGCTAGTACCAATAGCCATGTACAGGGTCAGATTGGTGTAGAGGGATCCCACCTGGACAGTGGCCACAGGGGGCCCACCTGAACAAACAACAGGGGAGGGTAGATGGTGACACATTCTGATTGGTATACCACATGCATGTGATGCATCAGCTCCGTATGCAGTGTACATTCATCTGTGGTGCCCCACCCCCCATATCAAAGGAACATGGTGATAACTGCAAGGAATGGCAGTGTGCAGAGGGTGACCAGGTGTCCAGGTGGGTGAGTCCCACCTATGTGCACCTATGGTGTACCACTGTGGGTGTGCCACAGGTCAGTCCCTGGCCTGTGCCAGGCTGCCACTCAAACTAGCAGGCTACATGGGCACTGTTGTCCCAGACATCACCCTGGGTGCATGCCACTACTGAGTGGTGTCCTGCATGCCACATGGGTGCAGGCCATATCCCCTGGTACATGTACTGCAGTATGGCCATCTGCTACACTGGTATGCTAGGGGGCACCCAACAGCACTGGCATGTGGCAGCTAGGTGTCTACATCCCAGGTGTGGTGTAGGGGAAGGCTCTCTGGACATTGTCCGTGGTGTGTTGGCATATTTGGCTTTGGGTACTTCTGTCTTGTCATGACTGCTGTGTATGGGTGCCTGGAAAACATCCTGGTGCACCTCCAAAGGCTGTCTTTGGATGGTCTGTCTGCAGTTCTGAGGCCTTCCTGTGAGTGGCTGGCTGATTAAGGCCATCCTTTTTTCTGCCAAACTTTTCATGGCACATTTCTTTCATGCTCATCAAATGCGTCACACATTTTAGCTGACTATATGGATGCATGGCATATTCATGTACCCACCCCCTTTTTTTCACCACATACATTACTGCTGCACAATCACGCCTTCAGAAATGTATGACGCATCTCCCTCTTTCAAATATCATGCTTCCATGCAGTTTTTGGGATGATCCGAACATCTCCATTTTGGGCAGTGCATGTCCTTTGAATATGTGGACCTATGTCTACAAGTCCAATGGATGTGAGCACCAGTGTTGGAGGACACTGAACACATGTATCAGATAAGTATTGTTTTCTGTTTGAAGTACCTTGTTTGGTCACTAGGTCAAAATGCCATATCAAAGAACAGTGCAGTCAGGAACAGCACTGTCAAAAACAGTGCCCAGGAAGAGTGTTGCATGTACAGTAACTATAGCACCAATGACAGTGGTCCAAAAACACACAGAGGACCTCTACCATGGTGAAGAAATAAAACAAAATGTGTTTTTTTCCAGAGGGCTCCACCCATCACACCCCTCGAAGTGGGGTTCTTTACCTCCCCCACACCCCCTGATATTTAGGTAACCAACTTCACTGGGGAGTGGAACTCGAAGATGGAGAAAACCCTGGGGGGAGACAAGCAACATAAAACAGTTGACTGGCAACAGAACCCAGGTTTCCAGGTCTCCTCTGCTCTCTGTGCTTGTGTCTTAGCCTCTCCACCATGGGAGCTTCTCGACCAGGCACCTCACTTTTGTCTTCTTCACTCCTTCTTCCAGTCTGCCTTGACAGCCACAGGGGAAGTGTTAATTAACATGTGCAGAATACCAGCTATTCACAAAGCCCAGTTTGCTCTGGGCAAACTGAGTTTGCACCCAGGCAAAGGTCTGTGAATCCTGCCCTTGGTGTCATGTTATAGACAAAATTGTTATGGTATGGAATAGCACTATGGGAGAATTGGAGGAACTTGTATTGTTTTTGGAAAACAGCAATACAAATTTGAGATTTTCAATGCAATGCAATGGTAATCATTTCGTGATTTGAAAGTTAGCAAAAAAAAAAGCATATGGTACCTTATAAATGGATTTGTATTGGAAGGATACTGACTGTAATTTGCTCCTACACTCCTCTAGTTGCCACCCCTGCCATTTGATTAGTTAAATAAACAAGGCCCAATTCATTTGAATTAAAAGGAAGTGCAGTGAAGAAAGGGACTTTATTTGAAACAGTGAGAATTTGTGTCATAGATTTGAGGAGAGGGGATACAGTGAGAGGACCATGAGGAATGCCAATTCCATAGCAAGACAGACTGATAGGAACAAAGGGGTCCAGAGAGAGAATGAATTTTGGAACAATCTTTACAAGACATACTTTAAAGGTTGAGAAGATTATTAAGGATAATTTTGGGATATTAAGTAAAGATCCTTTGTTAAGTGAGGTGACAGAGAAAGGCCCCAGGATGGTATATATAGACATAGGGCTGGATATTCAAACTGCGCTATTTTGTGGTGCAAGCCCTTGCGCTGCACAAAATAGTTGTGCAGGGGTGTGGCTGAGGTGATATTCAAAGGAGTTGCACTATTGAACAACTCCTTTGAATATCACCCCCCGGACCCAGCCACTGTGCATGGCGCAGTGGAACTTGCGCCACCGCAAGTGGTCAGAGTGGAGCATTCAAGTTGTGGTGGCGCAAGTACTATTGTGCCATGCGCACATTTCCCATATTCAAAAGGTGACATGCAAATGGGGCTATAATTCATGCAAGGCACAGGGGGGGCCATTTGCATCTATTTATGGCCCCATTTGCATGCCATTAGCATGCAGGTGCTCCGATCCCGGACTTCGCCTGGCACCCTGCCAGGCAGCAGCCATCGAGGGACCGTTGTCCCTGCAGCCCGATCGTGGGCAAAATGTAAAAATCCCCCACCCCCGACTGGCCCGATCAAGGGCATAAGGTTAAATAACCCCCACTAGCCCGATCGCGGGCATAAGTTGAATAAACCTTAACTGGCCCACCGCAGGCATAATTGGAATACCTCTACCACCGCCCGATCACAGGCAGCACAGAGTCCAACCCTCCTAAGCGACATCTCCCTGGTGGTCCAGTGGACCGCTAAGCCCGATCGCGGACTGCAAAATGTTGCAAACTTACTCAGAACAGATATCTAGGTCCAGTGACCACTAAGTTCGATCACGGTTGCAAATGTTGTAACATAACTCAAAGACATATCCCTGGTTATACCAGCCCTCACTCACCATGCAGCCCTCACCACGCACGGGCAGCCAGCGGAGCGCAGCATTCATGCGTTCGTTACCCCGTTACCATCGACTGATTGTCTGCAGTTGCACGCACAGGCAGAGCAGCTATCGGGCGCAGCCCATACCGCATAAGGTGTGCCCAGATATGACAATGAAAGAATCTATTCATTCACATATCTGGACTGCCTTAGGGAAGGGCTGCACGCCCATTGGCCTTGCTCTGCTCCAATGGGTGCAGGCCCTACCGGGCAGTCAGTCGGTGGGCGCCGGGCCGGCAGGTGGGTGGATGCTGCTGCCCGCCGCCGCCGGGGTGCGGGTGGTGGGGCTCTGGGTGGGGGGGTGGGGGACACTATATCACCAGGATATGGTCTTGGGGGTGTTGCATTTTGCAGCCCACACCGGGCTTAGCGGTCCACTGGACCACCAGGGATATGTCTTTAGGGGTGGATTCTGTGCTGCCCGCGATCGGGCTGGTGGGGGGGTTATTTAGCTATGCCCACGATCAGGCTAGTGGGGGGGTTATTCAACCTTATGCCCGTGATTGGGCCAGTCGGGGGGTGGGGGGAATTTTTACACTTTTGCCTGTGATCAGGCTGCAGGGGGGGCACAGGGAGTAGGTTGAGGGCCAGGTGGCAGCTGCTGTGTTGCGCGCTGCAATGTGGCAGCTCACCTGTGGGTGGCCCTTGACTTACTCCTTTTTTTTTTGGCTCAAAGTTTTGCAGGTGCAGGTTGGGGGTTGCGCCTGCACAACTCTGCACAGCTTGCTGAATATTGGGCTGTGCAGTTTATGCATGGTTCCTCCCGCTCCAGTTCAGCATGCATTCATTTGCATTGCGCTGTTGCTCAGCATGCCTTGGGGGGCACAACTGCCTCCTGCTGAATATGGCAGAATGGCGCAATTTCGGACTTGTGCAGGTGCAACCCTATTGCGCATGGTGTAACCCCTTTGAATATCCAGCCCATGGTATCAACCTGAATGACAGGTTGGTACATAGTCTACACCCATTGAATTCACCACCAATGAAAAATTGGTTACCACCCCTGCAATGTGATACATATACATGTGGATATTACAAATTTTGTACATCCATCTTGAAATATAACACCTTTGCCATAGTTAATATTTCTAAGACTTTTGAGATGAGATGTTTCATGAATTGCATCACCTTAAATTTGGTAATCCCAACTACCAGAGACTGTGACGCATTTTATGTGGGTAAAATCACAAGACCTTTTAAAACATGTATTGGGAACACCAAAGGAGCCTAGCCAGAGAAAATACATTGCATGCATTATCTAATCACTAGGGAGATAGGAGGATGGACAGTGGTAAGTATAGGTTTAAATTCTATGGCATTGAAAAGGTGGTGTTTGGGCCACGGAGGGGTAACTTTGAACAAAAACTTTCGAAATGAGAATCTTTTTGGATATACACCTTCGGAGCCTTGTTGAGCCCCGGGTTGAAGGATCACATTGAGATTTTGCCGTTTATTAAAAAATAGTGGAGAGCTGAATTCAGTATTTTCTAGTAATGCTATACAGTGTGCATATTATAAAATTATACTCTTTTTCTCTTTTCCTTTTTAGGGTGCAGAGAACATGAAAAATAGTAGACCTCCATCACAAGTGGAATTGAACTTTACGAACAGTGGATACTGATTAATGCGGCATATCGTATTTAATGGATTCACTTTTTCTGTACCTTTATATTTGGCTATTCTCTGAGCACTCTATTAGTGAGGAGCACTTTTGCACTTGGGCATTTTCCATTTAAGACCTGATTTCTAAGTCCTGAGGTTTTTTGTATGCTCCCTACACCTTATGACACAATCGTTGTGAAACTGGTTGGGGCTTTGTATGGACCTGATGCTGCTGGTGGTATGCAAGTTATATTGTTTTATAATATTTCCTCGCAAGTATGGTACTGGTTTTGTAGTTTTGCAATGTTTTCTGTTAAACCATTAACTTTGCAGTTTAATAGTTTTGCCCTCATTCAACATATTTGCACCAAACTGTGCATGTGCCTTCTCGGTGGCAAGGTCCCTTTACAGGATATGTAAAAGGGGTCCAAACCAGAGTCAGGAGAAGTCCTCTACAAACATGTCAAACCCATAGTGGTTAAAGCAGGAAGAACCTGTGTTCTCTGAACTTCTGGCTGCAAAGAGAAGAAGGAAAGGAAAGACATGTTAATATTGTATGGACATTTATGAAGTGTAATTAAAAGTACAGTAGCAGAGCAAATGCCCCCCCCCCATATATTCAAATTTTAAACATAAAGCTCTTGCCTGACTGTAGGAATGAATGGGGGAGCAGGTTATCAGTAGCCACAATCTTTGTTGAAGGACCTCATACTGACTATAAATAGGGTTTTAAATTCCAAGTGTGATTGAGACCATCGGGCTGTAAAGCTTCTAAGGTAAAGAGCCAATAGCTTTCATGCTGCAAAAACCATGTGAGTCTGTCCCCTTCACTTTTCCCTACCTTCACTTGTTCTAGTCCCATAAACCTGAGATCCTTAAGGTCTCTATTATGGTGCAAAAGGAAATGTTCCACTACTGGATATCCCAGGTAGTAGTTCCTAATGTCCCTTACATGTTCCTGAATTCTTAAGTTTAGATACCTGACCGTATGGCCAACGTAAAGTTTTTGGCAGTTGCACCAGAAGGCTTACACAATAAATTTTGAGACACAGGATAAGAACTAACAAATCTCTACCTTTCTTCTACACAATGGTGGTTCCAATGTACCCCCCTGTTGGTAATAGTCACACATGTTGTGGTTTCCACATTTATGCATCACAGCAGGTTTCATCAGAAGCCAGGTGCACCCTTTAAGCTCAGTGTATGAAAACTGGCTTTTAACTAGTTTATCTTTTAAATGTGGCCCTCTGCTGAAGGTAACTATATGTTTGAGTCGAATGTGAGGTGCTAGTTCTGGATCACTTAATAAGACTGGCCAATATTTATTAACTCTGTTGACATGTTGTTCGGCTACTGAATTGTATTCAGTAACAAAACGTTATGTTCTATGTGAGCCTTCAATTCTAGATTTAGGTCTAAGCAATGTTTTACCTTCTCATTGCTCTGCTTTTTAAAAGCTGTAACTTTGTTCTGCAAAATACTTCTTGTAATTCACGCATTTTGAGACATTTTTCATTGGCGTGAAATGTGAAATTCTGCTGGTGAAATATAAAATTTCGCCCCAAAAAAGAAGAATTTTGCCACCTGTAGGTGAAATTTTGCCATTTGCGGGCAAAATTCTGCATTTGAAGGGGGTGAAAATAGTGTATTAAAAAAAAAAACAACACAGATAAAGTCACACTGGGAGGATGGTGCTCTTGATATTTGACATATAAAGCAAACAGAAAATTGGGCACTCACCAACTCCTGATGTAAAAGAAACAACTCTTCCAGTGCTCAGTGTTTCTTTTTATTTTGAAGTACAGAGGGGCAGACTCCAAAAAGAGCCACCTGATCCATTTTAGATCTCCTACTGATTCTTTATTAAAGGCACATAGCAAGCTTGTCAGACAACTTACAGTAAATAGTAGGTGCTCCTGATAATATCATCACACCCCCTGACAATACGGACTATCAACATTTAAAAATATAGTAAATGATGTGCAAAAATGCTATTGTACAACTCAAAAGTATTCTATCACCTAAAGCATGAATAAGACTATTAAAATAGAAACACCATTCAGCATCACTACCTGCTACTTTGAAGTCACCCAAATGAACTCTGTAGTATGTATGATTTTGTACTGCACTATTCTTCAGATTTATTGGCTTGACTTTATGTCTGTAAAGTATGCTAACCCCTGTTAACTGTCATTTTACTTCTTCTGGGTTTACTCAACCATGTTTGTTATTTTTTCCTTTTGGAATTCAATAAACATGTTTAAAAATAAAAGCACATAAATACAAATGAACTATGTACACAACAACAGTTTAAAACCTGTTATCATTCTCTTATATGCTAGTGCGTGCAAGCGAATTAACAAATTCTGCTCTAACAGCAAGAAAAACCATAGGCAGTCTCACGTTTTCTCAATGAGAAACCCCAATGGGCCTATAGCACAGCCCTCCACTTTCTGCTCTCAGTCGGATCGGGCTCATTCATGAAAGGGCAGTGCTCAGTCGGGTTGCCAGCCATGGAGGTGAGTGATGGGTTGTGCGGTGGCCCGCTGCTGAGATCATGATCCTGGATGGGGGGTCACTACTGGACAGGGTGGGGGGTTGGGGGTTTGCTAGACATCAGGGAAAGTTTTTTTAATCAAATAATGACATCGTACACACTCATTGGTGACAGAGGACAGATTGTGAATCTGGGGGTGGGGGGGAATTCATTAGATTGGGCCTGGCAAGTGACCAGAGGGTAGGACACCAGACATCAAGGGTATTTATTTTTAATTAACATTCTGGATGGGGGATGGGGTGAATCTCAGTGGTGGTGGGGAAATTCTTCATACTGGGCCAGCGATCAGCCAGGAGGGTGAGACCGCTAGACAACAGGGATCCTGGGGTTTAAATATTTAATCTAATGTTGGCCGCTATGTCCAGGAGGGGGGAAAACACTTCCCTTTTAAATACACATGCATTTCACACCCTCAAAATATTCAGCGAAATGCTCAAATTTCGCTGAATATTTTGAGGGGGAAAATTCCTGATTTCACCAGAATTTCACCTGCAAAATTATTTTTCTCTGCATCTCTAAATTCAACAGTCTCAGTACTATATCTCTTCTCCAAAAATCTATTCATTAACTCTTGTAACTGTTCAACGAATGTGTCATTTTCTGAGCAATTTCTTTTAAGCTTTTAAATTTCACTATAAGGTATATAGTTTTTGAGAGAATGTGGGTGGAAGCTGCTTGATAAAAATAATCTATTTGTTGCTGTTGTATCACCTTGTTGTCATTCCCAACCATCAGAGTAATACTGTATTTAAGAACTCAATTTGTTCAGGATGCTTCCTATGGGTAAACCTTAAATTGAAACTATTGTTTTTGAACTGGTTTATTAACTCATCAGTTTCTTGCTCTGTGCCTGAACAGACACATATGTTGTCATCAATAAATCTTTATCATCTCATTATCTTGCCATAGAAGGGGATAAACATGTTATTTAGTACATACATACAGTACATACACAGTTACCAACTGATTAGGCATAATAGTCTATCTTGTCTGCCCGACACAGCTCACTAGTAGTGCTCAGTAGCAGCTCTACCTCCCCCCATTATTTTACCCCTCCCACCTACTTCCCCACCCTGTACACCTCTGGTGATCACCATTCCCCCACCCCATACCATGTCTCTGTGCCTGTCCCAACCCTTCTTGAAACCTGTCACAGTTCCCAATTTTACCAGATCATCTAGCAGTGCACCAGGCTCTCCGTGAAATAATGCCCTCTCTCCTCCCCTCTGTACTGCCACCCCCTGCTAACTTTAGACTACGGCCACTCGTAGTCCCCTCTTACTTCAACTTGAGCAGACACTCCTTGTTCCCTCTGTTGAACCCTTTCAGATATTTGAAGGCCTCCATCATATCCCCCCATCCCTTCTACTCTACAGAGAGTACACGTTCAGTTCTCTGAGTCTGTCCTCCTATGTCAACCCCTCCAGATTACTAATCATCCTCGTCACTCTTCTCTGGACTCTCTCCTGCAGTGTGATGTCCTATTTTAGTCAGAGACACCAGAATTGCCCACAGTACTGCAGATGTGTCCTCACCAGTGAGGTGTACAGAGGACGTACAACCTCCCTTCTCATGGATGTTATTCCCCTGGCAAACACCCAAGCATTTTATTTGCCTTAGCCGCTGCTCTCCTGCACTGCTCTGAGTGGTTCCCTTTAGCATCAATCATCAGCCTAGATCCTTTGCCATCATTGCGATAGTCAGCTGTACCCCCCCCCAAGTGCTAGGTATACCAACGGTTCCTAACACCTAGGTACAGGCTGTTACTTTTGTGTGTGTTAAACCCCAACTGCCATGTGTGGGCTTAGTTTTCCAGCCTCTCCAGGTTATCCTGTAGTGCCCTTCTTGCAATACATCTCCACCCCCAATTTAGTATCATTAGTGAATACACTTTTTACAACCAACCCCCTTCCCTAAGTCTGTAATGAACACATTAAAAAACATAGGGCCCCAAAGTGAACCTTGTGGGATCCCACTGATGAGTAATCTGGGTGTCAAGACTTTGCTTCCTTGCATCACCCTCTGTTGTCTATTTCTAAGCCAATTTGCTACCCACCCCACCAACTTATCTCCCACCCCCAGTTCCCACAATTTCCAAATTAGCCTTTCATGTGGGACAAAACTGAAAGCCTTGCTGAAGTCCAGGTACAGGACATCATCCGGCTTTCCTCCATCCAGCGACTATGTCACCCAGTCAAAAAATCCAACCAGGTTTGTTTGACATGATTTCCTGTAGACAAACCATTGTTAATTTTTATCGTGGAAACCGTTTACCTCCAGGAACTCAATCATCCATTCTTTCAAGATGGCCTCCAACATTTTCCCCCTATGGATGTCAAGCTGCCTGGTCTGTTGTTCCCCGGATCATCACGAGGTCCACTCTTGTGGAGGGGCATGACATAGGCCAACCTCCACTCTAAAGAGACCTATCCTGATTTTATTTATTTATTTATTTATTGAGGTCTTGGATTACACCAGTGAGCAGATACTTATTTATAGGTTCCATGTCAGTTACATAGACAATACAGTGCAGATGACTGGGTTACATATGGTACAGGTAAGTTACAGGGCACAATAGCATTAAACAGCTTTGGCAGTATTGCAGCTAGCTGGCGTCAGAGGTTAACACCCTACTTGGAAGCTCTCAGAGATGAGAAGAAGGAAAGGTTGCAAAAATGGGTGTAAAGAGTAAGGTAGTTGGGAGCATCCGAGGGGATAGGGAAGAGGGATTGATGTCATGATTAGTGGGTAGGTGTAACCTAATGTACTGTGATTGGGGTCCCTCAACCCAATGAATTGTCAGGAGGTAAGTGCAGGAAGTTGGTCGATGCTCCGGGAGGATGACTGGAGGAAGGAATTGAACAGTTCTGTCATTGGAGTCACCAGGACATGTGTTAGTTCCTTCAGAACCCTCAGGTGTATGCCTTCTGGCCCTGGAGCTTTATCGGTCCTCAAGGACTTGACAGCCTCCCTCACCCTCCCTACTTGGGTCTCCGCATCTGTGAAGGCTCCCCGTGCCTCCTTTCCTGCCTCCTTCCTGAGGCAATGGCCCATCCCTTTCCCTAGTGAAGACCAAGTTGAAATAATTGTTTAACACATCAGCCTGCTCCATCCCCCTCTACCCATCAAACCTTCCTTGGCTTTCATATCTGCCCCTCACCCTTCCTCCACTCCCTAACATATCTAAAGAATTCCTTCTCCCAATCCCTGATCCCTCTTGCTAATCTAAGCTCTTTATCCACCTTGACCTTTTTAACCTTACTGTAAACCTCTCTGGAAATCCTATGATACTCCTCAAGGTCTGCGTCACTACGAGAGCATTTGTACCTTCTAAAGGCCAACCTCTTTTTCCTCTCTTCCTCCTGTACCTCCCTTGTCCACCATCAAGGTTTCCTGGCTCTGGCCATCTTGTTTTGTAACCTGGCACGGGTTTTCATGGCCTCCAAGATGCCCTGCCTCAGGATTTCCCACTGCCCCTCTGTGCCCATCCTGGTCCCGATTTTACCTATATGCTCCCTGAGTATATCTCCCATCTTCCAGAAGGTTGTCCTCCTGAAGTCCAACACCTTGGTCTTCATTTGTTTCCTCTCTTTCCCTAAGTCCAAGGTAAAACACACCGTGGAGTGGTCACTACCAGCCAATGGGACATCCACTGCCTGATCCATGACCTGCTCCCCATCGGTTAGGATCAGGTCCAGGATGTTTCTCTAGCCAGCTCTTCAACCATCTGAGTCAGGAATTCATTCCAGAGTGCATTGAGCACTCTGCTCCTTTGCTGAGGAAGACACCATGTAACTCCGGTCCATCCCTGGCATGTTAAAGTCCCCTAATATTACATTCCAACCCCTCCCACCTCCTGCAATTCTTTCTCAAGTTATCAATTAGTTCCCAATCCATGTGCTCTGACTTCATGGGTGGTCTGTAGACTACACCCAGATTAACTCTTCTCCCTTCGCTATCCTGTAACAAGGCCCATACTGCCTTCACGTTATCCTCACCCACCTCCTCTCTGCTGCACACTATCCCATCCCTGACAAACAGTGCAACCCCTCCCCCTCTCCCCACTGTCCTGTCCTTTCTAAGTGTGGTATACCCAGGAATTTTTATGTTCCAGTCATGGTACTGGGTGGCCCAAGTCTCTGTGACTGCAGCCACATCCCCCCCCTTTCCATCAACAATGGCCGAAACTCTGACATCTTGTTTCCCAGACTCCAGGCATTTATCAGAACAATTTCCAGCCCCTCAGAGAATTTTCCCTAATCCTACCACTCCCCTTACTCCTGCCCTTCACTCCTACAGGTTTGGTCCTCACTTTCTGTACCCATCCAGAATGGGAGAGGTGCCTACATCCTCCTATCTTGCTCAAGAGCCCCTTACTCTCCAGCCATCCTCCCTCATTTAGTTTAAATCCCATTGCCAAGATATATAATCCTCTAGCTTGTTCTTAAGGACCTCCTTCCCCTTCTTACTCAAGTGAAGTATGTCCCTACAAAAAGTATTTTATTTTCCCATGAAGTCCCCCACTCACCCACCAACTCATACCCCATAGCTGGACACCATTCCCTCAACCAGCTGTTAATTTCTCTAATCTTCTGTTTTCTTCCCAGAGTAACCTTCGGTACTGACAAGATTTCTGAAAACAAGACAGTGCAGTTCTTAGCTACACATAATTTTGCCACTTCTCTATATCTGGCCTGCAATTCTTGCACACTGTTCTTCTCCACACCATTAGTGCCAATGTGTAAAAAAATGTGGGGTACTCATCTGTGCTTTCTTACCAATGAGTACATAAAGTACTCTACCCTAAACAGCATCATTCCCGGCAGACATTCCACACTTACAGAGCTCCCATTTGTTTTCCCCCAGCTGATTCCTCTAATGATGGAGTCCACCATTACCAGGACCCTCTTCACCCCCATCTCTTGGTCTTGACTATGTTTTCCCACTGCCTTCTTCCTGCCTGCCAGCTTTGCCTCTCCTCCCCCAAGTACCTTCTTCCTGCTCCTCTGCTACCAGGCCAATCCCCCTCCCAAAGAATGATCTGCAAACCCGACATAACAATATCCTTCCCTCCCCCTACTAGTTTCCCCTGGGTCTGAGTTCAGCCCTGTTCCCAACATCTCATTACTCCTAATCCTAGCCCTTCCATCCTCAGCTGCTTTTTCAGAGGCCCTACTTATCCTCTGACTTATGTCTCCCTCTCTCCTGCTACCCTTTACACCATCACTGTTCTCTATCTCCACACGCTCCCCTATGTCCTTTCCTTTTTGTATAGGAGTACACCTGCTTTCCTCTTGTAAATTTTGTAATGCTGTATACCTATTGTTCACTACAGTAACTCCTGCAGTGCCACTGCCTATTACACCCTTTTCGCTTCCAAGGCTGACATTGCCAGCCCACTTAGCTCTGCCTCTACCTCCCCTCACTCTCCTCCTGACCACTTCCTGCCAACCCTTGTTTACACCACCCCCTCCAAGATCACATTGAGTAGCAAGACCCTCCCTCCCACTTACAACCCTCCTCCTGATCATAGCTGCATTGTACATTTACTGGTCTATTTCCTTCTTCAATTTCCCCACCGTCCCTCCTCCCATCTGAGCTTACGGATCTTTCCTCCTAAGATGCCAGACCCCCGCCTCTTTTCCTTCTATGCCACACTTACATGATTAAGTGATCCAACACCCTCCTTAACTCCAAAATTACACTTTCCGGGTGAAACAACCTCACACATATAGTGCATAGTTCTAAACTCCAGAAGTTGTCCATATGCACAGCTGCTCCACATCCATTGCATCTCACTATCTTGCTAGGTCCCCCACCTGCCCCATTTCTGTGTTTTATCCCCATACCCCCTCTCTCTACCTTGGTGCCCACTCCTTCCCCCCCATTGTTCCTCTTTACTGGCCCTCCATCCACCCCTCCCCATCCACCTACTGCCCTGGCTGCTCCACATTCCCAATACAACTTAAACCATCATGCTACAGAAATGTAAACAGTGAAATATAAAATGTTCTATCCTGTGGATATTTCACTTCCCACAAATCTAAGAATACATTTGCATAGGAAGGTGCCATTGAGGACATCATAGCTGTAGTACATTGTTGAAAGTAGTATTCATTATTAACTTCAAAATAGTTATGTGTTAGTACAAATTCCAACCCCTCTATGATCATATTTAAAGACATACTATCTAGCAGTGGATCTCTAAGCAAAAAGTGCCTTCTTGCTTTGATGCCATCCTGATGTCTGATAGAGATATATAGGATTCAACATCAATTGTTAACTGTCTGTACATAGTACACCAAGTAAAGTTATCAAATTTCTCTAATAAGTATATTGTATCTCTTATGTATGAATTCAAACAACATACACTTCTTTCCAAAAAGAAATCAATTAATTCACATATGTTGTTAGTGAGGGAGCCCACTCCTGAGACAATGTGCCTACCATGGGGATTCAAGAGGTATTTGTGTATTTTGGGTAGATTGTGTAGGATGGGCATTATTGGAAACTCGGGCAATAAAAACCTAAATTCAGCTTCTGTTATTTCAACCATTTAACTTAGCTCATTCCAGAAGTTGAATCAATTCTGATTTAAACTGAGATAATGGGTTAGATCGCAACTTTAAATCTTTCTCGGTGTCATTTAATAACTCTAATACCTTGTTTCTTTAAAAGTTTTCTTTTTTCCAAGTATAACAATATCCCCCCCCCGCCTTTATTAGCTGGTTTAAAAAACATGGGGTCAGTCCTCAAAGGGTCAGTGCAAGCCATGCCAAAGGAACCTTGTGCCAATTACCAATGTGCCAGGGACCTAACACCCAAATCTCTATCGAGCAGGGTCCTGGGGGCTAAGTCGCATGGCTTGTGGCTACCCTAGCAGTGTGCCAAACAGACCATGGCGTCAATCCTCAAAAGGTAGGTGCAAGCCATGCTAAAGGCACCTTGCACTGACTGCCAATGTGCCAGGGACCTAATGCCCTGTTCTGTATTGGGCAAGGTCCTGGGGTTAAATCCCATGGCTTGTGGCAACCCTAGCAGTATGCAAAACAGAGGCACACCTGGACAGTTTGCCACAAGCCTCTGGCAGTGTACTGGAGAAGACCGCAAGCATCCCACCAGCCCTGATCTCCAATAAGACTCATATTACCCTGGTGGGCTCGCACAACCCCCACCTCTATCTCCAATAATTATTACAATAGTACCCTGTTATTCACTGAGTACATACTATATACAGTACAGACTCATACAGAGCTCAGTCAGTGGCTGGCCACAGTGGTGAGTGATGGGCTGGCCCAGTTGCCAGCTGGGTACATGTTGGGGGTGTGTGGGGTGGTAGGGCACTGCCAGGTGGGGTCAACTACACCATCAGGTAAGTTGGGTATGTGTGTAAGGGGGGGTCAGGCTCGGGGATCCATTGGAGTACCAATGATTTATTCATTTGGCAACACAAGGGGATTGGGGTTTTGGGGGGGTACTAGCTAACCAGAGCAATATTATAATATCTATTGGAGATCAGGGTAGGGGGTGCACTAGCCCACCAGGTCAACATCATAACAATTATCAAAGATTGGGGTGGGGGGAGTTCAACTAGCCCACCAGGGTAATATACTTATTATTATTAGGGATCAGGATTGGGGCTTGGGAGGGCTGCTGGTTCTACAGGGGATCAGCTGGCAGCACATTGGCACAACCCCCAGAACATGCCAAAATACACTTAGAACAGCCCCTGGCTTGTGTAAATGTGCTTTGATGGTTGTCCTCCCCAGGTGGTTTGGGGATACCATTTTAAGGGAAGTGGAAGCTTGTGTGTGCCACAAACCCCCTTGCACCATGTTGCAGTCCATATTTTTGCGCAAACTCCCCTTGTTGCAAGCAGCCTGCATTTGTCAGTGGCTGCTTTTGAGAAAATCCTCCAGTGCATTTTTTGGTGCAAGTTGCCAATTGCATCTTTTTTCTATGATACAGGCACCCTGCATCCTTCTAGGGAGTTTTGGGAATCGGCCCCCACATCTTTTAAGTCCTGTAATTTTTTCAGTGCCTTGGTTTCCTCCTTTGACATATTGTGCCTCATTTTAGTGTCTTTCAAGTAGCTTCTGAACTTCCTTATACACAGTCTTTTTAGAGACAATGATAGCTGAACTTACCGTAGCAGGAAAAAAGTCTGATTTGAGGGTAAACAATTATTTTCTCATTATAAAAAGGCTATTATGATTTAAATCACAAAAACTGATGTCTGAGTAACCCGGTGGTCTCTGCTTCCCCTACTGAGTTAAGAATTGAAAGGTTATTCCAATCAAGGAAATTTCAACTATTACCCATAGTGAGATATTCTGAATCCCCCAGACAAATCAATTAAAGGATAACCAAAAACCTCAGTTTGAGTCTCTATTGGTATGTTGTTTTGGGTATCCAGTCTACAATTATCCATTGTGCTTGGTTGTGTTGGATTTCTTGAAAAAAAATCTTTGAGTTGAATTTTTCTGAAGAATCTTTTACAGATCTACAGGGTTTTTAAATGTATTGAGTTTACAGCTAGTACAAACAAGAAATCTTTTGCTAGTTCTGATAGTTGGGTTTTGATCAAAATATGATCAGTCAGATGTATTACTCACCACTGCTTGTTTTGGGCTTGGCTGACTTTTCTTCCCCTCTTTTCCCTATTCTTGTTTTTTTCTTGCATGGTTTTATTACAAGGTTGAGTCAGTTTTCTCTTTCACCTTGCTGCCAGTGTTATGGTGAGAAAGACATCACACTTCTAGGTGTTAATCTTGGCTAAACTGAATCTGTATCATAATTATCAGGTTCAATGTCCCGTTTATTGTTTTTAGGTTTATTTTTTTATATGAGTTGTTATAAGGTTTGGAGCATGATTTAGAGTGCCCTCTAGACATGGATATATTGTTGCAAAATCTGAACCAATTGAAAATCCTTGCCTCCTTAGGACCCCACCTCATAAACCCAGATGAAAATGTTCAAATACCACCTGAAATGTGATTTCACACAGCAACTACAAAATAATCCTGTTGCATAGGTCCTCCCATGCCTGCTTCAGTACTCATTATTGTTGCATAAAGTATATTCCATATTTCTTTATCATGTGCTTAGCAACCTTGCTATCCAACATTATTATTTAGTTGTGCTTGTGAACCATCTCCAGCTTTCTGTGCTGTTGTAACAGTCAGCACCTTTTATGAATTGCCATATTGCTATACAAAACTAACCTTAGTCAGCCATATATCCTTATCAATGTGTACCAAGTATGACTTAACTGTCCAAGGTGCTAGCTACCCCCCCCCCAAAGCCCACCAATAGAATTACTGTATTTTGCTTCTTTGCCTTCTTTGGAAAGTCAGTTTTCTACTAACGTACTTTATCTCTAGTATAAAACTTTGTAAGACTGTTTTTCACTGAGTTTGCATGATGACACTAAAGTGTTTATAGGATTCTGAACTCCCAGTAGGTATTGTGCATTTATTGTGTTTTCTGGAATAAACTTTCCTTTGCTGCATCTGGGCTTCTGTGTCATGTTTTACCAACAGGTCTAGAATCCTGCTAGTTAACAAATTGAAGGTTCCTAAGGACATAGTAAACAAATATGGATTTTACCTTATGCCATAATAATGGGTGCTGAAGCATGCAAGGGGATATATGGATATGTGGGTGTCCCGTGAAACAACCCATTAGGATGGGTTTGAAACATTTCAGTGGCCTTCTTCATGAGGTGTATTCTCAAATGCTCTCAAAGGTTTAATGGAAAAATGTTAGAGTGAACATTGATATGCTACCTTTGTGGATTTGTATTTGTGGTAAACACGCTACAGATAGACATTCGCAGTACTCAGATCACAATACTTCTGTGTGCAGAAGCACAAGCCCCTGCAGACACAGATACAAATCCACAATATCAAGATTACAAGAGTTATCTTTGTGTGCAGAAGGGAAGCCCCTATGGGGCCAGTAGTTCTGTAGCCTTAGGTACTCATGCACTTTGTAAGACATACACACACTTAATGGGCCTGCACTTCTGCAACCACAGGTGCAAGACATTCACATTGACCTCTGGCTGCAGAAGCACAAATGCAACTAAATCCATGACACCAAATTTGCAACAATATTTTTGGGTGCAGAAGTGCATGCCCCTGAGTGGCCTGTGTCTCTTCAGCCATAGGTGGAAGACATACATAATGACTTATGGCTCCAGAGTGGCAGGCGCCAGTGGAGCATGCAGTTAAGCAGATAAAAGTACTGTTGCAATGTAGGCATCATGGTATCAGCAGCATATTGAGACATTGTTAAATGGCTAGCAGATTGTTAGCTACACAGCGGCATATAGAAAACCATGCACTAGGGGATCATGCTATCTAGCAAGTTAATTTACACAGTGTGCCTAAGCATATCTGGCCCCATGGTGCCTTGGCCTTCTCTTCTGCAGCCAGAAGTGCTCAAGCTTGTTGTACGACATACACACTCAGGTGTGGTTGCATAAGCACAGGATACTTTGGGTAAAAATATTGTCAGGGTGCAGTGAAAGACACGCACATTGAGAGAAAGATGAATAAAGATCTAACATTAGCAAAGGACTGGATAGTATTACAAATTAAGACGTGGTACAGGACATAAGTAAATATTTTGGAAGGGTCACCAAGGCAGTGGTACAAATTCTGGGAGGAGGAGAACCCATTACAGTGAACATGCGTGCATATTAAAAGTGTGGTAGAACCTCAGCAACTGGAGTGAATCAAAACTGAAGTGTGTTTAGGTTGCTCAGGAAAATGGGAAAAAATAGGGAGGGGGGATTGCATGACCTAATGACAGCTGGGCCCTTCTTCTCTTGTTTAATATTGTCCCCAAAGTTTGACTGATTAGCCTGTTAAAGTTTCGAGATATTTAATATCTTATAGTATACTCAGTACTCTCTGAAGTGACATTATTTTATCTGATGCACTGTTTTTGTACTAAGTTGCAAGACCCTTGAGGAAAATTATTTCATTCTTGCTTAAATGACATCATCACCCATTCAAGATTCTGCCAACTGCCTTTTGAAGGCCTGAGAGCCTTTCTGTGAAGCCATCAAATAAGAGTGGCAATAAAATGGAATTTATGCATGAAAAACTACAGTTCCTGCAGTTATTTTTTTTTTGTAAAACATAAGGTCAGACTGCCCTTGTACTAGGGAAAAAGGTTGATTTTAAATATATTTGCATTTGATCTTAACACATTTATTTTCCCCTATACTTTTGGCCTTTCTCTCACCAGGCATTTATCACACATTAATCAGTCCTGAATGTGAGGAATCTAAATGGCAGGCAATCCAGTCCCAATTCATAGTACACTACTATGAGTTTAACTTTGATCCATTAGGCTATCTCTGCATTAAAGAGGGACTACAGTCAACATTTCTGGCATCGATAGATTTCAGAATTTGGAGCAGCATAGCCCCAATCAGCTTCATGCCAAAAATGAGATCTCTAAGTTACTTTGTTTAAAAGTTACAAGTCATTTTACAAACCTAAATTCACTACCTGTTCAAAAAAGCCAGTTTCAGTTAAAAGCTGCTGTTGATTTCATCTCCAGAACTCAGAGTCCACTCTTCCCTGTCAGCAAGCTTATAGAACCTGTTTCTTCAAAGGTTGGAGTTCATGTGCAATAGTTTTCACAAGTAAGACAGGCAGCAACATTCAAAAGACATTGCTATAAAAAGTGTGTTTCAGGTTTTGTAAAAAAGTTGACAAATACTGTATGTATTCTATTTTATTTATTTATTTTGCTGCGTTTATGTTGTGTTCCTTTTCTCCAGGCTTGCTGAATGCTGAATCATAGTACACTGCAGTAAGGTTTAGTTTCAGTTTATTTTTTACATTAGAAGGGCATGTGAGCAAAATGTCCTGTTTTCATTGGTGAGGTTTGCAGACTGAATAATTTTCTGATGTGGTGGAAGGCAGTTATTCAGTTGAGGTGATTTCTCGGGATGGCACTTTAAAACAATTATTCTACCTCCTGCTATTTTGAAACCTTACTATGAGTTTCTATGCAGTAGCCAACCCAGCCAACATAGGGCCAGATATTCAAAACTGTGTCCTGGGCAAAATTAGCACTACACAGTGGGCAAAATTAGCCTGGATCCATTTGCACAGCATATTCAAAGGAGTAGCCCCTGGGCTAAATGAGGTTGAATATAGTGTGCAAACGAAAGCGTGCAAACAGGGCTGAGAGTGCAGTGCAACAATAGCCCAGCAAATAAGACAGCACTGAATATAGCAACCAAGAGCAATGCAAAGTGCAACAGTGGCCCAGTGCACACAGAGGTGGAGTGAGGTACAGTAAGGCTGAACAATGTGGGCAATGTGTGCTAGCAAAACAGTGGAGCACAGCAACAGCAAACAGTGCAGGCCAAATACTGCAGAACTATGTAATGCAACATTACAGTATTGTGCAGCACTGACACGTTTGCACGGTGCTGACACGTTTACCCAGCACAATAAGGTTTGCCTGGTGCTAACGTTTGCTATATTCAAAACTGCAATGCAAATTAGCCTACTCAAGCAATCCATGGACAAACAGCTACATTAGCATCTCATTACAGCCTGCTTTGCATGTGGATTGCCCGGCGCTATAGCATGGTGCACACAGCTCCATCTGTAGATCCAACTGGAATTACAGATTGGTTGCCACATTCATTGTGTACTCATAGCTCACAGAACATTAGCTGCAGTTTTGGTTTGGACACAGATGCAAAGACTAATGTGGCCCAGAGGAGTAGCACTACAGGAACGGGTGCTCATGCTGCGTGCCAGAGGCAAATCATTGTTGCTGCCACAGTGTTTATCAGATGGTAAAGTACCATAGTAGGTGATACTGTGAGGTACACAGCGATGCCTACAGTGTGGCAGGCAACAGTGACTGGTGCTATCCACACAGGGACAAGCATAGCTGGAAGGTGTGGTCTGGCAGTGGACACTACAGTCATACTGTCCTATGGCCTTCATGTGCTACACCAGTGGCATGGGATCCCCACACTACCATACACATGGCTGTCCATGTGTGCAGGAATCCTGGACAGGTGTAGGGTATGTGCCCTGGGTGGGCACACATACCATCAAACTGGCACATTGCTGTCAGGAGCGGTCCCATCAGTGGAACATGTGCACTGTGTGGATGGCACCAGCTGTGTGGCAGTACCTACTATGTGGTGTAGCCTGGCTACCTGTACACCCTCCTCTCAACACTCTTCATTCCCCCAGTGCAGCATGTGTCTGCTGGACTGTGTTGGTGTACTCCAGTGGGAGAACTGGAGGCATGTGGTGCATGGACACACTGCCATAGTGTCCACTGGGTGCTGGGGCACATATTAATGTCTGGCAGGGTTAGGACCAGTGCCAGATGACAATGACATGGGTGGTGCCTTCTGTGTGCAGCATGTCTCTGCCATGTAAGTGTTTGGTTCATTGTTTTTTATCACCAGGTAAGCACACTGGGCCAAGGCCCAGTGCAGGAATGACCCGGAGACACTGTGTGGCTGAGATGCAACAGTGTACAATAAAGACATACAATGCACAACAACACGCAATACACAAATATTACATTAGGTACACATTACAATACATAATATCGTACAAATAGTTTGTTGCTACAAGTGGAGTTCTAGCTCAGTTGTAACATTTACATGAGTGTTCACTTCACAGCACTATTGGGGCATTGTATTCCACAGTTTGTGTGTCTGTGCATATGGAGTTGCCTAGGGTAGCCATCTGCACACACTGCCTCCTCATTGGATGCATACAGCCTAGTTCCCTATTGCTGCTGTGTCCTCACCCCCCATCCTGGGTTTGCCCAGCATTAAAACCACCTTTTTATGTGTGGTAATTTGTCCCGCTCTACATGTTGCACTATCATCACACATTGCACTACGCTATTCTTTTGACTATACCTTTACACCTGTATGCAAGTCCCCACCCCTCACTTTGCACCACGCTTACATTATCTCACAGTGTTGGAACTATCATGTTGCACTATTTGGACTTTTGAATATAGCACTCTGGCGCAATTGTGGTGCAATCGATTTTCACCAGGCACAAAGTTTTGAATATGTGGCCCCTAGCGTTTTCTTCCTGACAAGCTGTTACTTAAACCTACATTCAGACTCATCTTTATTGTACTCCACATTAAAATTATAAGTTTACCAGAACTAATACTTCCACCACTAGCAGGAATTAACACATATTAATCCTGTGTTAAAGAGCACCTTTCATGATGGTCCAAAACGTTACATCTTGTAGTCATTATATGCTGTACTAGACTTGAAAGGGTGTGTGCATTAATTATTTTTGGCCAACGATTACTCTGCTTTCCATAATTTGGATTTGTTTTTGAGCCTTGTTTTAGCACTGCTGCACTTGCCTTTGACGTTCAGCTGCTGGGCTACTGGGTCCTGATGGCATCACTGTAGGGCAGAGGAGTGACTCACACTGTGTAGTACACTGCAGTCACAACAATTTTGCAAGGGAAACCTACCAGTACTCAATATACATACCATGATCCCCCTTCCCCCAATACACCCTGTTAGCAATGCATTATTCCAAAATTCAAAAGCCTTGTCAGTATGTTTTTTTTTTGTAAAATTGACTTTCTTCTGCCTCAATAACAAAGAATGGGGATTGAGAGAAGATAGAGTTGCTGTCAGCATCTTTCCCAGTCCTTTTGACTTTCGTGCAAAAAATTACCCCATTTTGTGAAAGACAGGACGTGAAACTTACAAGAACAGGGGACTGTTTCAACTGCTAGGAAACAACATTTTATAAAACAGAGCAATATTTTGTTGAGAGATAGAGACTGAGATTTAGAGCACCTTTCCCAGTCCTTTTGACTTTCATACTGTATATTACCCCTTGCACTGATTCTGGAATTTCATTTCATTCATTTTGCAGGATGCAAAAACTAACTGCAGAGGACAGTAATGAAATACAATTCCAGAATCAATGCAAGAAGGGCTAATTTATGCATGAAAATCAAAAGGACTGGGAAAGGTGCTCTTTAAAACTTGTTATAAAGTAGACACTGACAAACAGCAGTGAAGTTACCAACATTATGCAATACTAGTATCAATGCAACTTCCTAACAGACACAGTAGAATAGCACCCCAAATGGTAGCAGCAGCTTAGAGGAATGCTGACTCAGCATGCAGCAACCCTGGAGAAATGGACCACATCAAAAAGTCATTAAAAATATGGATTTGTCAACTTTATTCCAAAACCTGAAACACTCGTAGTATTTTCTAGAAATGTTTTTTGAATGTTGCTGCCTCTTTTAATTGTAAAAACCATCACATATGATTTTTAAACTTTAGAGAAACAGATCCTGTAAGTTTGCTAACAGGGAGTACTAGACTGTGAGTTCTGAGGATGACATCAACAGCAGCTCTTCACTGAAACAGACTTTTTTGAACAGGTAGTGAAATCAGGGTTACAAAATAGCTCATTACTTTAAAATTGAGTAACACAGAAACCTAATTTTTGATACGTGATTTATTGGGGGTATGCTTATTCTAGTTGTGCTAAGTAGCACTTTTGGCTGGAGTCACTCTTTAAGCCAATAGATTTCAAGCTGTCCTGCTATTATTTCTAATATAGGCTAGTAGCGTATCAAATAGTAACCAACAATATAGTTAGAACATCTGACCCTTATCTGCAATTCTGTACAGATCCTCCTCAGACCCAACTTTGCTGAACCGTGACTTGCAGCATGACTTCCTTAAGCTTGAGTCATGGTTTTCCATTAGTCTCCTGGTGCTTAACAACAAGAAGATGAAATTGATACTCATCCATCATAGAACCTCCAAACTAACCTCCCCAGCACCATTGGTGATAAACTCCTCCCCTGGTGACCCCTTAGATAAGGTACAGTCCTTCAAATACCGGGGTGTCACCCTGGACTCCCACCTCACATTTGACATGCACATTTCCACTGTGGTTAAGACTATTCACCAAAAGTTAGGGTTATGCTACTGCCTCTTGCCCTACCTTACACATTCCTCCCAAATAGCCATAGTTTTCTACACATTGCTCCTACTTATCTCGTATGGAGACCCCATACGCCACTCCACTCAGGTCACCCCTATTGACAAACTCAAGCAAACCTACCACAGGGTCACATGCTTTGCCTTGGAGCTAACACTAGGATGCACCAGTGTTCAGCCCTGGCCTCCTAAGCTGGCCCTTTTTTGGAGCCAGTCTTCAATACCCCATTCTCTGCCTCACCGCCATTGTTCAAAAATGCACTCCTCCCTGCCTCATAGACATTGTCCATCATAAACCCATGACAAGGTCCCTAAGGTCATCCTACCTTCCTCTTCTCTTCATTCCAAAACCCTACCTGGCAGTGGGTTGACATCCATTTGCCTTTTTCAGGCCCTCCCTCTGGAACTCCCTATCAGCTGCAGCTCTGACATGCCCCTCCATCCACTCCTTCAAGAGTTCTCTTAAATCCCACCTTGCCTCCCCTCAGCCTTGCTCCTGTCCCTACTTTATCCCACCTGACTTCCAGCTTATTCCTTTGTCCCTTCCTGTCTCTCTCTTGCTCTACCCTGTTGTGCCATTCCTGCTAAGCTGCATTCCAACTCTGAGCTGCTTCACTCCCACTTCAACTGCAATACAGTGTTATTGAATTTTCTGCCTCTGTACCGGCATTTGCTGTTTTATCTGTAAAATTGATGGTATGAATGTGACAGGGAGGTCCTGCCACTGTTAAGGATCAACCTTTTCTTAAATCTGTTGCAACAGTGCTTCTATTTCTTAGCATAATCTGTCCTTTACAATTTCTAGTCCATAAGGCTGGCCACCTGTGGGCACCCTCTCCCCTTTCTTGACTATGCTATAGCTTCCTCTATAATTTTAATTTTCCCTCTCAGGTCCTCATACAGGGAGGTTATTGTGGTGACCTCCAAGCTGATGTTAAATAACAGGCTGTTGTTGAAATGGTTCTGCATAAAACAGATGCAGATGGAAAGAGATAGAGAAAATGAGTGGAGAAGGCAAGATGCCAAATGGGCGGATACCATGAGGGTCTTACATGCCATCAATGAAGGGCAAACAGAAAGAGCCAGTAGCTCAAAAGACATTAAACTGTCTAAACTTTCAGAAGGTGATGACATTGAAGCCGACCTCACAGTGTTTGAGAGGATCACTCGAACATGCACATGGCCAAGGGAATAGTGGGCTGTTCAATTGGCACTGCAACTGACAGGCAGTGCCCAGTAGATTTATAGCCACATGGACTCCCAAGAGGCAGAGGACTATGACTGAGTGAAGCAGAAGATCCTCAGGCACTATGACATAAACACTGAAACCTATCAACATTGGTTTAGGTTTCTTAAAATGCAGTTACTGGATACCCTCTGAGAGGCTTATGCCTGTCTCAAGGAGCTCCCCTACAAATTGTTGCAGCCAGATAACAAGAGCAAGGACCAACCTCTGGAGGTGGTAATTATTGAACAGTTTAAGTTTTACCCCAGTATGTACAATTTTGTGTTCTGAAGTGTTAGCCTGATTCCACTGATAAAACCATCATGTTGGCAGAAGACTTCCTGGCAGCCTGATTATCCAGACCCAGAGGGTTCCAAAGGACATCAACAGCTGCAGCCACCAGCAATTCAGTAAGAGAACCCTTTTGCTTATAAACTGTCAAATCCAGCCCCAGTGAAACAAGACTGGAGAGCAGAGAGAGGGGTGAAAATTCCGGTAGCACAGATTGTATGTCATGGGTGCCAAAAGAAGAACATTATGTAAGAAACTGTCCTAATATAAAGAAAGAGACACTCACCTAGCCTTAGTGAACTGGGGTCACTTTATGGCTACTGTGCAGATTGGATCACAGCAGATGATGGGACTGATTGATTCAGTGAGCCACCAGACTCTTGAGCGAGCAGATCTGTTGACTGGGAATAATAAAGGGCTAGATACAGCAGTCATCTGTGTGCATGGCGATACCCATTGCTACCCTACAGCCACTATACAAATGACTCTTCAAGAAAAGACACATGAGGTAGAAGTGGGGTTGGTACCTTGCCTACCCATGCCAGTTGTTATCAGGAATGACCACCCAGAGTTTGCTTCATTTATACATTGTCATGCCACCCAGGACTCTGCCGTAGTTGCAGTAACCACCAGAGCTCAAGTGAAGCAAGGACATTTACCATCCGTGTTTCCATTTGATGATGATGTTTTTGAGGATCCTGGCAAAGACCATAAAACTAAGGCAGAGAAGAGAAAGTTAAAGAAGGATTGGATTGATACTCATGCTGGTGTACAGCCAGACTTGGGACACGCTTTTAAATGTGATATGCAGCATGAGCAAAAAGCAAACCCTTCACTTAACCTTTTTTCACAGGTGGGGAAGGGAGTGGAAAAAGGGGCCCCTCAGTTTGTTGTAAAACAGGAAATACTGTACAGAGAATACACTAACCCCAGAACTGGAGAGGTAGTAGACCACCTAATGGTTCCAGAAAAATTCAACTCCCAAATCAAGTGTCTGGCGTATGACATCCCATTAGCAGGCCATGCAGGCAGATAGCACCCTGAATAGGATATTACCCAGGTTTTATTGGCCCTCTATCCACCAGAACATGGCTGAGTATTGTAAAGCATGTGTTGAGTGTCAGAAGGTAGCTCAGGCAGGAAAAATGGATAAAGTACCAATACAACCCATCCCCATTGTGACTAACCCCTTTGACAGGATAGCTATGGATGTAGTGGGCCCCCTTGAAAAAGAGCTCCAAGGGTAACAGATTTGTACTAGTCATAGTGATTATGCTACCCACTACCCAGAAGCTATCATCATGAGAACTATCACTGATCCAAGGATAGCAGAGGAGCCAGCAAAGGTATTTGGCCACATGGGAATCCCCCAGGAAATACTTACTGATCAGGGGAAATAATTTGAATGCACACCTGCAAAAATAATTTTACCATCTGTTGGGCATGCTACAAGTATGTACTTCTCCATACCACACACAGAGTGATGGCCTTAAAGAGAGGTTTAATCAGACATTAAAGAGAATTTTGAGGAAGTATGATAAAGAAGAGGGTAAAGATTGGAATAGGTGCATCCCCTATTTATTTTTCTCTTACAGAGAAATCCCTCAAGCATCCATTGGTTTCTCTCCTTTCTCATTACCGTATGGGAGGAACCTAAAAGGGCCACTGGATTTGGTTAAAGAACACTGCGAAGAGGAGAAGGAGGTGGGACATCTTAATGTAATAGAGTACATGACTCAGTTACGCAAATGCCTGGTGAGGTATATCAACTTGGCACACCAGAGTTAAGAACAGAAGTAAGACTTGCAGAAAGAGAGATATGCCTAGGGTTTGAAGACTAAAACATTTCAGTCAGGGGACAAAGTGTTTTACTTCTTCCCTCAGCATAGAACAAACTACTCAAGAAATGGAAGAACCACTTCATCATTTTGAGGCAAACAGGAGCGGTGACTTATAAACTTATTATGCCAGGAAAGAGACCCCCCCCAGAAAATTTACCATGTGAACCTACTTATGAAATGTCGTGAGAAGCCTAATCCCTCCCTTTATATCCACCCGGAAGTTAGGGAGTCAGAACTGGAGGTTGCCAATAGAGAATCGGGACATTTGGGGAACAGCCATATAAACCCTGAATTGGAGCCTCAGCAACAGAAAGATTTGCAGGGGGGTATTACAAGAATTTGAGCCCATATTCACAAACATCCCAGGGAGGGCCAAAGGAATTGTGCACACTATAACCACCATGCAAGACAACCATACAGCAAAAACCCTACAGATTGCCCATGAGGGTGAGGGATAAGGTGATTCAGGAAGTCAATTAAGTTAGGCTTAATTGTGCCCTCAAAGACTGCATGGTCTTCACTCATGGTCATAGTGGACAAGAAAGAGGGTGGGGCACATCTATGCCTAGATTTTAGAAAGCTCAACAATGTGTCACTATTCAATGGCTATCCAATGCCCCACATAGATAACATCATTGACAGGATAGGCAATGTACAATATATCTCCACCCTTGACCTTACTGAGGGATATTAGCAAATCCCCATGTCACCTGATTCACAAGATAAAAATGCATTTAGCACCAAAATCAGTTTATACCAGTTTGTCACTCAGTTTGCCATTCAGACTACATGGGGCCCAGCCACTTTTTAGTATTTTATGGACAAGAGACTAACACCACACACCGAGTACTGTGCGGCTTATATGGATGATATGGATGGTTCTGATAATGGGAGACTTCAACATGCCGGATACAGATTGGTCAATACCAGCAGGAACATCTGCCAGAACTAGACTCATAGTGGATTCCCTGCAGGGGGAGGGCCTCAAACAACTGGTACAGCAACCCACAAGAGACAGGGCTATCCTAGATCTAGTACTGACTAACAAAGAAGGGATCACAGATCTCCAGGTAGAAGGTCACCTGGGGGCCAGTGACCATCACATGGTATGGTTCAATTTGGCTACTACATCTAAATCATCCCATTCCAAGGCAAAAATATGGGGCTTCAGAGGAGCGTACTTTGATAAGATGGCCAACAGAGTTAAGCTAGCCCTGGCAAACAGAAACACAGGTGAGGGGGTACAGGCAAAGTGGGCAAGCATTAAGGATGCAATACTTGAAGCAACATCCCATTGTGTCAGACAGAAAAGGAAGTGCAAGAAGAAGGAAACCACTTTGGTTCTCAAATACAGTAGCAGAAAGGTCAGAGCCAAAAGGCTGGCCTTCAGGAAATATAAAGGAACACAGCAGGATGAAGATAGGGAGGCATACCAAACTGCCCTAAGGGAAGCAGGTAAGGCAGTAAGGCAGGCAAAGTCCCAAACTGAGGAAACACTAGCACAAACAGTAAAGAAGGTGACAAGACTTTCTATAGATACATTAGTGAAAGGAGAAAGTCCAGAGGGGTATTGCTAAGCTTAATGGAGAAAAGGGAGCATGTGAGAGGAGGACCCTGTAAAGGCATATATCCTAAATAGATACTTTTGCACAGTATTTACTGAAGAGAAGGTAGGTAGGGCCCACAGCTCAGCATCATGGACACAGGGGAGGGAGGTGAGCACTACTCCCTTCACAAAAGAAAGGGTCCTACAAGAGCTTGCTAAGCTCAGGGTGGATAAGGCAATGGGACCTGGTGGCATACATCCCAGGGTACTTAGGAGCTAAAGGAGGAACTAGCAGAGCCATTAGCAGAATTGTTTAGTGAGTCTCTGAGCACAGGAGAGTCCCAGAAGACTGGAGAAGGGCTCATGTGATCCCACTCCACAAGAGTGGTAGCAGGGAGGAGGCAGGAACTACAGACCGGTCAGTCTTACCACAGTAGTGGGCAAGATTATGGAGGCACTCCTTAAGGAAAGGATAGTGCAACACCTGGAATCCATAGGGGCACAGGATCCAAGACAGCATAGGTTTACAAAAGGAAGGTCCTGTCAAACTAATCTACAGATTTCTTTGACTGGGTAACCAGAGTGGTGGACCAAGGGGAGCAGTTGATGTCTCTACCTTGACTTCAGCAAAGCTTTTGACACTGTTCCACATAGAAGATTGATAAATAAGCTGGGTAGGCTCGGGTGGGTCAGAAGTTGGTCAACTGGGTGGCAAACTGGTTGACGGACAGAAAACAGAGAGTGGTGGTAAATGGTATACAGTCAGAAGAGATGCAAGTCACGAGTGGGGTACCTCAGGGATCAGTCCTGGGGCCAGTCCTCTTCAACATCTTCATTAGTGACCTTGCAGATGGACTAGAGGGTAAGGCTTGTCTGTCTGCAGAGAACACCAAGATCTACAACAGAGTAGATGATCCAGATGGGGTGGGCAGAATGAGAAGAGATCTGGATAAACTAGCAGAATGGTCAGAAGAGTGGCAACTGGGATTTAATGCAATGAAGTGCAAAATCATGCACATAGGGAAGAGAAACCCTAAAGCCACCTATAGGCTGGGAGGGGAGTTGCTAGCAGTCACAAAGAAAGAAAGAGACTTGGGCATCATCATCACTGATGACCTAAAATCATCCAAGCAGACCTCTAAAGCAGTAGGTAAGGCTAGGGGGTGTTAGGGTGTATTAGTAGGGGTATCACAAGTCGTAAGAGGGAGGTAATAATCCCTCTGTACAAGACACTTGTTAGGCCCATCTGGAGTACTGCATGCAGTATTGGAGGCCACACCTTCACAAGGACATTAACCAAATTGAGGCAGTCCAGAGAAGGGCAACCAAAATGGTGCAGGGACTGCATCAGAAGACATATGAGGACAGATTAATGGAGCTCAATATGTATATCCTTGATCAAAGGAGGAGAGAGGTGATATGATCGAGGCATTCAAACACCTTAAGGGCATAAACAAGGTGAAAGAGTCTAACATGTTTAAATATAAGAAAAATAGCAGGACAAGAGGACACAGCATGAGATTAGAGGGAGGCTGATTAAGGGGGAATGTGAGGAAATTATTTTTCACAGAAAGGGTGGTGGATGCATGGAATGGCTTACCACAAGAAGTGGTGGCTATGAATACAGTTCAGGGCTTCAAACAGGCATGGGATAGGCATAAGGGAGCAATACAAATGACTATGAATAGATAGGCCACTGACAGAGCAAAGGCCGATGGCACATTTATAAGGTAGAAAAAGAAATGGGCAGACTGGATGGGCCTTGCGGTCCTTATCTGCCATCAACTTCTATGTTTCTATGTTTCTATGTTTCTATGATGAGGTCATATTCAACCCTGACTGGGAATCCCATGTTAGACACTTGTCCCGGGTATTGCAAGCAATAACAGTGTCAGGAGTGACCATTAACCTTGCTAAGTGTGCCCTAGCAAAGACTGAGGCAAGATAACTAGGGTTCATTTTAGGCAATGGACAAGTGAAACCCAAGGTAGAGAAGGTTACAATAGCAGCAAACAGCCCAGAACCTATCACAAAAAGATCATGTGAGATCTTTCCTTGGCCTGGCTGGCTATTACTGGAGATTTATTCCTAATTTCTCCGCCATTGCCTGTCCTTTAACGGATCTCACTAAAAGAGGTGCCCGAATAAGGTTCAGTTGTCCACTATTTGTGATGAGGCTTTTAGGAATATAAAGGCCATTCTATGTACAGCTTCTGTATTGAAAAGCCCACACTTCAACCAAGTGTTTGAGGTTCAAAGCTATGTAACAGAGAATAGTATTGGGTCAGTCTTATCTCAGAAAATAGATGGGGAAGACCATCCGATCATGTATATCAGCTGGAAGCTACATGAAGGGGAGAGAAGATATGCTACTATAGGGAAAGAATGCTTAGCTCTGAAATTTTCTATTGAGTCTCCAAAGTATTACTTGTCAGGGGCTGAATTTAAGGTTGTAACTGATCATAACCCCCTTTGTTGGTTGCACCAAATGAGAGAATAAAATCCCCTTATAATGCAGTGGTACTTGGCTCTTCAGACCTATCAATTTACTGTGTCCCACAGGGCAGGGAAAAACATGTAAATGCTGATTTCATTCCTAAATATGTTACAGGAATAGATGTGAATGAAATATGATGGATCTTCCCTAAAAGGAGATAGTACAGGGAAAGGTACCATAATTCACTGTTGAGAAATGTGTTAAATGCCTCAGGGTAAAGAATGATGATATTCACTACGTTTATAATTTAATGTTTATCGTTAATTGGGACCCTGAGATGGAGCTTCTTAAAATGGATGTTTGGAAGCTCCATCCCTTCCTCAGACAGAAAGGGGTAAACAGTCTGAGACAACTGCATCTCTCTTAAGGTGATGGATATGTGACAGGGAGATCCTGCCACTCTTGAGGACCAACTTTTTTTAAATCTATTGCAACAGTTCTTTTATTTCTTAGCCTAATCAATCCTTCACAATTTCTAGCCCATAAGGTTGGCCACCTATATGCACCCTCTCCCCTTTCTTGACTATACTATAGTGCCCTCTTCAATTTTCCTGTTCCCTCTCAGGTCCTCGTACAGGGCAATTACTGTGGTGACCTCTGAGCTGATTTTAAACAACAGGCTATGTCCCACATTGCTGGATTTGGCAAGCAATAACACTATGTGATAAAATGCATTGATGTATGTGCCTTATGTGTATGAAACCTGTCAATGTTGAAAATACCACAGCACTAGGTGTTTTTGATAAAAGTAAAAAGTTACTATAGGACTGCATTCTAAAAATTAAGTTACCAGGATAGAGATATCAGAAACCCCCCATTGTGTTATTTAAATGCATGTCAATTACTGATTGTTTGATATGCACTTTGGCACCATGCATTCCTGCTTTAAGGTGAACCAGGCTAAAATGTCATGGTGATTTGCATATATATCCCATGAGGCTTTGCATTATGGGGCTATGTGTGATGTTGTGTTTCTTTGAAACTTGGCTTTATTGCCAATGTCCTTTGGAGTGACCCTTGCGTCAGTGCTTCTTCACCAAGGTTCTTTGTCTTTAGCTTGTTTTTGTTTTTTTTCTTTTTTTTGAGCTCCCCATCACCCAAACACACATGACCAACATAGGGGATAGTTCATTTCCACAGCAGAGACATATCAGTAGATCAGTAGGTGATGACTAACTGCAGAAGAAGGACATGCATAGAAATATTTTGCTGCAAACTGATGTATTGAAGACGAGATATGCCATTACTTAAGGATATCCCATGTTTTAAATAAACATCACACAGAGATTGTGTGTTGAACCTGAATGTCTCTGTTTTGTCCATCTGTTATCCCACAACTCCTCCACAATGAACTCTAAAAATCTCTGCCCTTGTACCTTGATTATCCATTGTAAAACATTACCTCTGTAATGCTTATTTTGTACAATTTTGTAAATACTGTACATGCATCATGTATTTTGTAAATTTACTGTGTTCTACAGACTGTTTTAAAATGCTGTTGTGCATTTATCTGTTGCTGTTATGTATTGTTTCTCTGTACCTCCCTTTTTCCCCTCTCCCTGGATCATGCCTGAAAAATGAACATTCTGTCTCAGGAGGCCTAATCCGTTACCAAAATTCAAATAAATAAATAAATTATCTGTGTGGAGTAAGGTCTAATTTTAGGTTTCTGCTATTGAATGTTATCAAATACAATGAAAGGGGAAACACTTATAAAAACACACCAATCACGTAATTCCTAATTAATATATCATACAATTAAATATATAAATTGTCAGGGCAGAATTAGAATAGCTGTTTAAGCAAAACTATAAAGTGCATTTTCCAATTCACATTTTAATGCATGTACAATTATTTTTATTTTTCAGAGCACTTCACAACAGTTCAGTACCTTATCTGAGGCAGAAAAGCTCTAGAACCCTGCCAATTCCAAGGGCCATGAGGCAGAATGGACCATATGCTGGAGGCCACACAAAATTAGTTAGGGTTTCGACACCAACTTTGGAGAGTTAAGAATCCCCCCAAATCAATGAAAAGAAAGAAAGAAAGAAAGAAAGAAAGAAAGAAAGACAGTACCTCTGCATAGTGAAGTTGTCCTAAGCAAATCTCTTCCAAACCCCATGGAAGTGTCATACCATAAAAATGACATAAGGTTTTATAACAATTATAACAGTTCTCAAAGGTACCCTCCTCAGCATTATTAGGGTTGCCAATAACTTTCAAAAATTTCATGCAACTCATCCTCTTTTATGGAGATAGGAAATAAATGTGATATTTTAAACCCATTTCTTAAGTTTCTGAACTACATTTATTCTTATTTCATGATTCACTGATTTTATTAGCAAGTTATTTATTTCAAAATCATTTCATGTGCTCCAATAAATGTCCTTGCTTTGATTGAGCAGGACTAGTCAGTTTTCATGAGGAGTACAAGCTACAAGAGCTACTTACATCATTAACTCTTAGCGTCATATTCTGTATGCATCAGAAGTTGTAATGGCTGCAGATGTTTCTTGTGAATCTAGTACCAAATATCACTCATCTTCCAAGTAAGATTTGTATGCCCGGCCTGTATGTCTTTCAGGAGAGAGCATCCTACAGCCATGTTTGTGTGACCTGCCTGTCACAAACTGACTCAGCAGG
Organism: Neoceratodus forsteri; assembly: GCA_016271365.2. Lineage (NCBI taxonomy): Eukaryota > Metazoa > Chordata > Ceratodontiformes > Ceratodontidae > Neoceratodus > Neoceratodus forsteri. The sequence continues at coordinate 119,728,338 of CM057456.1, forward strand.
TCAGGCCCTCTAGTCCCAAAGTGCCAGCTTCTGAGCACAGTCTTGTGAACTGTTTAACAGAACAAGTTAACCCTCTTGTCTGTTTTGTGAGTTCGGATCAATCTTTGGTCTCAAGTCTTGGAGGGATTTAAACTGTGAACCTCTTGTTAGTGTACCCAATGCACAGGTTCAGATATTTCTATCTTCGGGGGGCCATATATCTTTGCCTATGGGCACCTAACCTGGTATACAGAGATGAACCCTTAAAAACTTTAAAAAAGACCTCAGATTTAAAATGCTTCTCTTTCCATTTTGGTATCACCATTCAAGCTTATGTTCAGTATCTGCAATAACCATATACTTTTCTTATAACTAAAAAGAAGTCAAAGTCAGACCAAATAAGGTCTAAAAATAATTTTACTAAAATAGTTAAAAATATGTAAACACAAAATACAGAACTCTTATATCACAAGACATACAAATCTTTAAAAAGAGTAAGGTTTAAACAGTGCAAATTCCTACTTACAGTATTTAGATTTGACTCTCTTTCTACATACTTGTTTAAAAGTGCTCACAGATCTTTCCAGGTCAGAGTGTAGGTCAAAATGTGTGTGAGTAAAACAGAGTATTCCTTAAACAACTGTATTGGCCAACCCCCTTTTTTGTGTGAGGTCAGCTAGCCTCTGTCAGATTATATGTAAAAAATATATATCTTATACAAAAAAAGGATGTCTTTTCAAAGTATTCATTTTGCAATCCTTGTAATGACTCATGTTTCAAATGACATCCTTTTGATCCATGCTGCATCCTCCCTCACACAGGCTTCACAGGAGGATTTACAACCTTGCACCTTTGTGCAACAACCTAGATTCCTCTCCAGCATCATAAAATGGATATGATAAAGCCACTATGGCTGTAATAAACTCAGATAAATAGGATCCTTGATTAAAGCCTTACATGTAACACATTGTCTCTAAAACCTGAGTGTGTGTGATCTCACATGCTGTAAGCATTTTCTCATGACTTCCATCTTTCAGCTGAAAAGTGTGGGGGGGTGTGGTCACTCCTAGAGCATCAGATTTTCAGCAGTGACAGTCAGTAATACATTTTATATTTAATTATACAATGGCAATGAATAATGCTGGTCCCTTATTGGTCAGACTGGGACTGGACCCAGGATGTTATTCCAGCATAACATCCTGGCTCTAGTCCCAGTATGCTCATAACCACATTAAATGTTACAACACGATCCATCCACAGCCGTTACTAAGAAAAGCTTCAGCGGTACTGCTGTGCTCGAAATCAGCATCTCTGCCAAGCTAAATAAACAGCACCGACAACCAGAATTGGCACTCTCTGTCAAATTCAAACTGACCGCCCATCCCAGCCTGACACAGTGCCATGTCAGACAGATATGGTGAATGGGGCCAAGTACATGTAGAAGAACTGCAGAACATCCCCTTGAGATTGGGTCGATCCCGATGGTCAATGTGGTGATCCCCCCACAACCACAGACCTCCAATCACTCCAAAACAGATGTGAAAATGCTATGTTTCAGTAAGCATTTAATAGTATTGCTTTTTTTTACTTTGTCTGCCTTTTGAAATTAATTCTAAGAAAATTAATACATTTCAAGACAAGAAAACTGAGCAGTCAGCCTTGTAAATATAATTTTTCAATTTCAGTTTTGGTTTGTCAAAGCAGTACAATCTACAAGTCCCATAGGGTAAATACAACAATAACTAAATGAGTATATGACAAGTACAGGGGTTTGACAGTCTATATACCTCAATGAAACCTTGTACCACTGATTACAAAATCTAGTTAACAAGTCTGCTGTTTCACATTCCAGGCTCCGTGTTTCATAATATATCCTTCCTGCAACAACAACAAAAATAAGCAGAATGAGAGACACAGAGTGAGAGACAGATATCAGGTGATGCCCGTCTCAATGTTCCAACTGAAGCTAGCAGCATAGCTCCAGTTGTGGCTTCACAAACCCAGAAAATAGTTCTGTTCTCATACAGAGAACATAGGTGAACGGCTTCTCTCACTAAACTGGGCACCCAGGATTTTCAATTGCCCAGAAACCAAATGTCTGGCTGTATTAAAAAAATAGCACCAGAATCCAACTAAATGAACCCTGTTTACTTACAGTAGCTTCATGTGTTAGTTCATTGAAAAGACATCATTTTTTTGTATTTTTTCAATGTTTTTTAGTTATAAAAAAGATGGCAGTCTGCACAATCTGTATTGTTCTGCATGGCAAGTAAATCATTAAAATCAACACTCACTATATATATATATATATATATATATATTATCATTCACATTTGTTTATTATCCAAATATCAAAAAAAATCCTTATAGTTCTGGAACCATATAATATTTTTTTTCACAAAATCTTTGAAAGGCACACCCTTGGCAAAGGCCCCTTCAATCATGAAAAGTTAATGAAAAAATTCCACACCGTCTAGGGTTCTATGTGAGAGAAAAAAAATGCAGTGTTAAGTATAGGAACAACATAACTTTTTTCTGTGTTTTAGAACTGTGTATCTCAAAAACTGAACAAGAGGCTGTCAAGAAACTGTTCACACCTTGAGACTTACAGCCAAATCACGCATGCCAAATTTTGTGCTATTTTGTTGAACGACACTAACGTTATTAAGGTACAAAAACTGGGGTTTAACATTAAACAGCCTACTCAACCCTAACTATAAGGATGCTACTATGCCACTATTCATTCTATCTATCTATCTATCTATCTATCTATCTATCTATCTATCTATCTATCTATCAGGGATACATGATGGGCAGGAGTGAGACATGGAAAATAGTCTCACTCCTGCAGAGTGAGATATCCATGTCTCATGATGCAGGAGTGAGAAGATTTTTCATATCCCACTACCTGCACCTCATGTGTATGATTTATACAATAGGGCATCATTTATTTGTTTTCTTTATGAAATTCTTTGGTTGTTTAATAAGGTGGGTTTTATGTGCTATTTTTATTTCTGGTATACATCCATGGGTTGTTCAGTAGTAGCAATGTTGTGTGAATGAAGTGTGAGTGGTTAGACTGTGACTGGGGAGGTTGTGGTGTTTGATTGGTTGGTTTTATGAATGTGTGTTTTTTGATTGGTTGATGCACATTGCTGTTCGAGTTTCATGCTTTGCAAATGGTGGAGTTCTGTTTGTGGGTGGGACTATTGTTACTAACTGGAAAGTGAGATTTGTAATGTTTTATTTTGGCTCTGCAAGGTATGTTGGCTGTTTTTTTTAATGTTTTATCATCTGCATATTTGGAGTTTCAGGTTCTGTATGTACTATTCGACTGTGTTTTTGCATTGTCCATATCTGATGTTTTTACTGACACTCCGGGTACAGTGATGTGTTTCTTCAAAGTGAATTCTTCATTTGGAGTGTCGCAAATATATGTGTTTAATATTTTTGCAAGGAAGTTTTCTTTGTGTGTATTTTGAAGTCCATTGCCTTTAGGAGAGTGGTGTTCAGGTGAGAATTGGACTGCAGTGTTGATTAGACCTGTGAATGCTTTTCTTTGGGAAATGCTATTGCCAGTGTTTATTAGAGCTGCACTGAAGCTTGTGATGCTGCTAAATGTAACTTTGCTCACTGTAACTGATGGGTGTACAGTTTTTTTATAATTTATGATTTGCTTGAATAACCTGAAGAAGCATTTGAGGGGTACTGTTTTGGGACAGGTTATTTTTATACATAACTAGGTCTAGCAGGGAGATCTTTGATGAGACATCATGACAGTGAGACTCTCACCTGCTGACGTAGACACTGTATATGTAAATGTAAATATCTCCACAGTGTCTACCTTAGCAGGCATTTATCTCACTGGGGTGAAAATACATGTTTTTATTGTCAATGAATACAAGACACCCCTATTGTATAAATACATACATATATATATATATATATACACACAATGGGGTGAGTGATAAATGAGTGAGATAAAACAGCATATCATCCACTGCAGTGTGATATTTTTACCATCTGCTCTACTGTGATGATATCACCCATTTACACACCCAGGTCAAAAAAGGTCACTGATATCATCACTCTAGGCAGCTTTCCCCTCAGCATGCAAGAAACACCTATGCCTGCTTACCATAGACACAAATGCAGAACTACTTCAGAGGTCTCACTGCTGCCTACAGCTAACTCAGTGAGCATTACAAAACACACCTACCCCCCCAACTTCACTGAATCACCCTCCGGAAAGGATAGGTGATGAATCACCCTTTATTCCCCTTCCTGTTTTTTGGGGACCAAACCCAATGGAGAAATCCTCATATTCTGCAATGGGGGTAACATATGGTCCCTCTATTCTCCCTGCTGCCTTTTCCTTCTCTATCTTTTGCTTTAACATTTCTTCCTTCCCTCTCACTTAACCCAGATTGTTCGCCTCTCTGGCTTGTCTCAGGCCCTCACATTGCAATGAAAAACCTGTGTGAAAACCTTTCTTAATCATTTCTGCTGTTTTCCTATCTGGTTTTCTGTCTAACCATTCTCTCCATGCCTCTATCCTAATGGGGGGTTCTAGCTTCTTTAAATTGTTCCCTTGTCCACTTTTCTTTTTCCCCGCCAAGGTCTCCCCCTCTTGTTGATGCCAGGTCTTGCTGGTCAATGATTCTGACTCCCTCTGTTTGCATGTCCCCTGCCCCTCCCCCCTCTATTCCATGCCTGTCCTTTATATCCTTCCCCTCCCCCAAAAAACTGCTGACCTGACCCTTGCCCCCAAGCTTCTTGGGATCCTTGGGCCCATGTCGTCCTGCATCTGCTCAAGGGATGCGATCCCCCACATTTTGAACAGGTGTGCCGAAAACAGCATTGTGGCCATGAGTAAAAGGCCCTATTGTAGGCCCAGCAACATCTTCATGGCATGGTACCTTTTTTCCCAAACTCACCTTCCGGTGTGGACTGATCAGTTACGTAGTCTGTCCAAAAGTCAAATTGCTTCGCATCCCATCGTACATCCCCACATGTCACCATTCTTTGCCTAAAAAATTCTTCATAGTATATCCACCCCACACCCTCTTTTGCTTTTGCTCTCTTTATTATCAAAGAGTATGTGATGAGCGGGATACCCACCTCTGGCCTCTTCTCCAATACTATGGCTGAGAATGTGGCAAAACCTATGAACCACCCTTCCCAAGTCTTCCCTTTGGTGAATTTGTCTTCCTCTTTCTTGCCTAACAAAACTATTGCTGCTGCCATTTCACTCTTTCCTGTATTCTCTGTCTCCTCATATTTTGCAGCCGCTTCCCGGCTAACTAAAGTAAAAATATCCACATACTCACCCTTCCATATTTTTTCTTTTGTAGCCAAAGGAACATGTTCTCCCAGTCTCATCCCGGGAGTTACTATCTCCCTTGTTCCTTTTCCCTCTCTTTCTATTCCTTCTTCCTTCTCTTTCAGCACCTCTTTCTCTACCCTAGTCTCGGCCAATGCTGACTCCATCTGGCCCAAACCCCCAGAGCCAAGTGCTGAAAAGATTTGGCCTATGTACTCCTTGATACTGTCACCAACAGAACTGGGCTCATTACCTGTGGCCTAATCCATTCCTTGTTGCCTGCTGTCATTCTGGTGCCCCAATATGTTTTCCTCTGGTTGAAGAGTTGGTTGCCCTATTAGTGGCTGTGGAGGCACCACTGTACACTGGGGATCCAGCCTGGGCTCCCTGGGGGAACCACAACCTGGTCCTGGGGAGATACTGATGGGACCGTGTCTACTGGTTGCAGAGGTACTGGACTAGCCTCCTTGGTAGGGACCGCTCTCAGCGGTTGTACCCTGGTTGGGCTATGTGGCATCTCAGCTGGCCGCTTCCTCTCTGCCCTCTTTACCCATCCCCACTTTCCTCTTCTCCCTGGACCTCTCTGGTTCCTCCCCTTTCACCATCTCCCACATTCTATTAGCCTCCTCGGCCAACTCCATTATAGTCCTGTAGGCATCTTCCTTTGAGGACTTGTTCTTCTTGGGTGCCATGCTCCTTGCTTCTGACCCACTGTGAAGATGCTGAGGAAGAGAAAAGAAAATTTCATTATTAAAACTCTGCCTGGGGCCATTATCCCATGTGTCCAGGCCTGCTTCCCTTCAGAGGCGGCCCCTTAATGATGACAAATGTTCCCCCCCCTTTTTTTGCCCCATCCTCTGTTCCAGGGTCCACTTCTGTTGCCGCACCCCAGTGGTCTGTACATCAGGCCACATGGCCTGGCCCCTTTGGACCAGTCCTCTGGCCTGCTCCCACTCCTCATTGCTTCCTGGCTTCCCCGGTGCTCCCTTCTCTTTTGCTCCTCCACGCATGCCCCAGCAGAGTGGCAGCTGCTCACATTCGGCCTGTTCCCTTGGCGTCTGACGTCACGCCATGTGGCCGTTCATCATCTCCCTTGTTAGACCCCTTGGTAGGCCTTTCCTTCTCTTTCCGCTTCCATTGTCCCTTCCTCTGGAATGCTAGGCCTAGCACCATTCCTGCTGGGCCAAATCTGCCATTTTCTCACTCTTGGTCTGTTGCTCCCCCGGAGCGTGAAAGGTCCCTTTTTACCTGCATGTATGTGTCCACCCATGGCTTACCCCCAAGGTCATTACCCCATAGATGTATAATAATTAGATCTGGAATGGGACACCCCTCCTTCAGCTCTTTCAGGATAGGAAGCAGTTGTGCCTATCTCATCCCCCAGATGTCGCACCAAACCAACCTACACTGTTTCACATCTTGGTACAGCTCTTTTCCCCCCAGCCTTTTTCTCAGCTCTCCTTTCTGCCCAATAAATATAAGACTGGCCACAGATCAAGACTTCTGTGATCCTCCCTCTTCCTATAGCGTTTAAGCAAAATAAATATCTTATATATGGTCTCAGCTTCCTTTTCCATAATATCACCCCTTCCTGCCCCCCCATGTGGCTCCAAATCTGTAACAAAAAACACAGGTGATACATTAGTCTCCATACTGCAGTATTCAAATGTATCTCTTATAACTGGCAGACTGCCAGCACCCCTTTTCCAGAATATTATTCACCGTCTCATCTGTCGCTGCCCACTGTGAGGAAGCCCCTATCCGTAGTGAGTGGGATGATTAATTAATTGGATCATCCCCCAGGAATTGCATGTCTTTTGTGAGCAAGGCTGTGACTTGATAACTTGTGACCTTCCTTCCATCACCATGCACAAATAATCTCCCTGTCCTATTCCCATGCTCTGCGGTGAAAGCCCACAAAGCCTTCACTGGGCACACTGCGCCCTCTATGTGTTTCTTTAGTGTTACCATGCAGCCCTGCCCCCCTTTGATCCGTCTTTGACCTCTTAATCATGGTTTGTATCTCCTTCATCCCCCAGCTTATATCTTACCATTCCAATCCCACTTCCTTTTCTTTACTGCCATGCCCACCACCTCACTCAATCTCATGTCCCCTGCAAACATTACCATGTAAATCGTATGAAATAGTTGGGCCTCGGCTTTCAATCTTCAGATTGCCGGTAAAACATCCTTTAGTTTTGCAAGCCACTGCTCCCCTATTGGGCTTCTATTATACACAGTCCCCTGTCTTAACCTACCCCACTCCTGCATCATTCTTCTAATGAACATCGATTTTGTTGGATCCTTCCATCCTTTTAGGCTGCAAACTACAGTAATCCCTGCCAAATAGACCCCATTGTGGTGTGGGCTGTTTCTCTTTGCCATTGTTCTACTGTGAACTTCCCTAGTTGCACTTCTGTGAGTGGCCTACTTACCTCCATGTGGTGTTTTGCCCTGAATGTTTGAAACACTCGTCAGGCCCCATTGTAGGCCCTCAGAGTCCGTGGTGCCCATGAACTGTGAAACAACAGCTCTGCTCCTTCTTGCCAACATCCCAGATGTTCGTTGGTATGGGCGTTTTTTGCTCCTCTGCTGTTGGTGCCAGCCTCCGGAAGCAATCCAGCTGCAAACAGGAAAGGCAGTCAGACAGGGTATTGAGTGCCCCTTCTATGTGTTTTGCTCTGAATGACATGTTCAACTGCAAGGCCCTTAGCACCAAAAGTTGTAAGACTTGCATGACCATTTCTGACCTGGCTCCCCTGTTGTTTAAAACCTCTACCACTGCTCTATTGTCACACCAGAATGTCACTTTCTGACTCTGTAATTCTTCCCCCCAAACCAGGGTGCATGCCCAGATGGGCATGATCTCTAATAATGTTGTATCTTTTACCTTACTGTCCCTCACCCAGTCTGTAGGCCATGGTTCTGCAAACCATCTGCCCCTCAGATAGCTGCCCATGCCTAGGCCCCTGGCTGCATCTGTGTAAAGATTGTGGTCTGTGTTATAAACCCATTCCTCCTGCCAGAAGGAGCAGCCATTATATGCCCTGAGGAATTCCTCCCATACCTTGAAATCATCCTTGGCTTCTTTTGCCAAGTCTACCCAGTGGTGTGGTCTGGTCACCCCGGCTGTAGCCCTTGCTAACCTTTTAGTGAAAGCCCTCCCTGGCCCAATATCCCTGCATGTGAAGTTCAGATGTCCCAATACTTGTTGTACCTGCTTTAGTTGTACTCTTCTTCTACTGGTGTGTATCTGAATCAGCTCCTTCAGTTTTTTCACTTTTTTGCCCGACAGCATGAATATTTCCCCCAGAGCATCTATCTCAATACCCAGAAATTCTAATACCTTACTGGGCCCTTCTGTTTTCTCTGGTGCCAGTGGAAACCCTAGTTCTTTACACAGCTCTTGAAAACTGGCCAACATTTTTTCTGTCTCTCCTCTCCCACTGCCTATAAAAACGAAATCATCTAAATAGTGAATAATTGTTTTGTTACCAGTTCTTTCTTGAAATATCCACTGTAAACATGTGCTGAATGCTTCGAATGTCGCACATGCTATAGAACACCCCATGGGTACGGCCTTGTCAAAATAGTACTGTCCCCCAATTTTAAACCCCAACAGGTCCCAGTCTTCTCTCCTAACCAGCAGTAATCTGAAAGCGGACTCTATATCCGTTTTTGCCATCCATGCATCAGCAGTTGCTCGGATGATATGGACTGCATCTTCTAAAGTGGCATATGTCACTTTACTATATTCCTCGCCAATAAAATCATTCATCGAATCCCCTTCAGAAAAGGATAGGTGGTGAATCACCCTGTATTCCCCCTCCTGTTTCTTGGTGACCAAACCCAATGGAGAAATCTTCATATTCTGCAATGGGGGGGGGTATCATATGGTCCTTCTACTCTCCCTGTTGCCTTTTCCTTCTCTATCTTTTGTCTTAACATTTCTTCTTTCCCTTTTACCGAACCCAGATTGTTCGCCTCTCTTGCTTGCCTTGGACCCTCACACTGTAATGAAAAACCTGTGCAAAAACCTTTTTTAATCATCTCTGCCGTTTGTCTATTCAGGTATCTGTCCAACCATTCTTTCCATGCCTCTATCCTGATGGGGGTTCTAGGTTCTCTAAATTGCTCCCTTGCCTTCATTTCTTGTTCTCCTCCACCAAGGTCTCCCCCTCTGCTTGATGTCTGGCCTTGCTGGTCAGTGATTCTGACTCCCTCGACTTGCATGCCCCCTGCCCCTCTCCCCTCTATTCCATGCCTGCCCTTTATATCCCTGCCCATCATGAAAAAAATGTTGACCTGATCCTTGCCCCCCAGATCTTTGGGCTCCCTGGACCCATGTCGTCCTGCATCTGCTCTCAGGATGTGTTCCCCCGCATTTTGAACATGCATGCCGAAAGTGGCATTGAGGCCAGGAACAAAAAGCCCTATTGTAATCCCAGCAACACCTCTGTGGCATGGTATCTTTCTTCCCCAGCTCTCCCTCTGGCGTGGACTGATCAGTTACATAGTCTGTCTACAAATCTAGTTGCTTCGTGTCCCATCTTACATCCCCTTATGTCGCCATTCTCTGCCAAAAGAATTCATCGTAGTATATCCACTCCACAGCCCCTTTTGCCTTTGCACGCCTTATTATCAGGGAGTATGTGATGAGTGGGATGCCCAACTCAGGCCTCTTTTCCAATACTATGGCTGAGAATGTGGCAAAACCTACAAGCCACCCTGCCCAAGTCTTCCCTTTAGTGAATTTGTCCTCCTCTTTCTTGCCTAACAAAACTACCGCTGCTGCCATTTCACTCTTTCCTATATTCTCTGCCTCTTCATATTTTGCTGCCACTTCCTGACTTACTAAGGCCAAGATATCCACGTATTCTCCCTTCCATATTTTCTCTTTTGTGGCCAATGGCACGTGTTCGCCTACCCTCATCCCAGGAGCTCCTATCTCTCTCGTTCCTTTTCCTTCTTTCTCCACTTCTTCTTTTTCTTTTGGCAGCTCTTTTTCTGACCTAATCTCTGCCAGTGCTGACTCCATCTGCCCCAAAGCCCCTGTTCCTAGCACCAAAACAATTTGGCTTATATACTCTTTTATGCTGTCATCCATTGAGCCAGGTACGTTACCTGTGGCTTTATCCACTCCTTGTTGCCTGCTGTCCTCCTGGTGCCCAAGTATGGTGCCCTGTGGTTGAAGGGGAGGTTGCGCTACTAGTGGCTGTGGAGGAACCACTATGTGCTGGGGATCCGGTATGGGTTCCACTGGGGGAAACCCAACCTAGTCCTGGGGAGGTAATGGTGGCACCGGGTCAACTGGTTGCAGAGGTACTGGACTAGACACTTTGTTGGTTCCCACTATCAGTGTCTGTATCTGGTTTGGGCTGCATGGTCCCTCAGCCGGCCATTTCCCTCTGCCCCTTTTTTCCTTCCCCGCTTTCCTGTTCTCCCCAAATCTCCACGGTTCCTCCCCTTCCACCAGCTCCCACATTCTATTGGCGTTTTACGCCAGCTCCACTATAGCCTTGTAGGAGTCCTCATTTGAAGGCTTGTTCTTCTTTGGTGCCATGTTCCATGCTCCTCACAAACTGTGAAATCAACTGAAGAAAAGGAAAGAAAATTTTAATTACAAATCTGCCTATAGTATTCCCCATATGGCCAGGCCCATTTGCAAGAGAACAGTCAACTAATCGTGACAAAACATGCCCTCTTCCCTTTCCCATGCCTGTAGCAATGCTGTAGAGTTTGAAAAACCCCTTTCATGCTGCCCTCATGGACACCAGATGCATCACACCCGATCCTCTGCCCGGGGCCTTCCTCCACTGTAAATCATCAAAAAAGGCCTTTTTGGTAGCCTTCTCCCCTCTTACCTTTCCTATGGCCTCATCTGTCTTCTATCCACCCATCTCCTGCCAATTAGACCCCACATCTCTTTTTCTGTGCCCCCCCAGGCCTCCGACCACTCATGGCCATCAAAAACGCCTTAATTGCCACCTCTTGTGGCCTTCCAGGCCTAACCATTTTCCCCCTGCATGCCTTCACATGGCTATGGCCATTGACCCTCCAAGGCCTATCCAATCCCTTTTCCCTTTGTCCCATTTTTCTCCAGCTGCACCACGTGGCCTTTCCAGCTTAAGAAAAAAAAAACCTCGCCCCTTCTCCCTGAGGGCCCCGGTTTTGCTTCTACTCCTCCCCTGAATTCTGCTGCCATGCTCTTGGCCTGTTGGGCCCATTTCTTATTTTTGCCCCCACAGCTAGCATCCAATCACCTGTGACCCCCACTGCCTCCATCGCACTGCTTCTTGTGGCCTTTATTTTGGCCTATACATCCCCCCTTCACATACCCTTGCATGCCTCTGGCTGCATTGCCACTTTTTGTCTGCTGCTACCCTGCCAGCTTAGGCTGCTCCTCCAAATTGTGCCCTATATCCCTTGCCTGCCATGCCTAGGCACTTTCCCCAGCCTGCCAAACCCTTTTGTTCAGCACTGCGTGGTTCTCCAAGCGTGTGACATCACACCATTCATTTTTTTGGCGCTATCTGCATGCCCAGGCCTCTAATCACCTGTCTCTTCTGATATATCCAATGCCTTCTCCCTCTCTTGCATTCCCACAGGGTTCACCTCCCCATAGCCCTTTTCTGGTCTCCATTATTTTTTTAGTCTCCGCTCGCCACGCGGCTCCTGTGTGGCATGTGACATCATGACACATGGCCGCCTGTGTCAGTCCCATGCTACCCTCGTGTTTCGGGCCTTCTCTAAGTGAACTAAACTCTTCTGAGGTGACAAAACAGCCCAAAGTCCCATGCTTTTCAATCCACACTCAGAGCTGCAACTTATTGCCCACTTACTCAGATCCCTTGATCCATTCTATGGTATTAAATCACTAGGCCCCACTGTAGACCACATGCTAAACCTTTTTTTAAACAACAAAACTCCTGTACTGTCCCCTGTTTAGAATTGCCATGGTCTCTCCACAAAAACTTGTCCCAGCGTCTCTTCCCTTACTAGGCCCCACACCGGCAAACATTGCTGCATTCTGCATAAAAACCTTTTAACTGGCACTGCTCAAGTCAACCTCAGCTTCCCTTCTTCAGCGCTTCACCTCTGCTCTACAAAAACAGCCTTGCTATCACTGTAACTGTTGCATTCATTTCAAGATTCCCTCTAAACTGGAGATGCACAATTCCCCATCAGCTTCCTTTTTTTCTTCTCACCGCTTCACCTCTGCTCTACAAAACAGCCTTGCTATCTCTGTAACCGCCTTATTCAGTACAAAATCCCTCTAAACTAGAGATGCAAAATTCCACATCAGCTTCCTTTCTTCTGCGCTTCACCTCTGCTCTATAAAAACAACCTTGTTATCGCTGTACCTTTTTACACAAACCATAAAAAATGCGTTTTCTCTCTCTTTTTTTCGAATTACACAGCATCTTATAATTTTATTTGCCACCTGCTTGTCTCTTTCCTTTTTAATATTATTTTTTTATTTTTTTCAAGCAAACTTCAAATATCCTCAACCAAATTAGTTGTTTGTTTCCTTACCTCTTTCTCTTGGTGCACAAACCTCCGAATTAATATGCCAATCTGACATGCTGCAGTTAAGTGTAGAATCAAAACTCCTGCAAAAGTGGCTGAACCACTCCTGTACTGCCCATTATGTACCTCCTCTTGCCTTTCCCCTTCCTGTTGCTTGGCCCTGCCAGAGGACAGACAGAACTACAGGAGGAAGAGCTCCTGGTATAACTAAAACTTCTATACTGGGACTAAGAACTAGATCTCTTGTACTGGGACCTTCAATTAAGTAAAAAACAAAAAAAACAAGCATTTGTCAATCCACGACGTTAAGCTTGCAGGTATTTGCAGTGGTATTTGGCACTTGGACATGGCTTAAAAATCAGTGACAAAGAAGTACAAGCATTTGTCAATGCCGAATGTTGCTTGCTTCTATGTGCTGTTTAGGTATTTGAAGTCATTGGAGTGCAAATATTGAAAATTCGCGAACTTACAAGCGTTAGCAAGGAACTCTTGCAATACTGCGGCTCGTAAAACAGTAATTTTTAGGAATTTTTTCACCAAATTTTCAACATAGCCATTTTAAGACCTCTGCTCATGAACAGTGTCACTGTGATTTTCTTAATGTGTCCCATACATTGAGTTTGCACACCGACTGCGCCATTGTGAGCTACATGGGCGGAAACACGTTTTGGGCAGGATGTGAAAAATGACAGCTGTACTGCTCATAAGGAGGTGTGGTAAAATGGCAATGTTGAAAATCTGGAAGTGAAATATTGAAAATTCGCAAACCTACGTCGCGTGGGAACTGCGCAATGCTGCAGTAAAATAAGGAATTTTTAGGAATTTTTTCACAAATTTTCAACATAGCCATTTTAAGACCTCTGCTAATGAACAGTGTCACTGTGATTTTCTTAATGTGTCCCATACATTGATTTGACACCGACTGCACCATTGTGTGCTACATGAGGCAGAAACACGTTTTGGGCAAGATGTGAAAAATGACAGCTGTACTGCTTATAAGAAGGTGTGGTAAAATGGCAATGTTGAATATCTGGAGTGAAAATATTAAAAATTTGTGAACTTACGAGCCTGCGTAGGAACTGCGCAACGCACAGTCATAAAACAGTCATTTTAAGGAATTTTTGCACCAAATTTTCAAAATAGGCTTTTTGAGAGCCCACCTTATGAACACTGGTACTGTCATTTCATTAATCGGGCCCAAAAGGTGATTTTGTGCAGTGACTGCAAAATCACCCTTGAACCAAATAACACCACGACAGTGATAGAATTCATGAGAAGGGGTCCCAAAAACCCCATGTTGAAAATTTGGTGCAAAAATTCCAAAAAATGCCTAAGATATGCAACAAAGTTGAAAAAACCCATCTAGCCCATTATACAGCTTACCGGCAATTCCTCAGTTCGTGGTCGGCTTTGAAAAGTGCAGACATGTTCTGGGTCCACCCGGAAGATCATTGCGCCAAGCTCCAGAGGTAAGTATGGGGTGAGGGGAGTGTGGGGAGGCAGGGTGCACAGTGGGTGGGTGCGGGTTGTGGGAGGGGGCAGGGAGACTGCGTGGGACTGTTTTTAATTTACAGGTTTATTTTCTATAATTGATGATGCAGGACATTTGCCATGCTGGGGTGGGCTCCCAGCATGGCATAAGGATGGCTGGGGGGCCGTGGAGCAGACGGGGGATTGGGAACCCCCATCGGCAGATGACACGGGGCATTTGCCATGCTGGGGTGGGCTCCCAGCGTGGCAGCAGGGAAAGCTGTTTGGGGGGAGGTGGAGCAGATAGGGGATTGGGCACCCACATCGGCAGATGACGCAGGATGTTTTCCATGCTGGGGTGGGCTTCCAGCATGGCAACAAAGATTTTGGGGGGTGTGATGTGCTGCAAGCACACAGCAGTGGTTTTCTTTGAAGAGAAGACCACCACTGTCATACACAGCACCGCAGCGATTGGTGCAGGACCACCACGCCTGCTCAATGGAGCAGGGGATTGCACAGGGAAGGCACACCTCCAAAGTATCCCATTCTCCCAAGACGTTCCTTGCGCATGTGCGCAAGCTAACATAAAAAGGAGTTGGTGTGTTTGACAGAGGAAGTTGAAGTAAATTGTTATCTGTTATCTGTTTTATCTGTGCACTTATCTAAGTGCTTGTCACAGGTATCAGAAGGGAAATGTTATCTGTGAAATTAACTAAGTGTAGAAAGATTTGCAAAGTAGGGGGGGTGGCTTAGCTAGAAGGAGCCAGGTTAAGACCAGATATAAATACTACCCTAGATAGCTTCTGCCAGAGGACAGACAGAACTCCAGGAGGAAGGAGCTCCTAGTATAACTAAAACTTCTCTACAGGGACTAAGAACTAGAGCTCTTGTACTGTGACCTTCAATTAAGGGTAAAAAACAAAAGAAAATGAGTTGGTGTGTTTGTCAGAGGTAGTTGAAGTAAATTGTTATCTGTCATCTGTGTTATCTGTATACTTATCTAGGTGCTTGTCACAGGTGCCAGAAAGGAATTGTTATCTGTGAAATTAACTAAGTGTAGAAAGATTTGCAAAGTAGGGTGAGTGGCTTAGCTAGAAGAAGGCAGGTTAAGACTAGATATAAATACTGCCCTAGATAGCTTCTGCCAGAGGACAGACATAACTCCCTGAGGAAGGAGCTCCTGGTATAACTAAAACTTCTCTACTGGGACTAAGAACTAGATCTCTTGTACTGGGACCTTCAATTAAGGGTAAAAAACAAACAAAAAAATTGGAGTTGGTGTGTTTGAGGTAGTTGAGGTAAATTGTTATCTGTGTTATCTGTGTACTTATCTAGGTGCTTGCCACAGGTGTCAGAAGGAAATTGTTATCTGTGAAATTAACTAAGTGTACGAAGATTTGCAAAGTAGGGAGAGTGGCTTGGCTAGAAGGAGCCAGCTTAAGACCAGATATAAATACTGCCCTAGATAGCTTCTGCCAGAGGACAGACAGAACTCCATGAGGAAGGAGCTCCTGGTATAACTAAAACTTCTCTACTGGGACTAAGAACTAGATATCTTGTACTGTGACCTTCAATTAAGGGAAAAAAACAAACAAACAAAAAAAAAGGAGTTTGTGTGTTTGTCAGAGGTAGTTGAACTAAATTGTTATCTGTCATCTGTGTTATCTGTATACTTATCTAGGTGCTTGTCACAGGTGCCAGAAAGGAATTGTTATCTGTGAAATTAACTAAGTGTAGAAAGATTTGCAAAGTAGGGGGAAAGGCTTAGCTAGAAGGAGCCAGGTTAAGACCAAATATAAATACTGCCCTAGATAGCATCTGCCAGAGGACAGACAGAACTCCAGGAGGAAGGAGCTCCTGGTATAACTAAAACTTCTGTACTGGGACTAAGAACTAGAGCTCTTGTACTGGGACCTTCAATTAAGGGTAAAAAACAAACAAAAAAAATGGAGTTGGTGTGTTTGTCTGAGGTAGTTAAGGTAAAATGTTATCTGTGTACTTATCTAGGTGCTTGTCACAGGTGTCAGAAGGAAATTGTTATCTGTGAAATTAACTAAGTGTATGAAGATTTGCAAAGTAGGGAGAGAGGCTTAGCTAGAAGGAGCCAGGTTAAGACCAGAAATAAATACTGCCCTAGATAGTTTCTGCCAGAGGACAGACAGAACTCCAGGAGGAAGGAGCTCCTGGTATAACTAAAACTTCTCTACTGGGACTAATAACTAGAAATCTTGTACTGGGACCTTCAATTAAGAGAAAAAAAAAACAAAAAAAAAGGAGTTGGTGTGTTTGTCAGAGGTTGTAAAAGTAAATTTTTATCTGTTATCTTTATCTGTGTACTTATCTAGGTGCTTGTCACAGGTGTCAGAAGGGAATTGTTGTCTGTGAAATTAACTAAGTGTAGAAAGATTTGCAAAGTAGGGGGAAATGCTTAGCTAGAAGGAGCCAGGTTAAGACCAGATATAAATACTGCCCTAGATAGCATCTGCCAGAGGACAGACAGAACTCCATGAGGAAGGAGCTCCTTGTATAACTAAAACTTCTCTACTGGGACTATATTGCCCTCCTTCCCTCCTCACCACCCACCACCCTAAACCACTTCTACTTTTATAGGCACAGGATTTAACTGACAACAGGAACTTCCTGTTTGGGAGCAGGAATTGACTGATCACAGAGCCACCAAAGACTCACCATCCTAGAAGGGCAAGAGTAGCACTCCATCCCCCCTAGCTGCTGGAGGTCTGACTCTGAGCAAGTAAGGAGACTACTGAGAAATATAGGAACTTCTTGTCTCAGAACAGGAAGATCATTAGATAAAAGGGTGCAGAGGCAGTAAGTAAGTAAGTAGGGAGAGAAGAAAAAAAAGAAATAAACAAACAAAGGAAATGGTAAGTATTCCAAATAACTGTTAGGGGGCCAGAAAAAAGACATGATGGGAGTGGTGCAGTGCAGTGGCTGTGGAGCTGCAGTCTTCCAGGAGATGTTTTGGAGGATGCAGTGTTGTCCCATTTGCAGACACCTATCTGGGCTGAGGGAGGAGGCTGCTCATCTCCAGGCTGAGTTGGCCAGGATTTGTGAGACCTCCTTTCCCTCCCGGGGACCACCAGGGTCATTGCCGTTGCCTCAGAGGTTGCATAGAAAGAGGAGTGGTTGGACCACAGTGGGCTCAGGGAGGGTGAGGTTGGTGGAACAGAGGCTCATCCCTCCAGCTGTACCTCTCCACAATTTCTATGCCATTCTGGAAAAATGTGGTTCCTCACAGTGGAGACCAAGGAGGGTGCTTTGAACCTCCACAAAGGAGACCCAAAGGAGGGTGGCATGGGACCCCACAGGGGAAGGAAACAACTCCTGGTGGGGGACTCCATTGTTAGGAAGGTAGAACTGGGGAGGAAGAGGAGAGGGAGGTAAGGTGCCTGCCTGGTGCCATGGCTTGGAGAGACAGTGAGCGAATCCTCAGGATAGGAGGAGCAGCTGCACAGGGGTGGGAGCTGGATGTCATTGTCCACCTAGGGACAAATGACCTGGCTAAGAAAGGGGTCAGAGCAGTGCAAGAAGCATTTGTGGAGATGGGGAGGGGCCTTTGACAAATAGCACACACAGTAACCTTCTCGGAGGTGCTGCCTGTCTATGGCACAGGTGAGGCTAGAGTGCTCCACACCATGGGATTCAATCAGTGGTTGAAAAACTGGTGCAGAGCTCAGGGATTTAGCTTCATTGTAGACTGGGAGTCCACCTGGAGGGATGCAGGCCTATACTGGCATGATGGTCTGCATCTGTCCAGGAGGGGAACCAGGATCCAAGGTGATAGGTTTAAATACTTCATTTACAAGTATTTAAACTAGCCAAGGGGGGGAGGCACTGGAAAGGAGCAGAGAAATCCTAGCCCCCCAAAATATCAGAGTATTAAGTGAGGTAGACACCAGCATAGAGATGTCAATAGGGAGAAGCACGGGGGTAAATGGAGAAAGTGACAAATGCAATAAGGACAGGGATGGGGCAAAAAGGGGTAAGGCCATCAAGAAATGGAGGGTAATGAGTACCAACACCCATAGTCTGGGCAACAAGCTCCCTGAACTGGTGGCCTTGATGGAAGAGGGATGCCTGGATATTGTAGCAGTCACAGAAACATTGTACACAGAGAACCATGACTGGGATGTTAACATACCAGGGTACACAACCTACAGGAGAGACAGGGAGGGCAGAAGGGGGGGTACCTCTCTATGTAAGGGAAGGGATAAAAGCAACTGAACAAAAGAGTAAACAGGGAGGAGAGGAGGCTCTGTGGGTCACCTTAGAGACTGGAAATGACACCACAATCTGCACAGGAGTTGTATATAGACCCCCATGTCAGGGGGAAGGAATGGACAAGGATATGACAGAAGGAATACTTAGGGTGGCAGAGAAAGGGGAGATACTGTTAATGGGGGACCTTAACATGCCAGATGTTAACTGGAGCACCTTTACGCAGCAACATCCAAAAGCAGGGCCATTCTTGATGCCCTTCAGGTAGCATGCCTCAAACTGCTAGTTTTGGAACCCACTCATGAGGGAGCAATCTTAGACATTGTACTCTCAAATGGGGACAGTGAGAGGATCTCAGATCTAGAAGTGGGTAGCCATTTGGGAACAAGTGACCACCAAATAGTGTGGTTCATGATAAACTCTGCTACAGAGTCAAGCCATACAAAAGTGAGGGTTCTGGACTTCAGGAGGGCTGACTTTGGCAAGATCGGAGAGTGCCTCAGAAAAGCACTAGCAAACAGGCTAGAAGGAGGGGTGAAGCAACAATGGGAAAATATCAAAACTGCCATCACAAAGGCAACAAGCCTTTGTGTGAAGCAAATAAACAAATCAAAGCAAAAGAAAAAGCCACTATGGTTCTCAAAAGAGGTGGTGGTGAAGGTTAGGTAGAAAAAAATAGCATTTAGGAAGTATAAGGAAACACAGAAGGAGCAGGACAGAGAACTGTACCAGTTAAGGCAGAAGGAAGCAGGGAGGGTAGTCAGAATAGCAAAGGCACAAACTGAGGAAAAGATAGCTAACTTGGTTAAGAAGGGGTATAAAACATTTTATAGGCATATCAGAGAGTGTAGAAAGACAAAGGGAGGGACAGTGAGGCTGAATAGAATGGATGGTGGGTGGGCAGAGAGTGACAGTGATAAAGCAGGGATACTGAATGAATACTTCTGTTCAGTATTCACAAAAGAGGAAGTGGGGGAGGTGCCTAATCCATTTAACAGAAGCACTCTGGAGAGGGGGTTGACCTCAGTCCTTTCACAGAAGAAAGGGTTCTGAAAGAACTCCTAAAACTGAAGGTGGACAAAGTAATGGGGCCAGATGGAATTCACCCCAGAATTGTAAAATAATTTAGCAGAGAACTAGTGACACCACTGACCATGCTTTTTAACAAATCATGGGAGAATGGTGTTGTACCTGAGGACTGGAAGAAGATGGATGTGATTCCCCTTCACAAAAGTGGGACCAAGACAGAGGCAGGAAACTACAGACCTGTCAGTTTGACCTCTGTGGTAGGGAAAGTGATGGAATCACTTCTGAAGGAAAGAATTGTTGAGTACCTAGAGGCCAGTGGGGCACAGGACCCAAGGCAGCATGGGTTCACAGTGGGAAGGTCATGTCAGATGACTCTAATTGATTTCTTTGACTGGGTGACCAAAGTAGTAGACCAGGGAGGGGGCTGTGGACATGGCCTACCTAGACTTTAGCAAGGCATTTGACAAAGTCCCACACAAAAGATTAGTAGTCAAATTAACCAGCCTGGGAGTGGGTCCCAAGGTGGTAGCCTGGGTAAAACATTGGCTGAACAACAGGACACAGAAGGTAATTGTAAATGGAGTCCACTCTGAAGAAAGAGGGTTACTAGTGGGGTACCGCAGGGTTCAGTACTGGGTCCAGTCCTTTTTAATGTCTTTATAAGTGAAATTGCAGAGGGACTGGAAGGAAAAGTATGCCTCTCTTTGCAAATGACACAAAGATCTGCAACAGGGTTGATACACAAGGAGGCGTGGAAAGGATGAGAAGGGACTTGGCAAGGTTGGAGGAATGTTCAGAAGTATGGCAGTTTGGATTCAATGCAAAGAAGTGCAAAGTAATGCACCTGAGAAATAAAAACCGAAGGGAAGATTACACAATGGGGGAGGGGAGGTAGTAACAACAAAAAAATGGAAAGAGACCTAGAGGTAATCATACCAGATGACCTTAAGGTTGGCAAGCAATGCGAGAAGTCAGTAGGGAGGGCTGGGAGGATACTGGGATGTATAGGGAGAGGTATAACCAGCAGAAAACAGGAAGTTGTTATCCCCCTGTACAGACAGGTGGTGAGACCCTATCTGGAGTACTGTGTCCAGTTCTGGAGACCCCATCTCCGTAAGGACATAGACAGGATGGAGGCAGTTCAGAGGAGGGCAACTAAAATGGTGCAGGGTCTGCAAGAGAAGCCATCGAGGAGAGAGACTAAAGGAGCTTAATATGTATACTCTTGAGGAAAGAAGGGAGAGGGGGGACATGATAGAAATGTTTAAGTACCTCAGTGGAATCAACAAAGTCCAAGAGGGTAGCATCTTTCAGAAAAATGATGTGCAAGAACAAGGGGACACAATTTGAAGATGGGGGGGTGGCTCAGGGGCAATGTGAGGAAGTATTTTTTCACAGAGAGGGTGGTGGACCCATGGAACATCCTTCCTGAGGAGGTTGTGGGGTCTAAAACTGTGGGAGAATTCAAGAATGCATGGGACAGACATAAAGCAATTTTTGTGGGCGATAGGCAGAAATAGGCTGTTGGTTAAATACGATCTGCAGCTTATCCTCTAGGTAGGGAAATGGGCAGACTAGGTGGACCTAGCGGTCCTTATCTGCCATCAAAGACTATGTTTCTATTACTTTTTTTTAAACAAAAAAAACATGTTTCTGCTGACATCGGGGAGTGCAATTCCAGCGTCGGCAGTAGGAATACCCCCACCCACAGTTGCCACTATGGAACACTGAGTAGCACACTCCCAGTGTCCCAAAAAGGTTATTTTAAAAAAAATGCTTCTGCTGACATCAGGGTGCCCAATCCCCATGTTGGCAGTAGAAATACACCCCTTCACTTCCTGCCTGTGTGGTAGACTGGGAAGCCCACTCCCAGTTTACCATTATTAGGTGTCAATGTGGCTCAGATGGTAATACATCTACCTCTGGACCAGAAGGTCATGGGTTCTCATCCCACACTAGGACTGGACTTGCACCAAAAATGCTGGCATCTGACTGCAGTATTGGGGGGTGTTGTACTGCTGGGTTGTACCATCCTTGGGATGAGATGTTAAACTGAGGCCCCTTCTCCCCTTCCTGGTGCTGCCCTCGTGGGTGTCCAGGTGGAAGCAAAAGAACCCGGGGCACTCTTTGCAAAGAGTAGGGGACATTCCTGGTGTCCTTGCCAACATTCCCCTTCCCGTAAACCAGTAAATGCAATTGTCCAGGCTGTGTGTGGGTGTTGATGTGTGATATAGCTGCCACTGCACATTCAGTCACTTCACTACCAGTCGAGCATTGCTTGTGAAATGCTTTGGGATACACTGTGTCTGAAAAGTGCTATATAAATGCTGATTCTTCTTCCTCTTCTTCTTCTTCTTTTATCTCTACACCAACATCAGGGTGCCCAATCCCAGTGATTGCACTACTCCTCTCTCCCCACAGTGTGGGACAGTGGGTAGCCCACTCCCTTGTTTCCACAATTACAGGTTACAGTTAGCAGTATAGTGGGACACTGAGGAACCCACCTCCAGTGTCACAAGATATTATTTTCCTGTTAAAAAAAAAAACAGAAAACCATCCACCAATTTTTTTTAACTTGGAAAGAAGAAAATGGTCTCTCGTCATCTCCCCATCCCCTTCCCCATTCTGACCCTCCCTCTGTGCACCCAACTCCCCACACCCCACCACCACATACTTACCTCCAGAGGTCGGGCACTGTCATCGTCTGTGGACCAGGAGATGTCTGCACTCTTCAAAGCAGAACTGCAAACTGAAGAATCAAGGTAAACGCTGTACAATGGCTATCAAAGGGGTTTTGAACTTATGTTGATATTGCAGTCATTTGTTGAGATATTTGCACCAAATTTTCAACATGGGGTTTTTGAACCCTATCTCATGAATGCCATCATTGTCATCTTGTTACTCTGTCCTGAAAGATGATTTTGGGTCACTGTACATAATCACCTTTTGGGACTGATTAATAAAATGACAGTGCCAGTGTTCATGAGGGGAGGTCCCAAAAAGCCTATGTTGAAAATTTGGTGCAAAAAGTTACAAAAACGGCTGCACTATGAGTGTGTGTTGCTTACTTTCTATGCAAGCTCGTAACTTTGCCAATTTTTTATATTTTCACTTCAGATTTTCAACATTGTCACTTTTTCACAACTACTTATGAATAGTACAGCTCTCAGTTTTCACATCATGCCCAAAATGAGTTTCTGCACCTGTGGAATAGAATGGCTCAGTCACTGTGCGAAATCAACTTTCAGGATGGATTAACAAAATCACAATGTCAGTGTTCATGAGGAGGGGTCCCTAAAAGGCAATGTTGAAAATTTGGTGAGAAAATTCATCAAAATGCCAAGTTACGTGAGTCCTTTGAATTTATTCTATGCACACAAAGTACTTTGGTACATTCAGTATTTTGCTGCCAAATTTTCAACATAGCCATTTTATGACACCTCCTCATGAACGGGACAGCAGTCATTTTCTACATCCTGCCCAAAATATGTTTTAGCACCTGTGGTGCAGAATGACATTGCAGTTGTGCATAATCATGTTTTGTCTTGCATTTCACAATTTCAATGTACCAGCATACATGAGGTGGAGTAATAAGATGGCTATGCTGACAATTTGGCCACTGCGGTTCAACACATGGAAGTGCAGGGCCCAGTAAGACCTGCACTTCCATACTCACATACATATACACATCTACAGTGGGACTGGAATGCAGCATCCCAAGGACCCAGAGCTCCCACAGTAAAATAAGGATACTATTAAACTAGCTCAAAAAGAAGGGAAATTCATTGCAAAAAAACTCTGTAAATGCATCAGTTAGGGTTTTTATTAAAACATCAAAAGCTGGGAAATTCTACATTAGGGTTGCCAACCCTACCACCCAACCCCCACCCTCCATACACCAACAGGTGTTGGGGTGTACATTGGGGTTATTGGGTCTAACTATCATCCCATTCTCCTACACTGTACCATCTCATTTTGTTTACATATGGAATTGGGTGAGGCCTAGTCCCAACAACCCCAAGGTACACCCTGATGCCTGTTGGTTTGTGAAAGTGAGATATTATGGGTGGTGGGTTATTATGTCAAATTCCAACTTTCTTATAATAAAACCACTAACGTATGCTAAGGTTTTGCAATGAATATATATATATAGATAGATATTCATTGCAAAAAATTTTTTGTTATTGCATCAGATACAGTTGAAGTGACAAAAGAACGGGAATGAGACATTAAGGTTGTGCCCCTTAACCCCACACCCTACCACAACACCTCCAATCCTCCACACACCAGTAGGCTTTGGGATGTGCCATGGGGTCATTAGGCCCAACTCTCTCTCCCTCATTTCATGTGAAAAGAGGCTGACATGGTACAGCATAGGAGAAGGGGTGAGAGGCCTAATGGCCACATGGCACACCCTGATGCCTGTTGGTGTGTGGAGGATGGAGGTGGGGTGGTAGGCTGGGGCCTCAACCCTAACATCTCTTTCCCTACTTTTGTCACTTCAACCCTAACTGATTCATTAATGAAGTTTTTTGCAATGAATTTCCTTACTTTTTGAGAAAGTGTAATGTAACTGGTAAGTGGTATGTGTTGGTGGGAATGTGGTCCCTCTGGGCCCCATGCTCCCACCAAGCTGCCCATTTGTTTATAATGATATGCATCTGTGGGAATGCAGGCCTTCTGGGCCCTGCACTCCCACTTACCCATAGCAACGGAGCCATACAGTAGCCCTATAGGGCTGAAAAGGAACCCTTGTAACACTAGTTTACCAATATTTCAGTAACCATAGAAGCTATAAAAAAAATTCTACTACAGTTGTAATCATGACTTCGAAACCTCCATGCATGCTTAGTAAGCTGCAGGTAGCAAACAATCCATATCTCACATCGTTTCCGAGATACAGGCACCTAAAGTTACAGTGGGCACCTCAGTCATATTCAATGGGAAAAATATCAACTTCGTGATGGCATATCTGTGGAACCAATTAACTTTTTTACATCTAAACAGCATAATTATCATCTCTGAGACACCCCCTTTATGCCCTGAAAATGTCAAGCGAAAAGACAGAACCATTTATTTACAGAGCACTGGCAACGTTTTTAAATTCCTAGTTCATGATGTGGCAATATCCCCGTTTGTGAGGTCAGTCCCTGTTCACGAGCTGTCAAAATCACAGCTCATGAGAAATCCTTGATTTTCAGATTTTGACCATCTGGTCTGGAAGTCGTGATTAAGGATTTTGTCAGTTCGCAAAAAGGGGATTGGCTTGTGAAAGAGGATTTTGACAGCTTGCAAATGAGGAATTAAAAAAAACAATCCCCTTTTGCGAGCTGTCAAAATCCCCTTCCACAAGTCGATCCCCTTTTGTGAGGTGTCAAAATCTCCTTTTGCAAACCAATCCTTGTTCATTAGAAGGGCCATCTGGTGGGGAACTGATGATCAAGGATATTGCCAGCTTGCAAAAGGTGATCGGCTCGCGAACGGGAATTTTGTCAGCTTGTGAATGGGGATTTTGTTAGCTCATGAAAGCGGATTCAAAAAACCAATCCTCTTTTGCGAGCTGATAAAATCCCCTTTCGTGAGCTGATCCTTTCTCAGGAGATAAAGCCAAGTGGTCCCTAAGTCATGATCAAGGATTTTGTTTCCTCAGAAAAGGTGATCGGCTCATGAAT
The DNA here is from genome assembly GCA_016271365.2 of Neoceratodus forsteri. NCBI lineage: Eukaryota > Metazoa > Chordata > Ceratodontiformes > Ceratodontidae > Neoceratodus > Neoceratodus forsteri. Next base: position 119,753,580 of record CM057456.1, read on the forward strand.
GGGAATTTTGTCAGCTTGCAAAAGAGGATCATAAGCGAATCATAAATGAAGAATTTCAAAGTTTAAAATTGCTGTTATTTGTCTAAAATGAAGGAAACCAAAGGCATGGGTTGTAGAGGGTGTCACTCTGAGCAAAACCCATGATTCATTTGCAAAAGAAGTCAGCAGTTGGGCAAGCTACAATATTTTGTTTGGAGGAAAAAATGAAAACAAAATGGCGGCTCACAAAAGGGGAATTTTTCCTCACAAACAGGAATTTTACAAATCCCCTTTCATGAGCTCACAAAATCATTGATTGCAAGCCGAATCCCCTTTTGCAGAACTTTCATATAAATCTTAGACTTAATGGAGCATGCTCAGAACCCAGAAATTCAAAATTAAATAACTTTGGAATGGATTAATATTATTTCACTATATCAATGCTGAATTGTTCTTTGACTAAACCTCTTTCAACCCTGAAAAGTTCAGACTAAAATACCAAACCATGTAGCCACAGTGCAATAAGCAAAAATGTGCACAAAAAAGTGAAAAATTAGTTGTTTGGCGCTTTGTTGCACAAGACCTGCATCTCCGATTGAAACACAGCTTGGCAGATCAAGAGACCTACCACATGATACCATTCATTTCAAATTTCAAGCAAATCCATTAAACGATTGCAAAGTTATTAAGGTGCAAAATTTGGGGTTTAACATTAAACTACCTACTCAACCATAACTATACTGGCACGACCACAACAATATATATTCATTGCAAAAAACTCCATTAATGCATCAATTAGGGTTGCTAGCACAGCGACAAAAGTATGGAAATGTGATGTTAGGGTTACACCCCTCCCACTTCCACCCTCCACTCACCAACCGACATCGGGGTGTGCCAGGGGATCGTTAGGCCCAACACTCATCCCATACCATGTGTAAACAAGCTGACATGCTACAGCAGAGGATGGGTAAAAAATATGTGTCTCTCAAAAGCTGCTGCCACTACATTTTATGTCGCAAATGGCCCTTTTAGTGTCATGCAGTGGCCATCTTGTTTTCAGTTAGTGAGAGAGAAAAATGCCTGGTGTTTAAATTTGGGACCCCTAGGTAAACACTGAATGTTGTGTTTACCTAGTCAGGTCCCAATGATCACAGCACTATCTTTTTTGGGGGGGGAACCCCACCAAACATGGCTTTTTAATGATTGGACTCCCGTAGTGTCACCAACTGAGACAAAAACAGCTGCGAAACTTTTGAAAATCATTAAAGTGTCCTGCCTATGTTTGCAAAAATGTCGCAATTTGCCATAGAACATTGCCCAGAAAAAGCAATTCTTTGCCATCCCACTGCAGCAAGACAGTTAGGGATTTTGGACTGAAATTTACAGGCTGGCATGCCCTGGTCGCAAAGATGTGCCTCTCAGTAGTTTGGTCCCAATATATTCAACAGGCCCATAGTTACAGTGGTCCAAAGCTGAGACATTTCCCATAGGCTAACACGACAACTTTTGGGGCCCTTATCTCTAAAGTAATTCAAGATATGGATGTTTTGCTACCCAGAGGGACTAAGCCTGCAAGGAAGTTTCAAAGCCATAGATTACACCTGCATTGGAATTTTTTCCTACTTGCTACGGTTATGGAAATATTGCCACATTTGGGCAACCCTCAAACCCTGCCAAGAAGGTGTTACAAGGGTTCTTTGGGAGAATGATGGCGCTGCCTTATGGCTCCATATTTATGTGTAAGTGGGAGCGCAAGGCCTGGAGGACCCATGCTCCCACATACGCATACCATTACCCAAAAAATGGGCAATGAAAAGGGAGTGCAGGGCCTGGAAGGGCCCGCGCTCCCACTAACACTTACCAGTTATCAGATACATTACACTTTCTCAAAAAAATGGAAATTCATTGCAAAAAACTCCATTAATGCATCAGTTAGAGTTGATAGCACAGCAACAAAAGAATGGAAATGTGATGCTAGGTTTACACTCCTACCTCCCCACCCCCACACTCCACTCACCAAAAGACATCAGGGTGTGCCATGGGGTCATCAGGCATAACTCTCATCCATATATCTGCATATCATTATACAACAATGGGTAATGTGATGGGAGCACAGGGCCTGGAGGGCCCAAGCTCCCAGAACTACATACCAGTTACATTACACTTTCTCAAAAAGAAGGGAAATTCATTGAAAAAAACTACGTTAATGCATCAGTTAGGGTTTTTATTAAAGCGTAAAAAGATGGGAAATTCGTTGTTAGGGTTACCAACCATACCACCCCACCTCCACTCCCCTATCCTCCACATACCAACAGGCTTTGGAGAGTGCCTTGTAATCATTGGGCCTAATTCTCACCCCATTCTCCTATACCAAACCAACTCATCTTGTTTAAACGTGGAATGGGGTGAGAGTTGAAACTGTTGACAAAAGGCACACGATACCTGTTGGTGTATGAGGAGGCAATGGCAGCAGAATAGGCCTAATGGTCTTTCGTGTTGTGCTCATTTGGTCAGCCCCCACCCTGGGAGCTGACCTTGTTGCCCCCCTCGCCTTCTCTGGCTTCTCCCTTCCCAGTTCTGGATATTCTCGCTGCATTGGATTTTGCTTCCAGAACCCTTCCCTGTACCTGTCCCATCCCCTCTAGAACCCCTCCACCATCTCTGCCTCCACCAGCCCCCTAGGCAGTGCATTTCATGGCTCCACCACCCTCTCAGTGAAGTAGCACCTCCTCCTTTCTCCCCTGAATCTTCCCCCTCCAGCTTCCACCCATGCCTTCTAGTTGCCCCCTCCTTCCTTCGAAGCACCCTGACTGCTCCTCCCCTATTTATCCCCTTCATGTACCTGAAGACCTCTATCATGTCCCCTGGTCCCTTCTCTCTTCCAATGTGTACATATTTAGCTCTTCGAGCCTCTTCCCATAGGTCCTTTCCCCCAAGCCCCAAATCATTTTGGTTGCCCTCCTCTGGACCCTCTCCAGGAGTTTAATATCCCTCTTTAAGTGTGGCCTCCAAAACTGCACGCAGTACTCAAGGTGCGGCCTCACCAAGCAGTTATACAGAAGGTGTATCACTTCCCTCCTTCTGGAGGTGATCCCCCTAGCGATGCATCCCAGCATCCTGTTGGTCTTGGCTGCTGCCCTCCTACAAGTCTCCGAGTTGTTCATCTTGATATCCACCATCACCCCCAGGTCCCTATCAGCCATCGAGACTTGTAGCATTTCCCCCCCAAGGTGTACACTTGGCCCGGGTTTCTGGCCCCCAGGTGCAGTACCTTGCATTTCTCTGCATTGAACCTCAGCTTCCACTTTCCAGACCATCTTTCCAGAGTCTCCAGGTCCCCCTGTAGGGCCACCCTCCCCTCCTCCCCATCCACCATTGCCCCCAGGTTTGAGTCATCCACAAAGAGACTCGTCTCACTCCTGATACCTGTCCTTATGTCAGAGACATAGGCATTGAAGAAGAGGGGCCCAAGGACTGATCCCTGTGGGACCCCACTAATGACCCTCCTTGGGGATGAGACTATCCCACCAACTATGACCCTCTGAGTACAGTCCTGGAGCCAATTGTCTATCCATCTGATCATCTGGTTCCCCATCCCCATTTCTCCCAGCTTATCCAAGAGACCCTTCTGAGGAACAGAGTCAAATGCCTTGCTGAAGTCTAGAAAGAGGACGTCCACTGGTCTACCCAGGTCCAAGGCACTCGTCACCCAGTCATAGAACTCCACAAGGTTTGTCTGACACAATTTCCCTGGGATGAGTCCATGCTGTCTATTGTCCAGGCACCCTGACTTTTCCATGTCCCCCCCAGCCTCTCCTTGACAATGCCATCCATCACCTTGCCCACCACCAATGTCAGGCTGACAGACTTGTAGTTCCCTGCCACCTTCCTTGATCCCCCCTTGTGGAAAGGCACTATATGCACCACCTTCCAGTCCTGGGGCACCCACTATGTCCTCAGAGAGATGGTGAAAAGCACCACCAAGGGTTTCTCCAGGACATCCGCAAGTTCCTTCAGCACTCTGGGATGTAATTTATCCAGTCCCGGTGCTTTATCCATCTTAAGGGACCCGAGGGCTTCCCTCACTCTCTCTCTGCTGTGATTTCCACCTCTGCTACCTCTTCTTCCTGCTTAGCCTTCCCCCCTCCTGCCAGTGATTCCTCCCCTTCTCCCCAGACCAGCCGATCAGTAAGGGTCCCCCCTCCTCAGTATCACTGTCTCCTCCCATGTATGATGCAGCACCCCCATTTCCCTTGGTGAAAACTGAGGTGAAGTACTCATTTAGTACCTCAGCCTGCTCCCCTGGGTCTTGTGCCCATCTCTCCCCTGTTTTAATACTGCTAATCTGCCCCTTCACCCTTTGTTTTTCCCCAGTGTATCTAAAGAACCCCTTGTTCCCTCTCCTAATTTCCCTGGTCAGGTTCTGCTCCTTCCTTGCCTTAGCCACCCTCACCACCCTAGTGGCCCTTCTAGCCATCATTTCATACTCCCCTCAATCCCTTTCACTCCTTGAGCACTTGAATTGCCTATAGGCTGCCTTCTTTCCCCGCACCACCTCCTGGACCTCCCTGGTCCACCAGCAGGGTTTTCAGGCCCTACCGCATTTCCGTCTTTCTCTGGCACAGGTGCCGGTAGCATTCTGCACCCCTCTCCTGATTATTTCCCACCTACGCTCAGCATCCCTGTCTGACCCAATCACATCCAAATGCTCCTTAAGGATCCTTTCCATTTCCTTAAAATCCCCCCCCGAAGTCAGTTACCTCCGTCTTTGTGCAGCCTTCTACCTCTCCTAGGTCCAGGCAGAACCAGACCGTGGCATAGTCACTCCCTGCCAACGGGTCCCTTACCTCCAGGCCCCCAATCTGATCACTGTCTGCAAGGACCACATGCAGTACCCATGCCTCCCTGGTGGGTTCCCCCACCTGCTGAGTTAGGAATGCGTCTTGAAAGACATCCAACAACCTCTGTTCCCTGGCCACCAAGGATGTCATAGTCACCCAGTCTGTTCCTGGTATGTTTAAGTCCCCTAACACCACCACCCTCCCCCTGCCCAATCTGCAGTGTCTCCCAGCATCTGCCACCAGACTCTCCTCCAACTCCTCTGCCAGCGCAGGGGGTCTATACACCACTCCTATTTTAACTCTCTTGCCCCCATTGTTATCAAGGTGACCCAAATCTCCTCCATGGTTCCCTCTGCCTCCTCTACTCTCCCTATGCCAATGCAGTTTTTTTACTATTATTGCTACCCCTCCTCCCCTTCCCTCCCCCCGTCCTTCCTGAACATAGTGTAACCCTCCAGGTTCAGGTCCCAGTCATGTCCTGTGGTAGCCCAGGTCTCAGTGACCCCTGCCACATCCACCACTCCCTCAGTTAGCATCACCTGGAGCTCAGGCATTTTATTGCCCAAGCTCCTAGCATTTAGCAGGACTACCTTCAACCCTTTCCCTATACTTCCAATTCCCCTGCTCCTGTTCCCATGGGGATTCCATTTTCTCCAGGTCTGTACTTTACCAGTCGGCCTTTTCCTCCATTCCTCCAGCTCCCCAGGGGGATGGAGACAGAGTCCCTCCTTTATCGGACCCCCCTCGACAGTCTTTTCTCCCATTCCTCCCCCCTACCTAAGTTTAAACCCCACTTTTCACCAATGAACCCCTCTATTTTCAACTTAATGATTCCCCTTCCCTCCAAATAGAGATGGAGCCTATCTCTAGCATACAGCTCCTTATCCTCCCAGGTCTCCCCCCGATCCACCATCAACCCATACCCTCTGGCCTCACACCATTCCCTGAGCCACTGGTTTCTCTCCCTAATCTTCCTTTTGTGTTCCCCACTAGCCCTTGGCACTGGCAGGATTTCTGAGAAGGAAATCATGCACCCTATGTCATGACAGACCCTGGCAGGCTCCCTGAACCTTGCCTGTATCTCTAGCTTGCTATTCTCCTCAGTCTCATTGGTACCCAGGTGGACCAGTATGTCCGGGGAACCCCACAATCCTTTGCCAGCTGATATACCTCATGCTTGGCCCTGTGCACCGTTAGTCTAGGGAAGCATTTTGTTCTAACTGGCCAGGCTTCCCCCTCCCTATCCCATTTGATATCCCTGATCATAGAATCCCCCAACAGGAGCACTCTGACCACTCCTTTTCCTCCATTCCCCCCTTCCATGTCTCTCATCCTTTCTACCAGCCCCTCCACCCAGCTGGCTCCTTGTTCCTCCCCCTATCTGGGTGCCACATGCCACCCCCTCATTTACCCTGGCCACCCCCTCCTCTCTGATCCTATGTCTCTCCTCCTCCTGAGTATCCTGCTGTGCCTCACTAACTCCCCCCTCACTGCTCATGACTGGCCCTTCTCCCCCACCGCTAAACTAGCCTTGCTCGTCCTCCCTTCCTTCCTGTCTCCATTCAGTCCCTCCTTGCTTGTCGTGCTCCCCTGGCCTAAACCCTCAGCTCCCTTTAGTGTACTTCTGGTCCTTCTCCTTGCCCTTTCATCCCAACTTGTACTTCTCCTTGTGCTTTCCTCCCTCTTCCCCTTGCCTCTCCTTCTCTGATCCACTGCTCCCCCCAATTTCCTGCATTCCAGGTTCCCCCCTGTTCCTCCTGCTATCCGCCCCCTGCCTCCTGCCCCCCCACTCCCTTTCCATCTCTAACCACCCTGTCATGGCTACATCACCCCCCTCATCCTCAAGCAAAGAAGAGAATTGAAGCGGTTACTGAGCGTAAGGTCCTATCCACCTCCCCACCTTGCTTCCTTCTGTCCAGCCCCAGCCATCTGCCTACTTCCCTGAGAATGTTGTCCCTCTGGCCCCCCTTTGTGAGGGTCCCCAGTTACCTGCCTGCTTCCTTGGTAGTGTCCTCCTTTTGGGCCCCCTCTGCCACGGTCCCTATGTGACCCCAGAGTATTCTCCTGCACTCCTTTTCCTATGCCCCCACCCCTAGTGCTTGGTGCAACCCCATGGGAGATCAACTGCCCTCTTCCCCAACCATACCTCCCCCTTCCTCCAGCTGTCTTCTAATCCCAGCAGCCTCCTCCCTAAGCTGTGCCACCTGGTAGCACACTGGGCAACCACCGAACTTCCAAGCCCAGTCCAGTATCATTGCTGCCCCTCACCCTGTGCACCCCACCACCCTCCCAAAGATGCAGGCCCTAATGATGTGTGGTCCCATCCCCCATCCAAGTAGGTTTCCTTGGGTGAACCACCATTCCCCACTAGTCCAAGACACACCCCTACTGACTAATCGGGTCACCCACTAATCCAATATGCAGTCCCACAGTAAACCGGTAACCCTGTTACTAGGTGCAGTACAACACAGTAAACTTATAAGGGAAGTGAACAACTCCCTAAGCTCCTCTCTCCCAGCCTTTAAATCCAACCTCCAGTGGCTAGAACTACATGAGCTGTACCTGCAGCCTTTTCCTCCAATTGCAGGGCAGGTGTTCCCCTATAAATAAGCAGAGCTCTGGGAAGGGAGGGGTGGGAGGGCAGAATGAGGTCCTACACCCAACTCTCGAGAGATTGTATCAGCCCTGTGTCTGCCCCTCCAGGCCCTGCAACCAAATAACCAACCCCAAGCAAATCCCACCAGATAGGTTTTAAATCATATACACTGCATATCTATATACTGTATATCTATATCTATATTTATATCTATATATATATATATAGAGAGAGAGAGAGAGAGATTTATCTTGCAAAAAACTTTGTTAATGCATCAGTTAGGGTTGAAGTGTAAACAGTATGGAAATGAGGCATGGGGCTGAGCCTAGCCCCCACCCTACCACCCCACCCCACCCTCCACACACCAACAGGTATTGGGGTGTGCCATGAGGGTTGTTAGGCTAACTCTCACCCTATTCCATGTGTAAACAGGATGACATGGTACAATATAGGAGCATTGGGTGTGAGTTAAGACTAATGACCCCATGGCACACCCCGTGCCTACTGGTGTGCAGAGGAGGGGGTGGGGTGGTAGGATGGGGGGCTAGAAACTCAACCCTAATGCCTCCTTTCCATACTTTTAGCACTTCAACTCTAACTTATGCATTAATGAAGTTTTTTTGCTATTTATTACCTCACTTTTTGAGATAATATAATAGTATCTTTATTTTACTGTGGGAGTGCAGGGTCCTTCGGACCCTATGCTCACATCCCTCCATCCATATAGTTCTACAGTATGCATATATCACAGTGGGAGCACAGGGTCATTTGGCCCATGTGATCCTATCCCTCCACAGATGCACATATGTATGTAGTTGTGGAAACACAGGTGCCTCTGGCTCCTGCACTTCCACACATTAAGTTATGAACAGGCATAATGAAATTGCAACAAATAATTGTAACTGTGGCATCTTAAATAATTTTCACCCTAAATGTTCAACATAACCTTCTTATCACTTTGCAGCATATACCCAGTACAGAAAATTTTCAAATCCCTGTGAAAATGTAATTCTGCGCAACTGTAACACAATTTTGAGCCACAGGTGCAGAAAAACATGTTTCAGGCAGGATGTGAAAAATGACAGCTGTACTGTTCATAAAGAGATGTGAAAAAATGGCAACATTGAAAATTTGGAGTGAAAATATGAAAAACTGGCAAAGCTATGAGTGTGCATAGAAACTGCACAATGCATGCTCATAACGCGGTCATTTGTTGGAATTATTTCACATCATTTTCAACATGGGATTTTTGGGACATCCCCTCATGTACAGTGGCACTGTGATTTTGTAAATCCATCCTGAAAGTTGATTTCACACATTGACTGTGCCATTCTGCGCCACAAGTGTAAAAACACATTTCTGGCAGGATGTGAAAAATGACAGATATATTGTTCATAAGGAGATGTGAAAAAAATTGCAATGTGTAAAATCTGGAGTGATTGTTTTGAAATTTTTTCAACAAATTTGCAACATAGGCTTTTTGTAACCCTGCCTTATGAACAGTGGCACTGTCAGTTTGTTAATCAGTCCTGAAAAGGGATTCCGCACAGTGGACCGCGAAATCATCTTTTGGGACCGAGTAACAAAATGACAGTGCCAGTGTTCATGAGGTAGGGTCACAAGAACCCCATGTTGAAAATTTTGGGCCAAAATTCCTAAAAATTGCTGAGATATGAACTTAAGTTGAAACCCACATGATATGGCGCTTACCTGTAATTCTTCAGTTTGCGGTTTGGCTTTGAAGAGTGCAGATATGTTCCAATCCAGAGAAGTTCGCTGCTCCAAACATTTGGAGGTAAGTATGGGTAAAGGGGGGCGTGGGGAGGTGGGTGCACAGAGGGAAGGTTTGGATGGTGGAGGGAGGACTGGGGAGATGATGAGGGACCGTTTTCTTTTCTGCAGGTTTAAAAATAAATTTACAGAAATAGGGGACAGTTTTCTTTATTAACAGGTATTTAAAATATAAATACATTGTTGGGCACACTGGGGTGGGCTCCCAGTGTGTCATATTAGTTGGAGGGGGATACATGCTGACATGGGGATTGGGCACGCCATGTTGGAATTTGCAGATTACCGGCTTTGGGGAGAGCGCATCATTTGACACTGGGAATGCGCTTCCTGGTGTCAGAAGTTTGAATTTCAAAATACAAATGCAATATATATTTGGCACACTGGGGTGAGCTCCCAGTGTGCCATATTAGTGTGGGGGGTGGGGGAGATGCATGCTGACACAGGGATTGGGCACCACGGTGTCTGCATTTTTTTCAAGAATAAACAGTGGACATTTTTTGCACCATTATGGATCCCCACTCTTGAAGTGGGATGAGGACCAGATGGCCCTATCTGACCAGCTGGTCTTCATCTCATGAATGGTGATATTGACATCTCACTAACTAGGATCAGCTGATGAATAGGGTTTATGACACCTCATGAACAGGGATTTTGTTACTATAATCCCTGTTCATGAAGTGTCAAAATCCTATTCATCAGCCAAATCCCCATTCATGAGGTGTAAAAATCCCCGTTCATCAGCTGATCCCCATTTGAGAGATAGGGACATCTGATCCTTATCTCATGAATTGGGATTTTGACAGCTCACAAATAGGAATCAGCTGACGAATGGAGATTTGTCACCTCATAAACAATGATCACTAGCAAGCAATGATCAAAGATTCTTTAAATAAAAAATGGCCATTTTAGACAAAAACAAACAAAACCAAAGTCTTGGCTTTGTACAGGGCATCCCCCTGAACAAAATCCATACTAGTAATACCACAGAAGACACCCATGGGAGAAGTTAGAATGTTTTATTTGTGGGGGAGACTGAAAACAAGTTGGTGACTCACAAAAGGGGATCTTTTTCCTCACAAATGGGGATTTAATGAATCCCCATTTGTGAGGTGACAGAATCCTTGATCGTGAGTCCAATCCCCTTTTGCAAAATACACATATAAATTAAAGACTGAACCGAGCATGCTCAGAACCCAAAAGTTGAATATTAAATAACTTTTGAACAGATTTATATTTTGTCACTATACCAACGCTGGATTGTTCTTTGGGCAACCCTCATACCCTGAAAATGTCAGACCACAATTTCAAATGGTGTGGCTGCAGCACAATGGGCAAAAATCAATAAAAAATGAGAAGGGAAAAATGCGTTTTTTGGTGCATCATAGCAAAAAACCACAGATCCGATCAAAACAAAACTTGGCATATCAAGAGAACTACCATCTGGGCCAATGCTTTCTGAATTCTGTGCAAATCTGTTGAACAGTTAATAAAATGCAACTTTTGGGGTTTAACATTAAACTGCCTACTCAATCCTAACTATAGGGGTGTGACTGTGACCCTATAATATATACTGCAACATTAGTGTATTGCATTCTGCCACTGTGTATATATATATATATATATATATATATATATATATAAGAGAGAGAGAGAGAGAGAGAGAGAAAGAATAATGGATGGGGAAGTAGGATATGAGAATTTAATGTACACCGGAGGTGTGGGATGCTACATAAACCCCGAGGGCGAAGCCCTAGGTTTATTAAAGCATCCCACACCGAGGGTGTACATTAAATTCGAGTTTGACATACTTTCCCCATCTTTTATTTTATATAATTGCTGGTCAGCAATTTTTTCCCAGTCAGCCTTCTGAACTGTCACTGTTAAAAGGCGCTCACGCGCGCACGCACACACACACACACTCATTCACTCACTCAGTCAGTCTCTGCCTCCCTACTTCTTCTTTTGTTAGCCTTTTATTTATTTATTGCCATTTCTGCGCGTGTTTGTTTTTACTTACAGTTTGCAGTCGGGATCCCCGAAGTCACCCATGGAACCGTTGTGGCTTGCACTGGCTCTGTCCAACGTGGGCAAAGTGCAGGATCAACCAGATACATCATTATTTTAAATGCAGAGGTAGCTACTGAATAAAAGTTAAAAAATTCACACAAATTACCAAGCAAGACGCATTTGGTGGGTGCTGGTGGCAGCTCCTCGGTAACTGGGAGATGGAGCCACCATGTTTTTGAATGTTTAAGCCCGCCCACATAGAGAGTGGAGAGCCAATGAGGGAGTGCGACATTCTGACAGACACAGCACATGAATGTCGTAATAACCAGTGGGTTATTACAGCAAATATCAACTCGGTCATGCCATTAAAAAAATTGATGACCAGTAATATTATATATATATATATATATATATATATATATATATATATATATACAGTATATATATATATATATATATATTAGAGGCAAAAAACTCTGTTTAATGAATTAGTTAGGGTTGTTCCACAGTGACAAAAGTGAGGAAATTCGGTGTTAGGGTTGAAAACCCCCCTTGGACCCTGCCCACCCCCAACCGGCATTGGGGTGTGCATTGGGGTCATCAGCCCTAACTCTCACCCCATCACATGTGTAAAGCAGCAGAAGTATAGGAGAATGGGGTGAGAGTTAGGACCAATGACCCCAATGCACACCCAATGCCGGTTGGGGGTGGGCAGGGGTCCAAGGGGGTTTTCAACCCTAACACCGAATTTCCTCACTTTTGTCGCTGTGGAACAACCCTAACTAATGCATTAAATGGAGTTTTTGCCTCTAATTTCCCTTCTTTTGAGAATGATAATGAGAAATAGTGAATGAATGCAGTGTATGGGAGCTGCGGGCCCCCGCCGACGTACGTGCGGGCAGGGGAGCGCCGGGCCCTTGGGCCCCACACCTGCCATGTGATGTCTTGAGGCATAGTAACAGGAACAGCAATGCAAACAGAAGTGCTAACAGTGGTGCACATGGTAACGCAAGCGCGAATGAGAACAGAAAGGGTAACGCACACAGTGGCGTAGACGGGAACAGTCTGCCACACAATGTGTTGTCACATAGTAACATGGTGCCTGCAAATGGAAATGTCAATGGGCATGGTGATGCAAAGTGAAATAGAAAGAGAAACAGTACTGTAGACACAAATGGCAAAAATAACAGAAACGCAAGCGCAATAAAAATGCAAAGGATAACGCACGTGGTGGCATAGACGTCAATGGTAAGTGAAACGGGTATGGAACCACAAGCGGAAAGGGCAATGGTAACAGTAATGTAAGCCCACAGGCTGGTTTTCCCCAAAACCTGCATAGAGAAAGACAGTGAGTACAAAGAATGTTTGCATAATAATGGGTATAGGAGCAGAAAATGAGGACTTGGAATACTAAATAGGCTATATCTCAGGAACCGTATGACGTAGGAAAAAATTTAAAAGTCATATGATTTATGACTGTCCTGGATAGTTTTATGCTTGGTCCCCATTAGGGGGCCAAGCATTTTTCCGACGAAAAGTCCATATCTCGCACCATTTCCGAGATACAGGCCCTGAAAGGCACGGCAAACGCCGTAATGTTATCCTATGGGAAAAAAAGAGAAGTTCAGAGCACAAGAACTTTGCCTCCCTGTAATATTTTTTCACAAAACCACTGAAAGGCACATCTGTGGGCTGTTGGCTATCTTCCCTCCAAATTTCAGGAAAAAAGACCAAACCATTATTTTGCAGCAGGGTGCCAAAGGATTCCTGTAATGCGTCGGGTGCCCTAATGTTATCCTATGGGAAAAACTGTCAACTTTGGAGTGCCGTAACTTTGCCGCCATGTAATATTTTTTCAACACAGCAGTGAAAGGCACATCTGTGAGATTTCGGCTGCGTTCCCTCCAAATTTCAGCCCAAAACTCCCAACCGTTCTTTTGCAGCGCAGTGCCAAAGAATTGCTGTCATTTTCCCACAGACTAGAAAACTACTGTAGCAATTTGCGAAAGCTTTCACAAAAGTTTGCGACACTTTCATGAGCACGAAAGTACTTTGTGAAAGTACTTTTTCCAGAAATTTGAAAAACATATTTCTAGGGTGTTTTATCCCAAAATAAAGACATGGCTAGCATCCTCAGGGTCCAACTAGGTGAATACAAAAAGAATTAGGTTGCTAGAGGGTCCCAAATTTAAATGCCAAGCATTTTTCTGATCACTAACTGAAAACAAAATGGCGGATTTGCCAAAGTAACAGGGCCATTTGCGAAAGCAAAAATGCATTTGCGACACTGTTGAACTTTTTTGTTAACTTTTCCCATTGACTTATAATGGGAAATTGTTTTTTGAATAACTTTTGAACCATTTAATATTTTTTCACCAAATCTTCAAAAGGCACATCAGCGACCCCAGCCACTCATTTCCTGAAGATTTTGGGCTGGTCGCACAAACCGTGTGACCTGAACGTGTGACCGTAAAATTCCAGAAAAAGCGTAAACATGCGCGCAGATCATGCTTAATAACTCCCGCAGCTGTATATCCAACTGGTACAAAACTTGGCAGATCCCAAGGCGTATGGTTCTTGATCAAGTATTCCAAATTTCAGGCAAATCCGTCAAACGGTTGCAAAGTTATTAAGGTGCAAAATTTTGGGGTTTAACATAGAAATGGCTCCTCAACTCTAACTATGGTAGCACGGTAATATATACACACAGATATATACAGAGTGGCAGGATGCAATACACTAATGCTGCAGTATATACCAAAATACTGCAGTATGCTGCATGAAACTGTGTAATTCAATGGCAGATAAGTCCTGTTTTTACTGTAATGTTTGTGTTATGTCATTTACAGCAGAGTATTGCATTGCATCGTGGCTGGCTCCGCTGAGTCTACAAACAGCATGTTTTTAGGGGCCGAGGCTTTGCCGGCACCATGATGGCTGCTTAATGTCTCAACTCTCTATTGCCTGACTTCTGCCCCTCCCAATTTGCACTTTTCTTTCAAATGAATATTATTTTAAACACTGTAATCAGTCGCTACTATATGTTAGCTCCCTCTGAGCCCTTTTTTGTGCTGCTTGAAACATATTAAGCTCCCTCATAGAGCTCTTTTTTGGGGCCTACCTAACTTAGGTTCCTCCTCTTTGCCTCTGTTCACCATGGCTGCTCCTTTTCAGGCTGGTTCTAACATAGGACATGTGACATCATTACAGAGTAGGATGCCCCAGGAGATTGCTGAACTTAAATATATGGCTGCCAGAAACTCCAAGGACCATTTCTTTCTGTGCTTCAGACTGAAAGTGTTTGAGTTCATAACCACTGTTGTGGAGACAAAAGAACACAACCATCAGGCCCAAGCTGAGGAGCAAGCACATGATATTACTAGGGCTGTTTGAATATCTTTTTCAAAATAGTTGGCTGAATAATCAGTATTCAGCAATGTAATATTTGGAGATTCAGTATTCGGGTATTTGATATTCATGTCAAATTTTAAAAAAAAGCAGAAGACAAGAAACAGACCCACCCTCCTCCCCAGCACAAAACTCAGTAAATGGATCACGTGATGCAGCAGATTGTGTAGTAACACTTGGATCCAGCTCCCGCTATTCAGAGCTTTTATTTCAATTAAATCAGCCTGAAAAAAGGCATTAACAATTGCTTAGGCAGTTATTAAGGTGAGGATTGATGTGTTGATGTTTCACAACGAAAATGGAAGCCAAAATGAGAACCGCACTGCCCCAACATACACCGCCTGTTTCCCCTGAAAAATCTGGTAAACGAAGCAAGACCCTGTCGACGGGGAGTGGTAAACAGTCTACTAACATAGCCTCTCACGCCTTGGCCTCTGAAGCAACTCCCCTTACCCTGGAGCTATTTTTAAAGGAGCTGCAACCATTCCGAGAAGATCTAAAATCAATTGCCTCTGAAATTAAACAAATATCAAGTGCGTTGGAAGATTTATCTACCAGAGTTTCTGATATGGAGGCACGGCTTATCTCCCTGGAGAAAAAATCAGAATGTACAGACAATGCCATGGTGGAGAACCGGCAGCGCATTAAAAAGTTGGAACAAAAAGTAGAAGATTTAGAGGGGAGGAGCCGTAGAACTAACATAGTGATCTTGGGCATTCCAGAAAAAAGAAGGGAACAATACCATCCTATTCGACCAGAAGCTGATTGAGAGGATCGCGAGCCCCTCTCCCTTTGGCACCTCATATACAATAGAGAGGGCTCACAGAGCACTTTGCCCGATGCCTGCCTCTGGTCAACCACCCCGACCCCTGATGTTCAAATTCCTCAATTTTCAGGAGAACCAGTTCCTTTTGTCTAAGATTAAGAAATTAGAGCAAGTGGTCTGGGAAGGCAATAAAATTCGCATAACTCAAGATCTCCCTGCCACGGTGTGACAAAGGAGGGCCCTATTTCATCCCATAGTAACAAAACTTATTGCTGCAGGAATAAAGTTTCATATGGGGTACCCTGCTCGCCTCCAGGTAATGATTTCGGGGGCCTGGGTATCCTTTGAGGAAATTGGACCAGCGTTGAAAGTGTTGCAGAAGGAATACCCCGATCTATTTAAACCCCGTTAGCAGAAAAGCACCGGTCTCTTTAGGGAGAATTCATTGAAAACTCTGGAAGATCTCGCAAAGGAGCCACATAAGAGGACCAACTTGATCGTTGTTAAATGCTTTTACGGTTTTTACAGTGACTCTGTATACCTCTCAAGAACTCTGGGGGTCTGGTGGACGTTTATTAAGCTTAGAAATCTGCAGGGGGGATGTTCTTAAAACCGGGGTGGGTTACTGGCAACTTTCAGGATTTCCTCCTGTGTGGTGCGAAACCTTTTATTTTTCCTTTTTTCTTTCTTTCTGCGGAGGTGGCAGTTTTTGTTGGCTACATCTGTTCAACTTTTTTCTAGGGCTATGCTGTGGAACAGGCACTTAATTCGGGATAATGCTGACTTAAATAAGTATGAGGTACCAAAATGCTATCCTGCCACAAGAAGGCACTCTTTACTTACACAAGCTGGAAAAGATGGTGAATAAGCTGCAGTAAGAGATTCCCTGACATTTTAAATCCACTCACGAAATACCTTCTTCGACAGGAATACTCTGGCAGCACTAGATGAGGTAGCTTGTGGAACACCTCACAATAAAAGGGGTTGTTTCACAGCATAGCCTTACCCATGTAAAAAGATGATGTTGAAAAGTTTATGTACGGATGCTCTACGGGATCGCAGCTCTGACTCTGTTTATTTAAAGGGAGTTGGACTCATTTATGGTTTCCATTTGCAACTTGATTGTGTAATGCTGCCTCATCAAGCTTCTGGGTAGTGGGAAGGGAAATACCAGGAACTGAAACAGGACTAGCTGTACCGCGTATCAAAGACAGGAGGGAAAGAAGATTGGGGGTTTTGGTGTAAGATGTTAATTAATATCTTTCGTGGTTCATTTATCGGGGGGAGGGGGAGTGGGAGGAAGGAAACTATCTACTAGGTACATAATACCAATGCTAAGATGGTTAAATGTCAGGGTCGCATACGGCTCCCAGTGCCAAAATCAGAGAGCACTGTTTTAGTAACTATTCACAATAGCTAATACTGTGAATATCGTAACATGGAACATCAGAGGGGGTAGGAAGAGAAAGAAGCAATATCAGGTGCAACACCATTTAAAGTTATTAAATATAGATATTGCTTGTGTTCAGGAAACACATCTTTTGGACGCGGAGGTGTCCCAGCTTCATAGATTACAATTTGGCCAGTTTTTCAGTGCTGAGGGTACCACAAATAGTTGTGGGGTAATGATCCTGATCCATAAGAAAATCCCATTTAACACAATAAAAGCAATTAAAGATCCAGAGGGCAGATATATATTGGTGCATGGATTACTTTATAATAAGGAAGTAATGTTAGGCAGTGTATATGGGCCTAATAGGGATTCTCCTGAATTTTTCACCCAATTAAATATAAGTCTTGCAATCTTATATTTCCATCCCTATGATTATAGGGGGAAACTTTAACCTAGTATATGACCAGGAGTTGGTCAGGTCAAATCCATAGAAAACTTCTCTTTCTCCAGCCCAAAGGGCATTCCTGAAATTCTTCGAGCAATTCTGAATGTGCAATATTTGGAGGGTATTACACCCCCAGGACAGGAATTATACCTTTGTTCCCCCAGTTCATTCCTCCTCATCGAGGATAGATTATATATTCCTGTCACATTCCTTGATACCCGGAACACTGGAATCCTCGATTTTATCCGGGATCCCTTCAGACCATACCATAGTCTCCTGTCAGTTATCATTGACACCTCTCCCCAATAGAACATCCAGATGGAAACTAAATGATTTATTGCTTAAAGATGCTTCTCTTATGAAACAGATAAAAGACCAGATAGATTTCTTCTATTATGTTAATAAAGACTCCCTGAATAGACCGGATTTGCTATGGGGGGCCTTTAAGGCATATATCAGAGGGGTTTTAATCAGTATGGCCACATATAGGAAAAAGGCTTCCAATATTAGATTGTCCCAATTGATTTCCCAAGTTAAGATCCTAGAGGAAGACTTTTCTATCACCCCAACAGAAAACATTCGGCAAGAACTGATCAAATTGAGAGCCGCATACATGGAACTTCTTCGAGAAAAGGTAGATTATTCCATTTTAAAAACTCAAGCCTTGTATACTGATCAAGGAGAAAAGACAGGCCAGCTCTTGGCACTCAGGGTTAAACAAATGGAATCAGCCTGCTATATTACTTGTATATGATCTTTACAAGATGACTCCCTTAAAACACACCCAATGGAAATTATAAAAGAATTTATGATATATTATAAGGAATTATATGGCCCTATGTCCACACTCACAACAACTCAACAACTGCAGGACTATCTACAACACTCGTAGCTACCCCGGCTCTCCTTGGACCAAGAGAATAGTCTTCTGGCTCCAAAAAGTGCCGGGGAAATCACCGCCATCATTAATGATCTGTCAGTCAACAAAACTCCAGGAATAGATGGTTACTCAGCCTTATTTTATGAAAAATTTCAGACCCAGCTAATCCCAATGCTTCTCCCGTTGTATCGACATATCCTATCCAGTGCGGAAACGGACCCCTTGTTATTTGAAGCATTGATTGTTTTGATTCCCAAACCGGGTAAATCTACTGACTATGTAACCAATTACCGCACGATATCGTTAATAAATCAGGATATAAAAATCCTGACTAAATTATTGGCTTGCCAGCTTGAAAAGGTAATGAATACCCTGATAGGAATGGAACAAGCTGGGTTTATGAAGGGTAGGTCTTCTGCTGATCACCTAAGAACCCTTTCACATGTATTCTCGGTGTCCAGGGATGCACCCTACTTGGCAACTTTGATTTCCTTGGATGTCGAGAAGGCATTCGATAGGGTGCACTGGGAGTACCTCTTCCAGGTGTTGGAGAATTTTGGTTTCCCATTAGAATTTATAAATTGGATAAGGGCATTATATAAATCTCCTTCTGCTTGGGTGTCAGGAAATGGAGTTATCTCGGAAAGTTTCACCCTCCACTCAGGTACCAGGCAGGGATGTCCCTTATCCCCATTATTATTTAACCTGTATCTCGAACTACTAATCAGAAGATTACAAAATTGTCCAACTATCCAAGGGATCCCCATTTTTCCTTGCAAAGTAAAGGTCTCAGCCTATGCGGATGATCTCCTTCTTCAGCTTTCTAACCCTGGAACGTCTATTCCATATATGCTGGATATAATTGCCACTTTCGGTAGCATGTCCAACTATAAGTTAAATATTGGCAAAACAACGCTATTTCCGTTAAACCATAGACTTTTCAGATCTGATATAGATGTTTATGGACTTAAGTGGAAGCAAGATTCTCTTCGATACCTTGGAATAGAACTAACTCGTAGCTCTAAATGAGTTATCAGATTGAATTTGGACACTTTGGTAAGCAATATTGCTCAAGATTTAAATAGGCGGGCCTCTCTCCCCATTTCATTGTGGGGAGAATAAATCTTCTCAAAATGAACGTATTTCCGTGCTTATTATACCCCCTCTCCATGCTCAATATCTGGCTCCCTCTATCCTGGTTTAAGAAGTTAAGATCCCTATTCACCAAATTTCTTTGGGCCAATAAATCTCCTCGAATAGCCTATCATACTTTGATGGCCCCTAAGAATAAAGGAGGCTTGAGACTTCCTAATGTTGCTCTTTATTTCTGGGCATCGCATACTAATAAATACATGAGATGGATAGCTCAGGGAAACTTTTGTAGGGCCCCAGCCTGGCTTAAAATTGAATTGTCTTTGATACGGTCAGCAGGCCTTAACCCTGAGGGACTGCTGCATATTAAGGAAAGTATCCTCCCGTTAAAACTTAAAAACTCGACAATTTCCATTTCCCTTAAAATTCATACACAGGTTTGCCGATTCCTTAAATATAATCACACTGAGGATCTTAACCAACCTATTGTAGGCAATCTTAGTCTTAAAATTGCGGGAAAACCGATTCCCCAATCCTGGTTCTCTATATTACAGGACCAGGAAGTCTCCAGCCTTATCTATTGATGATAAACATATATGGATGTCAAATCAGGAAGTGATTGCCAAGCTCGGCATTTCCAATAGACATACATTCAAGGCCATTCAACTCAGGCATGTTTTAATATGAGCCTTCGGCCATAAACCTAGGACAGTTCACCCCTTACCATTCTGTAAGGAATTACGTGCAGTCAGTGGCAGCCCCAAGGCGGTATCTAAAATCTATAATATATTGTTTTGCTGGAAATTCCCAGATAGTTTTGCCCCAACCAGTTTGTGGCAATCTTTCTTCCCAGGCCAGAATATTAACTGGACGTCTATCTGGTACACCTCTCATAAGTTAATCAAACAGGATAGGTTAAGGCTAATGCAGCTCTCTATATTACACAGTGCCTACTATGCACCTTGTAAACTGGTTAAGCTGGGACTAAAGGCTTCCAATATATGTGTAAGATGTCAACAACAGGAAGGGAATTTATTCCATATTTTCTGGACGTGCCAGAAGATATCCCCATTATGGCACAATATTATGCAATCCGCAGATCCTCTCCGAGGTCTTAAGGAGTTTTTTTACTCTGGAAATTTGTCTCTTAGGGGACCTTTCAGGCATTAAAGTTCGTAACCGGAAGTATCATATAACACTTATTGCTATGTCTGTCAAGAAGCTGGTTTTAAGACATTGGCTTGACCAGCATGAAATCTCCTATAATGAATGGTTAACAGAAATCCTAGCAAACTTGCATACCGAGAAAACCATAGCTAATTTGAACAATACAATGAGTAAGTTTAAAAAGATATGGGACCCCCTTTATACGTTCTACTCACTGTAAAATTACTCAAATGTGATGTAGGTAACACTGGGTTAAGTAGTTAACTTAGTCAGGATAAATTTTAGCATGGTATGTTATTTTAAATTGCCGTCCTAGTAGATATGGGTGGGAAAAAAGAGGGGTAGGGTTGGTAGGGATTAAGGGTAGGGGGGAGGCAGATTCAAGTGGCACTAGTGTTTAATATACATGACCTGTATGTATGTATATCTGCGTGGTTTGTATTATTGGTTAAAAAAAGGTTAATAAACTTTAAATTACGAAAAAAAACTCAGTAAACAACACAACCCCATCCTATCCTCTGTCAGTAGATTCACCCATGCCCATGCGCCAAAAAAGAGTGCTTGGTAAATGAGAGTGCAAGCAAAAGACAACACTACAGGTGAGCAGCAAAAAATTGGTCACCCTCCAGGCAGACCACACTGTGTCTGCATGATTTTCTGCAGAGGGCTATGTACCCTGCACCCCCATAATGGTGGACTGCACCCCCCAAACACCCTCAAACTACATACAATGAACTCCAGGTTGGGTATGTCATGAAGGATGGGCTGCATGAATATTGTATGAGTGCAGGACACTCTGAAATCCAGAAGGCTCCTGTCTCTCATGGCCTTGTTGCAGTATCTACATTATGGAACCCTAATCATGGTGCTCTTACAATGGTTTATCTGTCAGTAGCCCAATCTCACCCTTTCCACTCAGAACCCACATTTTATTTTATTCATTTTAATTTATTAAAATCCAGTGACTGGTGACTGGCACAACGCACACACTTCCACAGCTGGCTACCTCCTTTAAAGGGTACCTAAACAAGCTGTTATTTAATACTGCAAACTCCAAAATCTGGCATCACAGCACGGTAAAGTAAAGGTTGCTGTTTACATTTATGATAAAACTGCATTTATGTAAATAACATAAATGCAGTTTCATAACTTTTGAAAAATGTAAACATCAGACATTCATTTTCAAAAAAATAGGCTTGGTTTCTCTCTAGGATGTTTTCCAAGTGTGTTAAGTGATGAGACATGATGACATCATAGGAGCCAGAGCCAGAGACCCACATGTATTCCTATATAGTGCTAACTATTTCTTCTTTCCCTTTTTGTTTTGAATTGTTGTAACAGGATGATCAACATCATGTATTAACTCATGGACTATTTTGATCAGTAAACATGTTAGGCTATGATTGTGTTCATTTTGTTTAACTTGCGGAAAAGGTTTTGCAATCCAGCTGACTTTTTCTTTGGAAAATTGCAGTACAGTACAACACTTCAAATACCTGATGATCTAGTGGTTATGTGATGCACTGAAGTTGTTTGTTAACCAGGAGAGACACACTAAGCTGAAAGGTTGTTTACTGGTGTGGCCTGGGAGCACAAGGAAGTTTAGTGACTTGCTCAGGGTCACACAGAAAAGTACCAGTCTGGTTCAGTTCCAAAGCTCATGCTCTCTTGCTAATCCACAAATAAGGCTTTCTTTTTCCACGTGAACCCCCTGCACCTAGCCTGCCTTCTGCTGAACACCCACTGTCCATATCCTGTCAGTAGTATTGCATGGATCCGCATATGTGCTTACGGTCTCATGAAGAGAATTATCACACCTTAGATTGTAATCTTGTATCTCTTGTATCTCAGAGAGTTGTGCACACCTATACCAATACGCATTATCAGCTGGCACTGTTAAAAAATGCCTCACAAATCACTCTCCAGTCCACATTCTCAATGTTTGACTTCTGCTCCTACAGTAAACATTGAGTGGATCAACACCCTTCTGCACAGTGAAGGTAGTATGTACAGTTCCCCTGTTGTTTTTTTTCCCCCTGCCTTATTAACCAACAACTAGGTCTTCCTGGAGGGCCAAGCAATAAGCATCATGACCCACCATAAAAACTGCTTTTCATGCCCTCATAAGGGCTGCACTTAAAATTGAATAACAATATTATTAGCAGGACAGACATACTAATGTGCCATGAGCGAATCCACCCAACTTCCAGTGTCAGTCTACTCCTTTACCTGTGATCTGCAGAACCCCAAGACAGTTCCCAGCAACTCTTTTCCAGTGCTTTTCTGTGCTGTACTCCACAATGTGAGTTGGCTGGCTACCACCCTTCCAAATCTTGAATGAGATATACACAACTCCCTCAATACTGTCCTAACAAACATCAACATCCCCCCCAACCCAATGGTAATCTCACCACACTGAATTCAAGTAACAGTTTAGGTGCAGCCCTTCCACTTTGAGTATTTGTCATTGCTGTCTACTCTCATCCACAGTCAGGTAGTGATCACAATTCTGGCAGACCCACGTTTCAGATTTCACAGTGATCTGCTCAACATACTCCATGTCTTCAAATAATCCGAATATAGTTTTATCCTGCAAGAATTGCCTCTTCAGTCCCTCTCTGGCATTCATTCTTCTCATCTGCTCCCCACACCAAAAACTGGTGAGTTCACTACCCTTCCGCATCATGAATGTGGTTAGTACAGTCTCCCATGCTATCTTTAAATATTAATAATAAACATGATCTTCTGGTAAGCCAGGCTGACAGCAGCATGGCACAAGTGACACAATAGGCTTTCCTACTCATATAAGATCTCAGCCACCTATGATCAGGCACTATTTAATGATGTACATAATGATGTGCACACTCATCATTTAATAGTGCCTAATCAAAGGTAGCCTAGCTCTTTTAAGGATAGGAAAGCCCATTATTCCCCTAGTTCCCTGTTGCTATCAACTTGATTTACTGGAAATATATGTTTATATTTGATATGTCAAATTAAAACAGGGACTGTACTACTTGCATTCATGATGCAGAAGGGTGATGAGCTCACCAGTTTTCAATGTGAGGAGGAATAGTGAAGAATGAATACCAGAGGGGGACTGAGAAGGCCACTCTTGCATGGTACTGCTATAATCAGGGAAGGGGGGCAGAAGGAGAGGAATATGAGCAGAATACTGTGCGAAATAAGATGTTGGGCTGCCAGTACCTTGATGACTACCTGACCCCATTGTCCTGGCCAATATTCCCCTTCCCATAAAACCAGTTCATGCAAATGTCCAAAGTTGTGTGTGGATATTAATGTATGACATGGCTGCCACTACATGTTCAGTCACTTCACTAGCAGTCTAGTATTGCTTGCTGGGATACAATGTGTATGAAAAGCACTATATAAATGCTGATTCTTTTTATATTATTACTTCCCATGGAAAAAGAAGACAAAGATAATCATATATTTGATCTTCGAGAAGGTATGAACTCTAACATTGGATTGCACAAGAACTTTGCTACAAAGAAGTGGTGGATCTAGGGGGTGGTGAAGGTTGTGGCAGCACTCCCCCACACAGTAACATACTTGCTTGCTGTTGCTGCTGCTGCATTTCACTTTGTTGAAGAAGTCTGATATATTGATTGTACAAATGTTTGCATTCAAGCGATTGATTACATTTGTAGGTTTTGTCAAAAATGAACTAGAAAAGAATAATAGCAGGAAATATAAAGGTTTAATAAATATGTTAAAAAGTGCATATTAAGCATACACACTACCCCAGTACCCCCATTGTAGCATCCTGGATCTGCTATAACCGCTAGACCACCGGGTTATCCAAGATTTGTATTGCACTGTGGTTTGCCACTGAGAAAGTTGGTTGAATTAAAACACAATTTCAGCATGCTAAAGTAAACAAAATGAACACAACCATAGCCTAACATGTGTATTATACAAAATAATGCACATGATTGTGACCATTTGGGTAAAGCAATTCTACACAAAGGGAAAAAAGAACTACTTAGCACTATAGAGAGTCATATATCTCTCTGACTTTGGCTCCAATGATGTCATCACATAACACATTTGGAGGCCATTTTAAGAAGCAGGTAAGACAGTTTTTTTTTTAAATTGGAAGGCTGATTTTACAATTTTCAAATACTCTCGATCCACATTTAGGTAAATTATATAAATGTACTTTTAGCATTAATGAATACAGCAGCCTTTCCTTTAGTCACCTACGGAGTCAGATTTTTGAATTCCTTGTTGTCAAAATATTGTTTAGGTATCTTTTAAACATTCCCAAATCACTGTGCAATGAAGAATCATTCCTAATGTTCCCCTGCCCCCTCATCCTAGCTGCACATTACTCACAGCTGTCTCCATCCATCAAAAAACAGTTTTCATTGTGAAAGGCTACTGATGATCTCTAATGAATAAAAGTGCTCACACACTTGCAGTCTGTAGTAATAAAATCATGTGATCACATGATCAGGAAAGTAACAATCCCTTATATAAGCATTAAAATAGTTGTTGTGTGTGTCTCACTGTAATAGCATTAAAAAAAACTGTCTCTACTTTTTTCCTCACAACTGGATACTGTATTTAACTTTACTGGCACCTTATTGTAGATCCTGCCTGCTACTCCTGACAATGAGCAGGTCTAAAATGTACTAGGGTACCTTCTGGTCAACGCATTTTGAACATAAATTTGGCTAGATGCATCTTTCTGCGTGCATGTAAGGGGTCCAGCCAACTGTTTGTAAGGAAGTATTTATTTATTTTTTGAAATCTTAGAAATACACCTTTGAGCTAGAAGCTCATTTACAAAGGTTCCACATCAAATAAACAAAATATACATAACATACAATACAAGATTTTTAACACTGTGAACAGTAAAAGTGCGGCGTTACAGATCACCAGTGTTGGAACAGAGAATACAAGGATAACATAGAATTAGATTACAGTGTAACAACAAATGTATTTAAGCAGAAATAAATGTTTCTTTGTTAAGTTCAAGAGTTAAGCAGGATAAGTATATCATTGTCAGGTTCCAAGAGAGAGGGGTTGGGGGAAGGGGTGGGTGGGGAATAAGTGCAGAAGGCATAACAGGCATAGCGTGGTCAAGGACAAGAATCGGGGCTAGTAATCACAATTGCTAAGACAGGTGAAGTGTTGGTGGAGTTGTCTCCTAAATGGGCCAAGCTTGGGTTCATTGATTATATTCAGGGGGGAGTTCATTAAGTCATAGAAGGGCCCGATAAGTGAAAGATCTTTGCACTTGTAAGATAGAGAAAAATGGGACAAGGAGTGCTTGTCTGGTGCTGATTCTTGTATGGTGGGGGTTAGGGCAGTGGATAGGAGGTTCCAGATGGTAGGAAGAGTTAGGACTAGGTGTTTTTTTCCCCCTAGAAGACACACTTAATACTGTATTCTACCTTGTAGAACAAGTCAGTTGGACTGTGCATAAAAGGCGCATGTGTGTAGGTTAATCTAATGGAACCAAGAAGAAACCTACAGGACTTATTAATGGCAGTACTAATCCTTTTGAAGGTGGTGTTAGTGTCTGCCCCAAAGACTACTAACCCATAGCTGACAATGCAATGGAGCTTTTTATGGTGAGAGACAATGCTTCTTGGGTCAGGGAATGATGGTGCCTGTATAGCAGACCAATTCTAGGATTGACAACCTGAACAATTTTATCTACATGCTGAGCAAAGGATAGAGCACTGTCCAGAGTGATGCCAAGATATCGGAAGGTTTGTACTTGCTCAATGGGGATGCATAGGTTATTCAGGATTGTCATTTTGAAGCTGTTATGCTTATTATGAGGGTTTGCAAACAGCATAACTTTAGTTTTTTTGTAGTGCATTAGAAGCTTGAATTTGGAAAACCAAGCTTCTGCAGCAGTGAAGTCGGTTTGAAGGTTTGACCAAAGTTGGAGTGAGTCTGGACATTTGGAAAAGATGACAGTGTTATCAGCATAAAGAAGATTTTGTTCTTTGCAGACTGAGGGTAGTTTGTTAATAAGAAGGTTAAATAAAAGAAGACCAAGAATTGACCCCTAAGGGACACCCAAAAAGACTGGATGACTGCTGGAGAGTGTGAAATCTATTTTTACACATTGGGACCTTCTGTAAAAGTAGCTCTGAAACCATCCAACAACTTCTGTGGAGAGTCTGAAGGAGTGGAGTTTGGAGAGAAATGTCTTATGATTGACAGTGTCAAAAGCCTTAGGTTGATATAAATCACCCCAGCTATCTGATTACTGCCAAAGGCCTCATGCAGGAAACTAGAGTACTCCAAGAAGGCAGTGGAGGTGCTGTGCCCCCTTAGGAACCTGTGCTGTTGTGGGCACTGTATGCCATACTTTTCCAGGCACTCAACCAGTTGGTCAGAAACTATTCCTTCTAATGCCTTAAAGAGGGGAGGAAGTATTGATATTGAGTGGTAGTTCAAGTGACATGCTTCGTCACCACTTTTAAAGATGAGGTGACCACTGCAGCTTTCCAAGTTGAGAGGAATTGACCCAGCAAGACAGATAGGTTCAAGAGATGTGTTAGCGGGAGAAGCACATCATCCAGGATAAGAGCAAGTGTCTTAACTCATTCTATCCTATTGTCGCTTAGAATGTTCAGGTGCCCTCTGCCTGCTGCTAGAACACCTGTGTGCCTGAAGGGGTTTTAGATCTGCAGCATTCATACAAACACACTGTGCTTAAACCTACATATCTTAAAAACCATACATCCAATTTTAAAACTGTAAAAAGAAAAGTTTTTCAGGACAAAAAGTTTTTGAAAATGATTGAGGTTTGGTAATGTCTATTTAACTGGATTTAATGTTGTGTAAGGTTGTTTTCATATTTTAATAAATTCTGATGATTTTATCTAAATATAATTATGCTCTGTTTACTTAGTCATGCACAAATATTAAATTTCTGTAAATTATTGATTAAAATTGTTAGAAGTATACAGTAAACATCTCTCATTGTCTAAATATAAATTTTGCAAGTTTTTTTACCATTTTTAGTCAGAAGCAATATCTGAATCTCTTGTTATTACAGTTTGAGTTTTTGTTCCACTCACTGGTTGGAATTTTGCAGTGTTCAATTCTTCCTACCCACTGATTTTAGTTTCTGAATCTGATTATCAATTTTTTTGTTTTTCCCCTAGTTTAATAAGAACATATTTACACATTACCTTAGAAGGACATATCAGGAAGTGATGCAGGAAGGAAGTGCTTTGTGAGGTCAAGTGATGTAAATAGGAAGAACACTTCCAGTGTAGGTCAGTGAGCTGACACAGGAAATGGAGACATTTGTTAGTGCTGGAGGGCTCTCTATGATTAATTGCATATGTGCTGTAGTTAAAATGTATAATTTCATTGAAATAAACTATTTTATTTTATTTTTGCAATAAAATCCCATGATAAGTATAGGAAACTGTATTTTATTTGTGTTGTTGCTTTATCATACTGTAAATGAAGCATGATGTTGTTCATGTAAAGGTTCACAGTCTTTCAGTAAACATCATGTTACATAAATCTGTGTTATTTAATTTCCTGGCATAGTTTATTTTTGGGGTTGTATTATGGGATGGTTTAAGGTGAGGGAATGACTGTATGAGGAAGCACTGTGTGTTAGTGGTGGTGGGGGGGGGGTCCTGCATTCATAATACAGGCTCAGATGCACTTCATATGTTCTGGGGAAATGAGAGGGGCTGTATGCATCACTGTAGATACATTATGGGTATACGTATAGGATGATGAAATTGCTGAAAAGGCACTGGTTATTTGGGGTATACTGTGTCATGGGGAAGGGGGTGGGTGTGCCTGTACCAAGGAATGATGCTCACAGGCACTGCAGTCATTTTGTGTCATGAATTGGCACCTGTCCTTGGGGTATGCTCAGTTGTAGGGAAGCAGGTGGGGCTGCCTGCACCTGGTAATGGTGTTCATATGCCATGCGGAAACATTGTGGGTACACATACAGGGTGATGACATGTACACCTGTAAAGGTTGTGTACTATGTGCTGTGTCACATGGTTTGCCTGCATACACATGTAATATGTTTCAACATTCAGTATGGCACACTGTGTGGGTGGGAAGGAGTGTGGGTGTGCCTGCACCATGGAGTGATGCCCATTGGTGCACATGTGTACTGTGTGCTATGTTTCATTTGAATGGACTGTATAGGTCATACACTGGCACTGATCACATCACAGTGCATCAGAGGTAAGGGATGGTCTGAAGCATTATGAGCACAAGGGACTAAAGTGGTTGTGGAGCGATTCGAACTTGAATAGAACATTACAGTGCATCTGAGGCTAGTGCTGGAATGAATCTTGATGTGCACAATGGACTACACCATGATGACTGAGGAGGGATCCATACCAGTAATGCACATCACAGAGTGTCAGAGATAAAGGCTGGACTGAAGACTGATGAACAGATGGACTAAATCAGTGACTCTGGTGGGATTTGAACCTGAACAGCACTTTACAGTGCAGTAGAGGTTGGGGCTGGACTGACACCAGATCAGTCAATGGACAACACCATTGGCTGTGGAGGGATCTGAACCTGAAATGCACTTCACTGTTCACTACAGTTTGGAGCTTGATGGATGCATGATAAGGAGATAGATTTTACAAGTGGCTGTGGAGGGATTTGAGCCTGAAGAATACTTTACAGTGCATCAGAGATTGGGGCTGAACTGATGTCATATGAATTGATGGGCTACACCAGTGGATGTAGAGGGTTTTGAACATCAAATGCACTTCACAGTGCATTATGGGATTAGTCTGGACTGATACATGGTAAGTCGATGGACAACACCATCAGCTGTGGAGGGATCTGATCCTGAAATGCACTTCAGTGTTCACTACAGTTTGGGGCTCGAATGACACATGATAAGGAGACAGATCTTACAAGTGGCTGTGGAGGGATTTGAACCTGAAGAATACTTTACAGTGCATCACAGATTGGGGCTGAACTGATGGACTACACCAGTGGATGTGGAGGGTTTTGAACATGAAATGCACTTCACAGTGCATTATGGGATTGGTCTGGACTGATGCATGGTAAGTTGATGGACAACACCATCAGTTCAGGAGGGATCTGAACCTGAAATGCACTTCACTGTTCACTACAGTTTGGGGCTCGACTGATGCATGGTAAGGAGCTAGATCTTACAAGTGGCTGTGGAGGGATTTTAACCTGAAGAACACTTTACAGTGCATCAGAGGTTGAGTCTGGACTGACGTCATACGAGTCGATGGACAACACCAGTGACTGTGGAGGGATTCAAAACTGATTTGGCCTTTACAATGCATCAGAGATTGGGGCTGGACTGATGCCAGATAAGTTGAAGGCAGCACCATTATTTTTTTCATTTTAAACAATCAGCAACTGCGTATTAGGGAGAAAACTCAAGTGCCGAGCATGAGACAAACATGCTACTGACCCTAACCCACTTATCATCCATAACGCAGGGAGCAACATGCCATATAGATTTTAATATAGCATAATCCGAACATAAACTCTTTAAAAAGTAACAAAGGTGCTGAATTCATGTGACCTCATCTAGTACATGCACAAGAAACTCTCTCCCATCAGGAATGCCAGCCGGATCCATAAGATGTGATCACACAGGATGACCAGAAATTATCCCAAAATGAACAAAGTAACAACTATGAAAACTTTTATCATAAATAAAAATAAAAACAAATAAAGTAAATACAGATTACAAATCGAGGTTTTGGCACTGAAATGAAGTGAGTATTTTAGGATAACAGCAGCGCCTCCATCTTGAATCTAAGTTTCTAGTCACCATGCTCTTCCTGCCCCAGTGTGTGCTCTGACTGGTTAATGGAAATAGTGACGTGTACAATAAGCATAGAGCAAGCATGGCAACAGTGAGGATCAATATGACCAAATGGTGACGCACTACAGAGCTAGGGCGGGTGCAGGTGAGGGCTGTCACCCCTAACTGAAACATCAAAAAAAAAAATCACTGTACACTCCAGAGCCCAGAGAGCCACTTTCCCTCCAGTGATGGTTTTAAAAAAAAATACAAGTCCTTGCTTGAATGCTAAATAAGGATTTAGTCTAATGTTTCAGGCACACACATTGAATAGAATAGTGGAAGGCACAACAAAAGATCTGCGTGCAGGTTCCCTGGCACTTCGACAACTAAGGCTTCATCAGTGGGATGGTGCCTGCATCTAAGACAATCCCTTTATACCAGTTAAATTCAGAATTGATGATGTCAGAAAATCCGACCAATCACAGAGCTTGATTTTTAAATACAGAAATATTCAGCTCACTTAGTGGTATAAATGGACTAATAGTTATAACAATCATGATATCAGTGACAACATGTTATTGTAGAAAAATACCCCAAAAGACAAAAAAATACACCAAAGTGGTGACGGCCAATCGGATTGCTTGAATAAAAAGCAAAAATAAATAAATTATGAAATTAATTATAGTGTAAACCTGATCAGGTTAACATGTTACACTAAAACAAGATGATTTGCTGTTACGATACAAACTAATGGCAGAATGAACATAATACATTTTTCACAGCACATGCAAAAAATAGTAAATTTATTTATTTATGTATTAAGGCTTGTTTTCTCAAAAATAGCCAATGGGAACACATATTATATTAGGTAAAATCAGTAAGGGGTACGATGTCCCCTATTAGCTGGTACAACTCAATTCATCAAATGTAAACAAATGCTTGAGCTGCACCAAGAGAAAGATATGGACGCCAATTGGCGTCATCAGGCACTACAGCAAATGATTTAGGACGCCATATGGCGTCATCAGGAAAAAGAGGTATGTTTTTTTATGACGCCATATGGCGTCATCAGGAAGGAATGAGTTAAGGTCCAGAGTGTCACTGGTGTATCTGGATTTACCTAGAACCTGCATGAGAATTTTCTGGCTTCTGGGATGGTGATTGCTTTAAGGTAGAAGGGTAGAAGGTGCGAATGGGGTTCATTAGGTAGAGTCATTGGTCCATGCGCATTGACATCAGTTGCATCAGGGAGGTCAGGTGGCAGTATGCTGCTGAGGTCAGTGAAAACATCATTGAAGCTGTTTGCGATGGTGCAGGGATCCTGGGTGATTACCACATTCACAGGTAGCATAGAGGAGATGTCTTGTTATTTTTACTAGTAAGGTTTTTAAGGTTTTCCCAGAATTTCCTGCCATCTCCACAGAAATTAGTAAGGCAATCCCAATAATATTGTGATTTAGTGAGTCTGATCTCACGGGTGCAGGTGTTTCTCGTCATTTTATATTTCTGAAGGTCAGCCTGTTGGCCTGTAGCCTTGGCTGTATGCCAGAGATAATCCCTGGTGGCCATGAGATTCAGCAAAGTAGGGGAGATGAAGGAATTGTAGACTCCTTTCACTTTCCACTTTTTAATTGGAGCATAGATGTCATATGCTTCATTAAACTTAGAGATAAAATAATACAGTGCCTGATCAATATCTAAGGCAGAGTCAAGGAAGGACCAATCTATACAGTTAAAGAAGGTCTTGAGTGCATTTAGCTGCCCCCGCTAAACATAGAACATAGAAACATATAAACATAGACTTTGACAGCAGATAAGGACTGCTTGGCCCACCTATTCTGCCCATTTCCCTACCTACAGGATAAGCTGTAGATCCTAGTTAACCAACAGCCTATTTCTTCCTATCCCCCACAATAATTGCCTTATGTATGTCCCATGCATTCTTGAATTCTCCCACAGTTTTAGACCCTACAACCTCCTCAGAAAATCTGTTCCATGCATCCACCACCCTCTCTGTGAAAATGTACTTCCTCACATTGCTGCTGAACCACCCCCCATCAGTAAAGTGAATGACTCATTATGAATTTGTAGGGGGGCTTAGAGGCCTTATTGGCCCAGTGGCAAATAATAGGAGAATGATCACTCAGTGAATCAATTAGGACTGTGGTGTTGGAAATCTGGCCTGGTTAATTTGTGATGATCCAATCAAGCAGGGTACTAGAGCCAGTATGATAGTTGATCCTAGTGGGTGAGTCAATCAATTGTGTGAAGTTAATGCAAGATATGGCATCTTTATATTGGCCTGCATTGGGCGACATCCAGTTGATATTGACGTCGTCTAGGACAACCACCTTCCAGTTTTGCTTAAGGCCTTGTATAAATTCAGTAATTTTGTGGAAGCCAGTCACTTAATCTCTAGGGGAAATGTATACAGAGGCAACTGTAAGTGATTTGCTATGTGCACCTACAAGCAACCTAATAGCTAGGGCTTGTGCAGTATTCCCACTGTCAGCTTGAGGGAGGGCATGACACTGTAGGTGATCCCTAACATAGATAGCACAGCCAGCACCTATTTTCTCTAACTTGTGAGGTCTGAAGAGGGTGTAACAATTTGGAGCTATTGATACATCAGGGACCCTGGGTGAAAGCCAGGTTTTCACTAGGGAAAGGACATCAGGATTGTGCTGACAAAGGTAATGACAAAGGGGCATATAGCTGAAAAGCCCTGGACTGTGATAAGCTATTGGCATAAGTACAGACAGTTACATAATTCAGGTAAACTCGATCTAAAAAAAGCTAAGCGGAGCTACCTATGTAATCTGCAGGAACATAACTATATAGGTGATAAAATGTTCTGGTCCCAGGTTAATGCCATTTTAAAGTGATAGTCATCAGAATGTAACTGCAATATTCAATTTGAGAGTAAAACCTGAGTAAGTCCCAAGGATGTATCAGTCACATTTAACACCTCCTTCACTACCTTGTTAGTTAGAAGAATCCTTCACAGTTCTCCTCATCAGCACCCCCTGACCTCACTACACCTAAACTTCCATGCCCTAACTTCCACTTTAGGTTGTTAAAAAAAAAAAAAGTACTGTTGCTCCTGTCCAAGTTAAAAACATTGGGTTCCACAGGATACGATAAGATTGACCCTCATTAAGGGAGCCCCTGTAATTGAATATCCCTTCATGCTACTCTTTAATAAGTCCATATGGGAAGTGGTAGTTCCTTCTGCATTGAAAGTGGTGCTCATAACCCCAGTACATAAGGGGGGTGCAAAAACACTAGTGGCAAATTACCAGCCAATTTCAATCCCTTGCATCCTAAACTATAGAAGTTATTTTATAACCAAATCACAGACTATGTAAAGCAGCATAAATTGCTCATCCTAGTTCAGCATGGCTTTTGTAAAAATACATGAAACAGATACTGCCCCAATTAGACTGAACAGAGATATCCTGGAAGGGCTTGACAGTGGGTTGATGACAGGAATTGGGTTTATCGATTTAACCAAGGCCATTGACCTTGTGGATCACCAGATACTGATAACCAAGCTTAACTTTCTGGGTCTTGATAATTTATCTTTAAGCTGGTTCTCAGAGTACCTGTCAAATGGATCTCAATTTGTAACATGGAAGGGGTGTCTGTCTGATCGGTGTCCAGTCTGGAATGATGTCCTCCAAGGGTCTATACTGGGTCCGCTCCTATTTTCACTTCATATTAATGAAATGGCAAAAAACTGGGGGGGGGGCACAATTATTACTTTATGCTGATGATGCGGTACTGTGCCGTAGCTCCAACAATAGCACTGAAATTAGTAATCTGCTTACTTTTGATTTACACTTATTAGAGAACTGACTTTTAACAAATAAGCTGGTTCTTAATAGTAAAAAGACCCAGTCCATTCTCTTTTGCCCAAACAGATTCGGCCCCCAAAATGGTAACCTGCTCACCCTTTCCTTCTCAAGTAGAATAAATATCAAGACTGTTGACTCCCTTATCTATCTGGGCATTCATCTTGACCAGTATGCCACCTTTAAAGCCCACACTGAATATCTCACAAAAACTGTTCACCAAAAAGTTGGATTGCTTTACTGTCTGAGCCCCTGCATCTCTAAAGATTCCTTGCTATGAATAGTCACTTCAGCCCTTCTACCAACCCTCCTGTATGGCTCTCATGTCCTACTCTTGGTTAGATGCTCTGAAACAGAAACATTAAAAGCACTATACCACTCAATAACTTGCTTTGCTGCTCTTGCCTTGGTTAGGAAACATCATTGCAAAGCATTAGATTCCATCTAATGGCCTTCATTCCTAGACAGACTCAAATATGCATCACTATGCCTGACCTTTAAGTTAATAGGCCCACATGCTCCCCCTGACCTACATGGTCTGTTAATGTATAAACTTGATTAATGATCCCTCAGATCCTATATTAGAAAGCTTCTTCTTTTGCCTAAAACTTAAACTGCCACTGGGAGTAGATCCTTTGCAAAATCTATCCCTACTATCTGGAATGGCCTTCCAAATGCACTGCAGGTACTCTCCTCTCTTTTTGGGAGGGGGGGTTAGAAAGGTCTTAGAAACCCATATTATAGAAAGACACCATTGAAGTTGTTACTGCTGATAAACTTTTTTTACCTAAATCCTAAATATGATGATTGCTTGGTATCGATAGAACTGCACTCTGTCCTTGTCTGTGTACAGTGGTTAATTATACTATACTCATATGTAAACTGATGTGAACTCATACTGTAGTCAAAATGTATGCTTATTGTCAACTATTAAGTTATTGCTGTCATGTAATCTGTTGTAAAATGTACTGTCTGCTGTCTATATCTTCCCTATACTGTATTCCTGTTTTATAATTCATGTAATTAATTCCGGTCATCCCTGAAAAAGGGACTTTCTGAGGCCCAATGGGTTTACCCGATCAACAAAATTTAATAAATAAATAAATATCTAGCTTAGATTAAATATGGTGCAGAACTAGAAAGTAGTGCATATCAAGGAAGATGTCCCTTAGCAATTTTAACTTCCCTCAACTGAAAAAATTTAACCCAACATTAACAATTCAAACTGTTGTTTTTGAGGAGAGCAATAACAGTCTCTGAAAAATGATGTTTTTAAATATAGAGTATAGTGCAAGCTACATTGACAGAGTTGGGCTTCATAGAAATGTGATAAGGTAGGTTGGGCATACATCACATTGGAATCAAGCAGTCCTTCTACATATGAGTTATTTGTTTAGCTCTATGCACAGCGCTGATGATATATAGCAACATCTGCAGTATGTCTGCTTCCTCCAAAAGTTATTTGTACCAAATACCATGTGTGTGCAAATAAAAAAATCTACAGTTTACAATATTCTGTTATTTATTGAGCAGATTTTTATAGCCTGATAATTTCATGAAAAGCAATATCCTTGTAAAGCAGTCTAGTCATGTCTGCTGCAAACATAACATTCTGTGAGACTATTTTTGCAAGTCCCTCATGCCTGTAACATTAAGTAAAAATATTTTCTTAATGTTATGGTTTCAGGAATGTTTTTAATAGCTTTCATTGAAGTGTGAAATCTTACTTTGCAGGATTATCAGATATTTTCAGTAAAGCAAAAATCAGTGTGTCATTGTAAGAAAAAATCAGAATGCCAAGTGATTTTTTTTATAGATCTAACCTATTCATAACTTTATAATATAATAAATCTGTATTTTTAGACACCTTTTAAGGTCCTATCCATTAAAACATTTTAGAACAGTTTGACATTGCCCTCTGTTTCTGAAATAGCTAGTACCACTCAAAGCAGAAGATCTTTTATAACAGTGGATCTTTAAGAAGAGGATACTTCTTAGTCCATTTTGTTCCTTATATTTAGACAATTCACATGGCTGACTGTTTTTTCTTTCTTGCATTCCCCTTGGAATTTGTACATCTCATTATTTATTATTTAATTAAGTCTTTCAACTAGTAATGCACACTGAACTACAATCAACTGATTTGGGGATGCATCCTGGGTTATGGGTAACAATAAGGGTTTCGTCAGTGCAGTGCACAACCACAGAATACAAACAGGCAGAAATAAATCATGCCAACATATCAGATAGTAGCAAGAAGACAAAATGTATGTTCTTTGGATCAAAGCCCATACTTGCAAATGTTCTGCATGTGTTATTATTAGTGACCTTCAAGATACGAACAAGTTGAGATGTTTATAAATACTCTGGTGCCTTCTTGGTTGCAAACCCTAATTTTTATTTGCATTTACATTTACTTTTGACTTGCAAACAAGTTAATCAAAAACTAGGTGCCCTTTTTATAATAAAGAGATGTTTGTCATTTGTTACTAGAAAACAAATTGTAGTTAGCAAAGGCATCCTACATACTGTGCTGAACTACACTTCTTGTGTCTTCACAAATCTATTTAAAAAAAACTAATCCATTTGAATGGTGTCTGAAATAACACTTTTCATTTTATTATCAATAAACCTTTTAGAACACATCCCTGTGCACCTTACAGCCATCTTGGTGTTTTTTCTTGATTTAAACAGAGTGTATTTTCTTTATTGTCTGGCGAATAAGACTACAAGGCTAAACTCTGACTCGCCATTATTCATGCTTTTGTCTTTTAAAATGACTACAGAAGTTTAAGATCCATTGCACACCCTCTTATTTCCTTCTCTCAGGTCTCAACTAACATGGGACATGTGCTTTTTCTTTTCAAGCTGCCACATTTTACAGTAAATCACCTTTGACTGTTCACACTTCAAAGTTGAATCAAATCTTGAAACAGCAGATGCATTTTTTTCTTACCAGTTCTTGCTGTAAATGTTTTTAGCTGCATTGCTGAGTGTGTTCATCTTAAAGAATTACCTGGATATTATAAAAGATGTAATTTGTGTGTTGCATACATTTGTAATTGTAAACAGTATTACCAACTGTGGCTACTTTGTACTATGGCTATAGGTTGTACCTGAAAAGGACCTTTATCTCAGTATGTCATCATGGTAAACACATAAAATGAAATGGAATGAAACAAGGATATGGCTTGTAGTAACAATGACTGTAGTGCAAAAGTACAGTGCAGTATCAAACACAGTGAAGAGTATACAGGGTGGCAAGCAAAACAATTTAATACATATCTTTACAACAAACTTATTCAGGGGAATTAAGAAACTATACCTCAAAGCAAAAATTCATTCTGGGGCAAGGCAGTCAATGTGGGGCATATTAAAAGATCAATGGTAAATGTTTTATGTATTTTATTTTTGTAGTTTGTAGTTTTTTTTATTCAAAACATTTCACATTAACATAACATAAACACTCATAAAAGAACCCCAGAGCAAATGACCTGAGGCATGGGTTATCCTGGAGGATACTGGCCATACAGCCAAGTTTTAAAGGAAACACAATTGCACATACCCCAATAATGCAAAGCATCATGGGAACATATGAAAATCCCCATGAGATAATTTGGACTGGCTCTACTTTACTGCTATACTTTTTAGTCAAGAGGTCTCCATACGCTATATAAAATACTAGCTGGGCTACTGTGCATATTATCTGAGCTACAGCAGACACATACACGTTTTGTCCTCATTTGGACTCTATGGCACACTGATGAGTCCAAATGAGGACGAAACATGTGTATGTGTCTGCTGTTCTCAGCCTTTGCTGATTGCACTGTGACGCCTCCTGGCACCATGCAATTCTGCTTAAAGTAGAGCCAGTCCAAATTCTTTCATTGGGTTTTGCATATGTTTGCCATGCAGTTTTGCATTATTGGGGTATGTGCAGTTCTGTTTCATATAAACTCAAAAAGTAGATATGAGTACATGCCAGTAGCCACATACTGGTGTTTTATATAATCCTGTGAAAGTGGACATCTTAATAACATTTTAGCAGTTTGAAAAGGGGTATAAAAAATGGTACATATGTAAAATGCATAATGAATAATATGAATCAAGTTTGGAATCTACTATGTCCACATACAATAGAAATAGTATACTGCACCTACAATAAGCTACATGATAAGGTCAGTACAGTAGATAGACCCATTTAACAAAATCCTAAAAACTATCTACAACTAACTAGATTGCTATATAAAGTAACCAAATCACTGTAATACATAGAGAATACTAGCTGGGCTACTGTGTACAACCAGTCTGTGCTGCCATTAAGGGGTTCTGATTCTGTTAGACCTCAAGAGCGAATCTCAAGAGGTCTCATGAAATCAGAACCCTGAGGTGGCAGCTCATGCTGGTTGGGCACAGTAGCTGAGCTAGTATTTCATCTAGTGAAGGAGATCCCTTGACTAGAAAGTATAGCAGTAAAGCAAAATACCTGAAATAAGGTGAAGAGACAGTATCAAGTATTGATCATGTTTATAAATAATTAAACAGTAAAAACAGTACATGAATTCAAACACTTTGTTGGAATCGACAGAACAAAGCCTTTTTTTTATTGAAAGTCTTATCTTGTCCTTGTGGCCCAGATCATTAAAATCTTGAGGCCTGTAGATGAATGGCAGGCTGTGGAGAAAAGGAAAAAAGAAAAACGCTTTTCAGCCACCTTGGAAAAAAAATGCAGCTGCCATCCTGTCACAGAATTTACTGGTTGAATACTGAGATATGTGTGTGTGGCAGTTTTCCCATTGACCAAAGTGCTGTCTCATGCAATCTGAAAACCAGCCAAAATGTTTTTATACCACAGTGTGGTATTACCGCTTTCTAAGAATTTTCAGCTGTGGCACAACAACATTTTGATGGCTTTCGGTACATAACAAGGGGTCTCCATACACTGTAATAGAATAATGGGGTAAAATAAAGAGCTACAGGGTAGTCTCATGGAGAAGGATTCTAGGTGCATCGTTGGCAAAAAGGTTTGCCCAGGCAGGAATAACTTATCCAATGCCCGGTTTTGGTACAGCCTGTAGGGAGGTGGATCTCACTGAGGTGGATCTGGGTAAGGAGTTCAAGTAGGTATGGAGAGATGAACATATGGCATTGTGGTGCTGTAGAGTTTGACTGACATTGTGTGATAATCAATTATAGGCAGTGAGCTGAGAGAGTTCATCTATAAATTCCGAGGTGATGGGCACAGTACAGGTGCACCACCTGTGCAGTGGAAGGTGTTTAACCACTATGATGGAATGAATCACAATATCTCTTTGCACTCTATTGAGGTGGGGGACATCATTCGTAAGTCCAATAAGAAAAGTTCAAGTGAGAAGAGAGGGGAAGGGAGCATAAAGTATCTGGGTTATGTTTTGTGGATGGAGGACCATTAATTTGCAAGGTTTGTGCAGCTCCACAAAATGTGGTAGTGATCCCCATTGGGGTTGTGGCATCTCCAGCAATGATTGGAGGACAGAAGATGGATAGCATGTAGAACTAGCAGTATGATACTAGCAATTTAGGATTTTATTTTGAATGAGTCGGCTTTTGTAGTCTTTGATAGGGTTCAGAGCAATTTTCAAACATTTTTGCCCATCTGCATTAGTGATATCCTGCCCTAATATGGTAGCCCAGTAGGTTCAGGCAAGGCTGATTTGATCAGGGAGATGGTCCCAGATATTGGAGTTAATATATCCTGCTTTCCCGGTTTTAGGAGTAAACCAGTTAGAAACTGGATGAGCAGTGTAGGGTAAGGATGGTTCAGAGTTTGAGTAGTAAAAGTCATCTGGATTCTGTCGAACAAACTTCTGGGGCAGACCAAGGAGGGGCCAGGTTCACAGTCAGTGATAAGATAAGCAGATATAGTGATGGAACACCAAAAGATAACAGATTGGAAGGGGGTTCATAATAACAGGTAGAGGACAATAAGTCACACACAAGGATAGGTACAGTATATAATCGGGGCTAACTAGAATGCAGTATAAAATAGGATGAAAATATAGCCACAGCAATTATAATCAGGAAGGAAATGCAGAAAGCAATAGGGTGGGAGGGAACCTGAGCCAGGGTGATTAAGCCAAAATCATCTGGGCATATGCAGGAATTTAGAAGGTTGGGGTATGGCTTTTAGCCCTGGTGTATACTGGCACCCTTGCTCTCCAATAGCCTGGGTGCTAGAAATACAGAAACACAGAAATTGTCGGCAGATAAGGACCACTAGGCCCATCCAGTCTGCCCGTAGGCCCAATAGATTGTATATGGCCACTGACCCTATGTGATCAATGGCTTGTCATCACTCCCTCCCCTCTCAGGCTTCCCTTGTGCCTGTCCCAAGCATGCTTACACCCCTCCACTGTGCTTGCCTTTGCTACCTCCTGTGGCAGACTATTCCATGTGTCGACTACCCTTTCTGTGTAGAAAAACTTCCTCACATTGCCTCTTAATCTACCCCCTTCCAATTTCATATTGTGCCCCCTTGTTCTAGTACTTTTTCCACATTGAAAATGCTCCCCCACTTGTAACTTGTTTATGCCCTTGAGGTACTTGAAAGTTTCAATCATGTCCCCCCACTGTCTCCTCTCCTCCAGTGAGTACATATTGGAGTCCCTTAGAGTCTCCTCATATATTTTGTTCTGTAAGCCCTACACCATCTTTGTTGCTCTTCTCTGGATAGTCTCCATCTTATCTATATCCTTGCACAGATGTGGTCTCCAGAACTGCATGCAGTACTCCAGGTGAGGCCTAACCAATGTTTTATACAATGGTATCACCACCTCCCGCTTTCTGCTAGTGATACCCCTGCTTATGCACCTCAGCATGCCACTGGCCCTTCCTTCCACCTTTGTACACTGCTTTGATACCTTAAGCTCATCATAGATGATAACCCCTAGGTCATTTTCCTCTTTGGTGACAGTCAGCTCCCTCTTCAACCTGTAGCTCTCCCTAGGGTTCCCTCTACCCAGGTGCATTATTTTGCTCTTCTTTACATTGAACCTCAGTTTGCCACATCTCCAAGCATCTTTCGAGCTACTCCAGGTCCCTCTCCATTTTCTGTACCCCTTCCGGAATATCCACCCTGTTGCAGATCTTGGTGTCATCTGCAGACAGGCAGACCTTTCCTTCCAGCCCCTCTGCAATGTCACTAATGAAGACATTGAACAGGACTGGTCCTAGAACTGATCCCTGTGGTACCCGAATGGTCACACCCCTCTCCCCAGATTGTACCCCATTATGTTAATATTATTGGTGGGGTAGGGGCAGTTAATGTTAACTTGCATACACAGCCCTGGTGTCCAGTGCTAGCCCCCCATCCCTGATCATACATCCCATATAGCACACACACACACAGCCTTGCTGTTCAGTGGCACCCCTGACTATCCCTTCTGTAATTTGTACACTGTTCCTTGGTGTCTGGTGGAAACCCCAACCATCTAATCATCCATCATATGACTTTAGAATATCATCCTGATGTCTAGTGGCACCCCACAACCAGATCATCTCTCCTATGTGAGCACCTCTCTACTTGGTATCCAGTGGTACCTCCCACCCCTGACCACCACTTCTGTAACTTGTACACTGCTTCTTGGTGTCTAGTGGCATCACCCGGTCACCTGTTGCAAAACTGTAGAATATCTCCCTGGTGTCTAATGGCATCCCCCCAACTTCTATTACCTATCCAGTGTGAGTATCAACCTTCATGGTGTCCAGTGGTACCCCCCCCCAACACCTGTCCTATGACAGTATCTATTTCCCTTTGTCTAGTGGCACCCACACCATATGATCACACATCCTATGAGAGAACTGAGCTGCCTGGTGTCTAATGGCACCACCACACTACCTGAGCTCCAAGACCATGGTCAGTAGGCTATTCCTGGTGTCCACTGATACCCTCATACCAACTTTCTGCATGCCTGTCAACAAATGGACCAGTTAATATTAGCAGTGTGACAGCTCCCCACCCACTACAACCACTCCCAGGACTGTATATGTGCACACTCTGTGAACTCAAATGGCAGGCGGCCAAGGAGGTGACAGGAGGGTTGTTCCGGTCTCTGTACTGGGATTATCTGGGCAACCCCTGTGACCATGGTAGGGAGACTGGTTGGGAAATATCCTGGGAGCTTTTGTGGTAGGTGAAGCACCACTGGACCACTAAATAGCAGGAATCTCCATACTCTTGTGGGACGGGTAACTGGGGGTGGGGGTGCCACTTGACACCATGGAGATAGGTACTCTCATGGGACAGGCGATTGGGGGGTTGGAGGTACCAATGGACACCATGGAGATAGATACCCACATGAGATGGGTAATCGGGGAGGGGTTGTCACTGGACAGTACAGTATAATAGATGCTCACACAGGACAAATTACTGGGGTATGGGCAGTGCCACCAGACAGTAGGGAGATATTCTACAATCACGAGATGGGTGATCAGATGGTAGGGGTGCCACTAGACAGCAGAGATTGGTGTTCAAGTTACAGAAGGGGTGGTCAGAGGTGGGAGATGCCATTAGACATCAGGGATGTGTGGATGCCATATAGGATGGATGATCGGGGGGCAGTTGGTGCTACAGGATACTAGGGCTATGTCTGCAAGCCCCTGACTGAGTGACTGGGGAGTGGGTGGTGCCACTAGACTCCAAGGCTGTGTGTATGCTATATTGGATTGGTGATCAGGTGGATATGGGGTGCTGCTTGAATTCAGGGATGGGTCTATAACAATTGCAATGAGTATGGTGGGGTCAGGGTTGCAACATGATGACAGGAATATGTCTAACAGGCAAAAGACAGGTGCTTGGGGGTGGTGCCACTGAACATTTGGCCTGCAAGCACACTGGCATGATGGCCACTGGGGTACAGGTCTCTAGATTATAGCCATCCCACTGTTGGTGGAGTGGAGGCATGGGCTTAGTGACCCATTAGATCAAGGTTTTTAGAGGTGGTAAATGGCATCACTTTGGGTTCCATTTTCCACTGTTGCAAACCTTTGAAAATGCTGCTGCACCAATATGCAGGATGAGTCTCCCTTAGTTGCGTGGTTGCAGCATTATTTCAAGGCCTTGGTGCTAACAGGTTTAGAGCAGGCTACAGGGGCCTCTGTATACAGACCCTTCTCCAAAAAAGGGCACAGACCCAAATAGCATGGGCAGAGTCCCATTAGTGCTGGCACTAACTTTTGAATATCTGGCCTCAAAAGTGTTATTTTAAAGTTATGCATTCATGTCTCTTAAAGTTATATGTTACTTATTGCATTATTTTGAAAACATTTCCCTTTAATAAAATGGAAATGAACACACAAAGGGGACTTTGAGGTTAATAGTTTTTACTGAGTGAACATAAAAACAGTAAATACAGAAACAAAATAACAAACAGTGCAATCATGATATACAGCAAGTCATATCACCATGTCAGCTATAGCTTCCGTACAGTCTGACGCATTTGAGACCATCAATGCCATAACAGTACATATGATGGTTAGCTATATCATATATGTAGGGGGCCCTCCATTGTTTGGAATTCTGATGCCACTGAAGGTGGCCTATATCCTATGGAAATTCTGGTTGTGGGAAGGCCTAAGCAACCTGACTAGGCCTAATGGCATTTACATCTATTTGCATCCTGCCTAGTGTAGCAGCTCTGGGTGCTGGATCATTTATTACAAGATTGCCACATCCAATGGGTAAACCACTATTTACAACTCTAGGTAAGTGTGGCTTTGGGTTGGCTTATCTTGAACGTATAGTGTATCTCTATAGGGGGATCCATGTGGGGTTAGAGGTTAGGCCTCCCTTGTGCATTTTCTGGCAAATTGTGGCAATATATGGAGTTTAAGAAGGGTTGCCAACACCAACAGTACTTCTCTTGGGAACCTGTGGCGTAGCTGGACATCCTTTCAAAACTGGCATCTGGATCGGGGACAGTATGAATTCTGTGAAGGGTGGGCATGTATCAGTGTGCCATTTCATCAGGAGGGGTCTCTTTGCCATAGCTCCTGCAACTGTTGCACATTGCGCAGTTGGATCATATTTGGGGTGGCCTTCAGGCATGTAACCCAGCAGGAGGGGGAGCACTGATCAAAATGTGGTGGATCACTTGCTTGCACATGCTGATTATGTCATTCCAGTAAGGCCTGATCTTGGGGCACTCCCATATAATGTGGTACATATATACTTCCCCCTGAGAAAATCTCCAGCACTTGTCATCTGAAAGGAGCCCAAGCCTTTTGAGCTTGGAGGAGTGTATTACCACCTTAACATCATTTTGTTCATAATTAATCTAGTCCTCCCATCACGGCAGGACTGGTGTATGCACTTCCAACAGTTTGGCCACTGGGTATTGATAATTGTGGTATTGGTCTCTTCCTCCCACTGTGTTTTGGCTGGTATAGTG
This sequence comes from Neoceratodus forsteri, assembly GCA_016271365.2. Lineage (NCBI taxonomy): Eukaryota > Metazoa > Chordata > Ceratodontiformes > Ceratodontidae > Neoceratodus > Neoceratodus forsteri. Next base: position 119,798,013 of record CM057456.1, read on the forward strand.
GCATCTGGAAAGACATCTCTGAGATTGCTATATATCATACTTGCTTTTTTTAGCGGTTTACTCTAACTCACAGTTTGGATAGAGGGTGGGGTGGGGTGAAGGTGTTCTGAGATGGTGGCCTGCATTTGGGATTGATCGCATCTTGGATCTATAGGAATCTCCAGAACTGGTCTGTGGGGATCTGGTACCTATCTTTCAGGGCCCAGAAGTTATCCATACTGGATATCGCTGGAATCAGTAGATCCCTAATTAGTCTGATGTCCCTTATTTCCCACTTCTCAAAACACCTTTGTTTTCTAATATTTTCTCCTAATGTTTGTAATTACCTTATCCTATAAAGTGAGACAATGTCATTTTACTTTCACAAATTCATCAGTCCTATAATGTGAATGCTGAAAATAGATTTAACACATCTAACGCAGAACGTGCATCCATCTTAAACAGTTTCTAAACAGAAGAAGTTTATAACACATTTTTCTATCTTCCCTATCATGATCCCTGGGTTATTCCACAGCAGTGTGAGTTCCCATGGCATATTTGTTGATCATAATTACCACTGGTCCCATTTCTGGGATCCCACTTGTAGCAGTCGGTATGCTACATTCAGGCAAATGCATGCTATCTTCCACTGTGAACACTAAGCAGAAGTAGTCATTAACAATGGATGCCTTCTACTCATCCTCTATTTCTCTGCCCCCTCTATCAGCCTAATGACTTCACCCTCCTCTTCCTCCTTCATTTAATATATCAAAATAATGATTCCCCAGACCCCTTCTGCAATACATAGTTCTGTCTACTGTTGCATCCCTGGCTTACTTCTTTGCCTCCATCATCTCCATTACACACTCCATTCCTCATCTCCCTGTTCCTCCTTGCATCTAATGAATGCCTTTTTTCCCCTGACTGCATACCTGACCTTCTTTGAGAACCAGTTTGGTCTGTTGTACCTGTTACTCTTTGGTAACCATTCTCAAGCATGACTTAGTTGCCTCAAGAATGGCCCCCTTAATTACTCATCACCTCTCCTCCACCTCACTGATTTTGTCCACTACTTTTAACATGTCATTGACTAATTCCTTCATGTGATCAAAGTCTGCTCATCTAAAATCCCAAACCACAACCTTTGACAAGGGAATACTGGAACCCAGTGACAGTGGAAATGTAAAACTGAGCACATGTAACTAAAGCCGAAATAAAGTGAATTTATAGAACTCATTCATCAGATGTGGTTGTGTAGGGAGCCAAAGGTTCAGGTGGAATGGGATTTGTGACTCCCCAAGGATTCCAGGATAGGCCAGATGTTGTTGTTGTTTATTTACAAATAACCACTGAGCTTACGCTCATTCACAATGGTAACGTTTTTTACACAATAAAAACATACAAGTACAATACATACAACAGCAAAACATACAACATACAGATGAATTTGAAAAGAATGGCAAGAAGCATACTTAGGGAGCAAGATGCAAAAGGTTTATTTACAGGGACAAGGAAAACAAGTTAACTGTTTTTCTACAATACTACAGGATACTAGAACAAGCAATAAAACAATACAATCAGGACTAACAATTGGTCGAACCAGGAACAGGGGGTTAACCCAATTTAGTGCAAGTCCTGTGTGCACTTCATTGAAATAATGAAATGACTGACAAACCAAGCTTGGGCCTTACGATGCATTGGCTGATTTGTAAGTGGGAACTGACCCCACAGAACACTTTTTACAAATAGGTCATAACAGGGCATCCCCTGGACAAAGAGAAAACAAAGAGGAACACTGTTAGCTGGGCAATGAAGAATGCAGTGTTCCTCTGGGACACTTGGCAAAAGCTAAAGACTCCATGTTTGGTCAGGTGGTTCTCCAGATGATCTGCAACAATAACCACTGGTGGGACCTCAGCATCCAGGCCACCTCCCAACAGGAAGACTGCTGGTGATGTGATCCTCAGGCGGCCCCTATGGAGTGATGTGGTATACTCACTCTTACGGATGGATGGCAAAATAAGAAAAGGGCATGCACAACATTAATCATGGTCCTTCACTCTCGAGTCAGGGCAACTCATAATCTGACTAATTACTGGATACCTAACTAGCAGCTATGTACAACTTACCATCTCAGGACTGATGCTGGAACACTGTGGTGGAGATTTGAAGCAGGTCAACATCACTGGAGACAGGACCACTGAAGATGAAGGATGAGCTGGGGACCCCCTGGGTCAGTGTCAAGCTCTGAAGAAACTGGTTCTGGCAGCAAATCTAAGCCTAGACATCAGTTATGCAAAGCACATAGTCCAATAACATAGTTCAGATTGCATGCCAACAGTATAGTTTTTGGAAAACAGTTCAGATTTCAAGCAGACAGACCAGTTCTTGGAAAAGAATTCAGTCTGTAGGGGGTGCCAGACAGGCTACTGGACAGTTTGGTTTGGGTGGGGGCACAGAACACATTCACACATCTCCATGTGCAACGTAGGGCCATCAGACAATTTTTCCTCCCCAAAGGTTGCTCTACCATTAAGGACTTTCCCCTTTACTCCCAGCTTCTGGACAGCCAACCCACTTTATTAATATTAATTACCATCATGATGCCTGGGGCTATCGGACTCCCTGGTCGGGTCCCACCTCCCTCATAAATATTAATGAGGGCCTGCCTTGTAGGGGGCCTTGTCTAGCCCTGCCCTCTCATTAATATGCATGAGGGCCTGGACCCTCATATCTAGCCACTTCCTCCCAGTAGTTGACTACTGTAGGTGGCCTTTATTTCTTGGCTCCACCCCCAGCACAGAATGGCACTAAAAGAGACAAAGGTGTTTTTAAGCCCACCTTTTTCTGTCAATCCCCTTCCCCGGGGCTTTTGAGTCATGGCGCCCCTCTCCTGTTATCTGCATGTAGACAAGCTGCTATTCACCTCAGTACATCCCTTCTGAAGACACTTTAAATAAAACAAAATAATATAACTTTGGGGCTCTGCCCACTCTTGGGACTTATATTTTTTTTTCCTTTGTGCACTCAGCCTACTGTTCCCTGGTTCTCCCTCCTCTTTATGGCTGTCAGCCCACTATGGGAACCCACAGTGCCTCCACTGTGTATTTTTGAGATCTGAGCCTTTAATTCTCCCTTTTTCTTCCCTGTTCCCCCTCCCCCTTTCCTGGTCCTGTGGCACAAGTGAAAAAGCAGAATTGGGCCTACGGCATACTCGCCACTAAGGCCTGGGTCCACTGTGCTGCTGAGGTGGGTCAAGAAGATGGCCAGGAGCTGTCCTAATGCTCAGCTTTCCTTTAACACTGCAGCAGCTGGGCAGTGGAACTATCAGATCTGTGACGCATTTCTGCCTGATCCAGTACTGTGCTGCACCGCTTTGTCCAGACAAGATTGCTTCCCCCCCGCTGATGGGCATGCTTGTGAGTGAGAGAGGACAGGCCGTGACAGGGAACCACACTCCAACCCAACTGACTGTGCTACTGCTACCATCACATGGCCTGGACTTGAACTGGAGGGGAGAAACACCGGAGGATCCACGGACAGACCCTCAGGTGTATTCCAGTGGCTGTGCTCTGCACATCCTCCACCCTTCTAGCTGAGCCATAGACTGCCCTCCTTAGCCAGTCCTAGTCCTTTTGTAGGGCAGGGGGAGGTCCTGCTGGGCAGCTCCTGGGATTGGGGCTCCATCACTCAGGAGGTAGTGTGTCCTGCCATGGCTCCCCTTCTCAGTGCCAAATGGCATGAAATTTTTTTTTATTTTATTTATTTGTTTCACCAGGTATAGCACACTAAGCTGAAAGCTTTTTTACAGGAGTGACCTGGTAGCACAAGGAGGTTAAGTGACTTGCTTAGGGTCACACAGTATGCAAGTGGAAGCTGTGGGATTCAAACCCAGGTCTGGTCTGCTGGATGTAACCAAATTTGCAGCTCAGAGCCTTAGAACAAAATAGAAATAGAACAAAGGAAAGGAGGAGTCCTAGGAGGAGAACCTGGCAGAGGGAGGAGAAGAATGGGCAAACCGAGCCACTTTCTGAGCTCAGGGAAAAGGATCCCCACTCCCATCTTGTGGTGCCCCCTCACTCTGGGGCACTAGAGTTGTATGATGACTTTCTAATGCAAGGGATGAATTAAATATTTTTTCCTGAATAGTCAAGACAAACATGTTGTTTTATTCTCTGGAAAAGCAAAACAAACAAAATAAATGACTCTTTAAAATAATTATGTCTGGATAGGGCAACATTTTATCTCCAGGAAGGTATGTGTGTGAGTTCCATACTTCTTGGATTAATAAGTTAATGGATTTGTATATGCAAGCAGAGATCAGTTTTACATTAGGTTTGTAATAAATATCATGTGGAAAGGTTAATTCTATCATAAATGACTAGTTAACTCATTTTTTAACATGGAAACAGAATAATGTGCTCCTAAACCTTGCTGATTGCCAGAAACGTGCTCTAAAGATATGACCAGGTAGACAGCGACATTAAGATTTGAAAGATGTAAAAGTAAAAGAGCATTTCCCAATCTGCATTACTTGTCAAGCACTGATAACCACTTTTTTACAATACAGCAGACATTTGCAGACAGAAGAACAACCGAAAAATAAACAAATGTTGAAGCCAAATACATGATTCATTCTATTCATGGAAAGTGGGATCCTCCTCTTTGAGTAACAGACTGCACAGAACTGAAAAGTAAAGAAAATTCAGTAAGGCTCCTGAACCATAGAGGAAATGAACCACATTTAATGTAAATGCAAGATGAATATATAGTATATCATGCTTACCCAAAAGGCAAATTTAATAGTCATTAGAGGAGTTTTTGATCATGTAGATTAAAATCTAGTCTAATAGTCCAGGGTCCATGCCATATAAAGGAAGCTCTAGAACTTATAGGAAAATCTTTGTATTAGTATGACATGTTTATTCCTGAAGAGGTAGATGAGACTTAAGTTTACCTTGCTTACTTGGAATAAACTGCAAATTTTAGCAAATGGAATGAAAGAGTCAGATAACAAATGCAGCACTGTTCTTACCTGCTTCTCAGTGAAAGAAACTATGATATTCTGGAAAACATTTTAGAGGTTGAAAACCATGGGAGACACTTTTCCAGAAGTGATGGATATCCTGAAAAGCTACTATAGTGTGCCTTCAACAAATTATAACTGAATAGTATGAAGTATATACCATGATGGCAATCAGCTAAAGAGTGAGTTGATTCATAAATATTGTATAACTTGATGTTGAAAAAGTGCAAGTAATTGTAGATTAGGACAAGTTTATAAGTATGACTAAACACTGGGAATGTGAAAATACAGTACTCTGATGTATGCACATAGGAAAATGTTCATATTCAAGTGTGTGGGTTTCCACACAAATGTAGACATACTCATTAAAATACTACACCCACTATCCCTATGTACTGTATCATAATGTTTCAGATGCCCACCTGTGTCCTCTCATTTGTCAAATCCTAGCCCACCTCATTAGTTTTTAAAGTGCCCACTTGTGTCCTCTCTGTTGCCCACTGCTAACCCACCCTGATCTTCAACTCTCACTGTTTAAATGCACATACCTTGACCATAATTTAAACCTTCCTCATAAACTTCCAACCCCAAATTCATTGAAAACAACAACTACCTCCTGATAATCCTTGTTTTACACTGTTTAACAAACCTCCATCCACATTCCATCTACTAAATACAGTTTAAACACAACCCAATGACTCGGAGGAAGCCATCCCTTCAACCCCATCTACTGCAGCATTTTAAATAGCCACCACTTTAGCACCTACATAAAATTCTTGTGATTTGCAAATGCAATTATACAGTCATAGGTGCAGGCCCTCAACCTTCAATGAGTGCTCAGATCAGCAGAGTTGCAATGGCAGATCAACAAAAGGCACCCATTCTATTAGCAGCAAACCACTCTTTCACTCATGTGTGGTGTGTAGATGGGGGCTGGATTAATGCCCTGCAATGAATGCATCATACAGTCTGACAGACTGATACATGTTTTAAGCATATTGTAGAGATTTATTTTATATTCTTTGTAGCTGAATAAGGCCCACTAGACACAAGGCCTGTTTTCAGGTGCACCCAGGGAGCACATGGGAGGTTAAATGGCTTGCTCAGGGTCACACAGTATGCAAGTGCAGGTTGTGGGAGTCTGTTGAATATACCAAGATCATTCACAGCTCATTACTTTCACCTCAGGGCTATACTGCCAGTCCAAAAATCTTCTGCTTGTGGAATGTGACCCCCTAGTAATCAGCTTCAGAGCGAAGTGCCAGAATCACTGTGCTACTGGACTGAAACAGATTTACTTAGGAGTCAAGATGAAGAAAACATAAAACCTTCTACGTCATGATAAGATGGTAGCCAGAGGAGTTCATACATAGATCTAGGTAAGAGTCAGAATGGGCAAGAACTGTGAAATGATGCAGACCAAAAGATGAATAAGTTCACTAGTCTGATTGTCATGATCACACAGGACTGCTGCAAAACTGACTGCATGACAGTCCCCCCCCCCATAGCAACACCTTGAGCTATGCTCAAAGGAGATTGCAAAGCTCTCTGGCACATTCACAGATCACTATGCAAATGTGTGGGAAAAGGGCTAGGTGTTGTCATGTCATTGTCATTGTCATTCACTTTCAATCACAAAGCATGGTGGTTCTCACAATGTCGATCACAGAGTTTAGTGAATCCCTTGCCTTAACAGCTATCCATGGCAGGTAATAAGGATATCATAACTCTTCATCTAACAGAATGAACCTGAAAGGGGACAGAGATCTTTGTGTGTGGACAGATTTTTAAGGGGGTACATGAAGGAGCAAGGCATGGGAGGGGGAGCTTCTCTGGACATCAGGGACTTCTAATGGGCAAGGGAGTAGGACAGGGACCAGACAACCAACAAGGGAATAACAAAATGATACACTGTGTTACAACTTCTTTAACCCAGAAATTGACATAAAGGTGATGGTTGGGTGGTTGGGTGTGTGTTGAAGACAACTATGGTGGAAGCGCCTCTGACCACAGCCTCTGTGCATGGTGTGACTCCATACAAATGGTGCTGTGCCATACAAAGACCTCTGTGAGGGGTGCCAAACAGATGTTAGCAGGTGCAAACCCTGTCTGAGCACACCATCACCTGGTAAAAACCTTATTTGCACCCCTTACTTATCTCCATCTTAAACTACTCCTGCAGCATCTTTGAACAAATTCAGTGTATTGCTGCAAATTCTGCTTGCAGATGAGGAGGATGCATACATCCTGCTGTGCACCTCCGCACCTTGAGACTGAGAATCAGGTCCCATAAAATTAATTGGTAGACATAGAAATAGACTTTAGCACACTATGCTTTCTATACAGTACATTAAAACAATGAAACTTAAAAACTGCAATGAAGATATCTGACAATCTTTATTGAACAAAGTGACAAAATGTCATTTTCAGCTTCATGACACAAGAAGACCCAAAAGGAAATTGTTTATTTCAGAAAAGTTTAAGTAATTCTCAGCTTTACAAGTTATTTGCCCACTAATCAATTGAGGTGTAACTCCTTTTTTATCATGGTACTTCTTCTACATGACAGATGCTAGAAGTACTTAGATAAGCTATACTCTAGTGAAGGATATGTGTAGAGTGAGGATTCATTAAGCTGGAGGCCCCAAATCCCCATACTCAAAATGGAGAGAAAACGCTATCAGGTCCGTAGGCACTGAAAGGTGAACATAGCCAAAATACATGTCCCACACTGAGAAAAAGAAATCAAAGCATAAAGAAAGAATCAATTTTGCAATGATAGGTTCAGTAAGACAGACATTTTCAACTCAGTGGGTCATCATCAGTGCCTCAGATTAAAGAGAAGAAAACATGTGTTTATTTTTAGGGCAACAGATCATCTATTTAATACAACTAGGCCCACATTTCTCCATTTTGTAAAAGTATCTTAAACAGACATGCAAACTACATTAAAAATGCAGCAGCATAAATTTAAAAGTAACAAGAAGCAATCCCGATTCCATCAGTTACAGCTTACTACATTAAGCTCATTAAAGAGTAACTAACTAACTAAACACAAGGAGGCACAGACAGTTCAGAAATTAGTAACACTGTATCATAATACTAAACTTTTAATCAATATTTTAATTGATGGCCAATCATTTAAAACACCATTCCATATAACAGTTATTATATGAACTGAGTTCCATTAAAATATTTTGTCCTATTGAGTATAGGCGCCTAGCTTATGAATCCAATAAGTCCCCCTGCTTAAGTTGCTTTAGTACCACATTACCTTGCTTAAACTTTAACATTTTTTTTATCCAAATATGCAGATCCAATTAAGACACTGGAAAAGATAAATTACATTTGCTGTCAGGTAAGACAGCTTTTGCATAATTTAACATGTCTTCTTCTATGAGAAGAGATAGTAGTTATAATGCGCATGGTGTGAGTGCCCCATGATTGAGTGTATGGGTAGTGGCCTTGTAGCCACTATCCATACTGGGGTGGTATACAGACCTCCAGCACAGGGAGAGGAGTTGGTAAGGCACTTAGGGAAGCCATTATCAGAATGGCAAGCAAGGGTGAGACAGGTTGTAAGCTTACCTCTTGGACAAGAAGATCAGAAAGTCATGGGTTCCAGTCACACACCTATTAATGACATTAGTGTAGCACTGGGGAGAGTGCAAAACTGATGGGTTGCGCACCTTCAAGTGACATGTTCAACTGAGGCCCCTTTCACATATTTCCATCTGCTGCACAAGTGGAAGTTAAATATCCTTTGGCACTTATTTATCATAAGAGATAGTGATTTTTCCTGGTTTCCTGTCCAACATTCTCCTGTCTATAAGACAGGACTATGTAGACCACTACACAAGACATACCTTTAAACAAGCTGTCACAGTTCAGTGTGCTTTTCATGGCTGTAAGTTACAAACACATAAATAAACAGTTTTATAAAAAGGGTTAAGGATTTTGAGCAATTTAATTGGTTGTTAGCTGTGTGTTAGAACTGTATATCACATGGCTAAAACTAGTCCTGGCCGGGTGGATGTGGGTAAAGATAGAAATCAATGAGCCAGTAGAATTTAAAAAAGTTATGGCTGCCATATTTTTTTGCCTCTTGCTTAGCCCACATATCTAGTACAGTACCCTAGTCTATGTAACCATACTGAGTGAGGTGCACACATTGGTAAAGCAATATTTCATGCACTTAGTTTTATAAAGTGATTTTCTCCTAGTTCAGAATAACACATACAATCTGCACTGGGGCTGTTTCTCTGAACTTGATACCATGATCCCAACCTGTGCTGTGGCAAACAACCACCACCCAGCCAGACACTCGATCATGTCTGAAAAATCAACTCTCATTTAAAGATTGTAAAAAATATGTTAGTGAAGGGAAGCGCTTATGTTATCTTGCAAATGCTGGTGAACACAGAGTTCTTGTCTGTGAGCTGCTCAGCTGACTTGCTGCACCATGATCCCAACCACTGTTGTGGCGCCCAACACTCCCCCCAAAACTCAATCCTGTTTTTTTGAAAACTTTGCCTTTCCTGTTTAATCTACTAGTATTCAAGCACTCAGCAGGTAAATGGCAGAAAACTACGTTTCATTCCATCTCACTTAAAAGAATGTCTTCTTTTTTTCTTGTCTGTCATCCCTACACTCATCAGTGTTGCACTGTGCCATACAACCACTGGTTTCTTTTCCTGTCAGTCATATAGCAAATGGAGGTTTCATGCATCAAGGCACGATTAGCAGGAAAAAATTTAAAAATAATTGTAATGTGTATCTCAGGATGAAGATATGTGCATGTTTGGGCACGAGTCATGTCCATGTATATGGTGGGGGCACCTGCTAACCATAGTAACCATGTTTAACTATGGAAGCCACAATGGGAGAAAACTCTTAGGTGCAAAAAAAAATACAGCACTGTACTGCAGGCAGAGGAATTATTTTACATCAAAAGACAGTAAATATTTTTTTTTTATTTAAACATATAAATTATGACGTTTACATGCACGTATTGTACACAGACTCATTTTATAAGAACAATAAGACATGTACTGCATCCAGTATGTGTGTTGGGGGAGATGACAACAGATTTGGAGCCCCATCCTGTTTAATTAAGATTAACCAGGTAAGCACACAAGGCAAAGAAATTGTCTGTTTTCAGATATGACCTGGAAGGCTACAGTGAGATAAAGGCATCACAATGATAAGCAGGGATGTAAATAGATTACAGTACTTTCAAACGTATTGCAACAAGATATTGCTAATATAATAGAACAGTACAGACTATATTAAAGTACATAATTAGACAGAGACATGTTGAATGGAACATGCACTGACACTGGAATATATACCAAGCATCTTATATGTAGCTGAAGAAGGTTTGAAATGTATAAATATGATTAGGTGCAGGAACACAAATTTCCAGACCTTGAAGCCATCATGGTGGGGGTTAACATGGATTTAGTGATCAGAACAGAGTCACAGTGCATTGAGCTACACGACTGGTGCATGACCATACCAAGCTACTCTTTGTTAAAGGGAACTGTAATCAACAGGGTTTCTTAATGACTGAAAGCACATACAAAGCTAATTTGAGTGAGCCATTGTGTTTATCTGTGAGTCTTTGCAGTCCAGCATTATTCATATATAAATCAGTCTGTAATTAAGGGCTGGGGGCAGCCATATTATTCAGGCTCCTGACTGGAAATTATGTCACCGAGAAACTTGGCCTTCCATTTACTATAGGTTAAATAGGAAATCATCTGTTTTATTAAGTGTGTTTTAAGGTGTTATTACAACACTTTCTATATTTATAATAATTGTTTTGCATGTGCATTGAAACCAGTGAGTTATCACCTTTACATTTCCAAACTGTTAGTAAAAATAATCCATCTTTAGGATTGCTTTAACCTCTAGGCTATACTGCCAGCTGATCATTAAAAACTACATATCTCAAGTTTGGCTCTGTGGTGTCAACAGGTATTGGGGCCCCATATCAGGATTTCTAAACCCTGGCTGTGTTCATGTCAGTATTGATTTCTCGGGCTGCTGCAGTACCAATTTCTGTCTTATTCCATTCCCTCTCTTACAGCCTTTTCTCTTTACAATTTTGGGTGTGCACTCAGATCTACAAGATGCTGGTACAAGGATATCAGCATGGCTTGCCTACCAGCATTGCCTCCATGATTCCCCCCTGGGCAGGTCGTGGAGTCAAGTCAGATATGGTGGATGACTGTGCAAGATAGTTGGCAGAGCACCACAGCAGGTGAACGGGGCCAGAGGTTTGGGCATCAGAGATGGTGGTCGCTGTTTATTTAGTAACAATGACAGGAGGCATGACATGCAAAGATGCAACAGTGGTTAAACGTCTAAAATGCCTCCTCGCTGGTTCGGCACCAGCAGCTACATTCCCTGATCTGTGCAAGGGGTAATTCAAGTGCCAGACACTTACCTACCTTCCTGCTGAAGGAAAAGAGCAGTCCCTTCGAAGCTCCATCTTTCTACCCCTGGCCAGCCCTCTGAATCCACAGATGTGTTCCCGAACCCAGTGAGTAGGCATTACAGATGGACGCCTTGCTGCTGTGCCAGCAGGTTGGTCTAAATAGGTACTTCTGCTCAGTCTTCACAGTGGAGGAATGGAGGGGAAATGGACCACCAGAGAGTAAGAGGATGGGGGGGGATGCAGACACAAGTCAATTTTCAGACGGATGAGTCTAGAATGAACTTGCAGCTCTGTAGGTGGACAAGGCTATGGAACTGGATGGGACACACTGAAGTATACTAAATGAACTCAGGGATCTAGCTGACCTACTGACAGTCTTGTTCAACAGCTCATTAGAAACAAGTATGGTTAATGAGGATTGTGGAAGGCCTGACATGGTCCGTCTAAATAAGCACAGCAGTTGGGAGGAGGCTAGCAACAATAGGCCACTCAATCTTACTTCAGTGGTAGGGAAATTAATGGAAAACCTACTAAACAAGAGACTGGTAGAGTATCTTGAATGCAATTTGATGTAAGACCACAGGCAGTATGAATTCACAGTGGGAAGGTCATGGCAAACAAATGTGAAATGTGAAATTTTTTTTTTCTTTCACTCAGTGACCAGGGAAATAAATCAGGGGAGGGTAGTGGATGTGGCCTATCTGGACATTAGTATGGCCTTGACACTGTGCTTCACAGAAGCCTAATAAAGAAATGTAACAGCCTAGGGGTGGGATACAAAGTGGAGAATTGGGTTAGAAACTGGATACTAGATAGGAGACAGAGGTTGGTGGTAAGCTGCACTCACTCTAATGATGGGAGAGTGGATAGCGGGGGACCACGGAACTAAGTACTGGAACCAGTCCTCTTCAGTGTCTTCAAAGAAGACATAACAGAAGAACTTGTTGGGAATGTATGCTTTTTTTCAGATGATACCAAAATCTGCAATAGGGTGAACACTTAGGATGTGGTGGAGAGAATGTGTGGGAATCTAAAGAAACAGAATGAGTGGTCAGAAGAATGGCATTGGGGGTTGCATGCCAAAAACTGCAAAACCATCCACAAAGGGCATAGAAACCATGGAGATGAGTATAGAATATAGAATGTTATTGACAGCCACTAAAACAGAAAGGGATCTTGGGGTTGTCAGATCTGATGACTTCAAGATGGCAAGGCAGAGGGATAAAGCAGTGGGTAGGAATATATGGATGCTGCAGTGTGCAGGAAGAGGTATCTCAAGTGGAAGGAGGAAGGTGTGGCCACTGTAGCACTCGCTGGTGAGACCCTATTGGGGTTAGTGTTTACAGTTTTTGAGATCACACCTTTGAAAGGACACAGACAGGGAGAAGACAGTGCAGATGAGGGCAGGATTTGCATGTGAAACCCTATGAAGAGACAAACAGATCTCAACATGTACACACTGAAAGAGAGGAGAGAAATGACATGCTAGAGACCTGCACATACCTCATAGGGATGAACAAGGTTTGGGTGAGTCTCTTTCAAATGAGAAAGAGCACCAGCACCAAGGGGCATGTGATGAAGCTGCAGATGAGGGAGGAGTTCAAGAGAAATATGAGGAAATACTTCTTCAGTGAAAGGATGGTGGATGCCTGGAAGAGACTGGCAGTATAAGTGGTGGAGACTAAAACAGTGGAGGGCTTCAAGAATGTATGGGATAGAAATAGGGGAATATTAAAAAAGAGGCAGGGATACAGGATGTTCACTGAAGACCACAAAGAGTCTGAAGAGGCATATTAAACAAGGAACATTTGGGAAGACTGGGTGGGCTAAGTGGTCATTTTCTGCAGAGAAATTCTTGGTTTCTATGTTTGTATGTTTCTAATCCAGGAGTAAATTTTTCATTAAGGCAGTTTTGAACACCAGATGAGTTGAGTTACACCAAAATGGACACACAGTGGAAGAGAATTCCAAAGCTGTAGCATGAAGCAGGAAAAAGCAAATTCTTAGCGATCTGTGCAGCATTTAGGGGTAGATATTGCTGCCTGACCTTTAGGACCTGAGAGCATAGTACTATGGCAACATTGTTAAAAGTGTGTCTAAGGAGGAGAGGGACTTGTGATGAAACAAACAGGGTGAAAGTTTCAGCAGTGTGTCCATTTTATAAATGCAACTGCTGAATTCCATCCAGAAAGTCAGACCACATAAAGTAGCTTTAACTTTTGGGACAGAATTCTACAATTATGTCCAAAAAATGGATGCGCATCCCACAGTTGCACTCAAAATTGCTGTAAGCTGTGGAAAATGTCAGAAGTACATATAGATATATGTGAATAGGATGGACACATCTAGACGCATCTCTGTGGACACATCAGGCAACTGAAATATGGGCAGTAGTGCTGTGTCCTCCTTTTGGGAAAATCTCAGCCTTTGTCTGTAAGGCATTGTAGGTTGCAGGTATGCCTAGACATAGGGGAGAGACAGCCCAGGCCATGTTAAAGTGTGCAATGATGCCTAAGAAGAGTTGCTGCCAATTCAAAATTGCGTATGCTATTGTAAGTGATGTTCCTCCTCAGATTAGCTTTGAAAGTATTGGAATAGATTCATGCAGCATAAAACATGATCCCTTGGAAATTAACTGTCCTTCACATTTTAGGAACATGCAGAGATAAAGTGGGAGATGGGTTCATAAAAATAACCACAGATATTTTTAGGTGTTAGAAGAAGCAAGAGGTGAGCCATCTAAAAATGTAATCTGTATTGTATTGGGACATATCGAAAGTTTGGAAGTTAACATAAATAACATAGACTCTGACACCAGAAAAATACCATTGGTGAATCCAGTCTGCCCTGTTTCACTCTAACATTACTCTGTGACCTATTACCTAGATGGTGTTTTCACTCCAACCCCTTGTTCCCCACCTTACTGTTACCTCTCTGCATAACTATAAACCCCTTACTCATTTTTTTTATTTATGGTTTTCTCTCTCACCACCTCATCTGGCAGGCTGTTCCATACCTCTCCATGAAGTAACATTTTCTTACATCCCTCCCGAATCCCAGTGCCACACTCCATTCATGCCCCTTTGTTGACCCACTATTCCTGTTGAATAGTTCCTCACAATTTATCTTGTTTACTCTTTTCAGAAACTAGAAGGTATTTCTCCCTTCTTGTCTCCAGTAAGTATTCAGTTAGTACCTTAAGCTGGTCCTGACAGATCTGTCTTGCTGGACCGAAATCATTCTGGTTACAAAATGCTGCACCATCTCTAACCTGACTCTGTCTTTCCTCAGGTTGGAACTCTAGAACTGGGCATAGTATTCCAGATGGGACCTCACCAGTAATCAATAAAGAGGTAGTATTACCTCATTCCTCCTGCTAGTGAAACCCTTCGTAAAACACCACAACATTCTAGTAGCTTGCTGTAGGCCTTGTTGCATTGGTTAATTTTGTTTCAGTGAGTCATTTATGATGATTCCAGGATCCCGATCTTCTGGTGTAGCTGCTCTACTGTCTAGTATTTTTTTCCAGAGATTCTTATTCCTTATGGGTATCACTTTGTACTTCCTGGCACTGAATTTCAACTGCCAAACCTTAGACCATCAACCTATCCAATAACCCTTGACAATGGCAACCACGACTGAGCACTTTTAAAATGGGTCACTCAATTGCAGCACCTGTCCATAGGGCTACCGAGCAGAAAGGGCAACCAGATTTGGGGGGGGCCACAAATATAGCAACAGGATGTTGCTATATGTACACATGCCCGGGAGGGGGAGCGAGCATGCCGAGCGACAGGCAGAAGGGGAGGGAGGGTTTGTGAGGCATGATGCAGTGGTGGGCTGTTGAGCTGGCCCTGTGGTATGGTGGGTGGGTGGCAGGCTATGGTTGTTAGAGTGCTGGGTTTGGGTTCTGGGCACTTGTTCATTTTGTTGCACCCAGCAATGACATTTTTTTTATCTGGTTTGCACCCCGACATGCATCCCCTGGAGTTGAGAATCCTTTAGTAAGTGAGGGGCAAAGCCTCAACATAAACAAAAAGTCCCTGGTGCCCTTTTGCTGTGTGCCTGTTGTGTACATCGCTGAAATTGATTTTCAGTGATGTACACTCGCCCTAACAGCGATTATCTTTCTGCAATCACCATTATCACATGAACCCTTTAACCTTTGCAAGTCCCTCTACAACTCCTTCACCCCCTCCATACTGTCTACTCTACCACAGTGCTTAGTGCTGTCTGTGAAGAGACACATCTTGCCCTGTATTACGTCCCCTATGTTGCTAATGAAATTGAAAAGTACAGGTCCCAGGCCTGATTACTGTGTCACCCTTCTTAATACCTCCCCCTCCTCCAATTTTTTATCTCATTTACCTCCACTGTCTTCTGGCTTCCCCTAGCCAAATTCTTACTTATTTAACTAGCTAAGTCACTGCTCCTAGGTCCTCTAATGCCCTCCGCAGCCTCCTATTTAGCACTGAATAGAATGACTTGTTGAAGTCAAAGTTGAGTAAATCTACTGCCTGCCCCTTAACAACAGCCTTTGTCAGTCAAAGAATACTATTAGGTTGAGCTGACAAGGCCTCCCTGCAATTAACCCATGCTGTTTATTATCCTGGATCCCATTGCTTTACATGTAGGCCTGTGGGTCTTCTTTGACTAGTGTCTCCATTAGTTTACCCACAATAGAAGTAAGACTGACAGGTCTATAATGTTTACTGCTCCTCCCTATACCCTTCCTTGTGGAGTAGAGTCAATTGTGTCATCCTGCAATATATCAGAACCATAATTGGCCCCATTGAGCTCTTGAACTGATCCAATTAATTTGGCCTTCGTATTATTAGCATTCAAAACTAATTTATTTTGAGTTATCCAGTGTTAGGTAGATCTAAAATCCAAGTAAAATTGACTATCGAATTTGTCAACAGAGCTGGAGCTGTACAGTAAGACTTGGTGGTACACATGCAGAAGACAAATACAACAGGATATGCAGAACATCAAGCAAAGGAAAAACAAAGGAATATTCATAAACCATGTTACTAATGAAATGAAAGGATATTTTTCTTGCTTTTAAGACTAAGCATATGTTTCTACTATGTTTGGAATAAGTGGAGGCAAACGCTACACCAGATTCATTTTTATCAAGATTATTTCTCTAACAGTGTATCTCAAGGGAGTTGAATAATTTTGTGCCATGATGTTAGAAGTCAATGTTCATGGTACCCTTTTCCTCTGACATGTTTCAGCAATGTATCCATTTTTTATCATTTGGGGTGTTCGTACTGTAGATGCATTTGAATATACACACTTACTAGAAAGGTATTCTTGGAAAAAAAAACATGATTAACGTGCTGAAAGAGAAACATTCATGTAAGCTGCTTAATATAGTAATATTCTCTAAAGTTGTCTTAAACAAATAGTAATACCAGAAAATTAGTTGACATGTTGTGATAATAAAGTCAGCTCACAAAGGATGAGCTATTGTGGTCCAAGGAGTATCATATTTTGTTTTATTTTACAATTTATTTAGACAGGGTAGCCTATCTAAGATGCATCTCTTTTTTTAGTGGGTCCTACTTCTGCTGTTTTCAAATCTGGCTGAACAGGAGCACTGAAAGTCTAAGTGGCATGCTCATGGTCACTCAAGGAGTATCTGGGTCTGGTGAGGTTTGAACCTATGATTTCCCAATTCCCAAATTGGGTGCACCACTTACTAGGTCACACTTCCTCCTGCAAAATACACTATCTCCTGCCAGTAGCCTAAATAATGGAAATTGTCAATAAATTAAAATAAACTGCTATTGCAAACTGACAAGGGATCCTACAGTATTTCACACAAATTCAACTGCTATCTCCCTGGTGAGAACCTTGCCACTGACTCCTATGATATTATACTGTGGATAATCTTGACCTTCAAAGTTAACCTTTGAGAGCAAAGTAAATGATGCAGTCAAACTTTTAATGTATCATCCTTAGGTTACACTCAAGGCTCTTTTGAGATCTCAACTACTCATATTTATCAGTCACCTTTCATATTTATGGTAACTGACTATTGTTTGGTCTCCCAATTGTCTTTCTCAATCCAAATCACTGGGGTGGGATACTTGACTCAGTTGACAGCTTGATCTGCAGTTCCTGTACATCTGAACAAATACAGTGTTATGCTTTGTCACTGCCTTGCTGTGACTCACCAGTCTGATTTAAAAATGGTAGGATTTCCATTTAAATTGCTGCACAACTTAAAACTTGAATATCCTGTGGCATTCATTTCATCCTACACTCTCTCCTGCTGTGTGCTTTCCAAAAGTCTAGTTTATTGTTAGTGCATGCTATTAAACTGTAGACCACTGGTGCAAAATGAACTACCTGCTGTTTCCATAATCTGTAGGTTTTATTTCTGGCCATTGTTAGATCTGTGGAGTCACTGCATAACCTTAAATAAAGGTTTATATTCATTTTGTCTATGATGCTTAATCCTAAGTGAAGTGTTTTTATAATCTGTAGTTTATTGAGATTTCAGCATAATACACAACATCTTAAAATGGGACATGTACAAGCAATTCCATTGCAAATCTTTCAGCCTGAATGGAGCAGTGAACACCTTACAGCCCCTTAGATTACAGATTAAAGCAAACAATGGCAGAGATTTGAGCATACATGCAACAAGAAAAACTGAGATACATGCTAAGTTCCTAGTACCCAATTTCAGCATGCCACTAAGTGAAGCGTTTTTAGTTTTGATGTTGTTTATTAAGCACAGGTCAATGTACTATGAACGGTATGTGAAAGCTGTTACCTGCTACTGCATGATGATTTTGACACTGATATGAAGACAACTGTCAGTTACTGTACATCTTCCTACTCCATCCACTAGTTTGACCGGAATAACTTAATATAGAAAGTTCTTCTGGAATACCCTGATAACATGCAGCTCATATTGCAATTCATGGCATCTTTTTTAATTTCTTGCTAATCTAGGACTTGATCCTTCATTTTTAAAATTATAGTCAGGTGATAGCTTTGTCTCACTGTACATCTCTGCTTATGTGATATGTGCCCTTCTTTCTTCTCTCCTCACCAATTCTTTTGGTCTCAATACCATCACTTAAGTGTGAAAACAGGTGAAAGTACTCCTCCTACACAATGGTTGTGACTCTTCCTTCTCTGTGAACTGTTGCTCTATTCCCTTTCTCCCTGTACTGGCCAAGCTTCAAGAAAAAAATGTTTTTACTCAGTTCTCTGCTTTCTTCTACACCTCTAATGTCCTCACCCATTTGCAGTCTGGGTACCAGAAATTGCATTCCACAGTCTCCCCTGAACCACTAAGTCACTAACTCCATCCTAAACGGGATGAACCAGGGTCACGTTACTGCTGACATTTTCCTTGACCTTTCAAAATGTTTGAGATACATCCAACCTACTCCTCTTAGCAAGTTGAGGGCAGTGAGACTCTTTACTTCATCAGTAGAGTAGTTCCACTTCGACGTCTCTGGCCAGCTACAGTCTGCCCAGGTTGACGATGCAGCCCGTCTGGCACTTCTATTCATGAAATCTTTGAAGAGTGGTGTGTTACCTGAAGATTGGGAAAAGGCAATAGTGGTTCCCTTTCACAAATCAGGCAGTTGGGAAAAGGCTAATAATTACAGACCAGTGAGCCTCATGTCTAAAGTAGGGAAACTAATGGAGACAGTACTCAGACAGAGGATCATAGCATTCCTCAAAACTGGCAGCTGACAAGACCCTAAACAGCATGGTTTCACAGCAGGTATGTCATTCCAGACAAATCTGCTTGAGTTTTTTTTACTATGCTACAAAAATAGTGGACAACGGTGGGGCAGTGGATGTGGTCTACCTAGACTTTAGTAAGGCCTTTGACTTGGTTCCACATAGAAGGCTGGTAAAGAAGCTTGGCCACACAGGGGTTGGTCCAGAAGTAGTCAGAGGGGTACAAAACTGGTTACAAGGCAGAACCCAGAGGGTACTGTTTAATGGAGCACTATCGGCAGAAGGCAGGGTGAACAGCGGGGTGCCCCAGGGCTAAGTGCTAGGACCTGTGCTCTTCAATATTTTTATAGCAGACATCACTGATAGACTGGAAGGGGAAGGTGTGTCTGTTTCTCAGATGATACCAAGATATGTAGCAGGGTGGACACCCCAGAAGGAGTGAGAAAGATGGAAACTGACCTCAAGAAACTAGAAGAATGGTCTGGAGTGAGGCAGCTGAGATTTAATGCCAAAAAGTGCAAGGTCATGCACATTGGAAAGAAAAATCCAAGACAGGAGTATTACCTAGGAGGTGAAAGACTGGCAGCCTCAAACCAGGAATGAGATCTGGGAATCATAATCTCAGATGACTTGAAGGTTAGTAAGCAGTGTGAGAAGGCAACAATGAATGCAAGCAGAATGCTGGGCTGCATTGGGAAGGGAATCATGAGCAGGAAGAGAGAGGAGGTACTACCATTGTATAGGTCGCTGGTCAGGCCTTACCTGGAATACGGAGTCTAATTCTGGAGGCCTTACTTCAGGAAGGACATTGACTGGGTAGAAACAGTACAGAGAAAGGCAACAAAAATGATTCAGGGTCTGCAGTACATGTCCTAAAAGGAAAGACTTATGGAACTGGATATGTACTCCCTGGAGCAGAGAAGAGTGAGAAAGGGGACATGATTGAAACATTTAAGTACATAAAAGGCATTAACAAGGTACAGGCACAGGAAATTTTTCACTTCCAGAAAAGCTCCAGGACCAGGGACATGAACTCAGGCTGCAAGGAGGGACATTCTCTACCAACACCAGGAAGTTTTTCTTCATAGAAAGATTGGTGGACACTTGGAACAGCCTACCCCAAGAGGTTGTGGGGGTCAACATTGAAGGTGGATTCAAGAATGCATGGGATAGACACAAGGGAGCCCTGACTACAAAGGGCAACTAGAGCATCAAAACAGGTCTAAAACAAATGGGCAGACTAGTTGGACCTAACAGTCTTCTTCTGCCATCAACTTCTATGTTTCTATGCTTCCCCCCCTTCCCATCCTTTCTGGGGTTCCTATGGTTCTGTCATGGGTCCCATCCTCATCTCCATTTTCCTGCATGGCCTGTCCATTTTCTGTGATTAAACCAACATCCACATGCGCACTGATGACACCATGCCTTTTGCTGCAGGTGCCTCAGTCAGTGATCTGGAATCAATGCTGCAGCATGACAACACTCAACACTGGTTCCAGTCACACTGTCTAAGGGTTAATGCAGCAAAGAAAGTTTCTATCATCTTTTGGTACTAGTCAGAAATTTTAAGGCCCATCTCACCCCATATTTATAAAACCCTGGATTATACCCCACTTGATGAGCTTTTTCATTTCAAGTACCTCGGTGTGTGACTGGATCGACACTTACACTGTTCTATCCACACTGATGACATCTACTGTATGGAAATCTCCATCTAGAACTTTTTTTTATCATAAAAAGGATTGCTTACCCCCCACTACCCTTTCCTATCTGCCATGATTCCCTGCTTAGGACAATTCTTCTAGTGTTTAACTGTACCCTTCAGGGTTGCCCTAAATTCCTCCCTTGACACATTGGATCATCTTTCCCATGTTTTCCACCATTTTAATACAATCTCTCCTCCCCTCACCCACCAATACCCACACTAAGCAAACCTTTCTTTCTCTCATTTTATGACCAATAACTGTTCCTCTATCATTGTTCCTTTTTTCTCTCCAAATTCTGGTTTTCCTTCCTCCCTCTGTATCAATTCTTAGTTCTCTACCCCTTACTGTATGTTAATCAGGGGGGGAAATAGCCTTCTCCTTTCACCTTTACTTCCTCTGTAACAATCTAAGTCCTCAGATCCTCCACCCATCCTTTTAGCACTCAAACATCTCCCAACAGCTTACCTTACTCTCAACTAATTCTGCTATTATTTCCTATTTGGCCACCCAGTACTCTTTTTTATGGGATGCTTGGTTGTGTAACCCTCTCAGTCCACCCACCCAGTATCACCCTAGTTATTTTGTGCCTTATTTATCATGTAAATTATCACTACATACCATGGTTCCATTGCTGTTGGTAATCTTTTACATCTGTATTTTTTTCACTGGCACTATCTTGTATTAGTTTGCACTGTACTTTGACTACTGATTCAATTAGCTGGTCACACATGGAATTAACCTTGGTTCAGTGTATCTTTCCTTGTCACCCATTTCTAAATAAAATAAATAAATAGGCATTTTGAGAAGGCAGTTAAGGGAGATTGATATCTCCAGAATACCCGACTGCTGTTCAGAGTTAGTCCAGGTGTTGCTAACCCTCTGTATCTGATCCAAGCTTTATAGACATCTTTTTTTTATGAATCCTTGTCTTGGCTGCAGTAATATATTAAGATTGACTATTATCTGGCTAATTTGTACATAGTACCTAGTCCTTTTCTGTCAGCATCTTTGGCCATTGTCACAGCTTTTTTTATCATCTAATATTTTATTTTATTTTTAAAAATGATCTCTTGCATATATTATGTTACAATCCAATACATTTTCACAAGAAAAAAGGAAAAAGACATCTTAAAGAGACAGCTATATCAAGTCCAGTTCAAATCCGAAGGGGGAGGGATCATACTAATTCATACAAACAAACTTTTGAAATAACAGTGTGGTGAGCAAATCAGAGGTATTAACACCTCAAATGACCTTTATGTATCAACTCCCCATTATTCCTTTTACAGCATAACCCCCTAACAGAGTATAATTATATAACACAAATAACTAAGCAACAACTTAGTGTTTAAAAAGAAAAACATAATGCATATATTTTATTATGTTTTATTTATGTTAATCCCCCAAACCCTCAACAGTGTCCAGACAGATGACATCTCTAATCCAGAAGTAGCTGGGGATTCAGGACCCCCTGCAGACTCTCCCAACTCGCCAGACTCCTTATACTGACCCCTCAAAAACTCTGTCAATTGGTCAGGTTCAAAGAACACATATGTATTTTCCTTATATCGAATTTGCACCTTTGCAGGTGGAAGTAGCTAAAATTTTGCACCCAGTTCCAATATTTCTTGTCTATATGCCAAGAATTTCTGTCATCGCTGCTGAGTGAGGTAAGAAAAATCAGGAAAAATACTAAATTTAAAGCCCTTACACAAAAGTGTTCCCTTTATTCTAGACAGCTTGATAATGTGATCTTGATCTGATTCAAATGCCAAAGAAAAAAAGATTGTGGCTTTTTTTCTTTATCCCTTACTTCTTTCGATTCTTGCCTTTTAAGCACCCTTAAAGCCTTTCTAGACAAATGGGAGATTGTCTTGGTTTAACTCATAAACTGTAATGAAAATGTCCTTTACCAAATCCCGAGTACACTCAAATTCATCATCAAGCTTTAAAGATAACCCCACTATATGTAGATTCCGATATCTGGACTGATTTTCCAAATTCTCTGTCTTCCTGCTTAAGTTATAGTTGTACTTAGCAAACGTAAGCCCAGACAGTTCGATTACTTTAACCCCATCTGTTAGTTTCTGAATATTTTGTGTATTGTCCAGGGCTTGCTTAGTTAATTTAATGATATTCTCCCGATTATGCTTTACCTCAGTTTGAACGAATTCCACCTTCTGACTCAGTGCCTCAAATCTGTGATTTAACCACTCCACTTCTTGCATGATTTTGTCGATCGAATCCCCCATCAACTCCATGGTATGTTTCGGGTTAGCTGACAACCGTTGAGTCGGGAACTCTAAATCCTCAGCTTGGTCTGGTACCAGAATAAACTTTTGCTGGTCCTGGCCCAAATGCTGAACAACAGAAGGATTCTCCAATGAAATGTCTGCTGAAATGTCTGGTGCATCAGGTATTTGTGTAACTCTCACACCTTGTGCATATCATGGCTGAAACTCTGATTTGGAGCCTTGGCCCTGCAGTGCCAGAGACCCTGGCCCAAGCCCAGGCACAAAAATGCTGGATGCCCTCTGACCACTGGGGCTGATTTCAGGTCTGAAAGTTTTCTCCATTGGCAGGATACAGCATGAGCTGTATTCCTTGGAAGAACCACTACATCTGTCTTTCCATTTAGGTGACATTAAACAACTTTTTATCAGTTCTATTAAAGTTCTTTTAAACTCCTCTAAATACATTTTACTGCTCTGTAAGCCACACTATACAGCCATGGAAATACGGAGCACTCTCACAGCTCCACCACATGCTCAGCCATCTTGCAACTCTCCTCCATGGAGTCCATTGTCAGTTTTTTATGTAAATCCTGCATTTATGGATAGGCCTCTAAATGCATGTCTCCATGGTTTGGGACCCAGATGATCATGAAACAAATAAGGAACCTTCGTTGGTTCATTCTGCAATTCTCTTTATCAGAATCAACTTGCTAAAGTGGTTTAGGATCCTGGCAGAGCTATACCCAGGGGATCTATTCCTGTCCTTAAAGTGCCTGTTTTGCTGAACCATGTACTCTCTAAAATAATTATATTGTACTTCTCAAATGACACATGCCAGCCTTTTAAAAGTTGTGGAAGATCAAGTAAATAGATTTGGTACACATTCTTTCCTGACCAGCTTTGCTTGGGGTATACTGCTTTTCTTAAGGGCCAGGTGACAAAACAATAAGTTGCTTTTCTGGTATGAGGTCCATTGCTGTAACATAATATCTAGACTTCAGTGTAAAATACAAGATTAAGCTTTGTGACTTGTTTAATGAAACATACTTTTCTCCATTCAGGAGATGGTAGGCAGGGTTCTCTCCACTGACATAGCCACCTGAACATCTTCTGTCTGCAAAGCTGCAAATGTACCAGTATGTAGGCCCTTCACCACAGTGGTGTCCACTAATGTCTCTTTCTCTGTAATCCATTTTATATTCTTTTTTATTATTATTTTTTACATATAATTTTTTATTAATTTTATCTCAACACAAAAAATACGAATATTTCAAGAAAGAATTAATTAACTTGGTCAAGTCCATTAAAGTTAAGTATTCATGGATAAATATTGTTACCTTTAAAGAAATAAGTTAGTTTCAAACAATAAATCCTTAGAATATATACAAGAGCACATTAAAGACAGTACTGGTTCAATACTAACTGTACAGGTGTCCATAACACCCAGTATTTTTTAATGTGGTTAGCTACTAATATTTTTCAAACATATGCATTCTAATACTAGGTTCCATCATCAATCCCATCTGGGATGTATCACATCCTTCCAAGGCCCTGCTACACATCTTCTTGCATTTATCAGTAGCATATTTAATAGTGCTGGTTAGGTCCCTCTGGAAGGCTTTGATAAGTGATATCTAAGAAATATAATTATATTTCTTTTTGAAGATTCATGCGTGTTTTATGGTTTATAGTCTCAAAATTATTTTTTCAAAAATAATTTCAATTTAAGACATGAGACTAAGATGTATGATAAAATTGCCACTTCTTTCTCACATCAGTAATGCAAATGTGAAATAAAAGGTTTCTATTTATTTAATAAAAATTGAGTATAATATATTTTGTGAAAAATATAACATTGATTTTGAGTTAATCTATTGTTCATTTAAGTCTTCCAGGAGGAGCAAACCATTTCCGATTGTTCTTGTGCAAAGGTTGCATTAAGTTTGGGTTCCCATTTTTGTTTTAATGTGTTTATGTTCATCATTCTAGGATCAGTAAAGTATGTATAAATTTTAGAGATCAGTTTAGTTCTGTTTAAAGCATTATAATATCAAATGTTTTGTTCCCAATGGAAATCAGTTTATGTCTGGGTATCAGTTTCTGAAGAGCTGAGCTTATCTTTAAATAACTAAAGAAAATAATTTCATAGGAGTTTCATATTGCACTTTAAGTTGTGAAACAGATTTCAATATATCACATAAAAATAAACCTCTAATACCACTGATACAATTTTGGACGCATGCATATTAATTATCAAATATTTTCTGGCAACAGTTGTTCCATATTTGTGTAAGTTTATAAATTTCATTACCTATTTTATTTTTCTTTTGATTTCTGTTAAATTAGTGAACAAATCCCAATATAAACATAAACATGGACTTTTATTTATTTAATTGAAATTGTTTCACCAGGAAAAGCACACTGAGCAAGAACTGCTTGTCTCCCGGTGTGACCTAGCGGGAGAGGTACAGTGGGGAAGAGGACAAGCGTAGTCCAGGTCCTGACATATATACATACAATTACAATACAGTTGAAAATATCTGACAGAAATAGTTGGGCATAGATGACAATTTACCCTTACTTATAGTATAGTAGCAATTACATGGGGAAGTCATGCTTTATACCATGAAAACATATAATTAGATAATACAGCTGCATATGTTTGACAGGAATAGGTGAGTGTGTACTATTTGTTTATTGGAGTATCAAATAAACATACAGTTTTATCCATATAACAGACAACAAATAGAAAGAATATACAGAGACCATCAAATGACAGAAGGAGCAGTAATGTGGATATATTTAGTTCATATAGGGGGGTAATCCTTCAAGTTAAAGAGCTCGTAGAAGTTCCTAAGGACAGCTACACTCTACAAGAGCGTATGTTTGCTCCATACCATAAAATGAGAAACAAACATACTAACTCAACCTCCAGTGTTGATTAGACCATACCTCCAAACATTCTCATGAACAAAAAAATGTTTTAACACTCCCCCAATAACTCCTTTTATAGTTAGACAGATATACATTCTGAATTCTAAACTAAGAACATCTAACCATTATATTTTTGGCATAGCAACATCTAAATTGCATACTTCCCCTGATTGGAGAGATATAATAAACTTAAGATTAATATGGGGAGTATCATTAAAGTATTTTAAGCAAACTTTTAAAGCAAGTTTAAACCGCTGATGTTTTTAATGTCCCTTAGTATATAGATAAAACACAAAGTCTCCTGATTGAAAATCTCCTCCGGTATCCAACTTGTCTTCCGATTCTACCTCTGATTGTGCACCACCAATAGGCCTCAAACTTTGCTTGAATTTTCTCCGCCCTCTTGCTAGCTTCCACTGGGTCATTGAATTGAAATGTATGGCCCCCGGAATAGGTGTGTGTGTGGATTAATACATGTACCCTAATAGTCGAGAGTAACAGTTACAATGAGGAAATCCTGCTAAGGTATTGGGTTGTGGAATATAATGAGATGGGGTAAGTGCAAGCTAGCTGTCTAAAAGTTTGGATCAAGTGCAGTAGTTGGGTATGGTTAGTGAAGCAGCAACATTGGGCCTACTGGGAGAAGAAATATAAGTGTGTCTGAGGTAGAAAGATTGGAGAGTTAGCTGCAGGAGCAGTTTACTGAGCAGTGGTTGGCAAGGGCATAGGATAGTGAGTGGATAGAGGAAGAGTGGAGAATTTCAGAGGGGAAAGAGTTCTGGAGTTGAGGGAAGCAGTGAGAGAAGGTGGCTTAGCCAGCTCTGGTCTGACGTCTGGGGACTAACAGAAGCCAGGAGTCTAGGGACCTCAGAGCATAGGTGGGTGCAAGAGGGGGTGATAGTACAGAGGTCAGATACACTGGGATGGTACCAAACCAGTTCTTCGAGATAAACTTGGTACAGTGTATTAGACAGCGGTTATCAAGGGGGGGAGAGCAAGGGAGAGGTATAGCTCACAGAGGTGGGTGTGAGGAGGAGCATCAAGAGTGAACCAGCAGAAAGCATTAAAAATGGTATCCAGTTTGGATAAAACTGACTTGTGGGTGGCACTGTAAACAATATCACAATAATCAAAGGAGGGAAGTATCATCTTCTGGATAAGCTCACGATGGACTGAATAGAGGAGGCTAGAACAGTTCCAATATAATGCTCCAAGCTTGGGGCAGAGTTTTGTTGGTATAGAGTCAGCATGGACTGCGAAGATGAGGTGGTGGTCAAGCCAAACTCCAAGATACCAGAAGGAGGTGACATCCTCCAGCTCTGACCCATCAAGGGTGTGGAAAAGTGGGAGGGAGGGGAGCCTGGCTAGTCATTGGGATATGCCAAAAGTCATAGTTACAGTTTTTCTAGCATTAGAGAGAGCTGGTGAGAGTTGAGCCAGAGCTAGACTTTGTTAAAATCAACCTGGAGGGTAGAGGCAACTGAGGCTCGAGAGGAGCCAGAAGAAAATAGGACAGTATCATTAGCATACATGTTGTTTGAGGAGGCAGAACAAGTTTGGGGCAGGTTGTTTAGAAAAATAAAGAATAGGGTAGGTCCAAGCACTGATCCTTGGGGGACACCGGTGGACATGGGGAGGGGAAGGGATATGGCATCCGCAGTCCTGACAGATTGAGTGCGGTCTGTCAGATAGGCACTGAACCAGGCAGTAACAGATGTGGAGAGGCCAGAGTCAGAGAGGCTAGATAGTAACTGAGTGTGGGAGACTGTATCGAAGGCCTTGGCCAGATCGGTGAAAATGGCAGAGGTGATGAGACCTCTATCCATTCCAGATTGGATGGTGTCAGTGAGCCTTAGTAAAGAGGAGGCAGTGAAGTGATCTTTCCTGAATCTGGACTGGTAGTGTGTGAAGAAATTTGTGTCGGTGAGATAGGAGGTTAGCTGACTAAGCACTAAGTGTTCTTGTAGCTTCACCAGAGCAGGGAGGAGGGAGATTGGCTGATAGTTTGAGGTGGAGGAGGAGGTGCCCCCTTTGTGGAGGAGGGATGACAATGGCATGCTTCCAGGACAGAGGGACAGATGCAGTGGCGAAGGATAGATTTAGCAGGTAGCTAATAGG
This sequence comes from Neoceratodus forsteri, assembly GCA_016271365.2. NCBI lineage: Eukaryota > Metazoa > Chordata > Ceratodontiformes > Ceratodontidae > Neoceratodus > Neoceratodus forsteri. The sequence continues at coordinate 119,826,171 of CM057456.1, forward strand.
GGTGGCTATGGCAGAGGCCAAGAGGAACAGAAGTTTGGGATCTAGTCCATCCAGAGAATTCCCACATGAGAGGCTTAATGTTAGCAGGGCTTCTAGAGCTTCATCAAGAGAGATTTCCCTGCAGGAGAAAATACCTGTATTTTGAGGTAGTTTTTGCCCTGTAGGTGGTGGAGATGGTGATATGCGGGGTAAGGAGGAAAGCAGTGAGGAAGCGCAGGTGGAGAAATATTTAAACTCAGCAGCAACTGAGATAGGATCCGAGAATGTGGAGTTGTTTACACTAAGGAGTGGTGATAGCTTGTCCACTGGGGTGAGAAGAGGGAGTGTATGACCTTCCAGAATTTGGAGGGGCTATTAGGGTTAGATTGGAGGGAGGATCTAAAGTACTCCATTTTAGCTAGCCAAGTTGCTCTAGTGCACATGTTGCGCAGATACCAGTAGTAGGAGAGGTCCTGAGGTAGGGCTGAGGCTTTGAAGGCTCACCATGCTGACTCATAGGCATTCATACAAGCCATGAACTCTTGGGAGATCCAAGGCAGGTGGGTACTGCGTAGCCTAGTACATTGTAGGGGGGCATGATAATCCCATATCTTAAGGAATGTGTTTTTGAAGTGAAGTAGGGCGTCATCTATCAGGTTGGGGAGGGGAGGGGAGCCAGTTAGCTAGTACAAGGTCATTTAGGAGGGGAGGGAAGCTTAGGGATTTGAATGACCGTTGGACTAAAAACTTAGGGGGGGATTTGAGATAGTGGATTTTGCGAACAAGGTAGATGACATGGTGATCACTCATAGAGTCAGGGAGTAGGCCTGTTTGGATGACTCTGTGAGGATGGGCGGTCAAAGCCCAGTTGATAAGGGAGTGGTTACCTGATTTAAGGTTTAGGCAGATGGGCTCAGTGATGAGTTGAGTTAAATTGAGGGCAGCGACATCCGTCCGGGTTTTGTTGGGGGCTGGGGCTAACCAGTTTAGATTAAAGTCACCCATAGCATATAATTCCCCGGTGGGTGCTCATGAAGTAATTTGTGTAAGATGGCCAATAACAGTTGTGGCAGGGGTGCCTGGTTCATAGTTGATTCTGGCAATGAATATGGGCAGTGAGAAAGGTAGTGTGAGCTGGAGCAACAAGAGTTCATACTCTTTAGGTTCAGTTTTAGATGAGATTATTTCGTAGCATATGTCCAAACTTATGAAGATGGCTATGCCACCATTTCTCATGGCCATGTCTTGGCAGGCCATTGTGTAACCAGGGATTGCTACTGAGGAGTTGGGAATGTTTTTGTTAAGCCAAGTTACAGAGAGGAGGAGGACATCAGGGGCATGTAGGGCAGCGAGAACTTGTAGCTGGTCGATTTTAAGTGGTAGGCTATGAATATTTAGGTGAAGGAGATGGAGGCCTTTGTGGAGGGGGTAACCTGGCAGTTGGAAGGGGATGGGATATGGGGTGGGGGTGCTGGCTGAGGTTGATGAGGATGTGGTGGTGAAAGGTCCCGGATTTTGGTGTATGTCTCCCGCTATGAGAAGGAGGAGAGTGAAGGATAGGTGTTGGGCTAGTATACGGAGGTAGCTTGGAATGGAAGAGCCCCACCATGCGTGGGGGCAAGGATGGACATTTGTGTGGGTAACAGGGGTGGGGCAAGAAGCAAGTAGGTGTAGGAAAGTCCAGGAGGGAGAGTGCCTGATTAGGAAAGGGGGGACGTATAGTGGAGAGTACCCCAGTAGGAGTGGGTAGGAGAGAGAGAGAGAGAGAGAGAGAGCGCAGGGTTGGAGCGGCAAGGAGGAGTTACAATATGAGCCATGTAGGGGGAAGGGGCATGAGAAAGGTAGGTGGCATGGTGGAGAGGAGGGGTGGGAGGCAGGAGAACAGATAACTGAGTAGAGGTAAAACGCTAGCCACGGTGGACATGGTGCTGGAATTTTATAGCAGCTTCTCAGGCAAGGAGGTAATTATGAGGAGAAAGGAGCCTGAGATTGGTTGGTAGCAGGAAGTGAGTGATCACAAAGCCAACATAGACGCACCATCATAGAAGGGCAACAGTAGCTCTCCAGCCCCCTCTAGCTGCTGGAGGTCTGCCTCTAAGCAAGTAAGGGGTCTACTGAGAAATATAGGATCGTCTTGTCTCAGAAAAGGACAATCAGGAGCTTAAAGGGCACAGAGGCAGTAAGTAAGTAGAGAGAGAAGGGAAAAAATAAATAGGAAAGAGTAAGGATTCCAAACAATAGTGAAGGGGACAGAAATAAGACATGATGGGAGTGTTGCAGTGCAGTGGCTGTGGAGCAGCAGTCTTCCGGGAGACATTCTGGAGGATGCGGTGTTGTCCCATCTGCAGGCACCTCTCTGGGCTGAGGGGGGAGGTTGCTCATCTCCAGGCTGAGTTGGCCAGGATTTGTGGAAACTCCTCTTCTAACCAGGGACCATGAGGGCCAATGCTGTTGCCTCAGAGGTTGCCAAGAAATAGGAGCAGTTGGACCACAGTGGGCTCAGGGAGGGTGAGGGTGGTGTAACAGAGGTGCATCCCTCCAGTTGTACCTCTCCACAATTCCTATGCCATTCTGGCAAAGTGTGGTTCCTCTATGGAGGCACCCACAGTGGAGACCAAGGAGGTTGCTGGGAACCTCCACAAAGGAGACCCACAGGAGGGTGGCATGGGACCCCACAGGGGAAGAAAACAACTCCTGGTGGGGGACTCCATTGTTAGGAAGGGAGAAATGGGGGAGGAAGGGGAGATGGAGGTAAGGTGCCTGCCTGGCACCATGGCTTGGAGGGACAGGGAGCGAATCCTCAGGATTGCCAGAGCAGCTGCACAGGGAAGGGAGCTGGATGTCACTGTCCACCTAGGGACAAATGACCTGGCTAAGAAAGGGATCAGAGCAGTGCAGGAAGAGTTTGTGGAATGGGGAAGGGCCTTAGACAAGTAGCATGCACGGTAACCTTCTCGGAGGTGCTGCCTGTCTAGGGCATATGAGAGGCTAGGGTGCTCCACACCATGGGATTCAATCAGTGATTGAAAAACTGGTGCAGAGCTCAGGGATTTGGCTTCACTGGGGACTGGAGGTCTACCTGGAGTGATGCAAGCCTATACTGGCATGATGGGCTGCATCTGTCTGGGAGGGGAACCAGGATCCAAGGTGATAGGTTTAAATGCTTCATTGGCAAGTATTTAAACTAGCCTAGGGGGTGAGGCACTTGAAAGGAGCAGGGAAATCCTAGCCCCCCCCAAAAAAGTCATGGTAGTAAGTGCAGTAAACACCAACATACAGATGTCAATAGGGAGAAGGACAGGGGTAAATGAAGAAAGTGACAAAGGCAAGAAGGATAGGGGTGGGGCAAAAAGGAGCAAGGCCATCAGGAAATGGAGGATAATGAGTACCAATGCCTGTAGCCTGGGCAACAAGCTCCCTGAACTGGTGTCCTTGATGGAAGAGGGATGCCTGGATATGGTAGCAGTCACAGAAACATAGTACACAGAGAACCATGACTGGAATGTTAACATACCTTGGTACGTAACCTACAGGAGAGACAGGGAGGGGAGAAGAGGGGGAGGAGTAGCTGTCTATGTAAGGAAGGGATAAAAGCAACTGAACAAAAGAGTAAACAGGGAGAAGAGGAGGTGCTGTGGGTCACCTTGGAGACTGGAAGTGGCACCACAATCCGCACAGGGGTTGTATACAGACTCCCCAGGTCAGGGGGAGGGAATGGACATGGATATGACAGAAAGCATTCTTAGGATGGCAGAAAAAGGGGAGATACTGTTGATGGGAGACCTGAATATGCCAGATGTTAACTGGAGCATACTTGCTGCAGCCAAATCCAAGTGCAGGGCTATTCTCTATACCCTACAGGTGGCATGCCTCAGACAGCTTGTTTCAGAACCCACTCATGAGGGAGCAATCTTAGACCTTGTACTCTCAAATGGGCACAGTGAGAGGATCTCAGATCTAGAAGTGGGTTGCCATCTGGGAACAAGTGACCATTAAACAGTGTGGTTCACGTTAAACTCAGCTACAGAGTCAAGCCATACAAAAGTGAGGGTACTGGACTTCAGGAGGGCTGACTTTGGCAAGCTGGGAGAGTGACTCAGAAAAGCACTAGCAAACAGGCTAGAAGGAGGTGTGGAGCAAAAATGGGGAATCATCAAAACTGACATCACAGAAGCAACAAGCCTTTGTGTGAAGCAATTAAACAAATCAAAATGAAAGAAAAAGCCACTATGGTTCTTAAAAGAGGTGGCAGGGAAAGTCAGGGAGAAAAAGATAGCATTCAGTAAGTATAAGGAAACACAGAAGGAGCAGGGCAGAGAGTTGTACCAGTTAAGGCAGAAGGAAGCAGGGAGGGAAGTCAGAATAGCAAAGGCCCAAACTGAGGAAAGGATAGCCAACTCGGTTAAGAAGGGGGATAAAACATTTTATAGGTACATCAGGGAGCATAGAAAGACAAAGGGAGGGATAGTGAGGCTGAATAGAATGAATGGTGGATGGGCAGAGGGAGATAGTGAAAAAGTAGGGATACTGAACGAATATTTCTGCTCAGTATTCACAAAAGAGGTGGGGGAGGTGCCTAATCCTATTAACAGAAGCAGTCTGGATAGGGGGGTCGATTCCAGTCCGTTCACAGAAGAAAGGATTCTGAAAGAACTCCTAAAACTGAAGGGGGACAAAGCAATAGGGCCTGATGGAATTCACCACAGAATTCTAAAAGAATTAAGGGGAGAACTAGTGAAACCACTGACTACCCTTTTTAACAAATCATGGGAGGATGGTCTGGTACCCGAGGACTGGAGGAAGGCAGATGTGATTCCCCTTCACAAAAGTGGGACCAAGACAGAGACAGGAAACTACAGACCTGTCAGTTTGACCTCTGTGGTAGGGAAAGTGATGGAATTACTTCTGAAGGAAAGAATTGTTGAGTACCTAGAGGCCAGTGGGGCACAGGACCAAAGGCAGCATGGGTTCACAGCAGGAAGGTCGTGTCAGACAAATCTAATTGATTTCTTTGACTGGGTGACCAAAGTAGTAGACCAGGGAGGGGCTGTGGACATGGTCTACCTAAACTTTAGCAAGGCATTTAACACAGTCCCACACAAAAGATTAATAGTCAAATTAACCAGCCTGGAAGTAGGTCTCAGGGTGGTAGCCTGGGTAAAATACTGGCTGGACAACAGGACACAGAAGGTAATTGTAAATGGAGTCCACGCTGAAGAAAGTGGTTACTAGTTGGGTACTACAGGGTTCAATACTGGGTCCAGTCCTTTTTAATGTCTTTATAAGTGACATTGCAGATGGACTGGAAGGAAAAGTATGCCTCTTTGCAGATGACACAAAGACCTGCAACAAGGTTGATACACAAGGAGGCATGGAAAGGATGAGAAGGGACTTGGCAAAGTTGGAGGAATGGTCAGAAGTATTGCAGTTAGGATTCAATGCAAAGAAGTGCAAAATAATGCACCTGGAAAAAAAAATCCAGGGGAAGATTACACAATGGGGGGAAGGTAGTAACAAAAACCAAAAAGGAAAGGGACCAGGGGGTAATCATATCAGATGATCTTAAGGTTAGCAAGCAACGTGAGAAGGCAGTAGGGAGAGCTGGGGGTATACTGGGATGCATAGGGAAAGGCATCACCAGCAGAAAACAGGAAGTTGTTATCCCTTTGTACAGACAGTTGGTGAGACCCCATCTGGAGTACTGCGTCCTGTTCTGGAGACCCCATTTCTGCCAGGACATAGACAGGATAGAGGCAGTCCAGAGGAGGGCAAGTAGAATGGTGCAGGGTCTGCAAGAGAAGCCATATGAGAAGAGACTAAAAGAGCTTAAAATGTATACCCTTGAGGTAAGGAGGGAGAGGGGGGACATGATAGAACTATTTAAGTACCTCAGTGAATCAATGAAGTCCAAGAGGGTAGCATCTTTCAGAAAAAGAGACATGCAAGAACAAGGGGACATAATTTAAAGATGGGGGGGCAGTTAAGGGGCAATGTGAGGAAGTATTTTTTCACAGAGAGGGTAGTGGATGCATGGAACAGCCTTCCTGAGGAGGTTGTGGGGTCTATAACTGTGGGAGAATTCAAGAATACATGGGACAGACATAAGGCAATTCTTGTGGGGGGAGGAAGAAATAGGCTGTTGGTTAACTAGGATCTGCGGCTTATCCTGTAGGTAGGGAAATGGGCAGACTAGGTGGGCCAAGCAGTCCTTATCTGTCAACAAAGTCTATGTTTATATGTTTCTAATGTGTTGGTTGGCTCTTAGGAGGGAAAATGCCAATAGGCCTAGGAGGTGAAACAGAGAGAATGTGAATTCTAGAGTAGAGGGGAGTCAGTGGAAGGCTGCAGGAGGCTGGTGGGTGTGTGGTCGAGGAAGAGAGTGGGCAGAGAGAGAGAGTATTTAATCAGTGGAGGGGATGGGGAGGGTGGGGGTGACAATTTTGAAGACAGTAAGAGGCGTGGGGTTTGGGGAGATTTAGCAGAACAATAGCCCTGGAGAAATTGGGCACCAAAGAGAGCTGGCTCAGTGAGGGGGGGAGGTGTGGGGTTTCACAGATTGAGAAAGAAGCTGCAAACACTTAGCACTCTAACTTCGAACACAGATTTATTATTTTTTTCTTACTTTACACAGGCAGGTTTCAGTTTAAACAGTAAAAATCAATGTAATTTCACAGTCAGAGCCCTGAGCAGAGAGACATAGGGGGAGCCAATCAGCTGTGACTGCCAGGCGTCGCCTGCAATCCGATAGAGTGTGCTTTCACCGTACCTTGAGCTTGATTTTGTCTGGGGTCCTGGTCTCGGACGGCAGCTGGAGAGGAGCCTGCCGACCGCTGCGAGATGTAGCAGCCCTAGTCAGAGGGCAAGCAGCTGGAGGGAGAGAAGAGGAGTGAGGTTAAATAGGGGAAGGAGACAAAAGCGAAAATTTAGAAGACAGTAAGAGGTGTGGGGTATGGGGAGATATAGCAGAACAATAGCCCTGGAGAAACTGGGCACCAAAGAGAGCTGACTCAGTGGGGGGCGTGAGGTTTCACAGATTCAGAAAGGAGTTGCAAACACTTAGCACTCTAACTTCGAACACAGATTTATATTTTTTTCCTTACTTTACACAGGCAGGTTTCAGTTTAAACAGTAAAAATCAATGCAATTTCACAGTCGGAGCCCTGTTGGCAGAGAGAGAGAGATAGGGGAGCCAATCAGCTGCAACTGCCAGGAGGCATCTGCAATCCGATAGGGTGCACTTTCGCCGTACCTTGAGCTTGATTTTGTCAGGGGTCCTGGTCTCGGTCGGCTGCTGGAGAGGAGCCTGCTGACCGCTGGGATCTGCAGCGGCCCTGGTCAGAGGGCAAGCAGCTTGAGCTTGATTTTGTCTGGGGTCCTGGCCTCGGTCGGCAGCTGGAGAGGAGCCTGCTGACTGCTGGGAGCTGTAGCAGCCCTGGTCAGAGGGCAAGCAGCTTGAGCTTGATTTTGTCTGGGGTCCTGGTCTTGGTCGGCAGCTGGAGAGGATCCTGCTGACTGCTGGGAGCTGTAGCAGCCCTGGTCGGAGGGCAAGCAGCTTGAGCTTGATTTTGTCTGGGGTCCTGGCCTCGGTCGGCAGCTGGAGAGGAGCCTGCTGACTGCTGGGAGCTGTAGCAGCCCTGGTCAGAGGGCAAGCAGCTTGAGCTTGATTTTGTCTGGGGTCCTGGTCTTGGTCGGCAGCTGGAGAGGATCCTGCTGACTGCTGGGAGCTGTAGCAGCCCTGGTCGGAGGGCAAGCATCTGGAATGTCTTGTGTCTTCATATAGACACATGAATGGAGATCTTTGTTAACCATTCTAACAGTTCCAATAACATAGCATGGTGATATGTCTCAACATCAGGAAGATTCAATCCTGCTTTATTATTAGAGGATACTTATTTCCCTATATTTATTTCAGCTCTTCCTCTATTCCAAATTTTTGCATTTAATATTCTTACAGTGTGTATATATAGGCCCAGTGTTTTCCAGATATGGAATTATCCCATTTCTGGTGGAAAACTTACCAATTTCAGACAAGTCCAGATACCATTCAGAATATACTGCAGAACTGGACATATTTACTTTAAAACTATTTTAGTTTCACAGTTAACATTTTAATTATTTTTATTCATTTCATTTTCTACCTTCACATGTCCAAAATGGAATCCCTACTTGCTAAAGTTCTGAGTCATTCTACTTATGGCCTAAATGAAATGTCTTACTTACTGATCCCCCACCCCGGAAAAGAAAACCTAACAGGATTGATTTACTTTTCAACATACTGATTTTCTAATCCTGGTTCCAGGATTTACTGAATTAGCAGTGACAGCATTGTTTTAGTAATGCCACATGGTGTATAAGTGTGTAGTCTCACCTCACCTGCTGGCAACTGCTGCAGTAAGCTGATCTCAGTCACAACCCTACCACCACCACCACCACTCACAAAAGGAAACAGGACTGGATTAGTTTATTTTGTAGGACACTGGTCAATCATGTTGTCTCTTACTGCTGAATAATGTACTCCTGATTTCCAGATTGCAGCCCATACTCACACCATCCCTAACCCACTCCCAGCACCATAAATACTGTGCCAAAAAATATTGCAACCAAACTATCACCAATACATAAATGTACCTCTCTGTATTTCTTTGATTTGCATCTCTTTATTTCTGTTTTATTGCACTCTGTGGAATCTGTGGGAGGTCTGCTTTCATACAAGAGGTTCTAGACAACTCCAGCAAATTTGCATGTGAGATGCAGCTATCAGACCTGACAGGTTCAGTGCTAGACACTCTAGGATCACAGAAAGCAACACATTGGAGCTTCCCAATTTTTTAGAGCCCCCAACTTATGCAAATAAAATATTTATGCATTCTGAATGGTCACAATGTGGATTTGTCTCCATAGCAACTCTGCAGTGCAGCATGGTGGAGGATTTTCGGAATACAGGTGAGCAAAAACAGCAATTTCAAATCCAGACTGTAATTTCAGCAAGAACTATTGCAATTTCAGTGATTGCCAGAATTCACAGTCCCAATTTATATATAGTACCATTACAATTGCACACACAGTACAGCTGGGAAGAATGCAAAACAAACACACAGCATATTGCAGTAGCGGTATTGCAGTAAAATGCAATAAATCCCGTTTGTCATGCAGTGTCATAGAATACTGCCTTGCATCCTGGCTAGCTCCTCTGTACACTATTATGTAAATTAAATCATATACATTAATTTACACTGAATTAGCTGTCTTGCACAGTCAATAATATGATTAGCCCATTTGTGTCATTTAACCCATTGTTTCTTCTTAACAATCTGTTTCTTTTTATTAACCAACAAGTTATTAATGATTTTAATGTTCCTTCGTGCTTTAAAATGTTATGTCAGATAATCTTTCATTCCAATAGAACAATGGATGGCAAAACCAAACAGGATGCCAGGTTACATTTCAAGGGGGTTCATCAATAGAAGGAACTATGTCATTCAGTACCATGAAGATCCACGGTGCAGCCATTTCTGGAGTACTGTGTGCAGTTATAAAGTCCCTTCCTCAGAAAGACTATAAATCAGCTTAAGGCAGTGCAGAGAAGGGCCACAAAACTGATCCAAGGGCAACATGACATCCCGTATGAACAGAGACTAATGAACCTGAACATGTACTCACTTGGGGAGCAGACATAAGGGGGGTAGGAGCAAAACCCTCAAATACCTCAAAAGTATAAACAAGACTGACTTTGGGGATCATTTTAGCATCAGAAGAAATAACACCTGAAGGCAAAGCTACAAGCTGGCAGGGGGTACCCTACAGAAAATGAAGAGTACATTTCCAGTCAGTTTGTTGTCAAAGTCAATTCTTTTTTTCAGTTTTAATACAATTCTACCATTCTGTGTCCCATTTTCGCCCTTCATAGGCACATGCCCGCATTTTTTGGTTCACAACAGCACTTTGAATTTCACTCAAATGCCCATTTTAAAAGCAGAGATATTCTAACCTTTCATTTATGTGTCATTAACACTTCTTTTTAGCTAGTCAGTTCTCTTCTCTATTATTGGTAACAAAATTTGAAATCTCATTTGCCAAACAAGGGCAAGGGTTGTAACTGACACTAGGTAGCTCAGAGAAGCAGGAAGCACTTACAGCTAAAAGCAGGAAAACCATCAAGGAGCAGAGTGGAGTTGCAGAGCAATAAGCTGGTTTGAACTGCTACAGCAACATACTGCCTGGAAGAAACAGATGCATTTTATCAGCTTGAAGCAGGTTTATAGTAAGTATGGATGGGTGGGTAGTGAAATACATTACACTGAACACTACCCTTGGGTACCTTCAAACTACCCTAACAATACCCTAATGCAAAACAGGTAGTTGGAAAGGGTAGGGTAGTTACAACTACTGTGGTCTTGACATCATTTTCTTCTTGCTGGGCAGAAACATTGTGCATTTCAAAGGACCCAAAGCTGAACCAAGTATAGGGCTTTGGCCTTTGATTTGCATGAATCGGGCTGGTCACTAAGCAGCTGATCGACTCTAAGCACCTGCAGCCTGTCAAAAAAATAACACAAGGAATTAGAGGGCTGCCACTAAAATGCAGAAAGCAAAGTAGCAACCATCACCACTCTCCAGCACTGAATAAAAGACTGAATGCTCACTTAACACTTAAACAAGGTTTATTTCAGCTCAGCAACTCACTCCAATAGTTGACTAACAAAACAAAATCAGGTCTTTCATTCCGTGATGGAGTATAGCGCTAGTTGTTATTTTCACTTTCTGCATTTTATTGACGTGGCTTCTTTCTCCCCATCACTTTCAGGTGGCTCACTCACCTGCCCTGTCCTATATATATGTGTGTATATGTATATACTGTATATATATATATATATACTGTATATATGCAACAGGTGTCAGGATAAAAGCTGACACATAACTTCAGTTTTCTGAGTCACTGTGTGGATAAATCGGTGTGATGTAATCACTTTGTGGATAACTTCAAGTTATCCACATAGTGATTACATCATCACCCAATTATCCACACAGTGACTACTTCACTAACCACCACCACCTGTGCTGCCTGCTCAGTAGTACTGCCTCTCAGTTTCACTTTTACCTTCTCACAGTGCTCTTTACAACAAAAGCTATCACAGTTCCAAAGACTAAACAAACCCCTCCCGAACCAGAACCACATTTTAAATGAAAACACTCTCAAGAAAAAACAATTTTTTTTCTCTTTTTCAGCACAGCAACCCTGCAAACCAAACACAGCAACCGGGCACAGAGAAAAAACATGGAAAGGAAATTAAGAAAATAAAATATTACAAAACTAAATCCAAAAAGTCCTGTTGCATAAATCAAATATGCGGGCGCCTGTGGGATAACAAAGTTATTTAATACAGTTGCCAGTGACCATTCGTAACCCTCACTCGTGGCTTCACCACTCATGATGTTACTTGAGGTCACTGGAAACTGTACAAATAACTTTGTTATCCCACAGTTGCCCCCCCCACTATATCCCATATATATGTATATATACATCTACAGTATATTATAGGGGTGCAGTCACTCCCCTATTGTTAGGGTTGAGAAGGCACTTTAATGTTAAACTTGAAATTTTGTGTGTTAATAACTTTGTACCCATTGAACAGATTTGCATGAAATTTGGTATGCATTGTGTGGCATGGAAGATATTTTGATTTACCAAGTTTTGTTTCAGTTGGCAATATGGTTTTTGTATAGCAAAATGCAAAAAAATGCACATTTCACAAATTTTGTGGGAGCTTTTTGGAAATTTGCCAGTGGTGCTGTGTGGCCACTGTGTGGTGTGCTGGTCTGAATCTTCACACATAGAATGAGCTTTGGTCAAGGAACAGGCCACTTTTTGTTTGGTGAAAAATATTAATCCAGTCAAAAGTTATTAAAGTTTTTAGCTCCCATAATAAGTCTGGGAAAAATTATGGTTATTTTGAGAAAGAAGAATGGAGTTTTGGCCATCTGGTTTATCCTCATGATCAAAGAATTTGCAGGCTTGCAATCAAAGAATCTTTGATCATGAGAAATTTTCATTCGCGATGGTCACCATCTTGTTTTCAGTTTGTGGTCGGAAAAAAAACAAATATCTCAGCTCAGAGGTGACTTGTGAAGTAAAACTAGGATGGGTTTTGCTCAGGGGGCTTCCCTCCATTGACCTATGCCTGTGCTTCATTGTAGTTGTGTCACAAAAATGGAGTTTCAAAGTTTTAAATTATTTGGTCGCGGCTCGCTAATGATCTTTGATCGCGAGCCTGAAAATTGTTTGGTTGATTGATCGTTTTTGATCGTGAGCTTATTTCATGACTTTGGACTGAGATGGCCAGACTTATGCTAGACCAGATGTCTCTGGGAGGGACCACATAGCCAAATTTCACAGCCAGATGTCCCCTCATGACCAAAAATTATCTTAGGTTGCGAGGTCATGGCCGATTCTTGCAATCAAAAAATTTTTAAAGGTGGTAAAACTTTAAAATTAAATATCTCTCAAACAGTTTGGTCTTTAACTTGAAATTTGGAGGGCATTGAGGGGATGTCCTGCAGATGTGACGTCTTTCGGATGAGGCGCCAAACCGAGGTCCCAGCTGCCTGGATTTGTGATTGTTCAGGTGGATGTTAAAGATTCCATGGCACTCATCGAAAAGAGTAGGGGAATTTTATTGAAGAAGTTTGGACTTCATTACAGAAGAAACAATATCCTATACACAGGAACTAATACAAAGTCAACAAAATACAAAAATAACAGGAAACAAAACAGAATAGTCTAAGTTACGTATCTGGAAAATGAGAATCAGTCAATATACCAGAGGTCGCTGTTTTGCCACAACCATTGAAACTGTGGTCCAGCATAAACATTAAAATCGTGCAATTTAACTAAACGTACAGCAGTTCTGATATTATCAACTATTTCTTGTAAAGAAATCAATTTCTGATGTAAAACCAGCATGCATCTGGCCTGCCATAAATAATATCGAATCAATGTTAAAACAATATACAGAGTTTCAGCATGATACTTTTGACATAAAGCAACATTTGTGCAAAACATATTTTCATAAGATAAATGTTGCACTAAAGGTTCAGACCACAGACCAGCTAACAAAGTCCAAAAGGCAAGGGTGAAGGGGCATTCTAAAAATAAATGTTGTTGGGTTTCTAGAATACCCTGACAAAGATCTCTGGGGCAATATCGAGAATCCAGTGCCTTATGCTTATGATTGCCCTTGACACTTAGTCTCCCATAATTACCCAACCTCACCGTATCCCAGACATATGGAAGTAAATGTGGGTTACGAAGTTGCTTGAGGATCCAAGCAAAACGAGCCAGTGGACAGAAGGGGAAAGCAACCTCCTCCTGAGCCTCTCGCCTCCAAACCCTGTCATAGAGCATATGTCAAGACAGGACACAAAAATCCTGTGGGCAAAAGCCCCAGGACAAGGCCACTTTGACAGCTTCCTTCCCATATGGAGGAACTTCCAGAAGTCAAGACACCCAACCCTTCTTCCCTGAATCCCAGTGTGGAAGACAGGGTAACAACCACTGCACAAGAAATGGTTTCCAGACCACCTCCCCTGGCTTCAAAGCCTTCCCAAAATTATAGCCAAAAAACAAACTATAAAAAAAAGCAACTGGGTGAATCATATCAACCCCACCCTCACTTAGTGGTCTATAGATCACACTTCGCTTCACTGGGTTTAGACGGGACCCCCAAAACCCTTGAAAAATACATATAGTCTAGTAAAAAAGGCCATAAGTAGAGGGAACACATAACAAAGATGCAAAAAAAGAGGAATCACCATTGTTCTAAGCAAAAAGACACTCTTTTTCTTGCCTATTTGGTACTGCTTCCACCCTGAAATTAGACCTTCTGCCCTCCCAATTGCAACCTGCCAGTTGTGAGATTGCATATCTCCATTCCCAAAGAAAATGCCTAAACACTTAAAAGGAGCAATAGAAATCAGAATACCCGCATAGGCACCATCAATCAGAAGATTGAGGTGACCAATGGGAACCCCAACACTTTTTCCAAAATTAATGTGAGATCCCAATACTGAGGAATAGGCCTGCAGAACCTGCTCCAAAGCTGATTCCCCAGTACGGATGTCCACAGTCAAGAATAAATCATCGGCATAAGCCAATATTTTTATGGGAACTGAAGGAGGGCCCCCCCCCAGCCCCATAATATAAAGACAAAGAAAAATTGACCTAATCAAAGCATCTATACAAAAATTATATAGAATGGGACTTAAGGGGCACCCTTGCCGGACCCCACATGCAATCGTCACATGCCTCTCCAACTAGCCATTCACATTAGGAATGATAGTGGCCTCAGCATATAAAGGCCTAAGCCAATGAATAAACGGAACGGGAATCCCAAAGGCCTTCAACACAGAAAATAAAAAACCCTGGGAGACCCTATCAAAGGCCTTCTCCTGGTCCAAACCCAGGACCCAGCCAGTAACTACCCCCCTATCACCCAGGGCAAATAATTCCCTCAACAAAACCAGATTGTCATGTTGGCATCTGCCAGGAATACCACAAGTCTGAGCCGGACTCAGAATGTCAGCAATTTTGAGTAATCCGGCCAATAAAATCTTGGCCAGAATTTCGTAATCCACATTCAGTAAACTCAGAGGCCACCAATTATTCAAATCAGCTGTATCTCCCTTTTTGAAAATCAAGACTAAAATAGCTTCCTTCATTGTTTTCGTAAAAGAGGCTGTAGACAACATATCATTAAACAACAAAGTTAAGGCCGGAACCATATCCTCCATAAAGGTTTTATAAAAACTGGAAGTATGGCCATCTGATCCCAGTGCCGAGTTCAAATTTAAACTACCTATGGCCTGAGTCACTTCAGAGGCTACAATATCGGCTGATAGCATACCCCGCTCTGCTGGAGAAAGAGGAGGAAGATGCAGGGAGTCCAAAAAGGAATCTGCTGACTCACAAACTGGGGTGGTGCCCAACATTGCAAGAATGTGCCGTTCCACAACATCCACCAAATGCTCTGGAGCCATAACCAGCTCACCGGAGGGGGACTGTAAAGTCCGAATAAATCTCGACTCCACACGTCCTTTACAGGCCTTAAAAGGGTCCAGCCCCCCTTTGGCCAGCCAAGTCCCAAATCTAGCCTCTTGTCCCAAGGAACTAGCTCGATCATATTGCAAGGCTTTCATTTGAGTACAAGCCACTGCAATTTGTCCACTATAATCATGCAGCATGGTATCAGACAAGGAAATCAAATGTTGCAACTGTTGCCACAATGCCAAATACTGTAAGTATTGGGCATTCTGATCTGCAGCATCTTTCCCCTGAAAAACCTGCCTCCATCTCAGTTTCGAATCTTCCCACCACTCACAAGCGTCCTCATAGAGGTCAGCTACAGAGAGCCTAGCCACCCATTCCCTCCTCCATAATTTCTGAATTTTAGGATCCTCCAAGAGGGAGTCATTAAGCCAGCATCTATTTTTCTTACACTGTGGAGCATTGGCCCAGGAAAAAGAAACCCTGAGGGCAGCATGATCCAAAAATTCCACGCCCACAGTGTGACAAGAAAGAATTTGTAAAACCTTAGACAAAAATACAAAATCAATACATGTTCGCAGGTGCCCCTTAAAAAAGGTAAACCCACCCGACTCATGACAGGACCTGTAAGCATCCACTAGTTGAGCCATAGTGACTACTTCCTTCAAAGCAATAGAATCACAAAACAATTTAGGGGTTTGCAGACTCCTATCCCTTTGGTGTAATCCACACTTAAAATCACCCACCCACAAAAGCAACCTGGAGGAATGCAAAAAAGGCCGCACCAAATGGAAAAGGGACACCCTCTGTGCTTTAGTCTGGGGAGCATAAACAACAATTAACCAAAATCTCTCCGGGGAGTAAGTAAAATCCAGTAACAATGCTCTACCTGGTTGAATGTCTACCAACCTGGAAACATGCAAATCAGGGTTGGAAAATAAAATCCCAATACCATCACACTTGTCAGTCCCAGAAGACCAAAAGGAAGGACCAAGAGTCCATGCCCTAGAAGCCTGCTGTAATTCATGATGAGATTTTAAACTAGCATCCACTAGACAAACAATATCACATCTGAATTCCTGCATAGTTAATAACACACCCCCAAGCTTTCTATGACCTTTTATACTGTTAACATTTAAAGAGCAGACCGATAAAGAAGCCATGTAAGTACCTAAGGGTGATTTACTTCTACGACTTTGATGGGTCCGTTTAGCAATGGGATCCAGCTCCCCGCCACCCTCAGTGTCAGTGTTAGATCTTATAGAGGAGGTGTCAGTGTCTTCCCCCCAAGAGTCTCTATCCGACAGTTCTGTAGCCTATACGTCAAATTTATTACCAGACTGCCAAGTACGGACTCCTGCCTCTTTGCTTCGACCAGTGACAGCCAAACCTTTCCTGGTCCGCTTATGAGGTACTTGAACAAAACCTGAAGGCTCAAGGCCTAAAGGAGACTGTAGAGGGGGGACCATCTCGCTATCAACCACAACTGTCTCCTCTTCTAGGACAGGAACCATAGGAATAGGGGGAGGATCTGCAATGAAAGGCTGAGCCTGTGGAACAGGTGTCATGCAGACATAATTTTCCTGGAAAGCAACCACCCCAGGCACACATACTAACCCCTCGGGTGCAGAGGAAACCAAACTAGTGTTCCAATCTCTAGCAGCAACAAGTTTAGCTTGTGTTTGCTGCACCATTGTAATCAAACCTTCGTGAGAGGGACAATCCTCCCTATTAGGAGACACCCAGGGACAGCGGCTATAGGCATGTCCCGTACGTTCACAGAGATTACATTATTTAAAGATATTCAAACAGGCACTGGAATTATGTCCAAATTCAAAACAGTAACTACACTTGATAGTATCGCAGGCTGAACTAAAGTGAGCACGGGATCCACATTTGAAACAAGATTTAGGCTGCCCAACATAAAAAATGAGACCTTTATCTTTCCCCAGGTAGAAAAAACTTGGTAAATGACTGGGCCCGCATTAGTGGAATACAACTTTACTTGAACTCTCCACCCTCCATCCCAGATTTGCTCACTATCCAATGTGGTGGTAGGTTTGTTGAGTACCTCACACCTTTGTCTCAACCAAAATAAAATATCCTCCACATTAACCCCTTCATTCTTAAACATAATGGTAATATTCCTTACAGCTGGTTTAGTTAAAGGGATAGCTTGGAAGGGGGACCAAGTGGGTGAAGCTTGACAGGCCACATACTGTGCCCAAAATCTATCCAAGCTGGAAACTTGTTTAAAACTGCCACACATACACACATTCACACACACACACATAGACACACACACAGAACACACAACTTGGGGGGGCAATACAAGGCAAGACAACCAATCACAGGCACACACCATAACACAATAGAAATAACATACAACGTCTTAAACATACCAAAACAGGCATCCATCATCATGTTTCACCAACAGTATCACTTCTGCTGCCATTCCAGTCTCTTAAGTGCATAAATTGACATCCTGTACAACCATGGACAATGAATTTCACCTGCAGAATTAGTGCAGAATGATCATTCTGCAGGCAGAATTTTTGCTGGAATTTCACTTCTGCGCCTGCAGAATTTTACTTAATGTCATCCCCGGAATAACATTTCGTAGAACAGGATTTTTTCAGTGGAAAATTATTCTGCAACCACTTCCATGGAATATATTGAGATCCATGGACTAATATTCTGTGGAACATTGATTTTTAATCGGAAAAACATTCCGCATAGAGAGACATATTTGGTTGTGTAGGAAGATGTCATCATAAGGTATAGGACAGCTCAAAATGTATGGCAGACTTATGTGGTTATACAGTGCTGGGCTTTGTGGTGGGAGTAAGGGGCCTGAAGGGCCCCACTCTCCCACCAATACATATGATATTCAGTACTTATACTGTGCTGTGATGCAGAAATGTACAAGAAGGGCCCCCCCACTCCCAGCAGCAGTGAAACAATGCATATGAGTAACTTGAGGTAAGCATACCTCTCAACTGTACCACATTACGAGGAACATTCCTCATTTTACTTCACAAAAGTTCCCTGTTCCACATTGTGAGGACTTGTTCCACATTCAGTATTAACATTTTAAAGCAAAAATCTATAGTAAATGATGCAAAAAATATATTACTCAATTAATAACAGACTTTCTGAACATAAATGCAAACATTTTAACAGTGTTCTGAGCCTCCCAGGTAAAGATCTGATTAAGTGTTCCACATTTTGAGGGGCAATGTTCCACATCTGGGGGACAAAAGGTTGAGAGGTATGGAGGTAAGGTTCTATGCATGGGTGCTGAGCTGTAGTGGTGTCCTTTGAAGATTTCATAAAAAAATATTGCTCCATTATAAAGTCATGTTTTTTTTGGGGGGGGAGGTCTGTCATTATATTCAATAGGAAAATATATATATGTGTATTGCGAAGACAGTGATGATGTCATCTTTTGGTGTGCAGCAAGATTGTATTTGACTGACTTCAGATTGTTTGTATACATGGGTGCTGGGTTGTGATGCTCTTGTTTGAAGATTTTGTGAGAAAATGTTGCTCTGTTGACAAGTTCTGACATTTTTTAGTGTCCCATTATAGTCAATGAGAAACATATATGTGTAGTGTGAAAACATCTGTTCATGAGGTACCATGTCTGCAAAGCATTGTCCTGGCTTTTTCTTTCTGTGAGACTCTGTTGTATCACTGCATTGTGTTGGTGAGCTCATATGTTGTGGTTGACAAGTCGTCATGTCACAGATGTCAGTTTTACTGTGATAACACCCCTATCTTTAGGGTTCAGTACGCACTTTCATGTTAAACATCACATTTTTTTGTGTGCTTATAACTTTGCAACTGTTGAACGGATTTGCCCGAAATTTGTAACACTTGGTCTTCTATGGTATCTCTGTGAGTTTATCAATTTTTGTTTCACATGTGCATACAGTTTTTGCACTGTGAAGCACCAGAAATTTGTTTTTCGCCACTCGGGTGCAGTTTTCCACTCATGTCGCTCTGGAACCATTGAAGAGATTTGGATAAGATTTGGTATGCATGGACTGGCATGGTACATCTCTTTACTTACCAATTTCTATTTCACTGGTGCATACAGATTTTGTAAAGTGAAGCACAAAAATGCAGTTTCTGCCATTTTTGCACACTATCTTCCATGATGCATAGCGCAGCCACTATTTGGTTGATTTATCTGAAACATGGCACATAGAAATCCCTTTATTAATGGAACGTGGCAGTTTTTGTTTGATGAAAAAATCATGTTCCTTTCCTGAGTTATAAGGGTTTGAATTTGCCCCCTGGCGATCAAAGATTTTTCAGCCATGAGGTCTGCCATTTTAGCGCATTTTTGGCTGCAAGGTTTACCATTTTGTGACAGTCGTGGCCGATTCTCATGATCAAAGAATTCTTAGAGGTGTACAAACTTTGAAATTGAATATCTCTGAAATAGTTTGGTGTTATAATTTGAAATTTGGAGGGTGTTGATGGAATGTCCGGGAGATGTGAATTGTGCTTTTCTGATGTCAGAAAATTAATTTGCTGCAGAAGCACTGTGTGACATACTTAAAGTTTTGCGCATAGCATTCTGCATTAAGCTAGTGATTTGAAATTTATAGAGTAGGTAGCCCTAGAGCCACAGAGGTGTGTTTTAGTGGTTTGGTGTGTAAAATGTAAACAGCTGTGGAATCATGCCACTCCGATGACTGAAAATTTGGTTTATTTCACTTCAATAACTTTTGTACCATATGTCCAATTTACCTGAAATTTGGGATGTAGAAAGATTAATCATAGATCTTACAATGTTAACATTTTTATGTCAGCGCCACTTACGGTTGCAGAGTTGTGATGCGTCTGTGATTTGCCTGTGTACATGGGTCGTGGGTGTGCTGCTGCTGTTTGAAGATTTTGTGAAACAAAGATTGGTCCATTGAACAGTTATGCCACTTTGTGTCTGCCATTATAGTCAAAGGGAAATCTATATGTGTAGTGTGAAAACATCTGCTCATGCAGCACCATGTCTGCAAATCATTGTCCTGGCTGTTTCTTTCTGTGTGAGTTTGTTGTACTGTATCACTGCATTGTGCTGGTGGGCGCATATGTTGTGGGTGACAAGCTGTCATATCACAGATGTCAGTTTTGCTGTGATAGTGCCCCTATCTTTAGGGTTAAGTACTCACTTTCAGTTAAATGACACATTTTTTGTGTACTTATAACTTTACAACTGTTGAATGGATTTGCGTGCCATTTGTAACACTTGGTCTACTATGGTACTTCTGTGGATTTACCAGTTTTGTTTGACATGTACATATGGTGTTTGCACAGTGAAGTACCATAAATGTATTTTTTGCCATTGTTGCACAGTTTTCTGCTCATGCCACTCTGCAACCGTTGAAGAGATTTGTATAAGCTTTAGTATGCATGGACTGGCATGGTGCATTTCTTTATTTACCAATTTCCATTTCCCTGGTGCATATGACTTTTGTGCAGCGAAGTGCCAAAATGCAGTTTTTTTCTATTTTTGCACACTGTCTTCAATGACACATAGTGCAGCCATTGTGGGGCTGATCTGTCTGAAGCTTAGCAAGTAGAAAGTCCTTTGTTCATGGAACATGCTAGTCTTTGTTTGGCGAACAAATCTTGTTCTGTTCCAGAGTTATAAGTGTTTGAAGTTGCCTCCCCTGGCACTTAAAGATTTTTCAGCAGTGAGGTCTGCCATTTTAGAGCATTTTCAGCTGCAAGGCTTGCCATTTTGTGATGGTGACGGTCGATTCTCAGGATCAAAGAATTCTTAATGGTGTACAAACTTTGAAATTGAATATCTCTGAAATGGCCTGGTGTATTAACTTGTAATTTGGAGGGTGTTGAGAGGATGTCCTGGAGATGTGAATTGTGCTGTTCAGATGTCAGAAAATTAATTCACTGCAGAGGCACTGCATGAGCCACTTAACATTTTGGGCATAGCATTCTGCATTGTGCTAGTGGCTTGAAATTTATAGAGTAGGTAGCCCTAGTGCCGCGGAGGTGTGTTTCAGTGGTTTGGCATGTAAAACATAAACAGGTGTGGAATCATGCCACTCCGATGACTGAAAATGTGGTTTATTCCGCTTTGATAAATTTTGTACCATGTGTCCGATTTGCCTGAATTTGGGATGTAGATTTATCATAGATCTTACATTGTTAACATGTTTGTGTCACTGCCACTTATGGTTGCTGAGTTGTGATGAGTGTGTGATTGGTTTGTGCATATGGGTCATGGGTGTGCTGCTGCTGTTTGAAGATTTTGTGAAATAAAGATTGGTCCATTGAACAGTTATGCCACTTTGTGTCTGCCATTATAGTCAAGGGGAAATCTATATGTGTAGTGTGAAAACATCTGCTCATGCTGCACAATGCCAAATCATTGTCCTGGCTGTTTCTTTCTGTGTGAGTTTGTTGTACTGTATCACTGCATTGTGCTGGTGGGTGCATATGTTGTGGGTGACAAGTCGTCATATCACAGATGTCAGTTTTGCTGTGATAGTGCCCCTATCTTTAGGGTTAAGTACGCACTTCCATGTTAAATGTCACATTTTTGTGTGCTTATAACTTTACAACTGTTAAATGGATTTGCGTGCCATTTGTAATACTTAGTCTACTATGATACTTCTGTGGATTTACCAATTTTTGTTTAACATGTACATACGGTTTTTGCACAGTGAAGCACCAAAAATGTATTTTCTGCCATTGTTGCACAGTTTTCTGCTCGTGCCACTCTACAACTGTTGATGTGATTTGTATCAGCTTTAGTATGTATGGATTGACATGGTGCATCTCTTTATTTACCAGTTTCTATTTCACTGGTGCATATGGTTTTTGTGCAACGAAGTGCCAAAAATGCACCTTTTTTCTATTTTTGCACTCTGTCTTCAATGACACATAGTGCAGCCATTGTGTGGCTGATTTGTCTGAAACCTAGAAATTAGAAAGGCCCTTTCTTTAGGGTTAAGTATGCACTTTCATGTTAAATGTCACATTTTTTGTGTGCTTATAACTTTACAACTGTTGAATGGATTTGCGTGCCATTTGTAATACTTGGTCTACTATGGTACTTATGTGGATTTATCAATTTTTGTTTGACATGTACATACGTTTTTTGCACAGTGAAGCACCAACAATGTTTTTTTTGCCATTGTTGCACAGTTTTCTGCTTGTGCCATTCTGCAACCATTGTAGAGATTTGCATAATCTTTGGTATGTATGGACTGGCATGGTGCATCTCTTTATTTACCAATTTCTATTTCACTGGTGCATATGGTTTTGTGCAGGGAAGTGCCAAAGATGCAGTTTTTTCTATTTTTGCACACAGTCTTCAATGACACATAGCACAGCCATTGTGGGGCTGATTTGTCTGAAGCTTAACAAGTGGAAAGCCCCTTGTACAGGGAACATGCCAGTTTTTGTTTGGTGAATAAATCTTCTTCTGTTTCAGAATTATAAATGTTTGAAGTTGCCTCCCCTCACACTCAAATATTTTTCAGCTGTGAGGTCTGCCATTTTGGTGCATTTTTGGCTGCAAGGTCAGCCATTTTGTAGTGTTCGTGGCCGATTCTCGTGATCAAAGAATTCTTAAAGGTGTACAAAGTTTGAAATTAAATATCTCTGAAATGGTTTGGTGTTTTAATTTGAAATTTGGAGGGTGTTTAGGGGATGTACTGGAGATGTGAATTATGCTCATTAGATGTCAGAAAATGAATCTGCTGTGGAGACACTGTGTGACACACTTAACATTTTGCGCATAGCATTCTGCATTGTGTTAGTGGCTTGAAATTTATAGGGTAGGTAGCCTTAGTGCCAGGGAGGTGCCTTTCAGTGGTTTAGTGTATAAAATGTAAACAAGTGTGGAATTAAGCCACTCTGACAAATGGAAATTTGATTCATTTTGCTTCAATAACTTTTGTATCATGTGTCCAATGTGCCTGAAATTTGGGATGTAGAAAGATTTCTCATGGATCTTATATTGTGAACATATTTGCGTTGGTGGCACTTATGGTTGCTGAGTTGTGGCATATGTTCCTTATAGCTAATGGAAAAGTATTTCTGTTCATTGTGACAGCCATGGTGATCACATATCTGGTTGTGAAGGAAGATGCCATTATAAGGTATAGGGCAGTTCAAAAGATATGGCAGATGTATGTGGTTATACAGTACCATTGAATTTGGGCCGAGCACTCCAATTCACACATGTTATTCAGTACTTATATTGAAATGTTATGTACAAATGTGCAAGTTGGTAGGAGCATGGACCCCTTCCCGCCAACTTGCATGAGAATGTACTTAAGTATGCCTTTTCAAAACTAAGGCAATTCATTGCAAAAAACTGCGTTAATGCAACAGTTAAGGTTTTTTACTGTGAGAAAAGCGAGGAAATTCGGCAGTAGAGTTTTTAACCCTAACTCCGACTTCTCCCCAACACACATACACACACACACACACACACACACACACACATACACACAGAACACACAACTGTTGGGGGGTGATACAATGCAAGACAACCAATCACAGACACACACCATAACACAACAGAAATAACATACAACTTCTTAAACATACCACAACAGGCATCCATCATCATGATTCACCAACTGTATCACTTCTACTGCCAATTATTTGCCCTTTTCTGCATAACAGCATAGCCCCATGATACCACCACTTTGACCAATTCTGCATAACAGCATAATGTAACTAGTAAAACACATGTATTAGTGAGAACGTGGTACATAGCCCCAAGCAACTTGCCCATTTGTGCATAACAGCATAGTGTCATGTTCTTACCAAGTTGCCCCTTTCTGCATAACATCATAATATAAGTAGCAGAACACATATATTAGTGAGAGCACAGAGCCCTTTGGTTCCCTGCACTACCACAAACTTGCCCAAAAGTAGCCGTTTCTGCATAACAGCATAAATAAGTAGCAAAATACATGTATTCTCATCAACTTGTCCATTTCAACATAACAACATAGCCCCATGTTCCTACCAACTTGTGTGTTTCTGTATAATACCATTATATAAGTAGTAAAACACATGTGTTGGTAGCAGCACTAACTTGGTCATTTCTATATAACATCACAATATAAGAAGTAAAACACATGTTTTGGTAGGAACCAGTGGTACACAAAATGTTTAAATTGCAATGGAATGAAATTCTGCAGAATATTCAATAGCCTGCTGAAATTCTGCCAACTTCTGCTGGAAATGCAATGTCAGAATTCTGCAGCATAAAACTGAAGTGGAATTAGAGATGTTGCAAAATTAAATTTCATCTGTAAAGTTGCAGCAACATTGGCAATTTCAATGTGCAAAACATTTCACGAAATTCCCCCATTACGTGAATTTTTTCACCGGATGTGAAATTGTAAAATTCACCTGCAAAACATGAAATTTCACCGAGAAATTTGAAATTTTGCCAAATTCCACACAAATTTTGTAGTTTTGAGGGCCAAATTTCACATTTTACCTGTGAAATTTCACATTTCATGGCAGAATTTCACATTTCATGGATGACGTTTTGCGTTTTACCTGCAGAATTTTGTATTTTGCACCCATGAAATATTTTAAAAAATGAGTGAATTTTGCTAAATATTTCATGGAGTGAAATGTTTCAGTTTCAAACATCTCTATGTGGAATGATTTTCCAATGAAAAATCACTGTTCCACAGAATATTAGCCCACGGATCTCAATATATTCTGTGGAAATTGTTGGAGAATAATTTTCCACGGAAAAAAAAACTATTCTACTAAATGTTATTCCACTGATCACATTAGGTGAAATTTTGCAGTCACACAAGTGTAATTCCAGCAGAAATTCTGCCTGCAGAATGGTCATTCTACACTAATCTTGCAGGTGGAATTCATCATCCATGGTTGTACAGGATGTCAGTTTACACACTTAAGACACTGGGATGGCAGCAGAAGTGACACAGTTGGTGAAACATGATGATGGATGCCTGTTGTGGTATGTTTAAGAAGTTGTATGTTGTTTCTGTTGCATTATGGTGTGTGTCTGTGATTTGTTGTTTTGCCTTGTATTGCCCCCCAATTGTGTGTTCTGTATGTGTGTATGTGTTTGTGTGTCTGTGTATGTGTGGCAGTGGGGGGAAAGTTGGAGTTAGGATTGAAAACCCTAATGCTGAATTTCCTTGCTTTTATCACTGTAAAAAACCCTAACTGTTGCATTAACACAGTTTTTTGCATATATATATATATATATATATATATATTTATTGCAAAAAACTACTTTAATGCATCAGTTGAGGTTTTTATTAAAGCATAAAAAGTTAGGAAATTGAACGTTAGGGTTGCCAACCCTACCACCCCACCCACACACTGCCACCCTTCACACACTGAGAGGCGTTGGTGTGTGTCTTGGAGTTGATGGCCCTAACTCTCACCCCATTTCATGTGTAAACAAGATGAGATGGTACAGTATAGGAGAATGGGGTGAGAGTTAGGTCCAATGAGTTCCCTGTTGGTGTGTGGAGGGTGGGGGTGGGGATGGTAGGGTTGGTAATCCTATCGTTGAATTTCTCAGCTTTTTACACTTTAAGAAAAACCCTAACTGATGCATTAACATAGTTTTTTTCCTATGAATTTCTCTTCTTTTTTGAGAAAGTGTAATGTAGCTGGTCTGTGGTTGTGGGGGCATGAGCCCTACTGGCCCTGCAACCTCTCATGTTACCCACTGTTGCATAATGGTATGCATAATTGGCAGTGCAGGCCCTATGGGCCTACACTCCTACCTACACATAATTACAGACATAGGGCAGTCCTATAGTCATGAAAATTAACCCTTGTAAAACTAATTTGGCAATATCTCAGTAACCGTAGCAACTATGGACAAAATTCCACTGCAGCTGCAATCAAGACTTCAAAACCTCCATGGGTGCCTAAAAATTGGACTAAGCAGCAGAGAGCAAAAAAACTGTATCTCAAATCATTTTTGAGATATGGGCATTGAAATGCACTCTCGGCGTCACAATTCAATGACGCACATAACTCAGGCATTTTCAGGATTTTTTTGTCACCCAGTTTTGAACATGGCATTTTGGGGACCCTACCTCATGAGCAATGTCACTGTCATTTCATTAATCTGTCTCAAAAGTTGACTTTGCACAGTGAATGCCATTCTGCACCACAGGTACAAAATCATGTTTTGGGCAGGATGTGAAAAATGACAGCTGTATACTGTTCATGAGGAGGTGTGGAAAAGGGCAATGTTGAAAATCAGGAGTGAAAATATGAAAAATTGGTGAAGTTATGAGCACTCTTAGAAAAACTGCACAATGCACGCTCACAACATGGGCATTTATGGACATTTTTTAACCACATTTTTGACATGGGCTTTTGTGAAATCCGCTCATGAACACTGGCACTGTGATTTTGTTAATCCACCCCAAAATTTGATTTTGCACAGTGATGGCACCATTCTGCACTATGAGTGTGAAAACACATTTCAGGTAGGATGTGACAAATGACAGCTGTACTGTTCATAAGGAGGTGTACAAAAATGGAAATGTTGAAAATCTGGAGTGAACATATTAAAAACTGGTGAAATTATGACTATGTGTAGAAACTGTGAAAGACACGCTTATAACATGGTCATTTTTTTGGATTTTTTGCACCAGACTTTCAACATGGGCTTTTTGGGACATCCCCTCATGAACACTGGATCTGTCATTTCATTAATTAATCCCAAAAGGTGATTCCACACAGTGACTGCAAAATCACCTTTCGGGACTGAGCCACAAGATGACAATAACATTGTTCATGAGGGGGAGTCCCAAAAACACCACATCGAAAATTTGGTGCTAAAATCTTAAAAAATGTCCAAGATATAAACATAAGTTGACCCCCACTGAGTGGCATTATATGGCTTACCTTTGATATTTCAGTTTGCAATTCAGCTTTGAAGAGTGCAGATGTGTCCTGGTCCAGAGAAGATTGCTGCTCCTGACCTCTGTAGGTAAGTATGGGTAAGGGGGGTGTGGGGAGGTGGGTTCTCTGTGGGAGGTGGGGATGGGGAGGTGGACTGGGGAGATTACGAGGGACTGTTTTATTTTTGCAGGTTTAAAAAAATTAAGACATCAGGGGGTGATTTTCTTTATTTACTGGTATTTTTGTAAATAATACATATTTGGCCACACTGGGCTGGGTTCCCTGTGTACCATATTAGTGTGAGTGTGGGGTGCATACATGCTGACATGGAGATTGGGCACCCCATGTTGGCATTTGAAAACTATGGGCTTTGGCAGGTGGAGCATCATCTGACTCCAGGATCTGGTGTCGGAGCATTAAAATTAAATATATTTGGCTCCCAGTTCCCAGTGCCTCATACTGGTAGTGGTGGGAGCCTCTAGTGCAGACATTTGGATTGGGTACCCCATGTTGGCAAAAGTGTTTTTTTAACCATTTTATACAATTTTCAACTCACGACCTAGGATCCTTGGTCATATCTGGTGCATATGAACTAGGATCCTAGGTTATCTTACACAGATACAAAGTAGGATTTTAATGATTAAATAAACACATTTTACGGGCATATTTCATCCCATAAAGTGCAGAATGCATCAAAGGGGGTCCCAATAAGCAAGTTACATGTGTTGATTCCTCCTAAGAATATAATTTTAGGAGGATTCAAAAACAAATACTTTGACAACACTGAAAACAAGATGGTGGCCATACGAAGTAGGAATTTCTCCATATGGAGCAGGATTCCTACTTCGTTTCATACAGCTATATTGAAGTGCCTACTGAGCATGCTCAGAAATGAATTTTCAATTTTTGAATTGCAATAACTTAAAAACTACTTATTCTTTTTACACCAGACTAGCAAAAGGCACAGCTGTGGTTAGTCCCTTTCTAGCATTCAAATTTCATGCCAAACAACCAAACCTTCTGGTCTGTTGGCAAGTTCAAAGAAAAATTCCAGTAAAGTCAATAGGTAAAAACATGTTTTTTCACCTCTCAGTAACTTGAAGACTACATATCCAACCAGAAAAAACATTCCCAAATCAAGAGATCTACCCCACTGTAAGGCATATACCAAATGTTGTATGAATCTGCTCAATGGTTGCAAAGTAATTAAAGTGCAAAATTTTGAGTTTAACATTGAAGTGCCTACTCAACCCTAACTATAGGGGTGCAACCACATATATATATATATATATATATATATATATATATATAGATATATATATAGATATATATATATATATAGGCAAGATAGTGCTCCTATAGTTACAGTTATGTAGCAGTTTTTATGTTAAATCTGAACATTTTCATTTTAATAACTTTGCAACGATCACTGGATTTGCACAAAATGTGGTATGCACTGTCCTGTTGAGTAGATCTCTTGATGTGGCAAGTTTTATTCCAGTCAGATGTGTGGATTCTGAGATATGGATAGTGAAAAAAAGTAAATAGACACCCTTTCTTGCAGTTTTTTTTCTTATCACCTTGAGGCAAGATGGTGTGGAATTTTTGCATGATTTTTGTAGGGTAGAAAAAGCTTTGGTATAGTAGCAGAACAGACAGTGAAAATGTAGTACAATAATATTAATCTGTTGCAAAGTTATTACGTTTTTCAGTTCCCATTATATCCTGTGGGACTTTTCTCAACATTCCAATCTTTAGGATAACTGTCTTTTTTTTGACAAAGGATTTGATCTCACAAAAAAGGATTGAGTCTCATGAGATAATTACTTTTTTGAGAAAACACAAATCCTTTTTCAAGAGAGATAATTCCTTTGTCATGAGTCACCATCTTGTTTTCCATTGTTTCAAAACAAAATTGAAAACCTACAAAAATGCAAATAATCAGATACACCAAGGCATGTATCTTGTTCATTGGGACCCCTTACATGGATTCTCTAGTAGTTTTATGGTAATGGAACCTTGCAGGGCATATTTTAAGCTTTTATATTCCTTTTTGTGGCTCACTAACTTCCTTTTTTGTGAGCTGTTCCATTTTCGTGAGCCAATTCCTATTTTGTGAGTGACTAAAAAGGAATATAAAAGCTTTAAAAACACCATCTGTGGTTCCTTTGGATATTTTTATACCCTGGTGTCTAGTGGTACCCCCCCCCATTCACCATCCCCTGCAGGCTTTTGTGTTTTTTTATACATTGCGACTCTGGGATGCCCACCCTTGGTATCAGATGACATCCCCACTGCAGCCCATTGCTTAAATAATGTGCTGATATTGGGGGGGTCAAACCCCATGTTGGCATTTAACTCCTCCAGCAGTTTGGGACACTGAGGAACCCATCCCCATTATCACAAAATCTTTATTTTTATGATTAACAATGAAAAAAAAGAAAACAGTCCCTCAACGTCTTTAAAATTTTTTTCTGTTAATCTGAAAAAAGAAAATGGTCCCTTGTCATTCCCACTGTCCCTTCCCATTCCTGACCCTGCCACTGAGCACCTCACCACCCCACACTCCCCCCACCCTATACTAACTACCAGAGGTTGTGGGCTGTCACCTTCTGTGGACTGGGACACATCTGCACTCTTCAAAGCTGAACCACGAACTGAGGAATAAAGGTAAGTGATGTATAATGGCTGTCAATGGCATTTTGAACTTAGGTTTATAACTTTGCCATTTTATGGAATTTTTACACCAAATTTTCAACATAGCATTTTTGGAACCCCACCTCATGAACACTGCCACTGTCATCTCGATAATTGGACCCCGAAGGTGATATCACAGTCACTGTACAAAATCATCTTTCAGGACTGATTAATGAAATGACAGTGCCAGTGCTTATGAGGTGGGGTACCTCAAAGCCCATGTTAAAAATTTGGTGCAAAAATCTCCCAAAATGCCCAAGTTATATGCGTCCTTCAAATTTTTCCTACTTACATGCATAACTTTGGTACTTTGCAATATTTTGTTGTCAAATGTTCAACATAGCCATTTTTTCACACCACCTCATGAACAGTATAGCTGTTAATTTTCACAGCCTGCCCAATATGTGTTTTCACACCTGTGGCACAGAATGGCACATTTCCTGCCTGTAATCATCTTTCGG
Organism: Neoceratodus forsteri; assembly: GCA_016271365.2. Classification (NCBI taxonomy): domain Eukaryota; kingdom Metazoa; phylum Chordata; order Ceratodontiformes; family Ceratodontidae; genus Neoceratodus; species Neoceratodus forsteri. Next base: position 119,856,267 of record CM057456.1, read on the forward strand.
GACTGATGAACAATATGACAGTGCCAGTGTTCATGAGGTGGGGTCCCCAAAACATAATGTTGAAAATTTGGTGAAAAAAAATCATAACAATGCCAGTGATGCCAGTTGGGTGGGGCAGGCTGACAGGGTGCAAGGGCGGTTTTCAACCATTACACTGAATTTCCTAACTTTCATCACTGTGGAACAACCCTAACTGATGCATTAAATGGAGTTCTTTGCCTCTAATTTCCCTTCTTTTTGAGAATGAGGACTATAAATAGTGAATGGAATGTGTGGTGGGCCCCACGCTCCCAACATGTGATTGATTTTTTGTGACAGAGTAATGATAACAACAATGCAAATGCAAGCAGTAACAGTTATACACATGGTGATGCAAACATAAATTCTAAAGCAAATGTTAAAAGAAATGCAGGTGCAAAGTGAAAGCAAAAAGTGACACAAACGGAGACACAAGCACATATGGAAATGCAACTGGTAACACGCATTGTAAATGCAAATGATAACAGTGACAGCAACAATAACGTGAAAGGAAACAGAGATGCAAATGCAAGCACATATGGAAAACGCAAACCGTAATGTGCACAGTCACGGTACTGCAGTTCAAAATGGAAATGGTAACGGTACCAGCAAGAATAACGCCAATAGAAACAGAAATACAAATGCAAGCACGTATAGAAATGCAAACCGTAACAGGCACAGGCATGGGAACACAATTAGAGATGCAAATGGTAACAGCATAACGAGCGCTAATGCAAAGAGGCACTTTGAAATTATTTCTGAGTGCCCTTGCATTAGCGATCGTAATGCACACAGTTTGTGGCTATTGGCCGTGGAGGTGAGAGGGTGGTTGTTCCAGTCACCAACTGGGGAAGGGGTGTGCTGGGTGGGCTGGCACGGCTGGGTGGGGGGCCACTAGACTACCAGGAAATTGGAAATCCTTATGCATTTTATTATGATGGAGGGGGGCCGCTAGACTACCAGGGATATGAAAAATAATTATAATGTAATACAGATCGGGGGCGCCACTAGACTACCAGGGATCTAAAAAAAGAATATGTATAAAATACACATGGGGGGCCACTGGACTACCAGGAAATTACAGATAGTTATATATTTTATTATGATGTGGAGGGGCCACTAGACTTCCAGGGATATGAATAACAATTATTATTTTATACACATCGGAGGGGCCACTAGACTACCAGGGATATAAAACAAAAAATATTTATGACATAGACATTGGGAGGCCACTAGAGATCGTTATCTATTTTTTTATGATGGGGGGCCCTAGACTACCAGGGATATGTAAAACATTATTTTGTTTATTCAGATGGGACATAACAAAGCCCCTTGAGCAAAACCCACCCTCATTTAAGTATCTAGAGCACCCCTGCGCTGAGAAAAAACATTTTAAAATCTAGCCGTCTCGTCCCTCACTCGCGATGCACGATCGCGATCAAAGAATCTTGCGATCAAAGAATTTGCAGGCTCGCGATCAAAGATCATTAGCAAGCTAAGAAATAAGATTTTAAAAGCTCAGAACTCTATTTTTAGAGTGATTTCAGTCAAACCAAAGGCATGGCTCAATAGATTGGGGTCCCCTGAGAAAAACCCATCCAAGTTTTACTTCAGAAGTGACCCCTGAGCCGAGATATTTGTGTTTTTTGATCGGAAAATCAAAAACAAGATGGCGGACCTCGCAATCAAAGAATTTTAAAAATCCTCAGGGACAAAGATTCTTGAACCGCGAGGCTGAAAATTATTTGATCGTCAGGCGGGATGAGCTGGCCAGAACCCCATTCTTTGTTTGCAAAACATACATATAAATTTTCCCACTGATTTATAATGGGAACTTAAAAGTGGCATAACTTTTGAATGCCTTAATATTTTTTCACCAAACAAAAAGCGGCTTGTTCAGCCACCAAAACTCTTTCAAATGAGCCATCTTGCAGAGTGGCACACCACACAATGGCTGTGCAGGGCCATGTCCAAAATCCCAAAAGCTGCATCCAAAAATGGATCATTTTGCATTTTTCAGCATTTTCGTACACAAAGCCAGAAAGTCCAATGGAAATGCAAGTTGGCAGACCAAGAGACCTACCATGCCCCACTGCACATTCCAAACTTCCGGCAAATCTGTTGAACAAGTCCACAGTTATTAACGCCCAAACTTTTGACTTTAGTATGTAAGTGACCGCTGAACCCTAACTATAGTGGCGGGAGTGCGCCACAATAATATATATATATATATATATATTCTTTGCAAAAATCTGTATTAATGCATCAGTTAGGGATTTTATTAAAGTGTCAAAAGCTGGGAAATTTGACGTTAAGGTTACCAACCCTACCACCGCAACCCACTCTTTACACACCAACAGGCATCAGGGTGTTCCTTGGGGTCATTGAGCCTAACTGTCACCCCATTCCATATGTAAACAAGATGAGATGGTACAGTATAGGAGAATTGGGTGATAGTCCCAAAGACCCCAAGGCACACCCCAACGTCTGTTGGTGTGTGGAGGGTGGGGAAGGGTGGTACGGTTGGTAACCTAACATTGAATTTCCCAGCTTTTGATGCTTTAATAAAAACCCTAACTGATGCATTAATGTATTTTTTTGTCATGAAGTTCCCTTCTTTTTGAGATAATATAATAATAAGTGTGTGTAGAATTAATTCAACAGGTGCATATAACCTGGGCTTTTTCAGGATTTTTTTCACCAAATTTTCAACATGGCCTTTTATGGACCCCACATCATGTATATTTCTTTACTTTTATGAAAAATTGTGTCATACCCAAAAATAGCTGTATCTTTTGTTCCAAACATATACTACTGTCAATGCTACCTGCTGATACATTGTATATACTGTATTATTGTATCTCACTTTATTTGTATTATTACTATTTTCTTGTGTGTTGCATCCCATGTATATTGTCCCTTGTTCCTTGTTACCAAACCCAGGTCCACCTCAAAAGTGAGCTTTCTCAATGGTGATCGCCTGGTTAAATAAATAAAGACTTTGATTGATTGATCATGAACACTGGCGCTGTCATTTTGTTAATCTGTCCCAAAATTTGATTTCTCAAAGCAGCAGCACCATTCTGCGCAACAGGTGCGAAAACATCTTTCGGTCAGGATGTGAAAAATGAGAGCTTTATACTGTTCATGAAGAGGTGTGAAAAATGGCAATGTTGAAAACCTGAAGTAAAAAAAAAAATTGTGAAAGTTACATGCTTGCATAGAGCCTACACAATGCAAGCTCGTAAAGTGGTCATTTTTTGGAATTATTTCTTCAAATTTTCAACATTGGCTTTCTGAGACATTCCCTCTTGAAAACTGGTACTGCAGTTTCATTAATCTGTTCCAAAAGTTGATTTCACACAGCGACCATGCCATTCTGGGCCACCGGTGCGAAAACACAATTTAGGCAAGATTTGAAAAATAATAGCTGTACTGTTCTTGAGGAGGTGTGATAAAATGGCAGTGTTGAAAATCTGGAGTGAAAATATTAAAAATTTGGGAAGTTTCAAGCATACATAGAAACTGCGGAACACATGCTTGTAATGCAGTAGTTTTTTTTTACTTTTTGCACCAAATTTTCAACATGGGGTTATTGGTACCCCACCTCATGAACACTGGCACTGTCATTTCATTAATCAGTCCCAAAAGGTGATTCCAAGCTGCGACCATGAAATCTCCTTTCTTTTTATTTATTTATTTTTTATTTCTTGAAAAGTTTCACCAGGAAAGGAACAGTGAGCAACAAGTTGCTCATCTCCTGGTGCATCGGGGGGTTGGGGTGGAGAGAGGGAAGGGAGTACAAAGAATCAGACATACAATTTCCCAAAACAGAATACAGTGACAACATGTAAGTAAAAAAGTAGATATATAACAGCAGAATAAACATACCTCTATCTATTTGAACAAGTGCTTGTAGTTTAAAAGTTCAATTAGTAGGTACAACAATAATTTGATTGGTATGCATTGGAGGAATTGAAGACAGTTGCAGGAGATGAGTGGGGTGCCAGTAAACCAAATATTGGGTAGACTGATAAAGACTATTAGCGGGTACAGGTAGGAGAGAAGTAATTATGCAGGCCTAGGGTAAGGGAGTGGGGGAGGAGGAGGAGTGTCTGATATGCTGAGGTAGGGCTTTCCAAAATTTGGGGAAAGGTGAGAGAAAGCAGACTGCCCAGTGGAGGTAGAATGATGTGGGATTACCAAGTTCTGGGAGTCGATAGATCTTAGAGTATGGGACGGGGTAGGAGGGATTGTGAGGGAGGCTGAGAGTTATGAAAAGAGAGAGAGCCCAGCCAATATTTGGAGATGAATTTTGCAGTGTGTCTGATTAATGAGATGACAGTGACAGTGTTCATGAGGTGGGGTCTCAAGAACCCCATGTTGAAAATGTTGGGTCAAAATTCCTAAAAATGGCTGAGATATCAACCTTAGTTGAAACTCCAATTGACTACCATTAAATGGAGCTTACCTTTGATTCTTTGGTTTGCAGTTTATCTTTGAAGAGTGCAGCCATGTCCTGGTCACCAGAAGATCACAGCCGATGACCTCCAGAGGTAAGCATAGGGTGCGGGGAGGTGGGTGAGCAGAGGGCAGGTTGGAATGGGGGATGGGTGTGGGGGAGACATTGAGTAACCATTTTCTTTTTTACAGTCAAATAAACAAAACAAAAAAGACATTGGGGGACTGTTTTCTTTTTTACAGGAACATTATAAATATAACTTGGGACACTGGGAGTGGGCTACCCAGTGTCCCACCTTGTGTGGGGGCTACTGCTGACATGGGAATTGGGCACCCTGATGTCGATAATGTGGCAGACTGTTGGGGACTGGCATCTAATGCCAACATGAGGATTGGACAACCAGATCCAGGCAGCAACATTTTTGTTTTTAAAAATGGCTATTTGGGGATTTTTCTGCTCATGAAGTAGGATCCTAGTTTGTATCTTGTCATACAAACTAGGATCCTACTTCATATGACACCCATGCAAACAAAGAATGTAAATAATAAATGTTGGGGGACTGTTTTCTTTGTTTTAGGTACAATATATGTAAAGAAATATTAAGTGTCCAACAGTACTGGTGGTGTTGGGGGGTATGAAACATAACAGTGGACACTGGGAATGGGCTCCCCAGTGTCCCACCTTCTGTGGGGGCTAATGCCAACACAGGGATTTGGCACCCCAATGTCAGCAATGTGGCAGACTGTTGGGGACTGGCATCTAGTGCCAACAGGAGGATTAGGCACCCTGATGTTTGAAGCAGCATTTTTGTTTTTTTAAAAATGCATATTTGGGAATTTTTTTGGCTCACAAGGTAGAATCCTAGTTCATATCTCATTTTACTAACTAGGATCCTACATCGTATGATGACCGTACGAACAATGAATGTAAACAACAAATAACACACATTTTAGGGACATTTTTCAAGCAGTAAAATGTAAGATGCACTTAAGGGATCCCAGTAAACAAGCTACATGCATTGGTTCCTCCCTGGATCATCATTTTGGGAGGTCTCCAAGTTTGAATATTTCATGCAAACTAGGAACAAAATGGCAGCCATACAAAGAGGTATTTTCTCATAAAATGCAGGATTGCTCTTTCATATCAAACAGCTATATTGAAGTGCCTACTAAGCATGCTCAGAAACTATTTGTTTTCAAATTTTTAAATTGCAATAACTTAAAAATGACTTATTGTATTTTCACCAGACTAGCAAAAGGCACATCTGTGGGGTAGTCCCTTTCTGTCCTGAAAATTTCATACTAAACAAACAGACCCTCTGAGCTGTAGGCAAGTTCAAAGAAAAATCCCAGCAAAGCCAAGGGATAAAAGTATGTTTTTTCACCTCTCCATAACTCAGAGGCTGCACATTCGACCAGAAAGAAACTTGCCAAATTAAGTGATCTACACAACAAGAAGGAGCATACCATATGTTGTGCAAATCTGCTCAAGAGTTGCAAAGTTATTAAAGTGCAAATTTCTGAGTTTAACATTGAAGTGCCTACTCAACCCTAACTATAGGGCTGTGACTGTGCCTATATATATTATGGTAGCACGGTAGTGCTACCATAGTTGGGGTTGAGGAGCCATTTACATGTTAAACCAAAAATTTTGCACCTTAATAACTTTGTAACTGTTCAATGGATGTTCCTGCAATTTGGAATTCATGATCAAGAACCAGACATCTTGGGATCTGCCAACTTTCGTACTTTTCGGTTATAAGGCTGCGGAGTTATTAAGTGTGATATGTGTGCACATTTACGCTTTTTTGGAATTCTTTGCTCGTCTCTACAGGTTGCATGGTTTGCACGACCGGTTCGAAATCTTTAGGGAACGTGCGGCCGGGGTCCCCAGTGTGTCTTTTGAAGATTTCCTGAAACAATATTAAACGGTTGAAAAGTTATTCAAAAAACAATTTCCCATTATAAGTCAATGGAAAAAGTTAATAAAAAGTTTGACAGTGTCACAAATGCAGTTTTTATTTTCACAAATGGCCTTTTACTGTCGCAAATCAGCCATTTTGTTTTCATTGCATTTAAATTTGGGACCCTCTAGCAACCTAATTCTTTTTGTATTCACCTAGTTGGACCCTGAGGATGCGAGGCAAGTCTTTATTTTGGGGTAAAACACCCCAGAAATATGTTTTTCAAATTTCTGGAAAAAGTACTTTCACAGTGTAATTTCACATTTGCGACAGTGTCGCTTGAATTTGCGAAAGCTTTCGCAAAGTTCAACAGTACTTTTTCAGGCTGTGGGAAAATGACAACAATTCTTTGGCACCCTGCTGCAAAAGAACGGTTTGGTCTTTTGGGCTGAAATTTGGAGGAAACGCAGCCAACAAGTCACAGATGTGCCTTTCATTGTTTTGGTGAAAATATATTACAGGGAGCCAAAGTTATGGCACTCTGAACTTGACACTTTTCCCATAGGATAACATTATGGCGTCCACTGCATTAAAGGAATCTTTTGGCGCCTTGCTGTAAAATAACGGTTTGGTCTTTTGGGCTGAAATTTGGAGGGAAGAAAACCAACATCTCACAGATGTGCCTTTCAGTGGCTTGGTGAAAAAATATTACAGGAAGCCAAAGTTATGGCACTCTGAACATCTCTTTTTTTCCCTTAGGATAACATTACGGCATTCGCCACGCCTTTCAGGGCCCGTATCTCGGAAACAGTACGAGATACGGACTTTTCATTGCAAAAATGTGGCTAAGTTCAAAACTAGCCAGGAAAGTCATAAATCATATAACTTTTAAAATTTTTTTCTACGTAGTACGGCTCCTGAGATATAAGCAATTTAGTATTCCAACTCCTCATTTTCTGCTCCAAGACCCATTATTATGCCTACATTCTTTGTACTCACTGTCTTTCTCTATGCAGCTTTTGGGGAAAACCAGCCTGTGTGCTTACATTACTGTTACTGTTACCGCCTCTGCTTGTGGTTCCGTACCTGTTTCACTTACCATTCACGTCTACGCCACCATGTACGTTATCCTTTGCATTTTCATTTGCGCTTGTGTTTACGTTATTTTTACCATTTGTGTCTACAGTACTGTTTCTCTTTCTGTTTCACTTTGCGTCACCATGCGCATTACCATTTGTGTTTGCGGTCACCGTGTTACTATGTGACAAGACATCACCCCCGTGCTCCCGCCACTGCATTACGTTCACTATTTCTCATTATCATTCTCAAAAAGAAGGAAAATTAGAGGCAAAAAACTCCATTTAATGCATTAGTTAGGGTTGTTCCACAGTGACAAATGCGAGGAAATTCGGTGTTATGGTTGAAAGCCCACCTTGACCCCCCCACACCCCCAACTGGCATCAAGGTGCGCATTGGAGTTGTCAGTCCTAACTCTCTCCCCATTCTCCTAAACCTCTGCTTCTTCACACATCTGATGGAGTGAGAGTTAGGGCCGGTAACCCCAACACGCTCTCCGATGACAGTTGAGGGTGTGGGCGGGGTCCAAGGGGGCTTTCAACCTCAACACTGAATTTCCTCACTTTGTTGCTGTGGATCAACCTAACTAATGCATTAAATGGAGTATTTTGCCTCTAATAAATATATATATATATATATATATATATATATATATATATATTCAGCAGAGATAAAAAGTACTATCTGAGGCAGACAGAAAAGATATCAAATATATCTCCATGTTCCTCTATGTCATACTGATATCTTCTATGTACCAGTACATCATTAGATTTTGGAACACACTGCACCTGTTATTTTGCCTCAGCCAACAATTAAAGTTCCAGGAAAGTGAAAGTATTTCTATTTGAACCACTCAGCTGTGACAACTGCAAGGTCCATGTGGCTTACACTGTGTGACCCGGAGACCCCACCCCCACCGCCATGCAGTCACTTGCTTAAATTCATTGTTTGTTTTTTTTTTAAGTCACTTAATGTACTTTCCTTCCAAGTTAGGGTTCTTGGCAATGATGAAGTTGCAGTCATGGTTCTTCTCACCAAAATTCCAAGCTCAGCTGAACAGTGGACTGAATATTTACACCAAGCACTTATCACTGCTGCTACAACATCTTGCCTGTGACACCTTTCTAGGTGTCTTACTCTACAATTAATATATTTCAGCATTCTTCCTCTATTTAACTTACACATTAAAAAATCAAACCGCAGTTTTTTTCCAATAGTCAGCGTGTCACTGAACAGCTGCATCACAGAGTGTACACATTATTCAGGGCATGTGTCGACTCATGTTCCTCCAGCTCACTGCATCCTTCAAAGTACTAATGAGCAGAGACCGACAGTGAAAACACCCCCCCCACCCACAAAGGGCTTGAACAACTATTTTAAACAAAAGAGGCTACTGGGGATTTTGGCATTTTGTTGCCAAAATAGGGGCTATTAAAGCTACACTATAAGGCAATTATAGTTATAAAAAGGTCACTGTTTTTACAATTTGTACTTGAGAAAAAACACTGCACCAATTAAGCAGTTTTTTAATACCAATACAAAATTCTAAAACTTGTTGTATAAACAGAACATGACATAGCCTGACTGAAGATGTCATATTAATCTTCACTTGAGGCCAACGACACCAAGATATCACAGTCGTGGCTTTGCCATTCATGAGATATCATGGCATTATTGACCTCTCGTGAAGATAAATATGATATCTTCAGTCAGGCCATATCATATCCCTTTATACATACAAATATACTGAGTATGTACACACACACACACACACACACACACGCACATATATATATATATATATATATATATATATAATACCACAAAAACCTCCATTTAATGCATCAGTTAGGGTTGTTCCACAGTGACAAAACTGAGGAAATTCAGTGTTAGGGTTGAAACCCCCCCCTTGCACCCCCTCAGCCTGACCCCCCAACCAGCATTGGGGTGTGCATTGGGGTCATTGGCCCTAACTCTTACCCCATCACATGCGTGAACAAGCTGTGGCATAGGAGCATGGGGTGAGAGTTAGACAGATGCCAGTTGGGGGGGTGGGCTGAGGGGTTGTAAGGGTTTTTTTCAACCCTAACAATGAATTTTTGTCACTGTGGAACAACCCTAACTGATGCATTAAATGGAGTTTTGCCTCTAATATATATATATATATATATATAAATATATACAATATATATATATATATATATATATATATATATATATATATATATATAAATATATATATTAATGTAAAGTGGAGCAGGGTGTCTGCACCTGCTACCACTTCTTTTGATATCCCTCTCCCCTCCAGTTCACCCACTGCTGTTCTCCAACAAGCCCGACATTGGCGTGCCCAATCCTAGAGTCAGAATGCAGGCCATCCTCAATTTTATTTTTAACCCTGTAAAACAGAAAAACATCTTTTGATGTCTGTTGCACTGTTAGTTTTCCCCAATCATACCACTCTACTCAGCATCCACCACCCCACACCCCCCCAAGTTCTTATTTACCCACCTGGGGTTCAATGCCATAATCCTTTCTGGATTGAGGATACATCTTCACTCTTCAAAGTCGGACCATGAACTGAGGAAACAGGTATGTAATTCAATGTATTTCAATGATGTTTTGAACTTAGTTGCATACCTTGTCCACTTTTGGATATTTTTGACCCATATTTTCAACGTGCCTTTTTTGGGACTCCACCACATGAACATTATCAGTGAAATTAGGCAAATCTGTCCTGAAAGGGTGATTTCTTGGTCACTGCATGAAATCATCGTTCAAGAAGGAGTTAAACATTTTCTCCATCCTTGTTCATGAGGTGGGGTCACAAGAAAGCTGTACTGAAAATCTGACATAAAAATATTAAAAAACAACAACGTTATAAGCCTACATTGAAATTTGCAAACACAGGCTCATAACTTTGGTAATTTTTGATATTCTGACCCAAATTTTCAACACAGCCATTTCTTCACAGCACCTCATTAATGTGACAGATGTCATTTTTTTAAATCCTGGCCAAAATTTGTATTTGTGCCTGTAGTGAGGAATGATGTTTCTGTGGCATTGAATGACATTTTAGTGGGGATTTGAAAATGTTTACCTACTGGGTTCATTAGGTGGTGTAATAAGAAGGCTATGCTGAAAATGTGCTGTACAAATCACATAAAATGCCCAGGTTATGACTTAACATTACACTATTTCAGCATTTACTCATAACTTCACAAATAGTCAATATTTTGACTCCAAACTTTCACCATAGTAATTTCTCTATACTACCTCATAAATGTGACATGTCATTTTTAAAATCCTGGACAGGATGTTTTTTCGCACCTCTGGTGTGAGATGACATTTTGGCCAATATACCATACATGGTACATGTCATGTGTACAAGGTAAACGCTAAAACAAATATCTTCAAAATTTGTTTCAGCATTAAAAAAATAAGACAAATTTTTTATGATGCATCAAACATCTGGCATTGACAAATGCTTGTGTTTTTTTATGTCATAATATTGTGCTGGATGTGTGAAATAGCTCTCAGCCTAGCAGCTAACATATCTATATCTAGTACCCCAACTACATCATCAGCATTGTGATCTCAATGACAATGGCATCACAGATGACTGACTTGGCAGCCACTGAGTGGCAGTTCCTAAATAGCAGTGATGTAAGTCAGTGAGGTCACAATTCCGAATATGCAGTGGGGGGAATATGTCAGCTGCCAGGTAGAGTGCTGTTCCACACAACACACCTGCTAACATCAGGTAAACAATCTTCTCATTAACAAAAGGGAAAAGAAAAAGCACTGCAGATATAAAATGTAATGGCTGATTGCTTTTTAGTACACTAACTCTTTAATTCCCATTCTTTTACCTCAGAACCATGTTTTCCCTTCCCCAAAATTCTGAATTTAAAAGGAAAAAGAACTTTCCATTCTGTGGCCCCAGTATTGGAAAGGTTAGCATGGCACTACCATGTTAGCTTCTTGATAACAAGAAATATCACAACCCAGTGATGCAGGGGCCATATTCAAAGGACTCCAGTGCATGGTGCTTACCAGACAGTGCAAACATGCAGAATAGTTATTTAGTTTTTGTTTACCAGGAAAGGACAGCTAGGCAATTCTGCCTATTTTCAACCTAGTCTCAGGGAGGGGGGGGCAGAGGTACCCTATATTTTACAGGAAAATGGAGCCACTTACAGGAAAACATTCCCATGGACTTGCACTGGTTGTACAGGAAAACAGAGACATTCTGATTCCATAGGAAATAATGAAATCTACAGGACAACACTGGAAAATTGCCTTGGAGTTACAGGAAAAATGCCAAATCACTCTGGGAGCACTGAAATAAAAACTTAGATATTGAATCGGGCTAAGCTATTGGTGGCATTTTTAATGAATATACTGCTTTGCCAATGCAAATGAGGGATCCTCTGTGCATGCTGATATGTTCAGAGGTTTGTACAGTGCTAAACGGCATCCATCACAGTGGTATTTCATGCTGCCAAAACCATATCCTTATCCTTGATCACAGTGGTGCATGGCACCCCCTCATAGGTCAGGTACCCCCAATGACTGACAACAGGAACTGTTGGTCACAGGCAATGTTCTGTGATCACCACCAGTGCCATATAGTACTATGACTGAGCTGGTAAGTAACCCCTTCCCCTGATCAATGCCAATGACAAACAATAATATTGCAACCACCCTATAGGTGGTGAGATATCCCCAACCCAATCAATGCTAATGACATTAGTATATAACTACAGCCACCGTGGGGGTGAATAGTGGCCCTCACTCTCATATCCCTGCCCCCTGAAAGTGCAACTTACTCCTCATCCACTTCACCTGTTCAGGACCCTCCATCATAACCCACCATTTATACTCACTAACTCTATTGTTGCTACATTTCATTAGAGACAGTGAGTGGCATAGCCCTCCACACATGTGAATAACGCACCCTTACAGCAGGTGCGGAATTACTCCCTGTCATTTTGATGATGTCCACCCAAGGTAGTAAACTGAGTGTTGTGCCGATCCCCATTTGTAATGCCGTATTGTCTAATGGTGTAGGTTGTGTAAAGGTGTGGTGTGGGTTGGAGAGTCCTGAGTATGTTAGTCAGGAGGTGATCAGTTGCACATTCAGTGGCAATGATCAGTGTAGTGGGGCCATCATCTACCCATGGGGAGGCTGCTGTTTTATACCTTTGTAATTAGTGATGATCGGGTGGTGGGGATCACTTATCTCCTATGAGGTGGTTTTGATAGTACTGTATAGCACTGGCAGAAACTGGGGGGGTGGTCTAACAAGGCATATTAATAAGACCATAGTAGGCATGCAAATGGCCCCAAATGCCATGCATGTACAATGAATTCATCAGCATGGTTGGACTTAATATGGCTCAAAGGAGTACTTGAGCTGTCTCATTCTCAGCATGCTATCTCTATTCAGCTCCTGTGGACCACCATGTCCAATCAGAGGCTGTGTCAGCATGGTGCATAGTTACTATGTACTGTGCTGACACCCCTGCATATTCAGACAGTTAACATGCTCTAGTTGTTGTGTGCTAATTGTCTGAATATAGCCCTAGACATTTACTGTCTTCCACACAGCACTCCTATGCACATGGTTTTCATGACTGACTTTGAATATCGGGCCAAACATTATTTCCAATTTTCTGAGGAAACGCAGCATCTCTTTCACATGGTGCCTACATAATAGGCAGTATTCCACATTTCCCACATAACTGACAGCTAGTCCCCTCCATGCAATTTGTTTTGCCCCTTGCCAAAAAAGTTACTTCACTGCTTAACTAATGCCATAACCCAATATTTCCCACCCCTTTCTTTCAGTTACTATCTTATTTTACTATACTTTGTTAACTAACTTGTTTAATTTGTTTTGAAGGTTTCAAGTATGCTTTCTTTTTATGAATAGCAGCACCGATGAACAGAGCATCCCACCAGTCATCCACTAGAATCTACACCCCCTTACTAAATCAAGGAGCAGCACTGTCCACCTGCTGCATCAAGGAGCTTTGCACCCACCAGCCATATCAGGAAACACTGCACCACACAAACAGGACCATGGAGCAATGCATACCCCTAGTCTACTTAGGAAGTATTACAATCCTTCTTTTGCAGGCAATTATTAGGCAAGCAACAGCAACACTAAGGAGTACTGTAGCACATCCCACTGAGAATGCTGAGGAACATTAGACCCCCCCAGCAGCGCCAAAGAGCAAAGCACACCACTGGCATCCCTCACCAAGGAGCAGTGTACCCACCAGCAGCATCATGGAACACATCACCCCATTAGCAACATTACAGAGTAGCATACTATCCCATTAGTGACAAGTATTATTTGTTTTGTTTCTTTTGCAGGCATGAGATGTTCTTTTTCTTTACAAAGTAAGCAAAATACAGAGAAACAGTGCACCTCACTGATAGCAGCAAGGAACAATGCTTCTCATCACTAGCACCATGGAACAGAACACCGCACCAGCAAACACAAGAGTAGAGTATCCCCACCGACAGCACTAGAGAGCAGTGTATCCCCACCAGTTACACTGGGGAGTCCTTCTCTTCACTGACAGATCTAGGAATGATACATCCCACTCACAGCAACAGGACTTTATCCACCTACCTGCTTACTTAATCTTATTTTTTTCTTTTGCTGCTGGGACTGTTCTTCTAGTTTTTCATCTAAACTGTAGCATCATAAAGCAGTGCACTCCAATGGCAGCAACAAGAACATGCATGACCCACTAGCAGCACCAGGGAATTGCACACCCTACTGAAAACACAAAAGACTGGCACACCCGACCAGCAGAATTGAGGAGCAGCACACACACCACCAGCAACACCATGGAGTGGCACGCACACTCATGACATAGTCCTCTCTATGTCACAGTGCCAATGTAAAATGCTTAACTGTATACATACAGTTACATGTAGGAAACTCTCTTTTTATGCCTACAGCAATTTGGGGATTGATTGGAGCTCTAAAAAAGGCCAATTGTGGAACCTTCCATTAGACTTTTGAAAGTGTTCTTCCAAAAGTCCAATGGAGCTTGAAACTCTGCCATGATCAGCTGCTATGGAATAAGCAGCCACACTATTTCGGCTGCTACTTCTATATTCTGGGGCATGAACTGTGCATGCATGACTCATGTGCATGTGCAGCTCTACTGGTGCTGTCATGTTGTGAATGGTAAAATGCCATTCACCACAACTGCACATGCTCGAATGCCATGCATGCTCAGTTGCGTCACTGCTTCCAACACTGGCAAGAAAGAAAACAATCTTGCACCCTCCCACTGCTGCTGTCCTACATGCTCCCTCTGTTCCTGTTTCCACGCTGACATCGGGGTCTCCAATCCCCATGTCAGAATTATGTAGAACCACCCCCACTCATGTGGCACATAGGGAACCTACCCCAGTGTGCCCAAATGTATTTCTCCCTCCCCCTACTGACATCGGGGTCCCCAATTCCAGTGTCGGCATCATGTACCCCCTAACACTCATGTGGCACACTGGGAGCTCACCTCAGTGTGCCCCAACATTTTTTTTGTTTGTTTCCTGTAAATAAAGAAAACCTTCCCCTGACATTTTTTTATTTGTAAGAAAACGGTCCTCTTTTGCCCCAGTCCCTCCTCCATCCTCACCTCCCACTGAGCACCCACCTCCCCTTATCCCCCCCTTATCCCATACTTTTCTCTGAAGGTCAGCACTGTCATTGTCTAGGGACCAGAACAAGTCTGCACTCTTTAAAGCCAAACTGAAAACTGAAGAATCAAAGGTAAGCATGCTATAATGCCATTCAAAGGACAATTTATGTTGATAAATCAACTATTTTTTTTAAATTTTGGACCCAACATTTCAACATGGGGTTCTTGGGACCCCATCTCATGAAAAGGTTCATTGTCATTTCATTACTTGGTCCTGGAAGGTGAGTTCATGGTCACTGAGCAGAATCACCTTTCAGGACCGATTCATGGAATGACAGTGGCACTGTTCATGATATGGAGTCCCAAAAAGCCCATGTTACAAATCTGGTGAAAAAATTCCAAAACATGACTCTGTTACAAGCATGCATTGCACAGTTTCTACATACACTCCTAACATTGCCAATTTTTAATATTTTCACTCCACATTTTCAACATTGCCATTTTTGCACACCTCCTTTTTAACAGTACAACTGTCATTTATCACATCCTTTCCTCAATATGTTTTCACACCTGTGGCACAGAATAGCACAGTCACTCTTCGAAATCACCTTTCAAGACAAGTGAACAAAATGACACTGGACTCTTCATGAGCAGGAGTCCCAAAAAGCCCATGCTGAAACTCTGGTGCAATACCTCCAAAAAATGGCCAATTTATACCTGGGCATTCAATAATTTCTACACACACACGTGTAACTTTGTCACTTGGCAGCCATCACAGCCTTATCGGCTCTGGCCAAAATTTGTTTGCAGAAGAAGCCAGAAGGTGAAGGAAGGAAACATATTCAATTCAGTGCTTTAGAGTAACTGATAATTGGTATTTTTCTTTTAAACTTAGATTGTAGGCTTGTAGTGACACTATACTTTCTTTCTGTGTTGTCTTTACTTACAATTGTTTTTGTGCTGTTGAAAATTTAAAACATAGTGGTGATGTAATTCTGTGCTGTCTTTAATTGCTGCAAATTTTATCCTGGCTTGTCTGACTGTCCTGTAGCTGGGTGAAGGATGTTAATTGTCTGGCCTCTGACCTCAGCTACGTGATAACTGGAGGTGGGGCTTAGTCACAGTTAAAGCAGCAAACAGAGGTCCATCTTCTCAGAAGAAGCCAGAAGGTGAAGGAAGGAAACATATTCAATTCAGTGCTTTAGAGTAACTGGTAATTGGTATTTTTCTTTTAAACTTAGATTGTAGGCTTGTAGTGACACTATACTTTCTTTCTGTGTTGTCTATACTTATAATTGTTTTTGGGCTGTTTAAAATTTAAAACATAGTGGTGGTGTAATTCTGTGCTGTCTTTAATTGCTGCAAATTTTCGCCCCCACCCGTTCCCCAACTCTTTTTTATATGCCCTGATAAATCTGATTGACAGGAGCTAAACACAGGGTATAGTAAGAGGTGTGAAGTAGGAGGGGCATAAGGGGGAAGAAGACCACCCTCAGCACGACAAGTGTTTTGACTCATTTATTTATTTATTGGTTTCTTTTTCCTTAAAAAAGTATATATATGTCTGACGATCAGTTACAGGATTTTTAGTACTGTAAATAAATAAAAAGAGAACTAAGAGATCTTCAGTAGCAGAGAAGTAGTGGAATTGCAGTATAATGTGGGGAGTGGTGCAATGCAGTGGCTGTGGGGCAGCCATATTCAGGCAGACCTTCTGGACACTGAGGTGCTGCCCTATCTGCATGCATCTCTCTGGACTGTGGGATGAGGTAGCCAGACTCAGAGCGGAAGTAAACTGGGTCAGGAGTACCATCACCCTATCCAGGGACCACCCAGTCCAATGCAGCTGCCTCAAAGGATGCCGAGAACGAGGAGCACTTGGATGACAGTGGGCTCAGGGAGGGTTAGAGCAGTCAGGCAGAGGCACATCCCAGATCCTATTCCTCTCAAGAACTCATATGCCACACTGGCAAATGAAGACAACCAAATAGAGGTACCCAGGGAAGTGGAAGGAAAGGATGTGGAGGTTAGGCAAGGAGGTGACCTCAGTGGGAAAGCAGTGGACCCCAGAGGAGGAGGAAGTGAATCCTGGTGGGACTCCATCAAGAGGGATCCAGCTAGGAACACAGGAGGGGAGGACAGGGAGGTGAGGTGCCTACCAGGTGCCACGGCATGGAGGGATGGAAGGAAGATACTGGGGATCACTGGGAAGGCAAGACAGGAGGGTGAGCTGGATGTCATTATCCACCTAGGTACTAATGACTTGGCAAATGGGGAGCCAAAGGAAGTTCAGGAAGAGTTTAGAAAACTGGGAGGGTCTCAAGCAAGTAGCTACTTCTGTCACTTTCTCAGAAGTACTACCTGTGAGAGGCAAGGAGAGCATAGAGTGCATGCACCAGGAACTTTTAACTCATGGTTGAAGAACTGGTGCTGTGAGGAAGGGTTTGATTCATTGGTGAC
The DNA here is from genome assembly GCA_016271365.2 of Neoceratodus forsteri. NCBI lineage: Eukaryota > Metazoa > Chordata > Ceratodontiformes > Ceratodontidae > Neoceratodus > Neoceratodus forsteri. Next base: position 119,873,857 of record CM057456.1, read on the forward strand.
TGGGGACCCACCTGGAGGGATGGAGGTTTGTTCAAGCCTGACGGCCTGCATCCATCCTGGAGGAATCAAGCACTAATGATCAGTTTAAATGCTACATTGACAAGCATTTAAACTAGCAAAAGGGGTGGCAGGCCAGCAAGGAGAGTACTACTTGCTCACCCCCACAGCTAGTAGTGGAACCAGTGAACCAGAGGAGTGGCTATCTCTGCAAAGCAGTGTGCAAAAGATGGAGATTAGTGTCCAAAAGGTGGATAAGCAGAAAAGGGGCAAAATTCAGCAGAAGGGCAAACAGCAAGGAGAACCAGGGATAAATGACAACCAAGGAAGGGGCTGGAGTAGAACAGTGAAGCAGTCTAGGGAGGTCAAATCATGGAAAGCCATGTGTGCAAATGCCAGGAGCCTTAGCAACAAGATGGAAGATCTGGAGGCTGTCATGGTACAGTCAGACCTGGACATTGTGGCCATCACTGAAACCTGGTGTAATGATAACCATGACTGGGAGATGGCCATACCTGGCTACAACATATTCAGAAGAGACAGAGCAGGCAGGAAGGAGGAGGAGTGGCACTGTATGTGAAAAATGACATAAGGGCCACACAGATCCAGGAGGAACAAAATGGAGAGAGATACTGTGGGTTAAGCTGGAAAGGAAAATGGGGCCAGCCATCCGCACAGGTGGTCTATAGACCACCAGCCCAGGAGGAAGAAACAGATAGGGAGCTGATGCTAGCCATCCAAAGGATGGCAGACAAAATGAGTAGTACTGGTTGGAGACTCAATATACCAGGCGTAGACTGGAGCATCCCAGCAGCAGCATCAACTAGAGCAGATTTATCCTGGACTCCTTCAGGGTGCCTTCCTCAAGCAACTGGTCATGGAACCAACTCGGCAGAAGGCAATACTGGACCTTGTGTCACAAACAGGACAGTGTGATGGGGTAACAGTGGGGAGCACCTGGGTAACAGTGACCACCAGTCATTGTGGTTTGAAATCACAGAAAGAGCAGAACCAAACCACACAAAAACACGTATCCTGGATTTTAGGGGGGCAGACTTTGGGAAAATGGGGAGATACTTGAAAGAGGCATTAAGGGGAATGGGACAGGAATCAGGGGTTGAGGAACAGTGGGCAGTATTTAAAATGGGAATTATAAGAACAACAGAATTATGCATTAAGCAGGTTAGCAAGAGGAAAAGGAAGAGGAGACCATTATGGTTTTCCAAAGAGGTAGCAAAGAAAGTGAAAGCCAAAAAGATTGCATTCAGGCATTACAAAAGACACAGGCAGAAGGGGATGGGAGAAGTACCAGGAGAAACAAAGGAGGCAGGAAGTCAGTAAGGGAAGCCAAGCTCAGACAGAAGAACACATTGCAAAATCAGTGGGTAAGGGGACAAAACCTTTACAGGTACATAAGTGAAAAAAAGAAAGACAAAGGAGGGATAGTGAGACTGAAGGGGATATGGGAGCCTCGTGGAGGATGACAACAATAAAGCTGACATATTGAACAGGTATTTCTGCTCAGTCTTCACTAAGGAAGAGGGGGGTAATGGGTCTGAAGGGGTACAAGGGGTGAGAATGGTGCAGAAATGGACACAAGTCCCTTTACACAGAAAGGGTCCTGAAGGAACTGGAAGTAATAAGAGCTGATAAAGCAATTGGTCCAGATGGGTGCCCCAGGGTCCTTAAAGAACTAAGAGAGGTGGTGGCTGAACCTCTGGCTATCCTGTTCAGCCAATCACTGGAAACAGGGGAGGTACCCAAAGACTGGAGGACAGCAGATGTAGTCCCCTTATACAAAAGTGGGAACAAAGAGGAAGCAAGGAACTACAGACCAGTCAGCCTCACCTCGGTAGTGGGAAAGATCATGGAAGCACTACTGAAGGAGAGATTGGTGGAACATCTGGTTGTCAATGGACTACAGGACCCAAGGCAGCATGGTTTCACCAGGGGGAGGTCATGTCAGTCCAACCTCATTGAATTTTTGACTGGGTGACTAGGGAGGTGGATCAGGGAGGGCAGTGGAAATGGCCTTATCTGGACTTCAGCAAGGCCTTTGACACTGTGCCACATAGAAGACTATTACACAAACTGGGAATATGGTGTGGGCAGGACAGTAGTGTGGTGGGTAGGTAACTGGCTGGGTGGCAGGACACAGAGGGTGGTGGTAAATGGCTGTCACTCCACAGAGGGAAGAGTAACCAGTGGGGTACCACAGGGATCAGTGCTGGGACCGGTCCTATTCAACATCTTCATCAGTGACATTGCACAGGATCTAGAAGCAGAATTTCACTGTTAAGCTGATGACACAAAGCTCTGTAACAGAGTAGACACAGAGGTTGTAGACAGAATGAGAGGACCTGCAAAACTTGAAGAATGGTCAAGGGTTTGTGAGTTGAAATTCAATGCAAAAGTGCAAGATAATGCATATGGGCACAAAACCCTGGCACAATATATCAGTTTGGGGTGAGGATATAGCATGCCAAGCAGGAAAGGGATCTTGGGGTTGTCATCTCTGATGACCTCAAGGTAGGAAACAGTGTGACAAGGCATCAGGTAAAGCAAATAGGATGCTGGGATGTATAGGCAGGGGCATCACCAGCAGGAAAAGGGAGGTCATAATTCCGCTATACAAGACACTAGTGAGGCCCCACCTGGAGTACAGTGTACAGTTCTGGAGACCATACCTACGTAAGGACATAGACAGGGTAGAGAATGTTCAGAGGAGGGCAACAAAGATGGTGCATGGGTTGCATCACAAGTCCTATGAAGACAGATTGAAGGAACTGAACATGTACTCCCTGGAGGAGAGGAGGGAGAGAGGGGATATGATAGAGACATACAAGTATCTTACAGGGAGGAACAGTGTGCAGGAAAACACTATTTTTAAGCGAAAAAGATGTTTCAGGACTAGAGGGCATGGGATGAAGTTGGAGGGAGGACGATTCAGAGGAAACATGAGAAAGAATTTCTTCACAGAACGGGTGGTGGACAAGTGGAACACCCTGCCAGAGGAAGTGGTGGGGGCTGAAACAATCACAGGATTTAAGAATGCATGGGATAGACATAAAGGAATTCTAGAGGGCAGGGGTAAGGGGAAACAGACTTCTAGGAAAACAAACTGAACTTACAAGCTCAAATGGGCAGACTAGGTGGGCCATAGGCCCTTATCTGCCGACACTGTCTATGTATCTATGTATCTATGTTTGCATTAGTCACTATTTTAAAATGTACTTTTTTTATTCTGCATTTTCTAAGCAATCCCATTCACAAGATGTCATCCCAGGCCCAATCACGGACCTTTTCATAGACTTACTGGTTATTTATCACTTACTCATTTACTCAGGACCATAATAGTAGTGGGTGACCTTCAATAAAATCATGCATGAATCTGGAGGGGGTGCTGGTTCAATGGCAGACATGAGCTTTTTTTTCCAGCTTGTCTTTGGTTCTCTGAGGGTACCAGCATGTAATGACATGCATGTATGCATGCCTGGGGACTAGTGGCTTCTCCTCTCCCTTTCTATGTGTTTCCACTGTGCAGCTGCCTGGATGAGCACTGGGAGTCAGACCCCTCTCCCTCAGAGAGGAGAACTTTCCATAGAATGCTCCATCCTCATTCCATTTGCTGGCCCCCCAGTGCCCTGAGTGTTTTTTCCTTATTCTGAGTCACCAGCATAGCGGGCAATATCACTGCCACTGTGGTACTGGACCAGCTTGAAGTGCTGTTTTCAAAGAACATATACACGGCTTGCTTTAACTTTTACAAGCAGTTAATTTGTATTTTTTGTATTAGAAGTACTTTTGGTTCTTGCTACATAAATTTTCTACCTGACAGCACTAGATGCAATGTTTTCAACAGCACTCACCATACCTTGTCAGACACACAGAACATAAAAATAAAAACTAGATGGACCATCATGCGATCCCTCCAATTACTTGCATAATAGCCCCATAAACATAATTTAGGCCACTTGCAGATGGTGGCATAAAAGCCCCTGGTTTTCCATAAGATGTCCCATCTAGTGTTTATATATACTGTATATATACAGTAGGATTTCTATGTTCTCAGCATCATAACCTCACTGGCATCATGACTGACAAAGAGGAACCACTCACATTCTGACAGATTGGTCACAAGTAAGTGACATTTGCCTTCCTATTGTACACTGTTATAGAGCACTGTCAAAAACTGTTTGATTTTTAGTAGCATTTAGCTGCAAAACCTGCTTTATAATTAGGGCCTGTGTGAATACCTTTTTCCAAATATTCCTACTCAGCAGCCAAATATTCAGGTATTCATATTTGGAGCCCATTTAAAGCAAAAGGAAAAAAATGTCTTCCTTCTCCTTCCCAGGCCAAAAAATTAAAAAGTAAAATGTAACCTTGTCTCACAACACTCTATCATCAGTCCAGGCCCACTCTCCACCCCTCAGCACCTGGTATTTGTTATTATGAACATACTAATCCCTGGTACCCAGTTATCCCCATGTTTTCTGTTCTCCAGCCCCATAAAAATAAGTATAATCCTTGGCATCAAGCGGTTTTCTACCAGTCTCTGAATACTGCCCCACATTTGAAAATATATGTCCCTGGTGCCCAGTGATTCCCCCCAGCCTCCGATACCCAGCCTTGAACAAAACAATGTAGTCCTTGGCATGCAGTGGTTCCCCCAGTGTCCAATCACTGTCCTGCATCTAAAAATGTATCTCGCTGGTGCCTACCAGTCCCCCTGGTCTCCGATCCCCAGCCCTGTAAAAAGAATTATGATTCCCAGTGGCCGGTAGGTCCCCTCATCCTCCATGCCGCATCACAGGTTAAATACTAAACATCCCTGGTGCCTAGTGGTCCCTCCCTCCAATTTCTACCCCTGGTGTGATCCACCTATAACCTTAATTGTATGAAGCGTGCATGATTTGTTGCAAAACTTCAATAAAGTATACTAAGTTGTGAAAAAAAAAAGAACTCCCTGATTTCTAGTGGCACCTCCCCCCACCAACTGACCCCTGTCCATCTACCAATGTAACCCATCCTTGGCATCTAGCAGCCCCCCACTGCAAACATTGGACACCCACCAAGCTAACCCCTCTTACTTTAAAGGCTAGTGCTGTGGCTCTGATATGGTGACTGGCACAGCCCTCCTCTCACCTCCTTAGCTGGTTGCTGTATGAAATGTCAGGATGTGTGCATCCTATGTATAGTACAGGGCATGTGTCCTCTGCACTGTACATGGAGTGTGTGGCCTCTGTACTGTACAAGCGCCATGCCCATTGTACAGCACACAAGCTGCATGCTCCCTGTACAGTACTGAGGATGTGTGCCCTGTACTATACATTGAATGATCACCCCCTGACTTTTCATTTGGTGGCCAGCTGAGGAGGTGAGAGGAGAGCTATGCTAGTCACCATATCAGAGCTTCAGCACTGGCTCTTCAGGTAAGTGGAAGGTTGGCAGGGTGGATGGTCAGTGCCTATGGTGCAAGAGGGGCCGCTAGATGTCAGAGATGTGGTATGTTGGTACAGGGATGAGGATCAGTGGGTGGGAAGACACTAGAAGCCAGGGAATTCCTTTTTTAATTTTTGTTCACAACTAAGTATACCTTATTGAAGTTTCACAACAAAGTGTTTAACCTGCACACAATTAATTACAGGTGGATCACTCCAGGGGCTGGCAATTGGGGGGTGGGAGGGACCACTAGACACCAGGGATGTTTATTATTTCTTTGGTAATGGGGAACAGAGGATAAGGGGACCACTGGCCACCAGGGATTATCATTCTTTTTATGGGGCCAGGGAACAGAGACCTATGGGGCCACCAGGTATTGTACCAGGGATATACTTTTTCAAATGTGGAATGGTGATCAGAGACCGAGGAGGACCACTGGATGCTTTGGATTTTTATGTTCATAACACAGATAGGCAATCGGAGGATGGGTGATCCAAGAAGCACCAGGGATTATTATGTTTATAATATGAACCAATGATTAGAGGACAGAGGGGACAACAGACCACTGGGGAAATAATGTCTACAATTCTGGCCAGTGATTGGACAATGGGGATGAGGGGGCCACAGGGGACCAGGGAGAATTTTTAAAACATACGGGCTGGTGATCAGAGGGCACGGGGGACTACTATGCACCAGGGAGTTCTTTTTAACAATGCAGGAAGGCAATTAGAGGAAGGTGGCCACTAGGTACCAGGGAATTCATTGCAAGAATACTGGATGATGATCATGGGGGGGCATGGACCACTAGGGAGCAGGTGTGCTCCCCCAATTGCCAACTTGCTTGTTGGTTGCAGTGGCTCCAGCAGCCCCTAGTGTTGCCCAAAAGTAAATCAAAGTTTTGATTGGCAGTATTTGTGCTGTGCAAGGTGGCCTGCACTAACTCCTTCACACAGGGTAAATGTGTTAAATATCACTCTGCACTGGTATTCCTGTCCCCACCCCTTCTTTTGCCCACTGCATACATTATGTTTTTTGCATGTGCTAACTCTGTTAATGTATGTAAAAGCCCTCTTTGATTATTGTGCATGGGTGCAAATCTTGAGCAAACAGGGTGCAATCACTTTGCCCACTGGCAAAGGTTTTGAATATATGGCCCTTGATGTTTTATTGATAAATGTTAAAAATAATGTGGTTGTCATGGAAAAACTAAATATCATGTATTCTTTATAAAAATTGGACAAATCATGAAATCCATGACTTTCGTGACTTCCATGACAAAGGTACAGCCCTAAGCATCATGCACCCTAGAGTGGGGTTAGCAGCAGTGCTCCAAAGGGAGATGGAGTTCCTGACATCACTGATAACTCCCCTTATGGTCAACTCCCACATGCCCCTGGAGAGGGTGCAATCCTTGAGACATAAGGGAGGCTAAAATCACAGATGGTTCTCTGCAAATGAAGTCGTCCCCCCCCAATGGGCAGTGGTCACGATCCAGCAATAGCATCTCTATGGTGCAAGGAGCCTGATCCACCCACCCCCCAAAAGAGATAGATAAGGTGCCACTTGCCCCCACGGGCAGCAGTCATGATCCAGCCATAGCACCTCTACAGTGCAAGGAGCCTGATCCACCCACCCCCCAAACAGATAGATATGGTGTCATTTGTCCCCATGGGCAGTGGTCATGATCCAGCCATAGCACCTCTACAGTGTAAGGAGCCTGTTCCACCCACCCCCCAAAGAGATAGATACGGTACAACACTTGAAAAATTGCCACGATTTCTCTGGGCTATGTGAGCGCTGAACCAGATCATCACTTGTAATTTGCTGTATTCAGTTTCAGCACCTTCTCAGGGTAGTGCTATTGGCTCCACGCCTGTATAGAGCTCCCTGATTGGCTGGTCTCACTCACCTGAGACTGGACCACCCGAGACGTGTGGCTTAATGTAAGCCTGCATCCCTGTACTTGGCTTCTAATTTATATATTTTAATTTAGCCTGTTCTGCTCGGCCTGTGTAAAGTGACTTACCATTCCCCCCTGCTGCAGTTTCTCTCCAACTGTATGTGCACTGATTCAGTGCTAGCTCTGCAAACTTCCCCTTGATTTTTCATCTCACCCCCCTTCCCCTCCCAGGCCTCCTTTAAATGCACACAATCTCCGTCCACTCCTATCTGATGTTTCAATTTATTGGTTACTTACTGTCAATAACTGCAATTCCTCCCATCTCCTTTTTGCAACTAAGCCTTCTACCAGCTTTACCTCATTCTGTCTTGCTGAGGAATACCATTTTGGTACTTTAGGTTTGCTTATTGCTGACTAGCATATCCTGTCTTGCTAAGGCAGTTGATTTAGGTCAGGTGATCTCTCTAGTACATAGTCTGCTCCAGAGTAGTAACTAAGAAATTTGCGTCAAAGCCTCTCTGCCCCTAGTACTACTCTATAGTCAGGTGAACTGGCCCTCTTCTTATTAAGCTGAAATGTGTTGCATAATTTATGGCAAGGTTAAAGCTGGAATGTACTGCATATATAGCATAAGGACTTCTATTGTGTATACCTCTTGTATTATATATTTTTTCTTTGTTGTTCTACATTTTATATCTCCTGTCTATGTCATTGTGAACTGTATGTGTATGTGCCTCAGGACCTCCTTGTGAATGAGCTTGCTCAATGGAGTCTTTCCTGCAGTAAACTTGAATTTGAACTTGAACTCTTTTCTTATTAGCCTGACTAGGAGCTGTACTTAAGGATTACTGCTTCAGGCTCCACTGCCTATAGTAGTATTCTGCAGGGATTAAGAAATTCTCCTCCATTGAGAATCCCTTCTCTTGCCCGCACTTGTAGTGACCATTGAGTGACAGGCTCATAATGAGGGCATATTACCTGCTTCCATGCTTGTCTCTGCTCATCTTACATGTATTGGACCTCAACACGAATCAAAAAATAACTCCTAGAGTGGAGAATGGCTCTCTTTTTACATTGTCCAACCGGGACTATTCCTATCAAGTAGAATAACTTGTATGTGCTCTAACTTCCCCTAGCCCACTGCTGGTCCTTCACCTGCACCGGCATATAGGAACTCTCCTAGAGCCTGCCCACAGGGCTACCCCACCTTCTGCATACTCCCCCCTACTCCCATTGACTCTCTCGGTCAGGGTATTATTGTATGCAGCATCAGAAAAACTGGGAACTAGCCTCAGAACTCCCTATGCTGCTGCAGACAAATCACATAACTGAAAGAAGACCCAGCCACCCACACTTCTCTTTGGACTCTGCAGGAAACTCTTGTTCCTGCTTCTACTAAGCTCAGGAAATGTTGAACTTAATCCAGGCCCTCTGGCACCCATGGAATCCTCAGCAGAGCTACAAAGCCTCAAGGGGCGTACATTCTTACATGTTAATGTATGTAGCCTATTAAAAATAATCACTTCTGTTCAGGCCTGGGTATGTCATACTGCTCCAGATGTTCTGGTGATTACGGAGTCCTGGCTCTGACTGGTGACCAGTAACAACAAAGTTAACATTCCCTCCTACTCTTTATTCAGAGCTGACAGGCAAACCAGAGGTGGTGGGGTAGCTATTTACATCAAGGATGAATCCCTGCCTCCATAATTGACTCAGCCTCTGTCCCAAAAGAATTTGAAAGCTTGTCATTAAAGATTGAAATTGCCATCAGTGTCTCATTATGTATAATAGGATGCCACAGAGCCCCATCAGCTGGACTACGGTTGTTAAAACATCTCGAAAACATCCTGGGTTCAGCATCTATGGAGTGTATCATACTAGGGGACTTCAACTTAGACTGGCTCTCCAGTGCATCCACTGCACTTAAAATGTTCTGTGATTCCCTTGGGTTGTCACAGCTAATAAACGAATCTACTCATCTTAACAAGCTCAACCCTAATAATAGTACTCTCTTGGATATAATTTTAGTTACCAAACCCCATTTATTCTCCCATACTGGTGTCTTTTTCTCTGATATTAGCGACCATTGCTTCATCACATGTGTAAGATCCACTCTTAAATCCACAACTGTACCATAATTCTCCTTTAAAAGGTGCACATGCAACTTTGATCTCCATGGGTATATATCAGACCTAAGAGACTCCATGAGATGGCAGGACTTCGATCTAGCCAAGTCCCTGACTACAGCTTATGATATTTTCTCAGAAATTGTGCTAGGGGCTCTCAACAAGTATGCTCCCATAGTAAAAGTTTGTGCCAGAAACAGAAACAAATCCTGTCAGTGGTTTACAGAAGACCTGAAAGATGTACTCTGGAGAATTGCTAGGAAAACTAATTTAATAAATCACTGGAATTCTTTCCAGAGGGCGAGGAACCTCTGCACCAAAATGGTCAGAGAAGCCAAAGCTAATTTCTACTGCTCTCAGTTGGAGAGCTCCTCATGAAACGCCTCCAAATTCTGGAAGACTATCAAAGACATTGAAGGTCACAGCACTGTAAATTCCCTACCTACTAAATTATTGATTGTCAATACTGTCATCTCCGACAGATCATCTATCCTCGATGCTCTCAATAATCATTTTGCCACTGCAGTGCTAGCCTTTGACTCCTCTCCCACAAATATACTCCGCCAACAACTTAGATTGGATACACAAGAAAAACCCATCCCCAGTCCATCCTTCTCTCTGCAGTCTACCTCCCTGTAAGAAGTCGAAGATCTTCTCCTTCAGCTGGACACTAGGAAAAGTGCTGGGGCCAACCACATTGACCCGTACTTCTTAAAGGTCAGTTACCGTGTCCTTGCAGTCCCAATTACTCATCTCTTCAACTTATCCTTGTCCCAGGGTGACCTACTGCCCATTTGGAAAAATGCACTTATGGTCCCTTTGTTTAAGTCAGGAGATCCTAGTGACCTCAATAACTACAGGTCAATCTCCCAACTTCCAATCCTGTCAAAGATGCTGAAGAAAATAGTGAACTCCCAGCTTTGGAAGTACTTGGAATCAGAAAAATTGCTCAACCCGTTACAATCCAGCTTTAGAGCACAGCACAGCACAGTACAATCTCTGCTCTAGCCAAGGTGACAAATGACTGGCAGCTTGAATTAGACAAAAAAAACTTTGTCTGAGCAGTTTTCTTGGACCTAAACAAGGCGTTTGATACCGTTGATCACAGACTGCTTCTGTCATCCCTCCAGAACATTGGTTTGGATTCTCTATCCCTTAAATGGTTCTCCAACTACCTCTCAGGATGACTTTAACAAGTAAAGGCAGAAGGGGATGCTTCTCCACCAAAACCCCTATTGAGACGTGTACTGCAAGGTTCCATTCTTGGTTCCTTGCTCTTCACCATTTATATTAACAACGTAGATGCCCCCATCAAAGAAGCACAAATACATCTATTCGCAGATGATATGGTACTCTATGCTAGTAGTCACACACCCGGAATGGCCTGTAAAGCCCTTCAAAATGAATTTAATCGGCTGCAACATCAGCTTATAAACCAGAAACTGCTCTTAAATGCGAAAAAAAAGCAAAGCAATGTTCCTTTCTCCCCTTCAAAATGCAATAAATCCTGCAATTGCTGGGACACTCCTGCAGATCACTACCATTTTAGGTGAGCAGTTGGACTATGTACCAAAGTTCAAGTACCTGGGGGTCTGGTTAGACCATAGACTTACTTTCACAGATCACTTAGAAGAACTGGCAAAGAAACTTAGACAAAGACTAGGTCTGTTCTTTAGGATTAATAATCTCCTCACAAGAGACGCTAAACTGAAATTGGTTCAAACTACCTTTCTTTCCCTATTGGATTACGCAGACTTTCTATATCGTCAGGGACCTGCAGGTCCCCTAGCCAAACTCGATACACTTTATCACAGAGCCATAAGATTTATCACAGGACTTCCATACTCAACCCACCACTGTGCATTGTACACTGCAGTGGAATGGTCATCCCTTGCTTATAGACAGCAAAAAAATGCTGCGGTTTGGACATACAAAGCTATCTCAATTAAACTGCCACAGTACATCTCTGTCTGTTTACCTTTGCATATTCTGGGGAAGTATGCCCTGAGAAGCACCTCATATATCTACCTTTATGTTTACAAAGCAACATATCGCATTGGCAGAGCAGCCATCAGCTTTGTGCTCCCTCAACTGTGGAACAAGCTGCAAAAAACTTTGAAATTAAGTCACCCCATCAGCCTAGCAGCTTTTAAATCTCTATATCTACACCATAATAAGGATTCCTGTGCCTGTCTACCCTAAATAGTGACTCCTATAAGTCCAAGCACACTCTAATTACTACTGTTAAAAGACTGATCACATCTATAATCGACTCTACCCTCTCCCCTTTTTCTACCCCCATATCTGTCCCTTCCACATTCCTTTGACCCTTGTTCCAGCTCTAAATTCTCCATACCATATCACTATACCTGTATATCTTTTTATATTAGGTTTTATTTGTGTTGAGTGCACCTGATATGTATATTTCTTTACTTTTATGAAAAATTGTGTCCTACCCAAAACTAGCTGTATCTTTTGTTCTAAACATATACTACCGTCAATGCTACCTGCTGATACTTTGTATATACTGTATTATCGTATCTCACTTTATTTGTATTATTATTATTTTCTTGTGTGTTGCATCCCATGTATATTGTCCCTTGTTCTTTGTTAACAAACCCAGGGCCACCTTGAAAATGAGCTTGCTCAATGGTGATCGTCTGGTTAAATAAAGACTTTGATTGATTGATTGATTGATTGATTCACTGAATGCAGGCACTGTTCCCTCATTACCAGTCCTCTCATCTATGCCCCATTATTCATATGAGATGAGTCACTGGGGAGTTAGTTTTCTGTTCTATGTCCCACCCATGATGGAAAATACATGGGTTATTGCAGAGCCAATGAGTTTGTGCAATCAAGCAAAGCTGATCCACAGTTGGCAGCAACTGCAAAGCATTTCAGGTAAGCCAGAAGACAGCCATCTGGATTTAATAGCTTCCAGACACTGCCTACCTTGCTCAAATTAGAAACTGTTACCTAGTGGCAAAAAGCTCTCTTATGTTCTTCTAATCCACTCTGCCACTCAGTTCCCTGGAAACAATTTGAAGTTAAAAACTCTGGGGAACCCTGGAGTGAAAACTTATTAAAGCAAAAAATTCCTATTACTCAAAGCCTGTAAGTTTTATCATTCATGCTATTAGGCAGGAACACATCACTGCATTGCATAGCCATGTAATGCTGTATATGGTTCCTAAGTGCATTGCATTATTAATTCCTTTTCTGCACAAAGAAATGCTGCCTTGTTTCACTCACCACAGCCATGAGGGAGCTACATTCTCTTACAGTGTTCATAAACCTTTACCCTTGCTAGATCATAACTGCAGTATGCTGATTAGCCCCAGAAAGTAAAAACATATATACGTGACTGTTAATCTGAGTTTACATAACTTGGGCAGTGAGGTGTATTGATGATACATAAACGTATGACTTTGTACAAAAATGCTGTTGAGGTCTGCTCCCAAGGTATAATGTGGCAAAAAGGGAAATACAGTGTTTTTTTCACATATGTCTAACGTTATTGTAATTATTTGTACTGTTTTGTCTAACTGGCATTTCAGTCTTTCACCATCCTAAAGTATGCCTTATGAAATTCTAATTTATGATCCAGTACTTACACAGCTATATCCTTGAATGATACACAACAGTCTGCTTCTTCCAGTGTTCCCAAATGACAGCAGGCTTTGACCAGTTTCTTTGAAATAATTCACCTGAATCCCTGGATGTGTTTTAATTAAAAAGGGGAATGGAAGCAAAACAGGAATCAAACAATGAAGTTACTTAGACGAGTAATACAATTTTGGAGATGGAAATGAAGAAACAGTGGATGCCTGGTACAATATAACATAACATACTGTAACAAGCTCCATTCCTAATTAAGAGCCATCCCTTGACATGTATTTAAAATTTGATTTGTAAGTGCTAGTGTTAACAAAATATGAGACCCTTGAGTTAAACAAGTGAATGTTTTTGAAGTTGGTTGAGAATTTGAATTAAAATAGAAATGCTGAAAATATTTCAGTCACGAAATATGACAGTATTTTCATCATCTCCCACAGCACCTACCAGACAGCTCATCAGACCTCTATGCGTGTGAATAAAAGATCCATTGGAAGGAAGAGCAAACGTTTATTTTTAAATTCTCTATGCCTGATTGTTTCCCCATGCAAAAAAAAAAATAGGTTAGCAAATATCTAATGTTTCCCTTTTCAATTAGGAATATTTAATGAAAAAGTTCAGCATTAAGAGGGGGTTTACTCAAGTAATCATTATCCTAGCTACTTAGCCATTAGTAGAGAGATCATTTTTTTTAACTTCACCCTCTTCTGCACCCACACCCATCCAGGAGGGTCCCCCTACATTCAAGCACTGCCTAATATGTCTACCTATGCACCTAGGAGCAGCCTAATGGGTCCCATTTGGTACCCAAACGCAGTCCACTCGACCCCTTCTTTTACTCAAACACTGACCACTTTTTTTCCCTAAAACAAAGCCCAGTGGTCCCCCCACACACATATCCAGTAAGTCACATGATTAGTTGGTTTAACTATTAGCAAGTGAGCAAGCACTTTCATTTAGAAGAAGGCAGCCAGCCATTGAGGATGGTGGGTCACTTCAGTGACTTTCTTCTTGTTTATAGTTGCCACTCACTGATTTTTGAGTGCTGGGAGGGGAAAAGGTGGGAGGAGGGTGCTTTCAGGTGGGGGTGGAACTCATATGTGACAGTGCAAATAAGCACTGAAAGATGGGGGTGGGCAGGCTGTGCCGGCCACCAATCACGGAATATTTCTTTTTTTGTAAATATAGCCACTATAAAGGAAACTGTGGATGCTGGGGAGAGGGAAATGGATTCTAACAGAGGGTGGGTAGATGGGGGTTGTGTATCTTACAGGATACAGGGTAGGGGAATTTTTTAAATATTGGATTTCCTAAATAGGTTAGGCAGGAATAGTGGCACTTTTTGTTATTCAGATCTAAATAATGAACAGTAGATTATTCATGGCATTCAGAAAATATTATTCGTTACTCATACACCCATAGTCATGTTTTTTGTTTTTGTTTTGTTTATGACTAAAGCCTTTTAAGGGTATGGCAGTCCTTGGAGTACTTTTTTTTCTAGGAAGAAAGGAAAAAGAAAGAAAGAAAGAAAGAAAGAAAGAAAGAAAGAAAGAAAGAAAGAAAGAAAGAAAGAAAGAAAGAAAGAAAGACTGTTGATTTTTTTGGGTTGCCTGCGAAGAAATGTTTATTATAGTAGATAATATGCATGCCTGTGGATGTCATTTGAATTTAGACACTGAAAACAAATCTGCTGTCTTTAAAATAATCTCAGCTAGAAGCATCAGGATGTATCAGGTGCTTCCTGACTCTGGCCTAACCAGACTGCATTGCTCCTGTCTTTTTGAATATTGTAGCAGTTTACTTTCACATTCAGACTGGCAAGGCAGTGCATGGTAAATTTTATTTATATAGCACTCAACCCATCGAGGGGTCTGAGTGCTATATTAATATAAACCAAAATAATAGGCAATAAATATATTAACAAGATAAATTAAAATAAATCCAGTCCCATTAAAAGCTTGTTCAAATAAAAAGGTCTTAAATGAGGCTTTAAAGACTTCCACCAAGCTGGCTACATGAATATGATAAGGGATCAAATTGCAAATGATAGGGGCTGCTACCCCAAGGGCTCTATCATCCAATGACCTGAGCCCTCAGGTGGGGAACCACCAGAAGCCCAGCTTCATTGTAGCAGAGATGGCAGAGTGGTTGATAAAGAAAGGATTGACTAGAAGTTTTCCCTTGGCTTAAGTGTGTCTCAGCTAGATATGATGTTTAGCTTAACTCTTGCTTTCTAACTGAAATGACAAGTTCTGCAATTTTAATCTGAGGTAGAGTTATGTGCATTAAAGTACTGTACATGGCAGAACTGAATTCAAGCACATTGAGAATTATTTTGTGATGGCATGCATTTGTGTCAAATTGATGGCATGGGAAGATATAACATCAGTGTTTTGTCACTGCATTTTATTTTACATCAGAGAAGCAAAAATCTCAAATGTGTTTATCTCAAATTACTATCTATGTGTGTCCTTTCTATTCAAATATTTTAAAACAGTAATTGCTGTAATTATGCAAAGCATACATGTACAGTAGAAGAGTGTTTGTAGTCATAACAGCACTGCAGAGATAGGAACACTTTGAAGTGAATCTAATATGCTGGATTACTAAATAATTTGTGTAGTGGTCAGTCAACATTGGTTTCTGTACTATATTGTAATCCCTGTCAAATTATCTGTCTCAGAATAAGACTTTCACAAATGTCTCCTAATATATTTTATCTACTGTATGTAAGTATCTGCTGTTCCCAATAATTTGACTGTTGCTTTTATTTTGAATCAGTGTGCATGAAAGGGAGAGGTGGTGTGCACTTGACATAGACAATTAGACAGTATTGATAAGCAAACAAAAAGAAAATGACCTTTGTTTTATTTTCAGTCAGTATGTGTGGGGGGTTGGGGATGCATGTGCCCAGGGTCACTCTGGATCTCTTAGACAGTATTTAAAAAAAACAAAACAAAACAAAACAAAAAAAAAACAGATTATAACTTGTGGCATTTCCAGTCAGTGTGCGTTGTGTATGTGTACTTGCATGTGTGCATGTCTGCACATGTGCATGCTTCCTGGTTCAGATTGGGGGAACTTCTAGTCATTTGGAAAGTACTGATAAAAAAAACAAACAACAGCATTTTATTCTTTTGCCATTTACAGTCAGTTTTCTTGGGGAGTGTATGTGTGCTTTGGAACACTTCTGCTGGGAATGTGGTCTCTGCATCTTTCGGACAGTATTGATAAAAAAAAATGAATTTGACATTTGTGTTATTTCCTGCCAGTGTAGTACGAAGTGGTGGTGGTGGTGGTGGTGCATGTGCTCTGGATTGTTGCTGCTGTGGGGTGCTCTGGATCACTGTTGCTGTGCATGAAAGGGGATGGGGTATTCAGTATTCCTGTCCTGCTTTACATGCCAGCAGTGTTCTGCTTCATAACATTTGTGTAAGCATTTCTATGACCTGGACACCACATGCTTCATGATCAGGCTGATGAAGAAGCTGTAGGGGTTTTAACTTATTCCCACAAGCTAGAATACTGCTCTGCTCAGATTGCTGTGTACCTGAAAATAGGTGGGAGTGGAATGTTCATTTATGGTCTGGTTCGCCACTCTACCAAGATACCAGCATGCTGGAAAAGGGTGTTGAGTGTTCAGTTATTGACTAGCATCTCCAGCATTTTTGTGTTCTACCTTTATAGTGGCATATGTGAAAAGGTGGATAGTGCTCCTAAACAAGTAATTAATGTTTGGTGTGTCGAATTTGAACATGTAAATTTTCTTTATGTTGCATCCATCACGTGTGAAAGGGGGGTGCTCTGGGTCATCAAATTTGAACATACAATTTTGTCAATTTTGCTGTCACTGTGCTAAAATGGGGGGAAGGGGCATTTTATTTATGCTGCAGCCAGCATGTGTAAAGAAGAATAAACATTTGCTGTATACACTGCTTTTGATGCACATTCTATCTCAAAACAATTTACAAGAGATGGGAGACTGGTAGTATAGTGACTGTAAATATACAGTGGAAGATAGTTCATACATCAACACCTGCACACAGCCTTGGAAAATTGAATAAGCCAGTTTTGTGGGAATGGGAATGTAGGCCAGAATATTGTGGACAATCACCTACTCTTGTGAAAAGTGTCTTCGGTTCTTTTACTTCCACATAGACATCCACCAAGACAGCCCCAGAGATGGAACAAGAGTTTAATAGAGTTTAACAGCTCATTTGATGGTTGCCACATCCTGATTGTTTAGTACTGCACTCGGATGCTGAATCCCTGTGTGGGACTAAAACCTGGGACCTTCTGGCCCAGAGCTGGATGTGCTTGTAATGGAAATTCCCACTCTCCAGGAATTTCTAGCTTAATGCCACCATGAGGTTTTTACCAACAGGAACCAATAAACCTGTTTTTTTACCTCCTCCTTTGCTCAAGGTCAGTAAGGTTAACACAATAACTGTGAGTAGAATGCCTCTTCAGAGATGGACTGCAAACAGAGTCCAGCAGAAATAATAAAATTACACTCTTAAATAAAACAAGCAGTCACCAATTCTATAAATACAGAATCTTTACTAAAATACTACAAGTATTTAGAATAGGATGTATTTACAAGAAGACAAAGGGTTGCACATTTACTAAGAAACAGAAAATAAAGCAAGTTTACAGACAGTTGGTGTACAGCAAAATTCTAAGATATCCTTATCTAAGATCCTTCATTTGCCCTACCTACAGAATTACTGTCCCTCACTGCCCTATCTTACCAGTCAGCTAGTCTTAGTATGGCAGTGGCTCTCTCATTGTCCGATGTTTCAGCCTAAGAGAAAGGGCCTGGTTATAGCACCAAAATATATTTCTCCTCTCTGTGGGATTGGGTCTCACTCACTTTGAATAACAGTTCCATGTTGTCCCAGCCCTCTTTGAGAGTGTGTGTATGTCCACCCACCCTTCAGCACCTCCTTGCTGCCATAATGATGTCCACCCTGGTCCATTGTTCAGCATGGGAATATCTCCAGAAAGGACACCCCCACTGGGTTTATTGCTTTATTGTCTCCTCCCTCCCTTTCTTATTAGCTTTCCCATGACAACATCAGACATCTAACATAAGCTGTCACATACTACTTGTTCACATGATCTGGTAGCCATCTTGTACCTGAAGAAGATGCATATTTAGAAAAGAATAAATGAATCAAAAGAGTACATGGTTCTGGTCCCATTTCCCATTGCATCCCCACCCCTCAAGAAATGAAGGTGTGTCTCTTTTGGGCAACCCCCAAGGGACACTGCCATTCATGTATGGCCTGGGGATGCCCTAAAGGAATATGCCATGCACCTAGCCCTGCCTTGACAGTATATCTGCACTGGCATTCTGCGCCCCACTTCAGTGCTGAATGATCATACTATATTACTGTACTACCAAAGTCTAGTGCAATATCTTTGTGTTTTGCCCACTAGTCCTATGGGGTCACGTCAAGGGGTTATGATTAGTGACCACAGTGAACTCCCTCACATACAGATATGGCTGCAGCTTCTGAAGGGCCCACACTATCCCCAGACATTCCTTCTCCACTGTGGCATATGCCTCTTCCATAGGCAGAAGCTTCCTGCTCAAGTACACTATGTGATGCTCCTCCCACTGAGATATAACCTGGCTCAGGACAGCACCCATCCCATGGTATGAGGCATCTACATGTACTATGAACTTTTAGCCATAACTGGGGCTAGCAAACACAGATGACCTACATAATACCTCCTTCAACCATTGGAAGGCAGACTCGCAGTCCTCTGTCAAAAGAACTTTTTCAGGCATTCTCTTTTTCAGCAGGTCTGTCAGTGGCTTGGCCACATCACTGTAGTGAGGGACAAACCTTCTGTAGTATCCGGCTGTTCCCAGAAATTCCCTTACATGTTTCTATGTGGCAGGGGTGGGCCAGGCCTAGATGGCTTCAACCTTCGCTGGCTCTGGATGGATGCATCCACTGCCCACCTGGTGCCCAAGGTAGGACACTTCTGCCATGTCTACTTTGCATTTTTCTGCCTGAACTGTCAGCCCTAAGGCCTTCAATCTGTGGAACACCTCTCTCATGCATCTGACATGATCCACCCATGTCTGGCTGTAAATGGTGATATCATCAATGTAAGCCAGTGCATATTCACCTGCCCCTAGCAGGATGTGATCCTCAAGCTTCTGGAAGGTTGTGGGTGCATTCTTCATCCCACATGGCATTACTCTGAATTTGAATTAGCCATTTGAAGTAATGAAAGCAGACATCTCCCTGGCTGCAGGGGTTAATGGAACCTGCCAGTAGCCCTTCATCAGGTCTGTTGTGGTCAGAAACTGGGCTCCACCCAGCCTTTCCAAGGTCTCATCCATTATGGACATGGAGTAGGCATCAGACTCCATACAGCTGTTGAGACTCTGGTAGTTGACACAGAAACATGTGATACTGTCCTTCTTGGGAATCAGGACTACCGGCAAACCCCAGGGGCTTCTTTACTCCTGAATCACTCGAAGGGCCAGCATCTCCTTGAGTTCCTCCAGCATGGTCTTCTTAGTCCCCTCAGGTACCCTGTAGGGAGACTGCCTCAGCAGAACCTGGGCCACAGTGTCCATCTGGTGTTCAGCTATTGTGGTGTGTCCTGGATTCCCCGTGAACATGTCCCCAGATTTTTATGGCACCCCCTTATCTCCTCGGCCTGGGCCAGTGTCAGCTGCACTGAGAGGGTGAGGTTATTCACTGAGGACCTCTCCCAGGCTTCCCCAATGTGGTTCACTAGGGAATCAGCCTTGTTCCTATCCTCTGGCACACTGCACATGGTGGTGATCATTTCCTCTGTATCATAGTAGGGCTCATCATGTTCATGTGATATATCCTCTGCCTGCACCTTCTATCAGGCAGTCCTACTATATAGTTAACATCATTCAGCTTCCTGATTAAGGAGAATGGGCCCTCCCATGCTGCCTGCAGTTTATTGTGTTGGACTGGGATGAGTTGCATCACTTTCTGTCCAACTTCATACTCTCAGGCTCTGGCCCTATGTTCATACTAGGCATTTGGTTGCTGTTGTGCAGTGGCTAAGTACTCATGGGTGAGCCCCATGAGCTCCTTAAGCCTGGCTCTGAAATTTAGGACATACTCCACAACAGACTCCCCTTGGTGGCATGGTCACCTTCCCATTCATCCCTGACTAAATTTAGTGGCCCCCTCACTTTGTGACCAAACAGGAGCTCGAAGGGTGAGAACCCTGTGGACTACAGTGGGACTTCCCTGTATGCAAACAGGAGGTGGGACAAATATTTGCCCCAGTCCATATTCTGCTGGTCAGCAAATGCCTGAGCATAGTTTTAAGGGTCCCACTGAACCACTCAACCAGGCCATTTGTTACATGGTGATAGGGCAAAGCATGGAGCTGTTTCATCCCGCACTTCTTCCATAAACTGGTCATTAACGATGACATGAAATTTTTCTCCTGGTCTGATAAAGTCTCCTGGGGAAATCCCACTCCACTAAAGATTCTCAGGAGCTCATCAGCCACCTTTTCTTCCTCAATGGAGGACATGGCCACTGCCTTAGGGTGTCTGGTTGTGTAATCCACCACAACCAGTATGCATCATTTGCCCATGCAACTTGGGGTACTCAGGGGCCCCACTATGTCCACGGCTACTCTCTTAAAGGGTTGATTGATAATAGGTTGGGGTACCAAAGCTGCCTTTGCCTAGTCCCTGACCTTTCCAACCCGTTGGCACTGTGGACAAGTTTGACAGTAATTTTCCACATCTGTGTACATGCTTGGCCAAAAGAAATTGTTAGCAAGCCACTTCTTTGTGTGGTTAATACCCAGGAGGTCTGAGAAAGCAATATCATGGGCCAAGGGCCAGAAGCTGCTTTTGGTAGTCCCTTGGGACTGCCAGCTGCTGGAGTACCTCTCCCTCTTTCCCCCTCTGTGGTGTACACTCCCTGTACAACAGCCCATTTTCCCAATAAACTGACTTTTACTCCCTTGAGGAGCCTCAGCACTATCTGCTACCTCTCTCAGTCTTTGGATGGTATAGTATTAGCTTGTTGTGCCACGCCCATCTCTTCCTGTTTGATCCTCTCCAGTTCCCTTTCAAGAGGAAACCTGCCCCTGGTGGCAACCTCTTCTTCTTGCAGCTGGGGCTCAGGGCTGCTTTTCCTAGCTAGCCCTTCACCCACACTAGCCACTTCCTCAGCTGCTGAGGGATGGGTCTGCACAGGCTGAGTCACCCTCTCCTCCCCTCAGAAGCTTGCCCTTTTGCCTGGCTACAGATAGTAGCAGCACATACCAGATTTTCCCTGTGGTCAGAATCATTCCCCATGATCACATCTACAGGGAGACCAGGTAAAGCTCTGAACTCCTGTACCCCATGGCTGCCCTCCCCACACAGGAAGACCCAAACCATTGGCACTTGGACCATTGGACCTGTAACTACCCAAATCTTGGAGAACTGCCTGGCAAAATCTGCTCCACCTGGGTTAGATCCTGCCTTACCATGGAGATGGTGGCACCAGTGTCCCTCAATCCATGTGTTACTGTCTCATTGATAAGAATAGAGTGCACATGCTTAGTGGAGTTTGGTGGCACTACAGTGTGTGCGCAGTTTACCAATTGCTATGTACTGTCTTGGTCACCCCGTCCCCTAGGCTTTTTTCCTTTATTCCTGTTTTTGGGGCTGTCATAGGATAGATGTCACACTTTCTGGCAAATCCATCATTCCTTTGCCCCCAGCTCCTTGTTTCTCTTGGGAACTGGTGGGTTCTGGTTTGGGCTTGCATGCAGGCTGGATTACTTTAGGCTGCCCTCCCTGGGTCCCCTTAAGACCATGTGCTTCACACCCCAATAGTTCTTATGCTGCGAATGTGGTCTGCTGGCCACATACAAATCAATACTTTCTGCTGCCTCTTTTGTGGAATTGCATGCCCAGTCCAGTAGCAAAATGTGCAGGTCATCAGGTACAATTTTAAGAAACTGTTCCCTTACAATTCAATCTTTAGTGAGCTCTACAGTCCTTGCCTTAGCCCCATCTACCCAATGGTCAAAATAAGCACACATTTGGACATGCATTTCTACATAGCTGTCTCCTGGGCCTTTTCTTCACTCTCAAACTTTCCATCTGTAAGCCTCTGTCCATCTATAAGCCTCTGGAGTCAGTTCAAAATGTCTTAATAAAATTTATTTAACTTTATCATAGTTGATGCAATCATTATCGTCCATTCGAGCAAATGTGTGCAAGGCATGGTCAGTAAATAATGGAGTCAGATGGATAATCATAAAGCCTTATTTAATTTAGATTGACCACAGACCCTTTCAAATTATTTAAAAAAAAATCCAGATCATTTCCCTCTTGGTATTGTGGAAACATTTTAGTATTAAACATGGCTTCATGGATATTGCCACTTTTGCCATTACTTATGGTTTGCCGTGATGTTTGCTGGCGCAGTTTTTCCATCTCGATCTCATGCCGTAATTCTCTCTCTTGCTCTGCTCATTCCTTCTCTCTCTTCTCTTGCATAAGGATCTCATGTTGGTGAATCTTTTCTCTTTCCTCTACCTCCAGCCTTATTTTCTCCCTTTCAACATCCAGCCTTGCTCTCTGTAGTTCAGCATTTTACAGTTCAAGCTCTGCTTTCAGGATCTTGATCCAATGTTGATCAGGCTACACAGCTTCCCCAGCTTGTGCCAAAAAATTCCTGCCTTGCTCAGCCACTGTGACCTAAGTCTCACTACCTGGGTCACTGTCCTCAGTGACCGTCTGCTGATCAGGTATTGGGCCATGCCCATTTGAGACTGTCTTCCCCTTCTGCAGCCAGTCATGTACCAACAGGGCTTCCATAAGTGCATTCTTCATGTCCTCATGGACAATCCCCCTTGCTGAGCACAGCTCATGAATCTGCTGTATATGAACTTTTACAAAGCTTCAGAAACTCATATTCTGTAGCTATGCTGCACTAACCTGTCTAGAAATTAAAAAAGAAATAGTAAACAAAGCAACCTTTTGAAATCTTGTTTTGAGACTGTTAAAAGGCATGTTTCTTCTGGCAGTCCATCGCCAGTGTGCTATCTCTCTTTCAGCATTCCTGCCTATTTTATTTATTTAAACCTTTGTTTACCGGGTAGGTACAATGAGCCAAGGCCTGTTTTGATGTATGACCTGGGACCATATATATATATACTGTATATATATATATATATATATATATATATATATATATACATACAGTCAAGATGTTTACAATAAAATTAATAAACTTACACTACAATATATTACAACAAGTATTAAACATACATCACAATATTACAATACAACAATCGTTAAAACAATATACAAATAAAACACTCACTCAAAACAATAACAATGCAATTTGCCAAAAAAATAGTTTCTTAGCTTAATTTTAAAAGTTTGGTGGGTAACATTCATATATAAAACAATAGGAAGCTCATTCCAATTTTTAGCAGCAGAATAGGAAAAAGAACCATCACCCATTTTGGGAAAGTACACTGTCCATTGTTCTGCACTGGACTGGTACCAGTTGCCACACAGATCCCACCACTTTGCCACCAATGTAACATAAATTCCCACTCATCAGGGATTTCCAGCTTACTGCCACCACAACGTTTTTGCCAACAGGAACAAGAAACCTTATTTAATACCTTCTCCTTGCTCAAGGCCAGGAAGATCAACCCAATACATATGGGTAGAATGCCACTTTAGAGACATACTGCAAACAGAGTCCAGCAGAAATAGTAAAATTACCCTTTTAAATAAAACAGTCACTAATTCTATAAAAAACATAATCTTTACTAAAATACTACAAGTATTTACAACCTCATATATTTACAAGAAGACAAAAGTGTTGCACATTTACTAAGAAACAGAAAATAAAGCAAGTTAACAGATAGTTGGTGTACAACAAAATTCTAAGCTATCCTTATCTAAGATCCTTCACCTGCCCTAGGTATAGAATTATTGTCCCTCACTGCACTATCTTACCAGTCAACTAGTCTTAGTATGGCAGGGTTTCTGACATTGTCCAATGTTTCAGCATAAGAGAAAGAACCTGCTTTTAGCACCACAATATATTTTTCTTCTCTGTGGGGAGGGGTCTCACTCACTTTGAGTGACAGTTCCATGTTGTCTCAGTCCTTTTGAGAGGTGTGTGTGTGTGTGTGTGTGTGTGTGTGTGTGTGTGTGTGTATGTCCACCTATCCTTCAGCACCTCCTTGCTACCATAATGATGTCCACCTGGGTTCTTTGTTCTGCATGGGAACATATCCAGGAAGGACACCCCCACTGGGTTTATTGCTTTATTGCCTCCTCCTTGGCTTCCCTGTTAACTTTCCTATGAGAACATCAGACCTCTAAGATAAGCTGTCACATACTACTTGATCATGTGATCTGGTAGCCATCATGTACCTGAAGCAGATGCATATTTAGAAAAGAATAAATGAATTAAAAGAGTACATTGTTCTGGTCCCCTTTCTGGTCACAGTGCTGCCAACTGAGCCACATTGATATCCTAAAAGTGTGGTTCAGTTTTGGGGGAGTTAGTGTACTGGAAATCTAAAGATGAATATATAATTTCATTAATTCTGCTACCAGTGAATGCGAAAAGTTGGAAGTGTGTCTAGATTAAACATCATTAAAATAAATGCGTGTGTGTGAGCAAATTTTATATAACAGTTTCATGTTTTATCATCCATGGTGATGAAAAATATTGCTTTTGTTTCTCTGTTTCTGTGCCAAGTGTATTGGTGAAACCAGAATCACATCACAATGGTAAACACTCTCTGGCCAGAGCAAATAGGGCTGTAGCTGAGGAATTTGGGGTACAAATATTGAAAATTACCAAAGTTATGAGCTTGTGTTAGCTAAATGTAACATAGGGTCACAGAATTGTTGTTTTGTAATATTTGTGCACCAAATTTTCAACATAGCTTTGTTATGACCTTACCTCATAAAGAAGGGAAGAGGAAATGTTCCACTCATGCCTGAAAGGTGATTTCACACAGGGACAGTGAAATCAACTTTGGGATGCAAAAATAAATTTTGGGCAGGAGTTAAAAGATGACAGCTGTCACATTAATGAGGTGCTGAAAAGAAATGACTATGTTAAAGATTTGGGGTAAAAATGCTGAATATTAAGAAATAAGATATCCTGCATTTGCAAAATGCAGCATTGCCTCATAACTTTTTTTATTTTAAAATATTTGTATGCTAAATTTAGAACATAGCCTTCTCATGACCCCAACTCCTGAACAATGGCAGAGAACATTTTCAACTCCTGCCCAAAATATGATTTTGTGCAGGGACCGCAAAATCACCTTTTGAGATAAAAAAAAAAAACATTTTAGCCTAGATTTGAAAAATGACAGATGTCACATTCATGAGGTGCTCTAAAGATATGGCTATGTTGTAAATTTGGGGTAACAATATTGAAAATTACCAAAGTTACGAGCCTGCACTCAGAAAATTAAACTTAGGCTCATAACGTTGTTGTTTTTTTATATTTTTATACCAAATTTAGAATGTAACCTTCTTATGAACCCACCTCATGAACAGTGGTAGAGAAAATGTTCAGCTCCTGAACAAAAGGTGATTTCAAGCAGGGACCGTAAAACCACCTTTCAGGATGTAAAAAAAAAAAGCATTTTGGCCATGCTTTGAAAAATGAAAGCTGCCACATTCATGAAGTGCTATAAAGATATGGCTATGCTGAAAATATTGGGGTAAAAATATTGAAAATTACCAAAGTTATGAGTCTGCATTTGCAAAATTCAATGTAGGCTCATAATTTTTTTTTTTTTAATATTTATACACAACATTTTCAACATAGCCATCTTAAGACCTTACCTCATGAACAATGGTGAACATTTTCAACTCCTGCCCAAAAAGTGATTTCACACAAGGCCTGCAAAATCACCTTTTGTGACAGAATTTCCCAGCATTACTTGCATTGTTAATAAAAATGGTGTTAAAAAAAGGTATGTTAAAATTTGGGGGCAGAGCCAGTCTGGTGTCGCTGAGGGTTGATCTCACCATGATGGTGACTCAGGTTTGGGACTAGACTCAGGTGGCAGTGGGTCAATAGGGGAAGGGAGAGGATGGAACATCCGGAGGACTGCTCTCCTCTCCCTGGGGAGGGATCCGGGGACAGCTCGATGACCTGGTGACCCCCAGTGGAGACCAAGGGTAATGCAGATACACCAGCTGACATAAGGGGGAGGAGTGCGGCAGATGCCAGGAGGGATGCTGTGCATGGACATCATTGCACATTGCTCTCCTGGGGGGCAACCAGCAAAAAGGAAATACCCTGCTTGCCGGGTGAGGCAATGGTGACCTCCATGGGCTGCAGTTCCACATGCCCAGCACTGGCCACAAACCTGACTCTACCCCTGCAGATCCCTGGCCTTCTCTGGTATCTGGGGAGAAGACAGGGATCCTGATCCTGAGCGATTGTTGGGGGAGTGGTTCAGGTGGGCGGTTAGGGGCTCAGTCAAGTCAACAAGCGTGAGATGCCCCAGAAAGACCAGGCAAGAAATGAAGTTAAAAAAAAAAAAATTGGGGCAAAAATAATAAAAAATGTCCAAGTTATGCTACAAAGTTCAAAATCCCATTGAAATACATTGAAGCGCATACTTGATTTCCTCAGTTCATGGTTTGGTGTTGAAGAGTGAAGATATGTCTGCGGTCCAGCGAGGATTACTATGTTGGATCTCCAATTGGTAAGTAAGGGGTTAGGGTGTGGAGCAGTGGGGCCTGAGATGAGGGTCAGTTGGGGGGACTCTTGGCTGCGAAAGACATTGATGGATGGTTTTCTTTTCACAGGTACTAACAATGCAAAAAGAGTGAGGATTTTGCCACTCAGGATTGGCACCCCCAGTTCCACTATTAAGTTTCAAACAGTGAGGATTTCAGTACTGGGGGATTGGGCACCCCCAGCTCCCCTATTACATTTCTGGGGGGGGGAGTAGGATAGTGGGTGCTGAGGGGATATCAGTAATTTGAAAGAAAACTTAAATAAATAAATTGGTGGTCATGGCACACTCCTGCTGTGTCCAAGATGGCTGTACACACCACTGTACATGCACAACTACTGGTGCATGTAGAGTGTGCCATGACCAACAATTTAATTTTCATTTAAATTATAGATCTTCCCCCACCCTCCCTATCAGCACCCACTACCCCGCACCCCACCCAAGAAACATAAGAGTGCCCAGTCTCCCAGTGTTATGATCAGGATGCCCGAGATTTAGGAAGAAAATAGTGCAGTGCTCTGGAGACACCAGGGACACAGAGGGTACAGTACTCAATGTCCAACAGGTTGCTCAGAAGGAATGCAAGGAATGTAGGAGTCCTTTTCTGTAGAAAGAGGACTGCAGGGCTCTTCCCATTGCAGCCCTAAAAATGTATTTCCTGGTCCAGACAGACCAGCCAGACTGGCACAACATACACAGTCTGGACAGTCCAGGTATTCCGGATATCAACACTAGGTTAATGAAAACTACGAGGACCCTCCAAAGTCTTTAAAAGGTGCATGACCAATAGATCAGCCTTCCCTTGCTGAACTTTCCACTCTGCACCTTCTAGACACTTATAGCCCCTGAACCAACCTCTGATCTCCAGCTAGCCATGGTCCCAGCATCTAAATCACAATTCCAACCTATCAGCTGCTGATAAACCTTCCCATAGCTGAACATCCCTTTCAGGATGAGCCACCATTCCTTTAGCTGACTACCCTTCCAACCTCCTTACCAGCCTCCCCTTCCTAAAGAATCCAACATGGGTGCTTGAAATACGGCCCTCTCTATATCTATGCCCACCCTAAGTATGGACTGGCCACCCTTGGGGCAGAAATGTTATTTATTTTTATTTTTTTTTATTTTTTTTATTTATATTTATCAAGTCTAGGATTAAAAATACCTTTGAGCCTTGGCTCTTTTACAAAGGTTCCACATCAGAGAAATACAAATTATGGGGAACATCAAGACAGACATTACAACAGTGTGGACATTGCAAACAGAGTACAGATTAATACAATTCAAGGGTAGCATTGTAACAAAGCAGCCAGTGGCATTTGTCAGAGAAAATAGACAACAGATAAGAAGTGCTAGAGTCATAGGGAGAGGGAATAGGGGCATCCTCTTGTGGCTATAATGCCTGCCTTGGTGGCTGGAATGCCCACTCTCTGTTTTATAGTGCCCACACTGGGGTCCAGATTGCATGGTCATAGTGGAGGACTGTCAACCCTGTGCACCAGAATGCCTTCTTTAGAGTAGCAGTGCCCTCCCAGGGACAGAATATCTACCCTTGTGCCAGAATGGCCACAGTAGGATTTGAATACCTACCCAAAGTGGAGCTACAATATGTCCACATCTCTGACATCAATGTTGTCCACATTGATGGAGGTGGCAGCCATCATTTTTTTTACATAACCCATGTGCTCCATAAACACAAAAGGGTATCTAGTCTTTACTTCTGCTATCACACAGGGCAAGTGTAACAGCACAATCAAAGGGGCGGAGGAAGGCTGTATTATTAATAGTGCTGGTATGAAAGTCCTTGATGTTCCCTATACAGTGTTTCCTCAGTACCTTCACCATCAGTACAAAAGGCAAAGAGATCCCATGACCACAGGAAGTATAATAAGTACTTTTACAAAGGTTTGCTGCCTTGCAAACCAAAACATCTGTGAACACAAGAGGAACAGTTATGTGGTGCATAGGGCCGACGATCACTGGAATGCTCAGGAATGGGACTATGGAGGAAGTATCCTCTGCATACCAGGAAGGAACCAGTTGCCACCAATTGAAATAAGGCCACTGGACCACCAGGTTAGACCACAGTGGTAACTGAAATTCAGAATCAACATTCTCAGGAAGCATGCATAAAGGAAAGGGCCTTTGGGGGGTTGTGTTGATGACTATGGCAGTAGTGCCAAGTGCTTGTTGCACAAATCTTGTCATGCAAACCATGCACTTGGTGCCATGCCATGTTCTCACCCCTGCAGAGGTTATAATCCACCATGTTAGTGGTTGCACAAACTGCATGCTACCTGTCACATATGGATTAGTGTTTTGCATAACAAAGACACACAGAGTTAATGTTTGAACATCCATTTGGGGGTGGGGGTACGGATCATCACCAATGTGACCTTGAGGGGCTGGTTCAGAAGGTACCATCCCAGTATGGGAGAAAAATGTGTACCATGGCAGAGTTATGGGTCTGAGATTAAGCACTGCTGAAGTACGACTTAGTCTGTGCATATGCACAGATGCATTGTATGTGGACCTATCTACTATCAGACCATGTCCTGTTACACTCTACATTGCTGTATAATAGCAATACTGGATGTATGTGGGGACAGATAATGGCTGGACAGGCAGGGAGATGAATGTAGGGGAGCAGGGTGCTACATCATCAGGAGTGGGGCAGCAGACACTGGAGAAAATAGCTGTGAACAGGGTGAGGTAGAGGGACCATCAGACACCAGGGAAACTAACTAACTTAACAGTTGCACATTGAGTGAGGGAAGGGACCACTCAATGATAGGGAAACTTTAATTAGCTCAGCAGTCAGGCATCAGGGGGTTATGGAGGATCTATGCTGTCATGGTTCATGGGTTTTGACAGCTCCCCAGCCGACCACATGCTGCAGTGTGGCAGTAAAAGAAATCATTCAAATGCATCAAGAAAGGATTTTTCCAGACCCTGAATGCTGGGTTTCTAGCAATTACAGTGGCAAGCCAGTCCAAGTGCTGGGTTTATGACACCTGGACTGGCGTGTTGCCATAGGTGTTGGTGAGATATGCTTGTACTTGATTTAGCTCCAATCCCTTTTCAAATCTACAGCACACATATGTTTTTTAAATATTTGAGACTTTTTAACCTTTTGGGTGGCTCTACAAATTCAGTCTGTATCCATTACTGCCCTTACATCTCTTCATCTGACACAGGGGCTCTGCAAAAATTCCTGAAGCTTGACCTCCAGAGCTGGTATACCTACACCAGGATCCATTGCTGTTGTGTCATTGGGGACAGCAGGGTGACCAGAGCTGGGACAGGCAGAAACAGGGAGCATGGATGCCATCCACCCAGGCCATCCCCATTATAGTTGAGTTTCAGCAGGACTACAAGCTTTCCAGCCTCAGTTGTGAGTAGTCACCCAACTACTCAACTAGGAAGCCCAGAGTCATGAGGGTCTGCTGTCCTCCCCATCTACAACTGCCAGAGTTTCAGCAGGACCACAAGAGTTCCAGGCTAAACTAATTAAGCAGATGTTGCCTTAATAATATTCTCTAAGGGTCTCAGTGGGGGAAGGGGCACCCAGATAACCCCTAGTGCAAGTCCCCTTTCTATTCCTCTTCCGCCTTTACCAGCAAACAGTACTCCCCTTGTCATGGCCCTTGCTCGTCCAACATCTCCTTTGGCCTCATGACCCAAGTTAATCATATATTCAGCCAGACACATAAAGCACTACAACTGTACCCTAACCAGAAGGTCAGAAAAAGCTGCTCTTGATCCTACTGTTTATGTCTGGCAACATCCACACCAACCCTTGACATCCCCAGTAGAGAGCAGCTGCAAGACCACATTGTGTACCCTAAAGATCAACTCCCTTAACACAGGCAGCCTCCTTCTTAAGTTAGCTAAATTAGAAGCCTGGGTGGTGCAGGTAGAACCTGACCTAAGCTCACTCACTGAAACCTGTCTCTCCTCTTCAGTCCCTACTGAGACTATCTTGTTGCCTGGGTATAATCTCTTCAGGCAGGACAGGACATCCAAACATGGAGTGGTTGCCTGCTGTACCTGTGGAATAGCCTCCAAGGCCACAGAATTGCCTTGATACCTCATACAAATGACTGTGAATGCCTGGCTGTCAAACTCCTCATAGGTAAAGAGAGAAAAAACTTTTATGATGGTTTACATGCTCCCAGGCAAGCAGCAGGTTGGCATTGACTCAATTGCGAATTACTTTAACAAAGTTAGACAGAACTAGGAGACTATAGTAATAGGTGATTTTAACATTAACTGGGCCGGCAAGTCAAGTACAGGATATATGGATCTGGTGGCTAGACTCTACCTCACTCAGGTAGTAAGGCACTGCACTAAAACAAATTATAAAGCTGGAACCAGCACCCTCATTGACTGGGTGCTAGCAACCCACCCAGACAGACTAAACAAAATCACGGTTCTACCTGACGCGATCAGTCAACATTCCCTTGTGCTATGTGTCTGGTCCACTAAACTCACCAGGCTCCCCCACAAATCTGCCAACAGCAGGGTACTCAGTAGGGGGCTAATTGGTGACTTCAAACAACATTTGGCCAATGTGGACTGGAATTAACTGGATCTCATACCAGATAATGACTCAGCACTGAACTTTTACATTGCTAAATTTAACATTGCTTGTGACAAATTTGCCCCATACAAAAAACAGTTGATGAGAGGTAAGATTGCTGAGTGGATTACTCCCTCACTCCTAGCCAACATGCAGGTGGGGGATAACTTATGGCTTCTGGCCAAAGCCTTGGGTACTCCTACTGACCTGCAAAACTATAAGGCTGCCCAAAACAAGTGCACCAGAGACATAAGGCATGCTAAGGTCACCTACTACAAGAAACAGCAGATAAACAACTGGGGCAATGGAAAAAAGTTTTGGCATTCTTTACAGGAACTCCTAGGGAGGGGTGACAAAGCACCTTCTACTATGCTCAGTGCCAAACAATTTGTCATTCCTTCCCTGGATGAGATTGCAAATGTCTAACAAAGCTTTCACAGACCCCAGTGCAGTATTTCACCATGGCAGTGAGCTTGACTCTTCTCTCCAGCTGAACCTTGAGTGGTCCCCTGGCCAAGACAGGGACACAGACAATTCCAGGTTCTACATTAAAGCCAAAACTGTGGAAGGCACCATCAAGTATATTGAGTCCTGAGCAAAACCAAAATGAGCACCATGAGTACACAATGGGGTGGAGGTATTAACAACAACAAAAATGGAAAGTGACCTGGGGGTAGTTATATCAGGTGACCTAAAGGTAAGTGAGCAATGTGAGAAGGCAGTAAGGAGGGCTGGGGGGATACTGGTATGTACAGGGAGAGACGTCACCAGTAGAAAACAATAAGTTGTTATCCCTCTGTGCAGACAGTTGGTGAGACCCCATCTGGAGTACTGCATTCAGTTCTGGAGACCCCATCTCCACAAGGACAAAGACAGCATGGAGGCAATCAGAGGAGGGCAACTAAAATGGTGTAGGGTCTGCAACAGAAGCCACATGAAGAGAGGCTAAAGGAGCTTAACATGTATACTCTTGAGAAAAAGGGGGGAGGATATGATAGAAACTTCCAAGCATCTCAGGGGAACCAACAAAGTCCAAGAGGGTAGCATCTTTCAGAAAAAGAGATTTTCAAGAACAAGGGGGCACAATTTGAAGATAGAGGGGAGATGTCTCAGAGGCAATGTGAGGAAGCATTTTATCACAGAGATGGTGGTGGGCACATAGAACGGCCTTCTTGAGGAGGTCATGGGGTCAAAAACAGTGGGGGAATTCAAGAATGCATGAGACAGACATAAGGCAATTCTGTTGGGGGGGTAGGAAGAAATAAACTGTTGTTAACTAGGATCTGCAGCTTATCCAATAGGTAGGGAATTGGGCAGACTAGGTGGGCCAAGTGGTCATAATCTGCCATCACAGTCTATATTTCTATATCTCAACACCCTGGAATTAATTGACCTGTCCCTAGATGAGATTGCTCTCCCCTGAACAAATTGTTCAACTTCTCTCTGCAATATTCCTAATTCCCAAGCATCTGGAAAATGGCACCAGTCACACCTGTCCACAAAACTGGGGATTGTACCACTGTCTCAAACTTTAGACCCATCTCAGTTCTCTCCCCTTTGTCAAAGGCACTGGAAAGAATTGTTTCAGATCAACTGATCTCCTACCTAGGTAAATATAACATTCAATGTTAACAGCAACATGGGATTGTCAGCATGTGCATGGTGCCATTAATAAAACCAACAAAGTAGTATGGTCCATTTTGTGAAACATTAGGTCCAGGAATCGTGAAGTATTGCTGCCATTGTATAGAGCATATGCCCGACCTCACCTGGAATATGCTTCGCAGCTTTGGTGTCCTTATGAAAAAACAGAAGGACATCTGTTAGAAAAGGTTCAAAGAAAATTCACAAAAAAAAACATCTGGGCTTGAAAATGTGCCTTATGACAGCAGATTGGATACTTTAAAACTTATGCCCCTCTCCACCCATCATCTTAGGGGTGACTTAATGTTTTTGTACAATATTATTCAAGACCCATACCTCATGTGTGAATTAAGTTTGGACTTTAAAACATGTGTTCATAGTATCAGGGGCCATCCTCTGCAGCTAGAAATGAAGTCATTTATTCATGTCAAACAGAAATATTTTTCACCCTTCGAGTCATTGGCCCATGGAAGAGACTGCCATTACACGTGGTTATAAGTGAGACCAAAAGTATTTTTAAGTATCGATTAGATAAATTGATAACTACAGGATACCCTTTGTCCTATTATTCTATGGTTTAGCATAAGAGCACTATGGGCCTTTGGCCTTCTGGCTCTTGAACTGACCATAGTAAGAACCATAGTATGGGATTCAGTGGCTCCACAGTACCAACACTGCCTTAATCGAGTACACAAACTTCATACATGATGCATTGGATAATAACCACCTTGTGGGTTCCATCTATTTTGATCTTATCAAGCCTTTGACCTGGTCAACCACTCAATGTTGCTTGCAAAACTTCACTCTCTTGGCCTCTCCCCTGACACTGTCTCCTGGTTCAGCAGCTACAGTACCTCACAGGCAGAACCCAAAAAGTTAAAATCAATGGGGTGCTGCCAGACATCAAAAGTGGCTCCATTTGAGTGCCACAGGGCTCTATAATGGGCCCTCTCCCCTTTGGTCTTTTTAACAACCTCCAGAAGCATGTACAGCATCAAACATCCTGCTCTAGGTGGATGATGCCATCATCTTTTCTAGGGACTCATGCCAGAATACTCTAACCAGTCATCTATAGTGTAGTTTTACTGCTTTTGAGGAATGGTTCAAATGAAATAAGTTAGTCTTGAACTACAAAAAGACTAATACAATGTTGTTTGAAGGGCCACAGTTGAGGAAAAATGTTTGCCCCCTCATAATCTTAAATGAGAATGGTACCTCCCTGGAACAGGTCAACACCTTTAAATACATAGGTATCATCACTGATTATGCCCTTTATTTTGTGCCTCATGTCAATAATATTGCCAGTGCCGTCAATAAAAACTAGGTGCCCTGCAGAGCCAAAGATGTAATCTCACCCAGGAATCCAAGTGAGATGCAGTGGTTAGTGTTATACTCCCCACCATTGATTATAGCATCACAGTATATGTTGTGGCCACAGACACTGTACTCAGTAGGGTTAAACTAGTACTCAACAAGGCCTCTCATTTTGTTCTTGATGCTCATAGACTCACCCACACATGCTCTCTCTACTCTCTGACCAACTGGTTTCCCCTGCAGGAAAGAATTAAAATTCCACACCTGCCTTCTAGGCAAAAAATCTCTAATGGGCCTCACAACACCAGCATTACAAAGCCTTCTGTGTCCTTTCCTAATCCAATATTCCACCATAAATATGTCAAGAAATGTTCTTAATGTACCTTTATGTAGGATAAGCCTTTTAATGCACTCTTTTGCTGTTCGAGTTCCACAGTGGTTGAATGATCTACCGAATACTCTGATGAGCCTCCCCAAAACTGGCCAGTTTAAAATGGAATTAAGGAAAACCCTTACCCACATGTCAGCTGTGACTGCCAGTGATCTCTCTACAACTAAATTTGAATAACCTTCCCAACACTTGACTTAGCCATTGTAATTTGCCATTGTCTTGCTCTTAGTACTATATTTGATATGTTGACCTGTATCTACTGTAGACAAAGGCATGTGTGCTACCATGTTACTACCTTTACTGCATCGTAAACTCTCTATCTGTTGTGCTATAATATACTGATGACAAGGTACCTTTGAAAATGAGCACGTGTGCCCAAAGGTGCTGCCTTTTTACTACTGCTGCTTTCCTATAAACTCTTTCTTGCTGTGTTGCAGTACACTGATGATGAGGAACCTTTGAAAATTAGCACCTGTGCTCAAAGGTGTATGTCCAAATTCAAAAGATAAAAATAAATATAAAATAATCTCTACTTGTTTAATCCCTTACCTCATTAATGACCTAAACCATAAAAGGATGAAGGACTGATATCACATAGCCCCCTGTGATGTAAGGTAAGGTAAAGTTTATTGTTGTTCAGTTATTTAAACCATTACAACATGAAAACATTGAACATTCTATCATACAAATTAATCTAAACATTAAGTTGTATACTGGAATTCATACAATCAAATAAAAACTAAACTTCCTTCCTCTTACATAAAACCTCTATTAACAAGTAACTTAATCATAGGTTAATCATAAATCATCCTGAAAGGACATGATAATCCATTAATTGCATGTTCAATATATCATATATCATATTTTTATGAAATCTCTCTTGGTCTACTATCTATCATTTATCTATCATTCATTATTTTTATGTATTATATAACCTTAAATCTGAGGGCAGCTGTAGTTTCTTATAGGAGACAGCCCTCCCGGGTTCTCCCTAAGAGCTACTTGACTCTCCTGGTTGTACCTTCCTCGTCAAAGGTCCCTCATTGCTTCAAGTTGGCATTAGATTCATGTCAATTACTCCACCCTATTCTGAGAACTATTATCAGCCATTGAGGCTACTTTGAACCATATACAAATTAAGGTCACTGTCATAGGACCCGAGGAAAGCCCACCTGTGCCATTGGCTTTGTACCCATCCTGGGTCTCAACAGGGATACCCTGCAGCATGCACTGCCCTGTATCCTCTTATATAGCACCCAAATCAAGCACCTTCTGCCAGTCTGCACTATGTGCTATTAATCACGTCAAGAATCTGGACCCATAATTACATATTAAGTCAGTCAGTCATATACACCGAACCAGTGGTTAGAACTAGGCCAGAGTATCTTTGCTCATACATCACATTCCTGCTATATTGCATGACAACCTCTTACTATAGGAATTTAACAACCTTCTTTTGCCAGGCCTCTATGGGTATACCCGACTGGCCTGCCCCTTTTCACTACAAAGCTTCATCATCGATGTCTAGCCTTTTTCTTTATTACTTTCAAATCACACATTCCAGAAACAGTTTCTTAATTAAAAAATTCTAACCTTCATTTGTTAAAGTAGTCTTGAGCTACCCGAAGGAGACCTAAAAAAGTTTTAACTTTCATTTGTTAAAGTAGGCTTGAGCTACCTTAAAGGAGACCTAAAAAACAGTGTCTTCTAATTCAAATGTCAGTTTCTTAGTCATACAAATTAATTATAGAAATTTCGGTATACAAAGTAGCTAGTCACTAATAACCATTTACACAAATATTAATAGATATAACAAGACACAATAGCTCTTTTCTAAAATGCAGTACATAAGACCTCATTAAAAATTAACCAGTTACATTATTTTAAGTTGTTTGAAATAACTTTTTAAAGTAATACCTGTCATATTTAGAAGTTCCCATTGCATAAGGCTCAAGGCGGTATTTCCAGCATTCACACTTTTGAAATACTTGCCGAGCACTGGTATCACTTGTCACTTAAGAGTGGCTGCTCTTTCGAGGGTCACGTGATGCAAGTGCCTGCATAACACCCTATCTGCTCGGCTCTTGCCTCCCGTCACTGTTTTTCAGCAAAATATTGGCACAAAAGTTGGTGCAGCAGTCATAACCGAGTTAAGCTCCCTTCCTAAAGTGTTGAAGGATGAAGAAATCCCATTTTGAACATGGATGGAGAGAGAAATGCGTAAAAATCAAGGGAAACATACCGCACCAGTCTCTCCTGCGAAGGCCCCGAAAAAAGCCAAGGCCTCTCCAAGCGTTAGGGATCCCGATTCTGAAATGGAGCCCATGGAAAATGAACCGCTAACGCTGGTGAGATTTCTGGCACAGTTTAAGCCTTTTTGAACTGAGCTCCACGCAGTCACTGAGGAGCTGAAATCCGTAACCCAGGCTTTAGAAGATTTATCCAGACAGACGTGGGACAATGAAGCCAGGATTGCGTCTGTAGAGGCCCACTCAGCTAAGCAAGAGCCAGAGCTGGTGGCCATCCACCAGAATATATCTAAAATGGAGCTAAAAATCGAAGATTTAGAGGGGAGGAGTAGACGCAATAACATAATTATGATAGGGCTTCCAGAGAAAGAAGAGGGGGCTAATCCTATTGTGTCTGTGCAGAAGTTGCTCTCAAAAGTTGCTGGGCCATTGCCATATGACTCGAAATATATGATAGAACTAGCCCATCGGGCTGTAAGAGCTATGCCTCCACTGGGCGCCCCCCCCCAAGCACAATGATCCTTCGCTTTTTGAACTATCTAGAGAAGCAACATGTTCTCCTCAAGATCAAGGAGCTGAAAGAAGTCTCCTGGGAAAATGCACCCCTGAGGATCACCCAAGATTTGCCCCTAATGATCCGACAAAAGCATGCAGAATACCACCCTATTGTGGTAAAATTGATTGCCTCCTCCACCCGATTTCGCATGGGATATCCAGCGAGGTTGCAGGTTTTGCTGTTGGGAGCATGGGTGGCATACGAAGACTTGTAGGCTGCGAAGGAAGGCTTAAGGGCTGCTCTCCCTGACTTTTTCAAATGAGAGGGCAGGGTCTACCGAAAGCTGAAGTCCTTTTTCTGAGAGTTGTGAGGTATCAAGCTTTGGAGAAATCTTTTTAACTGGGTAAAGGCCGAAGGTGCATCATCTACTGCTGCCCTGTTACCTCTGGTAAGGGGTCCAGGGCTAGGGCTGAACTGTGGTGTGACTGGACTTCTCTTATGTTCCCTGTTTGAGCTGGTGCTGTGAGAAGGTGCATCCAGGGATATGGACGAACAGCTTCAACATAAAAGCATGGCTTTAAATGTATGAAACGGACTATAAATAGTGTTGTGTTAATGTCCATTTGCCTATATTTTTGTGGGGTCTGGCGGTATTTAGCTGCAAAGTTTAGTTGCACAATCGGCCACTAGAGAGCGCTAGTGTACTGTTAAGAGATTGATACTGCCTAAGTTCCCCTTGATTATTGTATGATGATCTGCTGAGCAAGGGCTT
This sequence comes from Neoceratodus forsteri, assembly GCA_016271365.2. Classification (NCBI taxonomy): domain Eukaryota; kingdom Metazoa; phylum Chordata; order Ceratodontiformes; family Ceratodontidae; genus Neoceratodus; species Neoceratodus forsteri. Next base: position 119,912,155 of record CM057456.1, read on the forward strand.
CCAGATGCTCTATTACTAGTTTGTTTTACAGATACTTGTCCCATAAAGGTCAACTGTTCATCAGGTTGAATGATACTGAGGCATCCGGCAAGTGCTGGAAAAGCGGCCTATCTCCCCTGAGGTTTCTCTTTTTATTTCCCCCATTTTGTAACTTTGCACCTCTGTTTTACCTCAGGTGCAGGAGAGTGGCATCCCGCACTGGGTGGGGGGATTTTATTTTCACATTTTATGTTTTTTTGGGGTTCATAGGACCGGGCAGTTAAGTGGTAAGTGGGATGTGAGGCTTAAAGGGGGCGGTTCGTTACTGGGACCAATGACATGCTGCCCGGTTTGTAACAAGGATTTCAGGACATGAACAGAATGACGAGGCAGTTGTTTCCTATTCCTTGGATCCTTTTCTGTTCCCTTTTGTTTTTTTTTTATTGGAGTGAGGGAACGGACAGGGTTCGGCTCAGTGAAAGGGGGTTTAACTGAGCTGGATACGGGCTTTTTCTTTTCTTTCTCTGGAGGCATTGTCCTTGGGGGCGGGTTATATTTTTGGTTTAACTATCTCCTGGTGCTCCTGGCATTGAAAAGGAGATCCTGCCAGAGTCGATTAACAAGTGGGACTGCAATATGTACAGGGATGGTGGGGTTGGGCAGAGATCAGGTGGGTTAATGCGTTTGACATCATGGACCAGAATGTCTCTCAGTTGGGAGGGCAAACTTTACTGGCAGTGTGTTTGGGACGAGATGTTAAACTGAGGTCCCATCTACCTGGATTGGTGGTAGTCCAGGTGGATGTTTAAGATCCCATGGCACTTATCGAAAAAGAGTAGGGGAAGTTCCCCAGTGTCCTGGCCAAATTTCCCTCATTCACTAAAAATACCACCAACAGCTTAATCTGGTTCAAGGTCAGTTGGCATTCATCTGTATCCCCCTCCCCCGGGTCGTGCCTGAAAATAGGCAGGATTTGTCTAGTGCACTTATCCAGTCAACAAAAACTAAATAAAAAAAAGGGGATGGTTGGGGTATAGCTCTTTTTGGGGCTGTTTAAGGGGAAAGTATGGGGAAGGAAATGCCTTGGGAAGAAAGAGGAGGGTTGGGGGGAAGGGTTAAGCAGGCAGAAGAAATTGGATTTTTGTCAAGCATGTGAATCTTTTTTGGAAAGGGTAAACCAGGTCTTATTGAGGTTCCGCATGATATTACATGTAGAATTTATCCAGTTTTGGCATGGGCACCTTATGTGAATTCATTACATGGAATGTGAACGGGGCCAGAAATAACACAAAAAGATACAAGTTGTTGAGACACCTACAAATGCAAAAAGGGAAAATTATTTGTTTACATGAAACCCACTTGCTCGAATTGGAATCTGCTCTGTTGAGGCGACAGAGCATAGGGCAGGTGTATCTGTCTGTAGATAGTAAGGCGAATAAAGGAGTAGCGATTCTGGTTACTAGGCAAACCCCAATCATCTGTGAGGAAGTCATTAAGGATCCCTCGGGATGGTTTCTGATTATTTTGGGAATGCTTTTTAGGTCAAAGGTGATAATTGGCAGCATTTATGGCCCAAACTTGGACACTCCAAGTTTCTTTGTGGATCTTTTAAAAGTTTTATCCCCATTTGTCCATACTCGGATGTTTCTAGGGGGGGGACTGGAATTTACCATTCGACTCGGAGTTGGACAAAGATGGTAGAAGATGAAGATGGCTAACGACCACTCAAAGACCCCTAAGGGAGTTGGTGGATAGTGTTGGATTATGTGATCCATGGAGGGCTCTCTATCCCTCGCATAAGGAATATATATTTATGTCGGCTGTGCACGGATCTAGATCTAGGATTGATTATTTTTTGGTCAGCCAGTCCTTCCTCCCGGGTTTGTTACAGTGTATAATACTGTCTGGGGTAATCTCAGACCATTCGATGGTCTGTTGCTCAATTAACCTATCCCCCAATCTTCCCAGACAAACAGTCTGGAAACTGAACAATCAGTTATTGCGCTCACCTTTAATCAAACAGAGCATCATTCAGACCATAGAGCACTTTGAGGGGACTAATTTAGGTTTGACAAGTAAAGGGGATATGGAATGGAGTGCGCTTAAATGTGTCCTAAGGGGTGAATTTATCAGACTGGTGGCAGAAAGGAAGAAAAAGAGGGAGCACAATGCTTTGAATTTACTCAGGTAAATCAGGGAAATAGAGTGTACCCTTTCTGGGTCTACCCCTGCTCCGACTAGGGAAAAATTAATAGGATTAAGAAACCAGTATAGTGCCCTCTTGAGGGAGAAAGCAGAGTATGCCTTGCTAAAGACAAAGGCCTGGTACCTGGACGAGGGCGAGAAGGCAGGTCACCTGCTTGCAATGAGATTAAAAGGGGAAGAGTCTTCCAGGATTATAAGGAGTATAACCTCCTTGTCGGACGGTGAGGTCAAAACATACCCCAAGGAGATTATTCAGGAGTTTGAAAAATATTACAGGGAGTTGTACAGTCTGATGAGTTCTAGTCCCTCGAAGGAGGAGGTAGAAAGCTACTTTGCCTCTTGCACACTTCTTTGTTGCCGGCCAAATTGGGGGAAGGGTTGTCCCAGCCTATTTCAGAGGAGGAGATTATCAATACCATAAATTAGCTTACCCTAGATAAAGCCCCAGGCCCTGATGGGTTCTCCCCGAATTTTTATAAGTGCTTTGCCATTCAGCTAGCTCCTGGGTTAAGAAGATTATTTCATTGTATTCTGAACTCTGAGACGGTGGATAAACACCTATTTGCTGCCCTTATTATTGTTATCCCTAAAGATGGTAGGGAGCCTGACAAGGTCTCCAGTTACAGGCCCATTTCATTAATAAATTATGATGTCAAAATTCTGGCAAAAATTTTGGCCAGCCATCTAGCTAAAGTAATGCCCCTACTCATTCACAGTGATTAAGTAGGTTTCATGGTGGGTAGAATGGCCTCTGACCACCTGTGTAAGCTGGCTATCATCTTCTCTGCAACCAGAGATCATTGCTTACCTGCTGGGCTGGTCTCAGTGGATGCAGAGAAGGCATTTGATAGGGTGGACTGACAGTTTTTGTATTTGACCATGGTGAAATTCGGTCTCCCTCTCCCCTTTATTAAGAACGTTTTTGCCCTGTATAGCCAGCCGAGCGCGCAGATCTATTGTAATGGAGTTTTCTCCTCAATATTTCCCCTATGCTTGGGAACTCGACAGGGATGTCCCCATCACCCCTTCTTTTTAATCTTTATCTCGAACCTTTACTGGCAAAAATCAGACAAGATCAAAGGGTTCAAGGGGTCATAGTAGGCTCCCATGAGTTCAAACTTTCGGCTTATGCGGAAGACATCCTTCTCCACCTATCTCACCCAACTATCACTATACCGGTGGTCATGGGAATTATAAAGGAGTACAGTAGATTCTCCAATTACAAAATAAATAAAGAGAAAACCCTGGTGTTCCTGTTGAACTCTAAATTATTCAAGTCTGAAATCACTGTGCTAGGTTTACAATGGAGCCCGCATAAGCTCAAATATTTAGGGGTATTTCTTGCCCAGAGCAACTCTAAGATGGTCCAGCTGAACTTAGATTCGATCAAGACTGTCATTCAGCAGGACCTTGCAAGATGGGCCAAACTCCCGATATCTTTATGGGGAAGGGTAAGTTTAATGTAAATGAATGTGTTACCTAGGATACTTTACCCTTTAATCATGTTGAACTCCTGGCTACCATTAAAGTGGTTTAAATGTGTATGCACTGTTATATCAGCTTTTATCTGGCAATGGAAAACCCCGCACAGAGTCTACTATCATATGGCTGCCCCTAGAGAAAAGGCCGGATTACGCTTATCACATATAGGACTTTACTACTGGCATGCAATGCCAGTAAGTACCTAAAATGGCTGGTAACATCCACAGAACAGCATTCTATGCCATACATTCACTCTTGGGTTAACTTAGAAGTGGAGTTGATAAAGGCAGCGGGTATTGACCCACTCGCCTTGCTTTATACATCACTGAAGTCCCTCCCCTCTGGGTTATTCCCCACCCCTATAAAAACCTCTCTAAGAATTCATGCACAGCTATGCTCATTTTTAAAATATATTCCCTCTAAAGATAGCCACCAACCTTTGTGCCGGAATCTGAATTTAAAAATTGGCGGAGAAACTAATTCAGGACTCTTGGATTCCTGAGATAAAGGGCTTAAGGGTAGCAGATATCCTTCAGGAGGAAAAGTGCTTGTCAGTTCCGGAATTAATTAATAGATATCAGGTATCTCCTGGTCAAATATTCAAGGTTTTTCAGCTCAGACATTTAATGGTGCAATCTCACATGAAGTTTCAGGGTCCTCAGCCATGTGAGGGTTTATTTGAAGGTCTTGCCCGGACGGTATGGAAACCACATGTGGTTTCCAGATTTTATAACAGCCTATTCAGTCAAGCATATCAGCATCTTGACAGGACTTTCTGCTACTGGAATACTGCTTTTGGGGGGGAGATGGAGAGGGACTGGGACATAATTTGGCAAAACACTTATAGGTATATAACCCAGGACAGATTGAGAGTGATGCAATTCCAATTTTTAAACAATATTTTTTGGACCCCCTCAAAACTAAACAAGATTGGCCACATTCCTGATTCTAATTGCAATGCTTGTCACCAACAGGAAAGGACATTATACCACATTTTCTGGGAATGCCCTAGAGCGAGATCCCTGTGGGACAAGATTAAGGAATGAGCAGACCCCCTGCTGGGACTCAAACCTCTTTTTAGTCCTGAGATTTGCCTATTAGGTGAATATTCCAGGACTATGATAAAGACAAGGAGGTATCATCTGCCATGAGTTTGATTTAGGAGAGGCTGCCGCAACATCAGGAAGAAGGCAAGCACCGTCGACTTTTTTGACTAATACGGAAAGATGGTAATGCAATCCTTATGAAAAAGCAGCTGCCATCGTGTGAAAATACAAATGCCAAAACTAGAGGCCATAATAACATGAGTTCCATACATAAGATTATTTGAAACAATTCTCTCAAATATCTCTCACTGCAGTTACACTAGCATGCTTTAGAGCGCCGAACACATGTAGAGGCAAGATCATCACTTGAAAAAAAAGCCTCTATATGCCTCTACTGAAAAGAAATAGCCTATTTTCAGGTCATAAGTATTATAATATTTAAAACAAAGTGAGTTTCACTCACAAAATGACCAGAATTGTTTTAAAGTTGGCAAACGACAACCAACAAATGGAGAGAGAAAAGTCATGCACCGTGGCCGTCTTGCTGCTCCGCCCCTAAGTCAGGAGGGTGGTGGAGTGGAAAGCATGACATAGCATAATCCAGCATGAAAACTCCTGTGATGCTGGATGTCTTCTTCATACCTGTCCCTAAGGCATTGCTAAAGCTGGGAAGGTAAGAACTGCCCCAATAATCTGAGGGTGCTACATTTACCATGCCCTGAGGCTCCTCTGGCCTATAGCTGGAAATTGGGATTACGCTGACAATCCAAGTCTCAAGAATAACTCCACCTAATCTGTCTGCTCTTGTCTAAAGCCTACATGGAAAGGAATTTTTGCCCCAAACTTGCAAGGGACATATGTCATGCTTGAAGGTAGTGCCTTTGACAGGTCTGGGAAAAAAAATATTAAAGGGTTCCAGAGTTATTAGGCTTTTAATTTTACTGTTTTCCGACCTGCACATGTGCAGTAAGGTTTTCCAGATAATGTCCTGTGGCCAAAGTTAAAATTTGATGTTGTCAGTGCTTGTATTTTGTTTCACGCCACTAGGGGTGTGCGAAATATTTTTTTTCCACAGGTAGAATTTAAGCAAAAGTATGACTTTCACATTTTTGCGAAAGTTTGGAAATCCATTTCTGAACTTTTGCAGAAATTCTGCCTGCTTTGGTGCCCGGAAGTGCTGAAATAAATAAAAACAAATTGCACAGAATCGTAGCAGCAGTCTGGAGCAGGTTGCCGGTACAATGGGATGGGAAACACAATGGCATGGAATGGCTGTTCTAAATTAGATGCACAACACATGCTTACTTCTTCCGTGCTCTGTATGGACGATAGTATTCCAGTTACATATTGACTCCCATTTTTGCCCATCTGTGGGTATTTTGGTTGTCATTGTTCCCCAGTAAGTTCCCCAAGAGACTTCACAGAACAGTTTATAATGATATACAGTTTATGTGGTAACTGTCTACAGTGCAGCTGCACAACTTTGCTAAGCACTTCTGTGACACAGTGCAATGGTCACAACTCAGAAACCAGATCAGCGCTTGTATCCAGGTGAGAACTTCATATGTTTTAATGACTAGAATTACTGTTTTATTTCAACTGATTGTTGCTGTAGTGGGTGGAAAGAGTAGCACTGGCAGGACAGCTGCTAGATTTGATGATGTAATGCATTTTGTTGAAATTTACGAAACAGTTGTTTATATTAAATTACTGTCATATATCCTGCTTTTATAGAACCCTGGACCTACCTCTCACTTGTATGTCATAATAATCAAGTTAATACAAAATCACATATGCCCCCACAATGCAAAGCATCATGGGCTGCATATGCAAATCACCACAGAATGTTATGCTGGTCCAACTTTAAGCTTTAATCAAGTTAAACTGATGTTTTAATGCTATACACCCTTTGCCCTCCCAGAGAATGAAATCATAACAGATACATCATGACAAGAAGGGGCACAACAATAGTTGTTTTGTGTTCATAGTCATCCTTTGCAAACCACTCCATCCATGCCACCAGGTTGAAATAGGATGCCACCTGCTTGAGGAGGTGAGCCAAACCTGAGTCGAAATCAGCTTTTTCTTTCAGACCCATTTTCCATTCTGTACATAAAATGTGAACAAGAGTGTGAAGGTCAGTCCAAACAGTAATCAACTGCATCAGTGATTGATGGGAACAAGTAACTACTGTATTACTTACCCAGCTGGTTCTGAAATTCAATTTGCTCATGTGGTTCAAATGCTCTGCACCCCTGCTTGTCAATGATTTCCAAACATGTGCCTCTGCGTTCGTGAGGTTCTAATTTCATGGTCACACCACCAGTGCCTCTCATACCTTCGGGGTTCCCTTCTAATGCTTTAGAAAATGGGCAAGAAAATCCCCAGACTCTGATTGATTGATAGTGCTGGCAAGCTGGGCGTTTATTAGGCAACAGAGCCCAGGCATTAAAAGTGCCAGCTTTGCCACAAACCTCATCACCAATATCATCAAGCAATTAGAATGTTGTATTTTAAAAAACTGCCATGTTTTTTTCTCTCTGCTTATTGGGAGAGTTTGTGGCCTCCACCTCTCCTTCCCTTCCAAATCCAGCAGTATGTCACATTTCCCTTAAAAAGCAATATCGCATCCCCAAAAAGTAAAGTACAAGATCCACAAACCTAGCTATCGCCTGCAATCACAGTAATAGCTGCACAGCATCAGAACATGACCACATCGTCTCGCCCCAGGAAAGCTGGTAGCTCAGTTCAAAGTCCTAAGCCGGTAGCACGCATCCTGAAACAGGTAACAGTAGCAGGTGGAGTCCGGTAGGTTGTAGCATCACACACCAAACCATGCCATTCTCACTGAGCCACTCGCTCCCCAGTCTGGCAACAAAAAGAAAATTAAAAAGTTATTTTTAAATGGACCGCGTTGTCACGAGTCTTTCCACAGTCCACCACAATCATTGCGTGGATTACCTGTTTCAGCACTGGAGGCCCGACCATAGGTTAACATATACATTAGGGATGGGATTGGGGGGGGTGTCGTGCATTCAAATTGAAGCCAATAGGCAAACCATTGAGCCACAACTGTTCTTTAATTTTGGCATTTTCAGCATTAATTTAGAAGTGCAGCGGTTGTCACACAGTGCGAGAGCGCGATCGGGAGACTGATGCCATAGGATATGACTGCGGCTGGGAGAAAGGATGAATTCTCTCTCACCAGGACCACAAAAGAATGCTGTTGTGTATCTTTTTTTATTTTAAATCTAAATGCATTCATGAACAGCTGAAGGAGGGAGAGCGAGAGCATAGTCTGATCTGTGAGAGTCAAGTATGGACACTTACAGGTAAGGAGAAGAGATGGCACAATGTCTTATTTTATTTTCTGTCCTACTTTTATTTTTAAATGTGCCTACTACTGTAGCTTGCTACAAATAAGATGGGGGTCCGGTTGTGGTTTTATCTGGAAGGTGTGTCTGTGTCTGTGTGTGTGTGTGTGTGTGTGTGTGTGAGTGTGAGTGAGTGAGGGGGGTGTAACTGCAACAGAATGGCTGTCTGGGGAGGATCAATACAAGATGGAACAGCATAAAAAAGTAGGGACTACTTTACCAGCAACAGTTTTTTTTCTAGACTTTTTATTCATTTTAAACTAATGTCCTCTCTTATTTTATTACATAATAAAACATGACACAGATGCCCATTTTCTAAGTGCAATAATACCCTCCAGTGTGGGCGGTATTGGGCAATACCGGACCTTCCATGGGCTATAAGGCCCTCCACCTGTGGCGTCGGGCCTCATTACGCCCCTGGGCAGTCCGGTATTGCCCAATACCACCCACTCTGTTGGGTATTATTGCTTACAAGATGCTGCATTCCTCATCATGGAACATGCACCAGAAGTTATTAATCAGAGCTGATCTGCCATGTTCTGACATCCCAAAGAGGCACAGATAGCAGTTGGCTTCACCCACCAATGGTATTTAAACCAGCCCCCACCAGTGTTAAACACCACCGCCCCCACCAGAGGCTAGCATTCCCTTCCTGATTGCAGTCAGAAGGCCCCCCTGGCTAGCATCCCACCCCCACCTGATCACCCACTGTGCAGTATTTAAATTCTGTAATTGACCTGGTGGTCTAGTCATCCCCCTCCTCCTCCCTCCCTCCTCCATGTCCCTATTCCTAGTATGCAGTGTATTTTTTATTATCAATTAGTATTTATTATTATTATCATTATTATTTATTATTTGTTTTAATTTGTTCAGTGGTGGTCTAGTATTTTATACCCGCCCTGGCAGATGGTACCCTGGTACCTGCAACCCCCATCCTGAAAGGGGTGGTCTTAGTTAGCCCACCCTCCTCCACATATGGCAAGCCCACTGAGTTGTCAAGGAATGAGCATGTTCAAGCATTCATGGAGGAGAGTGGAGGGCTGAGCCGGGTGGCCCACCTTCGGATGAGATGGCAGAAGGTGGTACACGGTACATGATTCGTTGGGGTGATGGCACTAGACCAGCAGGAATAAGTTCAAATTCAAGTTTATTGTGAAGGGATAGTATCCATTGAGCAAGCTCATTTGCATGGAAGTCCCTTGTGCAAATCAACATGAAGGAATGCAAATCAACAAAATACAGAGCATAACATAGTAAGGTCATATTATGACAAAAGCAAGGTAATGGGTGGTTCAGATAGAAGGATATAATACAACACTTACAGTATATGTATAGTATGTACAATAAATATATTTACAAAGAATGCATTCACAAGGGTGCAACATATGATGAAGGGTGCACACAGTTCAATTGCATGGATGTGGGTAGCACCAATAATCATTGACAACTGTAGGATGTTGGTCAGGGGGGGTCCCCAGAGTTTTACAAGCCTGGGGGAAAAGAATGTTCATAGATTGCTCACACAATACAGTACATGATCAACTCAAAAACAGTATAGGGTATAGCTCCAAGGGGAGGAGAGGCAAATAAATAAGAGGTAAGAGGCAGTGAAATGAAGGTTTAAAGGCAGAGACAATTCTCATAAGTGTAACTTTAGAAGCAGTGAAATGAAGGCTACTTTTAATTGTTTTTTTGAAAGCAGTCAATGTGATCAGGGTGTGGAGTTTTAGCATTAAAACAAAGAAAAATAATAATAAAAATACTAAATAATGATGATAAAAAAACCTACGCTACCTACTAGGATCAGGGACAGGAAGAAAAGGGGGTTCACTTGACCACCAGGTCAATTAAAGATTTTAAATACTGCACAGGGATGATCAGGTGGGGAAGGATGCTAGCTGGGGTCTTCTGAGTGCAATATATGGAGGGTGATCAGAATGGAACTGCTAGCCATGGGGGGGTTATACCACCAGGTGGGTGATGGGAGCCTTTTAGTTAAAGATATGGGCTGGTGATCAGGTGGGGGAGGGATCACTAGCCATGGGCGTAGGTGTGGGGGTATAAAAGTCAGGAGGAAATTTTACACAAACATTTGGAAGTTTTCCAATCTGCCACAGACGGAATCTCAGGAAGTTATGCAAAAGTTGCCCATTTTCACAAACATTCTGATCAGGTGGCAACAGCAACTTTCACCCACAGCTACATGCCACTGAATTGTCATGGCACTAAACATGTTTTTGTCCTGTGCCAACCGCCATCTTGTGAATCTTTTCCACGAACCCACAAATGTGGAAAATACATAGAAATGCTTGAATTTTTTTAAAGCAGACATCAGAACCTATCTAAACAGGAACTGTTTAGCTAGACTTGTATGTTTATTTTTTAATATTCTGACCATTATTATGTTTTCTTGGCACCCAAAATCCTGGGTGCCCAGCATAACGAGAGGAGCACTTCCCCAGCATTCTCTGTATGAGAACACTGGGAATTTCTTCACTTCTGCAGCCACAGCTGAAGTTGTCTTGCTGGCTGCAGCGTTAGCTATGAGCCACACTTTTCCTTGGTGTCTAAAGGAATCCCCCACCCACCACCAGCTGTCGCCATAAATAATTATATATTCCCTGGTGTAATTCAAAAGTAAATAAGATAGGGCTGCATCCAGGGTGAACAATGCCAGGTCAAAATTGTGAAGTCAGTTTGAGGAGCCTGGCACCTGCTAATGGTTCAGAGTACAGCTTACTCTGCTCCAAAAGACGACAGACTTCTTGTGGAAAATAACACAGTCCTTTATTAATGGTAGAAGCAGTGAAAAAACTCACATGCAAGAATAAAAAGTTGGAAATTCCACAGATTTGAGTCCTGGCACATCCAAGTATAGCAAACCTGCTCTCAAGATCAAAGTTGCCTTATCACACATCACCTGTTGCATTTCACTCAGTAGAGCTTCAGAAAGGACTTGAACCTGTTGATTTTTTTGACTTACTTTGCTCCTCAGTTTTGGAGGGGGCCTTGTACCCTCTCCTACTTCATCTGCCAGGTCCTGCCTCCTGAATCCCCCTGGTTTCATTGTTTCATTGGTCTCTTTATGGCCGGGGTTGCATACATTTTCACCCATTTTTCTCCCTCTCCCCTGAGGATGCCAGTGCAGAGGATGTTCATCCAGATGAATGACTTGCTGACCCAAGCTGTCATCAAGTGCCCCGACAGCGTCCTCCCTTCCTGACTCCGGAGAACTGTATGCCCCTACTGCCCGTGCTTCCACAGGTAAAGGAGCTACAGGTGCTGTGTGCTACCCTGTAACCCACCTCTGGAGGGGGACAGTGCCTGATGGGATGCTCAATCCTCCACCCCCCACTTCTGAGCCCTCGCAGCCCGGATCCATTCCCAAACCTGGGTCACCAGAGTAGTGCGAGGAGTGGCATCCAGTGCTTCAGCCCTCAGCACCACCAGACCATTCCGAACCTGTGTATTTTACAACTCTTTATTCTTGTATGTGAGTTTTTTCACTGCTTAATAAAGGATTGTGTTATTTTCCACAAGAAGTCCATCATCTTTTGGAGCCATGTATTGTAAGCTGTACTCTGAACCCTTAGCAGATGCCGGTCCCCCAAAATTGCCTTCATATTCCCTGGTGTTTAGTGGCATCCCCACCCACCAATCACTATCCCTGGTGTTTAGTGGCACCCCTCCAGTCTCTGATCACCTTTCAATAATTGTTTTTAAGCCCCCCCCCGGAGCCCATTGTTTCTTTGAATGTGCCAACATTGGGGAGGCCCAATCACTGTGTCAGCATTACAAGCCCCGCCAGCAATGTGGGACACCGGGAAGCAGAATCCTAGTCTCCTGAAATATTTATTTATTGTACCTCTAAAAGGAAAAACAGTTCCTAGCCTTTTTTTTAAACCTGAAAAAAAGGAAATGGTCCCTCATCATCCTCATCATACCCTTCCCCATCCCAACCTTCCTACTGAGAATCCACCACCCTACACCCCTCTTAACCTCTACTTACCACTGGAGGTCATAGGCTGTCATCTTCTGTGGACTGAGACATGTCTGCATGCTTCAAAGCCAAACCATGAGCCAAGGAATCAAGGTTAGTGCCATATAATGTATTCCAATGGTATTTTAAACTTAGGTTTTCACCAAATTTTCAACATGGCCTTTTTGAAACCAAACCTCAGGAGCACTGACATGGCACAAAATACCCTTTTGGGACTCAATTTAGAAATGTTGCCACTGTGTTCATGAGAAGCAGTCCCAGAAAGGCCATGTTGAAAATTTGGTAAAAAGGTTCCTAAAAATGGCCGAGTTATAAGCATTCATTTAAATATAACTACACATGCTCATAACTTTGGTAATTTTCAATATTTTTACTCCAAATTTTCAACGTAGCCATTTTTTCACACCACCTCATGAAGAGAACAGCTCTCATTTTTCACATCCTGTCCAAAACATGCTTTTGCACCTGTGGCATAGAATAGCATTTTGTCGTGTATATGAACATTTTCATCTGTGTAGTTAATGAGGTAAGGTCATAAGAAAACTATGTTGAAAAGTTGGGGTCAAAATATGAAAACATGCCAAAGTTATAACCATTTGTTGCAATTTCACTATGCCCACTAGTACCTTTGGAAATTTTAAATACTGTAATTTCACCCCAGATTTTCAGCATAGACTTCTTATTACCCCACTTAATGTATGTCACAGCTGTCATTGTTCAAATCCTGCCCAAAATGTGTTTTCACACTTGTGAGGTGGAATGGCATTGCAGTTGTGCAAAATTACATTTTGGCAGTGTGTTTGAAAATTTTATGTACTGGATAATTTAGGTGGGGTAATACAGTGGCTATGCTGACAGTTTGGTCACTGTTGTCCTATAAATAGAAGTGCAGGGCCTGGAGTGCCCTGAGCTTGCACAACTACATACATATATGCATCTACGGAAGGATGGGAGCGTTGGGCCAGGAGAACCATGCGCTCCCACAGGTAAACAAGGATACGATTATTCTAAACCAAAAAGTAAGGAAATAAACTGCAATAAAATCTGTGTTATTGCTCTAGTTAGTGCCTCACATGTGTGAAAACAAATTTTGGGCAGGATTTGCAAAATGACAGCTATGACATACATGAGGTGGGGTAATAGAAGGCTATGCTGAAAATCCAGGGTGAAAATACAGTATTTCAAATTTCCAAAGTTACTAGTGGGCATTGTGAAATTGCAACAAATGGTCATAACTTTGGTCTGACAGTATAGTCTAGAGGTTAGAGTAATTAGCTATGAATGAGCTTGGTACATCCAGCAGACCAGACCTTGGTTTGATTATCACAACCTTCACTTTCATACTGTGTGACTCTGAGCAAGTCACTTAACCATCCAATGCTCCCAGGTCACCTCTGAAAACAGGCACTTGTGCCTAGTGGGACTTACTCGGTTACTAAAGACTAAAATAAATAACAATATTTAGGGTTAAAGCCACAAAAGTAGGGGAAATGTGGTGTTTGGGTTTCCAAAACAAACTCTCCACCTCCACACTACGCACACTAACAGGTGTCGAGGGTGCCTTGGGGTTGTCAGCCCTAACGCTCACCCCATTCTTCTATACTGTACCTATCTTAGCCTATTTCCTTATGGAATAGGGTGAGGGTAAGGCAGACAACACCAAGGCACACCTCCGATGCCTGTTGGCGTGCATAGAGTAGAGGTGGGGAGTTAGGTTTGGAAACCCAAATACCGCATTTCCCTACTTTTGTGGCTGTAACCTTAACTAGAGCACTAACAAAGCTTTTTGCAATCTATATTTATAGATCTTCTTTGCAAAAACACTTTGTTAATGCACCAGTTAGGGTAATTCAATGCCACAAAAGTAGGGAAATGTGGCATTAGGGTTTCCACCCCTAACTCCCCACCCTCACACCCCAAGCAGGAAAAGGAAACAACATTAGGGTTTTCAGTCTCTGTAGCCTTTGTGAGTCAGTGGTGGGAACTTCCTTGTGGTTGTAAACCCTAATTGTTTCCCCTCCCCAGCCCATAGCCTATAGTCCAAAGCACAAGGAACAGCTCCAAGCCAGTGCCTCATAGTAATATATTCTTCAAAGGTCGAGAATTGTGTCTCTCTACACATTGCCAACACAATTTTTTATAGCTTTCTCCACATAGAGCCTGGTTTGCTTGTGGAATGAGGTGGGCATTAGGTTTGACATCCCCAAGGAAGATCCCACCACTGATTCACCAAGAATCCGGAGATCCAAAGCCCTAATGTTTTTCTCTTTGCTGCTTGGGGTGTGGGGTGGGAACTTAGGGTTGGAAACCCTAATGCCACATTTCCATACTTTTGTGGCATCAGCTTACCCTAACTGGTGCATTACCAAAGTTTTCTGCCAAGAATTTCCTTTCTTTTTGAGATAGTGGAGTCATATCCCCATTCACACAGGTCCCGAACAGATGCAGATGCCCTGCATCAGTTGAAGACTGTACACCTGCAGAAGTGCAGTATCCTTGGAGACCCTGCATTTCTGTCCAGTGATGGATGTGAATAATTTATGGGGCTGTCTAGTGGGCTGTGGATGTGGAGGGCCCTGTAGTCCCTGCAGTTCTATGTGGGTGCAGCTATAGATGCACAGGGCAAAGAGCTCATCTGTCAGCAATGCACAGGGCCTTCTGCCACCCAGGAGGGAGAGTTGCAGGGCCCTATGCCAAGATGGCAGTTATCTTCACTATATGGTAGCCTGGCCTGTGAAAACAACTCTGCACCTTTCATTCACTAGTTGGAGTGGTGTTACATAACAGCACCATGCCCCCACCCACACCCCACCCAGCTGGGTTACTGATCTGACCACCAAACTCAGGCCACTGGCACGGGATAACAAATCATACCCACTGGTGTGAAACAAGACTGACACTACACACAAAGTTATTTAACAAGTATTTTTTTATTTTGACCCCAAATTTTCAAGATACTCATTTTATGATTCACCTGATAAACATGACATGTACTGTACCATTTACAGTATATTGGATTTTGCACCTGAAGTCCAAAAGCACATCTCGTCCAGGGGGGAGGAGTTTGCCCAGTAACAGAGGAGCCAATCAGGGAGTGGATGTGAGTAATTTTCTTTTAGTGTTCCAGAAGTCAGTTTGTTTCTTGACAGAAGGATTTTGCTTCCTACTGGGGGAGACATTTGCCCAGTAACAGAGGAGCCAATCAGGGAGCAGGTGGGAGTTTAAATTTTCTTTGCGTGTTCCAGGAGTCAGTTGTTTCTTGAAAGGAAGATTTTGCCTACTTCTGTTTCTTGAGAGGAGGATTTTGCTTACTGCAGGGGGAGACGTTTGCCCAGTAAAAGATGAGCCAATCAGGGAGCAGTTTTGAGTTTAAAAGTTCTTTTAGTGTTCCAGGAGTCAGTTTGATTCTTGAGAGGAGGATTTTGCTTGCTGCTTTTTCTTGATAGAAGAAGTTTTGCTACCCACCACATATGTTTAAATGCACAGTTAGTTGGGAGGAGCATATAGGCTCTGCCCAGGAGTGGCTGATAGCTAAAGACCAGTGTTGAGAGAGGTGAAGAGAGCCACAAGCAGTGGGGACCAATGCTGATTGTTTCTGGGCTCAGCCAGGGGGTACACCCACTCACCCACACCTCAAACAGCCCACCCTAGGGCTTGCCCTCCTTTTGTATGGAGTGGGCCCATTGTATATTACATCTTCCTACCACCAAGCCAGAAGTATCTAACCAAAAGGGATGGAACAGAGAGATAAATTGAGAGGGTAGATCTAGAGACTATTAAAGGGAAGTAGCAACAAACATATTGGGAGTGGTGCAGTGCAGGTGATGTGGAGCAGCAGTCTTTAGGGAGACATTCTGGATGCTGCAATGCTGCCTTATCTGCAGGGACCTCTCTGGGTTAAGGGGGGAGGTCATCTGTCTCTGAACTGAGTTGTCCAGGTTGCAGGGGATATACACCTTCACCCAGAGGCCACTGGATCCACAACTCAAAACTGAAAAGATGCCCCAGGAGGAGAAGTTGTTGGATCACGGTGGGCTCAGGGAGGGTGAGGGAGGGGGGTCTAAGGCACATGCCCCAACTGGACTGACTAACTAAATACTATGCTGTTTTGGTGGAGTGGGTTAGCCCCACAGGCACACCTGCAGCTGGGAACAAGGAGGAAGAGGAGGTCCTCCAAGGTGAAGCCCAAGGGAAGGGGGTAGAGAACCCCAGAGGAAGAGGAAGCTTCTACTGGTGGGAGATTCAGTTATCTGGAGAGTTACTTTAGGGTAACCTAGAATGAAGAATTGGGAGGTTAAGTGCATCCCAGGAAGCATGGCATGAAGGAATAGGAAGCAGATCAATAGGATTGCAAGAGCAATAGCAAGGATGGAGGAACTGGATGTCATCGTCCTACAGGGAATGAATGCATGGCAGGAAACAAGGTGGAGTTAGTCAGAATACAGGAGAATTCAGGAAGATTGGGGGGAGCCTGAAGCAGGTAGCACACTCTGTTTCCTTCTTGGAGGTTCTACCTGTCCACTGCAGGGGGGAGGCTAGGATACTCCACATCCAGGAATTCAACTCCTGCTTGAAGGAATGATGCAGAAGGAATGGGTTTGTCTTCACTGGGGACTTGGACCCCACCTGTATGGATGGAAGCCTGTATAAGGATGATGGCCTGCATCCATCCGGGAAGGGGATCATGATCCTAAGTGACAAGTTTTTATGCATCAGCAAGCATTTAAACTGACCAAGGGGGTGGAACCAGGAGGGTCATGAGACTTAGAAACACTCCCCAAGAGCACAAGCAGGAAAATAAAGTTATGGAAAGTACAAATGAAGTTAAGGGGGCTCAAAGTGGTGGAATTGGGGCCACACAAGATAGGTAGCCTGGGTCAGGGAAGGAAGCAGGAGAGCAATAACAGGGGAAGAGGGAGTAATCTAAAATGCACAGCATGGAAGGCCATGGTAACTAATGCCTGCAGCCTGGGAAATAAACTCCCAGATCTGGATGCCCTGATAGTAGAAGCAGACCTGAACATAGTAGCAATAAACGAAATCTCATATACCCGCCGATCATGGATGTGAAATCAATGGGCCAGGTTATGCTCTGTTAAGGAGGGATAGGGAGGGGAAAAGGGGGGGGGTCACCCTGTATGTCAGGGAGGGGATAAAGAGAACACAGCTACAGGATAAGCAGAGGGAGACCAAAGCACTGTGGGTCACCCTTGAACCTGGAAATGGCACAGCAATACACACAGGGATGATATACAGGCCTCCGGGATAGGGGGAGGAAGTGGACAGGGAGCTAGTGCATGAAAAACACAAGATCACAATGAAAGGTTAAATTCTGCTGATGGGGGATTTCAATATGCCAGATCAGGATTGAACCACACAGGCAGCTGCTTCAGCCAGAAGCAGAGGCATCCTAGATTCCCTACAGGAGGCAGGACTCAGGCAGCTTGTGCTTGATCCTACCAGGGATAGGGCGATTCTGGATCTAGTAATGATCAACGGGGTTAAAATCACAAATGTCCGGGTAGAAGGGCAACTGGGATCCAATGATCACCACATAGTGTGGTTCAGGATGGGGATGGGAACTCGGTCAAGTCACACTAGTGCAAAGGTTTTTTATTTCAAAAAGGCAGACTTTGCTGAAATGGAGAGAGGTATCAAATTAAACCTGGAGAAAAGGGGGATGGGGGTGGAAGAGCTGTGATAGCACCAAAAAGGAGCCATATTAGAAAGTGACAAAGCAATATATCACATTGGTATCCAAAGGCAAGAGAAGGAGAAAGCCATTATGGTTCTCGATAGAGGTGGAAGACAAAGTAAGGGCTTAAAAGGCAGGGTTCAGGAAATATAAGGAGACGCAAAGGGAGGAGGACATGTAGGTGTACCCAGAGAGTCTAAGGGAAGTTGGGAGGCCAGTAAGGAAAGCAAAGGCACAGACTGAGGAAGTATTAGCACAAATAGTAAAGAAGGGGACAAGACATTCTTCAGGTACTTTACAGCAACAAAAGAAGGAAAACCAGGGAGGGGAATTGATACGCTCAAAGGGGAGGAAGAAGAGTGTAAGAAGGGAGACATGGATAAGGTGGAAAGACTAAATAAATTCTTCTGTTCAGTATTCATGAAAGAGGGGGAGGGACAGGGACCACAGCTGAGTGACATATACGGTGGGGGTGGACAACAGACAATTCACAGTGGATAGAATCCTGCAGGAGCTCATTAAATTGAAGGTGGACAAAGCAATGGGGCCAGATGGCATACACCCAAGGATATTAAGGGAGCTGTGTAGTGAGCTTGCAGAACCTCTGGGAGCCTTGTTCACTGAGTCACTCAACACAGGAGTGGTGCCAGAGGACTGGAGGAGGGCACATGTGGTCCCCATACACAAATCTGGCAATAGGGAGAAGGCAGAGAACTATAGGCCATTCAGCCTCACCTAAGTAGTGTGGAAGATCATGGAGGCACTACTTAAAGAAAGGATAGTGGGAGATCTACAACCCATCAGTGCCCATGACCCTAGGCAGCATTGTTTCACAGCGGGCAGGTCATGTCAGATGAATCTGATAGATTTCTTTGACTGGGTGATCAAAGGAAGTAAATCGAGGGAGGGGGGCATGGTGGACATTGCCTACCTCAATTTTAGCAAAGCCTTCATCACTGTCCCACATAAGAGATTGGTTAATATGCTGGGTTATCTTGACATGGGAGACAAGGTGGTAAACTTGGTTAGGAACTGGCTAACAGACAGAAGGCAGAGGGTGGTGGTAAAAGGGGTATAATCTGCAGAGATGGGGGTGACCAGCTTGGTACCTCAGGGTTCAGTCCTTGGGCCAGTCCTGCTCAATGTCTTCAATAATGACATTGCAGAGGGGCTGAAGGGAAAGGTCTACCTGTTTACAGATGACACCAAGATCTGTAACAGGATGGATACTCCAGAAGGGATGGAAAAAATGAGGAACAACCTGGAGAAGCTAGAGAAATTGTCTGCAGAGTGGCAACTGAGGTTTAATTTAAAGAAGTGCAAAAATGTATACCTGGGCCATAGAAATCCTGGAGAGAATGGGGGGGAAGGTTACTGGTAGTCATCAAGGAATAAAGGGACCTGGGGGTTATTATTGCAGATGACATGAAAATGTCAAACCAGAATGCAAAGGCAATGGGGAAGGCCAGTGGCATGCTGGGGTGCATACGCAGGTGTATCACCAGCAGAAGGCAAGAGGAAGTGATGATGTTATATAAAACCCTGGCCAGGCCTCACATGGAGTACTGTGTGCTGTTCTGGAGGCTGCACCTAAGAAAGAACATTAACAGGCTGGAAACAGTCCAGAGCAGGATGAGTAAGACCAAAATCCCTTTTTGTTGCATGCAGCTATCCGAAAGACTGACCGGAGTATGTTCAGAATCCAAAATTTCAAAATTTAATAACTTTGAAACAGATTAATATTTTTTTCACTAAACCAATGCTGACTTGTTCTTTGGGGCATGTTCTTTCTATCGGAAAATTTCAGACCAAAATTCCAAACTGTTTGGCCACAGTGTGATGAGGAAAACACAGTAAAAAAAAGCAGATTTTAGCTTTCATTTTCACAATGCACAGCGCGAAGCCACCAATTTGACCTATATGAAACTTGGGATGTCAAAAGATTGACTCCTCAGGAAAACACATTCCAAATTTCGTGCAAATCCATTGAATGGTTGCAAAGTTATTAAAGTGCAAATTTTCAGGTTTAACACTAAAGTGCCTACTCAGCCCTAACTATAGGGGCATTTGTTTTTCTCTTTGAGCTGTGCAGAGATGGTGTTGAATTGTGGTCTGAAATTTTTATGGTACAGAGCACTTGGGTCAGAGAACAGGCCAAGGTTTATTTGGTGAAAAAGTTTAATCCATTCAAAAGTTATAGAATTTTTAAGTTCCCATTATTTTCAATTGAAATTTTATTTTTCAGGATAGCTGCACAGTATGAACAAGGATCCTTGTTCATGTGCAGCCAATCCTTGTTTGTGAGTAACAAATCCTTTCACATCAGAAAAAAATTACTAGTTCCTTAGCTGCCATCTTGTTTTTTGATTTCTACCCCCCAAAAAAGTGTCATAACTCTGCCCAGTGATGTCAGTTTGGCACATTAAAGTATGATTTTTACTCAGCAGGAGTTGATGAGCTGTGCTATTTGGTTTCCGACTTTTTAATATCCCTGTAAAGTTATTTTTAATAGTTTTAAATCCTTGTTCATTACTCACTAAGTTCCTTGTTTGCAAGTCTTTGTTAGTCACTGTCAAACATGAAATTGGCTGATGAACAAGTATTCACAGTCTGCTCATCCCATCTGAAATTTTCACGACCGGATAGCCAGACCGAGATCCATTATTCACAAGCTAATTTCCTTGTTTGCATGATGAACAAAGACTCATGAACAAGGATTCCCATCTAGCCATTTGGTCATGAAAATTTCATGACCAGATGACCAGACCAGGAATCCTTGTTCGACAGCCGATTTCCTTGTTCGCTAGTTTTTGTTTTTATCTTGAAAACCCTACTGCACATGTACAGGTTGGAAAACACTAAAAATACTAAATTTAAAACACTTATATCTCAGAAGCCCTTTGATATTTTTTTACCAAACCTGTCAAAGGCATTACCTTGGGACCTGACAAGTTTGTGGAAAAAATTCCATTTTATGTTGGCTGTAGGTTAGAGCAAGAAAACACTCATGTTAAGTATAGGAAAAGGTTTTTTTTTTACTGAAAATGACACATGTGGATCTCAGAAACTGCACAAGCTGCAATCACAAAAACTTTCCAGACATCTTGACCTTGCCTCCCAAAGAATACATACACTTCAGCTCATTTCATCAAATAGAGCTCAATATATTAATGTGCAAAACTTGAGGTTTAACATTAAACAGGCTACTCAGTGGTAACTATATGGATGATACCACGCTCCTATAATAGATAGATAGATAGATAGATAGATAGATAGATAGATAGATAGATAGATAGATAGATAGACAGACAGACAGACTGATAGAGAGATGGATAAATAAATAGAGATATTCTTGGCAAAAAACTTTGTTCATGCAACAGTTAGGGTTCATATTAAAGCAACAAAAGTTTGGAATGAAATTAGGATTTCCAACCCTAACTCCGCATCCCCTTCCCCAGAAACAGTGGAAGGGGCAAGGCAACAAAACCAAGCAGTGACAGCCATCATCAGGTAAGACAAACAACATACAACTCTCTGAGCCTAACAAAAAAGACAGCCATCATCATGGTCCATCAGCTGTATGAGGTCTGCTACCATGCCGGTGTCTTGGGGTTACTCCATGTGCTCCCTTGAGACCTATTGGAAGGATGAGTGGGTCATGGGAAGGATGGAGAAGTGTACAATTGCAATTCCTGTACAGCTGCCTAGCTGCCCCTCTCACATTATTCATTCCTGAGTAGTACCTTTTTGGGGGGTGGTGGTGCAGCCTGGCTACACTACCATTTATTCCTAATTTGTAAACATTATAACCAATTCCTAACCATGAAGTGGGAGTGCAGAGCTCTTCAGGCCCTACATTCCCATTCCCTCACTCCCATTCCTCCACAGGGGAGTAGTACATTTGTTGTGTGTGGGGGAGGGCATCTGCCTGCACTCCCATACATTCCTAATTTCAAAATACCAAAATGAATTCATTACTTTCAAATGGGAGTACAGGTCCTTCATGCCCTGTGTTCCCATTCATCCATAACTGACTAGAACAATTTTGTTTTGTGGTGGGGAGCAAGGGACTGCACTCCCCTCCATCTCTTATTTATAAATAGTGTAATCAATTCCTTACTAACAAATTGGAGCACAGGATGCTTTGGACCCTGTGCTCCCATTTCTCCACAGCTGACTAGTACAATTTCTTTTTTTCAGTGGGCAGGCTGGCTGCACTTTCATCCATTCCTAATTTGCAAGAAGTGTAATTAATTCCTTACATGGCAGTGGGAGCACAGGACACTATGGGCCATGCACTCCCATTCCTCCATAGCTGAGAATTATACATTTTTTGGGGGGGGTCTGGCTGAACTCCCATGCATTCCAGCAGCCTCCTGGTAGGTATGTAGGGATAACTTTGGGGTGCAGTGCGTGCAGTGGCCTCTTCCCCATGGTGTCCAGCATATGGCCATACCCCTAAGACACTGGCATGGCAGCAGATCTCAAACAGCTGATGGATCATGATGATGGATGTCTCTTGTGTTATGTTCAGAGAACTGTATGTTATTTGTCTTGCCTGATGATGGTTGTCTCTGCATGGCTGTGTTGCATTGCCCCTTCAGCTGCTTGGGGGGGCATAGTTAGTGCTGGAAACCCTGACACCACATTTGCTTGCTTTTGTTGCTTTAATATGAACCCTAACTGATGCTTTTATAAAGTTTTTTTTTTTTTACCATGAATGTCCTTACTTTTTGAGATAGTGTAGTTGTAGCCTTATTTGCTTGTCAGAGCACAGGTCTCTCCTGGCTCTGCACTCCCATCAATCCATAATTTTTGAGATATTGTAATTGTATCCTTATTTCCTTGTGGGAACCATAATGGCATGCATATTTGGGTGTGGGAGTGCAGAGCCCTCCAGGCCCTGCACTGCCATCCATCCAGAAGTCCTGAACTCCCATCACTCCATAATGGGATGCATATTTGCATGTGGGAGTATACGGTGCCATCCATCCATATTTTTTGAGATATTGCAATCATACCCCTATTTCCCTGTGCCCCCATCAGTCCATAATAGTATCCATAATTGCATGTGTGAGCACAGGGCAGACCCTGTGCTCCTATCCATGCACAGTATTTGAGACAGTGTAGTGGCACCCTTATTTGTCTGTGTTCCCATCGCATAGAGTGCAGCACAAAAGAAACACCTTAAGATTGCAATGTTATCCTATAGAAAACACAGCAAAATTTGAAACCTGTATAACTCAACTCCAGATTAATATATTTTTCACAAAACCAGCAAAAGACACATTGATGGGGCAAGCCCTTTGTACAATGAAAATTTCAGGCACAATTGCAAACCATTGCTTCACAGCTTGTTGACAAAGAAATGACTGTGTACACCTCACATTACAATGTTATCCTATGGGAAATGAAGCGAAATTTAAACTCGTAGAAATCCAGAGCAAAGTAATATCTTTTTAGCAAACCAGCAAAAGGCACACCTGTGGGGCAAACCCTTTGTACCCTGTATATTTCAGACAAAATATACAAACCATTTCTTAACTGTGGAGTGACAAAGAAACAGCTCTCTTAAAGCAGAAGTGCAACAAAAAATGTTTTTCCAACAAATCTAGTTTCAGCTATAATTAAGAAAAATATTAGCGTACCTGTCAAATGTACTTGTCTTGTTGCCGTCTATGCTGCACAGCATGAGTCTTTTTTAGTTTTTCAAACTAACCCTTTCCAGGTCTACAATGCTATTTCTATGGAACATGTAGTGGTCATCTTTTTTTCTTGAGAAAACTACAATTAAAACATTTATAAAATACTCAAATTTTAGTTGACTTAGAAAATTGTACCACCAAATAAAATTAGAAGATGCCTGGAATTTTTATAAGGGAAAAAAGATAGGGTCAAATTTTTGCCCAATTTCGATGCACTGCCGCTTTAAAATTCCTTTTTTGCAAATTGCAAAAAATAATCCTTTTCCACAGTTCATTTTTCACAATTTGTGTAAAAAGAACATCCTTTTTTTTTGCAAATTGCGACAAAGAATCCTGTTTTGTGATTCCTTTTTCGCAATTTGCAGAAAAAGAAAAGTCCTTTTTTGCAAATTGCAAAAAAGGATCCTGTTTCAAAATTCCTTTCTTGCAATTTGTGAAGAAGGATTTTGGCATGTTAAAAAAAACACATTTATGAGTAAGCTATTGAAAAAGTAACCACAGAATGGATTGTAGGAGTCCCAATTACGTAAACACAACTGTTGGTGTGTACTAAACCACTGTAATTTTCTAGTTATTCAATTTTGTTGTCACTGCTAACTGAAAACAAGATAGCGGAAGCATGGAAAAAGATTCTGCATTTGCGGCAAAAGATACTGTGTTTGCAAAAAAACGATTCTGCATTTGCAATAAAGAATCCTTTTTCAAGCAGGACATCTAACTGGTCCCATAGGAAATAATGGGACACTTTGAAATGTAGTAACTTTGGAATGGATTAATATGTTTCTACCAAATCTTCAAAAAGAACATCTGAGACCCAAGACCTTTGTACCCTACAAATTTCATCCCAAAATTCCATACCATTATTGCACAGCTGTGTGACAAAGAATTTTACAAAAAATGGTAATTTTCACATTTTTTGACATTTTCTGTGTCTCCACACCAAGAAATCCAGCAAGAACAAAACTTGCCACATCAAGAGATCCTTGGCCCCTGATGGTGCATGCAAACTTTCATGTTAATCACTTGAATGATTGCCAAGCTATTACAGTGCAAAATTTCAAGTTTAACACAGAAGCAGAGGTTGAACCCTAACTATAGGGGTGTAACCACACCTCTATAATTCATTGCAAAAAACTGTGTTAATGAACCAGTTAGTGTCACAGTCAACGTCACAAAAGAGGGTACATGTGGTGTTAGAGTTTTCAATCCAAACTTCATACCCCCTCCCAATCAGTGGAAGAGAAAGGCAACACAAGCAACCAGAGACAAAAGTCACAACTCTCTGCAGATAACAAAAGAGAAATCCATCATCATGATCCACCAGTTGTATGAGATCCACTGCCACTTCCATGCCAGTGTATTGAGGGGATGCCCACATGCTAGCCATCATTATGTTCCACTGCAGCACCACACCCCAAAGTGCTCCCTAGAGAGCTACCAGGAGGCTGCCAGGGTCATGGATGATGGGGAAGTGCATAGGGAGGCCTGGTGGGAGACAGATGGTATCATTCTGATGTCATGGGAGTGTGTTGGTAGGGGTATCTGCATGCTGGGCAGCCTTGGAGGAGGGGCTAAGCAGTGCATAGACTGGGCTGGTGGGAGACAGATGGTGATAGGAGGAGTAACACCAGAACCCCAAGAGGGCTGTATGAGATCCACTACCATGTCTGTGGGTTGAGGGGATGCCCACATGCTGGGCACAATGGGTGAGCCACTGTAGGCACTGCACCTGAAAGTGCTCCATAGAGACCTACCAGGAACCTCATGGCATCATGGATGATGGGGCAGTGAATGTTGACTCCTGGAGGGAGACAGATGGGTGCAGGGGTGCTATTACTATCAAAATGTGGCTGTGTGAGTTCTGCTGCCATAATAGTGTGTTGGGGGTGTTCTGGTATCTGCTGCCATGGGAGTGTGTTGATGGAGGTACCTGCATGCTGGGCAGCCTGGGAAGGGGGCTCATCAGTGCATAGACAAGGATGGTGGGAGATAAATGGGTGATGAGAGAAGTAATAGGAGCACCCCAAAATGGCTGTATGAGATCTGCTACTATGTCAGTGTGTTTTCAGATCATTCAGATGTCTGGCACTGTGTTGGTGCAGCACCCAGAACAGAGACCTACTTGGAAGCTGATTGAGCCACAGGAGACAAACTGAATAGAGGGGGCTGTTAGGACACAGATGACTGACAGAAAGGTGTAGCACCAGCATTCTAAAGTGTTTGTATGATGCCCACTGCCATGTCAGCATGTTTTGGGGGGCAAATGCTGAGCACCAGGAGGCTGCCAGGGTCATGGCTGATAGGACAATAGACAGGGATTGTGGGTGGTAGACAGATGCTGAATAGGAGTGGTAGCACCAGTACCACAGAGGGGCTGTATGAGTTACACTGCCATGCCACTTTGTTGGGAGGGCAACCAGATGTCCACTGCCATGGCAGTGTGTTGTGATACATGCCTGCATACAGGGTACTGTGGAGGTGGGGCACTGCATTTGCAGGGCTGGTGTTAGTCAGATGGGAGACAGCAGAGACAATGGCAGCACTGCAGTCAGGGTCTATGAGGCTCACTGGCCTTGCATTGTGTTTGGCGGTGCTTGGAGGTCCACTGTCATGACATTGTGTGGGGCGGTGGCTGGAATATTGAACTACTGAAAAGCCACCGTGACCATAGGGTACAGGCAACTGAATTGAGAGACAGATGGGCGATGGGACAAATGTCACCAGTACCACAGTGCCACTGTATGAGATTTGCTACTATGCATTTGTGTGTTGGGGGGCAACTGACTATCTGTTACCATGACATTGTGTTGGGAGGGGCACCCACATGTGGTCTCCCACAGCCCTCCCTATGCATTGCCCCATCCCCCATGAGCCTGGTTGCCTCCCAGTATGTCTTGAGAGAGAGGTTTGTGGTGGGTGCCTACAGTAGCCCTCCCCCATGGCAGCCAGCATGTGTGCATCCCCGCAACACACTGGCATAACAGCAGACCTCATACACCTAGTGGACCATGATGATAGATGTCTCTTGTGTTATCTGCAATGCATTGTATTTTGTTTGTCTTACCTGAGGATGGCTGTCTCGGGTTGCTTGTGTTGCCTTGCCCATTCTGCTGCTTGTATGGTGGGATGTGGTGAGATGGTTGAAAGCCCTAATGCCACATTTCCCCCTCTTTTGCAGTGTTGACTGTGACCCTTGCAGGTGCATTAACACAGTTATTTGCAATGAATTTCCCTTCTTTTTGAGACAAAGCTTCTAACAACAATATGCAAAACCATAGCTGTGTATGTCTTTAACATTCTAAAACTTGCAAATAGACATAGACATGCAAAGATATAAAATATAATGAACAGTCTTTGGAAGATATTCATGCCTACTGTCACAGTACTTACAAAGTACTTACAAAGGAATATAGCTGAAAAGAACAAAATATTGTATATGTTTTCATTATTTATTTAGTTTTTGTTTACCAGGTAAGTGCACTAGCCATGAAATGACTATTTTCAGGCATAACCAGGGATGTAAAATATATAGCCTATACTGTAAAAAAGCTGTGCATTAGTTCATTGTGATGCATGCACTACATCTGTAGCATGGTACACGCTCAAACACTGAGTATCCTTTATTGTTTGGGGAACTGCATTCAAACCATACAATCCACACTGTGGAGAGACTTGTTACACTTCTAAAATGTTTTAGAAAATATTCTACTGATTAGGAACTCGATGTTTAACACCTCATAACATCTCCATGGTCATTGAAAACACAATCAGGTGACCATCTTTTCACAGTGAAATTTGTATCTTTCCTCTGTGCCACATTACTTCATTATGCATTGCCTACTTCTATTGATAATGTTTTTATTTGAATGTGTCAGACAATACCAGTGTCACCAGATATTGATATCTGCTTTCAGTACAAACCTGGCATGCAACTAGTAATGTAGGATTAACAACTTTATGCACAAAAAGTGTGTTCTACCACCTTGGGGTTCTGATTCCCATGGAACTCTGGATCTTCGCTCTTGAGGTCATGGGGAATCAGAGGCCTCTGTGACAGAACACACTGGTTGTGCATAATTCTCCATCCAGTTTTCCCTATGTTCTCATGTAGTCTTTATTTTATAGTTCCATGTATACAATGTTAACCTTATGATCAAAACATTGTCTTAGTATAATAGTTCAGAAAGGCAGTATGCTACATTTATTGCACACAAAATGCTTCACATTGTCAAATTAAAAAGTCTGTATAAGGTTGCTCACCAGTAATGAACTAATTACTCAATTTATGTTTAGTTTGTTTTCTTCAACAGGAACCCCATTTTTTGTGTGTTCCTGAAACTGGGTTATGTTTCCACCATATATCATCATCATCATCTTCATAGCACTCAATGTGAAATAAATAAGGACACAAACACAGGATGTAAATTTAAAGCAATTTATTAATTAATGAAAAAAGGTCAATTGAATGTCAACCAGATTAAAAATCAAAATTGCATAATCTTCCAAGAGAAGGCAAAAAAAAGCAAGGATTGTAAAACAAAAACAGACAGAAATCATCACTGTTCAGCAGTCATCCAAATGAAGTGTTAGGCTGGATAACACTGTCATTTGCATATTTCTTTCTTTCTGGTGTGCTATTATTTAAATTGTTTGCACAGAAAATTCCTTCTCTACCCCTTAATAAAGGTAATCCTATGAAAGAACAGGGACAGTGCTTAACCAGTATACTAGGTATGTTTTTATTTCAACATTTACAGAAAGTGTACTACGGTATGTCATTTCTGAAAGCCAATTGTGCAAAAATTAGTACAGGAAGAATCATATTATATTTAAATAGTGATGTTTATCATCTAGACAATTGAATAAGTGTACATTTAAATTATCTAACAAATGAATACATATATACGCACATGTGGCATTCCATATTAGAAACAGAACAATATTTTCAGATGTCTGATGATCTGTGTAGTCAACAGCACTAGAACCACATATAATACAAGCAATTAGTAAACACTCTACAGTATATATATATATATATATATATATATATATATATATAAACTCAGTAACACTCTGAGGTAGGTTGTTAACAATGTCTCTATACATCATTTATGGCATAGCAGAGATCATTGATATGTATGCACTGCACATCATGTACCATATTGCATTCTGGGAGGTGTGGAGGGATGGTATTGTATTGGATATGAAAGATTAAAGTCTGTTAACTGAACACAGCCAAGCACCATCTTTGGAGCCCCCTCAAAACTGTGACAATCTCTTTATGTTTACAGACTTTTTGAAATATTTTGTTATGCACTGTTAGGAGATGTGTCATGTTGCATGCTTCTACATATATCATTCTTATTGGCTTTGTTTACATGTTATGTGCTCATCACTGGATGGGTATGATTATTGTGTGCAATGTCCAAAGTTGTAGTTACACAAACAATTGTGGGATACAATGTTCAACATATAAATAATTTCAAAAGTATATAAATATTGACATTAATATTAAAAATGTGAGAACTATTTCCATGGTATAACTTTTTTTTTGTTCTTTTTTTGCAGGCCACATGTTTCTTGGTTTGTATCTGCAATATAAATCAAAATATTTCCCTGCACTTGTAAACATATCTGTGTTTTTTAGTAGTAATACATACGCATCTTTTAGGTTTTTACCAAACATTGTGTAAAAGTGTATAGAGTATCATTGCACTTTTTCCAACCACTTCCATATCTCAGCCAAGCAGTATAATGCCTAGAGTTCATAGAAGTACCTTGGTGGATGATGACCCCCTCAGTCATGAAGTGCATGTTTGATAGCAGGGATGCTACCTGTTATGAAGTCTGTGATTGAGGTCTGTAGCCTGATACCATCAAAGTCAGATCACTGAATGATCAACATGAGGTATGTTGGTCTTTGTTGAACTCTTAGTGTTCTCTTTGTGTGTCCACCACATTTGGGACAATCCCATTTTCATTCAGAGTTATTGAATAACTGTGTAAATTTAATAGATGATTGCTGTGGAACATACAAGGTCATCTATAGCTTATCATCAAAAACTTATCATATCATTGAAAATTTCACTATCAATGTTTCCACAGGACTGACATACATATTAATTTTCAAACTTCAACATGAAGTGATATCTGATTGAGATTCTGTCATGGTCTAGTGAGTTAATGATAACCATCATAAACTCTGTCACATCGTGTTGAACATTTTCAGCAAATGTACTCTGTCCCTCATATGATGTGAATGTACATCTGGTATACTGTGATAAGGATGACTGAAGTGAGTGACTCGAGTATGAGCAACTCACTTTTAGCACCTGTCATGTGGGATACCCTGCAAGGGTAGTGACAGTTATGTGGGCTACCCTGCAAGGGTAGTGATTGGAGGAACAGGACAACAGGAAGAAGGAGCGGGAGACAGGAAGAGGAGGGAGGATATGTCAGGGGTTGTGAGTCAAGAGGCTGCCAAGCTGATGGCTTGGTGGAGTGGTGAGGGTTTCTGGCTACAGTGGTGAAGGTGCAGGATTCAGGGCTGGGGAGGAATACAGCTTTTTGCAGTTTTTTTCACTGCACTGTTAGTTTTTTTTTTTTGAGTTTCACCCCCTCCCCAACATGCATCCCCCATGGAGTTTGTAATCTTTAGTTGGGGGTGTGTGGGGGCATAGCCCCCATGGAACAACTTTTTTTTCTTGTCGCCCAATTGTTTTGCTGCAGTGCACATCGCCTTTTTTTTTTCGGTGATGTGCACTTACCGTAACAGCTATCACTAGTCCGTGATCACCATTATCAGATGGAACCATATATCTCAGTGGTGTAAGACTCACAAATTTTGTGTGATTTTGCTGAGTAGTAGTGATAATTTGCTTCAATGAATCACAAAGTGGTGTTGATTCTGAAACAGTCACTGTTGTCACAAAACCTTGTAGACACAGGAGACACTGAATAGCAGCATTTGCATAGCAGCTCATGCTTGTGCTGTTGTTAAATGTAAGCTTTGTCATTAGAGCTGACTCCTTTATTGAAGGTGGTCTTGTTTCATCTGCTGAGATACCATGGCTGGGATATTCAAAGCAGTTGTGCATGGTGCAACTGAGTTGCACCAGTGCAAGTACAGACTTGTCCAAGGAGTGATATTCAGTGGGAGCCATTGTGCAGTGCAAGTCCCATTGTGCCTATGCACAACTATAATGAATGCATGCATACAGATCAGGGGGATTGCACATGAATATGTGGTGCAGTGCAATATTCAGTTGTGGAAACATGGTGCAAGTGCAGAGCAAAACCAGGATGCACTGAGCAGACTTGAGCCTATAAATATAGGGTGCAAGCACACAGACAGCACTTGTGCCAGACAAAAGGGAGTGAGAGAGAGAGGCAAGAGACACGGGAAAGACAGACAAACAGACAGAGCAAGGGAGACAGAGCATATGAGAGACAGAGAGACTTCACAGGCAGCCACGGTGGGAGAGGGACCGAGGTGGCAGTGGAGAGTGAACCAGGGGCTGTGAGAGCAAGAGGAACAGGCTGGCACAGTGCCACACAGTGCACCAGGGAGGCACACAGCCCACAGCAGCTGACCGCCCAAGGGAAGACAGGACATCAGGAGCCATGGATAGTGTGCCCTTCCTAATAGAGGCCATAATGAGGGATGTGAGGGGGCAGGAGAAACAGTGATGTGACAGAGGAAGGGCCTATCAGTGGTATGCCTGGAACAGGTGGTACCGTGCATGCACCACCTTTGAGAACTACACAGACACAGAGAATGCGGGATGGTACTGCCTGAACATGGACATTCTGAGGCAGCTCTGTGAGCTGTTCAGTGAGGAGACGCAGGCACCCACAAGACGGAGTCACGCTATGTCTGTGGAGATAAAAGTGACAGCTGTCATGTGCCTGCTCACCACGGGCACCTTCAAGAGACCAACAGTGGACACCACAAGCATAACCCAGTCAGCCACATCAAGCTTCCTCACACAGTTCCTTAACACTCTGCTGCCACATGCTTCAGAATGCATCCATTTCCCCAGCACACAGGCTGAGCATACAACAACCATGCAGGACTTCCACAGGGTAGCACATATGCATGGTGTGCTTGGGGCCATTGACTGCACCCACATGGGCATCCACACACCACCTGGCCCTGAGGTTGTGGCATATATGAATAGGAAGGGGTTCCTAAGTGTGAACTGCCAAGTGGTGTGTGATGCCAAGGGGCACATCACCAATGTCTGTGCCACACACCCTGGGAGTGCACATGAGGAATTTATCTGGTGCAGCTCTGTGCTGTGCCACAGCTTTAAGCATGGGAACATCCCCATGGGCCACCTGGTGGGTGAGTATGTGATGGGCAAGGGGTGCCGGGAAGAGCAGGCCATGGGATGGAGGAGGACAGGGTGGGTGTGCTGGTGACGGCACCAGAGATAGGCATGAGGCACACCAAATGATGATACAGGGCTATCCATGTCATCATCTACACAGGAGACAGTGCCTATCCACTGAGGCCCTGGCTGTTCACCTCCTATCAGCGCCCATCATCTCCAGCAGAGGAACGCTACAATGAGGCACACACCAGCACATGAAACATCATTGAGCATGTATTTGGGATGCTGAAGGCATGGTTCCATTGCCTAGACAGGCCTGGTGGTGCCCTAGAATACAGCCCCTCAAAAGCCTGTTGCCTATTCCTGGCCTGCTGCATACTGCGCAACATGGCCATTGACCCTGGGATAGCTATCAAGGCTGAAGTGGGTGACAGTTGTGGGGATGTTGATGGCAATGGGCTGGAGAGTGGTGGACAGCCCTTCCTGGGTGGGGGGATCCCTGGATACAAAGGATGGTGCTGCAGCATTGGGACATCATCGCACAGGAGCACTATGGTGCACAAAGGTAGGTGGCACCAAACCCATGCAGAGGCCACACACACAAGTACAGCACACAGGCAGGGGTGTGCATGGCTATGGGCATGCACACACAGAGGCATGGTGCAGGGGTAGGGGCAGTAGTGTCACACAACCACTCACAACTGCACACAGCATCACACAGCAACACACACACACACCCATGCACCCAGGCACTGGCAAATGGTGGGGATCATATGCATTGCACAAGTGCACAGGTGCAACCAGTGCAGACTTGCCCTAATAATGCCCACTCCACATGGGCCAGTAGCTGAGCAGGCATGCACACAGGCAGCATGACACACACACAGGCATCACACCAGTGCTATGCACACACACACACCACCCATGAGTGAACAGGGCAGCAGCTTTAGACTGCAGTCAGGACAACACGCACATCAGGGCCACTGCATGGAACCATGGCTACCACACCCATGGGGATGGCTGCACCATGGCTGATCAGCAGGCACAGGCTGCTCATTGGCCAGAGGGGGTGTTTGCAACAGCCCCCCAGGAGTTGTACTGTGGGACCATGACCGGGTCCATGCAGGGGTGTGTAGGTGCACAAACAGGCCTGCTCCAGGCATGCCTGGGATGCCAACAGCAGAGCCCAACATCAACAGGAAGGGTGTTGCCCGATGCCGGGATCATGGGGTGGACAGTGCACTATGTGGTGTCTGTGGTGGCAGGCCATGCCCAGTGGCAGCCAGCAGTGCAAGGCAATCCATGATCGCATTGACTATGCAATCCTGGGATGCAGTTGTGTCCTTCTGAAAGTGCTATATAGCCACCAGGAGCTGCGCAGTGCCCCTCTTGTGCTGCTAGGCCACCTGGTGCACCTCCGCGTACAGTGCACACACCCCATTGGCAAGCAGCACCTGTTGCTCCACAGAGGTCCACAGCAAACTGATGTGCTCTGCCAATGGGTCAGCACCCAGGGGAACCTGGGCGGGGTGTTGACCCTCCAGCAGTGAACAACCATGTTGCACGCCCCCTCACTCAGGTGGACACTGTACAGTGGGGTCCATATGGGGTAAGTCCCTACCAGGTGCCCAGGCAGCAGACCCCGCATCTGGCTGCTCTGTGGCCCTTGCTTCCTGCTGCCTTGCCCATCCAGCTACTGAATGCTGCCCAGTGCTTGCACGGCTGCACCACCACCACCACATGGCACTGCTGTGGTGGTGCACACAGCAGCACCTGCAGTGGTGGCGGGCAGCTGTCCCACCACTGTCAGGCCACTGGGTGCACTGTCTGTGATGGTATCTCATATGAGTGTCTCCCCCACGACACCACCCATGCTGTCCAGGATTATGGTCAGGTTATGATCGGTGTCAGACACCGCCACTCTGTGTCTCCATGCAGAGGATGCTGAGTCTGGCATCCTTTAGAAACACATCCAGGGCCTCATCTGACCCCATGCCCATGACATCCAGCAGGACAGTGGTGGTGTGCTACAGCTGATCAGGCCCCTGGATGCCCATGGAAGTGGATGGCTGGTCCTCCAGGGCTGGGCCTGCCTCCACGGCTGCTACTGGCACCCCATCTTCCTCATGCAGACGTACTGGTGCTGAAAGAGAAAACAGATGTGTCAGCGATGCAAGGCCCCCCAAACTCCCCCAATACAGCCACTGCATGCTGTGCATGCCCATCATACATACCATGCAGTGATGGGCTGCCACCCATCTGGAATCCATCACCCAGCACACCCTTCACAGTGCTGCAGCGCATGGTGGCTGCCACCAACTCCTCCTGCACCGTGAGTGGTGCACATCAGCAGGCCTCACTCTGGTGGCTTTCCACGCTGCATGGATGGCTGCCACCTTCTCTTTGATGCTCTGCTTATTGGTGCCCACATTCTTGCAGCACTCCTGCACTGACCGCTGGTGGCTGCCCTGCTGGTTGATGCATGCCACCACCTCCTCCCAGGCCCCAGCCCTGGCCTGTGGTGTGCCCATGGCACCACTGAATAGTGGCTCCCTGTTGAGGTAGGCCTCAAAAAGTGCCTCTGCATTTGTGAAATTGGGCCTATGTTCATGAGCAGGCCCACACTCCTCACTCTCCTCATGTTCTGACATGTGGCTACCTGTGGACATGGACAGCACAGTGTGTCAGTGTTGGCAGCACTCTACTCCATCCCCCCCTGCTGTGCTGGCTGGGCGCAGTGTGCCCCAGCAGCATGTGGAACTTACCTCAGATGGTTGCAATAGCAGTCCAATGCCTGTGCCTGTCGGTGGTGCTTTTATAGTGCAACTCGTGCAAATGAGCATTCGCGCAATGATAATGACATGCTAATTTCCCCAGTGCACCACGTATTGGCTGATGGCAACATTTGCATGTGGTGGCTGAAAGTCATGAATTTGCTCCATGCGCAGTGGGATTGCTCCAGAGCAAGTCACTGCACAATGTCCAGGCATGCGCACTGCACAGGACCACAGTGTGCATGCACCAGTCTGTGTGCTCCTGCCTATTGCACACTGTGCACCCACTGCACAATAGGGACTGTGGAGCATGGTGTGCCATGCCTGCTATTGCACATTAGCACACTGTGCAGTGGCCGATCCATGACCCCTGGTGTGACCCCCTGACCCCTTGTCACTCCCCTGCCACGTGCCAGTCTGGCCACGCCAATGTCGCACATCTCTGGCATTTTGCAATGGGTGGACACAGCACATATATCCTTGAGGCACACATCTGGTGCACATTGTGCACACATGCACCTCTGGCCTCCATTTTACTTTCCCACATTGTGGTTGGCACTATGGCACAGCGTGGTATTTGGCAGATAAGGAACTGGTCCCAGGTTGAACTGGTGAACCTGGTGGCGAGCATCCTGCCACATACCCCACCGCTGTTCAGGCAGGTGCCCCTGCAGCAGCTAAGGGTAGCAGAGTGTCAGGGGATTGCTGCCAGTCTGCAGCAAGCCACTGGGGTGACCCACACAGGGAAGCAATGTCACCACAGGTATGGGGACCTTGTGCGGTGGGACCCAGAGTGCCTGTGATGCCTCCAGGGATGAGTACAGCAGTGGGCTGTGCCACAGCCAGGTAGGTCAAGCCCATATAGTATGTGTGTCCTAGTGCTGTACTGTGGTGTTGGCTAGACTGCCTGGCATGCCCTGCAGAGGGATACACTGTCATTGTGCACATTGTGGAGTGGCATTTCCATCTGCAGCTTGTGTTGTGATATAGCCATGTGGGACATATGGGGCAGGGGCACACCCTGTGCACAGTGATGGGGTGGTGGGGACATGCTGTGTATGATTCCTTATGTGTACCTGTCTTTGTTAAACTCCCAGGACCTGAGGATCACCACTGTGTGAGGGCAACTGGAGTGGTGGGATCAGTGCAGCAGGTGACAGTGGGCTACGGAGGTGATGCAGGACCAGCACCAGCAGGTCCACTGAGGGCAGGTAGGCACTGTTTTGGTCCTGTGCACTTTACAGGGGGGTCAGCAGGGGAGTGGGTGTGGGCATGGCCACTGGTGCCATGTGCAGTGGCGGCTGTGTGTGTCGCACTGTGCGTGGGGCACATCACTGTGAAGTGGCCATTGCACATGTATGCCAACTGTTGGTGGGGTGGGTGTGTGCCAGGCTGACACTGGAGTTCCTGTGGTGCTGCTGGTGCACTGTGCCATGTGACTGTCATTGCGCAGTTGGGTGACCACTGTGCAGCATTTCTATGCAATGTCATGGTGTGCTGAGCTGCTGGCAGGCATTGGTCCACCCCCCTGTGGGTGGCCGGGGCAGCCACTCCAGGGGTGTGTGTTCCAGCTGCCCATTGTGCACAGTGGGTGGGCATGGTACTTTGGGACATTGCACTGATCACCTGTCCTGTCCCTTGTCATAGGTGTCCAGCGGAGGAGGCAGATGCCATTGTACTGTAGGCTGCTCCACCAATTGATACTCATTACATCCACCACCATGGAGACAGGCATGAAGGTGCGCTGACTGTTGCTGGCAGAACAGAGGCAGAAAGGGTGCCAAGGAGCAGCAGAGCATGGCCTCCATGAGTTTATGTCCGAGAATTCCCCTGTTTCCCTTGCTGTACCTTTCCCATCTGTCCCCCTTTCCACTGTACAGTCCCTGTTTCCTGTCCCCTTCTCTCACTTCCCTACCCTTTCCCACCCTCTTGTAAATAGTTTTCTTCTTAAATATATATTTTTTGACATACCTGCCTGTGTCAGTGTCTGCTTTGCAGGTGGCATGAGGAGCCATGCTGTAGTGGTACGGTCCATCTGGAGTGCATGTGTCGGTGCATGTGTTGCGCATCTGCAGTTCACTGCTGTGTGCTGTGGTATGTCCCACTGAGGTGGTATCCTTCCCCTTGGTAGGTGGCTGTGCCTTGGGTTGCCCATGGGGCAGCTGTCAGGGGTGTGTGGTGTGTGTGTGTGTGTGCTGGGCTGCATGTTCCTGGGTGGGGATAATGTCAATATAGCGCTTCTGTAATAGCGCAAGTCATTATCGCGCTACCTTTTTAGCGCTTGCCAAAATAGCATTTAATATTCACAGCTCAAGCCATAATAGCATTTTACAATTCAAAAAATGTTACTTACAGCTATGATCACAGCATTTGTGAAATTATTCTGCAAGCATTGAACATTGATGGGGACCTCTATCTATGTAGTGCTCATGTGGTCCTACTCTGAAATTGTTCCCCTTGAATACAAGTAGTAATGTTAAGTTCCCTTTTCCTAGTTACCATTACCTACATGCCCATATTTCCTTTAGTTGAGACGGCAACAACAGCAAGGAGTCAGATATGAATGCAAGGTAATTTGTTTTTAACAATGAATAACAAAGGTTAACCATAGTAATTCCTGATATCCCCAGTGTTAAATCAGGTCAATATGTCCGTAAGTCATTAGTTGTGGCAGTTTTTTTCTAGCTCATGAGTACATTCAGGTCTGCAGTTGAAAATTCTATGTGACACCACACAAATACTCAATTCTTGGTCGAATGCTTCCTTCACCAACACAGCAGCAGAGTCGGGGACATGATTGTGTTCTCCGATAGTCTTTAATACAATCTCCCCATTCAAATGCAGCCTTGTGTTGCAGTGCCCCTTCTCATAATCTAGGCACTTGTAATAGGACTTTGAAGGCGTGGCTCGCTCGCGATGATACATAAAGCCATTTAGAAGAGCAAGTTCTCCGCCCTTCTGGCTCTTGAAAAATCACACAGGCTCAGTAGCAGACTCCCTTGCAGACATTGTAAGTAGCTGGGAGGGGGGTGTAATCGATGGTCTAATATACCATGTAGATGCATGATGTGTTGCAATGATACAGACACTAGGCAGCAGTCTTGAGTTATTGTAGACTGTAGCTAAAATGTCACTCGCTATTATGTACACGCACTGATTTGACAGCACTATATTGACTCGCGCTAAAATGGTCATGCAGTTTTGACCGCATAGCATCCTGGGTGTGGCTTGCTGTGGTCTGGGAGGGTGGGGGCACAACCTGTGGCCTGTGGGGGGACTCCATTGGTGGCCTTCCATTGGCCATTGGTGCCATCTATTGCCTGCTATCTGTGCCACTGTTGTGTTCTGGGGTGGGGTGTCTGGGTGCCTCTTTATGTCCTGATGGTTGTGGCCACCTGTGGCCTGACACTGTGCTTCCCTGGCACTGTCCCTGGGTCTGTTCCTGTGCCATGCCCCCCACTGTTGCTCTGCTGCTCTGCTCCAACCTTTGTCTGGGGCATCTCTTTCTGTGCCATGACGCAGGTCTGTTTGCGCCATGGCGTACCTCTGTTTGCGCCATGGCGCATCTCTTCCATATTCAGCCGGGTTGCACTGGCGCAGTTCGGCATGCGCAACCTCTGAATATGGCACTCATTGTGCCTTGGTGCATCGAATTTGCATTGTGCTGGACTTGTGCCGGCCTTTGGTGCATTTCTGAATATCTAGCCCCATGAGTCCATCAATTAGCAGCAGACACAGTTTTTGTTTTGCAGTGTTTCCTCTTCAAAGCTCCTGATATGTGTGTAACACAATCTGAGATTGCAGCAGCAGAAACGATTTGGAGCAGAGGCAGTTGTGGCTAACATAGAGTTCACAGGCAGTTGTAACAAATCATGCACTTTTTCTCCACATGTATTTTGCTAGGCACAAGACTAATAATGTGCCAACCTGCTAGACTCTTGATACATGACAGAGCCACATAGCTCATGCCATTCTTAAAGATTGAACTGCCTATGTCAATCATGGTGGCAACAAGATTCAAACCTTGAGACTTGTGCATAGAAACAGCATAATCAACACATAGTGGGTACTGTTTTCATGTTACCAGAGATGCAGCAAAGTTTTGCTAAGCATTAGAATTTTCAGCAAAGTCACAAAATTTGCATCTGTGAAACAATTCATGAAATTGTGTCTGTCAGCTGAAAATTTGCCGATTGTAAATTTGACTTGCTTATTTTTTTTTTAAGTGCAAATTGCAATTAAAACCTCCCAAAGCAAGAAGAAGTTACATATGTCCATATCTCTGGTGTCTAGTGGTTCTTCCCCCACCCACTGCTGGACACAGTTGGAATAATTTACAATCACCCCTGGACCCACATCCCCCTGCAGGTCACTGGCCTGTCAGCCATAGTGTAAAAATATACATTTTATTTATTTCATTTTTGTTGACCGGGAAAGGAGGACTAGACAATTCTGCTTATTTTCATCTTCGTCCCAGGGGAGAGGGGGATACAGATGGATGCCTACTGGAATTAAATCAGATTAAGCTGTTGGTGGTATTTTTAGTGAATGGGGGAAATTTGGCCACGATGCCAGGGAAATTCCCCAACTCTTGTCTGCAGAGGGCACTGTTCTGCCATACAGGAGCATGGTTGAATCCAGTGCCAGAATGGATGTGGAAGATGAAGAACATGCTGAGAGAGCTCTAGAGGGTGTAGTAGACACTGACAGGGAGAACCTAACAATTTCAACAAATGAGCAGCACCTAGAAGACATGGAGATTCAAGAAGCAGAGCAAACTTTACATGAGGCTTTGAAAAAGAAGCAATTCATTTATAATGATTTACAGCTGGCAGAGGAAGAATTTAAGGCAGCGCAAACTAGACTGGAGGAAGACAAAAAATGGAAGTGACTCACTGAAGGATCTCCACCCATTTATAGCCCCATACAAACAAAAATCTTTGTCTTTGTTCCCAGCAGTCAGGAAATGGAGCAAATGAAGGCAAAAACATAACAGAATTTGGCCCCCAAGCTGCAACAGCAGCAAAATGCCATGAAGTACTCAGCCGATACTGTGCAACAAGGAGCAGGCTGGAAGCAGATGTTGGCAGGCATTTGGGTCCCAGACCTGGAGATTTCACTTCTGGGGGCAGTGGGATGCCAATCCGACAACAAAGGGATTGCAACAATAGCCCAGAACATGGGCTCTACAGCCACAACTGAAACAACTGCTGATTAAAACAGGATCAAAAGAAAAAACAGGTACTCCTTATTCACCTATTGGCTCTGTATCTGAATGTTACGATGTGTTGCAAGGTGATCCAGCCCCTGTGCAACCCCCCTTTCTGACAGAGTAGCAAGAAACAGACATGCAAGCAGCTCCAAACTCTACTGATAGGGGGTCCTCCCATACATATGCAAGTTGTTTTCAAAAGTCAGTTGAACTGGCAAAATGCAGAAACACCATAAGGCTTAGGTATCTGGGAGGCCTAGAATGCCCCCCCCCCCCAGATATATATTATGTAAGGAAACAGTTATTGAAATTATCCTTTGGTTTCTCCCCAGAGGATATATGTGCATTGACACACGGTCCTAGGGAACAATCCTTTGCCATCAGTTTTTGGTCGCAAGACTTATTGGACAAATTTTGGGGAAAATATTAAACTGTTAAATTTAACCCTCATTGGATACCTTTTCAGGTGATCCATCTATCTAAACAACCCTTTTGAACCATCACAGTCTTATTTCTGAGTGAGGGGGTGAAAATTGTTGATATTCTGTTCTAGCTAGATAAAAGATGTAAAGTGCAAGGAAACCTCAACCCCATTCTGGATGTGGTAGGATTTTGGAATGGAGGTGGAGAATAAAAGTTAAATTGTAACACGATAACAATGATCTTCAGCATTTGCCCAATTGTTTTTAAATTGGGTGTGACAAAGGTTTCCTTTTTTATCCAGGCCAGCTCAGGAGATACTGCAAGTGTGGTTCCCCCAGGCACATCAGCACAAGTTGTGATATCATTAAGTGCACTCATTGTGGAGAGTTAGGGCATTTGGGGTATCATTGTCATAAACCCCCAATACTGTATGCACCTTGTGTGAAATGGAAGGACACACTTTCACAGATTGTCCTGTAGCATCTCATAACACTACTGATGCAGATTATGGCATACATGATTTTTACATCTGTGAAGCTGCAAGAGCAGCAGTGCACTTCTCCATCCAGAAAACAAGGCCAGAACACCATTTAGGCCAAAGGACTGACCATCCAAGGGATGTAGATTTTCCACACGTGAGGTTAGGACCACTGATACAACCAGCGCTGGCAAAAAATGGACAACCAACAGCTGGGTCTGAGACAACACCTACAACACAGGACCTGGAAAAGGTGCCTGAGCCAGATTCAGGTAGATTGCCTCCCTCTCCCAAAATAGCCCAGAGAAGAACTCTTTTTAGATGGCAATAAAGATTGCTAAACCATCTCCTCTGATTTAATCCGATGAGTTTCTTACCACTGAAAACAGATATAATGTCCTACAAAGAGAACATTCTGAGGAAGAAGGTGACTCAGATAATGCTTCACAAACTTCCTTACAAATGGATGTCACATCTAAAAAAGAACTTCCACTTGAGAAACTGATGCAAATAAAAAGAAACAAAAGAGGAAAATGCTGACCTGAGGTAGTCTCTGGAACTTCCCCTCAAAGCCCCCAACTTAAAAAATAACCTCTCATCAAGGACATTATGATCTGTCAATTGCTAGTTTGAATGTAGATAGCATTCTTTCTGAAAGAAAACATTTGCCAACTTATGCTTTGTTTTCCACTTACCAATATGATATAATATTTTTACAGGATACCAGACTACGTTATTTAACTGAGGTACAAAAAGCATCAGATACCTGGGTACGGGGCCCAAGTTACTGGTCTCAGGTATAGACACCTGTAGTGGGGTGGAGATTTGTTTTACAGACCCTAGTATAAAATTGATTCAAATGGTAGACATTTGTCCTGGTAGGGGACTATTATTAGACACTCATAGATTCAGTAAATTTTTATTTGATAAACATATATGCCCCCCAGACAATGGTAGAATTGAGCTCTTAAAATTGGTGCAGCCTTACCTATATACATCTAGGTATGTCTTATTTGGAAGAGACTTTAATATTAGTAGGGAAACCACAGACAGAGGTTGACAAACCTCTAAAATATATTGTGACTCCAATTTTTTAAATAGAGTAATCTCTCAGACTGGTCTTTGTGACAGTTTTCTGGATGTAACTCACACTGCACCACACACTTATTTTAGGGGAACATTATCTACCAGGATCAATTATTGACTAATTACCTCTATTCTACAAATCCAGAAAGCAAAAACATATCTGGTAGCAACTTCTGACCATGCTTTTTTAAGTGTACAAATTTTGAAGTTTAAAAAGACAGCAAAAGGCTCAGTGTACTGGAATCTAAATCTATCTCTATTGAAACACCCCCAAATTGCACAAGGCTCCCAAAATGTATTAGACCCAAGAAAATTGGTGTTCTTTCCTATATGAAGAGCTAGATGACTGGTGGGAAGACAGTAAAGCAGATCTTAAAGATTATTTTATGCTAATAGAGAAACTAAATGGAAATTTGAAAAAAAGATAACTATATTTCTCTGCAAAATCAATTATGCCATCTCCAGGTAGAATTGTATCTTGGGAATAATAATTTAGCAGAGCAAATACAAACCATTAAGGAAGATATGGTACGAATACATTATGACAAGATGAAAACATTAAGGGGGACATATTCAGAGCCGACTGGTTGGGCACGTGCAAAGATGAGGCATGCAGAGTAGATGCATGGGCCAGCTCTAAGTGTATATTCAAACAGTATGTGCGATTGTGACTGATAACACATACTCTCTGAATATCTGAGCATGGATGTGCAAACCAAAGCAATCAGCTGCCTAGTTCCGCACAGTGTATCCAGGGTCGGGAGCTCACTACTTCCATTGGGAAATGTGTGGCACATACCAGGATGCACCATGACCCTAAGGGTGATATTCAGTCAGTGAATGTGAATTAGCTCATTGGGCATGCATGGCACAGATAGTCTGCCCGCACATGCCATGCAGATAGCTGTCACATCCTCCATCCTCTCCCTAATCGATTACGGGATTGTAATCTACGGCACTGCTGATAACTCCACCCTAAGCTGCATAACCACTGCGCTAAACAAAGCATGTCGCCTTGTCTCGGGTTGTGGCAGACTCACCCACACCTGCGACCTATACAAACTGACTGGCTGGCTTAATTTCCATCAAAGGCTCAAGTACCACACCTGCATTCTAGCAAAAAAGATCCACCTCCAGCTAGCGCCAACCGCCTTCACCACATCATCAAACCGCCCCTCTCAGGCGATACCAGACTCACGGCTACCACATCCTTCATGGTTCCCCATGTCGAATGTCCCTTGTAGAGATCCCTCCGCTACCCGTGCCCCAATTAGCTAGCCTCTTCCTCCTCTCCCAATCCCGCAGCATCCATCTCTTCAAAGCAAGCCTAAAAACCTTCCTATTGGGTAGCTCAAAATGTGAATGCTACATTGGCCTACCTGTCTTCTCTCCCCTTCCCCACACACCCACACAGGGGCCCCTCAGGCCTATCTAAACCCCGCCATGCTCAACCCAGGGGTCGCAGGTATGTCTCCTACCTGCCCAAACCAGAGAAAAAAAAGTCTCTCTGCCATCATACCGACAATTAATTCAGTAATACCACTTGTTTATTATGTATTGAAAGTTGCCTTCCATTGCCTTTACTGTCATATGTCTCTCCACCCTCTGTAACCACCGGAGAGCTAATGTTACTAAAATGTGAATGTACATAAATCTGTAAATAATTTGTGCTTGTATATAATTTGCCTGTTCCGTCTGTCTTCCCCCCAACTCGTGTTCCCCCCTCCACCCTCTGTAACCGACGTGG
The DNA here is from genome assembly GCA_016271365.2 of Neoceratodus forsteri. NCBI lineage: Eukaryota > Metazoa > Chordata > Ceratodontiformes > Ceratodontidae > Neoceratodus > Neoceratodus forsteri. The sequence continues at coordinate 119,955,697 of CM057456.1, forward strand.
AGCCTTTGCAAAAGAGTCTTTGACTCAAAGGTTTGTAATTCTGAATTTACAGTAAAGTAAAGTAAAGATGTGTACCATGCATGCTCATTAAAAGCCCATTAACATGAGTACACCTGGGTACACCTGGACAGCCCCCAACTCAGACACGCATATGCCATGATAACACGGCCAGACCTGGAGGTCTAGCAATTCCCCCACCCATCTCCGATCCCTGAACAGAGCAGACACCTGCATTGAACCACCCTGGCAGTCTAGTGGTAACCTCCCTCCCATCCCCGGACCCCAATCACTGGTATGCACATATGAATATGACCCGTCGCTGCCCTGGTGCTGGTCTAGTGCCTCCCTTCCTAGCCTTGCTCACTGTAACTGACAGTAAATACAGTTACATGCTATGTTAGTCCAGTGGTGACCCCCACCCTAGCCCAGTCCCCAACAATAGCTGACAGGAGGTGTACCACTATCATAGTGCAGGTCCCCCCCATCCGATCCCTGTCCATTCATCGCCGAATTAGAAACATAGTGTTCTATAATGTAGTGTATCCCCCTTCCTGCCCATCCCCATCTGATAATAGGATACTGCCCACATCCCATTTCCATAGCATATGGCCCTGACCCCATGCATGAACCCCCATCTTCATTTGCATATTAATGCCATGTCACATAGCAATCTCATGTCCCATAGATATTCTATTCCAAAGACAAATGCTGCAAACACAACCCCAGTCCAGCATGCCATAATGTGGTGACCCGCTACCCGCTTCCTTGTAGGTGGGACCCCCTTCCTGCACCACCCTCCAATCCCAACCATGTTGGTGACTGGCACAGCCCACCACTCCCTGCCATGGCTGGTCACCAACTGACAGGTGTCGAGGGGCTGTCATAATATGGGACAGCACTCATTGGTCACTACAGACTACCAATGAGTGCCATCCTATATCAAGGCAGACCCCAATGCCTGTCAGTCAGTGGCCAGCTGTGGCAGGGAGCAGTGGGCTGTGCCAGTCATCAGGGTTGGGGGGTGGTGCTGGGATGGTTTCCCACTTACTGGGAGGTGGGGGGCCACTACATTGTGGCATGCTGGACTGGGATTATGTTTGCGGCATTTGTCTGTGGAATGGAATATCTATGTGACACAGGATTTCTATGTGACACAGCATTATTATGTGAACAGGGATCGGGGTTCATGGATGGTATGGGGGACCCTATGGTACAGAAATGGGATGTGGGCACTGTCCTATTATTTGATCAGGATGGGTAGGGAGGGGGGTATGCAGCATTATTGAATACTATGTTTCCCATTCGACCATGAACAGATGGAGATATGATGGGGGGACACTACACGATGGTAAGAAGTATGCCTCCTGTCAGCTATTGTCAGGGATTGGGCTGGGTTGGGAGGTTCCACTGGACCAACAGGACGTGTGGCTTCATTTACTGTCAGTTACAGACAGCAGGACTGGGGAGGGGGGCCACTAGTCCACCAGGGCCTAAATGAGGTGTATACATAATGGCACACCAGCAACTGGGGATCAGAATGGGAGGGGGTCCACTGGTCTACCGGGGTGGGGGAATTGCATTACTGTCAGTGGGGTGATTGGGGCTGGGGTGGGGGTTGCCTCTATGTTGTGGCATGGGGCAGCACATCCTGTTGTTGTGATCAGGGATTGGGGCTGGGGTGGGGTGTGTCACTGACCTGCTGGGACTGGCAGGCTGTGGTGCACCTCTGTGTACTTCCACTGCCCACCTGTAGGTGACCAGAAGACTTAGGCCAGCTTTTCATGGTGGATCTTTGTGTAACATATCTCTGGACAGTGAGGGATGCATTCCCTCTGAATATGCTGCTGCACAGCTTATTCATGGCAATGCCCCCTTCACTCTCACTGCATACCAATACTTTTGGGTGCAGGCCCATTCCTTTGGGAGCTGCACATCCCGCCCTTTTGAATATCACACTGCAGCTCTCTGTTGGGGTTGCACAGCACATCTCCCTTTTTCACCAGGATGCACCCGAGCATCTCCTTTGAATATGGAGGCCCAAAGGTAGAGCAGAAATTTTGAATACAGGGAGAACGAGCCTTAACAAACCCTTTTGACAGCTGTGAAAACCAGAGGAAAAAGAAGGACATTAAACAAATTAACACACTGGATAGGTCCTTATTAACTCCTAATGAAGAAATGTTGCAAGAAATAGAACAACACATAGCACAATTATTTAAAACTGATGAAGCAGTAACAAAACAAAATATAAACTCTTGGTTAACAAACTGTAATTTAAAGACCATACCAGACTATGGTGCAGAAGGATACTTTTGCAACTAATAACAACCTTAGAAGTAGGCCAGGTAATAAAACATTTGAATACAGAAACAGTCTATGGACAAGATGGGCTCCCAAACAAGTTATATAAAATTATTTTTCAAGAACTGGGTGTGGAACTGACACAAGTTTTAAATTTTTGTCCAAAAACCTGAAAATTGTCACATATTATGTCAGAAGGCCTTATCATCTTAGTACACAAAAAAGGACAGTAACATCTGATAGTCAATTGAAGACCAATCACACTTTTAAATTCTGATTACAAAATATTGGCAAAAATTCTCAACAATAGGCTGTCTTTGGTTCTGGAAGATATTATTCATACAAATCAATTCTGTTCAGTTCCTGGGAGAAAAATCTCAGATGGTCTGATTATGTTAAGGGAAATTTTTGAAAGAGGAAATTCATAGGAAATTATTAGTTTTTGTATAAGTCTAGATCAGGCCAAGGCTTTTGGCTGAGTGTCACACTCCTGTATAGGGAGTTGCCTGGAACATTATGGGATTCCAGATTAATTTATTTCCTGGGTTAAAACCTGTTATACAACAGCAATGGTGGTCCTTTACGTAAATGGGTGGGTAAGGAAAACATGTCCAGTAGATAGAGAAGTCTGGCAGGGTTGACCTTTTAGTCCTTTTCTATGTATTCTGACATTGGAACCATTCATAAGATGTATAAATGATACAGATGCGATTCGGGGACTCTCTATTACAAGTGAAGAGAATGAAATGAAAACAGTCGCATATGCAGATGATATGTGCCTTTTGTTGGCAGACTGTTCCTCAGTTAAGCATGTGGAAAGTATAGTGCATACATTTGCAATAGGTACAAGATCTCATTAATTTTGAGAAAAGTAAATGCATACCACAGGATAGGAGGCTCCAACATGCTAGGATGTAATGGGAATACCAGTTCAGAATGTTTTCATTAAGATATTAGGGATTTATTATGGAAAAAGAGACATGAGTTTTCATAATTGTAATATACTGTTAAATGAAGTCAAATGTAAGGTAGCTCGCTGGAATGTTTGTAGAATGTTGAAAAAGAAAAGAATTTGTATTATTAAAACTTATGAGATTTTCCATGCATCCATGTATGGTAGTCCCACCACCAAAGCAATTGGAGACCTCCATTTATATTATTTTCTTTCAGACAATTTGTGGCAGTAGGTTGAGCCCCATAAAGAGTGGAATCACATACCACTCTATGAAAAAGGATGTTTGGCTATGGTGAACCCTATCATTTTTTTTTCCTTTGTGTATTTATTTATTGTCATTTAAGGCCTCTGTTGCTTTCTATACTTAAACCTTGGACTACTTGGGCATGGGATCGGATAGGCCCATGGCTACAGGCTTGGAACAATAACAAATCATTCAGAAACAAAAACAATTAGCTGGATTATCCCAGTATTTCTAGTATTGCTTTGGGAAAATTTAATTGTGGGGCATAAATAGGCAGCAACTGATGGTTTTACAATGGAACAAACTATATATACAGATTGTGGCAAAATTCTTCATAGAGCAACCCCTGTATAGTGCAAAACCAATATTTTTAATTCAACAAATTGAAGCCATGGTAACACATCTCAGAACCCCCACTTACATGTGGGATGTTCTGTAATTATTTTTACATGGAAAATGAAACATGAAAGATAATCTTAAGCATAAAGACCTCATAGAAAGATTGTGTTCTAGACAGGACTCATGCCCAGATGCACAGTAAACAATGGTGCATCTTTTTTTTTGAGTGTCCATATATTACTTACTTTTGGAATGTAGTACACACAAAATGAGACCATTATCCTTTTAAATTCTTAAATGCTGATATTCTTTTCTTCGGGAATTTTCTTACAACAAGGAACACCCATGATAGTGGCATGATACATCTAATTGTATTAGTCTTTAAGTATCACATATGGCACACACATTAGAAAAAGTATATCACCCCAGAACAATTATTTTGGATGATTCAATTGACTATTTGTGATATCCGCAGAAAATAAAAAACGAAAAAGTCCACTAAATTATACAGAGTGTGGTGGGATACTATAAATTGGCTAGATGGATTATAATTTGATCATTTTTTTTGTTTGCTTTGCTCCAGTAAGACATTATTAAAACTTGAGACTTTGATACAGAAAATGGTATGAAGTAATATCCATTTGATGCAAAGATTTTTTGATTTCCACTCCTTTTCATGTGAACTTAACATGGTTAACACAGAGATTTTTTTGTTTTTCTTTCATTTCTTTTCCAGGTGTACAGAAGTGGGGCAATGGGTGGAGATTTTGAAGAAAATTGTTTAAATTTGTTTTTATAACTGTATATTGAAGGTTTTGTTTTTCATGTGAACACCAACATGCTTTATAATATGATTTTCTCATTTGGAATTATAATACAAATTCACCTACTCTTTTCAAGAAGTGCCATGTGGTCTTTAACATCCACCTGAACTACCACCAGAACAGGCAGCTGGAACCTTGGTTTAACATCTCATCCGAAGACTGGCATCTCAGGAGTGCAGCGCCCCCTCATGCTGCACAACAATGTCAGTATTGGGATTTCACCCAAATGTCTGGTGTGGGGATAGAACCTACAGCTTCAGATCTTCCAGCCTCAGAGGTGCATGTGCAACTTCCTGAGCCACTAACACTGCAGATATATCACTTTTCTAAAATTAAATCCCCCAATTGCTGGTGTCTAGTGGCCCCCCCACCTATCGCAGGACACAGTTTGAATAATTACAACAATCACCCCCGGCCCCTACACACCCCTGCTGATCACCAGCCAGTCAGCCACAATGTGGACCCATGACCCCCCACCCCATCAGGGAGTCCCCCCCTCCAGTGCCACACCACCATGCTTCATCCATCTCAAGTCCAATCTGAGCAGGCCACTGGCACAGCCCTCCACTCACCACAATGGCTAGCAGCCTGACTGAGCACTTAATGAATGAGTGTGTGCTTGTACAAGCATGTGCTCATTCATTGGCAACTTGTGGTCATTTTAGGCAGTCTTTCAGGTGGGTACTAGTGAACAAGAGGGGACTGCTCTGGTCACCAGCAGGGGGTGGGATGGGTCAGAATGATGTTGTGGACCCATCTGGGGTCCACAGTGCCATTTCCCCCATTCTGCCCCTCTGAAAATGATAGGAGCAGCCCCCCTCTTGTTCTCTACACACCTGAAAAACTGCTTAAAATGACTGTGAGCTGTCAATGAATGAGTGTGTGCTTGTACAAGTACATGATCATTCATTAAGCACTCACTTGGGCTGCTGGCTGTGGAGATGAGTGGAGGGCTTTGGTGGTGGCCTGATTGTGGGTGAGATGGGGGAATGGGGTGGTGTGGTACTGGCAGGGGGCACTCCCTGATGGGGTGGGTGATCCACTAGACCAGGGATGGGGGATTTAATTAAAAAAAGTTATTTATATTTTTAGATTGTGGCCAACTGGCCGGCAATTTGTATGTGTGGGGGGTGGAGACCAGGGGATGATTGTTGTTTTTATTCAAACTGTGTCTGGTGACCAGCGGGGGGGGTGCACTAGACACCAGGGAATGGGGGATTTAATTTTAAAAAACAAATTTATATTTTTTACATTATGGTCGACTGGCTAGTGATCTGTGGGGGTGGTCGGGTGTGATTGTAAGCTATTCAAACTGTGTCGGGCAATTTGTAGGGGGAAGCAGTAGACAACCAGGGGTTTATATACCTTTTTAACATTGTGGCCAAAGTTTGTGTGGGAAGTTTGGAATTTCTCCCATGAAATTCTATACTTCGCATTTAATCCAGTGCTCCGCGAATTGACGAATTTCAGGAAGTGCACTTCGCATACTGAGCTTAATTCATGAAATATTTCATGGAGTAGTTTGCTGACTTTACACATCTCTACTTGTCACATACATGTCTTTAGCAAGTTGAAATTGGACCGATCACCTCTCAATGATCTGTGTACTGTCTAGGTTGTCACACTTCACAGAGTTTTTCAACAATGGTTTTGGTCACACTGAACTGGAAATCCGCAATGTTTCCCATTGCACTACTAACAAGGCCTTGCTCTACAAGTATACTGCACTGTAGCATGACTCGTGCATTCTTGCAAACAGAACTGTTTCAAGGCCAACAGTCCATGAAATGTCAATATTAAGCTCCTTCAGCCTTTCTTTCATTTTTTCAATCAGTGATGGCATTAAACAAATGTCATCTACTGCATCTATGGATGTTTGTGTTATAATCTGTTAATTCTCTTTTTCAAGCATCAACCTGCTAAATATATCTGACTGCTTCAATGTTGGCATCAGGTAAACAGTATCTGTACAACTAGAAGATATTCCTTTAAATAGCTGTGATGCATCACCCATAGAACAGTGTCCAATGGATACAATTCTTGTGCTTAGAATAGCAGAATTTTCTGACTATAAGTGACCAGTTCTAGCCTGTTCAAGAGTACATCTGTATGAATCATCATTTCTCTGATGTATATTTTCAGTGAGTTTAACATATGTGAACAAGTCCCACAAGTTGACTCCTCCAATGCACCCAATGTTTTTTCTGGCTTCTTCGGTGGTGAAAGCAGGAAAGATATGCTTACAATTGACAGGTGCAAGTTGCAGGAGGTCTCAGAGAACAACAATGTTCTTTCTAACAAATGGTATATTATCTGTGTCAACTAACTCATGTAGATGAAAGAGGACAAAGATTAGTAGGAGGTTAGAGACCATGCTGATTTCATCAATAATCAGCAGCTCCTGCCAGCATGATGGTGCTGAGGGTTGAGGCGCTGGATGCCACACCTCACTGTATGCCACCTCCCTGGGTTCAGGAGTGGACTCAGGTCATCAGGGGTCAGCCAGGGGGAGGAGGAGGATTGAGTATCCATGGGACTGATCTCTCCTCTGGGAGGGTGGGGTGGGGTACCCGTGCATGTACTGGCTCCTGGCAGTGGCTGGGGGACAGTATGAGTCACAGCAGGTTAGAGGAGACAGTGTGGGCAGATGTCTGATGAGCAGTGTGTGGAAGTGCACACCGTAGCATCATTGGCATCATTGCATGCCTAGTCTGTAGGGGGGGAACTACAGGGAGTCAAACCACCAATCCTCAGGCGCTCATGAAAGCTTGCCTGCAGTGCTGCATCAGATGCTCCCAGGAGCTCCCTCTGGTCCCAACCCCTTGGTCTTCCACAAGGGGTCCATGATGCAAACTTAGAGAGAGTGAGGGTGAGGGTGAGGGTGAGGAGGCTGCAGCTTAGGCACGGTGCCCGATGAAGGAGCCACCAGGAGAGGGCTGGATTAGGGGAACCATAGGACCACCCAGCAGGAGGTAGGCATATAAAACAAAAGCAAGAACAACAGCAAAAAAAGTATTCAGCAGCTCTATCTTTTCAAACACTAGACTCAACTCGCTTGCTATTTCAAATGACAACTTACAATACCCACCTGAATGAATGAATGAATGAACACTTATTTTTATACAGGTAGTAAATTGTTAGTGTAAAATCCTATTTACAACAATATCCTGTACAAAACATGTAAAACAGGAAAAACTTACAAACATAAAACATAAAAGCAGTTACAGCAATAAATACTTAACTATCAAAAACAGGTACAAGTGTGATGCAGATACTGTTTCAGAGCTTGTTGAAAAGAGTTGTGAGTTGAGATGCTCTTTAATTCATTTGGCAATTTATTCCAAGCTCTAGAAATAGAGGACTGTAACATAGCATTTCTGAACCTGTTGTATGTTCTGATGGTTTGGATGTTTAAGCTATTAAATTTTAAATTATAACCCTTGTTCTTGCTATGCATAAAATTTATAATGGTATTCAAATTTGTGTTCCCTTTAGCATAAATTGTTTTGTGGCACTAGTTTAGTCAAACATAATTCCTTTTTTTTCACAGGGTGAAGCCAGTTTAAATAGAGTATAAATTGCAATGAAATAACCCATGTTTACTTTGGGTTATGAATTTAGCAAATTTATAATAAAGTTGTTCTAGTTTATTTAATTCTGTTTTGTTAGCATTTCTATATAAAATGGATCCATAGTCTATCACAGGAATTATCATGTGATTGATTAGTTTCTTTCTAGTCTCTATTGAGAAACAATTAGCCACTCTTCTCAGGGGTCCTAATTTTTGATTAGTCTTTCTAACCATCATCTTTATGTGTTCTATATAATCTAATTTCTGTTCTACCATGACCTCCAAATATCTATAATGGATTACATTATCCATCCTGATTCCACTGCTATATCTTACTCCCAGGGTATTTCCCTGGCCTTTATTATTACTTCCAGTTTGAAGGTAAATACATTGTGTCTTTTTCTTGTTCAACAGAAGTCCTGATGAGCTAAACCATTCTTCCAGACCTCTCATGTCTTACCTGGCTTCCCATTCTCAACAGGCAACATTAAGAGGTGGTGCAGAGTGACCCTCTCCTATACTGTATGATGCAAGGTCAGTTGGAGCACTCACAACAACTGTCATCAGTTCTCCAGTGACTTGTCTAATATTCATACATATGCCATGTATAAGGAAGCTTTTCCCTGTGTCAGTAGGTCCACTGACAAACAACCACACAGTCTCATGTTTATCACACTAACATTCCTTCTTATGATGCTGAATGCCATGCTGCACAGCATCAGTCATAGTACTATAAACATGTCATTAATCTTGATTCAAATGCTGTTCTGTTTGATACAGTAATGTGAATGAGATGCATGTTGCATTGCCAACTGTATTTTCTAACATCAGCACCACTGGATCATTTGTCAAGAGTGGATTACCAAGGACACCCTGACCATCTAGATCCACCTGTTCCCAAGATGGAATGGAAGTGTCATGTTATCATATGTGCCAGAGCCACCTTTAAATGCTTCCTCCACTCTCCATGGCTTAAATAAAAGAAGGACTACAAAATAGTCATTCTCTCTCTTCTCTTGAGACTTGAGACTCAGTTTCCAATGGCCAATGAACAGGGCTGCTTCAGCTCACCCACGGTCGGCCAGCACCCAGCCAGCCACCGACCAAGACCAGGACACCCACCTGCAGCTCCTTGGAAGCTGCCTGCCACTGAACAGGGCTGCTTCAGCTCACCCACGGTTGGCCAGCACCCAGCCAGCCACCGACCAAGACCAGGACACCAGCCTGCAGCTCCTTGGAAGCTGTCTGCCACTGAACAGGGCTGCTTCAGCTCACCCACGGTCGGCCGGCACCCAGCCAGCCACCGACCAAGACCAGGACACCCGCCTGCAGCTCCTTGGAAGCTGTCTGCCGCTGAACAGGGCTGCTTCAGCTCACCCATGGTCAGCCGGCACCCAGCCAGCCACCGACCAAGACTAGGACACCCGCCTGCAGCTCCTTGGAAGCTGCCTGCCCCTGAACAGGGCTGCTTCAGCTCACCCACAGTCAGCCGGCACCCAGCCAGCCACCGACCAAGACCAGGACACCCGCCTGCAGCTCCTTGGAAGGTATGGGACAGCGCAGCCAATCGGAACACGGGTGCTTCCAGCAAACCCACTCTGATTGGCCAGGACTTTTCCCTTGCTATAGACACCTGGCACTTTGTTAGATTTTCGATAGAACTAAGCACATTTCAACTGTGTTATTAGAAGTTTTTCAGCTGTATTAGCTGGATTGTAATTTCTACTACTGTTTTAAAGTGCTTACACCTCTTCTGTCTGACTGCTCTTCCTGCAGTGCCCCCCCACCATCCAAGCACTCTGCCTTGGCGCTGATAAGTCTAACTACCTTTTTTTTTTTTTTTAAGTGGCTAGTTTTCCATTAGCAGGTTATACAGACCTGCCACTAGAGGGATTCTTGGTCTTCTACATAAATCACTGTACTCATTCGTGGGCAATATGGCCTGCATTATCATTCTACTTCTTTCCCAGTGCTGCTACAAGGGGTGGTTGTAGTTGAGATTGGTGCTGCACTGCCATAGGGGGATTGCGATTGATACGCCCGCTTGCCTGCTTTGCTCTGATTGGGGCACCTTCTCTGTAGCCTGTTACAGTGTTCCCTTCTTAATTCTGACTTCTCAGCTCTCAGTCTGACCTGAAATTTTCTCCCACCCCTACCACCCCCCATCTCCCAGGCCTCCTTTAAATACACTCATGATCCGCCTCCTGTATAATATTACTGCTTCATTGGCCTAGTTTCGACTGCTGCCAACCTATGATTGGTATCTGAGTGTGGCCAATAAGACTGCCCTGTGTGAATATCTCTTGAGCCCCGCCACTAACTAAACTGCTCCTGCTCTCCTTACTCCCCTTTCTGCTGTGTTTTCTGATCTAGGTTTTAAGTGAGTACCTAGGTGGGCAAATTACTTGCCTAGAAAATATTGCACTAATACAAATCACGAGACCACTCAGTCTGGGACCATGGCTCTCCTTATTGTGTTTTTATTGCTCCTAAGGTGCATAGTTTTCAGCAATACAGTGCAATTTGAAGTACCTCAATGCAATTCAGTTCTCCAATGTACCTTATCAATACCTAATGTTATAACGGTTCACTTGCAGACACTATGTCATTCTCCTCTCCCCTTTTAGCCTATTCCCCCCGGTTAGCCTACACCCCCTTGCTACTGTCCTCACCTATGTCTACTCAAGCACTTACATTGATCACGATCAACTGTCATTACAGTGGTGCCGCCTCTTGTGCAGCACGATATGGGTTGCCGCGAAGAAATAAAAAAGCAGTCTCCATTCTTATAAGCTTCTTAAAGAAAGTTATACTTCTGCTTCTTCTCTGCTCAGGAAATGTGGAGCTCAACCCTGGCCCCCCCCCTACAACTTACCTCGCCTATCGATTTTGCTGAGGCCACAGGTCTCAAAATGATGATGGTCAACATTTTAAGCCTGCCTAAAAAACTTGTACAGCTGCAAGCCTGGGCTGCACACGTTAACCCTGACCTTATCATAATTACTGAGTCATGGTTAAAAAAGACGAACACTGATCAACAAATATCACTGCAGGGCTATAATTTATTTAGAGCAGATAGAGAGTCTAGAGGCGGGGGGTGTGGTTATCTACGCCAAATCTAAGTACTTGGTCACCAATATTAGCTGCAAATCTCTAGCCAAGGAATTTGAGTTAGTTTCGATGAGCCTTCATCGCCTCTCCTCGGAATGTATCACTATCCTAGGTGGCTATAGACCCCCGTCTGGTGGTGATGAAGTCCTTAATCTTTTGAAATCCATGTTCGTAGATGCAAAAACTGAAACAATATTTCTAGGAGATCTAAATATGGACTGGCTGTCGCCTAAATCACACGGCCTCAAATCCCTTTGTGACTAGCTAGGTCTTGGGCAATTAATCAGTGAACCCACTAGGAACAACACTCTAAATACTGCCAACAGTTCAATTCTAGATGTGGTACTAACCACCCATCCACACAAAATATCTCATTCGGCAGTGTTTCAAAACAACATGAGCGATCATGGAATTGTTGCTTGCATAAGAGCTCAAATTAAGGCCCGGCCGCAACCCATCTTTATAACAAAAAGATCCTTTTGCAAATTCAGTGCAGTAAACTTCCTATCTGACCTGAGCATGATCAGATGGCAAGATCTCTACCTAGCCAAAGATGTCAACAAGGCAGCTTACATCCTTAATGACAAACTCACTACAATAATAAATAACCATGCCCCTTTCATCAAAGTAAGGGTACGGAACAATTCCAACCCCTGATTCACCTCAGATCTCAAGGCAGCCCTTATAGCTCGAGATAAGCTCTGGGCTAAAGCTAGACATTCCAAAGAATCTTTGGATTGGCAGGCCTTTAGAACAGCCAGGAATAACTGTGTGAAAAAACTTCGCTCTGCTAAAGCTAACTATTATATTTCTACTCTCGAACAAGCTAAAGGTAACCCTCATAAAATATGGAAGACTATCAAAGCTATAGAAGGATGGCCCATGGCCCCCCTCTGTCCCAACAAAAACAGTTGCAAGTGGCAAGATTGTGGAAAACAAGTCCCTAATCCTGGAGGAACTTAACTCCCATTTTGCTACAGCTGGATTAGCTTTTGACTCGACACCTTATGCTGGTGCTGCGGTGAGCCAGCATACCCCTTCCCCTACATCTAGTCCTGCACCCATCCCCTTCCAACTGTGCGAGATAACTTAGAAAGAAGTAGAAGATTCTCTTCTTAACTTAGACACCAAAAAAGCGCAGGGGACGATGGCTTGGAACCCTTTTTCCTAAGGTCTGGCTACGCCCATCTCACTGCCCCAATTCTCCACATCTTCAATCTTTCCATTACATCTGCTACTGTGCCGTCCTGCTGGAAATCAGCACATATCCTCCCTCCATTTAAATCTGATGACCCATGCGATAAACAACTATAGGCCTATCTCCATATTGCCTATCCTTTCTAAAGTTCTCGAAAAACTGATCCATATTCAGTTAAAATCTCACTTGAAACCTTCTCTCTCATTAACCCAGCTCAATCTGGCTTCTGGGCTAATCATAGCACAATCACTGCACTAGCAAAAGTAACCAATGATTGGATCTCTGCTATAGATGCTAAGAAGGTAACTGGTGCAGTCTTTTGGACCTCAGCAAAGCTTTTGATACTGTTGATCACAAACTATTAGTCAATTGCCTTGCAAAGTTGGGTGCCACATACCATACCACCCAGTGGTTCTCTAGCTACCTAACTGGAAGATTCCAAAAAGTAAAGGCAGAAGGCTTTTTTTCTGCTGCCTTGCCAGTTGCAAGAGGAGTCCCCCAAGGATCCATCTTAGGTCATATCTTGTTTTCTTTGTACATTAATGACTTAGATGCTAACATATCTACGTCCAATCTGCACTTTTTTGCAGATGGTACTGTGTTGTATACTTCTGGCTCATCGTTATCTGAAGTTAAGGGAGTGCTTGAAGTGGACTTCGCACAACTTGAGCATAATCTAATAAAGACAAAGCTTCTGCTCAATGCTAAGAAGACTAAAGTGATGATATTCACCCACAGTGCTGTCACAGGCCCCCCCAATACCCTTGCCCAAGACTTCGTTGTCACCACGCTAAACGAGCCTCTGGAAGTTGTAACCAAATTTAAATATCTGGGTATCTGGATCGACAATAAATTATCTGTCAATGACCATGTCGAAGATGTCTCTAGAAGGTTAAAAGCAAGGTTAGGTTTCTTCTACAGAATAGACCCCTTTTCCCCCCTTGAAACTCGAAACAAGCTTGTACAGGCCACTTTTCTCCTCCTACTCAACTATGGCTATGTAATCTATTCCTCCACCACTCTTGAAATTTATGTAAACTGGACATCCTTTATCACCGTGCATTACGGTTCATTACCAACTCCCCTTACCGTTCGCACCACTGTGACTTATATGCAGCTGTTGGTTGGACATCCCTTACTACTAGACGCCTGCTCCATGCTGGGCTATGGACTCTTAAACTGCTCCTGCAGAAATTGCCAAGCTATCTCTCTTCCCTTATTAGTATCTCACATAGTGCATACTCATTAAGAAAATCTGACTTTATTATGCTTGACATACCAAGGAGGCGGACTTCCTTTGTAACGTATATTGCATATGCCCTTCCTCCATTTGGAACCATTACAAACTGTACTGAAACTAACTAGCGCAGTTTCAATAAACTTCTACAAATCGCTAAGTTCAGCCAAAATAAAAGACACCTGTAACTGTCATTAAGTCTCTTCCTTCCCCATGTGTGCCATATTTATCCACTGGTAAGGTATAATTGATTTGTCATATTAACTGCTTTCCATTCCCTTCTACTCCTGGCTTTTATCTATGCTTACGCCCACTGCTACTCTATCAAATCACTCCTCCCCCCATATCAGTTGTAGTCTGTTGTTTGTTCCAGCTGCCAAAATATATGTATTGCACACACCAGTTATCATGTTTCATTTATCAGTATGCAACCTGTAAGTCGCTTCCCTGTCTCATATCAATGTTTACCACCTGTGGTCACCCTATGTGGTACCCTTGTATGTATATCCAGCCTGTATCATGTAACATGCATTTCATGTATATACAGTACTGTTATTACCTATCTGTGTTTGTACTTTAAGTGTTTATGTCACAGGACCTCCTTGTGAATGAGCTTGCTCAATGGAGTTTTCCTGCAATAAACCTGAACTTGAACTTGAACTTGAACAATGAGCCATGGCTTATGTCTTTTTACAATACAGCCTGGACCACCTCTGACTTTGTATATCTGTCAAGAGATGTCCATCTCTGCTCCAGATTTGAAGTCGTCCCACTGAGCTACTTCAAACAGAGGCATATTACCAATTTCTGTGTGCCTGTGTGGGTAGTACTTTTCAATGAGGTTGTCTTTAAGAGTCTTAGTTGAGTATGGCCATGTTGCTGCCAACTCTTCTACCTGGTCATGTGTTTTCAGCACACAGCCCTTGTTGTTCTTATTCTTAACATTCAAGTACTGTATTGGGTCAGATTTGCCATTTAAGTATGTTCCTCTAAAACAGTCACTTGCTTCATATGCCCTACATTCATAATGAAAAATTATTTTTAGACCCAGCGACCACAAGCATGATGTGAGACTTTTGCCACTTTCAGATATTTCCTCCCATAGGTCTTGTAAGCATGTCTGCTCATGTTTCATGATGCATGATGGCATGTATCGTACATGAGTCAATGAGTTATCACTGATATATTAAACATCAATGTTGGCTTGTCACATGAGCAACAAAATGGGACTTTAGCCATTTTTGAAACTGTCATTGTCTGATCAAGGAAATCCATAGCCTGTTTTTATTGCCTTGGCTTTCAGATGGTGCCTGATAACTGAGAACATGTCACTCACCTGGTCTGGGTGGTTAACGCTACAAGAAAAGCTGAAACAGCACCTTGTGTACCATTTTGCAGCACATTTCAATGTTTTCCAGCTGTGTTTACAACACAGATGCTGCTGAAATTTCAGCATCAATTCCTGTAGTGTGGGTCTTGTTACTTTATCTGGCAAGTGACATGTATGTGACATAATTCATAACAAATGCTTGTATATCATTATCTCATGAGTCACCAATACATGGTGCAGCCTTGATCCAAAGCAGCATATGAACATGACAAGCATCACAGGCTTGATACTCAGTTCTCCAAACATAATGTTCAACAATACCAAAAGTAGAGTTTGTTTTTAATATGATAAAACATAGCAGTGCCTGAAATCAGTGATGGAAATGTCTAGACACAATGACTGGGTCCAAAGAACATATCTCACCAACTGTCACGGATGTAATACCATGCATATCACAATTTGCACATGTTAGACTATCTGGTATCTCTTCCCAGATTTATTCTGCACAACTGAGTGTGACAGACCATGTGGTTGTGCCATATTGGCATAACATACACATGAGTTCTGAATGTTGATGGTGCCAATGTTCTTTTGTTCCAAGCATGTTTGTCAAAACTGAATTAAGATTCACCTCTAGAATCTCATCCATTGTTTTCAACTTCTGAAGTAGTTGAGCAGCAGTAAGGCCTTGCAGTGGTGCTGTGACATGAGGAGTGTGAGCTACTGCTAGTGACAAAATGCTTAATTTTATCTCCCATAGTAGATGAAATAAGTACTGTATGTTACTTCTGAATTGTCCATCAAGACTTAATATTCTGAATGCTCTGTATTGGGCATCAAGAACATGAACCTCCTGTACATATAGATGGCCACCTCTTCTGTATGGGAAGAGAACAGGGAAGCACTGTGCTTCTAGTGTACTTTCCCATATACTCACTGGACAACCTTCTGCTTGCTTCATCTGATTCAGATCAAGGTTGTTAGTGATGAATGGTATACTGTTCATATATGTTCTTATCCATTGTGACTGGCACCTTCGACAGCATCAGCTTCTTGGTATCCAGTATTCCATACTGAGTGTTTATATCAGCAAAGGTGTATATGTCCAAATCCTCATAAAAATTATTTTTATTTTTCAGAAAGCATAGTTCATTTCATACTTACTCAGCACTCACAATGTCTTGCAGATTGTTTTTGCTTTTGTTGGAACACCATTTACCAGGATTACCATGCTGCTCTCATGACTAATCTCCTTAACCCTTAGGCTGCCGGAAGATTTAGAACGCATAGGTTTTTAGTACAAGATATCTTGTAGGCGGTAGCCTAAGGGTTAATGTTCTCTTTAAGTGGCAGGGGTATATACATAATGGAACCTTTCAATGATTTGATAAGATCTTTCCTTGAAATGTTTTTTTTTTTTCTTTTTGGTGTTCAGACAAAGAACTGTCTGGAATGGTTCCATTGTTTGAATTAGTACCATACATGCTCAAACAAATTTAGACATTGAATTTTATTTGCAGTCACACCTGTATCCATATCATCTAAGTATGATCAAGGCAGAAGGACATTTTATTTTATTTTACTGTAACAGCAATTGCACAACTGGATTACATCAACAGGTGTGAAGCATTTTTTGAAAAGGAGGTACACAATTAACAGACCCCGCATCTCTTGCCATCTAGAGATATTGTTTAAATTCAGTTTTCAACTGAGATTTGAAACACAGATGTTTACAGGAGACACACATGACATAAAATCTCTCCCATTCAGTCAGTTCAAATATAGCAATCTGTGTACTAAATCTGTCAATTAAATGTGTCTCAGCCATAGTCATACACTCTACCATACCTTGAGTTTCACCTCTGTGGTCAGTGTTATCATAAGTCAGATTTATAATCCTAAGCGATTGCATAAAGTTAATTGTGGCCTGCATAACACCATCTGTGAGCAAATGATCATGTTGAACAAACTTTTGTACTGAACTTTTTACTTGATAAAGTAATGCAACAAACATTTGCATACCAGAATAATGTACTGTTATCATTCTGATGAAACATGCTCGGACAAACACAACTATGCAAACATGCCTGGGAGTGACCTAACAAATTAGTGAGACATCCGATTGCACATTTATCCATATTCTGAACTACTAAATATCTTTTTTTCATTAGGTGTCACCACAAACCTATTGAAAAAGTTTTTGACTTTTTGAAAGCATTCATCTCTGTCATTGCATGTAGTATCACAGTGCCATTGTCTTGCACATAATGTTCTAGGGTTCTGTTCAGGCAAGTTAATCACTTCTGAATGGTCTGATACACATCATGTACTAAAGGCAGGATGTTCTGTATTCCACCACATTCGTCTATATGTAGAGTCATATTTCTCATGCATGGATGATATGTTTCATCAGCAAAATAAGCCTCATGATGACTTACGTGCAGCCAGTTCCCTCCAAAAATATCACAACAGTTATATCTGTCAAGGAGTTTTACCTCTTGTAATTTAAATTATAATTTCTATAATGTGTCTTCTTAGTCTCCCAATCATGTATTTTCTATTTTCCAAAAAGCAGTCTGAATGTTTCGTGCCATATGCACAAACTTTGGTACCTTCATAAGGAACATCATATTTTTCTCTTTGCTTTTATTTTTTTTGCATGATTCCACATGATTGTGTTAATTATTCCATTTATTCTTGCTTTGTGTGCCAGTTTTCTGAAGTACACACTATTGAAATTAGCTACATGCTGTGTATCGCTTACTTTTCTGAACTGTGTTTTTTTTCTTAATGTTTACAGGCACATTTTATTAGGTTTTTGCTTGAATTTATGGTTTAATTTTAATGGTTTGTGATATATATTTATTTTTCTGGGAGTGAGTTCTTATCTTTATATGCAATGCTGCTGAGTGGAAAGTATCTAGCACATCTTTATTGCTGTTTTCTCCTATCTGACATAGGCATTTTTCCTCCAAGAAGATATTGTCTGTAACAAGAAAAAGAGAAAGAAAAAATGACATTTACACCTATGTGAACAATGCCTAGTGACCAATTAACAAAGCTTCATTTATACAGTAATGACTGAAAAGGTGGTCATTTCTGAGGAGTCAGTGACCAGTTGGAGCCTTGGTTAGACCAAGTCACAGGTACAGAACAAATACCTCAAGCTGTTTGTCTCTCCATGGTAATGATCATTTTTATTGTGATCATAAGCCAAATCCGCATACCAGCTTTCATTATGCTGTAGCCAGAAAAATTTCAATGCAGAATAAAATGTTATATTGAGACATCAATTTTGTAATGTGAATTGATAAATCATGTTGTACAGTCAGTTCTCATACTGAGAAACAAATTCCCTACCACACAACAAAAAATTGCACTGCAAAATCAAATTTCATCTTGAGAAGTTAATGTTGTGGCATGGGCTAAAAAATTTCAATGCACAATCAGATTTTGTACTGAGAAACAATTTTTGGGCTACAAAACAGAAAATTATAATACACATTCAAATGTTAGGCATAGATATCAATTGTTTGCTGGAAAATGAGAAATCATGGTGTGCAGTCAAATGTCATACTTACAAAGTGTGTACTTTGCAATGACAAATGTTGCTGTGTAATCAAATTAAGTAGTGAGAAATCTAATTGTCTGGTGCAAAATAGGGAAAATCTGGAGTGCAGTCAAATCTTATGCTGCATAATTAGGGTTGCCAGGATTTCATTTTTAACTGAATTAAGTTGGGAGTGTTTGTGATGCAGCTTTAAATACTTTCAGTAAGTGACCGCAGTCTCATTACTTCACACAAAGTCTTCTGCAGGTCCATAGATGCTAATTGCTTAATTGTTCTAGTAACAGTGCTTGCAGAGACACTTCAGAACACTGTTTGGCGTACTCAGCTTGTTGTCAAAAGATGAATTAGCTTCAACTGCAGTTGTAATCAACTGGGACAATACAGTTTGAGTGCTGACATTTTAAGTTACTCTCCTGAGCCCTCTGTCAGCACAATGGGTCGCAAAAGAAAGACCGCTCATGAATATTGCAGCCAGTATCCAGAGTTGGAGTTAAAAACTGTTAAAAAATCTGGTCTTGGGGAGAACACTGAAATACTGCCTTGCAAAGTTTGCAAAACAGAAGTGAGAGGACATGTTAACAGAATCAGTGAACACATGGGAAGTAAAATGCATCTGAAACTTAAGCAGATGCAAGAAAAAATCAGCCAGGCATCTATTGAAGCTTGCTTGGGGTGAATTAAACAAAAAAGTGAGGATGCTGCAGGCTTTCCACATGACTTGGTAAGAGCCTTAGGTTTTGAAGGGATACCAATGAATGCAGTTTGTGGTGAAAGTTTTTTGTTTGCGCTGCTGAGAAAATATGCTCCTGCTGCTAGAACCTGTCCTGAATACAAACAGTTAGATGATAAATATCTCCCGAGGTGTTCTCAAATCACAAGGATGCACTTGAAGAAATGTTACAGGGCCAGAGATTTTCACTTGTCATAGATGAGATATTAGAGCTGGCTGGACTACTGGCTGTGAATATTATTGCTGTATTCTACAGTGAGGTGACCAAAACAATTAAAAGCCTGTTATTGAAATAATCTGTGCTCATTCTATATAATGCCAGAATCATTTCAAATCTGCTCCATGATGTAATGTTAGAATTTGGCCAGACTTGGGAAAACTGCATTTCTATTAACAGTGATTCAGCCATGTATATGCAGCACCTTGTGAATGACTTAAAAGAAGTCTACCCACACCTTCTGCATATCTCATGCATTGCACACATGTTACATGTGGCAATAGATCACATCACGCACTAAAAACACCAGAATTCTCTGATGCGAATGACTTTGTGATACATTATAAAAATACATACAGCAGCACCCACTCCTTTGAGATACATTTTCCAGCAATATTTAAAAATGCTAAGAGATAGAGAAAAGCCTTTTTCAAAGTTTGCCTGAGTAAACAAGTGTGCCAATCAAGTTAGCGTGTCCGACCCAGAGTTGTGTTGACCCTCTGATTCTCATGGCTAGAAGCTGCTATTTTTATACATGCTCATTGGGACAGCGTTAATGATTTTTTGATTAATGAAGAAGCTGCCACTGCCTTCAAGAAGGCAAGCAAACTAAGAGGAATGTTTGCTGATAACAGCATACAGCATAAACTTTACTGCAAACTAAGCTTTGTAACGATATTCTTGGGCTGAATACATGAGGTGCTCCTGAAGTTAGAAACCAGCGATCCACTAGCACACTGGGTTGAAAAGTTAATAAGCTGTGATCTAAAAATTGTGTCCAATGCTAAAACTGCAATCAAACAATTGGATCCGAAATCTATGGGCTCAAAACGGGCAGCACTCTCAGCAGCTCTTAATGTCTTTGCCTCAAAATTCCACTAAATGTTAACAGCCACTATTAAAAGAAGTGTCACTGATAAACTGTATGGTGTTGGCTCCCTTTTCTTAAGCTGTCAGCTATTCGACCCCTTCTTGAAGTTCACTCTATCCAGATATGCAATAGAATACCAGAATATAGTGTGGCACTTCCATTATAAGCCAGATGTCTTCAAAGTTGGATTTGAGCAATCCATGCTTTTTGAGCCATCTGCTGATGTAACTATAACAGCCATTTAATATTGGATGAGCCAAGCTCAACATTTGTCAACATTTAGCTCAGTGGTACTGCGGGCATTAGCAGTGTCCATCACCTCCATATGTGTGGAGAGATCCTTCAGTTTATTCAGGAAGGTACAAGACAAGCACCATATGCACTTGCCTGAAGAAAGACTGGGGCAGTTTAACATGCTGTACCCTAACAAGGACATTACTTTGGCTTTTAAATGCTTCAGTGTTCAAGAAATAAAAAAGGTTAAAGAAATTAAATAACTTAATGCTCCGAAATAAAGCTGTCAGATTGATCAATGTATTTTTGTGCATTTATGTGATGCATACTGTAACTGTTGTTTAAGAATTTTGCTAAATTATTTAATGCTACTCTTTTAGAAATTAATATGATCGTTTATGAAATAAATCAAATTTTTCCAACAAATCTGTGTTTTCTGCACATTAATTAATACATTTTGTCGAATAAAATTGGATAAGTATAAAAATAAAAATCAATCTTTTCAGTCAAATTTAAAAAAAAATAAAATTGAATCCTTTCAAGCCTATGCATAATCAATTTTCTGGTACTGAACGTAAAATTCAACTTTATACTTACATCACATTCTGAGAAACAAATTTTCATCTGTAAACTGGGAAAATATAATGTAAACTAAAATTTTTGACTGAGAACCCAATTTTGTGCTATGAAATCATAAAACATTCTGTGCTGTCAAATTTGATGCAGAGAACCACAGTCATATCACAGTATGTAAAATTGTGCTGTGCAATCAAATAATACACTGATAAACACATATATGCTACAGAACAAAAGAATTGCAATGCGCTATACAATTTTAGACTGAGGAAATAGAACTTTACATTTTCTCTGTAAAATAATTGTCATTATTTTGCTGAAGCACCAGTTTGCATGAAAATAAATTTGTGCAATTAGCACTTTTTACATTATAGTTAATGCTGTGATTGTGACTTAGAGCTAAAATAAATTCACGCAATTATAGTTGCTTTGTGCTTGTGTTAAATTTACTTTACTTGAAAATAAATAGTATTATGGTAAATTTTGGGCTGTGAAATGAGAAACATGGTGCACACTCAAACTTCATGTTGAGAAACTATTTTTCCTACCACATATCAAAAACTTGCACTGTGACTGGTTCTGATTGATGGGAGTTCACTTGGCATCATGGCGACCTGGGTTTGTGCCCCAAGACCAGTCATCAGGAGCAGAGACTGCCTGGGAGGGAGTTTAGAACATCTTATGGATGTGTGCCTCCTGGGTGGTGGGTGGGTACCGAATCACTATTAGGCAACTCCTGGCTGTGGTTTCTGGTTGATGTTCTTGGATGTGCATATCCTCAGCACACCACTGAATGCTTTCACCCCCAGGATGTTGCTGTGGCTAGACCAATATATGGGAAGGAGGGGGGTTAGGGAACAAAATAGGAAAATGCCCTCTTGGCCAACTGGATGATTGGGGACTGGTCACCCCATTTGACATGCAGCTTTTAAGAGTCCAAGCTAAAACCAACTGTGCACACACAGTGTCAAAGGAATGCCTCCAGGAAAAAATCTCCTCTCCAAGTACTCTAGCCCGGAGGCCCCCCCCATGAATGGATATGTTGGGTCAACCAGGGTCATGGTAATGGGAGATGGCAAGAATGATGATGGGGGCATTAGGTGGGCTGTTGAAGTCCTAGTTAGTCCAATGGAGTTGCTGGCCAAGGGGACAAGGGAATATAATGAAATAAAGCACACAAAAAAATAGAATACTTGCACTTCAAAAGCATGTTTAATACTGAGAAAGTAATTTTGTGCCATGGGATTAAAAATTTTAATGCACAGTAAGATTTCATGCTAAGAAACATATTTTTTACCAGACAATGAGTGACTCTTCTATGCAATCAAACTGCAATGCTAAGAATCCAATTTTATTGATGCAAAATGGGAAATGTAACATGCAGTCAAATTATCTGCTTAGAAACCAAATTTTTATGCAGCAGAATGAAAAAAGTTAAATATGCATTAAAAATAAGACTATTTGGTTTGAATTTGACTTTTTTTTAAAGCACAGATGTGCCAAACTTAAAATGTTGCCACGAGATGAAAAAATGGTGCTGTGAAGATAAAAAATAATATTTTCCATAATTTGGGGGGTGGCGTACAAAGATCAATACTTTAAATGATTTTGCATCTTAATACAACATAGGCTAACAAAAAATAATACAGTATTACAAATAGTTCAAAGTATGTTTTCAATGCAACCAATCAGAACCGTTTGTACTGCGGTCATTTTGTGAAACCACCATTTTATCTCTATCATTGCTCAACTGTTCAGCACCATATAATAAAGATAAGTAAAATCTCTATCAATCTTCTCTACATATTCATGTGCTGATGTTTTTAATTTTATGAAAATGTGTATCTTGCTATAGGCATCTCGGAATGAGACTTATTTATACAAATTTTTAAGTTTTTGTGTTCACAGCAGAAAACCGTGTCAATCTCTACTGCAGCCATATTTTCAGTGGTGCAGATTTAGTTTGATAAAATGTCATTAGATAACATTGGCTGTAGAGTTGTAGCCTTATCTGTAAAAACTGTTTCAGAATGTTGTTACAGTGTGGTTCACGTTTTTGATGCCACATACCTTTTTTATTTCAGGGACCTTTTTTTATTCACAGTAATGGATTTTAAACTGCAAACTGAAAGAACAAGCAAACAGTATCGATATTCATTTTGTACCAGGACAAGGTTTAAATAAGCACTGTCATGCATACATTGATTTAAAAAAAAACAGCATTGTGATTTTCACAAAAAAGAATCCAGTGCAATGTCTTCTGTATACATAAACATTCCTATTGCACCTGAACAATTTACAGGGCTTCCAGATCGACAGGGATTTCTGTATTTTTTCAGGGTTTCAGAGCCATCTACTGGAAATTATTATCATAGACTTGCATTGGTTATTCATGAAAATAGAAAAGTGTGGCTTCAATAAGAACAATTATAATCTATTGAAAAAAAAAAACAGAGAAATATCCCTGGAGTTACAGGGGAAAATCACAATTAATCTGGGAGCAATTCATTGATCTGACTGCCCTGAAAGAATATATAGTTCAACTTTTTCACTGTCCTAGATTACATTCTTAACATTCCCTTCAATGTACATTATGTGATTTGTTTTGTTTACTTTAAAAAGCAGCTGTCACCTTCAGGAGAACTTTAACAAAACATAACATTTAGACACAGTTCAGCTTGTATGTCACATTAGTTTTGTATTTCTCTTCCTGATTGATTATAACTGAGGTCATTTGCATGAAAACAAGATTTTTGATCCTGAAGAGTTCATATATTCCTGTTGCTTTCTCCCTACCTGATGTCATAATGCCCTGCTTGTGATATCACAGTTACTCTCATTGCAACAGCTTGTGATGTCACAACCTAAGATTATGACTTGAAGCAGGGAGTGAGCTACAGAGGCAGATAAACTATAAGTGAAATCTAATGGATAAAAATCACATAGTCAGGCAAATCTACTCAGTAATAAATAATGAGGAAGAGAAATATATAGCATACACATGGAATGCAAGCTGAATTGTACCTACTGATTTTGTTTTTCAAAGTTTTCTTTGAGGAATCAGTAGCTCATTAGGATTTAATGTGTCAAACAAGCAAAACAATCTTAAAGAACTGAAATGTCTTCCATCAAAAAAAGAAAAAAAAAAAAACACTTCTCACCTAGGATGCCAGTAAAAAAGGAGGTAAAAGGAAGCAGGACACATTACGTAAGCATCTGTTGCTGACCAATAGAATGTGACTTAAAGCTCATCTCAAAGTGAACAGACCAGCTGACTAGCAACAGTTACATTCCTCAGTCTTTGGGCAGATTTCTTTTGGTAGACACTGTTACTGACCAAAAGAATATAAAATAGAGCTCATTTCAAAGTTTAATGACAAATTGGCTATCAACAGTTTCCCTTCACAGTCTCTGGGCAGGTTTCTTTAGGTATCCAATCCACCATATATACTAGTTTTCTCTGTACATACAGCTTGTTAAATGAAAAAAAAAGTTTGACATAGTTTAATAATACATTTTTTAACTGGTGTTGCTATCTGACAGTGGAACAAGAGAAAAGCATAATATGCCTTTTTTCCTGTTGAAATTACAGTTCAGCATAATTTTCAGTAGCAGTCTGAGAGAGATCTCTAGCATTGGAGGAGCTGCTCATAATCTGAAGTTCTGTTGTTGTCACTTTTCTTGAGAGTATTCAGCCATGGCAGAGAGCTTCAGAAAGACTGTCTAGATAGCGTGGTGTTCAATTGTGCATAGGGCTGCAGAATTTACTAGGCATATTTATTTGGGGAATGACTTACAGCTGCAGAGCTGCAGTGTTCACTGGTTTGGAAAGGGTGGCATGAATTGGGAGTAAGTCATGCCATCTTTACACACCCTTTAGCAAAAGCAGCCCATGCCACAAGATACCTCAGATCCATGTTGGAGGTAATGATTTGGGCTACAAAAGGGGAATCAATTTGATTAAGACAGGTAAGCAAGACTTGGCTGAGATTCATGGAATACTACCTACCTGCAAGATTCTCTTTTCAGATATTACAGAGCAAATTATCTGGACATGTGAGGAGTATACTCCTAGCATTGAAAGATCATGTCACAAGGTGAATATTCAAATATCTGGCTTTCTAAAAAATAGTGGTATGCACACAATTAGGCACCCAGAAATCAAGTATTATAACAATTTGCCGTATCTAAAAGATAGTGTCTATTTATCTGATGCTGGGAATGTTATTTTACTTGGGGACCTCCAACATGGAATCCAATCTCTGTTGTGACATGAGGCAGCTGTTCTGGATTCACAATCGTCCACATACCAGCATGATTTTACTAATACAAATGATTCTTTTAAGAGCCACCTTTCCTTGGTAAAAAGTAGATCTAGCATTACACTTTCATGTAAATACAAAACTCAATGCCTTCCCTTTCCTGCCATATACTTCCTTTTCCTTTGCTTATCTTTCCTGTCCTTCCCTGCCATCCCTTCTCTTCCCTGCCTTTCCCTTCCCTTCCTTTCCCTGCTCTTCCATAATCTTTCTGGCCCTCTCCTGCCTTTCCCTTCCCGTCTTTGCTCTTCCCTTCCCTGCCCTTTTCTTCCCTTCCCTGCTCTACCTTTTCCTACATTTCCCTGTCTTATTCTCCTCTTCCCTTCCCTGCTCTTACCCTATTCTGTCCTTCTCTTAAGTTCCGCAGTGCAGACAGATATTATTTTATCTGTTGTAGGGGGGCAAGTTTACATTGGTGGTAACATCAGTGTTTGCCTTCATGGTGTTGTATCCCTTCCCCTCACCATGAAAACACTAGCACTGAAAATGGTCATTAGAAAAAGCATTGTCTGTGGCTGAAGGTAAGGGGCAACAGCTGTTTTTGTTTACATAAATTTAACAGTTGTGTAACATGGAATACCACAATAAAAGCAATGGAAAGACCATGAATGCTACTATGCATACACATTTTTAAGTAACATGCATACTCATTAAAGACTTCAAGATATAATTTAATTAATTATGATCAATTATACCACTAGCAGTGTAATTTCATATTTTGTTTCTCATTCACAGAAAATGGGCAAAGACCGGATTGATGTGGCTGTACAGCTCCAGGTCCAGGGCCTGGAAATGCCTGGAAATGCCAGGCTGTACTTCCACTTGACCAACCTATTCCTCAAAGAGATGAGACAAAGGCTCAGAGAGTTCCTTGCTGGCCACAACATCCAAAAAGACCCACAGGAGTGCCACAAGAAGTGGAAGATGTTGAGGCAACATTTCTTCAAACTGAAGAAATGAGGCATTGTTTAGGAGAATGAGAGAATCTGGTATGAGTGAGCTCACAGGATGTGGGAAGTGGCAGGTAAGCCTGCACTTGGAGAATGAATACATGGTGGTAATCAGTATTACAGTACACAGTCAGAGTGATGTGCTTACTTTTTGTGTGTTATATATATATATATATATATATATATGTGTGTGTGTAGACCTGAATGACATACAGTCCCTACTGTGGACTATCATGTTCCATAATAAAGCATATGGCATATTGGTATTTACTTATGCTTGCTATGATGTGCTTTAAAAAACTATTATCCAGTATAGTTATTTTTGTGGGTATACACTTCCCACATCAACACCCCTACAATGACATACATTGTTGCTGACAACAGGATGAAGTGCTGTAGGAGATGCGCTCAGGACCCAGCAACACTCTCCCCCAAACAGCACCCCCTCCCTGAACTAACTCTGATCTGGAGTTAGAATCCTTTAGTACGGTTGGTGTGGGTGGCAGAGACCCCCACGTGGGGGGTTCGGGGGCAAAGCCCCCTGAAGAAAAAAAACAGTCTCTGCTGTATGTGACTCCCTGCCAACTGAAACTCCCTGCCAACTTCAACTTGCAGTCAACAAGGAGCCTGTCATTGTGATGCCAGTCAATAAGATAGTTGTCGACTTGGCATTATAGAACCATTTTTGTGGTGTTAGCGAGTCACCTACAGTTATTAGCCATAATGCTGTGATCAGCATATTTTATGAATCATTGTATTGTGGCTGACCCCCTAGCATAGGGGCAAGGTGCTGACCTGTGGTGCCTGTGACCCGGGTTCAGGAACGGACCCGGGTTACTGGAAGGGCCAGCCGGGGGAGAAGGATAGAGCATCTTGTGACTGCTCTCCTTCTTCAGAAGTGAGGGTGGGAGTGTGCTTTCAGTGCACTAGTGACACCTGGCAGAAGCTGGGTGCACCACAGCACCAATGCCAGCACATCATGGTGGGGCAGATGCTGGACATCATTGCACATCCCGGCCCCCATATATGGGAGAAAAATCTCGCAGTTACCTGACTCTGTGAAGTCAGTCTCCTGCTTCAATTAGCCTCTCACAAGCTCCACCAGGCAGTCACAGGTTTCACTGCACCTGGGGCCAGTGCCACGACCCCACTCCCCAGGGGGCAAGCCAGGGGTCTTGGGGGCTGAGCTTGGCTGGAGGTGGAAGCCAGGAGGTGCCGTGACTGGTGAATGATCAGCAGCCAACTGCAGGCACAAAAAGTAATAAATAAAAAAAATAATCATTGTATTATAACCCAAAAGTAGCCTTAGTCAGCACAATGCCTATCAATGTGTACATGTGAAACCTACCAGCCTTGGGTATGAGCTGCCCACAAATATCTACCAATTGAATTTCTTTGTTTAGTCATTCTGCTGTTCAAATGAGCCTGTTATCACGTAACAGACTTTCTTATCTCTGAATATAGTAGTCCATGTAAGCCTGTTTTTCATTGAGTTTTTCTATGATGACATCACAGTGCTTTGAGGTTCTGAACTGCTAGTAGGTCTGATGTATTTTTTACATGTATTTGGGGAATAAATCTTTATTCTGTGACACCTGTCTTCTGTGTCATGTTTTGCCATCAGGTATAGAATCCTGCTGAAACCCCAACAAAATGGCAAAGTGTAGGATCTTTTAGGATGCTCTCTGTAGCAGGAAGGAAGGGTCCTAGTTATGGCTCAAGGCCACACTCATGGGGATTTCCGAGGTATAGGAGTACATGTGCCAATATGGAGGGCATTGTGGTGGGAAGCACAGTGATGTCTTGATCTTGCAGAAGAAGAGATCAATGAGTGAGTCTGGTGTTAGACACATTGCCATCTTTGATTCTGTCAGTAAGAGATTGGTGGGGGTGTGGTTGGTGTGCAGTGCAATAGGAAAAACCCTATGATGTAGGTAAAGTGTTTGGTGGCCCTAAAGGTAGCTAGGCGATTCCTCTCACTTACAGAGTACTTATTTTTCACAAGTGAGAGCACCTATGAGGCATAGATGATAGATCTCAAGGTGCCATTTGCCTTTTGTGCAAGGACTGTTGACATGACCACATCAGAAGTGGCAGTTTCCAGATGGAATGGGAGTTCTGGGTTAGGGTTGACCAAAGCTGGTGTAGAGGTCAAGGCCCTTTTCAAAGAAGTGATGGCAGTTGTATCTTTCTTCAGTAGCTTATACAGAGGTGCTGCCTTTTGTGCAAAATAACAAGTGAAGTCTCTGGAATAGTTTACCACACCCAGGAAACATCTCAGAGTAGCCACACTAGTAGGTAGTGGCAAGTCCTGAATCCCCTGGACCATGTCCACGGCAGAGCTCCTGCCCATAGCAGTGATGTGCAGGTCCAAAATGAGATTTCAGGAAGGCACAATTGTACCTTTGAGGATTGAATTTGAGACCTCCCCTCTGTAGAAGTGTCAATAGCTCATCTAGGAGGTCCTGGTGCCTCTCTAGGCCTGTTGTGGCAAAGAGATGGTCATCTGCATAATACAGGAGGCAGTCTGGTGTGAAGAAGCCTCATATGGCATCCCTCATGTGGATGTGGAAAAGGAAGAGGCTGTTATGGAATCCTTGTGGGAGGCAGTTCCATGTGTACTGACATCCTTCAAATGTGAAGTCAAATTTGTACTGGCTCTGAGGGGCCAGTGTGAGTAACCAGAAACCAGTGGTGATGTCCAAGGTACCAAGCCACTTGTGTTCTGGTTTCAGAAGTTTGAGCACATCCTGAGCAGATGCCACAGTGGGTGCACAACTGGGAGTGACTTGGTTGAGTCTTTAAAAATCAATGGTTAGCCTCCAACTATTGTTGGGCTTCGTCACTAGACAAATAATGGCACTGACTGTGGACTCACAGGCCCT
Source organism: Neoceratodus forsteri (assembly GCA_016271365.2). NCBI lineage: Eukaryota > Metazoa > Chordata > Ceratodontiformes > Ceratodontidae > Neoceratodus > Neoceratodus forsteri. The sequence continues at coordinate 119,985,160 of CM057456.1, forward strand.
AATGGCCACTTGCTTCAAAAGTGAGTCAACTGAATCCCTCGAAGATGGTACTGTCTGTACTGGAAAAGGGTATTGTTTTTGACATGGCAGTTCATCAACAGTGACTTGTGTGAGTGTTGTCCATTCTCCCACAATTATGTTTGTGTTTGGCATCTTGATGAGCTACAAGAATTGTCCTCAGTTGAGGGAATACTGTAGATCATGCTGCTGGAGGATGAGGGTGGTGTCATATTCTGCATCATTGGCTATTTTTCCAGGTACCTGATCAATGCCATATCCTCCTTAGTTATTAATTTATTGACTATTTCGGATAAAACCTTTGAGCTTATAGCACTTTACATCGGTTCCATGTCAAGATCTGTGACAACATTGATTACAAAATTGGTAGACAATGAAGCAAACATTCTGCAAACAACTTGGATTACAGAATTAGAAGACAGTCAGGCAAACAAACAACAATTTGACGAATAAAGTGGTGAAGTACATAAGTGACAATTGTGTGTGGTTAAAATGGGCTGGTGCTAGTTACAATTGAGAATCTGAGATATTGGAGTACAAACACATTACAGTGTAAGATTGCAATAACAATATGTGTCAGCCCATGAGGCCTCATCTTGAGGAAAGAGAGAGAGAGAGAGAGAGAGAGAGAGGGGTAAGCAAATTGGTAAGGTAAAAAGAGGTAATGAGGTTTGATAGGTGGAGGGGCATGGAAAGAGAGGTGTATGGGAGTGGCCATTCTGAAAAACAAAGGATATATGAATAGGGCCAGGTAAGTGCTGAGACGGAACTCAAACAGTGGCAGGAATGCCTAGAGGAAGCAGTTGCAACTGTAAGTGGTTACAAGGTGCTGCTGTAGTTTGGGTTTATAGGATCCCAGCATACCGGAGGAAGATATTTCACTAGGTAGACAGTTGTGCCAGAGCAGGGCTCTATGGGTGAAGGACCTTTGCCCAAGGGAGGTATGGTAGCATAGGATCTTGAAAATCTGGTTCTCAGAGTTTTTAGTTTGCCAGTGACAGCCATAAAGGACAAGGAGCTTCTGGACCCCTGATGGCATAAGTCCTAAGTGAATTTTTCTTACAACAACGCAAGTTTGCTACTTAATTCAGTTATTAAACTGGAGCCAATTTCCCTGTGAGTACAGCTCACAGGTGTGAGTGAGACATGCAGACTTTGTAAGAAGAAGGCAGGCCTTATTTAGAGCCTTTTTAATTCTACGAAGGGAGGAATCCATTGCAGACCCATATATTACTCAACCATAGTCAATCAGAGAGACAACTGAGCTGTGGATAGCAAGCTTCAGAGCATCTGGGGTCAGGCAGTGTTTATGCCTGTAGAGCAGTCCAATGCACATGCTTACAGCTTTTGTGATGTTGTCAATGTATCTAACATAGGTCAAGGAGCTGTCAATTGTAATCCCCAGGTATTAGAAATGTTGGACCAGCTCTAGGGGGAGCCCTCAGTATTAGTGATTGAGAGAGGGTAAGTTCGATATCTACTGTGCAAACTGGAGAAAAACATTATTTTAGTTGTTTTGTAGTTAATAATGAGCTTATGGTCACTAAGCCACCTCTCCACATTGGTAAAGCTGTGTTGCAATTGGTTCTCAAGGACAGCAGGTTCAGGATTGCTGGTAAAAATAATAGCATCATCAGTGTATAGTAAGATGTGTCCATGGGCAGCTTTAGGGAGTTTTTTGAGAAAGACACTGAACAGGAGTGGCCCAAGAATGGACCCCTGTGGGACACCTGAGCAGACAGGTCTTTTGTCCAAGATGATGTCACCTATTTTCACCCACTGAGAGCAGCAATCAAGGTAGCTCCTAAATCAAGCAGCTGTAGCATTGGAAAGCCCTATGTCAGTTAGCTGGTCGACCAGGAGAGCATGATTAACTGCATCAAAGGTTTTAGTTACATCAATAAAGACCAAACCAGAAAGGTGACCTTGGTCAAGAGTGTTAAAGAGGAAACTGGTGAACTCTAATACTGCTGTGGTGGTACTATTGTTAGGACTAAAGCCATGTTGTTGAGGGAACTGTACTTGATATTTGTCCAGATACTCAACCAACCTGTCAGTGACTATTTTCTCCAGAGCTTTAGAGAGCAGAGGAAGAATGGAGATCAGTCTATAATTACCATGGTGTGCACGATCCCCACTTTTAAAGACAGGGGTAACAGTGGTGGCTTTCCACTTATGTGGGAATTTGGCGTACTGGAGTGATAAGTTAATAATCCATGTAAGAGGTGCTAGGCTATCATCTAAGGTAAGGGCAACAAATTCCAGGTTGAGTTTGTCCTCACCGGCCCTTGATTTGCCAAGAACTTTGAGGAGGAATTTTTGCACCTCAACTTCTGAGACTACTTTGAAAAAGAAAGGCGGGTAGCATATAGGTTGAGTAGGGATCCTGCAGTTATCAATAGTAGTGGGAGCAAAAAAGTCAGCTGGGAGTACACTGCTAAGGTCAGTAAATGCTTTGCTAAATGTGTCAGCAATGGTTCTGGGAGGGTGCACCATCTATATTGAGCATGGTAGGGGTAGATTTGGAAGCCTTCCCTAGGAGGTCATTAAGATTAGCCCAGAACTTTTGACCATCATTCCAGGGGGGGGAGAGAGAGAGAGAGAGAGAGGGCATCTTTAAATTACTGGTTTTTGGCTGAACATATTGTTCTGGTGCATTCATTTCATGCTCGTATGTAGTTCTCGACATCAGTTAAGTTCCCTCTGGCTTGGGCCCTGTGCCATAGTTGGTCCCTAGTTTTCATGAGTTCTGAGAGGTGAGGAGTGAACCAAGGATTAAATGCACCTTTAATTTTATGCTTCCTAAAAGGAGTGTGCTTATCACAACCAGTATTAAACTGGTAGAGGTAGAGGCTCAGTGCAGTGTCCAAGTCAAAAGTGGAGTATAAATTAGACCAGTCTTGGTGGCAAAGGTCAGATTTCAGCTGCTCAAGGTGTCCCCAAAGGAGGACCCAAGCTGTGATATTTTTGGCAGGTGCCTTGGAGAAGTTAGATAGCCAAATACATAAAACCGAACAGTGGTCACTGAGAGTGTCAGATAATACTAAAGTTCTAAGGATATGCTCAGGGCAGTTCAAAAAGACCAAATCAAGTAGGGTACAAGACCCAGCACAATAATTCTTCCTAGTAGAGGATGTAACAAGCTAAGACAAGGGGATGGCCATGGTGGCATACTTGAAGGCGTTAGCATCAGGGGAGTGCCAGTTTGCATTAAAATCACCCATAAGGATTATTTTGGAGGTGAGGTTCAGGCTGTTTAAACAGTCCAAGTGGGAGTCAAATCCTGCTTCAGTTTGTTTAGGTGAGATGTAGGTTGAGAGAACTGTTAGGGATTTATGATTGGCACCAGGGTGCATTTTTAGTGCGAGTAACTGGATATTGTCACCGGCGCTGGGCAGAGAAAGGACATGTCCCTGAATGGTGTCCTTTAGATAGATAGCACAACTGACCCCCCATTTTGTCTAGCCTTTCCTGCCTGAAAACCATGCAGCATGTCAGGGAAATGTCAGTATCCATGATCTTACGTGAGAGTCAGGTCTCCTTAACTGAGAGAATGGTTGGGTTGAGCTGTGCAACCCAGGCCTGGTGGCTGTCAAATTTTGCAAGAATGGTGTATATGTTAATGAACACAAGGGTAAGCCTTCCAGTTTTGGATGGAGGTGAAGATTGCATGTGAGGTGGACCTGGGTTGGGGCGAATGCTCCCAGCAAGTAACAGTAGTAGCAGTATGATTCTGCATAGATAGGTCAGTAGCATTAATGTTATGGTACTTTTTGAGTTCTTTTAAGAGTGGAATAAGTAGTGTGCCTATGTTGAAGAAGTGAGAGGCTTGGGAATAATGCTAGTGGGGCAGCAAAGGCCAGCAGGAGTGGAGAGGAAGCAACCATGAAAGAGAAGGTAGTAACTCATGATGATGAAGGATAGCCAGGTCCCCATCGATGGTAGATGTGCTAGTGCTGTTAGTAAATGGCACAAGCTTTAAGGATGGAAGGTGCATAGGAGCAGTTTCGCTGACAAAATCATAAGCTAGAATGGGTGCCAGCTAAAGAAGCAAAAAACTGTGGAGCAAGGAATAAGAGAAAGGAGCCATGTCCAAATTGTAGAGGCAAGGTGAATAGCAAATGGGCAGAAGATCTCAAGGATGAGCACTTGGGGATGGATGAAGTGAGAGCATAAGTGTTTAACAAGCAGTGCTAGGAGCAGGGATTGGAAGGCTGGGAGGCAAAGGTGTGTGAGGATGGTAGTCCTTTAAAAGAAGAAGAACTACTAGACAGAGACAACCAATAGGAAATAGGAAGAAGATTCATCAGAGACAGTGAGGGAGGAAGCATAATTAATGTGTGTCAGTAGTGGGGGAGGGCGTGCGGGAGAAAATTCAAACCACAGAGTAATGAAACGATGAAACAAAAAGGCTAGCAGGACAGCTGGCAGCGAGCAAGCAACTGAGAGTCACCTGGCTCGAGATTCAGCCAATGGGAGCTCAGGATAGCAACTGACAGCCAATAATGAGTGGTGGGCTACTTCAGTGGCCAATTGGGAGTATGGTGGCAGTCACCGAGGAGCCAGTGGTTCATAAGTGGCAGAGAGCTTATCTGAGGTGGCTTCTGTGTGCAGGGAAGTCTGAGGGGTGAGTGGCTGCTAGGAGGTGCCACAGCCAGCCATTCGGGAGTGTTCCTGCATTGGGGAGTGCCCAGTCAGGTCCTTCAGCAGAGGTGGCTTCTATGTGCATGGAGGTCTGTGAGGTGAACAGCTTCTAAGAGGTGATGCAGCCAGCCGTATGGGAGTATTCCTGTTTTGGGGAGGGCACAATCAGGGCCTCCAGCTGAGGTGCTTCTGTGTGAAGTGAAGTCTGGGGGATGAGTGGCTGCTAGAAGGTGCTGTAGTAGCTGTACAGAAGTGTTCCTGCATTGGAGAGTGCCCGATCAGGGCCTCCAGCTGAGACAGCTTCTGTGTGCAGGGGGGTCCAAGGGGTGAGTGGCTGCTAGGAAGTGCTTCAGCCAGCTGTATGTGAGTGTTCTTGAGATGGGGATCATCCAATCAGGGTCTCCAGCTGAGGTGGATTCTGTGTGCAGGGTGGTTTGAAGGGTGAGCGGCTACTAGGAGGTACTGTACAGGAGTGTTCCTATGATGGGAAGCACCTGATCAGGGCCTCCAGCTAAGGTGGCTTCTGCATTCAGCGAGTTCCAAGGTGTGAGTAGCTGCTAGAAGGTGCTGCAGCCAGCCGTACAGAAGTGTTCTTGCATTTGGGAGCACCCAATAAGGGATTCCAGCTGAGGTGGCTTCTTTGTGCAGGAAGGTACAAGGGGTGAGCAGCTGCTGGAAGGTGCTTCAGCCAGCCATATGGGAGTGTTCCTGCATTGGTGAGCACCTGATCAGGGCCTCCAGCTATGGTGGCTTCTGTGTGCAGGGAGGTCCAAGGGGTGAGTGGCTGCTAGGAGGTGCCACAGCCAGCCATATGGGAGTGTCTCTCCATTGGGGAGCATCCAATCAGGGTCTCCAGCTCAGATGGCTTCGGTGTGCAGGGAGGTCCGAGGGGTGAGCGACTGTGTGAGGTGCTGCAGCCAGCTGTACAGTACTGTTCCTGCATTGGGGAGCACCCGATTAGGGTCTCCAGCTGAGGTGGCTTCTGTGTGCAGGGAGGTCCATGGGGTGAGCTGCTGATAGGAGGTGCCAAAGCCAGTCATACAGGAGTGTTCCTGCAATGGGGAGCATTTGATTAGGACCACCAGCTGAGGCAGCTTCTGCATGCAGTGTGGTCCGAGGGGTGAGCAGCTACTAGGAGATGCCACAGCCAGCCATACCGGATGGTTCCTGCATTGGGGAGTGCCTAATCAGGGCCTCCAGCTGAGAAGAGAGAGAACAGAGGATTCACATGTGGTAACAGCAATAAAGGCCAATGACGTGGAGTATGACATCATCGTCATGCCAAATCCTATCAGACTTTCTTCTTCCCCATCTTCAATCTCATTAGCCCTTCACAATTTCTAGTCCCTTAACTGTACTTGTTTTTTGCCTCCCCTCAACCCCCCTTCAACCGTCCTCACCCTGGTGCATTATCCTTTAGCCCTACTTTTCTTCTATTTTTCTAACTGCACTTGTTCCTAGCCCCCCTTCAGAAGCCTCCCCACCATTGCACACTATTTCAATTCTTCTATTCCTGACGCGCCTCCTGCTAACTGAACTCTTCCTCTGATTACTACCTTACATGCTACCAGCGATTATTCTCTCTCCTCCTACCCCCTCCAATGTTCCCTCTCATTTTTATTCTCTGTGGGTGGGCGACTGATATGAGTGTGTGGCAATTTGTGCAAAAAAATTGATTTTGTGCGCAAATTGGGTGGCCCAAACAAGTGATATATTTTATTGCCAGTAAACAGAAAACATAACCAAACACTCAAATACTCAGTGCAAACCATAAATATACATTCTGACACAATCCAAAGCTTGGATGTGCATTGTGCACCATAATAGTATAAGCTGTAAGTATGTGAAAACTATGTACATTTTAAAGAGTCTTGCATGCATCTAAAAGGGGTGCTGCTGCTGCTGATGTATTGCTAAGAAATCAAAGTTTACTGTTTTTCTCCTCTGTCTTTCCCATTCTTCCAGTGGACATATATTTTATTAAGGTCCATTTTTCCACCAGATGCTAAAAACAACTTTGTTCGCATCAGCATATCTAAATGGCTTTCTTCCAAGCAATTTCTTTGTTTGCTCTTAATGCAGTTCATGAGGCTAAAGCCTCTTTCACAGTCAGCACTCGAAGCTTGGAATGTAGCACATACATCAATATGTTTAGCCACCATGATCTACTGCACGTTAGTCAAAGCAAAGTGGACCAAGTCAGTAAAGGATTTGTATTATCCTCCATTTATTTTTTCAGCAACTATAAATTTGAAGTCATTGTCCTTGCTAACAATTTCTGCCTGGTCCACTAATGAAAATAAATAGTCCTGATATTTGCTGTACAGTCTCTCAATATTTGATAAGCCAAACTGAAAGCTGCAATGTGGCATTGCTGCAAAATCAAAGGCAGACCAGTCAGAAAGTTCACCTGCAGGAATTCGACTGTCCAGTTGGTCACATAACAGGCCAATGAATTGCAAAATTACTGTTGTGCTTACTTCAGCTGTGCAATTAGCCAAAAGCAGTTTTACTGGTTGGTTCCAGTAAACAGTTTCATCCAGGTACTGGCTTCTGATCTTTTTATTTTGCTTGCACGTATGTGCAAGAAACATAGTGCCATCATTTGAGTTTTCGGAGGTATGCAGCCCTCTTCCAATTCAGTCAGTGTGTTTGCAGGCGTGGCCACAGTTCTCCAATCGTTGCTGGAGCTGTCTATGACAGCAGTCTAAAATGCAGTGGTGTACAGTTGAAAGGAGGAGCTACGCTTCAGTGAGCAGCGAAAAGATATCGCCTGCTTATGTGCGCTACCCCCACACACACACATATATACATACTGTGTGCTCACCCCCCCTCACACTGTACAGCTGACGGGGGTACCCAATCCTCCATCGGCTCCACTGTCCCCCCCAAACAGCGTCCTTGTGCCATGCTGGGAGCCCACCCCAGTGTGGCAAATGTCCTGTGTCATCCTCCTGTTTCATCGGCTCCACTGCCCCCCCGAAAGTACATGGTGCCACGCTGGGAGCCCAACCCAGCGTGGCAACAGATGCTATCACCAACGGGGGTGCCCAATCCCCCATTGGCTCCACGCCCCCCAAACAGCATCCTTGTGCCACGCTGGGAGCCCACCCCAGTGTGGCAAACGTCCCACGTCGTCCACCTGTTTAAAAAAAAAAAACCTGCAATACAAAATGGTCCCTCGCTGTCTGGGCCCCTGCCCACTCCCACCCCCTGCACATCCCACCTCCCACCCCTCACCCCACTGCCTCCAGTCCCAGGTGCCAGCGATCTTGGTGGACAGGGAACATGTCTGCACTCTTCAAAGCCAACCGTGAACTGAGGAAATGCCGGTAAGCTGTATAATGTAATAAATAGGGTTTTTTTCAACTTTGTTGCATATCTCAGGCATTTTTTGGAATCTTTGCACCAAATTTTCAACATTGGGTTTTTGGGACCCCTTCTCATGAATGCTCTCACTGTCATGGTGTTAATCGGGCCCAAAGGGTGATTTCATAGTCACTGCACGAAATCATCTTTTGGCACTGATTAATGAAATGACACTGCCAGTGTTCATAAGGTGGGCTCTCAAGAAACCTATGTTGAGTAGTCGTGCATCTAAAATAATAAACTCTTTTTACGAGCGTGCATTGCATAGCGTTCCTACGCACGCTGTAAGTTTGCAAATTTCAATATTTTCACTCCAGATTTTCAACATTGTCATTTTACCACACCTCCTTATGAGCAGTACAGCTGTCATTTTTCACATCTCACCCAAAACATGTTTCCGTCCATGTAGCTCACAATGGTGCAGTCAGTGTGTGAAATCATTGTATAGAACACATAAAGAAAATCACAGTGACACTGTTCATGAGCCAAGGTCTCAAAATGACTATGTTGAAAATTTGGTAGAAAAATTCCTAAAAATGACTGTTTTACGAGCCTGCATTGCGCAGTTCCTACGCATGCTCATAAGTTTGCAAATTTTCAATATTTTCACTCCAGATTTTCAACATTGTCATTTTACCACACCTCCTTATGAGCAGTACAGCTGTCATTTTTCACATCTCGCCCAAAACATGTTTCTGCCCATGTAGCACACAATGGCGCAGTCGGTGTGTGAAATCATTGTATGGAACACATAAAGAAAATCACAGTGACACTGTTCATGAGCCGAGGTATTAAAATGACTATGTTGAAAATTTGGCAGAAAAATTCCTTAAAATGACTGTTTTACGAGCCTGCGTTGCGCAGTTCCTACGCACGCTCATAAGTTTGCAAATTTTCAATATTTTCACTTCAGATTTTCAACATTGTCATTTTACCACACCTCCTTATGAGCAGTACAGCTGTCATTTTTCACATCTCGCCCAAAACGTATTTCTGCCCATGTAGCACACAATGGCGCAGTCGGTGTGCGAAATCACTTTATGGGACACATTAAGAAAATCACAGTGACACTATTCATGAGCAGAGGTCTTAAAATTTCTATGTTGAAAATTTGGTCATAAAATTCCTAAAAATGACTGTTTTACGATCGTGCGTTGCGCAGTTCCTATGCACGCTAGTAAGTTTGCACATTTTCAATATTTGCACTCCACTGACTTCCAAATACCTACACAGCACATACAAACGAGCAACATTTGGCATTGACAAATGCTTGTTTATTTTTGCCCTAGCAATCTGTGCAGCTTCAACTGTTGTTAGACCACTTTTCTGAAACATCTTGGACAACTCTGCCAACTCCGAAAGTACATAATTTAATACTATTATGGCAATGTGGTATTCAGGGTTGGACAGCTTCTTAAAGCAGTACTTAGCAATGGGATCATTGCTTTCCTGTAATTCTGTCTCAAAATCTGCAACAAGGTATCATAGTTCTGGATTAATGCATTAACTGCAAAGTGTCTTGAAAGCCAACGCACATCATTAAGTGGATGAAAAGCCACTGCATCACATTCATGGACTTGAGCAATTTCTTCCAGTTTAGATTTCCTCACAGAAGACTTGCAAAACACAGTATATACTGTCCACAGTAATGTTTCAATGTCTTTTATCAGTGGTACCCATTTCCAGGCATCATCAGAATCCGGTCTTTTCTGTGGGCGACACAGTACTGTTCAACTAGATGAGGAATACACTGCCTGAGTTGTGCTGCTACTCCTTTATTTTTCCCAAGCACAACAGATGCTCCATCAGATGTGAACATCACCATTTTCATTAAATCAAGTTGATGGGCTCTGTAGAACTCCTTCACAGCATTTGTAATGGCCTCAGCATTACAAGAGGTTAATTTAACAATTCCTTCAAAAGATGTCTTGTAAGTGGCCTGATCTGATGGACGAAACTTGAAACATATGATAAGCATCTTGCTTACTGATAGATCTGTGCTCTCATCAATAATAAGAGTATGAAACAAGGCATTCCTAATTTCATTTAGCATTTCATTTTGAATAACTCAATTAATTCAATGTACAAATTCAAAAGCATAATTTTTGCTTCTCCAGTTTTCTGTCATATTAATGCATTTTGCCATATGGTAATGGAGTTTGCCCTTTAAGGGGAAGACCAAATTGTCCTGGTGCACCCCTTCCCTCATGCATAGAATGGTTGTGCTCAGAAGGGGAGGGGGGAAGGAAGGGGAGGGGCTAAGGGCCAGAACAATGGGCAGGTAGCAGGAAGGGGAGGGGCGAAGGGAGATACATAAGGGACAGCACAAGGGGGCCTCAGCCACTTTTTGCTGGAGTTTTGATCTACATCAACTGCAGCACATTGGATTGGCAAATTCTTTGAGGTTTGTTCACCAGGAGAGAGAGGTAAGGAAACAAACAGTTGATATTGCAGGACGATATGTTGAAGTGTTTTAAAAAAAAAAAGAAAAGAAGGAGAGGAAGAATATATACAGTATTAAGATAAAACATGTTACAGTATACAACTGAGCAAATGTGGGGGATCCTGAGTAGCGATGGGGATCAGAATGTGGATGAGAGAGCAACCCAGGATCACGTGGGACGATGCACATGCCTCGTGGGGGTCTTGTTGGAAAGACTTTTACTTATTGTGATGCTTTGTGGTATTTTGAGGACTGTTTTTTTGCTGGCTGCTAAGAATTTGTATACATGAAAGAGCCCCTGAGCAGGGGAGAGAGTGCGTGAGCAGGGAACATATGGCGTGGCGCCACGCACAGTTTTTTGGGATGGGTAACAAAGCATTTCCTTGATTTTGCATTTTGTGGCAGTTTATCCCTTTTGTGTGGCTGCCTGTTATGAATAGTGGGCCTGGAAGAAGTCGTGGAGGTGGGGGGAGTGAGACCGAGCCAGGAACACGTGGCGTGACATCACACGCCACGTGGAGGTTGCAAAACCCCTTTTGTCCTTGTTTCTGGTCCTCTGGTGGCTGTTAGGTGGCCGTTCTGGTGGTCTGGGGAGGAAGAGTAGGCCTATAAGAGGCCCTGAGCCATGGACGGCGTGGCATGAGGCACACGCCACTTGGGGCTTGCTAGACAGCCACTTGCCTTTGGTTCTCGGGCTAAGTGGCACTGGGTGACTGTTTTGTTTGCCATTATGATCAGGAGGCTTTGAAGATGCTTTTAAAGCCGGGAAGGGCAAGCGCGATCCTGGGACCATGTGGCGAGCATCACACGCCGCATGGGGGGTTTTAATAATCCTTGTGTCCTGCTCTTGTGTGCTGGTGGTGGTTTTGTGGCCTCTTGGTTGCCCGGAATGGATGATAGGCCTGGAAGAGGCTCCAATGCATGGACCACGTGGCGTGCATCACACGCCATGTGGGGGTGCATAGGAGAGCACTCTCTTGGGTTTTGGGGGCTACTGGGGCAGGGTGAGGAATTTTCAGTTGGCAAATAAGGAGAGTAGGCCTGGAGAAAGGCCCTGGAGCAAGGGAGAGCAAGTACGGCAGGGGACCAAGCGGCGTGACATCACACACCACCAGGGGGTTGGGACAAAAGCATGCCCATGTGATAGGGTGATTTCCATGGCTCTGGGGGCCTTTTTGAGGCATACTGGGGGGGATAAGGGACCTGGGGAGGCCAAGGGCAGAAGGAGAGGGATCGTCACCCTGGACCTAGCAGGCGATGTCCCACGCTGGGAGGTGGTCGCATTGGAAGTGGTGCCCTCACTTTTTTGTGGGGCTGCTTGCTGTTTTGGCCCTTCCCCTCTCTTTTGGGTACTGCAAGTGAAAAGAAGCTGGCACAGGCAGGAATATAAGGGAAGGTGACCAATTATTGGCCCACGCGGTGCGTCCGCTTCCTATAGTAGGGATGCTGACTGCGTGGTGCCTTGGTCAGCCCAGGCAGGCGGGGAGGCTGGAAAATGGCAGCATTCAGAAGGAGGAAGCTCCTGGGGAGGCCAGCACAGTGCAGCTTTGCTGAGGGAATGGCAGGATGCTACGAGAGGCTCAAGGCCCCCCCCAAAAAAATAATTTTGTAATTATAAATAAGAGGAGGCACTTGAGTGGATGACAAGGGGGGTGCTGGGTCTCTCACAATGCAGTCTTGGTAGGGCACGGCTGAGAGCAGCCAAGGGACCCGGCGACCTGACAAGCAGGATGGGGCCTTCGCTGGTGGCCCGGTCTGTTTTAAGGGGGCGTATGGTATGAAGGACAGGAGGAAGGCAAACAAAAAGGTACAGATATACAAATAACCCTGTTTTATCTTCCTGTAGTTGTCTTCACAGAGCAAAGATAAGACGGGCATGGCACCAAAGGAGAGCAGGCCATCAAAAGAAGATGCTTACAAGGCTATAATTGAATTGGCAGAAAAGGCAAACAAAATGTGGGAACTGGTGGAGGGGGAGGAACCAGAGAGACCCGGGGAGAAGAGAAAAGCAGGCCCAAGAAAAGGTGGCAGGGGGAAATGACCAGCCAAAGGGCTATGTAGTCCCACTAGGGTACCACCGGTGATAGTGGGGCCCACCAAGGCAGTTGATCCAGTACCTCTGCAGCCTGTGGACCCAGTGATGCCAGTACCCCCCCAGATCAAGGAGGGATCTCCCTGGATGATTGCAGACATGAGGCCCTGAACAGGGTGTTCCCTCCACAGACCCCAGTAGCTCACCCTCCACCTCAACCACAGGGAGAAGCAAGCGGAACTTTGGAGGACTCCAGGCAGCACGGCCCAGACAAGGTTACAGGTAACATATCTAGTGCAGTGGGTGACAGTATAAAAGAATACATAGGGCAAATTGTGGCTGCACTGGGGACAGGAGGTCTGGGGCAGATGGAATCGGCTCTGGTGAAGATTAGGATGGAGAAAGAGGCACCAGAAAAGAATGAAAAGGGAGCAGAGAGAGAAGGAAAAGGTACAAGAGAGATAGATGCACCTTGGATGAGGATAGGCAAGCATGTGCCACTGGCCATAAAGGAAAAAATATGGAAAGGGGAATATGTGGATATATTCACTTTGGTGAGCCGGGAGGTGGCAGCTAAGTACAAGGAAATTGAAGGCATAGGTAAGAGTGACATGGGAGCGGCCATAGTTCTTTTAGGGAAAAAAGAGGACAACAAGTTCACAAAAGGGAAGACTTGGGATGGGTGGTTCCTAGGTTTTTCCACTTTTTCAGCCATCATTCTGGACAAAAGGCCAGAGCTAGGCATCCCGCTCATTACTTATTCATTGATAATAAGGAGAGCAAAAGCAAAGGGCAGGGTGGGGTGGTTATACTACGATGAATGTTTTCGGCAGAGAATGGCAACATTTAGGGACGTGAGATGGGACACCAAGCAGATAGATTTGTGGATGGATTACGTAACAGATCAGTCCACACCGGAAGGTGAGTGGGGCACAAAGGGGTTTACACCCCAGAGATGCTGCTGGGCTTATAACAGGGCCTTTTGCTCATGGCGTCAATGTCTTTTCTGGCATGCTTGCTCAAAATGCAGAGGAGGGCACCTGGCAAACAAATGTAGAACGACATGGACCCAGGGAGCACAAGGGCATGGGGCGCAAGGATCAGGTCAACAGTTTTTTTCAAGATAGCCAGGGTTTAAAGGGCAAACATGGAACAGGGAGGGCGGGGTAGGGGGTACAGGAATAGAGGGTCAGAACCACTGAGGGATGGAAGGTCAGGCAAAATGAGAGGGAGGGGTCAGAGAGGAGTGGTGGGGGGCACAACAGGGAACAGTTTGGGATGGCCAGAACCCCCATCAACTTGAAAGCATGGACAGTTTGCCTGGACAGATATCCAGACAGGAGCATGCGGGATATGATTTTAAGGGGTTTTAACACAGGCTTTTCATTGCGCTGTAGGGAACCCAGTCAAGCGAGGGAGGCAAGCAACCTTGGGTCAGTAAAAAGAAAGGACGAAATGCTAAGACAGAAGATAGAGAAAGAAAAGGCAGCAGGTAGGGTAGAGGTCCCATTTAACACCCCCTCATTGCCAAACATGCAGATCTCGCCATTTGGTTTGTTACCCAAGAAACAAGAAGGGGAGTACAGGGTGATCTACCACCTGTCCTATCCGGAAGGGGAGTTGGTGAACGATTTCATCAGTGAGGAACATAGTAAGGTGACATATGTGACACTAGAGGACACAGTCCGGATAATCTGGGCCACAGAGGATGCATGGATGGCAAAAACAGACATTGAGTCCGCTTTCAGACTGCTTCTGGTTAGGAGGGAGGGAGGACTGGGATCTATTGGGTTTTGAAAGTGAGGGACAGTATTATTTTAGCAAAGCAATGCCAGTGGGTTGTTCTACAGCATGTGCCACATTCGAGGCATTCAGCACCTGCTTGCAGTGGATATTCCAAGAAAAAATGGGTTATAGGACGGTCATCCATTATCTGGATGACTTTCTTTTCATCGGGAAGGGAAAAAGGGAGACACAGAGGATGCTGGGTAAGTTTCAGGAATTGTGCAGGGAGCTGGGGGTCCCATTGGCACCAGAAAAAACAGAGAGGCCCAGCAGGGTTATGGAATTTCTGGGCATCGAGATAGATGCCCCGAACGAAGTATTTAGATTACAGGACAAAAAAGTAAAGAAATTGAAGGAACTAATCCAGGTACATACCAGCAGGAGATGGGTACAAATGAAGTTGGTGCAGCAGGTACTGGGGCACCTGAACTTCGCATGCAGGGCCATTGGGCCAGGAAGGGTATTCACAAAGAGGTTAGCCAGGGCTACAGCAGGGGTCACCAGACCACATCACTGGATAGACCTGACACAAGGTGTCAGGGAGGATTTTAAAATCTGGGAAGAATTCCTTAGGGAGCACAATTGGTGCTCTTTCTGGAAAGAGGAGTGGCTATACAACACAGACCTCGACCTCTACACAGACGCTGCTGGGGGGCTAGGCATGGGGGGTTACCTGAGCGGTAAATGGTTTGAAGAACCCTGGCCTGCTAGTTGGGTGAAGGAGGGGAAAGTGAAAGATATAACATTACTAGAGATCATGCCCATATGGGCGTGTACCTTGGTCTGGGGGGAGGAATTACGGGATCAAAAAGTAACATTTTGGTGTGATAATAGAGCAGTGGTGGATGTTCTGAACAACAGGGGAGCCAGGTCAGGCACAATCATGCAGGTATTTCGACTTTTAGTTTTAAGGGCTTTGCAGCTGAACATGTTGTTTAGAGCACAACACATAGAAGGGGTACACAATGCCCTGGCTGACAGCCTTTCCCATCTGCAGCTGGACTGTTTTCGGAGGCTGGCACCGGCAGCGGAAGAACTAAAAACACCCATACCAATGAACATCTCGGACGCTGGCAAGAAGAAGCAGAATTGTTGTTTTGCAGCTCATGGGCGCCTCAGACTCTGAGGGCCTACAATGGGGCCTGGCAAGTGTTTCAGACATTCAGGGCAGAGCACCAGATGGAAGTAAGTAGGCCACTCACAGAGGAACAGTTGGGAATGTTCACCATGGAGCAGTGGAAAAAAGGCACAGCTCACACCACTATGGGAGTCTATTTAGCAGGGATTAGTATTATCTGCAGTCTAAAAGGGTGGAAGGACCTGACAAAATCATTACTCATCAGAAGAATGATGCAAGGATGGAGCAGGTTGAAACAAGGGCAGGTAGATAATAGAAGGCCGAAAGGGGAGCAGTGGCTAATAAAGCTGCAGGGCGTGGTCACGGCAATATGCAGCTCAAAGGCCAAGGCCCAACTATTTCACACAATTTACACGGTAATGTTCGCAGGGGCCATGAGAGTGAGCGAAGTGGTAGGCCATGGGAGAGAAGACAAGGAAGAGGGGTTAGAATGGGAAGATGCAAACTGGGGGATAACAGAGATATGGATCAAGATAAGGATGTCAAAAACAGATCAAAGAGGGCAAGGTTGCATAGTGACACTGAAAGGGCAAGCAGACGGTGCAATATGCCCAGTACAGGCTCTGTGGGCTTTCGCCGCAGAGCATAGGAACAGGACGGGGAAATTATTTGTACATGGTGATGGAAAAAGGGTCACTGGCTACCAAGTCACAGCATTACTCAAAAAGGGCATGCAATTCATGGGGGAAGACCCAGCTAATTATTCATCCCATTCCTTGCGGATTGGGGCTGCCTCACAGTGGGCAGCAGCGGGAGAGACGGTGAATGGGATATTGGAAAAGGGATGCTGGCAATCGGCCAGTTATAAGAGATACATTAGAGCAAACATTTTTGAAGGTGGTGCTCCTGGTTTGAGCTGCAGAACTGGGGGGGGCAAGACATGGTAAAAGGTGGTGGGAGGACACACACAAAAAAAAAGAAGAATGAGGGGGGAGAATACGGGTATGACACTATGATCATCTGTAAAATAATGAATTTTGCTTGAACCCCATAGGTAGAGGGAGGATTACGGAAGTCTGGATCTGCGACCATTCCTATATTTATTGGGCTGGAAAACAGCAGAGAAGAAGGCTGGGGGAAGGCAGCTGTACCAAGATGCAAGACAGTGTAGGTTGGTCTGGCATGGCATACAGGGGATGAGATGGGCACAGCTGCTTCCAACCCAAGAACCCAAGAACTCAAGGGACAGCAACCCAGTCCAAATCTCATTATCATACATCTAAGGGGCAACGACCTTGCAGGCAGGCCTTGGGTAGACACATACCTACAAATAAAAAGGGATTTAGGGGCAATACGACAGTAGTGAGCTACAGGTGTGCATCCGAAACCACTAGCTTTTGAAACCAAAAAGCAGCTCCGACTGCACAAACATCTAAGAGTCGAGGAAGGCAAGAATAAACGCCAGCTGATTCCCGCGCGCCATCATGCATGTGGGCTGGTCTCTGCTCGCTGACCCGGGTCAGGAATATGTTTGCACTTAGATGGTGAAAGTTTTTAATTATTTATCAAGAGTTAGTCACGCCGCAATCTTATGTATGCTGTGTTGTGAAACAGGTGTGACCAGGAATAAAATATGAAGATACGGTGGCCGTGCCTCGCTTGAGTTATTTGGTTAACTGACGGATGTTTGTGCAGTCGGGCTGCTTTTGGTTTCAAAAGCTAGTGGTTTCGAATGAATTTTCTCTGATTCCGTTTTGCACCAGATCAAATATATTCACATTTAGTGAATTTGAGTTCCTCAGTTGTTTGGTTGTTTCACAGGTGTGCATCGCCTGGTCAGATATGATACCACGGAGGGTGAGGAGGCAGGACCACAGCCACAGAGCGGTAGAGAGGGCCAGGAGGAAGATGAATAGGAGGGTTTGGATGTTGGTAAGGCAGATGGGAGGACAGGTGATACTGAGAGGGGTAGAAGATTTCTACAGGGCAGATGGTGTGCACCTGTCGGACCTAGCCATAGACATGTTCAACACAGAAACAATGGGCTTTATAGAAGCATGGAGGAAACATGCAAAAAATGGAATATAAAAAAAAAGGAGGAAAGAAAGAAGGAATAAAAAGGATATTCCCTGAGGTAAGGGAGAATGATACCCTAAGTATGGGGGAAGCCAGCCATCCAACCCAAGCTGGAGATTGGCTAGTGGGGAAAAAGGGGTGAGGAGGGAGGGGAAGAAAAAGAACAACACAAGAAGAGGAAGAAGATGAGGAGAAAGGGTCTTGGTTTTCACCATACCTAACGGAAAAGGAGAAGAAGAAGGCACCCAGGTTTTCACCTGGGGGAAGGATAATCAGAGATTGATATATGGATGGAAATAAACAAAATTTTGAAAATATGATAATAAAGAAATTGAAATGGAATATGGAATTATGAATATAAATTAAATTAATTGCCAATCTGAGCACAAAAACAAACAATGGTCTCTGTCTTTTTGTGAGGGAAAAGGGGGGAATCCGGGACAATGTATTTCTTGTATTGATAGCATTGAGTTGTTCATCTTGACAGCTAGTAGTACACTATCTATAAAGATTTCTTTGTCTTCTGCCTTTGACCGCCACCGTTCCATCTGGGCCAGTCTGTTTTCTCTGGCTTCTGCAGTTTCTGTAAGCATGTTACATAAGCCATCAGCATTCCTCCCCCTGCCCATTGAAACTGCAGTTCCATGTGTCTTGCTGAATAAATGCCTTTTCAGACAATCCAGTTTCCAGACATCAATCCATTTTTTCCCTTGAGCAAATTCTCCACCAATGTTTCCATCCACACAGATATTGCAAATCAGCCCAGATTCTTCTGAATAAGTGTAGATTTCATACAGTGTCACTCTAGTCTTCTGAGAAGAGGCAGGTGTTACTGTTTCCACAAGTTCATTCAGCCATTCTGCTTTAAAACCAGCACAGCACTTTTTCTTTGAATCAGGCCCATCATCTCTGCCTGAAGTAGTGGAGTGGATCATTCTTCTCTTCAGCATGTTGCCTACTGTATTCAACCCTTTACAAAGAAGCACAGAAATATTGATAAACTCACTTGCTTCATATTGTTATGTGCTCTCCTTAATGCACAGCAGGTAAGCAAGCAATTAGTGTTCAGCTGACATGGGAAAGGAACTTACTGTGGTTCTGCAGCCCACAATATATTGGTTGTGCTAATGCTTTCCCAATTCCCACATCCCTTCCCATACTGGCAAATAATGATGAGGAGACACAGACTTTGTGCTACTAAACCACTTCTGCTGGAAATGTGAGCTGCACCAGTTTTTTTTCAAGGGCCAATCCAACATCATTGACTCCAAGGAGCTCAGTCAGTGATTGACATACCACACTGCTCATCTCCTGAATCAGGAGGTGGGCCAGGTGGGACATGTGGTAAGCCAAGTACTGACTGAGCTCCTTGGAGTCATTGTTGTGGGATTGGCCCTTGAAACAAAACTGGTGCAGCTCACATTTCCAAAAGAAGTGGTTTAGTAGGAAAATTGTGAAGGCAGCAGTTCATCTGCCTTGTGACTTTTTTTATTCTATTTTGTGTTACCCTGCAGACTAGTTTCCTGTCTTATGTGATTCCCCCATAGATTCTGCTTAATCACTTCTTTCTACACTTGAAATCATGAAATGGAGCATTGCTTTTAATATGGCTCAATCCAGGTTTTCACCATTCTTTTTAATAACACTTATTCATTTTTAAAGTTAGCTTGCATTCATGCACTGCATGCCATGCAGCAAACACTGCTCTCACTCTGACCTCATTGGACAATAGGTGTGTAGTACTACTGGCACAGCTGAGCCTGAGAATACTAATGGAAAGCTGGTGTGTGGGGTATATTAAAAACAGGGTTCTCTTTTCATTATTTCAGATGAAAAAAGTGCTAGAGCATACTTCACATGAGGAAAAGGAAAGGTATTGTACAAGGCAGGTGAGGTGAGGTACCAAAACATGGGTCAAATTTTTCAGTGCAACATGCACTGCTGCTTTAAGTATACTGTAATGGATTATTTAGCTTAGGCACTACATCCTCAAAACAAGTCACACAGTAAAGTTATTTTACTTTAGTTCTTTAAAACAACACACTATGCTCTGAAATGTGGGTACACATCGCACACACACTTTTTTCTTCATATTCCAGATCTGCATGACTAGGCTTTACTAGCACCTCAGATGAACATCATCAATCTCCTTGGCCTTAAAAACATCATACAAATACAGAGCATTTATTAAATATAATATTAGATTAGCATACTATAACATTAGATCAGCTGTTGCTCTGAATCCCTCATTTTGCACCCCCCCCCATGTTCAGTTTTGTTTTGCAGAACCAGTTTATCCATTTAGGTCCCTAACAAATAATTTTGTCCCATAATAGGTTATGTTTCATAAACAAATCAGAGATGGACCTTTGAAACCAAAAACTGTGTGAGATAATTTCTGTACCCTAATGGTGACAGATCATTTTAATTAATTTTGTTTTGACCAGTTAGCTGAGGAATGGATTTTTTAAGTGCAGAACCTTGCCAGCATTCCATGTATTGTGTTTATGGAGCATACAAAACACACAGGGTCACAGTCATAAGTTACGCAACCCACTGCCCCCACCAGATCATCCCTGATGAAAGCATAACATAAACCAAAGGTAAGGGAGATTTGGCTGAGGTTGTCTGACTCTGGAGTGGACAGGACAGACTGGTGTCGATAATTTAAATACAAGTGGAAATCTATCAAGCAAACAGGCAAACAAATGGAAAAACAAAAGTGAGACTGGAGAACATTTGTTTGGGGCTTGTAGACAGCACATCAGGATTTATTTGTGTAGTCAAAACAGATTATTTAAGTAACCAAAGAGAAGATAAACAGTTTTCAGTAAAATAAAATTAAAAAAGGCAAGGACTTTTACTTTTTTAATTTTATTTTGCAAAAAAATTTCTGCCACCCTTTGGTTGCTTAATGAATCTGTCCCTGCAACTACAGTTAAATCTCCATTCTCCAGCCATGTAAGAGTTTCCCCCATCTGAGTCTTTGTACTAAACAACTGGCCCAAAAAATAAAATAAAGACTCATCATAAAGCTAAGAATGCTGTTGTTATTTTACCACAAGAGTTTCCCTCATCTGAGTCTTTATAGTAAACAACCAGCAAAACACAAAAAATAAAATAAATAAATAATAAAATTAACTTATCTTAACGACAAGAACACTGTTATTATTATTTTACCATAAAAGTTTCCCCTACCTGAGTCTTTGTACTAAACAACTAGCCCCAAAAAATTAAAATAAAGACTTGTCTTAAAACTAAGAATATGAACACTTATTATTATTGTGATACCACAAGAGTTTCCCCATCTGAGTCTTTGAAGTAACCAACCAGCAACAAAATAAATAAAAATAAAATAAAGACATCTTAAAATTAGGAACACTGTTATTATGTTACCATAAGACTTCCCCCCATCTGAGTCTTTGTAGTAAACATCCAGCAAAATAAATAAATAAATAAAATAACATGAAGACTTATCTTAAATCTAAGAGCAATATTATTCTTTTTTAGGATAATAAGCAGTCTTATAATTGCTCTTAACTTATATTCCTTAGCAAGCAAGATCAGACTTCCAATTCTGTCCAAACTCTGATTTGGTCCTTCGTTACAAAAATGTGTCTCCATAGCAGCAGACGGCATGGCTTCAGTGAAGTTCACTTCAGTTCACTCCAGTCAGTATAGCAGCAGTCCTCCTTCTGTAAGGCATCAGGAGGCTGGAACTTAGCCCTATTTTATACCCTCACAAACAACAGAGGTGTTGGTCATTGACACCTCTAGTCTAATACCTTTTGCCGCCAGCGGGAACATTCAAAATTGGGAAGAATGATGTCACTAAGATGTAGCAGTTATCCAGGAAATGATGCAGATTCCAGGCCAGCCATGCTCCTGTGTGGAAGTGAGGGATTTAACTCCAAGTCTGAAGTGAATGTAAATTACTGATATAATAAATTATTTTCCACTCTACTCTGGCCTGACCTGAATGCCAGCCATAAACAGATGCACACACTAAAATAAAAACCCAATAAATTAAAGTTAAGTTGTCTTCAGAGAATGTGCCATAAATGCACAGTATGCACCTCAGTGCTGCACTGCTGCTAAATATTTTATATTTTAAGTAGTATTTAGGAAGGACTCTTGTGTTGCTGTCCAGAAGCAGGGTTTGCATGCTGAGTTGCATCCACCCATCCCTTTCTATATAGTGCAGTGGGACCATGCCACAATGTCCCTCCTGAGTTTGATTCCCTATCCCATTCTGAAAAAAAAATGCAATGCAGGCAGCATAAGTGCCTGCCCTGCAGTAGTCTAGGTAAATCATTATTATTTTTTTATTATTGTGATCTTCCATTCATCCACTTCTGGCACTACAATGAGCTGCCCCCCCCCCCCCGGTATACAGAGGAGCTGGAGGGGGGAGGCTGAAACATTGGGAAGATGCCACAGTCAGTGGCAGTGCACAGTTTCTCATGCACTCTGCAATATATTTCTTTGATTTGTTGGATGAATAAATTCATCCTGTTTATCAAGGATGCATGGAGCTACATGTTCAAGATAAGTGTATCATATAAGTTGCTATGTCCACTGAAATTATAGTAAGCTTGACTAGTCAGGCACAGATTGGTCACTGGAAGAAACAATAATCAATGGAGCACATCCT
Organism: Neoceratodus forsteri; assembly: GCA_016271365.2. Lineage (NCBI taxonomy): Eukaryota > Metazoa > Chordata > Ceratodontiformes > Ceratodontidae > Neoceratodus > Neoceratodus forsteri. The sequence goes on from CM057456.1 coordinate 120,007,259, forward strand.
TATATGACAAACTTGCACCTGTAGGATGATGCATCCTTGATAAATGGGATACATTTATTCAGTATTGTAATGATAGGAAACATAACCATTCCTTTATTGCTACAGTATTAAAACACTGTAGGGTTGAACTTGTACCACAAAAAACAGCTTTTCTGATTTGTTTCCTAGTGGGATCATGCTTGTCTGGTTGTATAAATTAAACCGTAAAAATGTTTAATTGGACCTTTTATTAATGTTGCTTCAGTGCTGATCCATGGCACTGGCAGACCTCTCTTTTTTTTCTTTTTTTTTTTAGTTGTTTAATGAGGTGAGACACACTAAGCTGAAAGCTTATTTACAGGTGCAGCCTGGGAGCACAGGGACGTTAAGTGACTTGCTCAGGATCACACAGTATGCAAGTGGAGGCTGTGGGATTCAAACTGGGCTGGCAGTATAGCCTAGAGGTTAGAGGAATGAGGTGTGAACAAACTTGGTACATCCAGCAGATCAGACCTGAGTTTGATTCTCACAACCTCCACCTGCATACTGTGTGACTCTGAGCAAATCACTTAACCACCCAGTGCTCCCAGGTCACCCCTGAAACCAGGCACTTGTGCCTAGTGGGCCTTAACCGGTTACCAAAGACTAAAACAAACAAACAAAAAAACAGGTCTCCAGATTTGCAGCTCAGAGTCTTAAACCACTGCATTATACTGCCTCCCTTATAAAACCTCTGATATAATAACTAGTGAAAATGTTTTAATTATGTATTTTTTAATAACTTACTGTGAGAAGCCAGAAAATATAGTGATGGCAGATTCCGTCTGGATTTCCTGTGACAGTATGATGCTGGCTGCCTGAAGGGGGGGGGCAGCAGGGGTGGAACTGGTAAAGCAGTGATCTCTCAAATTGTATTAAGTTGTTTTAATATGGTCTTTTGTTTACTGCTGGCTTGTTAAAGTTAATGGGTTGGTGCATCGAGGGTGAGGGTAGGCATACAATGTTTGTTTTCCATTCACTTTCATGTCCAGCTGTCTGAGTCTTAAATCTGAGTGATGACTGTTTTCACTACTTCATGAATGTGAGGATCCATATCAGCTGCTTTGTGCACTACTACTGAAGCAGTGTGCGGGATATTTCTGACTGCTGTGCAGGTGCACATGCGCACACCTTAGGGGGAACATAGCCCCCTACCACAACGTACTGTGCCATTTAGACACTCTACTGCTATCCTTCCCCCCCACTACCCCTCTACCCCCCACAAATGACCTCCCTTTTTCCATTCCTAGTATACCACTGTTTTCTTCAGCCTCCCTACTCCTTATCCCTCTCCTCCCCTCCACGCACCCAACACACTCTACTCCTCCTTCCTGCCCCCTTTCTCTCTCATCTTTTTCTGCCTGGTCCTGTCCCCCTTGCAAGGTTCTATGTCATTCTGAAGAGGTATAGATCTTGGCTCTCTCTTTCTTCTACCCCTCTTCCTTCTCCCTACTTTCTAATCCTGACCCACTTGCATGGTTCTCGGTGTCCTGAAGGAATATAGATTTTCTGTCTCTCTATTCAACCTCTCCCTTCCCCCACTTTTAAATCCATTGCCTGCCCACCTTCCTATTTCCTTGTCCCCTTTCTCCCCTCCTGTTCTCCTGCCTCTCTCTTCTTGTCCTCCGCATCCCCTTTCTCTCCCCTCCCTTTCTGCCTGGTCTGGTCCCCATTGCAGGGTTCGCAGCCTCCTGAAGGGGTATAGATCTTGGCTGTCCCTATCTCTCCTACTTCAATCCCCCCAACCTCTACCCCTTGCCCATCCACTTCTCCACTTGTCTTATTACTGCCCTCCTTTGGGAATACTATAGTACTTCAAATCGTGTGCTCAGCCTACTACCGCTAGCACTTCAAATGTGTTATCCATTCTCTAACCTTTACCCTACCAGATCTCCTGCTCTTGGGTTGTTACAATGTATGTTATATCAGAATATGATTTTGTTTACCCTGGCCAGTTGGTCTTGCTTTTTTTCTGCTCTGTAATTGTATTACACTGCTTGTTTTTAGTAATTGTACTTATTATTGCTATATGTTTGCTTGTTCTCCCAACTCTTGTAACCCCGGACACTTCTGGAAATGAGCTGTTTGCAGCTCATGTTGTCTTTCCTGGTGAAACATTTTCCAAATAAAATAAATAAAATAATATGAGGCTTCTCCACACCAGACTGCCTACTGCAGTATGTGGATGGCTTTCTCTTGGCCACAACAGGCCTAGAGAGACACCTTTGGAGTTCCAAGATGAGCTACTGACACTTCTACCAAGGGCAGGCCAAAAATGCAACCCTGCAATGGTACAATTGTGCCTTTCTGAAGTCTCCATTTTGGGACTGTGTATCACTGATGAGGGCAGGAGCTGTGCCTTGGACAAGGTCCAGGACAGTCTTGACTTGCCACAAACTACTAATGTGCCTATTCTGAGACATTTCTTGGGTAAGGTAAACTATTCCAGAGACTTAATTTGTGATTTTGTACAAAACGCAGCACCCCTGTATGAGCTACTGAAGAAAGATTTTTGCCTGGTAGTGGGGACCAGAACATACAATTGCCATCATGTCTTTGAAAAGGGCCTTGACCTCTATTCCAGCTTTGGTCAACCCTAACACAGGACTGCTATTCCATCTGTAAGCTGCTGCTTCTGACTTGGTCATGTCAGTAGTCCTTTTACAAAAGGTAAAAGTCACATAGAGGCCTCTCACCTATGCCTCACAGGTGCTCTTCCTTGTGGAACAGAAGTACTCTGTGTGTGTGAGAGGAATCTTCTAGCTACCTTTTGGGCCATCAAAGACTTAATCTACATCATAGGGTTTTCTCTATTGTGCTATACACCAACCATACCCCCACCAATTTCTTACTGACAGACAGAATCAAAGAAGGCAGTGTATCTAATACCAGACTCACTCATTGGTTTTTCCTCTTACATGATTGAGACATCACTTTGCTTCCCACCAAAATGCCCTCCATATTGGCAGATGAACTTCTTTACCAAGGAGATTCCCATGAGTGTGGCCTAGAGCCACCCACTCTGCCAGAAACAGGCCCCTTCCTTCTTGCTACCGAATGCACCCTAATAGATCCTGCACTTCACCACATCTTTACAGATGGATATTCCTCCTATCAAGGAGGAGAACAAATTGTAAGCTTTGGGGTCCTGGTCCTCTGCACAGCAGGTGACACCTCTGAGGTTTCCAGGAAGTGAACCATTAAATCTTTTCCAGTATGCAGAACTTACTGCAGTTGCCTGTGCCCTGGAGATCATCCACCGCAAAGAAGAAGACACCATTATCTTCTCTGATTCTCCCTGGGTGTGCAATTTGTTGATGGAAATTCTTCCTTTCTGAATGACCTACAATTTTGCCTCTTCAAGAGGCACCCCTGTGAAATATAGGGACCCGTTCATACATATTGTTAGCCTAGCTGAGACATTGTTTTCAGGCTATACATACACAAGGTTAAGGCCCACTCCAAGTCAAAACCTAACCAAGAGTACAACGATCGAGCAGACACTTTGGCTAAGGATGACACTCGGCGGGGTATGCAACATGTAGCCCTTCACTAGGTCCAACACAGTGGCCACACACAAAAGGGCCAAAGTGGTCCTTCTGGATCTAACTGCTGTGCAAATGGTGGATCCAGAAATAAAAGAGTTATATGAATACCTCTCAAATGAAACAGAAAAGAAAATGTCTTTAAATAACACAATTCAAAAGACATTCTCACAACCCACAACCTCCACCTCTCTGCAGACCAAATGTGGGTTCTGTACCACTCTGGTGTTCAAAAATTGAGGGTGGTTCCCAAACTACTCTGATCAGAATTCATCCACCAGGTCCATGACTCCACTAGAGGTGGACACCAAGTGGTAGAAAAGACCTTACAGAGACTGAGAACCATGGGCTGGTAGCCAGGTATGACAACTGATGTCCAACATTATATGGACAATTGCATTACCTGTGCTCAGAACAATCCTATCCCTGGAAAGAAAAATACCAAACTACTTCCTCAAAGGCAATCCGGCCCATGGAATGCAATCTAAATTGATTTAATTGGGCCCCTGACTAATACTGGGAGAAACAAGTATGCACTTGTAATCACTGACCACTTCTTGAAATGGGAAGAAGCCTTCCCATGTAGAATGAACACGGCAAAACCTACTGCCAAAATTCTGGTATAACAAGTATTTATCAGGTGGGGTCTACTCCTCAAGGTAGACTCTGACAAAGGGACTAGCTTCCCAGGAGAACTAATGCAAGAATGTTTGGAGTTATTGGGAGTTAGCCAGAAGTTCGATATTGTATACCACCCTTTGTTCTCTGGACAGGTAGACAGAGCTAACAGACAGATCAAACTAATGTTGTGTAAATTTGCAAATGAGAATGCTAAAAGTTAGAATACTCTCTTGCCCTTACTCTTAATGGCATGCATAGTTACCCCAGCTGTGGCAACCCAGTGCACACCCTTTGAGGTGATGACCAGCCAATAAATGAGATTACTAGAACATTTGTGGATCAAGCTGAATACCCCCACCAAAGACAGAGTGTCAACAGACACTTATACCATACAACTGAAGGACAACCTTGTCCAAACTCACCTTTTTACTGCCAAGAATTTGGGCCAGGTCCAACAGTAAGCCACAATGTACTTTTACAAGAACATCAAAGAAGTCGATTGGCAGGTGGGAGACCAAGTCATAGTACTAAAATTTTCCACACCAGCTCACCCATTTGCCAACAAATGAGCTGGTCCCTATGACATCATCAACAAATTGAGTCCTGCTGTCTACCATGTAGGGTAGCAGACCAGCAGAAACCAAGAAACCAAGTCAAAAATATGGGACTTCAGAGGAGCTGACTTTGATAAGATGGCCAACAGAGTTAAGCTAGCCCTGGCAAAAAGAAACACAGGTGAGGAGGTACAGGCAAAGTGGGCAAGCATTAAGGATACAATACTTGAAGCAACATCCCATTGTGTTAGGCAGAAAAGGAAGTGCAAAAGAAGAAGGAAACCACTTTGGTTCTCAAATACAGTAGCAGAAAGGTCAGAGCCAAAGGCTGGCCTTCAGGAAATATAAGGGAACACAGCAGGATGAAGATAGGGAGGCATACCAAACTGCCCTAAGGGAAGCAGGTAAGGCAGTAAGGCAGGCAAAGTCCCAAACTGAGGAAACACTAGCACGAACAGTAAAGAAGGTGACAAGACTTTCTATAGATACATTAGTGAAGGAGAAAGTCCAGAGGGGTTTGCTAAGCTTAATGAGGAAAAGGGAGCATGTGAGGAGGAGGACCCTGTAAAGGCATCTATCCTAAATAGATACTTTGCTCAGTATTTACTGAAGAGAAGGTCAGGGCAGGGCCCACAGCTCAGCATCATGGACACAGGGGAGGGAGGAGCACTACTCCTCTACAAAAGAAAGGTCCTACAAGAGCTTGCTAAGCCCAGGGTGGATAAGGCAATGGGACCTGATGGCATACACATCCCAGGGTACTTAAGGAGCTAAAGGTGGAACTAGCAGAGCCATTAGCAGAACTGTTTAGTGAGTCTCTGAGCACAGGAGAGGTCCCAGAAGACTGGAGAAGGCTCATGTGATCCCGCTCCACAAGAGTGGTAGCAGGGAGGTGGGGAACTACAGACCGGTCAGTCTTACCTCAGTAGTGGGCAAGATTATGGAGGCACTTCTTAAGGAAAGGATAGTGCAACACCTGGAATCCATAGGGCACAGGATCCAAGACAGCATGGGTTTACAAAAGGAAGATCCTGTCAAACTAATCTCGTAGATTTCTTTGACTGGGTAACCAGAGTGGTGGACCAAGGGGGAGCAGTTGATGTCGCCTACCTTGACTTCAGCAAAGCTTTTGACACTGTTCCACATAGAAGATTGATTAATAAGCTGAGTAGGCTCGGGTGGGTCAGAAGTTGGTCAACTGGGTGGCAAACTGGTTGACTGGCAGAAAACAGAGAGTGGTGGTAAATGGTATACAGTCAGAAGAGATGCAAGTCACAAGTGGGGTACCTCAGGGATCAGTGCTGGGGCCAGTCCTACTCAACATCTTCATTAGTGACCTCACAGATGGACCAGAGGGTAAGGCTTGTCTGTTTGCAGATGACACCAAGATCTGCAACAGAGTAGATGATCCAGATGGGGTGGGCAGAATGAGAAGAGATCTGGATAAACTAGCAAAATGGTCAGAAGAGTGGCAACTGGGATTTAATGCAAAAGTGCAAAATCATGCACATAGGGAAGAGAAACCCTGAAGCCACTTATAGGCTGGGAGGGAGTTGCTAGCAGTCACAAAGGAAGAAAGAGACTGGGGCATCATCATCACTGATGACCTAAAATCATCAAGCAGACCTCTAAAGCAGTAAGTAAGGCTAGGGGTGTTAGGGTGTGTTAGTAGGGGTATCACAAGTCGTAAGAGGAGGTAATAATTCTCTGTACAAGACATTGGTTAGGCCCCATCTGGAGTACTGCGTGCAGTATTGGAGGCCACACCTTCACAAGGACATTAACCAAATTGAGGCAGTCCAGAAGGGCAGCAAAATGGTGCAGGGACTGCATCAGAAGACATATGAGGACAGATTAATGGAGCTCAATATGTATACCCTTGAGCAAAGGAGGAGAGAGGTGATATGATCGAGACATTTAAACACCTTAAGGGCATAAACAAGGTGAAAAGAGTCTAACATGTTTAAATGTAAGAAAATAGCAGGACAAGAGGACACAACATGAGAATAGAGGAGGCCGATTAAGGGGAATGTGAAAATTCTTTTTCACAGAAGGGTGGTAGATGCATGGAATAGCTTACCACAAGAAGTGGTGGCTATGAATACAGTGCAGGGTTTCAAACAGGCATGGGATAGGCATAAGGGAGCAATACAAATGACTATGAATAGATAGGTCACTGACAGAGCAAAGGCCGATGGCATATTTATAAGGTAGAAAAAGAAATGGGCAGACTGGATGGGCCTTGCGGTCCTTATCTGCCGTCAACTTCTATGTTTCTACGTTTCTATGTTTCTAACCCATAGACAAATATTATCATGCCAATCAGCTGAAACTGTACAAAGGTGTTTAATGTTCCTTCCCCCAGATGGGGGGAGGAGACCTGTCCTCTAACCTGTTATTTCTTTGTTTTTCAGAAATGAAACAAATCTCCATAATCTCTTTCCTCATCCCAGGCATTTGGAAGGCACTATTAAAACCAAACCCAGAGGAAGCTTTGAGGAATCTCCAGATAGCCCTCTGACCTCTGTACTACATGTACAGTGGTCTATGGCTATTTCCACCTCTACCTCCTGATCCAAAAGTGGTTTTTCAACTCCCATCTACCCATGTGACTGTTCTAGGGGGAAGAGATGCATATCACAATGCCATGGTGGTTTCTCCGGACAAATCAACTCTGCAAATAGAATGGACAACTGGTAATCCTATTGGGCAAGAAATTCCAGTAGCCCACCATGCCAAAAGAACTTTTCAAGGCTGGCCCAACACCTGTATTTGCCTTAATGGAACGTTGTGCATATACCAAGTAATCAAAGCCATACAGGCCTATACAACCTCACAGCAATGATGAGTCCAGACTTTTGTTACCAGTTTCCCCACTACCACCATGTACCAAAACTGTGTCAACAAATCTATTGCAACAGCTGCTTTTTTCATTAATGTCATCCCACCATCCACAGATGAACCTCTGCAATGTCCAGTTATGGAGCCAGGCCTGACTAGTGGCCTGGCCACAACCTGTGTCCCTGGGACACTAATTAACAATGTTCAATATATGCATGTTGCTGTTATTTTGAACTTCACACACTTGAACATGGTTGAGTTTGGCCATTGTTCCACCAGTAATGTTTCTAACTTTCACACTATAATGCTATTAGATTTAATGGTAGCCTATCAAGCATGTGCACATGATCCTATGGCTGGGTACCATTCTATAGAGCACAAAGGAGTGTTCCATCCCAAACTCCCTAAGAGGAGTTTGGTAGTTTCAGATGTTACAGGCATAGAGGCTACTGTTATGGGTATGTTTGGATCTGGTATGTTAATTTGGAACAGTGCCAATATGGCTAAAATTTGTAAACATGCTAAATTATTTAAAAGTAAGTTAGCACAAAATGTCATACAGTCCATGTTTCATGGTATAAACGGTAGATCTCTGGAGGAAAGATTCACAGAGTATTACATTCACGATATAGCACATTTATTCAATGAGACTTGAAGTAAAATCAATGAATTGATCTTTTACAATAACAAAGAAGCTAAAGAGCAACACATAGGCAGAGAAATTCTTTGTTCAGCTTATGGTACCTGTGCATGAACACTATCACAAATATTTTCTGAGAACTGGAGTCAGGAAGGATTCCAGATTTAATCCATGATAGGCGTATGGCTATATGGCATTGCCCTGTTGTAAAACCTTGTCATTCACTACCAAGGTGCATGGCCAGGATTGTGTCCTTTTCCTTGGCCACTGCTTGTAACTTGAGTTATGTCACACAACACCTAAATCAAGGACCCTGCTACACATCAGGTGAATGCAACATGAGTGGTATCCTGTATGTTACATTCACCATGTCTCTCCCGATCTGCAACAAGAGCTCTTCAGTCTTCATCATTCTGGCAAAAGTCAACTCCTTGGGTCATCTAGAGGGCAGCATCTACTGAGAATGGACCAACTTGCCTCCTCTGCTGGTGTTTCATACTTGCCTGGATGCATGGGTAGCCCCCCATACTGAATGTTGTGCCATAAAGGGCTACCACTATTCATGCAGATGTGACATTTTTGATATAACTACGCCAGTGTGCGGTTATTCTGTGAATTCTATGGACTGGTCATATGCATTTGATGATGACCTATTTGACAATGTTTCTGCTTCTATTAATGTCACATCACCTCCTTTCTTGCAGAATACAACTAAAATTCAGTCACAGACTGTGCAACAGCTCACCAGCCAGATGATGAATGCTTCCATTACCTGCCCAGTACAACTCATGAAGTGGCACCTTCTTCAAGTTTGAGTGACCTACAACAGTGACAGAAAATACTGCATCATAACCAACTACGAGACATTCTCCAATGGATCTCTCACATGCAATGTAACTATGCCCAACTTCTGTTCTGTACCTCATGAGCGCACTATCATTGACAATACAGTTATCACACCTGTTCCCACCCCGAAACTTGATTACATTGATTGTGACCCTGCCTATCTAAATGCTATAGAACAACATTTATCAGTGTTTAATGTGCATATCGACCTTCTCACCCTAAATCTTCGATCCATGTTACACAGAATGGATACCCACATATTCATATTTGTAACAACATTACTAAAGCAGGCAATTCTCTAACTGATCTATATCCAATACTTGGTTAGAACTCACATTTAAAGGTATTGTTATTATTCAAGTTTTCTTCATTGTTTTTCTAATCATTACCTTATGCTGTCTACATCACATGCTCAAACAACATCATGCACAGTTAACAGTTCTTTGTTCTACTCACTCAGCTAGACTGTAACCAACCACACTTTCCCTAGTGGTGTTACCTCTTCATCAAGAAATGGGGGGGGGGGTATCCACACCCAATTGCAGATTTTGTTGTCATCCACAAAGAAGCATTTCTTCCTTTCCAGTCCATATGCAATGTCGCTTATAAAAACATTAAATAGTACTGGTCTCAGCACTGAGCCCTGGGGATCCCGGCTGGTCACTCTTCCTTCTCCACTCTCTGTTGCCTATCCCTTAACCAATTTCTTATCCAGTTTACCACCTTTGGACCAACCCGAAGCTGTCCTGCTCCCTTATGAGTCTCCTATGTTGAACAGTGTCAAAATGCATACTGAAATCACGGTAGGTCACATCCATCACTCTATCCTGACCTATTTCCCTGGTCACCCAGTCAAATAAATCTATCACATTTGTTTGACATGAGATACCACTGTGAATCCATGTTCCTTTGGGTCTTGTAGCCCTTTTTTATACACAATACTCCAAAATCCTTCCCTTCACCAGTGTCTCTATTAACCTTCCACCACTGATGTCAGGTTGACAGGCTTATTGCTACCAGGCTCTTCACAGCTACCTCTTTTGTAAAGTGGGACTGCATCTGCCTCCCCCAATGCTCTAGAACCACACCACTTTCTAGTGAGCTGTGATAAAAGACTTTAAGCCAATACCTCTCTGAGCTTCCTCAAAACCCTTTGATGTACGCCATCTGGTCCTGTTGCCTTGTCCACTTTCAAATGTCTGACTCCCCTCTGGACTCTATCCTCTGAAATAGGACTAGCATCTACCTCCCTCTTTGCAGTGTTCTGGCTGGGTTTATGTTGCCCCTCCTCTTACCCTTCCTTTGTGACCACTGAACAAAGGTATTTTTTTCCGGATACCTACCTTTTTCTGGTCCCCTGAATGGTCCCCTTCCCCCTTCTTAACCTTATAATCCCTACCCTGGTCTTCCTCTTCTCACTTGCACACCTAAAAATGTCCTACCCCCTTTTTTTACACCCTGGGCTATTTTTTCTTCTGTTTACACTTTTGCAGTCCTAATTTCTTTCCCTGCCTCCATTTCTCCTGAAACACATTTTTTTCATCCTTCCACTGCATTTCTTTGTACCTCCTGAATGCTACCATTTTAGTCTATACAATTTCAGTCACTTTTTTGAAAATCGTAATGTTCTTTTTTTCCTCCTTCTTTTGCTCACATCCTTTCCATGGAGGTTTGTTACTGTCACTGTACCCTCTCTGATCTTTGCCCACTGGCTTCCACTACACCCAGTCACCACCCCACCAACTAGGTTGTCCCTGAGGCATGAATTCATTTTTTTAAGTCTGCCCTTCTGAATTCCAGGACCCTCATTCGTATGTGGTTTGATTCTGCTGCTGTCCTTATGTTGAACCACACTGTACGGTGATCACCGGACCCAAGGTGGCCTCCCAACCTGATGCTTGCAACACTGTCCCTGTTAGTAAGCACCAGGTGCAGGATTGCCTCACCATTAGTGTGCTCCATGACTAGTTGATAAGGAAGGCACTCTGGAGGGAGTCTAGTATGTCCCTGCTTCTAGTTGAAGCTGCAACTGGGAGGCTGCAGTCGGCATCCAACAGTTTGAAGTCTTCCACAAGCAGCAGCTCCCCCTTTTCTGCAATTTTGCAAATAGTTTCCACCAGTACTTTATCTAGATTTTCTCCCAGTATTGGAGATCTGTAGATCATACCAGTTAAAAATGTTGCTCTATTTCTCTTCTCCGAGGTGACCCACAGTACCACAAAGTCATCCACTCCCCCTGGATTCCTTGTACCATGTACTCCACTTTTAATGGATAGTGTTATGATGTACAATCTGATTTCCAAAACCAAATATATCAAATCCAATGCATTTTTCTCTGGTTATAATGGACAGAAGCATTGCCTATAATTGACACTATGAAGCTTTTATGGGCATTTGTTGTACTTTTATTTTGGGGGGGAGTGCAGATCTGGTGAGGAGATTTGGCAAATGTAGAATTAAAATGCAGGTGTTATAGATATTAAATTGCTGCATACATTTTTATTGTTTAATTAATTACTCTAAACAGAAATTATTGTATATTTCAGTAAATTCCTTAAGGTGAAATTTTTTTTTACTCTTCTGGAACCCAACATCCAACCACTGGAGTTACCTTTTTTTACCTTCTGCAATAAGCTTCCTTAAAATTGTCATGTTCCCAGATAGTTAAATAACTTTAAATAAACATAAAAAAATCATAATCATATATGCTAGGCAGGATTCTGAGTACTCTGTGAAGTTTTATATGTTCTCATTCATTCAGAGCCCCTGCTCACATACTTAGACACACAAAACATAAGCTCTACCTCCTTTGGATAAATCAACCCTAGATATAAAGGAACAAAGTTGTGTGCAAGATGTTTCTATTATAACAGGATTGTTTTGTGTCTGCATTGCTTTATGTCTTCTCTCACATATAGCACCACTCCTCCTCCCTTTATTCCCACCCTGTCTTTCCTAAACTGGGTATAGCCTGCTATGGCCATGCCCCAGTCATGGTTTCCAGTGCACCACAACTCAATAATGGCCATAGTATCCAGGTTTACCTTCACATGATGGTCTTTAGGTCTGGAATTTTATTTTCTAAGCTTCTTGTATTTTCACACATGGCCTTCTACCCTTTGTTACAACTCTGCCTGATCCCCCTTTAGTATCTTTTTGCTCTTTCTCCTTTTCACCTCTCTTCACTATTCACTTCCCCTTCACTTTCCAGTTGTACCACTCTATTTCTTTCATTATTCTGCATCTGGGGGAGGGGAAATATATGCCTTCCAGGGTCCTTCCACTCTACCCCCGGCTAGTTTAAATGTTCATGAAAGAAACATCTAAGTCATCCACTGAGGACTGCAGTTGCCCTCCCAGATGGAGGCCTTACATTACTCTTTTCTGTCATGTACCTGAAGAAAATTGTATCCTCTTTTTATTACCTTCTTGGCTATCATCTCCTGTGTTTGTGTCTTAGCTGCCCTCAGCTTCCTTCCGGTCTCCCATTGTTTTTCCAGATATAACTCACTGTCAGCCTCAGTCTGGATCACCTTGTGCTTCCTAAGTGTTGTTGTTTTGTTTTCTCATTCACCACCTTAGCCACCTTCTTTGAGAACCATAGCAGCCTCTTTCTACCCTTTCTTGTTTACTTTCTTCAAACATCATGCCACTGCTTTTGCAATTTGGTCCTTGATCTTTACTGAGGCAGTCATCCATTTCATTAAAATCTGATCTCCTGAAGTCCAGAAACCTCATCTTAATGTGTTTTTATTCTTGCCCTGTCCTTATGTCAAACCAGACAATTTGATCTTCACTTGTACCCAAGGAACTCCCCTTTGTGATGACTGCAATGCTGTCCTTGTTCGAAAATACCAGGTCCCACACTTCCCCGTCTCTGCATTGACTATACACACCTGATACATGATGATTTACCTGTCTGCCTTGAGGCAAAATACATAGTGCTGGGTATTATTATCTTCATGACTTATCACGTTCATTCAAAAATCTTGTTTTCTTTACATCTAATTAAAACACATTTGAAGTATTAACAATGCATATGATATTACTGCAGTATCATCTCCTCCAATAAATGTATTGCCTTGTCACTCACATCACAGGGTCATGTTCCCATTTATTTTCCTTACTTTACCAGCAGAAGCACATGAAATGATACTTTGGCAACACTTCACAACTCATTGGGAGGGATGATTGCCATGTAGAAAACACTGACTTTATAAGATTTTTGAAAAAAAGTATCGAAACATAAATACAATGCAACATCTTACGTCAGACTGCCTAGGCATACCAGACTCAGACAGTGTATGCAACGGTGTGTGCTGCATAAGCTTATTTTGTTTCTATATCTGTAGCAACATACCTCCAACGTGCACAATTAGCAACCCTTGCCATGGTCCTTTCCATGGTGAGTTCACTTGAATGCCACACATGCCATTATTTATAAACTTTCTATAGCAACTTAATGAAGCATACTATTATGCTGTTGTGCAATTATTTTTATTGGGAATGTATATAAACAAAAAATAATAAATTAATATTAAAATAAAAACCAAGTAAGTAGACACGTTCTTATAAACACAAAACATTGATTAGCACAAATCATAATGTCTTATCATACAAATGAAAAAATATTACATAAACTTAAAAAAATATGTATTTTATATATTTTACTATCTTTATTCAAGCTACTATTAACTATCTGACAGACAGAACTGATAATATAACATTATAATCATAATATAAACAAAGCAATGCAAATCTATGATGCTGCAAGGGAAAATATAGTAACTGGCATGAGGTAGAGCAGATTGTTGGAGACTACAGGGGTATATGCATTAAGGTCAGGTACTGTAGCTCATACTGGGTTGTGGCAGTCTTACTGGGTTTTGCAGACTTTCATTTGGGCGTCAGTAGTGCAGTGTTTAAGGCTCTGAGCTGCAAATCTGGAAACCTGGGTTTGAATCCCACAGCCCCCACTTGCATACTGTGTGACCCTGAGTAAGTCACTTAACTTCCCTGTGCTCCCAGGTTGCACCTGTAAATAGGCTTTCAACTTAGTGTGTCTCTCCTGGTTAAACAATTGGAAAAAAAATCACAAACAATAATGTACAGCAGATGCATGCTAACAGTTGATTCCACAAGTAAGCTATAGTATTTCCTAGTCTCTGCTGACCTCAAGGTTTCTGCCCCATTTGCAGTCCATTTAACTCTTTGCCAATTATTGCACTGAGACCAAAAGTGGTTTGGCTGAACTGGTAAAGCAGATCTGCATTTTCCATCCCCAACTCAAAGCAAAGGTGAAATTATATCTGGCCTACTCATCACACCTTTGTACGGAAGGCAACCTGTATATTTACTCAAAAAGATGAACAAGGGCAATATATATTACACTGCCATGCCACCACCCCCTTTGCAGGGAGCTGTTTACAGTATTTCATGAACTTTGAAGAAAGTCAAGAGTTAGTCACAACAAATATGTATGGTATGGCATCTATAGGGGACATGAAGGAAGCATGTTCTAGATTAGTAGGTGTACAAGAATGAGGGGTACAATATGAGGCTGGAGGATGGAGTTTAGAAAGGACGTGAGGAAGTATTTCTTCACTGACAGGGTGGTAGATGCATGGAACAATCTTCCAGAGGTTGTGGTAGGAATAAAATCTGTGATTGGCTTCAAGTATGGGTGGAATAGCTGTAAAGTAAAATTGGTATTTGGGTGAAGGGGTCACTGGAGATCAGGCATGGTCTGCGATGGCAGACTAAGTAGAGAAAAAAGGGGCAGACTAGGTGGGCCATGTTATCCTTATCTGCTTGTGAATTCTATGCTTCTATACTTCTGTATGACTTTATTTGTTAAACCAATATGCCTAAGTTGCTCTGTCTTTGGCATTAGCCTATTGATATTAGGTTGGATAATCTTCAGACTCCTCGGGAGGCATACGTTTTATTTAAATGCCTGTAAGTTCTATAACTACCATACTTTAACTGGCTAACATTGCCATGTTTAGCGTCAAAGGATTTTTAACCTGTGGATACTGTTACTGATCTTCCTTACTGACATTATTCACAGCCCCACCCCACCCCCGATCCTAATGAAAACTAGGAATATCACATAAATGAAGCTTTCAAGGCTTGTGCAAATCCTAAATAACATTTGTTTTATGGGTACATATTGCAACAACATTCTTTTAATAACAGCCTGTCAGTGGCTTTGCGATTTGTTACTTTTTCTGCTGTGAGTAATGAACATGATGTGTCTTAAGTTATTTACTTATTTTATAAAAAAAAAAGTATTTTACGGATAATGTTTCATAATACAAAACAGCATTTGTAGGCATTGATCTTAACAATGAATGGAGTAAAGCACCAGATACACAGTTGAGTGAGAAGGTTATAGATATTTGACACGCCTACCAGGATTACAGCCTAAATTTATTTTCTATTGTAATAAGATCACATTCAAATCTGTTTAATATCAAGAGAAAACAACAACACATGCACATACAGAGAATGTTGGTCAGGTACTGAGTCAGGATGCCAACACTTACTGAAATAAAGCTATCCAGACTCAGCACTCATGTTACTGGCAAGAATGGACCAGCAACTTAAATTTAATAGTTCAGACTGGAGTATGTAACATCTTTTCCAATCCATGAAAAACTTGAATATAATTTTAAACAATGGCAACAAACTTTTATTTCTGATTCAGTCTAGACTGAATCTGAAATAAACATTTGAACTACTAAATTTAAGTTGTTGGTTTGTTCTTGCCAATAACCTGAGTGCAGAATCTGTTTTGGTTGTTTTGTCTGTTTCACCTCACTTTGCAAAAAAACATGGTACAGAGGTTATAAAATTGATTAGCAACTACTAACATATACAAATAAATAGAAACTAAAGGTGGTGAAGTAAAGATCTATCATTACATATGTACCAGTAGTATATGCAGTACAGGAAACATATTTCAGTTTGAGACTTATCAGAAGATTTGTTCAACAGTAAGTATTCCCTCTGTGGTTTCTCAGAAATCGAATTGAGGAAGACATTTTAAGTTAATTCTCTCTTTGGCTAGGTCCATCAGTACTGTGAGTGCTTCTATGTCCTTAATATGGTCACAGATGGCTAACTACTTAGAGAGACCAGGGATCAGCAGTGACAAGCAGTGCCATATCAGGGCATTGCCTGCTGCTGCAATCAACACCAAAAACAAAGAACATCTTGATTTTGTTTTGCACCCCTGCTGGGTGTGAGGCCCAACACTAGATTTTCAAAGGTAAGTAGGGTTACTACTGTAGGTCCAGAATATCCTAGATGGCCATCTTAAATGCATTCCAAAAGGAAGTGGATTGGCAACCCGACAACACATGATGTGGAGTACCTTGTCCCCACACTTTTGCTGGCACAAGTCTCTACTGGTGTCATAAAAATGCTTCAATCTGTCTGTTGTCAAGAAATACCAAAACACCACTTTACATGGAAACTCTTTTCATGATGCTGGTGCTATTGTTTTATGAATTCCCTACCAAATAGTTCCCCATTGCTTTGGAGTTAGTGTTAAGCCCCCCTCCCATTTTCTCAGTATGGTTTCATCTTCATGTTTACTCATATCCTCTCTCAAGAGTTTATACACTAGAGAAAATTGATCTGTTTTTTCTGTAGCATGACCTGTTTCCCACGGTAACAGAAGTAGTCTAAGATGCTGAGAGAAAAGTGTTTCTTGAGAGACTCAAAGAAAGACAGCTTGGTACCACAATTTGGACACCCAGATCAGACCATTCCATCACCACCTCCTATATGTAGAAACATAGAAGTTTTCATCAGATAAGGACCTCTTGGCCCACATAGTCTGCCCTATATGCCCTACATACTGTACCACCACAGACCCTACTCAATCTCCAGTGAAATCCCCCCACCTTGATGCTAAGATCACCTTGTGTCTATCACAGGCATGCTTGAATCCTGTTACTGTTCTAGCACCCATCATCTCTGCCGAGAGGCTGTTCCAGATGCCCACCATCCTCTCCATGAAGAAGCAGTTTTACACAACTCCTCTGAGCCTCCTCCCTCCAGCTTCATATCATTACCTCTTGTTCTGAGCATCCATTTCTATGGAAAATGCTACTTTCCTGTACCTTAGTAAAACCTGTTAGGTATTTGAACATTTCTGTCATATCTCCCATTTCCCTTCATTCCTCTACATTAGAGACTACATATTTAGTTCTTGAGTCTTCCCTCATAGGGCTTTTGATACAGGCCCTTCACCATTTTAGTAGTACTTCTTTGTACCATCTCTACCCTACGTATGTCATTCCAGAGGTGGGGCCTACAGGCCTACACAGAACTCAAGGTGGGGTTATACTAATGATCTTTAAAGGGGTAATACTACCTCCTTCCTTCTGTTGCTGATGCATCTTCCTGTGCACCTGAGCATCCCCCTATCCCTCCCCACTTCCTCATCAACAGGATCTAAAGTAAAACTGTGAAAAAGGCATGTTGATAAACACTATGAGGAGCCACCCCACTTAGTACCAAGTCCACAAAAGTGCACACTCAGCAAATCTTTGTAACTCCAAAATATGTAAAAAGAACAACATTTATTCACACAAAATTATACAAAATAACAAAATAGACACTGTGAAAACAAGCTTGCATGCCGCAGCGCCTTCCCCAGTGCTTTGGGTCACAAGACCCTTCCTCAGGGGGTGAGTCTAAGGCACCTGAAGATGTGCTTTTTATGCTGGTACTTAATTAATATTCACAATTAGCCAAACATGATTATTTCATGGCAAATCATTTTTTCATATATTATAATTGTTGAGAAAAAGCATTAAAGTACACAGTGATTTGATTGAATGGCATATGCATTGTTTTGGGTTTTACTGTATCTAGGCTGCCAAGATTATGAGGTGCCAGGAAATTGATTACAGGATGCTGCTCAGTTTAATCACAAAAAGATAATCTAAATCATATAAAAGAAGAAAGTTTACCATAGTTTGCTTTCTATATGTAAGCATAGTAAATGCAATCAATTATTGCCATATGTAGAGAAATAAAAAAAATGGAGGTCAAATTAAGTTGCCAAAGGCCAGATTCTACTTTACATAATAGCAATCCATATTTAAAATAACTTTCTACTACATGTACAGCATCAACAGTCAGGGGTCAAGCTGAGGTGCAAATGGTTAAGTTCTACTTCACATAATAACAATCCATAGCTACTAGGAAGTACCTCCATGAAGCTTTATTAAAGAAAATGCATAATAGGAGGTCAATTCTAAATGAAAAAGGTCACAAATCCATTTGGTTTGATCAGAGCAGTATAGGCAGATACAAGCATTGCCAAGTGACTCAGGTAGAGGTGATTATCCCTTTATAACCCCCTGTTTTCTATGTATAAATTCATTGCTATAACATTGAAAATTATACTATAAGATAAAAATTCATAAACACTAAACTATCCAAATCTGCAAAAGGATATCTCAGTATGAACATACTTAAAAATGAAATAAATAAATGTGTAAATAGAGTCACCACTGGACCATCGCTTTCCATTTGGTGCTGTGAATTCCACCCCAGGCAAAAGAGGAACTATGAAAGAAATAACACACAAAATGAACTTAAAAAATTAAATAATAACATCTCTTTATATTTAATTCAGGATGGGCTAATATATATCCAGGTTGTGTGTGGTGTGTGTGTGTGTGTGTGTGTGTGTGTTGGGAGGGGTGCTTGCATGGGTTAATGGTAAATTCTTACAAATGTTAACTTTGATTCAGATATGGTTTATAGTCCCAATTTTCATTTAGACCCTTTGGTCTAACTGTTGTCAAGGTAAAGATCCAAAAGCTCTGCCTCTGAAGTAAACGATTCTTTATGCTCCCTCCTGCTTCTTGAGCTGGAATATGTTCTAATCCAAAGAAATGCATATTGGCTGGCTCTGACCCGTGTTTATGTATGATGTGAGTACGTACAGGAGTGTCAGACCTCTAATTTATTATTCGTCTTATATGCTCATATATTCTTTGTTTAAGGGGTCTAACTGTACAGCCCACATATGTCAAACCACAGCAACACCACAATGCGTAAACACAGAAGGGGGTATCACACATTAAACGCTCCGTTATTTCTACAATTGCTTCTTTGTCCTTAGGATGCTTGCATTTTTTACCCTGTGTACCATATTTATAGATATTGTAATGGGTTCACTTAAAGAATCCTTTAGTTTTATAAGGGGACCACCCCATTTCTTTTTTTTAGTATCACCTTTCAATCTAATGTGTACTAAATGAACTTGAATGTTTCTGGCTTTTCTGAATGTGATTCTAGGTTTCTCATTTACTGCCATCCCTAAACCATTTTCAGATTGCAAAATATGGCAGTTTTTATAGACAATGTTACTAATCTGACCAGCAATGTTACTGTATTCTGTAACCATAGTTGTTTTTCTAGCAGCTGTTTCATTTAAATTCCTCCATGATTCTTAATATATTAAATCCGTTATTTTGTGCTGTTGTACTCTATCTTTAGCTTCTTCTTGAAGCTCTTATGAGGAACCTCATTTAAGGAACCATCTTTTTAGTTCCTTTGATTGTTCTGAAAATTCTCCTTCTTTACTACAGTTGTAGTATAACCTCACAAACAGACCATAATGGATCAAGTTTTTGAAACTTTCTGGTTGGGGATTGTCTCTTTTCAATAGTGAGTTAATTGCTGTCTGTTTTCTATGATATGTACTTTCTACAGTGAATTTAGATGTAATGTAAAAAGTGAAATCTAGAAAATTCACACTATCTTTGCTGATGAAATGAGTGAAGGTAAGGTTGAGATCATTCTTGTTTAACCATTCTTAAAACTCTGTTATCTCCAAGTCATCACCTTCCCAGACACATATAATGCCATCCACAAAGTAGTACCTATATGTAAGCATAGTAAATGCAATCAATTCTTGCCATATGTAGAGAAATAAAAATATGCCCTTATTTTACTAAAGAAAGGGTTGTTCTGTGTATTAAGCACACAAACAGTTTCCTACCACCCTAAAAATAAATTGGCTTTGCTGGTTGCCATACTGGCACCAATAGTTGTGCCATGTGTTTGGAGGTAATACTCATTATCAGATTTGAAAACAGTATGTGTCAATATGAATCTAAACACTACAAAACAAATTGGGTGGGAATTTTGTGATGCATTTTCATTATTCTCTTGGAAGTATCGACAAGCATGGATACCTCTGTCATGTTTGATAGATGTATAAAGAGAGTTACATCAGTTGTAAGCCATTTGTACCCTTCCTTCCATGTAAATCCATTAAATGTTCCTAATACATCTGTACTATCCTTACAATAGGACTCAAGTGTGGGGACACTTTTCTGTAAAAAGAAATCTATAAATTGTCCAAGATTTTCTGTAAATGAATCAATACCTGAGACAATGGGTTTTCCAGCTAGGTCATTAAGATTTTTTATGTATCTCGGGCAAGATGTAGAATCCAGCTATTTTAGGATTTTCATTCCATATGAATTTGTATTCATTTTCAGCAATCATATTCTGTTGTAACCACATTTCCTTATCACACTGCTTGCCTACCTTCTGGTCATCAGAAATGATTACCCCTAGTTCCCTTTCCTGTTTTGTGGTTGCTAATACCTTCCTGCTCAAGTGGTACATGAATGCACTCATTCTTTGACATATCATTGGGCTGCTGTCCATGGAGGAGAGCCATGGGCTATGCTGGTGAACTGCTCTGTTTCAGAATGGGGGTAGCAGGGTGGTACACTAGCTACCAGAGTGGAGGTGTAGGGGGCCACTAGGCCGACAAGGAATAAGTTTAAAAAATACAATATTGGAATCAGGATTCAGGGATAGGGAGGAGGGAGGTTTCACTACCATTAGACCACCACAGAATAAGTTTAAAGAAATACATATTGGGGTTGGGATTCAGGGATAGGGAGGAGGGGTTTCACTACCACTAGATTGATGGGAAAAAGAAAGATTTTACTATATGTGGGATAGGAAGGGCAGTGAGAATGGGGGTTAACTCATACTACTGGGACATGTGATTGGTTGGGGGGAGGAGCCACCAGAGTTTGTTTTTTAAAATACATGTCTTGGGGGTGGGTAATGGGGTGGGGATGGACTGCTAGCCACCAGAGATGTATTTACTTTATTTTGTGCAATCAGGCACTGATGGAGGGGGGGGGCACTAGACAGTGATACTTTTAAGTTGGGTGCTGGGCAAGAAAGTTTGGAAATGGATTTCTGAACTTTCACAAATGCAAAAGTCAAACTAGCACTTAAATTCTGCCTGCAGAAGTTTTTTTGTACACCCTAATCTTCATCATGTCCTGTACTCACTCTTGGCCCTGTCAGTGAAGGTGGCATGCCCTGGAAATCTAGACCTTTTAAGTCCAGTCACCAGTCTTATGTATCAAGTAAAGGCAGACTCCATTAATTCCAGGTAAAGTGTGTGTTTGGTCCTGTCTACCTTTACGTCAATGCCTTCACATTACCAGGAGTGATGTTAATTATTTACAATTATTTAAAATGAATTGATGTGAATTTTTTGGAATGATGGATACTGTATCACTATAAACTAAAAATACTTCTCGCTAAAGAATGTACCACAGTGAGTATTTATTGTTCTGAAAGAGGCTACATTCATTTACACAATATATGTATATTTACAACTGCAAGCACATTAGAATAAAAGTTCTTTACAAGAGAAGCATACAAATATTGTACAGTAGGCAAACAGTAAATATTGGATCTTTCTATTCCTGTAACTAGTTTCCCTTGGAAAAGAATAACTTACTGGTACTTCAGAATTTTACCAAATGGTCTATTTCCTTCAGGTTATCTCTTGTAGTTAGAAGGTACTACTTACAATACATCTAACCCCATCAACCTTGCACACTATGGCCAGTTTGTGACTATAGACTGGCCCTCTCACCTCTATCTCATACCAAGGTCCTTTTTGAAGTTCAGCTTGGGTCGTGACTAATAAAACATTTGCAGTTTCAATCATTTTTATTAAGATTGGTTCCTCATTTAACTGGATTAGCCTTTAGTACACAAATACAGATTGTTGGTGTTTATTCATATTTAGTCTACAGCACTGCCACAAAGCCTACCCTTCCCATGATGGACCCTCTTTATCATTCCTTCTGCCACTTTGCCCTTAGTGCTCCTTCTCTCACCAATCACTGCTCTGTATACATTAAGCTCTCTTTCCTCTTTCTAGAGGCCTGATGTCTCTCATACTGTTCCTCCTTCATGGCCAAATGCAGACTTTCCTCTGTCCCCACTTACGTCCCCACCCTCCTAAATCCTGACTTCCCCCCTCCTACTTTCTGTTCATCTGATGCTTTGTTCCGTTTATATCCAGGCAAGTCTGCTTTCTCTATCTGACTCCCTACTCTTTTGAACAGCCTCCTTCTTGCCACTGATCACGCTTCCTTTCTGAGGTCACTTAAACCACTCTTACTGATACACTTCTGAAAAGAACGCACCTGCAGTTAAACTTCTTCTTCTTTCCTCCTTACAACAACCACCCATGTCCTACACACACACCCTCTCCTGTTTTATCTGTTTTACCCATTTTGCCTACTCAGTTGTATAGTCTACAACTCAATGTACTCTGTAATCTGAATGTTATGCCAGATTGTTTCTGTACACATGTCTTGTCCTACATTGGCAGCATGCACCCTTAGCTCTCCATGTGGCTTCCTCATAACCAATGTGCATATACACATTTTACATTGTTTTTATCTTTCTCTTAATTTTGTAACTTATACTGTGATTTTACTGTATGTTTATGCACCTATTGTTGTCACATTGTTATTGTTGTTTTACTCCGTGTTGTATTCCCTTCCCTTTGTCACACTGGAAATAAGCCCCAGCTCAGTGCTGCTACCACAGTCACCAAATGTTAAATAAATAAACATAACTAGTTTATGATACTGTATATTTAAATTTTTGTCACCAACAGTCAACAGACATGCTGATGTATTCAGGTATTCCATCTTGACTATATGTCTTGCAAGTATAATGCTTTTCTGAATCTATAACATCCACTTCTCTAAGGTCTGTAAGACATTTTTGACTGAAGGCAAACAATGTGTTACTGATATGAGAAATAATAACACCATAGAACAAAACATTTTTCAAAGTAGATTCTTATGAAAACTATTACCCTGACCACTGAATGCACAAAATACTTTAATGTGTACTATGTCTGTAACTCCCTTTTAGGCTAGAAAGCAGAAAATAGGTCATGCATCTTCTGTGCTTTTATCTGTTCAACCTCACAAATTAAGGCTGCTATCCCATTGACATGATTTATGGGTAATTGGCTTGTAAGTAGGAAATTACTGCTGTTGTTTCTGACCATGCATAACTTAAAGAAATTAAAATCAGAGTTGTAAACTAAAGATGCTGTCACCTTTGTTGCAGTTCATCAGGCAAATTTAATTCATAAATCCTTCATTGACAATAAGTTTAAGCTAAGTCTTGCAGAGATGTCCCAGTCACAGTAATGATTTTAATTAGCATTTGTACTGCAGTGGTACTATTTTTCACTGAAAAAGAACAATTGGGTCACTTAGCAAGCCACTGTCTGTGACCTTGTCATGAACTAGTACTATGTTCAAATGCATTATTGCTGAGTGTTGCAAAATAGCACATTGAGAAGTCTCTACTCTTTATAAGTGTGAGTAGTAACTACGCAGCAAATCAGGATGGGGTGGTCTGCTTCATCATGCTTAGCTAAGACATACAGTATTTGCATTTGTGTTAATTAATAACTAAGTAATAGATAAAATGCAGTTGAGATTTGATAGTTCTAGTCTAGTTGCTCTCTGAAATCTAAGTGGATAAATTCTACAGAGCTGACATTTTTACTTTTCACTATAATAGCCAAAGCAACAAGAACAAGAACAAAAGCATTCTCTTTGGGAAATGGGTTAATAGTTCCAATGTGCACTCAGTCCACTTTTACAATGACTAAAAACTGCCAGATATTACACAATGGATATGATGGTTTTGATCTCATCTGGTGCCCATGAGCAACTAAATTGGAAGCTACAATGTCATTTGAAACAGGGATTTCCTTTGACTTCATTCTGATAAACTGACTGGAGTGGTCTAATGTGATGTTTCAGAGCCATTGATTCTAAGAGTGGAAAGCCCCATTTGTATTTGAACTGCTTCAACAGAATACATTGGATAGGATTTTCAAAAGAATTAGATGCAGATCAAATGCTTGCTGCAGCTGTGTCTGTGTCCTTTCAATTGCGTCTGTGCAGCCTTGTTGTTGTTTTCAAAATATGTGTTCATTTGTGACACAAACACATGACTTGGAGCAAATGATAGCAATAAATGTGATCTATGTCTTTCTTGGCACAGCTGAGTCTTTTTTGGGGATACAAAATTCAGATGACGACAGTGCAACTAATAGATGGTCTAATAGTTTGGATGGATTTTCCTTTTGAAAATAGCAGCTGCTGGATCTTGGACAGAACCTTTTGGAAATCCTACTTATTCCTTTCAACCTCCAAGACAATAAGATGTTTTCCTTTTGTGGTTTTATATCCATTAATACTGCTATCCACATAAGCAATGTATGTCTGCCTTCTCTGAGAATTATTTTTAGCCTGTCTCATAATCTAGCAATGTCAAGGAATCTTACCAAAGCAAAAAGGTACCCAATTTTCAATACCAATTCACAGCTGTACAAAACAGGCACTCTGCATCAAATTCACAAAACTGGCAGCTGAAACTGTGAGGCCCCGACACCCATTTTGTTTCAATCATTCCCTAGTTTCTGGGGATACCCACACAGTTTCAATGCCTTCCTTGATATCTTGTGGTACTAATTCCTGTTACTATGCTGTCCTCTCAAGTGTTTCAGTTTCATACATTAGCCTGGCAATATACTGTACCTATTCTGAGCTATTGTAATACTCCCCTAGCAATGCAGCTCCCCTCCCACTCCCTTATCCCATAAATATCCATCCCTGGTATCATGTGGTTTTCCCTCACACTTCCCAATCAAAGTGATTCCTAGAAATCCGATGGCCACTTGTCCCGCTCCTCAGCACCAAGAAAGTACTTCCCTACAATCCAGCAGTTCCTGTTTTCTTTGTACCCATCTCATGTCCTCTGTTGCCTCCTACTTCACTGTCTTGCAAGGCTGTATGTACTATTTGGGAGTTACCACCTAATTATAATGAGTAGTGACTCAGTGAGGGTGTTGAGTCTATCAGCTGGGTTGTTGGGACTGCTCTGTAATGAAAGTTGCATGACATCCCCATCTTCTTTCTTGGGCCTCTGTTAATAATGCTGAATGTGTACAAGAAAGCAGGTTTTACCCTGCTGAGCATTGCTCAGCATGGAAGCAAACATAGCATGGATGTAAATAACTTCTTACAATTTCATATTCAAGTATGTGACTAAATATATAGGCTCAAGCGTTTAATAAGTACTAACATACTAACATACTATTTGCCAGCAGATTAGGCCTTATGGTCTATCGAGTCTGCTCGAACCTCAGATCCCTAGTTGGGTACCGAGGCCCTCCCCCCTAGTGTTCCAGAAACCCCTATCATCTCCCCCATGCCTCTGGGCCAGGCCCTCATCTGATACATCCCCTTTCTGTATCTATCCCACCCTCTTTTGAAGCCCTCCACTGTGAAAATCTGAACCAGCTCCCCAGGCAGCGCATTCCAAGGATTCACCACCCTCTCAGTGAAAAACCTCCTCCTATTTTCTCCCCTCACCCTTCCACCTTCCAACTTCAAACCATGCCCTCTGGTGATACCTCCTTGCTTTAGTCTAAAGATCCCCTCCATGTTTACCCTATTTATTCCCTTGAGGTACTTAAAGACCTCAATCATGTCCCCCCCCGTCTCTCCTCTCCTCCAATGAAAACAGGCAGAGCTCCTCAAGTCTGTCCTCATACGTCAAATCCCCTAGGCCCTCATATCATCTTAGTTGCCCTCCTCTGTACCCTCTCCAGGAGCTGTATGTCCCTCTTCAAGTGTGGTCTCCAGTACTGTACACAGTACTCAAGGTGTGGTCCAACCAGTCTGTTGTACAGCGGCAGAATCACTTCATTGCTCCTAGAGGTGATCCCCCTTATGATGCATCCCAACATCCTGTTTGTCTTGCTAGCCACTCTCCTGCACTGCTCAGAGTTATTCATACATGCATCCACCATGACCCCTAGGTCTTTTTCCCCATTGAGGCCTCCAGCGCCTCCCCTCCCAGGGTGTACCTGTGTTTAGGGTTTCCCCACCCAAGATGTAACACCTTGTACTTGGTGATATTGAAATTTAATTTCCATGTGTGAGCCCAGCTTTCCAGGGTGTCCAGGTCCCTTGCAGGCCAACCTCCCTCTTCTCCTTCAACTACTGCTCCCATCTTGGAGTCATCAGTGAAGAGACTCATTTCACACCCTATACCTCCTGATGTCCAATATGTGGCATTAAACAAATTGGACCCAGGACCGACCCTCTTGTGTGCCCCTACCAACTCTCTGGGGTTGAGAGCTCCCCACAGACCACTTCTCTCTGGGTGCGTCCAGCTAGCCAGTTTTCAATCCTTCTGACCATCAAAGGGCCTACTCCCAACCCCATCAGTTTCTCCACCAGACCATTGTGGGGGACAGAGTCAAAAGCCTTGCTGAAGTCCAAGAATAATACATCCACAGGCTTTCCCCTGTCCAGTTCTGATGTTACCCATTCATAGAACTCCACAAGATTAGTTTGACATGATCTACCTGGCACAAACCCACATTGCTGACTATCCAGACCTCCCACCTCCTCCAAGTACAACCCCAATTGTTCCTTTAGTGTACTCTCCATTAATTTTCCCACCACCGAGGTCAAACTGATGGGTCTATAGTTACCTGGTACTTCCCTCGACCCCCCTTTATGGATTGGCACCACATGTGCCTCTTGCCAACCCCTAGGTACCCTCCCTGTCTGAAGTGACCTGTTGAAGAGCTCCGCCAGGGGTGCAGCCAGTATGTCCTCCAATTCCCATAGTACTCTCAGATGAATGCCATCAAGCCCAGGAGATTTGTCTTTCTTTAGGGCCTTGAGGGCTAACCACACCCTTTTGGTGGAGATAGCATCATCCGTCCCCTCCACTTTACTGGCTTTTTTATCCTTATCCTGATGTGACACCCCTGGGGTACCTCTCCCTCCCTCTTGCTCCATTTCTGTTTCTCCCCTGATCCCACTCACTGCTGCTTCTATCCCAATTGTGCCTTGCTTTGTAGATATCCCATCCCCCTCCTTAGTGAACACAGTGGCAAAGTACTCATTAAATACCTCTGCCTGGTCCCTCACATCTTCCACCCATCCTCCTTCTGATCTCAATCTGCTGAGATGGCCCTTAGTTTTTCTCCGCTCCCCAACTTACCAGAAGAACCCCTTTTCCCCTCCATGTATCCCTGTGCCAGCCACTGCTCTTTACTGGACTTTGTCCCCTCACCATCCAGGTGACTTTTCTAGATGCAAGATGGTACATTTCCTTATGCCTATCCCCTCTTGTTGTTTTATATTTTTTGTAGGCCACCTTCTTTTCTCTGACCACTACCTGAACCTCATTGGACCACCAGCATGGTTTATGTGACCTTGCTCCCTTACGTTTCACCTTAGTGTAGGTCCTGACTGCCTCATGAAGTCCCCGTTTTATGACCTCTCATCTCCTTTCCACATTTGTCATTGATGTAATCCCCTTCAAGTGATCCTTGAGAATATTTCCCATGCCCACAAAGTCTGCCCCCCTAAAGTCCACTGCCAGTGTCCTAGATCTCCCCTCCTCCCCCCATGCTTATTTGAAACCAGACAGTATTGTGGTCGCTTCCAGTCAGGGGATCCTCTACAACCAGGTCCCTTACCAGATCCCCATCTGCCAGAACCATGTCCAGGACATGCCCATCCCTTGTGGGCTCCATCACATGCTGTGTTAAGAACACATCCTGGAAGCCGTCCAGCAGTCTCTGCTCCTTGGCCACCTTAGAGAACATGGTTCCCCAGTTTGTATCTGACATATTAAGGTCCCCCATCAACACCACTCCTTCCCCTTTTGGTCCACACTGGGCAATGATGTTGTCCAGCAAACCATCCTCCAGAACATCACCCATCCCAGGGGTTCTATATACTACACCCAGCTTGACCTTATATCCTGCTGGGGATTGTAAGGTGACCCATAAGGCCTCCACATTTCCCTCTGCCTCTTCTACCCTAGCAATTTCTATGTCATCTCTAATGAACACAATCACTCCACCCCCTCTGCCCTCCTTTCTATCCTTCCTAAGCATAGTGTAGCCCCGCACGTTTAGGTCCCAGTCATGGTTTTTTTTGGTCCACGTCTCCGTGACCACTGCCACATCCACCCCCCAGAACAGCATGGCCAGGAACTCTGGCAACTTGTTTCCCAAGCTCCTGGCATTTACTAACACCAACCCCCACCCCTTATCCCTGATCCCCTTTGTCAAACCCCCCCAGGTTCCTTATACTTCCATCCTCCCTCCGCTCCTCCTGAAACCTCCACCTCCAGTCTGTTTCCCCCTACCCCCTTGGGTTTGAAGGCTACTCCCCTCATCTGGAGGAAGGGCTTCTGGTCAGCCCTCCCTTATTCCTTCCCCTCACAAGTTTAAACCCCACCTTTTTGAATGTAGTCCAGCCATCCCCTGTTTAAGGACCAGCTACCCTAATGGGGCAAAGATGAAGCCTGTCCTTGGCAAATAGTCCTTATCCTCCCAAACTCCTTTCCAGTTCCCTAACACCCCCAACCCTCTCTTCACCCCACTTCCTGAGCCAGTCATTAACCTCTGTGATCTTAATTTTTTCTCCACTGAGGCCTTTGGTACTGGCAATATCTCCGAAAAGGAAATGTTGCATCCATTATCCTGACAGACTCTGGCAAGTTCTTGGACCCTTGCTTGGATTTCCAAAATGCTATTTCCCTCTAGAACGTTAGTTCCCAAATGCACCAGGAAATCTGGTTTCCCTCCACAATCCCTAACCAGTTCGTACACCATGAACTTTGCTCTGTGCATTGTCAGCCCAGAGATACTCATTACCTTCACCTGGCTATGGCATCCACCCCCCTGTCTCTCCCACTGGATACCCCTAATCATCGAGTCTCCCAATAACAGAACCTTAACACCGCCATCATCCTTATGGTTACCTCCACTATGCCCTCTCAGCCCCCATCCCCCTTTATTCATGATCTCACCCCTTGGTGTCTACCTGCCTTATTAGAGACCCTTTCACCCTCCCCTTTCTGCCTCCCTCGTTATTTTGCCCACTTAACTCAGACCCCCTCTGAATAGGTGTCCCCTTTAACCCTCTCTTATCCGAACCATTTATCCTGGCCCTGATGGTTTCCCCTTCCCCCACACAGCCATCCTCCCCCCTTGTAATAGTACCCCTACCTCCAGAGGCTCTCTGTGGGTCCCCTTTAGCTAGGGCCCCATCCTTGGTACTGACCCCCCTGCTGAAGGGGGGCTCCTTCCCCACCTTCTTGTCTCCCAGTTTCTCTCCAGTCATGTTCTCCTCCCTCATGTCTGCAATATGTTGCATCTCCCCCATCTGCTTAACATTTCTGTTTTCCATTCTCCCTCTGGGGCTATTTCTATCCTTTCCATTGCCGGTCTGTGATGCCCTGTGGGTATCTGACTCCCTCCCCCCGGCCTCTGTATCAGTTTCCTCATTTTCACCAACCCCTTCCTCCCCCTCTAGGTTGCTTAGTAGCTCAAATTTGTTGTGACACTCTATGTCAGCCTCTATCAAGTAACCCGAGTTTCCACTGACTGCACCTCTAGACTGCCCCTCTTCCTCCCCTCTTGCTCTGTTCTCTTTAGGAGCTCCCTTCCCACAGTCTACTGTTTTAGGCTTACCCACAACAACCCCTCCCTTCTCAATGTCTGCTCTACTAGGCTTCCCCACAACAGCCCCTCCTGACTCTTCCCCCTCCACTCTCTTTGTATTCAGAATGTTCACCCTGTATACTTTCCCCTTAGTGTCAACATCCCTATCTAAGGGTCCTCTGTCCCTAATATCCCCCCTCCTGCTTGCTGTTACATAACGTCCTGTAATTTCAGAGCGTTGCCCCAGCCTCCCCTCAGCACCACCCTTCTGCTGCCCATATCCACACCCCTTATTCTTGGACACCCCCCAACTCCCCCAGCTTACTCCTTAATCAATATACTTCACTCCTGATACAAGATAGCTGTCTACAGAGTGGGCAGCCTCCCTCTCTCCAGGCCCAATTGAGAATTATTGCCATCCCACAACCTGTGCAGCCTACAACCCTTCTGAAGATGCCTGCCATGGTGGAATATGGCCACCCTGTTTGTCCCCTTCTGTTTATAATGGCACACACCCCTTTTCTCAGTCCCTTCCCCCTGGAATACAGTTACTCTCTATACTGACTGCAGTTATTTATAAACCCAATTTCAACCCCACCAATAAGGTTCCCAAGTCTCACAAACACATACAGTCCAGTGTGTGTCCAGTCCCACTAACAATGTGTGTATGCAGACATCAGGTACCGTATGATGTCACAGGCCCTCCAGTTCCTGTTGCTTCAAATTTCAGTCCCAAACAGAAATACACAGCCCTTCAATCCCAACCCCAGTGGCTTTTCAGTATTTAAGAAAGCCTACAAAACAGGGTGGGTGGGAGGGCTCTACCAACCAGGCAGACATCACATTTACATTTCACTCTAATTATCACTGCCAAACAAGTGTTCCCAAGCCCCAAAAGTTACAATATCACAGCCCAAGTAACAGTTCTAACTCAAAGTAGTAATTTTTAACACACAGAACTAATTTCATGTACAAAACTATTCAAATATTTCAGTTAAAACAGAATATAAACCCAGACCTCTGTCCTTACCAGCCTCCTTCTTATGTTCCCAAGTGAACATGAAAGACAAGGTGATTCTTGTTAATTTCCCCTCCTCCTAACACCAGGCAAACATCACATTTAAATTTCACTCTAATTATCACTGCCAAACAAGTGTTCCCAAGCCCCAAAAGTTACAATATCACAGCCCAAGTAACAGTTCAAACTCAAAGTAGTAATTTTTAACACACAGAACTAATTTCACGTACAAAACTATTGTAGTTGTATGTTTTCAAGCTGTGTTGCCTGCTCTTGAAGAAAGCCATTTTTTAACAATAAAATATCATGGTTACAGTGTAGAAATTTATGAGTTTGAAAGAGTCAAAGCTCTAAATTAAATGACACCTACTGTATATGCAGTATCAGTTATACAAGATGTTCTCAGATGTTTTGCAGTGGTAATAAAGTATGTTGAGGTACAACCATGGTGCATTTTAACAACTACAAAATTGTTTTTATTTATTGTGATAAACTGCATTCTTTAAATTATACACTTTATTAACAAAAATAATATTCAGGTGTATCAATTTATATATGACTCATATACCATAGTTTGGAAAATCTAAGAAGAGTTATTCTGTTTTGTAACCTGAGTTTTAATAAATAATAGCTAAGACCTACAGTACACACTGTTTATGACTTCTCTTGCTGCAGTGGAGAAGTAAAAGAATCTGAGTGGTGTCATACTAGATAACTGGCAAAAGTATGACAAGTAGTAAATGATTGCTATAATGACGACCCCCAGAAGTGCATTTAAAGGAGAGTTACTAGCAAACAGGGAAAGTTATTCTGCAATTTACTAGGCGCTGATCATACTTCTCCTGTAATACTGTATGTATGGAGTACTGGGATGCACAATATACAGGTAACAAGCATTTGTCAATGCCGAATGTTGTCGCGCTGGCATTGGCTTTGGTAGTGCAGTGCAGAAACACATTTTGGACAGGGTGTGAAAAATGACAGCTGTAGTGTTCATAAGGAGGTGTAACAAAATGGCAGTGTTGAAAATGTGGCATGTAAAAATTGCAAATTTGCGAAGTTACAAGAGTGCGTGGGAAATGCGCAATGCACGCTTGTAACACAGCCATTTTATGGACTTTTGTCACCAAATTTTCAACATAGGCATTTTAGCACCTCTGCTGATGTAGAGTTTTATAGTCATTTCCTCACACTGTCCCAAAAAGTGATTTCACACAGCGACCGCGCTATTCTGCGCTGGACATGCAAAAACACATTTTGGGCAGGATATATAAAATGACAGTTTTACTGTTCATCAAGAGGTGTGGAAAAATGCCAATGGTGAAAAATCCAGAGTTAAAATATTACAAATGTACAACATTAGGAGCATGTGTGCAAGCTGCACAATGCGCGCTCATAACACAGTCATTTTAAGGAGTATTGTCACCAAATTTTCAACATAGGCATTTTGGGACCTCTGCTCATGAACAGTGTCACTGTCATTTTCATAATCTGCCCTGAACACTGATTTCCTATAGTGACCACACTATTGTGGGCCGGAAGTGCAGAAACACATTTCGGCCAGGATGTGAAAAATGGCAGTTCTACTGTTCACAAGGAGGTGAAGAAAAATGGCAATGTTGAAAATCTGGCATGAAAATATTGTGAATTCATGAAGTTACGAGTGTGCATAGCAACTGCACAATGCACACTTGTAAACAGCCATTTTTTTGATTTTTTCCACCAAATTTGCAAAATAGGCTTTTTGAGAGCCCACCTCATGAACACTGCCACTGTCCTTGTGTTAATCAGTCCAGAAAGGTGATTCCATGCAGTGACTTAAAAATCACTTTTTGGGACCAATTAACATCATAACAGTGACAGAATTCATGAGGAGGGGTTCTAAAAACCTCATGTTAATTTGGTGCAAAAATTCCCCAAAATGCCCGAGATATGCATCAAAGTTGAAAAAACCCTATTTATTACATTATACAGCTTACCGGCATTTCCTTAGTTCGCGGTCAGCTTTGAAGAGTGCAGACGTGTTCCCAGTCCACTGAAGATCATCACGCTGAGCTCCAGAGGTAAGTATGGGGTAGAGGGTGTAGGCAGGCAGGGTGCGCAGTGGGTGGGTGCGGGTGGTGGGTAGGGAGACTATGAGGGATTGTTTTCTGTTTACAGGTGTAAAAAAAACAAAAACATTGTGGATGGTTTTCTTTTGTTACAAGTGTTTTTTTGTGGGGGAGGGGATACAGTAGCTGATGGGGGATCAGGCACCCCCGTTGGCAAATAGGGAGTGGGGGACACTAGCTGGGGATTGGGCACCCTCAGTACAGAAGAAGGGAATTCATGCCGGCGGTGGGCTCCCCATCAGCACAATAAAATAGGAAAGAGGTAGCGGATGCTGACAGGGATTGAGGCACCCCCGTTGGCAAACAATGAAAGAAGGGGCATGCCCCAAAGTCGACATTATGGCGTACTGTTGCTGCCATGTTTGTAGTGCAAGCATTAGGAAGAAGATCCGCTGACATGTCGAGCTTGCTTTACATTGCAGTGGACCTTTTCTTAGATGTGCTCGCTCCATTAGCTATGCATGGTGTGGCGCTGGCATGCTGGCTGATTGGGGAATGAGGGACGCACCTACTGGTGCATGTCCTGCATTCGCCCAACAGTGACCGCACCTCCAAATCTCCACTGTCACAAGATGTAGGCTGCTCAAGTGCACCTACATGAAAATGACATTTGGGAAGTCAAAAGTGTTAACACAGGATCATCAGTGTAGGGGTATCAGAGGTATGGAGAACAGCAGGTTGGTGTACCAGCAAATGTTTACCATGGAAAACAGGAGTCTGAGAAGGGGTGTGATCTCATTTTCACACATGTTTAAAGTTAGAGAATTAAAAAGATTGAACAGCTTAGGGAGCCTGATGGCCCAGGCTGCAGTGCTTTGGGAGCAGCATTGAGAAGCCAGGATCTGTGTGGCCATCACTACTTAATGTTGCTGACGAGAGCAGCAGCCAACCCAGAAAGAAGATGTCAGTGCATGCTGCCACAGTGACCCTTAATGGTGGATGAAGGAGCCTTCTTCTTTCCTCACAAAGGACTGTGCATGTGTACATCACACTGTGTTGTGCAACATTGTCAAGACACAGTAGCTGATGTCAGGGAGGTGAGGGAAAGAAAACTTGGTAAAAAATATATATATATAACTGCTGAGATGGTGGCTGGCAGTGTCAAGGAACTCTTCCTCACTTCGCTTTTAACTGTGTGGAGTGGTGGAGCTAGTGGAGGACAGAGCTAGGGATACACCATTGTGGGTAAGCCCCACCCACCAAACCTGAGGACTGGGTGGGCAGTGACTGAGGAGAAAAAGTCTAATTAAAAAAAAAAAAGATCAAACATATTGAGAGGTTTGATTAAGTGTCCTCCAGCAGAAAACTGTGACATATTCTGAAGTTCTGTACTGGCAAATTCAGAGGTAGATTTATGAGGCACTGCTCCTAGGAACTGGTTAACCTATGGAACAGATTGTCAGTTAGTGGATATGAAGATAGTATATACTTTCAGTGTAATCTTGGACTAACGTCTGTGTAGTAAGGGACTTACTTGGTACCCTGAGTAGCAGATAGGTAGGGAATCCCTATATAGTATTACATGATTGCACATCATACAGTCCTTATTCATCTGGGCCATCCAGCTCCCTAAGCTGTTCAAAAACCCAGGGGAGGATTACATGATTGGGGGAGATATTGATGGTCACCAAACAGGAAAGGTATTTTGGGGTAATCATACCTGGTGACCTAAAGGTGGCCAAAAAATGTGCCAAGGCTGTGGGGAGAGGCAGTGGGATGCTGGGATGCATAGGGAGAGGAATCATCAGTAGAAGAAAGGAGGTGGTGATGCCACTGTACAGATCATTGGTGAGGCCTCATTTGGAATACTATATCCAGTTCTGGAGTCTATGTCTCTGTAAGGATATAGATAGGGTGGAAGCAGTTCAAATAAGGGCAATAAAAATGGTGCAGGGCCTGCACCAAAAGTCATATGAGGAGACCTCAATATGCATATCCTGACCTAGAGGAAAGGAGACAAAGAAGAGATATTATAGAAACCTACAAATACAGTATCTAAAAGGCATAAATAGGGTACCAGAGGGCAGCATCTTTCAGAAAAGGAGGTGACCAGGAACGAAGGGAAGTGACATGAGGTTGGAAGGGGTAGACTAAGGGGTAGCATCAGTAAATATTTATTCACAGAAAGGATGGTGGTTGCATGGAATAGAATCCCAGAGGAGGTGGTGGTGGGGGAAACACAATGGGCGTATTCAAACATGCATGGGACAGGCATAGGGGAACCTTAGAAATAGGAACAAGGAGGTAAAGCTGGAGATCAAGTAGGGTCTGTGGCTTTTACAGTAGGCAGGAAAAATGGGCAGACTGGATGGGCCTAGCAGTCCTTATCTGCCATCAGTTTCTATGTTTCTATGAGTGATATTGATGACCACCAAGCAGGAAAGAGACCTGGGTGTAATCATACTGGATGACCTAAAGGTGGCCAGTCAGTGCGACAAGGCAATAGGGAGGGCAAGTGGGATGCTGGGGTGCATAGGGAGGGGTATCACTAGCAGAAAGAGGGAGGTGGTGTTGTCACTGCATAGATCACAGGTAAGACCCCATCTAGAGTATTGGGTCCAGTTCTGAAGACCACATCTTTGGAAGGACACAGAGAGGAGGTGGTCCAGAGGAGGGTAACTAAATTGGTGCAGGGTCTGCATCAAAAGCACTATGAGAAGATACTAAAAGATCTCAATATGTACACCCTGGAACAGAGGAGGGAGAGGGGAGTTATGATAGAGACCTTAAAATACCTACTTCATGGGGTAAAATAAGGCACAAGAGAAGTATTTTTTCAGAAGAAATGGTGCTCAAGAACTAGGGAACAAGCTATGAAGATGGGGAGGGAGATTCAGGAGAGATGTGAGGAAGTACTTCTTCACAGAAAGAGTGGTGTATGCCTGGAACAACTTTCCAGTGGAGGTGATGGGGGGAAAAACAGTGGTGGTGCTCAAGAATCCATGGGATAAGCATTAAGAAATCATAGTGGAAAAGAAGGGGGGGTGGCTGTACATCAGGCATGGTCTGATGTGATAGTGTAGGTAGAAAGAAATCAGCAGACTGGATGGGCCAAGCGGTCCTTATCTGCTGTCAAATTCTGTTTCTAGCATTTCTTTAAAGTGAAGGAGGAGGCTGACTTAATGGATTTAGAGACCCTTTGGACACAACAGTTTTATTACTATTTGAAAAGTCAGATGATGGAATGCTGGGATAATTGTTGACTACATACTGCTTTACTCATTGACTTCATACTACTTTACTCATTGGGGGAGATATTCAGAAATGCACCCAATGCCAGAGCAAGTCTGGTGCAGCACAAGCTAGATGCACCATGGCAAAATGGGAGCCATATTTAGAAGATGTGCCCCTGAAGTGCTCCTGCACAAGTTGGCTGAATATGTCAAAGATGCACCATGGCCAAAACATAGATGTGCCAGTGCAACTATGGATGAGTGGACCAGACCTGAGCACAAACCCAGTGAGCAGAGCAAGTGCAACAGGCTGCAGGGTCACATATACAAAGAAGCACAGGGCAAGGGGCACAGGACCCCACCAGCAGGGCACACATGGGTACACAGAAGCACTGACCTGGAGTGAACACAGGGCATCAGGGCACAGTGCACAGAAAACCCCGGTCCACCAACCATTGAAGAAGCAGCCATCCAAAACCCTGCCACCCCAGTCATGCCAAGGGAAAGGCTATGAAACAGACACCCATTAGGCAGGGCCACAGGTAGTCATGGGCACGGTGCCAGGTGACGATGTAAACACAGAGTAGGTGACCTGGGGCTAGTGAGGCACAGGTCACACACGGCCACACAGGGCACTGACCACAGTGGGGAGGGGCACTGCAGCACTGCCCACAGTAGATATGCACAACTCCACAAGCAAACAGCAGGCCAGGCAGACAGGTGCACAAGGTGCAGGGGCAGACAAAGGCCATAATGGGACGCATGACACAGGGCCACACACAGGAAACAGACAAAGTCCACCCGCCCAGTGATCACAGGGGCAATGGCCCAGAAAAACAGTGGAGGAACACCAGAGACATGGCAACACACAGCAGAAAAGACAACTGCAGCATGGCTCCACACAGTACCTGCAAAGCAGACATGGACACAGGGAAGTAGCAGAATAAAGCTTTATAACAATATAAGGAACAGTACAAAGAAACAACAGGAGCAGGGATGGGTGAGGGTGAAAGTAGGATGGGGACAGGAAACAGGGGCTATACAATGGGATGTGGGACTGCAGGGAAACAGGGTAGTGGAGGGTGAAGGTGGCTATATACAAGTGGGGCCTCTCAACACCCCTTGGCCACCAGCTCCATACGGTCAATGGCCCTGCTCAATGTGGCAGTATCTCACAGCCGCCTCCGCTGGATGAGAAGTATCCTCCTCTGAAAGGCCAGCATCTGGTAAATGGCCGGGAACAGCCACTGTGCTCCCCTCTGCACTGCCATCCTGGGTCCACCTAGGAGAAGGGAAAGGACAGGCAATCATTGTCATGCCACAAAGAACTCCTGCCCACCCACAGCATTCAGCAGACAGTGGGGACACACAGCACTGGAGAGACCACGATGGACCCATACCTGGAGGGCCACACCAGCCATCCACATAGCACACCACAATGAGGCAGACAGTGTAGCGCGGTGTGTGCATGTCTGCACACACATGGGCACATGGCACAGAGTGACAACACTGTCGCAGCACACATGGTGGCAGCTGTGCACACACTCCCCTACCAGGACAAGGCCACCAAAGTATGTGTGACACTGGCATGCAGAACGGATAGTGCACCAACCATGGATGTGCAGACAAATGGCTTGAGCAACCATGGCAGGACACTGTCCCCACTGTTATCCCACAGAGACATGTAACAGCAATGTGACCAAGCCTACCTGCCCTGCAGCGTCCAGCTGGTGCTGCTGGATGTGCCCCTTCCACAGCTACCCTGGCCTACCTGCAGTCCTCTGGCCCTGTGGAAGGAAAGAAGAGAGGAGGACATGAACACACAAGCATGCATGGACAGCCCCCACCACCACACAGCCTGCATGGCACAGGGTGTGTCCCCATCCATCTAGTGTCCCCCATGCCTGCATGACTGCAACTCACGCAGCAGCCATGTGTGATGTGCAGCAACCACCAGGACCATGACAAACCCCAGCAGTGGACTGTGCTGTGCAGCTGTACACCCACCACAGTAGAGACCTGAGCATGCCTGCCACCTGCACATACCTACCTGACTGTGGCACCACCCTGTGCTGCACTTGGGTCTGCAGCCTCTGCGGCCTCCGCAGCCTCTTAGAGTCACTCCTCTTCAGGTCCCCAAACCTGTGGCTGCACTGGTCTGGGGTTCTGGCCATCCCCATCCACCTCTCCAGATCCCTGGCCACCCACTGCCACACCTTGCTTTGTGGCTTTTGGAGGGGCACCAGTCTATAGAGCTGCCCCTCAAAGGGCTGTACAATGGCCACGAGGTTGATCGCCTCCAGGTCAAACCAGTTTGTGCCTCTTTTACTTCTCCCCTGTGCCATATCTCAGATCATGTCTTGCGATGGATCCCGTGGGAAATGGGTGCCAATTCCACATGAGGGGCCACAAGTGTAAGATGTGTGATCACAAACAGCAGGATGCAATCTCGCAAGATGGGGATGCATCATCTCAGTGCGCAGTGTGGGTGCATATTGCAGTAACACGCATGCACACAATGCCACTGACTGGAGGTGCACAAGATCATGTACATGATCAGAGGACATACAGCATGACCCCACATGGCATTACACATGTGCCCACCATGTGAACAGTGTGCAGCTGCACAGTAGGAGGCAGTGCCATAAGGTGCATGAATGCGCAATGGCCCCGTGCCACATGTGCAAAGGCACATCATCGCACAAAGGCACATCAGTCACACAATAGGCATGTGGTATGGTGTGCACATGTGCACTGCAGGCAAGTGCACTGCTCATGCGCCACACTTGTACACCAGGGGTTGCTCCAGCACAACTCAATTGCACACAGCACATTTACGTGATATTCAGCCACAATGTGCAAATCACCTCATCAGCTAATGTGCAGCACAGTAGGGTGCATTAGTATATCATTACCATTGTGCACAAGCTCATTTGCATGTGATGTTCCATATAAGTGCCAATGAACAGCACAGGTCACAGACTGGTTTTGCAACCAGTTTGGTAAGTGGATGCAAACTCAGTGAAACAGAGGCCTAATACAGCACTGCTACAGGGGAATGCTATGGGCTGTGCTGACACTGACAAACTATGCTTTCCCTGTTCACAGGTAGTGACATGTTGGGCAATGATAGAAAGGAGGAGTGTGGGCCTGCACTCAAATGTAGGCCCAACTTTACAAGAGAGGAGCTGAATGCCCTGATTGAGGTCTACTTGGACAGGGATGACCTGCCCACTGGTGCAAAGGGCAAGCCTCAAGAGAGGTAGGCAGGGTGGGAGGAGGTGGGATGGTATGTGAACATGCACAGCATTCACCAGCGTACTGCACAGGAGTGCCGTAACAAGGTCAGCATGGACAAGAGGAGGATAAAGAAGAAGGTGGCGGCCATACAGGCATCCTGTAGTGTGACTGGTGGTGTGGTGGCCCATCCACCACCCCAACACTGTCAGCCAGAGAGGAGTTGGTGGCAGCACTCAACAGACATGTCTGGCAGGTATGGAATGGACATGCAGTTGTGCCCGCTGCCATGCTGCATGCCACATGCATGGTTGGCCTCAGCCATGCATGGCACCACATTGGCAAGTGGAAACAGTGACATGCACATGGGAGGGAGGCACTTGGAAGATACAGCTCCACTAACTCTCTGTTTCTTTCTTGCAGCACCATCACGCTTCTGTGGGGAGGACAGAGTGGAGGCAGCCATGGCCACAGCCATGGACACTGTACCATCCACCTCCACTGGCATCCGGAGTGGGGACAGGACACTGCTCGGCTGTGTGGAGCAGGTGGATGTCCTTGGCCTGGTGTCGGACGACACCCTGGCTGAGTTCTTGCAGGATGTCTTCCTGCCAGTGCTGTGCATTGAGTTTCATCTGGAGGCCAGGTCCAGCTCTGATGATGACCTAACACTGATCCTGGACAGTGTAGGGGCTGTGGTGCATGGCATGCCCCTGGGAGTATCACAGGCAACATCACGGCCCAGAGCTGCACCAGTGGCTGTGCAGCTGCCATCCATCCCCACTGCCAAGGTGGTGTGTGGAAGACCCAATGTGTCCAGCGTGAGTGGTGTTGCTGTTGCAGCAGGGGCAGTGCAGCTCACTGCACAGCAGATGGTTGGGCAGCAGCAGCAGGATGCAGGTACCACCAGGCAGCATGACCCAGGGTCCACCTCCATTGTGCCTGAGGACACTGTATCCACAGTACGGCTGCCTGTGCAGTGTCCACCAGAGTGGGGTGCTTGGCAGCATGCTGTGTCACCCTCAGCAGCTGGCTTCTTGGCCAGGAGGTGCAGGATGCTGAATGGATGGCTGAGCACACCCAGTTTCTGCAGGCATCTGTTGAGAACCAGGCATTGCTTGCCACAGAGGTGCATGCACTGTGGGCAGAGGTGCATCAGTTGGCTGTGCAGCAGGACAGGGGCACTGCATGGCTCATTGATGAGCTCCACCAGATGCAGAAGGCCATGACTGCATCATTGGACCGCATGACCAGTGTCATTGTTGCTGGGCTTGCATCAATGAAAGCCACTGGGCTTGGCTGTGTGCAGAGAACCCCCATAGTATTCCATCCACCCCATGATCCCAGCATCTGGTGACCCCCTCACAGCAGATGCCAGGCTCCAATGTTGGCATCCTAGACACCCCTGGTGCTACCCTGTTTGGCCACCTCAACACCACTGTGAGGACACGGTCGTGGTCCAAGACATCAAGGCCTATGGGTGTGTTGGACACCCCCCCATGGCTGATGCACAGCCTGTGGTAGCTGATTGGCTCTGGCACAGCTGCTCACATGACCATGGTAGCCAAGGAACCATATGGTTGGCCTGAAGTGTATGCTGCTCTGACCTGCTGTCCGCTGCTGCTTACCCATGCACACATGAGTGGTGGTGGTGCCATATGCATGTGGTGGTGCACATGTGTATTGTTGCTCATGCCCCCCATGTGTGCTGTCCGGGCTGATGGGACATGTGGCATGGGTGTGATGAGGACAGCTCCACACCGGTTGTGCCTGTGCACTGGTGTCATGCTTCTTATCCATGCCACATTCCTCAGCCTGTATGTGTGTGTGTGTGTGTGTGTGTGTGTGTGTGATTGCTCACCACCCTCTGGCAGATGCTCACCATCGCCCCTGCTGCTGTCACCCTCATCTGACTGGACAGCTATCCCATGGTCAATGGCCATGTTGTGCAGAATGCAGCAGGCCATGAATAGGCCACAGGCTTTCGATGGCTGTAATGTAGGGCACCACCAGACCTGTCTAGGCAACAGAACTGCATTTTCAGCATGCCGAAGACATGCTCGATGATACTGTGCATGCTGGCGTGTGCCTCATTGTATCTCTCCTGTGCAGGTGATAACGGTCACTGGTAGGGGGTGAGCAGCCAGGGCCTGAGTGGATATGCACTGTCACCAGTGTGAGGATTGATGTGGTTAGCACTGTGCTGTGTTGTGGTGACCACCCATCCCTGTCACCCACTGCCAACTCTACCACACCTACCCTGTTTGCCCTCCCTCCTCCCACTGCCGTGCCACACATGCCCCCCTGGCCCATGCCCTACTCACCCACCAAATGGCCCGTGGGGATGTCCTCACATTCAAACCTCTGGCACAGTGCAGAGCTTTGCCAGATGAATGTGTCATGTGCACTCCCAGGGTGTGTGGCACAGACATTGATTATGTTCCCCATGGCATTGCACACCACCTGGCAGTTGATAGATGGATATCCTTTCCTATCAATGTTTGTTGGCCCCTCAGGGCTAGGTGGTGTGCAGATGCCCACGTGGCTGCAGTCTATGGCCCCAATCATGCTGGGCATGCGTGCCACCCTGTGGAAGTCCTGCATGTTTGCTGTACACTCTGCCTGTGTGCTGGGGAAATGTATGTACTCATACATATGTGGCAGCAGAGCATTGAGAAACTGTGAGGAGGTGGGACGTGGCTGACTGGGTGATGCCCTGTTGGTCTTTGGAAGGTGACCATGGTGAGCAAGCACATCACAGTGGTCATTGTAGTCTCCACTGACATGGCATGACTACGTCTAGTGGATGCCTGCATCTCCTCACTGCAGAGCTCACAGAGCTGCCTCAGAATTGCCCTGTTCAGGTGGTACCAGCCCACTATCTCTGTATCACTATAGGTTTCGAATGTGAAATGGGCACAGTATCACCTGTGTCGGGCATACCACCACCAGGCCCCTCATTGGCCATGTTGATGTTCCTCCTGCTTCCTTACACCCCTCATTACCACCTCCATCACAAATGGTGAGCCATCCATCTCTCTATGTGGTTTAGCACAAGGCTGCGCATCTGTTGTCTGTGTGTTTGAGCCAGGTTTTATAGGTTCAAGTCTGGCTGGCACTTCTTGTGATTTGCTCCAGGCTTGCACCATGATTTCTGGTTGAATATACCATTACGCCGCATATTCATCAGAATGCCCCCTGCACTTGTGCTGCATACTTTACATTTGTGCCATGGCACAGTGAGACTTGCACTGTGCAGCTGTGATGTTTGAATATCGCTCAACGGTGCAAGTCCACATTTGCACCAGCACAACTCAGTTGTGCCTTGAACAACTGCTCTGAATATCCCCCTGATTGTCTACATACTAGTTTACTTACCAACTACATTCTACTTTACTCATTAATTCATACTACTTTACTCAGTAATTATGTACTACTTTACTCATCGACTACATACTACTTTACTCATTGACTTCATACTACTTTAATCAGTAATTACATACTACAGTGGTAGTTATAGAAAAGTTTCCAAGTTACCAGGTACAACACTTGGTACAGCTCCTGGCAGTGTGATAGAGAAGTGGTAGTGTATTACCACAGCAGATTATAGCAGTTGTTTAAATGTGATTTCTCACTTGCCCACAGGATGGCTACCATGAGCCATCATGGCAATAAGGTGTGCAAGAAGCCTAATAGATGTTCTCCTCCAGATTTAACTGACAGATGGTGTCAGGTTGCAGTCTGTCAGACATTAAGAGAATTGGAAGCTCAATATCTTGCAGTTACAACACCTTTCCAATAAAAGAATCAACCCTAAGTGGATGTTAAGCACTCAAGTATTGTCTGTTAAAAATATTTTAAAAATATTATATCCCCTCATTTCCCTGCAGGTGCACCACCTAACCACTGATTGCTCTCCTCACTATTAAATAATAAATCCCCTTAATTTCCCTGGTGTCTAGTGGCACCCCCCACTCGCTGATCGCTGTTGCTGTTATTAAATATTATATCCCCTCATTTCCCTGCAGGTGTCTAATGGCACCCCCACCCTCTGATCAGCATCCCAGTCAATAAATAGTAAATCAGTGGAGGACGGTGACCACAATCAAGTGGAGCAGGAGGTCATGGTATGCCTTGGAAGCTCCAGAGGGAGATGAGGCACTGGTGACACAGGAAGAGGGCACAAACAGATAGTAAAAAAAAAAAAAATGGTATACCTGTTAACTCTGCTTTCTGATGTGCTCCTTATGCTGTGCATGATATACTGTTTTAGTGTCTCAGTACTACACCTACAGTTCATCTTAAACTTATCAGATCCACAGTGCTATTGCTAAGAAGGTTGCCATCTTTATTTGTTATGGAAAATAACTAATTTAAAAATTTTAAAAGCACTTAAATTTTGACACAACTAGAATATTTCACAAACAAATGAATAAGGAAGATGTCAAAAATCTTTTCTTGTTAAAATAAAAGAAGTATCATACTTTTTTGCCTGGCTTCACTATACAGCTGTGTTAAACTTCACAATTGTGTAATTACTATACTATACTATAC
The DNA here is from genome assembly GCA_016271365.2 of Neoceratodus forsteri. Lineage (NCBI taxonomy): Eukaryota > Metazoa > Chordata > Ceratodontiformes > Ceratodontidae > Neoceratodus > Neoceratodus forsteri. The sequence goes on from CM057456.1 coordinate 120,051,298, forward strand.
TATACTATACATTGCTGTCTTCACTAGCCATATCATTTGCATAAATGCCATGTTTCTGGTCATTCAGTTTCAAAAAAAAGGATTCGCCAGCACTCTAAACTCTCAGCAGTAATCTTTATGCATTACACCCAAATTCAATGCATAATCATGCACTTGGGGCTCTCAGTGGCTGTGAAGTATTCTGGTGTTAGTGGTAACATTTTCTTGTAGCACTTTTTGCAGTCGCACTTCATTCTTTATACTTGCAATTGTGAATCTGTACAGAGAATGCCGTTATAGCATCTTTATGAAACGGCAGGCATCTAGGAGTTTATGAAATGTTACATGCACTTATTTCAGCAATGCAGGAATGTACAAGTGTCTCTGGCAAGAAAATATGCTGTTACCATAAGCCTTTCAGCTGATATGCTCTGAACATGAAAATAAATATTTTTTGATGAACATAGTCTCAATGCTTTACGTTTACAAGCGCATGGTTATACTTTGAATTTGGATATAATCAATAAAGGTTACTGCTGAGGGTTTAGAATGCTGGGGTAACCACATTTTTGGAAGTTGTGATATTTGTCTTTTGTACATGAATTAGCCAGCCCATCTCCCCAAGCACTGCCTCTTTTAATTGCTAAGCAGTCACCATAGGTAACTTTGTGAACTGGTCATTCAGTATGACACTCCATAGTATTTTTCTTTTCTTGGTTTTTGTTGCTTTGGAGTGATGATATAATTTTAACGTTTTAACCTTTTTATAAACCAGCAAATATTAATGTCCCATTTTGCATACTAATATTTTTCCATTTTTATTGAGTTAATGAAGTCCAAAGCTCATCAATGGTTGAGGAGGGGGGAACCTGGACCACTGTACCACCACGGCAGGGGACAATAAAAATAATGAATAAATTAATTAATAAACACTGTGGACTGGGAAGGGAGGCAGTATGTACCCTGGTTTTCAGTTATGAAGTGGCATGCTTTTATATATTTTTTTCCTTCATACATCTCAACCTTTTTTCACCAGGATGTGGGGCACAAATGCTCAAAAATGTAAGACAACATGATACTAGTCTTCCTAATGTGTGATATGTTGTCAGATATGATGGTACAAGCTCAGACCACTATGTAAACAAGTCCTTTTATGTATACAGAGTTTTGTTGTTGTTTTTTTGTTGGAAGTTTGCATGCTACCCACTGGTCCTGGTTTACTAGCGACTGTGGTCCTCTCATCCTTAAACCGGTAGGTAAAGGACATATTTTGGCAGTAAGGTAGTAAAGCATTTCATCTCTTGAGGAAGACCTACAGTACAGTAGCTTTGTCACTAAATGGTATCCCAAGTGACTAGTTCACAAGTGGGATTTACAGTATATAATTATGAGAGACGAGGAGTAGGTGGGGGAATCTGAATGAACTGCTTGCCACAGTTCCCAAGTGTTTATTGTGAACACTATTCAAACAACTTTTGAATTATATTAAAATATGCCTATATATAGTACAATTTAACCCCAATAATTCAATACATAAAATACAGCTGTATATGTTTTTAACACTATAACCTTTTTTGTAAACCAGCAAACATTAATGTGCCATTTTGCATGCTAATGTTTTTCTGCTTTTATTGAATTAATGATGTCCAAAGCTCATCTGGGTTTGGGGAGGATGAGGCCACTGTACCACCATGGCAGGGGACAATAAAAATAATTTATAAACATTGGGGATCAGGAGGAAGGCAGTATGTGCCCTGGTTTTCAGTTAGGAACTGGAATGTTTTTATATGTTTTATTCCTTCAGACCTCTAAACCTTTTGTCACCAGGACGTAGGACACAAATACTCAAAATGTAAGACAATGTGATTCTAATCTTCCTAATATGTGATATGTTGTCATAAATGAAGATACAAGCTCAGAACACTATGGAACACTATAGAAACAAGTGCTTTTGTGTGTACAGTTTGTTGGTTTTATGGTTTTGATTCTGCATTTAGATTAATATACATTTCTGCTTTAAAATCTGAGTCCATAACATCTTCTCTGTGTGGGCAGCTTCTTTTCAATGTGGGGCAGCTGATGGCACCTGTGTGGGCAGCAGCTTTTCCATGTTGGACAGATGATGGGTAGAACAATTTTAAGGGTTAAAATGAGGGTCATCATTTGTAATATGGTACATTGGAGTGGTACAGTATGACTATAGCCACAAATTATAGGTGCCACAATCAGTTGCAGCAGAGCTACAGTAGTTGGCACACAGAGTAAAAGAAAAGTATTATACAGTGATTGCAAACAATCAATAAAAGTAAAAACAGGTCTATGTTGAGAAATGGCATTACATATTTGCATTACTAATAGAGGTGACATCTTCAGCTATTTGTCTAATGCTTGACAAACCTACAGTCACAATGTATTGTGACTTAACATGTATGAAATAATATATCATACTATACATAGCTGTATAGTGACAATATCAAATTTATCAGCTACTATCCCTGCAGCGTTTAGCACACTACTTTTCCAAAAATAAATAAATAAATAAATACAAATACAACAGTTACCAAATAAACTTTTTACCATCTGTGAAGTGTGCCAGAAATAGAAATGGAAGGAGAATTAATTAAAAAAATATGACAGTTACATTAGTAATTTTTGTGGAAATGTAGCATGTTAGACACTGCAGGGATAATACAGTAGCTCCAGAATTAGATATTGTCACTACAGACACATACTTTTGTGTATATTATGTGTTCTATTTTTATAGTCTAAAATCAATTCAGACTCACTGAAGGGCACTCCCTCAGTAGGTACTTTAGATGTAGCAATCATATGAGTGGGTTTGTGGAGGAGGGGAAGCTGGCTGGCTGTTATTCAATACAAGCCCCCCTACTCCTTCTTCTCTTTAGATAGAGGAATTTGCAGGTAAGGTTTATGACCCTAATTAGATAACCTCTTTTCAGACCAATTCCCTATTTCCCTGCCTCCAATAAGGAATGTAAATGACAAAAAAAATAACAACTACTAAAAGTGTAGTTTTTGAGCACTATGCAGTACTGTTCATTAACCTGTATAACTTCTAAAATGTTTTCAAACTGCAATTGCCACAGAACAAGGGCTCTAGAATACTGTATAGTAGAATCCCTGTTCTTTGGCAATTATATTTTGAAAACAGTTTAAGACTGTAAAGGTTAATGAAAAACAACTACAAAATTACATTGAAGACAGTCACATTAGATCAAGTGGTGGTTGTGGGGAGACAATTGCTTCTGCTGCATCATATTTAGCCTAAAGTAATCCCTGAAATGAAAATACATTTATATATTTTCTTTTCACATTACAATACTCGTTCTGCCTTATCTTGATTAGTAGTGAAGGTCAACATGTTAGACACATGAGCTTAGGAATTAGTTTATCATTCTGAAAACCAAATGCGTAATAAACTATGATAAATGTCAAGGATACTTGATTATGATATCCCACAGCTGCCTGACAAAACATATGAAGTTTGATTTCTGTCATTTTTTGCTGTACAGTTGTGTGTAAGACTGTGTGTGTGTGTGTGTGTGTGTGTGTGTGTGTGTGTGTGTGTTTGTTTCTGTCTGTCAGCACAACAGGCACCATTGGGAACAGACTGTTACAATGCCACAACATTTTTTTTTATTTGGGGGAAGGGTGAGAGCTGATGAGGAAGGGAGGGAGGGATGGATGGATTTATAGAATCTGTAATCGCTTCAGAGTCACTAAATGGCACTCCCTCAGTAGTAGCTACTTAAGAAGCAGTAATCATGTGGGTGGGTTTGTGAAGAAGGGGAGCTGTCTGGCTGGCATTCAATACAAGCCACCCTTCCCCCACTGTATCATTAGTCAATGGAATTTGCAGTCAAGGATGACCCTAATTAGCTGGTATTTTGCAAGCCATTTCAGCTCCTTACTGAATTATTTATAGCAATGTTTCTATCCTATTATCATTACTTCAGAGCTAGTGCAGCAAGTTATTCAAAAACATCTTAGTCCTTGTGTACTGTATACTGTCCATCCCCAGCTGTTCTACTATGCAGTACCTCATATAACATATGATTTAGTTATGCATTTAGTTAGTTCTTTGTGTGTCTATCTTGCATTTTTTACCCATGTTTGTATCAGATGTCGATTTTGTTTTTTCTTTTTGATTCAATTAGGGAGTCTTTTATTTATTTTATCTGGGACATACACCTACTTCTGTGATCTGAAAGCAGAAAGGCTCTGGTTGTAAATTAACATCCATAGCTAAAATGTATATAAATAAAAAAAATAACATACCAGTAAAAACAAACACTACTAGGAATACACCGGATGCGTTCTGGATCTATGATCCTTTATTAAATGTGCTAATGTGCTAAGGTGATGAAGATGAAATAGCTGGAATGCATGATGAGTCATGATCCTTCAGGGTTTGGTTTGACTAGGGGAGCAATGGAAATCATTGTACAATAAAGGAAAACCTCAGTGTCCACATGTCCATTGACTTCAATATCACAGCACAGCAGCAAAATCCCTGTAGCTGAAAATCTGTATCTGAAACAAATTTGCTAACTTTGCACTTACAGTACAGACTAAATACTGATCCTGCACTCTTGCATAATGATTTTAAGACAAACCAATTTGACAAAGACCACATAAGCATATTATGAAGAAGCCTGTTGATATAAACACTTTCAATGTTCCAAATTCAGCAAAAAAATTTTTATGAGATTTTTTTCTTATCTTTTTCTGCCTAATCTTTTTCATATTGTATTTTTTTTATTATAAATTTTACAAAGCCAATTTAAGAATATATCAGTGCAATCTGTTATAAAACAAGATAGAATGCACACTAGAAGTGGTTGACATTTAGTTAATACTAACTGAAGTAAAAGTAAAAAAAAACATAAAAATGAACCTTCTACTTAGAGATGTGCAAAATTGTAAAATTTTGCCTAGTGAAATATTTTGCATAATTCTCACATTACGCAAAATGTTTCACTAGGCAAAGTGTAATTTCATCACTAATTCCACTTTTGTGTAATGTGAAATTTTGCCTAATTTCACCCAATTTCACTTCTGCGTAAGGCAAAATTTTGCCATTATCCTTAATTTCGCCAATGTTTTTCAATTTCACCAGCAAAATTGCAATGCATTGTGGGTAGATAGCTGACATTTTATGTGCAGGCCGTTTCCTGCATAGTATATTGTCTGTTGAGTAGGAGAGCAGTTCAGTGTGTTGAATCACAGCCAACAAACCCTTCAAAACCCTCTTTATTTGTGATTTTTGAAAGTTAATTGCTTCCAAAATCTCAATTTCGTTGCTAGTAAACATTTTTTTGTTTTTGTATCTTTGGATAATACTTAGTTAAACTTAGGTAGTGTTTTCAATTTTCTCTGTGTCTGTGTCTGTGAGGTAGTTGAGTGAGGGAGGGTCAACCGTGTGGTGCATGTGTGGGTATGTGAAAGTAGAGCAGGCTAGTTCCTACATTTGATATATTTCTCAAAAGTTGTCAGTGAGTTTCTGTAATTTCTTTTAAGTCTTAATATTTTTTGTTTGTGTACTGCTTATTTGTTATATTTTTCTTACATATTGACCCTTTTTTGGGTAACTTTTTTTGAACAGTTTCTACATTTTGACTGAGTAGTTCTGTTCCTGTTTCCCTTTGCTTAATCACTTTTGTGATTTATTTTTTTTATTGAAAGTATTCGTGTACATTGACTACATGACTTGTCCATATCCAGGTACACCGCATTGCTGAATTGCTCACAGAATTTAATATTGTGATCTAGCCTCTGCATTGCAACATTTCTGTTTTTCTATTGAATTTGCTTACCATATTAACCCTTTCCTCCCTGTTACACCACTGTTGTTTACTACCCGACCTACTAAATAAAAACAACATAGTTTTCAATTAGATAGTGGTGGTCCCTGCATGAGTTTTGCAGGTGACTTTGTTCATTCCAAATCTTGTTGTCCCTTCTGTCTGATATATCTGTAAGCCAAAGCTGTATTTAGTAAGTACTAACACATTGCAGTACTCGCCTTATCCAGACACCACGTATCCGGACTGTAGTTCATATTTTGACTGAGAGGTGCTCTGTGCAGTTGGTTTAGTTTAGTGTGAACCTATCAGCACCTACCTGGTTATTATCAAGTTGTGTAATAATCATTCCATTTAAAAACTGACATTTGATTAAGAGCCACTTAAGTATTCTTTTCAGATGTACTGCACAACCTTGTTGTGGGGGTGTTCTCTGTTGGTTTTGTATTGAAATTCTCTTACTTCTGTCCTCCTGGTACCCCATACTACTTAACTTGTGTTTTTGTAACTGAAAAAATAAAACAGTGTTTTCACACTTGAATAGGCTACAGAATCAGTCATAGGAAGCTATATACACTACAGTGCAACTACTTGTTCTGATTTCTGTTTGCTCTTTGTAGATAGCACTGCAGGTGTTAAATCACACTTATTTAACAGAAATACATAATAATATAGTTCCAGAGGAAGCCAAATGAAACAAGCATATAAATATGCCCACCAAGAGACGTTCAACATCAGGTAAAAGTGCCAGGGTGGGAGGTGGCTCAAAGAAGTCTATTGGAAGAAGCAAACCCATTTCTGAATCAGTTCCCTCTCTGGCCTCCTCTGCTGCTGTGGCAGCCAGTAGCAGCAAAATCAAAGTTAGAAGTGGCTTAAAGTCTGTGACTAATTTTTTTACTGCCCAATCTATATGCTTGTTGGGGATGATACTGGGAATAAGGGAGACACTCACACTGGTGGAGGCACAGAGGTCCAGGAGGAGGTCAAAAAAGTTGTTAGTGTGATTGTTGTTCCTGCTCAAGGAGGAGCTTATGGTCGTGAGGGTGATAGTGTCTGGCTTCAGTCTGTTTCTCCTGGAAAAGGAGATAAGGAAAGTCAGCCCCCCCAAGTGAGGAGATGCCAGAGAAGGGAAAAGTTTGTCTCACAGTAGACAGTGATAGGGATAAAGAGGAGGATATAATGTATTTTGGTACATATGATGATGAGGTGTTGGATCCCCTGTGGGAGACAGAAGTGAAAAAAATTAATGGTGATGATGTAGCCCATTTAGATGATGAGACTGAGGGTGAGGATATCAGCAAGCCTACAACAAGCAGTCCAGTCACACCACCTCCCAAATGTAGCATGGTGGATATCAGGCTAGTGGCAAAAAAAGCAAAAACTTCCACACCTTTGGCTACACTGTCCAAGTCTGAGTCCCATGTCCAATCTAGAGGTGCAAAGTCCCTAGTTTGGGATTTTTTCATGCTTGATGCAGCTGATGACACTGTGGCAATATATCAGCTGTGACATGCATGTGTAAGTCATGGTAAAAAGGGCAGCCACGTAGGCACCAGTGGCCACCACACCCATTTAAAAAACAAGCACCCATTGCACTAACACCAACACCAGAAAGATACCAGAGCTGTTGGTGGGACTTCCCTTGTCAAGCTTAATGTTAGTCACAGCAGTGCAATAGAGCAGGAGGAGGGAGGGCTGAGTGGGTCGGTGGAGGAGGAGTGTGAGGAATAATTTTCTCTCTCGAGCAGTTGGCATAGCAGCAGTGGAGCTGCCACTCCCTCAAGTTATAAAAGTACATCACCAGGCACCAAATCCACCAAAATAACCAGTTTCATACATGCTGCACATCCCAGGCCCCAAGAGTCATCTGGTATCCCAGCAAGAACAACATTGGTGGCACAAGAAAAGCATTTTTGTTGACCCACTCCCAAGATGCAGCCCACATTGAAGAGTGTGTTTGAGCAGCACTCAAAGTACCCCTCCAATCATGCTGCTATACCCGAGCTGAATGCAGCCACAGCTGAAATGCTCACCAATGACCCGTTGTCCTTCTCCTTTGTGGAGAATCCGGGATTCTGCCATTTGACTGCCTATGCCTGTCCCAAATGTCAGGTGCCATTGCAAATGTGTTTCTCCAAATGTGCCATACCCAAACTCTGCAGCAGAGTTTCACAGTCCATCCTACATGCCATGAAGCATTCTGCCTCAAAATATATCCACCTTAGCATGGATATGTGAACAAGTGGGAAAACAGTGGGCAGCTCATATCTATGCATAACAGCACACTGGGTACAGATATCTGGGGTGGTTGTTGATTTGGGGCCTGGTAAAAGCTGCATAAAACAAAACTGTGGTGGTAGCAACACACCTGGTATTATTCAGAATGCAACCATAACTATACAAAGTGTTACAGGGTCTCACACTGGTGAGAAAATGCTGAATGTGCTGCTAAATCAGATTGACGATCGACTCAACTTACACTCACTCACAGCGGGGTTTATTGCCAGTGACAATGGCTCCAATGAGGTTAAGTGCATTACTGATTGTGTTTTTTTCAGAGTTCCCTGCCTGGCACGCTGCCTTAATCTAGTCGTGCAGCAAATTCTGAACCACAATGAAATAAAAGAGACTGTGTCTGTCACCAGACACATCTGTGTTCACTTTGAGCATTCTGCAAAGGCATGTGACCATCTGTGTGAGCTGCAGTGCACTAACCATCTGCCTCAGCACAATATGAAGTTTGATATTGTCACCAGGTAGTATTGCACACTGTACATGCTGGACTGGCTTTAAGAGCAGTATAAGGCAGTTTCAGATTACCTGCTGCTGCACACCACCTGGGACAGTGCTGGAGTGTCCATCACCCTAACAATGGAGCAGTGGCAACAAATGGATGGCATAATATGCATTCTGCATCCATTTGAGCATGCAGCACAGGCTTTGAGTGGGGACACTGCCTGTATAAGTCAGCCAATACCCCTTATATGTGTGCTGAGGCAGACACTGATAAATGTCCATCAACAAATGGAGGTAAATGATGATCACAGTTCTGTTCATGTATTGGGTCACATGCTCCATTTACTGGATAGCAATAGACATATCTGAGGCATTATGCCATCTAATGGATTTGCTATTGCTACCATGCTGGATCCATGGTACAAACACAGGGCTTGCCTGCCATGATTGAAGGGGGTCATGTGCAAGTGGACAAATTGACCAATTACCTTGTCAGATGGGTACATGGTGCACAGATGAAAAATGCAGAGACACAAAGGGCACATATAGATATACCTGATGTTGCTGTCACCACCACCAGTAAATCATCAGAGGCCACCAAATTGGAGAAAATGTTAAATTTGAAGCACAGCATGGCAGGTAATCCCATTTGGGATGCTGTGTACCAGGTGGGCATTGAAGAAATTGAAGACAAGGAGGAGGAGCATGATGAGACAGCAGGACTCAGGGCAGCACAATGTATGGTGGATGCCTATATGTGAGACACCAAGCATCTTGTCAACATTGATGAGCATTTGGTGTACTGGAGCATCAACATGAGTGACTGGCCTGCACTGATATCTGTTGCTTTTAAATCTCAGCTGCTCACTATCCAGTGTCAGTGTGGAACAGGTGTTCAGTTCTGCTGTAGCCACTGTGTGGGACCATAGGACAAATCTGTCACTGAAGGATGTTTCCATCCTAAAATTTATAAAAATGAATGCAGTTCGCATTCCACATAACATAATTATTTCAATACTGTTACCCCAATAACAGTGTCTCTGGGACAATATTGACCACAAAAATGTCCACAGTGGTAAGGCCTCTATTTGCTAGAAGGTAGATGAAGTAGCATTGATGACTGAATTTCTACCTGGCGATGACTCTAGTCTTGAAGACTGTGAGGGCTGCTTCATGGATGATGTGTCACTGTAAAAAGGCTAAAGGTGTCCCCCCCAACCACCACCAGCATCCCCACCCCCATTTCCACTGAATATGTTGTTTTGTGTTATTGTTATACATTTTACATTTTATTTTGCTGGTTGTTCTGTGTTACATATCCAGTTAAACTGGTTAATTTGATTACCCAACCTAGTCACAATGTTTACTTCATTTCATTTTTGAAAATTTATTGGCCCCTGCTATGCTAATTGGTGTGAATATGTCATCATCTCAGCAATACACAAAGACCCCACTGTGTGACAAATACTGATCATCTTCCCCATTTCCAGATATGCCTCCTCCATGACATCATGAATGAGTGTCTAGTGAGTGTGCCACCGCTGTATATATGACAATGACAACTTTTTCGGACAGTGCACAGCCAGTACTGTGTTACTCAGAAATGCATGCATGCTCCATCCCCATGTATAAAATGAACTATCATGTAATCTGCCTCCTTGTCATCCATCCTAATTTGTATAACACAGACTTTGACAGTGTGGGACATCACTGTCATACTGCCAAGAAATACCAGTGACTGCTGAAAATCTATGACGCTGACAGATGCATGATCCAGCACAAACAGCAGTCTCAGACCAGTACATTAATGCTGCCTCTGAGTCCAGCCAAATTACTCCTCCTCCTCCTCCTCCTCCTCCAGCAATCTTCCACTAAGAAGAACCACAGCATTGCCAAAGCCAGCACATTTGTGGCCAGTACATTAACCTGCACAATGCATCACTTTCATCCCACAATGCACATTTTGGGTTGTTTTCCTTCCTGCCAACCACTCATGATGACAGCACTGCCAGCACATTTTGGGCCAGTACGTCAACCAGCATGTTGCAGCACTTTCAACCCAACAAGCACAATTGGTGTCATTTTCCCTCTAGCAAAAGAAACAGCCACTCAGAAAACAACACATATCATCATGAAGCAGAAATATATACAGTATGTTCTTCCTCCATGGCCTGTCTTCTGTTAAACGAATTCATGGTAATTCGACATCAGCTTTTATAATGTTATTACTTATACCTCTATTGTGCTGTTATGCATGCCTTTGTTGTGATAGAATGTCAAGTATGCATGCAAGGCAGTATACCTTATTGTATATGTTTTCCTATGTATTTCCAGTTAACTCTATGCAGGGTTTACCATGATGACGCCATGTGAGGCCAGGACCGTGGAACAAGGATGACACATTGGCATAGCACATTCAGAGCCTAGTCAATACACATTGCAAGCATCATTATGTACAGGTCAGTATTGGAATTGTAACGTTTTTCATTTGCTATGTTTTGTGTATTCCATTCCAGTCACTGAACGTCCTGGTATGTTTCACCATAGGCTCATAATTTAAGTCATTTTAGCAGTGGGACATTTTTGGTCCTGTTGCCAACATCGGTGGTAAGTATCAGTACTGCACAGGTAGGTATCAATGCAACTGTTTTTTTATATTTATTCTCCACCTTTTTGCAGATGACATTGGTTCAAACAACATCTGTCTTGAACTGGGTGACTGTCAAGTCAATTGAAATATTCTGCTCAAAAGGAATTTATTATTTTTTATATTGGTAACAGTGTTAGTTCAGGTAGCATCATAGTACAGGTGATAAATGGTTATGCTGCCATTTACATTGTCAGTTACACATTCGTGGATAAAAGTAATATATCCTTCATCATCTTACAGTGGTTCAATCAAGGGACTTATTTAAGCTGCGTATGGGTGATTGCACAGTGTCAATAGCAAAACAACTTAGGATACAATCCAAGGTCACAATTTTCATGTTAGCGCAGCAGTATTATAGTGGCACGGTCGTGCCACTATAGTTAGGGTAGAGCGGACAATTATATACTAAAGTCAAAAGTTTGGACATTAATAACTTTGGACCCATACAATGGATTTGCCTGAAAATTGGTACACACATTGGGGCACACTAGATCTCTTGATCTGCCAAATTGTGTTTGTGTCAGAGAGCTGGTCTTTGTGTATGAAAGCACTGAAAAATACAAAATTATCCATTTTTGGAGGTGCTTTTTGGCATTCTTAATGTGGCTCTGCATGGTGTACCACTCTTCAAGATGGTTCATTTGAAAGAGCTTTAGTGGCCGAACATGGCACTTTTTGTTTGGTGAAAAAATATTAAGGCATTCAAAAGTTATGGCACTTTTAAGTTCCCATTATAAGTCAAAGGGAAAATTTATATGTATATCTTGCGATCAAAGAATGGGGGTTCTGGCCATCTGGTCTCGTCTGGTGATCAAAGAATTTGCAGCCTCACAGTTCAAGAATCTTTGTTCCAGAGGAATTTTCAAAATTCTTTGATCGTGAGCTCCGCCATCTTGTTTTCAGTTTTTCAATCACACAAACACAAATATCTTGGCTCAGGGGTCACTTCTGAAGTAAAACGTCAGTGGGTTTTAATCAGGGGACCCTGATCTATTGCACCATGGCTTTGATTCCATCCAAATCAGTCAAAAAATAGAGTTATAAGCTTTTAAAATCTTAATTTGTGGCTCGCTAACGATCTTTGATTGCGAGACTGCAAATTCTTTGATCGTTAGATTCTTTGATTGCGATCTTGCATTGTGACCTAAAACACTAATATCTTGGCTCAGGGGTGGGCTAAGAACACAAATGAGGGCTTGTTTTGCTCAGGAGGGTCCATTTTGTTGAACCATGCCATTGGTTTGGTTCAAATTGGTGAATATATCACGTTTCACCATTTTTTATTCTTTGATCGTGAGCCTGCAAATTCTTGGATTGTGAGGCTGCAAATTCTTTGATAGTGAGATTCTTTGATCGCGATCTTGCATCATGAGCAAGGGACGAGATGGCTGAGTTTAAAAATAATTTTTCTCAGCCCATGAGTGCCCTAGGAAGTCAAATCAGGGTGGGTTTTACTCAGAAGGCTTCTTTCTGTAGAACCATGGTGGTGGTTTACTTCAATTCCTTCAATTTTTTGATTTATTACATTTTTTATTCTTTGTTCGTGAGCCTGTAAATTCTTTAATCGTGAGATTCTTTGATCACGATCTTGCATCGTGATTGAGGGATGAGATGGCTGAACTTAAAAATCAATTTCCTCTGCCTGTGGGTGTCCTAGGAAGTCAAATGAGGGTGGGTTTTACTCAGGGGCTTCGTTCTGTCGAACCATGATGGTGGTTTACTGCAATTGCTTCTATTTTTTGATTTATTACATTTTTTATTCTTTGTTCATGAGCCGGCAAATTCTTTGATCGTGAGGCTGCAAATTCTTTGATCATGAGATTCTTTGATCGTGATCTTGCATCACGAGCAAGGGACAAGATGGCCAGATTTTTTATAATGGAATAGCTAGGGAAATTTTGCCAATCTTTGACACTGAACATCTCAGAAATGGTTTGGTCTTTTTACTTGAAATTTGGAGGGACAAAAGGCAACATCCCACAAATGTGCCTTTTAGTGGATTGGTCAAAAAATATTACAGGGTGGCAAAGTTACGCACTATGAAATTGATGCTTTTTCCATAGGATAACATTACGTCATCCGCCATGTTACAGGAATTCTTTGCCTCTCTGCTGGAAAATAACGATTTGGTCTTTTAGGCTGAAATGTGGAGGGAATGAAGCCAATATCCTACAAATGTGCCTTTTCATGATTTGGAGAAAAAATATTACAGGGTGGAAAAGTGACAGCGCTCTATATTTGACAGTTTTTCCCCATAGGTTAACATTATGGCGTCCATCGCGTCTTTCAGGGCCCGTATCTCAGAAACAGTGCGAGATATGGACTTTTTGTCAAATAAATGCTTAGCCCCCCCAAAAAGGGGGATAAGCAGAAAACTAGTCAGGAAAGTAATAATTCATACAACATTTTAATCTTTTTCCTACATTATACGGTTCCTGAGATATATGCAATTTAGTATTTCAAGTCGTACTTTTCTGCTCCGAAGTCAATTATAATGCATACATTCTTTGTTTCAATTTGTTTTTTCAATGCAGTTTTTGGGGAAAAGAAGGGTGTGCCCTTTTGTTACTGTGACAGTTAGCGTTTCCAGTCGCACTTCTGTCACCATTTGAATCACCGTTCCCGTCTACGCCACTGTGTGCATAATGGTTTGCATTTTCATATGTGCTTGCATTTCTGTTTCTGTTGTCTTTACTGTTGCTGTTACTGTTACCATTTATATTTACTATTGCAGTACCATGACCTTTCGTGTAACAGTTTGCATTTTCGTATACGCTTGTTTTTCTGTTTTTATTGTCTTTATTGTTGCTGTTACTGTAACCATTTGCATTTACAATTGTGGTTCTGTGAGTGTGTGCATTACGGTTTGCATTTTCATACATGCTTGTGTTTCTGTTTACTTAGGTGTTATTGTTGGTGTTACTGTTACCATTTGAGTTTACAATTGTGGTACCATGAATGTGTGTGTTACCAGTTGCGTTCTGTATGCACTTCTGTTTGATGTCTCCATTTATGTAACTGTTTGCTTCAGCGTCACTTTACGCTTGTGTTTCTATTAATGTTTGCTTTGCCATTTACGTTTGCTTTGCCATGTGCATTACCATTGCCACTTGCATTTGCTTTGCAGTTCCTGTTACTGTGTAACAAGACATCACGTGGCAGGACCATGGGGCCCTACCGTCCTGCATTCCTTTCATTAGTTGTCATCCTTATTGTCAAAATGAAGGGAAATTAGAGGCAAAAAACTCAGTTTAATGCATCATTTAGGGTTGTTCCACAGCGAAAAAAAGCTAGGAAATTCAGAGTTAGGGCAAAGCCCCTTGAACCCCAGCCCCACCCCAAGCGGCATTAGGTGCGCGATGGGTCGTCCGGTCCCAACTCTCACCCCATTCTCCTATACCTCAGCTTCTTTACACATGATGGGGTGAGAGTTAGGACCGAGGACCCCGACGCGCCTGATGCCATTTGGGGTGGGCTGGGGTCCAAGGGGGCTTCAACCCCAACCCCGAATTTCCTAGCTTTTTTTTCACTGTGGAACAACCCTAACTGATGCATTAAACTGAGTTTTTTGCCTCTAATATATAATATGATTGTTTTCCTTCACAGGTGTCCATTGATCATGATGACATATATTTTTATTTGTCAGCAGTGGCTCACACCTCACAGGTGCAGCACCTCAATCCAGCGTCCACACACCAGGATGGAAGACTTGTATTTAGTCACTAATGCCATACAGAAATGGGATGCATTGGCAAATGTCCACTGGAAAAATAAACCACCATTCCAATTGAAGTACTTTGTACCTGGCTGACAATAAGAAAAAAAGAAGGCATTTTGAGTATTGTTAGAACTAGGTGCCTCCCCCCATCATTACATGAAGCTATACTTACATCAGGGAATGGCTGTTAAACTGGAACACTTGACATGAACAGACTATGCCTGATGAG
The DNA here is from genome assembly GCA_016271365.2 of Neoceratodus forsteri. NCBI lineage: Eukaryota > Metazoa > Chordata > Ceratodontiformes > Ceratodontidae > Neoceratodus > Neoceratodus forsteri. The sequence goes on from CM057456.1 coordinate 120,066,435, forward strand.
CACAGCCAGCAGCCAGATTGGGAGGGAGGTAATAGACGCACCCCAGAAGCGAAATTCCTGAATATTGGCATACCCATATAGAAGATAGTTACTGTCAAAGTCTGACATCTCTGTCCTGCAGTAACCCCAAACGTAATACTTTACCATATCCAGCAACCCCACACCAACCCGGCCTCAACCACCTCCTGCACCACCCACCCACCAAAGACCATCACAAATTAAGAAATACTTAGCACCAGTTAATGAATTGTACACATATTGAACAGCAGCAGCAGCAGTGCATGTGGAGTTAACAGCTCCTGAATTCCTACATGTGTTGAGAAAAGAAAAAATTATACAATTACAATCCAAGTCAGATATCTGAGCTGCAGTCACCTATCCCTCCCAGTAATGAAAAATTCAATACCTACCTTGTCCTTGTGCAATGTGAAATGTGGTGCATTCCAACATCCCGTATCCAAATTCTGAGCTGGCATGCATGTTGTCATGATGTACTCCTCCACACACTGGATAAATATAAAATAAGTACAAACATAAGAACTCAAGACATCCCAATGGCAGCCAACCATCCCCCTTCTCTTACACCTGAAAAAATAAATACAGATACTTACATGTGTAGCAGCAGTAGTAGCATTGATCACCTATGTGAAGAACATCCCCATGAAGCAGACAAAGCATTACTTCTCATGGCAACTAGGCAGAGCAGCAGGCAGCAGCTACAGGCAACAGCAGCAGCACTCAAAATGTCACTCAATCCACACTGACTTAAAATCACAGCAAAACAAAGCTAACCAGGACATCATCATTGCAAAATGATAATTCCACAGTGCTCAATCAATTGAGAAAGCAGCAGCAAGAGGAAGTAAGTGCAACCTTAAGTCGCAGGACCATTTTGCAGGAGTATTTATTTTTTCTCATCGTGGTAAACTGGCATATGTTGCATGTCAGGCAGTGGTGGCACCGCGGTTAGGCCTGAAAGCCATATGAAATGGTGCAGAGAACAGCAGATTAGGGTTCTTTGTAGATGTGAACCATTTAATTCCATGTCTGACACTTGATTTCTGTCTGAATATACTGTGCATTTTTTTGTAAACATTTCTGGGCTTCTGGGTCAAGTTAGGCAGTGGCAGCATCACGGATAGGCCTGAAAAGCTTTTAAATGGTGCAGAAAACAGCACATTTGGGTCGTGCGGTTGATGTGAACCATGTAACTGCATTTCTGACACTTGATTTCTGTCTGAATTTAATGTACCATTTTTTAGGAAGCATTTCTGGATATGTACTGGCTGTGCTGCTCTCGCAGAAAGAAGATGTGGCCTGAAATTAATTATAAACAGTGGACCAAAGACCATCGTTTGGTCCGTGTGGTGATTTGGGTGCCATAAAACATAATGGCTGGGACCTGATTTCATTCTGAAGTTACTGTAACTTTTTTTTGTAAACATTTCTGGACTTCTGGGCCATGTTAGGTAGTGGTAGCATCACGATTAGGCCTGAAAAGCATTTAAACGGTTCAGAGAACAGCTGATTTTGGGTCTTGAGGGTGGATGTGACCATGTAACTGTATGTCTGACACCTGATTTCTGTCTGAATGTACTGTGCAATTTTTTGTGAAACATTTCTGGACTTCTTGGCCATGTTAGGAAGTGACAGCACCATGGTTAGGCCTGAAAAGCATTTAAATAGTGCAGAAAGCAGCACATTTGCATCCTGCGGGTGACTGTGACCCAAGTAACTGCATGTCCGACACCTGATTTTTGTCTGAATTTAATGTGCTGTTTCTGTACTTATATTGACAGTGCTCTGCACAGTACAGTGTGGACTAGAGGGGAGGGAACCAACTTAACATTTGTGGCAAGTGCAGAACACATGTTAAGCACTAAAACCATATTTATGTTTAACTTTGCAATAAAATTGCTTATGTTTCAGTGATTGTTGTGTATGTCTATGGAGTGTTGCTGCACACACCCACGACTGTTGCAACATTGCATATTTTTGGAAAAACATTTTTGTTCATAGGAACAATACTTGACATTTGTGGATAGGAGGGGAGACTATATGAATGAGTCAAACAAAAGAAAAACAAAGGTAAGGAGTTTATGGGTACAACACTACTGACTATGACACACAAGTGTGACAGGTGGATGCGGACAGGCCAGGTCAGGGGTAGTGTAATCTGAGAGGGTGATACAGAAATTAGGGAAAAGGATTTAATACTCTGGGGAGCATAACATTACACATAAGTAACATACCACACAGAACCATTGGACAAAGACATATATTTATGACAATAAACAAACAAACAAGAGGATATAGAGGAAGATTACAGGACAGAAAAGAATTGTTTTTGTAATTTTTTTATCTCTTTTCTTTTTTTCGTATTTTTGGAGGGTGGAGATAGAATGGAGAGAAGAGAAGACTATCAAAACACAGTGACAGGACACATAAGGATAGGATTCAATCAGAAATAAGAAAAAAACAATTAACTTGCTGCTGACTGAAAATAAGTCATTTAAACATGCCCAGAAATTCCACCCCCACCACCATAATGCAACTCCTCAAGGAGGTTGAGAATGGTTTGCTGGTCCTCCATTATTTTGTTCATATCCCCCCTGGCCTCACTGACTCCTGTCTGAACTGTTGATAGTCATGCCGTAGTGCTTGCACTTCAACCCACAGAGCTGCCAGGTCTTCACTTGTGACCACCTGACCACCAGCGGCAGACAGTGCGAACTCAGCATCCTGATGCTTGCGGCATTGCTGAGTGCAGGTTAATTCTGCCACTGGTGCTGCTGCCTCCTGCTGCTGCTGCTGTGTCTGACTACTCACCCCCTGCATTGATGCTGACTCACCACAGACTGAGAAGGGCCACCTTGCTCTTCCTGGCTCCCTTCCCATTGGCTGTGCCCAGCAATGCCTACATCCAGCTAACCCACTTCAGTGTTTTACACCCACACTACTCCCTACAGCTGCATTTAATGCCACCACCTCCTCCCTCAATTTGAGGTCCCATTGGAGTGAGTGGTGGTGCTCCATGTAGCTACAGTGCCTGGTTGTCCCAAAGTGGGATTCATCCTTTCCCTGATGCACATCCTACCCACATAGATCGCAGGTGACCACTGGGTCACCTACTGATATTTCATAGAAAAAATCCCAGACAGGAGAACTTCGGGGTTGATGGTGCCATGGGGGGAGGCACAGATAATGCCACAGGCACTAATTCCACTGATTGCTTGGGAGGGGGAACAGTCTCCTGCTGCCTGGGGGGAGGAACAGTATCTTCCTGGTGCTAGGTAGGAGACACTGTCTCCAACTGCTGCTGCTGTGGTGGAGGGTCCACAGTCACCTCCTACTTCTGGGGACAGGGCACAGTTGGTTGCTGAAATATGCACAAAGGTGCCCCACTGTCTTTACCCTTCTCCATTATTATGATTGTCCACAAAAAAACCCATGTCAAACAAACAAACAAAAAAAAATAGAAATAGAAATCCTGAAAGAGCCAGGGACCGGGGGTGGGAGGAATCACACACACACACACACACACACACACACAAACACAATCACCAGATTCTAAAATATGAACTAGAACAAAGACAAACAAGAAAAGGTTTGGAAAAAATAGCACAAATGATTGCAATTAATCTGTGAAAATACACTGCAGTCACAGGGAGTATTAATGTTGTCTGCTTCTGTGAGATATATAGCACAGGAAATGGACCACTCACTTCCTGTCTGTTTAGACTCAACCATGTGACCACCAGCAAAGCAAAAAGACCAATTTTGACTAATTTAACCTCTGAAGTGCAGGTGAAATTAAAGACAAAATTTTGCACACAAAACAAAACCACAGAAACCTATAAAAGAATGCATCCATACACTAATAAATACAGTAGTGTAATGTGCAGTAAAGAGAGCTGGGGAAGAGATAATTTATGGACTATGGACCCACCAGCAGGAAAACCCAAAATTAGCAAGCAAATTGACATGGAAACAGTGCCACTTGGCACATTTCAGCTGTTGGAAATAAAATGACAGTTAAAGAACTACTGCATACCACACATACTGCATACTGAAGCCATTGCCATTACCAGTACTACCTCTTCATATCATACCAGGAAACTTTTGTTTAACTACCACTGTACTTTATTCATTGACTACATACTGCTTTCCTCATTTACTTCATACTACTTTACTCACTGATTTGATATGACTTTACTTATTGAATGCACACTACTTTACTCAGTAACTACATATTACTTTATTCAGTGACAGCAAACAGTTTTGAATGACTGCCACACAAAAATGTACAGTATATATTTTGGAATGAGAAAACAAAACTGACATATTCTTATAATCTACAGAAAAATGTTGCTACTTAATGTGTAAAATGAAAATAATGCTTCATTATATATCACAGAACATGAGTTAAAGATATTTATATTGATCTTATCATAGAGCAATTGGTCAATGAATAAACTAGGGGTATTAACACCTTAGACCTCATTTTAGGTAATTTGGGATATATTGCAAACTGTAAAACCACTGCCCGCTAGCAAATAGTGACCATGACATGGTCAAATTCTCAATTACACGAATATGTACAAAAATAAAGGGTAGAACAAAAATCAGATGTTTTAATGAAGTGATTTTTATAGCAGTGAGGAAGGAATTGAAGGATTGGAAATGGAAAAGAATTTTAGGGTGAAATCATTAGAAGATATGTGGGCCATCCTAACAAATAAAATAAAAATCATAGAAAGAAGGTGCATACCAGAATGGAATAACTATAACAGAAAAGGGAGGATATCTCCATGGTATAATAGAAAGGTGGTGAGGATTACAAATAAGACAATGGGAACATACAAAAAAGCAAAAAAGAAAACTCAGTGGGAAGTTGGCTAAAGTTCAAATCAATAGCTAAAGAATGCAAGAAATCTATAAGTAAAGCAACATGTACATATCTATTGGGGTTAGTAACAAAAGTAAGTGACAATTACACAATGTTTTTTTTTTTAAATTTAACAAATTGTTTTGAAAGAACACTCTGAAATAACAGTTCCAGCGACCAAAGAACCAGAGAAATCGTGTAAGTGATCACCATAGGAACAGAACACATACAGTTAAACATATCAAACAGACCCCAAGGCTAGCAAGATATGACATGTAACTTATGAACTACAAGAATAGCCTCCCTCCACACTTCTCCCACCTACCCACCCTCCCATCATTCCCTCTCCAGTGGTAGAGATGGAAAAGAGTAAGAAAGGAAAATACAATAAAAAAAAGAGGTACATACATGCACATGTAAGCAGTTTATACAAAACATTCACTAGTCCCCAAAAGTTATAGCTGGGTACTCAATGTATGGAATAAGGAACTGGGATCCTAGGAGTCTCCTCAAAGGGATAGGAGAACAAACAATGGTTCACAAACCTTCTTATATCTAAGTAGGTGATCCATTATACTAGCAACCAACCTTTCAGCTTGCAATGCAAGCAATGTTTCCTTGTACCATTGTAGAAATTGATGTATACAGTAGATTGATCACACAAAAGCCTTAAAATTACTTTCTAGGCACAGTCTGAAATCAGCATCATGTGAGGTTTTTGATTGCCAATAAGGTGTTTGCCAAATTCTCCTATTAGGCATACTTAAGGAAGAAAGACCTCTGATATGCCCAAGAGGGGGTCTAAATGAGATTGAATATTGTTCCAAAAATGAACAACTTTTTCACAGGTCCATAGGATATGGAACAATGAACCTGGATGCTTATTGCATCGGGTACAATGATCTGAACTGATCTTACCCATTATAAACAGCCTTGTCAAGGTATAATAAAGATTGTAAGTAATCTGGAATTACATGAGACGATACCTGTCCCACATTATGTAGGTGTAGCAACACCTCCAGAGGTCTGGCCAATCCTGAGGGGAATGAAGATTGCGGAGTGTGTGATCCCAGTAGTAAAACAAGTTTATTTCCCAATTAGACAAGCCCTCCTATAAGTGGCACTAATAGTATGAAATGGCATGGGAGATGGGGGGTTATAGAAACTAAGGAGAGGATGTGTTCTTCATATGAATGGTCCTACAAACCAATCCCAAAGTGGTGCAGTAACATATGGGATATCTGAAGGTATATGAAACATAAGGAAGGGGACCATTGATATTTGTCCTGAGCTTTCTGAAAGGTAAGTAGCTTACCATTACGTAGTAAATTACCCTCTGTATTGATCTCTATATAGGGAAAAAAAAAACCTTGGTGAGAGGATGCCCTGCATAACTGCACATGGTCCTTAAGGGAGGCCTCAATAGGAGTGCCCTTCAGGGGTTTAGGAAGTAATTTACCCATAACAAAGGGAATGGCATGAATATCAAGGCCCAGCTGTCAGCATATATTCCACTCTATGTCAAGCCATTGGGGAGTATAGTGTAGGGAAGTATCATCAGAGTTCGACTTTAACCACAAGGAGAATCTGGAGCAATGGATGGACAGGTAATAGAGAAAATAATTCGATACCTTTAGGCCACCATTCTCCCTCAAGAGCTTCAATTTATATAGGGCTCTTCTTGGTGGTTTCTTCAGCCATGTAAAATTAGAGATAATTCTGTGGACCTGAGCAAATCAAGACTGGGGCAGTGAGAGATTGAACATCAGCACAGGATACAAAATGTGTGATTACACAACTTTTTATACACACATAAATCATCTAAGAGGAAGTAGTTTACAAGTCAGACTGTTAGCAACATCCTCTGGGGCAGTAGTTAGGGACAAAAAAGAAATGGCTAATATACTGAATGTGAATGTGTGTTTTGCTTCTGTTTTAAATAGTAAGGCTGATATGAGGCAGGCAATGGAAATAAACAAGGATAATCCATTTTTGAGTTTTAAAGTAGAAAACAAAAGAGACAAACTCTATCAGATAGACCCAAATAAAACATCTGGACCTGATGGTGTCCATCCTATAACAGTTAATGAACTCACTAATGAACTGGCAGCACCTGTTATGGAATTTTTAAAAAAAATCATTAGACATCAGTCAAGTAGTAGAGAATTAGAGGGAAGCCTGTGTAGTCCCCATTTTTATGAAAAGAAAAAGAGAGGAAAGTCAGAACTACAGGCCTGTTAGCTTGACCACTATTTTAGGAAAAACACTTCAAAGGGTTTTGAAAGAACAAATAGAAGAACATGTAAGGAAAAGAGGAGTAGTTGATGACATGCTGCATGGGTTCACTCTGGACAGGTCCTGACAAACCAACTTGTTACTAAGCTAGAAAGCTTAGAATGCAGGTGTTTAATAGGTGGCAGAAGGGGTGGTGTGCAGAAATGAGGTATGGGTACTAGAGGAGTGGGGCAAGACTTGGAATAACAAGGGGTTGTATGCCAAGGATAGTTTGCTTCTCAACATTGAGGGTACACAGACATTGAAGCAGGGGCTGGAGAATTACTTTAGAAACAAAATGGATTTAAACTAGGAAGTGGGGCTGAGTCAGACAGCAAGGATGAATCACCTTCTAGGGGAGACTGGAAGGCTTCACCCCCCCCCAGAGAGGGAGGAAGAGAGTTTATTTATTTATTTATTTAGCTATTTATGTATTACATTTTGGTGACTGGATGAGCCCACTGGGCCCCGGAGGTCCCTTTTTCAGGGACGACCTGGGATTACATAACATAATATGCATCACAATGCAGTAAATGTAGAAAATATAATTATCATACAAGTTATACAAAGATGTACAGTCAGCTGGTTACATGTGCTGAGATCGGCATTACAGCAGTGCATGTGTATTGATACTAATAAAGAGGAGAGTATGAACCGCAAATGCAGAGACAGGTTGTGCACAGTAGGTAGTAAAGGACTGTGAGGCTTAGGTGTCCGTGTGGTGGCCCCATATCTCTAGCAGCTGCATTTGGAGGTAGCCATAATATGAGCCTTAAGCCTTGTGTGGAAACTTTTGATGGAGGGAGCTTCCTGCACTCCAGGAGGGAGGGAGTTCCATAGGGTGGGTGCCGTGTGAGTGGAAGACTTGCCCCCCCACCTTGATTCTGACTCTTGGTATAGATAGGATTGTGTGATCCATTGTGTGGAGGAGCCATGGGTTATTCTTTAGTGCAATAAGTCCCGAGAGGCTGGGGGGGGGGTTGGGCTAATTAATTTAAAGGTTTGGCAAAGCAAGGGGTACTGGAAACGGGCTTCCCAGGAAGGCCAATTTAGTTGGGATAGCGTGTCACAGTGATGGTTCCTGGGGTTTGATTGGGCTGCAATCTGAGCCATCTTATTGTATAGAACTTGGAATCTATTCATCTCAAGTCTAGCTACTCCCTGGACCACAGGGGCCACATAGGTAATTGTCGGGAGGAGGACGCTGGTGGCTATGGAGACCCTTACTTCAGGTATCAGCTGGTCTTTCAATTGGTAGAGGGTGCCTAGTTTCACATGTACATTTTTAGTAACTTGATCCATGTGGTCCTTGAGGGTGAAGCCCTGGTCCAGGGTGAGGCAAAGGTATTTTAGTGATGCTACAACCTCTAGCATACTGCCAGACTCAGAAGTCAGTTGTAGGTGTTGGCTTCTATCACGTCCAAGGGTTCTTGTGCCAAACAGCTTGGCCTTGGTCTTGTTTGTGTTAAGGACCATTCTGTTGTTAACAAGCCATTGCTCGAGGGAACTCAGGTCTCCTTGTAACCAGGGGCTGACATCTCCCAGATTAGTGAAGGGTCGATAGATGACGGCATCATCCACATATCGGACCACAGAACTCCCACCACAGTGGTCACAGAGTTTGTTGGTGAAAAGGAAGAAGAGGAGGGGGCCAAGGATCGACCCTTGAGGCACTCTTCTATTAGTGGGAGCAGCTCCGATAAGGAGTCTTTCCATTTTACCCTCTGTGAGCATCCATACAAGTAGCTTTTGAACCACATAAGGGAATGGCTGTCAAGACCTACTTTGCCCAGCTTAGTCAATAGCAGATTGTGATTTATGAGGTCGAAGGCCTTGGATAGGTCGATAAAGACCACACCAGTAATGGTCCCCTTATCCAGTTCTCTGAGAACTTCAGTGGAGAATTTGGTGAGGGCAGTGTTCGTCTTATGCCTGGTTCTGAAGCCATGCAGGGAGGGTGCCAGAAGTTGATGGAACTCTAGGTACTCACAGAGTTGCCCATAGATCAGCATCTCTTGTACCTTTGCCAGGGTGCAAAGCAGGAAGATAGGCCTGTAATTGCTAGTGGACTCCCGATGGCCTTTTTTGTGGATTGGGACCACATAGGCCTGTTTCCATTGTTCAGGGACTGTGCCCTCTTTTAGGCATCTGTTAAAAAGCCAGGTCAGGGGTCTGACTAGGGACTGGGCCCCTTCTTTCAATAGCCTGGGGTGAATCCCATCAGGTCCCCTGGAGCCAGAGGTTTTAAGAGTCATTAGTAATGAGATAACTTCTTTTGGTTTTATCAGTCTGAGGTGGAAGGTTGGGTGGTCAAGATTAGGAAGTGACCACCCGCTAGGGTCTGGTTGGAGGGGAGGTAGTCCAACCTTGTAGGAGTCAAGGTTCGTGAAGTGGTGGTTGAGTGCCATAGCGATGTGGGGGTCGTTGTTTATTAGTTGACCATTTACCTCGATGGGGCCATGTTCGGTCTTGACGTTCCCCTTTAATAACCCATTTATGTGTGCCCAGAAAAGTCTAGGGTTTCCTAGATTCTTTTTTGAAGTTGTGTGACATACTCCGTTTTGGCCATTTTGATAGCCAGCTTACACCTATTCCTGAGAGTTGTGTAGCTCAACAGGTCAGCAGGTAGGGTGGAGAGCTTGTATTTTTTCCAGGCTTTGTCCCGGTTTTTCATTAGGGTTTTCAAGGAGGGGGTGATCCACCTGTAGCAGCTTCCCTTGGTATGGAGTTTCTTCATGGGGGCGAATAGGTCAGCTGCCGTGTGGAGTGTTAACTGAAAGAAGGCAACAGCCTCATCCAGTGAGGGGAGGAATTTGACTGGCCTCCAGTCTATGCTGCTTAGGAAATTGGGTAGTTGAGGGGAAGTTACCAAGGTGGAAGTGTAGGAGGGGCAGGGCAGGGCACAAGGTGGACTGTTGTATCCTTGAATGCAACAAGCATGATGAACAAGGTGGCAGAGTTCCAAGCATTGATGGCAGATGGTGAGGTTGATATTGCCACGATCTCAGAAACCTGGGCCACCCAATACCATGACTGGGATGTCACGGTCCCAGGATACGATGTGTACAGCAGAGATAGGGAGGGAGGATGAGAGGGATGGGTGACTATTTATGTTAGGGAGGTATACTGTGTACCAGCGAGGAGGGGGAAGAGGGGAGGCCAGAAGCCATATGGGTTTTGCTCCAAAACCTCAAAGGTAAGAAGCTCAGGATGGGGGTGGTGTACATGCCACCCACACCAAATGTGGATGAGGATATGGAGCTGGTGGAGCAAATCAGAAAGGTCAGTGGCAAAGGGAGTGTAGTTATAGTGGGAGTCTTCAACCTACCTGGGGTTGACTGGCAGACGGTAACTACAACACCTGCCAGGGAACAGGTACTGTTGGAAGCTATCCAAGACAGCCACCTAGAGCAAGGCATGATGGAGCCTACCAGGGAGGGTAACATACTGGACATCGTGCTAACAAATGGCAACCAAGTGAAGGATGTAGTGGTATAGGACCATCTAGCAGGAAGTGACCACCGCTCAGTGTGGTTTCTCCGCAGTATGGGGAAGGAGTCACCTAAGACCAGGATAAGAGTGTTAGTTATTATGAGAAATTATCTGGTAATTTAGTGAAGGATTTTAAAAATGATGTGGAGTCAGTATTAAATTCTGTATTCATAAAGGGATATTTGACAGAGAGAACATATAGAGCCCTGACTGTTACACATCCAGTTACACCGATCATTTACATTTTACCTAAAATTCACACAAAATTTGAATGTCCACCGGGTTGTCATATTATATCTGGTAATGGATGGCTTACAGAACCATCATCCATTTTTCTGGATGGGTTCTTGCAACCTTTTGTTATTCAGATAAGTTCCTATCTTAGGGATTCAATGCAGGTTATTAATTTAGTCGAGGAATTAGATATGAAGCAGGAACGGGTGTTTGCTAGTTTAGATATTGATTCATTGTATACAGTAGTACCACATATGGAAGGATTACAAGCACTAAAGTATTTTTTGAACCAGAGAACTGAGATACAGCAATTTTGAATGCCTACACATTATTTATTACAGCTCGCTGAGTTGATACTGACAAAGAATATATTCATGTTTCAGGGAATATATTATAGACAAATTAGAGGAACAGCAATGGGGGCAACGATGGCACCAAGCTATGCAAATCTATATGTAGCATGGTGGGAGTGAATTATTTACAGTCCTTGTACAAATCCTTTTTTCCAATATTTAGATTTTTGGAAGCATTATTTGGATGACGTATTAGTCATATGGAAGGGAAGTTGTGAACAATTTGTGGATTTTGTCTCGTGGTTAGAAAGTACTAATGATAGCCTGAAATTTAAATATGTTTCAGATCAGCATCAGATAGTATTTTTGGATTTATTGATATAAAGAAATGTTGGAAATAATATATGTACAACATTATACCAAAAGGCGACATATAGAAATAGCGTATTGCTACATTGCAGTTGTCATCCAATGCATGTTAAACAAAACATACCAAAAGGGTAACTCATTAGAACAAAGCGTAGTTGCACAGAAGAAAGTGAATATAATAAGAAAAGTGAACATCAGGATAGGAGATTTGTACAGAGGGGATATAGTAATCAGGTTATACAGAAAGCAATTTTGGATGTGGAAAATATAGACAGGATGGATACTTTAACCCCAAGTCAAAAGAAGAAAAACAAAATATGTCTTGCCCATTTATAACTACATTTTCAAATGGATCTGCTGCTGTAAGTAATACTATCCGTAAAAACTGGGATATTTTAAAATTAGAGCACAAACTGCAAGAAATCACAAAATATGTAGTTTTTAAAAAAGTAGTAGTAGTTTTTAAAAAAGCAAGAACAATTAAAGAATGGATAGCGCTGAGTGCTCTTGCTCCAAAGGTGACTTTGCGATCTGACTGGTTAACCCCCCAAAGGATGCTTTAGATGTGGGAAGTGCTCTTTTTGTAAATATGTGAAGCAAGGAGCAAACTTTATTCACCCTGTAACTCATAAAGAAATTGAGATTCATAGTTTTATTACATGTAGCAGTGTGGGAATTATTTATGTTCTCTACTGCACTTGTGGACATTTCTATGTTGGAAGGACAATATGAAAATTCAAAGTACGAATGGGAGAACATATAAGAGCTGTCACTAATTCAAACACTGCCTATGCCATTGTTAAACATATTTTGCAATACCCAGATAGCATACATGATATTAGCTTTATGGGAATTGAAAAAGTATCTGTTAATCCCAGAGGTTGTAATTTTGAAAAAAAAAAGTAGGGCAGCTTGAAAACTTTTGGATATATTATCTTGGAGCTAGAAATGATGGGGGCTAAATGAAAATATAGATTTGTCAGCCTTCCTAACTAAATTATGAATGTGGTGGCATGATAGAAATTTAATACTGATTTTTTGGTATAAGAATATCCCACACTTTAGACCCTATTGATGCTGAGTTTGTTTTAGTAATTGCCGTTAACAGCATATAATGGCATGATGTGATGTATTCCCTCTTTGAAATACGCATTAAACAAGTGCTGATTTGAGATGAAGCCTGATTATTGATGCTGAATTTTAGTAATTGCAGTTAAAAGTATATAATGGCATGATGTGATGTATTCTCTTTTGAAATACACATTAACCAAGTGTTGATTTGAGATGAAGACTGATTATATTAGCAGCCAATTATAAATGGAATGAATACACAGGATCTATTTAACTATTGTGTATCTATTTAATCGCATCTATGTCTAGAATTGGATTGTGGATGCTATTTAAAGGTGTAGTATAATATGTATTTTAAGATGTATATGTTTGATGGTTAATGAATAGTAAATTTAACTAGATTTTAAAGATAGAACTATGTAATAGATGATTATAGGTTTCACCTACTATGCAATTGAAGTGAATTTTTGGTGTTATTTATCATGGTGATGTAATTAAGGTAAATAAAGCAACACATGTTGAATTTTAATGATCTGCAATGGTGCTAGGTATAAATATAACGGATGAAAATGTAAAAATTAACTCTGATGAAGCTGGGCATTGTCCTTGTGAAACGTTAGTTCTTTTTGTTATATGGCACTGCTTTTAAAATAAATGGTTTAAATTAAGGACCATGGAGTTTGTTTGTTTTTCTTGGTGGGTTCTTTGATTATCTATTTTGTATTATTGTTGTTTTATCAGCACCACCAAATTTATCCAGGTTCTCGGTGTTCATTGTTTTTTTCTTCAGTATAGTTTAGGAGGACAAATCTTAAGGATAAATACTGAGGAAAAAGATTTAGGAGTAACAATAACAGACATCCTAAAACACAGCAGGCATTGTTATACTGTGGTATGGAAGGTGTGGGGAGTACTACGATTCATAGCCAGGAATATCGAGAGTAGAGACAGAAGGGTACTGATGCCACTTTATTCAATATTGGCAAGTCCTGATCCAAAACATTGTGCTCAATTAATTTCACCCAGTAACAGTGCAGATATTAGGCTAATGGAAGGGGTGCAATATAGAGCCACAATGCTTGTTAAAATGGTTAAACATTTAAATTATGATGATAGATTAGAAACATTGGGATTGTTTTCATTGGAATACCAGTGACTAAATGGGGGATATGTGCCTAGTATATAAAGCCTTCAGAAATAATGATTTATGGGAATATACAGAATTGGAGGTGATGAGTTGATGAGAAACATCTACAACACAAGATCAGATATACTTCAATTAAAAGGAGAAACCTATCATACAATGAAGAGGGCAAGCTGGTTTAATTAAAGGGTATTCAGGGTGTGAATAGACTTCCCCTGGAGGTAGTGGCAAGTTCAACCATGAATGAATTTAAAACAAATTAGATGTTTATTGTAAACATAATAAAATCAGTGGATATTCCCTTTGAGGAAAAGGGCAAACTGCACATGGCCTGCTGCCTGATCTGGCTCATACTCTCCTATGAATCCTATGAATGGTAAATGTTTTAGTGTGGCTCAAATTACAGTCTTGCGAAATAAATGTACTGGGTACTGGGGAGAGGGTCCAAACATTTGAAAGGTTTTTGGTATACACACAAAAGTGAGGCATCCTTTTGAAAACTGGCCCCAATGAATGTTGGTGCCCAGTTTTCAGTCAGTGGAGTCTGAAAGGTCAATAGTCTTGCCCAATGCACTAGCAATAGAGTTCCATCTGGACAAGAAATGCAAAACAATGTTTTTCCTGAATCAAAGCTAATGGAATATATTTTCAAATTCAACAACTGTGTTTTCTTTACTTTGAAAGCTCAAGGGGCCTGTCTTCCTTTACTAAACAGAGAAAATATTTAGTATATGTGTCCAAATAACCACAATGTTGATTAAAAGCCTGATTTTCATTTTTAATTATATAATATTGACTGGGGGAGGGGGGTAGCAGTGGACTCTGCATTATTGAATTCTACAAAGGATGGACAAACAGTTCAGCACAAAAATAATGTTTCCCTTGAACACAACATGATAGATCAATATGCTGGATACTGTATCTGCAAGTAAATATTGCTTTAGAAAAGTTATTAGTTTTCATTTTTTCATTTTCAGAGAATCAGAGTTCCTTCCTTCAGCTATCAAGAAGCATGTCAAATCCTAGCTGTCACAAGCAGCACCAGCAGAGAAATCTAGAGAGCACACACCATGCTGTGTCTTCAACAACAAATAATTCTTAGACATAATTTTGTCACACATTTATTTTATTTATTTGTGATTTTTGACTGGGGCAGCACAGTAAGCTGTAATAACATGATTCCAGGTGTGTCCTGACGGGTGGGTTGCAAGGACCTATTTTATCAATGATAGGAATATTGGCCATGACACCAGGGCAACTGCCCTACTCTTCTTTGATAGGCTCCAAGGGATCTTTTACTTACATCTTGGCAGTGACCAAAGATGGCACAAGGGACTTAATTTTAATGTTTTATCTGAATGATGGCACCTCACCAGTGCAGTGCCCCCCTTGTATTGCAGTACAGTGTGAGTTATGGGTATTTCCCCAAATACCTGGTGTGGGGATAGAATAGCGAGCTTCCAATCTAAGGGCCCCAGAGATGAGTTTGCTACCTGTCACAGATGTATACACATAAAGCATGGAAGAGTTTTATTACAAGGGCTGCACTTACATTTTTTATTTATTCTTTAACCAGGTAAGGCCCACTTGGCACAAATGCTTGTTTTCAGGGGCAACCCAGGAGTTGTGGGCTGGTTAAATGACTTGCTTAGAGCCACAAAGTATGCAAGTGGACATTTTGGAAATCAAACCCTGGTCTTCTGGATGTACTGTACCAAGCTGATTTACAGCTGGTTACTCTAACCTCTTGGCTATACTGCCAGCTCTGTCACATCCCTTCCTTTAAGTGAACACATTTATGTAAACGTGATATATACATTTACTTAAACACTCTCAAATTAATACAATTTTAATAATAAAATTTACTGTATATAAGTATTAAACTTCTAGCAAACCCTTGAGATTGCTGCAGATTTTTTTATAAGTCCCTCAGAGAAGTATAGGAATTTTTCTGCTAAATAAATGAATTCAATTTCAAGCAAGTTTATTGTTCGACAAAATATGTCATTACACAATAAAAGCATTTAACATGAGAATACAATAAATTTCACAGCATAAATATGTCTTCAATACAAAAAAGATAAAAAAAACAGTAATATAAAAGGTCAAACCATATACTAAGGAAGCATAGATTGAGAATTCTTCACACAAAGGCACAAATAAAAATAGTCAAAACCCAGAACAAGATGTGACTAATGTATAAATACAGTGGACATGGGTGAAATACATTAAGAGATTAATACAATGACAAACTCTATGTTCCAAAAGGAGACAACAGAGTGTAAACAGTTAATTTGGGGTTCAGGTCTGGCTACCTACATCCCCTCAAATTCCATAATCACAAATCTCATGACATTTGGGAAAAAAGATCCTGAAAAGTGGATTGATTAAGGATCATAGCTCACTTATCATCTCTAATGCTAATTTGTTCAAGATTTTTTGATGTTGCCAAAAACTTTCCTCGATCGGTCAATATTTGCTTATTCTCTGAATTAAATAAAAGATAAAAAATTATAGAGTTGGAATAATGTAAGATGCTACTGTATATGTTTAGCCAAAAATGTTATCCTTAAGGATTCATACCAAGGACATCTCATGACAACATGGTGGAGATTTTCAGGTTCTTTGAGATAACAATGGCAAAAATCTGAGATAAGTAGAGGTCTATGATATCTGGCCATTAAGACATTACTTAGGAATAATTTAAACCTATATAATGTTAATATTTGTCTTAATTTTGGGTCCTCTGTTATCAATAAATATTCATTTAATGAGTGTTCCTGTATATTATTTAACCACTTTGATACTTGAAGCTGTTTGATTTCCAACATATAGTATCAAGTTCTTTTGCTTTAGTATAAACAGTATTTTTAACAATTTTTGTATAATTTATATGCATTTGTATAGATCATTCCATCCAATATTTTAACTGTAATAAACCATAATTATTAAATAGTAAATAAACATTGGAGAGCCACCCAATATGTTTTTGGATTATAATAGTTAGAGTTTTCTTTAAGACAAGCTGCTATAATTGATCCCCTTAGGGGCAGCTGTAATCTTAAGCCAAAAGTTAATTGTCCTTATGTGTGCCCTTGCTGGTAATGTAATGTGTCCCAAATGGGCCCTTATCAAAGCATTTGAAGCAGATTTTAGCAAACCTAAAGTTTTGTTTTTTTTTATAAGTTGTATTACCTATTGATTCTAAAGTTTATATATATATATTAGAGGCAAAAAAATCCATTTAATGCATCAGTTAGGGTTGTTCCACAGCAAAAAAAAAGCTAGGAAATTCAGGGTTAGGGTTGAAAGCCCCCCTTGGACCCCACCAGCCCATCCCCCCAAACGGTATCAGGGTGCGCATTGGGGTCGTCGGCCCTAACTCTGACCCCATCACATGTGTAAAGAAGCTGAGGTATAGGAGAATTGGGTGAGAGTTAGGACCGATGACCCTAAAGTGCACCCCGATGCCATTTGGGGGTGGGCTGGGGTCCAAGGGGGGCTTTCAACCCTAACCCTGAATTTCCTAGTTTTTTTCGCTGTGGAACAACCCTAACTGATGCATTAAACAGAGTTTTTTACCTCTAATTTCCCTTCTTTTTGAGAATGAGGATGATAAATAATGAAAGAAATGCAGTGGCAGCAGCCCCGTGCTCCTGCACGTGATGTCTTGTTTCACAGTAACAGGAACTGCAAAGCAAATGCAAGCAGCAACAGTAATGCACATGGCAAAGCAAACGTTGATAGAAACACAAGTGTAAAGTGATGCCGAAGCAAACAGTTACATAAACGAAGACATCAAACAGAAGTGCATACAGAATGCAACTGGTAACACACACATTCATGGTACTCAAATGGTAACAGCAACACCAACAATAACACCTAAGTAAACAGAAACACAAGCAAATACAAAACCGCAAACCGTAAAGCACACACACTCACAGAACCACAATTGTAAATGCAAATGGTTACGGTAATAGCAACAATAAAGCCAATAAAAACAGAAATGCAAGCGCATACGAAAGCGCAAATTGTTACACGTAAGGTCATGGTACTGCAATAGTAAATATAAATGGTAACAGTAACAGCAACACCAAAGACAACAGAAACAGAAATGCAAGTGCATACGAAAACGCAAACCGTTACACACACAGTGGCGTAGACGGGAACGGTGATTCGAATGGTGACAGAAGCACAACTGGAAACGCTGTCACAGTAACAAAAGGGCACACCCTTCTTTTCCACAAAAACTGCATTGAAAAATCAAATTGAAAGCAAAGTATGTATGCATTATAATTGACTTCGGAGCATAAAAGTATGACTTAGAATACTAAATTGCTTATATCTCAGGAACCATACGTGAGAAAAATTAAAATTTGTATGAATTATTACTTTTCTGGATAGTTTTTTGCGTAGCCCCCATTTGGGGGGGCTAAGTATTTTTTTGACAAAAAGTCTGTATCTCGCACTGTTTCTGAGATAGGGGCCCTGAAAGACGTGATGGACGCCATAATGTTATCCTATGGGAAAAACTGTCAAATTGGAGTGTTTTCACTTTGCCACCCTGTAATATGTTTTCTCCAAACCACCAAAAGGCACATTTGTAAGATGTTGGCTTTCTTTCCTCCAAATTTCAGCCCAAAAGACCAAGCCGTTATTTTCCAGCAGAGTGGCAAAGAATTCCTGTAACATGGTGGATGACGTAATGTTATCCTAAGTGAAAAAGCACCAACTTCGAAGTGCCGTAACTTTGATGCCCTGTAATATTTTTTGGCCCATCCACTAAAAGGCACATTTGTGGGATGTTGCCTTTCTTCCCTTCAACTTTCAAGTAAAAAGACCAAACCATTTCTGAGATATTCAATGTCAAAGATTGGCAAAATTTCCCTATCTATTCCATTATAAAAAATCTGGCCATCTTGTCCCTCGCTCACGATGCAAGATCACGATCAAAGAATTTGCACCCTCACAATCATAGAATTTTCATGCTCATGAACAAAGAATAAAAAATGTAATAAATAAATAAATAGAAGCAATTGCAGTAAACCACCACCATGGTTCGACAGAATGAAGCTCGCTGAGTAAAACCCACCCTCATTTGACTTCCTAGGGCATCCACGGGCTGAGAAAATAGATTTTTAAATTTGGCCATCTCGTCCCTCACTCACAATGCAAGATCGCGATCAAAGAATCTCACGATCTAAGAATTTGCAGCCTCATGATCAAAGAATTTGCAGGCTCATGAACAAAGTATAACAAATATAATAAATCAAAAAATTGAAGGAATTGCTGTAAACCACCACCATGGCTTGACAGAACGAAGCCCCCTTAGTAAAACCCACCCTCATTTGACTTCCTAGGGCACCCATGGCTGAGAAAAATTATTTTTAAATTCGTCCATCTCATCCCTCAGTCACGATGCAAGATGGTGATCAAAGAATCTCACAATCAAAGAATTTGCAGCCTCACGATCAAAGAATTTGCAGGCTCACGATCAAAGAATAAAAAATGGTGAAACGCAATTCATTCACCAATTTGAACCAAACCAATGCATGGTTCAACAGAACGGACCCTCCTGAGCAAAACAAGCCCTTATTTGTGTTCCTAGCACACCACTAAGCCAAGATATTGGTGTTTTAGGTCATGATGCAAGATCACGATCAAAGAATCTCACGATCAAAGAATTTGCAGGCTCGTGACCAAAGATCGTTAGTGAGCTGCGAATTAAGATTTTAAAAGCTTATAACTCTATTTTTTGACCAATTTGGATGGAACCAAAGCCATGGCTCGATAGATCAGTGTCCTCTGAGTAAAACCCACCGAAGTTTTACTTCAGAAGTGACTCCTGAGCCAAGATATTTGTGTTTGTGTGATTGGAAAACTGAAAACAAGATGGCGGACCTCACGGTCAAAGAATTTTGAAAATTCCTCTGGAACAAAGATTCTTGAACTGAGAACCTGCAAATTCTTTAATTGCCAGGCGAGACCAGATGGCCAAAACCCCCATTCTTTGATTGCAAGATATACATATAAATTTTCCCATTGACTTATAATGGGAACTTAAAAGTGCCATAACTTTTGAATGCCTTAATATGTTTTCACCAAACAAAAAGCGGCATGTTTTTCCACCAAAGCTCTTTCAAACGAGCCATATTGCAGAGTGGCACACCACATGGCAGCTGTGCAGGACCACATTAAGAATGCCAAAAGGTGCCTCCAAAAATGGATAATTTTGCATTTTTCAGCACTTTTGTACACAAAGACCAGCACTCTGACTCAAATGTAATTTAGCAGATCAGGAGATCTAGTGTGCCCCAACGTGTGTACCAAATTTCAGGCAAATCCATTGAATGGGTCCAAAGTTATTAACGTCCAAACTTTTGACTTTAGTATGTAACTGGCTGCTCAACCCTAACTATAGTGGCACGGCCGTGACACTATAATATATAATATATATTTTTTTTATGGGCTTTTTTTTTCTTCTGTATGTCACACTTTCCCCACCTGAGGCCCTGGCACAAGGTCTGGTGTACATGTGAAGGCACGCACGCATACCATGGTGCCAGCTCAGCCCCTTCCACCCTCTTATCCTTGCCGCCCCCTCTGCCTATGCTATCCAACTGGACCTCAATCTGGTGAGAGTGGAACTATGGGAGGATGACAACTGACCCCCACCACCCCCAGAAGAGGAGCTCAGCCTGCTGACTCCACTTGTTCCTGTTTCTCCCTTCCCCCCATGCTGGCACCCCAATGACCCGAGGTTGTTCTCTTACCTGGGTCACCAGCATAAAGCGAGGTAAGGCATCCAGAGCCTCAACCCTCAGCACCACCAGGCCATTGATTCTAAAGTATGAAAGTTATAATCTCCCCAGTTTTCAAAGGCATACAGCCTTTCACTTATCAACTTGAAATTTATAACCTTTATCATTGGTTCAATAGTCATGCCACGATATAGCCTATTAAAACATAAAACAGCAGAAACATAGAAACACAGAATTTTGCCAGCAGAAAATGACCATCCAGTCTGTCCAAAATTCCCCCGTCTAGCTGATCTTACACCCTTTGTTCCATACCCTTGCTCTTTTATTTAGTCCCATGTAGTTGTCCCAACCTCTTTTGAATTCATCCACTGAATCTACCCCCACCACCTATTCTGGCAGCCTATTCCATGGACTCACCACTCTCTCAGTGAAGAACTTCCCCCTTGCATCTCATCTAAGTCTACCCCCTTGCAGCATGAATGTGTGTACCCTAGTGGACTTGTTCTCAATCATCCTCAAAATGATACCTTCCCTCACTCTCTTTATTCCGTTCAGACATTTGAAGGTTTTTACCATATCCCCAATTTCCCTCCTCATCTCCAGTGTGTACAAGTTCAGTTCCTCCAGCCATTCCTCATACGATCTCCCTAATAGCCCTTGAACCATCTTGGTTGCTCTTCTCTGGACCCCTTCCAGCCTGTTCTTGTCTCCCTGTAAATATGGCCTCCAGAACTGGACCCCACATTCTAACTGTGGTCTGACCATGATTTTGTACAGTGGCATTATAACCTCCCTTTTCCTGCTTGTAAAGCCCCTTCCTTTGAATGCTAACATTCTGGCTGCTTTCCCCACCTGCTTATCGCATTGATTCTTAACCTTGAGGTTATCTGAAATCATGATCCCCAGGTCCCGCTCCTGCTCTACAACTTCCAGTTCTCCCCCACAGCCAGTATTTTGCCCTTGGGTTCTTTCATCTTATGTGCATAATTTTACATGTTTTTGCATTGAATTGTAGTTGCCTCTTCCTCAACAACCTCTCTAGCCTGGCCAGATCCTCCTTCCTTTTTTCCACCCTGGCCCCAGTTTGTCCACCCTGTTGCAGACCTTTGTATCATCTGTGAAAAGACACTCCTTCCCATTCAGGCCCTCTGACTTGTCCCCAGTGTATATGTTAAATAGTATGGGTCCCAACACTGTCCCCTGAGTGACCCTACTCATCACCTCTCCTTCCTTTGAGTGTACCCCATTTACCACCACCCTCTGAGTTCTCCCACCCAGCCAGTTCTCCACCCAGTTTGTTATTTTGGTCCTCACTCCTAAGCTACCCAACTTGCTTATTAGCCTTCTGTGAGGGACAGTGTAGAAGGCCTTCCTGATGTCCAGATAGGCCACTTCCACTGACCGTCCTTGATCACATATCTCCGTTACTCTCTAAAAATATTTAGGGTGGTCTGACATGACCTTCCATCTGTGAATCAATGCTGGTTGTTGTCTATGAGGCCTTCCTCCTTTAGGTATTGTACCAGCCTTTCCTTTATAAGTACCTCCATTTGTTTTCCCACAACAGAAGTAAGTCTAACAGGGGGTAGTTGCCTGTCTCATCTTTACCTCTCTCCTTGTGTAAAGGCATCACATCAGCCCTTCTCCAATCCCCTGGGACTCTCCCCTTGTCTAGAGATAGATTAAGTAACCTTGCAAGTCATGTCAACAGTTCCTCCTTTAACTCCTTGAGGACCCTGGGGTGGATTGCATCGGTGCCCATTGCCTTGTCCATCCACAGTTTACCTAATTCCTCTAATACTGGTATCCAGTGATAACAGAGCCAGTATATGGGTGACCATCAAAATGGCGACTCCATGTTTGGCACTATTGGAATGTGCTACCCGCAAGGGTAGCAATTGATTCTACCACAAAGGTAGAGAAAAGTGATAGGAAAAAGAGAATGACAAGGGGAGGGATGGGGAAGATAGTTATGTACAGGAACTGTCCCCACTGCTGCCTAGTCAGCAACGTGTTGTGGTGGTGAGGGTGGCTGGCTGTAGCACAGCAGGTACTGGATTCAGGGCTGGGGACAGGAGAGACTAAATTTGGCTGCAGGCAGCGGCTCCTGGTCCTAAATTTCTTTTGTGCCAGAATTTGTGCTCCTTCCCTACGTGCACCTCCTTGGAGTTAGGAATCATAATTCAGGAGGTGAGGGAGGGAAAAGCCCCCTGTGAGGGGGGTGCGAGGGGCACAGTCCTCCCCTCTAAAACAATTTAGGTTGCTGGGTTTTGGTTCGCTGATAAGTGTATATCACTGATTTGCTTTTCAGTGATATACACTCACCATAATAGCAATCGCTGATTGGCAATTTCTATTATAACATAGAACCTCTAATAACCCTACCCTCTGTAAAAGGGCTTGTGTCCATCTCCCTGTCAACTCTTCCCCTGCTTCTAGTTCAGGCCCCTATCCTTCTTCCTCCACCATGAAGGCTGTGGTGAAGTAGTCATTTGGTAGATTTGCTTTTTCCTCCTCCCCCTCTATCAGATCTCCCCCATCCTCTTTGAGTTCTGTAATCCCCTGCCTGCCTCTCCTTCTGTCACTCACATACCTGAAAAATGTCTTGTCTCCCCTTTTGGCCTCCCTCGCTATTTTCTCTTCTGTATCCGCTGTTGCCCTCCTGACTATTTTCCATGCTTCCTTTAGCTTCTCCCTATAAACTTCTTTGTCCACCACCCCCAGTAAAGCCTTGTAGGGCCTTAATGCCTTCCTTTTCTAACTGACTGCTTTCCTCACCTCTGCTATAAACCAAAGTAGTTTCCTCCCTTTCTTACATTTTCTCAGCCTTCAGATGCATTGCTCTTTTGCCAGCAAAATTCCTTTTTTAATTGCCCCCCCATAGCTCCTCTATGCCTTCTAGGTTCTCCTTTCCTTCTAGTTCCTCTTGCAAAATTTTCTTCATCATCCTAAAATCCACCTTCCTGAAGTCCAGTACCCAAGTGATTGACCTACTCTTATCTAACCCCATCTGAAGGCTAGATCTTATCATCCTGTGGTCACTGTCTCCTAGATTTTCCCCAACCTCTACCTCCTCCACACTGTCCCCTTTTGTCATAGCAAGGTCCAGTATGGCTCCTCCACTAGTCAGCTCCCTGACCAGTTGGTGAATAAATGCTTTCTGCGTGGAGTCCGGAAGCTCCCTACTCCTTTCTGATGCTGCTGCTGGGATTTCTAAGTCCACATCAAGAAGATTTAGATATCCAACCACCATGATTTCCCCTTTGCTGGCCATCCCTTGTAATTCCATAGCCATATCCCTATCCACCTCCTCCACCTGATTTGACTGTCTGTACACCACCCCTAGCCTAATTGCCTCCCCTGTTCTATTACTTAATGTGACCAAAAGGATCTCGGCTGAGCCCTGTCCATCCCTACACACCATTAATCGTATCCCTTCTCTTACATAAAGGGCTACCCCTCCACCTTTTTTTCCTTTCCTGTCCTGTCTCTCCTATACAGGCTATACACTGGTAATTCCACTTCCTAACTTTGATTGTCTGTCCATCATGTTTCAGTTATCACAATCATATCTAAGTCATCCTTTCCCACCATTGCCTCTAGCGCCCCATCTTATTTCCCAGGCTCCTGGCATTTGCCACCAGATCCCTCCATCTATACCCTCCTCTTGAGTTTCCCTTCCTACTAGTGTCCCCTGCCCTTAGTTTCAGGGGAGTGTGAGTTAGGTAAGTTCCACTAGCCACTTTTCCTCTCCTCCTCTATCTTCACCATGACTCTCATCTTAGAAGTCACATTATTAATCTGGCCAGACCAAGACAATGTATTAGATATTGTAACACCTAGATACATAAATTGCTTCACATATTATAATTGTTGTGAGTCCAGATAAAGATTTTGAAACTTCTTTTTTGTACTTAAGATCATGGCTTTTGTTTTTTGAATATTGGGCGCTAATTGTGATAATATACATAACTTCTCTAACTTACTGTAGAATATGAAATATTCACTGTACATACATTTTCACTATATTCACTGAAGCGCACGGAAGCATGAAAATAAAATTACACTAATTGGCTCTTTTTCCATTAAGGTGAATGGAAGACTTTTAGTTTAGACTGAAAATAAATTTACACCAATATGGACATTTTGTGGCTAGTGCTAAATATAATTAATGCATCCTTTTCCTATTCCTCAGTATTTAGACTTCTTTTTAACCCAAGCCAAGAGGAAGAAATCAGGACCAAGTCATCCATGTGTGCTAAAACTGGAACTGAATGATATAATATCTTAGGCATATGATGTGATGGATTGGTAAGCTCTATCAAAAATTTTTTATGTAAAGATTAAAGAGTGTTGATGCTCATACATATCCTTGTCAGACACCTGTATTTGTCTGAATGTTATCTGTACAGTAAGTTCTCCATTGTTATTATATTTAATATTAATCTAGGTATCAGTATAAAATATTCTGATCAAATTTAGAGGGTTTAAGTCTATTCCCATTTCTTCCAATTTGATCCAGACAATTTCTTTAGAAATTGAATGGAAAGCTGCTGAAAAACAATAAACGCAACAAAAAGTGTTTGCTGTTTGACTTCACAATATTTTTCAATAATATGCAAAAATATAAATATCTGTTTTGAAGTTCATTTTTGCTTTTGAAAACCAGCTTGCATTGGTGAAATGTTTCCATTTTAATTATCCACACTTGTAGTCTGTTTAACAACATTTTGGAGCAGATTTTAGCCATATTATCAATTAAGCTAATTGGCCGATATTTAGCTGGGGATTTTTTATCACGTTTTTTATAAATAGGAATAATATGACTACCTCTCAATAAGTCAGGTGTATAATCATACAGAACAAATTTGTTAAATAGTTTTGTAAGAAAAACAGCCCACCAGTGCTTTTCTGCTTTATATAGATCTATCTAAACCTGATCAGGTCTCTGGGTTTTATTGGGTTTACAAATATTAATTGCCATAAGCATTTCCTGTAATGTAAACCATATGTTTTCATAATCAATCAGTTTGGAATGATAAACACAAATGTTGCAATCTTTAAAGAAAATATTTCTGTAATAATGTATCCACTGTGTTGCAGTAATTATTGCCTTATACTGATTTTTCTACTTATTGGTCCCCATTGAAACTAGTTTCCAGAAAGTTTTGTCATCTTTTTTTATAACTGTATCCCACATATTTTTTCCCATAATTCTTATTGGTGTACAATTTTTTGCTTATGTACATGTTCTTTGTTTTGCTTCTTACTCTTGTTAAAGGTTCTAAAATTGTTCCTTGTAGGATTCAGTTTTACGTATCTTACCAATTTAGATAACTGTTTTTTTCTGAGCTCTGCAGATTTTATAAAACCAGTTATGATATTTAAGTTTGTCTGGTTTGTTAAGTGTTTTATAAAATAATAATATATTTTTTTTATTACTTTATAATCTCTTTATAAATTATAACTGAATTTAACTCTGTAGCTATCAACAGATCTGTTATCAGGCAGATTTTTTTATATATATTATTATCTAGTTTTACTTTAGGAATCTGATTCCATCTTATTATTTTTTGTTACTGAAAATTTCAAATTGTTCTTGTGAGGATCTATAGATTTCTCCTTTTATTTTCCTCCTCAAAGAAAGAAGCAAATGAACACTCTCCAATCCAGATATTATAGTGAATTCCATGTATCTATAATAATAGGAAGGTGAAACCAATATATATATATATATATAGATATACAATGATGTATGTAGATCAGTGCATAACAAGAATTTAATGCCTACCCAAGGTGTGGGATGTTACAGAAACCCCAAGGGCAAAGCCAAGAGGTTTATTAAAGGATCCCACACCATGGGTGGGCATTAAATTCTCATTTATGCACTCATCCCCATACATTGTTTTACATAATTGCTGGGGGACATTTCTGACCAGCCAGATTTATTGAAATAAATGCTGTTTTCCAGTAAATCTTGTGTCTGCCTTTTTGCTTTCTTTTATTTATGCAACAGCAGGAAATATTTAGTTGTTGTCATGGGTGGGTTAAAATATTGATAGAACAAAGTTTTAAAACTGTGCTATGAAGTATTTTTAGTTCATATGTTGAATATTTTGTTCAGGTTTCATTGGTCGTTGTCACCATGATATGCAAATGAGGTTTAGTGCTGTAGCTTTTTTGCATATCTCTGTGACAATGAGGAACTGAAACTGGGAAAAATCTTGAAAAATGTAATGTAAAGACACTTCAGAGCTATGTTTTTTTAAAGTTTATTTTTATGTTCTCCAAGTGGTGGAAATGCAGCTTATGGACTGCTGTTTTTGTAAGACCAGCATGGCTGACTGAGGCTGATTGTGAGCGGGCAGAGCAGAACCTGTGTGTGTGTGTGTGTGTGTGTGTGTGATCCTAAATAGTCTGCAGCCTGATACTGCTCTCAAAGGTTAGGGAGGGTTTCATTTTCATTTTGTTGGCTTTCGCTTTGCCTTCTCATTTTTAGTGAGAGTAAAGTTCTGCTGAATTGTGTCTGTGCTGTTTAACAGCAGTTGTAGGTGAGCGGTGACTGAGTACGTCAGCGAGAGTGGGGCTGGGGAGAAGCTGGCATGTTCACTATTATAACCCACAGGTTATAATGGTGAATTATAATCAAGTTCTCTTTTGAGAAAAAAAAATTCCCCAGTTATTACATAATCAGTTATGGATTGTCTAGTATGCGTAATATAAGTATAAGCACATTGTTTATCTGATGGGAGTCTTCCATTAATTATTATTAAGTTTAATGAATGTAAAAGCAAACTCAAATGATCATTTGGGTCTGTATTTTTAGTATCAGATGGATTTCTAGGTTCTATTCCATGCAGATCTTTTAGTAACTGTATAGATGATGCATCCAACAGAATATCATGCCCAAATCTAATATTAAAATGTCCTGTAATCATTATTTCAAGATCATGATAAAAATTATTTCTTCTATGACAGCTATTAATTTGGAGAATAAATTGTTATCATAAATTGGAGAATTTTGGGGTGGATTATAAACATTCATAATGAGTACCATTTCATTCCATATCTCCAAAATCAATAATGGGTCATTTGGAGATAAAATACTTTTCTTAATTGTTATTTGATCATGAACTTTAATATAAGTTAGGAGGCCTCTGGAGGGATGTCCTGTCCTTACCTTCTTTGATACAGGGTACTGAATGAGATGGTATCCATTAATAGTAATGTTTTCATCCATATCCAGTGTATGCCATAACTCCCGTATATTAATCGACTCATAATTAATAAGAAAATCCATACACTGAGTATCGATCAGTTTTAAAACAAAACCTGATTTGTTCTAGGAAAGTACATTTATGACATTTATAATAGTCTTAGACACTCTACTAACTTCATTAGAAAAAGAATGACCTTCAGATACAGTAGTCTAGACTATCATCTAGTTTAGTGTCTCCAGAGACTCTACTTCAAACCAGTCAGTAGTCATTCATTCATTATGTTCAGTTATTATCTCTAATATATTTTCTAACTGTATCTGTGAACCCTGTTTCTTTAACGTTTCACAGGAAGGTTTATCTTGTTTCAAAAGAAGGTCCCCTGTGAGTACTCCTCATATAAATAAGTCCAAGCCCAATCTCCAAATGTATGTGTTTTGTAGACATCAAATAGGTCTATACCTGGTAATCACAGAACTATCCTTAGACAAGTGCACTTTTGGTTGGGTGATTATAACCACTCTTGTGGTAGACTAGAGCCATTTTTAGTACCTTCACAAGAAGCTCTCGCAACTGCTGGGCTTGCACAATACCACTCATCTAGCTGGGGCTTCTGCTTCTCCTTGAAGTTTCACCTTGCTTTGATCAAACAACAAATGACAATTGTATTGTGCATTAGACTACTGCTGTTGCACTTCAATCCTTTTCACTGTCCATTATCATTTAAAACTGGTCACTAGTCTGTAGCCCTGGAAGAAGTCTCACAGAGTTTCTCCAGTCATAGAACTCCTTATATGACAGCTTTGACTTTGTGTCACTTCTTGCTACTGCTTCTAAATCAGGTCACATACTGTAGATATCAAATGTTCCTTCAGAGTTGGGAAGGTAGTAGGGATCCTACTACCGATTAACATTGCAGGACTGTGTCCAGTTGAACCAATACTTTGACCATTATTCACTTTGACACTTTCTTTTCTAGGTGTGTTCCCTTCTTTTCAGTCAACCTGACCCAAAAAGTCAAGCTTGTGTTTACAGACTTTGTAGTTATTCCTTTTTAGCTTTAGCCCTGTATTTAATAATGTTTTCAAACACTTTATTTAATTTTCTGTCATTCTTCTCTGTCATGGCACTAAACACTAGACAATCATCCATGTGTGTAACTAAAAATTCATTGTAATTAAGGAGTTCTCTTATTTTACTCTGAAAAATCTCAACTTCCAATGTGTTTCCAAATGGAAGCCTGTCAAAACATAATTGGCTTTGCTATAATCAACTTGCTACATCAAAGCTTAAAGATCAGGGCCCTGATATTAAAAACAGACAAAGTGGAGTGCAGGGAGGGGGTTACCACTAGCACAAGGGATTCTGTATCTTTATTACAGGTTGGCGATTGGAGGGAGATCACTAGCACCAATGATGCTTTATGTGTATTATGGGCTAGTGATCGGTGGAGGGATACCATGAACCATAGAGGCAGGTGTGCTCCCCCCAGCAGCCAACCAGCTAGGTGGCTGCATTACCTCCAACAGTAACTATGGTTGCCTGAAGTAAGGTTGGGGTTTGGTTCACTGGTACTTGCTCTGCACTAAAGGACCATGCTAACCTCTTTTGCATGGTGCAAAGTCACTGGATATGGGGTAGCACAGCTATTCATGGCCACGCCTCTCCCCATACCCCAAACATACCCTCTTTGCTTGTGCAATAGCCCCTTTTGAATATGGGGATTCAGTACAAAGCCCAGTTTGCTTGGGCAAAGACCCATTAAAGTCCACAAAAACTTTAAAATATAATGCACAATGTGCTTACTTCTACTAAAAGACAAGGGTTATGTTATTTATTGTAGTTTGTTGTGTTAGTAGTTACTTTCTACCTTTATAATAAAATATTCATTCGTGCAATGAAATAAGTGTGGTTTCACCTTTGATTTTTACACTGCTTATAAAAAGAACTCAGTAGAATTCTGGTATTGTGATGTCAGAACATGCCAACTACTTATGAGCCCAATGTACAGTATTTCTATGAGAAGCTAAATGCATTTCTCTATGTTTTTCAAAAGAAATAGATACTTCTTTTAATAACAATCTTTGTCATTTATATGTTTGCACAATTGAGGTACATCTGTATGATTTTACAATATTTAAAACAGTAACTGTCCTCTTTCTTCTTCTTCTTCTTCTTCTTCTTCCAAAGTAAAATCCGGTTATGAAGAAAATGTCACCAGCTATTGAAACTTATAACTAAAGGTCACAAGTTATCAAAAATCACAAATTTCTATTAAACGTATAATGTTTTGGTGTTAGAAAGTGTTATTTCTCTGTAACAATCCAAAAATTTGCTTGCAGTCACTTACTGAAATACATTGCCAGCCTTGCTAGTAAAACATTTCTAACATCATAATGCAACAATTCCACTGGATAGTATTTTTCTTTTTACTAGTAGTTAGCAAAATAAAATGATAAAAGTGTAATTAAAGAAATAAATAAAAGCAAACAAAATTATTACAGAGGCATCTATGGGCCCCAGGCCTTCATTCTTTAGGATATACATCCTCACTCAGCACTTGCTTTTTAAAAATACAGTACCACCTCCTTAGTCTGGTAAAATATTTTCTAGGGTTGGTAAAATCTTATTTTCTTTTTAACAATTTAATTCAGCTTCTCTAAATCCACACAGATTTTTATTTTTAAAATTTTCCTTACAACAAACATCACTAGGGCACATTATTCTATCAGTTCAGTCACCTTTTCAAAAATCCCATTTACAGTAGATCGAGTCTTTGTAATTTGTCTTTAACTTTTGGTAGGAAGGAAATTAAAATTTAATGAAGTACCACAAAAAAAGCTGTACATTTGTTTTTGGCAAATTTTAACAGCTGACCCTTTAAAGACTCCTATGTCACTAGACATTCTCATTTCCTCAACACAATTAATAAGGCCTTTACTCTGACACTTCTGCTCAGTAAAATGTCCCTTCATATTTCACTACAATAACTCTAAAGAGGTAGTCACAGACTTCACCTTGGGCTTTTACTTGGGTTTTTGTAATAAACAGTCACCTTGTAGTCACATTTCTACCTGGACATCACAAAGCCTATTATAGGGCTCAGTTATGACCTTTTGAACTATTGTAGGTAGATACAGTGATGATTAAAGCGTTTGCCCCAGAACCTATTTTAAAACTTGCAAGGGTTACTGCAACATCTTGGAGTATGTGCTAGGCTGGTTCATCATCTTCAGTAAGCTCCTCTATACTGTCACTGCTATCTGTAACAGAGCCTAGCAAAAACAAATCATCTTTGTCACTTTGAGTACAACATTAACTTGGTTTGACATATTGCTGCAAAGTCACCTAGCTTGTGGCACTTGTGCCATCCTTGCCCCTTAGCTGGGTGTGGATCTGCATTAGTGTGCTAATGCCAACACATGTCACATTTTTTCCAGCTTTTTAGCTTTTGTTGTAGTCTCCAGGGTGGCTGCTAGGCATGCCTGCATTTGTATGTTACCCATTTTTGGTGGGCTGATTTAAACTGCTCTACTTTCTCAACATAAATCTTGGTATTTTGTGTTTCAATTAACTTAGAAGACACAATTTTGAAACATGAAATTATGACGCAAGGTACCTGCACCAAATGGGTATGATGCAATTGGCACCTTGAATCATAGTTTGTGGCAATCTCAATTTTCAAACGATGACTGTGGTGAAATCAGAATACCATGCGCACATCCCACCCTGTGCCATCCTTGCAGCAAAAGTGCTTCTGTACCAGGATTGAAGGGGGCTTGCACCATGGTGGGGTCTGCACCATCCACTTTTTGGAGATTTTGCAAGCACCACTATGAGTGCAGCAAGTGGTTCACATTCAATCAGCTAGGGGGTGGTCTAATTGTCATGCACTACTACTTGGCAGGGTAGCTAGTGAACTGTAGGGCAGTAAGGTGGTGAACAGGGGCTGCAGGAGCACTAAGGGTGCCATAGGGCATGAGGGGGCACCTAGTAGGAGATGGCCCCAAGTGGAAGCAGCCCTGGCACCTGCCCCATAGGACTGTAGATTCTGTGAGGCAGATGCCAGGACTGCTTCCACCTGTGGCTTTGTCATACTAGGATAGTGATGCCAACTCCACCACTACTCCACTCAGCTGTCTTATATACCCAATGGCACCTCTACAAGTGCCTCCTCCACTCCCAATACTTGATGCCATGCCCCCCTCATGCCCTATGGCACTCTTAGTGCCCCTGCAGTCCCCATTCCCCACCTTCCATCCAGGGTTCTCCCACTGCCTCGATGGGTCATGTATGCTTTTGCGGCGAGGGTTGATTGATCCCTTCATAAAACTCCACAGATGCACCCAATATTTCTCAGAGCCCTGCAGCTGTGGCATCTCCTGGATCTTTGGTGCAGGGGAACCCTTATTTTACAAAATTGGGTGAAAGGTCCTGAGGCACCTGGACTTTGCCACAGTTCTTGATTGCTGCACATTTTGGCAATATAAGGGCTCTTTGAAAATCAAGCCCAGAATGTCTAGACATCTCTGTTAGTGCAGGGAGGCTGAAATCAAGCTGCATTTGCAATTCTGGGAGTTATTTTATCTCTCATTCTACTCCATACCCTGTCTGTAATTGCTATTCTTCTAAGCCCCCAAATCACAGTGTTAAGCCAGCTCACATAGCTGAGTGAAGGGCTCTGCTTGAGGTGGGCGAAAGTTCTGAATTCTGCTTTCCTGGAATTTCTCAAGATTTTGGAAATTTCACAAAATTTCCCAAACTTCTGCAATTGGTGAGATCAAAATCTACTGCTGATTCTCATCCTGTTCCATGGACATTTTTGGCTGAACTGTGGAATAATACATATAAACTGCAGCATTTATTCTATCCACAATTTTATGTAGTATTTTGTATTACAGCCCCCACTGACAATTGCCAGCCCCCTGCAGAATAAACTTTCCATGGTGTCTTTTGGTCCCCCCTCTGCTGATCACAGGCCTGATGTAAAATCAGACCCCAGCAGCTGATCACAGGCAAATGTAAAATATAGTTCCCTACCTGGTGTCTAGTGGTCCCCTCCTGCAGATTGCAGTTACCTTGTACAATAACATTCCCAATCCATGGTGCCTAGTAGTCCCCCCCACCCAATGATCATGGGCCTGATGTAAAAAAAAAATGTTTAATTTCCTGGTGTCTAGCAGACCTCCCTATCTATCCCTAATCTCCTGTTAAGAAAAATCTAGTCCCCATTCCATGGTGTCTAGTGGTCCCCCCACCCGCCGATCATATGCTCAATGTAAAATTTATAATTTCCTGTAATACCTGATGTCTAGTGACCCCCTCCCTGATCCCCCTTAATAATTAAAAAAAACTAGTCCACAATTCCCTTTTGTCTAGCAGACTCCCTCCCTATCCCAAATCCCCTGTTAAAAAGGTAGTCTCCATTCTTTTGTGTCTAGTGGAATCCCCACCCCCCACCCTAGCAGGTAGTCCCCACCACCCAGCTCCCCACACTGACCCCAGCAGGTGATTGGCACAGCCCTGCTCTCTCACTGTGGCCAGTCCCCACTGAGCTGTAAGTGAAAGAGAGTGTACTTGTACACACACATGCTCATTCATTGACATTCCAGCTCCTTCTCATTAAGTGACAACTCTGTGGGGCAGCACAGATAAAAGTGGAGGGCTGTTCCAGTGGCCGCTGGGGGGTCAGGATGCAGTGGGAACATGGTGTAGTGGACCACAAGGTCCACCACACCATCTCCCCCTCACATTCTGACCTCCAGCTGGCCACTGGAGGGGTCCACCACACTGTTTCCCCCACATTCTGACCACCCATCAGCCACCGAAACAACCCTCCACTCTTGTCTGCACTGCCCCAAAGAGACAGCTGTCACATTCAATGAGTGGGATCTGGCAATGAATGAGTATGTTCTTGTACAAGTATGTGCTCATTCATTGCAGCTCAGTGGGCAGCTAGCTGTGGTGGAAGGAGGAGTGCTGTGATGGTCACCAGCTTGGGGTTGAGGTGGGGGGAGTGGGGTGGTGGAAGGATATCTCCTGGGGTGGAGGTTCTGCTAGACACCAGGGAATGGGGACTACCTTTTTCCATAAGGATCAGGGATAATGAGGGGGCAGCTAGACACCAGGGAATAAAGGACTGGCTTTTTTTTTTAATTATTAAGGGGATCAGGGATTGGAAGGGAGATCCAGTAGACACCAGGTGTTGCAGGGAATGATCTTTTTTTTACATCGGGCTCACAAATGGTGGGAGGGGCACTACTAGACACTAAGGAATGGGGACTACTTTTTTTAATGGGTGATTGGTGATAGTGAAGCTGGTCTGCTAGACATTAGAAAACTGAAACATACATTTTATTTATATCAGGCCCATGTCCCACGATTGGCTGGTGGGGGAGACCATTAAGCACAAGGGAATTTTAATAGGGAGCTGGCACAATCAGTGGGGTGGGAGAGTGGATTAATGTATTAAACTGGGAGGAAAAAAGCCATAGAACTGACCCACTGACAGTGATCAGTGCTGTGGAATTTTTTCCCTACACTTTAATAAGTTAAACCATAGTCTCTAAATTGATTACACTGTTTTAATGTGGAATTTCCACAAAGTTGCAAAAATGATTTCCAAACTTTCATGGAAGTGAAAGTCCGACTTTCACAGAAATTCCGTTGGTGGAATATTTTTTTTGCACACCTCTTGTTTCTGCAGACTCTTTACTATTCTAATTTCCTTTATGAAAGCATTTTCTCTCTTATATTCTGTATTATAGTGTGCTTGAATACAATGTGTTAATTAAACAGATAAAGAAAACAAAGTAGAGTAAAAAACCACTATGGTTCTCAAAAGAGATGTCAGGGAAGGTTAAGGAGAAAAAGGCTGCATCCAAAAAGTATAAGGCATCACAGAAGGAGCACGACAGGGAACTGTATCAATTAAAGCAGAAAGAAGTGGGGAAGACAGTCAGAATAGCAAAAGCCCAAACTGAGGAAAAAATAGCCAATTCAGTTAAGAAGGGGGATAAAACCTTTTATAGGTACATTAGGGAGCATAGAAAGGTTAAGGGAGGAATAGTGAAGATTAATAAGGAGAGGGGAGGTGGGCAGAGGGAGACAGTAAAAAGGCAGAGATACTGAATGAATACTTTTGCTCAGTATTCACAAAAGAAGATGAGGAGGAGTTACCTAAACCAGACAATAGAAGCACTCTGGGTAGGGGGTTGACACTAGTCCATTTACAGAAGAAAGAGTCCTGAAAGAACTCCTAAAACTCAAGGTGGACAAAGCAATGGGGCCTAATGGGATTCACCCCAGAATCCTAAAAGAACTAAGGGAGGACCTAGTGACACCACTGACCACACTTTTTAACAAATTATGGGAGGATGGGGTGGTACCTGAGGACTGGAGGAGGGCAGATGTGATTCCCCTTCACAAAAGTGGGAGCAAGGCAGAAGCAGGAAACTATAGACCTGTAAGTTTGACCTCAGTGGTAGGGAAAATGATGGAATCACTTCTGAAAGAAAGAATTGTTGAGTACCTAGAGGCCAGTGGGGCACAGGACCCAAAGCAGCATGGATTTACAGCAGGAAGGTCATGTCAGATTAATCTAATAGATTTCTTTGACTGGGTGACCAAAGTAATAGACCAGGGAGGGGCTGTGGATATGGCCTACCTAGACTTTAGCAAGGCATTTGACACAGTCCCACACAAAAGATTAATAATCAAGTTAGCCAGCCTGGAAGTGGGTCCCAGGGTGGTAGCCTGGTTGCAAACTGGCTGCACAACAGGACACAGAAGGTAATAGTGAGTGGAACACATTCAAGAAAGGGGTCACTAGTGGAGTACCTCAGGGCTCAGTACTGGGTCCAGTCCTCTTTAACATCTTTATAGGTGACATTGCAGAGGGTCTGGAGGGAAAGGTATGCCTCTTTGCAGATGATACAAAGATCTGTAACAGAGTTGATACACAAGGGGAGAAAGGATGAGAAGGGGCTTGGCAAGGTTGGAGGAATTGTCAGACATATGGCAACTTAGATTCAATGCAAAGAAGTGCAAAGTAATGCACCTGGGAAACAAAAACCCAGGAGAAGAGTACACAATAGCAGGGGAGGTACTAACAACAACAAAAATGGAACGGGACTTGGGGGTAGTCATATCAGATGATCTAAAGGTTGGTAAGCAATGTGAGAAGTCAGTAAGGAGAGCCAGGGGGATACAGGGATGCATAGGAAGGGGCATCACAAGTATAAAAGGGAAGTGGTTATCCCTCTGTACAGACAGTTAGTGAGACCCCATCTGGAGTACTGTGTGCAGTTTTGGAGACC
Source organism: Neoceratodus forsteri (assembly GCA_016271365.2). NCBI lineage: Eukaryota > Metazoa > Chordata > Ceratodontiformes > Ceratodontidae > Neoceratodus > Neoceratodus forsteri. Next base: position 120,102,496 of record CM057456.1, read on the forward strand.
TCATCTACGCAAGGACATAGACAGGATGGAAGCAGTCCAGAGGAGGGCAACTAAAATGGTGCAGGGTCTGCATCAGAAATTATATGATGAGAGACTGAGAGAGCTTAATATGTATACCCTTGATGAAAGGAGGGACAGGGGGGACATGATAGAAACGTTCAAGTACCTCAAGGGAATCAACAAAGTCCAGGAGGGTAGCATCTTTCAGAAAAAGAGATATGTAAGAACAAGGGGACACAATTTAAAGATAGAAGGGGACGGCTCAGGGGTAATGTGAGGAAATTTTTTTTTCACAGAGAGAGTGGTGGATGCATGGAACTGCCTTCCTGGGTAGGTTGTTGGGGGCTAAAACAGTGGGTGAATTCAAACATGCATGGGACAGACACACAGCAATTGTAGGGGGTGGCAGGAAGTCAGCTGTTGGTTAACTAGAATCTGCAGCTTATCCAGTAGGTAGGAAAATGGGCAGACTGGGAAGGCCAAGTGGTAATTATCTGCCGTCAAAGTCTATGTTTCTATATCCCCAATAAATAATGTCATAAATATTCTCATCAACCTCTTTATGAACTGCAAATGATTTATGATTATGCTTGTACGCTTTGCTTTAGAATCTTAACAACTTCATCAGTCTAAGCAAATCAGCTGACCATTCATTAATATCCTGAAAATACACAACTGGCATCTACATAAACAATTAGCCATGTCTGGTGTTCATTAACTAATAAGCCACTCCAGGGTATGCATTAAAGCTTATTATGTGACTTGGAAGTGCATTCAAATCCTTGAGTGGCTTATCACACTTATAAAGGGGATGCTTTCTGATGGTAATGAACTTTTAAAAATTTGAATTTGGTTTTGTAAGTAGAAAATAAATGTAAAATATGTTTAGAAAGAAAGATGTAATGTTGAATAAATAGTCTCTGTTCAGTATTGTTTTGGCATTACATTAGGGCAGCAGGGGGCACTGTGAGTCTGTGTTATGCTGTGTAGGCCTGAGACCATTATGCTTGATTTTGTTTTACTGTCTGCTCCTTCAGTTTTTACTTCCCATTTACTGAGACTGCTGATAAATAATGCATGTTTTGATGATGTTTAATGCTGAGTTCAGTGCTGCTTCCTGTGTGAATTGACAGCTGCTGTGAGTGACTGCCAGATAGCAATGGAGCAGGCATTGTGTCCCCTTCGACCCAAACAACAGGAGCAGAGCCATGGCAGATACAGTAGCTCATTCATTTTAGTATGTGTTTTTTGCCAACGTAGTGCTACCATGAAAGTTAACAGTAAGAAAATTATGTGATACAGAGATGAGGAAAGTGGTCAGTAGTGACTGCTCCTGCTAGTTCTGCTCTTGCTGTGCTCAGTTATGTCCCAGCATGCTGGTGAACTTCTCCTCTTACTAAGCCGATCAACCAGAATTTTCAGGTACTCAGAAATGTAAGTTCCTAGGCAATTTTCAAAAAAAAATAGTTTACCTTGATTCAAATGTTTTTTTTTTTAATCCAGCTTTTTTATGTATTTTCAATGTTTTTGATTAAAGAAATAAATATGATGGGGCCACCATAATCATTTTTTTCTCATGACAAATAAATCATAAAAATAAGCACTCGTCATTGGTGTCTTTTTTACCATACAAGCTTGACGGTTATAAAAAAAATCCTTTAACTCAAGGACCATATGTTTTTTCACAAAACCTTCAAAATGCACTACCTCAGTACAGGCTACTTCTACCCTCAAAGTTTCATTGAAAAATATTCTGCACCACCTAGGCTGTGTGAGAGAGAAAAACAAAATTCCCTGGTTAAGTACAGGAAACCAAACACTTTCTTTCTTGCATTTTTTTAGTGTTCTGTTTCTCAAAAACTGAACAAGATGATAAACATTCACAATTTTGGACTATTTCATTAAATATCACCAAAGTTATTAAAGTACAGAAAATTGGGTTTATCAATAAATAACCTATTCAACCCTAAATATATTCTATCACACCTTTATAATACCACTGTTAACAACTGTAGAGGAACAATACAAGCATACCTATCCAATAAGGCAATGCATAAAAAGTACTTCTTGATTTTTCTTGTTTTTTAACTATTGTGCATTAGTACAACAAAAAATATGAGAAAATGGTAGCCAAATGAATACTGTAAAATGATGCCTTTGTAACTTAAATGAGTAGCACCCCTGTCTTTGCTGTTAATATAAATCAATTTCCCTTCATTATATTATCTATGTTAAAGTAGTTGAGGTATATATACCTACGAACCAGAATGGAATATCTTGAAATACCATTACTAAATGTTTCTTTCAGTGTGAGAATTAACTGCTTGGTAAAAATGATACATATTAACCTTTGACAGAGTAATAATATTACCTGTGGGCCTCCACACTTTAAGTACTCCCTAGAGATTAACATCCCTTGCTAGTATCTCTTATATATATCTTGTTAACTGCAATACTCAGCCAAGGCGTGTTTCAAATCTTTAGTTCAAAAGAATTCTAAGACCAGCAGCTTATTCCTGCTATGGCTTTAACCAGTTCCCCTTCCTGAAAGGCCACTAATGTTGAACTCAGCTTTTGCATATTAGTAAAAACTGACATAAAAACAGTGTATAAAAAACCTTCCGGACCTTTCCTATACTCTCGTTTTTTATGGCTGTGGGTGAAGCCTACAGCCATCCTGCTTTCCCTTGAAAAAATATGTTTCCATGGAACACATATTTTAGGAGTTTTCAGTGTATCCTTCCATCAACTGCAAATAGTGTGCTTCCCCTCTAATGTTTGCTATTGGTTGCTCTGCCTAAAAGGCAAGGGGGGGATGCTACTGTGCCTCCCAACTTCTCAGGATATAAACAAAAAAAAAACCTTTTGAAGCTGCTGTCATATAACCCTTGCAGAGCTGCAGAAGGAGCATCTGTTCAGCTCAAGTCAAATATAGATTCATTCCAGCAACCTAGGGGTTAACTCATTATCTCCTTACTTCGACTGAATACTGACCCAGTAGCACATGACTAATTAGGCACATGTGTTATGTGGGAGACAGAGCAATGAAGAAGACCTGGACCCCTCCCCCAAGAATCCCATCCTTGAAGCTGAGAGTCATCATGTAGGAATTTCTACTGTCTGCTACTGTCAACACTCACGCATGTCTAAGTTATGTAGTTCAAAAATACATTAGAACTATAACACCAGTCTTAAAGAGGGTATAATGACTTGAATAGTTTTTGTTTGTTTGTTTATTTTTGCTTATGTTCTATTGCTGGTCCAAAATAAGTATCTGTTTACAAGTGTATGAGCCCCACTTGATAAATGAATGCTTTTCTATGCCATGCAGCTCCAAATGTCAGTACTAAAACAATGATAACAATGTGTGTCCATTTACCTGTAGCAGCAAGGTTAAACTGATCCATGCTAAGGAGGCATACTCTGTAATTGGACACTGACTATTCAGCTTCACTCTGGGGTCCATTTTTATTGTAATTGCAGGCACAAAAATATGGTTTAAGTATCCTTTAAATTATGTTCTGTTATTCCTTCTGCATGCATTTCCTGTCAATTCACATAATTTATCTCCTTGGAACCAGTTTAACTTTGCTGCAAGAGGGAAATGGACATACATTCTACAGCAAAATGTATTCAACTCAGATTTAAAAAACAAATATGTGTACATAGATTTTATTTTGCAGCAGTAGCCATGAACATGATGAATGTATCCCTGATCTAACACAAGCGCTCCTGGGTCATCACATGTAAGTGGATCTGGTGGAATTTGAAGCAGTTAATTCGTTTATCTCATGCCTTGTAATAACTTTGTAAGCATAAAACTGCAGAATAGTGTTTTCTGTTGTGCCATAAATCTGAACGCAGAGCGAATACTGCTCACCTGATGCAGTTCTGGCCTCAGCATAGAATTTTTAAAGGTAGCTATGTAGAACATCAAAACTTGTCATTTTGCCAATCAACTGCTATACTTTCTTTTCCAGCCCACTCTACAAACACTGCTAATGCCTACTGTGTGGTTTTTTTTGGTTTTTATTTCTTCCCTCTGGCTCTCTGTTACATTAAGCTCTGATGTACTCACAGTGCCAAAATGGGTGGTTGCTTTAAACTTCTTGTCTATGGGCTCTGGTGCTTGCTCTGCAGCTATGTTGTCAGCTTCACGCAATGGATCAACAGCTATGTAGTTAGCTTTGGGGACTGGTGCAGCATCTATGTTGGTAGCTTCAGCGGGCACCTCAGCAAGTATGTTGCCACCTTCAGGAAACAGCTGAGCAGCTGTGTTGCCAGCTTCAGGGTTCAGGTCAGCAGCTGTGTTGTCAGCTTCTGGAAATAAAAGATTAACAGTCTCTTCTGCTGACATGTTGAAGTATGCCATTAAAAAGTGGGACATTTTTTTAAATTGTGTGGTCTCTGTGCGATCAGTCGTGGTTTGACTTAATTTTAGACCATGCATCTGTGGAGAAGTGTGTGACTTATCTGCTCAAGCTGCGCTCGGGACTGCCTGGTGATGTTGAATGCTTTCTGCCTCAGGTGAGAAACCAGCTTGTTAAAGTCATTATTTTTAACATTTCTCCCATTGTTAGCAACTACAGGGGCTAATATGATGAGCTACCTGTTAATATTTGCACTTTGCAATAAAGACAAATTAAACACTCACATCAGATGCTGATACTGCGTCGGAATTTATGTGAACAAAGAAAGCCGCAGATGGGCGTACAACTGCGGTCTGCAAAAGTTAAGAGATTACACTGCTCGCATGTTTGGCCACCGTAGAGTTGGCTGCATGCTGTCCTGCATCTAAGCACTTGTTACCAACAATTAAACAGGTATTACTTGTCCCACTGTGGTGGGTGTTGAGTTATGTGCTATGCTTGTGGGGAGTACTGGAGGTGAACAGTATATTGCTGGGTAGAACTCTGTAGAAGAGTGCCGGTATTTTCTTCACCTTCCATTCCACAGATGGATGTCCATCTGGGGTATGAAATTCTAAGAAAATACCAATGTTCTCATCTTCAGTCATGATGAAGCACACTGCTTTCTGCTAGTGTTTACATTGCTGGGTGATTTTTGGATCAGAAAGCTCTAATGACAGTTACACTGCCTCATCAACCTAGGAAATGTCTGTTGGATTATGCTTTAGCTCAGGGGGTGATGACGGCCTAACCGCTACTTTTGGGCCGATGACTTTGTGAGTGCTCCAAGATGGTGGCTCGATTTAGTGAACATTCAGGGTGCCCACTGATTAGATGAGTTAAGGGACACCCCACATTCATACTTGTTTTTCTGCAGGCTCTATCAGAAAATAAATGAATCTCTCATTTAACATTTTAACCAATGGGATTCCTTTATTTTCCTATGACATTTTCTAAATGAGAACAATGTGACTTTCTTGAATACAGAAGCTGCAGCTGGAGTTGTGCTGCTGGCTTCACTTCAAGCAGTAAGCCATTGATCCCCTCTTCTCTGTTATTCTTTCTCTGTCTAGCCTGCCTCCCTATCTGTCTGTCAGTCTGCCTGTCCATCTGCCTGTCTGTCTGTCTGACTGACTATCTATCTATCTATCTATCTATCTATCTATCTATCTATCTATCTATCTATCTATCTATCTATCTATTTTCTTAAGCAGGACAGGGTGCGCACTCTCGTACCACCACTATCCCCCCTTCCAGTTAATGCTCCTTCCAATGTTGATATCTATCTATCTATCTATCTATCTATCTATCTATCTATCTATCTATCTATCTATCTATCTATACCTTATAGGGGCACAGTTAAAACTCAATGTTTGCACGTTAATAACTTTGTACTGTAACTGTTCTGCGGATTTGCACAAAATTTTGAATGTGCAGTCTGGTGTGGTACATCTCTTGATTTACCAAGTTGTGGTTTGGTCAGACATATGTTTTTTGTGTAGCAAAGCACTGAAAAAATGCATTTTTTGCCACTTTTGAAACATTTTCTGCCCATGGTGCTGCCACCACACTGTGTGGTCTTTTGGTCTGAAACTTGGAATGTAGAAAGAGTTTGGGTCAATGAAAAATCCAGCATTGATTTGCTAAAAAATTATTAATCCAATCCAAAGTTATTTAATTTTTAATTTTTGGGTTCTGAGCATGCTCAGTTTACTCCAAGATGTATATGTATGTTTTACAAAAGAGGATTAGGCTCACAGTCAAGGATTTTGTCAACTCACAAAAGAGGATTTAAAAAATCCTGGTCTGCCAGAAAAATTCCTTGTCTGCGAGCTGCCATCTTGTTTTAATTTTACCCCTAAACTAAATGTTGTAGCTTTTTACACAGGTGACTTTTTCTTGTAATAAGGCATGGGTTTTGTTCAGCATGATGCCCTCTATAATACAAACCCATACCTTTGGTTTACTTAGTTTTGTCCAAAATATAGCCTTTTGAAATGTAAACATTCTTTGACCATGACTCTCCAATGGTCCTCTTTTGCAAGCTGACAAAATCCTAATCCATGAGCTGATCCTCTTTTGCAAGGCTGCAAAATCCTTATCCGTCACTTTGTGACCAGATGGCCCTTCTCGTGGATGAGGATTAAGGTGATGGTCAAGGATTTTGCTACCTCGCGGAAGAGGATAGGCTCGCTGACTGGGATTTTGTCAGCTCACAAAAGGGAATTGGTTTTTGAATCCTCTTTTGTGAGGTGACAAAACTGTGGTCCATGAGCTGTCAAAATCCTAGTCTGAAAGCCAATCCTCTTTTGTGTGGTAGCAAAATCCTGGCCCATCTTTTTGTGAGCAGACAGCCTTTCTCGCAGACAAGGATTGACTTATGGTCAAGGATTTTGCAGCTCATGAAAGAGAATCGAATGACGGACTAGGATTTTGACAGTTCATGATAGATGATTAGATTTTTTTATCCTTTTTCACTAGGTGACAAAATCGCAGTCCACGAGCTGAAAAAATCCCAGTCTGCAAGCAATCCCCTTTCGTGAGGTACCAAAATCTTTGAGTGTCACTTTGTGACAAGATGACCAAAATCTGACAGTCAAGGATTTCTCACAGATGGGGATTTTGATAGCTCATGAAAGGGGATTGATCTCATGGTCAGGGATTTTGCTACCTCTCGAACTAGGAATTTAATAACTTTGCCATTGCACTGTAAATAGTTTGGTGTTTTCACTTAAAATTTGCAGAGATTTAGGGGATGTCCTAGAGATGTGATTTATGCTATTTAGGTCTTGGAACCTTAAGCTATTCCATAGATATGACATCACAAAGTTTAGATTTTTCCCTTAAGTTAACATTGTGGTGCCCATAGTGACTTTTGGCGCCCGTCTCTCGAAAACAAAGCAAGATATGGGATTTTCGTTACTTGTGGCTTAGCCACAGAAACATTTTTGAAAATCATAGATTCCACCTGCAGTGGAATTTTTTCCTAGGTTGTATTGTTCCTGAGATATTGCTAAATTACTATCACAAGGGTTCTGAGGGTCCCTTTTCTGCACTTTTCTGTGCTCGCATCTCGTAAACGATGTGAAATATGGATTCAGTTGATACATCTTGTGTAGATGCCTCGCTGTCATCATTACAGTGACACTTGATTTTTTTTTCTACTTGTTACAGTTCTCGACACATTGGCAAATGACTGTTACAAAGGTTCCTTGCCCTATGCTGTATGGCTCTCTAGTTATGTGTAAGTGGCAGCTCAGGGCCCAGAGGGCCCGTGCACTCACAGACACTTATCATTATGCTCATATGAGCAGCTTGGTGGGAGTGTAGGGCCCAAAGTGTCCCACCCTCCCACCAACACATGCTATTTGCTAGTTATATTACACTTTTTCAAAAAGTAAGGAGACATTCACTACAAAAAAACTTCATTTAATGCATCAGATAGGGTTGAAGCAACAAAAGTGGGGAAATTAGACATTAGGGATGAGCACCTATCCCCCCTTCTCCCCACCCCCATTCCTCCACAGACCGACAGACTCCGAGGTGTGCCATGGGGTCATGAGGCCTAATTCCCACCCCATTCTCCTTTACTGTAGTGTGTCAAACTGTTTACGGATGGAATGGGGTGAGAGTTGGGCCTCATGACCCCATAGCACACCCCATTATCTGTCAGTCTGTGGAGGATGGGGGAGTGGGGTGATTAGGCGCTCAACCCTAACATCTCATTTCCCCACTTTTATTGCTTCAACCCTAACTGATGCATTAAACAAAGTGTTTGCAGTGAGTATATATATATATATATATATATATATATATATATATATATATACATACTGTGTATATATAGTTATTTATAATATAAGAAGACTAGGGTGCCCATCCCTGGTACTTCTTCTCTTGATCCCCTGCCAGGAAGGCTTCACCCCCATTCCTGCTATGTACATGGTGGCACTGGGGTGTCCACCTCCAGCACAACAAAACAGTAGCCTGACACTGGGGTGCCCAATCCACAGTGTTAGAATTAACCCTGAAATAAAGAAAATCATACCTCAAATATTTCTTTGTTTACAATGTGAAAATGAAACTAGTCCCCCACTAATCTTACTCACCCCACCACAATACTCACTCCATCACAACCCCCAATCAGCACCCTCCAAACTACACTCCCATACATCCTACACACCCTTATTCACCTGTACATGTCCACTACCTGCATTTTGACAGAATCCATTCACCCACATTCTTAGTATAAGAACAGCAAGATGCTCTTGAATTCTGAAGCTGCAGCTCTAGTCATGCTGCTGGCTTCAGTTGAAAGAGTGATCAGATGGTCTAGCATGGTGGCACTCTGTTCCAGCAGACATCTGTCTGTCTGTCTATCTATCTATTTATCAAACTAGAGGAATGGGGTGCCCACTCCCAGTATCATTTTGATCTCTTTCTCCCCTCTAGGTCACCCACCTTACCATGTTTCATTTTTATTTTCAGTTGTGTAGGTGGACTAGGGTGCCCACCCCTAGTACTGCTTCATTCAATCCTTCTTGACACTGGGGTCCACTCAGCATCCCCCACACCTCCCACACACACCCGTTCTTGTCTGAACATGTTCTATGGTATAGATCCCCTCTCTGATCAAAGACATATCTTGCTGCTGGGACCATGACTGCAATATGAGAAAATAAGGTAAGTCAAGTTTAACATATTTCAATGAGGTTTTAACTTTGATTCACAACTTTGTCATGTTTGCACACTTTGACCCCAACTTTTCAACATGGCATTTTTGGGACACCACCTCATAACTAATGGTGGTGGAATTATGCGGATCTTGCCTCAACTTTGTGGCCACTTTGAGAAATCACCTTTCAGGTGGGATTTGAAAAATTTCACTGTCCTTCTTCATGTAGTGGGGTCATAAGAAGGCTATGTTGAAACTTTGTGTCACAGTATATAAGCGTGACATAGTTATGAGTGTACACTGAATTTTTTCTATGCTCGGTCATAAATTTGTTCATTTTAAATATTTTGACCCCAAATTTTCATCATATCAATTTTCTCACCTCAGTTCATGAACATGACAGCAGTCATTTTTCAAACCCTGCCCAAAATATGTTTTCACACCTGTGATATGGAATGACATTGCAGTGGCATGGAATGATGTTTCAGTGGGATTTGAACATTTTCACCTACTAGGTTCATGAGGTAGGGTAATAAGAAGGCTATGCTAAAAATGTGGAGTACAAATGTACTAAAATGCCCTGATTATGAGTGAAAATTGCAACAGTTCAACATTTACTCATAAATTTGCAAATGTTCAATATTGTGACTCCAGATTTTCAACATAACACTTTTTCCACATCACCTCATAGTTGTGGCAGGTGTCATTTGTTTTTAATCATAGATGAGAAATATTTTCACACATCTGATGTGCAATGGATTTCAGCTACTATACTATAAATGCTACATGTCATGTTTATAAGGGCAGTCATAAAATGACTATCTTGGAAGTTTGGAGTCAAAATTAAAATATTATAGTGGTGCAGTAAAGCCACTACAGTCAAGCTTGAGAAGGTTGTTTAATGTTAAATCCCAAACTTTGCACTTTAATAGCTTTGCCCTGTTAAACAGATTTGAACAAAAGTTTGCACGAGCAGTCTTGGGGGCGAGGTCTCCCGATGTACTAAGTGTCATTCCAGTCACATGTGTGGATACAAAGACCTGAGTAGCAAAAAAATAAACATATCTTTTTTTTTTGGTGGGCTTTTTTTTGTCATTGCCTAGTGCCTTGATGGTTTGGAATTTTGGTCTGAAATTTTCAGGGCAGAAAGGACTTGGGCTACTGATACCTTTTGCAGGTTTGGTAAAAAAAATACACTGTTTCAAAGTTATTAGAATTTGAAATAGTAGTTCTGAGCATGCAAAGTACAGTCTTTTGGATAGCTGTTTTATAAGAAGAAGAATTTGCCATAAGAAAAAAGATTATTTCATATGTGGATAATCTTTTCTTCATGAGCAATTTTTTTTTCTATTGCTGCCATAGTGTTTCCATTTTAAAGAGCAGCTACCTACTGTCAGACACCCAGCTCCCCTCAAACATATATAATAGTAGATCTGCTCTACTGTTGAGGGGCATTACAAATTCTATGCGCTTCCCTCTGGGTAAAAAGTTATAGCACCTCAAAGTTGCACCCCCATAAAAACAAAGCCTTGTCTGACATGCCTCCTTTTGTGATGTCAGAAAATGAAGGCTGCTTGTGTGTGCTTCATAGATATATATTGGTGCCATTTGTCAATGACGTTTAGTACTAATTAGAGTCGCCACTTGGAACAATGAAAGTGACCACTCCAGTAAACTGGGACTGTTACTCCAGTGGCTGCTTTGATTTTACTACATGGCACCTCTAAATAGTACTAAATGCCATAGACATGTTGCATATATACAGGTTACTGACATGCACCCTCAGTATTCATTTTCTGACATCACAAAAGAAGACGTGTCAGACAAGGCTTTGTTTTTATGAGGGTGAAAATTTGGGGTGCTATAACTGTTTAACCTGAGGGAAGTGCATAGAATTTTTAATGTCCCTCAACAGTAGAGCAGGTCTGCTATTATATATGTTTGAGGGGAGCTGGGTGCTTGACAGCAAGTACCTGCTCTTTAAAAAAATTGAAAACCCATAAAAATGGTTTAATGAAAACACATCAACACATGTGTCTTGCTAATCCACATCCCATTAGGTGAATTCTGAAATTATTTTTTGGAAAAATTACCCAGATCTGTGTTTTTTTACACATTTTAAAATCTTTTTTCATGATACAATTTTTTTTTCTTTTTTTATGGTCATATAAAACAAGAATAGGCCATAATGAAAAATGATTGCCTTCATCCCCCCAAAAAAAAAAAAAAATTTAGAATTAGTTTTTATTTGTATTCATCTTTCACATGAAGCCATATTTTTTGTGAGTATGACACAGTTACACAAAAAAGATGCTTAATATGAAAACGCATTTGGACTTAACTTCTTTCACATGCCTTTTTCATATGGAGGATTCTTTTTTAATGAGATTGTGTAATACTCATAAAAAAGATGGCTTTATATGAAAAAAAAATTTGACTTAGTTTTTTCACATTCTTTATTCATATGAAGGATTCTTTTTTCATGAGATTGTGGCATTCTAATAAAAAAATCCTTCATATAAAAAAAGAATTTGGAATTTTCCAAATTACAAATTTAATAAGCCATCAGTCCATCAATAATTAGAGTTAAGGGGTAATGTGTATGTATATATATATGTGTATATATATATATATATATATATAAATGAGGACTACAAAACTAACACATAATTCCTTCCTAAACATTCAAATGGTATGCTCTGCACCCCAAAATTATTTCCAATATTCAACATGGTTGCAAATACCCAATGAAAGTCTGATCATCATTAAACATGCACCAGTGGTGTATCTACTATTCTACTACAACCATACCAAATTTCAGTGCATTCCTACAGAAATGTATTGACGTATGGGTAAAAAGCCAAGAAATACATTTTTACTCATATACAATCAAGCACTGGGAGTTAAGAGGCATACTTATTAAATTTGTCCCTTTAAAGTGACCCCCCCAAAAAAGCAATTACAAACAAGCACATAAGCAGCTTTTTTGGAGACATGGAAGTACAGGGCCTGAAAGGCTCTGTCCTACACAAATGGGTAAGAATACGGTTATACTGTTTCAAAAAGTAAGGACGTTTGTTGCAAAAAATCTTTGTCAATGCACCAGTTAGGGCTCAGATTAAACCAAAAAAAGTAGGGAAATGTAGCATTAGGGTTTCCAACGATAGCACCCCACTTTCACCAAGCAAGGAACAAAAGGAAAAAAAATTAACTTTTTTGCCTGTCCTTAGTCTTCTCAAATCAGGTGTGGGGGTCTTCCTTGGGGTTATCAAACCTAATGCTCACCCCTTTCTCATATAGTCTGCACATCTCATCTTACTTGCTGATGGAATGGTGGAGTGTTAGAGTTGATAACCCTAATGGAGACCCAATGCCCAATTTGCAAAGACTCAGAACGGACAAAACTGTAATGATTTTTCCTTTTGTTGTTTGCAGGGTGGTAATGGGGTGTTAGGGTAAAAAAACCTTATGACAAATCGCCATACTTTTGTCAGTTTAGTCTGAACCATATGTGGTACATAAATGAAGATGTTTTGCAATGAATATTTATATATATATATATATATATATATATATATATATATATATATATACATTAAAGTGGCACGGTGGTGCCACTATAGTTAGGGTTGAGTACCCCATTTGAGGTTAAAGTGTGAAATTTTGCAGCTTAATAACTTTGCCACTGTATGACAGATATGCCTGAAATTTGGCAGGCATGGAGTAGAACTATAGATCCCTGGAACTGCCAAGATTCATAATGGTCAGATATACAGTTGCGGAGCTTTATAGCGCCATAGAAAGTTGTATTTACACTTTTTTGTGCATTCTTTGCATGTGTCTACAGGTCGCATGGTTTGCACGACAGGTATGAAACCTTCAGGGAATATGCAGCCAGAGTCCTCATGTGTCTTTCAAAGATTTCATGAAAAAATATTAAACAGTTCAAAAGTTATTCAAAAAACAAGTTTATCATTATAGTCAATGGGAAAAGTTAACAAAAAGTTTGACTGTGTTGTAAATGCAGTTTTTAGTGCAACAAATGACCCCTGTGGTGTTGTGAGTCAGCCATTTTTTTTTAGTTACTGGTCACAGAAATGCTTGGCATTTAAATTTGGGACCCTCTAGGGAAACAATATTTTTGTGTTCACCTAGTCGAGCCCTGAGGATGCTAGCCAAGTCTTTTCTGTGGGGTTAAACACCCCAGAAATATGTTTTAGAAATTTTTCTAAACTGTAGTGTTGCAAAGTAGTGTCACACTTGTGACACTTTCATGATTTTTTTTGTGAAAGTATCGTGATTTGTGACACTACTGAGCGACACTATGCCCAAAGAATAGGACATCTTTACCACCCTGCTGCAAAAGAACAGTTTGGTCTTTTGGGCTGAAATTTGGAGGGAAGAAAGCCAAGATGCCACAGATGTGCATTTTGGTAGTTTGGAGACAAAATATTACAGGGCTCTAAAGTTACAGTACTCTGAATTTGAAACATTTTCCCTTAGGCTAACATTATGGTGTCCATTGCTCCTTTCGAGGCCCATATCTCAGAAACACTTCAAGATACGACATTTTCATCAGAAAAATGTTTAGCCCCCTACTAGGGGGCCAACTGCAAAACTAGCCAAGAAGGTCATAAATTATATGAAATTTTAATTTTTTTTCTACGTCGAACGGTTCCTGGGATATAAGCAATTTAGTTTTCCAAGTGTTAATTTTCTGCTCTGAGGACCATTATTATGCATACATTCTTTGTATTCACTGTGTTTTTCAATGCAGCTTTTTGGGAAAAAAAGGGTGTGCATTTTCATTACTGTTACACTTAGCATTTCCACTTGCATTTCCATAACTGTTTGCGTTAGCATTCCCGTCTATGCCACTGTGTGCATTACCCTTTGCATTTTCATTTGCACTTGTGTTTGTGTTACTGTTAACATTTGCATTTCCATTACTGTTTCTGTTTGCATTTCCTTTTGCGTCACCATGTGCATTTCCATTTGCATTTGCATATGTGCTTCCGTTAGCATTTCTGTTTCTGTTTCCTTTGGCATCATTGTTGATGTTACCGTAACTGTTTGCATCTCCAATTGCATTACCATGACCTTGCGCATTATGATTTGCATTTCTGTATGCGCTTGTGTTTGCGTTTCGGTTTTCATTAATGTTTGCGCTTGTGTTTCTATTACTGTTTGTGTTATCGTTTGCGTTTGCATCACCATGTGCATTACCGTTTGTGTTTGTGTTCACGTTACAGTTACTTCACTATTTATGGTGCACATTCTCAAAAAGAAGGGAAATTCATTGCAATACACTCCATTTAATGCATCAGTTAGGGTTGTTCCACAGTGACAAAAGTTAGGAAATTCGATGTTAGGGTTACCACCCCTTGCACCCACCCACCTGCCCCCACCAACGGGCATCGGGTGTGTGTTAGGGTTGTCAGTCCTAACTCTCACCCCATTCTCTTATACTGCACCATCTCAGCTTGTTTACACATGGGATAGGGTAAGAGTCAGGACCGACAACCCCAACACACACCCCAATGCCTGTTGGTGGGGGTGGGGTGCAAGGGTGGTGGGAACACTAACATCTAATTTCCTCACTTTTGTTGCTGTGGAACAACCCTAACTGATGCAATAAATTGATTTTTTTTGCCATGAATATATGTGCATATATATATATATGCAATAGGTGTGGAGATAAGCAGAGTATGATAAATCCATTTATCTGAGTCACTGTGTATATACATTTATTTATACACACAGTTACTCATTTATACACAGTTTCTATGTCATAAATCTCTTCAGAATTCATTTAGAATGTTCGGCCTCAGAAGCAGTACTAATCATATTCAAATGGGAATAACTTTAAAATGAAAAAAGATAGCATGGTACTGTGAGAAGGAAAATTGTTCAGCACAAAATTATCTGCAAAATGAGTGGTGTTACATTAATAGATACCTTATAGATTTTTTATAATTAGCATAAAAAATAAGAAAATGTAATTTTTTGTTCACTTATTTGACAAACAAATGTGAATAACTCTAAAACAAAAAATGATAGCATGGTACTGTGAGCACGAAAAATTTTCAGCACAAAAATATCTTCAAAATGAGTGATGTTTCATTTATAGATACCTTTTAGTTTTTTTATAATTAGCAAAAAAACAGCATAAAATTCAATTTTTTTCCCTTTTTTGACAAGCAAATGTGAATAACTTTAAAATGAAAAAGGTAGCATAGTACTGTGAGCATGACATTTGTTCAGCAAGAAGTTTTCTACAAAATGTGTGGTGTTTCATTTAATAGCAACCACTATGCTTGGCGGACATACTCTAGGAATGTTAACCAAAACTCCCAGAAATTATCATTTAAAATAAAGATAAACAGTCAAAACCAAATGTTCCTGTACTGATAGAAAGTATCCATATTACATAAATGAAATATACAATGGTGAGCTGTCAGATAAATGATTTATCAACACTTGTGTTATTTGACCTCGGACACCTCACTCGTAGCTTACGCCACTGGTGAGGTTACCAAAGATCAGACAGCACTTGTGTAGATAAATCATTTATCTGATAGCTCACCACTGTATATCCTTTTATATATATATATATATATATATATATATATATACATATACATATACATATATATATATGTTTCTTTCTTTGCAAAACAACTTTGTTAATGCATCAGTTAGGGTGCATACCACAACTATAAAAGAAGGGAAATGAGGTGTTAGGGATTCCAACCCTAATGCCCCACCACCAGGTTTCTCACTCCTACTACCCCACCCCATCCCCCATCCTCCACACATCAACAGGCATCAGGGTGTGCCATTGGGTCATCAGGCATAACTCTCAACCCATTCCACATGTAAACATGCTTACATCCTACAGTATAGGACAATGGGTGAGAGTTAGGCCTGACAGCCCAATGGCACACCCCATCACCTATTGGTGTGTGGAGGGTGGGGGATGGGGTGGGGTGGTAGGGTTGGAAACCCTTGTGGTGATGCGTTAGGGTTGGAAACCCTAACACCTCATTTCCCTGTTTTTTTTCATTGTGGAATTCACCTTAACTGATGCATTAACAAAAGCTTTTGAAAAGAATTGCCCTTCTTTTTAGATAGTATAATTGTATTCTCATTTTATTGTGGTAGCACAGGGTTCTTCAGACCCTGAACTCCCATCCCTCCATCTAGATAGTACAACAGTGTCCAAGTGTCATGGTGGGAGCTCAGGGTCTGAACCTCCATTCAGATAGTACAACATATATAGAATGGTGGATGGGTAAGCATACACAACAAGGCTGTGTTTCCATCGAGGGTTTGTGATGACATCATATGAACCTCTAGAGTGAAGCTGAAGAGATTCCATGATGTCATTACAAACCCAAGATGGAAACACAGTCTTACTGTATGCTTACCCATATACTGCTTTATATAGTATATGGGTAGGCTTGATTCTCCACTGATTAGATGTTAATTAAATAGAAAATACTGACACAGAATTAAATGTTTAAAAATTGTACTGAGGGAACAGTTTACAACTGAGTAATGTTTGCAGAGAAACAGAAACGCTATCACTATAACTTTTTTTAAAATGGTTTAAAGGATACGATGGTCTTTGTCTTTTCTGTGTGAAGTTCCTGTTGAAAGAAACACTTAAAAATGAGTGTGAGCAGTTCAGTTTGGTGTGTACTCTTCCCCTACTCCCTCTCAAACCCTGCTCTTACCGATTTAAATAAAAATCATTGTGTGCTTACCTATTCGGAGTCGCTGTAGTCAGTAATCATGGATATTCATCTGCGCTTCACTGGCTGTGTGTGGTTCAAGATGGAAATGCTTTCTCCTTGCTGGAAAACACAGTGAGACCCAAAAATTTGAAGAGGCACAGTTGAAGATGGGCTCTTATTTCTGTGGTGGACAGGAACTGATGTAGGAGCTGTTGTTGTCCAATCCTGCTCGAGTTCATTTGCGGAAGTGCTTCTTTCTTCATTTTTGGCAGTTAGGTTGAGAAGATGGATGAGTTTCTCTGCTGTTTGGACTCTGACATGATACTGTAAGCATTTATGCTTTGGATATTACGGTGTCCAGACACTTGTACCACTTCAGTTGGAGGGACATTGTGATCCACCAGGGCTTGGATCGATGTCTTTTCGGTGGAGTGATTCATGATTTTTTTGGTGTCTGGCAAGCCAGATGACATTTTCAATGATTTTAGTAGGTTTTTGATTTTATTCTCACCTATGATCATTGATCTATACCATAGGGAAACTTCAGGCTTGTAATTTATATTTGGCAACAGGTAAAAAGGTGATTCAGGGGTGTTCATAGTTTGCAGTTGCTGAGATGCATATTTTGAGTAAGCAGTTTTTGGGTATCTGTCTGGATTTGTGTGCTTATGCATCCAAGGTTTGACTGACCTGATATTTCTTGGATTTTCACCAGTGCAGGTTTTTGTCTGCCTTTCATTGTACTCTGAATATTTTTTTCTGTTGGTGTCTGTCATCAATACGAGGTCTCCCCACTCTAGTCTGCATTGCTCCATTGTTCGAAGATACATAGATACATACTGTAGATACATAGACAGTGTCGGCAGATAAGGGCCTATGGCCCACCCAGTCTGACCATTTGAGCTTGTAAGTTCAGTTTATGTTTTCCTAGAAGTCTGTTGCCCCTTACCCCTGACCTCCAGAATTCCTTTATGTCTATCCCATGCATTCTTAAATCCTGTGATTGTTTCAGCCCCCACCACTTCCTCTGGCAGGGTGTTCCACTTGTCCACCATCTGTTCTGTAAAGAAATTCTTCCTCACATTTCTTCTGGCTCGCCCTCCCTCCAACTTCATCCCATGCCCTCTAGTCCTGGAACATCTTTTTCACTTAAAAATAGTGTATTCCTGCTCCCTGTTCCTCCCTGAAAAATACTTGTATGTCTCTATCATATCCCCTCTCTCTCCTCTCTTCCAGGGAGTACATATTCAGTTCCTTCAACCTGTCCTCATAGGACTCATGATGCAATCCATGTACCATCTTTGTTGCCCTCCTCTGAACCTTCTCTACCCTGTCTATGTCCTTACGTAGGTAAGGTGTCCAGAACTATACACTGTACTCCAGGTGGAGCCTCACTAGTGTCTTGTATAGTGGAATTATGACCTCCCTTTTCCTGCTGGTGATGCCCCTGCCTATGCATCCCAGCATCCTATTTGCTTTATTTGCTGCCTTGTCACACTGTTTCCCTACCTTGAGGTCATCAGAGATGATAACTGCAAGATGCCTTTCCTGCTTGGTGCATGCTATATCCTCACCCCCAAATGATATACTGTGCAAGGGTTTTTGTGCCCCATATGCATTATCTTGCACTTCTTTGCATTAAATTTCAACTGCCAAACCCCTGACCATTCTTCAAGTTTCTGCAGGTCCCTTCTCATTCTGTCTACACCCTCTGGTGTGTTGACTCTGTTACAGAGCTTTGTGTCATCAGCAAACAGTGAAATTCTGCCTTCTAGGTCCTGCGAAATGTCCCTGATGAAGATGTTGAATAGGACTGGTCCCAGCACTGATCCCTGTGGTACCCCACTGGTCACTCTTCCCTCTGTGAGTGACAGCCATTTACCACTCACCCTCTGTGTCCTGCCACCCAGCCAGTTACCTACCCACCACACTATTGTCCTGCCCACACCCATATTCCCCAGTTTGTGTAATAGTCTTCTATGTGGCACAGTGTCAAAGGCCTTGCTGAAGTCCAGATAGGCCCTGTCCACTGCCTTCCCCTGATCCACCTCCCTAGTCACCCAGTCAAAAAATTCAATGAGGTTGGTCTGACATGACCTCCCCCTGGTGAAACCATGCTGCCTTGGGTCCTGTAGTCCACTGACAACCAGATGTTCCACCAATCTCTCCTTCAGTAGTCCTTCCTTGATCTTTCCCAATACTGAGGTGAGGCTGACAGGTCTGTAGTTCCCTGCTTCCTCTTTGTTCCCACTTTTGCATAAGGGGACTACATCTGCTGTCCTCCAGTCTTTGGGTACCTCCCCTGTTTCCAGTGATCAGCTAAACAGGATAGCCAGAGGTTCAGCCACCACCTCTCTTAGTTCTTTAAGGACCCTGGGGTACACCCCATCTGGCCTCATTGCTTTAGAGCAAAATACAGTCCTATGTTGAAAGAAAACATGTTAAGTAGGCTAGTGGGGTTTGCTAGACTGAGGGTGCCAGAGCTGTACAGATGATTTATGTCGACTTCTGTGAGAACCTCTGCTCAGTTCGGCTTATTCCCTTTCACCTGCGTTTTTTAAATATTTCAACTTGGCTGTCATTGTTCTTAGTGTTTGCAGAAAAGGACTATTCTTGCCATGATAAATTGAATGGTCATAGTTATGTTTCATACGGTATCTGTCTACACTTCCTAATATTCCCCTGATAGTACCCGGCTCATAATCAGACCCATCTATTCTTTTCACAGCATACATGAATTCTGCAAGGAGGATATCCAGCTCTTCAACAGGGATGCTGTGTGTTGGATGGTGCTCACCTGCCTTCTCAGGGTAATCTCTAACAATTTTCATGTTAGCCAATGTTTTTTGGACAGTACGCGCATTTTCTTGCTCTTCTATTAACAGCTCTCTTTCTGTCTGTGGCTTCGAAAATATTGCCACAGCCATTTTTGGTTGCATTACTGTCAGAAAGTGAGATGAGAGAGGGGTTTGTTTTTCTGACCGCTGAAGCAACGGTGACAGAGCGAGCCACTTCAACTGTTAGAAATGTTGTACTATTGATGTGACATCAGATCAATAGTACAACAACATATCTGACCTTTGAACTGTACTACAAGAACATTTCAGTAGCTACTGAAATCAGTAGAGAATTGAGCCTACCCATATACTATAGTACAACAGTATCCATATGTCACAGTTGGTCCCTTAGCTACATCCAGATAATACAACATAGTACAACAGTATCCATATGTCATTCGGACCCTGCGCTCCCATACCTCCATTGAGATAGCAGAACAGTGTCCGTATGTCATGGTGGGAGCACAGGGTCCTTTGAACCCTGCACTGTCATCCCTCCACAGATTCACTTATGTGTCTATCTGTGGAAACACAGGGATTTTGGGCCCCTGCACTTCCACACATTGTTATGAGCAGGCGTGCCGAAATTTCAGTAAATAGGCATAACTGTGTCACCTTAAATAATATTTACCACAAATGCTCAGCATAACCTTTTTAGCACATCACCACATGTACACAGTACAACACATTTTCAAATCCCCATCAAAATGTAATCCATTGCAATTGTAACACCATTTTTGTGCCACAGTTGTGGAAACACATTTTTAGAAGGATTTGACAAATGACTGCTGTACTATTCATGAGGTGGTGTGGAAACATGGCAATGTCAAAAATCTGGAGTGAAAACAGGAAAATTGATGATGTTATGAGCATGTGTAGAAACTGCACAATGCAAGTTCGTAAAGTGGTCATTTTTTGGAATGTTTTCACCCAATTTTCAACATTGACATTATGGGACCTCCCCTCAGGAACAATGAAACTATCATTTTGTTAATCTATTCCAAAAGTTGATTTCACACAGCAACTGCACCATTCTGCACCACAGATGTGAAAACACATTCCAGGCAGGATATGCAAAATTACTGATGTACTGTTCTTAAGGAGTTGTGAAAAAATAGCAGTGCTGAAAATCTGAAGTGAAAATATAAAAAAATGGTGAAGTTACGAGTGTGCATAGAAACTCTGCAACACCCACTCTTTTTGGGACCCCACCTCATAAATAGTGGTACCGTCATTTCATGAATTGTTACCAAAAGATGATTCCATGCAGCGGCTACAAAATCACCTTTTCGGACCAAGAAATGAAATGACAGTGTCAGTGTTCACGACGTGGGGTTCCAAGAACCCCATGTTGAATGTTTGGTGCAAAAATTCCTAAAATTGACTGGAGATATCAACATAAATTGAATCCCCCCCTTGACTCCCATTATACAGCATACCTAGATTCCTCAGATAACAGTTTGACTTTGTAGAGTGCAGACATGTCTCAGTCCAGAGAAGATAACCAATCCTAATCTTTGGAGGGCACGTATTGGTGAGGGGGTTACATAGAGGTGGGTGTGCAGAGGGAGGGTACAGAATGGGGAGAGGGGAGTGGGGAGATGATGATGAACCATTTTCCTTTTTCAGGGATTTAAAAAAAAGATTACAGGGGCGGTTTTCTGCATTTACAGGAGAAGTGTTAAAAAAATAAATATGAGCAGACTGGGGTGGACTCCCAGTGTGCCAGATGAATCTGGGGTGGCATACATGATGCTGATGGGGGATTGGGCACCCCTGTCAGCAGTGAAAGTGGGCAGAGGGAGGGTTTTGTCATCCAACACCAGGAGTGGGCATACTGATGTCGAAAAGGATTAAGTATATATCAGCACACTGGGGTGGGCTCCTAGTGTGCCACAATATTGGGGGGATACACATCGACAGGGCGATTGGGCACCCCAATGTTGGTGGATGGGGCAGATTAGCTCGATGCAGGATCTTGCATTGAAATGTTCACAAATTTCGATGCAAGATTCTGCATCAAAGAAATGACATTGGGGGACAGTTCTCTTTTTTCACAGGCTTTTCATTTTAAATAATGTCGGCACATTGGGGTGGGCTCCCAGTGTGCCAATTATGTGTCTGTGTGTGTGCAGTGGGATACATGCCGACATGGGGATTGGGCACCCTGTGTAGGTGGAAACAAGTGACTCTTCCTTGACTCTGCAGCCGGCAGCGTGAGTTCCGGCTGTGACTGCAGAAGTCAAGAAAATACCACTCTTCTCATATAGATAACAGCTTATAAGCAGTTCTCTGTATAAGCTGACACATGAGAAAGAAACTTCTTTGGGTCCAGCTTAAAACCCAAACGAAACATCAGAATACACCTGAAGGGGTCTTCTTTAGCTGTTTTCTGATATTTTCTTTGTGTTTTCAATGTTCTGTACTTCAACATTCTCACTAAACAGCATACAAGGTGGCGGACTCAACACCGCTCAATCGATCTAACCTCTGTGATCTGTGCACACAATACCAGGCTTCCTTTTGCAAAGAAGCTGGTATTGTGTGCACATTACTCCTATTGTGCACACAATGCCAGCCTTCTTTGCGAAAAGAAGTTGATATTGTGCGCATAATACTGTATTGTGCAAAAAGACATCTTTCATGCCTGACATGTAAATTTTCCCATAGAAAATAATAGGACAATTTAAAATGCCATAACTTTTGAACAGAATAATATTTTTTCACCAAACCTTTAAAAGGCACATCTGTGACCCAGATGCTTTCTTCACTGAACATTTCAGACCAAAACCTTAAGCTTTTTTGGAGAACCAGGATGACAAAGAAATGTTAAAAAAAACAGACATTTCTGTTTTTTCAGCATTTTTGTATCTCAGAAACCACCTGATGAATTCCCATGAAGTTAGGCAAGTAAAGAGACTTACCCCCTAGAGATTATGCATGCCACTGTATGTGCAAATCCATTGAAGGGCTCTGAAGTTATTAAAGCTCAGAATTTGGACTTTAACATAGAAGTGCCATTTCAGCCTAACTATACTGGCACAACTGTGCCAGTACAATATATACACACAGTATTATACTCGTTACGTCGTGCCAGTATAGTTAGGGTTGAGTAGGTACTTTAATGTTAAACCCAAACTTTTGCACATTAATAACTTTGCAATCATTCAATGGATTTGTGCAAAATGTGGAATTTGCAGTTTTGCATGGCAGATCTCTTGATCTGATAAGTTGCTTTTTGGTCAGACTTACAGTTTTTGCACAGCGAAGTGCTGAAAAATGCATTTTTCACCACTTTTGGCATGTTTTTTGCCCATCACACTGTGGCCACACCATTTAGTCTTTTGGTCTGAAAATTTCAGGGTAGAAGGAGTTTGGGTCAGTGAACAATCCAGCATTAGTTTGGTTAAGCAATATTAATCTGTTCCAAAGTTATTTAATTTTTAATGTTTGGGTTCTGAGCATGCTCAGTTCACTCCAAGATTTATATGTGTTTTTTGAGAAAGGCGATTGGGCTCACAGTCAAGGATTTTGTCAGTTCACGAATGGGGATTTAAAAAAATCCCCATCCATCTGGAGAAATTCCCCTTTCACGAGCCGCCATCTTGTTTTCATTTTTTCCCCAAACAACATGTAGCTTTCTCCACTGCTGACTTTTTGTTATAATAAGGCATTGGTTTTGTTCAGCGTGATGCTCTCTACAAACCTATAACTTTGGTTTGCTTTGTTTTGGGCACAAAATGGTAATTTTAAATTTTGAAATTCTTCATCCATAACTTACTTCCAATCCTCTTTTTTCAGCTGACAAAACACAAGCCAATCCCCATTCATGAGGTAGCAAAATCCTTAACTGTCACTTAGGGACAAGATGACCAAAGGTCAAGGATTTCTCGTGGTCATCGATTTTGACATTTGGCAAATGGGGATTGACCTCACAGTCAGAGATTTTGCTATCTCAAGAACTAGAAATTTTTAAACTTTAAAAAACTTTGACACTGTACTGTACATTAACGGTTTGGTCTTTTGACTTGAAATTTGCAGGCTATAAATGGGGTGTTCCAGAGATGAGAATTATGCTGTTGGTGTGAACAAATGTTTCAGTTCTATAGATATGTTATTACGAAGTTGCGATTTTTTTCCCTAGGATAACATTGTGATGCCTATAATGACTTTTGGTGCCTGTATCTCGAAAACGAAACGAGATACGGATTTTTCACTACCTATAACTTAGATCACCTTTAGGTGAACTAAGTATGTAAGGAAGTTTCAAAGTCATAGATTACACCTGTAATGGATTTTTTCCTAGGTTGTACAGTTACTGAGATATTGGCAAATTAGTGTTACAAGGGTTCCTTTTCAGGCCTATTGGGCTACTGTATAGCTTCGCTGTTATGTGTAAGTGGGAGCACAGGCCACAGATGCATATTATTATGCACAAATGGGTAGTTTGGTGGGAGTACGGTGCCTGAAGGGCTCAGACTTCCACCAACACATACCAGTTATCAGGTACATTACACTGAAAATAAATGGTTTTGTCTTTTGGCTTGACATTTGCAGGGTATAAAGGAGATGTCCCAGAGATGTGACTTATGCTGTTTGGGTGTAAAAAAAAGTTATCGGTTCCATAGATATGCCATTATGAAGTTGAGGTTTTTCCCATAGGATAACATCGCAGTGCTCACTGTGCTTTTCAGTGCCTGTATCTCAGAAATGATGCAAGATATAGACTTCAATGACCTATCTTGTGTGGAGGTTTTGCTGTCATGATTACAATAATGCTTGAATTTTTTTCATAGCTGCTACAGTTGCTGAAATATTGACACATTAGTGTTACAAGTGTTCCTTGCCTTATAGGGCTGCTGTATGGCTCCGAAGTTATGTGTCAGTGGGAGAGCAGGGCCCAAAGGGCCCATGCTCCCACAGATGCATATCATTATGCACAAATGGGCAGCTTGGTGGGAGCACAGTGCATGGTCCCACCAACACATACTATGTACTAGTTATATTATGCTTTTTCCAAAAGTAAAGACATTCATTGCAAAAAACTTCATTAATGCATCAGTTAAGGTTAAAGTGACAAAAGTGGGGAAATGAGTCATTAGGGTTGAGCTCATAACCCCACCACCACCCCACCACCCCATCTTCCAAAGACCAACAGATGCCGGGATGTGCCATTGGGTCATCAGGCCTAACTCTCAACCCATTCTCCTTTACTGTAGCATATTAACCTGTTTTCACATGGAATGGGGTGAGAGTTGGGCCTGATGACCCTATGGCACACACTGGCGTTTTTCAGTCTGTGGAGGATGGTGGGTTAGGGGCTCAACCCTAACATCTCATTTCCTCACGTTTGTTGCTTTAACCCTAACTGATGCGTTAACAAAGTTTTTTGTAATGAATCTATCTATCTATCTATCGATCTATCTATCTATCTATCTATCCAGCTATCTATCTTCTTTGCAAAAACTGTGTTAATGCAACAGTTAGTGTTGTTTCCACACTGACAAAAATGTGTACCTCACCAATCCAACCCACCCCTCCACTCAAACCTACCACT
Organism: Neoceratodus forsteri; assembly: GCA_016271365.2. NCBI lineage: Eukaryota > Metazoa > Chordata > Ceratodontiformes > Ceratodontidae > Neoceratodus > Neoceratodus forsteri. The sequence goes on from CM057456.1 coordinate 120,127,713, forward strand.
GAGCTCACACCACTCTGCAAGCCACCACCTCCCACACACCCTCACTCAGCTGAACAGGTCCCAGGGTGAAGATCCACTCTCCAACTGAAGACATGTCTTGCTAATAGAACTGCCTACTGCAAAATGAGAAACTAAGGAAAATGCAGTTCAATTACTTTCAAATGGGTTTTCAACATTAATTCATAACTTTTAAATTTTTTTATATATTGACACCAAAATTTCAACATGGCAATTTTGCAACCCCACTTCATGAACAGTGTCAGTGGAATTCCATAAATCTGGCCAGAAAGATGATTTTGTGGTCACTTGGTGAAATCACCTTTCATGCAGGATTTGAAAAATTTCACTGCTCTTGCTCACAACCTGGGGTCATAAGAAGGCTTTGTTGAAAACTGTAAGTAACTAAGTGAGAAAGTAAGTAAGGCTTTATTTCTATTGTGACACCCAATCCTGGAGGCTCTGAGCACCATTACAGTTCACAGCAAGATTCATACTACATGCACCAAATCATATTAATTACTAAAAATAGGATTATATATAAAATCCCATTAAAAACTATCATGAAATGCTTTAATAAAAAGGTTGGTCTTCAGGCCCCTTTAAATATATCCACCATTGGGGCCTCCCTTAAAGTCAAAATGTGTAAAATATGGCAAAGTTATGTACATGCATGTAATTGTTTTTATGCTAGCTCGTAACTCTGGTCATTTTAAATATTTTGACACCAAATTTTTAACATAGACATATATTTACACCACCTCATTAATGTGATAGCTGTCATTTTTCAAATCCTGGCCAAACTGTCTTTTCACATCTGTGTCATGGAATGCCTTTGTAAGTAATCCAATTTTGTTGGGGATTTGGAAATTCTCCAGGTGGGGTAATAAGAAGTCTATGGTGATAGTTTGGTTGCAGTTTTGCTAAAATTTTATTCATAGTGCTGAGATAGTCCTTTACTTCTACAGCAACATACTTCAATTCATCTATGCAGGGATGGGAGCTGGGCATTCTGGGCCCTGCACTCCCACAGGCAAATAAGGATATGATTACACTATCTCAAAAAGTATCACTGAATGGGATTGCAGGGCCCAAAGGGCCCTGCGATCATACAGGCAAAAGAAGATGTGATTATACTACCTTAAAAAGTAATGAAATTCATTGACCTGTTTGTTTCACCTTTCCTGACAGAACAATTTCCCCTTCCCCTGCCACCTCCTCCCTTACCTTACCCCCCCTTCCTCTTATTCCACTGACCCCCCCTTCCTGGTCCTGTCCAGGCCCTCTGGTCCCAGACTCTCTCTTATCTTCTTCCTCTTCATCCACCCTCCTTTTCCCCTGTTTTACCCCTTCTCCCACCTTAGCCTCCCCTCCATCTCACCTTGCGACAATGCCTCTGGCTGCCATATTTTCTTTTCCTTCTCTATCTGGACTCTGCCCTCTCATCTCCCCTACCCCTTCCTTACTCTCCCCCTCCCCCCCACCTCTGATTAGCAATGTTGCTTCAAATGTACCTTATTGTTCTCTGTGCTTGCATGTAATTTTGAGTGTGTAGCACTGTTCCCATTTAGTTACCAGTTGACTTGCTGAGCTCTGATGATACCATAAATGTTGTCTGTACCACTGTTGATACCATGAATGTTGTCTATACCTCCCAACCTTATTGTGACCCTTTCCTTTGATGTGGAACCTTTGTAAATGAGCTGCCCCTAGCTCAAAGGTATTTGTAATCTGAGATTTAAATAAATAAAAAAATAAGTAAATAAAGTATGAATGTCATTCTACAACTTCCACCCAAAAGGTGATTTTGTGGTCACTTGGTGACTTCAGGTGGGATTTGCATAAGAACAATCATATTGATCATGAGGTGGGGTCATAAGAAGGGCATGTTGAAAATGTGAGGTCAAAATTTTTAAAAATGTCAAAGTTATAACCATTCATTCAAATTCCGCTACACACACTTGTAACATTGGAATTTTTCAATATTTTGACTGCAGATTTTCAACATAGTCTTCTTATTACTCTACCTCATGTGTGTCACAGCTGTCATTTTTCAAATCCTGGCCAAAATATGTTTTCATACTTTTGGCACAGAAGGGCGTTGCAGTTGTGCAGGATTATATTTTGGAGGGGTTCTGAAAATTTTCTGTACTAGATACATGAGCAGTGGTAATAAGATGGCTATACTGATAATTTGGTCACACATCTGCAGGGGGATGGGTGCGCAGGGTCCAAAAGACTCTGTGCTCCCACAGTAAAATAAGGAAAATCATGGAACATGGGAACACAGGGCCAGAAGGGCAATGCACTACCACTGCAACATAAGGACATTTATGGAGGGAGGAATGCAGGGCCCCCACAGGCAAAAAAGGATACAAGTAAACTACCTAAAAAAGCCAGGAAATTCATTGCAGAAAACTTTTTTAGTGCATCAGTTGGGGTTGTTAGTAAAGCTACAAAAGTAGGGAAATATGGTGTGAATTTTTCCAACCCTAACATCCCACCTCCACCCTGCAGATACTGACAGACATATGGGGTGTGCCTTGGAGTTGTTAGCCCTAATGCTCACCCCATTCTCCTTTACTGTACCTATCTCAGCTTAATTACTTATGGAATGGGGTGAACGATAGGGCTGGCAACCCCAAGACACACTCCTGATGCCTTTCAGTGTCTGCAGGGCTGGCAGGGGCATTAGGGTTGTAAACCTTAATGCCATATTTCCCTGCTTTTATTGCTTTACTAACAACCCTAACTGATACACTAACAAAGTTTTTTTGCAATGAATATATATACATATATATATACTGTGTATATATATATATATATATATATGGATATATATGTTAGAGGCAAAAAACTCTGTTTAATGCATTAGGTAGGGTTGTTCCACAGTGACAAAAGTGAGGAAATTCACTGTTAGGGTTGAAAACCTTAACTCCGAATTCACCCCCCCAGCACCACACACACACAGACACACACACACATATGCAAGTATGGGGGAGGACCAAGTCAACACAACCAATGACAGATATCCAGCAGCAGGTGACAGAAATAACAAACAATTCTCTAAATGTACTATGAGACATCCCCACCCACCTGACCAGGTACTGCATGCTCAGTGGAGATCAACAGCAAAACTGAGGCCATGTACACCAAACGTTCACATTCCTGATTGCAGCTGCACACAACTTACCACACTTAGTAGTTGCATGGCCTTACCTACCGATGCCCCACACCACACCACAACTGGTACTGTGCCGTTAGTCAATATAAATGCTGGAGGTGCATGATGACAGTTGTAGAAAGGTTTTAACACTACTGAGTATACATTAATTAAGAGAAGTACATAAATTAACTGCAAGACACTAGCATGCTCAAGATAAAAGTAGTGTCACATTTAGTATGTGATTTACATAGTAGTACATTTACTGCAACTGTTTACTCAAGATAAAGAGGCTGATGTAAACATATGGAAAAGCATTGCCTGTTCAACGCTGTGAAATTCGTACTGCTAGTATCAGATGCATTCTTACTGGTGAAGGTGTACTGCTGATGTACATACATAGACCTTCAGTGTGTTTCAATACTAAAGATGCAGTAAGTATTAGTTGTAAGAAACAGTGTAATTGCATGGATCAGGCCAAGCAACTTCTAAATATCATAGCACTACTGAGCCAACAGTGATGTACCTGTATCGGAGATGTCTATAGGATAGATTTTCCTGTAGGTACTTACTGAGTAGGTTGTACCAGAGAAAGACAATCTCATTGCATCAGTGATGACTAACTTATTCAAATAGTGATACATTTGCTATTGTTGCAATGAGTGATCTGTGCCACTTATGGATGCAGTGTAATTTTTTTAACAGTTGTTTCATACTCAGGCAGTATGCCTAGTGTTTGGGTTTGCCACACTTCTGTCACTGATGCTATCAAAGTGATAACTGTTAATTGTGGTACAACAGGAATAAAGTAGGTATAGTGTAGATATAAACAGAATGTCTTTTAGTATTGATTTAACTCACAATGGGATAAGTGTACTAGGACAGCAGAGGTTATTCTCTATCACTGACTCTGTCAGTTATAATCACACTAAGGTTTCGATGACTGTAATGATCAAGTTACACTGTTCATCTTCATGAGTTCATATTCACAGCCATTCTCCAGTAACTAGACAGTGTATGGTGTAACTGGGTGGGACACTGTGTTGCAAAGCTGCTGCAGTGCCTAGCAGAGGAGAGTATCTACTCATAAAGACAATTAAGCAATAAGGCATGACCAACAGTTATGTTAAATGGTCTGCTAATCACCCTGTAGGGGTTTAATGTTGAATGAGGTGTAGCCGAGTGCCACGTCGCTAGACAGTGATAAACTGACCATTAACATAATACCTGGGAGTGGCTTATTGCTATCATAATAAAACTGTTTTTTTTTTAAACAACATTAAACCATGTTCATCATATGGTTAGGCTCTACGTGTATCTTAATAAAAACTAAACATAAGGCTGTTACAATGTTTACAGTCAATTAGAAAGCTGCATTTCTCAAACCCTTGTTATAATCAGAGATATTATACCTGTACAACTCCTTGGTTTTGTTCAACTCTATTGCTCAGGTGGCCCACCACATGTGGTGTGGTCTGGAGTGGGGCATCAGTAGGTAAGACCATGCAACTACTAAGTGTGGTACGTTGTGTGTAGCTGCAATCAGGAATGTGTACATTTGGTGTACATGGCCTCAGTTTTGCTGTTGATCTCCACTGAGCATGCAGTACCTGGTCAGGTGGGTGGGGCTGTCTCGTAGTACATTTAGAGAATTGTTTGTTATTTCTGTCACCTGCTGCTGGATGTCTGTCATTGGTTGTGTTGACTTGGTCCTCTTCCATACTTGCATGTGTGTGTGTGGTGCTGGGGGGTGAATTCGGAGTTAGGGTTCTCAACCCTAACAGCGAATTTCCTCACTTTTGTCGCTGTGGAACAACCCTAACTAATGCATTAAACAAAGTTTTTTTGCCTCTTATTTCCCTTCTTTTTGAGAATGATAACGAGAAATAGTGAATGTAATGCAGTGGCAGGAGCGCGGGGCCCTTCGGGCACTGACCTCCCGCCACATGATGTCTTGTGGCATAGTAACAGGAACAGCAATGCAAACAGAAGCACTAACAGTGGCGCACATGGTAACACAAGTGCAAATGAGAACAGAAAGGGTAACGCACACGGTGGCATAGATGGGAACGGTCTGCCATGTGATGTGTTGTCACATAGTAACATGGTGCCTGCAAATGGAAATGTCAATGGGCATGGTGATGCAAAGTGAAACAGAAAGAGAAACAGTACTGTAGACACAAATGGCAAAAAATAGCAGAAACACAAGCGCAAATGAAAACACAAAGGATAATGCACATGGTGGCGTAGACGTCAACGGTAAGTGAAATGGGCACGAAACCATGAGCAGAAAAGGGCAAAGGTAACAGTAATGTAAGCGCACAGGCTGGTTTTCCCCAAAAGCTGCATAGAGAAAGACAGTGAGTACAAAGAATGTATGCATAATAATGGGTATCGGAGCAGAAAATGAGGACTTGGAATACTAAATAGGTTATATCTCAGGAACTGTACGACGTAGAAAAAAAATGTAAAAGTCATATGATTTATGACTGTCCTGGCTAGTTTAGTATTTAGCCCCTGTTAAGGGGCTAAGTGTTTTTTCCAATGAAAAGTCCGTATCTCGCACCGTTTCCGAGATACGGGCCCTGAAAGGTGCGGTGAACACCGTAATGTTATCCTATGGGAAAAAAAGAGAAGTTCGGAGCGCCATAACTTTGCCTCCCTGGAATATTTTTTCACCAAACTACTGAAAGGCACATCTGTGGGCTGTTGGCTGTCCTCCCTCCAAATTTCAGCAAAAAATACCAAACCCTTATTTTGCAGCAGGGTGCCAAAGGATTCCTGTAATGCGTCGGGCGCCGTAATGTTATCCTATGGGAATAAATGTTGAATTTGGAGTGCCGTAACTTTGCCGCTGTGTAATATTTTTTCAATACAACACTGAAAGGCACATCTGTGAGATGTCGGCTGCGTTCCCTCCAAATTTCAGCCCAAAACTCCCAACCGTTCTTTTGCAGTGCAGTGCCAAAGAATTGCTGTCATTTTCCCACATACTAGAAAACTACTGTCACAATTTGTGAAAGCTTTCACAAAAATTTGCGACACTTTCATGAGCACGAAAGTACTTTGCGAAAGTACTTTTTCCAGAAATTTGAAAAACATATTTCTGGGGTGCTTTATCCCAAAATAAAGACATGGCTTGCATCCTCAAGGTCCGACTAGGTGATACAAAAAGAATTAGGTTGCTAGAGTGTCCCAAATTTAAATGCCAAGCACTTTTCTGATCACCAACTGAAAACAAAATGGCAGATTTACGAAAATAACAGGCCCATTTGCGAAAGTAAAAATGCATTTGCGAAAGTGTTGAACTTTTGTTAACTTTTCCCATTGACTTATAATGGGAAATTGTTTTTTGAATAACTTTTGAACCGTTTAATATGTTTTCACCAAATCTTCAAAAGGCACATTGGGGACCCTGGCTGCACGTTCCCTGAAGATTTTGGGCTGGTCGCACAAACCGTGCGACCTGTACACGCGACCGTAGAATTCCAGAAAAAGCGTAAATGCGTATGCAAATCATGCTTAATAACTCCGCAGCTGTGTATCTGACCGGTACAAAACTTGGCAGATGCCAAGGCCTATTGTTCTTGATTGTGTATTCCAAATTTCAGGCAAATCCATCAAACAGTTGCAAAGTTATTAAGGTGCAAAATTTAGGGGTTTAACATAGAAATGGCTCTCAACTCTAACTATGGTAGCACTACCGTACTACTATATATATATATATATATATATATATATATATATTATGAGCAAAAACTCTGTTTAATGCATTAGTTGGGTGTTTAGCCAGTGAAAGTGAGAAGTCGCTGTTGGGGTTGAAACCCCTTGGACCTCAGCCCACCCTCAACCAGCAGGCGAGCTTGGGATCGCCAGCCCTAACTCTCACTCCATGACATGTGTAAAGCAGTAGAAGTATAGGAGAATGGGGTGAGAGTTAGGACCCACGATCCCAATGCGCATCCCAATGCCTGTTGGGGGTGGGGTGGGGGTCCAAGGGGTTTTCAACCAACAGCGAATTTCCTCACTTTTGTCGCTGTGGAACAACCCTAACTAATGCATTAAACGAAGTTTTGCCTCTAATTTCCTTCTTTTTGAAGAATGATAACGAGAAATAGTGAATGTAATGTGTTGGCGGGCCTTGGAAGGAAAGTCCGTGATCTCGCACCGTTTCCGAGATACGGGCCCTGAAAGGCGCCACGAACGCCGTAATGTTATCCTATGGGAAAAAAAGAAAAGTTCGGAGCGCCATAACTTTGCCTCCCTGTAAGGTTTTTTCACCAAACTACTGAAAGGCACATCTGTGGGCTGTTGGCTGTCTTCCCTCCAAATTTCAGGAAAAAAGACCAAACCATTATTTTGCAGCAGGGCTCCAAATGATTTCTGTTAAGTGTCGGGCACCGTAATGTTATCCTATGGGAAAAACCGTCAATTTTGGAGTGCCGTAACTTTGCCGCCATGTGATATTTTTTCACCAAACTACTGAAAGGCACATCTGTGTACTGTTGGCTGTCTTCCCTCCAAATTTCAGGAAAAAAGACCAAACCGTTATTTTGCAGCAAGGTGCCAAAGGATTCTTGTAATGCTTCAGGCGCCGTAATGTTATCCTATGGGAAAAACTGTCAACTTTGGAGTGCCATAACTTTGCCGCCGTGTAATATTTTTTTCAATACAACACTGAAAGGCACATCTGTGAGATGTCGGCTGCGTTCCCTCCAAATTTCAGCCCAAAACTCCTAACGGTTATTTTGCAGTGCAGCGCCAAAGAATTGCTGTCATTTTCCCACAGACTAGAAAATTACTGTCGTAATTTGTCCAGAAGCAAATGATTTGATACCTTTTAATGGACCAACATAGATGTAACAAGAACAAAGTGCTCTAGCTTTCGGACCAACCAGTCCTTCTTCAGAAGCTCATGGCAGTTGTTTGGAAAATACAATACTTATAACAGCTAGATAATGCAGAGAAAAACAGAAAAAAATCCCCATTGGTTTAAAATACTCATTAAAAAAACAGATGATGTCAGACAAGTTTAACAGTACAATACTGCCCTCAGTCCGAATGAACCTTGGGTTCAGATGTTCCTGTGCAAGACACATATAAGGAATCCTACTGCACATAAATTTAATTGACATAAGATAACACTGCAGAAGCAGATAACTCCCAAATCAAGCCATGAGTGCCACAGTCAGTATAAGGATGTGATTACTGAAAGGCAACCCCACCCAGCTTAAAGACAGACTGAGATAGTTATAGGGCTCATGAAATTACAATGTATGCATAAAAGACAAGAATTACCAGTAAAGTTGTCTAAAAACATCAGTGCTCACTGTGTGATGTGTAAAACCTAGCTGGACTTGCCACCAGCTGTATTCTCAAGCTAAATAAAAGGCCCAAGAGATTACAAAAACCTCAGGACTATATCCATGATAATTAAAATATAAATAGATAATATTAGTGTTAAGCAAAAACTCTAGTCGAGGAACCTCAAGGAGTTCAGACCATGCAGCCTGATATGTACTGATGTCAATATATACTGAGAATGTAGCAACTTCATGTACCACAAGTGTCTAGGGAATCTGAAAAAGAGATAAAAATGTAATTTATCTCCTCCTGTTCATACAAACAATACAACCTAACCCACCCCACATCACAATAATGTGGGTGAGGGAGATACATAGCTTAAACGAGATGTAGTCTCTCTCTCTCTATCCCCACCCTCCTTTTCTCTCTCTCTCTCTCTCTCCCCACAGACAGACCCACACATACATACACACACACACACACACACACACCTCAATCCCTCTCCTAGTGAACCTATATTAACTTCAGTCGCTGTAATTGTTCCCCAAAGGAATGCAACTTGTCATGAAATCCTGAGTAAAGTACTATAATATAAGCCTAATGTAAAAAGATATGTGCAGGACCCCAAGCAAATGAGATCACACATCCCAATATGTACAGAGTTACAAAATTATATATAACAGTATAAGATAACACTCCTGTATGTACACTAGCAGGCTGGGTAATCTGAATATGGTGCAATGGAATCAATCCCCCACAGGCAAAGATAAAAAGTAAGAAGAAATTTTATGTGTGTGAAATAAAATAGTAACACATTATAACTCCATATAGCTAAATAGAGACTTACCTCAATGTGACAGCAAGCCCCACATCTGTTATATCACATACTTCACAGCGCATACCCACACACATGCATACATACATGCATCCACATCTCACATATGCTGAAGTCCTATAATATGTCAGTTTGAAGAAGAAAAGGTCTGTGAATGTTAGTTTCTGTAGTGTCCCATAAAGCCAATATCCAAGTTCATCCCATCTGCTACCATATTGAGATGTAAGATAAGTTTAATCTCAAAAGCTCATCTCTGTTGTGTGTTTTGAGATTTCCTTTTAAGACCATTACTGACATATCTGAGACTGAGTGGTCAGGCTGGGAGAAGTGATGCCCACTGGTTTGTCAGTCTTCCTTGCTGTAATAGTATGTCTGTGTGAGTTCATCCTAGTGCGGAGCTGTTGGCGTGTCTCTCCTACATAACCTGTTTGTGGACATCTCTTGCACTGAATGAAATAAACAACATATATCGTGACTTGCATGTATAACTCCCATGCACCTGGAATTGTCTGTTTTGTGATGTAACCACACAGTCTGAGGTAGAAATGAGCTCACAAGTCTTGCAGGGGCGTTGATTGCAGGGTCGTGTGCCATTGTGTGACATGGTATTCTGTTCCGGTGAAAGTTTGCTCCTAATAATTAGGCTGGATAAATTTGGCGGTTGTTTAAAAGATAGTAGTGGGAGTTCCTTAAAAATACAATTATGGGTGTCAACCTCACTAAATATTGGGTGGAGATCTTTAATAATCTTACGAGACGCTCAAGGTCTGATGATATGTGACTACCAAGGGTATTCTTTCTGTAGCTGTCTTTTCTTTATATTGAAGTAGTTGTTGTCTTGGTACTTGCGCTGTCTGCTCTGTTATCCTGTCAATTTCCTGGAAGAGTGTCCCTGCTCCATAAAGGTGTTTTCAAAATAGCCAAATGTGTATCTCTGTCATCCTCATTTGAACAAATACGTTGACAACGAAGGGCTTGACTGTATATGACAGATTTTTTGTATGGTTATGGGTGGTTACTTTTCCTGTGCAGGTATCTCTGTCTGTCTGTTGGCTTCCTGTAAATACATGTATGTAAGGTTCCATCCTTAATGATGACTGTGGTGTCCAGAAAGTTAACCTTGGTGGTAGAGTACTCCAAGGTAAGCTTTATAGTAGGGTGGAGATTATTAAGTTTGTGATGAAAATCTTTGAGTGCATCTGTGCCTTCCGTCCAGATGATAAACAAATCATCAATGTAACGGAAATAAGCCAGTGGTTTGTGGGGATACTGCCTTAAAAATCCTCCTCCAAGTCAGCCATAAAGAGGTTAGCATACTGAGGAGCCATTTTGGTGCCCATTGCTGTTCCTATAGTTTGAACATAATGTTTACCATTGAAGTTGAAGTTGTTATGTGTCAAATGAATTCCATAAGTTCCCCACCACCCAGGGTTGATGTTTTGGTCAGGTCCTTTCTCATGTATGTATTTAAGGCATGCTGCAATGCCATCTGTGTGTGGAATATTAGTGTAGAGGGATGTTACATCCATTGTCACTAAAATGGCATCAGGTGGTAAACTTATAACCAGAAAGTACACGCAACAAGTGTGTAGTGTCCTGGATATAACTGTCTCTTTCCATAACCAGCGGTTTCAAAATGGTCTCTAAAACCCTGAGATCCCTCAGTCAGGGTACCATTACCAGAGACTATGGGTCTCCCTGGATTGCCAGGTTTATGTATTTTAGGCAGCATGTAGAATGTCCCTGGCTTTGGTTCAGCAGGAATGAGGTGAACTAGTTTATTTTGGACATGGTCAGGAAAAGTTTTAATTAAGTCACATAGTTCATCTTTATATCTTGTAGTGGGTCACTCTCAGTTCTCTGTAGTATGTAAGATCTGTTAGCTGTCTATTAGCTTCAGTAATATAATCCTCTCTGTTTAAAATCACCACTGCAGAACCTTTATCAGCTTTTTGATGACAATGTTGTGGTTTGATTTCAGTGTCCCTATAGCTCGCCGTTCCAGTGGAGAGGTTATAATGGGTTTGTTTTTGCCTGGTAAGGATCTGACCACTGACTTGTTGGCGGAAACAATTAATATAATTGTCTAGTTTTTTGTTACGCCCACTTGAGGGGGTAAAATCAGATTCCTTTTTCTTATCCATTACATTATTACTGTTTGCACTGTCTTCACTACCAGTGATTTCTTCCCTGCCATGAAAGAATTCTTTAAGTCTCAATCTACAGAAGTACTCCTCTAGTTCACCACAAAACAGTATGTTATCCAGTGGTTTTGTTGGGCAGAAAGTGAGGCCCTTTGAAAGTACATTCAGTTCTCCAGTAGTCAGTGTGTGGTTGGACAAATTAACAACTGAAAGGTGCCCATCAGTATTGTGTAGTTGTTCAGTGACTCCATTGTGTGCTTCATGGTTGTTAGGAAGTATGGTATGTTGAAGGGCATCTAATTTCCTATTTTTCACAAGCATGGCTTTTCTTAAGGTCCTTTGGTAGTTAATGTGTATCTCTCGCAAGATGTCTTGAATAGGTTCCCCAGACACCCTTTCCAGAGTGGTTACAATTTCAGCAAACTCTTTGTTAAGAAAACTTTTGAGCATATGACATGTGAATCCTGTGATTTCTCAGTTTCTCAGAGGTCCTATGACAAAGTTGTTCTGCATAAATGAATTGTTTGTATTTCTTAATGGATTCCAAATAGTAAGACCTTTAGGGACAATGTTTCTCCTCTTGCACTGGGTTAGAAAATAGATGTCACTGTCTAGCCGTGCCAATTTCTTCTTGATGTTATGTAACTGCCATATTCTACGGCGAATTCCGGTATCTTCCATGTTGAACTGTAGATTTAGTAGTTGCCGTATTGGTCCTTGCAAGAATAGATCCAGAAGCAAATGATTTGATACCTTTTAATGGACCAACATAGATGTAACAAGAACAAAGTGCTCTAGCTTTCGGACCAACCAGTCCTTCTTCAGAAGCTCATGGCAGTTGTTTGGAAAATACAATACTTATAACAGCTAGATAATGCAGAGAAAAACAGAAAAAAATCCCCATTGGTTTAAAATACTCATTAAAAAAAAACAGATGATGTCAGACAAGTTTAACAGTACAATACTGCCCTCAGTCCGAATGAACCTTGGGTTCAGATGTTCCTGGTGCAAGACACATATTTGTGTCTTGACAATTTGTGAAAGCTTTCACAAAAATTTGCGACACTTTCGTGAGCACGAAAGTAATTTGCGAAAGTACTTTTTCCAGAAATTTGAAAAACATATTTCTCGGGTGTTTTACCACAAAATAAAGACATGGCAAGCATCCTCAGGGCCCGACTAGGTGAATACAAAAAAATTAGGTTGCTAGAGGGTCCCAAATTTAAATGCCAACCATTTTTCTGATCACCAACTGAAAACAAAATGGCCAATTTGCGAAAGTAACAGGCCCATTTGCGAAAGTAAAAATGCATTTGCGAAAGTGTTGAACTTTTTGTTAACTTTTCCCATTGACTTATAATGGGAAACTGTTTTTTGAATAACTTTTGAACCGTTTAATATTTTTTCATGAAATCTTTGAAAGGCACATTGGGGACCCCAGCTGCACATTCCCTGAAGATTTTGGGCCGGTCACGCAAACCGTACGAACTGTAGGCGCGCCACAGAATTCCAGAAAAGCGTAAACGTGCGCACAGATCACACTTAATAACTCTGCAGCTGTATATCCGACCAGTACAAAACTTGGCAGATCCCAAGGCCTATGGTTCTTGATCATAAATTCCAAATTTCAGGCAAATCCATCTAACGGTTGCAAAGTTATTAAGGTGCAAAGTTTTGGGGTTTAACATAGAAATGGCTCCTCAACCCTAACTATGGTAGCACTACCGTTTCTTGATCATAAATTCCAAATTTCAGGCAAATCCATCAAATGGTTGCAAAGTTATTAAGGTGCAAAGTTTTGGGGTTTAACATAGAAATGGCTCCTCAACCCTAACTATGGTAGCACTACCGTTTTTTGATCATAAATTCCAAATTTCAGGCAAATCCATCAAACGGTTGCAAAGTTATTAAGGTGCAAAGTTTTGGGGTTTAACATAGAAATGGCTCCTCAACCTAACTATGGTAGCACTACCGTGCTACACGGTCCTAACTCTCACCCCATTCTCCTATACTTCTGCTGCTTTACACATGTCATGGGGTGAGAGTTAGGCTGATGATCCCAATGCGCACCCCAATGCCGGTTGGGGGTGTGGGGTCCAAGGGGGTTTTCAACCCTAACAGCGAATTTCTCACTTTGTCACTGTGGAACAACCTTAACTAATGCATTAAACGGAGTTTTTTGCCTCTAATATATATATATAGGATATACAATGGTGAGCTGTCAGATAAATGATTTATCTACGCAAGTGCTGTTTGACCTCGGGTAACCTCACGAGTGGTGTAAGCCATGAGTGAGGTGTTCGAGGTCAAACAGCACAAGTGTAGATAAATCATTTATCTGACAGCTCACCATTGTATATTTCATTTATGCAATAGGGAGGCTTCCTATCAGTGCAGGAACATTTGGTTTGACTGTTTATCTTTTTTTTACGATAATTTCTGGGAGTTTTGGTTAACTTTCCTAGAGTATGTCCACCTAGCATAGTGGTTGCTATTAAATGAAACACTACCCATTTTGTAGAAAACATCTTGCTGAACAAATGTCGTGCTCACAATACCATTCTTTTTCATTTTAAAGTTATTCACATTTGTTTGTCAAAAAAGGGAAAAGAAAATTGAATTTTATGCTGTTTATTGCTACTGTAATTATAAAAAAAAACTAAAAGGTATCTATAAATGAAACACCACTCATTTTATAAATATTTTTGTGCTGAACATTTTTCATGCTGAGAGTACCATTTTTGTTATTTAAAGTTATTCACATTTGTTTGTCAAAAAAGTGAACACAAAATTAAATTTTCTACTGTTTTTTGGATAATTATAAAAAATTTATAAGGTATCTATAAATGAAACACCACTTATTTTGTAGATAATTTTGTGCTGAACAATATCCGTGCTCACAGTACCTTGCTATCTTTTTTCATTTTAAAGTTATTCCCATTTGAATATGGTTAGTACTGCTTCTGAGGCCGAACATTCTAAATGAATTCTGAAGAGATTTGTGACATAGCAATTGTGTGTATAAATGAGTAACTGTGTGTATAAATAAAGTTATACATACAGTGACTCAGATAAATGGATTTATCACACTCTGTTTATCTCCACACCTATTGCATATATATATATATATACATATATATATATATATATTATAGTGGCACGGTAGTACCACTATAGTTAGGGTTGAGGAGCCATTTCTATGTTAAACCCTAAAATTTTGCACCTTAATAACTTTGCAACTGTTTCATGAATTTGGCAGAAATTTGGAATACACAATCAAGAACCATAGGCCTTGGGATCTGCCAAGTTTCGTACTGGTTGGATATACAGCTGCGGAGTTATTAAGCGTGATCTGTGCACACATTTACGCCTTTTCTGGAATTCTACGGTCGCACCTACAGGTCGTACGGTTTGTGCGACCGGCCCAAAATCTTCAGGGAACGTGCAGCCAGGGTCCCCAATGTGCCTTTCGAAGATTTCGTGAAAAAATGTTAAACGGTTCAAAAGTTATTCAAAAAACAGTTTCTCATTATAAGTCAATGGGAAAAGTTAACAAAAAGTTCAACACTTTCGCAAATGCATTTTTACTTTCGCAAATAGGCCTGTTATTTTAGCAAATCAGCCATTTTGTTTTCAGTTGGTGATCAGAAAAATGGTTGGCATTTAAATTTGGGGCCCTCTAGCAACCTAATTCTTTTTGTATTCACCTAGTCGGACTCTGAGGATGCTTGCCATGTCTTTATTTTGTGGTAAAAGACCCCAGAAATATGTTTTTCAAATTTCTGGAAAAAGTACTTTCACAAATTACTTTCGTGCTCACGAAAGTGTCGAACTTTTTTGAGAAAGCTTTCGCAAATTGCGACAGTAGTTTTCCATCTGTGGGAAAGTAACAGCGATTCTTTGGCACTGCGCTGCAAAAGTACCATTGGGAGTTTTGGGCTGAAATTTGGAGAGAACGGAGCCAACATCTCACAGATGTGCCTTTCAGTGTTGTATTGAGAAAATATTACATGGCAGCAAAGTTATGGCACTCCAAATTTCACGGTTTTTCCCATAGGATAACATTACGGCGCCCGACGCATTACAGAAATCCTTTGGATCCCTGCTGCAAAATAACGGTTTGGTCTTTTTTCCTGAAATTTGGAGGGAAGACAGCCAACAGCCCACAGATGTGCCTTTCAGTGGTTTGGTTAAAAAATATTACATGGCTGCAAAGATACGGCACTCCAAAGTTGACATTTTTTCCCATAGGATAACATTACGGCGCCTGACGCTTTACAGAAATCCTTTGGATCCCTGCTGCAAAATAACGGTTTGGTCTTTTTTCCTGAAATTTGGAGGGAAGACAGCCAACAGCCCACAGATGTGCCTTTCAGTGGTTTGGTGAAAAAACATTACAGGGAGGGAAAGTTATGGTGCTCCGAACTTTTCTTTTTTTCCCTTAGGATAACATTACGGCGTTCGCCGCGCCTTTCAGGGCCCGTATCTCGGAAACGGTGCGAGATACGGATTTTTCATCGGAAAAGTACCAAATTAGCCCGGACAGTTGTAAATAATATGACTTTTACATTTTTTTTCTGTGTCGTACGGTTCCTGAGATATAACGTATTTAGTATTCCAAGTTCTCATTTTCTGCGCCGATACTCATTATTATGCATACATTATTTGTACTTACTGTCTTTCTCTATGCAGGTTTTGGGGAAAACCAGCCTGTGCGCTTACATTACTGTTACTGTTGCCCTTTTCCGCTCGCGGTTCCGTACCTTTTCACTTACTGCTGACGCCTGGCGCCACCATGTGTGCTTATCCTTTGGCGCTTTCATTTGCGCTATGCTTTCTGTTATTTTTGCCATTTCTGTCTACAGTACTGTTTATCTTTCTGTTTCACTTTACATCACCATGCCCATTGACATTTCTGTTTGCAGGCACCATGTTACTATGTGACAACACATCACGTGGCAGACCGTTCCCGTCTACGCCACCATGTGCGTTCCCCTTTCTGTTCTCATTCATGCGTGTGTTACCATGTGCACCACTGTTAGCATTTCTGTTTGCGTTGCTGTCCCTGTTAGTATGCCATAAGACATCATGTGGCGGGAGCGCGCCTGCATTACATTCACTATTTCTCGTTATCATTCCCAAAAAGAAGAGAAATTAGAGGCAAAAAACTCCGTTTAATGCATTAGTTAGGGTTGTTCCACAGCGACAAAAGTGAGGAAATTCACTGTTAGGGTTGAAAACCCCCCTTGGACCCCTCGCCCACCCCCCCAACCGGCATTGGGGTGTGCATGGATCATGGGTCCTAACTCTCACCCCATTCTCCTATACTTCTGCTGCTTTACACATGTCATGGGGTGAGAGTTAGGGCTGATGATCCCAATGCACACCCCAATGCCGGTTGGGGGTGGGCGGGGGGTCTAAGGGGCTTTTCAACCCTAACAGTGAATTTCCTCACTTTTGTCGCTGTGGAACAACCCTAACTAATGCATTAAATGGAGATTTTTGCCTCTAATATATATATACACACACACACACATATATATGCACTGTATAGATAACTGTTAAGAAACTCTATGTGTAGTGCCAGTCTTGACACCAGAGGGTATGCGTTGTGATCCTGTACTGTTGAGCTGAGTTCAGGGGTGATCTCAGTGGCCCAGACAGATATGGAGAGATTTGGGGGATGGCACTGTTATGTGACTCCCCCAGCCAGGGAATTTAAGCTGTAGGGTTGTCTGCACAGGCCCAGGTACCATACAGTGAAGACAAATGTCCTCATAGCAATGGGCCCTGCACCTCTGCACTCATGTGTGGCAGAGGGCCTATGCATTCACTGACAGATGGACTGTTTATGCTGTGTGTCTGTATATGCAGCCTCAATGAAGTGCAGGAACCAGAGGAAAGGGAATGGAAAAGGGAACTAAGTAATGCTAACTAAGGCAGCAGACTTACTCATATTACTGTGGGGTTTTCTGTAGTTTAACACCCTGCCTACCAATGAACAGGATAACTAGTATGTAATTTTTAGAAGAATTTAAAGGCTACTGATCAGCTCCTGGCCACTTTTAGACCAGCCTAGGTGCTGACATCATCAAATGTAGTGGGGCACACATGACACACACACATCACTGCAATGTATGTCAAAAGGCAGTGAAACTGCACACCCCACCTGGCCTCCTCCAACATTTCCATGGAAATGGCAGAAATATTCTAAGGATCAGAATGAGGATCAGAGGAGCCCTTGTATGCACATATTAGATTGTGTTAGAATTATCAGTTACTGTATGAGTTGCCTTATTAGAAAGGCAGATGTACAATGCAGGTGGATTCCTCACAGGCTTGTCCATTTCTATCTTCATCTGTACTGGGATTAGACATTTCCAAAATCTAAAATCTATATCCTGTAAAGGTAGTTGACATTCATCTTGAGATATGTGTGTGTGTGTGGGGGGTCTGCTATAACAGCAAGATTCAGAAAAGTTACTCATGTGGATGCCCACAGTGAGAATGGATTCTCTGGTTGTGTGCATATGAAGGGAGGGGTATTAAATATTCTCTTTTTTTTTTTTATAAACCATCTTTATTCCTTTTCAGAATACAGCAAACAAAAATAATCATACCAAGAAAACAAAACAATACCTGGCAAGCCAGGGTGCACAGCCCAAAACTGACTGCGCCAACTATATACAGTCCATCTATTTACAATCACAGTGGATGCCCGCCCCCAGATAGATAACATTTCTTGCTTGTTTTGCTTCTAGCACAATACACATATATTCCTAAATACTTAATTGCAGTATCCTAAAAGCTCAATGGAGAAATAGGCTCCAAGCAACCTTATACACCTCCTATCCCTTGCCCCCTTCTTTCTGTGGGTGGCACCCTCCTGTGTCCCCTGGAAAGAGAAAGAGCCCCCTATCCCCCCTCAATAGTGCACAGACCTTAACTAAGCAGCTGATTCTCTTTGTCTCTAAAATCAAGTTATCTCTACGCTTCACCAATTAGGATCAGGCAATGGAAAAAAGAAAAGTAGAAAAACTTCTCCACAACTTAAAACCTATACCATCTGTGCTTCCCTATCCAACAGACAGCCTGTGTTCACCCATGTGTTATCTGTGCAGAGTAAGCTGCATCTAACATTGCCCAGCGTTTCAGATAAAGAACTCCTCTCCCCTCCAAAAATAAATACTTCCTTATTTTATTCAGCATCCCCAGTAAATCTTTTACCCAATGACCGTAATAATAAATTTGATCATCCTTCCAGTGCTTGAATAAGAAGCCCTTCACTACCGCTATCATCAAGGAGAGGTGATATTTAGGTGCAGCACCCAAAATTTGGGAATAGTCACCCAACACACAAATCTCAGGTACTATAAATTCTGAGTAATCTAACATTGGGTCCATCCATCTTATAATTTCCTCCCAGAGTGGGGATATTTTACTACAGGCCCAGAACACATGCAATAGATCCCCCGCTCCCACCTCGCACCTAAAACACACATCTGTCTGTCTTAGGTTTCTATTACATAGTTTCACAGGGGTAAAATATAGATTAGAGACAATGAAAAATTGCATACTTTTATACTTAGGTATAATATTATACTTGCTGCTTCTCCAAATGTCATCCCAATTTATTTGCCGAGGGGCCATCTGCTCTTCCCAATATATAACCCTCCTAGCAGAAGATGGGCTAAGAAAATCCAATAACAGTTTGTATATTTGTGAGAGAGGGTGGGCTCTTAAATCAACCTCCCTAAGCAACCCCCAGGAAAAAAAAGTATCTGCAGCACCCCCCCAACATATTTAACTCTTTCTCCAACATGTGCTTAATTTGAAGACTCTGAAAAGAAGGCATTCCGTCACAACGTGCTGGAAAAACCACTCTATTACCCTGAGCAACTTCCCTAAGGTACAAGCCTGATAACTGAGGAGCTCACCGTTGTTTAATTACTTGATTCCTGATTACAAAATTCAGTTTACCCAGAATGGGCTAATCTTCAGCCCTCATTTGGGACCTTCTCGGCACCGGGGACAGTAAGGACCACCATGCCTCCACCATCTTTACCATAGGGTTCCCATGGTTCTTTTTGAAGATGCTCCCCAATTTAGCATACACCATTGCTTCGGAATTGAGGCCTATGTCTCTCAGCCCTTGCTTCTCTAGTTGAAGCCAAGTTGGAATGTAACTCCCCTCATCTAGCTCTTTAGCCCACCAGCTCATCAAGCCCAACTGGCCTGCTACATAATACACCTGAAGATCAGGAAGCTGGACCCCTCCCTTTTTATGTGATAAATGCAAGTGATTATATTTCACTCTAGGGGGGTTGCCTTTCCACAGAAAGCCTGAAATTAACCTCCTAATTATGTTGAACCACTTACGTGAAATGCTATAAGGGGCCAGATATAGCGGGTATAACAAACGGGGTAACATATTCATCTTAATAAGGCTCAATCGGGCAGTAAAATTTAATGGCAACTTATTCCACCTTAGGATATCCCCTTTGAGTGCTGATATAATACCCCCAAGATTAAAATCCGCCCCCCTCTCATAATCAGCCACTATCCAGATGCCCAAATATTGAATTTTATCTAGGCTCCAGTGTATTTGCACAGGGAAGAAATCATCCCTGGTAACAGGAGGAGTGAGGAGGAGAACTTGAGTTTTATTTAGGTTAAGTTTATAGTTGGAGACCTTGGAGAAGGACTCTATAACCTCTGTTACTCTCTTAAAGCTAGCTGCAGGCTCCTCTAAATGCAACAATACATCATCCGCAAAAACAGAGAACTTCAATTCCCACCCTTTTAGTTTGATTCCTTTAATATGGATGTCTTTATTAATAGCCCTCAGGAGAGGTTCCAGGTATATGTAAAAAAGTATTGGTGAGAGAGGGCACCCCTGCCTAGTCCCATTTCCTAATTGTATTTCCCTCGACAGATAGCCATTACATAATACTTTAGCAGTAGGCATGGCATATAAGTTCTTAATGCCCTTAAGGAAACCCTCCTGGAAACCCATCCGTTTCATGGTAGCAAACAGAAAGGGGTGTGAGACCCTATCAAAGGCCTTCTCCGAATCTAACGATATCAGTGCTAGTGGTAACTGAGAATCAGGTGCGTAACTCAATATGTGGTGTAGTTTCCTCAGGGCATAGTGTGCCTCTCTCCATGGCATAAACCCCACCTGTTCCTGACTGATTAAACTAGGGGCGACTAGCAACAGCCTATTTGCCAGAATTTTTGTAAGAATCTTAATATCTTGATTCATTAAAGCTATAGGTCTATAACTACCGGGAAGATCCCTAGGTTTTCCCGTTTTAGGGATCAGTGTAATATAAGCCTGGTACAACGGGGGATGAAATACTCCTTCCTGCATGAGAGCTCGGAACAGCTCCTGGAGCATGGGGAGTATGGTTTGTAGATGTACTTGATAAAATTTAGCCGTAAGACTGTCAGGCACCAGTGTTTTACCCAGAGGTAACGATTGTACCACCTCCATAATCTCAGACGCCCTGATCGGAGCTGCCAACTCCATAACGTGAACTGGATCCAGAATTGGCAGGGGGATCTCTCCCAAAAAATTCTCAATTTCCCTCTCTCTCCCGCTAGCTCACCCACCCGATAAATTTCCTGATAGTATGAAGCAAATGCCTCTGCCATCTCTTGTGACTCAGTGAAGAGTTTCCCCTCCCAATAAATAGATGAAATCATTCTGCTAGCTTCCCACTCCTTAACTCTGGTTGCCAACAACCGCCCCGGGGTGTCACTTTGCAGCAGGTATCTAGCATTCATTTTATTTGGCCAAAATTCAGTTTTGCTGTTGGCAATATCCCCTAACTCTTCCCATAAATCTTTAAGTTCCCTATCAACTTCCCCAGAGGACTCCTCTATAGATGATAAAAAGTTTATTGCCCCCAGTAGAAACTCCTCCTTTGCTCTCCTCTGCTTGCATCGCTGTACCACAATACCCTGGGCCACCCCTGCAAACACTACCTTGCAGGCAGGCCATACTAGTGTTTTCTCTTGCATGGTAGGGACCTGTTGGTGCATGAATTCCCTCAATGTTTCCTCTAACCTATCATGCACCAGAGGGTCTACCAACATAGCATCGTTTAGACTCCACCTATACGGTCTGGGTGGAGCCATTCTGGGTTCCCACACTATTTGAAAGGGAGAGTGGTCTGAGTATATTCTAGCCCCTGTTATTGTTTCCTTGATCTTCCCTATCACTTCCCTGTTTACTAGAAAAAAATCAATACGGGATTGAGTTTTGTGGACTGCCGAATAATAAGTCATTGTCATGCCCCCTGTCAAATATATCTTAAAGGGATCTACCAATGCTATGGTCTCCAGAAGTCTATTCAGGGCTACCTGGGCCTTAGACATAGGACCGCTGGACGGCAGTACTCTATCCGCTTGATTATTGAAGCATGCATTCCAGTCTCCCACCAGGATTAATGAGGACGATGGGAGAGCCATTATGTCCCCTTCAATGGAGACAAAGAACCCCGGGTCCGAAGGTGTTGGGGCATATATAGAAGCCACGGTAATGAATTTCCCCTCTAGTATACCTGAGACATATATTCCTCTACTATCCTCCTTTGCCTTAATTTGAACCACCTCATATGAACATGACATCTTTATCAATATCACTACCCCCCTGCAGCTCTTTCCCTGCCTACCCCGTATACCTGCCCTACCCACCTTCTCTTAAGCCCATTTTGCTCCTTGGTCAACAGATGAGTCTCTTGAAATGCAGCAATATGAGCCCCCATTAGTTCAATATGCCTTAAAATTAGCATTCTCTTTGTTTTACCCCTAAGCCCCTTAACATTCCAAGAGATTATTTTAATACCCGACATTAAAGGAAATTCCCAGTGTTGTACTTATAACAGTCATCAGCTGAAGGTCTGCTCCTGAATTGCTCTCCAGAGGGGACACTCTCTCTCATACCCTCCCCACCCCCCTCCCCACCCTGCAACCCCGATCCAGCAGGGTGGTCGCCTACCTGATATTGAATCATGGAATCATGGATGAACCTGCTCCCGCGCTGCCCCGCCCCATCTTAACCATGTAGCTCCAAATCCCCACTGATCCAATAGCAGTAGATTAACTATCACGCAGCCCAGTTCCTGAGCTCAGTCATCCCCCCAATACTTCATGCCTCGGGATTACAGTTAGTTATATGTTATGGAGCTCTGTTATAATAATTCACCCCAAACAAAACTACTATCCCCTGTCAGAAAGTCTTAGCAAGTCCATTAACCCTTAAAAAGGGGAGGAATCTCTCTCCACTTAAAGGTACAATATCAAATCGTCCAGGCCCCCCAACCCCAGCTCCGCCAATCCCTTCAAATTTAAACAACCACTATATTAGAAAAATTATTCATATCCAATAATTCCTTGTAACATGGGAGCTCACTAAGTAGCAGACTTATTATTTTGCCCAGCTTCTGTCCTTTAAATGTCCCATCTTGTTCCATTTAGGATGGTTTCAAGATGCAGCCTTGAACAGGTCTGGGAGTTCCACTCTCAACCCCTCAAGAGCATCCCTTGCAGTAAGAAACCTCTTCTCCCCAGCGTGCAACCGCACCACCAGGGTCGCAGGATATTGCAATCGAAATTTAATTCCTGCCAGATAAAGCTTCTTTTTGATTTCGGCATATTATTTCTGCTTCTCCCTAATCGCTGGCGTTTGGTCCTGAAAGATCCAGAGGGATGCACCATTCCACTGTAACACCTTCTTCTGCCTAGCAGTAAGCAACACATGTGCCTTCTCTTTGTAGTTAAGGAAGCACATAATTATCACTCGGGGCCTGGCTCCCAGAGGTGGTATCTCCCTTAGTGCCTGGTGGACTTTCTCCAGGTTATACGCCTCATAGAAGGGAGTATGGCCCAGCAGTTTAAACAAGAGCTCTTGCATAAATGCCACACAATCCTGTCCCTCCACCCTCTCTGGGACCCCTGCAATGATCAGGTTATTGTTCCTGCTTCTTGATTCCTGATCATCCATCCTTTCTTCCAATTTCTTAATCTGTCTTTTAGCTCTCACCAGGTCCTGCTCCATCACCATCGCTTTTCTTTCTTGTGAAGAGATTCAAGCTTCCACGTCTCCCATTCTCTGGGCCAGAGAATGTAGAACTAGCTTCATTGCTGCAAAATCTGATACCAGCCCCTGTAACATTGCCTTAATATCCTGGAGGTCCGTATTAGGTGAGCCAGTACACCCCTCTTTCCCTGGTTCCTCCTCTTGGTCATTTGGCATGGGGGAATGGGGCTTAGGCCATTTAGTAGAGGGAGATCTTGCTGCCAAAGGTTCAGCCACCTCTGCTTCTATTCTGATGCTTTCTGGCGGCCTACTGACTCGGCCCAGAGCTTGTTTTCCATGGGAGCTACCTTTGCATCTTTCCATGAGTTTCCTCCAGCAATCCTCATCGTAATGTGCCCTTTTCACTTCTCTGCTCTGTTACAACCTTTTAGGTGCTGAGAAAGAACAGATTTGGGAGCTTTTAAGCTATTAATATTAGCAGGGCCTCAGAGCAGCACAGAGAATGTCCAAACGGCTTCAGCTCATCACGTGATCACCGGAGGGGTATTAAATATTCTCATGGATGTGCCTAGTAGAAGGAAGTCTTCCTTCACATGTACACACCCAAAGATTTCATATTCATTGTGAGTATACCTATCAGTATATTTTCTGCATCTCACTGTTATACCATTCCCCCACCCAAAAGATGAATGTGAACTAACTTTATAGGATATAGATATTAGATTTTGCAATTGTTTATCCCAGAATAGATAAGGATAGGAATGGACCAGCAATCAACATGCATAGTCTATCTGCCTTGTTAATAAGACAACTTGCACATTAACTGGTAATTCTATCATTATCTACTATGTGTATACATAGGTTCCTATCACCCTTGCTCTAATCCTTGGAATGGGTCTGGCATTTCCATGGAGGTGGTGGAGCAGGCCATTTAGTTGTGATCAGTTTCCCTGCCTTCCAGCGCACGTCAGAGTGGTGAAACAATTACATCACATGTCATGTGTGCCCTGATCCACATGATGATACCAGTGCCCAGGCTAGTCTGTGAGTGGCAAGGAGTAACCATTCAATTCTTCAGAAAATGGCAAGCTAGCACTCCTGTCTGTTGGTAGGCAGGAGGCTATGCTGCAGAAAACCCCAGTGCAAGTAAGTATGGTGCCTTAGTTAGCAATACTTTGTTCCCTTTTAATTTATTTATTTATTTAAAAATTGGTAACTGACAGAGGCACACTAAGTCAAGGTTAATTTCCAGGTACTACCGGTGGGAGGAGAACAAAGGGATAACAGCATCAGACTATATAAATGCAAACCAGTGGAACAACATTTACTGAAAAGTTTGTAAAAAATTAGAATAAAGACAAAAATTGTATGTGCAGAGAATAAAGTGTAGTAAGGTCAAAAACATCTAACAAGTGTATATTCAGACATGGCAGCAATACAAGGTGAACAAGAACTATGCTAATAACAGGCAATTGACCTGTATGGATTAATTATTGCCTGACCTCTTAATGGAGGGAGAAAATTGTAGTGGTGTGGTAGTGTAGCCTGATCCAAAGTGGGGACCCAGATGGCAGTTTACCATGTTGGTTGAAGCTTTGCCTGGGAGGTGTCAAAAGAAAGACTAACAGGAACAGGTGAGGAGGGACTAGAGTTTCAAATGGTGTCTGAGGGAGCCAGTGGATTGCAAGAGTTGGTTCCAGAATAATGAAAGTCATTAGGAAAAGGCAGACTTCCCAGCATAGAAGCAAGGGTGAGGAGTGGTAAAGGTAGTATGGTCCCTGGAAAGGAGGGAACAGGAAGTAGGAGGATTTTGAGGAGACTGGAGAGGTAAAAGATAAGAGAACCAAACCAGTATTCGGGTATGAAGGAGGTACAGTTAGTCTGGCAATGTGAGGGTAGAGGGAGGAGGGATAGGGATGAATACAGTGAAGAATGGAGTGTGGGGGGAATTTGTAGCAAAGTGGCATAAGAAGTTGTAGAGGGTGTCCAGTCTAGTGAGGGAAGTGGAAGAGATGGTACCACAGACCACATCCACATAATCAAAAACAGGAAGCATCATTTTGGTAAGAAGTTCACTACAGACATGTGGAGATAAGCAGTCATTGTTGTACAGTGCACCAAGTTTGGGATGGAGTTTTGTATGGATGGCATTGATGCGGGCTGAGAAGTCAAGATTACTGTCTAGCCACTTTCCAAGGTACTTGAAGGACTGAACTGCTTCAAGAGGTGTACCATCCAGAGTGGTGGGGGGGGGATTGGGCTGTGAGTCTGTCCAGTTTCTGACTGGTACCAAAGGGCATATATACAATATTTGGGGTTTTGACTCTGAGTTGATTGGATTAGAACCAGTGCAATGGCAGTACAAGAGGTGAAGATGACTATGTCATCTGTATGCATTTGGATGCAGAAGTTGGTACACACAGAGGGGAGGACATCGAAGATGATGAAGGAAAGGATGGGACCGAAGATGGAACTCTGTTTGACCCAAGCTTGGATAGGAAGGGGAGGAGACAGGGTATTTCTAACCTGAACCAGTTGTTGTTGGCCCATTAGGTAAGAACAGAATCAAGCAATAGTGGTTCCATGCACTGCTGGTAACACTATTGTTTGGTTCCATTCTTACCTAATGCTGAGAGGCCATCAGATCTCAGGTTGTCCAGGAGGAGTGACTTGGATATGGAATTGAAAGCTTTGGCCAGACTGATAAATAAAGCAGCTGGAATATGCCCCGACCCATCCCAGAAAAGAAAGAATCAGTGCACACAGAAGGGAACACACTGTAGAATCTTGCTTCCAAAAATTAGACTGAAAGGGTGAGAGGAAGTTGAAGGATGAAAGGAAGTTGAGAAGTCTACAATGGACCAGTTTCATTTGCAGCTCAGAGAGGGATGGGAAGAGGGAGATGGGACAGAAGTTGCCAGGGGAGAAGTGGTCACCCTTTTATGAAGTGAAAAAACTTGACCAACTTCCAAGATTGAGGAACAACACTGAGTGAAATAGAAAGGTTGAGCAGGTTCATAAAGGGAAGTGCAATGTCAGGAGCTGAGAGGTGGAGGACCTTGGGGTCTAAATCATGAGATCTGGAGTTTGATGGGTTGAAGGAGGAAAGGGCAAGCAGGGTATCCTAGATGGTGATTTAGAAAGTGGAACCTCAATGAGTGATCATGGGGAGCTGGAGTGAAAGGAGAGGAGCCAGGAGGAAGAGATGAAAAGAGGGCATGGGTTGTGAAGAACTCATTGACATGAGCAGCAACAGAGGTAGGATAAGACATAGGTGAACCACTAACAACAATGATTGGAGGAGTGGACTGGGTAGGGGTGTGAAAAAGGGACTGGATAACCTTTCAGAATTTAACTGGGGAAGTATTGTTTTTCTGAAGATTGGCCTTTAAATAGTACAATTCTGCAGCCTAGGCAAACATTATAAAGTTGTTTCTCAGACACATGTAAGAGATGTGATCACTAGAGGAGCAGGATAATTTCTACTGGACCCATGCAAGGTCTCAGGACTTGCACAGTTTGATGATTTAAGTAGCAATCCAAAGGAGGTGGAAAGCTTTACTCTGGATTTCCTTACTGGGGTGTACATGTCCCAGATGGAGGAGAATTTGGAGTGGACTAGTGTGAGGACCACATCAATATCAGAGGCACAGAGGATGGCTGACCAGTCTGTTACAGTTAAGTCACTCAGTAGTGCATTGATGTTTAGTGACTGGAGAGAAGAAGACCAGATTTATTTTGGTGAAGATTGGGGACACCAGATTTTTTTTGATGCAGAACATCATGCAATGATCTCTAAAATAATCCATCAAAAAAACATGCTGCAGCAATACAGTGGTTGTGGGAGGTTATGACTCTGTTCAAAACAGCATGGTAAGTAGAGTGGTGATTGAGATGGAAGGGTTCTGAAATAACATTGGGCAAATTAAGGGACTCAGTCCCATGAATGATTGATTAGGAGTATGGAAAGAGCCAATTTACCTTGAAATCCCTGAGGAGGATGAGTTCACCTGAGCAGGAATGAGAGGTGGTGGAAGAAAGAGTCATCCTGGGATGAATGTGAGATTTCAGGAGAAGCATAGACAATCACAATGAATACAGGTACAGAAGATGGGAATGAAAGCCTAACTAAGAGAAATTAGTGGGAGGAGAGTATGGTGTCCCTGATGGCCATAGTAGTATACATTAGAGGCTTTGGCCGACATAGATGTCAACCCCTCCTCCACATTTTCTCATGGGCTGCTTGAAAAGAAGGTTATCAGGAAGTGGCAGGCTGGGGTCCAGACTCTTGGAGGAGTTCCAGGGTTCAGAGACTCAGAGGACAACAGGAGAGTGTAATTGAACCCAGATGGAGAGGAGGCTGAGATAGGTAGAAGGTTCCTAGCATTCAGATGGAAGACACTAAGACCATTGGCAGTAGTGGAGGATGGGAGAGAGGCAATGGATATATCAGGATTGGGCTCCACATTGCTACAGTAAACAGGAGGAGGATTTGGAAAATGAGAAGAAGGATGCAGTGGGACTTTCTTTTCTTGGAGTAGATAGAAGAGCAGGAAGAAGAGAGGCAGGGAGAAAGAGGATGGCATGGTGGAGAAACTCCAGGTTGAGGAAATGGGATGGTAGGAGACCAGGGTGGAAGGGAAGAGAAGAGTAGGGAGATAGGAGGATAGGTGGAGGTGGAAAGGGAGGGTTGAAGGATTGGATGGGGA
The DNA here is from genome assembly GCA_016271365.2 of Neoceratodus forsteri. Taxonomy (NCBI): domain Eukaryota; kingdom Metazoa; phylum Chordata; order Ceratodontiformes; family Ceratodontidae; genus Neoceratodus; species Neoceratodus forsteri. The sequence continues at coordinate 120,155,911 of CM057456.1, forward strand.
AGGAGGTTTAGGCAGTAATAACAGGAAGGAGAAATGGAGCAGGCAGAGGAGTGCAAAGAAAATTGTGGCCAGGAGGAAGAAGGTAAGCAAAATGGCAAGCAGTACCCACACAAGTTAAACAGTGCACAGTAGCAGGCAAATAACAGCTAGCAGAGTAATAGTCAGTTTTTCTAGAAGAGTAATCAGTTACAATTGCTGACATCTGGTAATAGACCTGGGCTGTAACTAAAAAACAAGAAAGCAGCAAGCAGCTGAGAGCCGTACAAATGTACTCCACAGATTACTGAGAAGCAAAATTAAGAAAAAGTGAGAGGCAAAGCACTAACAGATACAGCTGTGTGTAATATACAATTTTGCTAGTGGATTGCCTATGGAATTACCATCCCAGTTCTACAGAACTTTGCTGAATTTGCACGAAAATACAGCAGAATTTTGCCAAATTTTAAATTTCAGATATTTTGATTTACTCTTTAAACTACTTATCCAAATGACAGTAAATTTGGTAGGTATATGGGTACTCTGAGCTTGCATAAGTGTACTGAATTTCAGAGTCATAAATCAAAAGAGAGCTGAGTGATGGGTGGACAAAGATTTATACATTTAATTTTTATTTTTTTCCATTTAATTTTTAAATGTCTCATTAACATTTCTCCACAGTGTTAGGATTTAGAGAAACATGCAACACAAGCAAGTGCACCAAGTTTTTGGTCTCCTGCTTTAAAGGAGCTGTGCTACAGGTAGCCAAACATTTTGCAAACATTTAAATTTTAGTTTAGTATAATTTTAAAAGCATTCATCAAAATGTTATAACATTTGGTAGATATGTGGACTATATCTATATCTATATCTATATCTATTATCTATCTATCTATCTATCTATCTATCTATCTATCTATCTGCTCAGTTTCAGATTTCTAACTCCAAATGTGCCGGAGTTATAAGCAGATAAGAATGTCCATGAAATTTCCCACAAAAAAAAAATGACACACTTAATGCTCTCATCAATTTTGGGATGATGTGTCATAGTTTCATGTTTTTTGGAACACCATTAGAACTGCTACCAGCAAGAAACCATGCCAACTTTCAGATCTCCAGCTTAATAGAAGGCTGAGCCATGACCAAATTAATACATTTCAAAAACCCCACTGAATTTTATCAAATTTTTAATTTCAGTTATTTTGTTCTAGTTTTCAAATTACTGTCCAACTGTTACTGTATTTAGCAGGTTAACAGGAAATAATGGTTTTCATAAGTTTACCAAATTCCAGAGTCCTAGATTGAAAGGGGGTGAGATGTGGGTGTCCAAATGTGTAATCAAAATTTAATTGTCTGTTATTTCCATCTAATCTTAAAAATTCTTATCTAAATTTCTGTACAGTGTCAGGAGTTAGAGAAACGTGTACACATGGGTATGTGCACCAAGTTTTTTGAGTATTAAACTTTAAAGGTGGCTGTGCCACAGGAAGCCAAACAGTTTGCCAACATTTTTATTTTAGCTATTTTAGTATAATTCTGAAAGCTTTAATCAAAATGTTATAAAATTGTGCAGGTGTGTGGGCTATTACTACTTGTATATATGTTCCTAGTGTCATAGGTCTAGCTCCAAAGGTGCCTGAGTTATAGGCATATAGAAATGTTTATAAAATTTCCCACAAAAAATAAAATGACAGAGTTTTAACACCTATAATTTTGAGACAATGTGTTGTAATGTCATGACATCTGGAACAGTGTTAGAACACCTATAAAAAATAATGGTGCCAAAATTCAGATCTGATCTCTAGCTTAATTGGCAACTGAGTTATTACCAACTTAATACATTTCAAAAAATCTATAAAACTCTGACAAAATTTCATGAAATTTCACAGAATTCTGTAAAAATTACGTGGAATTAGAATTTTCTGATTTTACACAGCTCTACTAACAGATAAATTCTAGTTTGTTACCTTTAAATTTAATAAGAAACAAAATGTGGAACGTGGATGCACCCAGTCGGATTTTTTCTAGGAGTCAGCAAAACAATGACTTATTAAACTAGAGGCATCAAATTACATAAGGGGATTGAGCAGCAGGTGACAACGAGCAAACAATGATGCTAGACTGATAGTACTAAAGGTATGTTTGAACAAAGTAGCTTTCCAGGGAGCATGTCAGGTTGATAAAAGACAGGTGGAGTACATTCAAATGGAGTGAGGTTAATAATTCAGTGAATTGGAGGAGATTAACAATGCAATAACCTTGGAAGCCAGGTGGTCAACAATCAATTAAAACATCTACTCATGGCAAAGTAGAGTAGCAGCTTTGTAAGTGGCTGGTCTGGGATACAGCATGGCCAACTGAACAGCTGACTTATGGCTAACTCCAGGCAGATTCCTCAATGACCTTTGCACTGTGCACTTCATGTGCAGGCTGCACTGTGGAGGGTCACTCAGGGAGTGCAGCTGAAATAGAGAGGTAGCGGTGTCACCTCCAAACCCACCCCACTGATGGTCTCTCTAGGCAACTGAAAACAAAACTTCTTGTCTGCAAGCAAACTAGCTTTTATACATAAATATATCTATATTTTAGTGGTGGAGTACCACCACTATAGTTAGGGTAGAGTACGCTCTATAATGTTAAACTAATAACTTTGCACACTAATAGCTTCACCCCTTTCAACAGATTTGCATGACAGTTTGCATGCACTATCTCAGTGTAATATCTCATGACATGCCAAGTTTCATCCTCATCTTGTGTGCAGATTCCAGGATCCAGATAGTGAAAAAAAATCAGGGGGGTTTACTGTTTTTTGCCATCACCAAGTGCTCAGATGTGAATTTTGGTCTGAAAATTTCAGGGTAGAAAGGGCTTAGCCCAGAGTGGTGCCTTCCATCGGTTTTGTGAAAAAAGATATAATCCATTCCAGAGTTTAAAGGATTTGAATATTTTATTCTGAGCAGTCTTTTGGAAAGATGTTTCACTGAAAAAAAAAGAATGTGGCCATAAGAAAAAAGGATTCTGTTTCATATGTGGTTGTGGGGTAATCCTGTTTTGCAAGAATATTTTTTTTAGTATGGCAGCCATCTTGTTTCCTTTTTTCTTCAAAAACAATTTTGTTCTGAAAACCAATAGAAATCACATATGAAAAGACACTAACTCATATATCCTGCTAATAGGGATCCCATCAGCCAGATTCTGCAATTAGTTCTTAGCAAAATGACACAGAAATGTGTTTTTAACACATTTTAAAAATATTTTTTTGGGAGACAATTTTCTTGTTACGTTTGGCCATACGAAACAGGAATAGGGAAATAGGAAACAATGCTACCATTATATGAAAAAATTATTTGGACCTAGTTTTTTGCATTCTTTTTTGTATGAAGGAATCAAGTTTCATGAGAATGAAACAATCTTATGAAAAAGGATTCCTTCACACAAAAAAAGAATTTGGATTTAGTTTGTTTTTTTTTCACTTTTTTTGTATGACGGAATCCAGTTTTGTGGGAATGACACAGTCGCACATAAAAAGATTCCTACACATGAAAAAGAATTAGGACTTAGTTTATTTTTCAAATTCTTTTTTTCTTATGAAGGAAATCTAACACACAATACAAAAGAATTCAGGGGTCATACAAAAGAATAAAAATGAAAGTTCTAATAGGGTTTCTCTACAGACTTAGCAAGCTGTAACTTTGTCAGTCTTTGGAGTTAAGGGACAATCTACATGTGAAAAAATGGTCTGAATAAGCACTTCAACTCTAATGCATAATACCACCACCCCCCAAAAAAAGTCTGGGGCCATTAAAAAAAGCAGACACAATAAAAAGAGAATAATGGACAGGTTAGTGTCCATTACTGGTGAATAATACCATCGAGAGGTTCTGGACACATAGGAACCTCGAGAGCAAAGCTCAAGAGGTTCTTGTGTCCAGAACCTCGAGATGGGATCACTGGTAATGGACACTAACCTGTCCATTATTTTTTTTAATATATGGATCCAGTTCTTGTGTTTTGGTGAGGGACAGTTGGCAGGTGCAGAAAAGGTTAGGTCATCGCTGACAGCCGCATTGTCTCGCTCTTCTGTCGTTACTTCATGCCCCCATCCCCCACTCACTTGCTTGCCCTCCCGCTTGCTAAGCAGAGTAAGATAAAATATTTTATTTTTCTTTTTAGTTGTACCTGTTGTTAGGTTCTGTGCAGCACAAAAGATTAACGAGCTATGTCCGTCTTGGGGGGGGGCTGCAAAACAGCAGAGGACAGAATATGCTCTTGCTAACCAAGAGATGCCACCATGTTTTTAAAAATGTTCCACCTGCCCACAGAGGGAAAGTGACCAATGATGGCCCATGCTGTTTGATTGGCACTTCCAACATGGCCAGGCATCAAAGACTGCTACGCTTGCGCTTTCCACTTTCAGTGATAATAGTATCATTCAGAGCACTGAACGATAGTATTACAGGCTCTGAACAATACTATTATCACTTTTGAACTGTGCTGTTATCACTGGTGACGATAGTATTACCACTTGCTGTCTGGTACTATTACCGGGATTTTTTTGTATGCTTTAGTGTAGTATTAAATTGCATATCCATATATTAAAAAATGTAAATGCTCATAGGATAAAACTGAAATTTAACAAGTCATAACTCTATCACTCTGTGGAGTTAAGGGCCAATCTGTGTATTACAAAATGGCTTCAATGAACACTACAATACTAACACATAATACCATCCTCCCCCCCAAAATATGGTCCATATATAAAAAAAATATATACAGTACAATAAAGAAAATGAGAATTCCCATAGGATAACAGTGCATCTTTAAAAAGCTGCAAGTCCACCAATAATTGGTTTTAAGGGACTATATATATATATATATATATATATATATATATATATATATATATATATGTCTGTGTGTGTGTGTGTGTGTGTGTGTGTGTGTGAATGAGTATTACAACACTAACATGTTATTCCCCCTCAATTCATTCATGAGATACTCACTGCAGCCAATAATTATCACCAATCTTCACCATAGTACCAAATCTACAGTGAAAGCCTGATCCTCATCAAAAACATGTCAAATGTATATCTCTTCTTCCACTACAACCACAGCAAATTTAAAAGTAAACCGATTAAAATTTATTGACTTATGGATAAAAACACATTTATGCACTCAACTGCTGGCACTGAAGAGGGACGCTTAATATAGTTTTTCCTTTGAAGTGAGACCCACAAAAACAATTACAACCAAGGATGTAAATTGGTTTTCTGGAGGTACTGAAGTGCAGGGCCCTTCCCTAGCAACAACTAAGTCTAAAGTAGGCTGCACTCAAGGAACACAACATTCCACACTCAGTTCTTAAATATAAAACAAATAAATGCTTTATTGCAATTCCTTCACATGAGTGAAAGCAAGATGTGTCCTTATGAATTCTGCTAGCCCCAGTACTTCGCGTGTGAACCTTTCATCAGGGTGTGGTTAGCAAGGGAGAACACATGTCATTTATATACACATAGATCTAATTAGTAAACATGACTATTCAGTCAATCAATGAGAGTATACATAATATTGAGTAATAAAATAAAAGATGTCAGTGAAATAGAAAATTTGTACAAGTGAAATATGAACAAAGAAATGTAGAAACATAGACTCTGATGGCAGATAAGGACTGCTTGGCCCACCTAGTCTACCCATTTCCCTACCTAATGGATAAGCTGCAGATCTTAGTTAACCAACTGCCTATTTCTTCCTACACCCCACAAGAGTTGCCTTGTGTCTGTCCCATGCATTCTTGAATTTTTCCACAGTTTTAGACCCCACAACCTCCTCAGAAAGGTGGTTCCATGTATCCACCACCCTCTCTGTGAAAAAATACTTCCTCACATTGCCCCTGAGCCAACCCCTTCTATCTTTAAATTGTGTCCCCTTGTTCTTGAACATCTCTTTTTCTGAAAGATGCTACCCTCTTGGACTTTGTTGATTCCACCGAGATACTTAAATGTTTCTATCATGTACCCCCTCTCCCTCTTTTCCTCAAGTGTACACATGTTAAGCTCCTTTAGTCTCTCCTCATATGGCTTATTTGCAGACCCTGCACCATTTTAGTTGCCCTCCTCTCGACTGCCTCCATCCTGTATATGTAGTTGTGGAGATGGGGTCTCCAGAACTGGACGTAGTACTCCAGATGGGGTCTCACCAACTGTCTGTACAGAGGGATAACAACTTCCTGTTTTCTGCTGGTGATGCCTCTCTCTGCATGCCTGTTAAACCAGCTACTAAAATAACAGGAGATATAGATAGTTAGACATTCTACATACCAGAACCCAGATGCTCCATTTGCACCCTGCTGTTCGGGAGGGGCCTGCTTGAACCTGAGGGGAGAGAAACTCTGCCTGAAGAGCACAGGCACCCATCTGACTGGGAAGGCAGGGTAAAGGGACTGGTGCTATTTATCACACATAGTGATAGCCATTTAATGGGATGGCACCATTATTTGTAAGCCTAGCATTATCCTAAATTAGGCCCCATATATTGTGAAAGACCCAGGGGTCAGATCCCTAAATTATTGAACCGAGCTTACTTATTGGTCTCCTAGTGCTACACTAAAAGGATGGCATTCAGAATCGATCCCCATTTAAGACCCACAGGCTCCAGAGGACAGCCTCCATATCTGGAAGCAGTACTACCTCCTCTGTTTCTACCCCAGTACAGGAGTAGGAAGCAGAAATCTGCAAATACAGACTTCCTACCTTGGAAGTACTTGTACTTTTTCAATGTTATAGTTTACTGTGCCACATTGGCATTGTTAACTGTTCTGAACCAGAGTCTACTGCCTAAGATTTATAACGCACTATTTTTTGGAATGTTACCAATAACAATACGGTTTTGTGATTATCTGCTTAAAGAGGGTTTAAACATGTGGCTCCCCCCCATAACTATAAAAATGGCCTAACCAACAGTAGCTTGTTCTTATAATGTCCACAGATTCACTAGCCCAGTAAAAAGGAACAAGATTTTGGCATTCCCGAGGAGGACCCATGCTGATTTTCTCTTCCTCCTCCTCCAGGAGACCCAACTTTCTCCTGAAGGACATGATGAGCTTGGCACATTTCATTTTCAATCTTCAGTTTCAGCATCTTACAGGAGGAGGGGCATCTCCATATTGGTCCCTTCTAGAGTACCCTTTGAAGTCTTGGACACTCTAGCAGACAAAGAGGGCAGATACGTGTTTATGAAGGGGAGATTCCAGGGTAAAGTAATTACATTAGTTTTGATCAGTATCCCCCCAGGCTCTGACTTTGTGGTTTACTACTCTTTCTTGCTCCAGCTACAGACCTGGGTGGAGGGAATGTTAATTTGTGGGGGTGACTGTAACCTAACCCTAAATCCAAAACTTGATTCCTCATCTGGTCTCCCCAGTAGGGCACATAAGGTAGCTAAAAACTGTACTGATCTATTGGGAGAGATGGGATATGTGGATATCTGGAGGTCATTGAATGGGCAAAGGAGACACTATATTTTTTTTTCTGCCCCACATTCAACATACTCCAGAATCAACTATTTTTTTGTACACAAGGAAATCCTGGGAAATGTCAAAGACTGCTTGATCGGTGACCTAACACTCTGACAACGCTTCAATATTTCTGAAATTGAATTTAGGAGACTTTAAAAGAAATACATTCTGGTGATTAAATATCTTTTTATCATAAAACACAGACTAAAAAAGGTTATCAACGAAACTTATAAACAAACAATGCTTGATAATGACCTCTCTGGGATTCCTTTTGCTCTTCTCTGGGACACAGTTAAGGTGATTCTCAGGGGAAAATGTATAGCTATATCTGCACTTAAAAAAAAGATAAGGGAAGCTAGGTGGGTGTAATTACAGAACCAAATCCAACAATTAGAAAGTCATGAAAAAATGAAAATGGCTAGAACTAGAGCAAAAAAAAAAACTGCAGGCCCTCAAGAAGGAGCTCAGAGACCTATTAGACTACTACACCAGGCACAAACTACTATTTTTAAGACAAAAATATTATGAGGGAGGCCCTGTGTCTATGAAAATGTTAGCAGGCCGACTATACATACAGAGAGCTAAGGCAACTATAACTGCCCTTAAGCATCCAACCACCCACCAGACACTGCATCTCAACCCAACATCTCTGAAGCATTTCAGACCTTTTACACCTCTCTTTACACTCCTGGCCCCAGGGTAGATGAAGAGACCATCAGTCAATACCTAGCTAATATTTCCCTCTCAACACTACAGCAACAAAGAGGGGAAGCACTTATGGCCACATTTTCCCATTGGAGTATAAGGGGGAGATTGCATGATTAGAGTCTGGGAAATGTCCCAGCACAGATGTGCTCCCAAATGAGTTCTATAAATGCTTTGGGAAACTGATCTCCCCTTTGTTGCTTAGGGTGTATAAAGACACCCTAACCTCTGACAGTCCAACTCCTACATCTTAGTCACAGGCTATTTTTTCTTTGCTTCCCAAACTAGGAAATGAGCCATCACTTTGTACCTCATACAGGGCGATATCCATCCTTATCCCAGATTACAAAATTGTCACATCTCTCCTTACCCATAGACTACAACCCATTATGCCTGAACTCATCCACCTTGATCAGACAAGGTTTATCCTGGGCCACCAAGCTCAAGATAATCTTCAATGAACTACCCATATTATCCACTATCTTCAGTCCCATAAAGTACTAGTGCTTCTCCTCAGCCTAGATGCTGAAAAGGCTTTAGATAAAGTATCATGGCTCTTCCTCAAGGTGGCTCTTTCTAGGTTCAGGTTCAACTACTTTTTTATTAAGCTGATATTTAAACTATACAGAAACCCCACAGGTTGTATTAGAACAAACTGATTCATCTCCACTATTTTCCCGGTGAGGCGTGGAACCCAACAAGGTGCCCCCTCCCACCACTATTATTTGCACTATACCTTGAACCCATTGCACAGGGCAGCAGAGATAATCAAGCTATCTAGGGAATACAGTTAAGTGATGGGACCCAGAAACTTGCATTATTTGTGGATGATATCCTTTTATATCTTACATACCCAGATCTCTCTACCAGTAGCCTTCAAACATATGTCATAGTTTTCCCATCTCTCTGGCTACACTCTCAACTCAACAAAAACAGAAATTTTAAGTTTCAGTTATAGAGTCCCTTTCCAGCTAAAGAAGCAATTCCCTATGAAATGGGATCTCCCATCCTTAAACTATCTAGGTATCTATGTAGCTCTCCAATTATCTCAGTTGGGCCCTCTTACCAGCCATTGATATCCCAGCTAAAACAAGACTTCAAGTGCTGGGGCCTATTACCATTATCTACACATTCACGGGTACAAGCCGTGAAAGTTAATGTCTTACCAAGGCTCCTATACTTATATCAATAGGTCCTGTGTATATTAAGTAGCAAAGAACTGAAAACTTGCCATGCCGTGTTTCTTTCCTACATATGGTCTAATAAAAAACCATGACTATGGAAACAAGTGCTATATCTCCCTAAACAACAAGGGGGTTTAGCAGTCCCTCATCTCCATGGTTATTGGATTGCTGTTCAGATGCGAGCTGCCTTACTATGGAGCTACCTTATGTACACAGCCCACTGGAAGTCAATGGACCTGGCTTTTTATACCCTACCTCCTCTCCCAGCTTACATGTTATCTTAATGTTGACATATTAATTTAGAAAGACAAATTAGCTTGGGCACTGCCTCTGTCTTAGAAGGTTGTTGGAGGGGGAGAAGAGGGGGAGTACTTGAGCCCACATATGGAGGTTCACCTGATGGTCAAGTGACCCTGCATTTGGGCCAGTGACTAAAGACCCTTGGTTTAAACGACAAGCTAATAGAGGGATTTGTGCCCCATAACAATTAATTAGGGGAAGGACCATCATATCATTTGAAACAGCTCAACATCAGTTGGCTTGGCTTCCCACATATAGACTGAGGTATTACCAAATAAGAGATTACATTAACATGTGGCTTAAGGTGACTACCCAACAGAGGCAGAATTCCCCCTCAGCGTCTTCTTTTGAAACTATATTAAAATCAGAAAGTGCAGATAAGGCTATTTCTATGTAATTACATCAAGGATGGGGCCGTCTCTACTGACAACATTAGACAAAAGTGAGAAACAGAGTTATTGATATCAATCAGCCACCCTCAATAGAAACTAATTTGGAAGAACACTTGGAGTACTAGAGCCTCCCCAACCTGGAGGGAGTTTCTATGGAAGCTCAGAATCAGATTCTTCAGTGTTCCAAGGGTGGTAGACAAATGGCATCCCTTGGTTTCTCCAAGTTGCTGGTGGAAGTGTGGAGAGGAGCAGGCATCCCAGGCCCTTATTTTTGGGACCTGTCAATTACTTAGACCCTTTTGGGATGGTGTCTGAGAACATATAATAAATATTTTAGATATTATTTCCCCTCTAGGTATGGAACATTTAGTATTAGACTTAGTTTCCCTGGGCTTAAGGGCAATGAAGGTATATATTTTTGGGCAGTACTCTGTGCAACCACCCTTAAGGCATTAATCAGAAAATGGTGTCTTCCTACCTCTCCGACACCTCAGGAATGGAGAGAAGTAGTGGGCCATATTCACCAATATGAGAGGATCACCTTTGCCTTACAGCAGTGACACCACCTATTTCAAAATAGATGGAACAGATGGGACCTATATCAGGCGTTTGAGACTTAGCTCACACATTGTAAGCCAATTAATCAATCATTTCCTCCATTGAATAGCACTTTTTAATACCTCTCACTAACTTCAGATGCTCCTAGAGTCACAGAGGTACATAACAGCTTTGTGGATGAATATAGCTATACTAACCTTTTTAAAAAAAGGAGATAAGAACAAAAACGATTAGAAACATGAATTATCAATCATACAGTAGACTAATTTTACATTAACTTTTACTTGTATTTTACTTGTATTTTTATTCATTTTATTTTATCATATTGACTTACTAAAACTTTCATTTGTTAATTAGCATATGTAACTGTTAATCTGCACATCTGAATGACATGATTGTAATGTTAATGACTTATTTATTGACATATCTTGCAAATGATGGTCTAAGAACATGGTGTAAATCTGTTAAACATTAAACAAAACTTTGAAGTATATAAAAACAATGGCCCTTTGTGCAAGGGTAGCAAAGGTAAGATAGAGTACTGTCATCTGTAAAAGAACAGACAAAGTAATTAGTCAAACAGCAATCCTCAGGATGTGTCACTTTATTTAACACACATTTTTCTTTTATTTTCAAAGAAAACATAGTTAATCTCAACTGATTGCATTATTTCTAATGAAAAATGAATTCAAACATATCTTCAGAAAAAAGATAAATAAATGGATATAGTGAAGAAATGAAAAATTACCCCAAATTCATAAGGATTTGATTAATCATCTAGGCAGACCAGTTGTGTGTGGAAATTGATCCATCAGTGAGAACTTGAGACAATTTACAGATTTTTTTCTTGTGGAGGTGTGTTGTTGTAAATTTACCATCTAACCTAAAGGATACCACTGACACCCTATGCAGATTTGAATCTGTGATATGGTATGAAACTTTTGTATGGCTGGGGGCTGATACAGAAGCATTGTATACCTCTATTAAATAAGAACTCGTGATTCAAGCAACTAGATTTTTTCTAGAAAATCATAGTGAAAGAGCCAGTATGCCTACTGAGTTTTTGATTGAGGCACTAACATTCAGCCTGAATCATGATGCTTTTGAATTCAACAACCAGCATTATCTTCAGGTCTGTGGGACAGCCATGGGTACCAGCATAACACCCATTTACACAAACCTTTTTTTAGGTTGGTAGGAGCTTCTGTTTGTGAACAATGCACAAGATAACTCTTACCATAAGCTTGTAAAATATGTTTTTTGGCATATAGACAATTGTGTCTGGGGCTAGCAGTGGCCAGAAGGGCATGTCTTGCTTTCATTCATGTGAAGGAACTGCAATAAAGCATATTTTTTGGGGGGGGGATTTAAGAACTGATTATGTATTGTTGTTGTTCCTTGAGTGCAGGCTACTTTGGAATTTGTTTTAGCTGTAGGCTAGCTTCCCTATGTCTGCACCACCCCATTCTCAAGGTTTGCAACTAACATTTGGAACTTCTCTTTCCTAGCTAGATGGATATCTTCATGCAGGTTCTGTTTGAGACTGGCATGGATGAGGATACAATTTTACTATCTCAAAAAGTAAAGAAATTCTTGGCCAAAACTGCTTTAATGCAACAGTTAGGTTTCAGATTAAGGCAACAAAAGTAGGCACATGTGACTTTGGGGTTTCCAACCCTAACTCTCCATCTCGCAAGCAGGAAAATAAAAAAAAATTAAAATTATGGTTCCCACTGTCCTAACTGTTTGCAAATCAGGGTGGAGTTTTCTGTGGAGTTCTCAAAAGTAATACTTCACCACATTCCACAAGCAGTAAGGTGACATATAATATGTTTTCTTCAGGAAGGCCTAAAGGTTGTTGCTACATGTGGGGAGACAGAGTTCTGTATGTTTGAAGACTGTATCACAATGGAGTGTGTGTTAGGGCTGATAACCCCATGGAAGACCCCACTTCACATTCACCAACAGTCAGGACAGAGAAAACCATAATGTTTTTCCTTTCCCTGATTGGGGAATGGAGGTGAGAAGTTAGGGTTGGAAATCCTAATGGCAAATTTCCCTGCCTTTGTCACGTTAATCTAAACCCTAACTAGTGAATTAACACCATTTTCTGCAAATAATGATTGTGGCACAACAGCACCATGGTTAGGGATGAGTAGGCTGTATAATGTTAAACCCCTAAATTTGCACCTTATAGCTTTGCCTCCATTCAATGGAATTGCACAGAATTCTGCATACACAGTCTGGAGGGCACAGTCTCTTGATTTGCAAAGTTTCATTTCTTTCAGATGTGCAGATTCTGAGATCTGGGTAGTGCATTTTTAGGAAAAATCATTTTTTTTCTTTTCTTTTTTTTTGCTGTTTATTTTTGTCATCACCATTAGCCCAGACAGTTTGGAATTTTGACCTGAAATTTTCATGGTAGAAAGGACATTCCCCTGAATGCTGCCTTTCTTTAGTTTGATGAAAAATATTGATCCACTCATATGTAATAAAGATTTAAAATATTGGTTGTGAGCATGCTCTGTAGGGTCTTTTGGATAAACATTTGATATCCTACTGAGCATGCACAGAACCAAAATTTCAAATCTATATAACTTGGGAGCAGGTTAATGCTTTTTCACCAAACCAAGAAAAGCATAATTCCGGGGCAAACCCTTTCTACCCTGAAAATTTCAAGCCAAAATTCAAAACCATCTGGGCTGAAGGTGATGACAAAAACCAAAAAACAAAACAGGAAATAAACACAGATTATTTTTCCTAAAAATGCACTATCCGGATCTTGAAATTTGTACATCCAACTGGAACAAAACCTGACAGATCATGACACTTTGCCTCCCAGACTGTGCATGCAAAATTGTGTTCAATTCTGTTAAATGGGTGCAAAGCTATTAATACATTATTTATATGTATATATTCTTTGCAAAAATTCCATTAATGCACTAGTTAGGGTTGAAGCAACAAAAGTAGGGAAATGTGGTGTTGGGGTTTCCAACCCTAACACCACACTCCCACCCTGCAGGCAGCAATTATGGAGTGTGCCTTGGGGTTTTCATCCTAATGCTTTCTCCATTCCATGAGTAAGTCATCTGAGATGGGTACAGGATATGTGAGTGGGATGACCAGTAGGGTTGGCAAACCCAAGTCACACCCCACACAAGATGCTGCCTGCAAGGGTGGTAGGGTGTTACAGTTGGAAACCCTAATGCCACATTTCCCTACTTTTGTCCCTTCAACCCTAACTAGTGCATTAACAAAGGTTTTGAAAAAAATGTCCTTACTTTTTGCGATAGTATAACTGTATCCTCATTTGTCTGTGGGGTGCAGTGCAGTCTTGGCCCTGTGCTCCCATTCCTCCTTAGATGTGTAGATATTTTTATTAAAACAGGAATGAAATTGTGAGCATTGCCTTCTTGTTACCCCACATCCTGAAACATGTAATGAAAATTTAGATATCCAAGATAAAATGTGATTCTGTGCCACTACAATGCCATTGCATGGCCCAGGTATAAAAACACAGTTTGGCCAGGGTTTGAAAAAATACAGCTGTTACATTCATGAGGTGGTGTAAAAACATGGTAATGCTGAAAATTTCAAGTCAAAATATGTAAAATTGCCAAAGTTACTAGAGAACGTGGCAAAATTTCATCGTACTGTATGCACAAAACATTGGCATTTTTACATGTTCTCACCACACAATTTCAGTGTTGCTTTCTTATGACCCCACCTCATAAACAAGGGTTTTCTTGCAGTGCCAGACAACCCTGCTCCCCTGCCAACCTGTACCCAGCCAGTGACAGGCACAGCCCACCTCTCTTCACCACGGCCAACAGCTGACTGAGCACTGTATGAGTGCATACAGTAAATAGTATGCCCACAGTGAATGACAGCAGCTTGGAGCAGAGTGGTCTAGCACTGCTAGCCACTAGATCACCAGGGCCAATGTAAATACAGTAACAAGGGAATACAAACTATGCATAATTGCAATACAAAGAATTTTAGGGATCAGGGCTGGAAGGGGGTCCACTAGTCCACAAGGGCTGAATTATACAGTATATCAGGGGTTGGAGCTGGGCGGGGCTGGCATATTTAATTAGTTTGGGGATTGGGGCTGGGAGGGCCACTGGATCACCAGGGATGTTTTTGGGGTACATTGTACACTGAGGGGGGCACACAGTGATGCACAGTTGCCAACCCTCCCAGAAGCTAAGTACTGTTATGCGTGCTTTTTGCTGGTGTAATGGTACTTAGACATTGTCCTCTGGGAGGGTTCTCAGAATAGGATTTAAGGGGATATGGCAGCCTGCATCTGCCACAAGCCCCCTTGTACCATGCTGCAGCCCTTTTTGTGGTACAAGGCTGGGACAAACCCCCTTTTCCACAAGCAACCTGCGTTTGACACAACCTGTTTTCCTGCATAGCTCCCGGCTGCATCTTTGGATGCAAGGTGCCAGTTGTGGCACAACTGTTTGCTGGAAGCACCTTGTGTCCAACATAGGGCTTTGAAAATCCAGCCCTACCTTTTTTATGTTTGCTTGTATGCATGCACAAGAAACATTATGTGGCAGCTTTGGAGAGAAGTGGTTGTGGAGGCATGGCACTTGGGCAGCCAACGGAGGCATAGCATTTGGGGGCTTGGCACTGGTGGACCAATGAAGGCACAGTGTGCTGATGACACTGGCTTCCAAAAGTGCCACCAACTTATAACTTTTTTGACGCAGCTATCAGGGGCCACCTCACCATTGCAGGGTCAGCCATTCTGCTGCAATGATGGAGTGACCCGTCATCACAGGGCAGAATGTTGCCTAGTGTAATATTGTTTGTGAATGCAGCAGAAAGCCTCAACCATGTTCATGAACAATACTGCACAGCCCCCAATGCCAAGGGGTTCAGAATCCCCCTCAGCATCATGTGCCCCCTCCCCAAACTGTCTTTGTTTGCTGACAGGGGCCACAATCCCAGTCGGCCTCAGTCCTCTCCCTGCCCAGTTTAATTTGCTGATGGGGGAGCCCACTCTATATCGGCATAATGTCCCCCCCAAAAAAGCAGTTGCTTTCGGCTGAGGGGGTGCCAAATCCCCCTTGACTCTTGCACCCTCCCCCTCGGTATGTGCCGATGGGGGTGTCAACCATCCGCTACAGCCCCCAAAAACAGGTGGCATGCTGGGAGCCCACCCAAGCATGCCAAATGCTCCTGTGAAACAAAAAACTTTCCCGCAATGTTTTTTTTTAACCTGCAAACCAGAAAACAGTCCCTCGTCGAGTCCGGTGGCCCCATCCCCCAACCCATGCCCACCCTTTGTGCACCCTGTCTCCCCACATCCCCCTCACCCCATACTTACATCTGGAACATGGTGCAATGATCTTTGGTGGACCAGGAACATGCCTGCACTCTTCAAAGTCGACCGCGAACTGAAGAAATACCAGTAAGTTATATAATGGCATAAATAGGGTTTTTTCAACTTTGGGGCATATCTCAGGCATTTTTGGGAATTTTGCCAGCAAATTTTCAACATCGGGTTATTGGGACCCCCTCCTCATGAATTCAGGCACTGTCATGGCTTTATTCAGTCCCGAAAGGTGATTTTGTGATCACTGCATGGAATCACCTTTCAGGACCAAGGAATGAAACAACAGTGCCAGTGTTCATGAGGTGGGCTCTCAAAAAGTCTATGTTGCAAATTTGGTGGAATAAATCCAATAAATTACTGTTTTATGAGTGTGCATAACACAGCTACTACACACGCTCCTAACTTTGCAAATTTGCAATATTTTCACTCCAGATTTTCAACATTGCCATTTTGCCATGCCTCCTTATGAACAGTACAGCTGTCATTTTTCACATTCTGGGAAAAATGTGTTTTCGCACTTCTGGCACAGAATAGCATGGTCGCTGTGGAAAATCAGTGTTTGGGACACATTAAGAAAATCACAGTGACATTGTTCATGAGCAGAGGTCCTAAAATGCCTATGTTGAAAATTTTGTGATGAAAGTCCATAAAATGACTGTGTTACAAGCATGCATTGCGCAGTTTTCATACACACAAACTTCACAAATTTGTAATATTTTCACTCCAGATTTTCAACATTGCCATTTTCCCACACCTCCTTAAGAACAGTACAGCCGTCATTTTTCACATCCTGGCTGAAATGTGTTTTTGCACTTCTGGCGCGGAATAGCGTGGTTGCTATGGGAAATCACTGTTCGGGACACATTAAGAAAATCACAGTGATACTGTTCATGAGCAGAGGTCCTAAAATGCCTATGTTGAAAATTTGTTAACAAAAGTCCATAAAATGCCTGTGTTATGTGCATGCGTTGCGCAGTTTATATGTATGCTCAAAAGTGTGAGCATTGTTAATATTCCCAATGCAGATTTTCAACATCGCCATCTCTTCACACCTCCCTATGGATGGTACAGCCATCATTCTTCACATCCTGCCCGATCTGTGTTTTCATACATGTGGAGCAGAATGGCTTGGTCGCTGTTGGAACTCAAAGTTTGGGACACATTGACAAAACCACACTGCCACTCTTCATGAGAAGAGGTCTCAAATGCTTTCATGAGGTGGGGTCAGAAAAAGGTCATGCTGAAAATTTGAAAGGCAAATACCAACAAAGGCCCGGGATGTTAGGGTTTCTAACCATAAGGTCCCATCCTGTAGAGACTGACAGGCATCAGGGTGTGCCTTTGGATTGCCAACCTTACTGCTCATGCCATCCCCCCCAGCCAGTGACAGGCATCAAGGTGTACCTTGGACTCTTCGGCCCCAGACTTCACTCCATTCTCCTATGGTGCACCCATTTCAGCGTATGTCCTTATGGAATGGGTTGACTGTAAAGTCAAACACCCCAAGGCACACCTCAACACATGTTGGTGTCTGCAGAATAGGGTGAGGTGACATGGCATAACCATTATGGGAGACAATCAAAACACTTACCCCAATGCCTGTCCATCTCTACAGGATGGAGGTGGGGTTGACGTGAAGTTCAATACTTCACTGTCATTTCTAGTCTACATCTGTCTAACTTCTGCATTTCCAATGCTAATAACAGCAAGCAAATATTTGGCATTGACAAATGCTTGTTTTAATTAATTTGTCATACAGCAACACAAAAATAGCATGGGATTTTGGTCAGAAATTATTAGTGTATATAGGTTTTGGGTCTCAGATGTGCCTTTTGAATGAATGCTGAAAAAAATATTGATCCTTTCCAAAGTTATTATATTTTAAAGTTTCCTGTTATTTCCTATGGAAATTTCACTTTCCAGTTAGATGTGAATCATGACAAAGCATTATTTGTCGCAAATGGGCAATCCTTTGTCGCAAATGGGTAATCCTTTGTTACAAATTGAGAATCTTTTTTAGTGCTGCTGCCATTTTATTTTTGCTTAGCGAGGCAAACAAAATAAAAAAAACTGAAAAATTTTTTTTTTAAGTAACCAACACATGTTTTCTGCTAATCGGGATACTTTATATAAGATTCTTCTGCTATTTTTTTTCATACATCACCTGGAAATGTATTTTTTTTAACATGCTGAAATCCTTTTTAGCTAATTGCAAAAAAAGAAACATGAAACAGAATCCCATTTTCGCAAATTGTGGAAAACAAATTCTATCATAGCTGTTTCTTTGTCACTGTGCCCTGAGGAAACAGGTTGGAATCCTGTTCTGAAAACTTCAGAGTACAAAAAGCTTGCCTCACAGATGTGCCTTTTGCTGATTAGGTGAAAATAGATTTCTTTGCTGTGGAGTTCTGCCGGTTTAAATTTTGCTTTGCTTCCCATAGGATAACATTGTAATATGAGGTGTAGACATTTGTTTCTTTGTCATTGTGCTGTGAAGAAATGGTTTGCAGTTTTGGTCTGAAACTTTTAGGGTACAAAGGACTTGCCCCACAAATGTGCCTTTTGTTGATTTGGAAAAAAAGATCTTAATTTGGTGTGGAGCTATACAGGTTTCATATTTTGTTGTGTTTCCCATAAGATAACATTGAACTGTGAGGTGTTTCTTTGATGCTGCACACCACGGAATGGTAGCACCTGGTGCAGTTGGCCCTGCGCACTCTTAGACAGACAGGGATATGATTACACTATCTCAAAAATTGTGCAAAGATGGGAGTGTAGGGCCCAGATAGCCCTGCGCTTCCACATGCAAATACGGATACCATTATAGACTGATGGGAGCACAGGGCCCAGAGGGCTATGCACTTTTCACAGGGAAATAAGGATCAAATTACAGTATCTCAAAAATGATGGATAGGAGTGCAGGGACCAGAGGGCCCTGTGTTTCCACATGCAAATACAGATACCATTATTGACTAATGGGAGCACACAAATGCAGTCAAATGAGGATATGCTCATTGTATCTCAAAAAATGCAGACATTCTTTGCAAAAACTCTGTTAATGTACTAGTTAGGGTTAAAGCCACTATAGTGGGGAAATGTGGCACTAAGGTTTCCAATCCTAACTCCCCACTCCCACCCTGCTGGCAGCAACAGACGTGGGGAGTGTACCTTGGAGTTGTCAACCCTAACGTTCACTCCATTTTCATATACTGTAGCCATCTCAGCTTATTTACTTATGGAATGGGGTGAGCATTGGGGGTGACAACCCCAAGGCACACCCCCATGTCTGTCACTGCCAGCAGGGTGGGGGTGAGGACAGGTGTTAGGGTTGGAAACCCTAACACCACATTTATCTACTTTTATGACTTCAATCCAAACTACTGCACTAACAAAGTTTTGCAAAGTATATATTTATGTGCAGTGTATGTATGTATGTATATATATATATATATATATATATATATATATATATATATATATATATATATATATATATGCATATGTGTGTGTGTGTATATATATATATATATATATATATATATATATATTGCAAAAACTTATTTAATGTATCAGTAAGGGTTAAAGTGACAAAAGTGGAGAAATGAGATGTTAAGGTTGAGCCCCTAACATCTCACCACCCCACCCCCATCCTCCACAGACCAACAGAGGCAGGGGTGTGCCATGAGGTCATGAGGCTCAACTCTCACCCATTCCATGTGTAAACAGGTTGACATGCTACAGTAAAAGAGAACGGTGTGAGAGTTAGGACTCACAACCCCATGGCACACCCCTACATCTGTTGGTTTGTGGAGGATGGGGAGTGGGATTGTGGGGTGGGTTAGAGGTTCAAACCTAGCATTTCATTTCCCACTTTTGTCATTTTAACCTTAAATGATGCATTAAGAAAGTTTTTTGCAATGAATTTCCTTACTTTTTGAAAAAGCGTAATATAACTAGTAAATGGTATGTGTTGGGAGCGCAGGGCCGCCAAACTACCCATTTGTGTATAGTGATATGCATCTGTGGGAGCATGGGTCCTCTGGGCTCTGCACTCCCATGTGCACATAATTACATAGCCATACAGCAGCCCTATGGGCAAGGAAGACTTGTAACACTAATTTGTCAGTATCTCAGCAACCATAGCAGCTATAAAAAAAATTCAAGTGTTGTTATAATCATGACAGTGAGACCTCCACATGAGATAAATTGATGAAATCTATGTCTTGTGTCATTTACAAGATGTAGGCACCAAAAAACACTGAAAAGGCACCCTTGGAACCCTTGGAACATGTTTTTGGCAATATCTCCGTAACCATAGAAAGTAGAAAAAAAATCCACTGCTGGTATAATCTATAATTTCCAAACTTGTTTCTGCAGCTTAGATCACCTAAAGGTGATCTAAGTTGTAGGCAGCGAAAAATCTGTATCTCACTTCATTTTTGAGAATGTCATAACTATGTAACCAATGCAGATTTTTACACCACACTAGCATACATCACATCTTTGCGACACCACTTTGCACCTTGCAAATTTCAACTAACCATTTCTTAGCAGTGAACTGGCAAAGTTTTACAAATCCATGTTCGTGAGCTGTCAAAATCCCCATTCGTGAGCTAAATCCTTGTTCATGAGGTAACAAAATCCCCGTTCTCGAGGCGATCCATGTTCATGAGATAGCACCATCTGGTCTTCATCTCATGAATGGGGATTTTGATAGCTCACAAAGGGGGATTCCCTGTTTGTGAGATAGGATCATCTGGTCCACATCTCACAAATGGGGATTTAGACACCTTGAGAGCAGGGATTCGGCTCACAAACAGGGATTTTGACAGCTCACTGAAAAGGACTTTTTTTTTATGGTCCCCGTTCATGAGGTGTCAGAATCCCCATTTGTGAGCTGATCCCCTGTTCATGAGATGGCCATCTGGTCCATATCTCACAAACAGGGATTTTGACAGCTCATGAATGGGGATCGGCTCAAGAACGTGGATTTGGACACCTCACTAGTGGTGATCAGAAGCGAGTCACGAATGGGGATTTTCAAATAAAAAAATGGCATTTTTTTTAATAAACTGATGGAAACCAAACACATGGTTTTGTAAAGGGAATCACCCTAAACAAAACCCAAACCTTTGTTTTCATAAAATGCATCCGTGGGGCAAAGAACAGCATTTTGTTTTGGGCTGAAAGTGAAAACAAGATGGTGGTTCATGAATTGGGATTTTTTCTCATGAATGGGGATTTAATGAATCCCTGTTCGTGAGCTGTCAAAATCCCTGTTCATGAGCCAAAATTCTTGTTCGCAGCTGTTTATCTATCTAAAAGACTGAACTGAGCATGCTCAGAACCCACATTTTCAAAATCAAATATCTTTGGATCAGAACAATATTTTTTCACCAAACTAACACTGGCTTGCTCCTTGGGGTAAGTTCTTTCTACCCTGACAATTGCTAAAATGCAAGATGGTGTGGGCACAGGGTGATGAGGAAAATTCAGGAAAAATTTGTGAAAAAAATGAAAAGCACACGTTTTTCCGTATGCTCTGCGCAAAATCTGCACATTCATATGAAACAAAACATGGCAAGTCAAAAGATCTACCCCATGGGACAGGGCATACCAAATTTCATGCACATCTGTTGAACAGTTGCAAAGTTATTAAGGTGCAAAATTTGGGGTTTAACATTAAACTGCCTACTCAACCCTAACTACAGAGGCGTGACTGTGCCTCTATGATATATACTGTATATATATTTTAGAGGCAAAAAACTCTGTTTAATGCATCAGTTAGGGTTGTTCCACAGCGACAAAAGTGAGGAAATTCAATGTTAGGTTTGAAACCCCCCTTGCATCCCTCCAGCCCACCCCATCAACCGGCATCGGGGTGTGCGTTGGGGCCGTCAGTCCTAACTCTCACCCCATTCTCCTATTCCTCAGCTTCTTTCCACATGTGATGGGGTGAGACCAGGAGAAAACATTTCAGGCATGGGCTACCTTGAGATTTTCAATTTGAGTTTGGTCATTTTTCTTTCATTGCTGGGGAAATCAAAGAGGGATGCACATAAACAGATCTGCCAGTAGCCTAGCTTGAGTCCTTTAGCATACAGTACCTCCTATAATGGGATGCAAGTTTTCTTTCTGGAATGTGCTGGGTAGTCCTAACCTATTATTTCTGAATATTAACTGTCTGGCTCTTAAAGCAGTGATTCCAGCAATTGCTAATTTAATTATTTTATGTTACCCCCGCCACCTCCATATCCACTGTTAGCAACTGCCACACTCCAGGTTTTGGGTTTAAACAAGTCAGATACCTGTATTCTGCCATACTTTTGGTTTTATTTTGGCGGGGCTCACAAACCAAAATATTCAACAGGACAAAACCAACAACTCATGCAAACCATCTGGGTCAAATACAGTGGCCATTCAGTGACAACCATCAGCATGGAGCTTTCTTCTCCAATCACTTTTTAAATATTTAATATCAAGGCCACATTTTCTTGGACCAGTAAATATGGGAATTGACAACTGATTTGCCAAGAAAAAGAAAACTTTTAAACCGTACCCTAATCTTGGGAAATAATGTAAGCTTTAATTATAAACAGTTAGTGAGCCTTGCATTCCCCCCATCACCTCTGCTAATGCCCTACACTACCAAAGAACACAACCCAGCAATATAGTTATATGAACACCTTCCAAGGGAACAGGCCAGTTCTGACCAGTGAGCTAAAGATGATATGTAATCCTTCTCAGACAGATCTGGAAACCTCACTCCAATTGCTGTATATCTTATAGAGTGCAAGTTGCATCAGGTACAAGCAGAAAATAAACTCTTCAACAGCAACAAGAACACAAGCATCTGCTACAGCACTGATTGGGTAAACCTGCCCTAGAGAGAGAGAAGTGAAAGGCTGAGTGTGCAATCAATTCCCTGCAAATAAAAACACCATGATGAAACAGCACAGAATTGCTTCATGGGACAGAAATGTCACTTACAGCCAGCAGTCACCTGTTCTTTTAAACAGGTCATTGTTCTTGTGGGGAGCTGATGCAGACCCACTGCCCAATTCAAAAGCTTGAGGAAACCCACATTTCAAACACAGCAACTGCCACCCTCAGTTTTAATGCACAGTTGCCCCTCTGTGCAGCCATCTTCCATTTTCAAGTGCACAGGAAACTTGTCATCTTACCTGCAGGATTCAGTGGAAGGTCTTGACAATGAGAGGGAAGCCCAAAGAGCCTTTGAGGATGGCTAGCTTGCAGGTTCTTGTTCTGGGAGGCTGCCCAGCACAGCTGTCACAGTTGTTGGGAAAAAGCGAGCAGCTGGGCAACTGGCACAAGGCAGGCGGTGAGTGTTATGAGTGCTGAGAGCTGCATTGAAGCCCTTGAGCAACATTATGAATCTGCGGGCAACAGCTGCAACACTGTAAAATATGTAGAGCAAAAGAACAGGGGAAGATCATCCTCAATAATCGTTAGGACAAAAACATGTAGGAAAAAATCAACTTTTTGTTCTGTATTTTAAATATTTAAAAAGGCTATAGAGTCCAGCTTTCAAATCTCACCTCTGACAAAGCTAGATTTACACTGTCATGGGCTATAGGTGCAGCAGTAACTGTGGGCCCCCTCCCACATCATCCCATTGTTAAGGATTGCACAGTGATGCACTGGACCATGTTACGCAAACATTCAAAACTTAAAATTAGGTAACCCTTGTTACTCTCAGGCAACCCTTGTTATTTTTTACTGCCCTACAGTTTTCACTTAAAATATATTAAAAACAGGCTAGCACAATGTTATTAATCTACAGTACACATATCATTTAAAAGTATAAAACAACGTACGTGGGAAAAACAGAGACCCTCATTATGAAGAACACTCACTCTCACATCATCAAACATGGAGCACAAGTTGAAAATGCCAAACCTACACAAATATCAAGTAGCAATGGGCAGCTGCTCAGCATGTGAAATGGAGACAACCCTTACCTCTCAATGTGTGCACCCAATCCAGTCAGTCCCTCACAATTACTGAAAATACATTAATAATCTTTATGACCTCTCTTTATCATATGACTTGCACACTTAAAAATATTACCATTTGGACAGCCTAGTGGTGAGGAGGGCTGAGGCATTCTACCTTACCTCCTGCCATGCCAACGACCCATGTTCACGGTACGAGCGAGTCACCAGGGGTCGGACTGGGAGGAAGAGGCTAGCATCCCAGGAACAGCTCTCCTTCTCCAGGGAAGGATGCAATCAGTGATTGGTGCTTGCCTGACCTCTAGTGGAGGCTGGGGGCTGGCATACCAAGGCTATCCATGGTGGGCAGGTGGGGCAGATGCCTGATGGGATTCACACAGGAGTGTGTGTGACACTGTCATTGCACGCACTACCTCTGAGGGAGAAAACACAAGAAAATATCTCCTGGCTGGATGAAGGAGTGGCTTGCAGGTCCTGCTCCCCAACTAGCTGTGGTGCTAACCAGAACTGGATCCTGTTTTCGGTGGGGACCTGGGGTACCCCCACTGACACCACCAGGGAAGTAAATGGAATATAACAAAATTGCCATTTGCAGTTAAAATACTGCTACATATTGTGACTGTCGAACTGTATGAAAGGCCAAAGTTGAATGATATTGCAGGCATTTTTTCTTTGTGCAAATAGTATTTTATGAGTTATTTTTCATGAGACCTCAGTATTACTCATTTTATGGTGTGTGTGTGTGTGTCTGTGTGTGTTTTGGGGGACCATAGAGAGGATTGTGAACTTTCCCCTCCTCCAAATAAACTGCCTGCAAGCAGATTTGAGATACATTAACCATAGCCACTACCCCATGGCCCTTATAGACACCAAATCAGCACAAATAATGTTTTTTTTTTTTGCAGGGAGCTACATAAAAGGGGCAAATAAAGATTTCATTTGTCTTTGTCAGCTATTCACACACATGTTTTCAATGCACAGGTAACGAGTGAGGTAGGCTGTTTTTTTTTCAAATACAAATAATAATACTGTACACTAAATGTATTTGTTTAATCAGATGCTTTCAGTGTTAACCACTCATAGCACATCCTCTCTGGGAAGATCTCCCTACACTAGCCCTGGCCCAGTCCATCTCTCCTGCCTTTTATTTGCTAAAAAAACAAAAACATTGTTTGGGTGGGAAAATTGTGTTTTAAAACATTACTGTAAATGGAGGATTCTAGTCTAAGTAAAGTAGTCTTAGCTTAAGTTCTTGGCTTTTACAAATTGTAAAAAGAAAAAACAAACAGCTCCAGTACTGGCTGGCAGCTACTGGCAAGGCTTTGTCCTCTTTCTTAAGTTAGTCAATCATGGCATGTCTTGACAAAGCTCCGAGTCCTACTCTCTAGTGCTCAATTTCCTTCACCTCATCCAGCTTAATGACTGGAACAGGATCTGACCAGTTACACTCACAGTACATGATGACAGTTGTCTTAGTAGGAGATCCTAGATTGGCCCCTGTCCCTCTTCATCAATTTGACCATTGAGAGTGGCTAACACTCCTCCCCAAACAGAACCCAGCACAGCCCTGATTACTGCTGTTGCTCACTGTAGGGCAGTGTCTGTTCTGGAGCATTTATGGCTCATCTTGGAATGGATTACTATTTTTTCACCAAACCAGTAAAAGGCACTTTTTGACAGCCAGGCCATTTCTACCCTGAAAATTTCAGACCAAGATTTCAAAGTGTCAGGGCGCGGGGGCTGACAAACCCCCCCCCCAAAAAAAAAACATAACCTTTTTTGCTATCTAGATCTCGGAATCCGCACATGTGACTGGAACAAAACTTTTCATGTCAAGAGATCTACCACATGAGACAGTGCAGACACAATTTTGTGCAAATCAATTTGAACAGTTGCAAAGTTATTAAAGTGCAAAAATTGAAATACAGTATTATAGTGGCATGATAGCACCACTAAAGTTAGGTCTGATTAGGCTGTTTATCATATAAGATTGTATTGAGTTTTTCAAGCAGCAGATTATGAACCTACATTTAAGCAACTGCTCCAAAGAGCAACTTCTGACATGTGTACTTGGAATTAAGTGCCATACATTACCTACTATATAGTATGGTTTGCACACAGTTGCTAACTTACTTATATCCTTTCATCCAGGAATTGAAAAGGTGAACTTTAGAACATTTAAGTAAATCCTGAAAAATAAATGTGCACCTCAACAGTGGGCATGCCCATACTTATAAACTAGTAACACTTTGTTTTACAACCAACTTGAAGCAGCAGTACATGACAGTGGTGACAATTTTCTCCTATACTTTTTTTGTTGTTTTTTTCTATACTTTTTTTGTTCTGTTTTGGATTACCTCTTATCTTCTGACTTGTATGGCACCCTTCTTTCGAAAACATGAGTCTGCTTTAGTACTTTTTTCATATTTGAAATAATAAAAGGAGTGCTCAGCTGTTCTGTACACCTGTTGTCCTATAATGTGAGTCAGTTGTTTAAAATTACTTCTGTAGTGACATACTGTAAATGAACTATCATGCAACAGGCAGTGCTCCCTGACCTTATGGTACAATAGGTGTTGGAAAAACAGCTGAGAATACTGATAGAAACCTAGTCCAAGCCATATTAAAAGGAGAGCTCCTTTCATTATTTCAAATGTGAAAAGAAGTACTAAAGCAGATTCAAAATGAGGAAAGAAAGGTGTCATTCAAATCAGGAGATAAGGGACAATCCAAAACAGAATATAAAAACATGTCAAAATGTTCACCGCTATCATGCACTGCTGCTTTAACTTTCTACCTATTGCAATGTATCCTTTCATAACACAGAGGGGAGTGGCTATGGTCCTAAACAGTTACTACACACCAAATATTCAGTTGGTTAGCTTTAGCAGTGTCAATTGACCCTATCCCCTCCTTGGGAAAACCATGAGATGCTGTGGTGTCCACAGTTGAAGAGTGGAGGGTTTACTTGGAGTAAGAGTGTTGTCCGTACCACAACAGGGGGTTGCCATGTTGTGGTGTGGGAGTAGAGCATATGTGGGACCTGAGATACAGTCCCCACTTCTTGTTGTACACCTGTATCTGATTTGCATTAAAGTATGGCAGGTGTTCCAAACCTGATAGCCTAGCTAACGCTGTGTGCCATATTAGGAGTGAAGGAGGAGCTGATTGACACCATCTCATCAGGATTAATTGTTTTGCTTCCATCAAGACTTCCAGTAACCATTTCCGCAATTGTTCTGAACAGTTTAGCCCCTGCGAGGTGTCCCCTAAAAGGATGAGGGCTGGGCCTGCTGGAATTTGAGTATGCATTATCTTGGGACACTCACCCCCATACTCCTGCCCAGAAAGGGCCAATCAATGGGCATTGTCAGAGTATGTGCAATAGATTGGCCTGGGAGGCTTTGCACCTCCAGCATTTAGAGTGAGGTAGGAGTTCCATCCTCTGGAGTGTGTCTGGAGTGAAATACGATCTTAGTTAAACCTAGAGGTGTATAAATTGGCTCCTGGAGTCCCTGTATCCTAGATGTGTCCCCCTTAGAAGGCCTGCCCACTCACTTGGAGATATTGCCATTTGCAGATCCTGCTCCCACTGTGTCCTGCACCTGTCTGTGGTGTCAGACTGTGTCTCTCTGAGCCAGTGATACACCTTCAATTTCATTCCCTTTATTCTATCTTGTTTGTACAGGGTATCCAGCCATTCCCATCCCACCTCTGAGTGTTCCTTCATCGAAGCGGCTGGGTTGCTTCTCAGACCTGTAGATATTTCTAGAAATCTGACTTGGGCAGTCGATACCTCACCTGCATTTGCTGAAATTACATCATGTCCTCAGTCTCAGGTACATATACATCATCTACTGTGTGGATACCTGCATTCTGCCAGGAGTTCCATCTGGTGGTTTGCCCCCACCCCAAATGGTGGTGTTGTCCCATATTGGGCTCTACCTAGCTGGTGGAGACCATGAGATCTCTGGACATCTCGTAAGGTGCTTGCATTTCTGCCAGGCTTCTCTCATCTTCCATATTATTAGCGGGATCTTCCCCTTCTGGGGCCCCCTCCCTTGCCTAAAAGATTCCCTAGACATGTGATATCTGCAAGGTTGGTTTCTAATTCCACTCAAATTGGTGTAGCAGAGCTTTTGGGGAGGAACCACCTTAGGACTTGTGCTATCCTGTAGGACAGAAGATACCCCTGCAGCCAAGGAAGTCCTATTCCTTCCCTGGACCAGTGGGCCCATAGCATTGCTTTCCCAAACCGTGCTGTTTGCCCTGTCAGAGGAATTCTTCTATCACTTTATCTGCCTTTTGGCGGGGTTTGGGGAGATGGTCAGGATCGGTAGATTGCTGATCAGGTAAGATAGCCTGGGGAGGATAAACATATGCATGGCTTCTACTTTTCCCTTCAAGGAGAGGTGTAACTTTAGCCATCTTTGTATTTCTGATCTAATAGATGCTGTGATTGGTGTGTAGTTTGCCTCCACCATGTCCCTCCAGTGCATAGTGATGTTTAGTCTCAAGTAGGTGAAACCTTAGGGTGCCCACACAACTGATGTCCCTCACAAACTGTCTTTTGTGCAGGCCAGGTGCAGTGGGGAGATTGTGGTTTTCTTACTGTTCATGCAGAGCTCCGATATTTTAGCAAAAATCTGCAAGGTGTCCATCACATGTGGGAGGGATTCAGCTGGGTGAAATAGCATGAGCAGCAGGTCATCTGCATCAGAATTGACAAGGTATTCCTTACCTTTGACCTCAATGCCCTGGATTTCAGGGGATTCCAGCAGCCTCCTTTCTAGTGGGTCCAGGGCTATCAGAAAGAGTAGGAGAGACAGAGGGCAACCCTGTCTCATCCCTCTTTGTAATTTGAAGGGTGGTGACATGATTCAATTAGTCAAGACTGTGGGTGTGGGGTTAGTATATAATGTGGATATTCAGGCCCGAAGCTATGGCCCAAACCCATATACAATGAGCGTCTCATGTAGGTTGCCTCATTCAACCGAGCTGAAGGCCTTATGAAAGTCCACTGCCAAGGCTGCCATGGGGATGTTAGAATGCATTGCTAACCATTTCAGTTTAAGGACTGTATGGATATAGTCTGCCCCTGTCCTCCCTATGCAAAACTCTGCCTGCGATTGGTGGATCAGGGATGGCCACACTGCTTCTAGCTTGTTAGCTAGTGCCTCTGCCAGGATTTTATTGTCTACTGAGATCAGCAAAATCTTACAAAACTTGGAGCAATCCAAGGGATCATTTGATTTTTTTAAGAAGCAGTATGATTATTTCCTCCTTCATGGTCAGGGGGGAGCCCCAGCTACCTTTGCCTCTTCCAGCGCAGCCAAGAGGTGTGGTAGGATCTCATCATCCATGATGTGAGTTCTTTCAAGATTCCATCAGCACCTGGGGACTTGCTTTTTGAAAGCTGATAGAGTGCCACTTTCAGTTCTGGCAGTGTGAGGGATCTATCCAGATCCTGCACCTATTTTGGGCTCAAGCCTGGGAGTATGCTACAATCTAAAAACATCTGCAGCATTATAACAGCTAAACATGCTTATTGCTACAGTTTTTGGGCATAGTTTTAAGTATTTGAGTGCAGTTGTTCACAAGGGGTTTTGTGACCTGCAAATTCTACCCCCTTTAAAACAAAGCCCTTGGCGAGCAGGGTGAACTGTTTCACTTTATTTGTATCCCACAACTCTCATATGCCCTTCTGATGTGTGAATTTATCCTAAATGAACTATTGTTTATTAAAATAAAAATACATTGTGTTCTTTTAATGCCTGGAGCCCTTGTTCCTGATAATCAGGAACCAGAAGGAGAGCTTGTAGTTCTGTCTGACTTCATGACAAACTACAACCTGTTAAATAGTAGTTTATTTTCTTCTGGGGCTCTATAAAACTGTATTTGCAGCATTGTAACAGCTAAACATGCTTATTGCTACAGTTTTTGGGCATATTTTTAAGTATTTGGGTGCATGTGTTCATGAGGGGTTTGGTGTCCCACAAATTCTACTTTCTGGTCACTACCCCCTTTAAAACAAAGCCCTCAGTGAGCAGAGCATACTGTTTCACTTTATTTTCATCCCGCCACTCTCATATGCCCTTCTGGTGTGTGAATTTAGCCTGAATGAACTACTGTTTATGAAGAAAAAACTGCGTTGTTTTCTTTTAATGCCTGGAGCCCTTGTTCCTCATAATCAGGAACCAGAAAGAGAACTTGTAGTTCTGTCTGACTTCACAACGAACTACAACCTGCTAAATAGTATTGTATTTTCTTCTGGGGCACTATAAAACTGTATTTGTGGCATTGTAGCAGCTAAACGTTCTTATTGCTATAGTTTTTGGTCATATTTTTAAGCATTTGGTGCACTTGTTCAGGAGGGGTTTTGTGGCCCACGAATTCTACTTCCGGGTCCCAACCTTCTTTAAAATAAAGCCCTCAGTGAGCAGGGCGAGCCGAGCAGGGCAAGAGCAGTGTAGCGCACATCATCACACACAAAGACGCATGCAAAGACACGCATGCCTGTGCATGTTAGGCATGTCAGGTGAGTAAGGTGAGACAATCTGAGACATAGCTGCAGCTGTAGGTAATTTCTTTAGTACAGGACTCATAGCTTGTTCAGGGTTGTAAATCCCTAACCTAAGCATTCTAATTTCCACTACCTCCACCCCTACTCATTCACTGCTTTTCCTGTCGCAGTAGATAAAACCATGGAAACCTTTGTCTAAACAATTAAAGGAGAAATGGGCATTTTATGCTTGTCATGCAATATGTATATGATAGTCCCTGCCCACCCTTCAAATAACCTATTTACTTGTTCCAAATGCACTGAAAATGTTGATATGTCATACATTTTAGCTCAGTTTAACAAAAGGCTTGGTGAAATTGAACAAAGCTGATTAGATATGGCTGACCTCTTTCAGGTTTGTTTACAAGCACACTCAGTGCAAAATGTAACAAACTTATTTTGTACACAAAATCCTTTAGTTGACAATACAAACTGGAATAGTGTTCCTAGTCTTATAAACAATACTACATTAAACAAAAAAAGAGTAAGAGAAGAAGAAGATAGCAATGATCCAGAGGATGTCTGGTACCAGGTTCAACACCTAAAACATTCAAAAAAAAAAGAGAGGTAGAAAAGCCAACCACGTCAGTTTAGTCATTTCTAACATATTAGATCCCTTAGCACAAGGTGTCAACCAGGACAAAATAGTGAGTGTGGCTGGCATTTTAGAGGATGAAATAATGCCAATTATGCTTACATTAGCAAATAATGTGTCTCAAAATATGGGCAAAAATCTAAGTGATAACACTACAGAGACACCACTAATAACACTAGACACCATACCCGATGTTTCAGGGCAAATTGAACCTAATATGTCAACTATAAACATGGAAGTTGAGGTAACTCAACCAAGAGAAATTGGATTTTTTTTCTTTGGCGATTCTATTGTTAAATGACTTGACAGAGCTATCTGTGACAAAGACAAAGCTCACAGAACTCTGTCATGTTTCAGGGGTGCCAAAATATCCAATATCACATAAATGACCAATGATATACTCTGTGCAAACATCACTAAAAAACTAGTAATTATACATACCAGGGCTAAAAATGTTTTTCACCAGCACCTCCAACAGATTAAGCAGGACATAGTTAATCTAACCAATAAACTTGTAAATCTCAGCTGTGATTTTGCTTTTTCAGAAACAATCCTCATCCCCAGAGCAACATATCAACAAAATTGTACTTTAAAGGAGACAAACAACTGGCTTAGACAATGATGCATGAAGCAACACATCAAATGTATAACCGATTGGGAAGAACGTGCTGGCAATATCAAACTGTACAGTTCAGATGGGCTACATTTAAACAAACTAGGGACACAACTCCTCAGTCAACAGTTAAATAATTACATAGATGGAATTTTAAACAAAGAGATGGGGGGAAGGGGATATACCTATATTTCACTTTTTCTAAATGAACATTTGAATAGCCAAAAATAAATGGTCTACAAAAGGAAAAATAACAAAACAAAAAGTTAAGGAAAAGAAAAAAGAAAAGAAATACAAAAACAGGACTGAATATCTCTAATATTGCATCAAATCATAGTGATAATCGACTGACTAGTAACTCTGTCCACCTGGATAATTACAAGGAAATCACAATTTTATTAACTAATGCAAGAAGCTTAACTAACAAATTGGACAAACTAAGACATGTCATTGTTAGTAGAGAAATTGACACTGTTGCATCGCAGAAACTTGGTTTTCTGATAATGACTGGAACACAGACATATCTGGTTACTCTAATTTTTTTAAAAATAGGCAGAATAATAGAGGCAGGGGTCTGGCACTATAAATATCTAATAAATTTAAGAGCTACAAGACAATCCTTGATGATACCCACACAGAAATATTAAGGGCTAAGATTGAAATTGGACACTAAATTTTAACAGTCTGCTTGTGCTACCGGCCCCCCAGTCTAAGTAAAGAAGACAACCTAGCTTTCTTGTATCAGCTTGAAAATAAGGTAGTTCATGGTAACTTAATGTTACTTGGTGACTTCAATTTTCCAAATATAAATTGGGAAACTCTTGATACAAATGGTCCTCTTCAGAGACAATTCATGGAATTCACTTTGAAACTTGGTTTGGAGCAATTGGTATCTTACCCTACTAGGAACAATAATATTCTTGACTTACAATAATCTTCATAAATAATACTGATCTACTTTCATCACCTGTTATATCACCACCTCTGGGCAACAGCGATCATAACATGATCACATGTAATATCCTAAGACAAGTGAACAGTAACAAAGGAAAAACAAAACTCAAAAATTACAACAAAGCAGATTATAACAGCATTAAAAAGTATTTAGCCTCATGGAATTAGGCAAATGACTTGGAAAATTTTTGCCTTGAGCATACATGGGCAAAAATAAAGGTTAAAATAGATTATTGTATAAATACATGGGTTCCAGACAGGGTCAAATATGATATAAATAATAAACAAAGAATACCAATGTGGTGATCCAAAGACATAAAGCGTACCATAAAAAAAAAAACACAGAGCATACAATAAATTTATTAAAACCCAAAAAGACACTGACTGGAACAAATTCAAGATATTTGCCAAAAAAAAAAAATAATAATAATAAGAACGGCAAAATAAAAGTTAGAAATAAACCTAGCTCATAATATTAAGAACTGCAATAAAAAGTTTTACAATTATATTGGCTCTCTTAAACAAAATCATAAAGGAATAGGCCCTTTAAACATTAATAATAAATTAATTACCAGTGAAACAGAAATGGCTGTAGAACTTAATCAGTTCTTCGAAAACATATTTAGCCCAAAAGAGAGAATACATCTTGAAATACAATCTGCATCTGACTTTTCAATATTATTTTCCAAACAAGATACTCTGGATGTCATTAATTTAATTTAATGTACTACATCTCCTGGCCCAGATTGTATGCATCCCAAATTTATAAAGGAACTCTCAAAAGAGCTATCCAGTCCCCTCACTTATTTATTTAACACATCAGTAAACCGAGGAAATGTATTACAATCCTGGAGAGAGGCAAACATAACTCCTATTTATAAGGGTGGCAATAGACAGTTAACAGGAAACTATAGGCCTATTAGCCTAACCTCACTTATTAGCAAAATTATAGAAAGATTAACACAAATTAAAATCTTTAATCACATTAAAAATACTGGTTGCATAGACATTTCTCAACATGGATTTACTCCTGGCCAGTCATGCCTAACAAATCTTATTAGTTTCTTTGAACCCGGTCAGCGATGCCCTTGATAAAGGTATCCCAATGGACATCGTCTTTTTGGATTTCAAAAAGGCTTTTGACACTGTGGGCCAGATATTCAAAACTTAGCATAGCGCGCTAACCGTTTGCACAGGACTAGTGCAGGATTAGTGTGAGACAGCCATATTCAAAAAGGGAGATAGAGCGTGCTAAACACAATAGCGCTGGGCTAAAACATAATGTATGCAAGGGGCAAAGTGGAGGGGCGGGAACCTGCATATGGTCGCTATAGGATATTCAGAGATCTAGCACTGCACTATGCACCATTGCGTGACACTTAGCACAGCGCTACTTGCCGCCTATAAAAGGGAGGTCTAAACACGGGCAATCCACTGAGGAGGGAGTGGCCAGAACAGGAAGTGCATCACAATGTCTTTCTTCAGCAATGCTGTAGTGCTGCACCTGATGGAGCAGGCTGTGGAGGAGGATGAAAAGACAGTAGACTCAACAAGACCCATTACTTAGACAAAGGAGGAGATATGCTGCACACAGATGGTACCAGCCCAGAGTCTCCTTTGAGACCCTGCCCGATGAACACATCATTGGCCAGTGCAGGTTGGACAGGGGAATGTTGAGGCAGCTATGTGAACTCCTGCATGAGAAGCTGCAAGCCAAACCACCGGCGCCTTGCGCCATGTCAGTTGAGGAAAAAAGGTGGCGGCAGCGTGTGCATCCTATCCACTGGGACATTTCCAGCGCCATGCAGGGACACCATTGGGGATATCACAGTCTGCCACATCGCGCCTCCTGACCCAGTTCCTTGATGCTTTCTTGCCACATGCTGGTGAGTTCATTGTATTCCCCAGCACGGCAGCAGAGCGCACAGCAACCATGCAGCAATTCCATTGAGTTGCGTACCTACCCGCTGTACTTGGTGCCATTGACTGCATCCATGTCCCCATCTGTGCACCACCTGGTGATGTTAGTGACCTGTACATGAACAGGAAGGGCTTCCACTCCATTAATTGCCAGGTGGTGTGCGATGCGACAGGGTGCATTAGCAATGTCTTTGCACAGTACCCTGGCAGTGTCCACGATGCCTACATCTGGCACCAGTCCCGGCTGTGCCGGGCATTTGAGGAGGGCAGGATTCCATGTGGGCATCTAGTCAGTGAGTATGGGCAGCTAAAACAGGGTGATAGCAGAGGGGAAGGGGGATAGGCCAGGGTAGCCGTGGGAGGGGGCAGGGAGCAATGGTTCAGAGCAGCAGTGGGCACTGTGCAGAACACCAACAGCAACACCTGATTTATCTCCACAGAGGACAGTGCCTATCTCCTACAACCCTGGCTGCTGACACCAGTACCTCGGCCAGCAGCAGGGACAGGAACTGGCCGCAATGAGGCACATGCTACTAAGGAACATCATAGAGGGCCTTTGGGATGCTCAAGATGCGCTACTGTTGCATAGACCAGTCAGGCGGTGCCTTACAGTACAGCCCTCAGAAGGTATGCCGTATCTTCCTGGCCTGTTGTATGCTACACAACATGGCCCTGAACCATGGGATACATGCACCTGAACCTGAGGTACATTCTGACAGTGTGCCAGAGCCAGGGGTAAGGGGGATAGTAGAGCAACTTGAGCTGCAGGATCCACGCATGGCCCACCAGGCCATAGAGCACAGGAGCTGCATCATTGAGACACTGAACCAGGATGTACGGTGAGTACAGAAAACACAGACAAATGAAATGATGTGAACAGTACATTTAATGGTAGTGTATATACAGTACAGTGAAATCTGTGTGATACATAGGTGCTGTACACATTGCCAGTGGTGCAGTGCATGTGATGTGTGTGGTGTGTGTGATGTGTGTGGGTCACCACCATACCCCTCAACTGTAACATGGTATGAGGAACAGTACTACAGTTACATCACTGCAGCTACCTAGTCCACAGTGTGAGGACCTGTCCCACACTCAGTGGTAAAACCGTAAAGAAATCCCCATTGTAGATGATGCAAACAAAAACAGGCAATTAAGGAAAGGTGGCCTGAACAGATAAACCAACAATGTAACAGGTCAGTCAGTTGCTGAGGGACTGCATAGAGAATGATGTCCACATTCTGCTCAGTAGTATCACATCCTGAGAGGCACTGTTGTATGGTCCGGGGGGGACACAAAAAGGGTGAGGGGAGTGGCCTGCACCCGGAGTTCTTACCGAAACAGCACTGTCTATATATGTGATGACAGGGGCTGTGGCATGGGACTGAACAAGGGCCATGGAGGGACTACAATGTCTGTGCAGGGGACATGGGAGGTAGCTGTGTGCATAGGCATGCAGGTGAGGGAGTCAGGGCCACAGCACACATGTGATGGAGCACATCAGCCAAGTCTGCGGCCGTGCACACGACGCACACCCTGTGGACGGGGCAAACTGCTCGGCATGCTACGTGCTGAGGACAGTGTTGGGGTGGAATGTGGTGAGGCTGGGAGGGCAGCCCATCCACGGCCATGCCTTGACACCTGCACAGGAGTGGAGGGAGGGAGACCATGACACCGTGCATGTCCTGTGGATGAACAGGAGGTAGGGATTGAGGAGGTTGCACTCACCCTTCGCAAACCTCTGCCATGCTGCCGCCCATGTGAGGCATGGCTGCGCTGGTGTCTGGGTGCACCCTGCAGTACTGTGGTGATAGTGTCCCACAGCACCACAGCATGGGCCTGCACAGCAGCAGTTACATCACCAAAGCCACGCCCAATGGTTCTGATAACACGGGTCATCCTCTCCTCTGACCTCTGTTCAGCACTGGCAAGACCAGTGCTCACTGTCTCCTGCAGCCGTGACAGCTCATACTGCAGCTCCCTACAGAAATCATGCAGGTCCTGCTGGGCTGCATGCTGTGAGGCCAAGGCCTCCTGGAGCATGGGCCATGCACCCTGGCCATCTTGTGCAGATGTATCCTGCACCTGTGGCAGGGGTTGTAGCTGGCACTGGGCAGTGTGTTGTGGATGTGAATGGACCTGTGGTGGTGGCTGGCAGGGCACTGGCCACTGAAAATGTGGTCTCATAGGTCACTGAGCATGCTGCTGGACCAGCCCTGCGGTCTGTGCCCTGTGGGACATGTCCAGTGGGCAAGACTGTTCTGGCAGGGAAATAGCAGCTCTGGGCAGATAGATGTCATGTGCCTGAGTACCCCTTGTCCCCAAGTCAGGCATGGTGCCACCGCCCACTGCATCAAAACCTCTGGTGTCACTAGCTGCACACATAACTGCCATGTCGGGCTCCTCCACTGCATCCTCTGAGCCATGGTCACTTGTGACAGTCAGGATCACCACCTGCTCACCACTCATACCCTTCACCTGGGCATACTCAGGTGGATTCAGGATCTCCAGGAAGGCTGCATCCTCATCATCTGATGATTCAGCATATGTCAGTGCCTCATGACATCTGTGAGTGGACATAGTGCTGACTGACATGGCCACTGCCTGTCTAGATGTGGCTGCCATGCCTGATGTGGAAGGGCGCACCTCTGCTGTGTAAGGATCGTCCACCTCCCGTACAACTGTGCCTGGCTCCACCTAAGACATTGTCTGCTGGACATGTAATGCTGAAATGGAAGAGACTTATGTCAGTCGCTGCTACAGTGACCAGCTCACCCACCCCCACACCACTCCCAACAATGCCACATGCACCCTCAGCAATGTGTGCCTCCAGCATGCCCATGCCAGACACCAGTGTGCATCCCATGCAGTGCAGGCCTATGACCCTATGAGCCCCTGCACCACGGCACACATGCATCATGTGCCTGCCAGCAGATGTCCACCACTGTGCAGCCCCAACACCACCCTTGCAATGGAACATACCCAAGTGAGCCCTATGTATGCACAATGACAGTAGTGATGTGTGACTCTGTCCCCATGGTGTTGTCCACTGAGTGGTGGATACATGCCATAAACATACCTGCTCTGGGTGGTGTAAGTGGTGTCTCACACCCACCGCCTTCGACCCCACCAACTGCCACTGGCTGCAGAGTAGAGGCTACTATGGCCATCAATGGGTCCCAGTCCTGCTGTTCAAGTGGTTGTGGTCCCCCACCGGTCTGCAGCCTGTTCCGGATCTGCTGTGCCTCCTCCTCCTTAGCCTGCGCAATCATTCCTGCTTTCAGATGGCATCAGTGCTCGGCCACGACCACCTATGGCATTTACTGCTGTGGCAATCTCCTCCCACATCAGACAAACAGTGGCGTCCATTGACTTGTTCCTGCGTAGGACCATCTCCCTGTCCTTCACTGCATGTACCAGGGCATGCAGCTCATCTCCTGAAAATTTGTGGGCCCTGAGCCACTCCTGTCCTGTAGCCTCACCTGTGTGGGACAGAAGGCAGGGAAAGGGTTAAACAGACTTGTGAACAAACATTGCATGGCTGTAACAGTAACATATGGCTATGATGTAACACACAGCTGCTATACATGCCCCCACCCCCTGAGGAACGGCAACAGATCATGCACGATGCACCTCAATGCTGTAGAGTCCTGTAGGCCAGCACATGTGGAAGCCAGCTGTGTGTGTGTGTGTGCAGCACACAGTTGTGCTGGCCATATTGCTGCCTGTGGCATGTGAGAGGTGGCCTGGCTTAACATGTTGGCATGGACATGGGTGCACTGCAAAATCCATAAGGCCTACAGCCACAGACGGTGCCTAATGTGTGCATGTGTGGGACTGTGCAGCCATGGCTGTGCATGGCTGACTCATGGTGCCCCACCGGACATCCAGTGCCATGCTGGGCCTCTGCACCCAGCACCATGGAACACATGCTGTGGAAGCATGGGTGTCTCCCAAAAACAGGGCTAGATGGCTGACTAGGGCTGCACGTTCACTAGGGGTGTGGCCTAGGCACTCCTGCATGTGCCAGAGCATGTATCGAGTGCTGCCACATCGTACAGACATACAGGCGTGGTGTGTGTATAGATGATCCTGGCACAGCTGTGCACCAGGCCTGTGTGTGATCCACCATGTGTCTCACAGTTGTGGGTACTGTACAACAATAAAACTGGGTGCTGCTCCCCGCATGTGTGTCAACACCTGTCGCTGATGGCCTGGATGTGCACACTGTAGATGGACCTGCCTGTTTTGGGGGGTAGACACCGTGGACCACAATAGTAGCTAGGATGCCCTGGCTGCACAGCGCCAGTACAGACAGTCAGCAGCCAGGACCACAGTGTGCAAACACTATTAACTGCATGAGTACTGTCTGCCATGCTTACATGCACACATCACACAGCACAACACAGGGGTGGGGGGTTTGGCTGTCTGTGATGCAGATGCCTGATCAGTGACATGGGTGACAGCATGGGTACCTGTTGGCAGTTGTCACACTGGGTACATGCACCCACAATCACAGTGGACTAATGATCCTCCGGAGTGCATCCTCCACACCGCTGATCACATCGCACCGATCTGCAGCACCACAGCATGCAGTCAGTCAAGCATAGCCCTGCTTACGGTGAAGCGTTGGACAGTTAATGATGCTGGTGGGGCAACTTACCTACCACACAGGGGCAGTCAAGGGGTTCAAAGGAACACCAGCTCCCACCAGCACCACCACATACATGCCCAGCCACACTGCACTGGTCAAGCATCAGCTGCAGTCCCAGCCTCCATTAACAGTACTGCACTTTTAGATGGTTCACTAGATACCATAGCCTGCCACATACAAGCAATACAGGTAGCGTGCGTGGCAGGGATGATACAACCACACATGTGGTATTGCTACACCTGGAATCAGGTCCTTTCCTGCCAGACGGGAAGGTGGCTGGCATTGTCTGGGTCAGCTCTATCATCCATGCAGAACAGGACTTTTAAGTGGTGGTAGGCCTGATTGCCTGCTGACATCCAACAGATGACAGGCCTGGCATCCCAGTGGTGTGATGTCAGGACCATATGAACTCATCTCAGCTATGTCTTGGTAATGGGTCAACTTCAGACAGACTGCCACTGTTAGTCGGTATTCTACACACCTGGAATGTGCTTGAAAGCCTCAGTACAGTAGTCTATAACATTCCAGTTGTCACAGTGTACTGTCACTGAGGCTAGCGATCTCCATGGCTGATAAGGGTTAACAATGGTACTATGCTGGCCCTACAGTCATTCGTTCCATGTATCCCAATAGTGTGTGTACAGTACCTACACATACATTTGGCTGTGCAAGTCAATACTGAGGTGAGGCCCACGACTGCACTGGGAGATTCCCATGGCGGGTCCCATCCACTAAACCTGACAATGCCTGATGTACAGGTGATAACCATGGTGTACACACCTCTTGTTGTTGCTAGGGCAGTTAGCAGCCTCTTGAGCTGTGCACTCAAGGTTTACACATGTCCTAGCAACCAATCGAGGTGTTTACCATGGTAATCCTCTGTCATCAAGCCAATCTCCTATATTACATCACACAGATCGCACACAGTACAATACATGAGTGATGACAGTGGATCAGCAGGTAGCACAGATGCCATGCAGCACGGAGATCATCAGCTGTGGGTTCTGGTCACCACAAGACTCTGGTTAACATCCCGCCACATGCTGCAGTGCAGTATGATGCTGCACTCCTGAGGTGCCATCCAGTCAGATGAGATGTTGGGCCAGTGCCATCACCTGCTCTGGAGGTAGGTCCAGGTGGGCGTTAATGACCCCCATGGCACACCAACTTGTATGTAGGGGAATATCTCTGATTGCCATGGCCATGTACCCCTATCCACAAGAATACCACAAGCAGCATAATCTGTTTCAAAAGACATTTGCATTCACATCCCCTTCCCCTGGTTGTGTCTGAAGAGGCAGTATTTGTCTATAAGCATCGTACCTGGTCAGAAAACACTACAAAAAGCAAATCACATGACAGGCAGAGCAGTGCGATGCACAACCAGCGTCCCCTGTCGGGTCTGGATTCTGATTCCCATGGACCTCACAAGCTGTGCTCTCAGTGTCAGTGGGCCTCAGAATCCTTCTGTGGCAGAACACACTGGTGCTGCAGAGTTGCCCATCCAGTATCCCCTGTGTGCTGCTGCAGTAGTGCTGTCATGATGATGTTCTGCTGAAGTACTGATGTCACCACTGCTGCATGAGCTAGGATGGCTTGCTGTTGGCACAGTGTTACCATCCTCACTGGTATACCGCAGTGGTGTCAGTAGTCTCGAACCACTTGAAACATCACATGTCGATGTCGTATGGAACACAGTGCAGAGTAACTACACTGCATACATGTGACATAACACAGCTATGCTAAAATATCACATAATGATGCCACAGTTATACACATCCTGTGTTCTGTCACCGCTGAGCATCTGTGCTCCCAAGGTCACAGGGACTGAGAAGGCCTGTGTCAATGCATATGCCTTGAGCAGACGGACCATCAACGGACAGGAGTGGACATGTGTTACAGCCCTGACCTGGATGTCTGCCATCAGCCAGTGGTATCAAGCCATGCACACATGACATGGGGATGCCCAACTGTTGTCAGCATGTTAACTGCACAGGACATTAATGAACAGCAGCCTCATCCAGGACACAGTCAGTTAGCAGTCATCTGTATCCCCCTCCCCCTGGTCCATACCTCTGAAGTGTACCACAATACGAGGAATAGTCCTCATGGTATGGCACAACAGCATGCTGTTCAACATTGTGAGGAGTTGTCCCGCATTCAGTGGTAACACTGCAAGGCACTATTCCACAGTAAGTGATGCAGAACATATATTGCTCATTTACTAACTGACATCCTGTTATAAATGCAAATTGTTTCACAGTGTTCTGGGCCTCTGAGGTGCAGTTTGTAAATGTGATCCACATATTGAGATGCAGTGTTCCACATTTGAGGGACATAAGGTTGGGAGGTATGGCCAGGTTGTGCCTGGCACTAGGCACCCAGTCAACATAAACCACATCACAAACCTACTGATGTATCCCTTGAATTTTACCTCTGTCATACATGCAGTACATACCTGGCTGACTGTGAGTGTTCCATTGACATCTTGTGCTGCAGCAGTAATCACAGAACAACATGTGTTGCCAATTAGCAACACGGGGCACATTGTACTATATAGCACAGCCAGGCAAACAAGCCTGTTAAGCATGCTAATGGGCTGATAACGATATGCTAATCTCCTTGTTAGCACCATGCATCACACAATGACCATCATTTGCATAATCTGTTTGAGTATGGCAGATGCTAGCACCCGGCAGTGTTTAGCGCATGAGGCAAACCATATGGCGCGTGGGCTATCCGGCTATGCTTAAGCGCAGCTCTGCTTAATAGCGCCACCGTTAGTGTAACTAAGCGCAGATATACGGCGCGTGCGTGGGGTGGGGCAGTCTGCACTAACAGGTCCGCACTACTGTGCTTTAGCACTGTGCTGACCATGTTAGAGCGCTGCCACTGCGCATGCCTGGAACGTCTGCACGGGGTCATGGCAGGGTCTTGCATGCGCATTGCGAACACTTCCAGTTAGCGCTGCGCTCGGCGCCGCTTCTGCGCGGCTGCTGAACTGAGGTGCTTGGGAGTGTCAGGGTGTGGGCCAGTCAGTTACCAGTGGAGCAGTTTCTTTCCCCTCTTATATTAGCCATGTCTGAGAGCGTGGGCAAAGGGCAGTGGTGGGCCGTGACAGGCGTTGGGATGAGGTGGAGACAGCCAACCCTAGTTCAGCTAACTGAACAGTACCATCAGCACCTATTTGGACCAGTCCAAGGATGGCTGTCCTGTAGCCAGGTCTGAGCTGGTGCCACGTGCACCTCCCACGCAATCGCAGGTATACCCGTGATGGTGAGCTCGCCACCGATATGGATATCAGGTGCAGGTAGTGCCCACTGCTGGAATGATGCAGGGTGATGGTTCTGGAAGGGACTGTGCCTGTGCCAGGTAAGTGATGACTCTCACCACGGTGATGTACTGGGTGGTGGGGATGTGTGTTCGGTGGTGTGCTTGTGGTGTGTGTGTGTGTGTGTGTGTGTGTGTGTGTGTGTGTCGTGCCCCATTAACATACCATCGAGGGGATTGTGTTGCTGTGCTGGTGGGGTCCAGCTAGAATCTACCATGCATTTACTGTTGTGCACCTTGTGTAATGATATGTGACTCGGGTCACTCTTGGACATGGGTTCAAATCCCACTGCCGTTTTACCATTTGCTACCTGTTCAAAAGTACACTTTAAATATTACTCCGATATGTTGGTCTTATGCCATGGGGACCTCCAATCAGTTGTGTGTACTGTGTGGGCCAGGGGGACAAAGCATCTTGGGAGTGTTGTCTGCAATATCCTGCACTGTGTTGGCACACACCACTACACTCCTATTGTGGTGGTCATGGACACTGACACCTGGCCCCTGCCACATCCACTGTGTTCTGCCATGGTGCCAGGGGGCAGCGTGCAGCTGTGCCTACTCTGTACATCCACAGTGTGTGGTTGGGTGTGTTGTTTGGGCCAACATCCCAACCATA
Organism: Neoceratodus forsteri; assembly: GCA_016271365.2. Classification (NCBI taxonomy): domain Eukaryota; kingdom Metazoa; phylum Chordata; order Ceratodontiformes; family Ceratodontidae; genus Neoceratodus; species Neoceratodus forsteri. Next base: position 120,199,115 of record CM057456.1, read on the forward strand.
TCACACCCACTTGTGGTACATTGGCTCTCATTATGCAGCATGAGTAGGACAACTGTGAATCACTGACACATAGCTACACCTACGCTGCTCCAAACACTGTCACCATGTTTGCACTTATGTTCCAGTGGTCAGTTGATCCATTGTATGGTATATGGTTTGCACCATTTACTATGGCTCTGTGCTTTCGTATGTGTCCACTGTGTATGGGTTGAGTCCCCACAACGTGGTACAGGGTGCTTCTGTGACATGCACTGAGGAGCGTTCCTCAGAATGTGGTACTGTTGAGAGGTATGTGTCTGGGTGTGGTTTACTCCACCATCACTACTGTGTCTGTGCCATGACACTGGCCAGTGGCTCGGGCGACAGGTCCTTAGCATTGGTGCCCTGCTCTGCTGCAGACTCACACGTACTGTACTCGGTTGTGTACATTAATGTTGTGTGCATGTTACATCCCGTATGCCTTCCTGTCATCATTGTCATTCTATCTGTAGCCTTTGGGATGTTGTATGCCACTGGGTTGTGTCTGTGTGTCCACATCTATTGTTGAGGGGTTCGATACTTGTGTTCCCTCATTACGGGTTGGGGACTCCTATGCTTACAGTCTGCTTGCGTGTGAGGGTGTCCCATCCAGAGGGGCTGTGTACATGTGATGAAGGGGGAGCTGTTGCAGCTTGTGTGTACAGGATGGCATTATCAGGCACATACTGGCCATGCACTGTGCAGTCTGCACTGACCCGTGTCATGCTTGGCATGGCTTTGGTGGTGCACTGCCCCTGTGTGCCAGTTATGCATGTGTTGTGCTACGCCACCAGGGTCCAGGGTGGTCTTTAGTGTACCATGGTGGCTGACATTGTAGTAATGCTGCTGTACCATCTTCCCACTGCAGAGCACAGAGACCACACCAGAGACAGGAGGAGCAAGCCGCACACAGACCAGAGGCCATCCACAGACAGGCGCAGGGTGCCTTCAATGGTGCAGCACGTGGCAGAGAGCAGTGACGGGGATGGGAGTGTGTTGCGTGAGTACTGTGTGCCATTGTGCTTTTCTATTATGTGTCTGAGTTGCCACTGCAGGCACTGGAGTGCTGTGTCTGGTGTCGTAGCACAGTTGGCTAGGTAATCCAGGCCTGATGTGATTTAGCTGTGTTGCATTTGGATTCCAGGGTGCTCACTTGGAGGGACTCCTTAGCCATTGTGGCTACAATATGTCCATCCACCTGGGGCTACAGTGTTCACACTTAACTTTGTGCTGGGGGGGCACTGGATGCTTGACACCACAGGCACCATGCAGTGCACCCATGACCGTTACATCAGTGGGGCCTGCTATGCTGGCTGCGTGCATTTGTGTTGTCTTCCATGCCTCCAGTGCCCTGCCTTCTGCTGCTAAGCCTGAGACATGGCTGGCTCTATGTCTGATCTATTGTTGCCATTACTGCCTTGTGCACTGCTATCTGCCTTGTACTGTCATGTGCAACACGTTGCTGTTATGTCCACCATTGTGGCAGGATGCAGCAGGTCTGTGCATGGCCGTAGGCCAATCATCATGCCTGGAGGTGGGGGATTACTGGGGTCAGCCTGTTGTGCTGGCTGTTTCTGCTGCTGCTGTTGTCCTGTCTGCCATGGCAACACTGTTCTCCACTTCTCATGGCATGTCTCATTCACAGTACCATGTATAATGTGTCAGTATCTATGCAGGACATGTTGTTAGTGCCTGCCAGGGCTATTCACACTATGGCGAACAGGGGGCCACAGTGTCATGTGGTGCCTGTATCTCCCTAGCAGTGTAATGCCATAGTAGTAAGGACACGGGTATGTTATTGGCTGCCCTTGTCCGACCTCCATGGCGTACATGCACAGGGGCTGTTGGGGGGAGCCTCTGGGCCTATGGTGCCATACGGGCCTGTGTGGCTGAGCATGTCATGTGTGCCTGTTGAGACATGGTGTGCTATTTTATGTCTGGAGGGTAGCAAATAGACTCTGAACTGCTTCCTTTTTCCATGAAACCTAACAAAGACAATGTTGTACCTTTCTGTGATTTCATTCATTCATTGGGGTCTACTCTAGGGGAACTGGTCACTATGACTGCCTTTGTCTCCCATGGAAAATACAACTGTACAGGTTGTGGACTTGTCTGTGAGTGTCTTAGGGTGCTATGCATGGCTTTGTATTTACCCATGCAGGACAGCACCCATTGCCATGTGTTTCATAAGTTGTATTTCTTATGCCACTGGTGGCAACCTACACAGTCCTGATGTACGTTTGTATAGTATCTGGCTACACTACAGGGTGGGGTAGCTCACCCTAATGATGAGGAGAGAGATAGCAGTGTCAACATGGTGTGCAGCTGTGACCACCCTGGCTACACCCCTGCCTGTTGGCTTCAGCTCTGTTGTGGGGGCCATTGTCCCCTACAGGGTGCTGTCCCTCAGTCCCTGCAGTGCATGGTATTTGTGTATAGGTCATGCAGGTGTGCTGCAGGGGTTGTTCTGTGGTAGCATGGTGTGCTGGGTGTCAGACCCTATGGCAGAAGCTGCTCCCACAAGTGTGGGTGTGTGCCTCACCATGCCTTGGCCACCAGGGTAACACTGTCCTGTGCATATCATTGGCCTACCACTGCCCTGCCACTGGTGAACCATAGCCTGTGTCCCTGTTTCACATGTGTGTGTCTTCTTGCATGTGCACCTTCAAGGTGCTACCACTTTGGGTGGTGGCACAGCCCCGTGCCATGCTCTTTACCAGTGTGGGCTCATCATCCTTCTGTTGTGGCCATGGGTGAGGGTGAGCATTGGCACTTTCCCTGTCTGTGTACTACTTGGTTACCTGTCCTGCAGTCCCTACTGTACTGTTGCCAGTGTCGTTGTCCTCTGTGGTCATTTGCTCTCTGTGGTCCATGTCAAGTCTCTATCTGTGTCACTTGCCACTGTTCCACACTTATGTCAGTCACCCACCTGTTCAGGGCTTCCTGACATCATTTGTATGGCTGCTGTGTTATAGCATTGTGGGTGGCAGTTTGGCTGGGTCTGTACAGTTGTTGGGGGGGCACTAGTGAGGGTGAGCCACTGTTGTGGGGGTATGGGACAGATATGTCTGGTTACACACCTGGGTGTGGCTGTGGCACCTTCTCCAGGGGGTGTAATCTGTGTTGTGTATCATAGCTGTGTGACTGTGGGCAGCATGTCCCACCATGTGTCATCCCATGTGCATGTCATTCAGTGTCCACTTGTCATTCGCATCTCAGGGGCTGGCTGTCTGTTTGCACTGTTACAGTCTGCACACTGCTGTGCTGGCTGGATTCCTCTGTGTTATGCTTCTCAACATCCATCTATGCATATCCATGTACATTGGGGTGTTGCATGCTGCCTGTTACATACTGCCTTGTCCTGCAGGCACATGTTAGTGTGCATTGTGGTTTGTTCTGTACTGGCACATGGGCATGGTTGTTGGGGCATGCTATCCACCATGTGGTGGTACATGGTGCCTTTGTGTCATCGTCATGCCCTGATATGGTCCCTCTGTCTCCTGTAGGTCCACATCGGGCATCACTGTGGGCCACCTGTCCAGAGGAGGATGAGAGCCAGGATGAGCTGCTGAGACAGGTGGTGCGCCAACAGCGAACACTGATTGAACAGCAGGCTGTATTGATAGCGGAAGTGAGACGGGTGGCAGCCATCCTCGATGAAGGTCTGCCAGCACCTGCCCACCCCTAAGTCCTACCTCCTATTGTTATCCTACTTCCTGTCCCAGGTCCCCCGTCCCTAACCCTATGTCTGCCATCCTGTTTCCGTCCATTCATTCCTATGTCCACATCCCTCTCCCTTCCACATTCTTTCCCCATTGCACTGTACATATTTTTCACAATAGCCTTTTTCTACTGTTACTATTTTCCCCATTGTTTTCAGCCCCTTTGTTAGGCCTGCCCTTTTCCCTTTCATTGTGTTTTTCTTCTACCCCATTATTGCATGCTGTATTCTGCTGTGTTTTGCTTTGTTTTTCTGTACATTTGTTCCTGTTGCCTTTGTGCCTTACCTGTTCCCTTTCTGAATTATACTGTGCTATGCATGACATTCCTGTGCCCTGTGTCTTTTTTGGGGGGGGGGGGGAGTCAGGATTTGACTGTGTTCTGTGGTATTCTGGTTTCACTTGTGGGTTCAGATTATTCCATGCCTTTCACTAGCACTGCAGTTATGTCTGGCAGGGCTGATTTGCTTTCCTGTGTTCCTGGAAAGCTGCTTACACCTCTAACACTTTGTTTCTGTGGGTGTTTGCACTGCCTCTGTCTGATTGATATTTTCAGTGCTGTCTTCTCTGCTATATTCAGTGCTGTCTTAATCCCAGGCAATTTTTGCCCTGCACTCCTCAGCCTCTTTGCCCAGCTTCCTTAGCTTGCTATATTCAACTGGTTTTGCACCGGGCTATTTCCTTTTGAATATAGCTGTGGTTTTGCTCCAGGCAAGTTTTGCCCGACGGCCAGTGCTAATTTAGCCCCGGGGCAAAGTTTTGAATATCTGGCCCTGTATCTCATAAGATTCTGATTGATCAACTCTTCAATATAAACTTGGATGTTAAATTAATTAAATGGATTTCATCATGGTTAAATAATAGACAACAAAAGGTAGTCATTCTAGGGCATGAGTCTGACTGGAGTCCAGTCACCAGCGGAGTACCCAAGGATCAGTTCTTGGACCTCTTGTTTTCAATATACTAGTTCCTAGTATGAAAACATCAAAGGAGGTCTGGATCAATAAATACACCGACAATTGTAAATTGGGTTGTATAGTTAACAATACTTTGTCTGCAAACATCCTGCAAGAAAACTTAAATAAATTATTCATTTGGGCTGCTAATAACAAAATGAAGTTTAATGTAGCCCAGTATAAAGTAAAGCACATGAGGAAAAACAATCCTAGGTTTTTAACTCAATAAATAATATAAATTTAATGGTTACAACAGAGGAAAAGGATCTTGGTATCACAATATCAGATAACTTAAAATTCAATTATCATACTAATAAAACAGTTAAAAAATGTCACATCATCCTAGGAAGCATTCTGACACATATTAAAAGTAGGAACCCCTCAGTTATTCTGCCATTGTATTCTAGTCTTGTCTGACCACATTTGGATTACTGTGCTCCATTTTGTGCTCCGACCTCAGTTGGATGTCTAAGTTTGACAGAAAGGGTGCAGCACAAAGTAACCAAAATGATCGGAAATATGTCTGATATAGACTATGGGTCAAGACTTAAAACACTACAACTATATTCTTTGGAATATAAAGTGTTGAGGGGTCACTTGATTTATACTTTTAAGGCCCTACAAAATGAATACATGTTGAACACAATTGGTTTAGAAAAACACTTGATACAAAACCATACTAGATCCCATAATTCTAAACTTAAAAATTCTCAATGTAAAACCAATAAGCGCTCCAGATTTTTTACTCAGAGGGTTCCACCCATTTGGAATGCACTCCCTGAAGATATTATAAAAAGTGACAATGTTGAACAATTTAAGAAGAGACTTGATTCCTATATGGGTGACAGGAAATTTTCTTTCCACCACTGAACAGCTGGTGACGAGTTCATAAATGGACATTCATCTTCTGAACTTGTATACATCTATGAACCTATGAACCTATATCCGGGTGATGTCCCATGTCATTAGTGATGCTTGGATAGTGCCTTTGTGGATGCAATTGTGATTCAATGGATATTGGCAGTATCCAACCTGGGATTCGACCAAATTGGAGGTTGGATCTCAGGTCAGATCCCCCACTATCCGACATCGGATCCAGGGACTGACCATGGATCTAGGGGATGTGACCTGGATCCAGGATGGTCGGATCCACGGTTGGATAGTGCTACTATCTGACCCGATCCACTATCTGGCAAAAAGACAGGTATCTGGTGATATCTTAATTTATAGAATACTATCTGAGCACCACTACATGTCATTTATCTGGGTTGTAAGGAGTATAGAGTTTCATAAAACTTCCTCATGATCGCATTTATTTCTGATGGTTTGGTTACCGTTACCCCATTTGCTGACCTGACAGCATGGATTTGGCAGTTGGCCTTCTGCTTTCTGAGGTGGTATGCCAACACTTTTCCCCTTTTATCTCCTGACTCCCAGAACCTGTGTTTGGCCTGCAGCTGTTGCCATTCTGCCTTCCATTGTAACAAGATATTGATCCTGTATATCAGGCCCATGACTGAGGCATGGAGTTCTGCAGAGGGCAAGTGACTGCTCTTAAATTTAGTTTCAAAGGCTGCAAGCTGCTGCTGCTGCAAGTGCTCCATATTTTTCCTTATTTCCCTCTTCCTTCTGGCAATATGGGATATGAGACATCCCCTTAAGAAGTCCTCATGGGCCTGCCACACCATGCTAGCAATGACCTCCCCATTCTGGTTGTTTTCAAAGTAGGCATGTGTTTCTGACTTAACCCACTCCTGGAATTCCATGTCCTTATATAGTAGTGGATTGAATCTCCACCTGGGCAAGGTGGGCCAAACTCCTACCAGGATAAAGGAGAGGCTAATTGGAGCATGGTCAAACAGGACCACAGGCTCAATATGGGTATCCCCTACAGAAACACAGAAATATAGAAATTCTCTGCAGATAAGGACTGCAAGGCCCATCTAGTCTGCCAGTTAGCCCTATACTTGACCCTATCTGGTCAGTGGCTTCCCCTCCCTCTGTCCTACCTCTAAGGTTCCCCTATGCCTGTAACAGGCATGTTTAAATCACTCTGCTATGCTCTCTCTCACCACCTCCTTTGGCAGACTATTTCATGTGTCCACCACCCTCTCCATGAAGAAAAACTTCTTCACATTCCCTCTTAACCTGCCACCTTTCAATTTCATATCATGCCCCCTGGTTCTTCTAAACCTCCGGAAGGTGTCTTCTCCCTGTACCTTGTTAATGCCCTTTAGGTACTTGAAAGTTTCCATCACTTCCCCTCTCTTCCTCCTGTCCTTCAGCAAGTACATTGCACAACAAAACTCACCCAAAACAGGAACCAAAACAAAAAAAAGCAAAAAGAAAATCAAAAAAACTTCTGATCATAGGAAACTCCATGATTTGGGGAGTTAATACATATCTCCAGCCAGGGGTAATGATCAAATGTCTCCCAGGTACATCATGGAGAGACACTGACCGCATTGCTAAAATTATTCAGGCAGCAGGAGAAAACATTGATGTCCTGGTACACATAGGGACTAATGATCTCGCCAGCTGGTCAGTTGTGGAGACCAAGGAACACCTGACCAGGCTGGGTGACAAACTGTCTTCCATTTCATCTAGCATCTCCTTCTCTGAGATCTTGCCAGTCTGGGAGAGGGGGACAGATGGACAGAAGGTCAGAGAAGGGGAGATAGTGGAGCTAAACAAGTGGCACAAGGGCTGGTGCCAGTAAAAAATGACACAAATTTGTAGGGAGCTGGCAACAGTTTTGGTAGAGAAAGTTCTTTAAATTTGATGGACTGGCCCTTCCTGCAGCCTTGGCACTCTACTTTGACATTTTCAGATCATCAGAAATAACAACCCCTAGGTATCATTCTTCCTTGGTAATCATCAGCAACCCCCTTCCCCATCCTGTAGCTCACCTCAGGGTTCTTTCATCCCATGTGCATAATTTTGCAATTCTTTGAATTAAACCTCAGTTGCCACACCTCTGGCCAATTTTCTAGCTTCCCCAGGTCCCTTCTCATTTTCTCCACCCCATCAGGAGTATCCACCCTGTTGCAGATCTTGGTGTCATTTGCAAGCAGACAGATCTTCCTCTCCAGTCCTTCTACAATATCACTAATGAAAATATTAAACAGGACTTGCCTCAGAACTGGTCACTGAGGCACCCTGCTGGTCACCGCCCTCTCCCCAGATTGAATCCCATTTACCACCACCATCTTCCTTTTGTCTGTTAGCCAGTACCTAACCCAGTTCATCACATTGTGCCCCATGTCCAGACTACCCATCTTGTTAAGCAGTCTTTAATATGGGACAGTGTTGAAGGCCTTGCTGAAATTGAGGTAGGCGATATCCATCACATGACCTCCCCGCTGGGAATCCATGTTGCCTCGGATTCTGGATCCTGCTGGATTCCAGATGCCCCATTATTCATTCTTTAAGCAGTGCCTCCATGATCTTCCCCAATACTGAGGTGAGACTGACTGGCCTATAGTTCCCTGCCTCCTTCCTAACGCCAAATCAGTGTAAAGGGACCACATGTGCTCTCTTCCAGTCCTCTGGAACCACTCCTGTGTTAGGTGACTCTGTGAACATGGCTGCCAGAGGTGCTGATAGGTCTTTTCTCAGTTCCCTTAATAGCCTTGGGTGTATGCCATCTTGGCACATCACTTTTGTGAGCTCCTCCAGGACTCTCTCCACTGTCAATGGACTGGTGTCCATCTCTCCCCCCTCACATCTGTTGCTCAGCTGTGGTCCCTGATCCAACTCCTGTACAGTGAATACTGAACAGAAGTATTTATTCAGTATGTTCACCTTTTCCATGTCTCGTACAATACCCCCCACCCATTTTTTCTTATTTTGCTGATATACCTACAGAATGTCTTGTCCCCTTTCTTTACTGTTTGCGCTAATCCTTCCTCATTTCCAGCCTTTGCTCTCCTAACAGCATTTCCCACTTTCTTTAGACACTCTAGGTCAATAGTTCTCAGACTTTGTCACAGTGAGCCTCCCCAAATCCATGGAAAAGATTTTGAGCCTCCCCCAAAAACTAAAATAATCTTGAGCCTCCCCAAAGAAAAATAACATAATGTACTTTGGCAGTACACCAGGAATAAATTGAAACCCCTTTAAGTACTTGGCTCACATTCAATTCTTTGTCTTATACTGAAGTGGAACCTTTGAAAAAGAGCTTCTGTGCTCAAAGGCATCCCCGGTTCAGTCTCCAGTTCCTTGTTCCTCTGTGTCTCTACTGCAGTGGAGTTCTTACCAATCCTATGATTTTCTCCCTTTGCTGGAATGCAGACAACCATTTTGGGTATGGGAGCTGCTATTATGCATGTGTATATCACTGAAAATCAAATTGTTCATATACCCTTACCGGCGAAACAAAACCCGACAACCTAAAGTGTTTTTGTGGGGGGACTGTGCCTCCCGCACCCCCCTCATGGGGGCTTTACTCCCCCGTATCCCCTGAATAAGGATTCCTAACTCCAGTGGGGTGCATGTTGGGGATGGGGCACAAACAAAAAAATATTAAGTCTGTGAGCAACTGCCTGTGGCAAAATTTAGTCCCTCCCATCCTCATCTCCGAACCCAGTTACTGCTGTGCCAGAGCCAGCCTCCCTTACCACCACACCACATGGCTAGTTCAGTGGCAGCAGGGACATTTCCTGTACATAACCCTGTTCCCCATCCCTCCCCTTCCCCTCACCATTCCCCTTTTCCTGTTGCTTTCCCCTAACCTCACGGTAGAACCAATCACTACCCTTGTGGGTAGCCCATTCCAATAGCACAGAATATGGAGTTGCCATTTTGATGGTTGCCCATAGTCTGGTGCTATTATCACTGGATACCCCTCAGAGTAGGCAAGCAATGTGAGAAGGCATTAAAGAGGGCTGGAGGGGTACTGGGATGGATAGGGAGAAGGATCACCAGTAGAAAACAGGACGTTTTTATCCCTCTGTTCAGACAGTTGGTGAGACCCCATCTGGAGTACTGTGTGTGGTTCTGAAGACCCCATCTCCTCATGGACATAGACAGCATGGATGCAGTCCAGAGGAGGGCAACTAAAATGGTATAGGGTCTGCACCAGAAGCCACATGAAGAGAGACTGAAAAAGCTTAATATGTATACCCTCAAGGAAAGGAAGGGGGGACATGAAAGAAACTTTCAAGTACCTCAAGGAATTCAACAAAGTCCAAGAAGATAGCATCTTTCTGAATAAGAGATGTGCAAGAACAAGGGGGTATAATTTGAAGATAGAGGGGGGACTACTCAGGGGCAATGTGAAGAGGTATTATTTTCATGGAGAAGGTGGTAGATGCATGGAATGGCCTTCTTGAGGAGATTGTTGGGACAAAAACAGTGGGGGAATTTAACAATGCATTGACCAGACATAAGGCAATTCTAGTGGGAGGTAGGATGAAGTAGGCTGTTGGTAAAACTAGAATCTGCAGCTTATCTGATAGGTAGGGAAATGGGCAGACTGGGTGGGTCAAGTGGTCCTTATCTGCCATCAACGTGTATGTTTCTTTTTTTGTACTAAAACTTAATTGAAGATCAAAAAGAAGAAATGTGTACAACCAGAAACCTTAACAATAACAAACAGCCAAGATGAATATCACATCAAACAGAGCATAAAGTCAATGTTTCTATGTCTAGGTTTATCCCTCCAAGCTGATGTGCCAGATAGGCACCTTACCTCTCTCCTTCTTGCCTTTTCTACCCCCAATTCTACCCCTAATAATAAAGTCCATAACTAGGAGTTGCTTCCTTCTCCTCTGGGGGCTCTTGCCTCCCCCCCCCGGGGTCTTCACTGCAGAGGTTCTCAGCATTCTCCATGTCCACCACTGCGGTTTCTTCTATTGGATAGCCTCACTTTGCCAGAATGGCATAGCAGTTGTGGAGTGGAACCACAGGTAATATGTGCCTCTACCCAACCTCCATCACCCTTCCTGAGCTCAATGTTGTCCATTTCCCCTCCTTACTGACATCCTTTGTGGAAGCAGGGGTGGCTTTGGTGGTCCCTGGGCTGGGGAGGAGGTCACATGAATCATAGCCAATTCTACCTGGAGACAAGCAACCTCTGACTTCAACCCAGATGCAGATACAGTAGTACAGCACTGCAGTCTCCGTAATGTGTCCCAGAAGACTGCTGCCATACAGCCACTGCATTGTACCACTCCCATCATGTCTGTTTGCCTTCTGTTTCCTGAGCTTTAGGCACCCAAGTACATTTTATTTATTTATATATATATATATATATATATATGATCAAGCAGCTGTGTTAAGAAACACAATTTAAGAACCTTTTTCACCCAGTACAATAGTAAGCCTCTAGTCAATCACTTAGTACACCTACTGACTTGGGAGACAAATAGTTACCTTTGGTATCCCTGTGTAGATGTATGTGAACACACCCCTCCTGAGGTAGGACTGGAAGTGGATTAAGTGTCTACGAGGCAGCACTATAAATGTATGCACATAACTGGTGTGGGTTGGTGGGGGGCTGTAACCAGAGGTATTATCTCTCAGAAAACAATCAGCCCTGTTCAGTTTGAGATACCATCCAGGTTCCTCAGCTCCATGTTCCTGCAACAATCACAAGACTGACAACAGTTATGAGAAGAAATATACAGATTAGTGTTACCATAAATCACCTCTGCTGTGTAGTTCTGCTCAGCTCTTCATAACCGAACCCACAACCAAGATCCCCTTTTAAGCTCTTCCCCTCCTACAAGCCTTCTTCAGCCCATGCTCCAAACATACACCTGCTTCACAGGTTGTTTTATTCCACTCAAATGGTTGAATTCCAAAACTTGGACAGCGTATTTCTAGGAAAAAGCATGTTTTTTTGTTGTTTTTTGTCATCATCCATAGCCCAGATAATTTTGAATTTTGGTCTGTAATTTTCAGAGAATAAGGGGCTTGACCCAGAATGGTGCCTTTCAATGAATTGGTGAAAAAACTATTAATCCGTTCCCAAGTTATAAAGATTTGAAATCTTAGTTCTGAGCATGCTCATTAGGGTCTTTTAGATGGACATTTGTTACCCTACTGAGCATGCTCAGAACCAAAATTGGGTTTCCTGTTCTGCTCCCCACTTTTTATTTCAGATTTTATATAGTGAGTCACCTGAGTATATCTAAAGTGGTTTGAAGGGTGTAGGGAAAAGACAGTTTAAAGTTCAGAAAGGGAAAATATTGTCCTGCCTCATATGGTTTGTGAAGGAAAGACAAGGCAGTTCTCTTTCATCATGAGTACATGATGACCAGGGTTGTTGGTGCAAAGGCAGAATTGCATCTAGGAAAGATGACTAGAAATCAAGTTGATTGAAACCAATGTTAGTGCAGAATCTCTGATAGGAGTGAAGTGTGGTCAGAGTGAAGGGGTTATAAGTGATTCATCTATTGGGGTGGGGAGCAGGCTAAAATAACATTCTGTATTTGAAGAAAGTCTACCTCCACCATTTCCTTCACCTTCCAGTGGGCTTGGCAGCTTTTCATTAGCCAGTATAGGTCAGTGTGGACCTGAACTGCCACATGGTACAGTGACAAACTAGTAAGGACTAACCTCGCCCTCCCCCCCATTTGCTTTAGGCAATTGCATGGTAGCAAATTTAATTCTAGTGTGTGAAACATTCCAGATGTTTATGAAATTAGAAAAAGTAGAGCCACACTAGACCTCTAGGGTGAGAAAATATCCCAACCATTGAAAAAGAACACTCATGGCACTACACCCAGACAATTATGCTGTCCACCACAAAGATGATTTTGACAAAGTGCATATAGTTTATTTCCTCACCGCACAGGAAGATTTGAATTACAGCCTGAATGGCTGTTACAGAAGTCCATCAAAAAACCTCTAACATTTCACCAAGTCATTGGCTTTTACGAAGATAAAATTGTTAAGTGTGAACACCCTTTTTATAGGCCCAATTGCCATGGTCACAGGACATCTTAAAGTGATATAGTGCATTTACAACCAATACTGCATTAAAACCTTTTACGTGATGACACAATATGTACAACATTACCAATTTAAAATTGTTCACTTTTAATTGCTATAAATAGAAGGTAAAACCCTTTTCTGTATAGCCATTATAACCTGCAAATCAAATGTCCTGGTATTTGCTAATTTCACTAGAAAAACTTTTCCGTAAATACTTAGCATTATACAAACCTTTGCAAAGGGCATACAGAAGACAAGTAAAGCAGTGTTGAAAAATAGTGAGCAAGATAGCTTGTTTTCTTTTTGCTTAACCAACATTTTAATGTAGGAGTAACAATACAGGCACTTAATTAATGGAAACTGTATGAGGCAGTGTCCCTTTGGTAGCTGGGAATACAGGAGGCTCTTGAGTGCTGGAATCCAAGCACATAGCACTAACTGTTTGACTGGACTAGAGGAGGAGCAGGAGAAGTGAGGAACAAGGGAAAAGAAGGGGGAAAGCAGAGGTTTGAAATTATTGGGACTAAAGAAACAACATTCATTTTTACCAAGCGCAAAATTCAAATGATGGTCATGTTAAGGTGGATTTCATTGTCCAACCTGGCCAAAATATCATGGATTCAATCAAACAGGGAAATAAGCAAAATGTTGAGAATTCAAAGGAATCTTCAGATCCAAATGGAAACTAGTCCAATTGGTTCTTGTGTAGTGATGCACCAAACAGGAAATAAGGAAGAATGCCACTTTGTATACACTCTAAGTTCTTCAGAACATGGCAGACTTCTTGTTTTTTACCTATAAAAAGAGAACAAGTTATGAATAAATCATCTCTTAGTTTTCAGAAATGGTTTAAGCTCTATATGATCATTTAACCACTGACCCATATAGGCACCTGTGGTAAATATCCAATAGTTCTCTCTTTGTCTTAACAAATCATCTCTGTTGCCTTCTCTAGGTCCTAGCTTTACATGCTCTAAGCCAATAAACTTTAATGTATGATCTTGTCTATTGGTAATATGTTGTATATGTACTGCCCATACATTTTCAAGATTTCCCATTCTTTACTGCTCTCAGGTGTTCTCCTATTCTCTCCTTCCACTTCCTTTTAGTCTTACCAATATAGTATGCACCACACATGCATACAGACATGAAAATCACATATTTGGTATCACAATTAATCAAATGATTAATATCATGCATTTTGCAATTATATGGATGTTTAAACATGTTACATTCATAAACATCATTGAAAAAAAGGAACAATCACTACATTTTTTGCATCCTCATGGGGCGGTGGAAGCCAATTCTTAGGCCATTCTGGTTTTTGAGAGGAGCTGACCAGCATGTTCTTTAGGTTCCTTGCCCTTCTATATGAAATTCTGGGGGTTACCTTAGCCTCTTCCCTTAGTCTATTGTCTGCTGCAAGCACATGCCAGTGTTTATCTACAATATTTTTTTACCTGCCACAACCTTGTGCTATAGATTGTAACAAAATTCAGTTCGTCAGAATGAGATTAATCGTTTTGTTTGATTTCTAAAAGTAGGTCACTTCTACTGACAGCATCACAAGATTGTTTTGCTTTCTACAGGGTATCTTTAGAGTAACCCTTCTCCAGAAAACATCTTTCATGGATTTCTATTTCTTTTACCAAATCTGGTTCAGTGCTACAACTCTTTTTAATTTTGAAGTATTGATTTTTTGGAATGTTCTCCCTCATGTGGGCAGACTGGGTGGGCCATAGGCCCTTATCTGCCGACACTGTCTATGTATCTATGTATCTATATGTGTATTGGTGGGCTAAGTGGGCTCAATCCACTCCATGAAGCAATTCAGGGAGCAAAAGTGGATTTGCTGAGTGCTCCACAATGTGAAGCAGAGTACTTTGCATTATAATGAGGAACGCAAAGTCCATTACAAATGTTGACTTCACGTTACTCTGCCTCCCCAGGCCACTACTCTTCCAATTTTAAGGTGAAGTACATTGCTGGCCATTCACGTCGCCTCACTTTGTCTTGTTTTTGAGCTCCAAAGGTGAATTTTGCAGTGATTCATGGGATTTCAGGTCACATGGGCTCTATATTGATCTGCACAGCCTCAGTTTGGGGAAGTTTGTGTAGGAAGGAGTAGGAGACAGTGTGCTCTGATAGCTGTTTGTAACAGGAATCTTGTAAAAGCTGTTCAGAAAGCATTTTTGCTTTTTTGGGGGGTTCCAACTTTAGTTCATCGACTGTAGGAAACCTTCCTGTGCTCATATCATCAAGCATTTTTGTTTGTGTGTGGATTTTGAATGTTAATTTACAACACTGAGTGTGTGTGTGGTGAAAGACTATGAAAGGGTGCTGTGGGGAAGGGGTGTATTTGTGGTATAGGTAGATTTAAGTTGGAGAAATAGTGATTTCTTAGTTTTTTGGTTATATTTCTGTTATATAACTGACTATGTTAATGTATACAAAGCAATAGTGTCAGTAATAGTACAAATTGTATTGCTGTTTGTTGTGTGGAGGATTTGCAGCATTTCATAAGGTCAGGTTGTTTAAATGACACATATACATTAACGTGGCATAGTACACTGAACTTTTGCATTTGCATCGCATTATTCATTCAGCATTGTACACAAACTGTTCTGTGTTGTGTGTGAGTGTGTGTTCAGTGTTGCATGCATCAAATAATACACCTTTTATTGTGACACAGACTAGTGTAATTGCAACTAAGCGCAGCTGCATGAACCTGCTATCCACTGCAGCTGCCTGATTTTTTCCTGCATTCGTGTTCGCTGTTCTTAGTTTTGCTGCTTGCAGTGCTGTAAAAATCAGCACTGTCTGTATTCAGTGTGACCCCCCACCCACATGTTCAAAAGGTATTTTTTACCAGACTGGATTGTTTTTGCGACCCCATCAGTACTATTGGTTACTGAAGTTGTTTTAATTCTGTGACAGTCTCAGAGTAGTCTCTTATCTGTTGCAGAAGCCACAGTTGTTTATTTGGCTACATATCCAGCCAACGTCCCTCCAATCAGAAAGTGAACGTATCAAAATCTGAATTTGCTAATACTATTTGTGGTTGATCCCCTAAAATGCATGCAAAAAGACATGCAAGCAAAGTTGTTTCTCGCCATGGGAATGTTGGCAGTAAGATGGTCTGTGGGCATGGTAGTAGTACACAGACACAGAAGTGCATTGCTGATGTGAGGAAAGGTATTTCTCCTGCAATGTTTTTTACAGCCCAATCAGTAGCTTCATTCGTAGTTGGAGGAGATGATGTTTTTCCCAGCTGGTGGTGTTAGTGTTACTGGTGATAGTGGTGGTGGAGGTAGCATTAGTAGTGTTGCATCAAGTTCTAATTCCAACCAGTGTACCATATCCAAACATATTCAGTGTGAAGCAATGCAAGTGAGTGACAGCGTAGATGACGTCATACTTCCCAGTAACATCCCAGTAACTGAACTTGAGGATTTTGATGATCATGTCAATGATAGCATACAATGTGATATTCCCTCCACTGTGGCACTTAATGTCACAAATTTTCCATGCAGAGATTCACAGTATGGTGGAAAAATATCAGGTGATGGTGGTGTAGATGCTGATGATGCATGTGATGATGATGATGATGTTGCTGTTGTTGCAACATGCAGTCCACATGCCAGTATCCGAGCAGAAGATGTGGATGTGTGTGATGTTGATGAATATGATGATGATGTAATTGACCCCAGTTGGGAACCAGAGAAAAAGTAATTAAAAGTGGCTGTGCCTGAGTCTGTTTGCAGGAATCCCCCCCCCATAAAAACTTGTGATCTACTGCTTTTAGTTGATGATGATGATGACCCAGTAATCAATATGATAGGTAGTCATGACAATCAGTTGCAGTCCAGGTGTGCAGTGCCAGAAACATCACGTGCACCCCCCACTTCAGTGCTTAAAATAATAGACTTAAATAAGCCACATCATCATGGACATGTTAAAAGCAGAGCATCACAGTCCCTTGTTTGGGATTTTTTTGTTCAAGATGCAAATGATGATTCAGTTGCAATCTGCCAGGTTTGCCATGTGTGTGTGAGTCGAGGTAAAAAGGGGAGCCATCTGGGGACAGGAGGACAGCATACGCATCTTAAGAATAGGCACTTGGATCTGTGGACCCAGCACAAGCTGGAAACTAATACCACAGTGAGGCATTCACCCATGTCACCGGCAACCATAGCCAACATGTTATCCCCCTCCATGACTGTTAAGCCCAGTAGGAAATTAAATGTGTGCAGTAGTGTGGTAATAAGAGCAGTGGATTACTACAAACATGATGAGGTGGAGAACCATAATGACTTTGAAATGTTGTCCAGTGCTGGTGAGAGTAGCAGTTTGGTGGTGGTGGCGGTGGTGAATGCAGTATGTCTATTGCAAGTGGTACATCAACCCTGGTTGGCAAATCTGGCAAAATAACATAATTTCTGGGTTCGTCATCATCATCTGTGCAACCATCTTCATCAAATGTCCACACTCCACCCCTGCCAATGCCATTCATCACAGAGCACAACCATTTGTGACCAAAAACACATCCCATGTAAAACATTTAAGTCAGCCTGCATTACAGAGTGTTTTTGCCCATAAGCTGAAGTACCCCCCAATCATACAGTGCCATGTGAACTTAATGCTGCTGCAGCAGAAATGCTGGCAATTGATCTTTTGCCCCTCTCCTTTGTGGAGAATTCTGTGTTCCGGCAGTTTGCTGCAGGTGCCTGTCTAAAATGGAAAGTCCTATCCAGGACATACTTTTCTATCTGTGCTGTCCTTGAGATGTTCCGCACTGTGTCCGACTCAGTAAGGCATGCCCTTCATCATTCCTCTTTTCCATTCATCCATTTAAGTATGGATATGTGAACAAGTAGCAAAACAGCGTTGGGTTCATATTGTGTATAACTGCACACTGGGCACAGGTGCCGGGGGTTGTTTGTGATGTTGGCAGTGTGAATAATCAGTGCAGTAAGGTGGATTGTCGCAGTAGCAATCTTCCTGGAATTCACCAGCATGTAATGATTGCTATGTGCAGTGTGACCTATTCACACACTGGTGAGAACATGTTGGACATGGTATTGACTGAAATTGACAGATGGCTAAACCCTCTGTCCCTGATAGCTGGGTTCATAGCAAGTGACAATGGGTCAAATGTGGTGAAATGCATCACTAATGGTGTTTTTTTTTCATGTTCCATGCATGGCTCACTGTTTAAATCTTGTGGTTCAGGAGTTTCTGCAACACCCTGATATAAAGGAAATGCTGACTGTTGCATGATGTATCTACTCTAACTTTTCAAGATCTGGAAAGGCATGTGATCAGCTGTGGCAGTTGCAGATACAAAACAGCCTGCATCAGCACTGCTTGAAGCTGGAAGTTGTCACCCAATGTAACTCCACGTTATACCTGGCAGAGAGGTTGTATGAACAATACAAAGCCATATCAGAATAGCTTGTTATGCACACTAGCCATGACAGTTCCGGGGCCTCCATGTCTATGACGACTGAACAGTGGTGCCTCAAGAACACTGTAATAACAATTTTGTGGCCTTTTGAACATGCCACACAGGCAGTGAGTGATGAGTCTGGCTCCATTAGCAAATCAATTCCACTGCTGTGGGTGCCGAGGCAGACATTGGTGAATGTACAGCATAGCCTTGATGTTGCCAGCGACAGTGGTAGCAGTAAGTTGCTGCAACACATGCTGACAGTATTCGACCATAATCATCATGTTGTGAGCAGTCAGTGTAGTGACAACTTTGCCATAGCAACAATGCTGGACCCATGATACAAACATGGAATTGCATCAGTACTGGAGAGAAGGCCTGAACAGGTAAAAAATATCAGTGGTCGACTGGTGTGCTTGGTTCATGGGGCACAGAAGTCACGTGCCAAGGTCAGCAAACCTCAGCAGCCTAATCTGGCTGAAGGTGTACCTGGAGGACCATCAAGCATATACTGCAATGGCAAGGGGACAGTAGTTCCAGGTGGTCTGTCATCCAAAGTGGCTGGCATCAACCCGCTTTGGGAGGCTTTGTCCCAAGTGGGTATTTGTGAAATTAATGATTTGGGAAAACAGAATGATGCATTAACAATTGGACTTAGTGCTGCACAGAGAATGGCTGAGTCATATTTGTCTGAAACAGGCATCTGACAGTAAGTGAAGATTCTTTTTTGTACTGGAATGGAAAGGTCCATGAATGGCCAGAGCTGACTGCCGTGGCACTGAAGTACCTGACATGCCCACCCTCCAGTGTAAGTGTTGAGAGGGAATTCAGCTCAGCAAGTGCAATAATCAGGGATTGTCGGACAAACCTGTCTTCTGCAAATGTTAGTTTGCTAACATTCATTAAAATGAATGAGAGGCACATACCAGCACAGACTGCAACCTTGGTATTCATACCCCAGCCTAGTCATGGTGGTCTTGCTGATGTGGAAATGGAGCATCCTGGTGGACTGGCAATGTCTGCCTGAAATGGCCCACCACTAACGTAGATGATGACACAATGGAGAAAGCATTTCCCAGTGGTCACACTTCAGACATCGATGACTGTGAGGGCAGTGTTCTTTTTGAGTATGATGATGTGGCTAATGTTGGCAAGTTTTAGCTGTAGTATTTAAAAGGCAGTGTGCCCCCCGGACCATCACCACCGGGACTGATGTTATCCAAGTCTGTCACCATGAGTCTGCCTGCCCCCAGACCACCTTCACCACCACTGGGACTGATGTTATCCAAGTCTGCCACAATGAGTCTGTCTGCCCCCCTGGACCACCTTCACCACCACCGGGACTGATGTTATCCAAATCTGCCACCATGAGTCTGCTTGACCCCCGAACTAACACCAGTGGGACTGATGTTATCCACTGCCACCACTGCCACCATGAGTCTCTGTGCCCCCTGGACCACCTTCAACACCACCGGGACTGATGTTATCCAAGTCTGCCACCATGAGTCTGTCTGCCCCCTGGACCACCTTTACCACCACCAGGACTGATGTTAGCCAAGTCTGCCACCATGTGTCTGTCTGCCCCTCAGACCACTACCACCGGGACTGATATTATCCAAGTCTGTCACCATGAGTCTGTCTGCTCGCAATGGACCACCACCACCAGCTTCTTAATATTTAAACCATAAAGTGAGTCTGTGTACTCATGTTTGTTATGCTGCTTCACTTCCTTTAGTTGTATGTTTTGTTTTCAGTAGCTTTTCAGAGCTGCAATGGTAAAACACATACAGTACACTTCTTTTGTTTCTTTTACAGGGTAAAAAAAAGGCTCCATCACTAAAACTCGTTGGGAATGATGCTGTAGCTATACAATACAGAGAGGAACCGATGTAATATCCATGTGAAATCTATTCTGGTAAGTATGAAGATTTTATTTCATCCATTTCATTGTTTTGTAAAGACTGCAGCAAATATTGCACACAACAGGTTGTGTTAGTTGACAAGATGTGTCTTTCAAATGTAACTTGACTTTAGGGATTGAGGTTTGAGAACCAGGGAGGGACACATAACAATTAAGTTGTAAGAAGTCATTCATTTCTTTTTTTAGGAAACTTCCAGATGTTTTGTTGTTCTGACAAAGTGACCTTATCCAAACAAGTTGTTCATCATCAGCGCCCCGGGCTGGGACTCACATGCAACATGCAGAAGTAATTTCATTAGATGACCATGACCATCACAGTAGACTCAAAAAGGATGCAGATGAAATCTGTGAAGAAGTAAGACAATAAGTAACCA
This sequence comes from Neoceratodus forsteri, assembly GCA_016271365.2. NCBI lineage: Eukaryota > Metazoa > Chordata > Ceratodontiformes > Ceratodontidae > Neoceratodus > Neoceratodus forsteri. Next base: position 120,219,493 of record CM057456.1, read on the forward strand.
TTACAGACAAACCTGCAAATATGCTTCCCCCACCCCGCAAAAAAAATACTTACCTTCATGTGCTTGACAGTTATCCATTGCAAATTTCTACACATAAAGTTCTATTTGAGCACTGGAATGTGCACACCAACAGTATCTGTGATCTGTGATACAGAACAATACCATGAGTACTTGTCCATGTCAACCCCCCTCACCTACAAACTACAGAAATATATATCTATATATATCAATTCACCAAGGCTACTATTAGTGTACAGACAAAGGGCACCCTTCCATCCAGTTGAGATGATCACATTGCATTTGCTCAAATCACAGCACACATTGGACCGGCAACAGTTCTCTCACAGTCATCATTTTAGGGGCACTATGCACATAAGTGACTGCAGAATAAATTCTGGGGTACTTTGCATGTGCTGAAGCAATCCCATTTCACTTTGCTACCACTTGTCAATTTTATGCACACAAGGAGGATGCATTCTGGGCCTGCAGAAAAAATCTGGGGACTCTGTGCCACTTTTATGCACATGACTGAGTGTACCATTAATTCTAGGGGACTTTGTATGTGCCGAAACAGTCTCATTTCACTTCGCTACCACTTGTCAATTTTCTGCACACAATCAAGATGCATTCTGGGACTGGAGAAATAAACAGGGTTGCGCATGCGCAAGTCCAAAATGCGCCATTCTGCGATATTCAGCAGGAGGCAGTTACGCCACTGGCATCAGGTTGCACAAGAGAGCAATGCAAATGAATGCATGCTCAACAGGAGGGGGAGGATCCATGCATAACCTGCGCAACCCGATATTCAGTCGGGTTGTACAGAGTTGTGCATGCGCAACCCCCAACCTGCGCCTGCACAACCTTGAGCCCAAAAAAAAAGGCTTAAGTTGAGGGCCACCCACAGGTGAGCTGCTGCATTGCAGGGCGCAACACAGCAGCTGCCACCCCTGGCTGGCCCACAACTCTTTCCCTGTGCCCCCCCACCAGCCCGATCGTGGGCATAGTGTAACCTGACTCCCCCCCCGACCACACATCTCCCACAGCCTGATCGCGGGCAGTACAGGTACATGTAACACACCCCATATCCCGAAGCCCGATCGCGGGCAGAATCATCACAAACCCTCCCCAAACATCTCCCTGGTGTCTAGTGTCCCCCACCCACGAAGCCCCTTCACCCCTCCCCCCGCGGCAGTGACAGCATTCCACCCGCCTGCCGCCCGCCGCCCGCCGACTGACTGTCAGTAGGGCTGCGCCCATTGGTGCAGAGCTACAGCCAATGGGCTTGCAGCCCATACCGTACATGACAGTCCAGATTTGGAATGATGTTCATTCACAAATCTGGACTGTCATGCTCTGATATGCTGGCCAGTATTTCTTAGCTACGCAAGCAAACGGCTGTCAGTCAAGTCAGCAGCGGCGAGGTGGCAAGCGAGTGGGATGCTGTCGCCTGCCGGATGCGGGGGGAGCGGGTGAGGTCGCGGGTGGGGACACTAGACACCAGGAGATGTTTGGGGGTTTGTGATGATTCTGCCCGCGATCGGGCTTTACGGTCCACTGGACCACCAGGGAGATATTTGGGTTGGGTTACATTCTGCCCGCGATCGGGCACTGGGGGTTCATACACATTATGCCCATCAGCCGTGGGTACGTGGGGGTGTTACATGTACCTGTAATGCCCGCAACGGGCTGCATTGTGCACGGTCCCTGACGGCTGCTGCCTGGCAGGGTGGCCAGTGCAAGTCCTCGGATCGGCGCACCTACATGCAAATGGCATGCAAATGGGGCCATAAATAGATGCAAATGGCCCCCTGCCTTGCATAAATTATGGCCCCATTTGCATGTCACCTTTTGAATATCAGAAATTTGCTCATGGCGCAGTGGTACTTGCGCCACCGCAAGTTTAATGCTCATCTCTGGCAACTTGCAGTGGAGCAAGTTCCACTGCGCCATGCGCAAGTGCTGTGGCTGGGGAGTGATATTCAAAGGAGTTGCGCAATAGCACAAGTCCTTTGAATATCACCCCGGCCACACCCCTGCGCAACTATTTTGAGCAGCCCAAGGGCTTGCGCCTCAGAATGGCGCAGTTTGAATATCCAGGCCTTGGTGTCATTTTGACATTTTTACAATTAAAGAAGCATTGCAAGAATGTCCTCACAGTTCTGAACTGTACTTTTTTATGCTACTTTACATTGCCACCACCACCACTACTTACCTCCGAGCCATGACTTGAATGGTATGATTCTATTCACAATTTATGTCTGCTTTACTTACTTGACTACTTGTTTTCATGTTAAAAAAAAATGAGCATGTCTTCCAATATTGTTTGGACCAGCTTTGTATTTATTTGCAGCTGCTTTTCAAAAACTATTGTTCCATGGTGTCATAAAACACTGCCTGATGCATAACTGTTAATTAACAACAGAAGTGATATATAACAACTACTTGATGTGATGGAGAAAAGCAGAGGAAAACAATGACAAAGACCTGGTCAGCACCAATTTAAAAGGAATGTTCCTGTCATTATTTCACACATAAAAAAGGGTAGTACAGCAGACACAACTACTGCAAATTATCTTATCATTCCAGTCAGTCAGGAGGTAAGTAAAGGAAGTTGTAACACAGCATTAAAAAATATATGTCAGAGTTATCAACAGATTGTTGCGCTGCTGCTTTACAGACATTCACCACATTACATAGTTATGGTGATGCACATAAACTAATATGTGGGGTCATTACTACCACTAGAATATTTCTTGCTCCACAGAGTACAATATATTTCTGTGAAAACCACCCATAATTTCTTTACAGTGAGTCACGTGACAGAGGAATTACCAATCAGAAAAGCCACCCACATTCTACCACCTTTTCTCAGGAACATTAGGATGTGATGCCAGGGGGTAGGTGGGTCCATGCTCCACTATAGTGCTTTGCTGGTTGCTATCATCCACACAGTGCCAGTTAGTGGGCACTAATCAACTGAGATGGGAAAGTTAGCTGCACACACTGTCCTGGGTGGTTCATCATGGCATTTAGGGATGAAATGGTACCATTAGAATCAGACTTGTTGCAGCTGTCACTGAAGACAGTGACGGTGAGCAGGACCTGCACCATCTCTCCTCCTCAGAGCTGTGACAGCGTCAAGCATTCTACCAGGAACAGCAGACGAGTTGGCTTTCTCCAGCAGATACAATAAGGGGTGCTGCACTACCTGTTATGCAGGGGTCAAAATTAGGTTTTGCAGCCACTAGCCCCACAGATTTTCCACTAGCCCAGCTCATGTACTTATTAAAAATGTTACCTTCTCCAGTTCTAGCCCGCAGGGCTAATTAAAGGAAAATCTTACTAGCCCAACACAAAATATACCAGCATTTGGCTAGTGGGCTGGTACCAATTTCAACCCCTGCTATGGAGTTTGTTTTTCTGCTTGCGGACTCAAACTTAGTTCAGACATGCAGAGGGGTATGACGGGTTGGGTTGGGATGGCTAGCAGTCTCTCTCTTCCCCCTATAAATGGCATGAGTCAGATTTATTTTTCAAGACTGCCCTTACCCAGCCTACACACACACACACACACACACACACACACAAGAGGCAGGGAGTAATCTTTATTTGTGATTTTTATGACTGTACAAATACATCTTTGGACTCCATTAGTTTGATCCCCCATTGGTGGCATAAAATCAAGGATTTGTTTTACCAATTGACTCCTACCCAGCCTATACACACACAACCACACTGAGGCCAGGAATATCTCTCTCCTCTCTGGATTGCACATGACATAAATGTATTTTATCAGTCTGTCTTCACCCTGCCTGTACACACCAGTCCACTAGCCAAATGCTGGTCAATTTTGTAATGGGCTAATAAGATCTGTAGAACTGTGGGCTTGTAGTTGAGAAAGCATCATTTCAGTACATACACAAGCTGTCCACTATTTTTGAAGTGAAGCTAAATGCTGAAAATATTTGGCTCCATACTGAAGAAACAGAGATAGTAGCACCCTCTGCAACCCTTGCCCTGCCACTATCAGTAAACCAAAACTCTCCCTCTCTCTCTCTCTCTCTCTATATATATATATATATACATATATATATATATATATATATACACACACACATACACACACACTTGGGAAACATAAATATGACAAAATGGACAACCCTAAATATGCAGTATACAAAATGGAGCCCCAGTCACTACAATTAGCATACTACATGGAGGGAGGCACAGCAAACTAACTGCGAAACATTTATGCGAGTCCCCTATCCATTTCCCTTCAAATTAGTGAGTGAACCGAAGATCTACTTTTTCCTAATCTATGGTGAAACAATAATTCTATTTTATCTAGATAAAGATAAAAAAAGGACTGGGTTATATTGTAGAAATGACATGACAAGACTGGGGTAAAATGAAGTGTGGTAGTCATGATTGCATGAAGTGCTGAGAAACTTGCGGTGGGCACAATTTACAAACTGCAATAAGTAAAAATAGTACTTATCCCCTTTCAAAACCCTCAACACAGAGGTTTCGAGCAGAGCACTTCTTTTCTATCTCCCATTTGATCTTGAACACAGCCTGGCCCAGTTCACATAGGGGAAAACAAAACATGTGAATGGACTGCAGTAAAAAAGGCACGGGGACTGACAAGAATGGGCAGTACCAGCATTCTATCAAGAGCATTCCACAAACACTTACTGTTTCATTATCGAAGGCTGCCACAAAAAATAAAAGTAAAGTATAAAAGGGGAGAATAAATAAGCAAATATTGCAAAATGGTCGACACTAAAGTTGGAGTATACAAAAGGACCTCTGATCATTTCAGTTAGCATACTAGAGAGAGAGGGAGGCACAGCAAACTAACTGAGACATTTATGCAAGTCCCCTTTCCATCTCCTTCCAATTGTGCACAAACAAAAAAGCAAAAAAATACCCACTATAAATCAATATAAAAAGGCTAACGATCAACAAATAAAACAAAAAGTATTCATGCCCAGCACTGACTGGCTAATGAGCCGAAGACCTACTCTTTTTTTCCCAAACCATGTTGAAATAATATTTCACTCCTACCTAGTAAAAATAAAATAAAAAAAGTGATGTGCTATATTGTGGTAAACTCTAAAGTTAAGGCAACATAGATTAGGAAAAACTAGATCCTCGGTTCACTCGCTATTTTGAAAGGAAATGAAGGGCACCATTACAGTGGTATAAAAATGGTGTATGGTAGTCATGGCTGCATGAATTGCTGACAGAAAAAAAAAATATTTTTCTTGTGGTGGGTACCCGATAGTCTACACCATTGCCTCCTAATTTAAAAATGGTAATAAAACACTTATCCCCTTTCAAATCCCTCACTTCTTACATGTCTGTTGGAGTGACCATGAAAGTAGAGTTACTAGTGCCCATTTTCAAAACTAGAGAGAACTAACAACTGACCTCACAAAAGAGCTGCTTACACTGACTTCACAAAGCAGTAGATCTCAGGCAACCGTTCAATAGAGTGTATTTCAGACAATTGGGAGAGGTTCCAGCATGACTTGCAGTCCACAAGGGGAAAATGCAAGTGCATCAAATCTTGGTCAAATGAATGCAAAAAAGAGGCTACTGTTATGTGGTGAGCTGTGATTGGTTATGTGTGATACCAATTACAGAAAGTCAAAGGTCCCTGCTTTGCCTATCACTAGGCAGATTTCTACAGAATCAAATCTGTCTATGTGCTCTGTAGCTAAAAAAAAAATGGTGCAAAAGATTAGTTATGCCGTTGGTGGAAACAGGCTTAATTAATGTAGGATGAGTTAACTCATCAGTGGCAGGATGGGGGTTAATAACTGCAAAACAGATTAGTATTTTTTCACCAAACTAGAGAAAGGCACATATATGGGCCATGTCCTTTCTACCCTGAAAATTCCAGACCAAAATTCCAAACCATCTTGGTGCAAGGCAATGAGAAATCAAGCATTTGTCAATGCCGAATACTGTCATACTGGCACTGGCATTGGCAGTGCTGGAGCTAGAGAAGCATAATAGGAATGGCAGTGAAGCATTAAAGTAATGCCAACCCCACCCTGTAGAGACTGACAGGCATTGGGGTGTGCCTTTGGGTTGTCAGCTATAACGTTCATGCCATTGTACCTCACCCTACCCTGTGGACACTGACAAGTGTCGGAGTGTGCTTTGGGGTCTTTGGGCATTATACTTACCCCATTCCATAAGGAAATATGCTGACATAGGTGCAGTATAGGAGTGTGGGGTGAACTTTGTGGCCAAACAGTGCAAGACACACCATGATGCCTGTCAGTGGCTACAGGGTGGGGTGGGAGGCGGAATGGCATAAGCATTACATCCAATGATCCCAAGTCACACCCCGGATGCCTGTCAGTCTGTACTGGGTGGGGCACTACAGTTGGAAACCCTAACACCGTAGGCTTGTGTTGGTAGTTTCACTCCACATTTTCAACATGGGCTGCTTGTCAGGCCACCTGATGAAAAGCAGCACAATCACTTTGTTAGCTGAAAGGTGGTCTTGCACAGTGGCTGTGCCATTTGGTGACAGAGGGATGAAAATGCATTTTTGGGCAGGATGTGGAGAATGACAACTGTATTGTTCATGAGGAGGCATACAAAAATGGCAACATTGAAATCTAGAGTGACAATATGAAATATTGGTGAAGCAATGAGCATGCATACAAACTGTGCAACACACATCTGTTACCCAACTATTTTGTGGAGTTTGATAGCCACATTTGTAACATAGGCATTTTGGGACCTCCCCTTATGAACAGTGGTGCTGCGATTTTGTTAATCTCTCCCTAAAGTTGATTTCACACTGTGATCACGCCATTGTGCATCACAGGTGTGGAAATACATTTTGGGCAGGATGTGAAAAATGACAGCTGTACTGTTTATAAGGCGGTGTGAAAAAATGCCAGTGTTGAAAATCTGGCATGGAAATATTGTAAATTTGCGAAGTTACAAGGGTGCGTGGAAACTGCACAATGCACGCTTGCAACACAGTCATTTTATGGATGTTCAGCACCAAATTTTCAACATAGGCATTTTAGGACCTCTGCTCATGAACAGTGTCACCGTCATTTCCTCAAACTGTCCAGAAAAGTGATTTCGCACAGCGAGCATGCTATTCTGCGCCAGACATGCAAAAAGACATTTTGAGCAGGATATGCAAAATGACAGCTGTACTGTTCATCAGGAGGTGTGTAAAAATGGCAAGTTTCAAAATCTGGAGTGAAAATATTACAAATTCATAACGTTATGAGCGTGCTTAGGACCAGCGCAATGCACGCTTGTAAAACAGCCATTTTTGGGAGTTTTGTCACCAAATTTGCAAAATAGGCTTTTTGAGAGCTCCCCTCATGAACAGTGGCACTGTTGTTTCATTACTCAGTCCCAAAAGGAGATTCCATGCAGTGACCACAAAATCACCTTTTGGGACCAAATAATCCATGACAGTGCAAGACTTCATGAGGAGGGTATCAAAAACCCCATGTTGAAAATTTGGTGCAAAAATCAAAAATACCTGAGATATGCATCAAAGTTGAAAAACCCTATTTATTCTGTTATACAGCTTATCGGCATTTCCTCAGTTCGCGGTCGGCTTTGAAGAGTGCAGACGTGTTCCTGGTCCACCAAAGATCGTCGCACCAGAGGTAAGTATGGGGTGAGGGGGGTGTGGGGAGGTAGGGTGCTTAGTGGGTGGGTGTGGGTTGTGAGGGGGGCAGGGAGACAGTGAGGGACCATTTTTTGTTTACAAGGACAAAAAAAATTAAAAACATTGTGGGACCATTTTTATGTTTACAGGGGCATGTGGCACACTGGGGAGAGCTCCCAGCGTTCCAACGGAGCTTTGTTTTTTTGGGAGGCAGCTGTAGCCAATGGGGAATTTGGCACCCCTGTCGGCACACAACAAAAGGGGGGTTAGTTTATGCTGTCGGGGTTTGGGCACCCCCATCAGCACACAAGGAAACCAGGGGAAGGGGCAAGAGCTAAGGGAGATTGGGCACCCCCCTCAGCATATAACAAATGGGGGCTCTTTATGCTGATGGGGAGTGGACTCTCCCATCAGCACACACATTGAGGGGCAGGATAAGCTGACTGGGGAATTGGGCACCCCAAAGTTGGCAGTTTGGTGGGTAGTGTACACGCCATGTTTGTGTCAAGTAAGCACGTTGGGAGGTCCGCTGCATGTGATGAGCTTTACTCGCATTGCAGTGGACCTTTCCTTAGATGTGCTTACCTGAGTGGTGTGGTGCCGGCATGCAGGCTGATTGGGGAATGAGGGACGCACCTACTGATGCGTGCCCTGCATTCCCCCACCAGTGACAGCATCTCCAATTCTGCACTACCACAAGATGTTGGCTGCGCAAGCACACCAACATAAGAACAGCAAAAAACTGCAATATTTTGCATTTTTGCACTATCTGCATCTCAAAATCCACACATCTGATCAAAAAGAAACTTGGCACATCAAGAGATCTACCCCATGAGACTGTGCATATAAAGTTTGTATGGATCTTTTGAATGATTGCAAAGATATTAAAGTACAAAATTTGAGGTTTAACATAGAAACCACTGCTCAACTGTAACCACAGCAGTGCTTCCACACCACTAACATAATATATAGACAAAGAACCTTAGTGCATAAGCACTGAGGCAAGGATTACCCCAAAGTGCACTGGCTAGGAAGCCAGGTGTGTTTCTTTTGTACATATATATTTATATATAGATATATACTGTATATATATATATATATATATATATATCTCAATGTGGTAAAATCTCTTCCTTTGTCCACCCCATATGAAGTAACCATCTCGGTATGACACACTGTCAAAGTCGCCAACCTTCTAAGTTGGTCAGCAACCCTACAACCCACCACTAGATGAAAACCCCAGCTGAATAATAGCACAGTCAAAACCGTGCAAGCAAATCAGCATCCGACAATGCAGCACATCACCAAGAATGCCAGCCACTACAAATAAAGCAAAAAACATTAGAACTGACTCTCTGTGGCTTTGCTCGCCACCACCCCACATCCCAAAATGTAAATAATCACCTCTGGTGAAGGCAACTCAGGGACAGGGAGGGACCGCAGGGGGATTATATTTGTGTTGGAGGGTGCGGGAACTGACTACAACAACTGGGTTGGGGGCAAAAGTACAAGGTGGGGGCAGACACATTAAAAATAAAAGTCAGGCTGGGGGAGGTAAAAAAAAGCAAAAACAGAAGTTACAGAACAGAGAATTGACCCATGGTCATCCACACATTCTGACACCTTTTGCTGCTTGTGGCTGTAACCTCTGTGCCATGGCAGTTGCTCAGTAAGGCATCACTCAGGGATGTCTTATTATCTTTTTCCCGAGTGGCAACAGCTAAAGGGATAGCAGTATTGTACTTGCACTATGCTATCCCTGTAGCTGTATTGCCCTATGCTATTTTTGCCACTTGGATTATACCTATGCTATAAATCGTGCTGCATATTAACCAGGTACCCTCCAACTCCCAGCACTCAACCTTCCTCCACCTTCCTCCTCTGTACCCACAAATTTAAATGACATATGATAGGCTGTACCTATAAAAATCTTAACAATCAGAACTCCCTTGAAGTCTGCTTTCTTCAGACTTCAGTCCATGAATGAATGCACAACGATGACCTATGTACTGTAGCAACACCGTGCATGTCTGACAGTTCAGGATACCTCAATTTTACATAGATACATAGAAACTGTCAGCAGATAAGGACTGCTAGGCCCATCTAGTCTGCCTGTCAGCCTTAATTTTCAGGGTATGTTCTGTGTTTTCCATGTCCTGGGAAGTTGTTTCCATATCTTGGTCTAGAAAAATTCTCTTCTTCTCATTTTTATGTTGGTGCGCTGTAATGCTTGGGTTATGCCCCTATCATCCCACATGCACCTCACACTGTATTCTTGGTCTATTGTACTGTGATACTGCTATTTTGCACTTATATAGAGATATGAGCACCATTCATATAAGCATGGGTGCTAGAAATGTGCTTTGCAGCTAACATATGCTAATATTTATCATGCATGATTTATTATACCTCACTATAATACATTTATCTAGATTATGTTTGTCATTTACAGTACATATACAGTATTCCATATACAATCTATTTAATCACTGATAAGATGACTCAGAGGGATCATCAGTGATTATTGTATACTTATATTCTCATATAATTATATGTAATGTGTATTTTACACTCAGGCAAATACGCCTGTCAGCAGTTCTCTTTGTCTAAGCAAGCTGACACAGAGACAGAAGACCTTTGTTAGTCTAATGTTTTATACTGGAGTAAGCAAGAAATGCCGCATGTAGTTTTCAACTGTCAGCATTTCTTTTGTCTAAGCTATAATGCTAATGGAAGCATATTCTGTCTCATATGATACTCATTAGTAATTCTGTCTCCTTAGTCATTATCCAATGGAAGAATGACTTAGGACCAATACATATTGTTTCTCATATCTGTAACTATGTTGTAATCTCTGTTGCTATGCTGTTATCTGTAGTATATAGTTGTTTGCAAACCTATTGTTGGCTCTAGAGAAACTACTGTAGCTTCTCTAGAAGGGCAGAGAGCTGGAACGCGGGGAGAGATAGAACAAGATCTTACAGAACCTAAGATCTGAAATTCTGAAGATTATGTACATTCTTCAGGAATGGTAAGAAACCCATCTCCCTTGTGATTTCTCTGTCATATGCTTGCCGTAAGTAGCATAATAAACTTTGTTAGTACTCCTTGCTTGTTTACAAATGTTTCTTGGCAGACTCCGAGACACAAGAATCTGTATTGCTATTTTTATTGTTTACCCTACACACCAAGAGTGTTTAGACAACATAATGGCGACCGAAAAATATAGCCAACATCTTTGGGTAGTGCAGATTTGGAGGTGTGGTTGCTGTTGGGAGAATGCAGGGCATGCACCAGTAGGTGCATCCCTCATTCCACAATCAGTTTGCATGCCAGTGGCACACCACCCGGACGAGCACATCTAAGAAAGGTCTGCTGCAATGTGAGCAAAGCTCATCACACGCAGCAGACCCTTCCTACGTGCTCGCCAGCTGGAAACATGGCTGCACAGTGACCGCTAAACTGCCAACTTCAGGGGTGCCCAATCCCCTGGTTGGCTTACCCTGCCCAAGTATGTGCCAACAGGGGAGCCCACTCCCCATCGGCAGACTGTATCTCCTCCCCCTGCTTTCATTGTTTGCTGACAGAGGTGCCCAATCCCCATCGGCATCTGCCCCCCCTTTCTCAGTTTAATGTGCAAATGGGGGATCCCACTCCCAGCTGGCTTGATGTCCCCCCTTTTTATGTGCCAACGGGGGTGCCCAATCCCCCATCAGCTACTATAGCCCCCCCAAAATGAAACCACCTGTAAAAAATAAAACCGTCCGTGATGTATTTTTTTAGTACCTGTAAGCAGAAAATGGTACCTCGTAGTCTCCCTACCCACCACCCACACCCACCCACTGCACACCCTGCATTCCCCACCCCTCTCACTCCATACTTACCTCCAGAGCTCGGCACGATGATCTTTGGTGGACCGGGAACATATCTTCACTCTTCAAAGCTGACCACAAACTGAGGAAATGCCGGTAAGCTGTATAATGGAATTAATAGGCTTTTTTCATCTTTGATGCATATCTCAGGCATTTTTAGGAATTTTTGCACCAAGTTTTCAACATGGGATTTTTGGGACCCCTGCTCATGAATTCTGTCACAGTTATGACATTAATCAGTCCCAGAACGTGATTTCCCAGTCACTGCGTGGAATCACCTTTCAGGACCGATTAATGCAAGGACAGTGGCAGTGTTCCTGAGGTGGGCTCTCAGAAAGCCTATGTTGCAAATTTGGTGGTAAAAATACAAAAAATGGCTGTTTTATGAGTGTGCATTGCACAGTAGCTATGCAGGCTTGTAACTTCATGAATTCACAATATTTTCATGCCAGATTTTCATCATTGTCATTTTTCTACACTTCCTTGTGAACAGTACAGCTGTCAATTTCCACATCCTGGCCAAAATATGTTTCCGCACTTACAGCGCATAATATTGTGGTCCCTGTGGGTGATCAGTGTTCAAGGCAGATTACAAAAATGACAGTGTTCATGAGCAGATGTCCTAAAATGCCTATGTTGAAAATTTGGTGTCGATACTCCATAAAATGACTGTGTTACCAGCGTGCGTTGCACAGTTTGCACGCATGCTTATAACATTGTACATTTGTAATATTTTCACTCTGGATTTTCACCAATGACATTTTTCCACACCACTTGATAAACAGTACAGCTGTCATTTTACATGTCCTGCCCAAAATGTGTTTTCACACATCCTGCGCAGAATAGCACAGTAGCTGTGCAAATTCACTTTTTGGGACAGTTTGAGGAAATGACAGTGACACTGTACATGATCAGAGGTGCTAAAATGCCTATGTTTTAAATTTGGTGCTGGAACTCCATAAAATGACTGTGTTACAAGTGTGAGTTGCACATTTCCCTGACACCCTTGTAACTTTGCAAATTTGCAATACTTACATGCCACATTTTCACCACTGCCATTTTTTACACCTCCTTATGAACATTAGAGCTGTCATTTTTCACATCCTGCCAAAAATGTGTTTCCGCACTGCACCACCAAAGCCAATGCCAGTGCGACAACATTCGGCACTGACACATGCTTGTTCTTTCTTCTGAGTGTTTAGATTTTGAAGAATAACAAATTCCTTTAACTGTTCAGGGTCAAAGAAAAAATGTTTTTTTTTTGTTTAAAAAGGCAACAAACATTTAGCTGTAAATGATGATGTGAGGGTAGCTCCTAAATTTGCTGTTGCCTCATTATATTGAATACATCTTTTCCTATCCTCCTTTGTAACAGCTGTGACATCAGGAAAATCTGGAACTCATTTTGGTGAAAAAAACAAAACTCCTTATTCATGTCTGTTTGTAGTACCTACTGGGTCATAATTACACACGCTCAATAGTGTACGACATTATGGCTAAACTGCTACAGCGTAGGCTGTAACTACTAATTGTGCAATACCGCATATACTGCTGTACGTGGTATTGCACCAGTAGTGCTTTCCCAGGCAAAGTATATGACCTCTGCTTGGAGTGAGTTCCACCAAGCAGCTGCCATGGCTCACAGGACTGAGTCACAGAAGTAGGAACCCAGGCGCTGTGTCTGGGACTGGGTTTGATTCCCAGTCCCAGAATCTTTTATTTTCTACTCATTTGCGTGCTGCCCGAGTTGAACCCCGCTGGAGTTGAGAATCTGTAGTGAAGAGATTAGGGGGCACAGCCCCCATAACAGGGGGTGTCAGGGCTGAGCCCCCCACAGAAAAAGACATGCCTCATGGCAGTAATCGCACTGCATTGGCAGTATGATTTTGCCATGAGGCATAATGTCTTGCAACATTATGACCCAGTGCCTTTGCAGTATAACCTCTGGGTCAGTTTAGAAAGGTAATAATTTATTATTGCTAACCTAATAGTAACCTTTACATTATTATTTCCCTTGACTGTATTTATATAGTAAGATAACTCTGAAAACTGTTGAGACTGGGACTGAAATCCATCAGGTTTTAATTTTCTGGCTTTAACATGAATTTTATAAGCTTTAAAGAGAAAAGCTGCTGTAGCTAGGACCTGGACTTCAATTATTATTAAATTAATAAGCTCTCATTTTGTACCCTATCTAGAATCTAATGAGTTTGGCATAGCAACTACTCTAAGGTTCTGAAATTTAACTGCATTCTCTAGAGCTTCATTTTTCTCCAAGAAAGGTCATACTATTATTGGCATTTGCTTTGGCAAGATCATGAGTAGTAGGGGATTTTATTTTAACTTCAGTCAACTCTTTATCAATTTCTGTTTTACAGTAATTTAAGTCTTCAGTTTATCTCTTATTTCTATACTTTGTGCCTCCACCAGCTCCTTCTGAGAAATGAATAAGTCAATCTTCTCATCTATTTTTGTGAGCACTTTAAAGACTCTACTGGAAGTAAATGTTACATCATCAAAGGCATTGAACTCTTCTACCTGCTGTGTCTCTGGGCTTGTTTCAATGTTTCTATTCATTTCCAGCATCAGCTTCAGCTTTGATGCTCACTGCTATTTAATTCTGCCTCAGATCTCACAGACAATGTTGAATCAAAAGAATTGGCATGTAAAGTATCAAAAACAGTCACAAGACTGGACTTCAGCTTTGTGACAACCAAGGTGCACTATCTTAAATTATTTTCCCTTCATGTATTACTGCTCCTGGCATGGGACAATTCACGTGTTGCAATCAAGATTACACTCTCTCAACTTACAGGTGCTCCTGTCTGGTCTCTCATGCAGTGAGATGTATATTTGGAAAATATCAGCACACTACGAAATGGGCCAAGGACAATTTGACAAATGTATCAAATTGCCCCTTTCTTTACATGGATCTAAGCATCTGTTCTTGAGTTCTGACATTAATTAAGCATTTTTATAGACTTGAAGGTTTTCCTCCACCCACCCACCCTGGGCTGGCTCCAATTGTACAGGCACCAGGATTTGATTTACACCAGCTAGTACTTCCTGTGGAGGAAGGAAGGGAAGGTTCACTGGCACATACAGAATCTAACCTACATGAAACAAAGGCAGGGTGTTACCTACTAAAGAAAAGTAAAGTAGGGAAGATGAAGAAGAAGGAAAAAAGGGCAAAGGCTAAGGCAGAAAGGACACAGATAGACATGATGGGAGTGGTGCAGTTCAGTGGTTGAGGGGCAGCAGTCTTCACGGAGACTTTCTGAAGGCTTAAGCGCTGTCCCATCTGCAGACACCTATCTGAGCTGAGGGCAAAGGTCAGTCATCTGCAGGCTGAGTTCACCAGGATTCAGGAGACCTCCTCCACTGCTCAGGGATCACCAAGTCTGCCACTGCTGACTCAATGCTTGCCAAGGAAGACCAGCAGCTGGACTACAGTGGGCTTGGGAAGGGTGAGGGTGGTATTGCAGAGGAACATTCCTCCAATGGAGCCACTCCATAACTCATTTAGTGCTCTAGCAGGATGGGACTGTGCAACAGAGTGACCCACAGTGGTGACCAAGGAGGATGTGGGTAACCTCCATGATGAAGACCCCAAAGGGGAGGCAGAGAACCCCAGAGGAGGAGAGAAAGCAACTCTTGGTAGGAGACTTTATCATTTGGGGTTAGACTTGGGGGACTGAGTGGGGTTTGAGGGTGGTAAAGTTCCTACCTGGTGCCATGGCTTGGAGGGATGAAAGCACATCCTTAGTATCATGGGGCAGCAGGATGGGAGGGTATGACAGACATCATTGTCCACCTGGAAATGAATGACCTGTCTAGTAATGAGGTTAGAGTAGTTAAGGAGTGGTTAAGGAAGTTGGTATGGGGATTTAGACAGGTGGCATGCTCTGTAACCTTTTCAGACGTGTTGCCTTTCAATGACAAGGGTGAGCACAGGGCACTCTTCATCAAGAGATTCAACACATGGCTAAAGGGCTAGTGTGGAGCAAATGGATTTGGCTTCATTGGTGACTTGGGGGCCCACATGGAGGGATTCAGGCCTATACAGGGATGATGGGCTACATCTATCCAATGGGGGAACCAAGATTCTCAGCGAGAGGTTTAAATGCTTCATAGGCAAGTATTTAAACTATCCAAGGGGAGGCAGAAGTAAGCGGGATGAAGCAAGCTGCACCCACCACACAATGAAGCAGTCAGTAGAGAAGACCCTAAGATTAAGAAATCACAAAAGACACCTAAAATCAGAATAGATAAAAGGGCAGAAATGAGGCAAAATGGGGGAAATGATAGGAGGGGTATGGGGGTAAGTCATGGGATGAGGAGGGGATCCATCAGCAGAAAAGACAGCAAAAACTGGAAGGCCCTGTGCACAAATGCCCACAGCCTGGGAAATAAAATCCTGCACCTAAAGACTTTGATGGCTGATGAGGACCTGGGCATTGCTAGTATGACTGAGACATAGTTCAGGGTGAACCATAACTGGGATATAGTCATACCAGGATAAACTCTATTCAGGAGGGACAGGGTAGGTAAAAAGGGAGGAGGAGGAGGAGGAAGAGGAATGGCCTTGTATTCAGGGAGGAAATTAAAGCAACTGAAGCACAGGGAGTGCAGGAAGGGGCAGAGGCACTGTGGATCACAATGAAGATGGGAAATGACACTGCCATTAGCACTGGCATGATCTACAGACCTCTCACACAAGAAGAAGAGCTGGACAGGGAACTTATAGAAACCATCCACAGAATGACAGCTAAAAGGGAAGTGCTGCAGGTGGGAGACTTCAGTCTGCTGGATGTCAATATGAGCACCCAGGTGGCAGCCACAGCCAGGAGCAGAGACATCATGGACACCCTTCAGAGGGTGTGTCTCAGGTGTCTAGCAATGGAGCCCATACAAGTGGGAGTGACATTACACCTGGTACTCACCAACAGGAACAGAATTAGGGATGTTAAGGTGAGTAGCCAACTAGGATCAAGTGATAGCAGTATGGTATGGTTCAAAGTGATAACAGATTATAAGCCAAACCGGGCTCAATTTAGGGAAGATGCTCTTCTTTGTTTCCCCTTTGTATAATTATCGGCACTTTAGTATTTCCAGTGTCCTTTATTATGGTTATTTCTGTAGTGACTGTAGTGGTACAAAAGTACCATCATCCCTTCTAATTGTGCTCTGAGTGTAATTTTAGAAGCAGTCTATAGTGCTACTTAGAGTTGTTTTAAAACTCACTAACCACTTGAATTTTTGCAGTAACAGACACAGTCTGAATTTAATGGGAAGCATTTCAGAGCTGAGAACTGAGAACTTAGGAAAGGAAGAAGCTGTGTTGATGCTCTAAATGGAATAGACATATAAACACGCATGACCTGATGCCCGATAGTGAGTGCTGGTTATTTTGGTGCACTGGAAGTCTGAATTTATATTCAGATTTATATTTGGAGGAGCTCTGGAAGATCACCCTACACACAGGATTGGCTGAACTGTCTGTGAGAAGAGAGTGGAGAAAGGAAGGGAGGAAAAAAGGGACAGAAGAGGAATCAAACCTACATTTTAGACACAGCTGGATTTTCTCAGAAAAATTTATGTGTTTTGTTTTTTGCATATTTTTTGTTTTCATTGGTTGTTTTTGTTTAAATTTTAGCTGACCTATCTTTCGTTTTATATTGTTATAAGTGTAGAACATTGTGCTTTCTGTTCTCATTTTTAGGACTTTTAATGAGGGAGTATATTGTATTGTTAGTATTGTCAGCACTTTAGGTGAATTGGGTTCTGACATTTATATTTATTGCTCATAATTAATTGCTGCTAATTAAATATTCTGAGTTCCATAAGGAAGTGAGCCAGGGTGTAATAGAAAACGTCTCTTCTGGGCTCCCAGTTAACTAAAAGGCACTTTTACAGACAGGTTTATGTAGCGGAATAACTGTTATGGAAACAGTATTCCATTACACCCCTTGTGTGTAAATTGCATCTGTTTCGGTCTCTAGGCGAACGTCATTGTAAACCGGCACTTTGCTATGGTTTGTTCATTGTGTTCCATTTTGTCGTGCTGTAAATAGCCATTCCGGTACAAAGGCAGAAAACAACATTTGTAGAGCAGCAAACTCTGGGGGAGCTGAAACAAATGGAGATAGGGTTGCTGGAATACTCGCAGTGTGTAGAAAGGAACCTGAACACAACAGAGTACAACGGCCCCACACAGGTAAGGCTGATTCCATTTTAAAAACCTGTGTGTAAAAGCGCCTATTATCTCCAACAGCTATTATTTCCAAAAAAAAATAGCTCAGCTTGCTTCTAGAAACATACCATCATAACATTAATCACTAGGATTAAGGATATTGAATAGTGTTATTCCTCGTTATATTGCGGAATTGCTTCTTGTGATTACTACCTTATTACTTGATGTGTACTAGAAGCGGTAAAATGCTTGCTGTAAAGGAGGGTACAAAAGGAAATACATTTGATGGAAGACAGATAAAAAAGGAAAAAATAGCAATGGAGGTGTATTTAATGATACACTTTGAATTATTTCTGCCCCAATTGAACAAAAAATGTTTTCATATGCTGAGGCACTGAAGGACACTACCAAAATGGCCATGAACTTGGCTGATGGCCTAGGTAAAAAATTATGCACTGAAACTGATGGACGCACTAAGATTCATGAGCCAGCTAGTAATTTAAGTCAGAAGGAGAAATTCATAACTATTCAAAAACCCCCAAAGGGGGAAAAAGAATAAAAAAGGGAGTCCTTGTAAAGGCAAAGATGATAGAAATGAAGGCAAACAAACTGCACAACAAAAATATTACTGATTTTTTTTCAGCTAAATTTAATGCAGGGGAAAACAATGATCAAGGAGCTTCAGAGACTTCTCAGGAAATACTGATAGAAGATTAAATTGATAACGCTGCTGTTGTCCCAAAGATTGAACCAGAAACAAGGTTAGAACTGTTTAGCCCATTAGAAATTTATTTTGGACTCTCTGAAAATTTAGGTAATATCTGTCAGGAACAAGTTTCTGGGGTTTCCCCAGAAAGGGATAATATTTCTATATTGGCAGGCTCACCTCCAACAGTCTTTGAGAAATTAGATAAGGAAGTAGAACAAACAGTCATAAAGGAAGATCTTTTTGCTCAATGTCCAGATACAATGTCAAAGTACACTATTAAGGCACTGGCGCACCCTGTTATGACAAATGTAATATTATTGGAAGCATTAAGAGATCTGAAAAAAAACATGGAGAACTCCATTAACATTTTACTTGCAAAAATGCAACAACTGGAGAATAAGATGGATGAAGTCATTAGCCAAAGAAGGACAGGAAAACGTTCTTTTTCTTCTATTTGTATCCCAGACACTCCACTAAAAGGAAATGGGAAGTGTAAGAGCCCCCATAAACATAAGAAAAGGAAAAAAAAAGAAAATCTAAGATACAAATAACAAACATACAAATGGCAAAAGAAGATGTTGTAGAAAAAGGTAATAGTTCCTGCCCTGTCAGAGAGAAATATCCTGAGATAGTTGAAAATATTTCTAAGAGCTGTGTAGGAGAAAAGAGAGGAAAAGCTGATGAAACACAGAACATTGGTCTCAACAACTTTACTAACACTAAATTAACTCAAGAAACAGATGAAAGTAAAAGGCTTCTTTTTTTAACTTTCTTTATGCACTCCACTGCAGCTTGTGGTGTACTTAATTAACCCATTCAGGCCATGTAAGCTGATGCTAAACTAATCTAAGTAGAGCCAGCCTCCGCCATGACCAATGCAGTGAGAAGGACTGTGGCTTTCCCCCCGTGGCAGGGCCTCCCTCAGTGGAGGGAACCAGGAGAGGAGACCACATCACCCTAAGCCCTCATCCCCAACTGTCTGACTTTGTTTGGCCCACTGATCAGGTCATCTGTTGGTGCCGTCATGCCTTCATGCTGCTGCTGCTGGGAGAGGATTTTTTTTTATGTTGTTGCTCCCTGGAGTCGGACATGCAATGATGTCAGCACTGATATGCTGTAGGCATCTGCTGTGTTCCTCCCCTACTGTTCCAGGCAGAGCTGGTACACCTGTCCTGCACTGGGAGTCACCACTGTGCTGAGGAGCCCACAAACCCACCCCAGGGAGAGGATAGCCATCCTACGGACACTCGATCCTCTCTCTCTCTCTCCTGCCAAACCCTGGCAATCAAGGCTCATTCCTGAACCCAGGTTGCTGGCATGGCACGAGGTGTGGCATCCAGTACCTCAACCCTAAGTGTTCGGTAAAAAGCTTCTTGCTGGAAATGAAGTTTGCTGGAGATTTTAAGGGAATGTTCCAGATAGCAGATGAATCCATTCAGTCCCTTAGGGATCTTATTGAGTATTTAACTACATCTGAATTAGGTGTGTATTAGGCTTAGGGTGATGTCATCATGGCATGTAGGGACGCAAATTATGAACAAACAACAGTCTATGCGCTCATCTCAGACATGAATTTGGCAAAGTCCATTTGGTCTAAAACTTTTAGGCTTTCTCTATTAGGCTTAAGTTTATGGGCCCCTATTATCTGGAAAACCATTGCTGCCCATGTCAATCAATGGCATGGGACTGGAACATACTTATACTCAAACATCTTCAAAGAAAATCTAATACAATTGGAATGGGACTTCAGAGATCTGTCATTGGATAGTAAGAAGTACAATTCCTATGCACTTTCCTTATTTGATGTAGAACAACTTCCCTGTGAAAATAAAGGGGTTCTAGGCTCTTATGTAAACTCCTTAATAGGTTCTTATCTAAAGAGATTGTCTGGGGAAAGCTGCATAAGCCATGTAAAATGAGTTTTCCCAGATGGTCAGAGTAGCCAAATAGGCTTCTGTTGCTCATCGCCTGAATTATTTTCTCTGGCAAAATGTAATTTGGAGATTTTTGATAAAGCAGTTATCTTAGTAATGGATTTGCTTAATTCTCAGGATTTGGGAACTTCAGCTGTTGATTTAGAAAAATGACTGAGAACTAAGGATGAAAGTACTACAGACATTTCTGATATTGTTGAATTAAGTGACCATCATGTAAAGTTATTGTCTTGAAATATTGCTGGATTGCACAGTAAAATAGCAGAACAAGAATGTTTGGGATTTTTATCCTCACATGAGATTTTTACTATACAAGTGACATAGGCATTGGTAATGTAAACATCAATGGATATCAAGTAGTTTCAAACCCAGCAATTAAAATAAAAAAAATGTGACATACCAAAAGGGGGGTTGGCTATATATGTTAAAACAGGGCCTAAGATTTCCATTCTCGAAGTAATTAAAAATTCACAAAACTATATTTTAGTTGTTATTCTTGTTAACCAGACCATACTGATTGTGGTCAATGTATATATCCCACCGTCTAATGAACCAGATGGACTCAGGAACATTTGGAGTTCTTTGGTTGTAGATATTGATATGGCTTTCCAGAAATACCCCAAAGGTATTATTTTAATAGCAGGAGATCTTAATGCCCATATCTCAAATCATGATAATTTTCAAGACTTGAAGAATCAGTTAAATCTTAGATACTGTAACAGTAGGTGTAGTAAAGATAAAGAGGTAAATGACCGAGGTTGAGGATTAACTAGATTTATTGAAGAAAATGTCCTGATGGTTCTGAATGGAAGAATAGAAGGAGACAGGGAAGGGGAATTTACCTTTTTCTCTGGGGTTGGACAGAGTACAATTGATTATGTAATAACTAACCCAGAGAGTTTTGAGAGTTTTGTCTCATTACAGATTTCGATGAGATCTGAAAGTGACCATGTGGCACTGAGCCTGTAAATTATGATCGAAAATAATGATACATCTCATAATTCACCCTCCTATGCCCCCTTGGAACAATTGAGCTCTGAAGGGAAACAGCACCTGAAATTCAAGGCTATAACTGGAAAAGAGGAGGAAAATCTACTGAGAGAATTTGAAAATAAGAAGGAAGAATGTTTTTGGGATAATATAGAGTGGGTTGAAGCTCAATTAAATAAACTCAACAAGACCTGAGGAAGATTATTTATACTAATTCTAAATCAGAACCCCAAATAGAAATAAAAACCCTGGTTTGACAAAGAATGTAAACATTATAAAAAGAAGCCTTAGGAAATTAATCAAATTGACTGGAAACCATCCAACTGGAAACATAATATGTTCTTTTAAATAAGGCTAGAAAAGAATACAATAAATTCCTTCAGATAAAAATGTTAACTTTCCAGAACAGGCTATGGGAAGAGTTGCATCATATCATTTTGAATAAAGATGTTAAGGCATTTTGGAACATGGTGGTGAAAGGAACCAATCAATACAAGACTTCATTATTGGTATATGTCCCAAAAGAAATCTGGTTTACACATTTTAAAGAATTTTTTTCAAAACCCCCTCTATAGAAGATTTTAACACAGCCCCCTTGAATAGTTTGCTGAAGTTAGGGGCTCCTATAGTCTTCTCTGCTGAGGAAGTTGAAGCCACTATAATAATGTTAAAAAACAATAAGACTCCTGGCCCAGATTTTATTCCATCCACAGTCTATAAAGAATACAATAATTTTTGGATCTCTCGTCTTACAATGTTCTTTAACTTATGCCCAACCCATAATTTTATCCCTGTTTCCTGGACTTGTAATATTATTGTTCCAATTCACAAAAAGGCTCTGTTTATGACCCAAAGAACTTTTGTCCTATAAGCTTGTTGGATGTAAGTTCTAAAATATTTTCTAGAATATTATTACAGACTTAACAATTGGGCAGAATCAACTTCTCAAATTTCTATTTTTCAGGCAGGATTTCATGAAGTTTTTTCCATGATAGACAATGGCCCAGATATTCAAAAGGGTTGCACCATGCGCAATAGGGTTGCTCCAGCACAAGTCCAAAAATGCGACATTCTGCGATATTCTGCAGGAGGCAGATGCGCCCCCCAAATCATGCTGAGCAAAAGCGCAATGATAATGAATGCATGAGCAACTGAAGGGGGAGGAACCATGCATAAATGGTGCAGTGTGATATTCAACAACATGCGCCTTGCGCAATAGGGGAGCAAAAAGAAGTTGTACAATAGAGGAAATGAGCCAAAATAAAAAGGGACAAGGGAGAGGCACAAGAACGCTACAGGGAAGGCACATGTGGCTGACCTCTAGGCAGATACACAGGGCAGGACAGACACACAGGGCAGGACAGAGAAAGGGCACCCTGAACCCACAGGCACAGGGAAGGTGTGGGGAGCCACAGCCAAAGACAGTGCAGAAGGGGGAAGTGCCACACAGCACTGAGGACACCACAGGAAAGTGTTCCCAATGCAGCTGAAGTAGCAGCCAGGACAGTGGGGGGAACACAGAAACTGCTGCCAGGAGGGGGAAAACAAGCCAGGGACAACGCCAGTGCCACCATCCAGATGGAGGCAGTAATGAGGGGGGTGAGAAGGCAGGCAGAAGGGAGGCACGGCCATGGAAGGGACCGTCAGTGGTATGCCCCTAACAGGGAGTACTGAGCCCATACCAGCTTTGAGCTGTACAGCAATACTGAGATCATGGGCTGGTACCACATAAATCAGGCAATTCTGAGGTGGCTCTGTGAGCTGTGCAGTGATGTGATGCAGGCACCCACACGATGGAGCCATGCTCTGTCAATGGAGACTAAAGTGACAGCTTGAATGTGCCTGCTCACCACAGGTACCTTCCAGAGACCAACAGAGGACACCACAGGCATAACCCAGTAGGCCACGTCACACCATCTCACTGCACTGCTGCCACATGCTGCGGAGTACATCCATTTCCCCAGCACACTGGTGGAGTGCACTGCAAACATGCAGGAGTTCCACAGGGTAGCATGTATGCCTGGTGTGCTAGGGGCAAAAGACTGCACCCATGTGGCCATCCGCACACCACCTGGCCCGAGGTCGATCAGAAGGGCTATGCAAGCATCAACTGCCAGGAGGTGTGCGATGCCAGGGGGCGCATAATCAGTGTCTGTGCCTCACCCTGGGGGACCACATGATGCCTTCATCTGGCACCAGTCAGCACTGTTCCACAGACTCGAGAGTGGGGACATCCCCACTGGCTACTAAGTGGGTGAGTATGCAAACCATGTGGAAAAACATAGAGCTTGGGAGGGGCATGGTCAGAGGTGACATGGGTATTGGCCTACATGGCCCAAGGCAGGGCAATGCTGACCATCAAACTAACCTCCACCTTCTACACACAGGTGACAGTGGATACCCACTCCATCCCTGGCTGCTCACACCATACCGGCGGCTCGCGACCCCATTGCAGCAATGCTACAATGAGGCACATGCCACCACATGCAATATAATAGAGCGGGTGTTCAGGATGCTGAAGGCACATTTTCATTGCCTGGACACCTCCGGTGGTGCCCTAAAATACAGTCCCTCAAAGGCCTGTGGGCTATTCCTGGCCTGTTGCATCCTGCAAAACATGGCCGACTGTGGGATAGCCATACAGGTCGAAGAAGGGGACATCGATGGGGACGATGAGGATGCTGGTGAAGATGGTGATGGGAAGCCCCCCTTGGGCGATGGGACCCCCCCGACTGCTCCGGTTGGCACAGCTTCACTGGGACATCATCACAGAGGAGCACTTCAGCCAACCCAGGTAAGTCATGGGGCCATGTGCAACCACCAGTGGCAAAGGCACAACTCACAAACACGCATGGACACACACAAGGGGTGCATGCTGTCAAGGGAAGTGGCCGAGCATGGAACCGCACACACCACCAGGGATAGGCGAGCTCTAACATGGCACATGGTCCTACACACACACACACACACACACACACACACACACACACACACACCTCACAAGACATGCACAAAGGGTAGGAGGCACACTGACCCAGACTGCCACCCCTAGCCATACACACGTCCACAGAGCACCACATCCAGTGCCTGTCATTGTCCATGTGTCAGATGCTGGGCACCATTGCACAGTGGTGTACAGAGCAATGCAGGCATCATCATGCACACACCACAGTGGACAGCAGCCGGGAGGGTTTGCAGATGGAACATGTGTGTGTGTGTGCAGGGCCAGGTACCCCACCCATGCATTGCCCACTGAATGACACAATGCACACAGGGCAGCATCAGACAGTAGCCGTGCTGGGAGAAAGGTCAGTCACGCGCCATAGTGCCACGGCCACCACGGATGCATGGGAAGCCCTGCTGAGACCTGCCAGCAGTGACAGGCTGACCACTGGCCTCATGGGGTGGCACCGATGGTCCCCCATGGGTTCCACTGCATGAATGCGACCGTGCTCACGCAAGTGTCTGCAGCACACCGAACATGCCTGCACCAGGCATGCTCGGGATGCCCACAGCTGAACCCAGTGTTGACAAGGATGGTGTTGCATGATGCCAGGAATGGGGTGGACATTGCACTGTGCAGTGTCTGTGATGCATAGGCAAATAACTGTATGCCCATTGTGGCTATGACAGCTGTGAATGCCTATGTCTGCCTGTCAATGGCAGTGGTCAGATCCTCCTGCAACCGGTCCATCCCTTCCAGGAGCAGAGCGGTGTCTCTGCTGCACCACTCCTCTGCCTGGCGCAGAGCCACACTCAGTTCATCCACCTCCATCACAAGCCGCATCTGCTGATTGACTGATGCTTGCAGAATGCGGGTGTGCTCATCTAAGAGGTCATCTGCCTGATCAGCATGCTGTCCCTCAGGGTGTTTGCGGCCCTGATGTTCATCACCCCTTGAAGGTGGGCGCTGCACACCAGGGCCAGGTCTGGGCATGTCCACAGGTGGTGCACTGATGCTGCCCCCTGACACTGTACCCCCATGGCCATTGGCCAACTGCTGATACTGCCCCTCCAGCCACCACTCTCCAGGGCTTAATAATGCTGCTGCAGTGGCCACAATAGTCCCACTGCCCTGGAAACACACCAGTGCTGCCCCACTGGTGCAGACAGGCACAGGCTGGGACTGTGATGTCACACAGGTCTCCATGGCGGCACCACCCACAGCCATAGCTGCGATATCACCTGCTGTGTGGCCATCCTTTGGCCCACACATCTCACTGCCCATGATGTTAGCTCCATCATCATCGGTGATGGATCCGGCACCAGCCCGAGTCTCAGCATGCTGGCATCCATGGACACTAGCACGCTGGGACAATGGCAGGGCCTCCTCCGCACCTGCTCTACCAACATCAGTCCGGGCATCCAGGTGGGCCCACTGTTGCCCTGACCTCCCGTATGCCTGTGGAGGTGGAAGGGCCCTCCTCCATCTCCATGATACTGGCCTCAGTGTAGAAGCCCACCACTGCTGACCCATTTAGATGCTCAGGAGCTGTAAGAGAAAAACAGTAGCATTACTGCATGTGACCTACCCAATAGACAGAACATGACCTACCATGCAGTGACGTGCTACCACCCGTCTGGAATCCACCACCTGGAACACCCTCAATGGTGCAACGCTGCATGTTGCCAGCAACCCACTCTTCCTGTGGGGTCAGGCGTTGCACCTCTGGCTGTCCCCCACCGGTCACAGACCGTGCTGCCCTGATGGCAGCCACCCTTCTCTTTAATTCTGTGCCTGTTCATGCCCATCTTCTTTTTGCACTCCTGCATGGAGCATTGGTGGCTGCCATGCAGGTTGACAGCACGTGCCACCTCCTCCCATGCAGCAGCACGGGCCTGTGGTATTCCCTGGCATCTGCTGAGCAGTGGCTCCTGGTCGAGGTAGACCTCAAACAGGGCATCTGTCTCTGTCTTTGTGAAGTTTGGCCTCCTCTTCCTCCCACATCTCTGTTCCTCATTCTCCACCTTATGCTCGGTCATGATTCATCCTGTGAGAATGACAGGTGTTACTTCTGACTGTGTAGTCCCATGCATGTCCCAAACACCACAGTTCACACTCCCAAACAGCATGCAGCTCACCGCAACAGACTACAGTAACTGACTATGGGCAGTGCTGCCCACTGTCGCATTGTTATAGCACAACCCATGCAAATGAGGTGAGGCACATCTTTAAGTGGATACAAATGCAGTGACTGCACCATTGAATGGCTGATTAGATGATTTGCATATGCCGTCTGAATATCGTGCTGTTGCACTTTGCGCAATTTTGCTGAATGTACTGAGCCAAGGGCGCAGTTCTGTGACACACGCAGTACACACCTAACTGTGCATGCCCGGGTTGATGACGCAGGTGTCTGCCGTGCTGCTGACGTGCTGTGTGCTGGAGGCTATGCAGGGCACGGCCACCATTGTGCCAGTGGCTCTACAGCGCTGTTCACAAATATGGTGCTGTGGCACTGGGGCATCGTAGGTGCACTGGGGCAACAGCACTGTAGGCTGCTACAGGAGGTGGCACTCAGGCACTCAATCACACTACACACATTGGGTTCCAATCACGCTGTGGCTGCCCGTGCACCAGAGACCCTTGATCCTGTGCCCGACCTTTGCCCCTAGGGGCCATATGTCAGGCATGGGTACACCATTATCGCACTGTTCGGTGACAGCATGATAGGGAATGGCAGCACTGTACTGTGCAGCATCTGCATGTGGCAGGACCGTGCTGCCGAGTGCCATTTTGATTCAACCACACAGCAGAGATGGCACGGAGGCATGCAGTCATTTGAAGCCAGGTTGAGCTAGCCATCCTGGTGGCAATAGTTGAGCCCCATGCTGGGGCTTTGTATGGAGAAGCACCCCTGGACAGGGCAAGGAGTGCGGTCTGGCAGGAGGTGGCTGACGCCATGGAGGTGGCCACTGGTATGTGGCGCATGGCAGAGCAGTGCCACCATCATTACGGGGACCTGAGGTACAGGGACCCGGACCTGCTTGCCCACCTGTGGGCATGTACCAGAAGGGGCATGGTGCCATGGCCAGGTAGGTGCAACATCCATACACTATTATCGTCCATATGGGTATCATGGTTGCATGTGTCCAGCACATGGGGGGGTGTCCGGTATTGGCCGTGGTGTTGGTATCAGAGTGTGGCATGGATGGTTATGGCTGTGTGGGATTGCACACACATGGGGGCAGAGGGACTTTGCTACCAGATTGTACTGATGTTCCTCTCTCCTGTTTGTACCTTAGGGCCTGAAGAACGCCGGCAGAACTGGGACCAGAGGCGCTGCCTGGAGGAGCAGCAGGCTAGGAGGGATGAAGGTGGTCAGTGGTGCATGGACCAGCCTGATGAAGGTGAATGCCTTACATCCATGATTACTATTGCATGCTGTATAACTGGGTGGGCAGCGGGGCATGGCCACCATCCACTGACACCAGTGCCAAGCACGCAACTTGTTACAGTCAGCACTGTCCAGTGACACTGCATGTCTGGGAGTGTGTCAATGGTGGTCTATGCATGCACTGAGTGTATGGCTATGGCACTGCCTTCACACCACATAGCCAAGTCACTGTACGGCCATGGTGGTGCTGTGCAGGACATGGGCGGTGGGTGTGTGCAGTGGTCCACATGGCTGTGGCTGCCTGGGTGGGCAGGTCTTGTGGAGATGGTCACTGTGGGTGGTCGCACACCATCACAGGGGCGTGGCACATGTCTGTATGCCATGTACAATGGGTGGGCTGCAGGGGGCTGGACAGTCACACTTATTGACTCTGCTCCCTCGTCCTAGGTGGAAGGTGACTCTAGGAGATTCAAAGGGGTATATGTGAGCTGCTCCAGATGGTGAGGGAGACTTTGGAGCTGCTTCATAGAATCCACCGCCATGGGGTGAGGAGGAGGAGGAGCAGCAGATGTCGGCGCCATGATGAGGAGGACCAGGGCACACATTGATGTCCCCATGCCCCGACTACCACCTTCCCCCCTTTGATCCACCCTCACACCCCTTCTTCCCTCTCCCATATGTTCACCCCTGCCCCTTACCCACACCCACCTGTTATGTGGCCCTTCTTCCCCTCTTGTAAATATTTGTAAATAGTTTTTTGTTACATCTTTTAAATATATGCATTTTGTTATGACAACTGTGGTGGCCTCTGATTTGCAGTGGGCTACAGGTGCTCAGCTGCAGTGGTGTGCTTGGCATCAGGGGTGGTGCACGCATAGACGTGTGTGTGTGTGTGTGTGTGTGTGTGTGTGTGCAGAGGTGAACTGCCTATGGTGTTTGCAGGGGGATCAGTCACTGTCTATGGTTTGTGTGCTGTACTCTGTGCACTGGATGCCTGTGTGCAGTGGTCCATGGGGCCTACACTGTGTGCATGGCACCCCTCTCAGACCATCCATGGCCTGTGCAGCTGACACCCTTGCATGTCTGTGACATGCACGGTCTGTAGGTGTGTCAGTGGTGGTGGTCCATGCTGGATAACAACTGTAGCCGGCACAATGCCAGGTTGCCTTCCATCACCAGTATGGTGCACTTCTGCCTCCAGTGGCACTGTGGCCTCCACTGTTTTTTTGTCCCCCCTCCATGCTGTCACTTGTGTCTGTTGCAGGGGGTGTGCTCCAGTGTCTGTCACCTGTGATCCGGTGGCATGCTGGTGGCATACAGCTTCATGGTGCCTGCACAGGGTGGCTGGCACACCTGTGCAATGTAGGGTTGCTGGCCGTGTGCACATGTCAGCCGTGGCCACACGACAGTGGCTTGGTTGACCCGCTACTGTGTCCCTGTGTTGGTGTGCCCTTGGGTATGGGTGGGTGTTTGTCCATGCACTGTGTTGCATCCTGTGTGGTGCATGCTTCCATGCTACACTGTGCATGTCTGTGCTGGCTGTTGAGGCCAGTGCTGGGATGGGATGTGTCCTTGAGAGGGTGTGCAGGCTGCTGTACTGTTGGACGTGGGGTCTGGGGCATGCCCAGTCACATATGGGGTACCTCGTGTGCTGACGCATGGTCAGTCTCTCAGCTGTACCTCGGGGGGGGATGTGCAGGGTGGCACTGTGTATACATCTGTTGCATCGCTGTCTGCTGCCGCCCACTGCAGGGTGCTCATGATGGGGCTGTCTTGCATGGCTCCATGGTGCACAGGGTTGCATTGTCACAGTGGGGGTGGTGGCATGCATGCATGGGGCATCCTGCACTGTTGGACGCTACTCCTGGGCAGGGTGTAAGGGGATCATAGTGCGGGGTGTGCTCTGCATTGGTGGGATGTTGTGGTGCAGGGTGGTCAGCCCTCCTTGTGTGCCAGTCACAGCTTTCCAAGGGGTGTGCTGGGGCACCATGGCCCGGCTGTGGGTTGGCTGCTGGTATCCATGGGCCGGTGGTTATTCCAGATCCCCCCCAGTTGTGCAGTGCATGGGGTGTGGGGGACAATGTCTGTTCTGCTGTGTGCTCCTCTGCCAATCTGTGGCATGGGTGGTGGGCCCCTGCATCCCTGGTTGTGCTGTTGCATTGCTGCCTGCTGCAGGGGGTGTCCCTGGTTACACTATGGCACATCTGGACTGCTCCGCTGAGCATCTCTTGTTGCTCTATGGAGCATCAGATATGCTCAGCTTCACATCCCTAGTTGTGCTACGGCACAGGTGGTAGGATATTCAGTTGTTGGCCGTAGGCACATCTTGGCCTGCACAGTTTTTGAATATTGCATTTCTTGTGCATGGGCGCAGTGGACTTGCACTTGCTCCTGCTGTTGCACACTTTTTGGGTGCAGTTTGAATATCTGGGCCAATGTGTTTTGTTTAGCACATTTAATTGAAAAGTATGGGCATTTGAGCAAATCTAGGTTGTATGCAGTCTTTATAGACTTTGAATCAACATTTGATCCTATAAACAGTGTAAAGTTATGGGAACTCCTATATCAGAAAGGCATGGATCATCATTTACTTAGATTAATCCAAAAACTATACTCAGGTACATATACATTTATTAGATATGATAATAATGGTAAGGTAACACAACTTTTTAATTCAAACTGCGAGGTAAAACAAGGATGCCTATTAGCACCCCTTTTATTTAATTTGTATATTAATGAACTAATGGTATATCAGGATTCTGAAGTCTCAGACTCTCCAAAAATCAATAATATTCCTGTCCATTCTTTGGCGTATGCAGATGATCTGGTGATGTTCCCTCTGACCAGATCTGGGCTACAGGAGAAAATTAACATCTTGCTTAAGAAGTGTAGGTTTTTAGAACTTTGAGTAAATATAAAAAAAAAAAAAATACTGGCTTTCGGGAACAACAACCAGAAATTGAAAGGATGTAGATTTAAAATTGGCCTAGAAGATATTGATCTGGTTAAAGAGTATTGTTATCTGGGTATAAAACTGGACTCATTCTTTTTGTCTGCTCATATAACTAATCAGATAAACAAAGGAAAATTAGCTGCAAGAGCTTTACTGAAGTTCAACTATATTTATGGGGAAAATTTAGTCACGCCTGCTGTTATGGCTGGTGAGGCAAATATTCAACCTCTTCTGTTATATGGATCTGAATTCTGGAGATATGTGAATAAGGAAGAGCTCAAGAAGCCTCTATCATACTATTATAAGTCACTTCTCAAAGTCCCTAGTTCTGCCTTGAATGCCATGATGAAGGCAGAACTTGGGAGGGCCCTATTTATTTTCTTAAGGATCTTTCATTACTTTCATACTGGATTAGAATTATAATCTCCGGGAAAAATATAATCCCAAAAATTTGTCTGCAAGAAAAAAAGAAATGGGTAGATGATGGTCTATCCTCTTTGTGGCTTAATGCCCTTAAAAATAAATTAAACAGGATAAAAATGGGCCACCTGTGGAATGATTACTTCAAAGGGGTCTTAATATCACCTCAGTGTAGAGAATTTATCAAGAACAAATTGAATTCCTTAGGGAAAACCCTTGGCATGTTTTCTATCAGAAATAAAAAATGTGCTAGTTGGTTTAAGGAGAATAAAACTGACCACTCTATGGAGTTGTAGTTATCTGTCCCCTTGTTACCAAAATACAGAAACTCCATCACCTAGACAAGGTTGGGTTTAATAAATTCAAAACGTACTTATTATAATAGGGGAAGTGAAAATGATAGTTTAATGGGGGCACAGAGGCTCTGCCCATGTAATCGGGATCATGAAGGAACTGTAAGCCATATAATATTGATATGCTCTTTGTATAAAAAGACCAGGGATCAATTATTGAGGGATTATTTAAAGATCTGTGCAGACTTAAATTATGATTTGGTATTCATTTTGCTGCATCCTCAATATTCAGATGAACTATATTGATTGCTAAATTTTTGAGCTCTACAATTAAGAGCAAAAAAAGAAATTATAGAATGATAAAACATAAGTAGGGATGGATATGGTCTTATAAGTAATGCTGGATTCACCTTTTAGAAACTCTTAACACTTTTAACTTTTCTACAGGATGAATATTGTATAGAATTATTTTTCTATATTTGTACATATGTATTGTCTTTTGTATTACTCATTTTGTAAATGTTGTAAAAATCATGGTACGGTTTGTATCCTGGTTGATCAAATAAAGTAACTGAACTGAAGGAGCCAAACCATACAAAAATAAGGACCCTAGATTTTCAGTCATTTGATGTTGCAAAAATGGGGGAATATCTTAGGAAATCACTGGAAGGGAAGGAGAAAGTAGAGGAGGTGGAGAAACAATGGGTGAAACTTAAGAAAGCCATTGCAGAGGCAACAAACCTTTGCATTTAGCAACTAAGCAAAACAAAGAGAAAGGAAAAGCCACTATGTTTCTCAAAGGCAGTGACTAGAAATGTGAGAAGTGAGGAAAATTTGCTCTGCAAAAATGTTTGTGGATTTTGCCCACTTCGAGGAGTGGATCGGGTGTGCGAAACCCAGCTTTGCTGCCCCCCCCATGAAAAAACTCTTCAAAATGCAGAGTGTGGCAACTCCATCAGTGGAGTACAAATTTAGCATTTTGCAAAGTTTGGCTACTACTGGTAGTAGTAGTGCCCCCCCCCCAGAGATTGCCCATCTCTGATGTCTACTGGTCCCCTCGCCAATCACTGCTCTCCAATATGAAAAAAAAAATCCCCCCAATCACATAAAATCTATCCCTAGCGTCTAGTGGTCCTACCCCCTCAGGCCAATCACTAGCTCAATATGTAAAATTACATCCCACCAAATTGGCATCCCTGGTGTGGTGTCTAGGAGTGCCCCCCCCACCGCTAATCACCAGCCCCATCCCAAAAGGAAGAAACAAAGTCCTCTCCCCCAATCACCAGGCACTGCCACCGAGTCCGACCACCTTTACCAAAAAAACAAAACAAAAAAAATACATTTTCTTGGTGTCTAGTGGACCCCCCTTCCTGACAAGTAGTGCCCCACCACTCCACCCACCAGCCCTGAGCTGGCCACCAGCACAGCCCTCCACTCATCTCCATGGCCTGCAGGCCGACTGAGCTTTCAATGAATGAATGAATGAATGACTGCTTGATCAAATTGGTGACTAGGAGAGGCACACTACACTAGCACTTGAAATGGGAACAGAGAGAGGGAGGTGCAATCTGCATTATTTGGACATAGTAAAAAATATTGTATACTTTTTGGAAGTGTTAAAAAGTAATATGTAAACAGGCTGGAAGAGCTTCGATAAAGAATTCAAAATGCAGTACCCTCTACTGTATATGCATTACTTATCCTCTCTAGCATGTGATCATACTGTTCTTGCAACTTTCTGCAGCACTAACTATGGCTATTAATATGGTACTTGATATGCCAATTTATGTATCTCCCTGGTACATATCGCCCAGTTTGAATGGAATAAACCCTGTTAATACAGTTCTAACTGTTCATGTATGGGACTCTTCAATAAAATAAAATGGCAGATTTGCCCTCGGTTTGATGGGGCAGCAGGTGACCTCACCACCACTCACTGAGCACTACAAGAGTGCATATGTCCCAAGTGTCCCCTGGATGCTGTTTTTGTTGATGCATGACTCTCTGTTCTCATGCACACATACCCTTCTCTTCCTTTCTCTTACCTGCTTCTGTAGCTGGGAAGTCCTGGCCCTCTTCTGAGTCATTGGCATAGTCCTGTCGCATCTGCTCGTGGCTGCTTGGTATACTTTGGTAGTTTTTCCTGCTCTGCCTCCTGCAAATGCCCTGTTTCTGGTGGGTGTGCTGACTGAACATTGAAACCTGTATGGCAAAATCCCTGATAGAGAGAGAATTTCGACAGGTTTCAAAATTGTCACTATGGGGGACCTGAGAGTGAAATGTTACCCTTTTGCCATGTGTCACTCCCTCCTTCAAATCAACTCTGACTCAGAGTTGATAATCTTTAGAAGGGGAAGGGGTGCAGACCCCCTCATGGGTTGTTCGGGGGATGCAGCCCCCCCAAGAGAAACACTCCAACATTGGGCAGGTGAAATTTCACCTGTCGGCATTGGGGATCTCACTATGCTGAACTTCGACAATGGTGTTGTAGATTCAGCATAGGTAAACCTTTCCGGTGGTGTTTCTGTGGTGACATTCCTGGATTTCTGTCTGGTGTCTTTCACCTTTGCTGAGCTATGTGTTTCTGTTTCTCAGTGCTTTGTCCCACCTATTCAGTCCATTTTGTTGGGCCACTGCTGTCCAGTGGCTGCCTGTGATCCATTCCTGGAGTGTACCCCCCTTCTGCTACTTACTTTTTTTGGTTCCTTCGGCCACTGGTCTGGTGGCTTCATTATCTCCCTGTTCCTTTCTGCTGGCTGCAG
Source organism: Neoceratodus forsteri (assembly GCA_016271365.2). Lineage (NCBI taxonomy): Eukaryota > Metazoa > Chordata > Ceratodontiformes > Ceratodontidae > Neoceratodus > Neoceratodus forsteri. The sequence goes on from CM057456.1 coordinate 120,253,620, forward strand.
TGCTGGTGCAGCTGCTCCTTGCTTTCTGTTGGTGGGGGTGCTTGCTGGTTCTATCTATTCTGCCGGCCTTCCTTGCTGTCTCTGCCAGGACTCTGGTGCCCCCCCCCATTGTTCAGCTGTTGCTGTGGCCATGTGTCCTCTTGCATTCTGGACCTTACTCTCTATTACTCTATGTTATAGGGTGGGTCTACAGGCAGACAGATAATGTACACAGAAGCAGCAATTCAGGTGCAACCCACTGTTTGCTTGGTGGGATGTTTATTAACTTCATAAACTTTCTTCAGCACCAAAATATAAAAATAAATACAGAAAACAAAAGAAACAAAATAACAAATAATCAATGGCAATTCCAAAGACTTTTTCTTCACTCACTGACTGGCACTTCCCTCCAGCTAGGTCAGGAAGAACCGACCCTATCTAAAAAACAAATGGGAGAGGTAGGGTTTATATACCCACCTTCTTGATCAGGTGAACCAGTGTTCCTTTTTTCAAAGTAAACTTGTTTAATAATCTTCAAAAACACAGTATTTTAGATTATTTTATTTATTTATTTTGTTTTTGTTGACCGGGTAAGTTCACAGACAAATCCTGCCTATTTTCAGGCACGACCCAGGGAAGGGGGATACAGATGAATACCAACTGACCTTAAACCAGATTAAGCTGTTATTTATCGGCATAACTGTCTTTTATGCAATGCACAAAACTCCTAATGAATTCTGTATACAAAATAAGCTCTTATAAGAGATTTTTAAACAACAACCTGGCTTCTATCAATGGATTGACAGATGGTTTATTTTAAATATGGGCCACTAGGGGCTGCTGATCCCCTATAGTGACTCCCATTAAGCTGTAGGGACTGCTAGCAAGAAGACCTTCCCTTTTAATTTCCAGGAGCAGCCCATAAATAAATTTCAGGTAACTCCTTTTTTGGATATGTTCCTTAAACCTTCTGATGTGCATTATTTATTTACTCATTTTGCAGGTATACAGCAAGACAGGTATGTTTAAAGGAATACTAACTCTATTTAACTGTTCTTTTTAATTTTAGGTGCCCTCAAAACAGGGGCAAGGTTTGCTTTACATGAAGTCTGGCAAGCTTCCAGACTTCAAAGAATATACACAAATATTTAGTCCTGTCCTGCACTTTCCAGTTGGGGAAGTACTGCAGCCAACTCAGAATACTCCAAATAAATTGTTCTCCCTTATTTAAGGAGCAAAAGAGCAGTTTGCAGGGCAGAGAAGCAAGCTGTCGGCTGAAATCAACAAAGCCGATGGCTTGACACTTTCATTTTCAACTGCTGGACTTAAAGAGGCTCTCCTGTCTCTTTGGAGAGCTTTTCACAAAAAAAAACAGATACAGAGCTTAATCTCTATAATAGAGACTCTTTTCTGACCAAGAAAGATATTTTTACAATTTAACAAAAATGAGCGCTGCACGAGGGTGCGCACGATCGCGAGGGCTTCACGAATGTGTGAGCAGTCATGCTAGCACTATACAAGTGCTCGCTTTGCAGCTCCAGCCAAAAACAGTCATAAAGGGTTTATTTAACTAAATGGAGACTTTTCTGTTGACTAAACATGTGTATTTGCCACTAGCAGCTTCCCTATTATTCAAGATACTTTTGCTTTGATAATTCTAACCAGGGAGAATGTTGTGGAGATTTTATAACCAGCATTCTTTGTATCTACACAGCAATTGCTCCTAGGAAGCTCATTGAGATTGAAAACAGACAAGGAACCTTGACATTTAGAGAAATAAATCAGAAGGGATGAGAAAGGGGTAAGAAGGTTTTTTTGTAAGGAGTTGGCCTGCCTCCATTCAGAATAAAAGCAACAGAAAAGGAAAGGAAAGGAAAGAAAGTGGTTGCAACCAGAGTTTAAAGAGAAGAGAAGAAAAGAGAGGCTCCAAGTCTCAGTGGCAGGGATAGACCCTGTCACACTCTGTTCTTTTTCTTTCTCCTCTGAGCTCATGCCTTAACAGCCACTGGGCCTACTCCCATCCCCCCCCATTGACCACTGGGCTCACACCACACCAACCTCAAGGCTCACAGCCAGTGACTTCCAGGCTTATTCCCCAATGACCATTCTTCTTATGCCAAAGTAACCACTGGGCTACTGCACAACCACTGGACTTATGCCCCACTTACACTCTGGCTTCTCCCTAATGATAACGTATGATAACCTCAGGATTTATTACCTCAGGATTCAGTATGCATGGCCCCTCCTGGCATCATGCTGAAACTAACCAAGCCACTCCAGGGTTTACTACGCTTGCTGTTACAGCTCTATGTTGACTGACCCTTGACTGACCTGTCTCTGGCTGCACTCTTTCCATCTAGCTCTACCTCCATTTATCCTAGGATCAGTTAGGGCCTAATCTGACTAGGGTAACTTGAGGGCTTAGTTTGATAGGGACAAATGGTAGTCATATTTCTTTTCTGTGCAGTAGTTCATAAGTCTAGCATGAGCTGTTCTGTAGTTCAAGTGGTAGTTTAGTTGTCCTGTAGTTAGACCATAGTGCAGGGGTTGAACCCTTTTCAAGGCTTTCTTTGGTCATATGACTGCAACACTGTGACACCATTGATAAATTAAACATAAACGACATTTCAGGTAGCTCATTTGCTTGGCACTGAGTCATTCTTTACCTCTTCTATGTACATGTCTGGTCTCTACCCAAACCTCTTCCTTTATAGGGAACTTGCTGTCAGAGACATTGTTCTCTAACTGCCATGGTGGGGCCCTAACACTAGGCTCCTTTAGTCAGGAAACTGGAACTCTGTGACACCCACCTATGTTTAGACTTCCAGTGGGTGTGCAGGGTTCACAATGGGGTTAAATGGGTTCCTGATAGGGGTTTGCCCTATCTGGTTCCCATACTCAAGGGCTCCACTGTATGTGGGCGGATGACTCTGTCGACCCCAGGGTCTCATCCAACCCAGGTGGTGGTGTTATGCAATGCCAGGTCTATTAAAAACAAGATATCAGTGATGGTTGTTCTTGTTGGATCATCAGATCTGGCTTGCACCACTGAGACCTGGCTGGATGAAAATTCTGGTCTTATCCTGGAGTGAGCAATTCCGGCCGGATTTTCAGTGATACAATGGCCAAGGTTGGATCATATGGGCAGGGGAGTGACCATTGGTTTTAGATCAGAAATGAACCCTGTGGAGGTGCCAGTACACGAGACTCAATCTTTTGAATGCATCATGGACACAGGTGTGGGGTGCAGGATTCTTCTCCTCTACCTTCCACCCGGGGCAAGAAGCAAATTCCTGCAGGAAGTCACGGACTTCATTGTCAAATGGTGTTGGAATTCCCTAGATGGATGGTGCTGGGGGACTTCAATTCCTGGGTTGACGATGAACGCTCGCAGTTTGGTCAAGACTTCCTTCAGTTGATGAATTTGCTGGGCTTCTCACAGGTGATTACCTCTGTGACCCATAGGCATGGTCATTCCTTGGACCTGGTCTTTCTTCAGGGTATGGACACCTCTGATTTGGTGGTGGAACCAGTCAGTTGATCGGACCATCACACCATAATGTTCAATTTCCAGGCCCCCCTGTATAGGCCTACCCTACAGAGATGGTCTGGTACCACCCTTTAAGGGGTTTATCCCCCAAGGGCCTACTGGTAGTGCTGGACCTATCGGGGCTGCCAAGCAATAGTGGTGACCCAGATGCCTTAGTCCAGGGTTATAATGATGCTGTGACTGAGGCTATGGATTGTCTCGCTCCTGTCCATGTTCATCCCCTTGCCCAGTGCCCTCAGTCCCTCTGGTTTGATGGGACCTTGAGAGAGCTGAGGAAAGTGGGATGAAGGTTGGAGCATTGCTGGCAAAAATCAGGCCTGGGTGCCAACAGGCTTAGATTGTTAGCCCATTACAAGGACTATCAATCGGCTATCTCCCATAAGAAGGCAGAGTTCCTGTCCAAGGAGATTGCTGCAGCACAAAATCGACCGGCTCAGCTCTGCCAAACTGTAGGCAGACTGTGCAATCCAGTCTGTCTGCAGTCTCGGAGAGCATTGTCACGAGGGAAGTGCAACAAATTCGCTTGCTTTTTTGCCAATAAGGTTGCTGACATTAGGTCTGAGATTCACACGGGGCACCCCAACAGGGCGGTCAATGATCCGTGGGAGATGGCAGCTTCTCAGTCTGCCTGATCTGACTTTGGCCAGTCGGCGATCGGGTATGTCGTGAAGATCATCTAGTCTTTGTGGCCAACCTGCTGTGGTTTGGACCCCGGCCCATCACTTCTCCTTGTGGGGTGTTTTGAGACCATCAGCCTGGTCCTTGCTGAGATAGTCTGGTGTTCATTAGAATTTGGGGTGTTTCCAGACACTCTGAATGAGGCGGTAGTGGTACCCCTTCTTTAGAAACCTTCTCTCGACCTAGACTGTCTTGCTAAATACAGATCCATCTCTAACCCCCTCTTTGAGGGTAAGGTTATTGAGAAGGTATTCAAGCTGCAGCTGGAGGACCATTTGACCATCCATGACATCTACATTCCTCTCCAGTCCGGTTTCTGCATAGTAACGAGACAGCCCTTGTTCAGGTTCTCAGTGATCTCCTTGGAGTAATAGATAGAAGGAGCCGTTCCATCTTCATCCTTCTCAATCTCTTGCTGTAATTTGATAATGTGGACCATGGGGTGTTGGTCAGGTGCCTGCGGTCAATCTGTGGACTGTCTGGTACAGTTCTCAGATGGTTCCATTCTTTCCTCACTGGCAGGTTTCAGAGAGTTGTCTGTGGGGTTTACTCCTCTGACAAGGTCTCCCTGCCATGTGGGGCTCTGCAGGGCTCTGTACTGTCCCCCATGATGTTCACAGTGTATATGCTGCTGTTGGGAGACATTGTAAGGTGGTATGGGCTGAGTTTTCACTGTTATGCAGATGATACTCAGCTCTATCTGTCCTTTGTGCCCGATCAAGGGGGAGCTGCCTTGCGTTTTTATGACTGCCTTTCCAAAACTGAGAATTGGATGAGTGCCAGCTGGCTGAGATTGAATCCTGTTAAGATTGAGGTTTTGGTGGTGGACCCGGGCTGTCGGGTAGAGGGGCCATTGGAGGGGCAAGCATCGGGGCTTTGGCTTGGTGCTAGCCATCTGACGATCTCTGAATGGGTGCTGGATCTGGGTATGATTATTGATGATGGATTGATGCTTAAACATCAGGTGTCATCCGTTGTCAAGGCTGCCTATTACCATCTAAGGAATGTAGCATGAATCAAGCACCTAGTTCAACCCGATGATCTACCAGGTTTGGTTCTTGCCTTTGTAACCTCTCGCCTTGATTACTGTAATGCCCTGTACCTAGGGCTACCAGGGGTTGATATCCGCTGCTTGCAGCTGGTGCAGAATGCAGCAGCTAGGCTGTTGACTGGGCTGCCTCACAGCTGCCAAGTCACGCCGATGCTGCATGATCTGCATTGGCTGCCTATTCAGTGGTGGATCACCTTCAAGGTCGGTTTACTGACATATAAGGCCTACATGGACAGGGACCAAGTTATCTGCAAGATCTTCTTCATCCCTATTGCCCCTCACAGCCACTTCACTCCACTAATGAGGGATTGCTGGTGATTCACAGGGTTCATTTAAAGTCATCTGGGGCCCGAGCGTTTGAATTTGTGGCCCCATCCCTGTGGAATTCTCTATCATGTCAGATTTGACAGTGCCTGTCAGTGGAGAGCTTTAAATCTGCATTAAAAACTCATTTGTTTACTTTGGCATTTTCTGATTTTATTTGATCTGTCGTAGACATTTTTATTTGTGTATATGTTTTATTTATTTTATGGTTATGTACTAGCGCTATGGTTTTGGAATAGTGCTATTTTATAAATAAATTATGATTGATTGATGATTGATGATTGATTTATCCATACTAGCATACAGCTGCTTGCATAAGGCTAATTGTCCTTACTATGGGAGCTAAGTCTTCTTCCTCCAAGAGTGTGGCCTTCTCTTTGGGTACCTTTAGTTATACAATATCACCTCTGTGGCACTTTTGATGATCATCATCCTGTTATACTGATGGAGTGATTCCCTACATCCTCCAAAGTATGCCAGTTCCCTGCTCCTTCCTCAAATGTACAAAAGCACAAGCAAGATGAGTTGCCCAGTTTTAACCTCATCTTCTTTGCTGCCACTATGCAGCATTTCCTAGTATGCACTGATGTGAAAGACATTTGTATAGCCTGAGGGCATGGCAACCTAAAACCATGTATCCCCAGATGTTTCCTCTGCACATTTGTTTTTCCTCTCTACCATGTTGAAGGTCATGAGCATTAGATAGGTAGTTTGCCTTTTGTACTTTACTCTGCTGGCTGAGTTCAGATTTGGATGGTAGCTCCTTCACTCTACGGCCCTCATTCACTCCTAATCTGAATGATATCTTGACTGTTTTCAATGCCTGCAGCTTTGGTGAGCATTTTTGGTCAGCTCCCCTAGGGTATCTTCAGCCATGGGGCCTCACACTAGTGGCACCTCTTAGGTTGAAACTCCTCAGGAGGGTTCCATGTATTGCACCCCAAAAGAATGGTAGAACTCTGGAACAGGCAGTGCAAAAGGCCACACATATTCAACATAGCTCCATCCTACACACAGTCATCTGCTGCACCCGTGAAATGTAATTGCAGACATTCCTGGGGATCTTTGGGGAAGTGGGTGACCATAGGACACTCCCACCTAGCAGTACATGAGTGTACATATCCAAAGCCTTCCCTGGATGCTTGCTTCATTGCTCCCACCATCCACTCCTTTTTGATCTGACGACTTGCATCTTTCAGTCTGAGCATCTCCCTATCACACTTCCAGGCAAAAGACCTCACTCCAGTGGCACCCCTAGGAGTGGAACTCTCCTCAAGATGGTTCTGTGACATAGTAATCCAAAAGGCTGGTAGTTCCACTGTAACAGAGATATCAAAAGGCCTCATATATCCAACCAAAACAACAAAATGTCTTCCATAGTAGTACAAGCACTTTGATATTTCACAAGCATCCTACAATCTTATTCATCTGCTGTACCAGTGAATCTGAAGTAATCCCAAGCAATAGCACTATAATAAAAAGTGGTGTCTCTTCCTGTCTTTTGTTAAAATACTTTTTAGTTTAAAACTTTAACACAAAGAAAGCATTTGCATCTACAGTAAAAGAGTAATGGAGTATATGAGAGCAAGAATCTTCCCAAACTTTTTGATGTTCAGTAACCGCAGTCAGTAAATGATTGGCCATCTCTCTAGGAATGACTCTGGGTGCACAGAATGGAACCTGATACAGGTGAGGTACATGTTCATTACAAGGAGAGCAACATGAGCAGTTATAATCAATTGTGTGCGCAGGCTAAGGCTAAGAAGCAATTAAGGCATTATGACGGATACTTCTTCCAGCTGCCATATTGATTCTGGGTAGTGTGAGCCAGTGAAAGATGTCTTTAACAAATTACAGCACACAATCAAAATATATCCAATTACTATTGCTTCTCCTTCACTCAAGATGTCTGGTGTTTTTTTTCTTCCTAACATTTTATACATTGGAATCAAAGTATGATTTCTGATTTGGTGACATGTAGTGTAGTGCTTGTGGAGTGCATGTATAGCTCCAATTTGTAGACATTTATGGGAAGTTTAAACTAAGATCTTCAAAAAATTTTCTGTGAATTCCTCTAAGAAGTAAACTTCATAGTGAAACTGTATGGTCATTACTCCCATTAGCTGCAATATCCTGCTAGAAACACATTTAACCCTACAAATCAATGCAATCAATTAAAGGGACACTGTCAACCCCCTTAGGCCTCGTAGTGTTCCTATTTAAAAAAACACATCTTATGACTGATTACATTCTATAGAGACTGGTAGTTTGATTCAGATCCTTTTTTTCTTTTAAAACATGAAAACCGGACTGCCCACTATACTGGTGTTACCACACCAAAAAATGTTTGTTTGCATTTCTTGACCAGCTCCTGCTGCATCTTTCTTGGACTCAGGAACACCCCAACGCGATCTAGCCACTGATTGTGCTCTAGGAGAAAAGCAGACTATTCTATCATGAGTGGCTGCACTGTTTGAAGGTGTTTCTAATGATCAGTAAGTGTACACTAGGAGTAGTTCGATGATCTGAAGCAAAACAAAGCTGGGCATAGCAATATATTACCATACATTTTGTTTTTAATAAGCAAGGAGGCAGATAAAACAACCAGCAACATAAACAAATTTTAGAGAAAGAAAGCAATCATAAAATGTATTTTTTTTACTTAAAAATAATATGATGCAAAAAAGGTTGACAGTGTCTCTTTAACAAATATCTCCATTTAATATGGAGTTCACAACTAATAAAAACAATGCTCAGACTTTTATCAAACTGCCAATAAGAACCTCTATGATTTTCAGTGATCTTAGCTGTTTGTGTTCAGTGACCTAATCCTCTTATGGTTTGCTGACTTCTGCATTTACATCTGGCAGTCTGCTGTTGGGAACTCAACATTTTTTTACTAGCAGTGAGTTTATCATTCCAGAAGTGGCTGGATTAGTGGATCTGAGTTGCTGGAGTTGGAGACAAAGTTGGAGAGGGAGGACCAAGCTGGCTGTGGGATTCTTAGCCGTATTCAAGACCAACAAATCCTCTTTTTAGGAGCTGGAGCTGGAAGACTGAGCCATCTGTGTGCTCCCCCTCCCTGTTTAACATTGCACAATTCTTGGTGCAGTAGAATCCTGGGACCAATATATGAAAACAGGACCATGGTGAGTTTGTGCCTGCCCAGTTGCAGGTCAAACACATTCTCAGGGTGGCATTTGATGCAGGGACCTGTTAGGTTCCTGGTTGAGACTGCTGCTATATCATAGCAGAATGAAGTTTGGTGTGGATTTGTGACTGCTTCTGGTGTGGTGGAGGCAGCTGGAATTAAGGCTCTGAGCTGCAAATCTGGTTACATCCAGCAGACAAGACCTGGATTTGAATCCTGCAGCTTCCACTTGTATACTGTGTGACCTTGAGCAAGTCACTTAACTTCCCTGTGCTCTCAGTTCACTCCTATAAAAAAGCTTTCAGCTTAATGTGCTACTCCTGGTTAAATAAAAAAAAATGGTTCATTGCCTGCGTGGAGCATACCCCCATGTTTGGCTGTGTGAGATCCTTCTGAGCCACTACAAGCATTTTCTGTGAGTCATTTCCTCTGACTCCTTTGACTTTCCCTCACTGTCAACGTCCATAATGGGTTACAGGTAGTGAGACTACCTGTTGCCTTTTCCTATCATCACCTGAAACTATCTATGATCTTGCTGCAGCCCATATTTATTTTTCCTGACTCCCTCAGCACCAACCCATCCAGATGGCTTGTTGTTTTGTTTCAATGTACCTTCTCTTCCCCTCTTGGGTGGCTGTTTTTAGTTTAAGATTGTATAGGAACAAAGTGAACCACTCACCAGCTTTTATATTCATAATATAAAAGGTTTATTGTGCACCATAAATACAACCCAAGAACCATCAATGATTCAAGGGGTCCACAGTACCCATTCCTCAGGTGGAAGGCAGTGTTTCTTAAGGCTAAATAGTCATTTCATTACTTCCAGTTATAGTGCTTATGTGTTACTTTTTGTAATATCTCTATACATATCGCCTTCATTGTTTAATTAGATCATTCCATTAGAAATGCTTTCTTTAAGCTTTTTCTTTCATGGCTCCTTATGTTCAGTTTGTAAGTATTTCTAACACCCTGAGGAAGGAGTACTATGAACTATGGACACCCCAAATGTTGGTGAGCCTTGGGGTGTTTTTATGTTGCACAATAAACCTTTTATATTTTTAATATAACACTTGGTAAGTGGTCACTTTGTTACTATACACTCTGTAGCTTTTTTTTATTTTATTTTATTTATTGAGTCTTGGATTACAATACCTTTGAGCAATACAACTCATTTACAAAGATTCCACATCAGTAGAATAAAAATAAAACAAGGTAAACAATAGATTAGTAAATAGCAGATATCATAGTATACTTAAAAAAAAATAATACATCAAAAGCAATCAAAACAGCACTGACTGTTGCTCAATATAACAGTAGAATGGGCTAGAAGAGAAGGCAGCCTGGGAGGCCTTGTCAAAATCTAGGAGAGAAAGTAATGGGATGTAAGGTGGGGGATGGGATAAACAAGAGGGAGAAGGAGATGAGTTGCACAGGAGGTGGAGAGGGAAGGATCAGAGTTGCAAAGGAGGTAATGGGGATAGAGAGATGACAGGATGGGGAGGTGGAAGGAGGGAAATGGGGTGAGTGCAGAAAGAAGGGGGAGTGCTGGTGAAGTGAAGGGGAGGAAGACAAATTAATAATATAAGGAGAAGAGGTGGTGTTTAGTCAGGACAGGGGGCAGCCTAGCAGGCCTTGTTGAAAACCCTAAAGGGAGAGTAATATGGGTGGGAGAGAGGTAAGAAAGAGAAATGTAGGGAGAAGGAGGTGAAGAAGTTGCAAAAGAGGTGGCATGAGATAAAAGAATGGGTGGAGGGTGGAAGAGGGAAGGTGAGGATGAGCAAGGGAAGAACTTGAAGATGAGTGAGCAGAGAAGAAGCAGGGGTGAGGGGTGGAGGGGAAAAGGCTCGAGAGTAGGATCAAAATGAAGTGCCAAGAGTTAAAAGTGCCAAAAGGTATAAGTACAATGATAAAATAAGCAGAAGGCTGCTAAGGGTGGCAGACACATATTCTGTTTGCTAATAGATGTTGTCGGAGTTTGTATTTGAAAGGGCAGAGTTTTGACTCAGCAGAGATGTCCCTACTTAGGGAGTTGAGCCAGAGGTGGGCTCTGTAAGCAAAATACCTCTGACCTAAGGTAGTGCAACATCTGGGAACAGTAAAGACCTGAGTTGCCAAGCTGCGAGTATGTTGGGTACTCTGACAAGGGCTAAGGAGCTATTGGACCCCGGGGGTAACAAACTAATGTGTGCCTTCTTGACAAGTAAGCAGGTTTGATATTGGATCAGGCTAAATAATTGAAGTCACCCAGTTTGAGCATATAGGTAATATGTGTGTGTGAGGTGGGCATCCCCAGGGAGGAGTCTGCATGCTTTGTTAAGAGCAACAGTGATCCTGTGAAGGGATGTAGCAGAGGCAGAGCCATCAACAACCAGCCCATAATTGATGGTAATGACAGAGCTGAAAATTGCTATTCTTAGTGTCTTGGGAGAGAGGTTATGCTTGTGCCTGTGGAGTAGATCAATCCTTATGTTGACAGATCGAGCTATGTTATCAATAAATGTTATAAAATATTATGCTAGACCTAGGTACCATCTCCAATACGTTCAATAATGTGTTCTCCAACTTTGGCAGTGTTCTTCCACCTGATTTTTTCAACACCCCCACCACCAATTCCCCCTTTGACACTGCATCCCAAGTACACACAGCTCTGCAGTTCTTTTTCAAAGAGATGCCAATGCACTTAGCCAGAACCTATATATGCAAGGCCATCCGTAGAACTGGCTACAATGCTGACTAACTCTACCTGAAGTTGCTTATACTAGTCCTAGATGAAATCCTTGAACCCCTGACAAAGACCGTCAACCTTTCTCTAAGATTGGGTCAATTCCTATCACTCTGGAAACAGACGACTATCACACCTGTACACAAAAGTGGAGACAAGTCACTCCACACCAACTACAGGCCCATCTCCATTCCCTCCCTCCATCTTAAGCTTTGGAATGAATAGTCTTGAACCAGCTTGTCAAGTTCCTGGACAAATATGAAATCCAGTGCCCAGAACAGCATGGCTTCTGAAAAGGGCATAGTACCATCACCACTGCACTGTTGGAATTTACAGGATTCATCCACGACACCCTCAACCAAGGAATCTGTAGGGGGGGCAGTATTCTTTGACCTGACAAAGGTCTTTGATACTGTTAACCACCCACTCCTGCTCAGGCAACTGACCACTCTTGGGCTCTTCAAGGATGCACTGCCCTAGTTTTCTAGCTACCTCGGGGGAAGGGTCCAATGTGTTAGGATTGCTGGCATCACCTCTGATGAAAAAACAGTCCTCTCAGGTGTCCCGCAGGGGTCTATACTGAGGCCATTACTCTTTTCTCTCTTCCTGAACAGTCTCCCTAGCATCTGCCAACAGAGAACATTACTCTATGTGGATGATGCAGTACTGTTTACTAGCAACCAAGACTCTAAACAACTTAAGAGCCAGTTGTAGTGTGATTTTAGGCATGTTGAAGAGTGGTTTAGCTCACATAAACTCATCCTGAACAATAGCAAAACTAAGGTCATGACATTCTGCAGTGCACAGAGCAAGTATAAACCTCTGCCCCTCACCATCAAGAACCACGTGGTGACTTCTCTTGAACATGTTCCTGAGTTTAAAAATCTTAGCATCACCTTGGACAGTTCCCTTTCTTACATGCTGCACATTGGCAATGTAGCTAAGGCCACCAACATATGTATCAGCCTGCTCCACAAGCACAAACACTGCACGATTACTGATGCCCTTATACTGGCTATCTACAGCTCTGTCACCTCCATCATTGACTATGGTCTAGTCATCTATGGCTCTGCTTCCCCTACTGCCCTCCAGAGGCTATCAGTGGCACTCAGCAAGGCTCATAGGCTTCTAATGGGTGCAACCCACCTAACACACACCTGTGACATGTACGCCTAGGCCAGATGGCTACCACTCCTTAGTAGAATACAATACCAGACCTGCTTGTTAACCAAACAAGTTCTTCTTGGGTTCATGCCATCAGCAGGGGCACAGCTCCTTACTGCCAGCAGCAATACTCAGCTTACACACAGTGCTCTATATCAAACCTTCCAGGTCCCCAGATGCAGAATCACAATGGGTCAGAGGTCATTCATGCAGAGGGCTCCTCAGTGGTACAATACTCTTATCAAAGAAACACTTACAAATGGGATGCTTGGTCCCTCTAAAAGGCAACTCCAACTATTCCTTAACTCTACCACTCAATGTGCCTGCCTCTCCTAAGTAACTATGTCTTCATTTTACCCTAGTGAAAGGTGACCTGTAACCTCCCTTAGAGATCCACCTTTTTGGCACCAGTTTCCCCTACTCTCACCCCTTACCCTCCACACCACACTGCCTCACTCACCCCCTCCCATCTCTAATGGCACTTTCAGATATGGGGCCCTCCAACCCATCCACCTCACACTTTTTCCACCCACTTCTACCCGCCAACAATGGCCCTTTAGACTGCCTACTTCTTTCTGACTCCCTCCTACCCTATACTGACTATATACTGTTCACCCTGAAACTTGTCTGAAACTGGCTTATGTTGTCTCTCTCCATTTTTGACTGTATAATAAATGCTTGGACATCTTTATGTTTTTAAGACTATAACCATTGTTGACCTCTGTATGTATGTTACCCTACATCCTTTGACGTGGAACCTTTGTAAATGAACAGTTCCTGCTCAAAGGTATTTGTAATCCTAGAGTTTAATAAAAAAATAATAAATAAAATATGTTGCGAGTAGGTGAGTGAGCTATCAAAAGTGACCCCTAGATATTTGAAGGAGTGAATCTGTTCAAGTGGGGTGCCAAGGCAGTCTGTGATGAACCAGAGTTTTGACTTGTGTTTCTTATTAGCATTGTTGAAAAGCTTCACTTTGGTATTTTTACAGTTTAGCACCAGTTTTTGAGTGCTGAACCACTTCTGAGAAACTATGTTGAAGGCTTCCTGAAGGCTCTTAGGGTCAAGGTTACTAGAGTAGATCATGGCATTATCCGTGTAAAGCAGAATCTGTTTATGACAGGCTTGTGGGAGGTTATTCAAGTAGATACTGAAGAGAAGGGAAGGGACCCCAGTATAGATCCCTGAGGCACTCCAGAATGGACTGGCTTCCTTTCAGAGAGGACATTGGTTATCTTGACCTACTGTGAACGGTCTTCTAAGTAACTTTTGAACCAGCTGACAGCATCATATGACACCCCTGAGAGCGATAATTGCCTGAATAGCAGTGAATGGTTCACAGTATCAAACGGCCTTCATCAGGTCAATAAAGGCAGCCCCTACCAGATGGCCTTGGTCTAGTGCGTAATGTGTGAAACCAGTGAATTCTAACAGTGTAGTGGTAGTACTATGACCTTTACAAAAGCCATGTTGCTGGGGACATTGGATATTGTAGTTGCCCAGGTATTCCACAAGCTGATCTGCAATTATATGCTCTAGTGCTTTCCGATAGAGGAGGTAGAATAGAGATTGGCCTGTAGTTTGTGTGCTGTGCCCTATCTCCTCCTTTGTGCACTGGGGTTACAAGGGCCTGTTTCCATTTTTGAGGGAATTGCCCAAGCATTAGAGAAAGGTTCAGAATCTTGGTAAGAGGTGTAAGGGTTTCCTCAATGGTGAGGGCAAGAAATTTGAGATCTAGATTGTCCCCACTGAATCTTGCTTTACAAAGTACTTTGCGTATGCACGTTCTAGCCTCATGCTTAGTAACCTATTTGAAGTAAAAAGGGGGGAAGCCTGCTGCTGAACATCATAGACTGGGGGCTGGCAGGGGCAGAGACCATGAAAAAATCAGGGGGAAGGACACTGCTAAGGTCTGTAAAGGCATCATTAAAAATATTGGCTATGACCATTGGGTCAAGAGTCGGGCTTCCATCATTGTTAAGCATGGTGGGTGCTCTCTTGAGGTCTTTGCCAGTGACTTCCTTTATGTTGCTCCAGAAATGTTTACTGTCACCCCACAAGTTGGAAAGTGCCTCCTTAAAGTATTGATTTTTTGCAAAATGGATGGCTCTGGTACAAACATTTCTGGATTTTTTATAAGCCTGAATATATGCTTGCTTGCCTGTGGCTTTGGCCCAGTGCCAGAGGTGATCCCTAGTCTTCATAAGTCCCAGTAGTTCAGGTGTTATCCAAGGGTTGCACAGCCCCTTAACTTTACACTTTTTTACGGGGGCGTTAATATCACATGCAGCATTAAAGCGGTCGATGAAGAAATCAAGTGCCTCTTCAATGTCATTGGTAGAGTCCAGTGGTGACCAATCCTGGCTTCAAAGGTGTGACCTGAGTGGTTCTAGGTGTCCTGGAGTTAGGACCCTACTGAGAATAACCTTAGGTGGAGATTTGTTGAACTTGCTGGACCAACTACAAAGTATAGGGAAGTGGTCGCTTAGGGTGTCAGGGGGTATGGAGACATTTGTAATTCATTCTGGGTAACTAGACAGAACCCAATCCAGTAAGGTACTTGATCCAGTTCTATAGTTAATTCTGATTGTGGTGATAACCAGCTGGGTAAGGTGCAAGGCGGAGATGGCATCCTTAATGTGTCCGATGTCAGATGAGAGCCAGTTTACATTCAAATCTCCCAGTATTATGGTTTCAGTGTTCCAAGGCACACTCCGAATATATTCCATGAAGTTATGAATGCCAGAGGCAGATTCCTTGGGTGGTAAGTAAACAGATAGCACAGTTAATGTTTTCTTTTGGGCCCCTAAGAGTACCTTGATGGCCAGGGCCTGAGACGAGTTTCCTAAGCGATTCAAGGGTGTGACCCATTAGAGTTTCTTTTAAGTAAATAACACAGTCACCACCTCTTTTAGTGACCCTATCCTGCCTAAAAATAGAGTAGCCAGGTATGGTGATAGCAGAATAAGGGATTCTGGGTGACAACCAAGTTTCTACAACAGAAAGAACATCAGGGTTGTGTTGTGTAATCCATACCTTAAGGTCGTCTAACTTACATAGAAGACTACATATATTGATAGACGCGAGGGATAGCATACAGGACATTTTTGTGCTGCAACAGTCCATTGCCCTAGCAGGGCCGATGGTAGGGTACACAATTCCAGACAGGAGCAGAAGCAGTAGAATTAGTTTCAGTAGGTATGCCTTTAGTTGTTTAAAGTACTATTTCCATTGTTTTCTACAGGATGAGGTACTGTTAAATTTATTGTTTGTTGCTGTGAAGTTAGAGAAAGTAAGCAGGTAAGAGAGATGATGCTGGAAGCTAGGTGTTAATCTACAGGGGGTAGCAATGGTGTTCTTAGACCAGTTACTTAAACAATTTTCCCATTAATAGAGTTTGAAACTGGTGTGCCAGTGGCATAGTGCACATTCCCTGAGAATACAGGATGACCTTGGCACTGTTGCACTACTTCAAGCAGGGCAGTTTGGTGCACCAGAATTAACAGGATAGGTAGATGAAGGTATAGGAGTGAGGTAGACATCCTCATAGGGTTTATCTGAGCCAGGTATTTCTGGCTTGGAGAGCTGGAGCTGATCCACAGTGTCCTCCTTGAGTTCCAGAGCTCTCACAGTTAGAAGAAGAAACTGATTGGATAGGAAAGGACCCACCTACTACAGCATTTCTATTCAAAATTAGGGAGGGAGGGAGGGCGAAGCAATATAGTATTTAATAGAGAGCTGAGGTAGAGATGGCTTGGGGGGGGCAAAAAGTAGCCAAAGACAAGCAGCTAGTACAAATTAGAGTGATTACATTCAGGACAAGTAGCAACAATTAGGGAGCTGGTTCAAATTTAAGGGGCTTAAATTCAGCTGTCCAGGTGTGAGTGCACCAGAAAGGTGGCAAGTTTAGAAGGCAGCTCATACTGTGCCTTAGCACTGCAGCAGGCTGGTTCCACTGGTGGATTTGGCAGCGACCAGACCGAGAGGGCTGGGGAGAACTAAAGCTATAAACTAGCCCTCAGACCCCTCACTGCAGCAGGCTGGTTCCACTGGGGGATTCCGCTGGGATCAGATTGAGGAGGCTGGGGAGGACAAAAGCCATAAACGAGCCCTCAGACCCTTCACTGCTTTGTCTGACACTTACTGTCTAGGATATAGACTACTCCCTGATCTTGAGTTTCTTTCAACGAAGGGTATAACTGGAGGCATGTCTTGCTGGTTTTAATTTACCCCATCCTGTATGGGTCCCCTCTACTTCTAATTATGTTTTAACTATTCTGTAGGTACTGTACTAGCACTTTACACAATTCATTGTGTTACATCATTATTTTGTCCCCTGAGGGCTTTGAACTCACCATCTGGGTTCAAAGTGCTCTGTGATATTCCAGTCACTGTACTCGCTCAGCCTCCAGGGCATTTTGTGGTTACAGTTTTCAAGCAGATTCTGCATATGGTCCATTGGCTCTGCATCTACTGAAATGTTTCCCTCTGGGACCTGCAGGCATATTCCACAGTTCATGGCCATGCTGTATGGCATGCAAAAAGCAAGGAATAAGTCACAGGCCTTGTGCAGGCTATATTGTAGGGCACCACCAGAATGGTCCATGCATCCGAACTATATCTTGAGCATGCCAAAGACACCCTCAGTTGATATTGTTTGTTGCAATGTGTGCTGTATTGTACATGTCCTCTGCAATGGATGGAGGTTGTAAGACAGGTGTTAACAACCAGAGGTGCAGGGGGTATGCACTGTTCCCTGTGTAGAAAGAATTCATTGGCTAGTGTCATCAGTGGCAGCTATGATCAGCAGTAGGGCCTGGAGTGTATAGTCACCAATGAGGTGCCCACCAGATATGTCCCCACCTTTGAACTTCTGGCACAGAGTGGAGGTGTTCCAGATGAAGGCATTGTGGGCACTTCTGGGGTACTGTGCCAGTGCACTGATGATGCACCCTGTAATGTCAGACACCACCTGGTAGTTGATGGAGTGCAAGCCCTTTCAATTCACATAGGCCTCTACCATATCTCCTGGGGATGCATGGATGGCAAAATGGGTGCAGTCAGTGACACCCAGCACAGTTGGTAGGTGCGCAACTTGATAGAATTTATGCATGGTCTTTGTTCACTCTGCTGGTGTGCTGGGGTATACAATGAACTCCCAAGCATGGGCCAGCAGGTATTTTGGAAATGGCCTAACACCCATGTGGCAGCAGACTGTATGATACCAGTGGTGTCGCTCACTGGTATCAGGACTATTCTGGGAGCTAGGAATCACAGTTCTTCAGTCACCTTGAGCCCAATGGACATTGCATAGCAGTGGTGGACATTTGTCTCGAATTCCTCATGCAGCAGCTCATCCGTGAGTCTGTTGAACCTGTACTAGCCCACAATTTACCATCACTGAGGACTTTGAATATGGCTTCTGGCTGGTACTTCCTATTTGCAGCATTGCACCTCAGAGATCTGCGATATGGCCATGGATGCATTCTCCTGAACCTCAACCTCCTGAATGTCCTGCATGAGAAACAGCAGATGTGCCATTTTGTTGCTGTTGCAGTTCTCTTCTCCATCTGTGGATGTGTGCTGGTTTAAGCCCAGACTGTAGAACTTATCTAACACAGTGCTAATAAGCACTAATAGACTTTAGTGCAGCCCTATGCCTTTGAATAGCTTGCTGCTCCACATATGTATGGCACAGCAGCACTGTTGCCCCTGGCTGACACAGCACTGTTGGCTGAATATCATAGGCTAATGCAATCTGCCATTAACATGGCACTAACCCAACTAGTGCCATGCTAATCTTTCAGATATGGGGGTCTTAGTGCCTTCATTTGAACTCTGTTCTAAGGGTTGTATTCAAACATGTTTAGACCTCTCACAATGTTCTTAGCTCTCATAATGCATGCTTCTTTACTCTTTCTCTAGTAATAATATCTCAGTAAGAAATAATATTATTCAATACATGACAGTATATCAGTAAAAACTGAAGTCACTACCAATAGTCAAAATATAAACTCAAGCCACATTTTTGAACGGGTCTTACTGTAGTACACTCTGATTAGTCATTTGTTGAGAACATCAGTTTTACTAAATAATTATTTACTTTGACATCTCATAACTTAAAAGTATTATAATTTGCTCATGGGTCAATGAAGAGTGTAACTTTAGTTACTTATCTGAGCCTCTGTCTCATGTGCTGGAATGCTTCCCAAGTGTTCTGTTGACTTCATTCAAGCTTTCTCACCTCTCTTCTTCATCTTAATCAACAGATTTATTATCTCTACAGTGATGATGCCACAAACAAATGTCAATTCCTCTCAGGGGAGGAATTTAAAATGTCTCAGTTGATTACAGTTTAATCATTCATACATGTCCAGTAACTCTATACAGCACATGCATGGTGTTCAGGTACATTTTCTTAGGTATGTTTAGGTATTGTAATAAGAAGGATAGAACAACTAAAACGTTTTCTTATTCTGTAGCTTAGATTCAGTTGCAGAGAGATGCATGAGTGATAGAAGCAATATGACTGAGCTTCGAGCATGGGGTTTTATAGCTTCTTTGGGTCTATGATGGGATTACCTCTTCAGAACTTCTGGCTGCTTTAACCCATGTTAGGACAAATATCATAAGCCAGTCAATCATTAGTCACTTTTTGAAACAGGTAGGGTGAATTCCACATGCAACTTGTCAATGAATCCACTTAACCCACTTGTGATGGGGCAATACTGGACCTGCTACTCACTAACAGGAACAGTGTGGAAGACATTAAGCTGGTAGGCCATCTGGGGACCAGTTATCACATTAAAATGTTGTTCAATATAAGAATGACTGAGAAACTGAACCACACGAGGGTGAGGGCCCTACATTTCAAGAGGGCTGATATTATACAGATATGTGAATGCCTGAGGGCTGACTTCATGGGGAATGACCTTGGGTGACATGGTGGAACAAATGATGAGGCTAAAAGGGGGCATAGTGAAAGCAACAAACCTCTTCATCAAGCAAGAGAGCAAAAGTACAGTAAGAGGAAAAAGAGACCACCATGGTACTTGAAAGGGGTGACTTAAAAGGTAAAGGATAAAGGGTGACATTCAGAAGATATAAGCTGACACATAGGGAGGTGTATCAAGGGAAACAGAGAGAAGCATGGAAAGCAGTAAGGAGTGCAAAAACACAAGCTGAAGATAGAATAGCCTAAGAGGTAATGAAAGGGGGACAATACATTTTTTTGGTATATAGCTGAAAAGAGGAAGACCAGGGGAAAATTAGAAAGGAATGGGAGGGACAGTGTAGAGGGGGACCAGGAAAAAGCAAACAACCTGAACAAATGCTTTTGTTTAGTGTTCACAATAGAAGAAGAAGGGTAAGGGCCACATAAAAGTAGTAGGGGCTCTTAAGGGAGGAAAATGGACACTAGTCCTTTTTTGGAGGAGAGAAACCTAAAGGGACTCATTAATCTGAAAGTGGACAAAGCAATGGTATACGACAGAGTACCTTCTAGGGTACTAAGGGAGCTATGGTGAGGTACTGTCTCACATCTGAGAATCCAGTTTAACAGATTACTGGAAAAAGAGGTGGTTCCAGAAGACTGAAGGAAGGCAAATGTTGTCCTACTTCACAAAAGTGGTAGCAGGAAGGAGGCTGGCAATTATAGACCAGTCAGGCTGACATCAGTGGTAAAGAAGTTAATGGAATCACTGCTGAAGGAGAGGATAGAGGAATAGTCTGAATATAATGGGTTACAAGACCCAAAGCAGCATGGATTCATGGATGGGAAGTCATGTCAGATGAATCTGATAGATTTAATTGATTTGGTGACCAAGGATTTAGATCAGGATGGATCAGTGGATGTAGCCTACTTAGATTTCAATAAGGGATTCAATACTGTTCCATATAAGAGACTATTAAGCAAACTGGGTAGTTTAGGAGTGGATCCAAAGGTGGTAAACTAGGTAAAAACTAGTTATGGGATAGGCGACAGAGGATGGTAGTAAAACAAGTTCACTGCAAGGTGACAAGATTGACCAGTGGAGTGCCTCAGGGATAACTGCCGACACTGGTCATCTTTAATGTCTTTATATGTGACATTGCAGGTGAGCTGGAGGGAAATGTTAGTCTGTCTGCAGATGACACCAAAATCTACAATAAGGTGGACACTCTGGGGGGTTGGGGGGCACAATGAGTAGAGACCTGAGAAAACTCAAGGAGTAGTCAAATGTATGGCTGGTGGGTTTCAATGAAAAACAATGCCAAATAATGCACTTGGAGCACTGAAACCCAAGGGCACAGTACAACATGGGGGAAGGTTATTGACAGCCACCAAGCAACAGAGTGATAGGGGTAATAATTTCTGATAACCTTAAGGTGGCTAGGCAGTGCAACAAAATAGTTGGGAGGGCTAGTAGGATGCTGGGATTTATAGGGAGAGATAGCACCAGCAGAAATAGAAAGATGGTGCTGCTTCTGTTTTAGATCACTGGTAAGACCTCACCTTGAACATCATGTACAGTTCTGGAGGCCACAGCTCCAGATGGACATAACCAGAGTGGAGACAGTCCAGAGGAGGGCAAGTAAAATGGTGTGGGGTCTGCATCAAAAACCTTATGAGGAGAGACTACAGGGACTCAATATGTACATCGTGGAAGACAGGAGCAAGGAGTGAATATGATAGAGACCTTTAAATATTTCAAGGGGCAAATAAGGAAAAGTAGGAAAGTATTTTTTAGAGCAAAATGTTGCACAAAAACAAGGGGTCATGCTATGTAGTTGGAAGGGATTAGATTCAGGAGAGATGTGAGGAAGTAGTTCTTTACAAAAAGTGTGCAGGATTCTTGGAACAGTCTACTGGTAAATGTGGTGGGGGCAAAAACAATGGTGGGTTTCAAGAATGCATGGGATAGGCATAAGGGAATCTCAGAGGAAAAGAATGGGGGGAAGGAGTTGGAATCAGAGATCAGGTAGATTCTACAGAGGTACTGTAGCCAGGGAAACATTGGCAGGCTGGGTGGGTCTAGCAGTCCTTATCCACTGACAGAATCTGTTTCTATTCTTTTGTTCTAATGATTGTGTTGTTTGAAGGAGTATTGTGAAGATCCTGTTAGTAGGTAGCTGAATAATTATAATTGTTAGGGTCTACATGTTCTACTACAGTAGTAGGCACAGATAAACAGTAGTCTAGTAAATATTTAGATATACTGTATCTAAATATAGCACAGGACAAACCATGGAAATGTATGACATTTTTTCTGTGAAATATCCAGATATAGATATAGTGAAACATAACTCTGGCTACTACTGCACAGGAAGACCACAATCTCAAAACATATTTTCAGTACATCCTTACAAGAGCATATACAAATCAGTTCTCAGAATTTATTTTAGAATGTCCAGATCAGATCTTTCATATTCTGCAGACTTCTAGTGACATGTTTCATTGGAATGCTAGCCAGCTGTGGTAAATGCTGTTTTTCTCATACTGAGACCTTTCAAAATGACTATTTTCTAAGTCAAACTGACACTCAGTATTCTTTTTTTTTTTAATCGCATCTGTATTTCTCCTGCCCCATATGGCCCCTATCTGACTGACTACCCCACCTCCATCACCCGGAATTACTGGGGCTTACCTTATGCCCGGTCTGGAAGCAATGCCTGCGGAGAGTCTGTTGCCATCCTGCCACCAGTGTCTTTTTCCACTTTTCTCCCCTTATTTTTCCTGAGGACCCCAAGAGAAGTATGGATGCATGTGGAGGCATGCATGCACCTTACAGCCCTGGTAATGGCCCTCTTCTGCCCACCCCATTGGCCTATTGTCAGCACCCTTGCTTGCGCAGCCCCTCAGCCTCCACCTGGGGGTAGCCGTGAGTAAGGGATGCCACCCCACTTCTCTGGAGAGGACATCTGCATTGACTGCTGCTCCCTCCAGCTCTGCCTGCCCCCCTATGCTGACCTCTGATCACCAAGGCTCACTCTCGAACCTGAGTCACCAGCGTGGCACTAGGTGAGATGTCCAGCACCTCAGCCCTCTGTGCCACTGGGCCGGTCCAACACTCAGTATTCTTAAATCCATTTGAGTTCCAAGTGCCCATAAAATTAGTGACCCTACATGAAAGGACTTCATTATTTAATTAAAACTTCAAGTCAGATTGGCATGGTTATATCCAGTCAATTGTCTTATCATGCATTGTTGTACATCAGTTTATAGCAATACATTTTTAATCATACTATTAGCTTTAAATGAGTCAGAGCACTTTAAATTGATAAAAAATCAGGTTTTACACTGCTTTATGGAGGTAGACAATTTATATTACTGTTGCATCAAAAATCAGAATATACTTGAGGTATTTCATCAATGAGATCATTTGCTTTTACAGCTATTGTTTACAGATGGCACATACTCTGTAATTAAAACAAAGAAAAATTGGATAACATCCAGAAAATGCAGTATGTAATTTTAGTTACAGTTCTCAGACATTTATTTATTTGTTCACATATCAGAAGATAATAAAATTACTTGAGTTGAGTATTGAGGTGAGTGTACTAATCTTTGCACTGTAAGAGTTCTACATGTAAACTTTGTGTCTATGTTTTTTTAAATTTAGTTGTATTGTAATTTTGTTTAGGTTTAAAACAAAAAGCCCCCAATACTTTTGCCCTTACCACAGGAGGTTGATAGATCCGATAATATGTCAGTTAAACTGCCCCTCCGCCTATTGTTTCTTTTCTAAACTTCTGTTTAATTTTATTTTTGTATCATAACAAGATGCTAATAGTATAGACAGTACAGTGTAAACCTGTTGAATGTTTGATACAGAAGACATTTTTCAATCAGAATTATTTTTTAACAGAAACAAATTTAAGCACATCCACACATACAATAGATACACTGAATGGTAAGTCCTTGAAAGAGATAATGGGAGAAGGTGGGGCGGGGTTTCCAAGAATACTCAAAATCAAGTACACTCTGCATCTGTATGCAAAAAAACAATGCTAACCTATAATTCAAGAGTCCAACTGAAGAAAGGCTCTGTGAGACATGAAAGCTTCTATTCTGAAAATGTCTTATTGATGCAATAAATCTTGTCAATTTGTAAAAGGGCCAGTACTGCTACAAACACTTCTCAGTTCATGAATGGCTAATTACAGAGTTACTTATTTGTTTGTTTGTTTGTTTGCTTATTTATGTGTGTATGTATTTGTTTGGTTTGTTGGTTGTTTATCAGGTGTGTACACTGGTCCCAGGGACAATTTTCAGACAAGACAGAGACCATCAAAATGGCACATAACGGTTCATGGTAAAAGCACACACACTGGCAAGGCTAGTAGAACATACTGGACAATTAACAAATAGAGCCATGAAGCAAGGCAGTAACTTGCAGTAAATGACATCTCACAAAATACTGCAGTAAGAAAGGGATTAATAGCCATTGAACAATACTGATCCCTGTAGTATACTGCAGCATTTTGTGATATACTGCAGCATTACTGCTTTACATCCTGGTTGGCACCACTGTGATACAATACAATATAATACAATGACAGGGCAATAAATGCAAAAGTCACACAACAAGATGCCACCACCGTATAGTACCATGATGGTGAGAGTGAAACCCAAACAATAAATACAGACAATGTCTGCAATTTACAAAATACACACATGCATCACATTCCAATGCTACTGAATGACATTAAAACATAAGTGGCTAGTCCATATTGCAGGAACTTGATCTCAATATCAAGAGGGGCACTTGCAGGCATAGGCAGTCATGAGGGGAACTCTATGCAAGCAATAATACGTGACATGGTGGGAGGTATTGGGCAATACTGGACCACACAGGAGCATAATGAGGCCCAACGCTACAGGCAGAGGGCCTTATAGCCCGTGGAATGTCTGGTATTGCCCATACTGCCCACCCTGGAGGATATTATTGCACTTAGAAAATGTGCATACGTTTAAATTTTTATACAGCAATTTACAAATAGGTACAAAATAAAAAAAATATTGTAAATATTAAAAAAGAATTACTTCTATGGTTAAGTAGTCCCTGCCTGGCACAGTTGCCTTCCCTGCCTGGATCGGTTGCCACTAGAGGGTGCTGATATTCATCGGAATAGATTTGTTTGCTTGTTTGTCTAGATTGGGAATGGAGTCTACTGAATACCATTTTAAAGTATTTAGGAGTGATCGCGTTCCCCCCATCTGTTGTTGCCATTGGGAGCACAGTGGAGTGGGAAAGGTGAAGTGATGACTGGAAGCAGCATCGTTGTTAAATGGGGTTGATCAGAACAAGACTTCAGGAGTAGAACAGAGAGAGAGAGAGAGGCAAAGTGATGCAGGCTGTACTGGTAGGCTTTGGGGACTAGCTAGTTTGTGTGACTTTTGATTTGACTGAAAGGCCTGCAGAAGTGTTTGCTTCTATTGTCATTCAAATATTCAAGCCAAGAACATACTGACAAGTTGCAGGTACACTTTGGGTCATGGGCATCTGTTTGGATTTTTATACAGGTTGTACTGGTAGGCTCTGGGGATGAGTGAGCACTCAGGGCACAGGAGATCAGTTAAATAAATAAGGCACCCTGGAGCTAAATTGAAAAAATAATGACAGTTGTGCTAGCACTTGTTATTTGCCTGACTCTATTGGAAGTTAATGTGCATCCCTGCTATGGCTTTCAGACAATCAGAGAGCTCACAGTATCCAGCCCATTTTCTAAAGTGAGATTTGAATATGGATTCTGAGTACTTGAAACCCCTTATAGAATCTTTTGTATGAGGATAGTAACATTGCAACATACGGTAGCTTTGTGTTGGCAGGAGGAATTTTGCACTCATCTTATCTTCTCTTTCTGCTGCAGAGTATCACACATTTTGATACCTTGTTAGAATCTTCTAAGTTTATCAGCTGGAATTCTACTTCCACTCATCTCTTTCTTTTTTTTTTTTGTTAATTTGTTTATGATCATCCGGTAGAGTCCCTATTATTTGGGTCCAGCTCTCTCAGTTCCATTACCCAGTATCCCAGGGACTTAGCTAGACCTCCATTCATCCTTCAGGCTCCTCCCCCCATGGATGAGTCAGCAGACCACTCTTACATGTTGGAGAACAGATCTGGTTCATAGCGTGAAGGCCCTTTAACTGGTATGGGTCCTGCAAGTGGTCAGATCTGTCACTGTTTCTCTGACTGGCATTTTGTTTCCTGTTAATCTTCCCAGGATGCTAGATTCAGAGTAGCATGTATGTGTGGAGTGTATTACCGCCAGCATCCCCAGCCTAGTAAGTCTTTCCCAAGCACTTTGCCACTGTGGTCACCTAGGCGGCAGTATTGAGTCCGAGCATGACTGCCCTCCCTCCTCAGAGGAGGAGAGCATCTTCTGTGATGCCCAGTCATTTGGATGCCACTGAATGACCCAGGCTTGGTCTCGAACAAAGATCTGCAGTGCAGTGGCCGGTGGGGCAACCAGCACCTCAACCCTCCATGCTAATGGGCTAGCTGCTTCTTCCAATCATGCTGTTTAACCATCAATACCACTCTCTCTGTGAAACATGCCTACTCCTGCTTTGAAAGCTTGAATAGTACTTCTTACATCAGCAACCTAAATGTGCAGGATTTTCCATTTAATGATCATTCTGTCTGTTAAGTAATGCTATCTATGGTCCAAAGTTTAATACCCGAAGAATTCACAGGTTACTGGTAAGGTGTCAAGGAGACAACAGTGTTCATGGGGTGTTGTCTACATTAACACCAGGAGACTGGGAAATAAGGTGGATGACCTCCAGTTTCTGGAGACAGAGGCAAATTTGGACCTCATGGCTGTCTCAGAGACCTCTGTGTAGCAAAATTATGACTGGGATCTTTCCATACATGTGTTTTCACTTTCAGAAAGGATAGTGATGAGGAAGGGTATGGGTTGGCATATATGTAAGGAAAGCCATTTAGACCACAGGGTAGAAGTAGGAACTATAGAAGCAAAGGCACTATTGGTCCTGGTAGAATTGGAAATGGGAAAGAAGATGAAATTAGGTGTGGCATACAAAATGTCTAAACAAAACAAAAAGCTAAAATGTGAATTCAAAGGAGAAATTAGACAGGCAACACTCCCAGGGAAGGTAGTGATCATGCTGTACATCACTGTACCTTGTATATAGCGATTGAAGCAGCCCAGGGGCCAGAAAAATTGTAGCAGGAGTCCACATCCAGCCTACTGGATAGATTTTTTTTGTCGACAGTTTATCACCAGGTCAATGGGCAGGGATATACCTCCATCAGTGCCAGGACTGTCCTCCTGACATCCATGTCCAGGCTACCCGGACTTGGTGGCCTAATACTTGCCCCCTATAGCAGGACTCCTCTGTGGGGTGGGGGAAAAACCAAGATCCACTAGAAAGGCCCCAGCCTATGCTTACACCTGGATCGTAATTTGGGAGGCAGTACTGGGGCGTCACATTGCTCTGTGACTTGGGGTTTTCTTTTATTTTCGTATACAGTTTCTTGTTTTTTTTTATGGGTTTTCTCCAGGTGCCCTACACCAATGTGTCCCCAATGTAGAGTGCTTGTGTGGAGGCACATGCACGCACATTGTTCAGGACACCCCTCCCTTCCAGTCATGCCGTTAACTGTCTGCACTAGCACTGAACCTCCATTCGGTGATGGCGAGACCACGGGAGGTTGGCGCCATCCCTTACCCAGGATTGGAGAACCAACTCTCAATCCTGCTCCCATCCTCCACTCCGTGCTGGCACCCTGGTGACTTTAGGTCATTCCTGAACCTGGGTCACCGGCGTAGTATGAGGTGTGGCATCTAGCGCCTCAACCCTCAGTGCCACCAGGCCTGCAACCCTGGGGTTTCTAGTTTGGCTTCCCCAATAGTTGCAGACATGCAATGACATCCACGCAGGATGGGCATGCTCCTGCACCTATTCTACAGACTTCCACCATCACCTCTCCGTGTGCCAAGTGGTCCTGGAAGCTGGAACACCCAGTATTCACTGGTTGTCACTAGTATGCCAGGGAAACCACAACCATCCTCCCTGAGGTGGAGAGCTGTCCTTGGGATGCTCATTCAGCCTTCCCCCAGTCAACTCTTTGATGCACCGTACTCACTTCCAAACACTGGTTGTCAGTGCTATGGGTGGTAGTGCTACTGCTGCACTGGTGGGCTGGCCACCAACTAGATAGATTGCAAGGCCTTTTTCTGTTGGCAGATTTGGATGGTGGTTCATCTGAATGTGAGAAGTCTTGGAAGCAAGATGTATGACCTGCAGGCTGTATTAACCAAAGGCAGGGCAGACATAGCAGCAGTAACTGAGGCTTGGGCCATTCCACACCATGACAGGGACCTATCGATTTATGGATATAAACTATACAAAAGGTACAGGGGGGATAGGGAAAGGGGGTTGGCAGTTTAAATCAGGGAGGGTATAACACGAACAGTGGAGGAGTCAGAGGAGAGGAGGATGGAAGCCCTGTAGGTTCAGCTATGGTCCAAGAGGGAGAGGAAAGTGTGGTTGACAGTGATTTACAGACCACCCAGCCAAGAAGAGGAAAGGGACAGGAAACTGAGCTAGCAAATATTGAAAGCTGCAGGGAAAAGGAGAAGTTGTAATAGTGAGAGACTTTGTACCATCCACAACATGTGCCAGGAGTCAGATGATCCTGGAAGTGCTGCAGAATGTTTTCCTGGATCAGGGTATCATAGAACTACCAGGGAGGGGGCAATCCTCGATCTAGTTCTTGTGAATGGGAAGCATGTAAAAAAAATAATGTTTGAGAGCCTGTGGGTGGAAGTGACCATTGCAGTGTGATTCCAGTTGCAAACATCACCACTAAGACCATCCTTGATTGTAGGTGGGAGAATTTCACGAAGATGGGCAAGGTGATAAGGAGGCATCTTGCAGGCATCAAAGCAGATATGGGAGTGGACCAAAGGTGCTCCATTATTAAGTATTGCACAATGGCTGCCCCTTAGAAGTGCAGTATAGTGTAGTGGGTTAAGGCTCTGAGCTGCAGTTCTGGAGACCTGGGTTTGAATCCCATAGCCACCTAGGTGAATACTGCGTGATCCTGAGCAAGTCACTTAACTTCTTTGTGCTCCCAAGTCGCACGTGGGAACAAGCTTCAGCTTAGCGTGCTACTCCTGGTTAAACAATGTTCCCTTTCCCCTTCCCTTCCCATTAGGCTCAAGGGGAAGAACTCCTGGTGGAAGACCAGACATTGCTGACATGGAAGACCACACATTGCTGATGGAGCAGTGTGTAAGCACCTACTGTAGCTTTACATTAAAGGTATATTAATATTTATTTATACTTCTCTTTCTTTTGAAAGTAGCAGGGTAAGTCGGATGAAAAAAAGAAATCTGTATGCAGTGCTTGCTGCACTTTGAAACTTAGTAGGCAGTGTTTGGGTTACCTTGAAACTTGGAGTTTAAAATGTAACAGGTGGTGTGGGTGAAACTGTTTGGAAGCTCATTCTTGGGGTGAGTAGATTCAGGAATCGCTGTGAATCAGGTGTGTAATTTGGGGGTGGAGCTGACAGAGGCTTATTGCCTTCTTACAACAGAACTATAAAAGTATTCCACTCTAAGGTATCCAGCATGTTTGTGTCTCAGCGAGTGAGTGGAACAGCAAAAGAGTGGAACAAGTGACTGGCATTGTAGGGATTAGCAAGCATCAGCAGGAGGGAATGGAATAGTGGAGGACTCTGCCTGTCGAATAAGGCAAGGAATCTTTTCACTTCTGCTGTGTAACAGTCACTGCTGAGAAAGGGTTGACGATCAAGGGTAGGCAAAAACTGGGAATAGATATAACACCCTATCTTGGATAGGAGTATAATGAGATTTAAAAACGGCACATGGAAACAAAAATAGAAACAAACAAATAAAGGGGAAAACTAGAAACACACTATCATGGCTAAAGATACACAAGTACTTCCAGACAGCACAGGAAGAATAGAAGTTGAGAATTCTGGGAGTGGTGCATTGCAATGACTGTGCTATGGCAGTTTTCAAAGACACCTTCTGGAGACTGCTATGCTGCCCCATTTTCACATACTTCTCTTAGTGGAGGGAGGAGGTTGCTAGACCCCAGTCTGAGTTGGCTAGGATTTGGGGGACCTCTTCGCCCACTCAGGGGCCACCAAGCCTGCCATCTTTACCTCAGAGGATGCTGGGGGTGGGAGGAGGAATGGCTGGACTGTGGTGGGCTGTGGAATAGTGGGGGTGGTGGGACAGAAACACATTTCTCTACTGGTACCACTTCATAATTCCTATGCCTCTCTGGTAGGGCAGGACCATAAAAAGGAGGCACCACCACTAGTGACCAGGGGGGAAGTAAGGGCCCTCCATAGTAGAGATGCCAAGGGTGATAGAGGACCACAGAGGAGGATGATGCATCTTTTGATGTCGGGTTTGATTGTATGGGGGACAGATTTGGGAGTAGGAAAGGGGAGCAGAGGCAGGTTAGGTGCCTTCCAGGTGCTACCAGGTGAAGAGAATCGCTAAGGCAGCAGGATAGGAGGGACAGCTGGGTGTCATTCTCTACCTAGGAACTAATGATCTGGCTAGGGAGAGGGCTGGGATATAGCAGGGGGAATTTAGGGAGTTGGGGAGGTCTTAGACAGGTAGTTCGCTAGGTGGCTTTTGCTGAGGTGCCTCCTATCTATGATGGGAAGGGGAGAGGAATCTCTGCACCAGGAGCTTCAACTCATGACTGAAGGAGTAGTGCTGAGAGGAGGGGTTTTAGTACATTGGGGAGTGGGGACCCACCTGGTAGGATAAAGAAATATACAGGCATGATGGCCTACATCTATATGGGAAGGGAACTGCAGTCCTCAGTGGATTGTTTAAATGATACTTTGATGAACATTTAAACTAGCTGGGGGCTGAAGGAATCAGAGAGGCAGAAACTGCCCCCCACACGCACAGGCTGAAGTAGAGAGTAAGGAGAACCTGATGGCAGTGGATTCCCACAGGGTGCAAATTAAGAAAGGAAGCAGGTTGGTAGAGGTAGAGGGCAAATGGAACAGGAGCATTAAAAAGAGTGAGGGCAAAGAGTGAAAGAAAAAAGGGGAGTAACAAGCAGAGCAGATACAAAATCTGGAAGGCCATGTGTGAGAATGTTAGAAGTATAGAAAATAGGAATCCAGATCTAGAGGCCATAATGGCAGAGGATGACCTGGATATTGTGGCCATTACTGAGTCATGGTGCACTGAAAAACATGACTGGGACATGGCCATATGAGGCTATACTCTGTTCAAGAAGGACCAGGTGGGAATAAAAGGAGGGGATCTGATGCCTTATGTGAGGGAAATCATAAAAGCAACTGAGATACAGGGAATACAGAGGGAGGCAGAGGGACTATGGGTCACAGTGGAGATGAGGAATGGAGCTACTATTCAGATGTGATTGATCTATAGACCCCAGCACAGTTGGAGGAATTAGATAAGGTACTGGTGGAACCCACTGGCAAGATGGCACAAAAGGGGGAGGAGCTGCTGGTGGGGGAATTCAACCTGCCAGATGTAAACTGTAGACTCCAACCAGCAGCTTCAGCTAGAAGCAGGGACATCCTGTACTTTCTGCAAGGGTTGTCGTTCAGGCAGTTAGTCAGTGAATCCACTCTAGAGGGGGCAATATTGGACCTGGTACTCACTAACAGGGACAGTATTGTGGACATCAAGGTGGGAGGCCACATGGGGACCTGTGATCACTATACGGTGTGAGTCAATATAAGAATGACTGCAGAACTGAGCCACATAAGACCGAGGGTTCTAGACTTCAGAAGGGTGGATTATATAAAGATGGGTGAATGCCTCAGAGATGACCTGGAATGGGAGGCATGGCCTTGGAGGGGTAGAGGAACAGTTGGTTTTGGTAAAAGGAAGCATTGTAAAGGCAATAAACCTCTGCATCAAACAAGTGTGTAACAGCAAGAGGAACAAGTTCTGCCTAGAGCCGATAGGAGTGCAGCTGAGGTAACAACAGGGGGTTACCAGAGGGAACACATTTTTATTTGTGGATGACTTGGAGGAAGGATTGTCAGTGAAAGAAGAGGTGGAGGAATGTGTCTACAGAGTGTACCTTGAGCAGTCAGGTATTGGCATGATGGCTGAAGACACAGTAGTGAGTCTGCAGAGGGTCTCTAGAACAGTCATTCATGGCCATAAGGGCTAGGGACCATACAGCATTCCATGGATAGGTCCCATGGCCAGTCAACTAAGGGGGTATGGACTAGGGATATAAAGAAATTCAGACTGGGTGCCCCAGGCATGGCCCATCTCAATTGTGTGTGGTGAAGAAGGTTTAGGCTGTCTTGTGGGAGTTAATTGTAAAGTGCACCAGGTTTTAGAGACTGCTTATTAGGGAGTCTGACTGAGGGTGGGTGGAATTATTTGCCTGTACAGGAATTAAGTAATCTTTAATGTCATCTATTGTTTGCCATGAATAAAGAGCCAGTCATTAAATGGAGTGGACAGTGAATTTATTTTATTTAGGATAACTTTATTTCTGATACCCCTGAAAACTATTTACACTGTCTAGAATCCAGGTGACTAGGGCAATACAAATTGTGCTTTTTTGGAACAGTGTTTGGCAGTGGCAAACAACACTAAACTCGGTGCAAGACAGGATTTCAGCCCTGAATTCTCAGCATTACCCTGACAGTTTGTTTAGTCTCTAAATCTGCCTCTGTTACAGAAAAAGAGACAAAAAAAGACAAACCAGAGGAACACAGATGTGAAACCTCCTACAGCCACACCAAATGTGTGAGCTGGCAGTCCACACATGCCTGTTGGTGTACATCCATTTTTTCATCACTATAGCGGCACATCAGGAGTGCCCCTGGTGCTCCCAGACCCCGAATACACTTAGTTGGGGGCCGGAGACACAAGGGCTAAGGCACAGAAGTTGTGACAGTATTTTTTTAGAGTGCCAATAAGTGCTCTGGGACTGAATATATATGTAATAATGAGTTGCTCATGAATAGTGTTCATTAACATGCAAGATAATCTAATTATTATGTATATATTATCTCATAGTGGTCATTGCCACTCTTCAAACAAACAGTTTGCTGCTTCTGCATTGCAGCCCTCGTGCCTCCAGATCCCAGCTAAGTGATCTTGGGCTCTAGGAGCATCAGGGGAATGCCTAATGCTTCAACATCATGGCAAGAAATGAAATAGTGCATATTACAGTGGAATGCTTCACAGACCATGGAGGCAACTGTAAAGCAGCTCCTAAATGTTGTTCGATTGGAGTGGAGTCCTTGCTTTGCTCGCAGAAGTTCTGCAGGGCTCCGCCCACTGCAGCCCTAAAAAGGCCTATACCATTAAAAATGGTTAATCTGTTTGTTTTTCCTAATGTTAATTTTGTTCTATATACTATGAAATGAAAACATTAATAAATCTTTTAGACTGTGTATTGGATTATTAATCTTCTGCACAAAGCAAAAAGATTTTTAAAATACAGTTCCTGTACTGCATTCCTCAAGTGTTAATGGCTCCCCACCCTTAAACGTATCTCGCTCATGAAGAAAGCAGATTGGTAACAGCTTAGAAATTTGTCATGGACATTATTTTTGTCTCTGTATGAGAACTTATTATTTGTATTTTTTGTATTGTTGTAACCATGCCATGTGATAGAGAATATGCTGCCAAATATCGTATACTGTGCTACTTACAATTATGTGCATGCATTAGTTCCCATTGTGAGATCAAAGCAAAATAAATACTGTAAATCCCTTATTTGTACTGCAAACTCCATTGGGCTTTCCAACTGCAGTGTGGAAACTCAATGAATTCCACTGTATTACCGCCATGATATTTCAAATGTACAGTATTTGTTCCAAAGAATCATATGAACATGCACCAGCCCAGGAAGCAATGTGGTCTAGTAGTGACTAGGGCTCAGGGCTATGAATCAGGAAAATCAGGATCAAAAGCCACCCAAGCCACTTATTTGCTGTGTAATCCTGAACAAGCCATTTCATCTCTCAGTGCTTAATTCTACCCAGCTCTAGAAACAGGTAATGTAGGGCACCACTGATAACAATAAGTGTCATCTCAACTGGGCTAGAATCCAGTATAGCCATGAATACATTTAGCAATGACAAATCGTATAAACTGAAAGGCATTTTTTTTTGTTCAGGGTGAAAAAAACATATTGCAGTCATTGTGTTTCAAAAGCCGTATTGCAATTGATATTTCAGTTGCTTTACGGTAGTAGTCCTCAATTGTCTCTAGCCCCTGGAGTTAACTACAGGTTTATTATCTGTCTGTATGTTTTGTAATGTACTTGAGAAATGTGAGGAAAACAATCCCTCTTGAAGATTTTAATACAGTGAATATCTTGCATTGTTGCCATTAACTAGTGATTTGCCAGTATATTTTCCTCTAATGCAATCATTTTTTTGAATTTATAAAACATGTTTTCTGTAAATAGGATGGAATTAAAATCTTGAAAGCACTCATCTGACCAGGCATAGCCTCTCAGCACACAACAGGCATGCCTTGTCTTATCACTTTGAAGAAGTCCTCCTGGAAATCTATTGTTTCTGGTCACCAGCCTCTGTCCAGTGTTTTGGTGATGATTTTGCTGATCTATTTAGGAAGTTAACTGGCTATCAACATGGAGCCTCTTCTCAAAGGCTGTTTCACAGTGAAAATATGACAGTGCAGCCCAAGTGCATGAATGAAAAGCTCTCCAATTCCTTGTAGCCTTGCAGCAAAAATATAGCACAAAGCTCAGCTAACAGTAGTGTTACTACTTTCGCAAGTAAGGGGCTGGGATTTGCAGTTGCCTGTGACTCGCCTACTTCCCATTTTCCATGTTACCCTTTTCCATGCAGTTTCAGTATGTGGTGCTTGCTTTAAACTGTATAATACATTGCACTGCATAAAGAGCACAAGGGGCTATTTAATAGGGTCGTCAGAACCCTCTGAAGTTCTAAGTTCTAGTCTAGATCATTTGAAAAAGTTCTATGGTTCTAATGTTTTTTAGAACTTTTTAGTACTTGAACTCTATGATTGTAATTGTGCTGTCAATAATGAAAACAATAGTTAAATGCACATGAAATTGAGGAAAAAAAGAAATATAATCTGTTTAATATTAGGGGAGAGTGAAATTATCATGTATGACTTTGATATGACTATGGTTAGTTTTATATATGGCTTCTTCTCTTTGCTAAAGCCAGCAACTTACACATGCTCACTGCTAAAAGAGTCACCAACACACCCATATGTTAAAAGTTTTCCTGCTGCAGCTGCATTACAATTCCTGAGTGAAAAAAAGCAGTGGTACATTTATGGGCTCAATCATATCCTTATTATCATGAAGTATGAAAAAAAATGAACTGACATAAACTGACAATAGGTAACCTCAGCTATTTGGTATTTGCTGCTGTCACTTTTAAATAAGTAAATCAAAAGTTGCTATGTTTAAAAAAAAATTTGCACAGTAGAAGGCTCATCATCTTGTACCATGAGTAAGGGATGTTTCTGTCTCTCCTCTCAATAGGGAAATATTTCTGGCATGTATTTAAAAATGCCACACAACTGGGTGCTGGGCTGCACATGGTCACACACTGGGTAGGGTACAGTGCAGTCAAAAGGCACACAACAGGATTATAGGCTGGTCACTATGCCACACAGGAGACAGAGCCACACAACACAGTGTCACACAGATATGTTTATTTTTAAAATTGTGAGTACGGGGTATTTCTGTCTCTCCTCCCAATATGGACATATTTCTGGCATGTATTCAAAGATACCACACAACTAGCTGCTGGGCTGCACATGATCACACACTGGGTAGGGTAGGGTAGGGAACATGGAAGTCAAAGGGCACACAGCAAGATGATGGGCAGATCACCAGTACACCACATAGGAGATGTAGTCACACAAAACAGTGACAGCTCCTCCTGATGTGAAACAGTTGAATTAGGCTGATTCTTGATCAGTTACAAGAATCAGAGAAAAGTGAACAAGGGCAATGTAGTATAACACAGGCAGCCAGACTGTATCTGAGGAAACTGCAGACTTCTCACCAGGGTGAAATCCAACAAGAAACTGACATGGATGGTGGTCAGTTCTACCAAGACAGGATACAAGTAAAATACATTTGAAACACCTCTAATTTCTGTCTGTTAGTCACTTTGCTGCAAAGTGGTCTGGACCTTTTTGAACTTTATCCCTGAGCTGAAATAAGTCAGATTTACAATCTCATGCCTAAAGAAAACCAGCACACTTACCAGACCCCTGTGGTTGCTTTCTACACACACACACATGATCCATTCATAACAGCTGTGGGCAGAGCCTACAGCCATTTAGGGATCTATCATAGCTTACAAAAATGGCCAATCATGGAACCTTTCATTGGACTTTTGGAAGTATCCTTCTGAAAGTCCAAAGGAGTTTGAAACATTCCGCCATGATCAACCACTATGGAACTACAGTCACACTATTTTGACTGTTACTTTTGCATTCCAGGTCAAGAACTGTGCATGTGCAACTCGCGCAAATCCACAGTTCCATTGGCATCACCATGTTGTGAATGGCAACATGCCATTCACCGTAATTACACATGTGTGAGTGCCATGCATGCACAGTTGCATTGCTGCCATCTTTTGGATGGCACTCCTCCAGCACCCTCCCACTGCTTCTGTCCTCCACATTCCATCCCAGTACCAGCAGCAAAGAGCATCCTCCCACACTCTCCCACTGCTGCTGTTCTCCCCTCTCCTAATCCTCATACCAACATCAGGGTACCCAATCCCCGTGTCAGCATTATGTAACTACCCCAACTCATGTGGCACACTAGGAGCCCACCCCAGTGTGCCCAAATGTATGTGGTCCCTGCACCAACATCAGGGTGCCCAATCCTTGTGTCAGTATTATGTGCCCCCCAACTCATGTGGCACACTGGGAGCCCACCCAAGTGCGCCCAAATGTATGTGGTCCCTGCACCAACATCAGGGTGCCCAATCCCTGTGTCAGTATTATGTGCCCCCCAACTCATGTGGCACACTGGGAGCCCACCCAAGTGTGCCCAAATTTATGTTTTTTCCTTTTTCCTGTGCCTACCTTGGGGTGCTCAATCTCTGTGTCAGCATTCTGTATCCCCCCAACTCATGTGACACACTGGGAGCCAACCCCAGTGTGCCCAAATGTATTCTTTTTTCCCCTGTAAATAAAGAAAACCATCCCCCAATGTGGTTTTATTTTTTCTGTAAAAAGAAAATGTTCCTTCATCATTGCCCCAGTCCCCCTCCCCATCCCCATCCTCCCACTAAGCACACCTCCCTGCCCCCTTATCTCATACTTATCTCCAGAGGTTGGCGCTGTCATCTTCCCTGGACTGAGACATGTCTGCACTCTTCAAAGCTGAACCGCAAAACTGAAGAATCAAAGGTAATCGTGCGATACTTGTAGTCAATGGGGTTTTCAACTTATGTTGATAATTCAGCCATTTTTTTGAATTTTGGCCCAAAATTTCAACATGGGTTCTTGGGACTCCACCTCATGAACAGTGTCACTGTCATTTCGTTACTTGGTCCCAAAAGGTGATTTCACGGTCATTGTGAGGAATCACCTTTTGGGACTGATTAATGAAACCACAGTGCCACTGTTTATGAGTTAGAGTCCCAAAAAGACCACGTTGCAAATCTGGTTAAAAAATTCAAAAAAAAATTACTGTATTATGAGTATGCATTGAGCAGTTTCTCATGGGCTCTAACTTCACCAATTTTAGTATTTTCAATCCAGATTTTCAACATTGCCATTTTGCACACTTCTCTAGTAACAGTACAGCTGTCATTTTTCACATCCTGCCTGAAATGTATATTCACACCTGTGGCACAAAATGGCTCGGTCGCTCTGTGAAATCACCTTTTAGAACAAGTGAACAAAATGACACTGGAACACTTCATGAGGTGGGATCCCAAAAAGGCCATGTTGAAAATTTGGTGCAACACCTTCAAAAAATGACCAACTTACACCAGGGCATTCAATATTTTCTATGCGCACATGTACCTGTGGTTATTTGACAGCTTGTCAAAGCCATATCGGCTCTGGCAAGAGCTTGTCTTCTAATAGCACTGTCAGTGCTGCCACTCTATGAAGCTTTGCTATTTAATGAAACATGTATTGCTGTTAATTCTCAGCCTTAAAATAATTTGCCATTGTCTCATTACAGTATGTTGTGAGGGTATCCCGATGTAACTCATTGTGTCTGGCAGCTCATAGTAAGTATCAACTCAGCTTTCAAATAAAAAAAAATGCAGTTTAAATTCTTATGACAGCAACAAAATTACAGCTCATATACACACACTAAACATTAAATACAACTGAATTAGCCCACTGACTGTGTGAGTGTTACTGAAGATTGAGTTTCCTGACTGAGAACATACACAGATGAGCTGCCGGGGTGTGGGAGTTTTGGACATCTCTAAAGACATTTGTTTGAATTCACAGTGCAAGCCAAATTTTGCAATGAACAGCTTCATGGAGTAGCAAAACTGAAAAGAAAGGTTTTAAAAAAAGGTTGCTGCGATCCACAGTGACTGGAAGCTATGAATGTTATCACATTCTGACTGATACTGATTGACAGTGTGCATGCAGAACTGCCATAATCAGCATTGTGTTTGATTCAGCAGTTTAACTTTTACTTGAATTTGAAATCCACCACTCCAACAGGAAAACACTAGATACAGAAAAAGAGAATAATGGATAGGTAGTCATCTATTACCAGTGAGTAATAGCATTGAGAGGTTCTGGACACTCCAACCTCAAAAGCAAAGTTCAAGAGGTTTCGGAGTGTCCAGAACCTCATGATGCTACTTTCTCACTGGTAATAGATGACTACCTATCCATTGTTTTTTTTTTAATACATGATTTTGAAATTTATTTTTCTTACCTTCATTGGTGTCTTCTGTTAGTGGAAAGCAGTGTTTTTTAGCGGATGGTGCTGGTAGATGGTCAGTAAGGCACAGCAGATCCAACAACGGTCTAAACAGAATACTTTTACTAGTTTGTGGCAAATGTTTGGGTGCCAATGATTGTGGCAAGAGAGAAAAAAAACTTTAAAAAAAAAATCAGAAATGCTGTTTTGTCAGTTGTGTTTAATTTTTTTACTCAGATTCACTGTCTGAGTAAATGACATACTTTCTCTTTCTGTTTGACTGCGAGGATTTGTTTATATGTATGGAGATGTTTCCAAAAAAGGTGCAGTGACTCCTGAAAATGTTTCTGGAGGTCATGGAGATGTTGGAACTTCTGTTACTCAGCTTGCTTTTCAAGGTGATTTCCTGTCGTGCTGTACTGGAAGTTGATGGCAGTTCCTGTGTTTCTGCTGTGAGGTGCTGTACTGGCGCTGCAAGGTTTGGACTGCTCGGGAGATGTTGGGGCTCTTCAGGGTTATTTTTTGAGCTTGATGGCTGCTGGGGGTCTCAGGAGAGGATAGCACACATTCTTTTCTGCTTCTGTTCAGACAAGGTACTGTATGAATTGATACTCTGAATGTTCTTGTTCCCTGAGAGTTGAACTACATCAGTTGGAGCAATATCGGAATCGATCAGCATTTGGATGGCTGTCTTCCATGTTAAATGATTTGTAATTCTTTTCTTGGGGGGGTATGCCAGCAGATTTTTGTAGGAGCTTCAATATGGAGTGGATTTTATTTTCGCCTAGTGTCATACACCTGTACCAGTAACTTATTGCCTTTAGTTTGGTATTGGGTGCTAAATAAAATGAAGCATCAGGTTGCAGCATGTCAACAGGTCTGTGATTTGCATACTTTTTATATGCTGTGATTGGGTCTCTTTCCAGATTTTGGACATTTTGATACATTCATGGTGCCACAGGTCTAATATTTCTTACACTGATGTCTGTTCTTGTTTTTGTTTGTCTCTCATGATATTCTAAATATTCTTTTCCTTTGAAATCTGTGCCAAGAATTATGTCCCCCATCTTAATTGATATTGCTCATTTGTGCAGAGAGAAAAATGTAGGGTGATATTGAAAAACATCATGTGCAGTAAGGCAGTTGGTGAGTGGTACCCCAGTGTGGCAGTGATATACAGCAAGTTAATGTCTGTTTCAGACAGGGGTTGTGCTTGATTGGATCCGTTTCTGAGACCCATTTTTTTTAATATTTCTGCTTCGCTATGAAAATGTTTAGTGTCTGCTTGACTGTTCTTGAACTTTGGAAGATGGAGGCCCAATAGTTTTTTGTTTTTTTTGTAGCTATCTGTCAATACTTTCTAGTTCTCCCCTTATTGTTGTGGGATCATATTCTGAGCCATCTTGTTTTTTTAATTGATAGATGAAGTTGACTAAAATTTAGTCAAATTCACTTACTGGCATGGTTTCCATTTGTCTTGACTCATCAACGTTAGTCAGGTAGGTTGTGAGGAAACGGAGGTCGAAATCTGTTTATTTTCATGTGTTAATGTTTTCTTGCTGCTGCATGAATTTTAGCCTGTCTGCTTTCAGATCTGATTCTTTTAAGAGTGACATGTTAGTGTACTGAGTCAGGAGAAAACAAAGAAGTGTCACTGTTTAGTGTGAATGCCCATTTGAGGAGAAAGTGAAAACTGCAGTTTGAATCAAGTCTGGCTCACACGCTTCAGCAGTGACAGATGTCAGCGCTTGATCTGTCTGGTGATTGTGATAATACTATTGTTCAGATGCGAATGATAGTATTATCACTTGTTAATGATAGTATTACCACTTTGTCAGAGGTGCTTCTATGGGGAATTTTTTGTATGCTTTACTATTGTATTAATTTCAAAATTCATATATTAAAGATGGATAGATAGATAGATAGATAGATAGATAGATAGATAGATAGACAGACAGACAGACACAAATAGAGATTTAGAGTTTGGTTTTACTGTATTTTTCCCCTAAGCTGTGTTCTTAAGATTTAAATGTTAAGAGGAGTTATTTAGCACTGGAGGAGATTTGTGAGAAGAAAAATAGTGCATATTACATTACAGTGCTTCACAGATCATGGAGGCAACTGTAAAGCAACTCCTAAATGTTGTTCGGTCAGAGTGGAGTCCTTGTTTTGTTCGCAAGAGGTCTGCTGGGCTCCGCCCATGGCATCCGAAAAAAGAGACCATTATGGTTCTCAAAAGAGGTGGCTAAAATGGTAAAGACAAAAAAGGTAGCATTCATAAGCTATAAAAAGACACAGAGGGATGAGGATAGAGATGTATATCAGGGGAAACAGGGAAGCAGCGAATGCAGTAAGGAGTGCCAAGGTGCAACCTGAAAAGAGAATAACCCAGAAAGTAACAAAAGGGGGCAAGACAGTTTTTAGGTATATATTAGTGAAACAGGAAGACCAGGGGTGGGATTGTAAGGTTAAAAAGGGAAGGGGAGAATGTGCAGTGTGGGACCAGGAAATGGCAGACATCCTGAACAAATAGTTTTGTTCATTGTTCACAGAGGAAAGAGAAGGGGCGAGGCCACAAAAAAGTAACAGAAGCATTTGAGGAGGGAGGTGGACACTAGTCCTTTTTTAGAGGAGAGAGCCTGAAGGGACTCTCCAGTTTGAAGGTAAACAAAGCAATGGGACCAGATGGGGTGAATCCAAGGTTATTGAGAAAGCTCAGAGAAATACTAGCTGCATCTCTGACAGTCTTGTTTAACAGTTCATTGGAAACAGGAGCGATTCTGGAGGATTGGAGGAGGGTGAATGTAGTCCCACTACACAAAAGTGGAGCAAGGAGGAGGCTTACAGTTCAATCAGTCTGACATCAGTGGTGGGAAAATTAATGGAATTACTGTTGAAGGACAGGATTGTGGAATATCTTTTATCCAGTGGGTTACAAGACCCAAGGCAGCCTGGCTTCAAAGGGTGGAAGTCATGTCATACAAATCTTATAGATGTCTTTGTCTGGGTGATGAAGGAGTTAGATCAGGGTAGAACTGTGGCTATGGCCTACTTAGATTTCAGTAAGGCTTTTGACACTGTTCCACAAAGAAGACTAGTAAGCAAGCTGGGTAGCTTAGAAGTGGGTCCAAAGTTGGTAATCTGGATAAGAAATTGGTTAGGGGATAGACGACAGAGGGTGGTAGTAAATGGAGTCCACTCCGAAGAAGGGAGAGTTACCAGTAGAGCACACTCAGAGAACAGTGCTGGGACCAGTTCTCTTTATTGTCTTTATAAGTGACATAGCAGAACAGCTGGAAAGGAAGGTCTGCCTCTTTGAGGATGACACCAAAATCTGCAATAGGGTGGATACTCCAAGGGAAGTGGAAAGGATGAACAGAGATTTGAGAAAACTAGAGGAGTGGTCTAGGGTATGGCAGTTGGGTTTCAATGCAAAAAAAAAGGGCAAAACAATGTGCTTAGGGCACAGAAACCCAGGGGCAGAGTGCAAATGGGTGGAGTAGTATTGACAACCACCAAGCAGGGAAGAGACCTGTGGGTAATCATATCGGATGATCTAAAGGTGGCCATACAGGGCAACAAGGCAGTTGAGAGAGCTAGTGGGATGCTGGGATGCATAGGGAGGGGTGTCACCAGCAGAAAAGAGGGAGATGGTGTTACCTCTTCAAAGATCTTTGGTAAGATCCCACCTAGAGTACTGTGTACAGTTCTGAAAACCACATCTCTGGAAGGACATAGACAGAGTGGAGGCTGTTCTGAGAAGGGCAACTAAAGTGGTGGAGGGTCTGCATCAAAAGCCCTATGAGGAAAGACTAAAGGACCTCAATATGTACACCCTGGAAGACAGAAGGGAGAGGGGTGATATGATAGAGCCCTTTAAATACCTCATAGGGGTAAATAAGGTACAGGATGCAAGTGCTTTTCAGAAAAATGGCCCTCAAAAACAAGGGGACATATTATGAAGCTGGCAGGGGTAGATTCAGGAGAGATGTTAGGAAGTACTTCTTTACAAAAAGTGTGGTGGATTCCTGGAACAATCTTACAGCAGAGTTGGTGGGGGTGAAGACACTGGCAGGGTTCAAGAATGCATGAGATACGAATAATGGAGTCATAGTGGAAAGCAGGGGAGGGAGGGAGAAAGAGTGGTAGATCAAGTATAATCTGCATTAACAATGTAGGTAGGGCCGGCCCGGTGGTGCTGAGGGTTGAGGCACTGGACGCCACACCTCATGTCATGCTGGTGACCCGAGTTCAAGAATAAGCCCGGGTCATCGGGGGTTGGCAGTGGAGGACTAGGATCAAGCATCCGCAGACTGATCTCCTAGTCCTGGGGAGGGATGGGGAGGAACCACCATGTTGTGGCATCCTCTGGGGACACCTGGGGTACTGCTTGCATTAGTGTATGTAGGGGGAGCATGGCAGACATCAGCACATTGTGCCTAGATTTTATTGAATGTCTGCACTTCTGTGGGGCTTAATAGGAGGAAAAATGGCTGAGTGCAACCATGCAGCTTGATGGCCATGCTCTGCAGTGCCCGGAGGACTGGTGTGGAGCCCCATCAGGGAGGGTTCAGGGCTGACCTGGCTAGAAGGCCATAAGGAGCCTACCAGTGGGACAGTAAGATGGCCATCCTGGACCCTCCTTGCTGTGGTATGAGCCGCCCAGCTCTCCAGTTGGGCAGAGCTGATGGCTTGGTGCAACAGCCAGAGAATGCTGCAGAAGGGAGCAAAAATAGCAGCTGTGATAAAAAAACAAAAAAAAAACTGTGTAGGTAGGGAAAAAAGGGCAGACTGGGTGGGCCAAGAGGTCCTTATTGGCTGTCAAATTTTAGTTTTCTATGTATCTTAAGGGCCAAATCACCCAGTTGGTTCAGTACTGAGGTCACCCAGGCTGTAAGGTAAAAAAGGTTAGCCTATATTAGCCTATAGGAAATTCAGAAAGACAGAGAGAGAGAGAGAGAGGTAGATAGAGAGAATAGACTAAGGTTGGCTAGTGTGGCAAGTAAGATAGTCCAACTGGTTAAGGCACAGAAGGAACTGCAGATATCTGAGGGAATAAAGAAGGGAGAAAAGGCCTTTTTTCACTATACAAGCAAGAAAAGGGACAAGAAGGACAGGATTGTAATGCTACAGAAAGGGGGACGAGTGGATGGAGGAGAATGGGGAAAAGCAGAGGTACTGAATGAATAATTCTATTCTGCCTTCACCAGGGAGAATGACAGGCCAGTGCCTACAGATGGGAGAAGAGGAAAGGGGGAGGGGAACACAGATGTGGTAGTAGAGGAGAATAGAGTGAGGGAAGGGCTGCAGTCATTGAAGGTGAACAGATCATCAGGCCCTGACA
Organism: Neoceratodus forsteri; assembly: GCA_016271365.2. Classification (NCBI taxonomy): domain Eukaryota; kingdom Metazoa; phylum Chordata; order Ceratodontiformes; family Ceratodontidae; genus Neoceratodus; species Neoceratodus forsteri. The sequence goes on from CM057456.1 coordinate 120,297,468, forward strand.
GCACACACCCATGAGTACTGAGAGAACTGGCAGAAGTGCTTGTGGGCCCACTGGCAGGCCTGTTCAATAGTTAACTGGAGTCAGTCATGGTACCGCAGGACTGGAGAATATCATGTGTGCTGCCCTTACATAAGAGCGGTCCCAAGTCTGACACAGGAAATTACAGACCAGTCATCTGATCTCAGTTGTGTGCAAGCTCATGGAAACCGGACTTAAGGAAAGTTTGGTAGAGTATCTAGAGAAGCATGGTTTTCTGGATGTGAGGCAGCATGGGTTTAGGAGAAGGAGAGCATGTCAAATGAATCTGGTTCACTTATTTGACTGTGTTAAGACAGTAGACAGGTGCCAGCAGTGGACATCCTTTATCTGGACTTCAGCAAGACCTTTGACTCTGTACCCCACAAGAGGTTGATCGGGAAATTGGCAGATCTTGGGTCTGGGGAGTAGATGACCAGATGGTAGAAAACTGGCTGAGTAACTGGACCTAGAGGGTGGTGGTGAGAGGAGAGTTCACTAGAACCAGGGAGGTCACCAGTGGGATCCCACAGGGCTGGGTGCTGGGACCGGTTTTCTTCAGTATGTTCATCAATGATATTGGGGATGGCATTAAGGGCAAAATGTGCCTATTCATAGATGACACCAAGATCTGTGGGAGAGTGGACATTGTCAAATGAATACAGAACCTACAGGATGATCTGAAAAAGCTTGAGAGGTGGTCCGGGATTTGGCAGCTTGGCTTTAATGAAAATAAATGCAAAGTCATGCACAATAGAGTCAAAACCCCTGGGATGGAGCACTACCTAGGAGAGGTCCAGGTATCTGCAACAGAGGAGGAGAAGAAGAATCTATGCGTGATTGTCACACATAATCTGAAGCACTCCACACAGTGCAGGAAAGCAGAAGCAAAGGCAAATAAGATGTTAGTATGCATAGCCAAGGGGATCAGCAGCAGGCAAAAGGAAGTTATACTGCCTTTATATGGGTCACTGATGAGGCTACATCTTGAGTAAGGATTACAGAAATGGTGTCCACACATTAAAAAGGACAGTAACCTCCAGGAAACAGTTCAGAGAAGGGCAACAAAGATGATCATGGGTCAGAAGGGTAATGAATACAAGGAGAAGTTTGGGATACTGAACATGTACTACTTGGAGGAGAGGAGGGAAACAGGGGACATAATTGAGATCTTCAAGTACTTGAAAGGGATAAAGAAGGTGGATAAGGATGGTCCCTATAAGCTGAGTGGCAGCCAAAACATGAAGGGGCACAGTCTTAAGCTGGAGAGGGGAGGTTTGAAAGGGGATTTGCAAGCATTTCTTCACAGAAAGGGTGGTGGCCAATTGGAATGCACTGCTAGAAAAGGTGGTCACATTGAAGATGGAGGGCAGCTTCAAGAGATGCTGGGATAGACATATGGGGAAAGTAAGGGTCAAGGGAGGGGCAGATTGAAAGGAGGGGAGGATTGGGGGGCAGTGTCAGTAGCTTGAGCTATAGACCCTTCAACGAGAGCAGACTAGATCAGCCAAATGAACTTAGTCTGCTGGCTTTTTTTATGTTTGTGTGCATGTTCTCATGTTGAAATGTACGTGCCAGAAGCAGTAGAAATCATTAATTCCTGGATTCATTCCAGGAAGGCTTATTAATTCAAGGAGCCAGAGAACCAACAAGTGAACAAGCAATCCAAGATGTTTTTCTGACAAACAATGATTTGATCAAGGACATCAACATAGTTGAACACTGAAGTAACAGTAACCACTTATCAGTGTGATTTTCAACAGAGTTGGACAGGGAGCATTTGAAAAATACAAACCACAGTTCATTGACTTCAGGAGAAGAAATATTAATAAAATGAGGTAAAACATTAAAAAAATACTATTTGTAGGTAATGAGTGCCTAGAGAGTCATCAGGAAATGGACAAGTATTGGGTTGCTGTGGAGCACAATCAAGATGGCCACACCAAGATAGAGCTATGCATTGCTTTGAGGCTGGTATCAAGTTAAAAGTTGTTTTTTTGGAGAGCAAAGTCAACCAACTTTGCATTGAGGTGCTCCTCAGAACCTGTTCACTAAAATGAGATATACTTGGAAGGGCAAACCCTTGGGGGAAGTAGCTAAATCAAAGATTCTCCCAGGAGCTCTGACCATGAGGTCGACCCAAGGTTATGAGCCAGAGGCAGCAGATGTCATGGAAGAAGAAATCCTGCAAATGTTGGGGGTGAAGCTTAATCAACTTATCTCTATGGTAGCAGGACTTTCTGGCAAATCTGACAACTTAATAAACAGGGCAGACAGTATTGAAACCTCACTGGAGTTAGTTACCTTAGCTACCACAGAAGCCACCAATAAAGTGGATGCTGCTATGGGGGACAGTAACCTCCATAATTAAAGAAAATGGCAACTTGAAATCAAGGCTGGAGACCATGGAAAACCAGGCTTGTGCATCTAAACTATAACTAATTGGTCTGCCAGAAAGATGTGAAGGGGGCCACTTATTGTTTCTTCAAGAATGGCTGGTGCAGCAGTTGGGAGGAGAAGAAGTGACACCCATGGCCCAACTATTCCAAAAGGCTTACTGTGTCACCTCTTGAGGCTGTCTGGATATCCAGAAGCTCCAAGGACTGTTGTCATCATCATGGATGGAGTGGGTGCCTGAGATTACATTTTGGAGATGGAAAGGCAGAAGTGAACCCTACTATTTGATGGCCAGTCTATCCTCACGTTTCCTGACATCAGTTATGCCACATGGCAGACATGCAAAAGTTTAATGGTGCCCAAGCCATGCTTCAAGAGGCTGGTGTTTCTCAATGAATGGTTTTTCCAGTGAGGCTTCATATTGTACTGTACATCGGGGGAAAGTATTTCTGTTCACTGACCCCACAGATGCCTTGAAGTGATGCCAGAAAAATGCATTCAAGCCCTGAGAAAACAACAGAGAAGATTCTTCATCTGAGGAGAAAGAAACTTGAGGCTGTAATGATCTTGGACTGCCTAACAGGTTTTTTATTTCTGCAGTGTTTGAGAGGGGTAGTTCTGAGGTCCTGGCCTACTGTTTTGTTAATAAAAATAAACAGGTTAGTTTATCAATTCATTAATGACCTGGACATCAAGAATCCTTCAATAGAATTTTGAACCAGTTGACAGTATTAATATTCGCCTTTTGTAGCAAATTTGAACGGTTCACATTTTTTTTATTTAAAGCTCTCAGTTTGCATTTTATAGTTAAACTAACAATAGTGTTACCTATTTGAAGTGTTTTAAACACCATTGAATGCAAATACTTAGAGACATAATAATATGTATTGCTCCTGAAATAGAAATAAGCTGCTCCTTGAGGAGAATGTGAAGCTTCCTATGTAACAGCATTTAGCACACTTTACTGCTAATATCTTTGAAACAGCATGGTGGATTCCTTCTAGCCCTCTTTTGGGTGGCAAAGTAAAAAGGACTGTATGTCTTACCAAGATTGTTTCGAAAAAAAAACATGCAGGTCATGGGCCACTCCCACAGCATATGTTTTTGTGATTGGTATTAACTACTGCATTTATTTTAATGATTACCCCTGCATGACGTATCGTTTAGCATTTGGTGGTTTAACAGAATGTATTAAGAGTAGTGGCACCCTCTGTGTTCTAAAATGTATATTGTTATATCAAAAGCTGGTGAACAAAACTATATATTTGTTTTAATGTAATAATAAACATAAAGTTTTTTAAAAAGGAAATGGCCAGTATTAAGTATAGCAATCAGAGTGTCACCAACTCCTCTCTGAGGTGGCAGGAAGTAGGAAAAAAAACATAAGAAATCAATATGGTTTACTGGGAGGTATAGCATGCAATCAAGGAGAAGAAGGTGACATTCAGAAAATTTAAGGGGATCCAAAAGGAGGTGGAACAGGGAGGCCTGCTATGGTAAACTAAAGGTGTCAGCAGAAAAGAGAGGAGGGCCAACGGAAATTCAGAGTTAAGTATAGCTGAGGGTGTAAAAGAAGGTGACAAGGCCTTTTCTGTTCTATCAGAGAGAAGAGGCAATCAAAGGAAAGCATTTCCAAGATAAAGCCTGGAACGGTGTAGGTGGGTGATTGCAAGGATAAGGTATAAATACTGAACAAATATTTCTGTTCAGTATTTATGAAGGAGATAGGGGATGGTCACTGCCACAGGAAAGAATTTAAACAGGTTAAGGAGGAAAAAGTTGTGTGTAGAACCATTGCCACAGACAGGGTACTATAAGGGGCCCTTATCTGTGGAAGTAACTAAATCTCCAGGGCCCAATGCGGTATACCGTAGAGTAGAAAGGGAAATGGTGTGGGTATTGGCTGTACTGCTGGAATGCCTAAAGAACAGCTCTCTAGAGACCAAAATAGTACCTAGGGACTTGAGAACAGCAAATGTGGTACTCCTATATAAGAGCTGTGCCAGAGAGGAGCAAGGGAAATACAGGCCAGCCAGTTTTAAGTGATAACTGGCAAATGAATACCTAAAAGGAGGCAGAATAGTGCAGTGGTTTAAGGCTCTGAGCTGCAAACCTGGAGACCTGGGTTTGAATCTCACAGCTTCCACCTGCATGCTATGTGACCCTGAGCAAGTCACTTAACTTCCTTGTGCTCCCAGGTCACACCTGTAAACAAGATTTTAGCTTAGTGTGTCTCTCCTGGTAAAACAAACAAACAAAAAATAATAGAGTTCCTAGCAGCAAATCGGTTGCAGTCAACAAGCAACATAGGTGTGGGAGGGTGGTCATGTTAGACTAATTTGATCAACCTTTTTTTGAGTGTATGTCTACTGCCTGGCCCTTATCCACTGTATCTGAACTTTAGCCAAGTTTCAAGTTAGTCCATCATAGGTGATTAATCAAAAGCTGGGGGACTTTGGGTGGAGGATAAACTTAAAAGATGGTGGGCAATTAGCCTACAGAGAGAAGGTCATGGTCAGTTGGGAGTAACTGGCCATGAAAAAGGTCAACTGTAACATCCCATAGGGATTAGTGCCTGGTCTGGCACTTTTAAACATCCTCACTAGAGCTAATATCAAGGGCCAAATCTACTTCTTTGAAGACTACACCAAGTTCTGTGGCAGGTTCAACTGTGAGGAGGTGATCCAAGGCATGAGAGGATCAGGAAAGGCTGCAAAGGTGGACCAAGATCTGGCAGCTGAGCTATAATACCAACAAGTGAAAGGTTATGCAAGTGGGTAGGAAAAACTCAGAGACTCAGTATAGGTTGTTGGCATAGCAGTCATGAGGCTTTATTCTCAAAGGTTGGTGCAGGCTTACACAAGCCCTGCACCAACAGCGCAGTTGTCCTGAACTATTTGGCACACAGTGCACCCGATCTCATAAGTGGCATGTTTTTGTGACACTACACATATTCACTGAGCCACTGAACGGTAGGTTAGGAAATGTCAGTTCCTATGGTGCAGATGTTAAGTCACAACCTACAAAACAGATGAATGGGGATCTAATCCAAGCAGGCAATTTACTTTCATAAATTGCTCTCTTAGCTACAGTAAATTTACTTCTCATATAATTTATATTACCAACTCCACACCGCTGTGAATTGTCAATAAAGGGGGTTCTATCTTACAAAAAGTTTGAAACAAAATGTTTAAGTTCCTGCCAGAACTGAAAATGCTAAACTGTCTGCAGAGGAAACACACTTTGAGTTTGCCACAGAGCCACAGGTATGTTAATTGCAGTTCCCGTGGTGTAGATGGATGTCATAACTTCCAAAACAGGTGACTGGGGATCTAATCCCAGCAAGCAATATATTTTCACTAATTGGTGTTTTTTAGCCTACTTTACTTCTCATATAATTTACTATTCCATTTTCACACCACCAAGAATCACCACTAAGGTGAGTTTCTGTCTTACAAAACAAATTGAAAAAAAATATTTAAGTCCTTGCCAGACTGAATTGTGTCAACCCACATTTGAACAACAGATTATTTGCCTGCTAAGCAAACATGCACATTCAGTGTGCAACTGAACTGCACATAAGTCAGATGCAGTTCCTATGATGCAGAGGTTATGTCACATGCTGCGAAACAGAGAACTGGGGATTTGATCACAACAGGCAATTGTTATTCTTAGCTAAATTTAGGTCTCATATTATATACTACTGTAGCTACACAACACCATTAATGACCACTCAAAATAAATTTTCATTGAATTGAAGAAACTGGTTAAGTTCCTGTTTAGATTTGAACCTCTGAACCTTTCCCTACTAAGCAATAGATACATTCAATGTTTGCAACTGATGTGATTACTTCTCAGCTGTTTAGCTTCCCATAACTGTTTTGCACAGCACATTGCACTTTATTTGCCTGTTTAAATTAGTCAAACACTATATGGGGACTTTTCTGCAATAATACAATGAGTATAACTCTCTTTGAACAAACATCAGCAATTATAGCGCATGTGTTCTAATACCTCTGCAATTCAATAAAATGGACCATTAGGAAGTAAGTTTGGCTTTGTGCAGTCTTAATCTTTTTGCAATTCTTGTGAGACTGCTGGTAATTTATTGTGAGACTGCTGCTGATTAATCTATGTAAAATGCATGAATAATATGTGCTCTCTGTGTCATCTCATTTTTGCAAATCTATTACATTGGTTGTTGGATGATGAACAATAGAAATGATGTTTCTTTGATTGTACAATGTGTTAAATGCATTTTTCTTTCAACTACCCCGGTGCTGGCCTCACTGCAAGTCTAGTGGATGGGGTTTGCCTGTATGTTTGTTGATGCATTCAGTGTGCCTCTGAATTGTGGTTAAATGACTCAAAGTTCCTATGACATAGATGTTACGCCACACTTTCAAAACAGGGAACTGAAAATCTAATACCAGCAAGCATATTAAAAATTGTTTTCTTATGTAAATTTACTGTAGTTCTCATATAATTTACTAATACACTTCACACCACCACAAATCACTACGAATCTGACTTTCCACCTTACTAAACACATTTAAAAAAGTGTTTAAGTCACTGCCAGGATTCAAACTATGCTTACCTAAAATCAAATCACTGTTCTTTGCCTGTCAAGCATATGTTCACTGAGCTACTGAACTGCAGATAAGTGAGCTGCATTTCTTATGGTGCAGAGGTTATGTCACAAACTACAAAACAGGTGAATGGGGATCTAATCCCAGCAGATGATTTATCTTAACAAATTGTTCTTCCTATGTAAATTTACTTCTCATGTAATTTACTATTCCACTCCACACCAGCATGATTCACTACTCAAATTAGTTTACCTCTTTAAAAAAGTTGAAAAATGCTTAAGTTGAGCCCCTGATCATTTGCATGCTAAGGAAACATACAGTCAGGGTGTGACTGAACTGCAGGTAAGTGAATTTCAGTTTGTATGGTGTAGAGGTTATGTCACATCTGCAAAACAGGCAACTGGGGTTCTAATCCCAGCTAGTGAAGTACCTTCACAAAATGTTGTTCTTAGCTAAATTTACTTTTGAAAGGCTAGGCCTGTAGTTCAGTGGGGTGAGCAACCAGACACACCCCCTTCCTGTGCTATATAAGCAGTTCCTCTCAGCCTCCTTCTGAAGCACTTTTTCTTTGTGACCAGAGGCTCTGTCCATCTCTGTCTTCTCCCCTGGGGCCTGCTGGGGTCCCCCTTCCCCCACATCAGTCTCGCTCCTTCCCTTGTGTTTTGGGCTTTGCTTGGTTTGTCCAGGACTTCTGTTCATTGTATTTTTCCTGCTTTTTAATTAGTATTGCTTGTCTCTGGCTGCCCTGTGCTTCTTTTGTTACTTATTTCCCATCATCCTGTGTTTGTGTTTTTTTGTTTTGCATTTTCTTTCGTTTTTGGCAAACAAACTGTTTAATGCTATATTGGTTCTAGGAAGAACAAATTCAGAACAAATGATTTGATACCTTTCATTGGATCAACAAGGATGTTACAAAAAAGAACTAATAGCTTTAGCACTTGGATCAACAAGTCCTTCTTTGGAAGCTTAATGCCCATTAATGCCCTTAATGTCCATTAAGCTTCCGAAGAAGGACTTGTTGGGCTAAAAGCTAAAGCTTTCTTTTTTGCAGCTTTCTAGTTTTCCTAGGACCCTGCTGCTCTTTGTTTCTATTGAGTTAATCCTGTGCTCGAGCTATTTAGGCTCCCATTTACTCACCAGATTTCAGCACACAGTCAGTGCAACTGCAGTTGTTATCTATGTGTTTCATCTCAGCTGCTGCTTCCCTGCTTCGGGTGTCTGTGTGGTTATCCACTTTAATTGTTTGATCCTAGTTCAGGTTTGTCCTGCTCCAGCTAGCTGCCACTCTCTACTGTGCTCTCTTCATCTCAGAAGCTATGCTCAATTCATTCAGTGTTAGCTCAGTCAGGCAGTTGCTGCCCCCAGCTTTTAATTCCCATGCTTGCTTTATGTAGTGCAGTGTGGCCTTGCTGCAGTTCATTTTTACTCTACTGTCACAGCAGCTTGCTATCATTTGACTGTCCTTAACTAGGACCTTGCCAGTAAAACCACCTCTATTTTGAGGGTTCCTACCCTAACAACATTATAGTGCTATTTGGTCTCAGGGTGCTCACCATTGTGGCTTCCTCTTATTCTCATAGCAGGGGGCTGTGATGTCACGGTGGGTTATCGTGACTCCAAATAACAGGAGCATGCTTTATGTAAGCTATATGATTTTGCCCTGCTTTCTTGCCTATATGACTTTCAGTTATCTATGCACAAATCATTAACCTTGCAACCTTCATGGCCTTCAGATATTCATAGCATTCCATTACTGCACTGAATGCTCCTTACTGGAATAAACTATCTCCATCTTAATGACATTTAAGGTATTTATGGCAATGATATCGATTCACTATTCATGAAATCCTATCACTTTACTATTCATGCTAACATCAAATGCTTTTATGTAAACTATGATTTACTTCTTTATGGAATTGGTTGGCCACTCATATACTTAATTCAGCTTACTTCATTTGCGATGCATCATGCTTACCTATGCTGCTGCCCAATTTATTGCTGTTGCAAATGCTGTTGCAAGTGCTACTACATATCTCCTATCTGCTAAACCGCATTGATTCTTTTACTCTAAACCTCATTGATTCAATCACTGGTGTCACAGCCTCTCACTACCTAAACTCCTACCTTCTATGTCACCATCAATTCAGCTTCCATAATGAAATTGTTTGGCTTGTTTTCCACTGGTGTGTTACTATTATTAAACCATCAAATGTTGGCTTGCACTGCAGACTCCTACCTCACTCAGGCACTGCTTTGGTAGTTCTCATTGTTGCAGACTTCATATGCAGCCTGTCAAGGGTGGCCTCCACATCAGTGTCTACAGCCGCTGGCTTCGCCAGCCTCCTCATCAATAATCTGCTACCTAATCTAGTGCTGCCAGCTTCACCCGGCCTCCTTCTCTCTCACACTCAAAATTGATTCATGCTGTCATTCATAAATCTGAGGCATGCCAACCATGTCCGTTACCTTTTCTGCCTCAGGGATTGCTCTATGAGCTGATGATCTCACTCTGCACTCATGATGTCTGCATCTTGAGCATGTGAACCTCAGGGCTGGGCCCTTCTCATCTGGCCCATAGTGGGAATGCCCATGATCCAGTCAGAGCTTTAGTGTGCAGTCTAATGGTACACCTCTTGATGCAGAAATTAAGATTTCAGCTGCTGAGGGGTGAGGCCCATACAGCCTAAGAGTGCTCCTTTGGCTATGGCATTACCACAGCACCTTCAAAAGCTATTCTCCTTTCAACTGGCTCTGGCTCACCCTGTTGGTTTAGTCAGTAGGCTGTCTGAGTTCCTCTGTGGTTATCACACTACTCCTCCCACCTTGGGGGTCTGCTTTTACTTCAGAATACCCGCTGTTACAGAGGCCTCCCGCAAGACTTATGGCATTTCCATTAGAGGCATCATGAGAGCTGTACACCAAATTGGAGCACTTCCTCCCCTTTGTATAGGTTTCTAAATTGCAGCAGCAAAGCCATCACTAAGTAAACCACCCTCAGTCTGGGGGGAAGGCAACTTAGGTCTTTGATCCCCAGAGGCTTCCTCCTTTTAAAAGGCTTTTTCCCTCTCCTCTGTGTCAAATATCATAATGTGTCGGTAGTATATTATAATATATAATATAGTATATTTACTAGTTTCCTAAGGTAGATTTCTGCTGTTGAATGCAGATGGATGGTTGCCCTACCTGGTATTTCCTTCTTCTTACGAAGCCCCCAGAATCATCAGTGCAATCGATTTTATCAATGCAATTGTGACAACCTTGACAACCTGTGCATCTCATTTGTGTTTCATCAAGCTGTCTCATTGCTATCAGTCTGCTTCTCTACCACGTAGTCAATGTTGACTGCTCAATGTTCTGCTTAATGTTCTTTTGGGGGCTCCTTCCTAATTTACCATTAGCCAGGGGAATCTTCTAGGGTTCCTTTCCCTAAGAACCCTTACAGGGTCATAATTCCCTGTGGAATTGAGAGTGCAAATGGCCAAACAGTTATCACAGTTCTACAAGCATAACACTACCTTGGTTGCCTAGGCCCATTGAATTGAAAGGCTATGCCTGCAATTCAATTAGGTGAGCAGCCAGCCACATCCCCTTCCTGAGCCACATAAGCAGTTCCTCCCAGCCTCGTTCTGAAGCACTTTTTCTTTGCCTCACCATCCTCCCCTTCTCCTCCAGTGGCATGCCTCTCTCCTCTGGGGGCTCCTTCCTAAGATTCCTTTAGCCCAAGGGACTCTTTGCCAAACCACCTCTAGGGGTAGAGCCCTCATTGAGGGTTCCTTGCCTTTGGTACCCCTACAGGGCAGTAATTCCATGTGTAATAGAGAGTACAAGCAGCCAAACAGTTGTCACAGTTGCACACGCATAAGACTACTCTGGCTGTGTAAGCCCATTGAATTCATACAATTTACTATTCCACTCCACACCACCATGAATCACTACTCAGCTGATTTTCCATCTTACAAATAAAGAGTAAAAAAGTGTTTAAGTCCCTGCTTGGGTTCAAACTATGTCTACCTGAATTTAAACCACTGATTATTTGCCTTTTTAAGCAACACACAATCAGTGTGCAACTAAGCTGCAGGTAAGTGAGTTGCATTTCCCATGGTGTAGAGGTCATGTTCCAACTTTGAAAAAAGGTGACTGGAATCGTAATCCTAGCAGGCAATTAACTTTCACAAATTGATGTTCTTAGTTAAATTTACTTCTTATATAATTTCATATTTGAAACCCACATCACCATGAATTACAACTCAGGTCTTTCCAGCTTACAAAAAGATGTTTATGTTTCCTTGGATTTGAACTGCTGATGCCTTGCCTAATAAGCAAACACATTCAGTATGCCACTGAGCTGCTGGTAAGGAATTTGATGTTCCAGTGATAAAGCGGTCATATCACAACCTGCAAAACAGTACACTGGTGATCTAATCCCAAAAAATTTGACAGTCTGTCCTTAAAAATTGAAACTGGAAATGATGCCTCAATGTGTGTAACAGGTTGCTATAGGCCTCTGCTGGCTGGTCTGCTTCTGTTGAAACATCTTGAGAATATCTTGGTTTTAGTTGCCTCAGAGCACATTATATTAGGTGACTTCAACTTAGATCAGTTTACAAGCGCATCTACTCCCCTAAAAACATTCTGTGACTCCTTCGGACTGTCCCAGCTGATTAACGAGGCTACTCAGCTTAATAAAAATAACCCTATCAAAAGCACATTGTAAGATGTTATTTTAGTTAGCAAACCTCACCTATTTTCTCATGCCAGCGTCTTCTTCATGGATATCAGTGACCACTGCTTCATTGCATGTGTAAGGTCCACCCACAAAATTACAGTGATTCCCAATTTTACTATTAAAAGACGTACTCGTAACTTTGATTCTTGGGGGTATAATTCAGAGCTAAGAGATTCTCTACAATGGCAGGATTTTTATTTAGCTAAGACATTGACCGCAGTGTATGGCGTCTTCTCTGAAATTGTGTTAGGGGCCATAAATAAATTTTCTCCCTTGGTGAAAGTTCGTACCGGGGGAAAAAAATTGCCGATGGTTCATGGAGGATTTGAAGGGTGTCCTGAGGAGTAGGGATATGCTATGGAAAATTGCCAGGAAATCCAATCTCCCTAATGATTGGGTTCTATTCAGAAGGGCAAGTAATTATTGCACCAAGTTGACTAGAGATGCAAAAGCACATTTTTACCATACACAGCTAGAGCTAGCTTCAAGTCATTCATCTAAATTCTGGAACACAATCAAAGTGATTGAAGGACGTTCTTCCGGAAAACGTCTTCCTGCCAATATTATAGTTGGTGACTCTGTAGTCTCTGATAGGCTTTCCATCCTTGATGCTTTTAATAATCATTTTTCTACTGCTGGTCTGGCCCTTGACTATTCTTCTGCCTGCTCTCTCCATCACTGGCTGGCAGAGGACACTCTAGATACACCTATCTGCAGCCCATCATTCTCACTCCAGTCAACATCCCTGAAAGAAGTCGAAGACCTCCTCCTACAGCTAGACTCCAAAAAAAAGTGCTGGGGCTGAACTTATTGACCCCTACTTCTTAAAGGTCAGTTACCGGGTCCTTGCAGTTCCGATTACACACCTCTTTAATATATCTCTATCTCAGGGCGAACTGCAGCCCATTTGGAAAACTGTGCTTGTGGTCCCATTGTTTAAATCAGGCGATCCTAGGAAACTTAACAGTTACAGGCCAATCTCGTTACTCTCAATTCTGTCCAAGATGCTGGAGAAAATAGTGAGTGTCCAACTACGAAACTATCTTGAATCTGAAAACCTGCTTAATCCCTTACAGTCTGGCTTCAGGGCTCAGCATAGTACAATATCTGCCCTTGCTAAAGTGACCAACGACTGGCTAACAGAGCTGGATAATAAGAATTTTATCTGTGCAGTGTTTTTGGATTTAAGCAAGGCATTTGATACCTTAGGCCATAGCCTCCTTCTTTCTTCCCTTTGGAATATTGGCCTAGACATCCTTTCTTTAAGATGGTTCTCAAACTATCTCTCTGATCGATTTCAGCAAGTAAAGGCTGAGGGAGAAGTCTCTCCTTTAAAACTGTTGCTGAGGGTGTACCCCAAGGTTCCATTCTGGGACCCTTGCTGTTTGCTATCTACATCAACAATATCGACGTGACCGTAAATGAAGCAAAAATACATCTATTTGTAGATGACACAGTAATTTACATCAGCAGCCCTTCCCCTGTAACTGCACAGAAGATTCTTCAAAGCAAATTCAATTTGTTGCAGCTTCAACTACTAAACCAGAAGTTACTGCTTAATGCTAAAAAAACTAAAGCATTGCTCCGATCACACCTTTCACATGCATCAAATCCTTCTGTCGACGGAACACTTCTACCTATCACCACCTTCCTTGGTGAGTAGCTGGACTACGTAACTAAATTCAAGTACTTAGGTGTCTAGATAGACAATAAACTCACCTTTACCAATCACATTGAAGAGCTGATAAAGAAACGTATGCAGAGACTTGGTCTTTTCTTTAGGATAAATAACTTACTCACTAGAGAATTTTTTTTTCTCAGAAGAAGCCAGAAGGGGAAGAAAGGAAACATTTTCAATTCAGTGCTTTAGAGTAACTGATAATTGTTATTTTTCTTTTAAATATAGATTGTGGGCTTTTAGTGACACTATACTTTCTTTGTTGTCTTTACTTATAAATGTTTTTGGGCTGTTGAAAATTTAAAACATAGCGCTGGTGTAATTCTGTGCTGTCTTTAATTGCTGCAAATTTTATCTTGGCTTGTCTGACTGCCCTGTAGTAGGGTGAAGGGTGTTAATTGTCTGGCCTCTGACCTCAGCGATGTGAAAACTGGAGGTGGGGCTTAGTCAGAGTTGAAGTAGCAAGTAGAGTTTATTTTCTCAGAAGAAGCCAGAAGGGGAAGGAAGGAAACATATTCAATTCAGTGCTTTAGAGTAACTAGTAATTGCTATTTTTCTTTTAAACTTAGATTGTGGGCTTTTAGTGACACTATACGTTCTTTGTTGTCTACTTATAATTGTTTTTGGGCTGTTGAAAATTTAAAACATAGTGGTGGTGTAATTCTGTGCTGTCTTTAATTACTGCAAATTTTATCTTGGCTTGTCTGACTGCCTGTAGATGTGTGAAGATGTTAATTATACAACCTCGGTCTCAGCTACGTGATAATTGGAGGTGGGCTTAGTCAGAGTTGAAGTAGCAAGTAGAGTTTATTTTCTCAGAAGAAGCCAGAAGGGGAAGGAAGGAAACATATTCAATTCAGTGCTTTACAGTAACTGGTAATTGCTATTTTTCTTTTAAACTTAGATTGTGGGCTTTTAGTGACACTATACTTTCTTTGTTGTCTTTACTTTTAATTGTTTTTGGACTGTTGAAAATGTAAAACATAGTGGAGGTGTAATTCTGTGCTGTCTTTAATCACTGCAAATTTTATTTTGGCTTGTCTAACTGCCCTGAAGTTGGGTGAAGTGTGTTAATTGTCTGGCCTCTGACCTCAGCTACGTGATAACTTGAGGTGGGGCTTAGTTAGAGTTGAAGTAGCAAGTAGAGTTTATTTTCTCAGAAGAAGCCAGAAGGGGAAGGAAGGAAACATATTCAATTCAGTGCTTTAGAGTAACTGGTAATTGCTATTTTTCTTTTAAACTTAGATTGTGGGCTTTTAGTGACACTACACTTTCTTTGTCGTCTTTACTTATAATTGTTTTTGAGCTGCTGAAAATTTAAAACATAGTGGTGGTGTAATTCTGTGCTGTCTTTAATTGCTGCAAATTTTATCTTGGCTTGTCTTACTGCCCTGTAGTTGGGTGAAGGGTGTTAATTGTCTGGCATCTGACCTCAGCTACGTGATAACTGGAGGTGGGGCTTTGTCAGAGTTGAAGTAGCAAGTAGAGTTTATTTTCTCAGAAGAAGCCAGAAGGGGAAGGAAGGAAACATATTCAATTCAGTGTTTTAGAGTAACTGGTAATTGCTATTTTCTTTTAAACTTAGATTGTGGGCTTAGTGACACTACACTTTCTTTGTTGTCTTTACTTATAATTGTTTTTGAGCTGTTGAAAATTTAAAACATAGTGGTGGTGTAATTCTGTGCTGTCTTTAATTGCTGCAAATTTTATCTTGGCTTGTCTCTTACTGCCCTGTAGTTGGGTGAAGGTGTTAATTGTCTGGCATCTGACCTCAGCCACGTGATAACTGGAGGAGGGTTTTAGTCAGAGATGTAGCAAGTAGAGTTTATTTTCTCAGAAGAAGCCAGAAGGGGAAGGAAGGAAACATATTCAATTTAGTGCTTTAGAGTAACTGGTAATAGCTATTTTTCTTTTAAACTTAGATTGTGGGCTTTTAGGGGCACTATACTTTCTTTGTCGTCTTTACTTATAATTGTTTTTGGGCTGTTGAAAATTTAAAACATAGTGGTGGTGTAATTCTGTGCTGTCTTTAATTGCTGCAAATTTCATCTTGGCTTGTCTGACTGCCCTGAAGTTGGGTGAAGTGTGTTAATTGTCTGGCCTCTGACCTCAGCTACGTGATAACTTGAGGAGGGGGTTTAGTCAGAGTTGAAGTAGCAAGTAGAGTTTATTTTCTCAGAAGAAGCCAGAAGGGGAAGGAAGGAAACATATTCAATTCAGTGCTTTAGAGTAACTGGTAATTGCTATTTTTCTTTTAAACTTAGATTGTGGGTTTTTAGTGACACTATACTTTCTTTGTTGTCTTTACTTATAATTGTTTTTGTGCTGTTGAAAATTTAAAACATAGTGGTGGTGTAATTCTGTTCTGTCTATAATTGCTGCAAATTTTATCTTGGCTTGTCTGACTGCCCTGTAGTTTGGTGAAGGGTGTTAATTATCTGGCCTCTGACCTCAGCTACGTGATAACTGGAGGAGGGGCTTAGTTAGAGTTGAAGAAGCGAGTAGAGTTTTTTTTCTCAGAAGAAGTCAGAAGGGGAAGGAAGGAAACATATTCAATTCATTGTTTTAGAGTAACTGGTAATTGCTATTTTTCTTTTAAACTTAGATTGTGGGCTTTTAGTGACACTATACTTTCATTGTTGTCTTTACTTATAATTGTTTTTCTGCTGTTGAAAATTTAAAACATAGTGGTGGTGTAATGCTGTGCTGTCTTTAATTGCTGCAAATTTTATATTGGCTTGTCTGACTGCCCTGTAGTTGGGTGAAGGGTGTTAATTGTCTGGCCTCTGACCTCAGCTACGGATAACCGGAGGTGGGGCTGAAGAGTTGAAGTTTAGTAGAGTTTATTTCTCAGAGGAAGCCAGAAGTGGAAGGAAGGGAACATATTCAATTCAGTGCTTTAGAGTAACTGGTAATTTCTATTTTTCCTTTAAACTTAGATCGTGTGCTTTCAGTGACATTATACTTTCTTTGTCTTCTTTACTTATAATTGTTTTTGGGCTGCTGAAAATTTAAAACATAGTTGTGGTGTAATTCTGTGCTGTCTTTAATTGCTGCAAATTTTATCTTGGCTTGTCTGACTGCCCTGTAGTTGGGTGAAGGGTGTTAATTTTCTGGCCTCTGACATCAGCTAAGTGATAACTGGAGGTGGGGCTTAGTCACAGTTGAAGTAGCAAGTAGAGTTTAATTTCTCAGAAGAAGCCAGAAGTGGAAGGAAGGAAACATATTCAATTCAGTCCTTTAGAGTAACTGGTATTTGCTATTTTTCTTTTTAACTGAGACTGTGGGCTTTTAGTGACACTATACTTTCTTTGTTGTCTTTACATATAATTGTTTTTCTGAGGTTGAACATTTAAAACATAGTGGTGGTGTAATTCTGTGCTGTCTTTAATTGCTGCAAATTTTATCTTGGCTTGTCTGGCTGCCCTAAAGTTGGGTGAAGGGTCTTAATTGTCTGGCCTCTGACCTCAGCTACTTGATAACTGGAGGTGGGGCTTAGACAGTGTTGAAGAATCAAGTAGAATTTATTTTCTCAGAAGAAGTCAGAAGGGGAAGGAAGGAAACATTTTCAGATCAGTGCTTTAGAGTAACTGGTAATTGCTATTTTTCTTTTAAACTTAGATTGTGGGCTTTTAGTGACACTATAATTTATTTATTGTCTTTAATTATAATTGTTTTTGTGCTGTTGAAAATTCAAAATATAATGGTGGTGTACTTCTGTGCTGTCTTTAATTGCTGCAAATTTTATCTTGGCTTGTCTTACCGTCCTGTAGTTGGGTGAAGGGTGTTAATTGTCTGGCCTCTGACCTCAGCTACGTGATAACTGGAGGTGGGGCTTAGACAGTGTTGAAGAATCAAGTAGAGTTTAATTTCTCAGAAGAAGTCAGAAGGGGAAGGAAGGAAACATATTCAATTCAGTGCTTTAGAGTAACTGGTAATTGCTGTTTTTATTTTAAACTTAGATTGTGGGCTTTTAGTGACACTATACTGTCTTTGTTGTCTTTACTTATAATTTCTTTGGGCAGTTGAAAATTTAAAACATATTGGAGGTGCAATTCTGTAATGTCTTTAATTGCTGTAAATTTAATTTTGGCTTATCTGGCTGCCTATGTACTTGAGTGAAGGAGTGTTAATAGTCTGGCCTCTGACCTCAGCTACGTGATAACTGGAGGTGGGGCTTAGTCAGAGTTGAAGTAGCAAGTAGAGTTTATTTTCTCAGAAGAAGCCAGAATGGGAGAAAGGGAAACATAGTCAATTCAGTGTTTTAGAGTAACTGGTATTTGCTATTTTTCTTTTAAACTTAGATTGTGGGATTTTAGTGACACTATACTTTCTTTGTCGTCTTTACTTATAATTGTTTTTGGGCTGTGGAAAATTTAAAACATAGTGGTGGTGTAATTCTGTGCTGTCTTTAATTGCAGCAATTTTTATCTTGGCTTGTCTGACTGCCCTGTAGTGGGGTGAATGGTGTTACTGGTCTGGCCTCTGACCTCAGCTACGTGATAACTGGAGGTGGGGCTTAGTCAGAGTTGAAGTAGCAAGTAGTGTTTATTTTCTCAGAAGAAGCCAGAAGGGGAAGGAAGGAAACATATTCAATTCAGTGCTTTTGAGTAACTGGCAATTGCCATTTTTCTTTTAAAGTTAGATTGTGGGCTTTTAGTGACACCATACTTTCATTGTTGTCTTTACTTATAATTGCTTTTGGGCTGTTGAAAATTTAAAACATAGTGGAGGTGCAATTCTTTGCTGTCTTTAATTGCAGTAAATTTTATTTTGGCTTGTCTGACTGCCCTGTAGTTGGGTGAATGGTGTTAATTGTCTGGCCTCTGACCTCAACTACGTGATAACTGGAGGTGGGGCTTAGTCAGAGTTTAAGTATCAAGTAGAGTTTTTTTTCTCAGAAGAGGCCAGAATGGGAAGGAAGGAAACATTTTCAATTCAGTGTTTTAGAGGAACTGGTAATTGCTATTTTTCTTTTAAACTTAGATTGTGGGCTTTTATTGACACTATACTTTCTTTGTCATCTTTACTTATAATTGTTTTTTGGGCTGTGGAAAATTTAAAACATAGTGGTGGTGTAATTCTGTGCTGTCTTTAATTGCTGCAAATTTTATCTTGGCTTGTCTGACTGCCCTGTAGTTGGGTGAAGGGTGTTACATTGTCTGGCCTCTGACCTCAGCTACATGATAACTGGAGGTGGGGTTTAGTCAGAGTTAGTAGCAAGTAGGTTTATTTTCTCAGAAGAAGTCAGAAGGGAAGGAGAAACATATTCAATTCAGTGCTTTAGGTAACTTGAGTAGTTGCTATTTTCTTTAAATTTAGATTGTGGGCTTTTAGTGACACTATCCTTTCTTTTTTGTCTTTTCTTATAATTGCTTTTGGGCTGTTGAAAATTTAAAACATAGTGATGGTGTAATTCTGTGCTGTCTTTAATTGCTGCAAATTTTATCTTGGCAAGTCTGACTGCCCTGTAGTTGGGTGAAGGGTGTTAATTGTCTGGCCTCTGGCCTCAGCTACGTGATAACTGGAGGTGGGGCTTAGTCAGAGTTGAAGTAGCTTGTAGAGTTTATTTTCCCAGAAGAAGCCAGAAGGAAGGAAACATTCAATTCAGTGCTTTAGAGTGACTGGTAATTGCTATTTTTCTTTAAAATTTAGATTGTGAGGCTTAGTGACACTATACTTTCTTTGTTGTCTTTACTTATAATTGCTTTTGGGCTGTTGAAAATTTAAAACATAGTAGAGATTATAATGTACTGTCTTTAATTGCTGTAAATTTTTTTTTAGCTTCATCTGACTGCCCTGTAGGTTGGGTGAATGGTGATAATTGTCTGGCCTCTGACCTCCAGCTCACGTGATAACTGGAGGTGGGGCTTAGTCAGAGTTTAAGTATCAAGTAGAGTTTATTTTCTCAGAAGATGCCAGAATGGGAAGGAAGGAAACATATTCAATTCAGTGTTTTAGAGTAACTGGTAATTACTATTTTTCTTTTAAACTTACATTGTGGGCTTTTATTGACACTATACTTTCTTTGTCATCTTTACTTATAATTGTTTTTTGGGCTGTGGAAAATTTAAAACATAGTGGTGGTGTAATTCTGTGCTGTCTTTAATTGCTGCAAATTTTATCTTGGCTTGTCTGACTGCCCTGTAGTTGGGTGAGAGGAGACACTTGACTGGCCTCTGATTTCAGCTACATGATAACTGGAGGGGTGGGGTTTACAGTCAAGGAAGTTTAGAAGTAGCAAGTGAGGTTTATTTTCTCAGAAGAAGTCAGAAGGGAAAGGAAGGAAACATATTCAATTCAGTGCTTTAGAGTAACTGGTAATTGCTATTTTTCTTTTAAATTTAGATTGTGGGTTTTTAGTGACACTATACTTTCTTTTTTGTCTTTTCTTATAATTGTTTTTGGGCAGTGGAAAATTTAAAACATAGTGGTGGTGTAATTCTGTGCTGTCTTTAATTGCTGCAAATTTCATCTTGGCTTACCTGACTGCCCTGTAGTTGGGTGAAGGGTGTTACTTGTCTGGCCTCTGACCTCAGCTACGTGATAACTGGAGGTAGTGCTTAGTCATAGTTGAAGTAGCAAGTAGAGTTTATTTTCTCAGAAGAAGCCAGTAGGGGAAGGAAGGAAACATATTCAATTCAGTGCTTTAGGTAACTGGTAATTGCTATTTTCTTTTTAAACTTAGATTGAGAATTTAAGTGACACTATACTTTCTTTTTGTCTTTACTTATAATTGTTTTGGGCTGTGGAAAATTTAAAACATAGTGGTGGTGTAATTCTGTGCTGTCTTTAATTGCTGCAAATTTCATCTTGGCTTACATGACTGCCCTGTAGATGGGTGAAGGGTGTTACTTGTCTGGCCTCTGTCCTCAGCTACGTGATAACTGGAGGTGGGGCTTAGTCAGAGTTGAAGTAGCAAGTAGAGTTTATTTTCTCAGAAGAAGTCAGAAGGGGAAGGAAGGAAACATATTCAATTCAGTGCTTTAGAGTAACTGGAACTGCTCTTTTTCTTTTAAACTTAGATTGCTGGCTTTTAGTGACACTATACTTTCTTTGTTGTCTTTACCTATAATTATTTTTGGGCTGTTGAAAATTTAAAACATAGTGGTGGTGCAATTCTGTGCTGTCTTTAATCGCTGCAAATTTTATCTTGGCCTGTCTAACTGCCCTGTAATTGTTTGAAGGGTGTTAATTGTCTGGCATATGACCTCAGGTACGTGATAATTTGAGGTGGGACTTATTCAGAGTTGAAGTAGCGAGTATAGCTTATTTTCTCAGAAGAAGCCAGAAGGGGAAGGAAGGAAACATATTCAATTCAGTGCTTTAGAGTGACTGGTAATTGCTATTTTTCTTTTAAACTTAGATTGTGGGTTTTTAGTGACACTATGCTTTTTGTTGTCTTTACTTATAATTGTATTTCGGCTTTTAAAATTTAAAATATATAGTGGTGGTTGTAGTTCAGTGCTTTCTTTAATCCTCAAAATGTTATCTTGAGCTTGTCTCTGACTGCCCACTGTAGTTGGGTGAAAAGACGTGGTGTCTGGTCTCTGACCTCAACGTACGTGATAACTGGAGGTGGGTCATGGTCAGAGTTAGTAGCAAGTAGAGTTTATTTTCTCAGAAGAAGCCAGAAGGGGAAGGAAGGAAACATATTCAATTCAGTGTTTTAGAGTAACTGGTAATTGCTCTTTTTCTTTTAAACTTAGATTGTGGGCTTTTAGTGACACTATACTTTCTTTGTTGGCTTTCCTTATAATTGCTTTTGGGCTGTTGAAAATTTAAATCATAGTTGTAGTGTAATTCTGTGCTGCCTTTAATTGTTGCATATTTTATCTTGGCTTGTCTGACTGCCCTGTAGTTGGGTGAAGGTTGTTAATTGTCTGGCCTCTGGCCTCAGCTACGTGATAACTGGGTGAGTCTTAGTCAGATTGAAGTATGTGAGTTTATTTCTCAAGAAAGCCAGAAATGGGAAGTAAGGAAGATATTCAATTCAGTGTTTAGAGTAACTGGTAATTGCTATTTTCTTTTAAACTTAGATTGTGGGCTTTTAGTGACATTATGCTTTCTTTGTCAATCTTATACTTATAATTGTTTTTGAATGAATGGAAAATTCAAAACATAGTAGTGGTGTAATTCTGTGCTGTCTTTTTATTGCACAAATTTATCTTGACGTCACGACTGCCCAGCAGTGGGTGAAGGGTGTTAATTGTCTGGCCTCTGACCTCAGCTACGTGATAACTGGAGGTGGGGCTTAGTCAGAGATTGAAATAGCAAGTAGAGTTTATTTTCTCAGAAAAAGCCAGAAGGAAGGGAAACATATTCAATTCAGTGCTTTAGAGTAACTGGTAATTGCTCTTTTTCTTTTAAACTTAGATTGTGGGCATTTAGTGACACTATACTTTCTTTTCTGTCTTTACTTATAATTGTTTTTGGGCTGTGGAAAATATAAAACATAGTGGTGGTGTAATTCTGTGCTGTCTTTAATTGCTGGAAATTTTATCTTGGCTTGCCTGACTGCCCTGTAGTTGTTTGAAGGGAGTTAATTGTCTGGCCTCTGACCTCAGCTACGTGATAGCTGGAGGTGGGGCTTAGTCAGAGTTGAAGTAGAGAATAGAGTTTATTTTCTAAGAAGAAGCCAGAAGGGGAAGGAAGGAATCATATTCAATTCAGTGCTTTTGAGTAACTGGTAATTTCTATTTTTCTTTGAAACTTAGATTGTGGGCTTTTAGTGACACTATACTTTCTTTGTTGTCATTACTTATAATTGCCTTTGGGCTTTTGAAAATTTAAAACATAGTGTAGGTGCAATTCTGTGCTGTCTTTAATTGCTGTAAATTTTATTTTGGCTTGTCTGACTGCGGTGTGGTTGGGTGAATGGTGTTAATTGTCTGGCCTCTGACCTCAGCTACGTGATAACTGGAGTTGGGGCTTAGTCAGAGTTTAAGTATCAAGTAGAGGTTATTTTCTCAGAAGAAGCCAGAATGGGAAGGAGAAACATATTCAATTCAGTGTTTAGAGTAACTGGTAATTGCTATTTTCTCTTTAAACTTAGATTGTGGGCTTTAGTGACACTGTACTTTCTTTGTCATCTTTACTAATTGTTTTTTGTGCTGTGGAAAATTTAAAACATAGTAAGTGGTGTAATTCTGTCTGTCTTTAATTGCTAAAAATTTTATCTTGGCTTGTCTGACTGCCCTGTAGTTGGGTGAAGGGTGTTACTTGTCTGGCCTCTGACATCAGCTACGTGATAACTGGAGGTGGGGTTTAATCAGAGTTGAAGTAGCAAGTAGAGTTTAATTTCTCAGAAGAAGCCAGTAGTGGAAGGAAGGAAATATATTCAATTCAGTCCTTTAGAGTAACTGGAACTGCTCTTTTTCTTTTAAACTCAGATTGCTGGCTTTTAGTGACACTATACTTTCTTTGTTGTCTTTACTTATAATTATTTTTGGGCTGTTGGAAATTTAAAACATAGTGGTGGTGTAATTCTGTGCTGTCTTTAATTGCTGCAAATTTTATCTTGGCCTGTCTGAATGCCCTGTAGTTGAGTGAAGGGTGTTAGTGTCTCAGTCTCTGACCTCAACTACGTGATATTAACAACTGGAGGTGGGTCTTAATCAGAGTTGAAGCAAGTAGGTTTATTTTCTCAGAAAAGCCAGAAGGGGGAAGGAAAACATAAACAATTCAGTGCTTTAGAGTAACTTTTAATTGCTCTTTTCTTTTAAACTTAGATTGAGGCTTTTAGTGACACTATCTTTCTTTTGTCCTTACTATAATTGTTTTTTGGGCTGTGGAAAATATA
Organism: Neoceratodus forsteri; assembly: GCA_016271365.2. Lineage (NCBI taxonomy): Eukaryota > Metazoa > Chordata > Ceratodontiformes > Ceratodontidae > Neoceratodus > Neoceratodus forsteri. The sequence continues at coordinate 120,320,675 of CM057456.1, forward strand.
AAACATAGTGGTGGTGTAATTCTGTGCTGTCTTTAATTGCTGCAAATTTTATCTTGGCTTGCCTGACTGCCCTGTAGTTGTTTGAAGGTGTTAATTGTGACACCTGACCTCAACTCACAGCTGATAGCTGGAGGAATTAGAACAATCAGTGTTGAAGTAGAGAATGAAATTATATTTCTCAGAATAAGCAGAAGGAAGGAAGGAAACATATATAAAATTCAAGTACCTTCAGTAACTGGTAATTGCTATTTTTCTTTTAAACTTAGAATGTGGGTTTAGTGACACTATACTTTCTTTGTTGTCTTTACTTATAATTGTTTTTGGAGCTGTTGAAAATTTAAAACATAGTGGAAGTGTAATTCTGTACTGTCTTTAATCACTGCAAATTTTTATTTTGGCTTGTCTGACTGCCCTGAAGTAGGGTGTGAAGTGTATTTAATTGTCTGGCCTCTGACCTCAGCTACGTGATAACGAGGTGGGGCTTAAGTCAGAGTTGAGAAGTAGCAAGTAGAGTTTATTTTCCTCAGAAGAAGCCAGAGAGGGAAGGAAGGAAACATATTCAATTTAGTGCTTTAGAGTAACTAGTAATTGCTATTTTCTTTTAAACTTAGATTGTGAAAGACTTTTAGAAGCACTATACTTTCTTTGTCGTCTTTACTTATAATTGTTTTGGGCTGTTGAAAATTTAAACTTGTAGTGATGTAATTCTGTACTGTCTTTAATTGCTGCAAATTTCATCCTGACTTGTCTGACTGCCCCAAAGTTGGGTGAAGGGAGTAAAGTGTCTCAGCCTCTGACCACAGCTACGTGATAACAGGAGGTGGGGCTTAGTCAGGTTGAAGTAGCAAATAGGGTTATTTCTCTCAGAATAAGCCAGAGGGAAGAAGAAACATATTCAATTCAGTGCTTTAAAGTAACTGGTAATTTCTATTTTTCTGTTAAACTTAGATTGTGGGCTTTTAGAGACACTACACTTTCTTTGTCGTCTTTACTTATAATTGTTTTTGGGCTGCTGAAAATTTAAAACATAGTGGTGGTGTAATTCTGTTCTGTCTTTAATTGCTGAAAATTGTATCTTGGCTTGTCTGACTGCCCTGTAGTTGGGTGAAGGGTGTTAATTGTCTGGCCTCTGACCTCAGCTACATGATAACTGGAGGTTTGGCTAAGTCAGAGTTGAAGTAGCAAGTAGAGTTTAATTTCTCAGAAGAAGCCAGAAGGGGAAGGAAGGAAACATATTCAATTCAGTGCTTTAGAGTAACTGGTAATTGCTATTTTTCCTTTAAACTTAGATTGTAGGCTTTTAGTGACACTATAGTTTCTTTGTTGTCTTTACTTCTAATTGCTTTTGGGCTGTTGAAAATATAAAACATAGTGGAGGTGCAATTCAGTGCTGTCTTTAATTGCTGTAAATTTTATTTTGGCTTGTCTGACTGCCCTGTAGTTGGGTGAATGATGTTAATTGTCTGGCCTCTGACCTCAGCTACGTGATAACTGGAGGTGGGGCTTAGTCAGAGTTTAAGTATCAAGTAGAGTTTATTTTCTCAGAAGATGCCAGAATGGGAAGGAAGGAAACATATTCAATTCAGTGTTTTAGAGTAACTGGTAATTACTATTTTTCTTTTAAACTTACGTTGTGGGCTTTTATTGACACTATACTTTCTTTTTTGTCTTTTCTTATAATTCTTTTTGGGCTGTGGAAAATTTAAAATATAGTGGTAGTTTCAATTCTGTATGTCTTTGGTACTGCAAATTTCATCTTGGCTTACCTGACTGCCCTGTAAGTTGGAGTGAAGGTGTTTCTGTCTGGCCTCTGACCTCTGCTACGTGATAACTGGAGGTGGGGCTTAGTCAGAATGGAAGCAGCAAGTAGAGTTTGATATTCTCAGAAAAAGCCAGAGAGGGAAGGAAGAAACATATTCAATTCAGTGCTTTAGAGTAACTGGTAATTGCTATTTTCTTTTAAACTCAGATTGTGGGCTTTTAGTGACACTATCTTTCTTTTTGTCTTTACTTATATAATTGTTTTTGGGCTGTAAATTTAAAAACATAAACTGGTGGTGTAATTCTGTGCTGTCTTTAATTGCTGCAAATTTCATCTTGGCTTACCTGACTGCCCTGTAGATGGGTGAAGGGTGTTACTTGTCTGTCCTCTGTCCTCAGCTACGTGATAACTGGAGGTGGGGCTTAGTCAGAGTTGAAGTAGCAAGTAGAGTTTATTTTCTCAGAAGAAGTAAGAAGGGGAAGGAAGGAAACATATTCAATTCAGTGCTTTAGAGTAACTGGAACTGCTCTTTTTCTTTTAAACTTAGATTGCTGGCTTTTAGTGACACTATACTTTCTTTGTAGTCTTTACTTATAATTATTTTTGGGCTGTTGAAAATTTAAAACGTAGTGGTGGTGTAATTCTGTGCTGTCTTTAATCGCTGCAAATTTTATCTTGGCCTGTCTGACTGCCCTGTAGTTGTTTGAAAAGTGTTAATTATCTGGCAAGACCTCCAGGTACGTGATAATTTGAGTGGGGAATTATTCAAGATGAAGTAGCGGTAGGAAACGTACTATGACAGAAGAAACCCAGAAGGGAAGGAAAAGAAACATATTCAATTCAATTACTTTAAGTGACTGGTAATTGCTATTTTCTTTTAAACTTAGATTGTGAAACTGAAGTGACACTATACTTTTTTTTACTGTCTTCCTTACAAGTGCTTTTCGGCTGTTGAAATTTAAAATATAGTGGTGGTGTAATTCAGTGTACTTTAATCCCTGAAAATGTTATCTTGGCTTGTCTGAACTGCCCTGTAGTTGGGTGAAGGGTGTTAATTGTCGATCCTGACTCCAACTCGTGATAACTGGGTGGGTCTTAGTCGAGTTAGTAGCAAGTAGAGTTTGTACCTGAGAAGAAGCCAGAAAGGGAAGGAAGGAAACATATTCAATTTAGTGTTTTAGAGTAACTGTAACTGCTCTTTTTCTTTAAACTTAGATTGTAGGCACTTAGGAGACACTATACTTTCTTTGTTGGCTTTACTTATAATTGCTTTTGGGCTGTTGAAAATTTAAATCATAGTTGTGAGTATAATTCTGTGCCTGTTTGTTATTTATATTTTATCTTCGGCTTGTCTGACTGCCTAGTTGAATTGAAGGTTGTTAATTGTCTGGCCTCCGGCCTCAACTCTACGTAACTGGAGGTGGGTCTTAGTCAGATTTGTAGTAACTTAATGAGTTTATTTTCTCAGAAGAAGACAGAATGGGAAAGGAAGGAAACATATTCAAAAAATTCAGTGTTTTAAGTAACTGGTAATTCCTATTTTAACAAGCTTAGATTGTGGGCTTTTAGTAACTTACTATATATTTGTCGTCTTTACTGATAATTGTTTTAGGGATGTGGAAAATTTAAAACTTAGTAGTGGTGCAATTCTGTGCTGTCTTTATTGCTGAAATTTTATCTTGGCTTGTCTGACTGCCCTGTGGTTGGGTGAAGATTAATGCCAATATTCCTCTGGCGTCAACTAAATAACTGGAGGTAAGGCTTAGTCAGGGTGAAATATGATGAGGTTTATTTTCTCCAGAAAAAGAAGCCAGAGGAAGGAAAACATATTCAATTCAGTGCTTTAGAGTAACTGGTAATACTCTTTTCTTTAAACTTAGATTGGGGCTTTTGTGACACTATACTTTCTTTTTAGTCTTTACTTATAATTGTTTTTGGGCTGTGAAAATACAAAACATAGTGGTGAATGTAATTCTGTGCTGTCTTTAATTGCTGGAAATTTTATCTTCCAACACCTGACTGCCCTGTAGTTGTTTGAAGGTGTTAATTGTCTGTACTCTGTTACAAACTACATGATAATGGAAGGTTGAAACTTAGTCTGAGAGTTAAAATGAGAATGAGTTCATTTCTAAGAGAAAAGAGCCAGAAGGAAGGAAGGAAACATATTCAATTCAGTGCTTTGAGTAACTGGTAATTGCTATTTTCTTTGAAACTTAGATTGTGGGCTTTTAGTGACACTATACTTTCTTTGTTGTTTACTTATAATTAACTTTGGGCTGTTGAAAAGTTAAAACTTAGTGGAGGTGCAATTCTGTGCTGTCTTTAATTGTAAAATTTTATTTTTGGCTTGTCTTGACACAAAATAGTAGTTGGGTGAATAATTGTTAATTGTCTGGCCTCTGATAGCTACGTGATAACTGGAGGTGGGGCTTAATCCAAATTTAAGTATCAAGTAGGTTATTTTCTCAGAAAGAGGCTGAATGGAAGGAACACAGAAACATATTCAATTCAGTGTTTTTAAATGCTAGTAGTACTATTTTTCTTACTAAACTTAGATTGTGAGCTTTTAGTGACACTATACTCTTTGTCATCTTCTTATAATTGTTTTTGGGCTATGGAAAATTTAAAACATAGGTGGTGTTAATTATAATTCTGTACTGTCTTTAATTGCCAAATTTATCTTGTAGCTTGTCGCTTCCCTGTAGTTGGGTAGAGGTGTTGTCGGCCTCTGACATCAACACGTGATAATTGGAGGAATTGAGGGGTTTTAGTCAGGGATTGAAGTAGCAGGAAGTAGAGTTTAATTCTCAGGCGAGAAACCAGAAGTGGAAGGAAACATATTCAATTCAGTCCTGATAACTGGAACTGCTCTTTTTAAATCAATTGCTGACTTTAGTGACACTATACTTTCTTTGCCTAATTATTTTGGGCTGTTGGAAATTTAAAACATAGTGGTGATTGATTCATTAATATTTTAATCCTGCAAATTTATATAGCCTGTCTGACTGGCTGCAGTTGTGAAGGTGTTAATTGTCTGGCACAAGACCTCTGGTAGGTGATAACTGGAGGTGGGACTTATTCAGAGAAGTAGCAGTGAGTTCGGCTCTCAAGAAGAAGCCAGAAGGAAGGAAGAAACATATTCAATTCATGCTTTAAGTGACTAGTAATTGCTATTTTCTTTTAAACTAGATTGTGAGCTTTAGTGACACTATAATACCTTAGTTAATACCACCCATAATTGTTTTTAGGCTATGAAAATTTAAAATATAGTGGTGAAATAATTCTGTGCTCTTAATCCCTGAAAATATTATCTTGACGCGTCTGACTGCACAACAGTTGGTGAAGATTAATTGGCTAATCCCTGACCTCAACTAATAGTGATAACTGGAGGTGAGTGTGATCAGAGTTAGTAACAAGCAGAGTTATTTTCTCAAAAAGAAGCCAGAGGGAAGGAAAAATATTCAATTCAATGCAGGTAACTGGTAACTACTCTTTCTTTTAAACAGATTGTGAGCTTTAGTGCTATACCTTCTTTGTTGGCTTTATATAATTGCTTTTGAACATTGAAATTTAAAACATTGGTAGTGTAATTCATTGCCTTTAATTGCTGTGAAAATTTTATCTTGGCATATCCCCGAGCTGTTTTCTATAGTTCGTTGAAGAAGGTTAATTGTCTGGCCTCTACAGCTCAGCTACGTGATAACTGGAGTGGGTCTTAGTGGTAGTAGAAATAAGTTTATTTCTCCAGAAGAAGCCAGAATGAAGGAAAACATATTCAATAATGTTTAGGTAACACAAATTTCTATTTTCTGTTATTAGAAAACTTAGATTGTGAGCTTTTAGTGACACTACACTAACTGTAGTCTTCCTCCTGGTGTTTTTGGGCTGCTGAAAATTTAAAACATAGTGGTGGTGTAATTCAGTTCTGTCTTTAATTGCAAATTTTATCTTCAGTATGACTGCCCTGAAGTTGCGTGAAGGTGTTTCTTGACTGACCTCTGACTTCAACACATGATAACTGGAGGTGAGGTTTAGTCAGAGTTGAGTAACAATAGAGTTTATTTTCTCAGAAAAATTCAGAGGAAGGAAACATATTCAATTCAGTGCTGTAGAGTAACTGGTAATTACTATTTTCTTTTAAATTTAGATTGTGGCTTTAGTGACAATATACTCTTTTGTCTTTGCATAATTCTTTTGGACTGTGAAAATTTAAAAAATAGTGGTGGTGGAATTCTGTGCCCATCTTTAATTTGGCAAATTTCAATGCTTGGCTTGCCTGACTGCTTACCTTAGTTGGGTGAAGGTGTTACTTCAGCCTCGACCTCTGCTACGTGATAACTGGAGGCTTAGTCAGGTTGGTAGCAAGTGAGTTTATTTCCTCCAGAAAAAGCCAGAGGCGAAAGAAGGCATATATTCAATTCAGTGCTTTAGGTAACTGGTAATTATATTTTCTTTTAAACTCAGATTGTGGGCTTCTGAAGTGACTTTTTCTTTTTCTTTTTTAATATTTGCACCCATAATTGTTTTTGGGCTGTAAATTTAAAACATAGCGAACAGCAACCAATTTTCATCTTTAATTGCAAATTTCATCTTGGCTTACACAGCTGCCCTGCGATGGGTGAGAAGTATTACTTGTCTGTCCTCTGTCCTCAACTACGTGATAACTGGGGTGGGGCAGTCGAACAGTAACAGTAGGTTGTTTCTCAGAGAAAAAGAAGGGGGAAGGAAGAACATATTCAATTCAGTGCTTTAGAGTAACTGGAACTGTCTTTGAACTAAACTTAGATTATAGCTTTAGTGACTATACTTTCTTTGTTATCTTACCTAATTATTTTAAGGCTGTTGAAATTTAAAACATAGTAGTGGTGTATTCTGTGCAATCAATGCCAAATTTTATCTTGGCTTATCTAACTGCCCTTAGTTGGGTGAAGGGTGTTACTTGTCAGCATCTGACGTCAACTACGTGACAACTGGAGGTGGGGCTTAGTCAGTTGAAATAACAAGTAAGTTTATTTTCTCAGAAGAAGCCGGAAGGAAGGAAGAACATATTCAATTCAGTCTTTAGAGTAACTGGTAATTACTCTTTTTCTAAGAACTTAGATTGTGAACTTTTAGTGACTATACTTTCTTTTGTCTTTACTTATAATTGTTTTGAAGCTATGGAAAATAAAAACATATTGGTGTAATTCTGTACTGTCTTTAATTGCTGAAATTTTATCTTGGCTTGCCTGACTGCCCTATGTGTTTGAGGTGTTAATTGTCTGGCTATAACCAAAGCTACGTAGTAGCTGGAGGTGAGATGTGCAGAGTTGAAAAGAGAGAGAGTTCATTTTCTAAGAAAAAACCCAGAAGGGAAGGAGGAAACATATTGATTCAGGTGCTTTTGAGTAACTGGTAGTGCTATTTTCTTTGAAACTTAGATTGTGAACTTAGTGACTATACTTTCTTGTTGTCTTTACTTATAATTAATTTGGGCTGTTGAAATTTAAAACATAGTGGAGGTGCACAGATTCTGTGCCTTTGTCTTTAGTACTGTAAATTTTTATTTTTGGCTTGTCTGACGCTTCTGCGGTGTGTAGTTGGGTGAATAGTGTTAGTGTCTGGCCTCTGACCTCAGCTGCATAACTGGGTGAGGCAGTCAGAATTTAAGTATCAAAGTAGAGTTTCTCAGAAGAGGCCAGAATGGGAAGGAAAAAAAACATATTCAATTCAGTGTTTAGGTAACTGGTAATTGCTGTTTTTCTTTAAACTTAGATTGTAGGATTTTAGTGACACTATCTTTCTTTGTCATCTTTACTTATATTTTTTGGGCTGTGGAAAATTTAAAACATAGTGGTGATGTAATTCTGTGCTAATTTTAATTGCACCAAATTTTATCTTGGCCCGTCTGACTGCCCACTAGTTGGGTGAGGTGTTGCTGTCAGCCTCTGACATCAGCTACGTAATAATTGGAGGTGGGGTTTAGTCAAGTTGAAGTGAAAGTGGTTAAGCTCTCAGAAGCCAGAAGTGGAGGAAGAAACATATTAATTCAGTCCTTCAGAGTAACAGACTGCTCTTTTCTTTTAAACTCAGATTGCTGGCTTTTAGTGACACTATACTTTCTTTGTTGTCTTTACTTATAATTATTTTTGGGCTGTTGGAAATTTAAAACATAGTGGTGGTGTAATTCTGTGCTGTCTTTAATCACTGCAAATTTTATCTTGGCCTGTCTGACTGGCTGTAGTTGTGTGAAGGGTGTTAATTGTCTGGCATATGACCTCTGGTAGGTGATAACTGGAGGTGGGACTTATTCAGAGTTGAAGTAGCGAGTAGAGTTTATTTTTTCAGAAGAAGCCAGAAGGGGAAGGAAACATATTCAATTCAGTGCTTTAGGTGACGGTAATTATATTTTCTTTTAAACTTAGATTATGGGCACAGTGACACCACTTTCTTAGTTGTCTTTACAAAATTGTTTTGGGCTATTGAAAATTTAAATAGATGGTGGTGTAATTCTTTTCTTTAATCCCTGAAAATATCTTGGCTTGTCTGACTGCTTTTGGACGGGTGAAATTAATTATCTCGTCTCTGACCTCACTATGTATAACTGGAGGTCTTAGTCAGGTTGGTAGCCAGAGTTTATTTTCTCAGAAGAAACAGAAGGAAAAGGAAACATATTCAATTCAGTGTTTAAGTAACGGCAACACTTTTTCTTTAAACTTAGATTGTGGGCTTTAGTGACACATAAACAACTGGTAACTTTACTTATAATTGCTTTTGGGCTGTTAAAGAAAATTTAAAACAGTATGATAGTGTAATTCAGTGCTGCCTTTAATTGCTATGGGTACTATCTTGTGGCTTGTCTGACTGCTATAGTTGGGTGAAGGTTTGATGGTGTCTGACCTCTGGACCAGCTACATGATAACTGGGTGGGTCTTAGTGGGTGAAGTAGGTAAGTTTATTTTCTCAGAAGAAGCCAGAATGGGAAGGAAGAAACATATTCAATTCAGTGTTTAGAGTAACTAGTAATTGCTATTTTCTTTTAAACTTAGATTGCAGACTTTAGTGACACTATACACCTTTATAAGTCTTTACTTATAATTGTTTTGGAACATGGAAAATTTAAAAAATTAGCAGTGGTGTAATTCTGTACTGTCTTTTATTGCTGCAATTTTATACAACATCTGACTGCCCTGTAGTTGTGTGAAGGTGTTACTTGTCATCCTCTACCTCAACTATGTGATAACTGGAGGTGAAACAGTCCAAGTTAAAATAACAAGTAGTTTTATTTCTCAGAAAAGCAAGAAAGGGAAGAAGAAACATATTAATTCAGTGCTTTAGGTAACTAGTAGTGCTCTGCTAAGCCTAAGATTGTGAGCTGGTAACTATACTTTCTTTTGTCTTCTTATAATTGTTTTGGCTGTGGAAATATAAAACATATGGTGGTGGCAAGTATGCTGTCTTTAATTATGAAAATTTATCTTGGCTTCTAACACTAGTTGTTTGAAGGTATTAATTATCAACCTCTGACCTCAGCATGTGATAGCTGGAGGTGCAGCATAATCAAGAATTGAATGAGAATAGGTTTATTTTCTCAGGAGAAAAACAGAAGGAAAGGAAGAAACATGTTCAATTCACTGCTTTCGGTAACTGGTAATTATATTTTCTTTTAAACTTAGAATGTGGGAGTTTAGTGACACTATACTTTCTTTATTGTCTTACTTGTATTGTTTGAGCTGTTGAAAATTTAAAACATAGTGGAGGTGTAATTCTGTGCTATATTTAATCATAAATTTTATTTGACTTGACTGCCCTAATTGGGTGAAGTGTGTTAATTGTCTCTCTGACCTCAGCTACGTGACAACAGGGTGGGGCTTAGTCAGAGTTAGTAACAAGTGAGTTTATTTTCTCAGAAGACGAAGGAAAGGAAACATATTCAATTGATCTTTAGGTAACTGGTAAGTGCCCCATTTTCTTTAAACTTAGATTCAATGGGCTTTTGGGCACCATACTTTCTTTATCGTCTACTTATAATTTTTTAGACTATTGATTTAAAACATAGTGGTGGTGTAATTCTGTGCTATCTTTAATTACAGTAAACATCATCCTTGTCTGACTACCCTGCTTGGGTGAAGGGTAAATTGTAATATGACCTCAACTACGCGATAACAGAAGTGGGGCTTAGTCAGTTAATGCAAATAGAGTTTATTTTCTCAGAAAGAAGCCGAAGGAAGAAACATATTCAATTAGTGCTTTAGGTAACTGGTAATTGCTATTTTCTTTAAACTTAGTTGTGGGCTTGGTGACACTATACTTTCTTTGTTATCTTCTTATAATTGTTTTGAGCTATTGAAAATATAAAACATAATGGTAAGGTATAATCTGTGCTGTCTATATAATTACAAATTTGTCTTGACGTCTGACTGCCTGTAGTTCAGGTGAAGGATTATTTAATTATCTGGCCTCCTGGCCCTCAAGCTACGTATTAACTGGAGTTAAACTCAGGTTGAACAACCAGTAAGTTTATTTTCAAACCAGAGGAGGAAATAAATTCAATTCATTGTTTAAGAGTAACTGGTAATATATTTTCTTTTAAGCTTAGATTGTGGGCTTTTAGTGACACTATACTTTCATTATTGTCTTTACTTGAAATTGTTTCTGCTGTTGAAAATTTAAAACATAGTGGTGGTGTATGCTGTGCTGTCTTTAGTGCTACAAAATTCTATATTCAAACGTCTGACTGCCTGTAGTTGGGTGAAGGTGTTAAATGTCTGGCCTCGACCTCAGCTACGTGACAACTGGAGGTGGGGCTTAGAGTTGAAGTAGCAAGTAGAGTTTACTTTTCTCAGAGGAAGCAAGAAGTGGAAGGAGGAACATATTCAATTCAGTCTTTAGAGTAACTAGTAAGTACTATTTTTCTTTTAAATTTAAATCGTGTGCTTTCAGTATTATACTTTCTTTATATTCTTTACTTATAATTGTTTTGGGCTGCTGAAAATTTAAAACATAGTTATTGGTGTAATTCTGTGTCTTTAATGCTGCAAATTTATCTTGACGTCTGACTGCCCTGTAGTTCGGTGGCTGTTATTATCTGGCCTCTGACCTCAGCTACGTGCTAACTGGAGGTGGGAGCTTAGTCCAGTTAGTAACAAGTAGAGTTTAATTTCTCAGAAAAGCCAGAGTGGAAGAAAGGAAACATATTCAATTCAGTGCTTTAGATAACTAGTATTTGCTATTTTCTTTTTGAACAAACTGGGACTTTAGTGACACTATACTTTCTTTGTTGTCTTTACTTATAATTGTTTTCTGCTGTTGAACATTTAAAACATAGTGGGTAATTATAACATCTTTAATTACTGCAAATTTTTATCTTTAGCTTGTCGGCTGCCCCTGAAGGACGGTGAAGGGTCGTATTGTCGACCCTCTGATACTCAGCTACTTGATAACTGGGTGGGGCTTGAACAGTGTTGAATAATCAAGTAGAGTTTATTTTCTCAGAAGAAGAGAAGCGAAGGAAGGAAACATATTCAGTCAGTGCTTTAAGTAACTGGTAGTACTATTTTTCTTTAAACTTAGATTGTGGTCTTTTAGTGACATATCTTTCTTTATTGTCTTTAATTATAATTTTTGTGCTGTTGAAATTCAAAATATAGTGGTGGTGTACTTCTGTGCTGTCTTCAATTGCTGCAAATTTTATCTTGGCTGTCTTACAGTCCTGTAGATGGGTGAAGAGTATTAGTGTCTTGCCTCTGACCTCTGTACATGATAACTGGAGGTGCGGCTTAGTCAGAGTTAGTAGCAAGTGAGTTAATTTCCAAGAAAGAAGCCAGAGGGAAGAGAAACATATTCAATTCAGTGCTGGTAACTTGAATTACTGATTTATTTTAAACTTAGATGTGGGCTTTAGTGACACTATACTTTCCTTGTTGTCATACCTAGTGCTTTAAACTGTTGAAAATTAAAACATAGTGGAGGTGAAATTCTGTGCTGTCTTTAATTGCGATAAATTTATTTTAGTCACACTGCCCTGTAGTTGAGTGAAGGGTGTTAATGTCTGACCTCTGACCTCAACTACGTGATAACTGGGTGGGGCTTAGTCAGAACAGGTAACAGAAGTAGAGTTTACTTTCTCAGAAGAAAGCCAGAATGGGAAGGAAGAGCATAGTCAATTCAGTGTTTAAAATGTGGTATTTTACTATTTTCTTAAACTTAGATTATGAGTTTAGTGACTATGCTTTCTTGAGTCTTACTATAATTGTTTTGGAAGGTGGAAAATTTAAAAACATAGTGGTGGTGTAATTCTGTGCTGTCTTTAATTAAACGATTTTATCTTGAAAGGTCTAAAGCTGCCCTGTAGTTGGGTGAATGGTGTTACTAATCTGGCCTCTGACTCAGCTACGTGATAACTGGAGGTGGGGCTTAGTCAGTTGAGAAGCAAATAGTGTTTCTTTTCTCAGAAAAAGCCAGAAGGAAGGAAGAAACATATTCAATTCAGTGCTTTTAGAGTACCTGGCAATTGCATTTTCTTTTAAATTTAGTTGTGAGCTTTTAGTGACAAGCCACTTTCTTTATTGTCTTACTTATAATTGCTTTTCAGCTGTTGACAATTTAAAACATAGTGGTAGTGTAAATCTGTGCCCTATTTAATTGCTAAATTTATCTTGACATCTGACTGCCCCTGTAGTTGGGTGAAGATTGGTGTCTGGCCTCTGGCCTCGCTGTGATAACTGGAGGTGGGGCTTAGTTAGAGTTAATAACTAGTAGAGTTATTTTCTCAGAAGCCAGAAGGGAAGGAGAAAAATATTCATTCAGTGCTTTAGGTGACTGGTAATGCTATTTTCTTTTAAACTTAGATTATGGGCACTAAGTGTATCTTTCTTGTCTTTACTCATATTGGAGAAACATTGAAAATTTTAAAATATAGTGGTGGTGTAATTCTGTGAACTCTTAATCCCTGAAAATGTTATCTTAGCGTCTGTGCCTGTAGTTGGGTGAAGGTGGTGTCGGTCTCTGACCTCAACTGCGTGATAACTGGAGGTGGGTCTTAGTCAGGATTGAAGCCTTAAGCAGAGTTTATTTTCTCAGAAAGAAGCCAGAAGGAAAGAAGAAACATATTCAATTCAGTGTTTTTAGTAAATAGTAACATCTTTCTTTAAACTTAATTGTGGGCTTTTAGTGACCTACTCTTTGTTGCTTTACTTATAATTGCTTTGGGCTGTTAATTTAAAACATTGTGATGTATTCTGTGCTGCCTTTAATTGTACAAATTTTATCTTGGCTTGTCTGACTGCCCTGGTTGGGTAGTTAATTGTCTGGCCTCTGGCCTCAGCTACATAATAACTGGGGGGGAGTAGTCAGATTTGAATAGCAAGTGAGTTAATTTTCTCCAGAAGAAGCCAGAGAATTAAGAAACATATTCAATTCAATTACTTTAGAGTAACTGGTAGTACTCTTTTTCTTTTAACTTAGATTGTGGGCTTTTAGTGACACTATACTTTCTTTTGTCTTCTTATAATTGTTTGAGGCTGTGGAAAATATAAAACCTATAGTGATGGTGTAATTCTGTGCTGTCTTTAATTTAAAATTTATCTTGGCTTACCTGACTACCGTGTAGTTGTTTGAAGGTGTTAGTGTCGGCCTCTGACCTCAGCTACGTGATAGCTGGAGGTGGGGCGTAATCAGAGATTGAAGTAGAGATAAGTTTATTTCTCAGAAGAAGCCAGAAGGAAGGAAAACATATTCAATTCAGTGCTGGTACACAGTAGTACTGTTATCTTAAACTTAGAATATGGGGTATGACACTATACTTTCTTTGTTGTCTTTACTTATAGTGTTTTGGGCCTGAAAATTTAAACATATGGTATTTGTATTCTATTCTGCTACAACTGCAAATTTTATCTTGAAACGTCTGACTGCCCTGTAGTTGGGTAAAGGTGTTAATTATGACCTCTGACCTGCTACGTGATAACTGGAGGTGGGGGCTAAGTCAAGTTAGTAACAAGTAAGTTCAATTTCTCAGAAGAAGCCAGAAGGAAGGAAAACATATTCAATTCAGTACTTTAGAGTAACTGTAATACTATTTTCTTTTAAACTTAGATTGTGGGCTTTAGTGACTATACTTTCTTTGTCTTCTTATAATTGTTTTGAGCTGTTAATGTAAAACATAGTGGTGGTGTAATTCTGTACTGTCTATAAGTACTCAAATTTTATCTTGGTATCTGACTGCCCTGTAGTTAGATGAAGGTATTAATTATCTGGCCTTGACCTCAGCTACATTAACTGGAGGAGGAGCTTAGTTGAGTTGAGCGAGTGATTTTTTTTCTCAGAGATCCAGAAGGGAAAACATATTCAATTCATTGTTTAGAGTAACTGGTGCTGTTTTCTTTTAAACTTAGTTAAGGCTTTAGTGACACTATATACTTTTCATTATTGTCTTTACTTATAATTGTTTTCTGCTGTTATTTAAAAAAAAGTGGTGGTGTAATGCTGTGCTGTCTTTAATTGCCACAAAATTTATATTGAAACATCTGACTGCCCTGTGGTTGAAAGGGTGTTAAATGTCTGACCTCGGCCTCAACTACTTGATACTGGAGGTGGGCATAGAGTTGATAACAAGTAAGTTTATTTTCAGAGGAAGCAGAAGTGGAAGGAAGACATATTCAATTCAGTGCTAGGTATTAATGTATTTCATTTAAACTTAGATTGTGGTCTTTAGTGACACTATATATTTTGTTGCTTTACTTATAATTGTTTTGGGCTGCTGAAAATTTAAAACATATTGTAATTAAGTCTGTACTGTCTTGATACTGCAAAATTTATCTTGGCTGTCTGACTGCCTGTAGTTGGTGAGGGTGTTAGTGTCTGACCTCTGACATCAGCTACATGATAACTGGAGGGTGGGGCTTAGTCACAGTTGAAGTAGAGGTTGAGCCCCTACTCAGAGGCCAGAAGTGGAAGAGGAAACATATTCAATTCAGTCCTTTAGAGTAACTGGCATTTGCTATTTTCTTGTTAACAGACTGTGGGCTTTGGTACTTCTTTCTTTGTTATCTTACTTATAATTGTTTTCTGCAGTTGAACATTTAAAAACATGGTGGTATAATTCTGTGCTTTTAATTGCTGCAAATTTATATGGCTTGTCTGACGCCAGAAGTTGGGTGAAGGGTCTTAGTATCAACCTCTGAACTCAGCTGCTTGATAACTGGAGGTGGGGCTTGACAGTGTTGAAGAATCAAGTGAGTTTATTTTCTCAGAAAAGTCAGAAGGAAGGAAGAAACATATCAGTCAGTGCTTTAGAGTAACACGAAATTGCTGTTTTTATTTAAACTTAGATTTAGGCTTTTAGTGACACTATACTTTCTTTGTTGTCTTTATAATTACTTTGGGCTGTTAAATTTAAAAACATAGTGGAGGTGCAATTCTGTATCTTCAATTGCTGTAAATTTTATTTTGACATCTGCTGCCACTAGTTGGAGTGAAGAATTAATTGTCTGACCTCTGACCTCAGCTACGTATAACTGAGGTAGAGCAGTCAGGTTGGTAACAAGTAAGTTTATTTTCTCGAAAAAGAAGCGAATGAGAAAGAGGAAACATAGTCAATTCAGTGTTTAAGAGTAACTGGTATTTGCTTTATTTTACTTTAAATTATGGGATTTTAGTGACACATCTTTCTTTGTCGTCTCTACTTATAATTGTTTTGGGCTATGGTAAATTTAAAACATAGTGGTGTAAGTCTGTGCTGTCTTTAATTGCAATTTTTATCTAAACTTGTCTGACTGCCCTGTAGTTGGGTGAAGGTGTTATGACTGACCTCTGACTTCAGCTACACCGCCCAAATGACTTCTGGAGGTGGGGTTTAGTCAGAGTTGAAAGGTAGGTTCAATTTCCTCGGAAAAAGTCTGAAGGAAGGAAGGAAACATATTCAATTCAGTGCTTTAGGTAATTGCTATTTTTCTTCAAACTTAGATGAATAGGCTTTTAGTGACACTATACTTTCTTTTTGTCTTTACTTATAACATTTTTTTGGGCTGTGGAAATTTAAAACATAATAGTGGTGTGTTCTATGCTTGTCTTTAATTGCTGAAATTTAATATTGGCTTACATGACTGCCCTGTGGAGTGGGTGAAGGGTGTTACTTGTCTGGCACTCTGCAATGCGCTCAGCCTCTGACGATAACTGGAGTGAGGCTTGGTCAGGATAGTAGCAAGTGAGTTTATTTTCTCAGAAGAAATCCAGAAGGGAAGGAAGGAAACATATTCAATTCAATTAACTTTAAATGCTGGAACTGCTCTTTTCTTTTAAACTTAGATTGCTATTTTAGTATACTAACTGTTGTCTTTACTTATAATTATTTTGGGCTGTTGAAATTAAAACATAGTGGTAGTGCAATTCTGTACTGTCTTTAATCCTACAAATTTATCTTGCATGTCAACTACCTATAGTTGTTTGAAGGAGTGTTAATTGTCACAGCATATGACCTCAGTCGTGATAATTGAGGTGGGACTTATTCAAGTTGAAATGTGATGAGAGCTTATTTTCTCAGAAGAAGCCAGAAGGTTAAGAAGAAACATATTCAATTCAGTCTTTAGGTGACTGGTACTTCAGGCCCTGGCACAAGAAACTTGGATTGTGGTCTTTTTAGTGACACTATACTTTTCTTTATTGATAACTAGTATAATTTTTGTGTGCTGTTGAAAATTCAAAATATAATTGGTGTTAATAGCTTCTGTACTGTCTTTAATTACCAAATTTTATCTTAACGTCTTACAGAAACCAGATGGGCGAAGGGTGTTAGTGTCTTGCCTCTATTTACTCTGCTACGTGATAACTGGAGTGTGACTTAGTCGATTGATAACAAGAGAGTTTATTTCTCAGAAAGAAACCAGAAGGGAAGGAAACATATTCATTCAGTGCTTTAGGTAACTGTTAATTGCTGATTTTATTACAAACAGATTGTAGACTTTAGTGATATATATTTGTTGTCTTTACTTATAATTGCTTTAGGCTGTTGAAAATTTAAAACATAGTGGAGGTGCAAGTCTGTGCTGTCTTTAATTGCGATAAAGTTATTTTGGCTAGTCTACTGCCTGTGGTTAGTGAGGGTGTTAGTGTCTGGCCTCTGACCTCAACTACGTGATAACGGAGTGGGAAGCAGTCAGAGTTGAGCACAAGCAGGTTTACTTTCTCAGAAAAGCCAGAATGGGGAGGAAACATAGTCAGTCAGTGTTTAGAGTAACTGGTATTTGCTATTTTCTTTTAAACTTAGATTGTGGGATTTTAGTGACACTATACTTTCTTTGCGTCTTTTTATAATTGTTTTTGGGATGTGGAAAATTTAAACATAGTGGTGGTGTAATTCTGTGCTGTCAACTGCTAGATTTTATCTTGGCTTGTCTGACTGCCCTATGGTTGGGTGAATGGTGTTACTAGTCAGCCTCTGACCTCATCGTGTACTGGAGGTGGGGCCGAGTCAAGTGAAGTACCAAGTAGTGTTTATTTTTCTCCAAAAAGCCAGAAGGGAAGGAAACATATTCAATTCATGCTTTTGGTACCTGGAGTGCCATTTTCTTTTAAAATTTAGATTATGGGCTTTTAGTGACACCATACTTTCTTTGTTGTCTTTACTTATAATGGCACGGCTGTTGACAATTTAAACATGATGAGTGTAAATCTGTGCTGTCTTTAATTGCTAATTTATCTTGACGTCTGACAGCCTGTAGTTGGGTGAAGGTGTTAATTGTCTGGCCTCTGGCCTCAACTACGTGATAACTGGAGGTGGGGCTTAGTTGAAAGAAGTAGCTAGTAGGTTTATTTTTCTCAGAAAAGCCAGAAGGGAAGGAAGAACATATTCAATTCAGTGCTTTAGAGTGACTAGTAGTACTTTTCTTTTAAACTTAGATTGTAGGCCCAAGTGACACTATGCTTTCTTGGTGTCTTTACTTATAATTGTTTGGGCTGTTGAAAATTTAAAAAATAGTGGTGGTGTCAATGCTTTCTTTAATCTAAAAATGTTATCTGACTTGACTGCCCTGTGGTTGGTGAAGGTGTTAGTGTCGGTCTCTGACCTCAACTACGTGATAACTGGAGGTGGGTCTTAGTCAAGGTGAAGTAGCAAGCAGAGTTTATTTTCTCAGAAACCAGAAGGGAAGGAAGGAAACATATTCAATTCAGTGTTTTAAGTAATGGTAACTGCTCTTTTTCTTTAAACTTAGATTGTGGGCTTTTAGTGACACTATACTTTCTGTTAGCTTTATAATTACTTTTGGGCTGTTGAAGTCTTAATTGTTCCCAGCCTCCCTGACCTCAGCCTACTTGATAACTGGGTGGGTTGAGTCAGTGAGAAGAATCAAGTAGGTTTATTTTCTCAGAAAGAATTCAGAAGGGAAGGAAGGAAACATATTCAGTTCAGTGCTTTAGAGTAACTGTAGTACTATTTTTCTTTTAAACTTAGATTGTGGGAATTTAGGAGGCCTTCTTTTCTTTTATTGTCTTTAATTATAATTGTTTTTGTGCTGTTGAAAATCAAAACTATAGTGGTGGTGTAATTCTGTGCTGTCTTTAATTTGCTGCAAATTTATCTTGGCTTGTCTTACCGTCCTGTATTTGGGTGAAAGTGTTAATTGTCTGGCCTCTGACCTCTGCTACGTATTAACTGGAGGTGAGGCTTAGTCAGTGTTGAAGTAGCAAGTACAGTTTAATTCTCAGAAGAAGCTAGAAGGGAAGAAGGAAACATAGTTCAATTCAGTGCTTTGTTTTGAGTAATTGCTGTTTTCTTTTAAACTAGATAGTGGGCTTTAGTGACACTATACTTTCTTTGTTGTCTTTACTTATAATTGCTTTTAGGCTGTTGAAAATTTAAAACATAGTGGAGGTGTTCTGTGCTGTCTTTAATTGCTATAAATTTTATTTTGGCTTGTCTGACTGCCTGTGGTTGAGAGTGAAGGGTGTTAATTGATTGGCCTCTGACCTCAGCACGTGATAACTGGGTGGGGCTTAGTCAAGTTAGTAGCAAGTAAGAGTTTATTTTCTCAGAAAGAAGCCAGAATGAGGAGGAGAAACATATTCAATTCAGTGTTTTAGAGTAACTGGTATTTGTTATTTTCTTTTAATCTTTAGATTGTGGGATTTAAAGACACTATACTTTCTTTATCGTCTTTACTTATAATTGTTTTGGGCTGAGAAAAATTTAAAACATGAGTGGTGGTGTAATTCTGTACTGTCTTTAATTCTGCTAATTTTTTATTTTGGCTTGTCTGACTGCCCTGTAGTTGGGTAAAGGGTGTTACTGGTCTAGCTCTGACCTCACCTACGTGATAACTGGAGGTGGGGTTTAGTCAGAGTTGAAGTATCTAGTAGAGTTTTTTTTCTCAGAAGAAACCAGAAGGGGAATGAAGGAAACATATTCAATTCAGCGCTTTAGAGTAACTGGTAATTGCTATTTTTCTTTTAAACTTAGATTGTGGGCTTTTAGTGACACTATACTTTCTTTTTTGTCTCTACTTATAATTGTTTTTGGGCTGTGGAAAATTTATAACCTAGTGGATGTGTAATTCTGTGCTGTCTTTAATTGCTTCTAATTTCATCTTTGGCTTACCTGACTGCTGTGTAGGTGGGTGAAGGGTGTTCTTTGTCTGGCCTCTGACCTCAGCTACGTGATAACTGAGGTGGGTCTTAGTCCAGAGTTGAAGTAGCAAGTAGAGTTTATTTTCTCAGAAGAAGTCAGAAGGGGAAGGAAGGAAACGTATTCAATTCAGTGCTTTAGAGTAACTGGTAATTGCTATTTTTCTTTTAAACTTAGATTGCGGGCTTTTAGTGACACTATGCTTTCTTTGTTGTCTTTACTTATAATTGTTTTTCTGCGTTTGAAAATTTAAAACATAGTGGTGGTGTAATTCTGTGCTGTCTTTAATTGCTGCAAATTTTTTTCTTCACTTGTTTGACTGCTCTGGTGGGTGGTTGAAGGTGTTAATTGTTCTGCCTCTGACCTCAGCTAGTTGGATAACTGGAGTGTAAGCTAGTCAGTGTTTAAGAATCAAGGTGAGTTCATTTTCTCAGAAGTCAGAGCAGGAAGGAAGGGAAATATATTCAGTTCAGTGCTTTAAGTAACTGGTAATTGCTATTTTTCTTATAAACTTAGATTGTGGGCTTTTAGTGACGCTATACTTTCTTTAATGTCTTTAGTTATAATTGTTTTTGTGCTGTTGAAAATTCAAAACATAGTGGTGGTGTAATTCTGTGCTGTCTTTAATTGCTGCAAATTTTATCTTGGCTTCTTACCGTCCTGTAGTTGGGTGAATGGTGTTAATTGTCTGGCCTCTGACCTCTGCTTCGTGATAACTGGAGGTGGGGCTTAGTCAGAGTTGAAGTAGCAAGTAGTGTTTATTTTCTCAGAAGAAGCCAGAAGGGGAAGGAAGGAAACATATTCAATTCAGTGCTTTTGAGTAACGGTAATTGCCATTTTTTTTTTAAACTTAGATTGTGGGCTTTAGTGACTTTCATACTTTCTTTGTTGTCTTCACTTATAATTGCTTTTGGGCTGTGGAAATTTAAAACATAGTGGTGGTGTAATTCTGTGTGTCTTAATTGCTGCAAATTTTATCTTGGCTTGTCTGACTGCCCTGTAGTTGGGGAGAAGGGTGTTCATTGTCTGGCCTCTGGCCTCAGCTACGTGATAACTGGACGTGGGGCTTAGTCAGAGTTAGAGGCTGCTAGTAGGTTTATTTTCTCAGAAGAAGCCAGAAGGAAGGGAAGGAAACATATTCAATTCAGTGCTTTAGAGTAACTGGTAATTTACTATTTTTTCTTTTCCCAAACTTAGATTGGGCTTTTTTAAGTGACTTTCTTTTCTTTTTTGTCTCTTATAATTGTTTTGGTAATGAATTTGTCACCTAGTGGGTGTGTGTAATTCTGTGCTGTCTTTAATTGCTGCTAATTTCATCTTGGCTTACCTGACTGCCCTTAGCTGGGTTGAAGGGTGTTACTTGTCTGGCCTCTGCCTTAGCTCGCTGATAACTGGAGGTGGGTCTTAGTCAGAGTTGAGTAGCAAGTAGAGTTTATTTTACTTGAAGAAGTCAGAAGGAAGGAAGGAAGCGTATTCAATTCAGTGCTTTAGAGTAACTGGTAATTGCTATTTTTCTTTTAAACTTAGATTATGGGCTTTTTTAGTGACACTGCTTTCTTTGTTGTCTTTACTTATAATTGTTTTCTGCGTTTGAAAATTTAAAACATAGTGGTGGTGTGAATTCTGTACTGTCTTTAATTGCTGCAAATTTTTTCTTGACTTGTCTGACTGCCTGTAGTTGGGTGAAGGGTGTTAATTGTCTGGCCTCTGACCTCAGCTGGTTGATAACTGGAGGTGTGAGCTTAGTCAATTTAGAATCAAGTGGGGATCATTTCTCAGAGAAGTCAGAGCGGGAAGGAAACTTATATTCAGTTAAGTGCTTTAGAAGTAACTGGTAAATTTACTATTTTCTGCCAGCTTAGATTGTGGGCTTTTAGTGACGCTACTTACTTTCTTTAATGTCTTTAGTTATAATTGTTTTTGTGTTGTTGAAAATTCAAAACATAGTGGTGGTGTAATTCTGTGCTGTCTTTAATTGCTCAAATTTATCTTAGCTTATCTTACAAATCCTGTAGTTGGGTGAATGATTGTTAATTGTCAGCCTCCTGACCTCTGCTTAAGTGATAACTGGAGGTGGAGCAATCCCAGGATTAGTAGCAAGTAGTGTTTATTTCTCAGAAGAAGCCAGAAGGGGAAGGAAGGAAGCATATTCAATTCAGTGCTTTTGTGTAACTGTAATTGTGCTTTTTTCTTTTAAACTTAGATTGTGGGCTTTTAGTGACACCATACTTTCTTTGTTTGTCTTTACTTATAATTGCTTTTGGGCTGTTGAAAATTTAAAACATTGTGGTGTAATTCTGTGCTGTCTTTAATTGCTGCAAATTTTTCCTTGGCTTGTCTGACTGCCCTGTATTTGGGAGAAGGTGTTGTTGTCTGGCCTCTGGCCTCAGCTACGTGATAACTGGGCGTGGGAAGCAGGTCAGGTTGAAGTAGCTAAGTAGAGGTTATTTTTTCTCAGAAGAAGCAGAAGGGGAAGGAAGGAAACATTTTCAATTCAGTGCTTTAGAGTAACTGGTAATTGCTATTTTTCTTTTAAACTTAGATTGTGGGCTTTTAGTGACACTATACTTTCTTTTTTGTCTTTACTTATAATTGTTTTTGGGCTGTGGAAAATTTAAAACCTAGTGGTGGTGTAATTCTGTGCTGTCTTTAATTACTGCTAATTTCATCTTGGCTTACCTGACTGCCCTGTAGTTGGGTGAAGGGTGTTACTTGTCTGACCTCTGACCTCAGCTCGATTGATAACTGGAGTGGTGGGTGTTAGTCAGAGTTGAAGCAAGTAGAGTTTATTTTCTCAGAAATAGTCAGAGAGGGGAAGGATACATTATTCAATTCAGTGCTTTAGAGTAACTGGTAATTGCTTTTTCTTTAAACTTAGATTGGGCTTTTAGTGACACTATGCTTTCTTTGTTGTCTTTACTTATAATTGTTTTTCTGTGGATGAAATTTAAAACATAGTGGAGGTGCAATTCTGTGCTGTCTTTAATTGCTGTAAATTTTATTTTGGCTTGTCTGACTGCCCTGTAGTTTTGTGAATGGTGTTAATTGTCTGGCCTCTGACCTCCAGCTAAGTGATAACTGTAGGTGAGGCAGTCTAGAGTTTAAGTATCAAGTAGAGTTTATTTTCTCAGAAGGCCAGAATGGGAATGATCGGAAACATATTCAATTCAGTGTTTTAGAGTTACTGGTAATTGCTATTTTTCTTTTAAACTTAGATTGTGGGCTTTTAGTGACACTATACTTTCTTTGTCTTCTTTACTTATAATTGTTTTTTGGGCTGTGGAAAATTTAAAACATAGTGGTGGTGTAATTCTGTGCTGTCTCTTAATTGTTGCAAATTTTATCTTGGCTTGTCTGACTGCCCTGTATTTGGGTGAAGGGTGTTACTTGTCTGGCCTCTGACCTCAGCTACATGATAACTGGAGGTGGGGTTTACAGTCAGTGTTAGTAGTAGAGTTTGTTTTCTCAGTAGAGTCAGAAGAGGAAGGAGGAAACATATTTCAATTCTAGTGCTTTAGAGTTACTGGTAATTGCTATTTTCTTTAAATTTAGATTGTGGGCTTTTAGTGACACTATACTTTCTTTTTGTGTTTTCTATAATTGTTTTTGGGCTGGAAAATTTAAAACCTAGTGGTGGTGTAATTCTGTGCTGTCTTAATTGCTGCAAATTTCATCTTGCTTACCTGACTGCCTGTAGTTGGGTGAAGGGTGTTACTTGTCTGGCTTCTGCCTCAGCTACTTGATAACTGGAGGTGGGGATTAGTCAATTTGATGTAAGAAGTAGAGTTTATTTTCTCCAGAAGAGAGCGGAGGAAGGGAAAGAGTAAACATATTCAATTCAGTGTTTTGAAGTAACTGAAGTAATTGCTATTTTTCACTTTAAACATAGATTGTGGGCTTTAGTGACACTGTACTTTCTTTTTTGTCTTTACTTATAATTGTTTTTGGGCTGTGGAAAATTTAAAACATAGTGGTAGTGTAATTCTGTGCTGTCTTTAATTGCTGCAAATTTCATCTTGGCTTACCTGACTGCCCTGTAGTTGGGTGAAGGGTGTTACTTGTCTGGCCTCTGTCCTCAGCTATGTGATCACTGGAGGTGGGGCTTAGTCAGAGTTGAAGTAGCAAGTAGAGTTTATTTTCTCAGAATTATTCAGAAGGGGAAGGAAGGAAACATATTCAATTCAGTGCTTTAGAGTAACTGGAACTGCTCTTTTTTTTTTAAACTTAGATTGCTGGCTTTTAGTGACTCTATACTTTCTTTGTTGTCTTTACTTATAATTATTTTTGGGCTGTTGAAAATTTAAAGATAGTGGTGGTGTAATTCTGTGCTGTCTTTAATCGCTGCAAATTTTATCTTGGCCTGTCTGACTGCCCTGTAATTGTCTGAAGGGTGTTATATGTCTGGCCTATGACATCAGGTACGTGATAACTGGTGGTGGGACTTATTCAGAGTTGAAGTAGCGAGTAGAGTTTATTTTCTCAGAAGAAGCCAGAAGGGGAAGGAAGGAAACATATTCAATTCAGTGCTTTAGAGTGACTGGTAATTGCTATTTTTCTTTTAAACTTAGATTGTGGGCTTTTAGTGACACTATGCTTTCTTTGTTGTCTTTACTTATAATTGTTTTTGGGCTGTTGAAAATTTAAAATATAGTGGTGGTGTAATTCTGTGCTTTCTTTAATCCCTGAAAATGTTATCTTGGCTTTTCTGACTGCCCTGTAGTTGGGTGAAGGGTGTTAATTGTCTGGTCTCTGACCTCAGCTACGTGATGACTGGAGGTGGGTCTTGGTCAGGGTTGAAGTAGCAAGTAGAGTTTATTTTCTCAGACGAAGCCAGAAGGGGAAGGAAGGAAACATATTCAATTCAGTGCTTTAGAGTAACTGGTAACTGCTCTTTTTCTTTTAAACTTAGCTTGTGGGCTTTTAGTGACACTATACTTTCTTTGTTGGCTTGACTTATAATTGCTTTTGGGCTGTTGAAAATTTAAAACATAGTGGTAGTGTATTTGTGTGCTGCCTTTAATTGCTGCAAATTTTATCTTGGCTTGTCTGACTGCCCTGTAGTTGGGTGAAGGTTGTTAATTGTCTGGTCTCTGGACTCAGCTACGTGATAACTGGAGGTGGGTCTTAGTCAGATTTTTAATAGCAAGTAGAGTTTATTTTCTCAGAAGAAGCCAGAATGGGAAGGAAGGAAACATATTCAATTCAGTGTTTTAGAGTAACTGGTAATTACTATTTTTCTTTTAAACTTAGATTGTGGGCTTTTAGTGACACTATACTTTCTTTGTCATCTTTACTTATAATCGTTTTTGGGCTGTGGAAAATTTAAAACATAGTAGTGGTGTAATTCTGTGCTGTCTTTAATTGCTGCAAATTATATCTTGGCTTGTCTGACTGCCCTGTAGCTGGGTGAAGGGTGTTACTTGTCTGGCCTCTGACCTCAGCTACGTGAGAGCTAGGTGGGGGCTTAGTCAGAGTTGAAATAGCAAGTAGAGTTTATTTTCTCAGAAGAAGCCAGAAAGGGAAGGAAGGAAAGATATTTCAATTCAGTGCTTTAGAGTAACTGGTAATTGATCTTTTCTTTTTAACTTAGATTGTGGGCTTTTGAAGTGACACTATACTTTTTTTTTTTTGTCTTTACTTATAATTGTTTTTGTCTGTGGAAAATATAAAACATAGTGGTGGTGTAATTCTGTGCTGTCTTTAATTGCTGGAAATTTTATCTTGGCTTGCATGACTGCCCTGTAGTTGTTTGAAGGGTGTTAATTGTCTGGCCTCTGACCTCAGCTACTTGATAGCTGGAGGTGGGGCTTAGTCAGAGTTGAAGTAGAGAACAGAGTTTATTTTCTCAGATGAAGCCAGAAGGGGAAGGAATGAAACACATTCAATTCAGTGCTTTAGAGTAACTGGTAATTGCTATTTTTCTTTGAAACTTAGATTGTGGGCTTTTAGTTACACTATACTTTCTTTGTTGTCTTTACTTATAATTGCTTTTGGGCTGTTGAAAATTAAAAACATAGTAGAGGTGCAATTCTGTGCTGTCTTTAATTGCTGTAAATTTTATTTTGGCTTGTCTGACTGCCCTGTAGTTGGGTGAATGGTGTTAATTGTCTAGCCTCTGACCTCAGCTACGTGATAACTGGAGGTGGGGCTTAGTCAGGTTGAAGTAGCAAGTAGAGTTTATTTTCTCAGAAGAAGTCAGAAGGGAAGAGTAAAGCATATTCAATTCAGTGCTTTAGAGTAACAGAACTGCTTTTTCTTTTAAACTTAGATTGCTGGCTTTTAGTGACACTATACTTTCTTTGTTGTCTTTAATTATAATTATTTTTGGGCTTTTATAAATTTAAAACATAGTGGTGGTGTAATTCTGTGCTGTCTTTAATCCCTGAAAATGTTATCTTGGCTTGTCTGACTGCCCTGTAGTTGGGTGAAGGGTGTTAATTGTCTGGTCTCTGACCTCAGCTACGTGATAACTGGAGGTGGGTCTTAGTCAGAGTTGAAGTAGCAAGTAGTGTTTATTTTCTCAGAAGAAGCCAGAAGGGGAAGGAAGGAAACATATTCAATTCAGTGCTTTAGAGTAACTGGTAACTGCTCTTTTCCTTTTAAACTTAGATTGTAGGCTTTTAGTGACACTATACTTTCTTTTCTGTCTTTACTTATAATTGTTTTTGGGCTGTGGAAAATATAAAACATAGTGGTGGTGTAATTCTGTGCGGTCTTTAATTGCTTTAAATTTTATCTTGAGCTTTCCTGACTGCCCTGTAGTTGTTTGAAGGGTGTTAATTGTCTGGCCTCTGACCTCAGCTACGTGATAGCTGGAGGTGGGGCTTAGTCAGAGTTGAAATAGCAAGTAGAGTTTATTTTCTCAGAAGAAGCCAGAAGGGGAAGGAAGGAAAGATATTCAATTCAGTTCTTTAGAGTGACTGGTAATTGCTATTTTTCTTTTAAACTTAGATTGTGGGCTTTTAGTGACACTATATTTTCTTTTTTGTCTTTACTTATAATTGTTTTTGGGCTGTGGAAAATATAAAACATAGTGGTGGTGTAATTCTGTGCTGTCTTTAATTGCTGCAAATTTTATCTTGGCTTGCCTGACTGCCCTGTAGTTGTTTGAAGGGTGTTAATTGTCTGGCCTCTGACCTCAGCTACGTGATAGCTGGAGGTGGGGCTTAGTCAGAGTTGAAGTAGAGAATAGAGTTTATTTTCTCAGAAGAAGCCAGAAGGGGAAGGAAGGAAACATATTCAATTCAGTGCTTTAGAGTAACTGGTAATTGCTATTTTTCTTTGAAACTTAGATTGTGGGCTTTTAGTGACACTATACTTTCTTTCTTGTCTTTACTTATAATTATTTTTGGGCTGCTGAAAATTTCAAACATAGTGGTGGTGTAATACTGTGCTGTCTTTAATCGCTGCAAATTTTATCTTGTCCTGTCTGACTGCCCTGTAGTTGGGTGAAGGGTGTTAATTGTCTGGCCAATGACCTCTGCTACGTGATAGCTGGAGGTGGGGCTTAGTCAGAGTTGAAGTAGAGAATAGAGTTTATTTTCTCAGAAGAAGCCAGAAGGGGAAGGAAGGAAACATATTCAATTCAGTGCTTTACAGTAACTGGTAACTGCTCTTTGTCTTTTAAACTTAGATTGGGGGCTTTTAGTGACACTATACTTTCTTTTTTGTCTCTACTTATAATTGTTTTTGGGCTGTGGAAAATTTATAACCTAGTGGTGGTGTAATTCTGTGCTGTCTTTAATTGCTGCTAATTTCATCTTGGCTTACCTGACTGCCCTGTAGTTGGGTGAAGGGTGTTACTTGTCTGGCCTCTGACCTCAGCTACGTGATAACTGGAGGTGGGTCTTAGTCAGAGTTGAAGAAGCAAGTAGAGTTTATTTTCTCAGAAGAAGTCAGAAGGGGAAGGAAGGAAACGTATTCAATTCAGTGCTTTAGAGTAACTGGTAATTGCTATTTTTCTTTTAAACTTAGATTGCGGGCTTTTAGTGACACTATGCTTTCTTTGTTGTCTTTACTTATAATTGTTTTTCTGCGTTTGAAAATTTAAAACATAGTGGTGGTGTAATTCTGTGCTGTCTTTAATTGCTGCAAATTTTTTCTTCGCTTGTCTGACTGCCCTGTAGTTGGTTGAAGGGTGTTAATTGTCTTGCCTCTGACCTCAGCTAGTTGATAACTGGAGGTGTGGCTTAGTCAGTGTTTAAGAATCAAGTAGAGTTCATTTTCTCAGAAGAAGTCAGAACGGGAAGGAAGGAAACATATTCAGTTCAGTGCTTTAGAGTAACTGGTAATTGCTATTTTTCTTATAAACTTAGATTGTGGGCTTTTAGTGACGCTATACTTTCTTTAATGTCTTTAGTTATAATTGTTTTTGTGCTGTTGAAAATTCAAAACATAGTGGTGGTGTAATTCTGTGCTGTCTTTAATTGCTGCAAATTTTATCTTGGCTTCTCTTACCGTCCTGTAGTTGGGTGAATGGTGTTAATTGTCTGGCCTCTGACCTCTGCTTCATGATAACTGGAGGTGGGGCTTAGTCAGAGTTGAAGTAACAAGTGTTATTTTTCTCAGAAGAAGCCAGAAGGAAGGAAGGAAACATATTCAATTAAAGTGCTTTTGAGTAACGGTAATTGCCATTTTTCTTTTAAACTTAGATTGTGGGCTTTTAGTGACACCATACTTTCTTTGTTGTCTTTACTTATAATTGCTTTTGGGCTGTTGAAAATTTAAAACATAGTGGTGGTGTAATTCTGTGCTGTCTTTAATTGCTGCAAATTTTATCTTGGCTTGTCTGACTGCCCTGTAGTTGGGAGAAGGGTGTTAATTGTCTGGCCTCTGGCCTCAGCTACGTGATAACTGGACGTGGGGCTTAGTCAGAGTTGAAGTAGCTAGTAGAGTTTATTTTCTCAGAAGAAGCCAGAAGGGGAAGGAAGGAAACAAATTCAATTCAGTGCTTTAGAGTAACTGGTAATTGCTATTTTTCTTTTAAACTTAGATTGTGGGCTTTTAGTGACACTATACTTTCTTTTTTGTCTCTACTTATAATTGTTTTTGGGCTGTGGAAAATTTATAACCTAGTGGTGGTGTAATTCTGTGCTGTCTTTAATAGCTGCTAATTTCATCTTGGCTTACCTGACTGCCCTGTAGCTGGGTGAAGGGTGTTACTTGTCTGGCCTCTGACCTCAGCTACGTGATAACTGGAGGTGGGTCTTAGTCAGAGTTGAAGTAGCAAGTAGAGTTGATTTTCTCAGAAGAAGTCAGAAGGGGAAGGAAGGAAACGTATTCAATTCAGTGCTTTAGAGTAACTGGTAATTGCTATTTTTCTTTTAAACTTAGATTGTGGGCTTTTAGTGACACTATGCTTTCTTTGTTGTCTTTACTTATAATTGTTTTTCTGCGGATGAAAATTTAAAACATAGTGGAGGTGCAATTCTGTGCTGTCTTTAATTGCTGTAAATTTTATTTTGGCTTGTCTGACTGCCCTGTAGTTTTGTGAATGGTGTTAATTGTCTGGCCTCTGACCTCAGCTACGTGATAACTGGAGGTGGGGCTTAGTCAGAGTTTAAGTATCAAGTAGAGTTTATTTTCTCAGAAGAGGCCAGAATGGGAATGAAGGAAACATATTCAATTCAGTGTTTTAGAGTTACTGGTAATTGCTATTTTTCTTTTAAACTTAGATTGTGGGCTTTTAGTGACACTATACTTTCTTTGTCTTCTTTACTTATAATTGTTTTTTGGGCTGTGGAAAATTTAAAACATAGTGGTGGTGTAATTCTGTGCTGTCTTTAATTGTTGCAAATTTTATCTTGGCTTGTCTGACTGCCCTGTATTTGGGTGAAGGGTGTTACTTGTCTGGCCTCTGACCTCAGCTACATGATAACTGGAGGTGGGGTTTAGTCAGTGTTGAAGTAGCAAGTAGAGTTTATTTTCTCAGAAGAAGTCAGAAGAGGAAGGAAGGAAACATATTCAATTCAGTGCTTTAGAGTTACTGGTAATTGCTATTTTTCTTTTAAATTTAGATTGTGGGCTTTTAGTGACACTATACTTTCTTTTTTGTGTTTTCTTATAATTGTTTTTGGGCTGTGGAAAATTTAAAACATAGTGGTAGTGTAATTCTGTGCTGTCTTTAATTGCTGCAAATTTCATCTTGGCTTACCTGACTGCCCTGTAGTTGGGTGAAGGGTGTTACTTGTCTGGCTTCTGACCTCAGCTACGTGATAACTGGAGGTGAGGCTTAGTCAGAGTTGAAGTAGCAAGTAGAGTTTATTTTCTCAGAAGAAGCCAGAAGGGAAAGGAAGGAAACATATTCAATTCAGTGTCTTAGAGTAACTGGTAATTGCTATTTTTCTTTTAAACATAGATTGTGGGCTTTTAGTGACACTATACTTTCTTTTTTGTCTTTACTTATAATTGTTTTTGGGCTGTGGAAAATTTAAAACATAGTGGTAGTGTAATTCTGTGCTGTCTTTAATTGCTGCAAATTTCATCTTGGCTTACCTGACTGCCCTGTAGTTGGGTGAAGGGTGTTACTTGTCTGGCCTCTGTCCTCAGCTATGTGATAACTGGAGGTGGGGCTTAGTCAGAGTTAAAGTAGCAAGTAGAGTTTATTTTCTCAGAAGAAGTCAGAAGGGGAAGGAAGGAAACATATTCAATTCAGTGCTTTAGAGTAACTGGAACTGCTCATTTCTTTTAAACTTAGATTGCTGGCTTTTAGTGACTCTATACTTTCTTTGTTGTCTTTACTTATAATTATTTTTGGGCTGTTGAAAATTTAAAAGATAGTGGTGGTGTAATTCTGTGCTGTCTTTAATCGCTGCAAATTTTATCTTGGCCTGTCTGACTGCCCTGTAATTGTGTGAAGGGTGTTATATGTCTGGCCTATGACCTCAGGTACGTGATAACTGGTGGCGGGACTTATTCAGAGTTGAAGTAGCGAGTAGAGTTTATTTTCTCAGAAGAAGCCAGAAGGGGAAGGAAGGAAACATATTCAATTCAGTGCTTTAGAGTGACTGGTAATTGCTATTTTTCTTTTAAACTTAGATTGTGGGCTTTTAGTGACACTATGCTTTCTTTGTTGTCTTTACTTATAATTGTTTTTGGGCTGTTGAAAATTTAAAATATAGTGGTGGTGTAATTCTGTGCTTTCTTTAATCCCTGAAAATGTTATCTTGGCTTGTCTGACTGCCCTGTAGTTGGGTGAAGGGTGTTAATTGTCTGGTCTCTGACCTCAGCTACGTGATGACTGGAGGTGGGTCTTGGTCAGGGTTGAAGTAGCAAGTAGAGTTTATTTTCTCAGACGAAGCCAGAAGGGGAAGGAAGGAAACGTATTCAATTCAGTGCTTTAGAGTAACTGGGAACTGCTCTTTTTCTTTTAAACTTAGATTGTAGGCTTTTAGTGACACTATACTTTCTTTGTTGGCTTGACTTATAATTGCTTTTGGGCTGTTGAAAATTTAAAACATAGTGGTAGTGTATTTGTGTGCTGCCTTTAATTGCTGCAAATTTTATCTTGGCTTGTCTGACTGCCCTGTAGTTGGGTGAAGGTTGTTAATTGTCTGGTCTCTGGACTCAGCTACGTGATAACTGGAGGTGGGTCTTAGTCAGATTTTTAATAGCAAGTAGAGTTTATTTTCTCAGAAGAAGCCAGAATGGGAAGGAAGGAAACATATTCAATTCAGTGTTTTAGAGTAACTGGTAATTATTATTTTTCTTTTAAACTTAGATTGTGGGCTTTTAGTGACACTATACTTTCTTTGTCATCTTTACTTATAATCGTTTTTCGGGCTGTGGAAAATTTAAAACATAGTAGTGGTGTAATTC
Source organism: Neoceratodus forsteri (assembly GCA_016271365.2). Classification (NCBI taxonomy): domain Eukaryota; kingdom Metazoa; phylum Chordata; order Ceratodontiformes; family Ceratodontidae; genus Neoceratodus; species Neoceratodus forsteri. The sequence continues at coordinate 120,351,850 of CM057456.1, forward strand.
TTTGCTGTCTTTAATTGCTGCAAATTATATCTTGGCTTGTCTGACTGCCCTGTAGCTGGGTGAAGGGTGTTACTTGTCTGGCCTCTGACCTCAGCTACGTGAGAACTAGAGGTGGGGCTTAGTCAGAGTTGAAATAGCAAGTAGAGTTTATTTTCTCAGAAGAAGCCAGAAGGGGAAGGAAGGAAAGATATTCAATACAGTGCTTTAGAGTAACTGGTAATTGATCTTTTTCTTTTTAACTTAGATTGTGGGCTTTTAGTGACACTATACTTTTTTTTTGTCTTTACTTATAATTGTTTTTGTCTGTGGAAAATATAAAACATAGTGGTGGTGTAATTCTGTGCTGTCTTTAATTGCTGGAAATTTTATCTTGGCTTGCATGACTGCCCTGTAGTTGTTTGAAGGGTGTTAATTGTCTGGCCTCTGACCTCAGCTACTTGATAGCTGGAGGTGGGGCTTAGTCAGAGTTGAAGTAGAGAACAGAGTTTATTTTCTCAGAAGAAGCCAGAAGGGGAAGGAATGAAACACATTCAATTCAGTGCTTTAGAGTAACTGGTAATTGCTATTTTTCTTTGAAACTTAGATTGTGGGCTTTTAGTTACACTATACTTTCTTTGTTGTCTTTACTTATAATTGCTTTTGGGCTGTTGAAAATTAAAAACATAGTAGAGGTGCAATTCTGTGCTGTCTTTAATTGCTGTAAATTTTATTTTGGCTTGTCTGACTGCCCTGTAGTTGGGTGAATGGTGTTAATTGTCTGGCCTCTGACCTCAGCTACGTGATAACTGGAGGTGGGGCTTAGTCAGAGTTGAAGTAGCAAGTAGAGTTTATTTTCTCAGAAGAAGTCAGAAGGGGAAGGAAGTAAACATATTCAATTCAGTGCTTTAGAGTAACTTGAACTGCTGTTTTTCTTTTAAACTTAGATTGCTGGCTTTTAGTGACACTATACTTTCTTTGTTGTCTTTAATTATAATTATTTTTGGGCTGTTGAAAATTTAAAACATAGTGGTGGTGTAATTCTGTGCTGTCTTTAATCCCTGTAAATGTTATCTTGGCTTGTCTGACTGCCCTGTAGTTGGGTGAAGGGTGTTAATTGTCTGGTCTCTGACCTCAGCTACGTGATAACTGGAGGTGGGTCTTAGTCAGAATTGAAGTAGCAAGTAGTGTTTATTTTCTCAGAAGAAGCCAGAAGGGGAAGGAAGGAAACATATTCAATTCAGTGCTTTAGAGTAACTGGTAACTCCGCTTTTTCTTTTAAACTTAGATTGTAGGCTTTTAGTGACACTATACTTTCTTTTTTGTCTTTACTTATAATTGTTTTTGGGCTGTGGAAAATATAAAACATAGTGGTGGTGTAATTCTGTGCGGTCTTTAATTGCTGTAAATTTTATCTTGGCTTTCCTGACTGCCCTGCAGTTGTTTGAAGGGTGTTAATTGTCTGGCCTCTGACCTCAGCTACGTGATAGCTGGAGGTGGGGCTTAGTCAGAGTTGAAATAGCAAGTAGAGTTTATTTTCTCAGAAGAAGCCAGAAGGGGAAGGAAGGAAAGATATTCAATTCAGTGCTTTAGAGTGACTGGTAATTGCTATTTTTCTTTTAAACTTAGATTGTGGGCTTTTAGTGACACTATATTTTCTTTTTTGTCTTTACTTATAATTGTTTTTGGGCTGTGGAAAATATAAAACATAGTGGTGGTGTAATTCTGTGCTGTCTTTATTTGCTGCAAATTTTATCTTGGCTTGCCTGACTGCCCTGTAGTTGTTTGAAGGGTGTTAATTGTCTGGCCTCTGACCTCAGCTACGTGATAGCTGGAGGTGGGGCTTAGTCAGAGTTGAAGTAGAGAATAGAGTTTATTTTCTCAGAAGAAGCCAGAAGGGGAAGGAAGGAAACATATTCAATTCAGTGCTTTAGAGTAACTGGTAATTGCTATTTTTCTTTGAAACTTAGATTGTGGGCTTTTAGTGACACTATACTTTCTTTGTTGTCTTTACTTATAATTATTTTTGGGCTGCTGAAAATTTCAAACATAGTGGTGGTGTAATACTGTGCTGTCTTTAATCGCTGCAAATTTTATCTTGTCCTGTCTGACTGCCCTGTAGTTGGGTGAAGGGTGTTAATTGTCTGGCCAATGACCTCAGCTACGTGATAGCTGGAGGTGGGGCTTAGTCAGAGTTGAAGTAGAGAATAGAGTTTATTTTCTCAGAAGAAGCCAGAAGGGGAAGGAAGGAAACATATTCAATTCAGTGCTTTAGAGTAACTGGTAACTGCTCTTTTTCTTTTAAACTTAGATTGGGGGCTTTTAGTGACACTATACTTTCTTTGTTGGCTTTACTTATAATTGCTTTTGGGCTGTTGAAAATTTAAAACATAGTGGTAGTGTAATTCTGTGCTGCCTTTAATTGCTGCAAATTTTATCTTGGCTTGTCTGACTGCCCTGTAGTTGGGTGAAGGTTGTTAATTGTCTGGCCTCTGGCCTCAGCTACGTGATAACTGGAGGTGGGTCTTAGTCAGATTTGAAGTAGCAAGTAGAGTTTATTTTCTCAGAAGAAGCCAGAATGGGAAGGAAGGAAACATATTCAATTCAGTGTTTTAGAGTAACTGGTAATTGCTATTTTTCTTTTAAACTTAGATTGTGGTCTTTTAGTGACTCTATACTTTCTTTGTCGTCTTTACTTATAATTGTTTTGGGCTGTGGAAAATTTAAAACATAGTAGTGGTGTAATTCTGTGCTGTCTTTAATTGCTGCAAATTTTATCTTGGCTTGTCTGACTGTCCTGTAGTTGGGTGAAGGGTGTTACTTGTCTGGCCTCTGACCTCAGCTACGTGATAACTGGAGGTGGTGCTTAGTCAGAGTTGAAATAGCAAGTAGAGTTTATTTTCTCAGAAGAAGCCAGAAGGGGAAGGAAGGAAAGATATTCAATTCAGTGCTTTAGAGTGACTGGTAATTGCTATTTTTCTTTTAAACTTAGATTGTGGGCTTTTAGTGACACTATATTTTCTTTTTTGTCTTTACTTATAATTGTTTTTGGGCTGTGGAAAATATAAAACATAGTGGTGGTGTAATTCTGTGCTGTCTTTAATTGCTGCAAATTTTATCTTGGCTTGCCTGACTGCCCTGTAGTTGTTTGAAGGGTGTTAATTGTCTGGCCTCTGACCTCAGCTACGTGATAGCTGGAGGTGGGGCTTAGTCAGAGTTGAAGTAGAGAATAGAGTTTATTTTCTCAGAAGAAGCCAGAAGGGGAAGGAAGGAAACATATTCAATTCAGTGCTTTAGAGTAACTGGTAATTGCTATTTTTCTTTGAAACTTAGATTGTGGGCTTTTAGTGACACTATACTTTCTTTGTTGTCTTTACTTATAATTATTTTTGGGCTGCTGAAAATTTCAAACATAGTGGTGGTGTAATACTGTGCTGTCTTTAATCACTGCAAATTTTATCTTGTCCTGTCTGACTGCCCTGTAGTTGGGTGAAGGGTGTTAATTGTCTGCCAATGACCTCAGCTACGTGATAACTGGAGGTGGGACTTATTCAGAGTTGAAGTAGCGAGTAGAGTTTATTTTGTCAGAAGAAGCCAGAAGGGGAAGGAAGGAAACATATTCAATTCAGTGCTTTAGAGTGACTGGTAATTGCTATTTTCCTTTTAAACTTAGATTGTGGGCTTTTAGTGACACTATACTTTCTTTGTTGTCTTTACTTATAATTGTTTTTGGGCTGTTGAAAATTTAAAACATAGTGGTGGTGTAATTCTGTGCTTTCTTTAATTGCTGCAATTTTTATCTTGGCTTGTCTGACTGTCCTGTAGTTGGGTGAAGGGTGTTAATTGTCTGGCCTCTGACCTCAGCTACGTGATAACTGGAGGTGGGGCTTTGTCAGAGTTGAAGTAGCTAGTAGAGTTTATTTTCTCAGAAGTAGCCAGAAGGGGAAGGAAGGAAGGAAGGAAACATATTCAATTCAGTGCTTTAGAGTAACTGGTAATTGCTATTTTTCTTTTAAACTTAGATTATGGGCTTTTAGGGACACTATACTTTGTTTGTTGTCTTTACTTATAATTATTTTTGTGCTGTTGAAAATTTAAAACATAGTGGTAGTGTAATTCTGTGCTGTCTTTAATTGCTGCTAATATTATCTTGGCTTATCTGACTGCCCTGTAGTTTGGTGAAGGGTTTTAATTGTCTGGCCTCTGCCCTCAGCTACATGATAACTGGAGGTGGGGCCTAGTCAGAGTTGAAGTAGCAAGTAGAGTTTATTTTCTCAGAAGAAGCCAGAATGGGAAGGAAGCAAACATATTCATTTCAGTGCTTTAGAGTAACTGGTAATTGCTATTTTTCTTTTAAACTTAGATTGTGGGCTTTTAGTGACACTATGCTTTCTTTGTTGTCTTTAGTTATAATTGTTTTTGGGCTGTGGAAAATTTAAAACATAGTGGTGGTGTAATTCTGTGCTGTCTTTATTTGCTGCAAATTTTCACCCCCCTCCCTCCCCTTCCCCTAACTCTTAATGATATGCCCTTTTAAATCTGATTGACTGGAGCTAAACACAGTGTATAGTCAGGGGTGTGATGTTGAAGGGGTATAAGGGTGAAGAAGCCCACCCTCAGCACGACAAGTGATTTGATTCATTTATTTATTTGTTGGTTTCTTTTTCTAAAAAAAAATAAAATTATCTGCGGATCATTGGCAGGATTTTTAGGACAGTAAATTAATAAAAAAGGGAACTAGGAAAGCTTCAGTAGCAGACAATTAGTGGAATTGCAATATAATGTGGGGAGTGGTGCACTGCAGTGGCTTTGGGGCAGTCATATTCAGGCAGACCTTCTGGACACTGAGGAGCTGCCCTATCTTCATGCATCTCTCTGGACTGCAGGAGGAGGTAGCCAGACTCAGAGCGGAAGTAAACTGGGTCAGGAGTACCATCACCCCTATCCAGGGACCACCCAGTCCAATGCAACTGCTTCAAAGGATGCCAAGAATTAGGAGCACTTGGATGACAGTGGGCTCAGGGAGGGTTAGAGTGGTCAGGCAGAGGCACATCCCAGATCCTAATCCACTCAAGAACTCATATTCCACACTGGCGAATGAGGACAACCAAATAGATGTACACAGAGAAGTGGAAGGAAAGGATGTGGAGGTTAGCCATGGGGGTGACCTCAGTGGGGATAGCAGTGGACCCCAGAGGAGGAGGAAGCGAATCCTGGTGGGAGACTCCATCATAACAGGGATCCAGCTAGGAACACAGGAGGGGGAGGACAGGGAGGTGAGGTGCCTACCAGGTGCCACGGCATGGAGGGATGGAAGGAAGATCCTGGGGATCACTGGGAAGGCAAGACGGGAGGGGTAGCTGGATGTCATTATCCACCTTGGTACTAATGACCTGGCAAATCAGGAGCAAAGGAAGTTCAGGAAGAGTTTAGGAAACTGGGGAGGGTCTCAAGCAAGTAGCTACTTCTGTCACTTTCTCAAGTACTACCTGTGAGAGGCAAGGAGAAACATAGGAGTGCATGCACCAGGAACTTAACTCATGGTTGAAGAACTGGTCCTGTGAGGAAGGGTTGGATTCATTGGTGACTGGGTACCCACCTGGAGGGATGGAGGTTTGTTCAAGCCTGACAGGCCTGCATACATCCTGGAGGAATCAAGCACTCAATGATAAGTTTAAATGCTACATTGACAAGCATTTAAACTAGCAAAGAAAGTAGCGGGCCAGAAAGGAGGTACTACTTGCTCACCCCCACAGCTAACAGTGGAACCAGTGAACCAGAGAGTGGCTATCTCAGCAAAGCAGTTTGAAAAAGATGGAATTAATGCCCAAGAGGCGGATAAGCAGAAAAGGGCCAAAATTCAGCAAAGGGCAGACAGCAAGGAGAACAAGGGATAAATGACAACCAAGGAAGGGGCTGGAGTAGAACAGTGAAACAGTCTAGGGAGGTCAAATCATGGAAGCCACGTGTGCAAATGCCAGGAGCCTTAGCAACAAGATGGAAGATCTGAGGCTGTCATGATGCAGTCAGACCTGGACATTGTGGCCATCACTGAAACCTGGTGTAATGATAACCATGACTGGGAGATGGCCATACCTGGCTACAACATATTCAGAAGAGACAGAGCAGGCAGGAAGGGAGGAGTAGTGGCACTGTATGTGAAAAATGACATAAGGCCACAGAGATCCAGGAGGAACAAAATGGGGGAGAGATACTGTGGTTTAAGCTGGAAAGGAAAATGGGGACAGCCATCCGCACAGGGTGGTCTATAGACCACCAGCCGGGATGAAGAAACAGATAGGGCTGATGCTAGCCATCAAGGATGGCAGACAAAGAAATGATAGTACTGGTTGTGAGACTTCAATATTCCAGACGTGGACTGGAGCATCCCAGCAGCAGCAGCAGCTAGAGCAGATTTATCCTGGACTCCCTTCAGGGTGCCTTCCTCAAGCAACTGGTCATGGAACCAACTCGGCAGAAGGCAATACTGGACCTTGTGCTCACAAACAGGGACAGTGTGATGGGGTAACAGTGGGGGAGCACCTGGGAAACAGTGACCACCAGTCATTGTGGTTTGAAATCACAGAAAAAGCAGAACCAAACCACACAAAAACACATATCCTGGATTTTAGGGGGGCAGACTTTGGGAAAATGGGGAGATACTTGAAAGAGGCATTAAGGGGAATGGGACAGGAATCAGGGTTGAGGAACAGTGGGCAGTATTTAAAATGGGATTACAAGAACAACAGAATTATGCATTAAACAGGTTAGCAAGAGGAAAGGAAGAGGAGACCATTATGGTTTTCAAAAGAGGTAGCAAAAAGTGAAAGCCAAAAAGATTGCATTTAGGCAATACAAAAAGACACAGGCAGAAGGGGATAGGGAGAAATACCAGGAGAAGCAAAGGGAGGCAGGGAGGTCAGTAAGGGAAGCCAAAGCTCAGACAGAAGAGCACATTGCAAAATCAGTGGGTAGAGGGGACAAAACCTTTTACAGGTACATAAGTGAAAAAATAAAGACAAAGGGAGGCATAGTGAGACAGAAGGGGGAGGATGGGGGCCGTGTGGAGGATGACAACAGTAAAGCTGACATATTGAACAGGTATTTCTGCTCAGTCTTTACTGAGGAAGAGGAGGGTAATAGGTCTGAAGAGAGTACAAGGGGTGAGAATGGTGCAGAAATGGACACAAGTCCTTTACACGAGAAAGAGGTCCTGAAGGAACTGGAGTAATAAGAGTTAATAAAGCAATGGGGCCAGATGGGGTGCACCCCAGGGTCCTTAAAGAACTAAGAGAGGTGGTGGCTGAACCTCTGGCTGTCCTGTTTAGCTGATCACTGGAAACAGGGGAGGTACCCAAAGACTGGAGGACAGCAGATGTAGTCCCCTTATACAAAAGTGTGAACAAAGAGGAAGCAGGGAACTACAGACCAGTCAGCCTCACCTCGGTAGTGGGGAAGATCATGGAAGCACTACTGAAGGAGAGATTGGTGGAACATCTGGTTGTCAATGGACTACAGGACCCAAGGCAGCATGCTTTCACCAGGGGGAGGTCATGTCAGACCAACCTCATTGAATTTTTTGATGGGGTAACTAGGGAGGTGGATCAGGGGAGGGAAGTGGACATGGTCTACCTGGACTTCAGCAAGGCCTTTGACACTGTGCCACATAGAAGACAATTACACAAACTGGGGAATATGGGTGTGGGCAGGACAGTAGTGTGGTGGGTAGGTAACTGGCTGGGTGGCAGGACACAGAGGGTGGTGGTAAATGGCTGTCACTCCACAGAGGAAGAGTGACCAGTGGGGTACCACAGGGATCAGTGCTGGGACCGGTCCTATTCAACATCTTCATCAGTGACATTGCGCAGGACCTAGAAGGCAGAATTTCACTGTTCGCTGATGACACAAAGCTCTGTAACAGAGTCGACACACCAGAGGGTGTAGACAGAATGAGAAGCGACCTGCAGAAACTTGAAGAATGGTCAGGAGTTTGGCAGTTGAAATTCAATGCAAAGAAGTGCAAGATAATGCATATGTAGCACAAAAACCCGGCACAATATATCAGTTGGGGGGTGAGGATATAGCATGCACCAAGCAGGAACGGGATCTTGGGGTTATCATCTCTGATGACCTCAAGGTAGGGAAACAGTGTGACAAGGCAGCAGGTAAAGCAAATAGGATGCTGGGATGTATAGGCAGGGGCATCATCAGCAGGAAAAGGGAGGTCATAATTCCACTATACAAGACACTAGTGAGGCCCCACCTGGAGTACAGTGTACAGTTCTGGAGACCATACCTACGTAAGGACATAGACAGGGTAGAGAAGGTTCAGAGGAGGGCAAGAAAGTTGGTGCATGGATTGCATCACAAGTCCTATGAAGACAGGTTGAAGGAACTGAACATGTACTCCCTGGAGGAGAGGAGGGAGAGAGGGAATATGATAGACACATACAAGTATCTTACAGGGAGGAACAGGGTGCAGGAAAACACTACTTTTAAGCGAAAAAGATGTTCCAGGACTAGAGGGCATGGGATGAAGTTGGAGGGAGGACGATTCAGAGGAAACCTGAGAAAGAATTTCTTCACAGAATGGGTGGTGGACAAGTGGAACACCCTGCCAGAGGAAGTAGTGGGGGCTGAAACAATCACGAGATTTAAGAATGCATGGGATAGACATAAAGGAATTCTGGAGGTCAGGGGTTAGGGGCAACAGACTTCTAGGAAAACAAACTGAACTTACAAGCTCAAATGGGCAGACTGGGTGGGCCATAGGCACTTATCTGCTGACACTGTCTATGTATCTATGTATCTATGTATCTATTAGATGCCAAGCTGAAGTTGGTCCAAACCACCTTTCTCTCTCTATTGGACTATGCTGACTTTCTATATGACAAGGGAACTTCTGGTACTCTAGCAAAGCTAGATACACTCTATCACCATGCCTTAAGATTTGTTACAGGCTTACTGTATTCTACCCATCACTGCTCTTTGTACTCGGCAGTAGGATGGACATCCCTCAGCTGCAAATGCAAGAGGAATGCTCCTTTGTGGAGATACAAAGCAATCATAGGAATGCTACTGCAGTACATGTCCATCTGCCTCCCGTTACGTTCTCTCGGCAAGTATGCCCTGAGAAGCACTTCCTTCAATGCTCTGTATGTATATAAGATAAAATCACATTTTGACAGAGCAGCACTATGCTGTGTACTACCCAGATGTGGAATAAGCTACAAAAAACCTCGAAACTAACCCATCCTATCTCCCTGTCTTACTTCAAATCCCTTTACCTAAGTCATAATAAAGAGCCATGCACCTGTTTCACTTGATGCCATTAATCCCATAACCCTAGCCTAGCTTGAGCAGTGCCTCTACAGTTACACTGTGTTTGATATTTATAATTTAGTGCTCCCTCCTCTGCCTTCCCTTTCCCATGCCCTTGCTTTTTGCCTCTTCTGTCATTTCTGGCTTGTTTCTCAGTAACCCTTGTCTCTCTTCTCATCCTGAACCGTCTTGTCAGCCGGATGTGGTTTCCCTGCTATTGCTGCAGTCCATTATTATCTTCATGTTTTTGTTCCTTTTCTTCTCTCCATTCAGTTCCACTATGTCCCTATTCCTGGCCCTTCTCTTTACTCTGTTGTTCCTACTACCACCTCTGAAATACCTCCAGAATAGCCTATTAACCCTCATCCTTACCCCAGACCTTTACTTTAGTGTATATTGAGCATTTAGTTATTCTACTGTACTCATTGACTGCTATATTATTTTAAATTGTTGATATGTGCATATACTTTGCTTGATGTGTTACCAGTTTAAGCAAATTACAACTGTCTTTCTGTACATGCTTATGGTTGTTAATACCTGTTCATATTTTTATAGTGTCACATTTATTTTCTGCATTGTATATTATTCAGTGTATCTTCTGACCTATTTGTATCCTGTATACCCCAGGTCCACCTTGAAAATGAGTTATGCTCAAAGGTGATTGCCAAGTTAAATAAAGATTTTGATTGATTGACTGATTGATTGAGGTGATTTACCTTCCAAATTGTTGTTCTTAGATCATAGCACTTATATAATATACTGTTCCAACTCAGCACCACCATGAATCACACTCAGCTGAGTTTCTGTTTTACAAAAAATGATTGAAAAAGGTTGTCCCTGCTCAGATGTGAGGCACTGATCTTTTGCCTACTAAGCAAACACACATTCAGTGTGCCACTGAACTGCAGCTCAGTGAGATGCAGTTCTGACAGTATGATGTAGAGCTTATGTCACACCTCCAAAACAGGTGAAAGGGGATCTAATCCCAGCAGACAAATTACCCTCACAGATTGTTGATCTTAGTTTAATGTACTTACATAATTTACTGTTTCAACTTCACATGACCATGAATTGTAACTCAAGTGAGTATCCACTTACAAAAAAAAAAAAGGAAACATGCTTGACCCTGCTCAGATGTGAGGTGCTGGTCCTTTGCCTGCTAAGCAAACATACATTCAGTGTGCCAGTGAACTGCAGGATAATGAGTTGCAGTTGCTATGCTGTAGAGGTTATGTCACACATGCAAAACAGGTGACAAGGGGTTAAATTCCAGCAGGCTATTCAGTATTACAGTTACTTGATCTTGATGAAATTTATTTTCATATAATGTAGTATTCCCCTGCACAACAGCATGGCCCACTATTCAAGTGAGTTTCTAGCCATCAAAAAATAAATAAAAACAATATTTGGGGCCCTTCCAAGATTCAGATTACATCTACCAGAATATAAACCATTTATCCTTTGCTTGCTAATTGAGCACATTTTCAGTGTGCCACTGAGCTGCAGGTAAGGGAGTAACATTTCCTATGGGCTAGAAGTTATGTCACAACCAGTGAAATATATGACTAGGGACCTAATACCAGAAGATGATTTACCTTCACAAAATGTTGCACTTACATGCATTTACTTCTCACATAATTTGCTAATCCATGTCCAGACCACCATGAACTACCACTCAATTAAGTTTCCATGTTACAAAAAAAATTGCAATCTTGGCAGTATTTAAATGACTGATCCTTTGGATGCAAACCAAACATACATTCAGTGTATCACTGAGCTACAGGTAAGTGAAAGGTCATTCCTATGGTGGAAAGGTTATGTCAGAACTTGCAAAATAGGTGACTAAAATTTTATTTAAAACTAGACAAACCTAACCTAAGACTAATGTAATTGATCAAAACATTCAGTAGAACTAAGTTATTTATCTGAAAGTTTGCTATTTAGCTCTAATGAAACCCTTCACTTAATCAGCCATGACATCTAACAATTTCTATCATACAACAAAAATTATAATGAAAAGGAAACAAATGTGCAGCAGAGGGGATCAGATTCAAGGTTTTGTAGGTCTGAAACCCTATGCCTAGAACAAAAAGCCCTATCAATGACATCATAAATAGCATCATGCAGTCAAATCAGTCACACTGAATGTAACCTTAAACTGGTTATGGGTCTCTCTCCCCACCCAGGGAGACAATTCTACCCAGCGATTATAATCTCAACTGGCTAAGCACCCAAAAATCTGATATTGCCAATCTACTCAAACAGCACAATCTGGTTCAAACTATTACAGTCCCCACCAGGCTCAACCCTTGTACTGCTAACTACACCTTACTGGACTGGGTGATCACTAATAAGGAGGATAAAGTACTACAGGCCGTGACACTTGCTGATGTCATTAGTGATCACTCCTCAACATACATCATTTGGTCTGCCCCCAAGTATCTATCCTTTCATAATTTCAGTCATCCTGATGTCCCCATTCTCCTCCATGATGTCAGGGCCCTAAACTGTAGGACCTCTATGCCATGATGGATGTGCCGTTGGCTGTTACCTTTTTCTGTAATGTCCTTTTGTCTGTTCAGGACCATCACTTCCCTATCATGATACAGAGTGTCAGAAGTGGGTGAGCCCATTTGATAACAAATGAACTGCTGGCTCCCATAAAACCAGAGACCACATGTGGTCTGTCCACAAATGGTCCCCTTCCCCTGTAGTATGGAATGAATTTAGGCGACTATGCAATTGCTGCAAAAACATGACCAGAACTTTAAAACAAAACTATTATATCAACCTCCAGCGGGAAAGCTTTGGTAACCCCTGAAAATTCTGGAACTCCATTAGCTCCCTTCTTAACCCATGTGAGCACAGCCCGATAATTAAATTAATCTCACCTACTGGCCTGTGACTGAGCACTCTGAGGTCACCCAGGCCTTCAACATGAAATTTACCGACCTCTTAGCTCTCCTAATTAAACTTCCTTCCAGCTCTTCAACTAGTCTGGGAACCAGCGCCACCTCATCACCCCCTCCCTCCTCTCCTGTAACCCCCTTTCAACCCCCCTTTCTACTCTAAGTCCATTTCCCAACTCGAGACTTACAAACTGCTAAAGAGTCTCCCAAAGTGGGGCATCCCTGGATCTGACAGCTTCTCACCTGTCCTGCTCAAGCTTTTTTCTCTGGCTATCTCCCAACCCCACAATTTCATTTTTAACATTACCAGGTCTACCTCATACATGCCTTACACCCATGGAAAACTGCTAAGGTAGTCCCCATCTATTAGTCAGGCAATCCTAAATCTGATAACTGCCATCTGATGTCACTCCTCTCCCACTTACTGTAAGTAAGCTTCTTGAGATAATTTTTTATATCCAATTGACTGAACACCTCAATAAATACAACTTCCTGTGTAGTCAGCAGCATGGCTTTTGAAAAAATCACAGCACCACTCAGCACTGGCTCTTTTTACTGATCATGTCTTCACAAACATGGATCGAGGGTGCACCACTGTCACTGTCTTTGTTGACGTGTCGAAGGCTTTCAACATGGTAAATCATGCCCTCCTCATCTCTAAACTACCCCTGCTCAGTTGTTCCCTGCTAACCACTAATTGGTTTCATAGCTATCTTTCTGTCCACTCCAAAACCATGTGTATTGGCTCATCCACTTCCTCTGCACTGCCTGTAACCATCGGTGTTCCCCAGAGCTCTATTCTTGGCCCCCTTCTCTTCTTTATCTTTGTTAACTTCATCCCCACTGATGGCATTAACTGATACACCCTCCTCTATGCAGATTATCTCTTACTTTTCTATAGCAATAATTATCTAGTTCACATCTCCTCCATCCTCTCACTGAATTATTGCTCCACTTACAGCTGGTTTATGTCCAATCTTCTTCTGGTTAATGAGAAAAAAAACAAAGTGATGTTGCTTGGGTAAAAACTTTCTTCACCAAAACCCCCGATACCAGCTTCTCCCTCCAAATTCACTCTCCAGATGGCCCAGCCCTTGAAAATGTCTCCAACTTTAAGTACCTGGGGGTAACGCTCAACCCCTCTCTATCCTTTGCCAAACACATCAACCTGGTGGTTTGCAAGATAAATCAGAAACTTGAGACTGCCTACCTAGTGAAGCATTATCTGTCCCAGAAGGCTCACCTAGCTATTGCCACTTGCAGCTTCCTATCTATCCTAGATTATTGCTCCTCCATTTATTCTCAGGTATCCTCATTCCTTAGAGCTAGACTGACAGCAACTTACAATGATATCCACCACTTTGCATTCTTTGCCCCTTTCTCTACCCACCACTGTGGCCGCCTCTACCAGTCACTGGGTGGCTTCACCTGCAAAGTCACTTTGATTTTACCCTCAGATGAATTGTTGATAGCTCCCTTCAGAAGGGTGTAGAGTCACCTTTCTCCTCCATCTTAAAGTTCAGAACCCTACCTAGGGCTCTCCAATCCTCCATCATACCTCCTCTCAAAGTTCCCAGAGTAACCACCAGCCTGGAGAAAAAATCCCTGTCAGTCATGGCCACCTCTCTGTGGAATGCGATTCCCGCCCCTATCAGTGTATCCATATTACATCCCACTTTAAAAAACAGTTTCATATCCCGGCTCCTAGCAGATTCCACCTGCAACTGCCTGCCCAGGTAGTCCTTCCCCCTCCTTCCATGCTTGCTCTCTTCCTCCTTAGGCTTCTGCCTCATCTAACCCATTTTCTTCCAACTAATGGTAGCCAGACCTATCTTCTGCCTACCCACATGCTCTTGGGAGGGGGGGCGGCAGTATTTTGGTTCCAGCTACTAACTGTGCATTTAGTTGATTTTGATTTCTGCTACATGTTTCATTGTCTGCCTGTTTTCTCTTAGTTCCAACCTGTATCTGACCTGTGTTGATTCAGTTTAACCCTGATTGTACCAAATATCATGTCAATACCTGTACTGTGTACCTGCTCAACCTATACTATGTTTTTACCTATTCTATGACTGTATCCTTGCCTTGTGCCAATCCTGTGGCCTGGATCATACCTGTAAACAGTCCCTGGGATCAGTGTACCTACCTGGTTACCAATGTCATAAATAAATAAACTTGGCAAAATGCTTTAAAGAATACACATGAGCAGAGTAGGTGCTAACAGCCATTCTGTTGGCACCTAAAAAAGTAAATGAAAAAGACATTTTTGAAAGGACACTTGCCATAACATTGCTGATGGCAATGTCATGAAATGTCATAAAGGTGCCTCAAGAAGATGAGGCAGAGGAGGAAAATTCTTGCTTGCTAGAGCAGGAGGCTATAGGACAGAAGACCGGTGAAGACAAGAGAAAATTATTTAGATTATGCTCAAGCATCCACTGTGTGACTGCACAGTATATCTGTTGATCTGTTGTCCACTTCCACTCCCAGTCTTACCATGCCTGTCAACTGAGAAGACAAAAAAGTAGCTATGTTTTCTCTATCTACTCTCTGTTTACCAAAGACTAATACAAAATAATAGGATCTTTCTCATGGAAAACCAACAATTTGACTTGTAAGATGCCAAAAATGTCCACATGGGTGGTGTGTGGGAGAAATGAGACAAACACTCCTTAAACACATGACTAGACAGAGATCTACTGTCAAACACTCAGACCACCAAGCACCAGAGTCCAAGAACATCTCCCAAAACCACCATTCTTTGAAGGGTCTTAAAGTGGCAGTTTTGAGAGGAAACATAAAACACATTCATGCAAGATTTCTCTGGGAAGTAAAACTCGTGAGGTTTTTTTTTTCAGATAAACATGGGTTCAACTAAAAATGTGGGCCTCCCCACACATTACCAGATCACAAACTGAGTTATCACAGCTTCCACTGAAACTCTGGACCCTACCATTTTGAAGTTGTTTTATTTATTTTTTTCAATCTTCCTCTGTTGCTGAGACATAATTGACTTAAAGGAGTCAAATATGCAGACGTTGCTTAATTAGTGTACTGATTTAGTAGTATTACACTATGATCTATGATAAGGATGCTACACACTTAATTGCACTTTTTCTCAGCCATTGACCCTTTAATTATGGTATCACTTTGATGCAGCTCACCATTTGTATATCTGGGCTCAGATATTTAAACTGTGCCCAAAAATTGTGCAATAGCAGGAGCAAGTGCAATTCTATTGTGCCTATGCGCAAGATATGCGATATTCAAAAACGGAGCAGGCCAAATTGCGCCTACAGCAGACGACTGAATATCACACCACCTGCACCATAGTGCAACTAGGGAGGGGAAGCTGAGCAGATCTGATGCACCATAGCAAACAAGGGATGTTCAGCTGAGCAGTTCAGAGGTGCCATAGCACAACCAGGGAGCTCCCCAGCTGCAGAGCAATGTAACTGCACAATCAGGGAGGTAGGGGCCCACCACCCGTGCCACAGATGGCCACAGGAACACACAGCAGAACAGATATCATCCCCCCACACCCCAAGCACAGCACAACTGGGGGAGGGCTGGAATAACCACTGGACCATGGAGAAAAGCAACCAACCCACAGCCTAGCCATGGTGCCCCATCACACCTACCGGCAAGCTGTGACTGGCACACAAGGAGGGCAGACCACCCTGTGCACACATCATCCCCCCAGTGCACAGCACATCCTGCACCATGATCCCAGACACCCCCCCATGAGCAGTGACCACCACTGCAGGAAACCCCATGCATGCCACCACCCCCACTGTGTCAATGCAACCCTGTGCACCACAGAACCATGCAAGTCAGCTCCACCATGAGCACCCATCAGTGGGTTGCAGCACATGGCAATGCAACAATGGCAGACACAGTGCCACCACACACAGTCACCCCGAGGTACTGCTGAGAGAGTGACCATGCGTTGGCACAAGAGGTACCCCACATGGGACGGGCATGTCCTAGACACCACCACCAGTGGTACAGTGCCCTGCACAGTTTCCAGTGACACACCCCAACCCACCACTTGCCACAACAGCCAGCACAGACACCCACAGTGGTGTGTGGAAGCATGCACCACACCGGATGCCACACAGGGTATGGACAGACACCCACCCATAACCAAGGGCACAACAACAGAGGGACACAATGGTGGGGCAACCAAGCCCCCATTGTGGGCCCATGTAAGCCGTGTACACACAACCCACAGTCCACCATGGCACTGGAGTACCAGCCACCCTGCACAGGCACTGTGGACCCATACACCACCAGTAGTCACCCACAGCAGAAGCCACAGACAGTGGGGCACATCCCCTGCAACAAACACAAGCCACAGCATGGAGGTGGGACAATGACCGTGTTGCCCACAGTGCCACCTGAGCCAGGTATGCACCTCACCAGTGACATGGGCAACCCAGCAAAGTGACGGGTACAGTGTCCGCCATGCAGGGAAAGCCACCACTGACATGCCAGTGGACCGTGCAGGTCACAGACAGGCATGTGTGTCGGATACACAGGCCATGGACGGGCCGATGGCTGTGCCATGGACACAGAGCATGCATCATGGACCACTGCACACAGTCATCCAATGCACAGGGAACAACACACACAACACAGACACTGACTGATATCTACACCCACACCATAGTCACCTCCACATGGACACACACACACACACATACCCATGACTGCACCACACCTGATGCCATGCACACCACTGCAGGTGAGCACCTATAGCCCGCTGCAAATCAGAGACCACCACAGTATTCACATCAAATTCAAATGTAATGTAAATATAAACATGAACTATGTACAACAATAAAAACTATATACAAGCTTGGGATGGGGACACAAACAAGGTGGGGGTGGGCAGGGAAGGGTGGACAAATGGGATGGGATAGGAGGGTGTGAGGGCGGGTCCAGGGGGTAGGGGAAGTCAGGGATCAAAGGACTGTCATCTTGACTGCCACTCCTGGCTCTGGGACCTCCTGCCTCTGTGCCTCCACAGCACCCCCATTGTGTCGAGCCTCCTCAATATGTCTAGGGACTCACGGGCCAGATGAAGGAGCTCCTGTAAGGTGTCCCGAATTTCCCAGAGGTACATACCTAGGACAAGGGAGCACAGTCAATAGGTGTGAATGCACAACCCCATACAGCCCGCCCACTGTGCATGGCATACGGCCATGGGACATACCACTGTGGTGGTGTCTGACCACCTGCAGTGATCACGATCCACAGGACCTGCCCACGCAGGTGCATACAGCCATGCGGAATGCTGCACACACCCACTGGCCATGTCATGCACAACACCACTGTGGCCGTTTAGTGACATGGCTATGTGGTGCAAAGGCAGTGGCACAGCCATGCACCTGGTGCACGCATGGACCACCAGTGATGCACACCCAGACATGCATTGCCACTGGACAATGTTGACTATAACAAGTGGGGTGTATGGCAGTGATGTCGATGAATGGTGGCCATGCCCCACTGCCCACCCTGTCATACAGCATGCAGTACTAATAATGGATGTATGGCATTCACCCTCATCGGGCCGGTCAGGTGGGAGTTGATGGCCCTCAGCCCACCTGACTGCGTTGTCCTTCCCCATCCGCCGCTCTGCCCGCAATCTGTGGATTTCGTCCAGGCCAGTGGGGGGAAAAAGGAGAGAAGAACATCAGTACATTCCCGAAGCAAAGTACCCCTTCCCCAAGGTGTGTTCCATCCCACCCAGAAAGACCCACCGACGCCACACCCTGTGAACACTGTCACACCCAGCCCCATATGGTCCCACCCCTATGTGCTGGACACATACAACACTGTGACTCATATGGACGTAAAAGTGTGTTGACAGAACCCCTACCTGGATGTGGCACCGTGCCCCTCCTGGCATGTGCCCGCAGTCGGGCCAGTAGCTCTGGCTCCCTCCTGCTCAGGTCACCATAGTGGTGCCTGGACTGCTCAGCAGTATGCCCCCATCCTGTGGCCTCTTCCAGGGCAGTGGCCACCTCCTGCCACACCTGGATCCTGGCCCACCCCCTGGTCCCTGATGTGGTTGTTGGGGGTATCCCCAGCAGGAAATTCACCCAAGACCTGGAGGTTTCAGTGGGAAGTGTGGTGCAGTGGGGACCCCCTAGAAGTAAGAAGCATGACATTTAATAATTTCAACACTTTATTTTTTTTAAGTGCAATACAGCTGAAATCATTGGCTGGATTTCATTCTGGCATGACTACAAATCAAAGTCCATACTCTTTGCATCACATTCCTTGGCAAGTCTTTGGTTTGACTGGACAGGGGGAAGGCACCCAGGAGGGAGGTGTCAGTCTGCAGCATGCGCCTAACATCAGCTGTCTTGATCTGGCCTTGTGTAAGGTGGCTTGTGAATGCAGATTTGATTGCCAGTTGCTGTTGTTCAGTAAAGGATTGCTGGCAATGTGGGGACCATATAGGTGGAGTGTGTGCCCCAATCATCTCTTGGCTTCTTCGGATGTCCTGTGAGCCAAGTCCCCTTCTTGTTCTTGTTGCAATACAGGTACCTGGTGAAAGAGAGGGCCATTTTCCTGGTTCACCCATGGTAATTGAACTGCTTTCCAGAGTCTGTGATGGAGCACCTGCATGTGGGCTGATGGTGGTGCATGGGGCCTTTGTGGTTAACTGGCATATTTGTCAGCTCACTCTGATGCTCTCCTCTTTGCTGCCCATCAGGCGATAGTATGCATCTGCTGTTGTGGCTCGGTGGCTCATGTGTGACGCAAGCTCATGTCTACCCTCAGGATGAATGCTGTGAAACTGTGGAAAGAAAGAAAGAAAGATACATGCTTTGGGACCACGTTTAACAACTAAGCAAATGGAAGTCTCCAACTTGGGGAGGGGGCATCATGGAGCTCTGTGTCATCACCCCTGTGAGTTTGGGACTGCTAGACCATAGGGAAATGGTCAAAGCAGGCCCTGGAAGTTTTAGGGGGAGACACCTGCTGGTGTCCCCAGGCTTAGACGCACATTCCCTCAGGAAGGCATATGCTTTGGGACCCTGGGTAACAACTAATCCTGTGGAAGTTCCTGTCCTGGCAGGGCATCAGGGAGGAGATGGCCATTACCCCTGGGTGTCTGGGAGTGTTAGACCCAAGGGAAGTATTAACAGCAGGACCTGGAAGTGTTAGGGGTTGGGGTACCAGGCCACCCCTCTCATATTGCACCTTCCCTGGGTAAGACATAGGCTTTGGTACCCTGGGTAAAAAGTAAGCCTGTGGAAGTCCCTGCCCAGGCAGAGCATCAGGGAGGTGAGGGCAATGACCCCAGGGTGTCTGGGAGTGTTAGACCTAAGGTAAGTGTTAACAGCAGGACTCTGAAGTTTAAGGGGGCTGGGGTACCAGGCCACCCCAGCCAGATAGCACCTTCCCTGGGCAAGACATAGGCATTGGTACCCTGGGTAAAAAGTTAGCCTGTAGAAGTCCCTACCCTGGCAGGGCATCAGGAAGGTGAGGGTCATTACCCCTGGGAGTCTTGGAGTACTAGGCCCAAGGGAAGTGTTAACAGCTGGCCCTGGAAGTTTTAGGGGGCATGCCTGCATGTGTCCCCAGGCTTGGAAGCACATTCCCTGGGGAAGGCATATGCTTTGGGTCCCTGGGTAAAAACTAATCCTGTGGAAGTCCATACCCTGGCAGGGCAGCAGGGAGGTGTGGGCCATTACCCCTGGGAGTCTGGGAGTAATAGGCCCAAGGGAAGTGTTAACAGCTGGCCCTGAGTTTTAGGGGGACATGCCTGCATGTGTCCCCAGGCTTGGAAGCACATTCCCTGGGGAAGGCATATGCTTTGGGACCCTGGGTAAAAACTTATCCTGTGGAAGTCCCTACCCTGGCAGGGCATCAGGGAGGTGTGGGCCATTACCCCTAGGAGTCTGGGAGTGCTTGGCCCAAGGGGAGAGTTAACAGCTGGCCCTGGAAGTTTTAGGGGGCATGGCTGCATGTGTCCCCAGGCTTGGAAGCACATTCCTTGGGGAAGGCATATGCTTTGGGTCCCTGGGTAAAAACTAATCCTGTGGAAGTCCCTACCCTGGCAGGGCAGCAGGGAGGTGTGGGCCATTACCCCTGGGAGTCTGGGAGTAATAGGCCCAAGGGAAGTGTTAACAGCTGGCCCTGGAAGTTTTAGGGGGACATGCCTGCATGTGTCCCCAGGCTTGGAAGCACATTCCCTGGGGAAGGCATATGCTTTGGGACCCTGGGTAAAAACTAATCCTGTGGAAGTCCCTACCCTGGCTGGGCATCAGGGAGGTGTGGGCCATTACCCCTGGGCGTCTGGGAGTGTTTGGCCCAAGGGGAGTGTTAACAGCTGGCCCTGGAAGTTTTAGGGGGACATGCCTGCATGTGTCCCCAGGCTTGGAAGCACATTCCCTGAGGAAGGCATATGCTTTGGGACTTTGGGTAAAAAGTAAGCCTGTGGAAGTCCCTACCCTGGCAGGGCACCAGGGAGGTGAGGGCCATAACCCCTGGGAGTCTGGGAGTAGTAGACTCAAGGGAAGTGTTAACAGCTGGCCCTGGAAGTTTTAGGGGGACATGCCAGCATGTGTCTCCAGGCTTGGAAGCACATTTCCTGGGGAAGACATATGCTTTGGGACCCTGGGTAAAAACTAATCCTGTGGAAGTTCCTACCCTGGCATGGCATCAGGGAGGTGTGGGCCATTACTCCTGGGAGTCTGGGAGTGCTTTGCCCAAGGGGAGTGTCAACAGCTGGCCCTGGAAGTTTTAGGGAGACATGCCAGCATGTATCCCCAGGATTGGAAGCACATACCCTGAGGAAGGCATATGCTTTGTGACCCTTGGAAAAACCTAATATTTTTGAAGTCCGTATCTTGGGAGGGCATCATGGAGGTCATGGCCCTTAGCCTTGTGAGTATTGACTCCTAGCCCTTAGGAAAGTGGCAAAAGCAGGCCCTGGAAGATTGAGGGGGTGAGGGTACCACTAGGTCTCCCAAGACTGAGTGCACTTTCTCTGGGTAAGGTATATGCTGTGGAACCCAGGGAAATAACCAAGCCTGTGGAAGTATGTACCCTGGGAGAACATCAGGAAAGTCAGGGCCATCACTTCTGTGAGTTTGGGACTGCTAACCCTGAGGGAAGTGGTTGAATCTGGGCCTGGAAGCTTTATGAGGACAGCCTATCAATTCTACCCAGGCTGATTGTGGAGTTGGGAGGCATACTTACATTTGTTACGGTACTCTTCCGCCAGAAAGTCATGGAGAAGTGTTTGATTCCGAGTATGGCTGTCTGCTTCTTCACTGCTTTTTCAATGGCAGAACATGTCAGGTTTGATCCATCTGTCTCGATGAGCATAGGGGCATTAAGTCCAGTAGCTGATGGTCTCACTTTGGGGAGCAGCCACCTTGTGTGGTGTGCATAGAGCTGAAGTAACTTGAATAGCTCTCCTTCTATCACCAGTCTAGCTGGTCCATGTGTTGCAATGGTTTTGTAAAGAAAAATGGTTAAGACATAACTGTCTTCACTATCAATGACCAGTCTCTCTGCATTCTTCAAGTCACCCAGAGACATATTTCAGATGGCAGCAGACCGCTGGGCATTGTGGAGGGCCAAGCTGAAGATGAGGTGATTTCTAGCCAGGCAGTGATCTTGGTTTCTAAGTGTCTTGGCTCTCGGTAAACTTAATTATCCTGACTGCCTCCTTCGCAGCACAGGTGTCCTTATACAGGGATGCTGTCTCTGGTGGTATCCGCATTTGTGAGTCCCTTAGCCGGATTTCATGGTGCCTCTTCATGGCAGAGGTACTGAGGCCAGCTCTCCAGAAAGGAATTACCTTGATGAGCATGTCAAGTTCAGCCTGATAGGTCCTGGCAAACCCATTCAAATCTAAGAATTTCAGGAAGTGAAGGAGGCTGTTTATATAACACGTGATAGTGCCTGGCTTAAAACCTGAGGCTTCAGCCTCTGGAATCCAAGTATCTCTTACGAACGCCCTGGAACCCAGCAGGGATGTGAGCAAAAGGGCCGGGTCAATGGAGTTCCACAAGCAGGTCAGCATCTGCTGGTGAGCGGTTGCTGTTTCTTGGTCTTTCTTTCCTCCCTCCAGGGTCTGGAGCCAAGCTCTATAGAGACTCAGCAGTTGAGGACTCTGTATCTCTGACTCTGTAGACTGGCTAGGCAGCTGAGTATGTGGCAAATCCAGAGATGGAGAATATTGAGTCTGGGTGTCTGATACTTGGTCGGGCTTTAAAGCTGATCAGAGTGCATTTGTGTACCTTCCGAAAGTGCTGACTTAGATCTCTAACAATGGCAAAACAGTCTAGCTGTTGGCATTTGTAAAAGCATTTTCCTGCTGGAGGCTGGGTCAGGAGTGACTGCCTACCAAAGTATAGTGACTTTCCCGGTGTCATGCGGTGTACTTCCTGAAGGTGCCTTGGTAGATGCTTAATTTTCTTACCACACATTGTGCAGGTACACAAGGGTCTCACTGTCTTGCTTGGTATTCCCAGAGAAGCATCTGTAAAAGAGGGACACAATTTTAGTAGGGCTGAACATTAATCCTGGGAGTGTGGGACTGTAAGACACAATGGAAGTATTAACAGCAGGCCCTGAAAGCTTAAGGGAGCATGCCAGCAGTTCTCCCAAGGCAGAGAGCACTTTCCTTGGGGGAGAGATATGCATTGGGACCCTGGGTCACAAACAAGCCAGTGGATGTCTCTGCCCTGGCAGGCCATCAGGGAGGTGAGGGCCACTATCCCTGGGTGTCTGGGAGTGCTAGAACCCAAGGGAAGTGTATTTAGCAGGACCTGGAAGTTTTAGGGGCTGGGAGTACAATGTCTGCCCTGCCAGAGAGCCTTTTCCCTGGGTAAGAGATATGCATTGGAACCCTGGGTGACAACCAAGCCTGTGCAGGTCTCTGCCCTGGCAGGCCATCAGGGAGGTGAGGGCCATTAGCCCTGGGTGTCTGGGAGTGCTATACCCAAGGGAAGTGTAATTAGTAGGACCTGGAAGTTTTAGGGGGTGAGGTTACCATGCCTGCCCAGCCAGAGAGCCCTTTCCTGGGTAAGAGATATGCATTGGAACCCTGGGTAACAACCAAGCCTGTGCAGGTCTCTGCCCTGGCAGGCCATCAGAGAGGTGAGGGCCACTAGCCCTGGGTGTCTGGGAGTGCTAGACCCAAGGGAAGTATAATTAGCAGGAACTGGAAGTTTTAGGGGGTGAAGGTACCATGCCTGCCCTGTCAGAGAGCCTTTTCCCTGGGTAAGAGATGTGCTTTTGGTCCCTGGGTAACAACCAAGCCTGTGGAGGTCTCTGCCCTGGCAGGCCATCAGGGAGGTGAAAGGCATTAGCCCTGGGTGTCTGGGAGTGCTAGAGCCATGGGAAGTGTAAGGAGCAGGACCTGGAAATTTCAGGGGTTGGGGGTACAATGCCTGCCCAGCCAGAGAACATTTTCCCTGTGAAAGAGATGTGCTTTGGGACCCTGGGTAACAACCAAGCCTGTGGAAGTCTCTGCCCTGGCAGGCCATCAGGGAGGTGAGGGCCATTGGCCCTGGGTGTCTGGGAGTGCTAGAGTCAAGGGAAGTATAATTAGCCGGACCTGGAAGTTTTAGGGGGTGAAGGTACCATGCCTGCCCTGCCAGAGAGCCTTTTCCCTGGGTAAGAGATGTGCTTTTGGTCCCTGGGTAACAACCAAGCCTGTGGAGGTCTCTGCCCTGGCAGGCCATCAGGAAGGTGAGAGGCATTAGCTCTGGGTGTCTGGGACTGCTAGACCCAAGGGAAGTGCAAGGAGCAAGACCTGGAAATTTCAGGGGGTAGAGGTACAATACCTGGCCAGCCAGAGAGCATTTTCCCTGGGTAAGAGATGTGCTTTGGGACCCTGAGTAACAACCAAGCCTGTGGAAGCCTCTGCCCTGGCAGGCCATCAGGGAGGCGAGAGGCATTAGCCCTGGGTGTCTGGGAGTGCTAGACCCAAGGGAGGTGTTAACAGCTGGCCCTGGTAGTCTTAGGGCAATGCCAGCAGCTGCTTTCAGGCTAAGAGCATTGAGTCCTGGTGGAATCCTAGTGGTAGCTGAAGTCCCTGGGAGAAAGTGTGACCAGATGTCCCTTGGTTCTGGTGGGACCAGATGTCCCTGAGAGATGTTAGGACCAGATAGCCCGACGGGCTTTTCAGACCAGATGGCCCTACTGACTGTTGGCTGGGATACCTTTAAATAGTGCTGGTCGGGCTCAATAGTCACTCAAGGGGAGTTTGTTGAAGCCTACCCAGGCTGTGATAGCATTTGCTGGGCATGGTTTGATGCTGAGGCTGGCAGGTTGACTCTGGAAGTCTCCAGGGAACATGCCAGCAGTTCTCCCCAGGGCAGAGAGCACTTTCCCTGGTGTAGAGATATGCATTGGGACCCTGGGTCACAACCAAGCCAGTGGATGTCTCTGCCCTGGCAGGCCATCAGGGAGGTGAGAGGCATTAGTCCTGGGTGTCTGGGAGTGCTAGACCCAAGGGAAGTGTAATTAGCAGGACCTGGAAGTTTTAGGGGGTGAGGTTACCTTGCCTGCCCAGCCAGAGAGCCCTTTCCCTGGGTAAGAGATATGCATTGGGACCCTTGGTAACAACCAAGCCTGTGGGGGTCTCTGCCCTGGTAGGCCATCAGGGATGTGAGATGCATTAGCCCTGGGTGTCTGGGAGTGCTAGAGCCAAAGGAAGTGTAAGGAGAAGGACCTGGAAGTTTTAGGGGTTGGGGGTACATTGCCTGCCCAGCCAGATAGCATTTTCCCTGGGTAAGAGATATGCTTTGGGACCCAGCGTAACTACTTAACCTGTGGAAATCTCTACCCTTTGATAGCATCATGCAAGTTAAAACTGCCTACCTGTTTTGGCTTGCCATGTACATAGTATTTCCTGTTCTGATTCCATGCCAACTGTGTAGCAAGCTGAGTTCTTGGTTCTGAGAAAAACCTCCAGCATCTGTGTTACTGTGCTGCTTTACTGCCGGTGCAGAGAATGTCAGCTGCTATTCTGTGAGCCCCTAGTCTTGCAGCTGCTAATTCTGTGACTGTTTTATACCTGGTGGGGGGGGGAAGGGAAGGGAAGGGGCAGTCCAGCCTCTCTTCCCAGGCTCAGTGCACTGAATGCTGGGTAAACAGTGAACGTCATCCCCCAAGAGAAGTATCACTGAAGTCAGGGCTATGATCCCTGTGAGAGTGCTAATACTAGCCCCCTATTAAGTGGTTTAACCCAGAGCTTGGAAGTCAGAGGGGCTCTGGACAAAATTGTTCCAATAGAGGTGACCTAGATGGTGGGTGCCAGTGTCTCTGAATCAGGTACCCAGAGAGGCCAGCCTTATTGGGACCCCATATCCTTGTATCATAGTCTATGCACCTGTGGCAAAGAACTTCTGTCCATGTTCTTCACTTTAAAAAGGGGCACCAAGTACTTTTTTTTGTGTCCAAGACCTTGAAGACCCTGGCACATACACATGAACAGGCAGTGGGCATGGTGGTCTGTGGATATGTGTGTTGCTAGGGTGCGCATTCTGAGTCGGTGTGCCTTCTGCCCTCTGTGCACGTTTGTTGTGTTGTGTGTGCGTGTGTGTGTGTCCTTCAGCATGGCATGTTAATCCTCACCCATCTCTGGCTGCATGTGTGCCTCTGTGCCCTGCCACTTCCCTTGACAGCATGCACCCCCGGTGTGTGTCCATGCATGTTTGTGGGTTGTGCCTTGGCCACTGGTGGTTGCGCATGGCCCCATGACTTACCTGAGTTGGCTGAAGTGCTCCTCCATGATGGTGTCCAGGTGCAGCTGTGCCAGCCGGGGCAGTCGGGGGTCCCATCAGCCAAAGGGGGGGCTGCCCATCACCATCGTCACAGGCGTCCCCATCACTGTCCCCCTCTTCGACCTGTACGGCTATCCCACATTCGTTGGCCATTTTGTGCAGGATGAAACAGACCAGGAATATCCCACAGGCCTTTGAGGGGCTGTACTGAAGGGCACCATCAGAGGTGTCCAGGCAATGGAAACATGCCTTCAGCATCCTAAACACCCGCTCAATGACATTACGTGTGGTGGAATGTGCCTCATTGTAGCATTGCTGCGATGGGGTCGCGGGCCACCAGTAGGGTGTGAGCAGCCAGGGATGGACTGGGTATCCACTGCCACCTGTGTGTAGAGGGTGGAGGTTAGTTTTGTGATCAGCATCACCCTGCCCCAGGCCATGTAGGCCACTACCCGTGTCACCTCTGGCCATGCCCCCCCAGGCCCTATGACTGTCCATGTGGTTTGCATACTCACCCACTAGGTGTCCAGTGGGGATGTCCCCACTCTCAAATCTGTGGCACAGTGCTGACTGGTGCCAGATGAAAGAATTGTGTGCTCCCCCAGGGTGCGTGGCACAGACATTGATGATGCACACCCTGGCATCGTACACCACCTGGCAGTTGATGCTGGCATAACCCTTGCAATTGATGTATGCATCCCCTTTGGGACCAGGTGGTGTGCATATGGCCACATGGGTACAGTCTAGTTCCCCTATAATGCCAGGCATACATGCTACCCTGTGTAACTCCTGTATGTTTGCTGTGCGCTCCGCCATTGTGCTGGGGAAATGGATGTACTCCTCAGCATGTGGCAGCAATGCACTGAGGAATTGGGTGAGATGGCATGACATGGCCAACTGGGTTATGCCTGTGGTATCCCCAGTTGGTCTCTGGAAGATACCCGTGGTGAGCAAGCACATGTAGGCTGTTACCTTGGTCTCCACTGACAGGGCATGGCTCAGTCGTATGGGTGCCTGCATCACATCACTGCACAGCTCACAGAGCCACCTCAGAATTGCCCTGTTCAGGTGGTACCAGCCCACAATCTCAGTATCAGTGTACAGCTCAAAGCTGGTGTGGGCTCAGTACTGCTTGTTGGGGGCATACCGCTGACAGGCCCTTCCACGGCCATGCCCCCCTGCCATCTGCCTTCTCACCCCCCCTCATTATGGCCTCCATGTGGAAGGTGGCACTGGCCATGTCCCTGGCTTGTGTTCACCCCCGGCAGCTGTTGCTGTATTCCCCCCGCTGTCCTGGCTGCTACCTCCCCTGCACCGAGTACACCTGCCTGTGCTGGCCTCTGTGCTGTGTGGCTCCCCACACCTTCCCTGTGCCTGGCTGTTCAGAGTGACCTTACCCTGGCCTTCCCTGTTTGTGCCTCCTGCCCTGTCTGTCTGCCTCTGACACATGTGGCTTCCCTTTAGCGTTCTTGCACCTCTTCCTTGCTCCTTTTTATTTTGGCTCATTTCCACTATGGTGCAACTTCCGCTTGCTCCACTACTGTGTATGGCACAAGTCTTTGAATATCACACTGTGCCATTTATGCATGATTCCTCCCCCTTCGGTTGTGCATGCCTTCATTATCATTGCGCTGTTGCTCAGCATGTTTTCGGGGGCGCAACTGCCTCCTGCTGAATATCGCAGAATGGAGCAATTTCAGACTTGTGCAGGCACAACCCTATTGCGCACGGCTCAACTCTTTTGAATATCTGGGCCCTGATCTCTCATCTTTTAATGACACAAGGCCTATTTTCTGGTGATCACATATATTGTATTCAGTTGCTGCCTTTACACCTTCCCCTTTGTTACCCATCTAGGACTCACAAACTCTTGTGTATATACTGAAACACTGGTTCATTTTTTCTGCACCTGAGAGGTCTGAGAAGCTTGGGTAAAAATTATTCACTTAGTCTAATAAAAAGTATTACCATAAAAAAAGTGTAGTGTTTCTCCTCATTTGACCACACAGTTAATTGTTTAATGTCCACCTGTGACTCAGACCCTGGCACCATGAGGTTAACACAATGTGCCAAGCAAGGCACCCTGACAATACTTCCACTGTTGAAGGCTTTAAAAAATTTGACCAATTGTTGCTTGCAATAAACCTTCAGGTTGACTCACAAATGTTCCAGAAATGTCACAAACCCTCAGTGCACAAAACATCTGGCACAGAGAGCTTGTGGAATTCCCCATCTGGCAATCAGGATTCTCTATCCCAAGCATCAGTTATCACAAGATAGACAAAATCTTTCTTGTTTAGCGTGTGGCAACCTTGGGTACCTGTTTTATGGGACTTGAATCAAATATTTGACACAAGCAGTAATAAAGCAGGAAAAGTGTCACAAATGTGCCCGATCTTCTTGAATAAGGCACAGGCTGCAGCAAAGAGTTTGGCGCAGCTGTGATGGTCACTGGGGTTGATGCAGGGCTTTGCACAAGCCCCGCAACCCCCTTCTTGAGTCAGATCCGCTATCATTAGTGACAGTGGATGCAACCAGGTATCAATCTCCTCTAAAAGTGAAAACAAAATGTTGCCTGCACTGTGTGACACAACCATACTTTACATGGCAAATGTGACATGCTTTATACAGGACAGAGGATTGCCTGATGCTCTTGCCAGTGCTGGTGCCATTCCACAAATACAGTTTGTTAAGTAGCATTTGGTATATAAAAAAAATGGCTCACCCTGGAACTTCCACATAGTGTGTTTTTGCACACATGTATGAGCTCGCAGCAATTACACCTCCACTCCAAATGTCAGTGGTTATGTGGATATAGCAACCTGTAGAATGCTGCAATGCTTGGGCTGGTGCTGGTTCAATAACATTCCTCAGTTCCAGAACTGCCCTCTGGGAAAAAGACAT
The DNA here is from genome assembly GCA_016271365.2 of Neoceratodus forsteri. Lineage (NCBI taxonomy): Eukaryota > Metazoa > Chordata > Ceratodontiformes > Ceratodontidae > Neoceratodus > Neoceratodus forsteri. Next base: position 120,380,726 of record CM057456.1, read on the forward strand.
CCTGGAGGGAACCTGATATTTTCAGTATACTTTTTCGCATAAGCTAATAGAATACCTAATTTTTAACGAATGAAATTGGCAACAGATCTATGCAAGCATCTCTGCTGTTGCCAGATTCAGTTGCTTTGACACAGAATGATGCCTGGAATTTGCTCTGTTGGGATAGAATGCTGACAGCTGTGGGACGTACTTTTTCAGGTGCTACTTAGTGGGAAAAATTTCACACAGGCACTGTGTTGCTCAATGTTTATCTTCTGTTCACCAAAAGTTAAAAAATAAAAGTTATTTTGTGTGTGCTGGTTTTTGGCACAGAGAATGGGAATTTTGTCAGAGTTTGGATGACACTGCTGCTAGTACTGCTAATGGATTGATTGCTGCTATTAGAGGTATAGTAAGCATTTTCCTCAGCTAAAACATCCTACCCTAAATTAACCTCCTCCCCCTCCCCTTCCTTTCCATGTGGAGGTTTTGTGGTACTACCACCTAATCCACCTGCTGCTACACATTGATAATGTGGCCAAATACCCATTTGCTTTATGTAAGCAATAAGACACAAAGGGGTGTGCGCACAACATATTTTACAGAACGGCCAGGGGTTCAGTAAGGCACAAGGCTGAAGGCCAAGTGACTTCAGCTACTGGATGTCCTGTAAAATTCATCTTACACACATCCCTGAGTGCCTTATTGTGCTTATAAAATTGGCTCCTTTTCTTTTTTTTTTTTTTACTGTTGGGAAAAGCATATTTATATGTAGAAACAATAAATTTACTTGTGCACATTTGTGATAAAATAGTCATTCTGCCCACTGCAAGTGGTGTCATTAATGATGTAGTTGTATTATTGCCTACTTTCTTCTTTCTTTTTTTTCCCTGTTTTTCTCCACATTCAAGATATGGAATGTTTATGATGGAATGTTTACCATGGAATACATGGATTCAAATTCTGCTCAGTTCCACTGGCAGAATGTTTCTCTCCTAACACACTGTACACACAGATAACAACGGCCTTTTGTTACAGCCAGAGACTCAATTACCTCACTGTTAGAGCAAGAAGAAGAGAGTTCTCACTCTCAGCAAAGAAACTATTGTAGTGAAAACTAATTTATAATATGACTATAAAAAAATCCAGTAATCTGATTGGTGGAAGAGCTCAGAACCTAGTGCTGAAATCCCATGGCGACAGCACTGAAAGAAGGTCCAGTAGCCTCTTCACAATGAAATCGTAGCACCAGCCATTCCTGACTGCCATCACAAATGTGTCTGTCACCTTTACTTACTAATAACCTTTAATTAGGCCCTAAAAATAAAACTGTATTACATTTATAAACAAGAATCAAATCTTATTTGCCCTCATAATACTCTTGTTACACACACATACATAACTTAAAACATTAAGTACTACAGTCCTTAGAATTGTAATTTATGGTGTTTCTTTGCTGACCATGAATGATCCCCCCCCCCATCTCACCTGCTTACTAGGGAAATCTGTATTGTTTAAGCTGTTTCAGATAGCAGATGTTACAGATGTGGTCTCGTGCTTCAACCCACTCTAGGTGTGACATTATTCAGTGACGACGCACCCCTGGTCATGCCTTATTGCTTAATTATACCTATTGTTTCTAATGTGTTTACATATATAAAGTGTGATAATCAAGGAAACAACATTTAATTAATTTATTTTATTTTTTATTTATGGTAGTTTTTGTTTTACAGTGTAAAGGAAGGAGCCGTGTTTGTGGTGGAAGATCAGTTCTGGCTGAAGGGAGCTAACTGAAATGCCTGTGTTCCAATTGCCCATTGATCTGGGCCCCAGGCTGAGCAGTCCTTTTTTTAGCCATGTGTAAACCATATTTTATACATAAATAAGAGCCAATCAGATTTCTGGATTTTACCCTGCCATGTTATAATTATAATTACATTTGTTGCTCAGCAGTGTGCAAACAGGATCCTTTTTTGACATGACATACTTTTGCCTGGTATGTTTGGCAAATTGCTACTGACTCATCATGGGGGGCAATTACAAAAAAGCCCAGAACAAGGAATTTGGAAAGATGGGATGTTTTATGGAAAGGCACAAATCAAGATTATGATGATGACAATGATGTGTCAGATGATGCCAGAGACATATCGAGTAATATAGTTTTGGCTGGCAGATAAGTCTTTTTTTTGGCGGGGGGCAAGTTCACCCTAGGTTTATTTTCTTTTCTTTGACATCATCCCCTTTCATTTTTTTTCCTGTCTCCCAGGAAGGATTGATTACAAGGCCATCATCATTGCCTTCATATTCAATCACCTCCTCGTCCTCACTCTCTTCCATTTCTGCCACCAACCCCTTCTTTTGCCAGTCTTTCTTCTGTTCTTCAGCCTCTTGTCCATAGGCTCCACTCCCTGGGTCTGAATTTCCTCCCCGCCTAAATGTTCAACCCCATCCACTATATTTTCCTGTACCTCAGACTCTGATATCTTATATATGTAGCACATGGCAAGTTGAGGTACACTGATATTATTAATGATTGCATTTAATGGGGACAATGCAATTTATTGGCTCTCAGTCTGAATATGCAAATCACCACAGTGTATTATGCTGGTTCAACTTATAGCAGAAATGCATGGTACCAAAAGGTCTCTAACACAGTCTGCAAAGGGTGCTAACAGAAGACACATACACGTGTTTTGTTCTACCAGTTCTCATCAGTGTGCCTCATCTGTTTGACACCCCAGTGGAATGAACCAGCTACCCTAAGATGGTCTATCTGGGTTATGTTGTGGTCAACCCTATAAAAACAAAAAACAATAAAAACAATAAAACCTCAGTCTTATCGCTGGTGGACTATGGCCTCACAATCTATGCTGCCGCCGATTCTACGGCACTTCATTAAATACAAACAGTCATCAGTAAGGCCTTCAAGGCTCCTCTCTGATGCCAACAGAAATACACATACCTGCACCCTATACACACTTACCAATATCCTGTTCCTTGAGGAAAGACTATTATACCAGATCTGTCTCTTCACCAAAAACATCCACCTGGATTTAACCCAATAGGTGTCATGGCTTCTCTTCAGGCAGCCACCATCTCAGCATCCACATGGACCACCCTTAAAACTATCTGGAAGGTGCTTAGGGTCAGGACCACCCTGGCCCAGTGATCCTTCCCCCTTAGAGCTCCTTCCTGTCACAATGCCCTCCCACTGGCTGTCACATCAATAACCAATCTAGATCATTTTAAAGCTGCCTTAATGTCCCATATCCTCTCCTCATGTCAATGCCAGTGTAACCAGTAACCTGTGGATCTGGCACCATGCTGCTAGGCCACACACCCACCCTTGGCCTGGCAGTGGAGAGCCCTCACTGTTTCTAGCCTACAGGCTCCTCACCTCCCTCAGTTAACATATAGTTGCACTGGACTATGAATGCATTGTGTTATGTACAGTATAAGACAAGGCCTCCCTGAGGCAGCTTACTACCAACTCATATCATGCATTGCTTTAGCTACCAATTGTATAGGTGTTAACCACTCATTAGGTAAATATGTCAATAGCTCTGCCCTGTTTTAGCTACCAAATGTATAGGCATTAACCAGTGCTCATTGTACTTATACTCTGTATGATTGCCCACCCACATTTTTTCTATGTATGTACTGTATGAATGCCTATGTTTTATTCTGACGTGGAGCCTTTGAAAACGAATTGATGACTCCAAGGGTTGTAATTCCAATTTCCTCAATAAATAAATAAACAAATAAATAAATAAAACATGCTAAAAGACAAAGAACCCCAGCGTGCAAGCACCGAGGCAATGGTTACCTCAAAGGGCACTGACCAGGAAGCCAAGTTTCAAAAATACAAAATCACATACCCCATAATGTGAAGCACCATAGGCTGTATATGCAAATCACTACAGTATATTATGCTGGTTGCATATACAGTCCCAAATTTTTGCATTATGGGGGTATCGAGCCTATGTGTCTGAAACACAGTTTCATAGCCAGTGCTCCTTGGTGGAACTCATTGCCTCAGTCTTGCATGCTGAGGTTCTTGTCTCTCAATCTATCTCCACCCCTAAATCTGTATCATCATGAGTTTTGTTCACATCATATGCACTGATTTTTTGTTTTTAACACAGAATGTGTCTGCCTGCCACCTTCCAGCTGCTGGTGCCATTCCTGCTGCTGCCCTCCCACCGAAGCTGTGCTATTTCCTCTGCAACACATTTTACTGTGATAAGGAAATATTGTCTTGCGCAGTGCTGAGCATCTTCCTGTTTCTAAAGAATTAGACCTCAATGTGGTTTTGTTTTAGATTTTTTTTTCTGAAGTAGGAAAACCACATCACACCAAAGATCATTTCTGGGTGCTCACAGAGTGAAGGAATTTAAGTAACTTGCTCAGGTTCACCCAGTATAAAAGTGGTGGTTGTGGGATCGAAACCCAAGGCTCCAGATTACCTAAATGTTATAGTCTGCGCTACACAGAACAAATATATCTGCTGCTCCTACTATGGTTGCTCCAAATTATTGCACAAAAATGAGAGAATATTTGTAAGTACAGTCAATGGGCAAAAGGAATGAGAATAAGAGTATTGATTGCCCTTAGCCCACTGCAGCTTCTCTGCTGCAGAGTTAGGCTACCTACACCGATGCACAAACACAGCGTACACTAAAACTTTGACCCAAAAAAGTAGACAACTACAAAAACCAAAAACACTTCAAAAACTGAACATTGGATGAAGCTTGATGTAGAGTTTTTTTTTCTTAAACAAAAGTTTGTTTTTGAGGGCTTTTACATCAAAAGAAGTAAAGTTTCTCTAAGAGGACTCAAAAACAAATCCTCTTTCATCACAGAAACTGCTAGGACTGTACAGAGTACAGCCCTCCCATTTGATTTCCTGTTGCAGAGACTTTATTACACGGTAATGCATGTAGTCTGGAAACTTTGCATGGAGTAAACTTTGCCAAGTCTTAAACTTTGCAACTCTCATAGGACCATATGAAATGCAAAAGTTTTACTTTGTACCTTTGAATAACTTTAAGTTTCCAGACTTTGTGAAGTTCTCTCACAGCATGCTTTTTTTCAGCATTGCATACCCCTAATGCATATTTGTTGTACTTAATTGTTTCCCAGTTTCTGAGTTGAAATCCTCACATCTCAATGTGGTTTGTGAGTTACATAAACTGATTAAAATGAACCTTTATTGCTCTTTCTGTCCATTTATCATTAAAGTTTTCAGTAAAACTAATCTCTGAGCTGAAGTCCATGCTTTCTGACTCAGAATCATTGATGTCTCTTTCACTGCTGAAAGAGCTGGTTGATTTTTCAGGCACTGCACTGCATACTTGATTCACATCAAAGGAGATATGCCTTTTCCCATATATAATTATTCTGTATTTTAATGACTAATTCTCAGAAAATTGGCCTTTTTTGTTCTGCATGTTTACATGAAGAATGAAACAGTGCTTCTTTTATCTGGCACAATATAACTCATACAAGTAAATAAGTACAGTTTTTGGCCTAATTAATATGACCATGGTGGTGAGAGGTGGGATGTGCCAGTTGCTGGCTGGGTAGGGGTAGGGGGTACAGGATGGTCTGGCACTGCTGGGGGAGGTGGGGGACCACTTGCCTACCAGGGATAACGGGTTAAGGTATTTTATTTCACAGTATGTGCCAACTGTGGGTGGCTGGTGATCTGGGCCTGGAGGGGCATACGTAGCTCTGTAGGGCTTTACATATCACAGTTTTTGGACTGGGGCATTGGGAGGTGTACTTAGCCATGCAGGGCTTTAATTCTCACAGTTTGGGAATTGGGGCATTGTGCAGGAGGGTGACATGTCATCGGGGATGGGCCAGTGGCACATTTGCGCAACCCCCAGAGGGCATAAGTACAGCTGGTGTAACTGTACTTTGGTGGATGTCCTCCAGGGTTCTATGAGAATAGTACCCTTGTGGACTTAGTTTCTGCCTTTCCAGAATAGGGCGAAACTGCTGCCATAAACCCCCTAGCACCGTGTCGCAGGGAGTTTAGGGTGTAACTGGTGGTGTATGTCCACTTTGGTGCAAGCAGCCTGTGACATGTTGCAGAGTGCTTTCCAGAATATCATATGTCAGAAATGCTGGTATAACTTGCTACTTGTGCAATTTATTTTGGTGCAAGTCAAGTTATGCCAGGCATAACAGTTTGAGAATTGGGCCCAATTACTTAACAAAATGTCCTCAGGTAGTGCATTCTACCATCTACCTGCCTTTGCATGAAGGAATGTATTCTGACGTTTCTTTTAGTGTGTTCCAGTGAGATTATTTTTTGTGAGACTTAAGACTAACTGGTTTTTCTTGGATCACCACCCCTATTTTGCTAGCTAGTTCAGTGTTGTTTAATATTTTATACATCATCATGAGATCTCCTCTAACTTTTCATTGTTCTAGACTGTACAACACCAATCTTTCCTGCCTATTTACATAGGTTGTGTGCTGCAAGCCAGCCACTAATTTAGTGGTTCTTCACTGCACTATCTCCATTCCTCCACATCCCCTCTTAAGTACAGACTGCACAAATGAGCACAAAAATCAAGATGTGGCCTGTGATGAGGGGGGCAGCAAGGTCAGCACCCAGGGTGGAGGCTGACCAAATGAGCAGACACGAAAGACCGTTAGGCCTATTCTGCTGGCATTTTAGTATGTTAGTATATATGACTGATAAATTGGCATGATGCAGTGTTTATTCCAGGTAACAAATGCTTTTCTGACACAATTGACAAAGTGGTTTACTTTATGAACCAACTTAACACAGTGAGTGTTGAATCTAAGGTCACTATCGATTAATACCCCTAGACCCCTTTCCATATCTACCTACTTAATACGAACATTGTTTAGGTAATAATCTTGATTGTTATTATTTTTTCCTAGATGATGAACTGAGCATTAATTAATGCTGAAATTCATTTTATTATCTTTCGCAAATCATTCTATTTTGATAAGGTCCTGGGCTAGTTTATTTTTTTCTGAGGTCGTCCTGATAGGTCTGCCCAGTTTAATGGCATCGGAAAACTTGACCAAATAGCTGCCAATCCCCTGGTCAATGTCACTAATAAATAGTGAAAAAAGGGTCAGACCTAACACAGAGTCCTGAGGAATCCCACTTGTCACTGCACCCTCACTTGGTAGTACACCCTTATTTCTTACCACTTGAGTACTCTTACCAAACCATTTTTGTACCTATAGGCTGATTATTAAGTCCCAGGCATTACATTGTATTAAGTAATTCTGCATGTGGGACCTTATTGAAGGCTTTCTGAAAGTCTAAGAAGACTATCTACTGATAGGTTTTCACTGATGCATTTGTTTACTTTCTCATAGAAACATAGCATATTTGTAATGCCCTAGTCCTTTTGAACCCGTGTTGGGATTTGTCCTAGAGTCCAAGTTTCATGAGTTCTTCTTGAAGTTTGTTCTTGTTTTGATGAGAATTATTGCAGTGGAGATTGCAAACGTGGGAAAATATGTCCTTTAACATTTCCTTTAACTCTGAGAACACTTTTTCAGTCTCTCAAATAGCTGGTATCAACATCAGACTTCAGAACCTCAGCTAACTTCCATGTTTTCAATTTTCAGTAAATTATCGTGTGTTCTACACCATCACTTATATCAGTGTTTTACTGTAGTTTACATTTCCTAAATACACAGGCAGTTTTTCATTGACTTTCACTATTGCTTCTTCAGTTTTCACAGTTTTTATTTTACTGCAGTATATCTAGCTGCAGTGAAAACCGCAATCATATAATTGTTGCATTAGGCTGCAAAAAGAAAATCAATATGAGCAACATGTACAGTGACAGCAGGAATGCAAAACTGTGCACTGCCAGTCTGGGGTACATATTCAGACAGGCAGTGCACTGCCTCAATAGGGGAAGAGAGTAAAGGAAACATGGTACAGGTTTACACTTGATTGTGAAGGCTTTTCAAAAAAAATGCTGTACATGATAGCTCAAGGTATGTGTGCCAGATTTTATATTATGGAATAATATCTAGCAAGCAGATATTAATGATAATTACTTGTACTAATTGTACTGTAGATGTATTATCATCTTAAAGAAAGTGGTTGGGGTTAGAACCATGAAACATTGATTAATGGAGTAAGTCATATAATATGTTGAACTAGTGGATGAAGAAAACATTTTCTCTGAATCAAAGAATTAATAATTTCACCAGTGAGTGGATCATTGTGTGGTACTTCTTCAGGGAGAAGTAGACTTCAATTCCTATTGTGTTTTCTCTTTCAGGTGCCAAGTGAACCACACTGCAACCTTGAGTTTTTTGCAAATCTAATAACTCTTCCACCACTAATTGCTAATCCAAACTACTATGCTTTGTGTATAAGCAATACCACCCCCAATTCTAGATCTGATTAGTTGGTGTCCTAAAAGCCCTATCTTCCATGTCTAGTGGTTCAATGACCCTTCCTGATCACAATGCCTTGCCTTCTACCTGTCCTGCCTATTCATCACCTTCCATCCCCCCTCCCAGTGGCACAGCTCTTACTCAGTATGGCACTCTTGGAAATATGCATCCACCCCAATACAACATCCAGCACAACCCCTCCACTAAGCACATCATCTGGCCTCTAACTGAGTGACAAGGAGCAATGGCATGGCTACTGCAGTAATAACTGTTTCTACAATAGGAGTCACTCACTTCCTGACATTCAGATAGCAGCAGGCTGAGGTGATGAGTGGAAGGGCTGTGCTTATTGCTGTCTAAGGAAGTAGCCTATTTACAGCAGTGCCATAGAGAGTAAGTGGAGTGCCACCAGGAGGTGGGGTGGAGGGTGTTGAGTGAATGAGATGGAGAGGGGGTGTGTTATTATGAAGGGACTGTAGGTCCCTAGACCATCAGGGAGACAGGGTTTTTATGACACTGACAGGTAAGATGTGAGATCAGGGAAGGGGGAAGTCATTAGACTGCCAGCATGATGTTTCTTACATTCAAAAAACAGTTGGGACTACCAATCAGGGGTGGAGGAAAACTAGACTACACTACCAGGGTGATGTTGCTTATATGAAAATTACAGCTTTGATGTGTGATCAGTGGATGGAGAGGCCACTGCACTCCTTAGTAATGTTGCCTATATGTAAAGGACAGTTTTGACTAATGATCAGTGGAAGGGTCCTCTTGAGTACTAGGGTGATAGGGAGCAACAAAATGGACAGTTTGTTCTGGTGCTTTAGAGGAAGGGATTGAGTCACCGGTAGTGATTGACAGCCCATGCTGTCAGTCCACTACTCAGTACTTGCCTGAAATGGTGTAGATTGCCCACCACTGCATGCATTGATAAAGGTGGGGTTTTGTAAGCCCTAAGAAGTACAGCAGTGGCTTTTAAGGACACGCAAAACTACTAAATATTCCCCTGTGCTATGTATGTAGGAAGGATCCCTGACTTGCATGGGCACAGCCATATTATTTTGCATGTCCATGCTGTCAACATTGCAGTGCACACCAGGGCCACCAAATATGGCCCCACCCTTGTGAACTCCTCTCATCCCAGTGAGTGTATTGATGACATGTTTATCATTGCTCTAACCTTCTGAAAATGGGGCCATTGTATCTTTTGGCTGTTAATGAGTTAGAAATGTACTTCTAAGTTATTTAAATGTAGTCTAGAAAGCTCAGAGGCTGGCAAATATGGTTCTGCTCTTGTGTAAGAACGATCCTGAAAATGACAGGTTGCTTAGTCTGACCTCCATTATGGGAAAAATGCAAGATACCATAACTACAAAAAAAAAAAAAAGAGTTCCCATAACAGCAGAGGCCACATAACAAAAGAAAATACAGATGCATGATAGGTAGATCCTGCATGGAAAATCTGATAGATTTCTTTAGACATCTTCAGTTCAGAGGATGGGTTCAATCAATGGAACGGTTCCATTGATTGACATGGTTTCCTTGGACTTCAGAAAGGACTTCTTCTCTGCTGCACACTAACATGATGGTGCTGCTTTTTGGGATGGGGAGCACCTGACTAGATGGATAAGTAACTGACTTCTTGGGAGGACAAACAGAGTGATCCTGAATGGCAAATTGTCTGAAGTCAGGATAATGAGTGGGGTCCCTTGGGGTCAGTCCTAGGACCCATACTCTTCAATACGTACATCAGTGATACAGAGGGAGGCTGTGTTCATTTGCTGTGGCTACACAGAGGTCTGCTTTTTGCTGCTTAACTTCTAAAGCTTTCTGGTACTTTCTGGCTTGGGCTGTCCCTTCAGCAGGCATTACATTTCAGGTGATTAATTTTAACTTCAATTTGCTTTGTGTTAGCTCACCTTGATTTAATTTGCTTAGTTCCTTTGCTCTGGCTGCACAGAGGCCTGATTTTTTTCTGCTAATCCTCTAGGACTTTCTGGTACTTTCTGGCTTGGCAGTACCTTTAGCAGGCATCACATTTCAGGTAGCTGATTGTTTCTGACCAAGTACTGGAGAATCCCTCCCACTCTAGGCTCATCTACCTTTATAGACACACAACCTGAAGGCTGGTTGCAGAGGGAGGGTTGGTTTCAGCACCTGTTTACAGGCAGAAAGGGATAGCAGTAAACATGCAACACGGCTAATTTCAACTACAGTTGAGTGTAGAGTTGAATTCTAGGGACAACAGTCTGAAGACACGGCTGATCATTTGGTTGGCAGCACCAGGGAGAGACAGGGAAGTCAGCAACAGTGGATCATTCTCCAGGGAGCCCTAACAGTAACAGGAGTCCAGGGGCCATGCACAAGATAAAAAACTCTCTGTAACAGGTTAAAATTGGTTCAGAGATTGTGAACTTGCTGACCTTTTGGAAGACATTTTGAATATCATTGCACAACAGTTCAGTGGCAAAATGTTAAGAGGGAGCAGACAGCAGTCATGGTGAGGGTCATGGAGGTGGGGGATGTTTGGTGACAGCAATCAAGGAGGAGAGGAATAAGGATGGTAAGCTGCAATGGTTTTGGGGTGGTCATCTTCTTGGGGATTGCATGGAGAGTAGGGAGATGTATGGTGTGCAGGCAGATGGGGCAACTTAAGGATGAGGTTGTAAGGCTGAGAAGGGAGCTGAGTAGAGGGGTGGGTGGGTTGGGAGAACACCTGGGGCAAAGGGACCAGAGAAGGGCTCCCATGGATGTTGTAGCCAGTGAGCAAAGGGGAAACAAGGAGAGATGACAAAAGGGGCTAATTCTTGAACCACTCAAGAGCAGATGAGACCTGAGATCAATAAATGGAAGGTGGGCAAGAACAGAGGGGAAATGGGAACAGTTGCAGAGCATGGAATGAAGTCACAGGGTGGTGAAGCAGGGGAAGCTTGGGACAAAGGGAGGCAGTATAGGAACAGATTCTCAGTGCTGACTAGCCTGGAGGGTCAGAAGTGGAGAGGAGAAGTCACACAAAAGCTGAAGGAGGAAGGAAGTAGTAGAGGCAGGGGGCATAGCAGAGTGGCAGGAAGAAAGGTCAGTATACTAGGAGGTATCAATGATGGGGGTGTTAAGGTAGGAGGTGGGGTAGCAGATTCAAGAAGAGGTGGGGAGAAGCAGGTATGGAATGATAAGGGGTGGGGGCAGAATTAGCCCATGCATGAGTAGTAGAGGTGGGGGAGGTGTAGAAGGTAGGGGAAGAGTACGAAACAAATGAGGCATGTGGGACTAAAGGCATAGAATCAGGTGAGAGGGATCAGGACAGGGAACATAGGAATGGGTAGCATCAGGGAGGACAGCAGGAAAAGGGAGGGGGGGGTCAGCATTCTGGGGGACTCGATACTGAAGGGTGTTAGATGGTGTGGCAAATGCAACAGGAAAAGACACATATGAGTGAAATGTATGCCAGGCATGACAGCAGGGAGAGTGGGACAGTGTATTACTAGGTGTGTGAGGAGGGTAGGGGAGAAACCTCATATTGTGGTGCATCCGGGTACAAATGACCTGGAAGGGAGTAGGGTCAAAACGGTGCAGGAGAGATTCAGGGAAATAGGAAGGTTATGCAGTAAAGATGGACAGACAGTTGCTTTCTCTGAGGTTATCCCAGTATCTAGAGCAAATATGGCCAGGAAGCAAAGAATTGCAGAGTTCGACTAATGGTTGGAGCAATATTGTGAATCCATGTAATATGGTCTGGTGGGGGGGGTGCGGTAGGACGTGAGAGGACAAGGGCCTGTATGCACCAAATAGGCTGCACTTGAGTAAGAAAGGTTCAGGGGTCCTAATGCAAAAGCTGGGGAGTACATAGCAGTTAGGTATAATTTAAAATAAGTAAGAGAGGGTGATGTGTTGGGCAGCAATCAGTGCCACAAGGTGAGGGAGTCCATTAGACCTCCCTCCATAACTAGGCAGGAGGGGAAGCAAGAGAATTCAAACAGGGGAAGGGACAGAGGTGAGGGGAAGGGCAAGGAGGGGCAGGGATCACACTGGAGGGGGAAACAAGGCAGTAGAATTGCAGATGCTGATGGTGGAATGGGAGGTGGACATAGTCATCATCACTGAGATGTGAGCCACCCAATACCAGGACTGGAACCTAGTGTTACCTTGGTACAGACTACTGTTGGGACAGAGAAAAATGGTAAGGTGGAGTGGTGGCCATTTTTGTAAGGGATGGGATATTGTGCAACAGGGATGAAGGGGAGGAGGGCAGGGCTGAAGCCTTAGGAGTAGAACTCCGAAACTCAAAAGACAGTAAGGTTAGAGTGGGAATTGTCTACTGGCCACACTTTCAAAATAAGGAGATTGACAGGAAGCTGGGGGAGAAAATAAGGAGGTTTAGTGGTAAAAGGCAATACTGTAGTAGTAGGGGACTTCAGTCTGCCAGGGATAGATTGGAACATCCCAGATACCTCAAGTGCCAAGGAACAGGTCTTCCTGGAGGTCTTCCAGGATGGCTTCCTGATGCAGAGGGTAACAGAGCCAACCAGGGAGGGGGGAACATTCTGGACCTGGTACTGACAGATGGCGAGCATGTCCAGGATGTAGGGGTGGAAGATTCCCTGCAGGAAGCAACCGGCGTACAGTGTGGTTCTCCCTCAGTCTAGGAAAAGAGGTAGCCAGAACCAAGACAGAGGTAGTGGAATTCCAAACATTTGGCAAGGTGGGAGGCTTACTGGAAGGGCACCTAGCCAACATCTGCCCAGAGATGGATGCCAAGCAGAAATGGGCCATCATCAAGCTGGGGCTGACAGATGCCACTAACTCATGTACAAAGAGCCAAAACAAGAAAAAAAGGACCAAAAAAATGAGCTGATTGAGTAGCAAGGTAGTAGAGAGGAGGAGGGAAAATAGAGCTGCCTTTAGAAGTTATAAAAAATCCAACTGAGAGAAGAAAAGAGAAGAGTACTTGAAGAAATCCAGAGTGGTGAGTGGAGAAGTAAGGATAGCCTAGGCTTTAAGGGAACTAAGGGTGGCACCAGGTATCAGAGATGGGGAAATGGATGTCTTTAGGTATATAAGGGAGAAGAGAAGCAGTAAGGATCAGATTCTAAGAATCAAGAAAGATGGAGGGTGGGCAGAAAAGGGTGCAGAGCAGGCAGAAACACTCAATGAGACTTTTGTTTGGTGTTAATGAGGGAGATAGATAGGACTATGCCACAGGGGAAAGGTGGGGTGGGAATAGAATGGGGGGTAATAGATGGGGTGATCCCAGTGGATAGGATGTTGGAGGCCCTTAAGTCCCTGTGGGTGGATAAAGTACCAAGGCCAGATGGAGTGCCTCCAGAGAGTTAGTGGAGGTCCTGGTGGGACCACTGGCAGACTTGTTCAACACCTCTATGGGTACTGGTTGCATGCCCAGAGACCGGAGGATGGCACATGTGGTGCCCCTCCATAAGAGTGGGCCCAGGAACAAACCAGGGAACTACAGAGTGGTGGATCTTACCTCCATTGTGGGTAATCTAAGAAGACTATCCTTAAGAGAGGCTGGGGAGCTTTCTGGAGGGGATTGGTATGCAGTATGACAGGCAACATGGGTTTGTCTCGGGCAGATCCTGTCAGACAAACCTGGTTGATATTTCTGATTGGGTGATGAGGTCACTGGATATGGGCCATATGGTAGATGTCCTGTATCTGGACTTCAGCAAGGCCTTTGACTCGGTGCCACATGGAAGACTAACCAGCAAGTTGAAAAGCCAAGAGCAGGGGAAAAACTGGTTGGGTGAGTTAGGAGCTGGTTACAGGACGAGCAGCAAAGGATAGTCATTGGGGGAGAGCTCTCAGCTCCCAGAACTGTAACCAGTGGGATTTCACAATGATCGGTGCTAGGACCAGTGCTATTTAACATCTTCATTGCCGACATATCAGATGGGATTAAGAGCAAGATCAGCTTCTTCACAGATGACACAAATATCTGTGTGGAGGTGATAGTGTGGTAGGGGGTCAAGTATTCCAAGAGGATTTGACAAGACTAAAGCACTGGTCATACACATGTTAGCTGTAGTTCAATGCTAGGAACTGCAAAGTCTTGCACTTGCTACCAGAAACTTTGGGATTTGCTACTGGTAGAGGGGAGTGCATTTATCTACTTCAGTGGAGAGATGGATCTGCAAATACTAGAAGAAGGGGACATGAATCACTCGGTCAGTGTAGGAGGGCACCAGCAAAGGCAAATAAGTGCTGGGGTGCATTGCCAGGGGAATCACATCTAGAAAAGAGGAAGTCATTCTATCCCTGAAACAGTCCATGGGGAGACTGCACTTGGAGTACTGCATGCAGGTTTGGTGCCCCTATTTGAAAAGGGATGTCAAACTGCTGGAGGGGGTCAAATGCTGGGCAACAAAGAATATCCTTGGAATAGGAAACAAACCATATGAGGAGAAACTGAAAGAGCACAACATGTATTTCCTGCAGGATAGAAGGGAGAGAGGGTATATGATTGAGACCTTCAAATACTTTAAGGGCATGGAGAGAGTCAATACTGAGGGCACGTTTAGATAAAAAGGGGGGAGGTACACCAGGAGACATAATCTAAAATTGGATGGCAGAAGATTCAAGAGGGAAATGAGGAGGTATTATTTCACAGAAAGGGTGGTGGCAAGGTGGATTGCACTGCCAGAGGAGGTGAAATCAGTGAAATCGGTGGGCAGCTTTAAGAGGAGGTGGAACAGGGTCAAACAGAAGGTCAAAACTGGTGGAACATGGGGAGGGTGAGATGGCAGAAGGGGGCAATAAATCAGAAGGGTGGTCAAAGGGGGGACAGCTGCAGTTTAATAGACTGAGTGCTGCACACTCGAGCAGACTCAATAGATTGTATTGCCTGTATCTGCTGGCATTTCTTAAGTTTGTATGTTTATAAAAGGGGAAGGTGTACCTCTAGGTGGATGATACTAAACTCTGCAGTAGGGTGGATACTTAGGAAAAGATTACTTGTATGAAAAAGGGTGAGGAAATATAAGAATGACCAAGCATCTGACAGTTGTAAGTTAATACCAAGATGTTCAAGGTAATGTACATGCAGTACCTGAAGAAAAAGATTCCAAAGGCAGTCTACTAGATTAATGGATTGAGGATAAGAGAAACTTCAGAAGAATAAGATTTGGGGGTTGTCATTAGTGATGCCCTAAAATCCACCTCATAGTATAGTAAGGCTTATCAGAAAGCCAGAAGAATGTTGGAGTGTACATGTTATAGGGAGGGGTTTTACCAGCAGGAGAACAGATGTGATCCTTCTACTGCACAGGTCCTTGGTGAGACCACACTTGGAGTTTGGCTGTTTTCTTGCCCCAGCCCCCCCATCACTTCTCTCTGAAACCCAATATTCAGCATCATTATATTGTAATGTTATTAGGCAGGCACAAAGGTTGCAGTATTGGTTTATTATTTGGAGGTCTTTTATTTGTTCACTTATTTTTTCTTGATTCCCAGATACTGTATTTGTGATAGTGCTTTTCTCTCTGGCTACAGTGGTACCAGGAGACATTCTAGATTCATGTGAATCCTGTGGAAATCTCCCTTACAGTTTTCACATGGACACTGGTGATCACAGAATGAATTTAGAAGATGGTTGGTACCTTAAAATATTGGACTTCTATCCGAGATTTTGAAAATCATAGTGAACTGTGTTTTAATTGCACTACTTATTTTTGAATCCAGTTGTAATTGCACTGATTGGTGTAATTTATGTAATGTGATACATGTTTTCACTATTTAAAGTGGGTATGTGGTGTTACTCTGTATCTCCAGACGAAGCCTGGTGAGGTGAAGTGCTGAGGTTTTTTTGGCTGCTCTATATGGGACTTAACATTTTGTATGGACATTCCATTATTGGCTTATTAAAGTGTGGATATTTAGCAATGCTTGAGAGTAGAGTGTTCTTCCCGGTAAGAGTGCTATGAACTTTGTGATGTGAATAAAATAATACATGGCCAGCATGGAAAACCAAAATATATATTTTTGAAGTCCATTGCAGAAAGGGGAGTATGATAGAAACCTTTCAACTTTCTTCATGGGAAGAACAGGATGGACTTCTCTGAGCTGTTCACATGACATGAGAGTTTATATACCAGGGACACTAACATAAGTTCTTGGGGTGGGGCAATTTAAGGAGGGACATGAGGAAGTGAAGTAATTCCTCACCGAGCAGGTAGTTTCAAAACTGGATGGTTCACCAAGTCACATGGTCAAACTGTGGACCAGATGAGACAGACTCAAGAGGCATGTAATAATGGCTGGAGGGTGCAAGGAGAAGGAACATGATTGATGGGGACATTCTTAGGTTGCTTCACTGAGATGGGCATGTTACTTCTATTTGTTATGTTCCTTAATCAGATTGGATGGATATCTGAGGCTGGGTACTCAAAGGGCCTGTAGACTGGTGCCAGGTGTGTCAAATATCCTCCTTGCTTCAAATCAATCAGTGTCAGTGCCTCAGCAGGTAGCACACTCACCTCTGAGGTCAGAAGATCAGAAGGCTGTGGGTTCTAGCCCCACACCAGGCACTTGGGTTAATATCCCAATACTGACACTGCAGTGTGGCATGAGGGGGGTGCTGCACTCCTGAGATGCCATCTTTCAGATGAGATGTTAAACTGTGGTCCCATCTGCCTGTTCTGGTGGTAGTTCAGGTGGATGTTAAAGATCCCATGGCACTTCTCAAAAAGAGTAGGAGAAGTTTTATTATAATAAAGTAAAAGTCAAATCCAAAATAATTACAAGCAGTGTTGAATCACACATATTTAAATACATACTATATAAATAGAGAAGTCATGTAATTTATATAGCATTAAAACAAAATCAAATTAAATCTGTGTTAAATCACACAAATCTAATATATAAATCAGAAGAAGAAAAACAAAATAAGTATTTCTAATTTTGTACAGAGAAAAAAAAACAAGTAGAACAATTTACTGAAATCTTAAAAGCAAATCACAAAAAATTACATAAAAATATAATCAAGCTTTACTTAAATTTAATAAACATACCAAAACCCTTCCACCAAATAGCTACCTTTTTTGACGTATGAATAGATACATCCTTTAAGTAAACTTTCAACATAGCATTTTGAATTAAAATCATCATGTTTTCATAAGACATTTTCTTTTGTGAGAGCATCCATTAGCATCTGGCTTGCCATAGAAAATATTTAAGACAACACAAAAAAATAATAAGCATGTCCTGATGATACCGTATCTTCACTTGGGGTAATTTACCAAGCACCAGGATATGATATGTCAAACCCTTTAACCATCCCACCCCCCATCTATTTGCTAAGAAGATTCATAAAAGTTTAGCATAGGAGCAAGAAAGGAGATAGCGTTCTGTTGTTTCTTCCTGATTTATGCAATCTAGATAAGGGCAATTTTGTTCCTTCTTCACTTTATACTTGGCATTCCCTCTGATGTTCAATCTGCCATATACTGAGAGCCATAGATGTTTTCACATATATGGGGGAATTCTCTTATTCATCAGTTGGGAAAAAATCAGCTGGTTACTGGTCTGTGGGCAGTTTTTAAACAAGGCTCTCCTGGAAAGACCATATGTATTGCATGCTGATATAAGTTTTTTCCCAGAGTTTTGAATTACTTGCTCTTTAGCTGTTCCCCATAAATGGATTTTGGAAGCCATGGGCCTGAAATATTCTGGAACATGTAGGAACTTAGATTAATTTGGTGGAACTGCACACCAGGCTTGAACATATCTCTCCAAACTCAACATGTTCCATTTGCAATAAAGAGTATCTGTGTGCACTAAACTACATTTAACTGTGTTAGACATAAATAGGGTATGAAAAAATACCCCAAGATCAACCACACCCAACCCCCCTTTCTTTTTTGGTAGACACGTATAACATCTCTTTACAGGATTCAACCGATTTCCCCACAGCATCTGAAAGAACAAACTATAGAGCTTAGTTTCCAACCAACCTGGCAAAGGATGCATTATGGCTACATAAGTTATTGAGGGAATAATACATTTTTTTATAATATGTATCCGTTTAAGTTTTGACATCTTCAAATGTCTCCATCGATTCACTTTTATATCTATAGCTTGTAGCACAGTCCCCGAATTCAAAAGAGGCAAATTTTGGGAACCAAAAAGAATTCCAAGTATTTTAAAGGGTTCTGAGGAGATCAAAATTCCCCCTAAAACTACCGCATTGTGAAGACCCATACCAACAAAGAGGCCTTTGCTCTTGTGTAAATTTAATTTTAAGTTAGACCGAGTGCAATACAGACATGTTTCAGAAAAAAAGATGACAATTGTGAATGATCTGATAAAAACAGGCAGATATCTTCCGCATAAGCCAGTACATAAAACCTATCCATTATTCCTGTTCCTGAAATCCCCATCCATTTATGGTGTTCTGATAATCTTCTAAGGAAAGGATCTAATGTAAAAATATATAAAAGGGGACTTAAGGGGCAACCATGCCTAACACCCGTATCAGTCTGAAACCCCTTGATAATTTGTCCTCTAATTAGTGGGTGTACACTCATATTACAGTACAATAATTGCAAACATGCAGTCATTCCCTGTGGAATACCATAAGTTTCAAGGGTGTGAAATAAAAAGTGACGATACACTCTATCACATGTTTTTTCTTGATCTACTGAGACCACACATCCCACTTTACCAGATAGTGAAAGGTATTCTATCATATCACAAAGGATCATAAGGGTGCGTTGAATTTTCCTAGACTGGAGTCTACAATATTGTAGTGAGGAAATAACCAGATTTGCATAATTCTTCAATCTGTTATTTAAAATATGTGTCAAAATGTTATAATCTGCATTACGTAGTGTGATAGGTCTCCAGTTGTGGAGTAACAATTTATCCCCTGATTTAAATAAATAAATCAATAGCCCTTCAGTGAAGGATGAATGCATTACCCCAGATGTGATAAAGTAATTGTAAGCTGTTTACAAACAAATAGAGATTTCTTTTGAAAAAGATTTATAAAATTCAAATGAAATCCCATCTATCCCTGGAGAAACCCCATTTGGTAAGGTTTTAATAACTGCCTGTATTTCCTCCCTCCCAACTGGTTCCTGTGTCTCAAGTGCCTGTACCGGGAAGTCTGGAATGTTTAACCCTGCAAGATATGACCTAATCTCATTTTCTGAAGAAGGGCTATGCAGGGCTTGTGACTCTATAAACCATTGTATTATGTTTTGAATGCCTTCAGTTTTAACAACTTTAACCCCATTCTGCCCAATTCAACCTTCTATTAAAGTAGTAGTTTTAAAAGACTTCTATGCTTCAAAAGGGTCTCCTATAGGTGTTTTTTGTGTACCATTTTGTAATAATGTTTTTAGTGCATGAGCCCTATCATATTGATACTTCTTCAATTCATTTTTTAAGTTGACAATTTTGGCAGTATAATCATTTCTTGTACTGTTTGGTAGGGTAAGCAAATTTTGTAACTGGTGACATAAGGATAAATATTTCAAAAAATTGTTGTTTAACTTCGTTTCCCCATAACTTTGTAGCCATGATTGAAAATTGGCCTTAGAATGCTGCCACCATTCCCCTGTATCTGAATACAAAACATGTACAGAACTTCTAAGACTTATGAGTTCCAAAATAACAGAATTGACATAGGTGTCTATAAGGAGAGATACGTTCAGTTTCCATCTGCTTGTCCATTTTTGTTCCTCAGGTATATCCCTGATTTGAAATGATAAAACCAAACCATCTGAAAATTCAACTGGAATAGTTTGTAACACTGCATGTGACAGATTTTTGGAAGGAAAGAAATGGTCTATACTGGATGTATATCTACTCCATTTAAAAGAAAATTGGGGACCTATAGTGTGGAATTTACTACAGTCCTGAAGATTGGCCATATCCACCAATGTGGACACAATGCGTTTGAATCACAATACATTTTTTTGTTGTCACCTAGGTGTTTTCCTTTTTTTTAAATTCACAATTAAAATCTCTGCCCAAAAAGATGTTCCTTGTTGTGAATAAAAAGGGTTACAATGAGGACATAGCTATGACTCGTTCTGCCTTTGACTGTGGACCATAAACATTAATGAGGTGGCAATCCATATCTGCCCAGAGACCTTCCAATATCAAGACTCTACCTGGGATAAGGTCTACAAGTTTATGCAAATTCAGTGTATATGAATTAAATAAAATGCCCACACCATCTGCACTATCCTGTCCAAAGGACCAGTAAGAAGTTCCCCAGACCCATTCTTCTTTGAAATACATGACCTAGTCCTCTGAGAACATACAGGTCTCCTGGATGAAACATATATTAAATTTAGAGTTATGGATAAAATTATGCACCACATGATGTTTCACAGTATTCAATGTACTGTGGACATTAATGGTACTGATCTTTACAGAGGTCAGCTTTTAAGCTATGTTTTTTTCATTTCTTTTTCTTTTTCCTCCATAATCTACAAGGTTCTGATGCTGTAAGGACTGGTCTGTTGCAACAGGTTTGGAATCTACTGTAAGTCCCCTTGGTCCATCTCATTTTCTCCCCAAGATGTGGCTAGGGCAGTATAGGAATTTGTTGATTCAAAATCAACGGGGGGGGGTAGGTACTGGTTTAACATTCCGGGAGGACCTTCTCCTTCTCAAAGGAGATGGGTTGGAAGAGGAGTTAGTTTCCACAAGAGGTTTAACTGCTTCTTAGTAGCACGCGGGTCCTAGGGTTCCAAGATCGATGAGAGGACCATCTACAATTTCCTGTTGTCTTTCTGGGGGAGGGAGAGGTCCTTAAATATATCTAAAATCCCTGGACTAGATGATTTGTAGTTGTAGTGGTAGAGGAAAGGGGATTGAGAGGGAGGTGTGTCCTGCACTACTGCTGTATCCTGAGCATGTTGAATGAGTAGTTCAGAACTCATGCAGGTTGCCTTGTTTTTTGCAGCCCAGTTGCATTCAGAAAAAACATGCCCTATCTCATTGCATAAATAAAATTTGATATGTGACTCACACTGTAAAGAAACATGACCAATCTCACCACAGATATTGCAATGTGGTTTATCACAAGTACTGGACTAATGTGTCCTGGAACTACATTTCTAACAGGCCCTGTGCTGGCCAGCATAAAAACGTAACCCCACAGTCTCTTTCAAACATAAAGGAATTGGGAACATGTTTTATGCTGGTCTCAATTTGCCACAGTTTTATTTTGTACTTCCAGCCCCCTGCCCAGAATAACTCTGTGTCAAGGATGGCCTCAGGATCACTGAGCACATTGCACCTTTGTGAAAGCCAAAAAGTGATGCCCTCCACATGGACCCCCTCATTCCAAAACTTGACAGTTACAAATTTAAGCAATGGTTTTGTCAAGGGAATGACCAACAAGGGGGTTCATGTGGGGGAGAACTTGACTTGATTATAATGCTCCCAGAAGAGATTTAATGCATAGGTAGTGCGAAAACTATCATCATAATTATCCTCCTCCAATACGTTTATAAAAGCAAAAACCTCCATAGGGGAGAAATGGAAGGAGTCTTTTAACAGTCGTTTTCCCACATAGTATCGATCAGGTCTATCCTCCAAACCCCCTTTGTATTGAATCCGTAGAGCATTTCTTCTCGGAGCAGCTTCCTTCTTTATTTGGGAAACAAGTTCTGATAAAAGGGGTTTTTGTGGTTCTGATTGTTCCTGTGCTGGTTGCCCAGTGTCCTGAGGTGTACTGTCATTCTCCACACTGGTACCTGGCATATTCATGGCCTTCCTATGTTCCAAGCCTGATTGTGGTAGTTCAGTGGGCTGCGTACTAGTTTCAGCAATAAAGGAATCAATATTGGCAGGGTGTTGGGGAACAATTTCAGGAGATATCCGAGTTTGCGTGGATATTGCTGGGTGCCATTCAGGGTTTGAGGAAGAAAAATTAAGCTTATGGTCCCAGTCTGGGTCAGGTAGCCAAGTTCCTGTAGGGGATCTCTTCCTTCTGGCCTCACTTAGAGCTTTTTGGGGTGACCAAGGTTCACAAGGAGAGACTGTGACTGCTTTTAAAGAAAAGGCCTCAGTAATTGTTACAAAGGTAGTCTGGTGCAGTTTAATCACATTTTCTGGGATATTAACTTTGCTACATTCAGAGGGGAGTCACGTGATGTGCCTGGAGGAATAGCAGCAGCTTTGGGACTCTCCCACTCTGGTGTCAGAAATTTGCTTTATTTTACACATTCCAGTGCAATTTCTGCAACCAAAGCTACTCGAGATCAGAGCCCAACTTTAAAATAACTCCCTTCGGCTGTCGGGTGGGAAATGGACGAAACAGCGCAGGAGCTCGAGGCGAAGCGGCCTCGGCGCAGCTCGTCACCAGCAGACCCACAGGAAGAGATAACTCCTACTCGGGTTTACACCGAACTTTCAACTATAAAAGAAGCTTTATTTAAGCTAATAGAGGAGGTAGCCGAATTCAAGCCTGCATTAACTCAACTCGCCCGACGAGTCACTGACGCCGAAGCACGTATCTCATCCCTGGAGAGAAATACCGACAAACTCGGCCCAGCTAGGGTCGAGTGCAAGAGAATGGTGGCCAAGCTGGAGAATCGTCTCGACAACTTGGAAGGAAGGAACCGGCGCAACAACCTGGTTCTGTTGGGGCTCCAAGAGGGAGAAGAGGGCCCGAACACAATCCTCTTTCTGCAAAAATTTCTAAAGAAAACGGTAGGGCCCTCGCCTAATGGGCCGGAATACATCATTGAAAGGGGCTATCGGGCCTTAAGGGCAAAACCACCTTCAATGGACCCTCCCAGGCCTCTAATATTCAAGCTCCTTAATTTTCTTGATCGTAAGCATATTTTGAAGGAGGCGAGGAAGTTACCAGCGATCCTATGGGAGAGCAAGAAGCTTCGGGTGGTTCCCGATTTAACCCTCAAAACCCGCCAGGCAAGGTCTAGTTTCAACCCATTACGACAAAGCTGTGGGCCGCAGGAGTCAAACACCACATGTTATACCCAGCCAGGCTGGAGATTTCACTTAAGGACAGCACCAAACACTTCGATACTCCGGAGGAGGCTATAAAACACCTCAATAAGATAATGCCTGATTTATTCCCTAAAGGGTGAAAAGATCAGTAGCTGGACACTTCCGTACTATTTTTGGCACCCAATGACTTTAGTTGGTCCCTTTTTATTTTAGCGAGCCAGAGATCCACTTGATGCTGCTGTACTTGGACTCTTTTGAAGTGCATTTATTTTCATTATAAAGGGAAAGTGCTTATTATGCTCGGGGGGATGTTATTAAGGGAAAATGAGTTACCCCTAATAATTTGTCTTGTAACCGCCAGAGGGGGCCAGTAACCTAAAGGATATGTATGATTTGTTTCATGTCCCCGTATAAGCTTCTTTTCTATATAATAATCAGGACTCTCGAAGGACAATCATTTAAATGCAAGCTCTGTATGAGATATATTTTAGTCTGGGGACATGCAGTATCGGTACGGTCAACTTCGATATAAAACTGGTTAACACTCGAACTGACTATTTGGAAGGGACTCTTGGTGCTTTTACTTTAGGAAATGCTGTATGATGTTTGAGTCCCTTATGATTTCTTTTTAGGTATTATTAGGGCACCCTTTGGTGTACCCTGATTGGTTGTCAGGTTGTTTCCTATCTCAAGGGGACTTATTCTGTTATCTATTATTATCTAGTTCAATCTGTGATATGAAAGGGATATAATTCTCTGCAAGATTACCGCTTACTATATACTTAAGGGGTATACCCTATTCAGGGGTTCTGTACAGTTTGTGATAGAGTTCTCTGGAATGTGATGTCTATTCTTTTTTGACTGAGGGTGGGAGGGGCCCATGCTTCAGTGCACGTCATGGTCCGGTGGTACTGGAGTCGGCCGTGGGCCGGGTGGTTGGCGCTTTGGGGTTTGGTTAGGGTATTATTTACATGTTTTTTTTTCTAAGGTTTGGGTATTTGGGGGATATTAGGGTGGGTGCAGGCAGCTTCCTAGTGGCTCTATATCTCTTTGTTGAATTTCCTCATGGTTAGTAACCTGAATATCATTTCCTGGAATATAAAGGGGGAGAGACAATAAGAAAAATATGTTATTTTAAATCATCTGGCACATTTAATCCGTCAATAGTTTTCTTCAAGAAACACATATGCTTCAGGAACAACTTCACCATTTTAGGAAAAGGTGGGTAGGTCAGGTTTCTGGGGGAGGGATCTCTTCTAGCAAAAGGGGAGGTGGCCATTTTAGTGGCTAAAGGAATCCCCTTTTTTCCTTCAGAGATTCTCTCTGATCCTAATGGTAGATATGTCATAGTTTCAGGAAAGCTGGCGGGAGTTAATTTAGTATTGGGATCTATATATATATGGCCCAAATCAAGAGTCACCCTCTTTCTTTACCCAGCTGGCTGTGTTAATGGCCCCCCTAGCAGATAGTCCCGTTATTTTAGGAGGGGACTGGAATCAAGTACAGTCCAACCATATCGACCGCTCGTGGTCTAGAGCCGCATGTCTGTCCCCGTCTCAGAGGGCGCTGGCCGAGTTTACTTCTTCCTTGGGCCTAATTGACCCTTGGAGAATGCTTAATCCCACTGCCAAAGAGTTTACTTTCTACTCCCCTGTCCATAGAAGCTATTCTAGGATTGATTTTTTCCTGATTAGCTACCAAGTTCTTTCCTTTATTTATGAAGCTTCCATAGAGAGTCGGGTAATCTCAGATCACTCACCCATTGGTCTTCGATGCCGACCACTGTCTGCTCCACCCAGATCTTATTCATGGTCCTTGAATAACTCTTTATTAAAGGATCCCCAAATGCTAAGCCATTTCAGTTCCTTTATGTCTTTTGCAATCACATCTAATTGGGGTTCTATCAGTGCAGTGGACCGGGCATGGTCGGCCCTGAAGGCCATATGGAGAGGTGAGCTAATTAGACTTGCATCAGTTCACAAAAAGAAAATGTCACGCCTTCTAATTGTTTAGAGAGGATTAAAGCTTTGGAGCTTATGGGAGATGAAGGGAGATCTATGGGACATGACCAAGAATTAGCCACTCTCAGGGCCTGGTACGCAGGTACCTTACGGGAAGGAGTTGAGAATCAAGCCTCTAGACTGAAGGCTTCATATATAGGGCAGGGTTGCAAAGCTGGCAAAATTTTGGCATGGCAGTTGAAACAACGTGCTTTGGCTAAGTGTGTGGCAGGGTTGAGACACCCTGAGACTGACAATATGGTCTCTGATCCAGAGGGCATATTAGCTATCTTTCTTGACTTCTATAAAAGTTTATATTCTAGTACGCCACCCTTTTCGGACGTGAATACCAAGGTAAGGGAATTTTTAGCAAATGTTCCCCTTCCCTCACTCTCGAAAGAGAGTGGTCGAAACTAGTGTCCCTTTTCTCCAAAAGAGATAACGAAGCTATTGATCGTTAAAGTTAGACAAGGCCCGGGACGGATGGATTTACAGCCCTTTTCTTCAAATCATTTAAAGATCTTTTGGTACCGCTGTTGCAGCAACTCTATACATTTTGGCAGGAGCACGGGATTAAAGACCCGTCTCTTTTTGAGGCGAGAATTATTTTACTACCCAAACCTGGTAAACCAGTAGATATGGTTGGCAACTACAGACCAATCTCACTATTGAATATAGATATTAAAATTTATGCCAAAATCTTGGCCACCCGTATCAAATCCTTGTGGTTAAACCTAGTGAGTCCGGAGCAGGTTGGTTTTGTGGCGGGTTACTCATCAGGGGACCATTTCAGGAAATTATTTTATTTAATCTCTGCGTCCTCATGTCCAGATATGGAAGCATCTCTGGTGTCTCTAGACGCAGAGAAAGCTTTCGATAGGGTGAAGTGGGATTTCATGTTCCAGGTATTGTCTAAATTTGGTTTCCCAGAAAAATTTTTGGATTATATTCAGGTCCTTTATACGTGCCCTACAGCGAGGATTCAATGCAATAATTTGATTTCAGTTGTTTTTCCCCTGCTGCGAGGCACGCGTCAGGGATGCCCTCTTCCCCCTACCTGTTTAACTTGTATTTAGAACCCTTAATCAGGGCCATTAATAAAGATAAACATGTCCAAGGAATTTGTATAGGGAAGTTTGAGTATAAGCTATCAGCCTTTGCTGATGACATACTCCTACATCTTCGCAATACCCGGATATCGCTTCCCCGTTTATTCCAAATCATTTCGGATTTCAGTATAATTTCGGGTTATAATTTGAACAAAAGTAAAACTGTGGTTCACCCATTTCCCCCCTCCTGTAACAAAGCTGGTGTGCATCCCTGGGCCTACAATGGCAGCCTAAGTCTTTGCAGTACTTAGGATTACAAATTTCAAAGGACGTAACCGAATTGGTAGATTTAAATTATAAACCCCTATTTAAATCTATTAAGGAGAGCCTGGAAAGGTGGTCTAAACTCCCGCTATCTTTCTGGGGAAGAATTAACACAATCAAGATGATGATCCTACCAAAAATTTTTTACCCCCTTTATAACCTTAATTTATACCCTCCCAGGTCCTTTTTTAATCCGATTTACAAATGTTGTACTGATTTTAGATGGAAAGGGAAACCCCCCTCATAGAGCCTATAAGAAGCTTACTCGCTTAAGGACAGTAGGGGGTCTTCAACTCCCGGATTTTTATATATACTATCTGGCCAGCCATGTTGCCAGGGCGGCCCTATGGACGACAGGTGAAGATACAGCTTCGGAGGGGCTTGAGCTTGACTGGTCATTAGCCCATAGTGCTAATTTAGACCTTGAAGCATGTCTTTGTATTCCATGGTCCAAGGTTCCTGCCAAAATGAGAGAATCCCCAGTGGGATGGGATATAAAGGCTCTTCACCAACTCTATTCATTTTTGAGCATCCCCTATGCAAAAGATTTAATGCAGCCCCTTTTGAAGAATCCTAATCTTCTAGTTGGTAAGCAACCAATAAAAAGAGGTGTAGGCAATGTCCCCTCCAAGCCCAAAATAAATGATTTTACTTCAAGAGGTTCAGTTACCTCGGTCTCTGTGTTGGCAGAGAAGCTTAAAGTGAAACCCAGTGACTGACTACAGTTGTACCGGATCCATAGATGTATCAGTTCTCTCCTAAGGGGTGGTAAAGGACCGGATGAGGCTGGGGAGTTTCTAAGGAAGTTGAGGGATTTGACGTTATCCGGTAAATCAGTTTCTAAATTATACAAAGCAAGTATAGCTAAAAGAGATAGCAATATCTCTCCAATACCTTATTACTGGGAGGCTAACCTATCGTTGGGGTGGACTGAGGAGGACTGGCGCAAGGTTTGGTCGGATTTATATGTATATGTCAAACAAGATAGATTAAGGGCCTTCAATTTAATCTTTGCATAATCTCTATCTCTCCCGGCTAAACTTTCGAATATACAGCCTTAGCTCCCAGAGTGCAAAGTGTGTGGCTGCCCTGTTGACACTACTTATCACAAATTATGGGAATGTCCTAAGGCAGTCAAATTTTGGGAGTCAGTGAAGAAGTGGATAGGCCCATACTCCAACATTTCTGGTTATTTTAATGCCGATACATGCATTTTTGGCATGTTGTCTCATATTCCTACGGTAGTTCAGAAGTTCCACGTAGCCCTGGTGGCTTTGGTGAAGCTTCTCCTCCTCCGCTATTGGCATAGTGATAGATCTCCCTCCCACAAAGAATGGTGGAATGAGTTCCTAACTGCTTTAAATGCGGAGAGGGTGGCAGCAAATTTCTTTAATTCAAATAAAAAATTTATCAGGCACTGGGGTAATTTTCTCAAGTGCCTGAAGGCTAAATATGGTTACTAAGGGAGTAGGATCCTCCCCTCTTTTGGGTACATAATATACCTTGATACCTGTAATTAATCTTCCTTTCTCCCCTTGACCATATTTGGAACAATTTGGAAAAGAAGGTACTCCCTCTTTCCCTCGCATTGAGCATTCAGTGTGAATAATCCTTCTCGGGCAACTTAATACAGAACTATCTTGGTCCTCTATTTTGTTTTTGTTCAGGTTGCCAATATATTCTGGTTTATATTATCTGGGTTCTCATGTTTCTCTTTTCCACAAGGAATGCTGCCTGTGGGTTGGGGGGGTGGAGTTGGGATGGGTGGGGAGGGTTGGGAGGGTACCCCTTCTTGATGTGTTGCGACCTATGATAATTTACTGTATGGAAAATTTCTAGGGGGTATTTTCTTTTTGGGTGGGGGTTATGTATTTCTATTGTTGTTTGTCATAAAATAAAGTTATTTGCAAAAAAAAAAAAAACTTTGCTACATTCAGTTTGGAGTTCTGCTTTCAAACATATGTTCCAATTGGCTAATGTCAAAGCTGTGCATTTTTCTTTAGGATCTTCTTTAGAAACTGATCCTTTTGCAGCAAATGAAAATACTATAATATCATCTTGATCAGTATTATTTTGCTGATACTTCACATGTTTGTAAATCAGAATGTGTTGTTAAATTATCTCCTGATGACAATGGAGTGTGTTTGAACACAAACCCCGTGGCTTTAGACATTGTTCTATTAGAACCTGGTGCAGTAATCATCCTGACCATATATTTGGGCCTTTCAAATGCCTTATCAGGTAATTTCAGTGTTTGTACATTGCAATGCATTAACTTGTGTTATATTCACATGTTTGAACATTTTTACTGTCTATAGGCTTTAGGCACATGATTTCATCAGTGTTTAAAATGCCAGCTGGAGTCTCAATATGCAATGGAATAGAGGCAATTTCCTTATTGAATAAAAGAACTTGTGACTCACCTGGGCCTGCCCTGGCCTTTGATGCTGCTGCATCATGATGCAAATTGACAGAATGTACTGGACCTTTGACTGGCAGTTTACCAGCTTTCACTTGCACTATCCGAGCAGTAAGGCACTCCTGTTTCTGCAAATGTCTAGTTTGTTCTTGTTGTAATAACAACAGAAGTGTTGATTTTGTTTCAATATCCATTATAGTTCCATCCCCAACTGATAGTGTTAAATCCTCTTTCTCCACAAAATCACTAAGATCGTATGTCAAAACATAAACTTCTGAGGTATCCCCCACATCTTCTGGATCACTCAATAATACTTCTGAATTGTCATGGGCTTCTGGAAATACTGTAGCGGGGCAGAGGCCTGTTCCCCTATTCCAGAGACATCCATCTCCTCCTGAGACAGATTTTGAGTCACCATGCTCATGGCCAGAGGTTACCCCTACAGGTCAGTAGGGTAATTTCCTCAGTGCACTGGCCAAATTTCCCCCTTTCACTAAAATACCACCAACAGCTTAATCTTGCTTCAAAGTCAGCTGGCATTCATCTGTATCCCCTTCCCCTGGGTCATGCCTGAACATAGGTAGACTTTGTCTAGTGCACTTATCCGGTCAACAAAAACTAAATAAATAAATCCTGTTGCATCAAATACTGTGTACCATATTTTGCAAGGAAAGCATTCACCATGGCAAAATCTGTAAAATGACACAAGACATCCACTATGGCATAAATATGAAACATTGGGTGAGAATGACAGAAGGTGTGTCAAAAAATATGGCTGAAGAAATGTTGGAACAAATGATGGAAGGAAGGACAGAAGCAAGGCCAGGAAAACACAGGGACAAGAAAAATTTTACAGCAGTAGAAACCAACATCCTAATAGAGAAGATGCATGCCCAGCTTCACCTGCTGCTATCCAGAAGTGGGGACAAGGAGCTGCCTGACCCTCAGCAACAGGCCTTGGATGAGGTGTACACTAAAGGTTGAAGTGCA
This sequence comes from Neoceratodus forsteri, assembly GCA_016271365.2. NCBI lineage: Eukaryota > Metazoa > Chordata > Ceratodontiformes > Ceratodontidae > Neoceratodus > Neoceratodus forsteri. The sequence continues at coordinate 120,410,842 of CM057456.1, forward strand.
GGGGCTGCCTATTAGTGCTCTCCATGTGGACTCTGCAATAAATTGAAATTTCACTGCATTTTGCACTCCTTCCTTATTTACTTGAGTGCACTGTTGCTTGTTATTAAGATGACTTTTTTGCAGGCACCAGCATTTGTGGGATGGTAGACAGTATTGAGGGGGTTAAGGCAACAAAAATGGAGGTGGAGAATCTAGAAAAGTGATCTAGTTTCTTGCAGCTAATGTATGATACCAAGAATTGCATAGGTAGGCACATGGACTAAACTGGAGTAGAAAATCCCACACTCTGCCAACCAAAATAAAGGATTGCTTACCATATATTTTAAAAAACGGTGCTTCATTTTATTTTGAAGGTGTCATGTGCAATGCCCTGATGCATTTCAGAACTATGTTCCTTTATCAAAGGGTCTAATACAATGTTAAGACCATAGGCCTTGTATAGTCCAGAGATGACGAAATTATAAAATCAGCGTCATTAGTGCAAAACATGAAAACAAGTACTAGTGCATTACAACAGTGCCACACAGTGGTAAGAAAGAAAGAAAGAAATATGGCAGTCATTCACATATGTGTAATTGTAATAAAAACATTCATTTAACTACACAATAAAAACATGTACTTTTAAGTGGTACTATCCAGGTAACAGAATAATCAAATGAAGTATTAAGACTACATGTCCCAGTATGTTCCATTGAAATACTGCTGGATAGAAATCTGAAAAAAAGTTAAAAACATGTTAAGGTAAAACTATGTAATTATACCTCTTGTAATTAATAGTATAGGAAATTACATAAAATTATAATAAACCCCAAAATAGATAAGGCTAATACTACAGTAATCCTACTACTACTTCTACTACTACTACTACAAATAAAGGTAAATAATTTATAAAACAGTGGAAATCTTGGGCTCTCATGAGAGTACAAAAGAAAGATTATTTAAAATCTGTATCCTATCTATTCTTTTTAAGGAAGGGTGTTACATTGACTTTCTCATTTAGACCTGGCTTTTTATATGCATCAGTGTGTAAATCCAAAACCCTTCTCTTTTTAAAATGAAATCATCATAGTCCCCAACTTTTGAGTTTCTAAAAACCTTTTCAATCCCTTGAAATGAGAAAATATGCATTTTCTCATTTCCTCTGTCCATAGTGTGCTGTGCGGTAGCATAAGTAGAATCCCTATGTCTAATAGCTCTTACATGTTTTGTTACTCTTTGTTTGAGATTTCTATTAGTTTTTCCTATGTGGAATGCTCCACAAGTACAGGTAGCCATGTATATCACTCCACTGGTGTCACATGTGATAAGGTCTCTAATCTCATATTTTTTCTGATTCTTTGCAGTTACACTTGTGAAATTTTTTCCTGCCACAATAACACTACTGGTGCTACATTTGCCACATTTGAAGCTATGTATGCTTGGTTTTAACCAAGTCTTTTTTACTGGTAGTGTCTGTTTGCTGTGGACTAACTTGTCTCCGATAGTGCTAGCACATCTGTATGTCATTCCGGATAATTTGTTATGATAAATACTTAAATGTGGATCTCCTTTTAGTATATTCCAATTAGTTTACATTATGTCAGCTATCTTTGAGGAATGTACAGAGAAAGGGCTGACAAAATTCAAAACCTCACTAGTGTTACCATCTTTCTGTTCATGTCTCAATGTCTCATTTCTAGATATACTTGCAATTTTTCCTTGAGTTTTCTCTATGTAATCTTTCTGATAGCCTCTCTCTATAAATCTAGAATCTAGATCTATTGCTGCTTCATGAAAATCTATATCTTCACTGCAATTTCTCCTCATACTAAGAAATTGACCTTTAGGAATATTCCTGACAATATGTGGTGGATGGCAGCTAGAGGCTAAGAGTAAGGTATTCCTTTCACAACATTTCCTCAAAATATATGTCAGTATCATCCCATTCTCCCTCTTACTGATAACTAGATCTAAGAAATGTACATTATCCTGACTGGCATCATATGTGAATCATAAATTAGGGTCTGAATCATGTAGAAAAGAAACATAAGAAACACATTCCATAAGATCTCCAACCCAGATGATAAATATATCATAAATGTAATGTTGATGTAAATCTAATTTCAAAAAAAGGGGTTATTACTTACATTTCTCACAAACATATCTTCCCACTTCCCCATGTATACATTTGCAAGACTTGGGGCAAAAGTGGCCCCAATGGCTGTTCGTTTTGTCTGTAAATAAAACTGATTCAGGAAAGAAAAAGTATTAAACTTGAGCATGAACTCAGACAATTTTAAAAGTAATTCTGTACACGGTCCTTGGTCTATATCCCTGAAATTGAAAAAAAAAAATACTAAACTATCCAAAGCATCTTCTTGGGGAATATTAGAATACAAAGATTCAACATCCATAGTGATCAAATAAGCATCTGGGTTAATCTCTATGTCATCTAGAACCATTAACATTTCTGTTGTATCTTTGATATGTGACCCCAAATAAGTGACAAAAGGTCTCAAAAAATGATCTACATATTGTGACAGTGGTTCGGTTAAAGATCCAGTCCCACTCACAGTAAGTCTACCTGGTGGTGGTAAGGATTCAATCTCTTTATGTACCTTTGGTAGTGTATAGATTGTGTCTCTTACAGGAAAGTCTACCGTTAGAAATTTTTTAACATTTGTATCTATCCACCCTCTATTTTAAGCATCCATATTATGATCATCAATGCAGTGTTTGAAGAAGATTGTGGGGTCTGACTCAAGTCTTTTATAAAATTCAATATTTGACAGTTGTCTATTTCAAAAATATAATCTGTAGTATTTTGAATGACAACTGCTCCTCCCTTGTTTGTCTGTTTAATCACTATATTCTGATCACCTTTTAAATTTTCCCAAGCCTGTCTCTCTAGGCACATGGACATTAAGAACCCACAGACAAAGTATAGCATTGATGGGGTTAAAAGTGAACATTCTATAAATTTTGGATTATAACTAATGATAATATGAAGTCTTATTCCTAGTTCAGCGAGGCATATGAGAAATCAAAATTGGTGCTGTGGTGTGTTAGGCTGGGATTTACCTTGTTGCAAAGAGGAGCTGAATATGGCATTATAGATTTTGCTGGTGAGGCCACTCCTCGAGTAATGTGTACAGTTCTGGAGTCCACACCTAAAAAGGATGGGACAAGCTGAATCTAATACATTGTATGGCAAACAAGATGATATGGAGCAGTAGGATAAGGCTTATGAGGATAGACAAGAGATCCTCAATATGCACTCCCTGGAGGATTGGAGGGAAAGGAGAGACATGATAGAGACTTGTAAATATCTGGAATAGTACTGTACAACAATGCAGTTCATACAGAACTGTTCTGGGTGAACAAAACATTTATCTGCTAGTGGCTCAATGTATTGCTATTGTAGGGAGGATGCAAAAAGTGTTGTTAGAATGTACTTTATCACAAAGACAGTAGTGCATAAGCAGAATAACTTACTCAGTGCAGTTGTAAACACAAACATTACTGCTGAGCTTAAAACAGTTGGGATGGCTACAAAGGCTTATTAACCAAGGAAGAGTGAGGATGAGGTGGACCAAAGGGTGGTATTAGGTGGAGGGAGGAACCATCTTTTGAGTAGCTCCAGCATGGTTCCAGAGCAGACTACATGCACTCTAAATCTTTTCTGCCCAGTTTTTTTTTATATTTCTAAGTCTATACATACAGTAAAAGATACAATTAACTTCAAATAAAGAGCTGCAACATCTAAAACATATATTTTAGAAATAAACAAGGTAAATTAGGGTAAATTTAAATGCATTTACAAAATAGAAAAATTTAAGGACTTCTTAAAAAAATGTTCTCGAAGTCACTGAACAGAAGGAACATGTTCTTTAAATCAGGTCCTGCCAATAATATGAACTTAATCACCAACTAGGTACAAAAAGATGTAGCGTAGACAAGCAGAATCATACTGATGGAATGCAAGGAATGTGATGGAATGTAGTGGCTCAGGTGACCATAATGGGAGGCCAGGTTAAACCTGCTAAGTGGTTTATAATCAACTTCTGTAACACCTTGAAATCAATCCTCACCAGAAAGGCAACTAGTGTTGTTCCAGCAAAACAGGTGTAATATAGTCTGCTGTCTGAGTTGATATCTGAAGCCTGGCAGTTGTTCCTAGATTTGTTGTAGGTGACTTACTGGTAAATCCATGTACAGTATTCAACATTACTGTAGTCAGGTCACTAGGTGACAAATACTTGTACTCTAGCAGTCTTTGTGGGATGGCAGGTGACAGGAAGGGACAGTTTGCAAATATTCTTAAGATTGTAATACCTATTCATGACCATTTCTGTGGTCAGCTGGCAACCCAGAGCAAACTCCAGAGAACTTAACACTTTTAACATCCATTAACTGAATCAATTCAAATATATTGTGATGCATACTGTCCTTTTTTGCCAGCACCTACTGAATAAGTCTTTCTGCCTGATACTATTGTACAGTACAATTCTTCAATTCAAATCAAAAATATACCCCTGCTTTAGTAGCCTTAAAAGAAGGAATGATAATGCATCGAGGATAGTCATAATGGAATATTAGTTTTGCCTTCCAAAAGTTTATCCTGTGAGTTAAATAGTTGAAGTACTTCAGGGAAATGATTTAATTAAAATAATGATAATATGGATCAAGAGCACAATACAGAGGCTGAAAGAGCTATAAATCATTTATTTATTTATTTGAAATTACTCCCACTGGGATAACCATAGGAGATGCAGAATCTCATATTCATGGAGCTCCCAGGGAGAACAGCAGCAGATAACTGGTTAAAATAGTCCAGCAAGAATAGCTACTGTACAGCTTGAAATATACACAAGAAAGAAAAATGATAAATGTTAAGTATATCCAAACAGTAACAAGGTGAGGTCACAGCACACCAAGAGCATGAACATTATTATGCAATGTGGTCATGGTCGGAAGAGGGGATTCTGGGCCCTGCAAAAATATAGGGAGCTCTAATGCAGCTGGAAATATTGGACTTGAACACTTGCAAACTGAAAGCACTTCCCAAATAGATAGAGAGCTGCTCTAGGTGTCTGATGCTGTAAATGCAAAGGCCTTGTTACAAAATTCATGCTTTATCTTCAGAAATAAAATGGTAGAGTAATGGCTGCTGTTGAATTAAGTCAATTTGCACTTCTTGACTGCTTTAGGTAGGCTAAGAGGTAATCAGGGGCTATTCATTGCACAAAGTTGTACAATAAAAGAGCTGATGAGTTGCATGTGCTTGAGTGACTGTCCAGTTAATCTGATAATACAGCAGACAATGGTGGGTAGACCATCTGCATTACAGAATGAACCTACACAACTTGTACAAATGATCCAAGACTGCACAGTTGTTTAGTTTACATAGTGGTGTATGATCTCTCCATGGTTAATGGAAGGGAGCAGGAGGTGGGAAACTCTTGACTCTATACACACACACACATACACACATGCATGCACATAAAAATATGCACACATGCTCACAAACACACACTTGTGTGCATATACCGATGACTGCTCCCCTGCTTCTCTGATGTAGATGTATGATTACGTAATTTACACACATACTTACACTACCCCTCCAATAGAGATGCCTACATACCCTAAAACATGCAGACATATGCACACCCTACTACACAGAGAAATCAGCATGCCCCACCACTCAGATACCAGCATGACCCAATACACAGATCCCTCCATAACCCTCTACACAGACATCAGCATGCCCCAATACACAGATGCCAAAATGCCCCAATATATAGATTCCTGCATATCCCACTACACAGATGCCAGCCTACACCAATACACAGATGCCAGCATGTATTACTACACCAATACCTGCATACCCCAATACACATCTGCCTTCATGTCCCCTATACAAATGTCAAGATGCCCCAATACACAGATACCCTCACACCCCACTACACAAATGCCAACATGCCCAAATGCATAGAACTAGAATGCCCCACTATGTTGACGTGTGCATTTTCCACCATACTCATGCACACACACACACACAGACATATGCAGATACCCACTGACTTTACTAAAACAATCACACCCAGTTAAGCGCGCACACACACACACACACACACACACACACACAAAAACACACACGCAAATACGCTCACAGTTTGCCACGTCCAAAGCCCCAGGACCATACCACTACCACAATAGCTGTCCTGACTCTCACCACCCCCTATCATCCTCTCACCTCATGCCAGTTATGGACTGTTGTGATAGTTGTGGCTGCCAGTACAGTATCTCAGGTGTACAAGATACACCCATCCCATCCTCCACAGCTTCCTTTTCCTGGTAGCAACTGGATCCCCAGTACCTATCATGCTGACATATGAGACTGGTGGTACTATATACCAAATAATTCCTCCACCAAATGGAACATTAATTTTAGTTTACAAGCTTGTGCCCTGTGTAGAACTGCATTTAGTAGTTCTTCTGGCTTGGGGAAGGTTGCTGTGGCTTTTCACAGTGTGTGAGACAGTCAGGGAGTGACTGAGCATGGCTTAGAAGCTGATTATTATCCTGGCCTCTGGATTTACTTGGCTTTTTCTACCTTTTCCCTGTACAGTGTATGGTTATAATTGACTTACTGTAGTGGCAGCACAAAGAAAGGTGAATAAAACACAGGGCAAAAAAATAAAAAGTAAACTGGTACAGAGTGCTCATTGTCACCACTTTGTGACAGTTTATTGTTACTTTACATTAGGCTGTGGCCCCCTTTATTTTGTATGCTTTGAAATTCTAAGAAACTGTGTAGCAGTATTCCACAGAAGTTTGAAAAGAGGAATATATTAGGCTGATTGGGATAGGGTACTTTACAAAAAACATTTTAAACATGCAATTTTACACACATTCCAAATCCTTTAAACAAACAGTTTTTGAAACATTAATTAAAAGTGATTTTTAAAAGCAAAATAGAGAAGGCAGAAGCAGAAATAAAGTACCAGGATGCCTGTTGCCCAATTAAGCCAATCTAGAAGCCTTGAATAACATGCCTATCTTAATTGCACGTTTAAGCAATGAATACTGTATTTTTATGCACAAACACTTGACGGTCGGAAAGGCTAATCTTCAGCACACATTTCCCTCACTGCCCCCATTCCTATAGCTGAACATTTCTGGTTTGCTAGCAATGAAATTCACTGGAGTTTAGCTGCAGTAGGTGTATTGAGAAGTCAAATCCCACATGATTGTCAGGAAATCTCATTATTCACATAGCTCTGCTTCCACAGAAACATACTCTAGTGCTATCCACAGTGCATTATTATTCTATCTCTGCCTTAGTTACTCAGCTATTGGGATTGAAAATGAAAACATTATTTTCCCTTGTTCACAGATAGTAGATATGCTGCTGCATACAGCAGTGAGCAACCGAACAATCTGGGAATTCATTTTTTCTAGTAAACTTAAAATACAACTCATTAGATTTCAGAAGAACAAGTATGTCATTTGGGGGCCTTACATCTTTTTGTGGATTAAGAAACAAGGGTATTATAGTGGAATATAGCTATGAAAAAGAAATATACAGTGTATGGATGCTGGATTCTTCAGAAGAAACAAGAGAGGTACAGTAATTAACTGGTTTGCAATCTCACCTCTCCCATGCCAGAGAAGTGGAACAAGTTTCAGTTTTAAAAGTGCCTAGACGAGAAGTGCCTGAGGCTAGTCATAGCCAAAGTTATGGAAATAAGAGACTCTGTGAAGAGTCTGAGTAGCACAATGGTATTTAAAGAGATGGGAAAAAAAGCAAGGGATTAAGAAAAGTGAGTCAGAAAAACTGGAAGAACCAGAAATAGAATAATCAGCTTACCAAATGTCAACTCAATAAAAATAAAACTTCCCAATGTTTGAGAAATTGAAGGCTTGTGAGGCTTGATCTGACAGCTGTTGACTTGCTCCTTCATAAGCAGTAATTCTTGGACAATGCTTACTTGTCTTTGCATGCTCATTGATGTGGATGCAGCAGAACAGCTGTCATATTTCCATTGTTTCAGTGTTCAATGACTTACTTCCTGACCATTCCTTGAGAGCTCTTCCATCCACTGCTGCCTGCCACTGATATGTCATCTGTGTGACAGTCTGATCAGAGGCTTCTTACTGTTGGGGGAGGCTGTTGACCTTGTTCCTTTCATGAAGCAGATGTAAGTGTCCTTTTTGCTTTGCACCTGGTGCTCCTCTGCTTCCAGGTTACTACCAGAGTGTCTTGATGCAGTCTACTGGGGCTTGTGTTGCTGCCTCTGTGTGGTCACTGGGGCTGGGGCTGTCTCCACCCTCTCATGGTTGCCGCTGCAGTTTGCCAGCTCCTTTGGCTACATTCCTTGGGTGATTACTGTTATCTGGGATGATATAGTCCAGTTGTTCATTTCTTCTCTTATGCTCCTGCTTTCTGCCTAAGGAAAAAGTTTGATAAGACATTACAGAAAATTATATTTGCTTAAATGTTGCATCCTAAAAAATGAAATGCAAGCTCCAGTGGATCCATGTATTATTGCTTTAAATCTATGTATCACCCCATGACATCCCACCACATTGCTGTCTCAACCTCCAGCTGCAGTGGTTGTGCTTTGCCTTTTTAGATCTTTATAGGACTTCTGATTGTGGTCCTAGGATCAGCTGCCCTGCTCCCAATAAGTTTGTAGTCTGCCCCAGTGGCCATACAAGTCTTTAGGGCTCAACACACATATGTATGTAACCATATGGGGTTCATCTCCTAATCATTATATCATACATTGATACATTATACAGTTGCTGAACTACTTGAGCCAGTTGCTCAAACATTAACTAGACAGATGTCCCAATGGGTATTGAGTAAGACCCAAATGACTATCAGGTATAGGCCCCAAACTCAGATGAGATTAGCTGAAAGGATCCAACCATGAACTCTCTAGTCAGAGGAGAAAACTAGGCAGCCAAGTTTGAAGCAAATGTTACATACACTATATGGTCTTTTCTGAAGGTATTTTCAGCCCTCAGATTCCTTTGGTACAGAGCATACCCAACATAGGGTGGAGTCCCCACATTCTGAGACTTGTTTGCAGAGTTGGGACTTGTGGCACCTTTGAGAGAGTGTATTATCTTAGTATGATAGGTGGATATGTTATGCATAAACAACAGCTATACAGTGTATAGATCAATAGATAGATAGATAGCCAGCTATGTCAATCAATCAATCAATCAATCAATCAATCAAACCTTTATTTATCCAGACGGACATCATTGAGCAAGCTCATTTACAAGATGGACCTGGTTATGACCTAGGATATAGTACAAACAGGTATATTACAATGTGAATAAAACATGATTGGAAATGTAAGTGGATACAGAAAGTCCCACACATAGTGGCCTATTAGGACCTAAAACATAAACCTAACAGTCGGACATAATAAACAGTAACAGATTTTGTTTACACCTTTCACAAAAAGGAATAAAAACATGTGTGGTTAAGACTGAAGGGAATAATAAAGCAAGCTACAAGGCCATATCAAGGACCAGCCCCAGAGAACACTCACATTCAGAGTGGTAGGTGGCTATGCCTTAACTAACTAGTGGAAGGTCTGAGCTAGGTGCTAGGGCAATGGCTGGGATAGCGCCTGAATTGCCTACATTAGGGGAGCAGTGGTCCATGTCCAGGGGACCATCTAAGGGACCAACAGACTGCTGGGAAGGTTGAAAGGCAGACTTTGTGATTGATGAATAATGGTGCCTTCAGCCAACCAGGGGAAGATGATGTCAGAAGAGACCATAATCACTCAGACTCCCAATAATTATGTTTTGGGCAGTACAGATAAAGACATCATTGGTCAGGTGCAGACGTGATTACATATTTTCTGACAAAGTTCAGGAATATCATCAGATTTTGCAAGAGTTTGGAAGGAATGCAGGAATGGACCATGGGAGCCAATCAGGAGCAAGGGTCAAGGAGCGCTTGCAATCTGATTGGTTAGCGGCTTTAGCTGTGCTTTGCTAAAGAAGAATCTGGACAGGTAGTTTCAGGTGGCAGCTTGTGAGGGTGCCATCCGCCCGGGTGATAGAAATTCTACACTTAAGTGCAGTTTGCCCCATATGACTTGCCTACTTATGGGAAGAGATAGACCATGTCCAGAGGACCATCCAAGGGGCCTTAGGCCCGCTAGGGAGGATGCAAATCTGAATATTTGATTGATAGATATCAGCGCCTGTGGCCAACTTCAGGTAGATGACTACAGAAGAGAGCATAATCACTTAGATTCCCAATAGATGTGTTTTAGGCAGTGCAGTATAGGTAAGGATATCATCGGACAGGTACAGAAGTGAGTACATCTTTTCTGGCTGGTTCAGCAATACCATCGGATTTTGCAAGAATTTGGAAGGAACGCAGGAGTAGACTGAAGGAGCATATCAGGAACAAGGGCTGAAGATCACTCGTGATCCGATTGGTTAGTGGCATTAGAGAAGCTTTGCTAAGGAAGAATCCATCCAAGTGGTTTTAGATGGTGGCTTCAGTGGGTGCTGACCGCCCAGTGTTAGGAATTCTGCGCCTAAGGTGCAATTGCCTCCTGTAGGACCTGTTTACCTCTGAGAAAAGGGTACAGAAGCTGTGGGATAATAAATACATTATGGTCAATAAAAACATACATGGATTCTCATGGGGTACAGTCATCCGAGTCTAAGGCTATACACAAGGGAGTAAGTTAACAGTGGTTAGCGATTAGAAGCCAGGAAAACAGATGCATGGCTCACACACACATCAAGCATATAAGGACTTGAAAGCATTAATGATTCAGAGGTAGCTTGCTTTCAGTAGCTTTTTGTTTTGTTCCACAAGGATAGCAACACTCTGCCATAGCGGGTGAAAGACTTGGAGGTGCATAGAGAGATATAGGAGGCTCTTCTTAGGCCATAGGGACCCAGCCCGCTCAGTGGGAGACATTCTTTTATATAAGACAGTAACATTTTTGTGATGGCTCTGTAAGTACATAGGACTACATTTCTATCAAGTCTGGACATTAGCGAGGACCATCCTACAGCTTTGTACGATAAGCAGTGATGGGTGCAGATGGGAAGACCGGTGATAAACCAGATGACCCTATGATAAAGCGTACCCAACTTAAGAAGCAAAGCTTTTGTACAATGACTGTATAAGAAGTCTGCATTGTGAGTTAGAGAAAGAAGGGTGGTTTGGGCAAGTCGCAGCTTGGTGTCGTGAGTGAGGAACTGGCTGATTCTGTAGAATAGTCCTAGCCTCTGTCTAAGCTTCTTAACCAGGTCTTCAGCATACTCAGAAAATGAAAGGTTCTGGTCTAGCCACACTCCTAAGTATTTAAACTTTGGAATAAATTCCTATTTCTCTCCCAGAATTGTGGAAATCTGTTGTAGTATTCTAGAGCTGGCCGGGTTTATCACTATGGATATGGGGTGAGAACAGCATTGCCTTTGTTTTTTTTTTTTGCATTTAATAGTAGTTTTTTGTGGAGCAGCTGGGTCTGGAGCAGGTCAAATTATACCTGTAGGTCTGCACAGGCAGCTTCGGCGGTTGGTCAACTTGTGTAAACCACTGTATCATCAGCGAACAGGTGTATTTTTGCCTTGTTGATGCCCACATCAATATTGTTGACAAAGATAGTGAAGAGTAGTGGACCAGGAATGGATCCTCGAGGCATTCCACTCAGAAGAGGTTTAAGTGGAGTTAACTCCCCCTCAGCTTTGACTTGTTGCTGATGCCCAGCCAGGTAATCCATAAACCAGAGCAAGGATGCTGAATCAAGACCTATACACTTCAGGGTCGAGAGTAGCAGGTTGTGATCTATGGTGTCTAAGGCATACTGAGATGTAGAAATACAGCACAGACAATGTTTCTGCTGTCTAGTTCATTCTACCAGTCATTTGTTACTTTGGCAAGTGCCAAAATAGTGCTGTGGTTGCTCCAAAAGTCCGATTGCATAGGGTTTAGTAAGTTATTGGCTTCAAGATATGCCCTAAGTTGGTTGATGACAACCTTTTCCAGGAGCTTCAACAAAGTAGGCAGTAAGGAGATTGGTCTGTAATTGTTGGGGCCACAGGTATCCCCCTGATTTAAACAATGGGATGACATGGGCAGTTTTCCATATTGTAGGAATGGCCCTTTGAGACAATGACAGGTTAAATAGATGAGTGATAGGGACAGCAAGGACATGATAAGCAATTTTGATAAAGTAAGGATCCAGTGAATCATCACCAGCACTCTTCCTAACATCTAACTCAAGTATAAGATCTTCAACCTCCTTTAGTATAACAGGTTGGAATGAGTAGCTGGGTACCGGGGTGATGGAGTCTACACAGGGGACACTTAGTTGGGAGTGAGCCAGTGCTGCAGGGGAATTGTTGAATGCTAGGTCAGCTGTGGCAAAATGGTTGTTGAATGCATCTAAGATACCCTGTTTATTACATATGTTTTTTTTCCCTCAAATGTGATTTTCGGTGGCAAGGAGTTACCTGGGGTATGACTGGACATATCCTTGATTGTTCTCCAGAATTTAGAGAAGCAGTTTACTGCAGAGTCAAGCTCACTGAGATAGAATGCTGCCTTTGCATCTCTGACCATTTTTGTACATGCATTATGTGCCTTTCTAAACTGGCACCAGTCTGAGTCCAGCTTTGTCTGTCACGCCTTTTTCCAGAGCTTGTCCCTACCTAGCAAGGCAGCTTTCAGCTCAGCAGTGAACCAGTGACAAGCTCTGTTCTTTACATGGATTTTTACCATTGGAACATGTAGGTCAAGGGTCCCTACCAATATTTTATGAAAGATATTATCCGCTGTGCTGTCCGTGGTGGCTAGGTAGAAGTGTTGCCAGAGTGTTGAGCGTTGCAGTTCACATTTAAAGGCAGGCGCATCAAAGTTGTGACATGTCCTTTTTGTGATGAATTTAGCTGTGGGTCCTGTATGATGTAACATCTTGACTGCTGCAATAAAACAATGGTCACTGACATCGGCGAAGAAAGTTCCAGCGTTCGAAAAGAGATATGGCTTGTCAACTAATATAACATCCAATAAAGTACTGTTGCACAGTTTATTTTTATTAGGACATGTAGGTTCTTGAATTAGTTGCACTAGCCCACGAGCATCACAACAGGTGATTAGGGGAGTAGCAGTCTTGGAGAGCCAGTCAAAGTTAAGGTCCCCAAGAATAACTGGTTCAAGGTTCTCTTTCTCATGACAACCAAGATGAGATAGGAGTAGTGTTCCAGCAGATGGGGGTCTAAGGAAACCAATTACCCTGATGGCCAGAGAGGTAAATTGTTTGATCTTGAATGTCAGACTTTCAAACTCATTTTTACTAGAAGTTGAATCCATACATGACGTTGTAAATCTTTCTTTGAAGTACAGTGCCACTCCACCTCCCCTTGTAGATCTATCTGTTCTGAGTAACTGGTAGGAGGGAATGCTAATCTCTCTATCCTGGGTGGATGGCCTAAGCCAAGATTCAGATATTACCATGGCATCTGGTTGAGTGTGGCTGATCCATGCCTGTATCACAGTAAACTTTTGAGGAGGCTACTAACATTGACATTCCAGAAGCTCATACCTTTGAGGGAGGCCATATTTGAAGGAGAAGAGAGAGGAGAAATAGGACCAGGGTTTAATTCATTGTTGCCCAAGCATATCAGTAACAGAAGTATCAGCTTTGTTAGGGCATCAAGAGTGAGTTTGAGAATCCTGGCCTTGGTGCATCTCTGGCTCTTGACAGGTTGGGTATGCCAAACACCACCCTTAAGGGTATACCTCCCTAATGCTAAGTGAACCAGTACCCTGAGAGAGATGTGCAGGGGTGACTATCACAGTAAGGAACAGTAGTAATAATTTGAGAAGGTGGCTCAGTATGGGTGTCATCACGATGTGTACCCTAAATAGAATCAGACAGCAGTACTGCCTGGAGGGCACATAAATGACTGGAGGGCAAGTCTACGTACAGAGCACAGAACATTAAGGGGGTCATGTTCTGCTTGTGTGGGTTCTTGAGGGTAGGATGTCAACTGTGCACAACAGAGGATGATCAGTAAAGATAAAGGCAAGGAGCCCCTCATGAAGGCACTACCCTGGCCCCCCATGCTCAAGATATAGTGGGAGACAGTGTTGAAAACAGTTTATGGACAGAAAATGCAGTTATAATGAAGGCCCCCTAGGAAGTCGAGGTCCAGGAACATAGCCGAACTAGCATTCTTCACTATGAGGCACAGAATGTAAAGGAAGCATATGTGGTCGCAGCAAGTGAAGTGACGATGAGGCACCTATGTTAGCGGCAGGCTGCCTCAGGGGAATTCCTATCATACCAAATGGAGAATTGGATGGGCTGACTAATGCCTTTGTGGGCATGCTTTTGGAAAGGGGCAGGATCATGGTGTATTTAATAAATGGAGGGGGTGGGAAATGGGTCATAAAATTAGTGGCTTTTGCCATACCTTGCTTGAGGAGAGTCCTGGCTTGGGGTCTCAGGCGGCAACTGTGGAAGCGCCGACCGCCCGGTGTACTGGGATCCCACACTTAGGGGCAGTGAGCCCCTGGAGAGCTTTTCCTTGGCTGGAGAAAGAAAAAAAAAGGTCTGTTTTAAATGCTGATCATGGACAATGGACCGTCTGCACCAGCAGGAGATCCAATTCACAGAACAAAGGAAATGTGTATTCCTTTGGCACCTAAAGTTTGGCGCCAGCACAGAACTTCAGAAAAGAGCATCATCACACAATTCCTCTTCTCTTAATACTCTAAAACAGATTTAAACGGTCAGACTCTAAGAAATTACAGCTTTTCTTTTGAGTAGTTTCAGCAAGAACAACAGATTTTAGCAAGTTTAAGAAGAGCATGCAGGAGCAGACTACAGGGACAGTCGTAAGTCAGAGACAAAATATGCTCATGTTCTGATTGGTTAGAGGCTTTTGCTGTACCTTGCTCAAGGAGAGTCTGGGCTTGGGGTCTCGGGCAGTGGCTGTGGAAGCGTGACCACCCTTTGTCCTGGGATCCAATGCTTATGGGGCAGGGAGCCCCTGGAGAGCTTTTCCTTGGCTTGATCAAGGAGAGTCCAGGCTTGGAGTCTCAGACGGTGGCTGTGGAAGCGCCGACCACCTGGTGTCCTGGGATCCCATGCATATGGGGTAGGGAGCCCCTAGAGAGCTTTTCCTCAGCTTGTTCAAGGAGAGTCTGGGCTTGGGGTCTCAGGTGGTGGCTGTGGAAGCACCTGATGCAATGTATATCTTCAGTGCAAAAAACTGCATCATTGCAGCAGTTATGTGTGTTAATGCACAAGCTAAGGTTCTGCTTAAAGCAAGAAAAGTAAGGAAAAGTGATGTTAGGGTTTCCAACCCTACCCCCCAGCAGCAAAAGGACAAGCCCACACAAGCAACCACAGACAGCCATTATCAGGTAAGACAAACAGCATACAGCTGTTTCCAGATTAGACAAGTGCAGTAGCACTGATGTGCTACTGTACAGATTTGTACCTGCAGCATGCCCACTGCAAGACATACACACTCACTTGCTGCGGCAGAAAGAAATACGGGATACTCAAATTGCAACACTGCTTCTGTGTGCAGAAGCACATGCCTCTGCAGACACAGATATAGATCCATGATACTCAAATTTCAAGAGCTGTTTTGTCTGCAGACGTGAAGGCCCATATTGGGCTAGCATTTCTGTAGCCTCAGGTATTCATGCACATTGTAAAGCAAACACATACTGGGCAGGCTTGCACTTCTGCAGCTGCAGGTGTAGGGCATGCACACTGACCTCTGACTGCAGAAATGCAGAAATCACAAAATTCATGATACCAAAATTGCAGCAGATCTTCTGTTTGGAGAAGCACAGACATGTGAGGCACAGGCACTTCTTCACCCACAAGTGTAAGACTTACAGTGGTTTCTCCCAGGATGAAACCCAACTCTACAGCATTTTGCATCACTCTGCAGAATTCTGCAGCAGACCTACTTAATAAAGCAATGTAATTTCAATGGCAATTCGTCATTTTTGTCATTCAGGAAAATGTGACACTGCCAGGATGAAGTGAATGCCACAATTTCCCACATGACAAAAGGAACTAATTGCCATTGAAATTACATTGCTTTATTTGGTAGGTCTGCTGCAGCATACTGCTGAGTGCTTTAAATATGGGTTTCATCCTGGGGAACACCACTGTACACACTGACTTCTGCCTTCAGAAGGCAGACCCCCATGGAACCTGCTGTTACGCAAACAGAATTACTGTTGCAATCTGGCACATATGCCATTTTTCTTTCGAAATTTTAACCAAGTATCTGCAATCTGGGTATCATGGATTCATCAGCAGATCTAGAAAATGGTCAGGGGGTAGCAGGTTTTCAGTTACACAGCAGCATCTAGAAAACCATGTAGTAGCGGACCATACTATCTTGTGAGGTAACTTGTACAGCATGCATGAGTACCTCTGTCTACAGAGATTCAGGCCGCATGGGGCTTTTGTCTTCCTAACATGCTATACAACAAACACACACAGGTATGGCTGCATTAGCACATGCCACTGTGGGGTCTGTGCTTATGCAGGCACAGGTACAAATCCACAAAGATAGCACATCAGTGCTACTGCATTGGTGTCATCTGGAAACAATTGTATGTTGTTTGTCATACTTAATGATGGCTGTCTGTGGTTGCTTGTGTGGGCTTGCCCTTTTGCTGCTTTGGGAGAAAGGAGTTAGGTTTGGAAACCCTAATATCATATTTCCCTACTTTTTTTTTTACTTTAAGCTGAACCCTAACTGGTGCATTAATGCAGGTTTTGCAATGAATGTCCTGTCTTTTTGAGGTAGAGGAGTTGTATCCTCATTATGGACCTGCACAAACACATATGTTTGGCTGCAGAAACACAGGCACCCCCAAGATGCTTCACTTTCATACAGCTACAGGTGCAGATACACACCTGTAGGGCCCTGCACTTCCTTGTGGATAAAGGTGCAGACATACAGGGTAAGGAACATTCACCAAGTGAGGTGTCTGTCTGGCTGCAGAAGGTGTCCTGCACGTCTGTGCAGCTATAGATACAGATAAGCAGGGCCTTTGTGAAGTCCAGGAGGCTGCAGAACCACAAAAAGTATTTAAACTCTCAGATATTTTAAACCAAAGTTTCAATATAGCCTTTTTATTACCCCATCTCATGAACCCATTAGTTGAAAATCTTTGCAGTGAAATGTCACTTCGACTAAGATTTGAAAAAATGACAGCTGTCATAATCATGAGGTGGTGTGGTCCAATGGCATGTTGAAAATATGGGGTCAAAATATTGAAAATGATCAAACCTATCCACAAACATAGACAAATTTTAACTTTTGCTCATTACCTTGTTGTTTTTTAATATTGTGACCACAAATTTTCAACATAGCTGGGTTATGATCCCTCCTCATGAGTCTGGTAGGTAAAAGTTTTCCAATCCTGACTGAAACACCATTTCACATTACAAGTGCAAAACTGCATTTTGGCCAGGATTTGAAATATAACAGCTGTCACATTCATGAAGTAGTGTAAAAAAATGGCTATGTTGAACATTGTTGGTCAAAATATTGAAAATTATAAAAGTTGTGTGCATGCATTAACATTTCCATGTAAGCTCTTAACTTTTTGTTTTTAAAAATGTTTACCCCAAATTTTCAACATGGCCTTCTTATGACCCCTCCTCATTCACAGGTGCAGAGAAAATTTTCACATCTCACCCTGAAAGGTGATTTTAAACAGTCACCATAAATTACCTTTTGTAACAGATGTGAATTGTTTCACCACCCTTGTTCAGGAGGTGGCGTAACAAAAAAGCTATGCTGAAAAGCTGGTGTAAAAATAATAAAAAATGACAAAGTTATGAATAAAGTTCAAACCCCATTAAAATACATTAAACTGCATTTTAAGAATAATAATGGCCCAAATAACTGGTTTGACCAGGAATGTCTCAAGTATAAAAAAAAGTTTATCCAGAAGCATACGGGATGCCAAATTAAGTGGCAGGAGGGAATCATAAAAATATTAAATCAAAAGAGAAAATATTACAAGGAACTTTTGAATAAAAAACATTTCACTTGATAGAAACAACAATGGCTGAACATGATAAACATTTTAGATAATAATGATCAGGAAACCTGGCAGATGGTGGCAAAAGGCACAACAAATTTTTAAAAATCAGCTTGATTCTTATATCATGTCTACTCAATGGGTTTATTACTACCAGAAATTATTTTTTGATCCTAGTTTGACTCCAGTGCAACAAAATTGGGAAGTGTGTGTAAATAGAAATCATTTTCAACTTTTTACTTAGCAGGACATTTACATGTCTATTGCTAATTTGAAAAAGAAAAAAAAAACTATGGGCCCCAATATGTTACCTGCTGAGGTTTTCCTGATAGCCCTTTCACTGTGGGCATGTTTACTTGTTCATTATTACAATTATTGTATTCTTAATAGCAGGATTCCTAAGTCCTGGAATGGTGCTAGAATTATATCTATTTTTTTTTTTAAAGGTGACAGAGCCAACCCTGCCATGTACTGTGCTATTTCCTTGCTGGACATTAATGACAAAATATTTGCCAAGGTTTTGCTCAGGAGGCTGCAACAACAACTTAATGGGCTGTGAGGACTTAATGAATTACAGGCAGGGTTTCGCTCTAGCTACAGTACCACCGATAATTGTTTTATCCTTAGCCCATTTAATTGAAAAATATGTGAACCTTAGGGGACAAAAACTTTATGCTGCTTTTATAGACTTTAGTGCAGCTTTTGATAATGCATCAGGTATTAAATTTTGGCAAATAGTCTCTGAGCTAGGATTCCAACCAGAACTTATAAGTATTATTAAAGAATTACCTACAGAGACATGGGCACAATTAAGGATGGGAACCTTGGGACCGTTATCTGAAGTGATAAGTACCAACAAAGGGGTAAGACAGGAGTGCATAATTGCTCCCCTTCTGTTCTGTATATATATTGAGCAATTTCTTAAAGATATTGTGGCACTCCCCTCAGATTCTCTAAAGATTGGCCGGAAAATCAGCCCGGCATTGGCTTACGCTGATGATTTGGCATTGATTTCTTTATCTAAAACAGGGTAGCAAAAGAATTTAAATTCCCTGCAAGAGTATACAGAATCTCACAGGCTTGTTATAAACAAATATAAAAGCCAGGTTCTGATCTTTGGTGACAGAAATTTATCAGCTAAATGGAATGTGGATAAAGACAGGCTAGAGACAATAAGTTCCTATGTATGTCTGGGTCTTTCATATGCAAACACAGGGAAATGGGAGCCCCATATAAAAGCCCAAGTTCTTAAGCTTAATCAACAGGTTAGTGTCCTCTTATGATTTAACAGGAAATTTGGTGGCTCTTCTACTGTATCACTCTTAAACCAAGCCAAATGTATTCCCCTGGCTATCTATCTCACAGAGGTCTGGGGTTATGCAAATTTAAAAAGAATGGAAAGTCCTTTGAATAAAATTTTAAGAGAATTAGGCGTTCCTAGCCTGGCAGCATTCACCCAGGCTAAGTTTATTGGCTATTGGATTTCAGTCACTAGACTAGGTCTGGATAGACTACCATGGAAATGTCTTCAAGAAAAAGAGAGATGGATATGGAGTGTAGACAATCAGTTATGGTATACACAGCTAAACAAAGTCTCAGTAATGGCTTGGAAGTTTTAAAAGCCTATCAAGAAAAGGAAATTAAAATTGGGATCCAATATAAGAAATATTGTACTAACAAAATAATAAATAATGGAAAACTTAAAGACTGTCAAAATATTGTTAAAATATGGATTGCTCATTGGCTTATAAAAAATGATATTGCCCATACTTTTAGATACTACTTGGAAGTTCTGACAGACCAAAAACTCAGGGTTGCCTACATAAAATACAGGTTTGAATTGTTTAAAAGCAACATTTTGAATACAAGATGTAATAAATTATTGGATAAAATTAAAACATTTTGTAATTGTAATAGTAAAGAACCTGAAAATCTTTATCACATAGTTTTTAACTGCACTTGGCACGTTAACTCTAGGAAATACCGGTTGGTCCCCTTATGATCACATCTTGATACGGTGGATAATCATTTATTACTATACCTTATGTTGACCTCCCAGGACAATTATGTGATAAATCAGAAAGCTGGATAAATTAGAGCAATTTCCATTATTAGAAAGACACATAAATGAGTGCAATCACAGGATTGATAATTATATGTCCTGCTTAAGTTTATATGTGTGGCATTCTATTTTAAGTGTTGGATTGTGTTGAGTTTGTGATCTTATCATGCTAAGAATGAATATTTATTGTACAGAGTTGAAATTTTGTACATGATCTGTAAAATGTTTTAGCCTGGCTACAGGCAATGTAGATGTCTGTGTATGTTATTTTAATACTGTAATGACCTTTGATTGAACAGAATAAACTTTATTTACTTTACTAGATAGACAGATAGACAGACAGGCAGAATAAAATATGTGATCTCATACTGAGAACACAGTGAATGCTTCATGTGACATGTTCACGTGAGTGAGGGTGTGTGTGGGGGTGCTGAGTGGGAGGTTGGGTGGGGTGGGTGTCAATGAGATCACTGATGGACCATTTTCTTTTTTTCAGTAGACAAAAAAAATGAAAAGATCAATGAGGGACAGTTTTCTTTATTGTAGCGGTACTGGGGATTGAATACTCCAGTGTCAGGATGATCTTTGCGCTCTCATGCCACCATGAATATTGAATGGAGGGGGGCAGGTGACCCGAAGGTGAGGGGGCAAGTAAAGTGATACTGGGGTTGTGCATCCCAGTCTGCTTAAAAAAATGTAGAGATATATAGATAGATAGATAGATAGAGAGATAGATAGAGAGATAGGTAGGTAGGTAGGTAGAAAGACAGACAGCCAGACTGACACACAGTCAGATAGATAGATAGTAGACATGTGTGAAGTTGGAAAACTCTGCTCAATGGATTAATTTGTGGATTTCCCTTAGTTCATGGAGGTAATCTACTGTGTGAAATCCAAATTTGTGCAAAACTGCTAACTCCACCAAATAGAGTTTGGCACATAAGTTGTTTTAAGTAAAACTGTCCCCCACACTGATTGCTGGCCCGATCTTTCTCTGACATCTAGTTCCACCATCACTTACCGATCACTGTCACTATCTTCCCCTGGTGTCTAATTGCCCCCCGATGATTGCTGAACAATATTAATAACACTTTCCCTGGTGTCTAATGGTCCCTCCACCCACTGATCACTGGCCCAATGTTAATTATGAGTTGACACATTCCCTGGTGTCTAGTGGCCCCTACTCCACCCATACCCATGCCCAATCTTAATGATTCCCTATAATGATCCCCTGGATTCCAGTGGTCTCTTCCTCCACCTGATCACCTGCCTGACATATTGCAATCCAGTGGTCCCCCCATCCCATCCTCTGCAGTAGTTAATTCTCTGGTGTCCTGGGCTGACCCAGTGGTGTGGAGGGCTGAGGCACTGATGCCTTATCTCCTGCCATGCTGGTGACCCATATTCGGTGATGAACACAGGTTGCCAAGTGTCAGCCAGGGGGTGGTGAGGCGAGGATTGAGCGACTGCCTGGCAGTTCTTCTCTCCTGGATTGGGGAGGTGAGCCCTCCCAGCATTCGACTACCACCATGTGGTGGCATGATGACAGTGCAGGTAATGAAGGGGGGCTTGGTGCTAGGCCAGTTGGCAGGATCTAAGCCATTCAGGCAAAGGCAATGTGCACACCTCCATACACATGTATATAGAATACTTGCACTGGGGTTCTGGGAACATAATGGGAGAAAAAACGATGATAAAATCCACACGGGGCAACAAATGATGACCACCCCAGGCAGGCTCCTCACCTGAGGCAGGGCATCTGCTCAAGTCCTGTGACAGAGGACACTGTGACACAATAAGTCCTGGAGTAGCCAGTTGATGGGGCTGGGGGGGTGGTGGTCTAATGGGGGTTGTCATGGGGTGGCAGGCAGATAAAAGAAAATATGGAAAAAAAATCCCAGGTGTCTAGCAGCCCCCCCCCCAATATTTATTTATTTATTTATTTGTTTATTTTATGTATGTATTTAACAGTATTGGAATTACAATTCTTTTTACAAAGTCTGCATATCATAGTAGTATAGAAGTTTACAGTATACATCAAGCAACAGACACACAGTGAACAAGAACATTTTGCATACAGAGTGGAAAACAAAACTGAGCAAATATACAAGGTAGGTTATTAAATGAGGGTTACATTTCAAACAATAGTAGGTGCTATACAGGCTCAACAAAATGGTATACCAGAGATAGAAGAGCAGGCAGGACAGGGTCCCTTGTAGAGTGATAGTGGGATAGGTCAGGAGCAGGCATGGTAAGTAGGATGAGGCTGGATGGAGCTAGGGGCAAGTCAGATTAGAGGTAGTTACAGTTATGGGAGGCAAAGAGATGGACCCCAAGGAGGAACTTGAAGCAACTGAGTCTGCTTTCCTGGATGATAGAGCTAGGTAGGGAGTTAAACCAGGTGGGAGCTCTGTAGCCAAATGACCTCTGTACCAAGGTGATCCTGATGCGAGGAACTAGGAGGGAGGGTTTGGAGGATCTGCGAGTGGCAATGGTCATAGGAGTAGGCTGGAGGACAGTGGATAGACCAGGTGGGGCAAGGTAATCTTCCTGGCAAACAAACATGTTGGGTACAGCAGTCTCTCTCTTCAAAGTTCAGCCAGACATCTAGGTTGTATAGTGAGCAGGTGTGGGTGTGCCTGGTACTACCCATCAGTAGGTGGCAGACTTTATTTAGGGAGACTTTAACTCTGTGGAGTGAAGTGTTGTAAAAGGCCCCGTATTCCAGGAGCCCATTGTCTTTAAGGGATAAGACTGAGGATGAAACAGCGAGCTGGAGGGTGTTGGGGGGGAACAATTCCTGTGGCAATAGAGCAGGCCAATCCTAGTGTTGACTGTGGTGCAGAGGAGGTGTATGTGTTCATGGAAGGAGAGGGAAGGGTCAACGGTAATCCCGAGATACTTGAAGGTATCCACCTGCTCAATGGGGAGGCATCTATTAGCGAGGATTTGGAGAGGTGTACCTTTGTGTTTGCTTTGGTTGTGGAAAAACAGCATGACCATCATCTTTTTATAATTTAGTACCAGCCTGTTGTTGACAAACTAGGATTCTGCCTGACTAAAAGAGTTCTGGAGTGCCAATTGAAGGAAGCTGGGATCAGTGTGGGAGGTGAAGAGGACCGCATCATCAGCATAAAGGAGGACTCTGTCAGAGCAGACCATAGGTAGGGTATTGAGGAATAGTCTAAACAGGATGGGCCCCAGGATGGATCCCTGGGGTACACCAGAGAGAACTGGGAGGTAGCTAGAGAGAGAGTGCCATTTATTTTGACACACTGGGAGTGAGAGGAAAGGTAGTCCATAAACCAGGTGGTGACTTCCTGGGAGAAGCCGAGGTGAGAGAGGATGGACAGGAGGAGGGGGTGATTGACATTGTCAAAGGCCTTTGACAGATCTAGAAAGACCACACTGACCAGGTGCCCATTGTCAAGGGTGGAGTGGATGAAGCTGGAAAACTCAAGGAGGGCAGTGGTAGTACTGTGGCCTTGTTGGAACCTGTGTTGTTCCGCACAAAGGAGATTATATTTAGAGAGGTAATTGGTGATCTGGTCCAAGACTATTTTTTCAAGGACTTTCAAGGGGGTGGAAGGATGGAAAAGGGGAAATAAAAAAACAGGAAGTCCATTCCTTGGTGTTTAGAGGACCCCACCTCACCCTCACCCCGGCAGGTAGTGCCCCATGACCCGGCTCCCCTCCACTCCAATCCCAAGCCATCGACTAGCATAACACTCAACTCTCCACCACAGTCAGATGCTGACTGTACAAGTACATGCTCATTCATTGATGTGGTGGAGATTAGAAGGCTGTGCGGGACAACAGCCATGGGCTGAGATGGGGGGGGGCAGACCATGTGATGGAAAGTCCCTGTCACAAACAATTCTTTCTTGTGATCTCACAAGAGAACTGTGAAAAAAATGAAGTCCCACCCACTTCTTTTGTGAGTCAACTTTTCTCTTTCATAAGTCATGAAAGAAATTCTAAAAGAAGATTCTCAACTCATGAAAGAAGATTGTGGAGATTATTTTATTTTTTTATACTTCTTTTGTGAGCCAATCTTCTTGTTTCATTATTTATTTTGTGACTCATGAAAGAAGTTGGTTGGCTCATGTAAGAAATATGCCAAAACCTAAGCCCTACCATCCTCTTTCACAAATCAAGATTTTTCTTTCATGAGACTCATGAAAGGCAAAGTTCAGGTCATGAAAGTAGAATGGGGACACCTACAGTAACTAAGCCTTCCACCTAGAATTTCAGAGTGTGCCAAAGTCATATTTCAGGGTCTTTAAAAAAAGAATCACACCACAATCAAGCTAAACAGGTCCAGTTTAGCTAGCTTCATGTGTTTGTTTTTCTCAAGGTTATATTTTTTATGGATTTTCACTTTTTTTAAATACATTTTTTTTCTCAAGAAAGAAGAATTTTTGGCTACTTCTTGAGCTGGGAATTCTTTCATATCAGACATATGTATGAAAGACCCCACTGAGCATGCTCAAAAATGGAATTTCAAATCTTTAAAACTTGTGAATGGTTTAATAATTTTTTTAGCAAATTAAAAATGGCACCTTTTGAAGAGTTCAGAACAAAATAGGTGAGGGCAAAAAACAAACAAAAAAAATAGTCACATTTTAATCTTGGAATCTGGATACCTGACAGTCACAGAACTTGACAAATCAATAGACCTTTCCCCCAGACTGCATATGCAACATTTTATTCAGTTCTATCGCACATAGATAATGCAATTAATTTGCAAATTTGTGAGTTTAACATTATCTTCTTCAAAAGTAGAGAAGTATGTCTCACCACACATGATCAACAGAATTTGTTGTATCTTTTTTCATGAGAGCCCATTCTTTGCTTACAGAATGGGATGAGCATTTCGGTTGACAACCCCAAGGAAGACCCCATCACTGATTTACCAAGACTTAAGAGACCCACACCCCTAAGGTTTTTTTCTTTTTGCTACTTTGGGGATGGGGTGGGGAGTTAGGGTTAGAAACCCTAATACCACATTTCCCTACTTTTGTGGCATTAAGTTACCCTATTTGATGCATTGATAATGTTTTTGCCAAGAATCTCCTTTCTTTTTGAAACAGTGGCATCATATCCTCATTCACCAGGTCCCTTTAAGATCTGTTTGAACAGATGCAGATGTGCAGGAGCCTTTGAGCCCCAAGCCAATGGATGACTTCATCCACCAAAATAAGTGTATGGTCACTAGGGTCCTGCACTTATATGCAACAATGAGATAATTTATTTATTCATTTGACTGAAAGTCATTATGAAACAACACAAAAAACATTTTATAATCTATAGACAGTTAAAATGTATGTAATTATGCAGCACAGACATAAGTAAAATATGGTCCTCCTTAGAAACATTTTTGCAAACATTTTTCTTGAGGTTTTATCAGGTGATAAATAACCCTGGAATCAGACTGTATAAATTGTATGGAGAATAATATATCCTGCAACAATTATAATACACCTCAGAACTAATTATCACCTATTCCATACATTTAACATAAAACATTAAAAATAATCTCAACTGAGCAGAGTTATAATTATGCTATAGTCAGGAGTCAGTGCATTTGGAAAAAAACGCTCAAGGCTTCTTTAGCTCTGCAGTCCATGAGTCAATATGTATGAAAGGCTCCTTTTCATATTCAGGGGTCCATACAATTATTTTAGCACAAACATATAAGTTAGCCTAGATATGCAAGAAAAATCATATTACCAGCAAGTGCTAGGTTTAATATTCCCACAACACCAAATTAGATCCAAAAAACAGATATTTGGTCCTAAGATAGTTGGAAGAATGTATCAATCGGTGAAGACTTGATCAACAGCATCTCAAATATTAAGAAGGCTTATTTAATTAAATAAAACACTTTGATGCTCAACATATACAAAGGTGCAAACCTCAGCACTGCAAGCTCCCACCTGATTTAAGGGTTCATATTTGCTCTCCATGCAGAAGAGGTTGCATAAAATGAAAATTCAAATACCATTCCATTTAAATCAACTGTTCTTTGGCTCCGAGAAGTAAGGAGTCCATAGAATAGTATGAACAACATATAAAATCAAAGCCAAGCTACAGCAGGCATCCTTCATAAACAACGCCAAAGATTTATAAAACATGAATTCCATATTAGAGTTTTTCCAAATGCCTTCAGCAGCCATTCCTGATAAGGAATCCTGACATGCAGCCCAGCAATTCAATTATGTTTCTTTTTTACTATGCCTCTCATACATATCTCCAATAGAAACAATCTACCATTTAACATTTGGCTCCATTACCGGGAGTCCAGAGGCATGAAACAATGCTTGACAGACCTGATGGCCAAATAACATACATTTTCTTCTATGTGGCTCTTTAAATTTAAATAGCATAAAGCTGTACCCACAGGGTAAAAAGTCTTTGCGGTCTCAGTCTGTCAGAATGCTTGTGATCTACACAGATACTTCCAAGAAGCTGCACGCACTTCTAGGCACACAGACTATATCCATATTGAATCTGAGACCCCTTTCCAGCATTGCATTAATTAAATCTCTGTCTTGCATTCCCCCTGGAGACTCATCAGCATAGGGTCCTAATGCTGCAACACATTATGCCAAAGCCATATACCACACTGCCATTACAGGGTGATATATTGCCATCAGCATAAGTTTGTGTTTTGTGGAGGGGCTCCACCCCTGTACCCCTCCAACTAATATAATCAACTCTGGGGCATGGACACTTTTTCACACAAAGTACAAATTAAAGAAAAATTACAGGAGTCTGGGATCAGGATTCAATACCCGGTCCCTAGATGCACCACCTCCATTGCTGCCCATGGCTCATCCCATCAAGCCACAGCAGCTGCTCGGCAGACTTTCCTCCAACCAGAGGATTTATACTCTGCAAGGGAAAGAGACAGGGTGCACAACCACACATAAATCCTTTAGTGGTTTTGTATCCTGTTGCTATTTCCACCTACACTGCCTCTGATGCACAGTTTCAGCATGCACTGTTCTCTACACAACAAAATGACCTGGTGAGACTCATCTCATCATATTGACTGGAACCTGTTAAATTAAGCAGAAAGAAAAAAATCCCCTCTGAGCGCAATAACTTAGGGATTTAGGCCAGAAACATACAAAGGTAACCCCGCCCTGAGGCAAGATTGGCATACCCTAAATAAGGCAAAATAAGCCTGTAGACAGCAAAATGCCAGCATAGCTTCCTTGTCCATTTGAAATTCATCTGGTTCCATGTAAAGATAATGGTTTCTCACACAGAGACTGGAACTCAGCGGTGCACTTCTAATACCAGTTGCACCTGAGCACCAGATACATTCAGTTTGCACAATCCTCCGTACATTTTATTTCTCTTATTCTGCCTGACTCCCAGTACCAGAGGATGCCAAAAAAAACTTAGCAGGTGTCCAGGATGATTATTCAATTATGAGCTTAGTCCGGCTTTTTAACATTTCAATTTTAAAGACAATAGCTCATTTCTGCCAGTAAAGTGCAAAAATAACATCAGTGTCTTTCACTAGATCATTGAAATGGAAATGAGTAATGCACTTTTAAAGTTCCTTCATAAATGCCATCAAGAGCACCATTAGAGCACCCAGTACTGGCTACAATTCCAGCTTGCATCTCCGGGGAGCTGAGAATAGAGTGACATCAAAAAAGAGGCAAAAACAGTCACAGATTTCATTCAACAAATCAAAGTAAGTAAAAATAAACAAGCCTTCCCTGAAAAAAAAGATGTGAAAGTCACTTCATGTTCTGGACTGCACAGAGTGGAGCAGTGCTGCAGCCATCTTGCCACTCTGCTCCACCTTCAGAGGCCAATTCGCAACAATGGATATTAAGAATTCATGAGTCTATTTTGTAGGCTGTGGAAGCACAGGGTCCTCTGGTCCTTGTGATTCCATATGGCTGCAGACACAGACACAGAGGATAAGGAGTCAATCTTTAAGTCAATGCACAGGGCTCTCTACCACTGACTGGTGCTGAGGAGAATGACCACATGACAAAAGCACAGTAGTCTTCATTATATGGTGCCCAGACAGACATGGACAACCCTACAGCTTTCATTCCCTGGCTGGGGGGCTGTCACATGACTGCACCATCCACCCACCCTCATCCCACCCAGCTGCATCACTGAACTCACCCCAAACTCAGGTCACCAGTACAAGATCACAAAGCATACCAGCAGGGGTCAAATCTGACCTATACACAAAGGCCCAGATATTCAAAAGGGTTGCGCCATGCGCAAGTCCAAAATGTGCCATTCTGCGATATTCAGCAGGAGGCAGTTATGCCACTGGCAACAGGTTGCGCAAGAGAGCAATGCAAATGAATGCATGCTCAACAGGAGGGGAGGATCCATGCACAACCTGCGCAACCCGGTATTCAGTCGGGTTGCACATGAGGCCAGGCATGCTACAACCCCAACCTGCGCCTGCACAAGCTTGAGCCAAAAAAGGCTTAAGTTGAGGGCCACCCACAGGTGAGCTGCTGCATTGCAGGGTGCAACACAGCTGCCACCCTGGCTGGCCCCCAACTCGGTCCCTGTGCCCCTCACCAGCCCGATCGCGGGCAGTACAGGTACATGAACCCCCACATCTCCCACAGCCCGATCACGGGCAGAACACGTCATGTCCACCCCCACACATCTCCCACAGCCCGATCGCAGGCAGAACACCGTACATGTCCCCCCACACACACATCTCCCACAGCCCGATCGCTGGCAGAACCTGTAGGAACCCCCAGTGCCCGATCGTGGCAGAACCTGTGAACCCCCCCTAGTTCCTGATCATGGGCAGAATGTAACCCTCCCCAACCCGAATAACTCCCTGCAGGTCCAGTGGACTGTAAAGCCCGATCGCGGGCAGAATGTCACAGCACAACCCCCAAACATCTCCCTGGTGTCTAGTGTCCCCCCACCCCACAAGCCCCTCCACCCGCTCCCCGCCGCCCCGCAGCCGGCCCGGCGACAGCATCCCACCCGCCTCCGCCCGCGCCGCCACCGACTGACTGTCGGTAGGGCTGCCGCACCATTGGTGCAGAGTTACAGCCAATGGGCGCAGCCCATACCGTATATGACAGTCCGATTTTGTGAATGATGTGTGGGGACATGCACGTGTTGCCAGGGTGGCCAGGAGCAAGTCCTCGGGATCGGCGCATTACATGTAAATGAGATAGTACAATGAAGCATAAATAGATGCAAATGGCCCCCCGCCTTGCATAAATTATGGCCCCATTTGCATGTCACCTTTTGAATATCGGAAATTTGTGCATGGTGCAATGGTACTTGCGCCATCGCAAGTTTAATGCTCAACTCTGGCAACTTGCGGTGGCGCAAGTTCCACTGTGCCATGCGCAAGTACTGTGGCTGGGGTGATATTCAAAGGAGTTGCTCAACAGCGCAACTCCTTTGAATATCACCCCGGCCACACCCCTGCGCAACTATTTTGAGCAGCGAAGGGGCTTGCGCCTCAGACTGGCGCAGTTTGAATATCTGGGCCAAAGTTTATTAACAGATAGATTAATAGATCAATAGATAGATCAATAGACAGATAGATAGATAGATAGATAGACAGACAGACAGACAGACACAGACAGATAGCTTGGCAGACAGGCAGATGGACAGACATACAGGCAGGCAGTCAGACAGACAGACAGACAGATTGATAGATAGATAGTTAGCTTTCAAGGTACACCCCATGCCTGACTTGCAATGACTCAGGAGAGGTGGAACTGTAAATGTTTTTCCTGTTGCTGCATGCAGGGTGGGTGGGGTGTTAGGGTTGGGAAATCTAACACTACATTTCCCTACTTTTGTTGCTTTAACCCTAACTGGGGTACTAACTAAGTTTTTTTTTTCAATTAATTTTCTAACTTTTTGAGATATAATAAACTTATCCTAAATCACCTTCAGAACCAGTATGAATGTATCCATTTGCCTGTGGAAGCATGGGGCCCTTTGGGACCTGCACTTCAAACCCTTTATGGATGCATACATTCATGTTGATTCCAGCCCCTGCACTTTCATTTGTTTCAAAAACCCATTTTTTTGCTTGGCTGTATGAGTTGTTCAACTTCCAATGTTTCCCCCTACAGGAATTTGCTTATTTGTTATTTTTATATGCTCCATAAATTGTTGGGGTGGTGGGTATTATGTGTCATTTTTATAGTACTCAAAACTTTTGTTTTGATATATCTATATATATTATACAGGTGCAGTCACACCTGTACATTTGGGTTCAACAGTCACTTCTATTTTAAACCTAAAAGACCGATTCTCATGAAATTGTGCAATACACTTTAGGGACCAAGGATCTATTGACGTGACAAGTTTTGTTCTGGTTGGATTGTGTGGTTGTGGAGATAGGCAGTGTCAAAAAATTTGAAAATTACCACATTTTGTCAAATTGTTTGCCTCACCACTGTGCAAATACAGCTTGGGGTTTTGGCCTGAAGTTTTCAGGGTGTATAGGTCTTGGGGTCACAGATGTGCCATTTGGAAGTTTAGTGAAAAATATTAATCCATTCAAAAGTTATCAAATTTCAAGTTTCCAATTATTTCCTAAGGAAAACATTAGATGTGCCTTGAGAAACAGGATTCTTGTTTTGCGAAACAGGATTCTTGTTTCATGAAACAGGATTCTTGTTTCATGAAATAGGATTATTGATCGCAAGTTACAAAAAAATACATTTTGTATTGGTGTTTCTTTGTCACCTCATAGCAAAGAAACAGTTTGGACTTCTGGATGAAATTTTAAGGGAAGAAATAACTTGCTCCACAGACATGCATTTTGCTGGTTTGGTGAAAATACAGTATATTGCTTTGGTTTGGAGTTCTGCAGATTTAAATTGTGGTTGATTTCCCCATAGAATAACATTGTACTGGGAGGTTTGCAGAGCTGTTTCTTTGTCACTATGGTGCTAAGAAATGGTTTTCAATCGTGCTCTGAAATTTTCAGATTACTGAGGGCTTTCCTCACAGATGTGCCTTTTGCTGGTTTGATAACAATATATTACCTTGCTCTGGAATTCTGCAACTTTACATTTTGCCTAATTTCCCATAGAATAATATTATTATCTGAGGTGTATGCAAGCGTTTCTTTGTCACTTCATGCATGGGATCACAGGGCCTGGAGAGCCCTGTGCTCCCACACACAAATACAGATACTATTAAGAACTGATAAATGGACGGCAATGCAGAGACTAGAGTGCCCTACACTCCTAAAGAGTAATATAGATATTACTAGGAACAGATGGATGGGTATCAGGCCCTGTGTTCCCACACACAAATACACAGAGGAGTATGGAGTGATGGGAGTGCAGGGCCATGCACTCCCAAAGGGAAATAAGGTTACAATTACAATGTCTTAAAAAATTATGGAGGGTTAGGGGTTAAGGGAAATGTGTACATTCAGGAAAGCTTAGGAGGGGGACTTGCCCTCTCCACTTTGTGCAGCTTGACACACAGAGTAACATATATGTTGATTGCCATTTAACTCCTTGTAGTTTAAGAATTAGGGTTAGGATTAGGGTTAGGGTTACTGTTATGGCTAAAGGAAATGTGTACATTCAGGAAAGGGTAGAGGGGGGGATTTGACCCCTTCAGTCTATGGGGCTCACCCCAAAGAGTGACATAAATTTAGGTTTACACTGAAGTCCCAGTGGTTTAGGAATTATGGGTAAAAATCTGTTCTTTTAGGGCATAAGTTTGTCATTTCTCAAGGGATTTATGTGAAACTTAGTGAGCTTGTAGTCCATGAGGCAGTACACACGTGTGCATAGGTTTGTGAAGATTGCCACTGAATTCTGTATTTGGCATCATGTTTCATTTTGGTGGAAATAACAGGGTGCTGTGAGTTCCTGTTGATTACTGTCCATGGTATGATGTATTAATGCAATAATATTCAGTGAGATCTTTCATTTAATATATAGTGTTACAGTTAACTCCAAATATTAAGCAAGTTATGGCCTTTGAAACTTCTAATTTTATTCTATAGTAATTTTTGTGTTCACACAGGTTCGGGTTAGGGTTAGATTATACTGTATATCTGTTTGAGTTTATGGGGGCACATATCTGATATGGTTTGGGGTGCTGAGGTACATTTTCTGTGGTGTATGTCCCCCATTAAACATAACTTATTCTGGAATTAGAGTTAGAGATAGATGTTCGGGTAGGTGTTACAAAGACGTTTGTGACTTAAGGTACGAATACTACTAAGGACTGCTGCCTTGGGGTCATACACACAACTATAGATACTACTAAGGAGTAATACATGGATGGCAGTGCAGGATACTACTAGAGACTGATGCATGGACAGCAGTGCAGGGCCTGGAGGGCCCTACACTACCACACAAAAATATGCAGAGGAGTATGGAGTGATGAGGAGAGAAAAAAAGTTACAATTACAATCTCTTTAAAAAATTATGGACGGTTGGGAGTGTAGTGCCCTCCCACAAGCAAATAAGCCTTTGATTATATTTTTACAAAAAGTAAGGACATTCTCTGCAAAAAACTTCATTAATGCACCGTTAGGGTTTCTTATGATTACACTTTCTCAAAAAGTTGGGAAATTCTCTGCTAAAAAAACATCATTAATGGACCATTAGGGCACCAGCATCAGAAAAAGGGGAAATTACATCTTAGGGTTCTCAACCCTTAGACCCCAATGCCACCCTCAGTTTCGAACCCTAACACCCCATCCCCACCCTGCATGTAGAAACAGGTGTGACAGGGTGTGCCTCGGGTTGCAAACCCTAATGCTTAATCCATTCTCTTATTGTGTACTCACCTTTGCTTACTTACTCTTGGAATCTGATGAGTATTAAGGTTTGCAACCCCAAAGCACATCCCTCACACCTGTTCCTGCATGCAAGGTGGGGGAGGGGTGTTAGGGTTGGAAACTGAGGGTGGGGTCTTAGAGTGGGAACCCTAAAATGTAATTTCCCTACTTTAGACAGGGGAACCCTTATGGTCCATTAATAAAGTTTTCTTGAAGAAAAAAATATACATATGTGAATGTGTATATATAGAGGATATGACATGGCCTGACTGATGATATCATATTTATCTTCACGAGAGGCCAATGATATCATGATATCTCACTCATGGCAAAGCCACGAGTGAGATATCATGATGCCATTGGCCTCAAGTGAAGATAAATATGATAGCTTCAGTCAGGCCATGTCATATTCTGTTTATACTATGTATGTTTTGGGCTGCATTCAACAAAAGCTCAAAATGTGCACTTTATACATTCCACTACATAGAGATGTTGGCTGTTTCAACACAAATCTGCAGTATGTCTACCAGCACAACAGATGCATATGTTGTTTAAAAAAAATATATGTACAGTAGTTGACCCTGCTACTTTAAAATTATTATGCCAAAAAGTGTCTGGATTCTGGCTAACCTTGCCCTGACTACCCCAATACAACTCTCCATAGCCCGTCCCTCAAAAGAACAGATTACATATATTCTTAAATACAATTGTCTGATGTTGCTGCAGTAAACTGATTGAATAAATACATATCTGGTTGATCCTGCTTGCATCTTTAAACAGATATGTTTAAAAAAAGATACATTATCTGGTTGATCCTGTGATTTTGCTTTATCCAGATCCAGGTAATGCAGCATGACCCATTAGTACGCAGTCAAATGTAGCGTGACTGAGCGCAACAATATTCAAATCTCAGGTACTGTCATAATTATACAGCCTGTGCTGTAAATTGTTGAAAACTGTGACCCTTTCCTAATATTGTTTATATTTTAAGAGAAGAAGCTGCCGACAATACCGAGAGAAGAAGCGGGCGGAGTCGGCAGCAGAACAGCAGGCGAAAGCACGAGCATGTGTTGCTATGCGCGCTGACACTTCACGATTTAGGTCTGCAGTTCTGAAGCTGCTGACTCGCTAAGCTCTTCTTGTCGAGCAGCTTCTGCTCAAAATATAATCAATATTAGGAAAGGGTCTCAGTTTTCAACAATTTACAGCACAGGCTGTACAATTATGACAGTACCTGAGATTTGAATATTGTTGCGGTCGGTCATGCTACATTTCACTGTGTACTGATGGATCATGGCGCATTACAGTTAAAAAATGGGTGAAATGAAGTCGCAGGATCAACCAGATATGTTTAACATTAAGTATTTGTGTTAAGATGTAGACAGGATCAACCAGATGCAAGAGATGTGTGTTTTTTTTGGGGGGGGTACTTGTACAGGGACAGAGGAAAGAGAGACAGGTGTGTGATGAAAAGTGAAACACTTTCACTTTCATCAGGATGACGTATAGGAACGTGGAGATAAATGTATGACGTATAGGAAGATGATGATAACAATATTATCTTCACTGGACAGCCTAGATATCATTGTTATACTCGTATTTATACCAAAACATACGTTGTATAAATATATATGTATATATACATATATATATGCAACAGGTGTGAACAATAAATGCATGCCATAAATAATGTGTATTGTAGCTACTGTGTATATAAAACCATTTATATGAATGGTAAGTATATCATCACTCGTTCATGTACATAGTTACTATGTCATCACTCAGTTATATACACAGTTGCTATGTCATCAGCCAATTTACTATGCAGAGGATTTAATCAATTTAATATGACTACAGTGGGGAGACCGGGAGCTTGCCTGCTGCCACCCACCCACTGCTCTCCAAGCACAGGCTTGCTGCCCACTTCGGGCAAGCACCTCATCCTCGTGTGATTTTTTCGCCCTCCCACCCACAAGTTCTTAAATACTCCTAAACCACTCTCCCTTCTGTGCATCTCCTCCCATTGGCCATCTTGCCCTATACAAATTTAAAGCTACAGAACACCTCGTAGAGTGTGGTCCTGCCCCACAGAACTACATTTCTAACAGCCCCTTGACTCACCACTCCCTTCCTTTCCCCCTTCATAAGGCTGACCATGCTAATTCTCTCCTACTACTTCTACTGAGAACCCTCCAGGGCTCCCAGCTCATCTGCCTCAAAAAACGCGGCCACTGGGTGGTCGGCACACCCGAAGCTGCCGCCTGAAACCACTTGCTCAGACTCCAGACCCAGAGAGGTATGGCAGAGCTGCAAACCAATCAGAGTGCGAATGCCTTCTCCAGGCTTGCTTCAATTGGTCCTTTGCCCCATTCTTATCTTTTTTCTGTCTCCTGAGCTAAAAAGGCACTGTTTTTTTTTTACTTATGCTTGCTAATGTATGCCTATTTTGTTAGAGTCTGCTTGTAAACTCCTTAAAAAAAAGCTGTAATACTTACAAACTGCTCTTGCTAGATTGATTAAGTGAAATAGCCCTTTCCTTTGCCTCTATAACAGCTGCCCAGACTTCAGGGCACCAAGGAAATCGACCCCTTTCATTTGTAAATTAGTTCTGTCAAAGGGTAGCTTGACCATTGTCTGGGACCAGTACTAATTGGCTTAGCTTTTTCTTCCCCTTCAGCCGAGAACCCTCCAGGGCTCCCAGCTCATCTGCCACAAGAACCGCATCCACCGGGCAGTTGGCGCTTCCGAAGCCACCGCCTGAGACCACTTGCTCAGACTCCAGACCCAGAGAGGTACAGCAAAGCTGCAAATTTTACACCCACCCACCCATCCCCTCCTGACCATTATTATATAGACCTCCTTGCCCGTCCTTCCCTGCCATTGGCTTTCCTACAAATCTATCCTCCCCGCCTCCCTAGGATGCCTGCAGACTTATACATTTTGGGCTGCCGCTTCAGGTTCAAGTGTCCCATCCTAACTAACCCACCGCAGTCTCCCCTACCACTCATCTCAGATCAGATTTTTGACTTCTTATTACTGTCCCTAGTTGCTGTATTGTAGTAAATTCTCCTTGCTCCCTACATGTGGCTTCAGCACCTATATCCCATTGCTGACCCTGTGATGTGAAGCCTTAGCTGGTGATACTTCTTAGATCAGGTTTACGACTTCTCGTAACTATCTCTAGTCATTGTGCCATAGAAACATCTTGCTCCCTTCAAGTGGTATTGGCACCTATATCCCTTTTCAGACCCCGTTGCATGTAGCCTTACCTGGTAATAACTTGCCCAGATTAAGCCCTTTCAACTGTTTCTCTTTCTGACCCCCAGACTTTAACCATGAAACTTGTAATCTGGCTCTACCTATTTACCGCCTTATGCACCCTACAATTATTAGGGTACACGCCACATGGAATTTACCCCAAAGAGGACTTGTATCCCCTACCACAAGAATGTCTACTCATGGAGTCCCTATACAACTTAAGTTATGCCCCCAAGTTGTTGTACCCACTTTCAGCTGAGTCTCCCTCTCAGACAACAACCAGCATCTCATTACCTACCCAAGGAATGTTACCTACTCGGCCCAGTACCTGCATCTACTGGTGTCATACGGATAGGGTCTTAGCATGTGTATCACTAGGACTGAACAGAACAAAGAATAGGTCCTTGCATTCCTATGCCAATACTTACACTAGACAAAGAAGGTTTAGTTCTTCCAAATTACCACTTGTTGCCCTGAGGAAAGTTGTACTCCTCCTCTTGCTATGCTCAGGTAGTGTTAAACATAACCCTGGTCTTATACAAGCAATTCATTCACCATCCAAAGTCACAAAATATAAAGGTATCAGCTTTATGCATGTTAATGTGTGTAGCCTCTTAAAGAAACTCACCTCAATACAGGCTTGGGCTATCCACATGGAGCCAGATGTACTTGTCATATCTGAATCCTGGCTTTATCCATCCACACCAGACAAAGAGGTCAATACCCCCAACTATCTGTTACTCAGAGCCGATAGACTAACCAAAGGCGG
This sequence comes from Neoceratodus forsteri, assembly GCA_016271365.2. Lineage (NCBI taxonomy): Eukaryota > Metazoa > Chordata > Ceratodontiformes > Ceratodontidae > Neoceratodus > Neoceratodus forsteri. The sequence continues at coordinate 120,447,800 of CM057456.1, forward strand.
TGGTGTAGCCATCTATGTTAAGGACAAGTTTACAGTGGCTACCATCAACACTACATCAATTGTCAATGCCTTTGAATGCCTGTCCTTAAAAATTGAAATATCTACATAAATGGCCCTCCATGTCATAGGATGTTATAGACCCCCATCCTCAGGGTCACAGCTCCTGTCCCACCTATCATCTTCTGTGAGTACCAACACATTGGAAATAATTATACTAGGGGACCTTAACTATGACTGGCTGTCAACTGCATCTCTTCCATGTAAATCCTTCTGTGACTCTCATGGGCTCACTCTACTTATTAATGAACCTACTCATATCAATAAGAAAAACCCTATGAAAAGTAAACTATTAGATGTACTTCTAGTAAGCAAACCTCATTTCTTCTCCCATGCTGGGATCTTTTCTGCCTATGTTAGTGACCATTGCTTTATTGCTGGCATAAGAGCAATTCCTAAACCAACAACCTCAGCAAAGTTCTCTACCAAAAGATCAAAATGGAATTTTGACCCGGTTGCATATGTCAGTGACCTGAAAGCCTCCCTGCTTTGGCAGACCTTTTATTTAGCCAAATCAGTAGATATAGCATATGCCATTTTCCATAAAATTGTATCCAGCACTCTTAACACTCACGCACCCTTAGTCAAAACCCGCATAAAGGCTAGAAAGTGCCGTTGGTTTACAGAAGACATCAAGGCAGCACTATTAAAAAGAGAAAAGCTCTGGAAGCTAGCACGCAAATCCCACAAAGCAGAAGACTGGCATCTTTTCAGAACAGCCAGAAACCACTGTACAAAGCTAATTCATTAAACCAAGTCCAACTTATATCGCTCTGAACTTGACACTGCTTCCAACTGCCATACCAAGTTCTGGTCCTCAATAAAATAACTTTCTGGTAATACCACAGGAAACACTCTCCTCTCAAATATTATTTCTGACAATGTAACTATCAACAACAATGCAGAGATACTACAACCCTTCAACAATCACTTTGCTGCTGCAGGGCTAGCTTTTGATAACTCATCTGCATGCAACCTATGCTCCCAGCTTACTATGCAACCTTCAGAATCTAGTCCCTCAGATGCAGTCTTTTCATTCTCTCCTGCCTCACTAAAAGAGGTTGAAGATCTCCTCTTCCAGTTGGACACCAGAAAAAGTGCTGGCGCTGACACCTTCAATCCATACTACTTAAAGATTGCCTATCATGTCTTGGCCATACCTATTATGCATCTATTTAACTTGTCCCTTTCTCAAGGGACCCTCCCCAAACTGTGGAAGACCACACATGTTATTCTGTTTAAATCCAGAGACCCCTGTGATCTAAACAGCTACAGGCCCATCTCCCTTCTCCCGGTACTATCAAAACTTCTGGAAAAAATAGTGAATGCCCTGCTGAAATCTTACATAGATGATACTAACCTGCTAAACTCAATGCAATCTGGTTTCAGAAGTGAACATAGTACAATCATGGCCCTGGCCAAGGTGGCAAATGACTGGCAACGCGAGCTAGAGAACAAATAATTTGTCTGCGCCATTTTTCTAGACCTTAGTAAGGCCTTCAACACTGTCGACCACAGCCTCCTTCTTTCTTCATTAAAAGCTATTGGTCTAGATTCTACCTCCTTGCATTGGTTCCACAACTATCTTTCTGATAGGCACCAATAGGTCAAGGCCGAAGGTGAACTCTCCCCCTCAAATCTGTTAAAAAGAGATGTCCCACAGGGATCCATCCTGGGTCCACTCCTATTTGCCAGCTACATCAACAATATAGACTCAGGCATCAATGGGGCAAAAATTCATCTGTTCCCAGATGATACAGTGCTCTACCTAAGCTGTACAATTCCTGAAACTGCTTGTAGCGACCTGAAAGATGACTTCAACATACTTCAATACCAGCTCCTTAGGAAAAAAATGCTACTTAATGCCAAAAAGACAAAGGCAATGCTATTTTCACCAATTAACCATGCAGCCTACCCTGCTCTACCCCCCATCACCACCATCCTAGGAGAAACCCTGGAATGTGTGCTGAAATTCAAATAACTGGGGGTCTGACTAGACTTCAAACTCTCCTTTGCAGACCACCTGGAGGATTTGTTAAAAAAACTGAGGCAGAGACTAGGTTTCTTCATCAGGTTAAACTGCCTACTAACTACAGAGGCCAAGAGACAGCTAGTTCAGCCTACATTCCTTTCCCTAATTGATTACACTGACTTTATATACAGCCAGTGTACTGCTTCATACCTCAGTAAATTGGACATACTTTACCACAGAGCCCTGCGTTTCATCACTGGTCTCCACTTCTTCACCCATCATTGCTCTTTATATGCAGCTGTAGGTTGGACCTCCCTACACTATGGACAAAATAAAAATGCAGCTCTCTGGACATACAGAGCTATCACTGGCAAACTTCCACAGTACATTGTTGATTGTCTGACTCTCAATATACCTTGAACCTATGCCCTAAGGTGCTGTTTACTGATTTCTCTAAAAGTGCCCAAAGCCCTAATATATTTTGGGAGAGCTGCCATAGGATTCATTCTACTGTCACTCTGGAATGTGCTACAGAAATCACTGAAACTGAGGACTTCTGTTAGTCTCACTGTGTTCAAGACCTTTTACTCAAAATACATTAGAGAAGCCTGCAACTGCTTCCAAAGATTCTAGCTTACTTGCACCCCTTCACATCCTCCCTGCTTTTCCCATCCTCCTTGCTTCTTGTATCAGTGCATAACTTGTCCCTGAGCCACCTACTTGTCTACCGCCCTAAATCTTACCCACCCTCACCCACCTATTCCTTGTATTCCCACAGCATCTCATTCCTTCGCTCCTAGCATTATCCCAGTTTCAGACCCCCCCAGCTGCCCACTTCTCCTGACATGTGTCTCCCCCTTGATATACCTGGGTCATTTTAAATTGACTATGCATGTCTCTTCACTTGTAGCATCTACTTCAACTAATCTCTTCACTGGACTATAATGTCTTTACCTTACAGGAATACTAATCCATGTACGTTGTTGTATCTGGTTTAAATTTTTACTGACTTGCTACCCTATTGTCATGTATACCCTTACCGACTGTCTTTTACCTGAACCCAAATGTATTTTTACTTATCCTGTCTATTGCAGACCTACCTGTACTGTTGTACTCTTGCATCTACTGCCTATTTGTCTGTACATAAATGCATCGTTACTTGACTTGTGTAATGCAGGTCCACCTTGTAAATGATCTTGCTCAATGGTGTTCGCCTGGATAAATAAAGACTTTAATTGATTGATTTAGAATGTTCAGCTTCAGTAGCAGTACTAATCACATTCAAATGCAAATAACTTTAAAACAAAAAAATTACAGAATGGCAGTGTAAGCACAAAAGTTGCACAGCACAAAAATATCTACAAAATGAGTGGAGTTTCATTTATAGGTACCTTTTATTTTTTGTATCATTAGCAAAAAACAGCACAAAGTTAAGGTTCTGTGCACTTTTTTGACAAATAACTACAAATAACTCTAAAATGAAACCTGATATCATTGTATGTTGAGCACAAAAGTTGTTCAGAACAAAATTATCTACAAAATGAGAGGTGTTTAATATATAGATGCCGTTTAGATTTTTTTATAATCAGCAAACAATGGCAGGAACATTCCATTTTTATTCACTTTTTCTGATGAACAAATTCCCCTCCAAAAAATGTAAAAGCAAAAGAATTGTGCATCAAACTTTTTCATTATGTACTGTCCATAATGTAAAGTTAAAGCATCCATAGCAACTGCTTAGCAACCACTATGCTAAGCTAAGCTACCTTGGGAAAACCACAAAAAGTCCATGTATGTTAACATGAAGAATTAAACAATTTAACACAAAACTCCTTACACAATCCTAAAGAATCCCTATTGCATAAATGAAATACATAACAGGGACCTTGTAGAATACATGATTAATTTTCACTCAAACTGCTTGAACTTGGGCACAGCCCTCATGGATTACACCACTCGTGACATTACTCAGAGTCAAACAGATCTTGTGAAAATAAATCATTTAATGCACAGGTCCCTGCTACATGTCCCAAATTTATAAAATAGGGGTGAAAGATAAATGAGTGTGATAAAAAACATGTATCTTCACAAGAGTGAGATAAATGTAAAGGCTGGCATTTACTTCATGGTTCAGAGTGTGATAAATGTAAAATCTTACTTTTACTTCATGGCTCAGAGTGAGATGACTCACTGCTGCATGCAGCTAACTTGATTACCATGGCAAAACATTATCACCTGCTTTCCACACTCTCTCTCTCCCAACCCATTACTGTGATACTCTCAGCTGACCGCAGACAGAATTCTAAAAGCACACAGCTTCACCAAACAGTTTCTTTCTCACAGCTGCCTGAAACTAACTTACTTAGGATTGCAAAACACACTCAGCTTTTCCCACAGAGTTTGTAACACTGTCAGCCCATTCAGAAACTCTCACACACATCAACAGTAAACACAGAAACAGCAACGCAACACAAAAAAAATCATAATACTTCTTAAACTCGTACCCTTATTGCATAAAGTGAACACATGATGTACAGATCGTGTGCTATGGAAAATATCTTCACTCCTGCATAGTGAGCTCTGGGTACTCGCACTCATGCCTTCAACACTCGTGAGTATCCAGAGCACACTCTGCAGGAGTGAAGATATTTTCCATACCACACTCCTGCCCATCATGTTATTTTTTTTATTCTAGTCATTGGTGACAGGGTAAGGCCCACTAGGCACAAGTGCCTGTTTTCAGGGGCAACCTTCGAGCACTTGGTCAGTTAAGTGACTTGCTTAGAGTCACACAGTATGCAAGTAGAGGTTGTGAGAATCAGACTCCTGTCTGGTCTGCTGGATGTATCAAGTTTGTTCACACCTTGATCCTCTAACCTCTAGGCTTTACTGCCAGCCCCAACTATCTATATATATATATATATATATATATATATATATATATAGATATAGATATAGATGTATGTGTGTGTCCCATATATATATATATACACACACATACACACACATATATATATTATGTGATATACAATGGTAAGCTGTCAGATAAATGATAACCTCACAAGTGGCATGAGCCACAAGCAAAGTGCCCTAGATCAGAAAGCACAAATACAGATAAATCATTTATCTGACAACTCGCAATTGTATATTTAATTTATGCAATAGGGATGCTTTCTATTAATGCAGGGACATTTGTGTTTGACTTTTTATCTTTTTTTATGATAATTTCTGACCTTTTGTTAACTTTCCGAGTATGTGTCCACCTAGAGTAGTAGTTGTTATTAAATGAAACACCACTCATTGTGTAGAAAATTTTGCACTGAACAAATTTTATGCTCTCAGTACAATGCTACCTTTTTTGTTTTACAGTAAATCGTGTTTGTCAAAAAAGTGAAAAACACAACTGAATGTTCTGCTGTTTTTTGCTAATTATAAAAAAAGGTATATATAAATGAAACCACTCATTTTGTAGATATTTTTGTGCTGAACAAGTTTTATTCTCACAGTCCCATGAAATATTTTTTGTTTAAAAGTTATTTACATTTGTTTGTCAAAAAAGTGAATAAAAAAATAGAAATTTCTGCAGATTTTTGGTAATTATAAAAAAATCTATAAGGTATCTATAAATGAAACACCACTCACTTTGTAGATAATTATGTGCTGAACAACTTTCACCCTCACAATACCATGATATATTTTTCCATTTAAAAGTTATTCCCTTTTGAATGTGGTTAGTACTGCTTCTGAGGCCAAACATTCTAAATGAATTCAGGAGAGATTTGTGACATAGTGATTATGTGTATAAATGAGTAACTGTGTGTATAAACACATTTATACAACCAGTTTCTCAGATAAATGGATTTATCACACAGTTTATCTTTTTATCTCCACACCTACTGCATATATGTATATGTGTGTGTGTATATATATATATATATATATATATATATATATATATATATACACACACACACACAATGGGGTGAGTGATATATGTTATAAATAAATTGTGTTATTCTCATTGCAGTGAGATAAATCGTGATTATGTAGACACTGTGGAAAATATCAAAATTTACACACACACACACTACACGTCACAAGCAATATATCCACGGTCGTTTCGTAGGTAAATCTGTTTCTTGTGCTGGAACTACAGTGCCCTAGTAACAGAAGTAAATTGCACACACCTGCATAATTAGCGTGCTCCTTTTTTCAGCAGTTTGAGATTTCACACTGTGCAAATAAATGAGCTGAGCTCAGATGAACCACTCTCTTTGCCAAAAATCTAATGACAAAAGAAAAAAAGACGTTACTGACATAAAATGGAAAAATACTTTAAACTACCAAAATCTACAAATAAAATTAATCCAGAACAAATAAATCAAGTGAAACTACATAAAATCAAACAATTGATTGATCTGCAAGAAGAAGTAAATCTTTGCTGTTCACAGTTTGAATTAGATGAAGAACCACTATTGGATCCATCACAAACAGCAGACCTCTCAGAAATATAAAAATAAGAAAAGAGCCAAAATTGTGCTACAAAACAATACAACATAAACCCAGACTACATTGAACAATATATAGACTCCAGCAGAAATGACAACACTCATAGAAAAACAAACTACGATATCAATAATCTGCACCAATCCTTACAAGAAACTATGGGAATAGCAGAGAAAATTGAAACATTGCCTTCACAACAATTAAATAATATTTTATGTCATTATTTCATCCAATGTCACAAAAAAGATGGACATGAGTATGAACCACTAAGTCTGAGAGCAAAATTTCAGTGTTTTGAAAGGTATTTTAAGCAACAAAACTATCCTGAATCTCTTGCCACTTCAAACACATTCCTAAAATGTAGAGAAGTCCTGCAATCAAAACAAAAAAAAACTAAAAGAGCAGGGAAAAAGAGACAAACCTTATGCTGCTAATGAGCCAACAGACATATTAAGTCATGAGCTCTACAAAAAAGATATTCTAGGCCCTCGAATGGCACAATCGCTAATAAACACTATGTGGCTCAATGTTACCATGTTCTTTGGTATACGTGGCAACACGGAATGTAGAAACTTCAAATGGGGAGATGTAATGCTTGGTGCAAATGAAAAAGATGACAAATATATTGGATTTTGCAGAGAGAGACAAACAAAAACATGAAGTGGCACTGACCCAAAAGATATCCGTGTTTTAAAACCTAGAGGGTATGCAATCAGCAATAGTCAAAAATGTCCTGTAGCAAACTATATATTTTACAGTGAATAAAGACCACCCCAAGCAAAGTATGACTCTGCACAATTTTTCTTAGCGATAAATCAACCACCTAAAGTTACTTATACCATTTGCTGGTTCAAAAAACAACCTTTAGTTGTGAACACTATTGCAAACATATTGAAGATTATGCTACAAGCTGTTGGCATTCAAACAGACCTCAGGTTAACTAACCATTCTATATGGAAGCATCTGATGCAAAAACTTGTCAATGCTAATATTCCTCCAACTGAAGATGTCCAAGTTTCAGGGCACAAGCAACTACAGTCTCTAAACCAATACTCTAAAATGAATGAAAGTAAACAAAAAGCAATTTCCAATATCTTAAGTGACAAGACTGACCCACAGCATCCACATCAACAGCAGGACAAAGTAAGCCAGAAGAAAAGCAGAAACTAATACACTTTACTGGAGGATTGACAGCCTGTTTCAATCATCCCAATATTTCAGCAAAGCATATCACATTCAATATTTATCAAGGTATGTAAAACAGAAACACAGTAATAGTAAACAAAATTGTCATAACTGATATAATAAATATTTTTGTATTATTTTCAGCTCCATACCATGGCAGTCCACCTACAAAGAAAAAGAAACCCATCTCCTCTGATACAGACAGTGGTTAATATAGTAGAAATAACCACGATGAAACAGTGTACCTAAAATTTGATGTCCCACAGAAGCAAACACTTTTCCGAAATGAAGACGAGCACAGAAATTATCCAGTATTGCAGTAGTGGACATACACAAAAGTTGCAAAAGCACTCTAATAAACAAAAGTATCACAGCACACGGATACAGCACACCCTTTAAATAAACACACTTACACACAAAATAAAACAATATAAAAACAATTAAACACATGACAGAAATAAAATATAAAGTCATCCCAGAAGAAATACAAACAATGAAGTCCAACCCTCTAGCATACAGCTACCAATGAATGCCACACATTACAAAAAAGATATAGGAATGCACCAATCAAATGTTAGTAATGTAATACACTCACTAAATCTCCGACACATTCATGAACACATACAACCAATACAGAGACACTATCAACAGGTACAAAGTAGACTTCAATCAATGAATAAATAGAAAACTCAAACAGTGACGAATCCTACATATTGCAGATCATTTAGTCATGAATATCTCGCAACAGCATTAATGAATCAGACAACAAAACACTCACTTCCTGAAATGAAGCCTCATCACCGCTGAGCTGCACAAGGTAAAAATATAATGCACACAAACTCCACAATGCAAAACAAATTAAATAATTATATCCCACTCCTACCCATTGTAGAAATTGAACACATGATGGGCAGGAGAGGGATATGTCAAATATTCTCACTCCTGCCTCATGAGGCACAGATATCTCACTCATGCCTTCGGCACTCATGAGGTATCTGTGCATCACTCTGCAGGAGTGAGAATATTTTCCATATCCCACTCCTGCCCATCATGTATCTCATATATATATATGTTGCAAAAAACTTTGTTAATGCTTAAATTAGGGAAGCAGGGAAATCAAAAATAAATCATTAGTGGTTAGGTATGTATGAAATAGGATATCAGTCCTGTGAGGCCCTTGTTTCTGGTAAATATCAACCCTAATCCCCGCCCACCCTGAGTCTCCAACAGAACCACTCCACCTTCAGTGCGGCTGTGTGTACAGTGCAAGGGCAGCAGGGTGTCTACATTATTTTTGTGACATCCAGATTTGGCATTTCTGTGACTGTTACATTTATCATGGCCCACACTACAGTTTCTCTCCCCTCTGGATGTCACAGCTGCACTGAAACCAGAAAAACATTTTTTTTTTTATGTTGGATATCTGGAAAACTTACATTTATCGTGGGCCACTCTGCAGTCTCTCTCCGTCTCCCCTCTGGACATCATAACAAGTTAAATATTTATTTGGCCATCCTGCTGCCCATGCCAGGTACACAAAGCCATGCTGAAGCCAAGAAAAAACATTTTATTTGGCATTTCTGAGACTGTAACATTTATTGTGGGCCATCCTGTAGTTTCTCTCACGCTCCCATCTTGATGTCACAAAAAAATAAAGTAGACACCCTGCTGTCCTTGCCCTGTACACACAGCCACACTGAAGTCAGGAAAAAAAATGTGCTTACCCTACATTGTTCTTTCTTCATGCCATCAGCTTCCAGTTATGAATATTTTATAAGTCATATGGTACAATACATAAATGTTGCTTTATCCACATTTCAGCAAGGTCACATTGTATGTTGCATGCTGAGCATCTGTATGCTGTACTTGAATAACAAAGGTATTTTTCTTGTGTAGGTGGAGTGGTTCTGTTGGTGGCTCAGGGTGGACAGGGATTATGGTTGATAGTTATCAGAAACATAGGCCTCACAGGACTGATATCCTATTCCATATATACCTAACTCCTAATATTTTTTTTTATTTCTCTGCTTTGTGTGGTTCAACACTAATATAAGCATTAACAAAGTTTTTTGCAACTAATTTCCCTTCCTTTTGTGATAGTGGAACTGTATTCTCATTTGTGAAGGTCCTGCAAAAACCAGGTAACTACAATATTGGAGACAGTCCTGGAATTGTATGCTCATTTTGGGGGGCCTGTGCTAAATACAATATTGGAGACAGCCATGCCATGCAACACACACTCATAACATGGCGTTGTTTTAGAATATTTTCATCAAATGTTTGATGTAGATTTTCTGGGGCACCACCTCAAGAACACTGCAACTGTCAATTCATTAATCAGTCCCAAAAGGTGATTCCACACAGCAACTGTGCCATTCTGCACCACAGGTGTGAAAACACATTTTGGGCAGCATGTGAGAAATGACAGCTGTTTTGTTCATAAGGAGATGTGAGAAAATGGCAATGCTGAAAATCTGGAGTGAAAATGTGAAAAAATTGTCACAGTTACGAGCATGCATAGAAAGTGCACAACTCACACCTGTAACACAGCCATTTTTTGGAATTCTTTCACCAGAGTTTCAACATGGGATTTATTGATCCATCTCTCATGAAGAGTGGCACTGTCATTTTGTTAATCCATCCAAAAAGTTGATTTCCCACAGTGACCACACCATTCTGCGCTATAGGTGTGAAAACACATTTTGGGCAGGATATGAAAAATGTCAGCTATGCTGTTCATAAGGAGGTGTTAAAAATGGCAATGTTGAAAATCTGTAGTGAAAATATAAAAAATTGTCTAAGTTACAAGCGTGTATAAAAACTGTGTAATGCACATTCGTAACATAGTTATTATTCAGAATTTTTTCACCAAATTTGCAACATGGGCTTTTGGCACCCCACCTCATGAACAATGGCACTGTCATTTCATTAATCAGTGCTGAATTTTGATTCTGTGCAGAGACCACAGAATCACCTTTCAAGACTGAGAAATGAGATGACAGTGACAGTGTTCATGAGGTGAGGTCCTAAGAACCCCATGCTGAAAATTTGGTGTCACAATTCCAAGAATTGGCTGATATAACAACATAAGTAGAACACCCCATTGAGTACATTATATGACATTTACCTGTATTCCTCAGTTTATGGTTCAGCTTTGAAGAGTGCAGACATGTCCCGGTCCACAGAAGATTAGAGTGCCAGACCTCCAGTGGTAAGTATGGGGTAAGAGGGGGGTGTGGGGAGGTGGGTGCACAAAGGGTGGGTTGGGATGTGGCAGGGGGCACCATATACAATGAGGGACTGTTTCCTTTTTTTTTCAGGTAAAAAAAAGAAAAAAGATGTTGGGGACAGTTCTATTTATTTTAACAGGTTTTCTTAAAAAAATACATATAGGCACACTGCGGTGGGCTCCCAGTGTGCCACATGGGTATGGGGGGTTGCATGCTGAAATGAGCATTGGGCACCCCAATGTCAGCAATGGGATACAGGCATAGGGAGGATACAGGCTTAGGGAGGGAAGTATCTGACACCAGGAGTGGGCATCCTGGTGTCAGAAAAAAAACATAAAAAGCAATTTTGGCAGATTGGGATGGGCTCCCAGGTGTGCAGAAAACAGGTCACTAGCTATCAGGCTTGTTGGAGTATAACAACAGTAGCCTCATCCCTGACCTAGTGTGCCAATGGCAATGACCCTCAAGTACCCACCTGCACTATATGGCACAGCTGTCTTTAATGAATGACAGCTGTGTTGTATAGTTCAAGAACTATATGATGCAGTTGTTTATTAAAGAAAGCTGTGTCGTATAGTACTTGCACTATACGACAAGTTGTCATTTATTTACGACAGCTGTGTCGTATAGTGCAAGTACTCTATGACACAGCTGTCTTTATTAAATGACTGCTGTGCCATATAGTGCAGTGCAAGGGGAATGATCATGATGGGGGAGAGCGGGAATGATGAGGGACAGTTTTCTTTTCTTTTAGGTTTAAAAACAATTGACATTGGGGGACATTTTCTTTTCTTTGCAAGGGTTATTAAACACTGCTGGTGGGAATGCCGACACAGGGATTGAGCCTCCCCATGACAGCAGAGAAAAAAAAATTAAACAAACAAAAAAATAAATAATAAAAATAAAACAAAATAAAAATAAATACACTGCCACTGGGGATTGGGGTCGCCAGTGTGCAGACACAGTTTAAGGCACATCATATTCAGGCTGGCAGGGCTACAATGATAGTAGCCCCCTGCCTGACTTATGAGTGTTGAAAGCAGCAGTGGTTGCATGATATGACAGACCTGTCATTTATAAAAGACAGCTCTGTTGTACAGTGTAAACTGCTGCTTCCACAAAAATTCAGTTATGAATAGAAAGCTCATTTTTTTGTTTAACCTTTGTTTTACAAGGTGAGACACACTAAACTGAATGCTTGTTTACAGGTGCAACCTGGATGCACAGGGAGGTTAAGTGACTTGCTCAGGGCCACACAGTATGTGAGTGGGGGCTGTGGGATTCAAACCCAGGTCTCCTGGTTTGCAGCTCGTAGCTTTAAACCACTGTGCTATACTGCTTCCATTTTTTGAACAGTGCATGCTCAGAAATGGAACATTCTTATTAAATATTTCAAAAACTACTAAAGTGAGAGACCTATAAACCACACAAGCACACACCTTGGACAAACGTCTATCAAACCTGAGGGTTTCAGGCTTCAAAGCCTCATATTTTTTAAGTTATCGGGTGGCAAAAAAGAGTCTTAACATTTTCAAAAAAATGAGATTTTTGTGTTTTTTGCACCTCTGTAACTTTGCCTCACCTGACCTGATTTACATGACATTTACAGGATCAAGAGATCTTGGTACAGAAGCTGCGATTTCCAAATGTCATGTAAATTGGTTGAATGGGGGCAAAGTTATTAAGGCGCAAAAATGTGAGTTTAACATTGAAGTGCTTATGCAACCCTAATGTACAGGTGCGACTGCATCTATATAATATATATATATATATATATATATATATTATCCTGGTGCAGAACTGCCGGTATAGTTAGGATTGATTAAGCACTTTAAAGTTAAACCTCAAATTCTGCACCTTAATAACATTTCCACCATATGACAGATTTGCCTGAAATTTTGCTTGCATAGTCTGGTACTACATATCTCTGGATCTGGGAAGTTACATTATGGTCAGATGTGTGGCTGCAGAGTTGCAGAAAGCCAAAAAATGAAAAAAAAAACAGCACTTTTTTCGCATTTCTTTGCTCGCTCCTACAGCCTGCACACTTTTTCCATTTGGTCTGAAATCTCCTGGGATGGTGCAGTCTGGGTCACTAATATGATTTTGAAGATGTGGTGAAAAAATATTAAACTGTTCAAAAGTTATTCAAAAAACAAATTTCCCATTATAATCAATGGGAAAAATATGTGTCTCATGATAGCTGCAGCCAGTACATTTTCCTTTAGCAAATGGCCCTTTTACTTTTGTGCTGCCACCATCTTGTTTTCAGTTAGTGAGACAGAAAAAATTCCTGGCTTTTAAATTTGGGACCCCCCTAGGCAAACACTGACTGTTGGGTTTACCTAATCAGGTCCTGAGGATGCCAGCCCTATCTTATTTTGGGGGTAACCCCCCCCCAGAAATGCAGTTTTTAAAATCAGCACCCCAGTACTTTCACAAATTGTGAAAGGAACAGTCATCACACTTTCGCAAACAGGAAAGTGTCATGCTGTGTTTTGCAAAACTTTCGCAATTTGCGATATAATTTTGCCCAAAAACTGCAAATCTTTGCCATCACCCTGCAACAAAACGGTTCTGGCTTTTGGACTGAAATTTGCAGAGTGGCAAGCACTGCTCCCACAGATGTGCCTTTTGGTGGTTTGGTGCCAAAACATTCAATGGGCCTAATGTTACTGCATTCCGAAGTTGAGCAATTTCCTTAAGATAACATTGCGGTGTCCATGATGCCTTTTGGTGCCCGTATCTCAAAAACGAAGTGAGATATGGAGTTTTCTCTACCTGCAGCTTTTAGGTGATCTAACCTGCAGAAACAAGTTTGGAAATTATAGATTACACCAGCAGTGGATTTTTTTTCCTAATTGCTACAGTTACGGAGATACTGGCAAATTAGTGTCACATGGGTTCCAAGGGTGCCTTTCCAGTGCATTTTGCTGCTCATATCTTGTTAAATATGTGATATATGAATTGGGTTGACTATATCTCACATAGAAGTCATGCTGTCATGAGCACAACACTTTCATTTTTTCATAGCTGGAACAGCTACTGAGGTATTGGCACATTACTGATGCAAGGGTTCTTTGAGCTATAGGGCTACTGTATGGCTGTGTAGTTATGTGTAAGTGGGAGCACAGGTTCTGGAGGGCCCACAGTCCCACATAGGCATACAATGACACATAAAAATTGTCAATGTGGAGGTAGTTCAGGGCCTGGAGGGACAGCGCTCCCAATGACACATACCAGTTACAAATCACATTACAGTTTCTAAAAAAGAAGGGAAATTAATTGCTAAAAAAACCTTCATTAATGCATCAGTTATGGTTGATAGCACAGCAACAAAAACTATGGAAATGTGTTGTTAGGGTTACACCCCTACCACCCCACCCCATCCATTCCCCCACCCTTGTGACAGGGGTTCCTGCAACTCTTGAGGACAGACCCTTCCTTAAATCTGTTGTAAATTTCTTAGCCAAATCTATTCTTTAAAATTTCGAGGCCATAAGGTTGGCCATCTATGGGCACCCCCTTCCCTTCCCTGACTATGCTAGAGTGTCCTCTTTAATTTCTTTTTCCCTCTCAGGTCCTCATACAGAAAGGTTATTGTGCTGGCCTCCAAATGTATGTAAAACAGGTTGTGTTTATCGATGTTGGATTTAGTATGTAATAGACTATGTCATAAAATATCTTGATCGATACACTTTATGTTTATAAAACCTGTAAATGTTGAAAATGCCATGGCACTAGATGTTTTTGATAATGGTAAAAAGTACTATGTAACTATTATAGAAATTAAGTTAGTTGTGCTATTTAAAATGCAGGTAAATTGTTGTAAACTAGCCAAGTCTGAAATTTCATGGTGATTTGTATATATCCCATGATGCTTTGCATTACAGAAGCATGTATGATGTTGTATTTCTTTGAAACTTTATTTGTTGCCAATGCCCTTTGGGGTAACCCTTTTTTCAGTGTTTATGCACTGAGGTTCTTTATTTTTAGCCTATGCTGTTTTTTTTTTCTTTTTGAGCCCCCACTACCCAAGCAAATGGGGCCCACATAGGGATGAAAGGTTTTCCCTGAAAAAAGGTTAGATCAGAGATCAGTGTAAGTAGGTGCTGGCTAAATGCAAAGAAAGGGCGTTCATAGTCTGTTACTGCAAACTGATGTACTGAAGAAGGAATATGACATTGGTGAAGCTTATTTCCTGTATTATGAATAAACATCACACAGAGATTGTTTGTTGAACATGAAGTTCGGTGTCTGGTCCATCCGTTATCCCACAACCCCTCCACAGACCTGGTGTTAGAAGTGGGATAACTTGCTGGAAGCATCTGGACTGGCTGAAGAGGGATGTTTTCTGGTGTATATCATCCAGATATCCCAGGTGGACTGATGCACAAGGAGCTGCCAGAAGGGAACCCAAAGAAGAAAGTTCTTGGAGGTCTGACCAGAACCATGGCTGACAGATGGAGAGAAGCTATGATCTGAACTGGACCTGGGAGAGGAAGGCCAAGACTGAAGATGATAAAGAGATGCAGGTCAAAGCAGAGTGGACATGCAAGAGACAAGACCCAGGAGGTGGATATCCTGATGAGAATGATTCACTGGATGAGTTGGCAATGGCTGGAGGCAGATCGACTATGCAGAGAGGCAGAACACTGGTGCCAGGTGCTGAAGAGGTTCCTGCTGGAGAGTTTGGATAAAGAGTCAGAGGAGGATTTTTCATGGACTCAGTTTGAGGTGGACCCCCCCCCCCGACTGAGCAGGATATTCCTTTGTTTCCAGTGTTTTCAGGATGTTACTTGTTGCAGGTCAGAGATGCAAGTATGGAACCTTGAATGTGAGATCCGCAGTAAGACTGTGCCTAGTGATATTGTGCTGGGTTGAAGATTCCAAGCAAGCAAGAAGAAGCCTATGAGGTTGAAGGAACATTTTCTTTTATTGATGCAGCTAAATCTATTAACAGTATTGACTGGGGTATACTGCAGGCTAAATATGCTAATATTGGCAAAATGTTACAATATGTTGACATCAAGGAGGTGGTACATGTGTTTTCTTTTTTTTATGAAAAACCTACAAAGGAGTAGGTGGGTGGAAAATGGATAGGAACCTGTGCTGGGGTAACACCTTGAGTGTCTACCTTCAGGTGTCTATATCTGTAAATAGTGAAATTAATCAAGAGTCATAGTGGATTTATCTAGGAGGGTTGGACCTAGAAATGAGACCCTGCTTAAACCTGACATGTCTGGTAGGGTTGGAGCAGGTAATTACTCACCCCAGAGAAAGTCATTCTATGGTACTGGACTTTACAGTCATCCAAATTTTTGGTTAAGAAATATGACAGACTTTCCCTAAAAGGAGATGGAACGGTACCATTAGTCTCCATAGAGAAATGTGTTAATGTCTCAGGGTAAAGAATGATGATAGCCACTATGTTTATGATAGAATGTTTGTCGTTACTAGGGACCCTGAGACACTGTGTCTGAAGATGGAAGGGTGGAAACTTCATCCCTTCCTGGGACAGGAAGGTGGTAAGCAGTCTGCAATAACTGCTTCCCTCTTAAGGTGGGGAATATGTGGCAGGGAGCTCCTCACACTCTTGAGGACCAATTTTTCCTTAAATCTGTTGCAAATTTCTTAGCCTAATCTAGCCTTTACAATTTCTAGTCAATAATGTTGGCCACCTATGGGCACCCCCTTCCCTTTCTTGACTATGCTGTAGTGTCATCTTTAATTTCCTTTTCCCTCTCAGGTCCTCATACAGGGAAGTTATTGTGGTGACCTCCAAACATATGTAAAACAGGTTGTGTTTATCATTGCTGGATTTTGTATGTAATAGCACTATGTCATAAAACACACTGAGCACCTATTGGTCCTGCAGTTCAGGGCTGCTCAGGCGGCCAGTATTAAAAGCTGTCTCTGAACCCTGCTGGACACACTTGATGTTCTTCCAACAATTTCAGGGGTCTGACAGGGCGACCCTTTGCCGAGGGTCCTCTCCCCCTTCAATGACCTCTGAGACTCTCCCAAGACTTTTCTCCTCGGGGTGAGGCACCTGCACTGGTGGACCTTCCCCAAAGCTTGTAATGACTGCCCTGAAGCCTCTGGAATACTGCATGCAACAATTTCCTAAGTGGACCACAGTGTTTGTTCAGACGAGGGGGTCACATCTCCTGGAACTGTGTGCCCTTACTGATCAGCCCAGATTCACACTGGATTTCACCATTGGAGCGTTGCTCGTAAAGTCTTCTGAGAGTGCGAACTTTCAAAAATTGAACTGAGATCCTATTGGTCATGCAGTTCAATGATGCTTAGATGGCCAGCATTAAAAGCCAGCTCTGACCTCCTTGGCCACACTTGCTGTTCTTCCAATAATTTCAGGGGTTTGAGAGGTGGTCTTTTGCTGCGGGGCCCCTCCTTCTGCAATGACCTCTGAAACTCTCCCAAGACTTTTCTCCTCAGGGGTTAAGTTGTCTCACCCTCCTGCCCTTTTCCCTCCTCCTCTTAAATGGACCTTAACCCTTCCCCTTTCTCAGGAGGACCTATCCTACTGCGTCTACCCCACTGTTTTGTGCCAGTGTTGCCCATTGAAAGCAAAAGTGTTAAAGTGGTGTCCACTTTCCTCTTTTTGTTCCACTGACGCATATGTCTGCCTTTGCCTTTCAATGCTGTTTTGCTAGATTAATTACTCCAGCCTGATGGTCTGCTACAATATAACTTATTTCTTTCCCATGGTTCTACTGACTCATACACCTGCCTTTTCCTTTTAAAGCTGTTCTGTTTGATTGATTGCGCTAACCTGATTGCCTGTTACAGTATAACTACTGACTCATATGCCTGCCTTTGCCTTTTAAAGCTGTTTTGTTAGATTGGTTGCACTAGCCCAATTCTCTAGTACAGTATAACTTATTTCTTCCCTACCCAAAGAAAGTGATCCCAAATGAAGCTATTTCTGCTGCTTATATCCACCTGTTGGATTGCTTGCTCCTAGCCTTGGTTACCTGTCCAGCATTTTTCAATCCCTCTATACCCAAGGATAGGTATCCCTCATGAGCTAGATCTTGCTATATTTAAGTTTGCTGCTTGTTATAGCTGCTACCTTTAGTCAGCCCCTAACCCCTGTTGCCCAAGTCCCTATATGGGCCTGATCCTCCACTGGTGTCCCCCTCCGCTTAGCTGCTCTACCTCTCCAGGGAGCTGTAGTCATCCCATAGCCCTATAGAAAACTCTAACTCCTCCAGGAGCGGCTGATACATTCCTTGTCATATCCCAAGTAATCATGTGGGGCTTTAGACTTGTGGCAGTCTTTGCCTACATAGCCATTATCTTGGGGCTGACCAACTCTCCTCTTAGGATCACAGTCCCTTGGACCAGGGCAGGAACACTGGTCAAACTCACCAACCCCCTTGTGCCCCTTGTGGAGGGGAAAAACCTGCCGCTCTTTTCCATATATGGGGTAACCCATAATAGAAACTGTTACAACCTCTTCTACTACATCCACATGAGAAACAGATGGAGGTACTCCTTCTCTCCCTCCAGAATCATCTGGTACCTTGCCAGGCTTAAACTCACTGTGGGAGGAGATGTCAAGCTCAACCCTATCCCCCACTTCCATAATCTTGCTCTCAGTGACCCCACCAACCCACTCTGGGCTGTGGCCAGGGGTCTCCAGCTGGTCCCCATGAATGTTGGCAGCCGACATCATGAAGTTTATGACCTTGAATCCTGGACAGTATTGTGCAAACCTGATGTACTAGCAGTGACTGAGACCTGGCTTAAGCCACAAATCCTTCCACACAAAGTAGACCTGGTTGGCTATAATGCCTTTAGATGTGATCACGTAGGGAGGAGAGATGGTGGGTTTCTCATCTACACCAAGAGGAATCTCAACACAATGCAGCTAGACTACCCTCCCTTCTGTGACTTAGTAATTGAGATCATTTTCATTAAATTGCTCCTTGGAGATACCAAACCCCTGTACATTGGATGTATCTATCTCCCACCTCAGTCTGCTGCCTCTTCCCTAGAATCCCTAAGCCATGCCTGGCACAGCACCCCCTGGAGGGGATACTTCTCCTTGGGGACTTTAATCAAAACTGGCTTGCCCTGTTGACATCATCTAACAAGAATCTGGTTTCTGACTCCAACCTGACTCAAATCATTGATCTGCCTACAAGGCATAATGCCAAGGCTGGCAATCACTCCTTATGTGACTGGGCCCTTGTCTCCTGTTCTGATCGCATATTGACAGCTGGGACCATGTCTGAGTCTCTGAGTGAACACTCACCAGTCTTCTGCACCTAGTCTAACAAGCCCCCCAAATCGGATGCCAGGGTGATTAAAGTCAGGAACTACACCAGACTTGTTACTGCTGACTTCTGCTCTGACCTTCATGCCATCAACTGGGATCCCATTGTCATTCTCCCCACCCTGGATGAAGCCTTGGACTACTTCACCTGCACATTTCTGTTTTTGGCTAACGTCCATGTGCCTTGAAAGAAACTATGAGTACAGGGGGGAAATGCCACAAATGGCTAGGTCCTGGCCTCAAACGGAGTATGCTGCTCTGTGACAGGGCCTGGGCACTATAAAAATCCTCTGGCCACAATGCTGACTGGCAGAAATACAGAGAACTGAGGAATCACTGTAAGAAAGCTTTTAAACATGCCAAGTCTAAGTACCTGTGTGATCTCCAGACCAGTTACCTCCAGGATCCCAAGAAATTCTGGGGCCAAATACATGTGTTACTTAAAGGTGCCCCAGTACCCAGGACAGAGCAGTAGTTGTTGGGAATACCCTGACTAATGACCCCTCCACAGTAGCAGAGGCATTCAATGCCTCCCTTTCCAACCCAGGGGCTTCTCTCCCCCCATCCCTCCTGCTGTTCCTCTCAACAACAATATCAAATGGGAGCATGCTCAGCCCCAGTTTCACCTGAAACTTGTTAAACCATCAGAAATACTGCCTCTTCTGCTCAAAATTAACCCTGCTTCCTCTTCAGAACATGACCCGCTCGAACCAAGGCTGCTGAGGGACGCTTCTCCTATTGCCCTCCCTGTCACTTGGCTCATCAATAGGTTCCTCCTCGAGGGAACCGTCCCAAGTAAATGAAAAGTAGGGACCATAGTCCCAGTCCATAAAAAAGTGCCCAGGGACAAAGTGGGGAACTATTGGCCTATTTCCATTCTCTGCCCCATTGAGAAGGTGCCAGACAGACTGGTCCAGAGCCAACTGCATGACTACCTTAAGCAGCACTCTCTCCTAGCCGACATACTGCATGACTTCAGGAAAGGCCATGGCACAGACACAGCCCTTATCCAGCTCACATCTGATGTCCTCGATGCTATGGACTAGGGCTCTCAGACAGGCACATTATTTATCAACCTGTCCAAGGCTTTTGACTTGGTCAGCCGTAGTCTTCTTCTCTCCAAACTCTGTCTCCTCAGACTGGATGGGCTCTCCCACTCCTGGTTCGAGAGCTATCTACTCAACTGAAGCCAAAATGTTCTTTGGAGAGGAATACAGTCCAGCACCTGACCGGTAGTTTCAGGGGTACCCCAGGGCTCACTCCTTGGCCCCTTGCTCTTCACCCTCTTTGTCAATGACAAAGAGAGGGTTCATGGGCTGAGTAAACTCATCCTCTATGAGGATGGCACTGTCATCTACTGCAGTGACCCACTACCTAGCATTATCATTGCTAAACTACAAATCAGAATCACAGCACTTGAAGCCTGGTTTTCAGCCAACTTCCTAGTTTTGAATGAGGAGAAAATTAAGGCTGTCCTGTTTGGAGCCAGATGCCTTGGTTCAGACAGGTGTGACCTTCTCCTGCTCCAAACAGCCTAGGGGAAGCGAGTTGAGGTCCTAGATAGGATCAAATACCTTGGGATCCTCCTTGACCAGGAATTGTCCTATAAACCCCACATCAACTCTTTAACTAAGTCCATCCACCAGAGGCTTGGAATTCTCCACCATCTGGGAAACTCCCTTTCTGATGAGTATCAGTGTGCAATCACTAACTGCACCCTTCTCCCCTACCTCCTCTACTAGACCCCATGTTACAGTTCCTACAAGAAAGGGAACTAAGAAACTCATGGTGCTCTACCACAGAGTGGCTCACTTTGCCACTAACTCCCCCCCCCCAGGAGGCACCACTGTGAGATCCTCAGAGATCTTCACTGGCCCACCATATGTCACAAGTTGGCCTACTCCTCCATTTGCCTGACCTACAAATTCACCACCACTGGCCCTCCTCTTCTTCTGCATGGACTGCTCAACCCCAGAGTACAATACCGAGATATGAGATCCTCAGCCGGCCGGCCCCTTGACAACCCACATGTACGCACCAACCTAGGCAAGCGCTCCTTTACATATGCTGCCCTACATGTATGGAACACGCTCCCAGCAAATCTGATTGATAGGCCTTTTCTCCAAGGATTCAAGGTAGGCCTCAAAGTGTACCTCCTGGAGCTTAGCCTTTGTGGCTGCACTCACAAGCCCCCATTTTTCCCTCCCATCAACTGTGACCACTGTACTTCAATGCCCTATCCGGCAAAGGTGGCAACTCTGACTCCTGTTAATTCTATGCACTGTGCAAATGTAAATTCTGGCTTCTCAACCTGTAATTACTGTCTCTCCAATAGTATGTCTCAATTTTAACCAATGTATTATTGTCCACTGTATATAATTTTTGCTATAGGTATCTAATCTTGGGTCACCAGTGAAAAAGGGACCTCTGGTCTCAGTGAGCTTACCCGGTTATCAAAATCTAAATAAAATAAAAAAATAAAATATATATTTTATGTTTATGGAACCTGTAAATGTTGAAAATACCATGGCACTAGGTGTTTTTGATAATGGTAAAAAGTACTAGATGACTATTATAGAAATTAAGTTAGATGAGCTATTTAAAGTGCTTCTAAATTACTGCAAACTGAACACATCTGAAATGTCATGGATATTTGCATATATCCTATGATGCTTTGCATTATGGAAGTATGTATTAGGTAGTATTTCTTTGAAACTTGATTTGTTGCCAATGCCCTTTGGGGTAACCCCTTTTTCAGTGTTCATGCACTGAGGTTCTTTGTTTTTAGCTTGTTTATTTTTTTCTGAGCACCCACTACCCAAGCAAATGGGGTCCACATAGGGATGAAGGGTTTTTGCTTGAAAAGTGGTTAGATCAGAGATCACTGCCAGTAAATGCTGGGTAAGTGCAGATAAAAGACATTCATAGCCTGTTGCTGCAAACTGATGTACTGAAGAAGGAATATGACATTGCTGAAGCTTATTTCCTGGTTAACTAGCATTTGCAGCTTATCTGTTAGGTAGGGAAATTGGCAGACTAGGTGGGCCAAGCAGTCCTTATCTGCCATCAAATTCTATGTTTCTATGTTGAATAAACATTACGCAGAGATTTTGTGTTGAACGTAAAGTTTGGTGTCCAGTCCATCTGTTATCCCACAACCACCCCACACATCAACAGGCATTGGGGGGGCATTGGGGTCATAGGGTATAACTGTCACTTTATTCTCCTATTCTGTGCCACCTCAGCTTGCTTACACATGGAATGGGTTGAGAGTTAGGCAGATGACCACAGTGGAATTTTTTTTACTACTCTCTATGGTTGTAAAGACATTGGGAAATTAGTGTTACAAGGGTTTATTTGGAGTACTACTGTAATGCTGTATGGTTCCATGCTACTGTATAAGTGGGAGCACCTGGACCATAGGGCCTGCTCCCACATACACATGCCAGTACACTAAAAAGTGTTAATGTGAATGAAGCACATGCCTGGACTCCCACCAACACATATTAGTTACCAGTTACAATACACTTTCTAAAAATGAAGGGAAATTCTTTGTAAAAAAAAAAAAAGTATGTTAATACATCAGTTTGGGTCAATAATAGAGCAACAGAAGCTTCGAAATCTGATGCTAGGTTACACCATTACCACAGCAGTCATTCTCCACACAACAACAGGCATCGCGGTTTGCATTGGGGTCATCACCGCATTGTCCTATACTGTATCACGTCTACCTCTAATCACAACAGCTACATATGCTGTATTATTGTTTTTAGCACTATTTCAGTCAGAGGGTGTCTTCTCATTCACAGACTGAAACAGTCCCCTAACACCAAACACAGATGCAGAGACACAGTCACACATAGCGACACACACATACACACACACACACACACACACACACACAGACATATAATACAACTGTGTATTTTACTTCAGGAACAGAGTGATGTAAGTGTTGACCACATTACAGCATCCTCCACCTCAGCCTTCCCCCAAACTCACACATATATACATACATTGCACTCACAGTATGCACAACAACAGATGTGGTGTGTTGTGAGGTTGGCAGAACAAAGTATCAACTGTTATACTATGGCAAGAAAGAATAATCGCCTGTTATTGTCAGTCTGGCACTAGACCCGTGATGTTATCACAGTACAACATCATGGGTCTAGTATCAAAGCAGAACCTCACTGTATTGATTTGTCATTGCATTATTGTATTCCTCTTTTCATAAACAAATATATATTAACACACAAAAAAATGTACTAAAATATTTCTAACATGTTGCTTTATTTTGTATAACAACCACTGATTGCATAACAGTAAAAAGGCATTATGGGGTGTGTGTGTTGTGCTGTGATAAGCTTACTTCTAGGGTCATTGGATGCACTTGACCTGCTGTCTCATGCCCAACCACTGAGTTCTTATGTTATCCGACAGTGACACAAACCATTGAGTGAATTACTACTTGAATGATGCACTCTAGTATGTATGTCGTACTGTCATATCTTCAGTTCTGTGGTTCTTGGACACACTCTGCCTGTGGCATCAGGCCCAATCAGCACCCACGGTGTGAGGTTCTCCTAGCACGAGAGACACATTGGAGTATATTATTGCTTAAATGTGAATCACACACACACACACATATATATATATATATATATATATGTATATGAGAATAGTGTGTGCTTGTGCTATGTGAGTTGAAGGGATATTTCACCTCCCTCAACATTTACTGATGTGTCAGTTACTTACAACAAAGGAATGGGTAGAAATTTAACTTTTGCTGTCACATTGTACTAAAAATAGTTTTGTGAAACAACTTGGTATACCCTTCCTCACACACCACCACTACAACCTCTTCTCCCCAACCCCCCACACACACAACATATACCAGTAGACATTGGGGTGTGACATGGGGTCACATGAGCAAACTTGCACCCCATTGTCATTATCACATGCTGTTGCATGTCATAAACATTACACATGGAATGATGTGAGAGTTTGATGATAACTGATCACCACAATGTCTGAAGCTGTAAGCTAGCTGTTAAGTTATACTGATCTAAGTCATGCATATGTGTGAATTATTTGCTCTTGTACTGTTTGCACTACTTTGTACCTCCCACTCTCTGTTCACACACAGACAGACATTGTATATTTATTTGTATAAGTAGTACACAAATGTAAAAGACAGAAAGACAGTTATTGTTTGACATTGGTTAAATAACCTCACTTATGGGTTTTTTTTTTTTTTTTTTAAATTGAGCTTTTTCCTCCTCCTTCTGAACCCTCACCCACCGCCTAGGCATCCACCCGGTCACGGGCCGCTGGCTTCTGTCCTCAAATCAGCCACTGCCACCCAATACCCCGTGGCTTACCCCCCACAGTGGGGCCTGCGACACACTTCCCCCGAAATGCGCCGCGGGCACCGTAGTGGAGTCGGGGTTCAGCCTGAGACAAATCAGCTATGGCGGACTTCATTAGTGGCGGCGGGCTGGCTCCATCTTTTCCTGTTTTCTAGGGAGGCGGGGTCGTGCAATGGCGCCAGCGTCTGCCCGCCTCAAGTAAGTGAGCTTGGGGTGTGGTTGTTCCTGGCCTCGCCAGAGTCCCCATCACCCAGCTGGCCCGACCCTCCCGGAGAAGGAAAGCAGTCCAACGGACGCTCAATCCATCTCCCCCGGCTGGCCCTCTGACGACCGGGTCCGTTCCGAACCGGTCGCCCGGCATCATAGCGGAAATAAATCAGCCGCGCCAGCGGGCCGGCTCTCACGTAATGGGGTTGTTGGACACAGTTGGACTATGACCGTGTGCACCAGTCACCCCAGTTGTGAGGTTAATGCAGCACAAGATGCACCCTGGAACTTATTATTCCTTTAATTATGCAATACAGGTGTGTGTCATGCTGGGACCACTTCTGTGGTCGTTGGATACATTCAACCTGCGAATACGTTCCTAACCACCAACAGGCATGAGGTCATACAACCACGACAGACACCCTGGAGTATCTTATTGCTTAAATATGAATCACACATATATATATATATATATATATATATATATATATTAGAGCCAAAAAACTCCGTTTAATGCATTAGTTAGGGTTGTTCCACAGCGATAAAAGTGAGGAAATTCGCTGTTAGGGTTGAAAACCCTAACTCTGAATTAAACCACCCCCAGCACCACACACACACACACAGACACACACACACACACACACATATGCAAGTATGGGGGAGGACCAAGTCAACACAACCAATGACAGACATCCAGCAGCAGGTGACAGAAATAACAAACAATTGTCTAAATGTACTATGAGACATCCCCACCCACCTGTCCAGGTACTGCATGCTCAGTGGAGATCAACAGCAAAACTGAGGCCATGTACACCAAACATACACATCCCTGATTGCAGCTGCACACAACATACCACACTTAGTAGTTGCATGGCCTTACGTACCGATGCCCCACACCACACCACAACTGGTACTGTGCCGTTAGTCAATATAAATGCTGAAGGTGCATGATGACAGCTGTAGAAAGGTTTTAACACTATTGAGTATACATTAATTAAGAGAAGTACATACATTAACTACAAGACAGTAGCATGCTCAAGATAAAAGTAGTGTTACATTTAGTATGTGATTTACATATTAGTACATTTACTGCAACTGTTTACTCAAGATAGAGAGGCTGATGTAAACGTATGGAAAAGCATTGCCTGTTCAACACTGTGAAATTTGTACTGCCAGTATCAGATGCATTCTTACTGATGAAGGTGTACTGCTGATGTACATACATAGACCTTCAGTGTGTTTCAATACTAAAGATGCAGTAAGTAGTCTTTGTAGAAACAGTGTAATTGCATGGATCAGGCCAAGCAACTACAAATATCCATAGCACTACTGAGCCGACAATGACGATACCTGTATTGAGATGTCTATAGGATAGATTTTTCTGTAGGCACTTACTGAGTATGTTGTACCTAGAAAGACAATCTCATTGTATCTGTGATGACTAACTTATTCAAATAGTGATACATTTACTATTGTTGCAATGAGTGATCTATGCCACTTATGGACACAGTGTAATTTTTAACAGTTGTTTCATACTCAGGCTGTATGCCTAGTGTTTGGGTTTGCCACACTTCTGTCACTGATGCTATCAAAGTGATAACTATGTTAATTGTGGTACAACAGGAATCAAGTAGGTATAGTGTAGATATAAGCAGAATGTCTTTTAGTATTGATTTAACTCACAATGGGATAAGTGTACTAGGACAGCAGGGGTTATTCTCTATCACTGACTCTGTCAGTTATAATCACACTAAGGTTTCAATGACTGTAATGATCAAGTTACACTGTTCATCTTCATGAGTTCATATTCACAGCCATTCTCCAGTAACTAGACAGTGTATGGTGTAACTGGGTGGGACACTGTGTTGCAAAGCTGCTGCAGTGCCTGGCAGAGGAAGAGTATCTACTCTTAAAGACAATTAAGCAATAAGGCATGACCAACAGTTATGTTAAATGGTCTGTTAATCACCCTGTAGGGGTTTAATGTTGAATGAGGCGTAGCCGAGTGTCACATTTCACTAGACAGTGATAAACTGACCATTAACATAATATCTGGGAGTGGCTTATAGCTATCATAATAAAACTGTTTTTTTAAACAACATTAAACCATGTTCATCATATGGTTAGGCTCTACATGTATCTTAATAAAAACTAAGCATAAGGTTGTTACAGTGTTCACAGTCCATTAGAAAGTTACATTTCTCAAACCCTTGTTATAATCAGAGATATTATACCTGTACAACTTCTTGGTTTTGCTCAACTCTGTTGCTCAGGTGGCCCACCACATGTGGTGTGGTCTGGTGTGGGGCATTGGTAGGTAAGGCCATGCAACTACTAAGTGTGGTACATTGTGTGCAGCTGCAATCAGGGATGTGTACGTTTGGTGTACATGGCCTCAGTTTTGCTGTTGATCTCCATTGAGCATGCAGTACTTGGTCAGGAGGGTGGGGATGTCTTGTAGTACATTTAGACAATTGTTTGTTATTTATGTCACCTGCTGCTGGATGTCTGTCATTGGTTGTGTTGACTTGGTCCTCCCCCCATACTTGCATGTGTGTGTGTGTGTGTGTGTGTGTGGTGCTGGGGGGTGTTAATTCGGAGTTAGGGTTTTCAACCCTAACAGCGAATTTCCTCACTTTTGTCACTGTGGAACAACCCTAACTAATGCATTAAATGGAGTTTTATACCTCTAATTGCCCTTCTTTTTGAGAATGATAACGAGAAATAGTGAATGTAAGGCAGTGGCGGGAGCGCGGGGCCCGCGGCAGCAGGAGCGCGGGGCCCTCTGGGCCCCATGCTCCCGCCACATGATGTCTTGTGGCATAGTAGCAGGAACAGCAACGCAAACAGAAGCGCTAACAGTGGCACACATGTAACACAAGCGCAAATGAGAACAGAAAGGGTAACGCACACGGTGGTGTAGACGGGAATGGTCTGCCACATGATGTGTTGTCACATAGTAACATGGTGCCTGCAAATGGAAATGTCAATGGCCATGGTGATGCAAAGTGAAACAGAAAGAGAAACAGTACTGTAGACACAAATGGCAAAAAATAACAGAAACGCAAGCGCAAATGAAAATGCAAAGGATAACGCACATGGTGGTGCAGATGTCAACGGTAAGTGAAACGGGTACGGAACCGCAAGCAGAAAGGGCAACAGTAACAGTAATGTAAGCGCACGGCTGGTTTTCCCCAAAATCTGCATAGAGAAAGACAGTGAGTACAAAGAATGTATGCATAATAATGGGTATCGGAGCAGAAAATGAGGACTTGGAATACTAAACAGGTTATATCTCAGGAACCGTACGACGTAGAAAAAAAATTTAAAAGTCATATGATTTACAACTGTCCTGGCTAATTTTGTACTTAGCCCCCAAGCATTTTTCTAATGAAAAGTCCGTATCTCGCACCGTTTCCGAGATACAGGCCCTGAAAAGCGTGGCGAACGCCATAATGATATCCTATGGGAAAAAAGAGAAGTTTGGAGTGCCATAACGTTGCCTCCCTGTAATATTTGTTCACCAAACCACTGAAAGGCACATCTGTGGACTGTTGACTGTCTTCCCTCCAAATTTCAGGAAAAAAGACCAAACCGTTATTTTGCAGCAGAGTGCCAAAGGATTCCTGTAATGCGTTGGGCGCCATAATGTTATCCTATGGGAAAAAACGTCAACTTTGGAGTGCTGTAACTTTGCTGCAGTGTAATATTTTTTCACCAAAACATTGACAGGCACATCTGTGTGATGTCAGCTGTATTCCTTCCAAATTGCAGCCCAAAACTCCCAACCATTCTTTTGCAGTGCAGTGCCAAAGTATTGCTGTCACTTTCCCACGGACTAGAAAACCACTGTTGCAATTTGCGAAAGCTTTCGCAAAAAAGTTCGACACTTTTGTGAGCACGAAAGTAATTTGCAAAAGTACTTTTTCCAGAAATTTGTAAAACATATTTCTGGGGTGTTTTACCCCAAAATAAAGACATGGCTAGCATCCTCAGGGTCCGACTAGGTGAATACAAAAAGCATTAGGTTGCTAGAGGGTCCCAAATTTAAATGCCAACCAACCATTTTTCTGATCACCAACTGAAAACAAAATGGTGGATTCGCGAAAGTAACAGGGCTATTTGCAAAAGTAAAAATGCATTTGCGACACTGTTGAACTTTTTGTTAACTTTTCCCATTGACTTATAATGGGAAATTGTTTTTTGAATAACTTTTGAACCGTTTAATATTTTTTCACCAAATCTTCAAAAGGCACATTGGGGACCCCAGCCACACGTTCCCTGAAGATTTTGGACTGGTCATACAAACTGTGTGACCTGTACATGTGACCATAGAATTCCAGAAAAAGCATAAACACGTGTGCAGATCATGCTTAATAACTCCTCAACTGTGTATCCAACTGCTACAAAACTTGGCAAATCCCAAGGTCTATGGTTCTTGATCAAGTATTACAAATTTCAGGCAAATCCGTCAAATGGTTGCAAAGTTATTAAGGGGCAAAATTTTGGGGTTTAACATAGAAATGGCTCCTCTACCATAATATGAGAACAGTTTGTGCTTACACTATGTGAGTCAAGTGATATTTCAACACACTGAACATCTAGTGATATTTTACTTACTTACAATAAAGGAATGGATTTCACATTTACTTTTGCTATTACATACTACTAAACCAGTGCTGAAAAGCAATACTGTATACGCCCCCTTCCATACACCACCACTACAACCTCCCCCCACCCCAGCTACACAACAGACAGCAGTGGCCTTCAGGGTGTGCTATGGGGTCATATGACTGAACTCACACCTCATTGCCATTGTTGTATACTGTAGCATATGAAAATGCTTGCACATGGTAATGACATGAGAGTTGTTCTAATGATACCACGGCTAAACATGTCTGAAGCTCTAAGCTACCTGGTAAGCAATCCTGATCTCAGTCATAGATATCTGTGAATACTGTGCTCTTGTACTACTTTTACTACTGTCTCACCCCCATCTGTTCACACACAGAGAGACATTATACATTAATATGTATAAGAGTACACAAATATCTTATTTATTTATTTATTGATTGAAAAGCTTCACCAGGAGAAATACACTGAGAAAGAGGATTCTCATCTCACTGGGGGAGGGGAACAGGGAACAATTACATAGTACATCAGTATATATCATACAGGAAAAAATAGCTTCACTGTACACAGTCAATTAAAATGAGATCACAAGCCATAGAATATTTGCAAATCAGCAAGAGGGGTGGAGCAGGAGGGGTAACACATTAGGATGCAGGAGGGTTTAGGAAAGTGGAGACAGTTATTTGGTTCTACTGGAGAGTGGGGCAGAAATAGACCCTCAGCAGAGACCAGTCCAGAGGGACTAGGTGCAATTGCAGTTTGTCACTAGATAATTTGTTAAGGATGTGAAGAGAGAATTGACTGAGGAGGTGTGTCAAATTTGGGATGGTAGTTGATTCCAAATTTAGGTAGTCAATGTGAGAAAGCCATTTGGCATGACATAGTGCTTCTATAGGGTATATTCAGGGAATGTGAGTCATCAGATCTGAGGGTTTATTTGGAGGGTAGCAAGACAGCTAAGGAGGTAGAGAGGTAGGCAGGGAGAGCTCCTAGCCAGAATTTTGAGGTGAATTTAGATGCATGCATGGTTCTCCTGTCAGCAAGGGTGGGAACGTTCAGAGAGTGGTAGAGTGTGCAGTGGTGGGTCAGGGCAGGAGCATCTAAGGCAAACCGGCAGAAGGAGTTAAAAAGTGGGTCCAGCCTTGATAAGGAGGATTGGGAGGCAGCTCTATATACTAAGTCACAGTAGTCAAAAATTGGCATAATCATTTTATGTACTAATTCACGTCTTGCTGGAAGAGGAATACATTTACTGTTTCGGTATAGGGCCCTTAGCTTAGGCTGTAGTTTCTTCTGAATGCAATCGATGTGTACCAAGAAATTTAGGTTTCTCTCCATCCAAACTCTGAGGTATCGGAAGGAGGAGGTATTTTATAGTACAGTCCCATCTAAGGTGTGGAAGGTGGGTAAGGGGGAGAGCCTGACTAGCCTCTGCTGAGTTCTGAAAGTCATAGAGACTGTTTTCTCTGAATTTAGCACAAGGTGGTGCTTTCTAAACCAGTATTGTATATTGTTGAAATCCATTTGGAGCCTGGAGGTGACATCAGGGACTGATTTGCCTGGTGTATACAGTACCGTGTCATCTGTATACATGTGTATGTTTGTTGTTGTGCAAGCCAGAGGGAGATTGTTAAGGAAGATTGAAAACAGGAGGGGCCCAAGTACAGAGCCCTGAGGGACTCCTGTGGTAATGGAAAGCGGTGGGAAGATGGCATCAGCCATATGGACAGATTGGAATCTGCCTGACAGATAAGACTTAAACCAATCTGTGGCTTCTGGGGAAAGACCAGCCAATCTGAGACATAACAGGAGTAAAGGGTGTGAGACCGGATCAAAGGCCTTGGCTAGGTCTATAAAAATAGCAGAGGTTATGAGGCCATTGTCCATGCCCATAGAGATAGTGTCAGTCAGCCATAGCAAGGATGTGGTGGTGGAGTGGTGCTTTCTAAACCAGATTGAAATGAAGTGAGAAAGGTGGAGACAGTAAGATAGGAGGAGAGTTGTTCAAGTACTATGTGTTGCTTGAGTTTAGCCAGGGTGGGAAGGAGAGAGATAGGGTGGTAGTTGCTAGCAGAGGAGGGATCATCTCCCTTAGGGAGAATTAGAACAGTAGCATGTTTCCAAGCTTCAGGGTCAGATTATTAAAGATACAAAGCCTTTTATTATTTTTTTAACCAAACTTTTAAATAGTACATGTATAAAAATATTAATCTGTTATTTAACAAAAAATGTAAAAGGTAACAAATATTAAATTATTCTTTATTTCAAAATAAAGTACTTATTTCTATTTTGTAACAAAAATAATAAACTTTAATCAGTATTAAAATAATAATAAATTATACTAGTCATGTTACAAAAAAAGTCTTTTGAGAGGTGTCTCTCTTTTGTTGAGGTGGTGGAGAGGGTCTGGCTGGAGCAAACCTGGAAGGCAGCACACAAATGGAAGCTGCTGAGGCAAGTAGACTTGAGGTACCAGTCTGTATGGAGGGGTGGGGTCTTCATGCATCTTTGGGGAGATGGGCAGTTGACGGTTCACGCTGGACCTGTGGTGAAGCAGTGGCGATAGATGGTAGACCTTCTGCAGCTGTGTCAACAGGTTGTAGCAGAAACTGGATAGATCCCTCATGGCCTTGCTGCACACCCACCGATTGTTGCTGGAGGTGCAGCATTGCCGTTAGGCTCTCTTGAATTTTGTCAATCTTCTGCAACATCATGTTGACACAGCTGCAGTGATGGTACTCCCTGATGATTGATGGACTGGTGCTGGGAGGTGTAAACAGAAACATTTAAATCAATTTCTGATTTCATTATGATAATAAATATAGTTTTTGATATATAATGTATAGGGGCCCTTATTATTAACTGAAAACAAGCAGATTACAAATAGAATAAGAGATAGGTTCTGGTATATTACAAGGTAGTAATTCCATCGAGAGGTCTGGGGACACAGAGAACCTCAAGAGTGAAGCTCGAGAGGTTTCATGTGTCCCCAGAACCTCAAGATGGAATTACTACCTTGTTATGCCAGAACCTATTTGTAATTTTTTTTAATATATGGATACAAGGTGAATTGACTCACCTCTGTTTAAACAGTGGAGTCAGCGGGTCCATGTGAGTGCTGGAAGGGTTCCCCAGTGCTGTGTGGATGACTGGTCCTGTGAGCTTCATTTACCACTGCTTTTTTTTAACTGTTTGTCAGCAGCAGTATCGGGCGAGCAGAGGTGCTCAAAATCTTTTCAAAGTGCAAAAACAGTTGTAAGGGCTGTTGACCATTCACTCGCTAAGCAAGCGGAAGGCAGCCATATATTTTCCTACTACGTTGTACCTGCCCACAGAGCAAAAGCGGCCAATCAGAGGGCACGCTTTGTAAAATGTTGGGGATACAGTTGCGCATGCGCTCTTCAGCTTTATTGATAATACTATCGATCGGGTGCCCAACGATAATATTACGGCACCCGAATGATAGTATTATCACTTACCAACAGTAGTATTATCGCTCCAGGAGCGATGGTATTACAAGGATTTTTTTGTATGCTTTTCAACCATGTTATTTTCACAATCCATATATTAAAACCTTGTTATACAATTATTATGACATCACTCTGTTGTTAACCCTTCTTGAGTATGTCATATCAATAGTATAACATAATGGAATGCTAACAATAAATGTTTTAACAAAACTGAATGGTCACAGCATTCAATGTTCTGTTAGGTAATTTGGTAAAGTTATTCAATCCACAGTTACACAATCCTGATATCCCATATAATATAAAATAAAACGTATGATCTTTGGTTAACAATCATGCTGAAAACACTTGTTGAGGTTGCCATGACATCTGAAAACCTCTTGAGCTGTGCTCTTGAGTTTTACAATTATGTCATGGCAACCTCTCAAAGTGTTTATAGCATGGTTATTAACCAAAGACCATACATTATCCTTCATGCTAATACATTCACATCATTAAGTATTATGTTTTTTAATATCATTATTGCATATTGTTTTTAAAGCCTGTTGCAGTTGAATGGACACATAGTGAGATTAAGAGGTTATGCATTCCACATATTTTACATCTGTCTGTCTCTCCATACTACACATTATGGTTAATGTGTACTAACTGTATATTCTCAGGCAGGGAATCTGAACCACTACTCCCCCCCACCCTACACAACACTTCCTCCCACAACTGAGACACAGATACACATAAAAAACAGTTAGTGTGTGCAGAGGTAACAGACATACACTATGTTAACACTTACAAGTAAGTGTCATACTCATACATTAATGATACAACATACTGAAATTATAGAATACTGTAACATGTCACTATGTTAAGAAGTGTGTTGTAGTATGATAGCCCAATATTAGGCAACACATGTTTCAGATTTCACATCTTGCATTAATGTATGCCTCAATACCACAGAATATGGTTGACGTGTTGAATTTTCATGGTCTCAAGCTGGAAATGTCAAACAGATCAGCACTCCAGCTCCCCACCCTTGACAATTTACTACCACCACCAGCAGCACCACCACACAGAGACACATTTATAACTACTATTGTATAGTAATATAATACACATAGACTGTGTATGCATAAATCATCAGTTTTGACACTGCAGTTTCTATTGGTTGACTGGTGGTTGGGGTGGATTTGATGGTTGATGGTAGGCTCAAATAATAGATACAATGTGTTGTAGATATTTCTGCAAGTTACATTTATAAAAAAAACAAAAACAAATTTCAGCTTAATAGTGTAGTAGAAACCCACTATGTGGCAGCATTCCAAGTTGTTCTGCTGCAGTTGTGACATCAGATCTGCAGCATTACAACATAATGATGTTACTACTGCAACAGATCTAGCATATTCAATGTACAGAACGTCAGATGTGATGCATATTGCCCATAATGATATGCCACAAATTTACAGGGACTGTGAAGTGAGTGTGCTCATGCATATGGTGAGCTGCTCCATTCAGAGCCTAACTTGGAATCACATCCCTGGACCAAGTCTGTGGAAGCAGTAGCAGCCTCTAGCGGCAGGTCCTGATAACCTGCTAATGGAGAAATTGCCCGATTGGTTTTAACACTTAACCAATCACCAGAGGTCTCTACAGGTATATAAGAAGAACACGACCAAGGGTGGTGGTGAGGGTGGTGGGGCAGCTGACACGTAGCGTCAGCGGGGTTTGTACGACTTTAGGGAGCATTCGGTGCTGCAGTGTGGCTTGGCCGCTGTTTCGTCCCCATGTTACCTGCTTGCATGTGGGTCCTTAAAAATGAACACGGGTCCCTTTTCCTTAAAAATGAATGTGGGTCCCTTATTTGAAGCTCAGGGAAGGGTGTTTCATTCCCTCATGACCTCCAGCACCCACGAGGGGAACCTCACTGAAATTCTGCCAAAGAGAGAGGAAAAAGCAGAGGTAAATATAGGTGAGCTACCGGGGGGTGGAGTTTACTACAGGACTACAGGGCTAGGGCTGTTTGAATGGGACTAAGTGATCTTCGTGGGACACAATAAGAAAATGGTGACAAAACAAGTTTCCCAGAGCTTACTAGCAAATTAAAACAGTTTTCTACTGATACAGGTACAGTAATAATAAACATAAGGCACAGTGGTTTTTGCTGCACAAAGTTAATTTCAGCTATTAAAAACTGGCTATATTGATGCAGGAGGTTAATTTCAGCTACCAAACAGTTTTGTACTACACAGGTTGTATTTAAATGTAAGGCATAGTGCTTTTGCTGCATGAAGTTAATTTCAGAGGGAAAATTTAAAGTTTGTACCAAAAATAAAGGCGCAGAGCTAGCAGGGGATTTTTCTTTTTTGGTGCCAAGAGTACCCTTTAAGGCATTGTGAGGAAGCTCTTAAAGTAATAAGAAAAAACAATAGTCAGGTCCATTTAGAAGCACTTCAGATTTTAGGCAAAAAAACGATCTCCACATGTGTAGGGGCAGTAAATTGGAATACATTAAAGTTCACAACTTTAGAGAGCGTTCTGCACTGCAGTGCTGCTTGGCTGCTGTTTCGTCCCCATGTTACCTGCTTGCACGGGTCCTTTAAAATGAATGCGGGTCCCTTTTCCTTATTTGAAGCTCAGGGAAGGGTATTTCGTTCCCTCATGACCTCCAGCACCCATGAGGGGAGCCTTGCTGAAATTCTGCTTGCACGGGTCCTTAAAAATGAGCATGGGTCCCTTTTCCTTAAAAGCAAATAAGGGCCCTTATTTGAAGCTCAAAGGAGGGTGTTTCGTTCCCTCACAACCTCCAGCACTCTTGAGGGGAGCCTCGCTGAAATTCTACTTACACGGGTCCTTAAAAATGAACACGGGTCCCTTTTCCTTAAAAACAAATGCGGGTCCCTTATTTGAAGCTCAGAGGAAGGTGTTTTGTTCCCTCATGACCTCCAGCACCCAAGAGGGGAGCCTCGCTGAAATTCTGCTTGCACAGGTCCCTAAAATTGCACCATGCATGTCTAATGGCCCCATTTAGAATGTCCGTGGTTTTGAATGCTATGCACACTTTCTGTGTGACTCCTACCCTTTAAGCTTTATTTTAATTACACCGGGATTGACACTCACCCACCCTCCCCAACAGCCCCCCACCACACACAACAACTCTTACATTAACTATTCAACTAACTTTCAGTGCCATCTTCTGCCTCCTGCTTCACCACAACAGGTGGATCACCATCTCCAGTCTCCCCAGAAGCTGTTGGTTGTAAAAATGTTACTTATTTGGTTTTAAATAAGTTATCTAATTACTTGTTTTATGTTAATTTATTTTTAGGTGTGCTTACACTTAATTATTAATATTTCTATGTTTATTAATAGATACCAGATCCTTTTAAGATTCAGAGACATTGCAATTTTTAACACAAACGATTGTACTAAGGAACACACAAAGTATTGCGACACATTATTGTATTACCTGTATATCTTTATTCTGTTGTATTACTGATTGCAACAGAAGAAAAATAATTATAAAATGGCAAGTTAAAGTCTTGTAAACTGATTGGATATTAACATTTGCCAACAGTGAGGTTATCTGGGCATGACTTCACTGTATTGTTGCATTATATCTCTTAAGAAACAAAGTTATATTTACCCACTGAACATCTACTAAATATATTTTGAAAATGTTTATTTTCTTATTTTGTCTATCAGAGAGACATTGTATAATTTCAATTCAATTCAATTTATTTTACCAGGAAAGTGGATTGGATCCAAGGACCTTTTTTCAATCACGCCGGGGGGTAACAAAGATGCAAACATAGTAAAAATAACAATTAACATAAAATCACTAAAATTGTTCACACTATAGCAATCACAAACACCTCACATAATACAAACCACATATTACACACAACTCTAATAAATAACATTAATTCATTGTGCAAATTTCATCATGTCACCCCTACACACATACATCTAGATACTCTAACCAAGTAACTCTCCAAGGTCTTTCTAAAAACAGATCTACTGCTATCGATGTCCAAATTCATATGTATTAAGTCATTTAACATTTTAGGGCCATAGTTTATTATAGAGTGCTTTGCAGTTTTTGTATTAATTTTGTTTTCATGATATAATTTTACATGTGAAATCCTTAATACTCGAGTGGAGTTTATTCACTGAAATTGATTCACTATTACTAAAGGAATCTGAGTATGACATAAGTTATGAAGCAACATATATGCTGTTTTAATAATTCACTGCTTTGGCATTAGGGTACCAAATTAGTAGCAATAACGCACTCCAGAGTGTGGGTTGTGCAGGAATGACCTCACCTCTGCGATGTTGGACACAATCGTCCTGCGGCCTCATGCCCAACCACCCAAGTGTGTGGTTATCCTCGCACAACCCACACCCTGTCATGCATTATTGTTTCATTATTTCTTATTTTATGAATACTGAGCTGTGTCTTAATAAGAATCAGTTACACATGCTAGAAATCCACTTCTCTCAGACACCATAAGAATATGTTATTACAGTGTCATTTTACTGTTACATATTTTATTTTTACTATACCATATACTTACAAGATGGTTTGATTAAGATGACATCTTCATCTTTATCCAACTCCACCTCCTCCATTTCCTCTGCCTGGGCTGGTACTACCTCCGGCCTTGTGGGACCTCTTCTAAGAGGCCCTGAAACAATAACAGCATATGGAATAAATACAGTATTGATTCATTACAGAAATTTAATTGTTATATCTTGTTGTACTTGTATACTGCTATCAACTATATATCTGTTTGTACTACACTGGACTAACAGGCTATCACAGAACCCAAAAAATGAACATATCTGTAACCAACATCTACAGGATCATGTTGACACAGGTGCAGTTGTGTCACTTCACAAATGATTAGGTGAACACCACTGTTATATGAAGAACATATATTCTACAGCAGTGTGACATTGTATTACATTACATCAGGTTTACACCATCCCCACACCCTCATTGCCAGAACTGTACCCCCCCATCTCCATGAGAGATATACTCTTTACTTAATAAAAACATAATATTTGCAGCTTTCACAAACCAGTTAACTGTTACATTACACATCCCTGGTATAATCTACACATACTTGTGAACAATATGAGATTGGTTGGTCTTAGCTTTTAAAGTTATCACACTGACCCCAACTGTCTACACCCCCACATCCCCCACACACACACACACACACACACACACACACACACACACACACACAATTTGTTGAATGGTAGACTGTTTAAACATGAGTTGCACACTAACCTGCAGCTTGTTTATTGATACATTCTGTTAGCACAATTAAGCTATGTGACTTGCTCATGATTAGATTGTATGTAGATAGGTACTGTAGATGTGGAATTTCAATGAAGGTGTGCACACATCTAGTGGATTATGATTGTGTTTTGATTTGCATCTTTTTTTTTGCATCTTCTATTAAGAAACAAAATTATTTTTTCCATCCTAAGTAAAACAGCTTTCAGATTTTTTTTTTTTTTACAATGTATAACAGTACGTCATTGTATAATACCAGTAATGCACTCCAGGTTGTGTTGTGTGCTGAGATAACATCACTTCTCAGGTGTTGGATGCACTCAGCCTGTGACCTCATACCCAACCACATGAGGTGTGATGGTATCTCAGCATGGCACACACGCTGTCGGGTAAAATTTCTTAAACAACATATCCTGTGCTGTGAATTATTTCTTAAATATTAACAGTACAGCTACCTGTTAGAAAGAAGACATGTTACAATACGAGGAAACGGAATGGTCTCAGTCTGTGGATTTTCCCTTCCCCCCAACACAAACACCCACACACACTCAGTTTATGTTTACTTATGGTAGAAGACATGTTCCCCTTGAATGGGCTTCCCAGCCTTCTCCCACATTTCATGTGCTAGGTGGTACCAGCCCAGATCCTGGACTTTTATCTCAGGATGTTCTAATAGGTGATAGAACCTCTGCCTCAGCTGCTTCCATTTGCACTTACACATCCCTGGTGTTTTATTTCAGATTTTTAATTTTTTGCTCGGGTACACATTTACTGCCTTCCAGGTCTGCTCCAGCCTTAGGTTTGTGTTCCTTACTAAAATCTTTGGATCGCCTTTCTTCTCCACTGCCTTGACAAGTAGAGGCACCTCTCATGGAGTCCACAGTTTCACTATTTTCTACAAAACATAACATTTCATTTACTATGGAAATGAAGTACATGTGTCACATATAATAATATGATATTTTTTAATTGTGTATAGTACAGTGTTGTTCTACAGTATATATAATTACATCCCTTTAAGAATGATGTTGTTCCTGATTGAAAGTTTATCTAATTTAACTGTACCCTTCTGTGGTACAAATCATTCTTAAACCTCCAGACTGCACAACTCTGTTCCATTGTTCAATACAAAAAACAAAACATAATGCACACTTTCAGATAATACTATACAGTATAAAAAAATACAGAGGCTCAGATATTCAAATTGCACAATAAAAGTGCGCAACAGCAGGAGCAAGCACAAGTCCACTGTGCCCATATACAACACGCGTGATATTGAAACACTGCGCAGGTCAAGATGCGCCTGAGGCACATGACTGAATATCATGTCAACTGCACCACAGCACAACCAGGGATGTGCAGTGGTGCAGGTCAGATGTGCAATAGCACAACCAGGGATGTGCAGTGGCGCAGGTCAGATGTGCAATAGCACAACCAGGGATGTGCAGTGGCACAATTCAAATGTGCAATAGCACAACCAGGGATGTGCAGTGGCACAGTTCAAATGTGCAATAGCACAACCAGGGATGTGCAGTGGCACAGTTCAAATGTGCAATAGCACAACCAGGGATGTGCAGTGGCACAGTTCAAATGTGCAATAGCACAACCAGGGATGTGCAGTGGCACAGTTCAAATGTGCAATAGCACAACCAGGGATGTGCAGTGGCACAGTTCAAATGTGCAATAGCACAACCAGGGATGTGCAGTGGCACAGTTCAAATGTGCAATAGCACAACCAGGGATGTGCAGTGGCACAGTTCAAATGTGCAATAGCACAACCAGGGATGCTCAGTGGAGCAGGGCAGCAGTGCAAGAGCACAACAAGGGATGCTCAGGGACAGTATGCATGGGCCGACCACCCATTCTAGAGATGGGCATAAGAGCACACTGCAGAACAGACATTGTCCCCCGCACCCCATGCACTGCACAACCGGGGGAGAGCTGGAATAACCACCGGCCCATGAATACCAGCAACAAACCCACAGCCGGGGCATGGTGCCCCAGCACA
The DNA here is from genome assembly GCA_016271365.2 of Neoceratodus forsteri. Classification (NCBI taxonomy): domain Eukaryota; kingdom Metazoa; phylum Chordata; order Ceratodontiformes; family Ceratodontidae; genus Neoceratodus; species Neoceratodus forsteri. The sequence continues at coordinate 120,488,043 of CM057456.1, forward strand.
ACCCCTGGCAAGCTGTGACCGGCACACAAGGAGGTCCAGCCACCCCGTGCCACACCATCCCACCAATGCAGAGCACACCCTGCACCATGATCCCCAGACACCCTGCCCAGGAGCAGCACACACACCAGTGCAGGACACCCCATGCATGCCACCACCCCCACTGTGACAATGCAATCCTGTGCACCACAGAACCACGCAAGCCAGCCCCACCACGAGCACCCTTCAGTGGGTGGCAGCAGACAGCGATGCAACAACTGCATACACAGTACCACCATGCATGTCCTCCCTGAGGTAGAGCTGAGAGACCGACCATGTGTCAGCACATGAGGTACCCCACATGTGATAGGGCATGCCCTAGGCCCCACCACCAGTGGTACAGCACCATGCACACCCTCCCAAGGACACACCCCAACTCAGCACTGGCCACAACAGCCAGCGCAGACACCCACAGTGGTGCATGGAAGCATGTGACACACAAAATGCAACACAGTCCAATGACTAACACCCACCCATGCCCAAGGGCACACCAACACAGGAACACAGTAGGGGGTCAACCAAGCCCCTGGCGTGTTGCCATGGAAACCATGTACACATGGCCAACACCCCTCCATGGCACAGGAGTGCCAGCCACCCTGCGCAGGCACCATGAAGCTGTATGCCACCAGCATGCACCTGGAGCACAAGTGACAGACAGTGGAGCACAGTCCCTGAAACAGACACAAGCGACAGCATGGAGGTGGGACAACAACAGCGGAGGCCACAGTGCCACCCGAGGCAGACATGCACCACACCAGTGACAGGAGGCAACCTGGCATTGTGCTGGGTACAGTGGATGTCCAGCATGGACAGCCACCACTGACATGCCAGCGGACCATGCAGGTCACAGACATGCAAGGGTGTCAGCTGCACAGGCCATGGACTGTCTGACAGCTGCACCCTGGACACAGTGCATGCACCATGGACCACTGCACACAGTCATCCAGTGCCCAGGGAACAACACACAAACCACAGACAGTGACTGATAGCTATGCCCACAACATAGTCACTTCCCCTATGGACACACATGCATGCCCATGACTGTCCCACCCCTGACACCATGCACAACACTGCAGCTGAGCACCTGTAGCCCACTGCAAATCAGAGACCACCACAGTAGGCATAACAAAACAAATGTATATTCAAAGATAGAAAACAACTATTTACAAATATGTTGGGGTGAGGGCCACAAACCAGGTGGGGGTGGGTAAGGGGCAGAAGTGAACAAATGCTAGAGGGAAGGAGGGGTGTGAGGGTGGGTCCAGGAGGGGTAGGTGAAATCCTGTGGTGCATAAAGTTCAGCGGGAGCCCCGCACCCCGCTCTAATGGTGCCCCCCCGCCATGCATCCTGTGGACTCCTGCAGTGCCCTCTCGATGTGCTGCATCCACTGTCTACCTAGGACAAGGGAGCAGAGTCAATAGGTGTGAATGCACAGCCCCCTGCAGCCCACCCACTGTGCATGGCATACGGCTGTGGGACATGCCTCTGTAATGGTGTGCGACCACCCACAGTGATCGTATCCACAAGACCTGCCCACCCAGGCACACACAGCCATGTGGACCTCTGCACACACCCACTGCCCAAGTTCCACACAGCACCATCATGGCTGTACAGTGACATGGCTATGCAGTGAGAAGGCAGTGGCATAGCCATGTACCCGGTGCACGCATGGACCACCAGCAATGCACACCCACACATGCAGTGCCACTGGACAGTGCTGATGGTACTGTGTGTCTTGCACATCAGTGGTGTCAATGGATGGTGGCCATGCCTCGCTGCCTGCCCTACAACACAGCATGCACAGAATATATTGGAAGAAAGGCACTCACCATCATCGGCCTGATCCGGGCAGTGTAGTCTGCTGTGAGCAGCTGCCTGTGGCTGTTGACCAGTTCTTCCACCCACTCCTCGGTGTCAGTCCTGTCGGGCTCAGCGCCACTCTTCAGGGCCTAGAGTGCAAACATGGAGAAGGGATTATCAGTACAATTCAGTATCAAAGGCCTCCCACCCTGGGTGTGTACAATCCTGCACAGCCCAGCCATGCCATGCCACAACCCCCCCAACACCACCTCTACCACCAACACCACTGCCCACACTGGACAACCCACCCCCCTATGTGGTGGACACATGCCCACCACGATACCTGTACTGATGCAACCAGTGTATTGATGTGGCACCTACCTGGTCACAGCACTGCACCTCTCCTGGCGCATGACCATAGGTGGGCAAGCCTGTCTGGGTCCCTGCGCTGGAGGTCCCTGTATCTGTGGCGACACTGCTCAGCTGTGCGCTTCATTCCTGTGGCCTCCTCCAGTGCCACCGCCACCTCCCCCCATACAGCACACCTGGCCCTGTCCAGGGATGCATTCCCAAAAAGTGCCCCAGCATGGGGCCCCACTATGGCCACCAAATTGGCCAGCTGCACCTGGCTCCAAACAGCAGCCCTCCGTCTTGCTATCGCTGAAGCTGGTCGGAGTCAAAATGGCACTCAGTAGTGCAGTCCGCCACGTGCAGATGCTGCGCCATACAGCACTGCCATTCCTCATCGCGTTGTCACTGAACAGAGTTATAGTGGTGCACCCATGCAGATGCATGGCTCCTAGGGGCCAAAGGTTGGGCACAGGGTCAAAGGTCTCTTGTACATGGACCGCCACAGCGCGATTGGTACTCCCTGCGTGTAGCGTGATTGTGTGCCTGTGTGAGACACCCTGTAGTTGCCTACCGCACTGTGGCTCCACAGCACCTAGGGTGCCCCAGAGCAAGAGCACCATACATATGAACAGCACAGTAGTGCCACTGGCACAATGGTGACCATGCCCTGCACTGCCTCCCATGCATAGCACGTCAGCAGCGCAGCAGGCATTGGTGTCAGCACCCCAGGCATGCACCGTTCGGTGTCCACTGCACACATCACAGAACTGCGCCCTTGCCTAAGCATGTTCAACAGAATTGCGCAGGGCACAACAGCACGACATTCAGCCACCATATTCAAATCAGCTCATCAGCGATTCAATGGCACAGCGGTGGTGGGCTCATCCACTGAGGGCGATACCCTGGACACAGAGGCGGACCCATCCACCTCCACAGGTGTCCGAAGGTCAGGACAACAGTAGGCCCACCTGGCTGTTCGGACTGATGCTGGTGGAGCAGGTGTGGAGGAGGCCCTGCCCATGTCCCAGCTTGCCAGTGTCGATGGATGCCAGCATGTTGAGACTCGGACTGGTGCCGGATCCATCACTAATGATGATGGAGCTCACATCATGGACAGTGATATGTGTGGGCCACTGAATGGCCATGCAGCAGGTTACAGCACGGGCATAGCCTTGGGTGGTGCAGCCGTGGAGGCCTGCATAACATCACAGTCCCAGCCTATGCCTGTCTGCACCAGTGGGGCAGCACTGGTGTGTGTCCAGGACAGTGGGGCTGTTGCAGCCGCTGTGGCAGCACCGTTGAGTCCTGGAGAGTGGCAGCCGGAGGGGCAGTGTCAGCAGTCGGCCAATGGCGATGGGGGGACAGTGTCAGGGGTCGGCGTCAGTGCACCACCTGTGGACATGCCCAGGCATGGCCCTGGTGTGCAGTGTCCAACCTCAAGGGGTGCTGCCCATCAAGGCCATGAACACCATGAGGAACAGCATGCCGATCAGCTGGATGACCGCTTAGAGGAGCACACCCGCATACTCCATGATTCAGTGGATCAGCAGTTGGGCCTGTGATGGCGGTGGATGCACTTAGTGCAGTCCTGCACCAGGCAGAGGAGCAGCGCAGCAGGGACACCGGTCTGCTCCTGGCAGGGATGGACCGGCTGCTGGAGGATGTGACCGCCACCATTGACAGGCGGACACAGGCATTCACAGTTGTCATGGCCACAATGGGCACACAGTCATTTGTCCATGCGTCGCAGACACCGCGCAGTGCAATGTCCACCCCCCGTTCCTGGCGTTGTATCACACCATCCTTGTTGACACCGGGTTCAGCTGTGGGCATCCTGAGCATGCCTGGCGCAGGCATGTTCAGTGAGCTGCAGGCCCCTGCTTGAGAACAGTCACGTTCCAGCAGTGGAACCCCTGGGGAACTATCGGTGCCACCCCATGAGGCCATTGGTCAGCCTGTCACTGCTAGCGGGTCTCGGTGGGGCTGCCCACACATCTATCATGGCCGTGGCACTGTGCCGCATGACTGACCTGTCTCCCACCATGGCTACTGTCTGACGCTGCCCTGTGTGCAGTGTGTTGTTCATCGTGCAATGCACGGGTGGGGTACCCGGCCCTGCACACATACACACATTCCATGTGCACACTCTCCCAGCTGTTGGCCACTGTGGCATGTGCATGATGATGCCTGCGTTGCGCTGGCCACCACTGTGCAATGGTGCCCAGCATCTGAGACATGCAAAATGGCAGGCACTGGGCATGGTGGTCTGTGGATGTGTGTGTGGCTAGGGGTGGCAGTTGTGGTCAGCGTGCCTCCTACCCTTTGTGCATGTCTTGTGGGGTGTGTGTGTGCGTGACCGCATGCCGTGTTAGGCCTTGCCCATCCCTGATGGTGAGTGCGGTTCCATGCTCAGCCAATTCCCTTTATGACATGCACCCCTGGGGTTTGTACATGCGTGTTTGTGGGTTGTGCACTTGGCATTGGTGGTAGCACATGGCCCCATGACTTCCCTGAGTTGGTTGGAGTGCTCCTCTGTGATGGTGTCCTGGTGCAGCTATGCCATCCGGATCAGTTGGGGGTCCCTTCAACCAAGGGGGGCTGCCCATCACCATCTTCACCAGCGTCCTCATTGTTCCCATCGCTGTCCCCCTCTTCCACCTGTACAGCTATCCCACAGTCATTGGCCATGTTGTGCAGGATGTAACAGGCCAGGAATAGCCTGCAGGCCTTTGAGGGGCTATACTGTAGGGCACCGCCAGATGTGTCCAGGCAACAGAAATGTGCATTCAGCATCCCGAACACCCGCTCTATGACATTGCATGTGGTGGCATGTGCCTCATTGTAGTTTGCTGCGATGGGGTCACAGGCCACCGGTATGGTGTGAGCAGCCAGGAATGGAGTGGGTATCCACTGTCACCTGTGTGTAGAGGGTGAACATTAGTTTGGTGATCAGTGTCACCCTGCCATGGGCCATCTAGGCCAGTACCCATGTCACCTCTGATTATGCCCCTCCCAAGATCCATGTCTTTCTGCGTGATTTGCATACTCACCCACTAGGTGGTCAGTGGGGATGTCCCCACTCTCAAACCTGTAGCACAGTGTAGACTGGTGCCAGATGAAGGCATCATGTGCTCCCCCAGGGTGAGTGGCACAGACATTGGTTATGCACCCCCTAGCATTGCAGACCACCTGGCAGTTGATGCTTGCATAGCCCTTCCGATTTATGTGTGCTGCACCTTCCATGCCAGGTAGCATGTGGGTGGCCACATGGGTGCAGCCAATGGCCCAGAGCATGCCAGGCATACATGCTACCCTGTGGAACTCTTGTATGTGTGCTGTGCACTCTGCCTGTGTGCTGGGGAAATGGATGTACTCCACAGCATGTGGCAGCAGTGTGCTGAGGAATTGTGTGAGTAGGCATGAAGCGGCAACTGGGTTATGCCTGTTGTGTCCCCTGTTGGTCTCTGGAAGGTACCCGTGGTGAGCAGGCACATGACAGCTGTCACCTTTGTCTCCACTGACAGAGCATGGCTCCATCATGTGGGTGCCTGCATCTCATTACTGCACAGCTCACCGAGCTGCCTCAGGATTGCCCAGTTCAGGTGGTACCAGCCCACTATCTCGGTGTCGCTATACAGCTCGAAGCCGGTGTGGGCTCAGTACTGCCTGAAGGGGGCATACCACCAACAGGCCCTTCCACGGCTGTGCCCCCCTGCTGCCTGCCTTCTCACACCCCTCATTACTGCCTCCATCTGAATGGTGACACTGGCCATGTCCCTGGCTTGTGTTATGCCCCCGGCAGCTGTATTCCCATTTCCCCCGCTGTCCTTTCTGCTACTCCCCCTGCACCGTGAACACCTCCCACATTTGGACGTCCTGCCCACTGTCAGTGCCCTCAGTCCAATGTGGCACTTCCCCTTTCCTCCTGCACAGTGGCACAGGCTCCCCACTCACTCCTTTCCTGTTCCTGGTAGTTTCCAGGTGTGCTCTGTCCTGCTTCTGCCCTGTTCTGCTCACTGCTACTGTCTGCCTGGTTGCTGTCACCTTGGTCCCAAATCTGACTTCCCTGTAGCGTTCTTGCGCCTCTCTCTTGCTCCTTTTTATTTTGAATCATTTCCTCTATCGCGCAACTTCTGTTTGCTCCCCTATTGTGCATGATGCATGCTGTTGAATATCGCACGGCATCATTTATTCACGGTTCCTCCCCCTTAAGTTGCGCATGCATTCATTACCATTGCACTCTTGCGCATTACAATTTGGGGGGTGCAGCTGCCTCTCGCTGAATATCGCAGAATGATGCATTTTTGGACTTGTGCTGGTGCATCCCTGTTGCGCATGGCACAACCCTTTTGAATATCTGGGCCAGAATGACCAACTTTATGCACAGCCATTGTGCTCTGCCACATTGGGTTTCTGATTCCTGCAAGGAGATGAGAGTTCATTACAATGTCTCTACACTTTTGGTTACATGAATAAATCAAGACAATTACAATATGCATGCATCAGAGCACAGGGCATGGGGCTGTGTGCTCCAACAACACACTACAGACTGATGGGCATGCAGGACCCAGAGGCCCCTGCACTCCAAAAACCACATGGGGTAATAGTACACTTTCTCAAAGAGAAGAGAAATTCTTAGCAAAACTTTATTAATGCATCAGTTAGGGTTGATATTACAGTGACAAAAGTATGGAAATTTGGTGTTAGGGTTACCAACCCTACCACCTCAACCCACTCTCCCCCACACACCCCATAACAGGTGTTGGGGTGTGCCTTGGATCGCTGGGACTAACTCTTACTCCAATCTCCTAAACCGTACCATCTCAGGTTCCTTACACATGGAATAGGGTAAGAGTTAGTCTCAATGACTCCTAGGCACACCGCGATGCCTGTTGGTGTGTGGAGGGTGGGGAGAGTTGGCAGGGGTGGTAGAGTCTGTAACTCTAACATCAAATTTCCATTATAGTGTCATGGTAGCGCCACTGTGATTAGTGCTGAGTGTGCCCTTCAATGTTAAAGCCCAATATTTGTACTTTAATAACTTTTAATCAACAGATGTGCATGACATTTTGCATGCATAATCTGGTGGGGTTGGTCTGTTGATGTAGCAAAATTTGTTTGAATCGCTTTTGTGGTTTCAGAGATACAGAGTGTTTATAATACAAATGTTTCTACATTTTGTGCTGTTTCTTTGTCCACCTGTATCTCAGAAACTCTTTTAAGTTGTGGTCTGAAATGTTCAGGGTACAAAGCCTTTACCTCACTGATGTGCCTTTGGAAGGTTTGGTGAAAAAATATTAATCCGTTCCAAAGTTAAAATAAAAAGTTGATGTTCCCATTATTTTCAAAGGCAAATTATAGATGTTTAGCAGGTCAAAGGCTCTTTTTTCAGAGGCATGTAATCCCTTTTCGCAGATGGGTCATCCTGTGTTTCCGGTGGGAAATCTATTTTCAACCTGCCACCATTTTGTTTGGCAGTTAGCTAGAGAAAGAGAATACATAAAACTGAATGGTTTGTAAAAACAAACATATGAACCTAGTTAAACTGGACCCATTTAACTACATTCTGATGTGTTTCTGTTAAATTATGGCAAAAAGTAGTTTTTGTGGGCATCTAAAATCTGTGGTGCCCAGCTTAGTGAGAGGTGCACTCTGCCGCATTTTTTATAAGAAAACAGCAGTAATTTCTTGACTTCTGCAATTGTAGCTGAAATTATGATGCCAGATGTAGTGTGAACTATGAGCCACTGTTTATGTGGTGTTTGTTGCCCTGTCCTCTACACCTCATTACCTGTTCCTGGTATCTAGTGGCACCCCCCCCACCCATGATCGCCATCTTTGTTATTTTTTTATTCCCCTCCCCATTGTCTAATTGCTATCTAAATATCTACAAAAATATGCTTCTGGTAGTCTAGTGGTCCCTCCCCTTCCAATGTCTGATCCTCATCCCTGTATGAAAAAAAAAATTCCTGGTAGTGTAGTGGTCTCTTTCCTCTCCTCATTATGTCCAATCACCATCCCTATTAAAAAAAAAAATCATCCCAATAGATTAGTGGACTCTCACTTGATGACTGATAGCCATTCTGGTATTAAAAAAAAAGCCTGGTAGTCTAGTGGTCCCTCCCTTCTCCCCCTGATGTCTGATCACCATGCTGGGTAAAGACACTAACCCTCGTAGTCTAGTGGAACCTCCCTCCCTCCTCCCCTGATGTTTGATTACTGTTCTATTATTTAAAAAAATACCTGGTAGTCAAGTGGTCCCTCCCACCTTCCTGTTCCCCTTCCCATGAAAAATAACATAGATCCCTGATGGTATAGTGGACTCACCAACCCCCCACCCTCAGAAGTATTCACTCACAACCCTCCTCCCCACCCTTCCCACTCTCCTTCAGTGACTAGCACAGATCTCCTCTCACTCTCCAAGGCTGGCTGCTGATTGAATTATGAATGAGTAATTAATACAGTAGGTGCTCATTTATAGCTCGGTCAGCTGCCAGCCATGGAGGTGAGAGGAGGGCTGTGCTGCTCGCTGAAGGGAACTGGAAGGGGTATTGGGTGACTACTTTTGAGGGTCAGGGGTTGTGGAGTCCAGTATACCACCAGGGATCTACTTTACTTTTCACGGGAGTTGAAATGGGAAGGGGTGAGGGACCACTAGACTACCAGGATTTTTTTTTCATATGGGAATGGCAATTGGACAAGAAGGAAAGGGAGAGGGACCACTAGACCACCAGAAATATTTTTTTTTTGTAAGGGAACAGCATTGGATATCGGGGAAAGGGGGAAGATCACTAGACTACTAGGGACATTTATTTTTCTTGTAAGGCAGGGTAATTGGACATCGGGGAAGAGGGGGAGGGACTACTACACCACTAGGGACATTTTCAATGTCACTAGGATTGGCATGAAACAGGATCATTTATGTTGGTTTTCTATTCACAAAAAATGGCATTAGCCCAAATTAGGATACTGTTTTGCAAAAGGATCCTTCATTGTGCTTTCCCACTAACTACAATTGGAAAACAAGATAAAGGATCCTTTTTTATAAAACAGGATTCTACATCATGCTAATTCCATTGTAGTAAATGAGAAAACACAATAAATGATTGCTCTGTGAAACTTGATCCTATGTTGTGCTGTCATTCTGTGTATTTAAATGGGGGTTTTCAACTTTGGTTCATAACCCAGCCATTTCTCAGCATTTTGACCTCAAATTTTCAACATGGCCTTTTAGGGACCCCACCCCAGAACAATATGACTGCAATTAAGCAACTCTTACTAGAAAGACGATTTTGCAGTTGGTTGGTGAAATCACCTTTCCAGTGGGATTTGTATAATGACATTCACATTGTTCATCAGGTGGGGTCATAAGAAGGCTATGTTGAAAATTTGGGCTCAAAATTTTGAAAACATTACTGCATTATGGGCATTTAGTGCAGTCTTGCTATGCAGGCTTGTAACTTAGTAGATTTTCAACATTTTCACCCCATATTTTCAACATGCTGTTCTTCATACCCACTTCATGTATGTCACAGCATTGTTTTTCAAATCCTGTCCAAAATGTAATTTTGCAACTGTGGCATAGAATGATTGGCTTTGTGATTGTGCAGAATTACACGAACAATAGGACTTTCATTACTCAACTCCCACCCGAAGGGTGATTTCCTGGTCGCTAGTTGAATTCACCTTTCAAGTGGGCTCTGGAAATTGTTTCTGCCCTTGTTCATGAGGTGGGATCATACAAAGGCTATGTTGAAACTTTGGGATTAAAATATGTAAAACTGAAAACGTTATGACCATTCATTGCAATTTTATTATGCATGCTCATAACTTTGGAAATGTTATATATTTTCACCCCAGATTTTCAACATACCTGTCTTATTACCCCACATCATGTATGACACAGCTGCCATTTTTTAAACTCTGGCCACAATGTGTTTTCACACCTGTGGCATGGAATGGCATGGCACTTGTGCAGAATTATGTATTGGCAGGGATTTGAAAATTTCCTGTACTAGGTACATGAGGTGGGGTAATAAGATGGCTATGCTGACAATTTGGTCACTATTCTCCTGTACATGGAAGTATAGTTCCCAGAGGGCCATGTGCTTCTAAAGTTACATATATATACACATCTATCGAGGGATGGGAGCGCAGGGCCCATGGGGCCTTGTGCTCCCACAGAAAAAAAAGTATACAAATATACTATCTGAAAAAGTAAGGAAATTAGTTACAAAAAACTCTGCTAATGCATCAGTTATGATTGCAGTGATAAATGTATGGAAATGTGGTTTTAGGGTTTCCAATGCTAACACCCCACCCCATCCTGCACACACCAACAGGCATTGGGGGTGTCCTGTGGGGTCATCAGCCCAAACACTCACCCCATTCTCATATACTGTACCCATCTCAGTGTATTTACTTATGGAATGGAGTGAGCATTAGAGCTGATGACCCCAAGAAACAGCCCCAATACCTGTCGGTCTGTGCAGGGTAGGGGTGGTGTGTTAGGGTTGGAAATTCTAATGCCACCTTTTTCTACTTTTGTTGCAGCAACCCTAACTAATGCATTAACAGAGTTTTTTGCAAGCAGGATTCCTTCATACTAAAAATTAAAGTCAGAAGAAAAAAAAAAAAACAAGTCCAAAAATTTTTTTTTTGAGGGCATTCTTTTTTATATGAAGCAAAAAACAATATGAAAAAGGATCCCATCAAAAATTGGACTGATATTTTTTCCATTTTTTTATGAAGGTATTCTTTATTGTATTTTTTTTTGTTCATAAAAAAAGAATATCTTCATATGAAAAAGATTGGGTGCGAGGAGAATAGGTCAAATTCTTTTTTTGTATGAAAGAGCTTTTTTCATATGGCCGAATTCTTTTTTTTTTAAACATACAAAAAAATAAAGAAAATCGAGTTATGGAAAAGGATTTTAAAATAAAAAAACACATTTAGGGGTAATTTTTCTAATAGCTAATTGCAGAATCCACCTAGCAGGGTCCTGATGAGCAGGACACATGTGTTGTTGTGTATGTAGGATGTCATTTTTGTGGGTTTAGAAATATTTTAAAAAAAGGAACTTTTTTTTCCTGATGAAAAATGATTACCCCTATATGAAATAGGATCCTTTTTCTTATGGACTACATTCATTTTTTTGGTCCAAGCTGCTATCCAAAGATTGCACCGATCATGCTCAGAATGGAAATTTTTAAATTTAATCACTTTGGAATGGACTCATATTTTCTAACAAACCAGTGAAAGGCACCACTGTGGCCCAAACCCTTTCTGCTATGAAAATTTCAAACCAAAATTTCAAACTGTCAGAGTGCTAGGCAATGACAAAAAAGACAAAAAAATCTGATGTTTTTGCCTTTTTTCACTACCTGAATCTGCACATCCAACTGGAACAGAACTTGGCACATCAAGGGATGTACTACCCAAGACCACAAATGCAAATCTTCTTACAAATCTGTTGAATGGTTGCAAAGTTACAAAGTGCAAAGTTTGAGATTTAGCATAGCTCAACCCTAACTATAGTGGTTCTTAATGGTGATACTGCTAAGGCACCACTATGTGTGCGTGTGTGTGTGTGTGTGTGTATATATATATATATATATATATATATATATATATATATATATATATATAGATAGATATAGATATATATATATATATATATATATATATATATGTGTGTACAGTATATATATTCATGGCAAAAAAAGTCCATTTCATGCATCAGATAGGGTTGTTCTACAGTGACAAAGTGAGGAAATTCAATGTTAGGATTCCCACCCCCCTTGCACCTCACCCCACCCTGTCCTCACCAACAGGCATTGGGCTGTGCATTGGGGTCATCGGTCCTAACTTTCACCCTAACCCATGTGTAAACAAGCTGAGGTGATGCAGTATAGGAGAATGGGGTGAGTGTTAGGACTGAAGACCCCAACACACACCCCGATTCAAATGGAAATGGAAATGCAAGCACGTACAGAAACACAACTGGTAATGTGCAGGGTCACAGTACTGCAATAGGAAATGCAAATGCTAACGGTAAGAGCAACGATCACACCAAAGGAAATGCAAACTAAAGCACATATGCAAATGCAAATGATAATGCAAATGGTGGCGCAAAACAAAACACAAACAGAAACAGTAATGGGAACTCAAATGTTAGTAATGCACATGGAAAGCGCAGATGAAAACACAAAGGGTAACACGCATGGTGGCATGCACGGGAATGGTATCGTGAACAGAAACACTGATGCAAGCACATATGGAAATGCAAATGGTAACATGCATGGTCATGGTATCACAATAGGAAATGCGAATGCTAATGGTAACAGCAATGATGACGCCAAAGGAAATGCAAACAGAAGTGTGTACACAAATGCAAATGGTAATGCACATGGTGATACAAAATGAAATGCAAATAGAAACAGTAATGGAAACACAAATGGTAATAGTAAGGCAAACGCAACTGCAAACAAAAATGCAAAGGGTAACGCACATGGTGGCATTGACAGGAATGCTAATGCAAATGGTTAAGGAAATGCAAGTGGGAATGCTAACTGTAACAGTAATGAAAGCACACACCCTTTTTTTCACCAAGAGCTGCATAGAAAAACACAGTGAATACAAAGAATGCATGCATATTAATGGGCCTTGGAGCAGAAAATGAGCACTTGAAATACTAAATTGCTTATATCTCAGGAACTGTACGACATAGACAAAAATTACAATTTCATATAAATTATGACTTTCCAGACTAGTTTTACACTTAGCCCACTAGTGGGAGGCTAAGAATTATTCTGACAAAAAGCCCGTATCTCGAAGCGTGTCTGAGATAGGGCCCCGAAAGGCTCAGGGGATGCCACAGTGTTAGTTTGTAAGCGTCAACTTCAGAGCACCATAACTTTCCATCCATACAATATTTTGTTGCCAATCTACCAAAAGGCACATTTGTGGGATGTTGGCTTTCTTCCCACCAAATTTCAGCACGAAAGACCAAACCGTTGTTGGGTGTGTTATTTTTGGCATAGTGTTGCAAAATAGTGTCACAAATCATGACACTTTTGCAAATGAAATCAAGAAAGTGTCATAAGTGCAACACTACTTTTTGACAATACTTTTTCCAAAAATTTCAAAAACATATTTTTGTGGTGTTTAACCCCCACAAAAAAGACATGGCTAGCATCCTTAGGGTCCTACTAGGTGAACACAAAAACAATTGTGTCCCTAGAGGGTCCCACTTTTAAATGCCGAGCTTTTCTGTGACCACTAACTGAAAATAAAATGGCTGACTCATGACACTACAGGGGTCATTTGCAACACTAAAAACTGCATTTGCAACACCATTGAACTTTTTGTTAACTTTTCCCATTGACTATAATGGGAAACTTGCTTTTTGAATAACTTTTGAACCATTTAATATTTTTTCACACAATCTTTGAAAGGCACATCAAGGATCCTGGTTGCATGTTTCCTGAAGTTTTCAGACTGGTCGTGCAAATTGTGCGATCTCCAGTCACGACCAAAGAATGTGCAAAAAAGTGTAAATGTGCTATGGAATGACGCTTTATAACTCCGCAACTGTATATCTGACCATTACAAAACTTGGCAGCTCCAGAGATGTGTTGTATCACTCAGTGCCTGCAAAATGTCATGCAAATCCATCATATGGTGGCAAAGTTATTAAGCTGCCAAATTTCACACTTTAACCTTAAATGGGGTACTCAACCTGAACTATAGTGGCACTATTATGCCACTATAATATATATATATATATATATATATATATATATATATATATATATATATATATATATATATATATATAATACTTGAATCATAGGGTTAGTACCCATTTATGGTTAAATCTGAAATTTTGCAGTTTAATGACTTTGCCCCCATATAACAGATTTGGCTGAAATTTGGAATGCTCGGACTGGTATCATAGATCAGTGGACCTGCCAGGTTGCATTATGATCAGATGTATGGGTGTGGTGCTAAGGAGTGCCAAATCATCTGCATTTTTTTTCATGCCTACAGCCCACACATTTTGTGCAGTCAGTCCAAAAACTTTAGGTAACATGCAGCCAGGGTCCCCGGTGTGCCTTTCGAAGAGTTCATGAAAAAATATCAAATGGTTCAAAAGTTATTTAAAAAAAAAACAAGTTTCCCATTATAGTCAATGGCAAAAGTTAACAAAATATGCAAAAGTGTCGCAAATGCACATTTTACTGTCGTAAATGACCCTTGTAGTGTGGCAAATCAGCCATCTTGTTTTCAGTCTGTGGTCACATAAATGCTTGCTATTTAAATTTGGGACCCTCTAGGGACACAATTCTTGTTGTGTTCACCTAGTCAAGCCCTGAGGATGCTAGCCATGTCTTTTTTGGGGTAAAACACACCAGAAATATGTTTTTAAATTTTTTGTAAAAAGTAGTGTTGCAAAGTACTTTCGCATATACGACACTTTTGTGATTTCATTTACAAAAGTGTTTGTGATTCTAATGAAAGTACTTTGAGACATATAATAAACAACAAGAGAATCTGTACCACCATGAGCAAAATAACGGTTTGGTCTTTTGGGCTAAAATCTGGAGGGAAGAAAGCCAAGATCCATCAGTTGTGCCTTTTGGTAGTTTAGTGCCAAAATGTAATATGGCTGCAAAGTTATTGCACTCCAATGTTGATGATTTTTCCCATTGGATAACATTACAGCATCTGTTGTGCTTTTCGGGGCCCCTATCTCAAAACGATTCAAGATATGGACTTTTCGTTGGAAGAATGCTTAATCTCCCACTAGGGAGTTAAGTGCAAAACTAGCCAGGAAAGTCATAAATAATATGAGATTTTAATTTTTTTTCTATGTTGTACGGTTCCTGAGATATAAGGAATTTAGTATTCCAAGTGCTCATTGTCCTTCTCCGAGGGCCATTATTAAGAATACATTCTTTACGAACATACGAACATATGAAATTTTACAGCAGATAAAGGCCTAGAGGTCTATCAAGTCTGCTCGAATGTGTAGCTAGCACCCCTTATTCTGCAGCTGCCCCTCCCTTCCACCCTTTTGTATTTTTTGTATTCACTGTGCTTCTGCATGCACCTTTTTGGGAAAAAAAGGGTGTGCGTTTGTGTTACTGTGACCATTAATGTTTCTGCTTGCATTTCTGTTACCATTTGAGTTAGCATTTCTGTTTACGTCACTGTGTGCATTACTCTTAGCGTTTGCATTTCTGCTTGCATTTACATTACTGTTACCGTTTGCATTTCCATTACCATTTTTGTTTGCGTTTATTTTGTGTCACCATATGCATTACAATTTTCATTTGTGTAAGCGCTTGCATTTGAGTTTGCGTTTGTGTTTCCCTTGTCATCATTGTTGGTGTTACCGTAAGCATTTGTATTTCCAATTGTGTTACCATGACCATGTGCATTACCATTTGTGCTGGCGCACGCACTTGCTTTTGCATTTCTGTTTTTTAGTGTTTCCTTTGGTGTCATTGTTGGTGTTACCATAATCGTTTGTGTTTCCAATTGAGTTACCATTACCGTTTGCATGTTCATTACCATTTGGGTTTGGGTTTCTGTTGCCCTTAGCATTTGCATTTTCGGTAGGTGTTACCATTACCATTTGCATTTCCAATTGTGTTACCTTTACCGTTTGCATGTTCATTGCCAATTGCATTTCTGTTTACCTTAGCATTTGCATTTTTGGTAATGTTTCTGTTGTCGAGTGCATTACTGTTTCCTTCTGCATCGGGGTTGCCTTTACTGTTAGCATTTCTGTTTACAATCATGTTAGCATTTGCATTTTTGTTATGTTTTCATTACCATTTGTGTTTGCATTTCCATTGCCATTTGCATTTTGTTACTGTTTTTGTAACCATTTGCATTTCTCTTGCCACCAGAGTTTGTGTTACCATTTGCGTTTCCATTTCTGTTTTCATTTATGTTTGTGCTTGCATTTCTCTTACTGTTTGAATTATCATTTCCATTTGCATCACTGTATGCATTGCCGTTTGTGCTTGTGTTACTGTTAGCATTACTATTTTCTTTTTCCTCACTGTTTCCATCACCATTTGCGTTAACATTACCGTTTGTGTTTTTGTGTTTGTGTAGTGCAGTGCCAAACATTATGTTTTTGCTATTTTTCTGCACTGTCTTCCATGGCACATAGTGCTGCCAGTGTGTGGTTGATTTGTCTGAGACTTTGCATATAGACAGACCTATGTTAAAGGAACATGCTAGTTTTTGTTTGATGAATAAATATATTTCCTTTCCAGAGTTATTGCCATTTGACATTGCCACACTTCACAGTTACTGATTTTCTGGTGCCAGGTCCACCATTTTGGCTAATTTTCAGCTGTGATTTCCACCATTTTGTGGTGGAAGACTTTTTAAAGCTGCAGAATTGTAAAAATAGAATATCTCTAGAATGGTTTGGTCTTTTTACATGAAATTTGGAGGGTATTGAATGGATGTCATGGGGATGCGAATAATGTTCTTTACATGTTTAAAAAATAATTTGCTGTGGAGATACTGTGTGACACAGTTAACATTCTGTGCATAGCATTCTGCATGGTGCTACTGGCTTGAAATTTATAGCTCAGGTAGCCCTAGTGGAACAGAGATGTATTGCAGTAGTTTGGTGTGTAAAACATTAACAGGTTCAGAATTATACCACTCCGATGAATGAAAACATCATTATGCTACAATAACTTCTGAACCATGTGTCTGATTTGCCTGGCATTTGGAATGTGAAAAGACTTTAATTCATCCTTCACTGTGCCAATATTTGGCTTGCTGGCCCTTACAGTTGCTGAACTCTGCAAGTTACATTGTTTGTTTGTGGCACTATGCAACCGTTGAACAGATGTACACACAATTATGGAAACATGGTGTGCTATGTTGCATGTCTTCTTTTAGCAATTTTTGGTTATGTTGGATATATGGTTCTTGTATAGTGAAGTTTCAAAAATGTTATTTTTGGCACTCCTGCATAGTTTTCATAGTGTGACACTGTGCAACTGTTGAACAGATTCAGATAACATTTGTTATAGATGTTGTGGTATGGTACATGTCTTCATTTACCATTTTCATTTCAGTCAGTCATATAGTTTTAGAGCAGTGAAGTGACAAAAATTACATGGTGGTCCCACCACCACATTCCATTCACTGTTTATAGTGCACATTTTCAAAAAGAATGGAAACTCATGGTAAAAAAACTCTGTTTAATACATCACTTAGGGTTGTTCCACAGTGTCAAAAGTGAGGAAATTTGAAGTTAGTGATAAAATCCTAACTCCACATCCCCCCAGCATCTTTCACACACACACACACACACACACACACACACACACACACACACACATATGCAAGTAGTGGGGGAGGACCAAGGCAACACAATCAATCACAGACAACCAGCAGCAGGTAACAGAAATAACATACAACTGTCTAAACGTACTACAAGACACATCCGTCATCATGGTCCACCAACTGTAGGACTACTGCTGCCATTCAAGGGGCTTGAGGTATACAGGCATACTGGCCATGAATTGTTGGTGGACCACATTAAACAGTTTTGTATTACCACTACATTTTGTATCTCTTCTGAATGAGAGTGTATTGTTAATGCAACAGTCTAACACATGCAATGTCAGGCAATGGTTTTGGAGAACTTTGTTCACTGTTAACCTCTTATGATGTTACCCGCTATAAGCCAATGATGTATTAGTATACTTTTATCTGCATAGTCCTGCTGTACCATTATCTTACATTGTACAGGTGCAGATCTCTGCAGGACTCTCAGACACAAAAAGTCACATGGTCACACTACACTATATCTGAATTGTGAACAGTTTCACATTTGAAACAGGTAAGTGTTTTCTCTGCTACAGTAATTAATATGTTGCTGACAATAAGCAGGTTAAAGTGCCTCATGCTCACACTTTTCTGTTTCTGACCATGTAGTATCACAGATGATATTCAACACCCTTTCATGTGTGTAAATTCCTCCTGATCTTAGACTGGCATAAGGAAATAATGGATCAGTACAGTATTATGTGAAGACATCTTCTGCACTGTTCTCTGAACTTGTATAGCAGCACAACTGTATAAGACTGTGTGACCCAAGGTGTTCCATTGTACCACTTCATTCTCTTTGCCTTGGTAAGAGTTTCTCAGTTCAAACACTTGTCTCTGTTTCTATATAAATTCCTACATTGGTGGTATTAGGGTGGTGGAAAATAACTCATACTACTACTTTTGTAGCTATGAATGCATAATATCATCATCATCATCATCATCAAATCTTTATTTATTCAGGCGAACATCATTGAGCAAGGCTCATTTACAAGATGGATCTGATAAGGTCAAGGTTCAACAGTTGATACATAACAGATACATCATGCACTTATATAAAACAGTTATACATACAGGGGAAAAAATGTTTATAAACACAGTGATGTACAATAAAATTCACATGATACAAATGGGTTATAGGAGAGTTAAGCTAATATTTACAGTATATACAGTATATACATATCCCAGTGGAGGGGCCATGGCAAACACACAGTATAATGTAATGCTAGGATGGTGAAGGTATTACTGGGTGCCATAAGATGGGGTGTCTGCCTGGGAGGGAGAACTGAAGAACAAAGATCATGCCATATATGGTTAATCTTTGGGAGGGAGATTGTGAGATGACAAGGCTAGCTCTAGCGGTAGCAACTGCATTTCTCTGTGAAGAAAACTGTACAACACTGTTTAAAGGATGCAATTGGAATAATATTGGACAGTTATAAGGATTTTTGTAGGGTGTTCCATGCTATAGCTAGAGAATAGCTGATTGCTGCCCTCCCTATCCGGGTGTTGAATTTGGGCAATTTGAGCAGGATGATGTTGTTGCTTCTTAGGGCATAGGAGCTAGGAATGGTCTGGGTGAAGCAGTCCAGAATATAGTTTAGAAGTTTTTTTGATAACGCTCTGTAACTCCATAGGGCTCCATTTCTGTTCCTTCTGAGGTGAAGGGAAACCCATCCAACTGCAGCATAAAGAGAGCAGTGATGGGTATTAGATGGCAGATCTGTAATGAATCTTATTGCTCTATGGTATAAGGTATCCAACTTGTGTAGATAGGAGATGGGGCAGTGACTATAAAGGAAGTCTGCATAGTCAACAACTGAGAGAAAAATGGCCTGGACTAACCTCATCTTTGAATCTCTGTTTAGGAAGGGTTTTAATCTATAGAGAAGGCCAAGCCTTTGGCGAAGCTTTTTTAGCAGTTCTTCTAAATGGTGAGTGAAGTCGAGTCTGTTGTCAATCCACACACCTAGGTATATGAAATTTTCTACATACTCCAGGTTTTCTTCAAGTATAGTGCATAGCTGGGGGAGAATGATTGAAGAGGAGGTGCTGGTGGAGCTTTGATTTGTGAACATCATTGCTTTAGTTTTCTTTGCATTCAACAGAAGCTTTTTCTCAAGTAGCTGATACTGTAACAAGGAGAATTCTGTTTGTAGGATTTCACGAGCAGCTGCAGATGAAGGGCTGCTGACATACAAAACAAAATAATATGAGACAGTATTTTCACTGGTCTTTCATGTGTGTTAATGGTTGCTCATACTGTAGTGACATTAGTAAATAATGTATCAGAACACAATTATAAAACAGAGAGCTGCTGCACTGTGATCTTTTCCTGTACGCTTGGGCAGCTACGTGGTACTACATGACACTAAGTGTTTAATATCATCTTGGCCCATGCTTGACATTATTATAGAGGTGGTTTGAGATATTGAAAACAACAATATGTTAGGTATTGTGTGGAGAGTACTCCTGTTCAGGTATCTTATCTGTGCAAATTGCTAGCATGGGTGAGTACCCACATGCCAGCAGAAGTCCTACAGTTGGTGGACCATGATGATGGCTGTGTCTTGTGGTATGTTTAGATAGTTGTATGTTATTTCTGTTACCTGCTTCTGGTTGTCTGTGATTGGATCTTTTGCCTTGGTCCTCCCTCAATTCTTGCATGTGTGTGTGTGTGTGTGTTGGAGGAATGTGGAGTTAGGGTTTTAACCCTAACATCAAATTTCCTCACTTTTTTGCTGTGGAACAACCCTAACTGATTCATTAAATAGAGCTTTTTTGCCATGAATATAGATAGATAGATAGATAGATACGTTATAGTTAGAGTGAAAGTGCACTTCTATGTTAAAGTTCAAACTTTGAGGGTTAATAACCTTGGAACTGTTAAACAAATTTGCATGCAATTTGGCATGCACAATCTCTAGTGGTAGGTCTCTTGAAATGAAACATTTGGTTGGAATATGTCTAGTGGTTTCTGTGATGTAAAGTGTTGAACAAGCAGAAAAATCTGTATTTTTTTGACATTTGTCATCCTGGATCTCAGAAATGGCTTTATGTTGTGAGCTGCAATTTTCAGGATAGAACACCCTTGAGTCACAGATGTGCCTTTTGAATGTTTGGTGAAAAAATATGAATCTTTTCAAAAGCTATGAAAGTTTTAAATTTCCCATTATTTCCTATGGGAAAAGTTAAGCGTTTAGCACAAAAATGGACCATTAGGGAAAATGCTTGTTATTTAACAAGCTTTATTGGTTTTAACCACCAATTGAAATAAGTAAGACAGTACAGAGTAATGACAAGAGTATTAGGTGCAAAATACATTAACTCAAGTTAACTAACAACACAATCTCATTCAAATAAGACCTAACCCCCCCCAAAAAAAGGAAGCCCCAACCCCCACCCTTCCTCCCAGACCACACACTATTACTTACATTTAGATCCCCACTGAGGTAAATTTAGTCATTAAGGCTTCCAGATTGTCAGAGATCTCTAGGCTACCCCAGAGAGATGAGTAGGCCTTTACTCTATCTTGCATGGAAGCAATGTGTCTTTCCAATTGTAACGCCCAGGATACCTCTCTGTACCATTCCATTATAGCGGAAGCTTATCTTCTGCCCAATGCCTCATAATTATCAGTTTAGCTATTGCATAGATAAGTATCATTTGTGCTTTCCTGACTTTGGGGATACCATCTGGGAAATAGTTTATCAGGCAAACTTCAGGGGTAAACAAGGCCTCAAAGCCAAGGATAGGGTCTAAAGTGTTATTAATAGATTGCCAGAATGTCTGCACATGGGGACACGACCATAACATATGATAGAGTGAACCAATATCACCCTTACATTTACCACACACTGGCACAGCTAATGTCCCGTATCTAAAGAGCT
Source organism: Neoceratodus forsteri (assembly GCA_016271365.2). NCBI lineage: Eukaryota > Metazoa > Chordata > Ceratodontiformes > Ceratodontidae > Neoceratodus > Neoceratodus forsteri. Next base: position 120,509,493 of record CM057456.1, read on the forward strand.
TAACTGGTGTAAGGTAGATGTTATGCATGATGTTAAAATGGACTAGTCTGACCCTATCTTGTTTTATGAATTTGTACATTGATAGCCAAAGTTTCCTCCATAGATTAGGGTCCTCAGGGGTACTTAGCTCCCTTGTCCAGTAGAAGCAGACCCCAGATGGTAATCTAGAGTCCCAAACATGAAGAGTTTTGTATAAATTAGAAACTGAATGTGATTGAGAGGTTACCTGAAGTAGTGTAGTTAGTTTTCTTTCTCCTGGGTCTGTCAACGGGATCTGGGAGAAAAAAGAAATGAGGGCCTTACTGACTTGAAGGTATTTAAAGACTTCTTTATCTGATACTCTCAATGGATTTTTGAAATTGATTGAAGGGAAGCAGTTTCTCATTCAACCAACTATCTGAAACTTTGCAGCGGTTCAGCTGAGGCCAAAAATTGGGGGATATTGATGTACCACTAACCTTAAAATGTGGATTACCAATGGTAATTGTCTGTTGACTGATACCACCTCACTGCAAGGTATTTTTGGACCTGGTGAGAGGCCTTCAGTGACCAACCCATGGGGTTGCTTCTAAGGGACTTGGGGATATAAGATGGGGAAACATATAGGAGGGCCCATAGTGAGCATTTAACTCAGGCTGCTAAATATATTTCAATAGCAAGCCACAAGGGGAGATATTCTGAATGCCCAATCTCCTTATGCCAAAAGGCCAGTTTACTCATCCGTTGTGCTATGTAATAAAGGAAAAAGGAAGGGGCTGCAAGGCCTCCTCTGAATTTCGGGGCCGTCAATTTGTGATAGGATCTGTGGATACCTTTCTTGTTCCATAAAAAAAGGTTTACTATGCTTTGTAACTTGGAAAACCATACTTTTGGTAGGTAAATACCAAGCATACCCAATGGATATAGTATCCTTGGTAGAACATTCATTTTAACTATGCTTAGCCTACCCCATAGGGAAAAATGGAGTAAGCGCCATCTCTCCATATCCCCAGCTATTGTTTTGATTAGATTTCCAAGGTTGTCTCTTATTATAGTACCAAGGTATCTAGAAACCTTAATTCCTAAATATACTATGGACTTCACTTCCCAGGAGAGGCCAAGGGGAGAGTGTTCCGCCTTATTTATTCTACAATTTAGAGGTAAAACCTTAGTTTTGGCCCGATTCAGTTTATAAAATGATATTTTAGAATATTCCTCAATCTCAGTTAGAATGGCTGGAACTGAGAGACCTGGTCTCTCCACATGTAATAAAATGTCATCCGCATACGCCGAAAAGGCATACCTTGCAGTTCCTACTTGGACCACCCTAGTATTAGTATTGCCCGCCAGCCTGAGGAGCAAGAGCTCTAAATATAGGTTAAACAGCAGGGGGGACAAGGGACATCCCTGCCTTGTACCCCGAGCCAGCTTAAAGGAGGTAGACAATAATCCGTTGCATTTGACTCTAGCCGAAGGGAGGGAATATAGGAGTTGTATCCATCTTAGAAATTCTTTAGGTAATCCAAAAGAAGTCAGGGTAGCAAACAGGAAATCCCAAGAGACTCTATAAAATGTCTTTTCGGCGTCTAAGGAGACCAGCACCATTGGTGTGCTGGAGTCCCTGGCAACAGTAATAAGATGTAACAACTTTCTCATATGATCTTGAGGTGATCTTCCCATCATAAATCTGACCTGCTCATGGCCTATGAGATTGCCCATAACTTTTGAGAGCCTGTTTGCCAGAACTTTGGCCAAAATTTTAATATCTGTATTTAGTAAGGAGATAGGACGGTAACTACTAAGATTTAATGGATCTTTCCCCGGCTTTAAGACTAAGGATATCACAGCTTCCTGAAAACTGGAGTCTGATATCCCATTGTCAAACCAATAAGTGAATACATCCTTTAATACTGGTGTTATAATAGATTGGCAGACCTTATAAAAATTGCTTGGTAGTCCATTTGGTCCTGGGGATTTATCTGGGGGCAGCTGGCGGACAGCCTGCTGGATTTCTACTAGGGATATTGGGGCACCTAAGAAGGCCGCTTCTGCAGCTGTGACCTTAGGCAAGTTCACAGAGCTGAGACAGGAGTTTATACGGCTTCAGTGTGTAGTAGGGCTGGGTCTACCGTATATAGATCTTGAAAGTAGGAACCAAACGCTTTCACAATTTCTTGAGGGTCAGTACAAACTTGAATGTTTTGCACTGTGTAGATTCCTGTAATAAATTGTGAGGTATCTATTTGATGGATGCGCATCGCAAGCAACTTGCTTGCCCTTTCCGCCATCTCCAAATATTTAAATTTGGTTCTTTGAAGGGCCAGCTCGGCTCTTTGAGATACTAGTCCTGTGTACTGGGCCTGTAACTGATAAAGTCTAGTCCACATCTCTGCCCACGAGGAACAGGATAAACTGTATTCCAGGTTTTTAATGGATACAAGGAGGGCATCCATTTGAGCTCTTTGATGTTGAACTCTTTTGGAAGCCATTTTTATGAATTCTCCCCTCAAGGAGCATTTTAAAGCTGCCCAAATTAAGTCATATTTAGCCACTGAACCCTGATTACTATTAAGGAAAAAAGCAATAAAATCCATAATATGTCCCAAGAAGACATTATCTCACAGTAACTGGCTATTCAATTGCCATTGTGGGGACACTTGCCTCCTGCCCCTAACCAAAATTCCATGCTGACAGGGGCATGGTCAGACAAAACTCTGGCTGATATTTCTGCTTGTATGATTCCGGACATTGCAAAGGAACTTATAAGTAGATAATTAATTTGAGAGTATGTTCTATGTGCTGTAGAAAAGAATGTATATTGTCTTTCTTAGGGGTTAAGGATCCTCCATACATCGACCAGTGCAGCACTACTAATAAGATCTTTCACTGCTCGCTGTGCTGGAGATAGGCCTCGTCTCTCACGGTCAGATCTATCTAGATCTGTTTGGAGCACTAAGTTCCAATCCCCTCCCAATATGGTAAGCTTTGGTGAATTAGTCGACACAATATTTAATAAGTGCACATAAAAGGAGGGGGCGTCATTATTCGGACCATATATTGAGCCAAGGAGGACCGGACAAGAGTCCAGTGAGCCATGTACTATTATATATCGGCCATCTGGATCCCAGATTTCCTGAGTCGATTTAAAAGGGACATTTCTTGCTAATAATATTGCAACCCCTCCTTTATTCATGGCTACCTCTGCTCCAAAAACTTGTCCCACCCATGATCTTTTGAAAAGGAGTATATCCTCTCTCTTCAAGTGTGTTTCTTGTAAAAAGGCTATTTGTGCTCACAACTGCAGTAAGTGTTTCAGGATTACTTGTCTTTTGACCCTATCCTTGGCTCCTTTAATATTCCAACTTACAAAGTGGTATTGATTACTCATGCTCTAGGGTGACAGTGTAGAAGTAGAGATGAGTAAGCAAGCAGCTAAAACCATTCAAAGGATGCTCTCCTTGCTTATCACTAACTGCTATTTGAAGAGTACGGAGCAGTTCCAGTTGGAAAGCCAAGGTGCACTCTGGCTTATTTTTGAGCCCAGAGTACTGATAGTGTGTAGTCTTATTCCCGCCCCTCATAGTAATAACCTCATCAATCCCCCCATAACTATTAAGCTTATAGCTTACAAGTCCCAACTTTAGAAACCACCCCCAGTTCAAGTTAACTGCACTCCAATCTCTCAAATGCCACATGATTTAAACATAAGCAAAACTAAACCTAACAACCTTGTTCCCCGGAGCCCCCCTCAAATTATCTGCTTATATATGTACCCGAGAGAAAATATTAACTAAACACATAACAATTCTGTGTTTATCTATATCTAATGTATACCTACCAAGCCCTTAGTATATCAACATCAGATGCCAATAATGTGACAATATCAGAAATGTTAACCTACATATCACTATTTAACTTGAAGGGCTTATTACTAGTAGAATCACCATTTAAATGAGATCTATATCTGGACTATCGCAAGCAGGTTAATTATAAAGCCTTATAATAAGTGTGATAGGAATAACATCTTTGCATGTCTATAAACTGAAGTATAGGACCCTGAGCAATACAAAGACATTGAGACTCTCTGATCATTGGTGACTCGGCATGTTCAGGTCCGATATGTACTTATATCAAGCTTTAAGTTGTGTTATGTAGTTGCAATCTATAATGTACAGGCAGCCTCCCAAGTCAAATTCTATTGGGAAACACAATTTAAAATTGAGGACTGTCAAGTTAAGTGGGAGCAATAGTCTCTAAACATCTTAAACCATTATTGCCTCCATGGTAGCTCCTTTCTGCACCGATGGTTGCTCGCAATTCTCTCCCTGAGGCATGAGCTCTTATGTCCAAGCGAAGCTCTCCCTTATAGTTGTGCTAAGCAGCGATATCGCTCTGGGAAAAATACTTCAGCACTGATGTAATCTCACATAAATGTTAAACATGCACTCCTGAAGACTCGTGGGTCTAAGTGCCAGTCCGTGCCAGAGCATCACTTTTTGACTTATTAGATGCATCCACAATAAGGAGGAAAAAAAATAAAATTATGTTGGAAGGAACCACTTAAGGACAAGGACTGTAGAGTTAAATGGAAGTAAGAGTCTCTGACTATCTTCAAACACTACAGTCTAACTGGTAATTTCTCTCTGTGGCAATGATAGCTCGCGAATCTCCCCTCCAAGACAAAGTCCTTATACATAAGCGGAACTCTTCCTGATAGCATAGATAAGGCCTCAAAAATGTCTAATATGTGCTCCTGAGGACTCGTGAGTCCAAATGACAGTTCATGTCAAAGCATCATTTCTTTAATTGTTAGCCCCACCAACAGTGAGTAAAGGTAATTAACTATTCAAAATGCTTTGTTTCCCAACATGGGTGTAGCAAATTATCTAAATCACTAGCTGGGATATGAATAACCTTGCAAGTCGAGAACATGTCATGTCGATTTCATTTATATAAATCTGGAAAAATTTCTTTTAATCCTTGCAGCACTTGCGTAGGAGAGTTGGAGAGTAAGAGTCTCTGAGTATCTTCAACCTCTGCAGTCTAACTGGTAATTTCTCTCTGTGGCAATGATAGCTCGTGAATCTCCCTCCAAGACAAAGTCCTTATACATAAGTGGAACTCTTTCTGATAGCATAGATATGGCCTCAAAAATGTCTAATATGCACTCCTGGGGACTCGTGAGTCCAAATGACAGTTCATGTCAAAGCATCATTTCTTTAATTGTTAGCCCCACCAACAGTGAGTAAAGGTAATTAACTATTCAAAATGCTTTGTTTCCCAACATGGGTGTAGCAAATTATCTAAATCACCAGCTGGGAAATGAATAACCTTGCAAGTCGAGAGCATGTCATGTCAATTTCATTTATATAAATCTGGAAAAATTTATTTTAATCCTTGCAGCGCTTGCATAGGAGAGTCAAAGGAAATCCATTTATCCTCATGTTTAACCATCAGGATGGCAGGACATTTGACTCTGAACAGCTTAGCAGCTGTCACCAATTTAGAGACCAGTGGGTGAAACTCTTGTCGCCGTATACGCACCGAATGGGGAAGATCCTGCGTAATACAGATTTTCCTGCCCTCCCAGGTCACTTCTACTAATTTCTTTAACCTTGGATAGTATATGTTGCTTATACAAGAAATTTAACAGTTTAAATATCATTGGCCTGGGAGGCTGACCAGGGGCTGGTAAGGGGCGCAAAGCTCGATGGGCTCTCTCGATTATGTACTCTCCTCCACTTGGAGGTGGACCGGCTATTTTAACACAAAATTTTTGTAAGAATGGAATTGCCGCGTTCCCCTCCTCTCTCTCTGGTATACCAATAACTCTTAAATTGTTTCACCTACTGCGCCCCCTAGATCTTCTAATTTGTCCTCTAGTTTCCTTAGTCTGCGTGCCATGTTCACTGTCTCCAGATTGGTTTTATCTTGCTTTTTCTCAAGGGAGGTTATTCTAACTTCAGAATCTCTGACTCTCTTTGTCAAGGAGTCTACAGAGTTTTTAGTCATTTGATGATCCTCCGAGATAGTAGCAATAGCTGCCTGAAGCGGCTGCATGATTTCTAGGAATTTTTCTTCTGAGCTAGCTGCTACTGCTGCGGGCATTTTCGGGAGGCTAGCGGCTTGCTGCTTAGGCTGTTTTGTGGCCTTATCCTTCTCTGGAGTGAGCTGCGGAGAGTGTCTCAGTGGAGCCTTTTTCATGTAAATCTCCATTCGAAACTCAAACTTGAATTTCAGAATTGAATTAGCCTGCTACTTGATTAGTTATAGAGATAGTTTTAACTTGCAATCACCATTAATTTACAAAAACCAAAGAGTAGAGAACGGAGGTCCGGGGAACAGCTGCTCTAGTTCAGGCTGCCATCACGTGACCCCTGGGAAAATGCTTGTGAAAATGAAACAGAGTTGTTTGATTTGTAAATGTTAATAACTCTAGAACTGTTCAATGTATTTACCCAAAATGTGTCATGCATAATCTTCATAGATTGGTCTCTTGACATGCCAAATGTTATGTGGTTAGATTTTGTGGTTTTTGATATTTGGGCTGTCAAAAAACATAACATTAATGGTCATTTCCGAAAATGTAATTGTTTGCGAAAATTAAACCAAGTTGTTTAACTTTTGAACATTAATAACTTAAGAACCGTTCAATGGATCTCCAGGATTTTGGTATTCATACTCTCTAGGTATAGGTCTCTTGACATGCCAAATTTTATTTCGATGGATTGTATAGTGTTTGAGATATGGACTGTCAAACAAACATAAAATTAATGGCCATTTTCAAAAATGGCTTGCAACAATTAAACCAAGTTGTTTATCCTTTAAACATTAGTAACTCAAGAACCATTAAATGGATTTCCAAGCAGTTTGGTATTTGTACTCCCTTGGGAGCAGATCTCTTGACATGCCAAATTTTGTTGATTAGTTGGCTTGGTGGTATGGCTGCTGACTTTGGAGTCAGGGGTACAGAGGTGAGACCTGCAGAGAACAGTACAGAAACTAAGAGTAGAGGGTAGGAGAGAACACAAGGTGGTGAGAGGAAGACAGAAAAAAGGACTAGGAGGGAATTGTAGTGACTGCTAGTGGATGGGAACTGAAATTACCAGCAATTAGGAAGTAGAGATGAGGGGGTGGATGGAGTGGTACTGGCAGGGAAAGTGCAGCAACCCCTACTGGTCAGAGAGTATAAGCTGCAAATGGGAAAGTAACAGGAAGGAGAGATCATATGACATGACACGTCACGTGATCTGGCAGCAGCAATAAATGTAGAGGGGTTGGTGGGCAGATTATATATATATTTATAAAATGGTCTAAAAAATCCCAAGGCACTGATTGGCTACAACATCATCTGAGCCGTGTCCTTATCAGATGATATTGTAGCCAACCGGCACTACCACCCAGAAACATGCCGCATAACAACAGCAAATCAGTGAGCTCTGCCAACTGAAAACAAGAACGCTGACTGGCAGAGCTCACTGATGGCACAGCGGAAATGAATTCGCCTCAGACTGCGCACTGAATACCACTATCGGAGCTCCGAGAAATGTAACAGACCATAAAAAAAATAAATACACCTACACAAAGAACCAAAACAGTACAAAATCATTAAAAAATAGTAAAAAAAGAAAACCTGTCACTGACGGCAAATGACGGTATTAAAACACATATCGCAACTGTCATCCTGTTTAAAATGAACCAAAGAAATCCTGCACAGCACCCGTCGCATGATAGCTTACAGCAGTCCAACGATTTTCTACATCTATTTCAAAGAAATAATTATCAGTTTTGAAGACGATCAGCAACAGCGCAGTCCTGAAGTTACAGCGCCACAGACCGCTCCACTCGAAGCATCCACCTCGACGACTGGCACAGCTGCAGATTCCTTCACCCCTGCAGCACAGACTGCCACCATCTCTGGCGCTGTAACTTCAGGATCATGCTGTTCCTCATATTCTTCAAAACTCATAATTATTTCTTCAAAATCCATGTGTAAAATAGCTGCACTGGCATAAGCCATGATGCACAGGTCCTCTGCAGTTCATTTCTTTCGCTCGCTTTTAAACAGTATGACACCTTCCATTTATGTTTCAACATCACGCTTGTCACAGTGACAGGTTTTTCTTAGTAGTTTTTATCATTCTGCAGTATTTTTGTTCTTTCTAAATGTTAAAAACTTCATTTAGTTTTCTTTAACGTTTTGAAAATCGCAAGAAACCGCAAGAATGCAATAAAATGAACTGCAATCAGAAGAAAGAAATCAACTGAAGTCTCTGCACCTGACATCTGCAATAAAATGAACTGCAAAATTTACAGTAAGACACTCTTTCCTGTTTAATCCTCAAAATGTTTCCTTAATTCAAACCAAAATAAAACTGTTAAAATGTTTAAAATTGATTTTAAAACCTTCAATGTTACTATCCTAATGGCAATGTTACTATCCTAATGGCAATAATACAATCGTAAAAGGGACTATTTTTTCCTACAATCTGTTCTTATATTATTTATTAAAATATCAATAAAAAACTTTCAAAACTACAAATGTTTATTCACTTTACTGTTGCCCATTTTATAAAGCGCAATAACACACTCCGAGGTGTGGGTTCGTGCTGATAAGAGCCGCTAAGGGCATAAGGCACTCCGGTGCAAGCGCCTTGTGCCTTGGTACTCCCCTAGGTGTGCTCTTATCAGCACGTAACCCACACTTCATCGTGTGTTATTGCTTATATATATATATATATATATATATATATACAGTATATATATATTATAGTGGCATGGTAGTGCCGATATAGTTAGGGTTGAGTACCCCATTTAAGGTTAAAGTGTGAAATTTTGCATCTTAATAACTTTGCCACCATATGACTGATTTGCCTGAAATGTGGCAGGATTGGAGTGGTACCATATATCTCTGGATGTGCCAAGTTTCAAAATAGTCGGATATACAGTTGCGTAGTTATAAAGTGACATTCCATAGCACATTTACGCCTTTTTGTGCATTCTTTGTTTGTACCTACAGGTCGCACAGTTTATGTGACTGGTCTGAAAACTTCAGGGAACATGCAGCCAGGGTCCCCAATGTGCCTTTTGAAGATTTAATGAAAAAATATTAAATGGTTCAAAAGTTATTGAAAAAATAAATTTCCCATTATGGTCAATGGGAAAAGTTAACAAAAAGTTAAACAGTGTTGCAAATGAAGTTTTTATTGTCACAAATGACCCCTGTAGTGCTGTGAGTTAGCTTTTTTTTCAATTAGTGGTCACAGAAATCCTTGGATTTTAAATTTGGGACCCTCTAGGGACACAATTCTTTTTTTGTTCGCCTAACGATTCTTTCTTTTCACCTAGTCGGACTCTGAGGATGCTAGCCATGTCTTTTGGGGGGAATTAAACACCCTAGAAATATGTTTTTGAAAGTTTTGTAAACTGTAGTGTCACAAAGTAGTGTCGCACTTGTGACACGTTCATGATCCTTTTTGTGATAGTGTCGTGATTTGCGACACTACTTTGCGACACTATGGCCAAAATAACAGGAATTTTTTGCCACCCTGCTGCAAAAGAACAGTTTGGTCTTTTGGGCAGAAATTTGAAGGGAAGAACATCCCACAGATGTGCCTTTTGGTTGTTTGGTGAGAAAATATTACAGGGATACAAAGTTACGGTACTCCGAAGTTGACGTTTTTTTCCCATAGACTAATATTAAGGCTAGGCCCTTTATTATGCATACACTCTTTGTATTCATTGTGTTTCTCTATGCAGCTGTTGGTGATAAAAAGGGTTTGTGCTTTTGTTACTGTCACAGTTAGCATTCCCACTTGCATTTCCATAACCGTTTGCATTAGTGTTCCCATCTACGCCACCATGTGCATTATCCTTTACGTTTCTGTTTGCGCTTGCATTTGCATTACTGTTACCATTTGCATTTCCATTACTGTTTCTGTTTGCATTTTGTTTTGCATCACTGTGTGCATTACCATTTGCATTTGCATATGAGATTCCATTTGCTTTTCCTTTGGTGTCATCGTTGCTGTTACCTTTAGCATTTGCATTTCCTGTTGTAGTAGTGTGACAGTTCACGTTACCATTTGCATTTCCATGTGCACTTGCATTTGTGTTTCCTTTTGCATTACCATTCCTGTATATGCCACCGTGCGCGTTACCCTTTGCATTTTCGTTTGCACTTGCATTTGTGTAACTGTTAGCATTTGCATTTCCATTACTGTTTTTGTTTGCATTTCCTTTTGTGTCACCTTGTGCATTACCATTTGCATTTGCCTATGTGCTTCCATTTGCATTTGCATTTCTGTTTGTGTTTCCTTTCCTGTCATCGTTGCTGTTACCGTGTCTGCATTTCCAATTATGTTACCATGCCTGTGTGTGTTATGGTTTGTGTTTCTGTATGCGCTTGTTTCTGTTTTCATTCACATTTATGTTTGTGTTTGTATTACCATTTGCATTATCGTTTACGTTTGCATCACTATGCGCATTAGCGTTTGTGTTGCCATTACTTCACTATTTATAGTGTACGTCCTGAAAAAGAAGGAATATCATGGCAAAAAACTCCATTTAATGCATCAGTTAGGGTTGTTCACAGTGACAAAGTGAGGAAATTAGATGTTAGGTTCCCATCCTTGCCCCCCACCCTACCCACCAACTGGCATTGGGTGTGCATTGGGATCGATTGGTCCTAACTCTCACCCCATTCTTCTATACTGCACCACCTCAGCTTGTTTGCACATGGAATGGGTGGGAGTTAGGACCAATGACCCAACGACACCCAGATGCCTGTTAGTTGGGGTGGTGGGTGCAAGGGGGGTGGGAACCCTAATGTCGAATTTCCTGGCTTTTGTGGCTGTGGAACAACCCTAACTGATGCATTAGACAGAGTACCCCCACTGAAATACATAGCACCACATTTACCTTAGTTCAGATTGCAGTCTCCAATTCCAGCAGCAAGATGTGTCTTTGATCATGGGAGCGGGTGTCAAACCAGGTTCTGCCTAAGTTGAGTGGTGGTCTGGGGGGATGTCAGGGGTGTGTGGAGATGTGGGTGCACAGTGGGAGGGGTCTGGTAGGGGGTATGGGCATGATCAGCAATGAACGGTTTTCTTCTTTACAGATGAAACGACTGCAAAAGACAATAAGGGATGGTTTTATACTTTTTAAAGGAAGAAAAATAAATAGGCACAGGTAGGGAACCCATTGTCACCAATTATAACTGGGGAAATGGAGGGTGGGGGTACCACTGGACACCAGGGAGACATTGCAAGTAGCCACATATACATTTAAATAAGTGGGGCAATGGAGGGTGGACATGTACCACTGGACATCAGGGAGATGTGGCAAGTAGCCACTAAAATAAAAAAAAATATATGAAACCAAGGAATGGATTTGGCTTAGGGGCACATCCTCTAGCTCCCCATGCCTTTGGTTTTGTGTGTGTTATTTATTTAAAAAACAATAATTTAAAAATGTAAAATCCCTTTTAGTGATCCCTTTTCACCAGCTGATCCTCATGGAAAGGAATCATGAAGAGGGATTTATAATTTTTAAAGCTGCCATATTTTTAAATAATTACACAAAACCAAAGGCATGGGCAGTTACAGGACATTCCCCTAAGTTAAACCCATGCACTGATTTTCACAAAATACATGGTTTTTGGCAAGTTATAAGATTTTGCTTTCTCCCCTCTCTAAGTGAGAAAACAAAATGGCAGCTGACAAGCAAGGGTTTACCTCGAGAAAAGGGATTTTGTGAGATTTCTGAATCCCTTTTCACAATTCCTGTTCTTGAACTGCTCACGATGAGAAATCATTGATTGAAACAGTGGATCTAACCCAAAGAGTGAACTGTGCATGTTCAGAACCTGAATTTAAAAAATGTAATAACTTTAAAATGGATTAATATTTTTTCACTAAACCAACTCTTGATTGTTCTTTGGAATAACCTCTTTCTACCCTGAAATTTTTAGGCCAAAATTCTAAACAGTGTGGGTGAGCACAATCTCAAAACATGATTCTGACATTTGCCAAAAAAAAGCAAAAAATTCACTTTTTGGTGCTTCACTGCACGAAAACTGCAAATCAAATCTGATCAAAATGCAACATAGCAAATCAAGTGATCTGCCATCTGAGACCTTCTAATCCAAATTTCATGCAAATCCATTGAATGGTTGCAAATGTATTAACATGTAAAATTTGGGGTTTAACATTAAGCTGCCTATTCAAGCCTAATTATAAAGGCAGACCCTGTCCTTATAATATATATTTTGTCATGTCAAAAAATTTCATTAATGCATCAGTTAGGGTTCCAGTGACAAAAGTTTGGAAATGTGTTGTTAGGGTATCCAACCATAACACCTCACCCCCACCTTGCAGGCAGTGATAGGCATTGGGGTTGCCTTGGGGTTGTTAACCCTAATGCTTACCCCATTCTCCTATACTGCAACCATCTCAGCTTACTTACACATGGAATACAGTGATCATTATGGTTGACAATCCCAAGGCAAACAGTGGGGATGGGGTGTTAGGGCTGTAAACCCTAACAGCACATTTCCAAAATTTTGTCACTGGGACCCTAACTGATGCATTAAGGCTATTCTTTGCCAAAAATTTAAAATGAGATAGTATAATCGTAGTCTTATTTGACTGTGGCAGCACAAGACCATCTGAGTCCTGTGCTCCTGTCCATCCATAATTTTTGAGAGATCATAATTGTATCCTTATTTCCCTGTGGGAACGCAGGGCCCTCTGTGTCCTAGACTCCCATCAGTCCATAATTGTATCCAGATTTGCATACAGGAGTGCAGGGCCCAGAAGGCTCTACACTCCCATCCATCCATAATTCTTCAGATGCTGTGGTATCCTTATGTGCCTATGGGAGTGCAGGGCTCTATTGACAGTGTGCTGTGATCCTGTAATGTACAGTGCCAAAAAATGCCTCATATTGCAATGTTATCCTATACAAAACACAACAAAATGTGAAACTCATTTAACTAGACTTCCAGTGGATACATTTTCACAAAATGAGCAAAAGCATAATCAGTGACACAAGGCCTTTGCACTCTGAGAATCTCAGAGCAAAAATGAAAACCATTTCTTCACAGTACAGTGACAAAGAAACAATTGTCTAAACCTCAAATTACAATGTTATGCTAAGGAAAGCAAGCCAAATTTAAAGCCACCGAACTCCACAGCAAAGAAATATATATTTTCACCTAATCAGAAAAGGCACATCTGTGGTGCAATCCCTTTGTACCCGGAAAACAACAGATCAAAATTAACAACTGTTTGTAAACTGTGGGGCGACAAAGAAATAGCTGTATTAAAATTCCTTTTTTGCAAATTGCAAAAAGAATCCTTTTTTGCTGTTCCCTTTTCACAATTTGCAGAAAAAGAAAATCATCGGAGGGCCGGCCAGGGGGAGAAGGATAGAGCATCCTTTGGACTGCTCTCCTTCTCCAGGGGGAGGGTGCGGGCAGCATCCGGAGTGCTGAGGACTCCTGGTGGAGAACGGGAGTTCTTGTGCTGCTGTACTAATCTTTGGGGGGAGGAGGCAGGGTGGATGCCGGTGTCATTGCACGTCCCCACCTCCAGGAGAAAATGTCAGGAGGAAAAGAAGGAGGGGGGGATCCTCCATCTAAGTGAAGCCTCCCCGGGCTTCAATTCACCCCTGTCGCCGCACTCCCAACCAGTTACTGCTCCGGGGCACTGGCATTAAGGGGGACAGGTGCTCCGGCCCCGCCCTCAGGGGGTAAGCTGGGGGTGACCAGGAGGGGAAGCAAATAGACAGGTGGTGGGAGCTCTGGGTGCCGTGAGTAGGCCAATGAATGATGGAGGACCCCAAGGAAAAAAGTAGAATTAAAAAAAAAAAGAAAAAGAAAATCAATTTTAACAAATTCAGAGTAGGCTATTCAATACTTTACCACTTTACCCACCCCCAGCCCTCCAATGTCCTGGGCTCATTCCAGACTGGGTCATCAGCATCACAAGTAGCTGCACTTCTGCTGTGCCAATGAGCCAGCCATGGACTAAACATTTGTTGAAATGAAATATTTATAGTCTGATAATATGAAAAATGGGAAACCTTGAGAACATTAAAGTTCAACACAACTGCTATGCATAGAATAATGTCTAACTGAGAGTTTCAAGGTGATAATTCTATTAAGGGGTTCATTGGACATCATAATCCATGAGACCAATGGCCAAGTGAAAATGTGATGTTCCATAAACCCTAAGATTCAGCATCACCTGGCACAGTAGAACATGTATACATTTTTTTTTTCATATGGAACATTTGAAGTACATTTATTATTCACAAGGAAAACTGTCATTATTTTAATATCCTACTCTCCTAATCCTTACCCCCAAAATACATTTTTCCAAATTCAAAATAATTTTTAAAAAACTTTTCTGATTCACAAAATGTAACTTTTCAAAGACATGCAACCAGACAACGTGGTAGGCATTGTGGGGTGTTTTAAAAGTTTTTATATTTGTAACCTGGAAAGCTTTTTTTAAAAATGTTTTGATTTGTGGAAAGTATAATTGGAGGGTTAGGACAATAATCACAGTTTTCCTTGAAAGTGATCAGAGAATCTGATACAGCCCAAGAGTATTTTCACAGTGAGAGGTATAGAAGTGTAAGAAAACAGGATGCATATAATAGCAGATAACAGTGACAGTCAGAGAAATTTGATTACTAGATTCTCATAATTCATGGAATTTGATTGAGAGGTTCTGGTAATTATGAGATTTACTGTGAATTATCACTTTTTTCTTTAACCCCTATCTATTCTACACTGTGCTGTCCTTCCTTATTCTGTCTTATTATCCTATCCCTAAACCCAGAACTCCTATAAAAGGGTTGCCAAAATTCATTAATGCGTAAATCCTCATTTTCCATTTTATAAAAAGCTCTCTCCATTTTACATAAATCGGACATTAAACCAAGCCACTCCATATATTCGGGAGGGTTTACATCCTTCCAGTGTATCCATATATTTTTTTTATTACTATTATAATCAAGTTAATCAAAATATTTAGAGGATTTGAAGGACTTTCTTCCCTCTGAAACCCCAAAATTATAATTCCAGGGTTGAAGGGAAAATTCCTTCATACAATCTTTTCTAATACCAAAAAGTTCCTGTCACATAGAGGTCTCCATTTATTACACACACCTAGCATATGCCATAGGGTTCTTCTCTCTGAATCACAGCTTTGGCACAAATCAAAGGCTATGGCTTCCATTTTATTTAATCTCACTGGTATTAAATAAGTTTGGTACAGCACATTTATATGTATTTGTCTCAGACTATTGTTCCTTATTTTAAATTCCTTGAAATTAATTATTTATTGTCACTCTTGTTCGGCCATGGCTCCTTTTTTATCCTTTTCCCCATGCCTTTTTTTAATTTTTCTATGACAGTAGATTTAACATTATACATAAGCGTTTTATATAATACTGTAATACTGTGTCTGGTCATATTTGTATTCAATAAATGATCCTCTAATATAGACAGAGTAGGAATATTCAAAGAGATTTTGTTACCATAAAAAAAGAGATCTTAACTTGTTAGTATGGAATCCTTGCCCTTTCTGACAAATTAAATCTCTTTTTCAGGGATTCAAATGGCATCCATTGTTCATTATTGAATAAATATTGAATTTGTTGGACCCCTCTATCATATAGTTCTTTTTTTATAATTTCTGAAGCAACTGAAGGTGTTAAATGTGTATTATTAATTATTTGTGCTAATCTTGAAATTATGTTAGTGCATCCTGTTATTTTTTTTGTGCAATATTCCACATGTGGTTCATCAATTTAGTAGTTGCTGTTACCTGCTGAAAATGACCCAGTTCATTTAGATGTATCAATAAGGCTTGTGTTAATTGCTTAAATGGTATTCTGGACAATTCAATATTAAAACAAGCAGTTTTCCTACCCTCTTCTTTATCCCACAGAAAAGTGCATTCCATTTGAGCTGCTATATAATAAAACCAGAAATTAAGCATTCTTATACCTCCTCTTTCTTTAGATAGCTGAAGTTTTGACAGAGCAATCCTGGGAGGTTTTTGATTCAATAGAAACTTTCTTACTGCTGTACGTAACTCATTAAAGAAACATCTTTGGAACATGCATTGGTATAGACTGAAATAACAATAACAGTCATGGCAGAATATTCATTTTTTAAACGCTTGTTCTAAACAGCAAGACCAAAGGCAGAGATTGCCACCTTACTAAATCAGATTTAATTTTCCGCAACACTGGAGAATATTTTATTTCAAAAAGTGATTTGTAATTAGGAGTCATTTGAACCCCCAAATATTTTAAAGATTGCTTATAAAGTTTCTTAATGGATGGTTTTCTTGTAGCTTTATCTCATTGGCCAAAAAAAAAAGCTACACTCATCCACCAAGTAATTTTGCAACCTGACACTGTCCCAAAGTTTGGAACAATTCCATTAGTTGATAAGTTTTTTTTGATTCATTCATAAATTGAATAATATCATCTGCATATAATGACATTTTACACCGTTGATTAAGAATTTGAAAACCCTGTATATTTTGATTTTACCTGATCATAATTGCCACAGGCTCAATAAACAATGAAAATAATGGGGGTGATAAAGGGCGACCCTGCCTTGTGCCTCTTGTTAAATCAAAATAATCTGAAATGTTCTGATTAGTTTAATGCTTGTTTTTGGTTTCTAATATATAGCTTTTATCCAATCTAGATACCTACCCTCAATGCTGAAAGACTCCATCGATTTGAACAGAAAGTTCCACTGAACTCTATCAAAGGCCTTTTCAGCATCGAGGGAAAGAACAACTGTTTCAGATCCCCCTAGAACTTCTATTAAATTCACTACCCTTCTAATGTTATGCTGTAGTCTTCTGCCAGGGACAAACCCCATTTGATCCCTATGAATTATGTTATGGGAGATTAAGGCCAATCTTTTTACAAGAATTTTGTGAATATTTTATAATCTTTGTTCAACAATTAAATTGGTCTAAATGATGAACACTGATGGGGGGGGGTCTTTCTTTAGTATCAATGTAATATTAGCCTCATAAATGGAAGGAGGCAAACTACCTACACTTTCAATTTCTTTAAACACTTACTGTAGGATGGGTACCAACATTTGCCCTAAATTCTAATACAATTAAATTGTGAAACTGTCCAGGCCCAGATTATCCATTATCTATCTCTCTAATGACTTCCAAGATCTCCATTTTACTTATTTTTTAATTCAAACAATCTTTATCTTGTTCAGTAATATGGAGAAATGTTATTTTGCTTAACTATGAACATACAAACATACGAATATACCAGCAGAAACAGACCACCTGGTCTATCTAAGTCTGCCTGAGTGTGCAACCAACACCCCTAGTTTGAAGCTGCCCCACCCCCCTTTGTCATCCCACTGCCACCCCTCATCTCCCTCACCCTCACTCTCCCCCATTCCCTGTCCCATGTCCTTTTGAATCTGTTCACAGATTTACAAGATACCACCCATTCTGGTAGGGTGTTCCATTTTACTACCACCCCTCTCTGTGAAATAGTGTTTCCTCATTTCCTTCTTAAATTTTCACCCCTCTATTCTTAGCCTGTGCCCTCGGTGACCCTCCCCTCCTTAACTTAAAGACCCCATCTGCCCCATCCTTATTCATTCCCCTCAGATATTTGAATGTCTCTGTCATGTCCCCCTTTCCTTTCTATCCTCCAGGGTGTACATATTTAGGCCTCCCAGCCTGCTGTCATAGTCCCCCCTCCATTTCACATATCATCTTTGTTGCCCTCCTCTGCACCCCCTCCAGTAGCCTGATATCACACTTTAGGTATGACCTCCTAAACTGCACACAATACTCTAAGAGCTGCCTTACCAGTGACCTGTAGAGTGGCAAGATCACCTCTCTTCACCTGGATGAAAACCCCCACGCTATGCACTCCAGCATTTCATTTGCTTTTGCTGCCACTCTCCTACACTGGGCAGTGTTGTTCATGGTCCCTGGTATCATTACCCCATGTCCTTCTCCTCCTCAGTGATTGAAAGCTTAACCCCCCCAACCAGTATTCTCTCCTTGGGTTCTTCACCCCAAAGTGCATAACCTTACACTTTTTTGCATTGAACCCCAGCTGCCACCTCTTTGATTACTCCTCTAGCTTGCATAGGTCCCCCTTCAGCTGCTTCCATCCCTCCTCTCCATCAACCACTGCTCTGATTTTGGTGTCATCAGCAAACAGACTTACCTTGCTCACCACCCCATGTGCAATGTCTGATATGAAGAGCTCAAACAATACTGGCCCCAACACAGAGCCCTGTGGCACCTCGTTTGTCTCCGGCCTTGAAGTTGAGAGCTCCCCTCTCACCACCACCCATTGTAGCCTGCCACTCAGCCAGCTTGTCATCCAGGTCATCATTTTTGCCCCTACCCCTACAGCAGTTAGCTTCTTCCCAAGCCACCCATGAGACACTGAATTGAAGTCCTTGCTGAAGTCCAAGTAAAGAACATCCACTACATGACCCTTATCCGGCTCACCTGTCACCCAGTCATAATATTGGGTGAGATAGGCTTGACAAGATTTGTCTGAAACAAACCTATTCTTCCTCACATCCTGGAAACCATTGTCCTCCAGGTCCGACACCAGTCTTTCCTTTAGTATCATTTCCATGGGTTTGCACAATATGGAGGTGAGACTCAGTGGATGATACTGTACTTACCCCGTTCATCCCTTGCGCCACTGTTATGTAATGGTACTACATGTGCGATCTTCAAGTCCAGTGGCACACACCCCAACTCAAGTGAAGTGCTGTACAGATCTGTCAGTGGCTCCACCAACACCTCTGCTGTCTCTCAAGCACCCTGGGGTGGATACCATCTGGCCCTGGTGCCTTGTCTACCTTCAGTGTCCTCAGTCCCTCCAGGACTCCACTTGCCTTAATTTTTCCATCTGTCACCTCCTCTCCCCCTGTCCCCACCCTCCCAGCACATGCTGGTAGTGGTCCCCCCTTTCTTCTGTGAACACAGAGCAAAAGTATTCATTCAGTGCTGCTACCTGCTCCTCCCCTTTTCCATCCACTCCCCACCCCTTTTTATCCTCACTATTGTCTGCTTGCACTTTCTTTTCTCCCTGATGTATCTGAAAAAGTCTTTCCCCCCCCCACATTCATTCCTTGTGCTAATCTCAGCTCCCTCTGGGCCTAGGCTTCTGTCACTTTTCTGGTCACCTCCATGGACCATCTTGCATATTCCTCCCTGTCCACTTCCTTCCTCATCCCTCTAAACCTCTGGTGCACCACTCATTTTGCCCTCACCACCTCCACAACCTCGCTATTCAACCAGCATGGTTTTCTTGCTCTGCTCCTCTTACTCTGTGTCTTGGTGCAGGCTTCTGTCACCTCTGTAACCCCCCCATTTAATAATATCCCATTTCTGCTCCATGTCCATCTCTTGCCTTATGCTCTCCAGTTTACCTTTCAGTACTTCCTGCATCCTCCTAAAATCCTCCCCCCTGAAGTTTACCATCTGAGTAACTGATTTCTCTGGATCACTGCACATCGTGATATTAAACCACACCATTTGGTGATCATTGTCGGCTAGTGGGTCCTCTACCTTTATTTCCCTCACTGCCTCTCCATTCGACAATACCAGATCTAAAGTGTTCTTTAGCCTAGTACATACAGTAACCAACTGTGTCAGCAGGCCCTCCTGGATCACATCCAGGAGCACTTGCTTCCTAGCACTGGGAGTGATCGGAATGCTCCAGTCAACTCCCGGCAATTTGAAATCCCCCACAATGACCACCTTCCCTTTTCTACAACTCCTCAGACTGGGAGGACAGCCTGTATACCACCCCAAACCTCAGTTTTCTACCCCTTAAATCTAGGAGCTGCAGCCAGATTGCATCTGTTCTCCTTTCTTCTCCCTCATCCCTTGTGCATTTGATTCTCATCCCTCACATAGACTGCCACCTGGTTTACCTATAGCACTTCGACAGTGTTAGTGCCAACATCCCCTACAGAAACAGCTACAATGCTGACTGTTGGCATTGTAGCCACAGAGATGTCAGCACTCACAATCAGGGGGATGCACCCCCACACCCCCTCCTTATGGGGGGCTCCCCCTCATACCTCCCGGTCTCTAGGATTCTAACTCCGAGTCAGAGTTGGACCAGGAGGGGCAATCACCCAGTGAAGCAGTCCCAATTGGCACACAGACCACCACAGCAATGGGTGGATTTTGCCTGATTCCTGTCACCGTGGTGGTCTTCGTCATCGGGGAGTAGCTGTGGTGACAGTACACCCTGCCACCCAACCTCCCTCTCCCCTCCTTACGGTCCTTCCCATATAATTTGTATCCTGGGATTGCCAGATCCCAGTCCTGGTGCTCAATTGCTCATGTTTCTGTGACAGCTGCAATATCCACCCCCACACTGCTAAGAGTGCCTGTAGTTCAGTGTATGATTTAACTTCTTGTGAAGAACATAAATCATCTGATTGATAAAAGTTGTAAACACCTTTAAATTTCTTATGTATATCTTCTGGGTCAGTTACTACTGTTCCATTTATTAATGTAATTTTATCTATCCTATTTTGATTCTGTTCAGTTCTCAATTGGTACGGTATACTAGTAATTTACTTGGGGGTTCTGCAAAAAAGTATTACTTTGCTCTTGCCCTACACATTTGTTTTTCTGCTGTAATGTTTAATAATCTTTCTAGTTTTTCTTTAGAGTATATCACCTTAATCCTATTTTCTTCAGAATTCACTTACTTGGTCTCTCATTGGTTCAGCTGCTATCAGGTCCTCTTGCAACTTCTTCAGATTGTCCCTATATGTTTTTTGTTTATTATTTCTATAAGAAATTATACATCCTCTTGAAATTTAAACAACTTTATTAATGTTATATATTGGTACAACCAAACGACCAATACAGCACACAAGACACACAATATTTCTATACATACAACCTTACAACTAATACAATCATAAACTGCCCACCCCCACCTCCCCAATCCCCCCCCAGGTACCTGTAGAAAGGGAAATCAAATAAGCTGACTATACATGGTTCCTACTGTCTCTACATAGGGCCTAGTCAGCAACATAAAAGATAACAGTGCCATAGTTATAGGGTACCTTGTTGCACAATCATGAAGATGCAGCATGCACCAGTAAAAGGGTTTCTAGCATGCTTCTTTTCTTGGCATACATTTGTGGGTGGTTCCAGATACTAGCAATAGTTTCTTTCCACTCTAAGACTGTACAATATTTCATTCAGTCACTTTGTGTAAGAAATTTCAACTTGGTCAAGCCAGTGATGTAAAACTAACTGTTTTACAGTTAAGGAAATTTAAGAAATATAGAATCTTTTTTCCTTAATGTGAATTGCCTAGAGGTTCTCCACCACACAGATCTCAAGGATGAAGTATTCTGATAGACCAAGTACAGGACCTAAAGTGGTCTTAAGTTTCTCCCACAATTTAACTACTTTAGTGCACTCCCACAAGACATGAAACAAGGATCCCTCTGTGGCTGCTAATCTTGTGCAAGTATCTGTGGGAAGCTTCTTCATTCTGTGTAAGTGCACTAGGGTGAACTATATATTGTGACGTACATGAAATTGAGTAAGGCGCAGTCTGCCATTTATTAGATACTGGTGGAGGTCAAGACAAATGTGGTCCCATTCTGTATACAAAGTGAGAAATGTACTTTCCCAGTAATGGGAATGCCCTGTTATTGTGGGATATATCTGGGGAAATAGGGAAACCACTAACTGCAACACTAAATGAGATGGCCAGGCAAGGGAGTGGATTAGGAATAGAAAGCCCTGCTGGTTGATATCCCAGTTTGCCACTCCAAACCATTTAATCAACATGTGATGGATCTGATACATCCTAAAGATCTGTGTCAGTGGGAGCCCCAGGCCTCTCAGTAGGGTTGGACTATCAGGCAGCCGTCCCTCAGAAAGAAGGTCAGAAACAGATTTTCCAGTCAATTCCGGGAAGCGAAGGGTGACCCCCTGCAATTTAAAATTTAAATTGCCACATATTGGTTGAGAGTCATCCTGCATGTTTCTGTATTTCACAGCTCTGCAAAGCTGCATATGCACTTTGATGGCAGTGCCTATCACAGTGTTTCTCAACTGCGGTGGTACGAAAGTAGAGGATATACAATAGAGAAATTCCAGAGAAATTCTGGCTGATGATATCAGATGCCTCTAAATCTGTAGCCAAATCGGTACATGTGTTGAGGTTTCTGGTTGCACCAGGCTTGGAGTCCAGTGGGCATAGTTTTATATATGGCTAGATAAGTAATATAAATAAAAAATTTGAGTCCCTCAAGATGTTTAGGAACACAGAGTCATATATAGGACCTGCAGGGAGACTTTCCTTTCCAGAAAAAGTGGGATGTTAACACATGACATTTGTTAAACCAGATGGATGGGAGAAAAAGGTTAAGCATATGAATGGGGTAGAAGATGAGGGGAAGGACATTCATTGTGATTATTCTAATTTGGCCTTGCAAGGACAAGGGAAGCAAGGCCCATCTATTAAGATTCTGCATGATGGTCTCCACTATACTATCCGGGTTTAGTTTCCTATTTAATGCCTGTTTTGAGGAGAAAATGACCACTAGATATGTAAGCTTAGTAGCCTGAGCCAAGCCCCATGGTTTTTAGTCCAAGGGGAGAATATACCAGTTTAAGGGCATGAGGGTAGTCTTATTCAGATTTAACTTGTATTTAGAGTATGTGCCAAAATGAGAAATGATGCATAGAGATTTTGGTATAGAAGTGGCAGAGTGGGACAGGTGTAACAAAATATTATCTGCATAGGCTGAGACTTTTAACTCCAAGGGGTCCACTGGGATCCCTTGAATATGTGGGTAGATATTCAGAAGCCTGATTAGTGGTTCTAAGTAAAGGTTAAACAAGAGAGGGGAAAGGGGACATCCCTGACAGGTACCAGAAAAGAGGAGGAAACCTTTTGACAGCCCAACATTACAATACACATTTGCATTAGGCATAGTATATAGAATTTGTACCCTTTTTATAAATCTCTCAGAATCCAACTCATTCCAATGCCAGGAATAAAAAGTCCCAATGCACCCTATCAAAAGCCTTCTCTGTGTCCAGAGAGACAGCAGCCATAGGGTCAGCAGAATCTCTGGACACGGAGAAGACACGCTCTAATTTGTACAAGTAGTCAGCAGAGGATCTTTTTCTCATTAAACCTACTTGTTCAGGTCCTATCAGGCTGTCCCAGACTTGCATAACATTGCCAGCTAATGTCTTAGCAAAAATTTTCATATCACAGTTCATAAGAGATTTGGAGAGATAGTTTGATACTTTATCCGGAGACTTATTGAGCTTAGGTAAAACAATAATAAGGGCCATCAACACTGAAGAGTCCATTATGCCTTTTTCCTTAGGTAAGAGAATAGGTGAGCTAATATAGGAACCAGTTCATTGGCTAAGGATTTGTAAAGCTTTGAAGGAAACCCATCCAGGCCCAGAGATTTGTCTGATGACATAGATTGAATGGCAGATTACATTTCTTGATTAGATATTGGATGAGCTAAGAGATCCTGCTGTTCTGGGAATAATTGCAGAAGTGGGATAGAATGCAGATCATCTTGAATGTCCACCTTAGAGGGGGTGTTAGGAGGAAGACTATATAGCTGTGAGTAATACTCATCAAACTCCTGGACAATCCCCTCTGGGGATGTTTTAAGGGAGCCGTCTCATTGGGAGGAAATAGTATGCACCAGACAGGAGGCTTCCTGTTGCCAGAGTCACAATGCCAATAAGTGGTCTGCTTTGTCTCCCTGATCCACATAAGTGGAGTACATCTTTAAGAGTGTATATTCGGGTTTTTCCCTAATCGGGTCAGCATAATGGTGCCTTAGTTTGGCTAAATCCATCTGTTCTTGCTCAGAGGCGTCCAAAGATGGACTGCATTCTAGTGCCTCAATTTGTGCTAGCAGGGTTTCGAGAGAAGCTTCTCTCTTCTTTTTCCTGGTGGATGCAATTCGTATGCACTCCCCTCTGAATACACACTTTAGGGCCCCCCATACATTATCTACATCTGTGATAGACCCCAGATTGGATTGCCAGAAATTCTTAATCCGGTATTGCAACTTATCCAGGACCCAAGGATCTTTTAGCAACTAGGAGTTTAGTGTTCAAATTTTGGCACGCTTGGTGTTTGGGCAGGGGTTGCATGAAAGCCATACTGGTGAGTGGTCTGAGAGCACCCTTGGTGCAATTCCAGCATCTGAGACTGTAGGTAAGGCTTCAATACTGACCAGAAAATAATCGATCTGATAAATTATACATCCTCTTAAAAAATCATTATTGTTTCCAACAATGTGCACCAAGAAAAATCATCAAGAGTATTTCTGTGCAAGAAAAAATTCATTTCACTGGGAAGCATTTCCTTAAACTGCTCATCTGGCCACAAAGAATTGTCCAGATCCCAACTTCTAATTTTGTGCTTTGTAAATGTTAATTCTATTTTCAAATGACAAGAGGCATCATCAGATATAATAATCACTTTATATCTGACAAACTTAATTCTATGTAACAAGCCATTTGTCACCAAAAATAAATCTATCCGGGAAAGAGTATTATACATCTTAGAGAAATGTGAACATTTTAATAAATTTGGATTTAAGAAATAAAAAGGATCCACCAAAGCGAATTCTTCCATGTAATCTCATACCAATTCAACAGTTTTTTTTTCCTTTCCAGTGCCAAATGAACTCTATCCAATTGAAATAAAATAAAATTAAAATTCCCTCCATGGATGCATGGAATATTAAAGCGACAATTTTCAGAAAGAGGTCTGTAAAAAAAGTGAAGATTTTCCTCATTTGGATCATAAACAATAAATACAGTGATAAATTAATTTTCCAATACCATTTTTACCTTTATCCATCTACCCTGAGGATCTACTAATGGGTAGCCCATGACATGGGCTTGTGGATTGGGCACATACAATAATGCTGACCCGATCTCCGGCATATGTCATCTGGGCTATAGTAGGTTAGGGCAGCCTATTGGGAGGGGGGGTCAGTGAATATAGTGATGGTATGTTGCTATATGTACATGTGTGGAGGGAGCAAACACACACAGCAAGGGGCAGGAGGGGATGTGAGGGATGGTGCCATGGGGGGTTGCTGAGCCAACCCCATGATATGGTGGGTGGATTGGTGGTGCTGGTGGTCAGGGTACTGGGTTAAAGTCTGGGTGCTGGTGCATTTTTGTTTCACTGGTCCGGAACCTTTTTTTTTTAGGTTTTTCACCCCCCTTCAACATGAACCCCCTGGAGTTGAGAATCCTTAAGTAGCGGGGTGCAGGGCAACCCCCCCCGGGGAGTGTGTGGGGCACAGCCCCCCTGGATAAAACATTAAAAAAGTAAGTCTGCAGTGCTGTTTTGCTGTGCATGACTTCGCAATAATGGTAATATCGCCTTTAGGCTTTTGCTTGTATCACCTAAACCCTACTAATGCATTCAAAATGTGAGGTTTTTTAAGCTCTTCTTTACAAAGACAGCAGTTCCCTTGGCATTACTGGCATATTTTGTATAGTCCCCTATGGCTTGAAACAAATTTGAGAAATAAATAGCATCTTTTTTTTTCAAAATGTTTTTCCTGCAGCAATAGACATCCAAGTTACTTTCTGTTTATATAATTCATCAGTTTTCTCATTTTTATTCTTTGTCCATGTTTATATTCCAGCTCATAAATCTAACTTTACCCATAATTCATATTTAAACATCTATTAATAACTCCTATCAAGCATTGCATTAAATATCTACTTTTTTTAAGGGACAGCAGATTTTTTATCTTTAATGTACCAATATTTTTATTTGGTCTTGAATTCTTAATGTTTTGAACCAAATCTTTCTTTGACTTGAATAGAGATGTTGCAAAATTATATTTTACCCTCATAATTCCCATGAAATCAGCAATTTTGCAGCACAAAATATTTTGCAAAATTCACCCATTATGTGAAATATTTTATAGGGTGCAAAATGCGGAACTTCACTGGTGAAATGCAAAATTTCACCAGAAAAGCAGTGAAATTTAACCGTCGAAAGGTGAATTTTGCTGTTTTGTGGGTGAACTTCCACCTTCCACAGGTGAAATTTCACATTCTGCATGCGAAATTCCAAATTTCCCTTCCACAAAATATTTTGCCAAACAGGCAAATTTTGTGAAATACTTTATGTAAAAAATGTGCCAATTTCACACATCTCCAGACTTTATATTGTACTCATACATGTTTTGATTTAATTCCTTGTATTTTCCCCTTCTGTTTTTCCCACCTCTTATCCCACCCAATTTGCTAGACCTAAAAAAAGACCTATATTTCCACCCCACCACATTATGAAGATAGCTTTTCCTATTCTCTACAGTAGTTGTTCTATGAGCTTTCTCTACTCCAACTTTTCCTGCCTTGCTATCCTATTTTTAACATTAGATTCTTCCCTGGACATAATCAGCAGACTAATATACAGTATATATATGTTTTTATCTATGTTCACCCTCTAACCCTCCCCCGCCACCATTTTTACTTTTGTTCCCTTCTATCCCCTAGTCTGGATTGTCTTTAATAGTCCTTTCTAATAATACAAAATTAACTTTTCCAAAATATAATACATTTTTTATGGGGTCTAGTGTTGAGGTCATCCATAAACTCAACATTTTAAACATTCAACTGAGAATTTCATTCTATTATACAAGATTTATTCTGCTGTATCAAGCTCAAGGCTTCCTTTGAAGTGAAAGCAATATTCCCAATTGAGAATATAGGGTCTATTTGTGCTACTCTTCAATTTCAGGAGCCTCATTCTGTTTTCTTTTTCTTAATGCTTCCATGACTTCTTGAGGGGAAAAAAATTGAATTTGCCGATCTAGATTGGCTCTTAGTTTTGCAAGATATAATAAAGAGCAAGGTATTCTGTCTTTCTTAAATAAAGAGTCTCTCACTTGATTGAAAGACTTCCCTTTTACTACTATAGATGGATGACAATCTGGGAATGCCAGCAATTTCGTACCATTGTCATGTAAGCCTTTTCCGTGTCTTGCTTTTTGCAGTATTTCCTCCCAGTCTTAATATCTTAAAGGTCTGTACAAAAGGTTTGCAAGCTCAACTCCAGTATTTACAATACAATTTAATTATTTTAATGGTGTGGCTCCTGGTGTGTGACCAAACAGAAACGTATGGTTAAAGTTTCCAGGCCTTACCCCCACCCCAACCCCATTTTGCTGCATCAAACCCTGCACTTTTTTCCAAATTAACTCTAATAGTCTTACTTTTCATACTTTTTGGAAGGGCTCTTAGTTCTCATAATCCAGCTGAACCATGATTAAGCCCGACCACTTCAGCAAAGTGACCACCTCCATCGGTCAGGTAAAAAGCATCACATTTTAACTTGCCTTATCAGAGTTGAGGTCTCCTTGCTTCCTCTATATTTTCTTTGAAGATACCACTCTTTAGGATTCATTACTTATAGTGTGTTCTGGCTAATGAAAGGCTCACAGGTGTCTAATAGGGAGCTTAAAAATTAGAAGGCCACAATTCTCCTACGTTTAAATCAGTATAAAAGGTTTGCAAGCTCAACCCCTGTATTTACAATGCAATGTAATAAATTTAATGGGTGGCTCCTGGTGTGTGACCAAACAGAAAAATATGGTTAAAGTTCCTGGGCCTTACCCCCAACCCCCCATTTTGCTGCATCAAAGCCTGCACTTTTTTTCCAAATTAACTCTAATAGTCTTACTTTTCATACTTTTCAGAGGGGTTCTTGGTTCTCATCACCCAGCTGAACCATGATTAAGCCTGACCACTTCAGCAAAGTGACCACCTCCATCAGTCAGGTAAAAAGCGTCACATTTTAACTTGCCTTATCAGAGATAAGGTCTCCTTGCTTCCTCTATATTTTTTGAAGAGACCACTTTCTAGGCTTCATTACTTATAATGTGCTCTGGTGGCACTGGGTCAATACTGTTCATGGCAGAATATCGTGGGACATAATCGCATTGCGCGATTCTATGTTATCTTTTTTCTGTGGGGGGCTCTACCTCCCACACCCCCTTATGGGGGTCTCTGCCCCGAACCCCCCACTTAGGATTCTAACTACTGGGGGCATCCAACACGAAGAGTGCACAGGTCTGGGTTTTGGCATAATGCCATGTGCTATTAAGCATATGGCATTATGACTTGGTAAGTGCTCTGGCCAATGAAAGGCTCACAGTTGTTTAATAGGGAGCTTAACAATAAGAAGGCCACAATTCTCCTACATTCAAATCAGTTTAAAAGGGTTGCAAGCTCAACCCCTGTATTCACAATACAATTTAACACATTTAATGGGGTGGTTCCTGGTGTGTGACCAAACAGAAACAAATGGTTAAAGTTCCAGGGCCTTACCCCAACCCCATTTTGCTGCATCAAAGCCTGCACTTTTTTCAAATTAACTCTAATAGTCTTACTTTTCATACTTTTCAGAGGGGCTCTTGGTTCTTACCATCCAGCTGAACCATGATTAAGCCTGACCACTGCGGCAAAGTGACCACCTCCATCAGTCAGGTAACAAGCATCACATTTTACTTGCCTTATCAGAGCTGAGGTCTTCTTGCTTCCTCTATATTTTTTTGAAGATACCACTCTCTAGGCTTCATTACTTATAGTGTGCTCTGGCCAATGAAAGGCTCACAGGTGTTTAATAGGGAACTTAGCAATTAGAAGAAGGCCACAATTCTTCTAAGTTCAAATCAGCACAAAAGGTTTGCAAGCTAAACCCCTGTATTTACAGTACAATTTAATTAATGTAATGGGAATGCCTGCAATTTTGTACCATTTTAATGTAAGCCTTTTCCTTATCTTGCTTTTTGTAGTATTTCCTCCCAGTCTTGATATCTTAAAGGTCTGACATACATTAACCTTGGTTTGAAGTCTTGCCTAGGTTAAAATGCCTTATGAGCCCTATCAATTTCTACTTTTTGCTTTGGGAATTTTAAACCTAAGATTTTAGATAGCATTTCCTCACATGCCGCAGAAGATCTGGCCCCTAAATTCCTTCTGGTAAGTTGCCAATGTTCAGATTTTCTGTCCTTGATCTTGTTTCCAAATCCTCCACTTTAGTTTTTAAAATTTTTAAGTCTTTACTTGCTTCAGTCAAGCTAGAACAGATTTTAGGAACCTGATCCTCCAGTGTACTGATTCTGCCATCACAAGCATCAGCTCTTGTGGTTGAAACTTCCAATTTGCCCACTAATTTGGACATTTTTTTGTCTATCATTTGAATACAGTAGATGTGTTCACATTACCAAACCCTAATTTTAGTTCTTGTAAAATCTTTTGTTGTGATTTCTCACGTTTATTAGAAGCTGCAATCATTTCCATACTGAGGTCAGCTTCCCTTGTGTTTGAATTCTCATTTTGTAATAAGCCTTGCTCCTATAATTTTATTTCCTGGTTGCTTAGTTTATTTGGTATGGATTTTTCAGTGATTTACCCCCTTATTTAGTTTATCTTGTTTATCTTGTTTCTCTGTTTTGTTCAGTTTCTCCACATTCTTAGCCAGCCACTTTTTCTGCAACATAGCCATTTCTTTTATTTGCCAGACTTCTTTGTTACAAACTAGTGAGTCTAAATAACTAGTTATTGATAGTTGCACTTGACCTTTAGCCCCTGTGCTAAATCGCTATTTCTTCTTCTGAAACTCTTAACTACTTGCTTTGGGTTGTTGGGGGGGGGATTGAAGTCTCCGTTTCACATGATTCAAAAGAATCCAACTGGGAATCTGAATCTTTATCTGCTTTGCTTGCTTCCCTTGTTCAAACTTTGGACACTCTTCCTTTTCTTTTTTTAACACTTTAAATGTTTCATCTATATCACCTGCCCCATCTTTTAGCCCTTTTGGCCTGTCTAGTTTTTCATTAAAGGTGAAAGCATGCCTTTTGCAGCAAGACCTTCTACCTCAATTACCTGCAGCCTTACCGACTGTTGAAGATTATCAGCTGCTTTCGGGCATTCCCCTTTGTGTGTTTCTTGTTTTGGTTTTGGCTTTGTTTTTACTCTCAGGAATTCTACTGTTTTATCCATTTTAATTTTGAGCACCCTTCTGTATTGTTTTGACATAACCATATGAGCTTTCTTCCACATTCCAAAGTGAATCAAATGATGTGTTCAAAATTCAGAACTGCAGGTCATCTGAATGCTGACTTGGAGCAGGTGCTCTCGCTCTGCACAGACCACAGAATCACTCAGCCATCTTGTCATGATTCTGCCTCCTCCTGTTCCTGTGAATTATCACATTTGAAAATCTTCCATGATGGCACACAGAATGAGTTAGTCACTGTATTGATCGTTGTAAGAACATCTCCAGAAACAAATGGTATGATACCTATTATTAGACCAACATGGATGTAACAAAAGAAAACAGTGCTTAAGCTTTCGGACCAACCAAGTCCTTCCTCAGAAACTTATGAACGTTGTTTGGAAAATGTCATACTATTAACACCCAGACCATACATGAAAAAAAAAATTCTCATCGGTTTAAAATACCTTTTTTAAAACATAACTGAGGTTTAAATGCATGGAACCAGTTTGTCTGCTAAAATCTTTGAAGTACTCCAAGGACAAATATCAGCATAAGAGTAATTGTTAAAAGAATAATGCTAAAAGGTATTGTACCATTTGTTTCTGGATCACATTTGAAAAGAACTTCCTGAACATGCAGACCTGGCATTGTATGTCTTTTATGTTGAATTTTCATCAGTATTTACGTAAGTCATGTCAACGTGGGAGTTTATGTATCTGACACTTTGCTATGCTATACCATGCTACACTATGGAGTTTGCATGTAGATGATATGAGTCACAAAACCTATTTGTTATCTTAGAAAAATTTTAAAACTACTCCATTTCTCACCTATTTTGCCACATTCATACAGGTTCACAGCAATATCACCTTCAGTGTGTTTGTTTTTGTTTGTTTATCTGTTTGTTTATTCAAGGTAAGACCACTGAGTATAAACTCATTCATAATGGTGACCTTACAAAAAATGCATACATACATTAAATAAATACACAATACCAACATGATTAATAACAGTTACAAGATTTCTGTGAAGAATACAGATATTTTTTAAAGTGCTTTAGAAAAAAAAGTGATCACAGTTACTGTTGCATGCCAGCAACATGTAAACTGCAAACAAACACCAGTTCACATATAGTTGACATTCACTTCAAACTGCAATCAGAGTTTTTGTATTCTAAAAAGATGAAGAAAACAGACATAAACACATTAAAGTGTAATTCAGCTTGAAAACCTACAGTATAGTAATATAATGTGAACAGGAGAGAAGTGAAACTAGTGTTTAAAGTTATTTCTAGAAATGTTGGTTGTATTTTTGTGACAGGTACTAGCTACATGTAAGCTGCAGAGTGCAGCATTGTGTAGTTTCATCTATAGGTAGTAACCCTCATTGTGATTGTGGATTACTTTTATGTATGTACTGTAAATTGTTTTTGGAAAAAATGTGCCTTTAGCCTGGGTGGAGCCCCAGAAAAGGAACTGTGGTCCAGTGCTTCCACCCAGTAAATACATTCTAAATAAAAGTTAATGAATGACTAGCTTTAGCCATATAATATAAAAAAAATATATATGTTGTACATGTTCAGTGCTCTCAGATTTATTTGGCATTTCCCTCTAACTCCAGTGTGATTTTTCTGTTTTACTGTAGATAACATTATTCCGTATGGAAGCTGAGCTGGTCTGTTTTCCTGTATAATGACTGCAACTCTATGGGAAGAAGTTCCCTATGGATGGCTCCAAATCCATGTAAAATATGGGAATCCCTGTAGATCATGGAGCCCTGCATTTTTTTAGCAGATGCCTGCTTTTTAAGCAAACATTTCAGGAGTACAAATGCAGCTTCATAATGCTGTGGGTGCCTTAAGAGAAACATCATGACTCCAGGTTGCTGACTGAAAATAGATTTTTACTCCCCAATTTCAACAAACTGTGGTCACAGCCACTACGGCTGCTGATACATTAACTTGGTAAGGCTGTTTCATGGCCTAAAATGTAAAGATAAATTTTCAAAGTCATCTCTGTGTGTAAATACTGTATAATGTTTGCTAAAGGTAGGCAATTTATCTGGTTGATCCTCTGTTTCCCATGTGTTTAAAATGCAACTGGTGAGTTTGTGATTTATTTTATGTGGAAGAAGAGGGAGTTCTGAACCAAGGCCTTCAAGTAATGGTAGAAGGAACGGTGCAGGAATGAGAGGTATGTCTACACTGAGACTGAGGTCAAACCTGGAGGGATAGGAACTTATACTGAGTTGATGGCCTGTTTTCATTTAGGAGGCAATCACAGTCCTCACTGAATGATTCAAAAATTACTTCTATGGACGTTTAATGTAGCCATGGGTGGGGGATGATGAAAAAAATATGGGAATCAGAAAGTGGGACACCACAAGCTGAGGCAGAGAGTAGGGAGATTCCAAGGGGAGAGTGTCCTGCCAGGATGCAAGTTATTCAGGGAAGCAGAGGCTTAGCAAAGAAAGATGGGAGAAAAGAGCAGTCAAAGGAGAAAGGTGTGGAAGGGGGAACAGTTGGAAAAAGGAGAAAGCGGCAAGAAGAGAGGTGAAGGCTGTCAGAATTGCTCAAGGTCTGCATCAGAAGCCCTATGGAGGAGACTGAAAGAGCTCAATGTGTTCACCCTAGAGGAGAGGTGGGAGAGTGGGAGAGTGGGACAGATACAAAAATCTTTGAAATAAGTTCACCCTTTGTCAGTAGCTGCTTTTAAAACAAGCTATGCCTTCTTTTTCAAGAAATCCTGTAATTGTTATCATTAAACCAGTCTTGTTCCTGTCTTGGAAAACTGGCGGCAAAATGCATTACTCACTGCTCTTTTTCCCACCCACACCTCTAGCACTTACCACTACTCATTATCTCTGCAGTTTTGATCTTCATTCAACTTGGCTTCAATATGTGTTTAGAACTGAAACTACTCCATAACTTTAGTACTATCCCCCCCCACCCCGATTACCCATCAGGTAGATGCTCTGAAAATATGCTCCTCTGAACCAGCACTCTATGTCCTCAATTTCCTCTCCCTACAGTACCTCCTCTAGATCATCCTCTAAAATTGCCCTAGTGTCCAGCTCCTCATAGACTTCTATATCGCTTCAATTATTGGCACTTCCTCCCCATACACTTTTACTGCAATATCTTCTTCCACCGTTCATCACCATATCATCCGGTACTGTATTTGCTGCCATCCTCCCTCCTCTGGTAGCTTTGGGCTTGAATTCCTTTACTTGAGCACAGTTATCTCACCAGTTCATTGATCTTGGGAAATCTATATAATGCATGTATTATGGCTAGCCCTACTGATTGCCTCATTTAATTTAGTACGGACCAAGGAAATGTCTGTATATACTGTAAATACTATGTCTAATTCTGATTATACCATTTATTCTGATGTTGACCAATGAAATGTGCATACACTGTAAATAACGTGTCTAGGCCTACTGAAGGGATCATCTAGTCTCTGTAATTCTATTCTATTTTACCCCTTGACATTTCTGCAATGTAAGTGTGACTATAAGTTTTGTCCAGATCCATCTTGGAAATGAGCTTTGCTCGATGATGTTTGCCTGGTAAAATAAAGATTTGATTGATTGATTGATTGATTATGGAGACCTTCCAAATACCTCTTGGAGGTTAATAAGGTAGAGGAGGGAGATATGTTTCAGAGAAAATGGTGCTGTAGAACAAGGGGTTTTGTTATGAAGCTGAACTGAGGTAGATTCAGGAGAGATGTGAGGAAGTACTTCTTCACAGAAAGGGTGGTGGATTCCTGGACTAGCCTTCCTTGGGAGGCAGTGGGGTTGAAACAAGTGGTGGGTTTCAAAAATGCCTAGGATAGGCACAAAGGAATCCTAAGAGGAAGGAGTTGGGTGGAAGAGACAGTGCCGTAGGGCAAGTTGGGTCTGCAGCAAAAGTGGTCATAATTAAGCCAACCCAGTGGTGCAGAGGGCTGAGGCAGCAATGTCTTACCTCCTGTCATGCTGGCAACCTGTGTTTACAGTGTGGGTGGGTCACTGTGGGTCAGCTAGGGAGGGAGAGGATTGAGCATCCAGGAGACAGCTCTCCTTTCCTAGGGAGGGTGTGTAACATGGCCCAGCATTTGCCTGACACCTAGTGGATGCTAGGTGTTGGCATGCCAGGTCCACACATTTGGGCATGGAGGAAGAACAGCTGGGTGGCATGCAGCATGTGGACACATGTGCTGCATGCCATTATTGGCATTGCATGCTCCCCCTCCACAAACAAAACAGAAAACAGGAAAAGGACTTGGCAGTGTGGCATGAAACTGTCCCCCATGGGGGCTGCCCTTGAGAAGGCACCTCCCTGGCTGGATCCATTTTTGGTGGGTTGAGATGCTACCCACCACCCTGCAATGAAGGGTAAGTCATGGGAGCAAAAGGGAGGTGGCCTGATCCTTAGGGAACAGTGCTGTGGGAACAGCAGAAGGTATTATGAGTGCCATCCAGGACAAGGGATGAAATATCACTAAAAAAAAAGATCATAATTAAAACTGGGCATACTGGATAGGCCCAGTGTTGATTATCTGACATCAGTTTCTATATTTATGTAACCCCCCTTGGGAGATTACTAGTTATATTCAGCCATCCTTTGGATTTTGTGTCCTAATTCAGCCAAGTAGATAAAAGGGTTAATTCTTCTCTGCACTCAGGTGGCACCTCCCACAGGTGAGGATGTCACCATGGGAGCATGGGGAGATAAAGCCCATCAGTTTAGGTGGAAGAGGGAGTTCCAGTAAGGGGAGTGAGTGGCAAGGGAGTGAGAGTGAGTCAGGGCTTGGCAGGTTAATTGCCCGCTCCAGCCCCCGACCAGTGGCACTTTGGAGGACACAGAGGAAGAAGTTGGAACCAGTAGCCATAAGCCACATAGTATTTTGAAGGGCAGCTAAAGTCAAGAGGGGAGCAGTCACAAGTTGCAGAGTGCCCTAGCAGCCTACACTGATTCGTGTAGGGATCCTGTGGCAAGAATGTGGCAGTGAGCGTAGTGTCCATACAGCAAGCCAATTTGGAGCTCCACAGGATGTGTCCCCCTTCTCAATTTGGTGACAGTTGCTGCCAGTCCTGGGTAAGGGTGCATGGGTCACAAGAGAACCTACAAATCCCCAAGCTGTGAGGATTGCATGTTCTGAGGGGGACCTGCTGAGTTAGTACAGAGAGAGAGAGAGAGAGAGAGAGAAACAGAAGAGAGATGGGGATCACATGAGAATTTGGGTTCCTGTGAAGAAAAAATGTTTGGTTAGGCACTATGAAATGTTCTGGGACTTGTGCTGCCTTCTAACTTTTGTGACCATAGCGGTCCCAGACTAATGCTGCCCTAAAGACTGTGTGACCTCCTTGTTCCAAGTAAAAACTACTATTATGGCCATATCGGCCATATGAAAGCTGGATGTATTTCTGACTAGTCAATTGATGCTTCCCAGAGCTATGTGTGAATATGTTTAATGAATTTGGTATCCCTGTTGTTTCATCAAGTTTTGTGTGGACATTCCACTATTGGAAGGATCTGTTTAATATGCATTAACCTGTTGTTTTCATCCAGCACCAGTGAGGAAAAGGGTCGCTGTGTGTGACATCTGGGCCTAAATAACATGGCCACTAGAAGTGTTTCTGCTGCTGGGGGTGTCATGTTTCCATGGACATATTCCAACCATACCCCTAAATATAGAAAGAAAGGGCTACATTTCTTTGTATGACAGGATATGTGATTCAAATGGATAAGGCACACATCTGTTTCAGTTTTGCTTTCATGCTGTTGGTTTACAGAGCAAGTTTAGATACAAATGTGTGTGGTTGTTGTTGGGGGGAGGTTGAGGAGATGTGGTTATGAGGATCAAACAAAAAAAATTAAATATCTGTGCCATATAAATACTATGCACTCCATCAAGCTCAGCACAAAATGAACATTACATACATATTCTGTAGGTTACATTGTGATTTCAGAAATACATATTGTTTTATCCAAGCCATTAGCCTCCATTCAGTGCACATAGTAAGCTTTATTTGAAAAAGGTTGGGAAATAATTTAAAAGTTTAAGTTGACAAAAAATTCAAATACATTATCACATTTGGTCTGCTTCACTTTTCAGCATTTCCCTATATAAGTCTGGTTCCTGGGGAGAGCAAGAGAAAGAAAAAGAGAAGAGGACTGGTGGAGTATGGTTGCCCAACCAGTATTCTCTGTGTACAGTGCCACACACACAATTGGGAGACAGAGAGAGAGAGAGAGAGGGAGAGAGAGGGAGAGAGAGAGAGAGAGAGAGAGAGAGAGAGAGAGAGAATGTAATTTGAATCTCTGCTGGACTAATGCAGTCTCACTACAAACTCAGTTTTAATGAACAGGCAGTGGTGTAATGCTAAATTTAGAAGTGTGGGATCTTCATGGACTACGGTTTCTCCAACCCCCCTCAGACCAGGGCTCTGGGGCTACCTAGGTCCCCATAAGCTATTAGGTTTTAGATGCATTCTAGTGCATTTTGAGGCCATTTTGACACTATTTGGCTGTGTTTAAAGCCTTCTTTGACTCGTTAAAATCAACCAATATCATTATCAAAATTGTCAAAAGAAAAGCAAAAAATCCCACTCCGGCCACCCTTCAAAAATCGTAATATATATCACTTTTTTTGAGTACAGGCAGCTATCACTGCAGTAGCAATTGTCCTTGTTACCTGGAAACCTGAACAGCAGACTGTGACCCCCACCCCAACAGTGAACCACACATTTAGACATACAAGGCAGCGAGAAGGACACACAAAATACCATCATGGATGTGCATGTGTCTGTCACACAGCAGAAACTTACAGAGGCCATCCATGACAGAAAATGGAACTGATACACAGGACCAACTGGAGGGTCCCTCAATGCTCAGCACTGATAAAGGATGTATACCAGGTCATGACTGCTTTATCTGCTTGTACCCTGAACTGAGACAGATGGAGCAGGAAGGGTAAGGCTCAGCAGAGATAGCTGCATGAAATACAGGGTATATACAGTGACAGCACAGCCCACAGCCTTGACATGCAGCAAAGGTTTCACAACCTGTGTGAGACCTCAGACAATGGCATGACCGTAACTGTCACTGCTGTACAAACAGGATGATGTTTCCCATTCATATACAGCACATAACAGTCAACCCCCAAATCCCCATATGTCATACACCAGAACCACAACACCATCAAGGACTCCAGCACAACCCACACATGACAGCCAACCTGCAGGGGTGCACAGCCATCTGTAACAGTTAATGACTAAATGTCAAGCACGTCCTGTGGCAGTAAGACAGCCCAGTCACATGACAAGGCCAAAGTCAATGCTGGTAGTAGGATCATCCCACCCTAAACACCTACTCAGAATTTATCCTAGACTAAAAAACAAGAAACAGTTACCTTATGCTTTATCCGAATGCAACACAGGCTTTAATGCTGAAGCATTGCCATTAACCATCAGATGCATGTGGACTTCACTTCATGGGTTCCATGCTCACTCATAGTTGGGGGATGGGAGGTTGGCAGCAAGGGGCAAGCTGGAGGGGGAAAGGAATCACTTAAGTCCCAGGACGCAGTCCAGACGAGCCCCTCAGCATCTGATAAGGCCATCCAATACAAAGAAAATTATTAATACAAAACAGCACACTTACCTCGATGCTCCTTTTATGATAATGCCAGGCTGGTTATTAATTCATATTGTTTTGTTGGCACTGACCATCTAACTCACTAGGTCTCAGCCAAGTCCTGACTCCCAGCTTGTGAGGATCAATCCCTCAAAGGCTCACAAGGTGCGACAAGTTGGCTGCTCCACACTCACACTCCGCATAGTACCAGCCACACTTCAAGTCACACAGGTACAGCTAGCCACTCACTGGGTTAGAAGATTTCTGCAAGACATTCCCTAGATTGCAGACTGAAGAAGCCTAGCAGCATGCTAGGAGAAACGTCAGTCTGTTCATTTGCTAAAGCCACATGGGCCAGTATTTGCACTTTTGCTACTTTATATAAAGGACTACACCGACAGAGTTCTGAGGTCCTTGTTTTTTGTCTGTTACTGTGGGTGCTGCTTTCTTTTGCTGCTTGGACCCTAGATTGCAAGTCTATCTTTCACATGAGCAAAAAGCATGAATTTCAAGATGAGAACAAAGCTATCACTGCCAGGTTATTAAATTGCTAATCCTTCATGAAGAATACATTAAAACATGCACTACCGCTTTGCTACATTAACTAAGATAAATAAATAAATCCACTATTCTGCTCTATCATGGAATAATACATAGTAAAAGATGGACCCCACTGAAAATAAGAAATTGCCTCACACTTGGGCTATCCTGGATAAATGCATTATAAAATGGGTGAAAGGAGGACCCAACTGGAAAAAAAAAATCTTGCATCTCTGCTGTACTATCCTGGTTAAATACAGTGTAAAAACTTGGTCAAACAGAACTCCAATGCAAAAAATATATCACAGCTCAGCTGTGCTATCTTGAGTAAATATATGGTAAAACTGTAAAAGAAGGGCCCTACAGTAGAATCCTACTGGAAAGTAGATGCTGCATGTAAGTTGATCTCTCCAGGAAAAATACATTGTAAAAGCATCCAGATCACCAATCCTGTAGCTGTCTGATATATTCTTGGTGGTCTAGTGGTCCCTTCGATAAGGACAACTGACCCACTTCCAACTCACCCTCTCAGGCACCTCACCAGCCCTGGTCACATAATGGAAACTACAGCAACAGTGATTACTGGCGCAGCCCTCTGCTCACATCAACTGGTTTCCATCTGACTAGTCTCCGAGCAATTGCAAGTATTGTACAAACACCTGCTTCTACTGTGCTTATGATCACTAACTGACAATCAGACAGTGGTAGATCAAGGTGGTGAGCAGAGGCCTGTGCAGGTCACTGTCACTATTTCTGTACTTTGGTTTAAGTGACCTGAGTGGGAAGGGGAGTTGTGGGGAGGAGGGTCCTGAGTACTGTAGCTGGGTTGACAAAGGATCAGAAATCCTTACTGGGGGGAGGGTGGTAATAGACTACCAGGAATATGCAAGAGAGCTCCAAGATGGTCGATTGAGGGTGCAGGAACCTGAGTAGGAGTGTGCAGCCAGATCTTATTTAAATCAGAATCCCCCCCACCCAGATTCAGCCATCACTCCAGATCTCAGAGAAATAAAGACTCAGCTGCAGGAGTCAGGTTCCAAGTCCTTATTTATATATTTTACATTTATTTTACAATGTTTTTGGGCCTGGAAAGACACACTGAGCTGAAACTCATTTCTTGGTCATCCTGGGTGCACTATGAAGTTAAGTGACTTGCTCAGGGTCACACAGTACACAAATGGTGGCTGTGGGATTCAAACCCATGTCTCCAGATTTCTCCTGGAGTCCTTTAATGAGAGCATTAAAACACTGTAGCCAGGAATTCCTTTACATAACATCCCAGTTCTGTCTGTAGGCAGTAAGGGTAACAGTACTGTTCTCAGTCAATCACTGCCGTGTTGTTTCCTCCTAGGTTTTAAATTTCACATACACACACACACATATGCACACACACACGCACGCACACACACCACTGTGTTTTAGCTTTGCATTGCTACCATGGACTGACATAGTCCAGCATTCATTCTCTCTGAGCTCTACCACTACAGTTAGTAGTGCTGTGTGTTAATATGATCTGGATAATTCACAACTTCACAGTCTCCTGACACTGGGAGGTCATGGAGATCAGAGGGGGACTCGTGTTTTAGAAAAAAAAAGTTGATAGAATTACCCTCCTGCAATTTCAGCAACCGCAGATATGCTATAGAGTTTATATCTGTACTGATATTAAGGACAAAATGAGATATTTACAAAAGTAGTGTGAGAAAAACTACAGTGTATCACACATTTCTGTTGATGTAAAAAGGCAACTATTATTAGTGTGACCTCATAACTGCTAGTGATTTTTAAATGTAAGTTATTTAGCTAGGATAGCCAAGCTGAGATACAATAACTCATTTTCAGTGGGGCCCTAGATTTGGCCATTGTTATAGCAACAATAGAACTGAAACACTGAGAGGTTAAGTGACTTGCTCAGGGTCACACAGCAAGTAAGTAGTTCTGGTACTATCTGAACTATAATCTCATTCTAAAACCTTTGCTCTAGATTATATTTTCTGCACAAAATTTCAGGCTCCTGTGGAGATTTTTCCCCCTTCTTACCACTGGATAAAAATGTATATCAGTAGTGTTTCACCTCTAGGTCACTTGTTCAAAACTGATTCAGGTTGTGACAATAATGCATAAAGGATGACAACTGCTTTAAATTGCACTGCTAGACTTTGCTATGACATACTGAAAGAGGCAGAAAGAAATTGAGGGAGTATAAAGTCTGCCTGTCACACTGTTTTTATACATAAAGCATTAGATAATATCACACTGAAGGATAAATGCTAATTCAGCTTTCATGCTTTTTTGATTTTTGTTTTGTCTTGGCCTTAAGAATGTAACAGGTAATTTTCTATACAAGGCATGGCTCTTCCAGTTCTTCATTATACCCAGTCCCTACCAGGCCAGGACTTTGACGCTCATCCATACCTAAAATGTTGAATTAATTATAACCTGGTGGTTCTTTTTTGTCAAAACTTTTATTTTCAGCAAACTCTTTGAGCCCGACAATTAAAACTTAGCCAGGTGTTAAAATTAGCACTGCACAGGGTGTTAAATTAGTCCAGAACCAAAAGCATGCTATATTCAAAGGGATAGCCCCAGTGCTAAACCTGCTGAATATTGGGTGCAAAGGAAACAGTGTACACTGGGCTGGAATTGCAGTTCATATTAGCCCAGGAAGTAAGACAGCACTGAATATGGCAAATTAGACAGCTCTGAAAGTAGCAAGCAGTCAGGCAGTGCAAACGCCCATGGCAACACAGTGCAGAGCGTAGTCAGCCATCCACTAGAGCACATGCAAAGAAGTACAGCCCTGGTTGTGTCCCCAATACCAGACAGCAGTGTACAACACAAAAAATTTCACAAACCCAGCCATGCAATGGCATGAAACACTACGGGACCCAAGAATGGAATCCAAAGTGAACTAGACAAAAGCCTGGAAAAAAAAAACATGCAGCCAATAATGAAACAGAACACAGTATTGCAAATAAAGCTATATGTATTTAGGGAACAGTAAACATAAAAATGCACAACCAGCAACATAATGTGAACAAAAATGATTGGGAAACAGAAAAAATTAAGAAAGCAATGACTAGAAAAAAAGGAAAACAATAAGGTAGGAATGAAAAGCAGTGCAACATCAGATCAAATGAACAACAGCATCCAAGCAATGGGGAGGGAGGGAGGGAGGGAGGAAACAAATCACAACAGGGGCAGAGCCCTCAATATCCAGACTGCTGGTGCAGGATGGATGCAGGTAGTTGCTCCCAAGAATAGCCACCACCCTTTGTGTCTCTGAAATCAGCACAGCCTGCCGCATAGAGATAGGTGAAGTGTCTCCAATTTGCTCCATGAAGTGATTTACAGAGTGAAGGTGAATTTGCGGAGTGCTCCGCAATGCAAAGTACTGCGCTTAACAATGGGTATCGCGAAGTCCATTGAAAGCAATGACTTTGCGTTACTCTGCCTTCCCAAACCAATACTCCACCAATTCTTAAGGTGAAGAACATTGAAAACAATGTATTTCACCTCACTTCACCTTGTTTTTAAGCTCCAAAGGTGAATTTTGAAGCAATTCATGGGATTTCAGGTCACATGGGCTCTAGATTGTTCTGCACAGCCTCCGTTTGGGGTAGTGTGTGTAGAAAGCTGTAGGAGACAATCTGCTCTGAGAGCTCTCTGAATTCAAACCTTCAGAAGGCTGTTAAAAAAGCCTTTTTGAGTCATTTTGTTGTTGAAACTTTAGTTTGTCTATTATAGGAAACCCTCCTGTGCTCATATCATTGAAGGTTTATTGTTTGTGTGTGAATTTTGAATGTTAATATACAACATTCATTCTGTGTACTGAGAGACAGTGGAAGTATGCTTTGGTGGAGGGTTGTATCAGTGGTGTAGGTAGATTAACTTGGAGAAAAAGACAGGGCTTTCTGTTTTGGTGATATTTTTCCTGTACAACTGTGTTAATGTACACACAGTAATATTTGTAATAATTTTTGCGTTTTTTTTGCTGGTTGTTGTGGTGCAGCAGTGAATAATTTTAGTTGGTTTAAAATAGGTGGTTATATTACTGAAGTTTTCAATTTGCTATGCATTACTTAGTGTGTGTGTGAGTATGTGTGTGAAGTATGTCATCAAATCAGACACCTTTTATTGTGCTACATAATAATTTCAGCAATGTGAACCTGCAATCCACTGCAGCTGTGTGATTTTTGTACTTCTTTGTGGTATCTTTACTGGTACTAGTACTAGTGACTGTTTCTGTAGCAGTGCAGTACACTGCCCCCTCCCCACGGACTGCTCCAACTGGCAAAAATATTCCTTTCCAGATTTGAATTTCTGATGGTGAACACTGGTCAGAAGTTGTGCCTTTGTGTCTGCATCTCTTCAGTGCACAGCACAATCTTAATCTGTCTGTGCATTTGCATCTCTTTAGGGCCCAATCTCCATCTGTAACTAAAGTAACACAGTTGTTTCTTTGGCTTCCCTTCAGAGTACTGGACAGGTGTGGTGCATAATTCTGCATGAACATCGTATTCATTAATATGCGTTTTTAAGTCAGGACCATCATCAGGAGTCACTCATGATACAAATCATGTTCTTCATCATCATGGTCATAAATGCAGTCACAAGTCATGATTCATGATCACGTCCCTAATCACAACACAAATTTTTTGACTAGTTACTTGGATGTATTGTAAGCATGTTTTGTAGTATCTCATCAGGCTTCACCACCCCGCCATTGTACTCATTAATGAACGTTTTTAAGTCAGGGAGTTGGTGCTACAGCTCATCGGTGAAGGACAGCCGTAGGCATTTGTATTCCCAATACAATTCCATATTGTCTGTCTCACACCGTCAACACCGAATCACGTTCTTCATCATCACGGTCACAAATGCAGTCACAAATCACGATTCATGATCACATCATGAATCACAACATTAAATTTTTTGCTAGTTACTTGGATATATTGTAAACATGTTTTGTAGTATCTCTCCAGGCTTCACCACTCGACCATTGTACTCATTAATAAGCGTTTTTAAGTCAGGGAGTTTTGTGCTATAGCTCATCAGGGAAGTACAGTCATAGGCATTCGGGTTCCTTCCCATACAGTATGTGAGTTACAGTACTATAAGTAGTGGTGGGCGAAGTGGCCCCAATTTGCTCCATGAAGTGATTCACTGAGTAACGTGGAATCCATGGAGAACTCCACAATGTGAAGTGGAGTATTTTTCTTCACAATGAGAAATGTGAACTCCATTGAAACCAATGACTTTGCCTTATTCCACCTTCCCCAAACCACTTCTCCACCAATTTTAAGGTGAAGTACATTGAAATCAATGTAATTTGCCTCACTTCACCTGGTAGTTGAGCTCCAAATGAAATTCTGCAGTTATTCATGTGATTGCAGGCCACATGGGCTCTAGACTGTTTGGCACAGCCTCGTTCTGGCCTGGGTAGTGTGTGCGCAGTGGTAGCTGAAGACAGTTTGCTCTCAGAGCTCTAAAATTCAAAACCTCTAAAAGCTGTTTAACATGCCTTTTTGAGTAATATTTTTTGCTCAAAATTTAGTACATCGATTGTAGGAAACCCTTCTGTGCTCATGTCATTAAGTGTTTATTGTTGTGTGTGGATTTTGAATGTTTATTTAGAATAGTCAGTCTGTGTACTGTGAAGTGTGCTTTGGGGAGGGGCGTATTTGTGGTGTAGGTAGATTAACTGGGAGAAAAAAGGCAGTCTTTCTGTTTTGGTTATATTTTTCTTGTATAACTGTTAATGTACACAGTCATTTTTTCAGTAATTCTTGAAATTTTTTTTCTGATTGTTGTGGTGCAGGATTCTACAATTTGTTTAAAACATTTGGTTATATTACTAAAGGTTTTTAATTAGCTAAGTATTACTTGAGTGTGAGTGTGAGTGTGTGTGCGATGTGTGCCATTAAATCAGACACCTTTTATTGTGTTACAGAGTAATTGCAGCAGTGTAAACCTGCTATCCACTGTACCTGCATTAACTTTTTATACTGCTTTGTGGTATCTTTACTAGTAGTGGATTGTTACTGCCGTGCACTAATCCCCCAACTGGCAAAATGAATTCCTTTCCAGATTTGGATTTGTGACTGGTGAGGAATGGTTAGGTGTTGTTGTACCTTTTTGTATGCATCCCTTGAGTGTGCAGCGCAATCTTAATCTGTCTGTGCATTTGTGTGGCACCATTAATTCTGGGAGACTGCATTTCTTGTTATGCTCTCATTTCACTTCGTCAGCACTGGGGAATTTTCTGAACACAAGACAGT
This sequence comes from Neoceratodus forsteri, assembly GCA_016271365.2. Taxonomy (NCBI): domain Eukaryota; kingdom Metazoa; phylum Chordata; order Ceratodontiformes; family Ceratodontidae; genus Neoceratodus; species Neoceratodus forsteri. The sequence continues at coordinate 120,554,031 of CM057456.1, forward strand.
AGCATTTTGGGGATGCACATTAATTCTGATGACTCTGTGTGTGACCTGACCACTGTGCGCATGACTGATGGTGCCATTAATCCTGTGAGACTTTGCATTTCTTGTTACACTCTCATTTCACTTCATCACCGCTGGGAAGTTTTCTGGACACAAGACAGTGGCACTTTGGGGATGCACATTAATTCTGGTGACTGTGTGGGTGGGATGCTGCTAGTATTGTTGTCACTCCACATTACTTCATGTTTAAGGTGGAATGACAATGTGAAGTAATAATAACAAGGCAAAGTGAGCCTTTCCTATGGGGCACTCTGCATAGCAAAGTGCCAATGTGAAGTGGCCACTTCACATTCACTTCGCCGGTGGATTTTAAATTTGCTGCATCTCTACTGCCACCTGATGATTGTGTATTGTTGTCTCACCAGCCAGTGCAGAAAGTCATCCCGGCCCTCAGACTTCTCTGGGCACATGGCACCAGTGAGCTCCTATGTGGACATATAGGAGGAAGAGGATCATGTAAGGATGTTGCTCTGACAATGAAGTGCAATAAACACCCCAGAATGATAGCTCAGGGGTGGACAGCATGTCCCAACTACCATGCCCTTGCAGCCATACAATGGAGCACTCCATATGCCAACCGTCTTGTGTCTGTATGCTGCAGCATGAAACCACAGGCTGCACACACCCAGCCAAAGTACACCGAAAGACATGGAAGGCCAAAGTCAACATCACAGACTAGAGGAAGCCCAACAGCCCAGTGGAGTACACACTGACACAGTGCAACTACACAGTCACACCCCCAGGTGACCAAAACAGTGACCAAGAGCACAACATAAGCCATGTAGCAACATACTGGTTGGGACATGCTGCCCAATGGAACAGTGCAGTGATGCAGACAGCAATGCATAACTACCACAGGAATGAGTACAACCATACCACAATGCAATGGACTGTGACCTGTACCAGACAGATGCATGCCATGTGGCAGACACCCTCCCAACCCACAACACCAGGACCAGGACAGCACTATGCAATGTGTACATGCAGCAGACATAGTACCCCAGGGCAATGCAGAAACACAGCTCAAAAGACTGTCCCCCACAGCAGGACAGCAGTATGCATTGTGCTCATACAGTGGACATAAAACCCTAGGGCAAGGCAGAAACACAGCCCAAACAACTGCCCCAAACCCCATGAGTTGTAGGTGACTATGCATACAGTGGACAACCCCACCCCCACAGCATGGGACACATGCTGCTGCAGTGCAGGCCATGTGGATATATGTGCTGCCACAACTGCCCCACAGCCAGGCCACTGCACCAATGACTGAGTACCATGCACACAGATGTGTGTTGCCGAAGGCCACACCAGAAAACAATGTGCACCCACCCTGCAGCACATGCAAGACAGTGTGTGAACATAGTATCATACTCATGGAAGGCACCCTGCTACCCATTACTGCTATCCTCTGCTCACTGGGCATGGTCTTGTGACCTCCTGCTGTCTATGTGGGGTCTCCTGTTGCTATGGTCTGCAGGGGGAAGAGACACACCACTGTTAGTACCTGCATGAACATCATTTGAAAGGTATGGCAGCTTAGATTCAATGCAAAGAAGTGCAAAGTAATGCATCTGTGAAACAAAAACGAGGGGAAGAGTACACAATGGGGGAGGGAGGCACTAATAAGGACACAAATGGAAAGGGACCTGGGGGTAGTCTTAGCAGATGACCTAAAGGTAAGCAAACAATGTGAAAATGCAGTCAGGAGGGCTGGGGAAATACTGGGATCCATAGGAAGAGGCATCACCAGTAGAAAACATGAAGTTGTTATCCCTCTATACAGACAGTTGGTGAGACCTCATCTGGAGTACTGCATGCAGTACTGGAGACTCCATCACAAGGACATAGACAGGGTGGAGGCAGTCCAGAGGAGGGCAACTAAAATGGTGCAGGGTTGGCATCAGAAGCCATATGAAGAGAGACTAAAGAAGCTTAATATGTATACCCTTGAGGAAAGGAGGGAGAGTGAGGACATGATAGAAATTTTTGAGTACCTCAAGGGAATCAAAAAAGTCCAGGTGGGTAGCATCTTTCAGAAAAAGAGAGGTGCAAGAACAAGAGGGCACAATTTGAAGAAAGAGGGGGTATAGCTCAAGGGAATGTGAGGAAGCATTTTTTTCAGACAGAAGGTGATGGATACATGGAACAGCCTTCCTGAAGAGGTCATGAGGTCAAAAACAGTGGGGGAATTCAAGATTGCATGGGACAGACATTAGGCAATTCTGGTGTGGGGTAGGAAGATGTAAACTGTTGGTTAACTAGAATCAGCAGCTTACCCAGTAGGTTGGGAAATGGGCAGACTGGGTGGGCCAAGTAGTCCTTATGTGACACCAAAGTCTATGTTTCTATGTTTCTATACCCTGACCTCTTTCTGAGTGTTCCTCAGGTTCTGGTGCACGTATTCCACAATTCAATGCCATGTTATGCAATATGCAACAGGCAAGGAATATGCGGCATACCTTCTGAGGGCTGTACTGTAGGACAGTGACAGACCTGTCTAGGCAATAAAGCCTCATTTTTAGCATGCCAAAGACCCACTCTATTATGTTCCTTGTTGCAGCATGTGCCTCATTGCATCAATCTTCGGCCAAAGTTGAAAGCCGTGTGATGTGTGTCAGGAGCCAGGGTCTCAGGGGATAGTCGTTGTCCCCTGTAGAAACATTGCCACATGTCAGCACATGTGTACTGTACTATTCTGGTAAACCAGCTTGCTACACAGCCCTATGTCAGGGTCATCCTGCTTTTGTCTGCACTCCCCCCCACACACCCTGTCTACTGTTCCAGGGCACTATCCTGCCATTGGGTGGGATGTTGTGTGCCTGTTGTGGATACTCACCGATAAGGTATCCACTGGGTATTACACCTGCCTCAAATGCCTGGCACAGCCATGATCTGCGCCAGATGTTGGTGCATTGGGCATTGCTGGGAACGTGGCAAAGACATTCATTATGCACCCCATTGCATTGCACACCACCTGGCAATTGACAGAGTAGCAGCCCTTCCTGTTGATGTAGCTTTCCTCATCATCACCAGGTGGTACACAAATGGCATCCTGGGTGCAGTCAATGGCACTGTGTACAGCTGGTAGGTGTGCAACCTGATATAAATGCTGCATTATCTATCTGAGCTCCAGTGCCGTGCTGGGAAATACAATGAATTCACCACCACATCGCACAAAAGCATCCAGTAACTGGTTCAGAAGGCATGAGGTGGAAGACTACGACATGCTGATGGTATCACCTATTGGGGTCTGGAACTTCTCAGTGGTGAGAAAGCATATTGCAGCCTTCACTTTCTGCTCGACTGACATGGCATGGCTGCAGTAGGTGTTAGACTGTAGCTGCTCATATAAGAGCTCAAACAGCTGCCCCAGCAAGACCCTGTTCATTTTGTACTGGCCCACAAGGTGGACATCTGACAGGGTCTCAAATGATACCCTTGGCAGGTACTTCCTAGGTGCAGTGTATCTTCTCCTTGACCTACGGTGAGGCCCAGGGTGGGCCTGGTCTCTCTCTTCCTCCTTCACAACAGCTGCCATCAGGTACACCAGAACTGCATCAGTAGCAACCACCATCTTTGCTCCTGCTGTGTCCACCCTCCCATGTTTTGCACTGAGCTTAGACTGCCTTTTAATAAGTGGTACCTAGTGCCTCATTATATGTGGTGCAAGGGCAACTTGCACCATGGTACAGCTTTGAATATGGTGTTGAACCTGTATGCATGATCCTGTCCCTCACTTTGTGCCATGCATACATATCTTGTTGCACTGGTGCTAGCAGATTGTGCCGGCACTATTTGACATTTTGAGTATCATGCTCCGGCACTATTCTGGTGCAATCAGTTTGTCCTCGGAGCAAAGCTTTGACTATCTGGCCACTTACTGTGTGCTATTCATCATTCTCTTACTTTGACCAGTCAAGTCAATCTATGCATGTCAAAGATGGAAGATAGCCATCAGACTCTGGCACCAATAAACTATCACTTTATAATCAAGCAAACAGTATTTCCAATTAAATTCCTTAAGATGCAAATAAAGTGTAAGCACTCACATTTTTCAACAGTATTGTCAGTACAAAAACTGGATAGAGGGTTACATGATCTTTACTTACCTTAGCAGGGAAAGTAATTTTAAATAGCAAACAAACAGATCTACAAAAAAAATGAAACTGCCTATTTTATTTAATTGTAGAATAATCACAATCTCTGACTGCCTGTTCCAGCCCAGTGATCTCACTGCCACAAGCTGACACAAATCATCTTTACAGTCTGTGATGTAAATCAGCAGAGAAGATATAATGCAATGTTCCTTTATACCTCTGCTTCAAAGGCTGTTAAGTTGCTGATTTAACACTGCTGCCTGGAGAACTACATAGGAAAAAACACACCCTTGCCAACAGGGCATGGTTTAGATAAAAATATGTAAAATGAGGGTTTGGGTGTCCTTTAAGACTAAAACAATCTGTTTGTGTTGTTTAAGTGCTGTTTACATTGAGCACATTCACTGATTGTAATTTAAGCTGGCTTGAGAATGCTACATGTAGGAAAGCCCCCCCCCCCCCAGAGTAGTGCTTTCAGGTAGTGGAACAATCACATATTTTGCCAAATATATGCATCAGAAAGGAGTTCAAAATGTCCTTTTTTCCAAGTAACAGTAAGACGGCTGCATGGCTTCACTTAGGCAGCCATGAAAATGATGAATACATACCTAAGATATCTGGATCATTTCACTCCCCACCTATGGAGAGTACACCACCTCTGCAACACTTCTGTGCCTAAACTGACTGGAACTGGTCATCTCTGGATTGGGACACATGCTAGCTCTTCAACATCGTGTCAGGGTGGTGTGCTGTTGCTCTGCCATTAGACCCATGGCTGCATTGTTTCTGTGTTTAAGAAGATAAATAGTTTAATTTACCAATCTTGGAAGCAGTTCTAATTATGTCTGTGCATTCTCAAGCCTGGATTCAGCTGGAAGTTACACTGCTAATCACAGTGAATACCTCCAAAAATTGATGCATCTACAGAGGATGAAGCTCAGACCTCATTATTTCTTTATAGCCCCTATGGTGTAAGCTGCAATCCACATAAACCCCTAAAAGACGCTTTCTCCAGGATGTGAATATATAACACTGGGTGAGTAAGGAAGCCTTGCAACCCCTTCAGTTATGGTGAAACAACACTTAGTAGTGAAGGGACCATGAAATAGTTCTTTCAACACTGGCCAACTTTCCACTGGCAATGGATTGTGGATCCTGTCCAGTAAAGGCTAAGTCACAGCCAATAAAGCAGGTGGCCAAGTTTCTTATTCCAGAAAAGGATTTGAGGCTACAAGCTACACAAAAGTCGATGTCCTGAGGCTGACAGGATTATTTCATGGTATCTTTACTACCAGATCTGAAATAACGCCTCTGCTCAAATACCACCCCAATTCATATCAACTGAACTCCACTTCAGTGACCCTTGGTTTCTATTCCCTGTATTCTAAAACTTGAGTTTATAAATTAAGCTGATTAAAAACTACAAACTTGCCTCATTTACTACATTACATTTTGACATTTGCACACAGCCTAACATCAATTTTCATGTGCCAAATTATTTGAACTCCATCCCTAAGGCCTAATTTGTTTATCAACCAGTGTACACTGGGACAGTCTTAATGGACCCAGATCCACTTTAATAAATGCAGTGATCACCTTTGGTAAAGAAGAGAAGTCACAAGGGCAGCCCCTCAAAAGTCTGTAACTACTGCAAGAGTGAGGAGTCTAAAAATGTATATGTATTTGGCTTTTGGATCTCAGCACAGACTTTTAAAATTCTGTTTTGAGATATCGCAAACAAGATAGACAGCTGGCAACTAACTCAAGAAACACATAGCTATTCATAATTTGCAAAAAAAAAATCAAAAATTCATTCAACCCAAGACCTTTGGCTAGAAAAGTTACACAGAAGGCATAATTTGTTTTAAAAACATGAATGTTACAGCTTTGTTGCAAACTCTTGTTTTTCTTAAAAAGGGTTCAGTACAACCTGTAAATAAACTGACATATTTCAGTGTCGACATAATATTAGACCCCAGCATAGACACATAGAAACTGATGGCAGATAAGGACCAATAGGCTCATCCAGTCTGCCCATTTTCCCTACCTACTGCAAGAACCACAGACCCCACATGATCTCCAGCTTCTTGTTCTCATTCCTATTGCTAGAATTTCTCTTTGCTTATCTAATGCATTTTTTAATTCTCCCACTGTGTTGGCCTCCACCACCTCTGCTGGGAGTCTATTCCAAGCTTCCACCACCCCTTCCATGAAGAAATACTCCCTAACGTTACCCCTTAGTCTCTCCCCTTCCAACCTCATATCATGCTCCCTCATTCCTGAACATCACCTTTTCAGAAAGACACTACCCTCCAGCACCCTATCTATGTTCTTTAGGTAGTTTTAGGTTTCTATCATATCTCCCCATCTCTCCTCTCCTCCAGGGTATAGTATTGAAGTCTTCCAGTCTTACCTCATATGACTTTTGGTTCAGGCCCTGCATCATCTTTGTTGCCCTTCTTTGAACTGCTTCTAGCCTGTCTATGTCCTAATGGAGATCTTATCTATAGAACTGGACACAGTACTCCAAATGAGGCTTCACCAATGATCTGTACAGTGACATCAATCACCACCTCTTTACTTCTGCAGATGATACCTCTCCCTATGCACCCCAGCATCCCACTAGCTCTCCTCACATCTTTAGCATATTATTTGGCTGCCTTCCAGTCATCAGATATGATTACCCCCAGATCCCTTTCCTGTTTGGTGACCATCAGTATTATCCCCCCATCATGTAATCCTCCCCTGGGTTCTTGCACCCCAAATGCATGATTTTGCACTTTTTCACCTTGAATCTCAGCTACCATACTCTAGACAGTTCCTCCAGTTTACCTACTGTAAGTACCTCCTCACTTTTTCCACCCCTCCCGGAGTGTCCAACCTGTTGCAGATCTTAGTGTCATCTGCAAAGAGGCACACCTTCCCTTCCTCATGGCTGGGGTGCATGGTCCACAGCAGTGTGTGTCAGACTCCATCTTATCCAATAGACTTCTGGAACTGTTATGCAGTGGTGCATGAGGGGCTGCCATGCACCAACAATAACATTGAAGGCTGGTACCATGGATTCAATTCTCTGATGGGGACTTCATACCCAACGGTGTGGTGCTTCATTGAGTTGCTCAGGGGGCAGCAGTGTCTCATGGAGCTCTGGATGCAGCAGTTGCTGCAGGTCGGGGATGATGGTGCCAGCAGGTGGCAGACCAGAGACTGCAGCACTTGGGGCCCACCCATTCTGGGTGTTGTCAACTGCACCCTGCCTGCATTACCTGCAGTTACCTTCATGGGGAGGGGGGTCAGCAACACATGATTGGATCCCTGCTGTTGTGTGCCCAAGGTTGGGGGGGCCATGCTGCTGGGTGCATGACACCCCCTGCATGCATTGCTGGGCATTGTGTGTCCTCCAGCAGTAGTGGGGATGGTGTGCATATCCGCTACAAGGTGTGGTGCCTGCCACTGGGGGGGTTCAGCCTGCTGCAGAGATCCACTGGGCAGGGTGCCTGCATGCCATCCACTAGTCCATTTGTCACCTGTAGGGGGTGTTCAATGGCTGTCTGCCCATTGGCAGCCTGCACAGGTGGGCATTTGCTCTGTGGGCTGTCGCTATCCTGCCTGCACTCTGCACTTCCTGTGGTGTTTCTGTGTTCACCACTCAGGTGTCTTTGTCATGTCCGTCAGTGGTTCAGTTGTCATGCTGCCATCATACAGCCCAATATTTCCTTCAAGTTAAAGGAACCACCATGGTCAAAACATTTGCTTCTACATATATAAATTCATATCTTGGCCACTGGGAACAGTGTGCTATTTATGACAGAGGCAACAATCCCAATTTCAAATAGCTGGTCCTCTGGCACAAGTTTATTGATAATGTGCTGATGGTGTGATGTGGGGACATCCTACAACTATTTGAATTTGTTGATTTTCTTGAGAAATTGATCCAGAGCTTAGGTCTACAATACATTATTCCTTAAATAGGGTACTCTTTTTAGATTTGGATATTATTTGCAAAAGGGATGATACTATCACCACTGACTTATACCATAAACCTATGGATCATAACAGACTATTAATATCCAGTAGATGTCATTTATGCCACACCATAAGTAACATAACTAAATCACAGTTTATGTACATTGAAAAACATTGTTCAGATGCTGACTTGTTTGAAAAAAAGAAGTAAGAAAATGCACCAGAGATTCATTTCCATGGTTACATTGCAGACTTACTGGGTCAGGTACAACACATTGTCAGAGACATTCCTAGATGGGATTTGCTGCAGTATAGAAATAGGGATAGATGATCATTGGGGAAAGTGGCATTTATTACCCAATATAGTGCCAATGGCAGTAGTATACAAGAAAGTTTAAATGAGTTTTGGCACATTCCTTCCACTGAATTCTCTTTACAAGAGAACAATCAAAGATGGTGTACAGGTGAGGACAAAACCACAGGTATAGTATATGTTAGTGCAAAATTACTTACTCATTCAAAAGACATATACCCTGGACTGGATGCCAGGTGCACCTAAGGGGTGCTTCCAATGTGGCAGATGTACTTAGTGTAAGCTTATACTGAAAATCAGGGCATTTGCTTCTGCCAATAACAACAAACAACTTTCCATTTCACAGTGTATCAACTGTAGCATCCCTATGGTGATCTATTTGGCAACATGTTCCTGTGATTCTTTTAATGTGGGAAAAATGGGCAAGAAATTTAAGATCAGAGTGGGTGAACACCTCAGTTCCATCAGGACACAAGATATACAAGGTGATTTGACTATACATCTTTTGCATGTTGGGGGGCTGCACACTTTTTCCTTCTGCGGAATCGACCAGATCAGCTTGGGGCTGTAAAGAGGGGATACTGAGGCTCCATTATCCCAGAAAAAAGCATTCTGGATTTATATGCTATGTGCCTTGAGGGCACCAGGACTGACTGATGGATTTGAACTCTCAACTTTTTTGAAGAAATAACTTTTTGTAGTTTTGGAACAGATTTCATGTTGTCTAGATGTTCAGCTCTGTTCTGTGCAATTCTAGCCTTTATTGAGCATTTTTCCACAAACATTGACTATTAATGATACCTAAGGACTGTTACTGTATTCAACAGAAAAATTTATAATATAAGCTTCATTGAGGATTAATTGTTGTTTTGGTGTGGCCATTCATATACTATTTTGTGTAGGGTTTCACTTCTTATGGATATTCAGTACTATATAAATAACTAAAAACAGAAGAGGTTTTTCATTCATTTGGCCATACATTACAGCAATTGATATTAGCACACTATAGACCCTGGAACAGATTTATTACTGTTTTGGTGTGGCCATCTATGCACTATGTTCTGTAGGGTTTAACCTATTATGGAAACACAAACAACAAAGGAGGTTTTTATCCTCCATCTGGCCACACATACCACAGCAATTGGTATTTTGTGTATTATGCCATGCTGATACTCCCTGATGATTCAAGTATTGTAATACTTTTTTCCTCTGTATGGGACCGGGAAGTGCCTTTCCCGTGCTAGTATATGATATGAAATTCTGTATATATTTATTGTTATATGAATATTTATTTATGTTGTCACCACTTTCTGTGGTTTATCTATTTCTGTTTCTCCATGTACAAGCATATTTTGATATGTATGTACTGCAGTAAAACTGTGGGTTATTCTTTTAAGCACTTCCCACCTCTAGCTGCTCATGGAGGGTAGCGTTTCTCTCTAAAGATAGGTGCCCATGAAAGATCATGTATTTTGTTGTACTCCCTGTCATGGGTGTTTCCTGGCTCACCCTCCTCCCTACTGCCAATTTATAACTTGTTTGCTGTATACCTTACCTAACTATGTTACCCTGGTTACCCAATTTTTATCTTGTTTGCTGTATACCTTACCTTGCTATGTTTTCCTGGTGCTTACCCACCTCACTACTGCCAATTTATATCTTGCTTGCTGTATACCATACCATACTATGTAATGACATGGTACCTTACTGCTGTTACACCCACTTGCAAGTGGGCCCGATTGTACACTGTCCCTGTATTGTGTCTCCTATGTACTCTGTAACCTTCTGGGTCACACCTGAAAATAGGCACATGCTGTCTAGTATGCTAACTTGGTTAACAAAAGCAAATAAATAAATACATTTATGTTTCTGTATGGTGATACAAATAGTTTTTACATATGATTGTTTACAATGTGATATTTTTTATTTTGTCATTGATGATTTTTTTATGAGGTTTACACCTTTAAAGGTAGGATTTAAAAATCAGATATCACTTCATGTGGGACACTCCATAAAGATATTGCTGCAAAACTGGCAGTAGTTGGTGGGGTCCTACTAGTGTTTCCCTGGTTTATTATTTTACATGGTGAGAGGTCAGCACATTTTCATTAATTAAACTTCATATTTTCACATCAAAATTGATGTTTCATGGTGGTTTATTAGTAGTGGATAGTGCTGGAGTCTTGGTTTGTTTCTAAAAGAAAAAAGCAAGATGGTGGCCGGCACAATCAGTATTTTTTCCCCATGACTGGTATTTTTTTTCAGCATGACAGGTAAATCATAAAAATAATTACTCACAAACTTTTTTTACTGTTTGCATTTCTAAGTTGATTAAAAAAACGTATAACTCTGGAACCCTAAAATACTTTTTCATGAAACCTTTGAATGGCACACTTTTGGTAAGGGTCTCATCAGCCTGAGAATTTCATGAAAAAAATCCACACATCTATCCTCTAGGTAAGAGCAAAAAATATGTAGTGTTAATTGTGATGCTTGGATAGCTGCTTATGATCATTATATGATTTTTGTAATACAAACATGTGTTATTGAGTGTCTGTCATGATACATGCTGAAACAGCCTGTGGAATGACCCCCCCCCAGGTTATAGATACAAGGTGTTACCTGGAAGGCCAAGAGATAATCACAGGCTAGAAAATAACTAAATTAGGATCCCCTGTTTATCTAGCATAATTGTAGCTTGCCAGCTGCTAGGATGGGAAATCATAAACTTTTATAACGTTTAGAGGAAGACAGCAGCTTGTCACACTTTAGTGCGAAGTCATAAAAGATGCTTTGATGTGTCCTTGGAAGAAGAGTTACTTGAGATAAAAGAGGGAATGTTATTTAAAGAGTGTGATAATTTGTGACATGAGTTTTTCTGAGGTCACCTTTATTAATTTACCTTCTTCTGGATAGTCATCCTGATTGTATAATTTTTTTTTTATATTCTACCAGGAAGGAGCTAGGTGACCTCATGCAAAGAGGTTGGCAAAGCCAGTTTTAAAACAGTAGTCTGTTTTCCACTAAAACACACATTTGGACTCTGAGAAAAGCAACATCAGGCACTGTTAGGAGATAAGTATACATTAGAAAAGACAATTCTAAGTGCACTGTGGTAGGAGATTGTATCTGCACTTTTAAACCTGTTTTGTCTAAGTGATTTGTATGTTTTGTGATATATAGTTCTGTATTTACATTTTAAATTTTAATCTAACTTTAAGTAAACATCTCATTTTTATTGACTACTTGGTGTGCCTTTGAAATTCTTTATTTTACAAGTAGAGCATATATGGTTAAAGCTGACACTGTGCAAAGCTTACTGGTAATACCAAACTGGGAACATTTAAGAATTTATTCTGAGGTCGTTAATAGAGTTTGAAGGGTTCATTTTGTACACCAGGTTAGGTGCCCATAGGTGAAATATATCTGGCCCCCAAAGAGCAGAATTATCTGAGCCTGTACATTGGGTACACTAGCAAGAGATTCACAGTTTGAATCCCTCCAGAACTTGAGACCAAAGTTTAATTCAAAACCACAAAATAGACAGGAGGGCTATCCTGTTCTGTTAACTGTTCACATTACAGTGCTCGGAGGTTGGCACTGTGGGAGCAGAGGGCCTGACCTGCTGAGTGGGATTGTGACAGACTGGCTGGCAGTGGTGAGATAATTTTAGTAGTACAAGCTGTTATTGTTCAGTGTGTCAGCTTGAGACCATCGGCTCACTTGCAAAGAAAGAAAAAGGCAGTGATTTATTTTTTAAAAAGGAGACAGAACTATATCACTTGGCTTACAGTCAAGTTTCTACCATTTTTTTTCTAAAGTGCAAGTCAAAGTAGTCATAGCTAGGAAAGAAGATGGCTTCCAACTACAGGAGGCACACTGTAGACTACTTAAAGCAGTTGTGTGGGACAGAGGAGTCCAATTCAAGGTGAAAGCCACCAAGCAGAACCTCATGGATGCCCTGATGGTAGCAGATACCCAGAGCATCGACTCATCCACAGTGACTGTAAGGGACTGAACCTTGAATGTGGAAGGGCTAGCAGCCAGTTCAGTGTCCAGATATGATCAGGAGGGCAACAGGGCCACTGTCAGCAAAGGGCCACAGCAGCTGGGGAAAGGCACCAGTATCCTGGATCCAGAAGTACTCAGGCTGCAAATTGAGTTATGCAGAATGGAGCTGGAGTTCCAGAGGGAGAGGGACCATGAACAGGGGGAGGCAGATCATGAGGCACATGAGCACCAGTGAGCTGCAGAGGAGAAGAGAGAACAAGAACAGAGGGAGGCAGAGCAAGAACACCAAGAGGCAGAGCAAGAATGCCAAAAGGCAGAGTGAGAGCAGAGAGAGATGCTGACCATGAGGAGCATGATTGCCAGAGGCAACATGAACTGGAGAAGCTACAACTCCAACTAGTGGTACCAGAGCAGGTAAGTGGCTTGGTTTAACTGGAACCAACGGACTGGGTTACAAATTGAATTCCAAATTGATAACCGAATTTAAAGAGGGGGAGGATATGGATGCCTTCTTAAATTCTTTTGAAAAAGTTTGTATTCAGGCTAAAATTCCTAGAGAGTCCTGGAGCTTCCTGCTATCCCCGCTACAGTATTTGCCGGGAAAGCTCAGGAAACATTGGGTCAAGTGGACAATGAGGACAATGATGATTACAGCAAACTTAAAGCTGCACTGTTAAAGAAATTTGAATTAACTGATCAATCAAACAGAGCTAAATTCTCTAAGCTCAGGAGAAGCCCTGACATGAGCTATGAGGAGCTAGCCACAAAACAATGTCAGTTTTTTAAAATGTTGGTGGGAAGGAATTGAAGCAAACTCTGTTGGTAAAACTGAAAATGTGATTTTGTTAGAACAGTTTTTCTGAGCATGCCCAGCAGAGCTGAAAACTTGGTTGGTGGACCGAGATCCCAAAACAGTGCAAGAGGCTGCTGAACTCTTGGACCACTATGCCAAGAACAGACCTGCTCTGAGAGTGAATGGGGTGGGCGTGGCAGTGCAGAAAGGGAAAGTGCGCCTTTAGGGCAGCTAAAACTCTCACTGCCTCCACCAAAACCAGTTAGCTCCAGGTTTCAGGGAAAAGATTTTTCTGAGAAAAGAAATGAATGTTGGTTGTGGTAAGAAATTGGGCATATTGCCTAAAGTGTCCCAAATGGAGGAGCAATAATACGCAAGGTGATGCTAGGAAGGAAGTAGGTTGTTTGTGTCTCCTTGGAAACTTGCCTGTAAACATGAGGGAGCACATGCACACAGTCATGGTGATTGGTGTACAGACTCAAGGGTTAAGGGACAAAGAGACATCCCTGACATTGGTAAAAGGGGATCTAATAGAGCCTGGTCAGCATATCCCCAATAAATACGTCGCTGTACAGGACTTTACTGGTGAGGAGAAAACATTGCCCCTCGCTAGTGTTCTCTTAGACTGGGGTGAAACAGGGGAACTGAGCAACAGGTGGCTGTAGCCAAAACCTTAGCAGTGGATGTGATCCTGGGCAACAATTTCAAACAGGGGATGGTATGTGCTGTTACCCATAGCCAAGCAGCAATGGAAAATTGTAGTTCTCTGAACCCTACAGAAGCCATTGTGGAAATCACTGGGAGGCTGGTTCCCCAGCCTGTGTCTCCTGATATGGAGATTAATGAAAATGGGGTAGAAATTTCCCCAGTACCAAGTAACCACACAGATACAGAGGGTTACTCTGAAGAGAAAGGGTGACCCATTGTTAGAGGGTTGGGATTGACAGTGATCCTGAGTGCCCTGATGCTAGTGCTAGGAACCCTAGTTTAGTGACTGAAGGGGACCTGTCCCATGCCTTGGGAATGTGTGAGGAGTTTGCAGCTGCTCAGAGAAGTGACCCTAGTCTAGAGATGCTGAGGGCTTGGGCAGACTCTGACGGGGCACAGGGAGGTGATAGCAGACATATGATTTATTGGGAAGATGGACTGATGTATACTCAGGCTGTGCAGACAGAGAGAAGTGTGCTAGGAAGGCAGCTTGTGGTTCCCCAAGGGTATAGTGAGCATTTTCTCAAGATTGATCTTGATATTCCCTTGTCTGGTCATCTGGGAATTGCACGCACTATGCAGCAGTTAGCCCAGAATTTCTATTGGCCTAACTTCACCCAGCAGGTGAAGGAGTATTGCAGGTCTTGTCACTGGTGCCAAGAAATAGGGAAGGTGGGCAAGAAAACCCAAGTCACCCTGATTCCATTACCAATAGTGGAGGAGCCATTCCAGAGGGTGGGAATGGATATTGTAAGGCCTTTAAATACCTCCAGCTCCTCAAGGAAGAGATTCATCCTGACTGTGGTGGATTATGCCACCCGCTACCCAGAGGCAGTCGCACTATCCTCACTGAGGACAGACAAAGTGGCAGATGCCTTACTTGGGATTTTCCCCAGAGTTGGGTTTCCGCAGGAGGTTATCACTGATCGAGGGGGTTTCTTCATGTTGGACCTGATGAAATGTTTATGGGAGAAGTGTGGATGGTGCAGAGATGCATGACACCATATCAATGGGCTTGTGGAAAGATTCTATGGTACCCTGAAGTCAATGCTCCCAGTGTTTGCTGAACAGAATGGGAGGGACAGGGAGAAATACCTTCCCCACCTGTTGTTTGCATACAGTGAGGTGCCCCAAGAGTCAATAGGATTTTCCCCCTTTGAACTCTTATATGGACGCTGGGTACATGGGCCCCGAGACTTGATCCGGGAGGACTGGGAAGGCAAGCATGCCACCCAGGGAACTCCCATTGTGGATTACGTCTTTAGGTTTAGGGAAAGGCTGAAGGAGCTTATGGGGATGGCCCAGAGCAACCTGGCAGCTGCCCAACAGAAACAAAAAGTGTGGTACGACCGCAGAGCCAGAGCTCACTCATACATGGTGGGTCAGAAAGTAATGGTCCTTATTCCGGTCTGGAAAGACAAGCTGCAGGCTGAGTGAGCAGGACCGTACGAAGTAGTTAGGAAGGTAAATAACATGAACTATATTATAGAGTTGCCTGACAGAAGACAGACAGAAAGGATGTTCCTTGTCAACATGATGAAGACATATGCAAATAGGGCTGACATAGTGTGTGGTCCTTGGAGGGGATGGATGAAGGAGACCCCCTTCTGGACTTGCTGGATGAAAGCAAGTGGGAGTCCTCTGTGGAAGCAGTAAAATTGTCTCCCCAGCTGGCCCCGTACAAGATCCAGGAAGCAAGTGAGGTTTTAGCAGACTTTGCCCAATTGTTTAGCACCAAGACTGGACCAACCCCCTTAGCGACGCATGGTGTGGAGACAGGGACACAGACGCCCATACAGTGAACAGCATATTGGGTATCAGAGGCTGTCCAAAAGGACATTAGGAGGGAAGTGGAGGAGTTGCTAGATTATGGGGTAATCCAGAGATCCCACAGCAATTGGGCCTCACCCATAGTTCTTCTGCTGAAGCCAGATGGCTCTACTCATTTCTGTGTGGACTATCGTGGACTGAATACAGTCACAAAGTCAGATCCCCACCCGATGCCCTGGACTGACAAACTCCTGCACAAGTTGGGAAGGGTGACCTACCATATCACTATTGACCTAACAAAGGGGTATTGGCAGGTAGAGTTGATGGACAAAGCTATGGAGAGGTCGGCCTTCATCACTTTCATAGGCTTATTTGAATTTAAAGTAATGCCTTTCGGAATGAAGAACACCCTGTCCACTTTCCAAAGGTTGGTGAACCTGGTGTTGAATGGTGCTGAAGAGTACGCCTTGGCATACCGAGATGACATTGCCATCTTTAGCACCAGCTGGGAGGAACACCTATCCCACCTTAGGGAAGTGCTGGGTAGGATACAGAGGGCCAGGCTCACTGTCAAAGCCAGGAAATGCCAGGTGGCCATGGGAGAAATGGCATACTTCGGGCATGTAGTAGGCCGAGGACAGCCCCATCCTAATCAAATAAAAATAGAAGTAATCCAGACATGGCCCAGACCAGAAATGCAGAAGCCGGTCAGAAGTTTCCTTGGGACAGCAGGGTATTATAGAAAATGTGTGTCCAATTACAGTACCCTGGCTGCTCCCCATCTGACCTGGTAAAGAAAAGGATGCCAAAGAAAATTACCTGGGGACCAGCCTGTGAAGAATCCTTTACCAGACTGAAGGAGGCACTGTGCAGTTCTCCTGTTTTGACAAGTCCGGACTATAGCAGACCCTTTATAGTTCAGACTGGGTATTGGGGCATTACTGAGTCAGACATCCAGCCACGGGAAAGATCACCCTGTAGCGTATCTAAGTAAGACGTTGCTTCCCAGGGAGAAGGCATACTCTACTGTGGAAAAAAAAGTGTCTTGCCATAGTGTGGGCCCTAAAGAAGTTAGAACCATACTTATATGGGCAGCATTTTGTGGTACAGACTGACCACAACCCCCTGGTTTGGTTGATGCAGATGGGAATGAACAATGGTAGATTGCTAAGATGGAGTCTTGCTTTGCAAGGCAATGACTTGACCATTCTACATAGGGCTGGAGCCAAAAATCAGAACTCAGATGGTTTGTCTCACATCTCTGAGGAGTGAACTGATTTGGGAAACGTATTCCATGCATGGGATAGAGCCCCCAAATTCAGTCTAGGTAGGGAGGATTGTGACACTTGGACAGCTGGTTCTGATCACTGTATAATTTTTGTAATGTAAAAATGTGTTATTAAGCATCTCTCATGAGACATGCAGAAACAGCCTGTGGAATGGCACCCCCCCCCCGCCCAGGTTTTAGATAGAAGGTGTTACCTAGAAGGACAAGAGATAATTACAAGCTAGAAGATACCTAAATTGGGATCCCTGTTTATCTAGCTTAATTGTAGCTTGCCAGCTGCTAGGATGGGAAATCATAAACTTTTATAACGTTTAGAGGAAGAGAGCAGGTTATGATGCTTTAGTGCAAAGTCATAAATGATTCTTTGATGTGTCCTGGGAAGAATAGCTACTTGAGATCAGAGAGGGAATGTTATTTAAAGACTGTCATAATTTGTGACATGAGTTTTGCTAAGGTCACCTTTACTAATTTACCTCCTGCTGG
This sequence comes from Neoceratodus forsteri, assembly GCA_016271365.2. NCBI lineage: Eukaryota > Metazoa > Chordata > Ceratodontiformes > Ceratodontidae > Neoceratodus > Neoceratodus forsteri. The sequence continues at coordinate 120,571,517 of CM057456.1, forward strand.
ATTGACATCCTGATTGTATAATTGTTTATATTCTGACAGGGAGGAGCTAGGTGACCTCATGCAAAGAGATTGGCAAAGCCAGTTTTAAAATAGTATTCTGTTTTCCACTAAAACACACATATTTGGACTCTGAGAAAAGCAACATCAGGCACTGTTAGGAGATAAGTATACATTTGAAAAGACAATTCTAAGTGTACTGTGGTAGGAGATTTTGTCCTCACTTTAAACCTGTTTTGTTTAAGTGATTTGTATGTTTTGTGATATATGGTTCTGTATTTACATTTTACATTTTTATCTAATTTTAAGTAAACATCTCATTTTCAGAGACTACTTGGTGTGTCTTTGAAATTCTTTATTTTACAAGTAGAGCATATATGGTTAAAGTTGACACTGTGCAAAGCTTACTGGTAATACCAAACTGGGAAAAGGTAAAAATTTATTCTGAGGTCTTTAATAGAGTTTTAAGGGTTCATTTTGTACACCTGGTTAGGTGCCCATAGGCAAAATATATTTGGCCCTCCAAAGAGCAGAATTATCTGAGCCTGTGCATTGGGTTTGCTAGCAAGAGGCTCACAGTTTGGATCCCTCCAGAACTTGAGACCAAAGTTTGATTCAAGCCCACAAAACAGACAGGAGGGTTACCCTGTTCTGTTAACTGTTCACAATACTGCGCTCAGAGGTTGGCACTGTGGAAGCAGAGGGCCTGACCTGCTGAGTGGGGTTGTGACATTAACTACAGGGAAAACAATATTTATTTTTCTGTCTGTCTGGTGATTCTTGTCTCAGAAACTGAACAAGATGCTGCCTTGGATGTTCTGATGTTTTGAGACTCCGAGTCAGATATTCAAAACTTTGCATTAGGGCTAAATTAGCACTGCTCGGCATGCTAAAGTAGCCTGGAACCAATAGCCCACTATATTCAAAAGGGATAGCCGCAGTGCTAAACCTGATAAATATAGCATGCTAAATAAGCCTGCCAATCTGGGCTGGGAGGTGAGTGCAAACATAGCCCAGGAATATGACGGCTCTGAATATAGCAACTAGGAAGTGTACACCACAACAGCAGCCAAGTGCACAGTGGGGAACTATATGGCCAATGTGTGTGTGCCAGCACATATGTGGACTCAGTACAGCTGCAAGCAGCAGTGCAGGTGAAATTACATTGTGCAAAACTGAACAATAGTTCTGACATGTTTGCGCAGTACCAATACATTTGCATGGGATTAGCACGGAGCTTAGCCATTTGCCAGGTGCAGTCACATTTGTCCAGGGCTAAACTTTGTTATATTCAAATGTGGCATGCAAATGAGCCTATTTAAGTAGCCTCTGGGCAAACATCCAGATTAGCATCTCATTATGATCTTATTTGCATGCAGTTTGCCCAGCGTTCCACAGCTCCACCTGTAGGTCTATCTGGAAGTACAAGGCTGGCTGGGTCTTCCACAGCTCTACCTGTCTGTCTGTCTGTTTGGGAGTGCATTATGATAGCTGCAGGCTACACTTGTACAGTACAGCATAGCATATTGTGCCCCAGAGGACTACACAGCACAGGCACAGGTGGTGGTGCTGCATACAACTGTTAAACTGTAGGTCATGCTACAGTGCCCAGCAGATACTACAGTAGCAAGGGGGCCAGTAGTGTGAGGGACACGGCAATGACTAGGGTGTGTAGGGCAGTGATGATCACTGCACTGTACAGAGTGATAGGCCCAACTTGCAGGTGTTTACTGACAGTGGGCATTACTGTTCTGCTGTTGTGCAACCCACAGATGCTGCACCACTGACATGGAATGTTCACAGTGACTTATACATAGTGGCTGCATGTGCTGTGGTGTTTGTACAGATGTGCGGTATGTGGCTGGGGGGGCACATATGAGCAGACAGACATACTTGCATTGGAGTATTCCCAACACTGGCCCATGTGCACAGTGTGGCTTATCCCAGCCTTGTGGCCACACCAAGTCTGTGGTGCAGCCTGGCCATTGGTACACCCTCCCTTCAACACTCTCCATGCCCACAGTGCTGCATGTGTGTGCTGGCATCTGTTGGTGTCCATCGAAGGGTGGTTTGCAGGTATGTACTGTATAGCTGCACTGCCATGGTGTCCACTGGGAGACAGGTCATCACTTACTGCCTGGCATGGCTGGGACTATTGGCAGATGATGGCATCGTTGCAATGCCATCAGTGGGCAGCATGTTTCCTTTATGTATGGCTTTTTCTATTTGTCATACTTATTGGTCAGGGTCATGCAAAGCCTAGCAAAAGCTGTGCAAATGCTGCACAAACCCACAATGTCATGCAAAGCTGGTTTGCCCAGGTTTAAGACCATCTTTTCCTGGGTGGTAATTTGCACCGTGCAAAGTGATGTGCTAAGTCACACAAAACCACTTTGCGTGGCAGTATTCACTGAATATAGCATTACGCTGACACACACCCTCAGTTTGTCCCTTGCATACATTATTATTTTGCCCTACACTAATTCAATTTGTGTGCGCTATTTGGCCTTTTAATATAGTTGACCTGCGCTAACACGGCTCTAAACATGCTCAAATGGTTTGCGCCCAGTGCAAAGTTTTGAATATTTGGCCCTCCGAGCTGAACTGTATAATAAACACTGATGTTGGAAATGCATATTTATTACTGTAGCTTTCTTGTGGTCAATGGTGTTGGCATGGAAGTGCTGGAAATTTCTGTCTTTGAGGATTGACTAGATTGTGCAAACCATTATCAGCTGTAGTCAACTTGCCATTTTAATGTCCAAATTATATGCCTTATAGCAATACATACAAAAATCATTTATTTAGTTATCTGAATTTTGATAACTGGGTAGGCCCACTGAGACAGCATGCCCTCTTTTCAGGGTGACCAAGAATTAGTTACAGTACCTTCAAAATTGCAGACAGTAGAAAATATTGTACATTCACAGGAGAATTATACATATGGTATAGGCAAGGAGACAGGGCAAGTTTACACAAAATTGGTGACATACAATGTAAACAGTAATAAGCAATGCACAACAGAAACTGTTCACAGAGCACTGTAGCTAATGTTAGATACACATTCTTAGTATAGATGAACACTGCTTATAAAAAAAAAAAAAAAACATTAATTTTAGGGAAAGTCAGTTGCCCACCACTGCTCCCCATTGTATTAAATGGAGATTTAACTTACCAAGATTGACACTTCTATTTAATTCATATTTCTTTCATTTTATTCCTTATCTATGTAACCCTTGCCTGGCCAAGAGCAGCATCTTGCAATCAGGACCCCCCTACTTGTTACACAGACAAGGCAACAAACGACAAGTTGGCCGAACATAAGTATCACCCCTGGCATTAAGGAAAATAACTGGCTCGGACATCTAAGAGGTTGAGGGGTTAAAGCACAAAATAACATTTATATTTACTCCGAGTCTGGGAGAGGGGTGCCAGGGCTATGCTATGTCTCCTGTCTGAGGGGGGCTTCATAACATTTCACTCAGACTCTCAGGTGAATTGTCCACAACCATAAAAATTGGGATTGTATTGTACGGCTTTATTTCTGACAAGATGCTAAAGCAGAACTAGAGTGGTCTCCCAAGGTTTAAAACTGTTCAAACATATTGACAACTTTTGCAGTTAGAAGAAACATATTTTTTACACAGACACAGCCACTACTGTACATTCCAACATGAACTTTTTCCAAAATGAACTATCAACCCCTTTGCTTAGGGGTCTCTGTATTTCTGGCAAGTGTTAATTGGTGGAAATTACCACACACTTAAGTTGGGACAATGCTGATGAGTTGGACCATTAGTAACATCTTCAGGCAACTGTGCCTATCTGGTAGTCAGTTAGATCTTCACTTTGACCATGAGTGAGATTCTGTCCACCCTGGCCCAAGTCAGACTCTGCCATTACTTTAAGACACAAAAACTGGATTCTTCAACCCCACTGGATTGCTAAAGACATCCTGGAATTCTGCATATTTAAACAGCACAATGTTGTGGTGAACACGGCCCCAAGTGCATGTAATTTAGCCAACATAGGGCAACTACAGCACCAGACAACCCAACATGTTTTCTCCAAATGCACATTGTACTCAAGGTTTGGTATTCCCTTGTTACAGGTATTTGGAAAAACACTTGGAAAAAACATTTCTCTTATAAAGTTCATAGCTTCAGAAGACACTCCCTCGGTCTCTTTTCTCCAGACAGCTGTGACAATCTTTCAGTCCATCAGGGGGGTTGCTCCATAGAACCACTGATTTGTCAGTTCCATTAAAATTTTGAAAGAAAGTAAACCCCCTGTGGCTTCATTGACACAGGTCTCCACCGCTTCTTAGGCAAGCACTGGATATTCCCCACACTAGGTTGAGAAAAGTGATGAACAGAAGTCCTTCATCCAGCCACAGGAGGCTGGTAGGCATCTATAGCCCTCTGCAGTACTTAGAATTCCTTCTTCTTCACTACCCAAACTGGAACTCACCAAGATTCTAACTGCTTTCCTTCAGCTGAGCTAAAAGGGTTTATGCTGCTGTGAGAGTTCCAAATGACATCACCTCATTCTCTTCACAGCCTGACTAGGAAAACAATGAGCTAATGTGTTGTAGAGAGTTTAAAACCCCTCTATTTCTGACTAGAAACCTAACTGGTATAATACTGATGAGATTCTAGTAACCCCAGTGGACTAGGTGGTTACACTCATCACCAACAGATGAGCCTTGCTGTCTGCAGCAAGGGATTTGGACTGAAACACAGGTCATCCAACCCCAGGGCACCCTACATGTAGAGATGTCTAGGCTCCCCCATACCCATGCTGAGACACAGGCAGGTTAACCAGAGAAACAGAGGCCCACTGAACAATTTCATCTCTTCCTGACAAACTAGCTTGGCACTATTTTCCAATCACTCCAAGGAACCCCCTGAAACATACCCTAACAGGATAGAACTGATGATCCCTACATGGGTCAGAACCATTCACCTATCCATCCCCTAGCCCACTAGGGAAAAGCTATCTAACCTATATTACCAAAGGGGTAACCAATACCCACACATTTCAGGCTTCTGGGGGTGACTTACATATCCTTGGAGACTTTAACCAGAACTGGCTCTCAGGCAGTTGTTGCAAGCTGTGCAACCAGGTGGCAGCAATAAACCTTTCTCAGCTTTTCAAGGAGCCCACACATCATAACCCTAATTCACCAAACCAATCCCTCCTAGACTGGTCCCTTACCTCACATCCACATTGGATAGTTGCCTCAGGACTGTTACCAGACTCCTTAAGCTAACATCACATGATCTGCTCAGTCAGGAAAATACATAGGCCCAAATCACCCCCTCCCAGAGCCATCCTGATTAGATTCTTTAAATCCTTGGACCTGGCATCTATCCTATATGATCTGGCAAACACAGATTGGTCTTACATCCCCCGAGCTACCTCAATCGACTCTGCTTTGGAGTACTTCAAATCCAGATTCATCGCAGTCTGGAACTTTCATACCCCACTCAGATGTGTTCAGGTGAGGGGTGCCCACTTGCCATGGATTTCTGCAGGCATCACAGCCCTCCTCAGGTCCAATGGATCAAGCTTGCAAGGCAGCCAAGGTTTCTGGCTCACCCATGCATCGACAAAAGTATCGTGCCTACAAAATGCCTGTACATGATAAATCCATAGGGCAAAAGCAAATTACTTCAAAGACGCCTATCACACCAACTTTAGTCAGCCATCTAAATTTTGGAAGATGGTTAAATCACTATTCTCCCGTCCCTTGCAGCCCCCAACCCCTGCTCATAACACAGGTGGCTCCATGATCACAGACCCATTTGAAGTGGCCTGCCAGTTCAATTCCTTCTTTACAGAATTTACCTCATCACTTTTCTCCACTCTGACTCCTGACCGGCAAACCCCCTCTCCCCCCCCCCAACCAGCAAGCTCCCTCCCTCCCCCCCAACCAAGTGCCTCCAGCTGTCCCCTCCTTCACTTTCTGTTCGACTTCCCCGGCTGAAGTTTACAAAGCTCTACTCGGCCTCAATCCTCCAAAGGAAAATGTCACAGTTGCCTGGAGTCCACATTGCTATATCTGTTGGCTCCAGCCATAGCCGTCCCCCTGGCTGCACTCTATAAGCTCTTGTTCTCTCTAGCCACTATCCCTACTAAGTGTAGGCACACCACAGTCATCCCCCTTCCCAAAGGTAGCGAACCCTCTGCTCCTGGGAATTATCACCTAATCTCCCTCCTACCTATCCTGGCTAAATTCCAAGAACACCTTGCCCTGTAACAACTCTCCTCCTATCTTGATTCCTCTTCTTTTTCACACCCTACCAGTCTGGTTTTTGGACGTCCCACTCCACCATCACCTCTCTCCTAAGGCTTACCGATTCCATCCTTACTGGTATGGATAATGTCCACATTACCGCTGCCATTTTTGTTGACCTGGCTAAAGCATTTGACACTGTCTCCCATTCCCTTCTTCTATTCAAGCTCTCTCTTGCAGGGTTGTGAAGCGAGGCCACCAGCTGGTTTCACTCCTATATGATAGGCAGATCCCAATCTGTCAGAATTGGCAGCACCACCTCTGCTCCCCTCTCAGTTACCTCTGGTGTACCCCAAGATTCAGTCATTGGCCCGCTTTTGTTCTCCATTTTCCTCAATGACTTGCCCTCGGTCTGCCCACACAGATTTATTCACATGTATGTGAATGACACAGTGCTGTACACATCCAGCCCCTCAGTCTCTGATGTGATGACCAGACTCCAGCAGGACTTCAATGAAGTTCAGCGCTGGTTTCGTACAAATCAGCTTTTTCTCAATGCCAAAAAAACTGTTTGTATGACCTTCGTCACAAGGCAGAGACTTTCAATGCTCTCCTCCACCCCTTCTTCCACACCCTGGATGGGACTTCCCTAGAGACTTGCACCTCATGCAGATATCTCGGGGTCTGGCTTGACCAGCACCTAGACTTCTCTGCACATATTGATGCCATCCACAAAAAGCTTTACCCCAAGTTAGGAGCTTTGTACTGCAATTGTGGCTGCATCCCACTGCCAGATGGCTAAGTGTTTGTGCAGAAGATGATTCTCTTTATTTTTGACTATGGTGATGTAGTATACAGTGCCACCCCAATCTCCACCCTAGCTAGACTGGATCCCCTTTTCCACTCCTTCTGTCATTTTGCCCTTGATTGTCCTCCTATCACTCACCACTGTGTCCTATACCAACCCTTGACCTCCCCTTGCTACAGGACCATTGACACTAGCACTGTGCTAGCATTACAGACAAATATTGGGCACAGTCCTGCCCTCCATATCTCGCCTCTGTGCTCTCAGCATCTCCCCCCCGGGTTATGCAATCAGAAATAATGACTCACATCTCCTTACCACCCCACTCATGTCCACTTTAGCAGGGCAGTCAGCATTCACATACTGCATACCCAAACTATGGAACTCACTTCCCCAGGTTATTTGGCATACCCCCCCAGTCAGAACCTCGACTCCTTTTTCAAAGCATATTTCTCCTCCATCTGCACATATACCCATGTTAGCTCTAGCCTCTGACAACAGGCATTCTATATAAATTGTTGTATATATATTATGTAACTGTTACTACATTCTATTGTCATTTGCGTCATACAAATACCTGCTGTACTGCACTTTATCCATGTATGATGTTGCTGTAAAGTATGGACACTGTCCAATATGTATGAACTCCTTTTCCCCCTGCCCTCAGGACGTATCTGGAATCGAGCAGTAGACTGCTCAGCATGTGTTCCTGGTAAACCCTCTAAATAAAAAAATAAAAAAAAATTAATTTCACAATTTACACTGTATACTGCCTTAGAAACATACATATGACATTACTATGCATTTCCCAAACCCCAGTACTACACACTTTAAACATGAAAAGCAAAAATGTCTGACATTTCCAGTTAAAACATTTCAAAAACACCCAAACGGAGGACTCCATTGAGTCCCAAACATCCTCCTCCTGTCTTCTTTTCTTCTAACAGTTGCACTTGTAAAGAAAACATCCTTCAGAAAGACACAACCTGCAAGAAAAACAGTAAACACACCTCCCACCAGCATGATACAATCCAATCCCCAAAACACTTTTTTTAAAGGTTTTTCTATGAAAGGCAGTATAAAAGTACCAAAATAATACATTCACAACATTTGGGGGGAGGGGTACCCTACAAAGTCTTGCTAAAGGGGAAATGTCCCAAGTGCACAAGACACGCATGTTCAAGAAAGTTACTGTAAGCTGAAGTCAGTTACGAACTGTTCTTGCCATAGGTTGAGGCCTACTGGAAACTTTAGTCCAGATGCAGATGTCTATAGGACCAAACAGAGTAGGGACATCTCTTCTTCAGTAGGCAGTACTATAAACATAAAAAGTAAGAGAAAAAACATAATCCTACCAGTTCCAAAGTTCAGGCTGACTCTTCTGGATCATTTATCTGGATTTGTTCTGGATCTTTTATCCTCCATCGGCTAAAGACAAATCTTTGGAACAAGCTTTTCCATGATACCTCTGGACCTGCTTGCTGCTGATCAAGGAAAAAGCTGCAGACACGACATTCCTTGTTGGTCCCGGGTGGACACTGATCTCCGGTCTCCAGATCTTCTTTCATCAGCCGATTGCCTGCTCAGTTGTGTGGTGAGACCACCATGCAGTATATCTCTGGAGTTGCTTTCTGTTCAAGCTATCGTCTTCTGATTTTGATACTCAAGGGTAGCACCACTGGGAATTAGGACCATAGATAATTGTCCCATTTTGTCAAACAAGTCTGAAAGTGTGGACTGCCTCTGTGCCATGTATATCAGTCATTCTGACGGAATCAAGATGGAAGGTGCTACCCAATCTCCACAACTTTAACTTGTCTTGGCAAATTTTGACTACTATGAACAAACACATGTCATATTTAATGGTAGCTCGGGCCTCCTCCAGCTACCATTCTTCTCTTCGGTCCTCAATTTCTTCCCACATTCATTTAAAAAAAAAAAGAGTATTTGTGTCCAAATTCTTTCTCAGCCCTGCGTCTGATCAAGCGTTTCTCTTTGCTACTTTTAGGTAGACTTAGGCCAGTGGCCTCACTTGAGGGCAGCCAGGTCTGGTCAAGTCAGCCTTGTCTGCTCTGGACAGAAAACCTGCAGTCCATCCCTGCACTCATTACCATTTCTGTTTCTAGGAGCCTTGATCAGTGTCTGATGGCTCACTTGCTGTTAGGACCACTGGTAGCCCAGTCTCACTACCAGTCGCCTTACTAAGCAATTCAAGTTCTTTATTTTCTATTTGCTCTGACCAGGAACTGACAGCTGGGTCAGCCCTGACAAAGTCCATTCCTCACTAATCTCCGAGGCAGCCACCTCCTATTTTAAGGCGTCTTCAATCTCGTACTCAACAATCAAGCTTGGACTACAGCCTGCTGCCCATGGATCCTCATACTCAATTTCTGGCTGGTCCCTCTCACCCTCTTCCTGGGCTGAAAAGTCTATTTAAAAAGAAAATGCTTCTCTCTTTTCTGTAGCTGAACCCTGCTGTTTTGTTTTTGTTTTATTTCCAAACTTTGTAAACACTCTGGCAGGCTTCACTATTGGGCCTCTGCCCTAGCATGGTGCTCCTCAGTTTGTTTATTTACATTGCTTTTGCTTCTAGGCTCTCTGCCCCCAGCCTGGCTGCTGATTTCTCTCTGCATCACTGCCACACTCATTGTATTGCTCTCGGTTTTTCTTTTGCATAGCAATTTGCTCTTTTGCTCAACATTTGTTATTTGGCTCAGAAATCTTGTTTACTCTACACAGTATTTAAATTCTTTACTCACACACTTAGTGACCTTAATCAGTACTGGTTTGGTATAGACAGCTTGTTGCTTGTGCTAAATTCAGATGCTAATTCAGTCCTTGCTCTCTACACAACTTTGCTTTTTTTGCTCAAACACTAAACTGTTCAGAGACTTGTTCTTTTGCTGCCAGACATTCTCTGCTGTACTTACAAAAGTAGATGGTTCCCTCCTGATGCTGCAGCTTGCCACCGACTCAATGGCACTTTCTGTTGCTTCTGGACGGTTCCACCCAATGATTTCAAAAATGCACACACCAGCAGTAGATACCAGAGTGGTCACAATATCGGAGAAGCCCGATTCAAAAGTTTTTACACTTTTTTGCAGTGATTTCTATCAAAAGAAGTCAAATTTCAATCACATCACTACTGTTCAGCCAGATGCCTGGCACACTTCCTCTCTTCTCTTCGAACAACTGAGCAGGTCCAGAGAGCTCTAGCAAGGGGGTGGGGCTTGCATGCCAGGGTCAATCACTCAACGCTATACAAATGAACTGGCAGTTCTCTCTCTTCTTCACAGTGATCCTTGAGATGGGGGGACAATTTTAACCTGCAAAAACAAACTTTTTTCTTTAGCTTAGATTTTCACAGTTTGGCAGTGCTTTTACAACAATTTAAGTACATGTTTGTACCATTCTTTTAGCGACTCCAACACTGTAATCCACAAGCACTTGAAAACATTTGTAAACCATAGAAATAAATGTTCTTTCGCCCAAAATCAGAGGGAACGTTGCAATTTTGAGTTTCAAACAGGTTCTTTAAGTACTTTTCAACAGGGTTCTCAGTCTCAGTAAAACAGTCTTAGGTATTAAATTCTCCGCAAAACAGCACATTTTTTTCCACAGAAGATCACAATGCAGCAAGTTCTTGGATGGCATTTTTCTTGGCACAACGTAACTTTTTCTCAAAATGACTTCTGGTATGGTTCACTGCCACCAGACAGAAAGACCAGAGACATACCCTCTGCACTTGCCCTTGCATGACTTTTTTTCCTCTCCCCCAAATCTTTGGATGACCCCCAATTTTGTAACCCTTACCCCAGTTGAGAGCAGGATCTTGCAATGAAGTTCCCCGTGCTTGTTACACAGACAAGGCAACAAACCAAAACTTGGCAGAAAATAAGTATCACCCCTGTCATTAGGGTAAATACCTGGCTTCAGCATCTAAGTGATCCAGGGTTAGAGCACAAAATAACATTTATATTTACTCTGAGTCTGGAAGAGGGGTGCCAGGGTTATGCTGTGTCTCCTATCTAAGGGGGTCCCATAACATTTCACTCTGGCTCACAGATGGATTGTCCACAACCATAAAAATTGGGATTATATTGTATGGCTTTATTTCTAACAAGATGATAAAGCAGAACTAGGGCATTCCCTCAGGGTTTAAAACTGTTTGAACAAATGGACAACAACTTTTGTAGTTAGAAGAATTTTTTTTTTTATACAGACACAGGCAGTACTGTACATTCCAACATGAACTTTTTCCAAAATGAACTACCCACTCTTTTGCTTAGCGGTCTCTGGATTTATGACAAGTGTTAATTAATGTGTATCACCACACACTTAAATTGGGACAATCCTGATTAGATGGATCATTATTAACATCTTCAGGCAACTGTGTCTATCTGATAACCAGTTAGATCTTCACTTTGACCATGAGGGAGGTTCTTCCCACCCTGGCCCAAGTCAGACTCTGCCATTACTTTAAGACACAAAAACAGGATTCTTCAGCCCAACTGGGTTGTTAAAAACATCCTGGAATTCAGCACATTTAAACAGCACATTTTTGTGATGAACAGGGTCCTGAGTGCATGTAATCCAGCCAGCGTATGGCAACTACAGCACCAGACAATCCAAAAGTATCTCTCCAAATGCACATTATACTTATGGTTTTGTATTCCCTTGTTACAGGCATTTGACAGCACACTGGAACAGACATGTCTCTCACAAAGTCCATAGCATTAGAGGATACACTCTTGGTGTTTTTTTCTCTAGGCAGCTGTGACAATCTTTCAGTTCATAGTGGGGTTGCCCCTTTGAAGCACTGATTTCTCAGTCCCATTCCACTTTTGAAAGAACCTGAACCCCCTGGGGCTTCTTTGATACAGGTATCCACCACTCCTTAGGCAAACACTGAATATTCCCCACACTATGGTGAGAAAAATAAAGGGCATTCACCCAGGCAAAGGAGGCTACCAGGCACCTTTAGCCCTCTGTAGTACAGAGAGCCCCTTCTTCATTACTACCCTAACTGGAACTCACCAAGATTCTAATTGCTTCCCTGCAGCTGAGCTAATAAGGGCTTACTACAAGAGTTCCAAATGACATCACCTCATCCCCTACCAAGCCTAACTAGTTAAACAATGAGGTAATGTGTTGTAGAGAGTTTAAAACCCTCTATTGCTGCCGATAGGCCTAACTGGTCTAATACAGATGGAATTCTAGTAACCCTGGGGGCTGGGTGGTTACATCTATTATATGAGTTATATTTTGATTTTTATTATTTTGTATTTATTCATGTATCTGAAAAAAGATGCTGGTAGAGGAGGAGAATGTACAGTGATCATAACAATGATAAACAGTCTAGACATAACATCTCATGACTTAGAGCTGTGAAGTGTTAAGTTTGCTGTGTTGATTGCATCTGATGACAGACAGTGATTGTCTAGAAAGTTGTTGATAGCTGAACAAAACACAATGGCCATTGAGTGTAACCAGTACCTGATTGCATCTGCACCCAGGCTAATGCTGGAACAGAGTTAGTCTACTATGACCCTAACTGAATGTATACATGCTCCTCCCTAGTTCACTCACACCCTTCCCTTGACTGACCACTCTGCCTCCCTCCTTCCCTCCCTCCCCTGATTTGGTTATTCCCTATGCCTATTTATCCTGTTTTAGAAGTCCACAGCAGATACCACATAGACCATTGTTTTGGCAATGCATTCCACTTTTCCACACAAATGTCTGGTATGAAGCCCTTCCTTAAATTCCTCCTACATCTTCACCCTATCTCTGTCTATCAATTGCCTATTGTGTCCTGTCTTTTTGTGAACAGGGCACTGTTCTCTATCTTAGTAATACACCTTATATACTTAAATGTTTCTATTATGCCCCCCTCCTGGCCTTTGGTGTGTACATATTGCAACTCTCCAGCATCTTTTCATGTGACTTCCCCTGCTACTCCTGAATTATATTGCTGGCCCTCCACTGAACAGATTCCAAGAGGTCTCTGTCCATCTTTAGGTGTGGTCTCCAGAACTCTACCCAGTGCTACAGGTGAGGCCTCACCATGGATCTGTACAGTGACAGAATAATTTCAATTCTTCTGCTAGCAAACCACCTATCTAGAACCACACCATCCTATTTGCTTTGGCCACAGCCTTCAGGCATGGGGCATGGTAATTTAGACTGTTAATAATAATAATAATTCCCAGGTCCCATTCCTCCAACTGTCCGGTTCACCTTCTCTCTCAATAATCAGTGCTCTGTTTGGAATTTCCTTCACCAGTATGCACGGTGTTACATCTTTTGGGCTTTAAATTTGAGTTGCCCTAATGTTGGGCCATATTTCTAGTCTGTCCTGGTCCATTTTCCTTCCTTATATTCCTAACACTGTATCCACTCAGCTTCTGATTTTGATATCATCTGAAAACTGATTGATTTTACCCTGACTTTCTTCCCCTATATGACCTTTGAAAACCCATTATCAGAGATTAAGGTCGTGACCAGTGATAACTATCTTGATGAGAACAGTGATGTTGGTAGCAGGCTCATCAGTGATGATGACTCTGCAATTGCATGTTAAAATAATAGGAGACAGAATAGTATTATGGTAGCGTACATGGCAACATACTAATTTAATGTTGGACAGGACTCTAGGTCAATTAAGCCCACCTACCTCCTGCTTTGTAAGTATGGATGAATGATGTTTGCTATGCAAACAGCTACTAGTTGGTAAGAAATTCTTACAGTGTACTACTCAGCACACCTGGTGGTTCCCTTGGTAGTCAGACATTTTCCAGGCTTACTGTATGGAATTGTGTTGACTTTATGTCCATGGTTTTCACTGGCTGAATGTTTCTTAGGTTACTCACCCTCTGGGAGGAAAAGCACCTCTTTACAGTACCCCATGAATTTGCTAGCCTTAGGCCTGAATCAAATACCTTTGACTGTTTTAGCTTGTCATTACTCTTGAGTATTTAAAAGACTGAGCTTTTTTCATTGCTTTTTCCCCCATACAGCTGAACATTTTTGTGGCCTTGCATAACACCCTCTCAGCTGCTTCCATATCCCTTTCATATTAAGGAGACTAAAACTACACATACTACTCCAGGTGAGGCTTCACCAGTGAATTGTAAAGCGGCAGGATATATTCCTATGCTCTGCTGGTCACCACTTTTTGTTGCACCCCACATTCTTTAGGCCCATTTGAAAGTGGCCACAAACTGCTTGTCCTTCTTTATCCTCTTGTTACTTATGACTCTCAGGTTATTTTCCTCCTCCACTGTAGCAATAGGAGCCCTGCACAGTTTGCATGTCTAACTTCCTTTTTTCACCAAGAGTAGCACTTGGTTTTTAGCTACATCGAATTCGAGAGTCCAGGAGTCATACTCATTGCCCAACATATTCAGGTCCTCCTGATGTTACTACCCATACTCAGAGGAATATAATCATGGCCAGCTTAGAATTATAATAGAAATCCCAGCTTTCAGAGTGAAGATGTTAAAGAGTTGTTGTCCCAGAAGTGATCTCTAAGTGGTGCTTCTGAGACGCCATTAAACTTGGAATGGTGCCCACCTACAGTGATCCTCTGCTTCCTGCCTCCAAGACAGTTAGCAATTGACCTTGTGTATGTCTCCAGTATAACTTCATTGGTTTACTTTGCCAGAAGCATGGCATGTGCCACAGCATCAAATAACTTGCTGACTTCCAGATAGACTACATCTATGGCTCTGCTTCTATCCAGCACCCTGGTCACCCCCTAAAGAAGGTGTTCAGGTTGGTTTGGCATGTTATGTCCTTCATAAAGCCATGCTGAATGGATGCAAAACTCTTGCCCTCAAGCAAGTGCTCCATTATTCTATCATTGATGATGGACTCTAGGGTCTTGTCTAGTACTAATGTCAAACTGACTGCCCTGTAGTTCTCCAGGTTTGACCTTCTGCACTTTGTGAATATGGGGACCACATTGTCATGTCTTGAGTCCTGTCAGCACATGTGCTTGAACAGATACCTGAAAGATTACTGCAAGTGGCACTGAAAGTTGTTGCCTTAGTTCCACTTTGATCTTGGGTTCTATCTGTTGGGGATTACATGTTGTGATCTTTGCCAAGCTGTCAGCAAACAAGGCAGTTGTGATATACGCTGGCTGCATAGTGACTACCCATGATAATATGGGCACTCCCAATGGCCCCTTTCCCACTAGGAGCCCATTTGTGAAAACCAAAATAAAATATTCATTAAACATATAAACAATCACCTTTGGCTCTCTCTTGCAGGATCCTCCCCAATCCCATGGATTCAAAGCACTACTCCCTGACTTTATCTTTCTCCTTCCAATTTTGTATTGAAAGAATGTTTTGGTATTTTGTGCAGCTACTGATGCTAATCTAGATTATAGCCTTTCCTTAGCATTCTTAAATCTACTCTAGCATTCCTTCAGTGCTGACTGCACTTGACTGTGGCCTGGAAGCAGCCCATCTATTTACAATAGTCCTAGTCCTTCTAATACGTTCAGAATTAGTTGCCTTAGGTCTTTGTAGAGCCAGGGGATGCTGCTGATTTTCCCTTTTTCCCTTATTGCTTACATGCATGCAGACCTCTGTAGCTGTGCTTAACTCCTTCTTCAATGAACACCACATGTGCACTACATTACCACCCTCATGCTGCTGCTCCAGAACCTTGGACACAAGATAATTCATCTTGGCAAAGTTTGCCTTTCTAAATTTTCAGGTACTGAGGTCCACAGGGTTTTCTGTCAGCACGGAGAAAGTTACTTGGATTTGGCCACAGTCTACCACAGGTTCTGTGACTTTCACACTCCACTGATGAAAAGAAGGTCAAGGGTGGCCTCAGACCTAGTATTCTGTTAATCATGCTGTTCTAAGAAGCAGTCCTTAAATGGGAACATGAATTTAGTCTCATCCCTGCTGTTAGTCCTTTGAAGCCACAGTCTATGCCCTAGAGATTTAAGTGTTCCAAGTTCCACTGCATTGGATTCATCTACTCTCAGAATGCCTTAACTACTAGACAGATAGATGGGCATCATGCTTCACTGAGCTACATGGGAACCTGAAGCATACTCCAAGATGTCTTTTCTGCCCCTTTTTCTCCAATCTTGGCAAAAATGGACTCTGTAATACTGTTTACCCCATTATAGTCTCCTTATCCTTTACAATGACTACTTCCCTTACAAAGAAAGCCATCCATCATATTCATGTAATGTCTATCCTTTGAAAATAGCCTGCATCCCTCAGTCATGATATTCCAGTCATTTTCATCATCCACTAGGTTTCTGTGATGGACACTAAGTCCCAGTTCTGAAATAGCATTAGGACTTGGGGTGTTAAGTTTGAAAGGAGCTCTTTTGTTGCTGCTGCTGTTAGGAGAGGTATGAACTGTGTCAGAGGTCAGAGAGATGCAAACCAAGAATATGGCAGTAGATGTCATTTTTGTGAATAATAAAACCTTCATTCAATTTTGATTTATGGTTGATTGGGTTTCTGAAAAACTAAGACTTCAACATTCTCTGGATCGAGCATTGAGAGATATGGTGAGGTAACATCCCAAGATGCACTGAAAATTATTTCAGTAGTGATAGATGCCTGAGGGGATCATGCAAAATAAAAAAGGCACTTTAGTCACTGTAGACCAAATGATTTGTGTGTCTTGAGAGAACTGGAGTTCCTGAGTTATTCTTTTGACAAATGCCTCTGCTAGATAAGCATGTATCATATACCCAGGTGACACATCATCAGACTAGAAGGTTGTGTATGCATAATATGCAACAGTACTGATTTCATTTGAGCCCATGCTTGTTGTTGTGATAAAGGTTTTCCAGTTATATTTTGCTGGTTCTGGCATTCAAGTCATACTGTTTCAGTTGTTCTTGCATATGTGTGTGCAAAACTTTCTGTTTAATATCTCCCTTGTCAGGGAAAATGAACATGCAGTATCTATATCTGAGAGCTAGTGGTGTGGCTATGCCATTATATCTGGGATGCAATAATGTGATTAAGCCAAATCCTTTGTCAGATAAAATCCTTTCAAACCTTTTCTGATATGTATAAGAAACATCTGTGTATGTATTACTGTATCATGCTAATACTAAAAATAATAATAAAAAAATACACTCTGCCCACCAACACCCCTATGGTCACCACTGAGACTGGCATCACCAGCAGCAGCAACAGTATTCCTTCATTGTTAAAACTGTTGTAGCTATGAAGAAGCATTCCTGTGCACACTTCTAGTAGATTTACAGTGAGAATGGCTTACCTGAGAATTATAGGTTTAACATTGAAATTCTGTTCATATATAAAATACTCTTTTTTGAATATTTGCCGCTGTATCCATGACAGATAGCTAACACAATACTCATTGTCTATCTCAAAGGCCAGAAAAGACTTTTCTGTTTAACATTTCTCTGCACCATTTAAAAGATGGAGTTCAATCTTGCAGAAACAGCTTTGATTAAGAGATGTTGAAGAACATTTGGCTTCTTCTAGTAATGAAGGAGGACCTCCATTCATTTGGTGGGGAAATTCTGGAAATAGCTGGACATATTCTGTAAAGTATCAAATATTTCTTGTAATGTAAATTGTTGCTCAACACATTCTGCAACAAACCTTGTGTGTGTGGATGTGTGATTGTGGGTGTGCGTGCATGTTTATGTGTGTGTGTAGAACTGGGTACACAGCAAAACTTGCAATCATTCATGCCACTCAGCATGTTGCTGCCTCTGTTCTTTATATAGATGCCCACATTAAGACTGTGAGTGTATGTCCAGATGTATAGCAGGGATTGGGCTAACCACAAAATGTGTTCTCTGCTGTATTTATCCTATATCAGTGCCAAATTAAGTAAAGCAATTTTTTCTATTACTGTGCCTCTTTGAGGAGGCTGTTTTGATACACCAGCAGGTGTTGGTACTGATGCTGGTGCCAAGAATCGTATGGTGTTCATTGCATTTTACTTGGAGGCACCACATTTGGCAATTAGTAGTTTTATACTACTTGGAGATAACATGCCAGGAAACTGAATAATTATATAATGTTGTATTTGGCTTGAGGTCCTCTAACAGTCTTCAAAAGCTGGTGCCTCAAGCGTATAAAAGGGCTGAAGAACAAGAACCTTAATCTCAGCAATGAATTGTTGTTAATATGAAACATCGGGGAGTTTAGTACTGGCCTGGAATGAGTCTGTTAGTGCAGTTTGCTTACTTAAAGTATAAAGAATTTAGATCTAGAGATTAGTTCATAAAAAGCCAAGACATCTGTCTTTGGGTCATCTAATAAAATGAATGCTCCTAAGACATGGAAAACAGGAGATTTAAGCCTGGATGAGGTTAATGAGTACTGCTATTGTGATGTATTAATGAACAAGAACCTCAGTTGGTAAAGTCACATAAAATCCTCTAAAGGTACAGTCAAGAAAACAATACTTGCTATAAACAGATGTGTCTGTACTTTTGGAGATCACTGCTTTGTGGCCAAATAATGTTGTTTTGAAGATAAAGTAAGTGCCAAGAATGTTTATGCATCTGAGATCTGGGGCATAAAAGAAGAGTTGAAGGAGTATGAAACCATGCAAAACCTATATCTGAAATTGAGTTTAGGACTTCTGAACTATGTAGCTAATGCAGTGCTTAGAACAGAAACAGGCACATTAGATATTAAAGTCAAAGCATTAAAAAGGAGCATTAACGTTTGGGCAAAAATTAGACCTTCCCCAATATATACCCTAATCTACAATTGCTGGCATGATGGGCAAAAGTCATGAAACCAGAATACTGTACTTGGTTTTATACATTAGACTGTTCTCTCAATAAGATGAGTCTTGAAAGAGACTCTCTATTTGAAGTAGATGGAGATCATGAATGTCAGATAAAAACTGCCAGACAAAGAGTAGTTGATGTTGTGACTCAAATGGATTTAGCTATAATACATGATTCACTTAACTATGAAATATTGAAGTTAATTAAAAATAATTTCACTGTGTAAAAATACTTGTTATTTTGTGATAATCTACAACATAGGAGAGCAGGTTGGGCAGAATAAGAAAGAAAAATAATGATAGACTTAAAGGTAAAGTTTTAGATTTGCTTGAACAATTACTGAATGTTTCAATTGGTTTTACTATAGCTTTGTGACATTCTCAGTGCTAACATCCCTGACAGTGACAGCTTCAATGCTGAATGTCAGCATCGCACTGTTGGGGATGCATCTGTGTTTTATCAGGGGGCTGTGCCCCCCGAGCTCCCCATGTTGGGTGCTCTTCCCCCACAACCCCAGTCTCTAGTTAGCTAACTCCAAGTCGGAGTTGGACCGGGAGGTGCAACACAGGGAGCCACACCGCCAGTGTCTGCTGTTCACCAGCACTGCAACTCACTGCATTCAGGTGAAATCTGTCACTGTGCTAGACTTCACAGTGGTGGTGCTGACCTTGTGTTGGCACACCATTTCAATTAACAACCCTGATGTAATTACTGTCACTAGACACAGTATGGACCCTGACTGTGTGTGGTTTACATCCTAGTTAGATTTCTGAGTTTATACAAAAAGATATTAGATAATGTAGACCTACTAGACACTATGGGTCTGCACATAGGCCCTGCTGATGTTGTTCCTTAACCATGTGCAACAGGTATTAATGCCCCTGAAAACCAAAAGCCAAGGAATGAAGATCATAATCTTGGAAAAGAGGTAGAAACAACAATCTATAATGTCTCAATTTCAAACATGCATGAGGCATTAGCCACTATTTGGGATCACTGACTGGACACAATATAATGTATATAGGGAAATGGATCAATCAAGGTTATTGTTGGTTTGATGGAATATTTCAGGTTTAGCCAATAAATTTGTGGATTAGGAGTGGAAGGACATTATAACAAATTTCAATATAATTTGCTTAAAGAAACGTGGCATAGTGCAGAAGTAGATGTTTCACTAAATGGCTATATAATGTTTCAGTCATTTAGTATAAAGGAAGCTAAAAACGGCAGATTGGCAGGTGGTCTAGTATTGTGAGTCAAAATAGAGAAAGATGTTAGTGCAGATTTATTAAACTGCAACATGAGTATAATAATAGTGTATATACAGCTTAGAGGGAAGAAATTTTGCCTAGCTAGTGTTTATGTTCCTCCTAGGAACTCAAATTTTATGATCCCACTATTTGGGAACAAATTGAAGACCTAATACATAAAAGTTGATCTGTCACTTCTTGTGAAGAGTTTCTTCTTTGTGGGGACTTTAATGCAAGAATTGGAAATTTTGATGGTTATGCTGACAATGATGTCCACAACTGGGTACATAGGGAGGCTGCCAACTTCCCAAGAGTATCAAAGAATGTCAGGATAAACAGTATGGGCCATAAACTTATTGAGGTGTTAAATCTGTATAACTTGGCTCACATAAATGGTAGGATCCAAGGAGCTCAACCTAGTAATTACACTTATTTTGCACCAAAAGGACCCTCAATATTAGACTATTATTTTTTGAATGGAACCATCTTGTTTTGGGACTCTTCAGTAATTCCAACAAAAATTGAAAGTGACCACTTCCCTCCGGTGCTAAAATGAATATTGCTGGATAAGCAGTTAACTAGGCAGTCACAGCCTTTTGATATAGAGATCAGGAATAGTAAAATTAAATGGAAACTGAGTGCCTCTGTCCGGATTAGGGACATATTGTTTAGTACATTTACAGAAAATCTAGAAAGGAATGTAAATATTATATCTTTAAAGCAAGAAGTGGCAGAATGCTTAGAGAAAATAAGGTCCCTTTTATCTATTACATCTACCAAGAAATATGGCTAAGAGTTAAAGAATGTAATCTGGTTCGATGAGGAATGTTGCAGGGCAAAAAAAGGCCTTAACAGGATAATAAGGATGGTTAGGGTAAATAAAAATGCAATTATTTATAAAGAGCTTAACAAAAGGAAAGTGGAGTATAAGAAATTTCTAGTTAGGAAAAAGGAAATGTTTCAACAAAAGCAATGGCAAGACATGTTATCAGTTATTAATAAGCAGGATCATCAGTCATACTGGCTCTTAGTGACTAAGGGGATGAATAATATCAAGTATGAAATTGATACACATGTAACATCAGACAAATGGTTAACATAATATTCCTCTAAATTTTATAGTGAGGAGATAATCACCATATCTGTGGTGTTAAATTATGAGATAAGGTGTTTTGCACCGTTTTCCTATGTGGGAATTTATAAGGCGATTGCTTCACTGAAACCTAAAAAGTGCCCGGAACAAATCAGATTCCCTCAGAGTTCTATTTGGATATCCCCCTCACTGTGGGCTAAGTATCTTACAGTATTTTTCAATTACTGTTGCAGAAGATTGGATTTTCCCCTTTCATGGAAGGGTGCTATAATAATCTTCATATTTAAGAAGGTCAATAAAACTGATACAGCCATTTACAGGCCAATTTTCCTCTTAGATCATATGGAAAATATTTTTTTAGATTCATCTTGAATAGGCTTAGGGAACAACTTGCTAGGTTAGGGATTTGTCAGAAGCACAAGCAGGCTTTCAAGCTAATTATTGCACCATGGACAACTGTTTTGCAATCAGATATCTATATGAGAACTATATTAAATTACGTAAAAAAGAAAACTGTATGCTGCATTTATAGATTTTAGCACTGCATTCGATACCATTTCACAAAATAAATTTTGGGAAACTATGAAGGAAAAGGGAGTTACTCATGAAATAAAAGCTATTATCAGGGAATCATACACTTCCACCTGGGATCAAGTTAAGCTTGGAACTACGGAGCAGATTTCCACTACTTTTTTAACTAATATGGGAGTCAGACAAGGCTGTGTCTTTGCCCCAGTTCTATTCTGTATTTACATTGATAAAATATTGATGGAATTAGAAAACTCGCTAACTGATTCACCAATTATTTCAGACTAACACTGCGCTGTCTGAGCAAACGCAGATGACATGGTACTGTTTTCCCTTACACAGTTTGAGTTGCAGGCCAAACTTAACATATTAAATACTGTAACTATGCAAAATAATACAAATTAAAGGTTAATTATCAGAAAAATCAGATATTAATTTTTGGAGGGAAGAGTAGAATGAAAAAATGGAGAATAGGTAAAAAAAATGGATGCAGTAAAGGATTATACCTATCTAGGTCTGCAAATTTTGAATGATGAAAAATGGATTAAGCACACACAGAAATTAATCCCCAGAATAAAAAAAAAAACAGCCATATTGTTACACATGTTTAACAAAAAATGTGGTGGAAACTCTTTTAAGGCCATCCTGCCAGCCATTAATGTCAAATACAATGCCCAAGCCCTATATAATGGGGAAATATGGCAGCCTAGAGAGGTGGATAAACTAGAAGTTCCATTAAACAGACTGTTCAGAATCATTTTGAGATTAGGTAAATCTGTTCCAGCTTCCACATTAAGAGAAGAACTGGGGATTCCTGGTATTAGAGGGTACTTTTCATTTAGGAAAATAAACTACTGGATTAAAATACTGCAACACAAACAATACAGATTTACTTATCCTTGTTTGAAAGAGGAAATATACCTGATTAAGTTTGAAGCATTTGAAATCTAAGTGATTGGCCTCAATCTTCCAGATACTGCAGGAGACAGGTTTAGCACATCTAAAGAACTATGTTGATGAGGGTATTTCAATTAGTTTAAAATATCAATCCTATGTTTCAATTAAAATTATAGATTATTACTAATCACTGGATCTTGACAACAATATGAAATTAAAGATCTTACCTTGGTTTAAGATTAATGACAATGTACATATTATGATATTTTTATGGATCTAATGCAGAGAGTATATTACAATAGATATAGGCTAGAGTTGTTTCCTAGCAATATATATGAAACTAAATACAGGAAGGATTATTCCAAGCAGGCTAAATTGTGTTCTTGTTCTCTAAATTCTATTGAAGATCTAAAGCATGTAATGTGTGCATGTAGTTGGTACACTATGCCAAGGGAAAAATGGATTCTACCTTTATGTAACTCCATATTAACTACAGACCAAGAACTCCTGTTAAGAATATTCTTTAATACTAATGATGCAACAATTGTTAGAGCAGTAGCTAATTATTTAGTGAACATTGCTATAGTGTCTGTCTCCAATACAAAACAAATAAGCCAAGTGAAGTCAATAACAATAATTCATGCAGGGGTGGATCATTTTCTTAATCAAAATACACAAAGCATTAAGGAGTTTGTGGGGATGTACAATTTATTGACAGAACAGGACTGTCAAATTGTCTTTTCTGAAATCCTTCCTGTCCCTAAAGCAAATTGGTACATTAATGATAAAATTAAATCATTAAACAATCGGCTTCAACATTGGTGTCTTAAGCAAAACATACAGGCCCAGATATTCAAACTGCGCCCAAAATGTGTGCAACAGCAGGAGCAAGCACAAATCAATTGCGCATATGCGCAACAGACGTGATATTCAAACATGGAGCAGAACAAATTGCGCAAGCAGCCAAAGTCTGAATATTGCACAAACTGCGCCATAGCACAACCAGGAAGGGGAAGCTGAGCAGTAAGGTTGCACCATAGCGCAACAAGGGCAGCCCAGCTGAGCAGTCCAGAGGTGCCATAGCGCAAGCAGAGTGCCCCCCCCAGCAGAGCAATGGAACTGCACAACCAGGGAGGCAGGCTGTGGCCCACCACCAGCCATGCCACACATGGGCACAGGAACACACCACAGAACCAACAAGACACCTGCACACCCCAAGCACAGCATCACTGGGGGTGGGACGGATGATCTACTGGCCCATGGGGACAATCCAACAAAGCACAGCAGAGCCATGATGCCCCAGCACAACCACTGGCAGGCTGAGACTGCCACACACAGGGGGTTGACAACCACAGTGCACATCAGCCCCCCGTACGCACAGCACACCCTGCACTGTGACCCCAAGACACCACCCATGTGCAGTGACTGGCACTGCAGAAAACACCATGCATCCCCCCGGCACACGTCAACCCCGTGTAGCAGAGAAGCATACAAGCCAGACCTACCCTGTGTACCCAGCAGTGGGTGGCAGCAGATGGCAAGACCAACAGAAAGTCACTGCCATGCTGGAGACACCTCCCCATGCACACACACGCATACACACACACACACACACACATATATACCCAGGACCATACCACCCCAGATGGCATGCACACCACTGCAACTGAGCAACCATAGCCAGCTGCAAATCAGAGACCAACACAGTATTCATATCAAAATATAAATGTATTATAAAACTGTAAATTACAAAACCAACAACAGCATAACTATTTACAAGGGGGGGTAGGGGTACAAGGTAGGGGTGGGCAAGGGGTAGGGATGAACAACTTGGAGAGGGAAGGCAGGGTGGGAGGGATTGGTGAAGTGGGAAGGGGAATCCGGCCTAAGGCCTAGCAGGCTGGTCCTCCTCCGCCTGGTGCCGCCATGTCTCGCCGTGCCTCCTCCGGAGGCCATGGTGCTGGATGCTGGTGAGAATGGTTCTGTTGTCCAAGGACACCTGTATGAGCTGCTGCAGTGCCCGCTCTATCCTCCGGAGAACACTGAGGCCTAGGAAAATGGGAACACAGTCAATGGCTGTGACTGACCACAATCCTGAACACCACCCAACCTGCAAGCCATATAGCCCAATGTCCCGCACCTGTGATGGTATGCACCCACCCACAGTGAACATGCACATGGCCATCACAAACAGGCGGCACCAGCTATGTGCACCACTGCACACACACACTGCCCATGTCCATCACAGCACAAACAAGGCTGTCAAGTTACGTGGCAATGTGGTGCGATGCCAGTTACACAGCCATGTGCCCAGTGCATGCATGGACCACCAGTGATGCACACACAGACGTGCAGTGACACTGGACAGTAATGAATGTCGCCTGTGTCATGCATGGTTGTGTTGTGCATGGCTGTTGGTCATGCCCACCCCCTCCAGCATGCAATAGCATCCATGATGTAATGATACTCACATTCTGCAAGAAGCTGTGTCTGCTGCTGCTGCTGCTGTTGTGGCCCACCCCTTGCTGCACCACTGACTGGCACCGGGGCCCTGTCACAGCCCTCCTCACCACGTGCCTGCATCCTCACAGCCCAGCCTGTGGGAGACAAATGTTGAGAAAAACATCAGTGTGACTCCAAAGCAGACTGCCCCCTGCCCCAGTGAGAGTGCCTGCCCACACAGCCAGCCCCATGCATCTCACACCTGCACACACTGACACAGCCAACCATGTCAGAGCCATCACCTATGCACAGCCACCAAAACACACTCACACCCTACAGAATACAGGTGCATAGATGGTACACCCACCTGGCCTTGGCACCGCCCCTCCTGGCTGCGTGACCGTAGCTGCTCATGCAGGTCAGGCTCCCTCCTGCGGAGGTCACTGTATCTGTGCCGGCACTGCTCAGCAGACCGGCGCTGCCCAGTGACCCCCACCAGGTCATTGGCCACTTGCAGCCAGACCTGTGTCCTAGCCAAGGTGAGGGGCACCTCACCATACAGTGCCCCATAGTGGGGCTCTACCAGGGCCACCAGGTTGGCCACCTCCATGGGGCTCCATTGCACTGCCCTCCTGTTTGCCATGCTTCCAAGTTTACAGCAGGCAAAAAGGCGCCCCACTGCGCAGCAGCCCCACGTCGAAATGTTGCGCAATAGACCACCATAGGTTCCAATCGCGCTGTTCGTACAGCGCCGTTAGTCCACATAGCGCTGTCACCAGACAGCGTAATAGGAGTCGTACACATGGCGGCTGAACAGCGCCAGGGCAAAGGTCGGACACCGGTCAGGGGTCTATGACACAAGGCCACGCTGGCGCCATCTGGCGTCTACGCA
Organism: Neoceratodus forsteri; assembly: GCA_016271365.2. Classification (NCBI taxonomy): domain Eukaryota; kingdom Metazoa; phylum Chordata; order Ceratodontiformes; family Ceratodontidae; genus Neoceratodus; species Neoceratodus forsteri. Next base: position 120,597,432 of record CM057456.1, read on the forward strand.
TCCTGCGTGGCCGACCACCTGCGTGACAGTGCCACAGTGGACTATTGCGCAGTAGTGCCGCAGCGCCATATAATGCCCAGTGCTGTAGCACCACTGGCACAATGGTGGCCATGGCCTGAATTGCCAATCGCGCTCAGCACGTCATCAGCGCAGCAGACACCTGCGTAAGCTACCTGGGCATGCGCAATGCAGTGTATGCGCAGTCACAGATCTGCGTTATTGGCTCAGCCGGCTCAACCGTCTTGCGAAAAGCGCAATGGCGCGATATTCATCCGACACATGCAAATCATCTGATCAGCCATTCAAAGGCGCAGTGGCGCGATTTGCATCTCATTACAGTTGCTCCTCTCCTAATTTGCATGCATTGCGCTATAAAAGTGCGACAGTGGGCTGTGCTGGACAGATTCGGTTACTGCAGGTGAGAGGTGAGTTGCATGCTGTGGGATGTTCTGGACAATGGGCATGGGATAATGCTGTAGACTGCACAGTGACGGGTGTCCACTTACACCCATACAGATTGCCATGACCGAGCAGAGACAAGGTGAGGGTGAGGATGGTGGGTGAAGGAGGAGGCCCAACTTCACCACGGCAGAGACTGAGGCCCTCTTCCAGGCCTACCTGGAGGATGAGGCACTACTGCGTGGGCAGGGGGCACCTCAGGTCCTGCGGCTGCATGGGAGGGTAGCCTGGGCAGTGAACCTGCAGGCCACCAGCGCTCCGTGCAGGAATGCAGAAGAAGAGTGGGACAGACCGCGGGAGGTGACAGAGAAGGTGGCAGCCCTCAGGGTGGCGCGATGCTGGCACTGGCGGGGGCCAGCCAGCGGTGGTGGAGCTGACCCTGGCTGAGGACCGACTGGCTGCAACTATGCAGCGCAGTGCTATTGAGGGCATACCAGGAGGTGGATTCCAGAGAGGTGGAAGCCCATCACTGCACGGTATGACATGGTGGTGGTGTTGGGGGGGAGGAAGGTTGTTCACATGCACTCACATGTCCTCTCTTTCTGTTGCAGATCCTGTTCGTCTTCAGGAGATGGTGGTGGTGGGACCAGGCAGTGAGGATGACCTGCTGGACATGGAGGAGGGTCCATCCACCTCTGTCATCAGCTAGCATGCACTGCACTAGCATGCACGCTGTGCTGCCAACTCTGGTTTCGGTGATTCAGGTGTGGGGGGTGCACAGCCTGTGTCTCAGCAGTCTGGCATGCAAGCATGCCAGCACGCTGTGACTGTGGCTGTAGCATGTACCTGCACCATTGATGATGCAAGGACTGCAATGGGCAGTGACATGTGTGTGTCCCATGACGGACACACAGCAGGCCAGGACGTGCCCCTGGGCCTTGCTGGTTCCAACTTGTGTGCCAGCATGTCAGCACAGTCCCAGGCTGTGCCTGTCAGCACCGGTGGGGCAACACCGGTGGCTGTGCAGGTGTCTGGCACTGTTGCGGCCACAGTGGTGGAACGAGTGGACTCTGGGGCACAGTGGTTGGAGGGGCAGCAGCAGCAGTCACCCACCAGGTATGGGGTTACAGTGTCCAGCGGTGGCACATGCCCGCCGCCCTTTGATACTCCCATTCCTAGTCCTGGTGAACAGTGCCCACCCTCAAGGGGTGTTGTGCATCAGGACCTTCAACACCCTGGGGGACAGGATGCCATTGTGGCACAGTACCCATTGGACAAGCACACCTGCCTGCTGCGGGAATCAGTACAGCAGAAGAGGCGGGTTGCAATGTCCGTGGAGGCACTGTCTGTGGCTGTGGAGCAGCACAGCAGGGAGTGTGCTCTGGACCGTGCAGAGATGGTCCACGTGCAGATGGATGTGACCGCCACCATTGACAGGCTGACCCAGGCAGTGGTCTCTGTCGTGGATGCATTGGGCACACAGTCAGGTGACCCTGTACTGCACACCCCACACAGTTCACGCTCCACTCCCCATTCCCGGCGTCGTGCGACACCAGGCCTGTTGATGCCGGGTTCTGCTGTGGGCATCCCGAGCACCCATGGTGCAGGTATGTTCGGCATGCTGCAGACCCCTGTGCAGGCAAGGTCATTCACGCAGTGGGACCCCTGGTGGTCCAACAATGCCACCCCATGTGGCCCCTGCTCAGCCTGCCAGTGCTGTTGGGTCACGGGGGGGCTGCCCATGCATCCGCGGTGGCCGTGGGACAGTGCTACATGACTGACCTGTCTCCCAGTGTGGGCCCTGTCTGGTACTGCCCTGTGTGCAATGTGTGTCATGGTGGACAGTGCACTGCTGGGTGCTCTGCTCAACACGCCGACACACGGACCACCTGCACCCTCCCAACTGCTGTCCACAGGTGCATGTGCATGATGATGCCTGCATTGTACTGTACACCAAGGTGCAAGGTGCCCAGCATCTGACACACGTGCTTGGACAGTACAGGTGGTGGGGGTGGTCGGTGGTGCTGTGTGTTAGCAATGTCAGTTCTGCTGTGCTGTGCATCTGCCATATACGCTCTGTGCCTGGTGTGTGTGTGTCCATATGAGTGTTCACCCTCCCTGATGGTGTGTTTGTATGCCTGGACCCTTCCACTCCCTGGCCGTCATCCACCCCTGGTGTGTTACCCTGTGTGCCTGTGGTTTGCGCCTGGACAGTGTTGGTTGCACATGGCCCCTTGACTTACTTGTGTTGTGCATAGTGCTCCTCTGTGATGGTGTCCCGGTGCAGCTGGGCCTGCTGGATCAGTCGGGGGTCCCGCCATCCTAGGGGGGGCTGCTCATCACCATCAACACCGGCGCCACTGGTGTCCCCATCGCTGTCCCCCTCTTCAACCTGTACGGCTATCCCATAGTCTTGGCCATGTTGTGCAGGATGCAACAGGCCAGGAATATCCCACAGGCCTTTGGGGGGCTGTACTGTAGGGCACCACCGGAGGTGTCTAGGTATCGGAAGCATGCCTTGAGCATCCCAAACACCCACTCTATGATGTTGCATGTGGCAGCATGTGCCTCATTATAGCATTGCTGCGATGGGGTCATGGGGCGCCGGTACGGTGTGAGCAGCCAGGGACAGAGTGGGTACCTGCTGTCACCTGTGTGGAGATAGTGGAGATCAGGGTCATGTTCAGGTCCATTTTGCCCATATCCCTGTGTACCACTACCATGGCACCTGTGGCATTCCCACCCTTGCCCCAAGTTTGCATTCCATATGCATGCTCACCACTAAGATGTCCTGTGGGATGTCCCCACTCTCAAATCGATGGCAAGATACGGACTGATGCCATATGAAGGCATCATTTGCTCTGCCAGGGTGTGGCACAGACATTGATTAATCGCCCAGTGGCATCACACACCACCTGGCAGTTGACACTGGAGTAGCCCTTTTGGTTCCTATACGCTGCCCCATCAGGGCCAGGTGGCATGCGAATGGCCACATGGGTGCAGTCCATGGCCCCTAGCATGCCAGGCATACATGCTACCCTGTGGAACTCCCGCATGTTTGCTGTACGCTCTGCTGCGGTGCTGGGGGAAATGGATGTGCTCCGCAGCATGTGGCAGCAGTGCGCTGAGGAATTGGGTGGGGATGCGTGACGTGGCTGACTGTGTGATGCCTGTGGTGTCCCATGTCAGCCTCTGGAAGGTGCCCGTGGTGAGCAGGCACATGCAGGCTGACACCTTGGTCTCCACTGACAGAGTGTGACTCCATCATGAGGGTGCCTGCATCACATCACTGCACAGCTCACAGAGCCACCTCAGTATTGCCCTGTTCAGGTGGTACCGGCCCACGATCTCTACATCTGTACACAGCTCCTCAGCTGATCACAGCACGCAGTACTGCCTGTGGGGCTACCACCGGCAGGCCCTTCCCCAGCCTCGTCCCCTGCAGCTTTCTCACCCCCTCATTACAGCTTCCATGTGAGCTGGCACTGTCCATCTCTCTGACTTCTGCCCCCGACTGGTGTTGGTGTGTTACCCCCGCTGTCCTGACTGCTACTTCCACTGCACCGGGCACCCCCCACTGGCCTCTGCAGCCTATGGCCCACAATGCTTGCCTTGCCTGCCCTAGCCTGTCACTGTCTGTCTGTCTGTCTCTCTCTCTACCCCACTTGGCATCCTTGTAGCATTCTTGCGCCGCTTCCTTGAGCCTTTTTATTTTGGCTCATTTCTGCTAGTGCGCAATTTCCAGCAGTTCCGCTCTTGCACAATGCATGAGTCTTTGAATTCGCATTGCGCTCTTTCGCCTCTGGATCCACCCCGTCAGTTACATGCCTTCCTTTGCATTGCGCTGTTGCTCAGCATGTTTTTGGTGGCGCAACTGCCTCCTGCTGAATATCGCAGAATGGTGCACTTTTGGTCTTGCGCAGGCGCAACCCTATTGTGCATGGCGCAACCCTTTTGAATAACCCACCCACAGTGTATTAAGCACTAGGAAGAATTTGTTAATGAGAATAAATTCATTTGTAGGGATGGTCTACATTTGAATAAAAAATGGTCTACCTCATTGAGAAAACAAATGAATGACTTCATCTCTACCTGTTTAAAGTAGCAAAAAGGGTGGATGGACAATATACTTTTTTAATAGACCAGGAGTTCAACAATCTAGCCCCTCTTATACAGTAAATATAAATACTTCTAGTGTACATTGTAGGGAATTAAATATCTTGTTGATTGATGTTAGAAGTTTAAAAAATAAAATATATAAATTAAAATGTATCTTATATCATGATAAAATTGATATATGTGGAGTCACTGAGACATGATTTACAGATACTAGTTGGGGCACAGAGATCCCTGGTTATTCAGTTATTATCAATAATTGACAAGAAGCTAAAGGAGGTGGGATTGCTTTATATATAAATAAACATTTAAACAGCATTAAAATCCCTAAAACCTCAAATACAGAAATTGCTACTGAAATTATATTTGCTAAAATAGAAAATGACAGAACTATAACATTAGGACTCTGTTATCATTCTCCAAATTTAGATGCAATTGGCAATAATTCATTTATGCAAGTTCTTGAGAATTTGGAATCTTATGAAGACTTAATTTTAATGGAGGATTTTAATTTACCATCTATTTGTTGGTGAACATTAACAGGGAATACCCAGTTAGAAAAAAGATTTATTGAATTTACATTATTGCATGATTTAGAACAATTTGTTAAAAACCGACTAGAAAGGATAACATTTTAGATCTTATTCTAACAAACATTAATGATATAGGGGAACTACCCAAAGTTGCTGCACCACTTGCAGACAGTGACCATAATATGGTCTTCTGCAGTATTAAATATCATAGTATATTAAATCGCAGAGTAACAAGCACAAACAAATTGCATAATGCAAATTATGAAGCAATTAGGAATTACATTACTGTATGTAACTGGAAGGCAGAATTAAATAATTTAAACAGTGAAGAAATATGGTCAGTTATACAAACTAAAATCAATTATTGTATTAATACTTGGGTCCCTGAAAATAAAAAAAATATAATAATAAAAAAAAAAAGAGTTCCTCCCTGTTGACTGGTAACATTAAAAGAGTGAATAGGGAAAAAAAAGAGCATTTAAGAAGTACAAAAAGGATATAACTATAGATAAATGGTCCAAGTTTAAGGTAAGGGCTAAACAGTATAAAGAAGCTATTAAAACTGCAAAGAAGAAGCAAGAAATAAACTTGCTACTATAACAAAGGATAATAAAAACACAATTTTATAGTTACATAGGATCACTAAAAGGGAAAGAACCATCTGTTCACCCACTATTTAAAGATAATGTGCTCCTGATCAGTGAACTGGATGTGGCTAAGGTATTTAGCGACTTTTTTTTTGAGCATATATAAAACCAAGGATTATGCATGTCTGGATAATGTACCACCTAACTTTCATATTCAAGAATTACAATGGAGGAAGTCAAACAGGGGATCCATGCCACTAAAATTAATTCCTCAGCTGGACTAGATGGAATCCCAGCCAAATTCATTAAAGAATTGGCAACAGAACTTTCAGAGATCCTTGTATTATTATTATTTAATGTAGCTCTACAGGAAGGAAATGTTATACCTTAGTGGAGATTAGCTACTGTAGTACCAGTTCATAAAGGAGGAAGTAAACATAATGTAGATCATTATAGACCAATTAGCCTCACTTCATGTTTAGGCAAATTAATGGAAAGGACCCTACAATATAAAATTATAGCTTACCTTCAAAATTATTATTGACATTTCATAATATGGCTTTGTAAATGGAAGCTCTTGTCAACAAAATGTAATATTTTTTTTGAACCAGTGAGCATGGCACTGGACCAAGGATTACCAGTTGATGTTATCTTCTTGGATTTTCAGAAAGCCTTTGATTCTGTCTCTCATTGAATTCTAATAGAGGAATTAAAAGGTTATGGTTTCCATACCAACATTATTAAATGGGTAGACTCATGCCTGAGTAACAGGATGCAGAGTGTGAGCCTTAAAAGACATATGTCTGATTGGGGAGAAGTAACTAGTGGTGTTCCTCAGGGCTCGGTTTTGGGCTGTTTGTTGTTCAATACTACTAGTTTGCAAGTAAATAATGGTGCTTGGATACATAAATACGGTGATGACTATAAACGAGGTTGCAACGTTAATGAATCTGCATCAGTTAATTCCCTACAAATTAATTTTGATAATCTAGCTGCATGGTCAGTAAGATGTAAAATGACGGTTAACACTGCTAAGTGTAGGGTGATGCACCTGGGTAGAAATAACAGGTTAGCAACCTACAATATAGGTAGTAACATATTATAAACTGTTACTTCAGAAAATGATTTGGGAATTACTACTACAAATGATCTAAAGTTTATATCTCATACTAATAACATAATTAAGAAAAGTCATGGCATACTCTCATGTATAATGAAGCATATTAAGAGCAGAGAAACCAGACATTTTAATTCCCTTATATACAAGTCTGGTTACAGTAGGTCTCATATTGGCTATTGTGCTTCATTTTGCACCCCCACTACCTTGGGATGTAAGTCCTCTATAGAAGAGGTGCAAAGAAGATTCACAAAGAAGATTAGAGGCTCCAGTAACACTAACTACAATTGTAGATTACAAAATCTGGGCCTGTTTTCATTGCAATATAGATCATTGAGGGTAACCTATGCTTGGTATACAGAGCATTTCAAGATCCAGCCCTATGCAAGTCTATTTGCTAGAAAAATTGTTGTTGCAGTGAACACCAGAGCACATAGTCTTAGGTTAAAAACCACAGTTAATAAATCATCCATATGAAATAATTACTTTACCCAGCAAGTGACTACTATTTGGAATGCTTTACCAACAGATGTAGTTACAAGCAAAAGCCTGTTGGAATTTTAACAGAGATTGGATAAATGTATGTGGGCACAAGACATTTTATTATTGCTACTAGGCCACGAGTTCTATATAGGCATGTCCTTCGAACTTGTATTACACCTATGAACCTATGAACCTAAGGCAGGAATGTGGTCAACCAGTTAGCATGGTCCAGTTAGTGATTAAGGTGTATAAGAGTGGGATATATAGTGAATTTTTTGAATGTTAATGCAATTTACAATGTGGAAAATATTAAGGTATGTTTGTATGCATGTGCCTATTTATTTATTTATCGAGGTAAACTTGTATTGTGATTTGTATTCCCAAACTGATTTTATATTGATTTATATGTATATTACTAAGATGTTCTTATATGATATTTATATATAGATTTGAAATGGTCTATGATTGATCAATAACACTACAACTACAAAGGAGAGAAATCACAAGATCAGGTTGCAGTTATACCAGTATAGCTGGAAGTCTCTGCATATTCACAAAACATCTTTCTGTATTTGTGATCAAAATTTGATACTGTCTGTACCTCATGTAATCTTTGATTGTGGCTCCATTAGAACTAAGAGAGACTGACGGCTCATACCTTTTTTACAAAAGGTGATATGACATGGATGAGAAAATTACAGTTCTACTTTCAGATTCTTCTAAGGCTTGATTATATGCTCTTGGACATTTTATACGATGTGTACTTAAAAAAATTAACAATTACATCTGTTAGTACCTTCTAGTACCTTCTAGCCACTGTATCATTTTTGGTCATAATGGACATAATGAGTTGACTATGTAATAGGTATTCTCTATATGTAAGGATTAGATCTTATGTACTGTTTTTATGTATAAATAATAGTTGCAAAAAACTGTGTTAATGCAGAGATTAGGGTTATAAAATGCAAAGCTCACAAAGACAGGAAATGAAAAAAACATTAGGGATTTGAGTTCCTGGAGCACTGGTGAATCAGTGGTGGGGTCCTACTTGGGGTTGTCAACTCCAATGTCCATTCCCCCAGCCCATAGGCTTCTGTCTGAACCATAAAATACAGCTCCAACCTAATAACTCATAGTGATACAGTATGGCCATTCTTCACGGTCCTGCGTGAAGACATCACATTTGTCCTTGTCTGATCCAGGGCAGGGGTGGGCATTAGGGTTGACAATTCTAAGTAAGACCCCACCACTGATTTGCCAATATTCCAGAAACCCAAATCCCTAATGTTTTTTTCATTTCCTGTCTTTGTGTGCTTTGCATTTTACTACTCCAATCCCTACATAGACAAAGTTTTTTGCAACTAATTTCCCTTTTTTTCGTGATAGTGGAAATGTATCCTCATTTGCACAGGTCCCTTTGGGACCTGAAAAAATGAATGAAATTCAATATTGGAGACAGTTCTAATGCAGTCCATGGGCCCAGAAGCCCCCAATACACATGTTGAAACCTTGTGGGTGAGGTTTTTTGACCCAACAGATGGTGTGGCATCTGCACCAAAACACTGCTATATCCCTACCCGTGCAATGAGTGATGCTGCATGCTGCAGCACCTTCCCCATCAGCCTTGTTCCAGTAAACTGGCTCACTGAGTTCACACTCAGGTCACTAGCACAGTAAGGCAACATGTTCCCTAGAGGTGCAAAGGACATCTCTGCAAACATTGTTACTTAATAAATTCTTTTTTTTTTTAATATTTTGAGCCAAACTTTAAACATAATCTTCTTATGACCCACACTCATAAACCCCATAGGTCAAAGCTTTCAAATCCATGCTGAAATGCCATTCTACACTACTGGTGCAAAAACACATTTTGGACAGGAAGTGAAAAATGACATTTGCGCTGTTCATGAGGTGGTGTGTAAAACTGGATATGCTGAAAATCTGGAGTCAAAATATTGTAAATTACCAAAGTTACATGCCTGTGTAGAAAATTTACAATGCAGCTTGTAACTCAGACATTTTTAGAAATTTCCCCACCAAATTTTCAGCAGGCCCTTGTTGGGACCTCTTCATGTGAACTCTCATGCTGTCATTTTGTTACTCCATCCCAAAATGTGATTCTGTGCACTGACCATGCTATTCTGCACCACAGGTGCAAAAACATGTTTTGGGCAGAATGTGAGAAATGACAGCTATACTGTTAATGAGGTGGTGTGAAAAAATGGATATGTTGAAAATCTGGAGTCAAAATATTATAAATTAGCAAAGTTACATGCCTGTGTAGAAGACGTTCAATGCACATTCAAAACTTGACCATTTTTAGAGATTTTTTCACCAAATTTTCAGCATGGCCTTTTGGGGACCCCACCTCATGCACACTCACAGTGTCAGTTTGTTAATCAGTCCCAAAAGGTGATTCCATGCATGACTGCAACATCATCTTTGGGGCCAGATGAAAAAAATGACAGTGACAGTATTGATGAGACGGGGTCCCAAAAGGCCATGTTGAAAATTTTGTGAACAATTCTTAAAAAATGACAAAGATATCAACATATGTTCAAAACACCATTGGAAATGCATTAAAAAGAATTTACCTGTATTCCTCAATTGGCAGTTCAGCTTTGAAGAGTGCCGATGTCCCCCATCTACAGCAGATGGCATCAGCCAATGTCAGGAGGTAAGTATAGGGACAGGAGGGTTGGGTGGTGGGTGCTCAGTTGATGGGTCAGTTTGGGGGGGTAGGTTGATGGTGATGATAATGAGGGACTGTTTTCTTTTTTACAGGTTAAATAAAAGACGTTACAGCACTTTTTTTTTTTTTTCAGGGGAAACTGAAACTTTTTAGGAACACTTGGGGTGGACTCCCCCATGTCCGACACTGCTGAGGGGTAAAAGCGAGGATTGGGGCCATGATGTCAGCAGTGTCATAAATTTATGGGTACTATGAGTGAAGCATCCAACACCGGGGTGGGCATCCCGTGTCAGATGACAATACAGAAAAAAATAATTAAATCAATGAATTAAATAAATAAATAAAAAATGAATAAATAAATAAATAAATACATATACTGCCACCAGGGATTGGGGCCCCCAGTGGCAGAGAACAGTTTGAGCCACAATCAGGCTGGCAGGGTTGTATGAACCATAATACCAGCCTGCACTATACGGCACAGCTGTCTTTGATAAATGACAGCTATGTCACATAATGCTAGTACTGTATGACACAGATGTCATTTCTTAAAGACACCTGTGTCACATAGTACTTGCACTATACAACATAGCTGTCTTTAGTAAACAACAGCTATGTCATATAGTACCTGCACTAAATGACACAGCTGTCTTTACTAAAGATAGCTGTATAGTATCTGTCTTGACCTCAGTAAGTAAGTGTAGGGTAAGGGGGGGTAGGTGTGGCTGATGGGTGTTCACTGGTAGGGTCAGTTGGGGGCAGGGAGACAGTGGTAGACAATGAGGGACTGTTTTCTTTTTTCAGGTAAAAAAAGACACTGTGGGACTGTTTTTTCCTGTCAGGTGTGTATCTTGAAGTGATTAAAGATTTTTGCTCTGGCACAGCTGCACATAAAAGTTCATATTCCCAAACTTCTTGGCTAACATTTTTATTATTTGGGAAATATGATCTCCATCTTATGTGTTAGCATTAGTTTCACTGTTAAAGAATATCAATAGCAGCCCAGAGAACTTTAAGTTTGTTTTGTTCAGTTTCCTGATGTAATATATATTCAACAGTTATTTATTTATTTATTTTTATATTTATTGTACTTTTTCTGGCTGGACCTCCTGTCAAACTCAGCCCTGGTCACAACCCCAGGGACTCCTCCCACCTACTGCCGATTGCCATTGCTTCTCCCATTCACCTCCAGTTTGCCGCTCGGGGGGCAGGGTGGCAGCACTGGTCCCCAGTATCCCAGTGTCATGGAACCAGTATCTGGTTGGGAGAGATTCTGGCAGCAGAGGCTAATTGCAGCCCCGGGGAGGGCTTCATGGAAACAGAGGTCCACCTTGTTTTTCCCCTTGTAGGCTGGGGCAGAGATGTGCAATGACACCCAGCATCTGTCCCACCCCAGAGAGCATCAATTTTGCTTCACTACAGGGCAGCAACCCAGCCTCCTACAGGTGTCACTCCTGTGTGATCACAGGCCACCCCTTCCCCCCAGAGAAGGAGGGGGTCCTAGGGATGCTCAATCCTTCTCCCCCGGCTGGCCATCCAATGACCTGGGTCCATTCCCAAACCCAGGTCGCCGGCGTTGCAAGTGGAAATCCAACCACTGCTCCAGTGGGCCAGCCCTTATACTCAACAGTTACAATGTTTCATTTGTACAGTAAATGCTAACAAGATGCAGGTTATCAGCCATTATGAGACCCTTTGGTAAAGTTAATTGTATGAGATCAGTTGTATTGTTTGAGCATTTACACAATCCAATAAAAAAAGGAGCTTGTCTTTATTGACAATAATTGTTAATTGTTTATCATTATTCTTATCTGATCAGAATAGTTTGCATTAACCCCCCCCTTGCTTTCTCATTTTTCTGCCGTTGCTCTGGATTTGTTTGCTCATTCCATGGTACAGCCTTCACAGGCATGCACACACACACACACACACACACACACACACACACACACACACAGACATGCCATATGTTTTTGTCTTCAAAGAGAACATGCCTTTATGCACATCAAGATGTGCTCCATTCGACTTTAATAATTAAATCTGCATTGTATATTATTATCAGAGATACATATTTGTCTTTTGCTTTCATTTTGATTGGTGAGGTTCTGAAATTAGAGAATGTGTAAATCCTTAGTATGCCTGAAATAAAAGGACTACGTTCCTAAGAGGGTTCTATAAAACAAATTCAAAAACAATTATTTATCTAATGGTTAAAGCTCAGCATCATGACTGCATCATTTTTTCAAATCCTTACTAATCCTTAACACCTAGGTTTTCTACTGTACCACAGCACTGAGGCTTATATTAACACACACATACACAAAAAAATAAATAAATAAATATAATGTCTACCAACAGTTTATGAAACACAAAACCAATGAACAATAAATCTGGCATTCACACGATATCTGGTAGAAGGGGCAAACACAACACTGATGTTTAAAAGTGGGCTTTGCGGGATCTGAAAACATTGTACAACAGTCCACTCCAACTTGCTCTAAATAAATCCGTACACTGGAACTCGCAGTAAACTGCTTTGCGAAAGTGATAAGCTTTGCAATTAACACTGAAACAGACTGCGTTTTAGTTTTTTTTCCCTCAGGGCCTGTGGTTAAGAATAATGGTGCTCCAAACACAGCAAAATTGTAAATCTAGGATTGTGTCAGCAAAATGTACACCCTATATCAATAAACTACACTGACAATTCAATTGATTAGATTTTTGCTTTCTCTTTGAAATAAATAAAATAAGTGATATGGATCAGACAATTTGCTTTTGAATGTGGTTGCTCACAGTATCAATAAATACATTGATTGATCGATCTCCTCCTCCCACATGAAAATCTTTAAATACCACAGAAATCTTAAAATGCATTCACATGTCCAGGCAATGCAAATCATCTGTAGCAGGAGCAAGCACTGTGTTGGTTCAGAACACTGAAAATTGCACAGCATACAAACTGTATATTAACTGAAACCTAACATCTCTGTAACAAAACAAAACAAAAACAAACCAACTTCAGTCTGTAATAAGGTATCGCTAATTTATCATCGAATGTTTTATAGTCATACATGAAGGTTTTAAATGTTAACATACAGTGCACATTTACACAATGACTGAATAGTTATATTTTATGAGTTTAAATTTATTTTCATAACCCTTTTGGAAGATTTGACACAAATCCTTGCCAGTCCTATAACACATTTTAGTGATATTTGGTGAAAGAAAAGAGAAACCTGGAAGGGGGGTAGAAAATAAAGAAGCGGTATGACAAAATGATAAAGCTGTCTCCACAAATAAAAGGTCGACATCTGTCAGTAGCTGGTTTATTTGAGTTTTGTACCCCATTTATTTGTATCAGATTACCTCCTCTCTTGGGTGTCTTTACAAGCTAAACAAGCTGCTTTTTATCTCCAGCTTTATCCTATGGTTTTAGATAGACAAAACATTTTTTTCTAAGTTTCAATCAGATTTATTTTATTGTAAAAAATATACAAAGATATTTACAAATCAGTCATAAAAATATGAATACATTTAGACACCAGGGCCCGGGATATTTAAAGCAGTTGCACTGGCACAAGTGGGGACATGCACCAAGGAGCGATATTCAATGGGATACATTGCACAGCGCAAATCCCATTGCACCAATGCGCCACTATAATGAACGCAGGTGCAAGAACAGGGGGCATGCCCATGAATATCTGGTGCAGTGCAATATTCAACCGTGGAATCATGGCGCAGGTGCAGAGCAAAACCAGGATGTGCCGAGCAGACTTGAGCCTATAAATACAGGGTGCAAGCACAGAGACAGCACTTGTGCCAGGCAAGATGGAAACAGAAAGAAGGAGAGGGGAAAAACAGAGAAAGAAGGAAGGACAGACAGAAAGACGCACCAAGAGAGACAGTGTCAGTGAGAGACTGACACAGGCAGCCACAGAGGGAGAGGGACAGAGGTGGCAGTGGCGAGGAAGTCAGGGGCAGAGACAGAGTGAGAGGGACAGGCAGTCACAGTGCCAATCAGTGCACCAGGGTGGCGCACAGCCCACAACAGCTGACTGCCCAGGGGGAGACAGGACATCAGGGGCCATGGATGGTGCACCCTTCCTGATGGAGGCTGTAATGCGGGGTGTGAGGGGGCAGGAGGAACAGTTACGTGGCCATGGAAGTGCTCTTCGGTGATATGCCCAGAACAGGTGGTACTGTGCCCACACCACCTTTGAGAACTACTCCAACATGGAGATTGTGGGATGGTACCACCTGAACAGGGCCATTCTGAGGCAGCTCTGTGAGCTGTACAGTGAGGAGATGCAGGCACCCACAAGATGGAGCCACGCAATGTCTGTGAAGACCAGGGTGACAGCTGTCATGTGCCTGCTCACTTCGGGCACCTTCCAGAGACCAACAGGGGACACCACAGGCATAACCCAGTCAGCCACATCATGCCTTCTCATACAGTTCCTCAACAGTCTGCTGCCTCGTGCTTCAGAATACATCCATTTCCCCAGCACACAGGCAGAGTATACAGCAACCATGAAGGACTTTCACAGGTTAGCACGTATGCCTGGTGTGCTGGGGGCCAATGACTGCACCCATGTGGGCATCCACATGCTACCTAGCCCTGAGGGTGTGGCCCATATCAATAGGAAGGGGTACTGAGCATCAACTGCCAGGTGGTGTGCGATGCCAAGGGGTGCATGACCAATGTCTGTGCAACACACCCTGGAAGTGCGCATGATGCATTCATCTGGCACAGCTCTGCATTGTGCCACAGGTTCAAGCATGGGGACATCCCCATGGGCCACCTAGTGGGTGAGTATGGGATGGGCATGGGCTGATGGGCAGAGCAGGCCATGGGATGGGGAGGGCAGGGTGGGCATGCTGGTGAGGGCACCAGGGACAAACAGGCAAGGGCACAGCAAAGGATGGCAGAGGGCTAATCATGTCAATATCCACTCAGGAGACAGTGCCTATCCACTGAGGCCCTGGCTGCTCACCCCCTATCGGCGCCCATCATCGTTAAAGGAGGAACACTACAACGAGGCACACACCAGCATGTACAACATCACTGAGCGTGTATTCAGCATGCTGAAGGCATGTTTCCATTGCCTAGACAGGTCTGGCGGTGCCCTACTGTATAGCCCTATAAAAGCCTTTGGCCTATTCCTGGCCTGCTGCATACTACACAACATGGGCATTGACCGTGGGATAGCTGTCGAGGCTGATGAGGGTGACAGTAGTGGGGATGATGGAGGCAATGGGCTGGAGGGTGGTGGACAGCCCCCCCCCGGGTGGAGGGATCCCTGGCTGCAATGGATGGTGTGGCAGCATCATGACACCATCACACAGGAGCACTATGGTGCACCCAGGTAGGTGGCATGGAACCCATGCGAAGGTGACACACACAGGTATAGCACACAGGCAAGGGTGTGCATGGCAATGGGCATGCACACACAGTGGCATGGTGCAGGGTTAGGGAAGGCAGTGGCACACAACCACACACTACTGCACACAGCAACACACAGCAACTCACACTTACACCCACACCCCCAGGTGCTGGCATGTGGCAGGGATCAGGTGCAATGCACCAGTGCACAGGTGCAACCAGTGCTGAACTGTCCTTATCATGCCCCCGCCACATGGCCAGTGACCAGGCAGGCATGCACACAGGCAGCATGTGGTACAACACACAGGTGCCACACCAGTGGTGTGCACACACACATGCCACCCATGCACACACAGGGCAGCAGCTGTAAGCAGTGGTCAGGGCAGCATGGCCATAAGGGCAGCCTCACCAGGGTCAAACGGCAGTCACAGGCTTCTCATCTGCCACAGAAGGTGTCAGTAATGGCACCCCCATGGGTTGAACTGTGGGACCACAACTAGGTCCATGCAGGGGTGCGTAGGCACCAAAACAGGTCTGCCCCAGGCATGCTTGGGATGCCAACAGCAAAGCCCAACATCGACAGTGAGGGAGTCACCCGACACAGGGATCGTGGGGTGGACAGTGCACTGTGTGGGGTCTGTAGTGACTGGCCATGCCCTGTGGCAGCCAGCAGTGCAAGGCCATCTGTGATCGCATTGGCAATGCGATCCTGGGATGCAGTCGTGGCCTCCTGCATGCACTGTATTGCCACAAGGAGCTGTGTAGTACCCCTCTCTTGCTGTTCAGCTACCTGGAGCACCTCCACGTGCAGTGCATACACCAAAGTGGCAAGCAGCACCTGTTGCTCCCTGGAGGCCCACAGCAAATGAGTGTGCTCTGCCAGTGGGTCGGCATCCTGGGGTTCCCGGGTGAGACACCGATCCGACTGTGTTGACCGGCCATGCTGCAGAGTCCCCCTGTCTGGTGGACACTGCACAGTGGGTTCCTCATGGGGCATGTTTCTACCTGGCACACTGGCAGCAGACCCTGTGTCCA
This sequence comes from Neoceratodus forsteri, assembly GCA_016271365.2. Classification (NCBI taxonomy): domain Eukaryota; kingdom Metazoa; phylum Chordata; order Ceratodontiformes; family Ceratodontidae; genus Neoceratodus; species Neoceratodus forsteri. The sequence goes on from CM057456.1 coordinate 120,613,774, forward strand.
GCTACCCTGTGGCACCTGCAGACTGCTGATGTCACCTGTCCTGCTGCTGACCGCTGCCCAGCACCTGCTTGGGTGCACCACTGCCACCACACATCACAGCTGTGGCAGCGCACACAGCCTCACCCACAGTGGTGGCTGGCAGATGTTCCTCTGCTGCCAGGTCACTGGGTGCACCTCCTGTGTTGGAGTCAGGTATGGGCGTCTCCCTCACTACACCACCCATGCTGTCCAAGATTATGGTGAGGTCGACATTAGCACCAAATCTCACCCCAATCTGTGTCTCCATGCACAGAACACCAAGACTGGCATCCTGGAGAAACACATCAAGGCCTCATCTGACCCCATGCCCAGGACATTCAGCTGGACAGTGGTGGTATGTTGCAGCTGATTGTGCTCCTGGATACCCATGGAGGTGGATGGCTGGTCGTCTGGGGCTGGTCCTGCCTCCATGGCCACTGCTGGTGCCCCATCCTCTTCATGCAGGTGTGCCAGTGCTGAAAGAGAAAACATGTGTGTCAGTGATGCAATGCCCACAAGTGCCTTCCCAACATAGCTGCTGCATGCTGTGCATGGCCGACATATGTACCATGCAGTGATAGGCTGACACCTGTCTGGAATCCTCCATCAGGAACACCCTCCATGGTGATGCAGTGCGTGGTGGCTGCCACCAGCTCCTCCTGCGCTGTGAGCTGTGGCGCATCTGCAGGCCCCCATCTGGTGGCAGTCTGGGCTGTATGGATGGCTGCCACTTTTTCTTTAATGCACCACTTGTCTGTGACCACCTTCTTGCAGTACTCCTACACTGACCACTGGTGGCTGCCCTGCTAGTTCACACACACTCACCTCCTCCCATGCCCCATCCCTGGCCTGTGGTGTGCCCGTGGCACCACTCAATAGTAGCTCCATGTCAAGGTAGGCCTTGAACAGGGCCTCTGATTCCACCTTCGTGAAGCTGGGCCTGTGCTTGTGAGCAGGCCCACGCTGCACTTCCTCTTCCCTTTCTGACATGATGCTTCCTGTGGACGTGGAGAGCATGATGTGTCAGTGGCAGCAGCACCCTATTCTGTACCCCCTGCCATGCTGGCAGTGCTCAGTATGTTTCAGCAGCATGCTCAACTTACCTGAAAAGGATGCAATACCGGTCCATGGCCTGTGCCTAACCCTGGCGTGTTTATAGTGCATTGCATGCAAATGAGCTTTAGCACAACTTTAATGACATGCTAATTCCTCCAGTGCACCATGCCTGCTATTGTGCAAGTGTGCGCTGTGTGGCGGCTGACCTCTGACTGCTGCCATGACCTCTGCCCCTGGATGACCCCGCACCCATGATCCCACCTAGCCATGCTCATGCCGTGCATCTCCGTAACTGCTCAATGGGCAGACACAGCACATGTCCCCTCACTGCATGCATATGGTGCATGTAGTGGCAATGTGTGTCTCCTGCCTCCATTTTCCTTCATGGATCACACCAGAGACATGGCACAGCAGAGAAGTGGATAAGTGGCAAACTTGATGCAGGTTGAGCTTGCTGACCTCGTGCCCTGCATCCAGCCCCACACACCCCAGCTGTTTGGGCAGGAATCACTGCAGCAGTCCTGGGTGGTTGCATGGCAGGTAATTTCTGCCTCACTGGGCCAGTGCATGGGGTGGCCAGAACGGGTGAGCAGTGTAGCCACAGGTACAGGAACCTGGTGCATAGATACTCAGAGTGCCTCAGGAGACTGGAGGCATGCATCAGGCATGGGGCTGTGCCACAGCCAGATGAGTAGGCCCATCATGCATGTGTGCCCTCGTGCTGTACTATGGTGTTGGCTAGGCTGTCTGGTGTGTCCTGCAGGGTGGAGTAATACCATAATGCGCATTGTGGGGTGGCATCACCCTCCACCACTAGCATTGCACTGCCACTGTGTGGAATGTGTCAGGCAGGAGCTCACCCTGTGCACAGGGGTGGAGGTGGTGGGCAGCTCATGTGGTTGGTTATTGATGTGTACCTGTTTCTGTTCCATTCCCAGGACCTGAAGACAGATGAAGGGTGCACTGGCAGGACACCAGGCCACAGTGACCCAGGGTGGAGTAGTGGCTCCTGCACCAGTGGGGCCACAGAGGGCAGGTAGGCACTGACATTGTTCTGTGCACCATCATTGGGGAGGTGGGGGAAAGGGTGCCAGCATAGCCACCTGTGCCACATGCCATGGCAGCTGTCTGTGTCACACTGTGCGTGGTGCCAGACACTGTGGCACATCAGTTGGACACATGTACCAGCTGCTGGTGTGGTGAGTGTGCACACAGCCACCACTGATGTTGCTGTGGTGCTGCCAGGGTATTGTGCCATGTGACTGTCATATCACAGCTGGATGGCCACTATGCAGTGGAGACCACTGCTGTGCACTGATGTGGTGCACCGTGATGCCAGCAGGCATTGATTCACGCTCCTGTGTGTGGCCTGTATGGGTCCTCTGGGGGGTGTTCCCCCTGCCTGGTATGAGTGTGGTTGTCCCTTGTCCTAGGTGTCCTCCTTCAGTGCAGAAAGTCCCTGTACTGCCAGCTCCTGAGGCAGCTGATTTTAATTACATCCACAAAGATGAAGGTGGTATTCCAGGTCTGCAGACTGCTACTGGTGGTCAGGAGGCAGTAGCATCAGCAGGGGGGTGGCAGGCTGTGGCTGCCGCTAGTCAGGCCTTGTGTTCCCTTGTTTCTCCAGCCATACCTCCCACTTCAGTCCCTCATGCCACCATACAGTTCCTGTTCCATGTCCTCTTCCCTTACTGTACCTACTCTTTCCAAGATCCTGGTCATTGTAAATAGTTTGTGACAAAATATGTTTTTCTGACTTACTCGCCTGTGTCTGTGTCTGCTTTGCAGGTGGCGTGAGGAGCCATGCTGCTGTATTCCAGTGCCTGTCCATTTTGTGTGCATATGTTGGGGTGTGTGTTGTGCTTCTGTGGATCATTGCTGTGTGCTGCAGTGTGTGGTGGTGGCCCTCCCCCTCAGTACATGGCTGTGCCTTTGGGTGCCCTTGGGGTGGCTGTCAGGGTTGTGTGTCAGGTGTGTCTCTTGGGCTGTGTGGGCCTGGTTGTGGCCTGCCATGGTCTGGATGTTCAGAGGGGGCATGTCCTACTGCCTGCAAAGGGCCCCCTTGGTGGCCCTCTGTCCCCCTTTGGCACCACCTGTTGCCTACTATTTGTGCCACTGTTGTGTTCTGGGGTAGGGTCTGGGTTCCTGTGTTTTTCCTGCTGTGCCCAGCTGGTGGTGGCCTCCAGTGGCCTGTCATTCTGCTTCCCTGGCTCTGTCCCTGGGTCTCCTCTCTGTTCCATGCCCCCCCCCGTTGCTCTGCTGCTCTGCTCCCACAGTTGCCCTGGGGCTTCTGTGTCTGCCCATGGTGCACCTGTGGTTGCATCATGGCATATCCAAGGTTGCACCATGGTGCATTCAAGGTGGCACCATGGCGCAACTGTGCCATATTCAGCCAGGTTGCGCTGGCACAGTGTGGCAAGTGCAACCTCTGAATATGGCTCCTGTTGCACCACGGCACATTGGATTTGTGCTGCGCCAGACTTGTGCTGGCCTCTGGCGCAATTCTTAATATCTAGCCCCCAATCTATTTGCATTACTATAACATGGACCATCAATAAATAAATATAAATATGTTTCTTGGAAGGAAAAAGGTAATAAAGCAGTTTATTTTTTGTATATAACAGTTCTGAGCCAAAGTTTTAGATTACTTGTGGCTATAATTTATTATGTTTTTTTTTTGTTTTGTTCATCATGCTATGTTTTAAAATAAGGAATGTCCAAGATGTGTTTCTTTTCAATGGCACAATGATTCGGAATTTGGAATGCATGAACAGTAGAACAATAGTTGAGTTCCAACATTCTTTTTTAAAAAAACAACAACAACAATATATATGGATATATATATATATATATATATATATATATATATATAGTTAAATTTCATATCAGAAAGGAGAAATGGTTGATGGTATTGAGCCAGCCAGGTAGTTGCTGCACTGCACAGTGTCCATGGCCCCTTCTCTTTTAAGTACTTCTTACGCCCTGACTTTTGGGGGGGTTGATAGTTTTTCTTCTTCTAATTCCCAATAAACTCCTGGATCATGAGTATCCCAACTCTGTAGGCTATTACTTCCTCCATCTTCTTTGGAAATCTGTCATGTACAAGAACACAAAGAGATATATGTCAGCATTCCAATCATTTTAATGTCTTATCTCTGATGTGGTAATCAAAAGCATTGATTTTTTTATGATGTTGTTGCAAATGCTCTCAAATGTACATTACATTTTTTTACAGCATAATAGAAAATGAAGCTTTAAAAGTAACACATTCACAAGACTGTAGACGACATTAATATTGGGGTGAAAAGGAAACCTAAAATCACCACAGGCAGGCTAGCTGGGCAACAACAGCAACAGCCCTGTCCCTGACCCACTGCAAGAACCATGACAGCAGCAGCCTGCACTATACGACACAGATATCTTTAATAAATGACAGCTGTGTCATGTAGTGCAAGTACTATGTTACACAGCTGTCATTTATTAAAGAAAGCTGTATTATAGTACTTGCACTATATGACACAGCTGTTGTTTATTAACTACAGCTGGGTCATACATGTCTTGTCACCGGAGAGAAGTATAAGGTGAGAGTGGTGGGGGTGGGGGATGCTTAATGAGAGGGTCAGATTGGGGTTAGGGAGAGAGCAGCAATGACACGGGACCATTTTTTCCATGAACAAGATAAAAGACCTTACAGAATGTTTTTTTTCGTTTCAGGCAAATGATAAAGTTATACCACTATTTCGGGACACTGAAGGTGGGCTCCCCAATGTTCCATACTGCTACGGGGAAGTGGACATGCTGACATGGGGACTGGGCCTCTCAAAGAGGGCTACATGGGGGAAGCATCCAACACCAGTGGTGGGCATCCCAGTGTCAGATAAAAATGACAAATAAAAGCAATAAATCAATTAAATCAAATTAATTAACTAATTAATTAAATAAATAAATAGAAATACATTGCCACTGGGGATTGGGGCCCCCGGTGTGCACATAACAGTTGAATTAAAAGCACAGTCAGGCTGGCAGGGCTACAATGACAGTAGCTCCATCCCTGACCTACGAGTCATGACAGCAGCAGCCTGCACTATACGGCACACCTGTCTTTAATAAACAACAGCTGTGTCTTATAGTGAAAGTACTATATGACACAGCTGTTATTTATTAAGGACAGCTGTGTCATACAGTGCAGGCTGCTGCTTTCGCAAAAATTCAGTTATGAATAGAATATTCATTTTTTAAGCTGTGCATGTTCAGAAATGGAACAATTGTATTAAATATTTTAAATGCTACTTCACCGAGGGACCTAAAAACCACAGAAGCACATACCTTGGACCAACCTCTATCAAATCTGAAAGTTTCAGGTTTCAAAGCCTCCTATTTTTTTTATGTTAGCAGGAGGCAAAGAAAGTCTTACAATTTTCAAAAATGGAGACTTTGAGAATTTTTTGCAACTCTGTAACTTTGCTTCCCCGAACTGATCTACATTAAATTTCCAGGATCAAGAGATCCTGGCTTAGAGGCTGAGCTTTCCTCATTTTATGGAAACAGGTTGAACAGTGGCAAGGTTATTAAGGTGCAAAAATGTGGGTTTAACATAGAAGTGCTTATGCAACATTAATACACAGGCACAACTGCCCCTGTATAATTTATATGCATTTCTGGCAATTTGATTGCATTTGTAAAGATGTATGTGATGTTTGTATGTTACAAGTTTTTATACATACTTTCCAATAAATTTGAACCTTGAACCTACTTAAAGTGTAACTGCTAACTATTTTGGTCAAACTCCTCAAGACACTCTGGTAACTGTGCATATATACTGTATGTGGGGTTTTGTGGCTGGAATTGATTAAGTTGTCTCATTGCAGTTTCTGTCCCTGACTCCCCCATATCTGAGCTTGGCATGTCTATAGTTAATAAGATATCATGATTACTTTTGCAATAACTGTCCAGAACAGTTGTCAAAAATTCCTAAAGGACTGGATCTGACAGATCTTTTTCTTTCACTCATTGCAACATGCTTTTATTTGATTTGTGGGGTCATTTGTGAAATGCTTATATACTGTACTATGAATAACCTTTTTGGCTTTTCAGTTTCACCCACAACAGCTTTGGGCTATTCCTGTGCAGGAACTGCATGGTGACTGACACTGGATTAAGCAATAAGGCACAATAGGGCACGGGTCATTTCAGAATTTTACAATGCCTTGTGTGGCATGACATAAAATGAAGTATAGCCAAGTGCCTTAAACCATGTGAGAAGAAAGTAAATCCCACAAAACCCCCTGCTTGGGAGTGCTCTATTACAATTACAAAATGAGCCCATTTGTAGCAAAGGTCCATCTGTTATTGAACACTAAATACATAGGGCCCCATATTCAAAAGTCCCAGGCCGCATCGCGCAAGTGCCTGCACCACGCAACTGAGATGCGCCAGCACAAAATAATGGCATATTCAGAAGATGCACTGTGAGATGTAATCATGCAAGTCCAGCTGAATATCCTGAACATCCACGATCTCGCAGTGGGAGATGCACAGCATGGCAGGTGACCTGAGCCCTATGCAGAGTATAGGGAAATGCACAATAGGTGGCAACATGTGGTGTGTGCAAAATTGCAATATTCAGTCGGTATGTGCAAATGGCCTCATTACACATTCCAAGCCTATTCCCCTCATGTGCAGCTCATTACTAGAATGTATTCAGGCAATTTGCATACCCATGGGCATGCTCAGTTCCAGCTCTGCAGGGCTGCCCCACCACCCTACAAAGGTGAACGGGAGGTACTGCAGCCTAGCAGGCAGGTGTGATGGAATGTTGTGTGTGGGTGGGTGGACTGTATTGGCCTGGGTTTAGTGCTATTACCAATAGCCATGTACAGGTTCAGACTGGGGTACAGTGATCTTACCTGGACATTGGCCACAGGGTGCCACCTGGACAAGCAATAAGGGAGGGCAGAGGGTGACACAGTCTGATCAGTATACCATATGCATGTGCTATACTAGCTCCATATACAGTGTGCAGTCACCTGCAGTGCCTAACACCCACCGCATGAGAGGAACATGATGATAACTGCAAGAAATGCAGTGTGCAGCGGGTGACCAGGTACCCGAGTGGTTGGGTCCCACCTGTGTGCACCTATGGTGTACCATCATGGGTGTGTGCCAGAGGTCAGTCCCTGGCCTGTGCCAGGCTGTCACACATATCACCAGGCTACCTGGGCACCATTGCCCCAGACATCACCTTGGGTGCATGCCACCATCAGGTGGTGCCTGCAGACCACATAGTTGCAGACCATTGCCCCTGGTACTAGTGCTGCAGCCTGGTTATCTGCTTTACTGGTGTGCAAGGTGGAGCACCCAACAGCACTGGCATGTCACAACTGGGTGTCTACATTTGGGTGTGGTGTAGGGGATGGCTCTTTGAGTGGTTTCCATGGTGTGCCAGCACCTCTGGCTTTGGGTAATTCCATCCAGGCATGACTGCTGTATTTGGGTGCCTGGAGTGTGTCCTGGTGCACCTGCAGAGGCTGCACCTGCAGCCTTCCATTTGGTGGCTGGACATTTTTGCCCATCCTTTTGTCTGCCTATCTTTGTGGGCACATTTCTGGGATCTGCAGCAGATGCACCACACATTTTGGCAGAATATATGGATGTGCAGCATATTCATATATGTGCCCCCATTTTTTGCTTTGCATATATTATTTCTGTGTGATTGCGCATTTAGAAATGTGCTGCACATTTCTCCTTTTTGAGTATTGCACTTCCGCAAAATTTCTGGGATGCCCTGCTCATCTCCATTTAGGGTTGTGCATCTCCTTTCAAAATGTGTGCCATAAATTTGAATGTAATATTGTTGTTACAAATACAATAACGAAGTGATGCATCGATCAATCAATACAATAGTCCCAAATCTAGTGAAACATATAAACATACATACAAATATAGAATCCGTTGACAAAAAATGCACAATGACCGATCATATCTGCCTATTCCTATCTAAATAATGCTAAATGGGAGAGCCATGTGGCTCTTTACTCACTCTTTCCCCTTCCCTTTCTAGTGTGGTTATTATCAAGTCCTTGTATCTTCTCAAACTCTTTTGCATCTCTCCATTGCTTTTGCACAGACTAACTTCTCCAGAAGCATTTTCCACTCTTCTACCACCCATTCCATGAAAATGTACTTTCTGGTGTCACTCTCAAACTTGCCCCCTGCCAGCTTCATTGAGGTGCCCCTGGTATTTGTGTTCCCACTCAGTCTGAAACATTCTCACCAGCCATTATTTAACCTATGAAGGTATCAGAACAGTGTGTTTAAATCATATCCCCTCTTTTCCTTTTTGCCTCAAGCATGTACATATGGTATTCAGACCTGCTAACCTGTCCTTGAACGTCCTTTCCTGTAGTCCCTGGACCATCATGGCTACCCTACTCTGCACTGCATCCACCCTGTCCCTGCCTTTCTTTAGAAGCAGACTACAACACTGGGCTTGGATAATAATAATCTTATTATAGTATAGCTATTATACTGTCATCTAATTATGTCTATTAAGATGTTTAAAAAACATATACAATGAAGAGTTAAGTCCCATTTTCTACATTCATTTGTTTCCATGAATGTAGAAAATGGAATTTATGTGAAATATAAAGGAAAATAAATTCTTTTTTTCTGTTTTCTCGGCTATCACTTGGCTTCGGTTACCTGGAATGATGGAATATGCAAGGGGTAATATGGACCTATACTGAAAGTGAGGTGATAACCTGCCTGACACACGTGAAACCTCTATATTAGAAATTAGAGGAGTGAGCCACGAAATGGTGGACATATTTGTTCCTCAAAATGCACATGATAGAACCCTTGTATACCAGCATTTATATCTCCTTTTTAACTGTTTATTGTATATATTTTTTTAAACATCTTAATAGGCATACTTAAATGACAGTATAATAAATATGATATAATATGACTATTATTATCCAAGCTACATATACTGAGCAATACAGTTAACAGTATTATACCGTAAATGATTTTGCACTGTTGTAAAATAATAACTGTACAGTAAAGTTGGTACCTACCCACATAAGGGGATTAATATAAGATAAATTGATTGTATTTAATTATTTAAAAGTAAACTGCACTTGAATTAACACACTGTCTCTTTAAGAAACACAGAGCACTTAAGGGATTCACTTTACTGTGTAACAGTGACTCTTGAGAAAGCTCTTGAGTGAAACTGGTTGGGTCACTGTGGGCTCTGCACTGCTTTGCACTTTCTGTGATTATCTGAAAACTTGAAGCCTGGTGTACTTGTAAGTAATTTTAAATCTATGTCATTAAACTTGGATTTTTATCTGGTAACTCAGTGCTGGCTATTTCTGATGACTACTTTACAATTTGGGAGCCAGGCACGAGTGTTTGAGTGGAGTGACGGCCATTGCTACTTTCCATTTTTGTTATCCCCTACTTTGACAGCCAGATGCAACTCCACCTCTTTTTAATTGTCTTTTATATTAGATGTTCACTTTAGGCTAACACCATTCATTTTCATCTGAGAGTCAACAGCATTTTGGCTGAGTATGCTTGGCGTGAATGCTTAACTCACACTATGTATTCCAGCCACAGTTTTGATGATGCCCATGACACTTTTGCTGTCAGCCAAAATGTGATGTTACCCTGACCCTTCCTCCATGATGTCAGAAAAGTTTGTAAAACAAAAAAGAATGCACTGACTGGTAGTGTGCCTATAAAATACATAGGTGCACTCCCCCATCCACCCCTGTGAGCACGTTAGTACTGTTTGTTGAATACCCTTCCCCCTCCAGGTTACTGCCTGAAAAGTTTCTGTGTCTCTTTAATATATATGACTGTGTGTTATGCGAGATAACACTTAGATACTCTTTGAACACTATCCCTACATTGTGGTACCATACCAGGAAAATCTTTCTAGAGTCAGTGGGGTGTGTGGTAACAGCATCCACCCCATTGTTGGCTTCCCAGTGAGGGCTGCATAAGCTCTTTTAATTAGAGTTTCTTTGTGCTGACCACCAGTTACAGCACACCTCCACAGGGATGTCTATTTTTTTGCCATTCCATCATCACTAGTACTAACAGAACTTCATGACAAGGATAAATTTCGAATACTGTACATCTAGTGAGTAGTAAGAGTTAAAACTGACAATTAGTTAATAACATGAGCATGTAATGGTGATCAGTAAAGTCAGAAGTTTTTTACCCAAAGTGAATGCAGATCAGATCGATCGTTTGCTGTTATGGGAGGTTCACTCTCACTCAAATGCTAATGCATTGTAATTATTGCAAATAACAGAACACTGAGGGAACCTACAGTAAGTGCTGGTCATTTTCATGGCTTCTGTTGAATATAGACATTATTTGTCCATGCATAACCAAAAGTACAGTGAATAAAAACGTTGTTGGTGAAATTTGTGCAATGTCAGGAACTTCATGCTTCATGCAGCATATCAAAGTTCCTGACTTTGCACCAAACTTTGTTCTGTGAAGTTTTTTTGACAATTATTTTTATTTACAAACCCACCCCACCCACTGTGCATGAATAATCTATCAACCACCCATCACCCAGATACTTTTCAGTAGATAGGATATGGGAGGGCAGAACAGTAAGATGGCCTTGCTGCTGCTCTGCTGCTCTCTGAATGTGTTTGGAAGTTTTGTAGTTTCTTTTTCTACTTGTTATGCTACTTTGCTTTCTCAGCGTTATAAGTGCTAAAAGACCATTTGTTTAAATTGACAGAATGATATTAAAACCCTTGGAAAAATGAGGACAAACTTCAGGAGTGTCCAGAATCAGCAGTTAGATGCATGTGGCATGGTATATGACTGTTGCATCTTAGAATATCAAGACTATAGAATTTACTCTACAAGTGGTATTTAAAACATTGTGCTAATCTTGTTTTAAGCTTTTTCTCCCATGTTAGTTACTATACACATAGCAAGGTTAATTTATTGTAATTCATAGTTGGTGGTTGGTTTTATTTTGTTGCATGTTTGCATTTAGTGTTTGTACTTATCGTTTGGTGGTGTAATTGGTTTGCTGTATTGGTCTTTCAGCTTGAGCCCAATTCCCAATTCCTATGGATCAGTTTACAGACAGGAATGGGACAAGTAAGTGTGCTAATGGAGATTTGAAAGTGCCTGAAGAAAATCTGTCAATCGCTGAAGCTACTACTGCACCATAGTAACACAGAAACATAGAAGTTGATGGTAGATAAGGACTGCAAGTCCCATCCAGTTTGCCCATTTTTTCTACCTTAGTATTGATAAGCTCATTTGCCCTTACTAAAGGTATGCCACCATTTCCTGGAATTGGGGGTCTCAATATTAACCTTAATGGTATAGAACTTATTGTGCTCAGTGGAGCATTTATTTTATTTTTGTTTACTGGTATGTACAACTCACATGGATGGGCAAGAACTGAGGATGAATGAAATTTAAAGTTAGAAAATCTCAAGAGAAATGGAGAGGGATGAGGTCTTGATGTCTTAATCTAACAGTTCATGAATTCCTATCACTGCATGAACTCCTTGTGAGGGAGCTAAAGTAGTAGTAGATCTTGCTTACAGACTCCTTCAGGTCTGATATGGTTATCTACATTAAAACCACCGAAGAACAGACCTAATCCCTCAACAAAATACAAAAATGTGTCTGCCTACCCAGTGCTCATCACCTTTTGAGTAGTGTAAAGCCACTGTACCTGTTCATCCAGCCAGCCATCTGGGTTTGCAATATGCTACCCATCTCAGTTTTTCCACTAGCCTCAAGCAGAATTAATCATCAATCTGCAGAGCAACAGTTACACTGATACAGAATCTGCTTTGAGCACACAACTCCTGCACTGACTGGGGAAGTTAATAACACATTAATTAATACTAATAGATGACCAAGGTGGTGTGTGGCTAAGTTAAACATCATTATGATTATTGATGTTACCTTCTTTACAATTGTTTTTCTTTAAATCAATTTACCCAAGATGTTTTATCTTGAAATTTTAAAAATTACCATGTCTACTCTGTATCAATTAAATTTCTTTGTATCTGATTAGATATGTTATGTGTTTGTTTCATTTAATGCAATTGAAAGTACAATTTTGTCAAAGTGAGCTAATTAGTTCTGCAGCCTCATGTTGGCCTTCCTAGGAATCACCTGTAAAACACAATGGTGCATGTCATAGACCCTTTTCCCTGCATAAAAATGCATCTGTTCCCTCATTAAAGATCAATTAATAAAACCCATATACCATTCAGTTACAAGCACACTCCACAGAATTTAAAGCTTTATACTGTAGCAGTTAAATCCATATACCCAAGCAAACAAATATTTATACCACAGAAGCAATATAAAACAACATCGTAGTTAATTAATTACTAATTGCATCCATTAATACCTAATTAATGTAACAGCAAAAAGCAGTGCTAAGGTTTTCAGAACAGCACCCTTAAAGCTGGGAGTTGCTTAATCAATAATTTATTAAAAATTCAAGTGAACAGTAGCAGCTACCACACAAATCTTAGTTGAATGTCTGATAAATTATTGGTTTAACTACTCCCAGCAATCAGGGTGTTGTTCTAAAAAAACATTAGTACTGCTTTGTGCTGTTACATTGGATTTTGCTGCAGTAGCTTTGTTTCTCCTGAGCTACCTCTGTGGTTCTGTATCATCAAATTAACACTTAACTGTATGACAAACTATGCTGCAGTTAACAGTTTAAGACTACTTGTTTTAATGAAATAAAGGTATCTCTGTGCTGTGTGTACTATGTTCCTAATGCATTACATGAACCAGACACTAGAAACATGCAGTGTACTCATGGAATAATGTAATTTCAGGGGGATAATGAGGTCATAATCCCACTCAACCACCTCATTAGCCCTTTTTAATGGAATTATGTCCTTGAGTAATGCATATCCCTAGCTTGCTTTCTTTCTTTCTTTCTTTCTTTCTTTCTTTCTTTCTTTCTTTCTTTCTTTCTTTCTTTCTTTCTTTCTTTCTTTCTTTTCTATAGTATCTATCTGTAAATGTAATAAAGAAAAAAATGTAACATAGTAGGTTCTAGCCAAATTTAGAACTGCATTTCTACTTACAAGTCTCTACAATATAAAATGAAGATTAAAAGCAGTTATAAAGTCAGTATAGTTGTTAATTGATTTTTATGCTTTTCAGTGTCTTGGAATTATACCATGATTGCAAATGTTTATAAATGTAAGGTTACCTATTTTATAAACTCTGCTGGCACACTCTTTTTTCAAAGTTCCAAGTCTTATTAGAAAAATACCTTTTAGTATATCTATATATATATATATATATATATATATATAAAGAACCTTAGTGCATAAACAATGAGGCAAGGGTTACCGCAAAGGGCATTGGCCAGTAAGCCTAGTAACCCTTGCCTCAGTGCTTGCACACTAAGGTTCTTTGTGTTTTAGCTTGTTTTTGGTTTTTATTGGGCTCACCAAAACCCAACACACATAGACCATTTAGGGTAGCTGGTTCATTTCACTGGGGGTGTCATACAGATTAGGCACACAGATGAGTCCTGGTAGGACGAAACATGTGTCTCTGTCTTCTGTTGGCACCCTTTGCAAACAGTGTGAGAGGCCTTTCAGCACCATGCATCTCTGCTTAAAGTTGAACCAGCATAATATTTTGTGGTGATTTGCATATACAGCCAATGATGCTTTGCATTATGGGAGTATGTGTGATTTGTATTTCATATTTATCTATATCTCTATCTCTGTATATATATATATATATATATATATATATATATATATATATATATATATACTATATTTAGGGTTGAGATGTCACTTCTATGCTAAAGTCAACATTTTGCACATTAATAACTTTGGAACTATTCAATGGATTTGCCTGAAATGTGGCATGCATAGTGAAGCATGGCTGATCTCTTGATCTGCCAAATTTTGTTTCAGTCGGACTTACGGTCTTTGCACACAGAAACTCTGAATAATGCAAAATTATCCAGTTTTGGAGGCAGTTTTTGGGATATCATCCATGGTGTTGCATGGCTGTTGTGTGACATGCCGCTCTACAACATGACTTGTTTGAAAGGGCTTCACTGGCTGAACATGCCACTTTTCGTTTGATGAAAAAAATATTGAGGCATTTAAAAGTTATAGCACTTTTAAATTCCCATTATAAGAAAATGGGAACATTTGTATGGTTATTTTGCGAACAAAGAAGGGGTTTTGGCCATCTGGTCTCTCCTCATTATCAAAGAATTTGCAGGCTCACAATGAAAGATTCTTTGATCCCGAGAGAGGGACTAGATGGCCAGATTTGGAGGGACCAGATAGCCCAATTTTAACAACTTTTAAAATTAAATATGTCAGAAATGGTTTGGTCTTTTAACTTGAAATTTGGAGGGCATTGATGGGATGTTCTGTAGATGTGAATTATGGTGCTTAGGTGTCAGAAAATACATTTGTTGCAGAGATATGGTGTGGCACAGTTTACATTTTGTGGACAGCATTTTGCATTGTGGTAGTGGCTTGAAATTTATAGAGTAGCTAGCCTTACTTCCATGGATGTACTTTTCAGTTGTTGAGTGTGTAAAATGTAAATAGGTATGGAATTCTGCCACTCTGACCAATGAAAATCTCAAACTTTAAAATGTTATTTCTCCGACACGGTTTGGTCTTTTAAACTGAAATTTGCAGGGTGTTGAGGGGTGTCCAGTACATGTGAATTATGGTATTTAGGTTTTGGAAAATGAAGTTGCTGCAGGGATATTCACTGACACACTTTACATTTTGCGTATAGCGTTTTGCATTGTGGTGGACACTTTTAATGTTAAAACTTACATTTTGCACGTTAATAACTTTGCAACAATTCAACAGATTTGACAAAATTTGGAATGCACAGTCTGGTGTGGTAGATCTCTTGATTTACTAAATTGCGTTTCAGTCAGACATATGTTTTTTGCGTAGCGAAGTGCCAAAAAAGTCACTTTTGCCACTTTTCTGCATTTTTTGTGCGTGGTGCTGTATGGACACCTTGTAGGCTATTGGTCCAAAATCTGAGATGAAGAAAGAGCTTGCGCCAAGGAACATGCTGCTTTTTGTTTGGTGAAAAAAATATTAATCTGTTCAAAAGTTATTGCTTTTTGAAATTCCCATTATTCCCTATGGGAAAATGTATGTGCATTTTTGGAATGTTTAATGAGAAAGACCAGATGGCCCAAATCGGGATGACCATACCTCAATAACAGTTTGGTCTTTTTACATGAAAATTACAGGGTGTTGAGGGGATGTCATTGAGATATGAACTGTGCTGCTTAGGTGTTGGGGAAATAATTTTTTGCAGAGATATTCAATGATGTAATTGACATTTTTCCCATAGGATTACATTGCAGTCTGTGTCATGACTTTCGATGCCATTATCTCAGAAACAAAGTGAGATAAAGACTTTTCACTGCTGGTGGTTAAGATCAAGTTCAGGTGATCTTAGCCACTGAAGAAACATTTGACATTGTAGAGCAAGTCTGCAGTGGAATTTTGTTTGTACATTGCATGGTTTATGAGATATTGTGAAAGTATGGTCGCAAGGGTTGAAAGAGTGCCTGTTCAGTGCTTCTTGGTGACCATAGGTTGGAAACGATGTGATATATGGTAATGGCTTTTCTGAAGCACTTACTGTCATGATTACAATGATGCTAAAATTGTTTTTCTATCTCTTACGGTTCCCAAGATATGTGCAAATTACTGTTACAAGGGTTTGGTGCCCTATAGTGCTGCTGCATGACTCTTTAGCTTTGCATAAGTGATAGCGTGGGCCCAGATGCATATTGTTATGCAAAAATTGGCAACTTGGTGGGAGCTGGGCTATGCACTCCCACCAATATGTGTATTTTATTACTTATATTTAATTTTTTTCAAACAGTAAGGACATTCTATACAAAAAAAACTGTGTTAATACTTCATTTAAAGTTAAAGCAAAAAATAAGTAAGGAAATTAGACATTAGGGTTGAACCCCTAATCCCTCTCACACACACCACCCCAATCCCCCACAGTCTGACCGATGCCTTGGTGTGTCATTGGGGTTGTGAGGCCTAAATGTCCCCCCATTCTCCTTTAATGTAACATGTCAGCATGCTCGGTCATGGAATATATTATAGGGGTGCAGTCGAGCCTCTGTATTTACGTTATGAAGCCTCTTCTCTGTTAAACTCAAAATTGTGCTTGTTAATAACTTTGGCCCCTTTCAACGGATTTGCATGAAATGTAGTATGCGTGTTGGGACATGGTAGATCTCTTGATCTGCCAAATTTCATTTCAGTTGGTTTACAGTTTTTTCTCATCAAAATGCTGAAAATGCACTTTTCGCCAGTTATGTGGGCAGCTTTTTTGATTTTTTCTGTGGCACTGCATGGCCGTCATGTGGTGTGCTACTCTGCAACTTTACTCAGCTGAAAGAGCTTGTGTCAAGGAACATTTCACTTTTCATTTGGTGAAAAAATATTAATCCATTCAAAAGTTACTAAAGTTTTAATTTCTCATTATAAGTCAATGCAGATATTTATATGGTTATTTTGTGAAAGAAGAGTGAGGTTTTGGCCATCTAGTCCCATCTCATGATCAAAGAATTTGCAGGCTCATGATCAAAGAATCTTAGATCATGAGGAATTCTTTGATTGCAATGGCCGCCATCCTGTTTTTAGTTTGTGGTCAGAAAAATTTTAAGATCTCTGCCCAGGAAGGACTTCTGAAGTGAAACTCTGGTGGGTTTTGCTCAGGGGTTTTGCCTCTATTGAGCCATGCTCTGGTTTCTTTCAAAATTGTCAAAAATAGAGTTTTTAACTTTTTTTTCTTTGATCATGGCTCGCTAATGATCTGTAATCGCGAGCCTGCAAATTCTTTAATCATGAGATTCTTTGATCACGAGGGCATGACTTGATGGCTACTTGAAAAAATAAATTTTTCAGCTCAGGGCTGGCTTATTAAGCCAAATGAGGGTGTTTTTTGCTTAGGAGGCTTAATTATATCAATGCATGGCTGTGGTTTCATGTATTTCTGCCTAAAAAGTGAGTTTTAAAATTTTTTATTGTTTGATCGCAGCCTGCAAATTCTTTGATTGCAAGCCTGCAAAATCTTTGATACCGAGATTCTTTGACCATGATCTTTGATCACGAGGGTGTGACTAGATGGCCACTTGAAAAATAAAATTATCAGATCAGAGTTGGCTAATTAAGCCAAATGAGAGTGGGTTTTGCTTGGGGGACTTCATTCTATCGAGGCATGGCTGTGGTTTCATGCATTTCTTCCTAAGAATTGACTTTTTAAATTGTTGTTTGATCACAACCCTGCAAATTCTTTGATCAAAAGCCTGCAAATTCTTTGATCTTGAGATTCTTTGACCATGATCTTTGATCACGAGGGCGCGACTAGATGACCACATGAAAAATTTAATTTTCTCAGCACAGAGGTCACTTCTAAAGGAAAACTAGTGTGGGATCTGCTCAGGAGCCTTTATTCTGTCGAGTCATGGCTGTGGTTTTATGTATTTTTCTCTAAAATTTGTTTTAACATTTTTTATTCTTTGATCGTGAGCCTGCAAATTCTTTGATCACGAGCCTGCAAATTCTTTGATCACCAGATTCTTTGATTGCAATCTTTGATAACAAGGGAGGGACTAGATAGCCAGATTGGGAGGGACAAGATAGAACAATTTAACATTTTTTTCAAATTAAATATCTCGGAAACGGTTTGGTCTTCTAACTTGAAATTTGGACAGTGTTGACAGCATGTCATTTGGATGTGAATTATTGTACTTAGGTGTTAGACAATAAATATTTTGTGGAAATATCATGCAAGGCAGTTTGCATTTTGTGGACAGCGTTTTCCGTGGTGGTATTGGCTTTCAATTATTAGGGTAGCTAGTCTTACTGCCATAGATGTACTTTTCAGTTGTTAGGTGTGTAAAATGTTAATAGGTATAGAATTCTGCCAGTGTGATGAATGAAAACCTGAAACTTTCAAAGTTTATATCTCAGAAACAGTTTGGTCTTTTACATTGAAATTTGGACCGTGTTGAGGGGGTGTGCTGTCCATGTGAATTATGGTGTTCAGGTGTTGGAAAATTGATTTGCTGCACCCATATTGTGTGAAACACTTTATGTTTTGCATATGGCATCTTGCACTGTGGTACTGGCTTCACTTTTGAAGGGTGCCTAGCGTTACTGCCATGGAGGTAATCTGTAGTGGTTAGGTGCCTGACATGTAAATGGGTGTTGAATTATGCCAGTCTGATGACTGACTCTTTGCTTTCTTTCAAGGTGGTGAGTCCCACACTGTCAACCGTAAGTGCTGCCAGCAATACATATGATATTCAGTACTTAAACTCTTATCTTAGGCAGGAATTTGCAAGTTGGTGGGAGCACGGGGTCCAAAGGGCTGTACTCCCACTAACTTGTGCAACTTTCTACTTTTCTATTCTTTCTCAAGAAGTAAGGAAATTCTATGCAAAAAAACTTCATTAATGCATCATTTAGGGTTAAAACACAAAAAGCCAGGAAATGAAACCTTTAGGGTTGCACCATCACCTCCCTCATGGACCTGCTCATCATCCCAAGATTAACATATAATGGGGTGTGTCATTGGGGTTGTGAGGACTAAATGTCACCCTATTGTTCTTTACTGTGGCTTGTGAATATGTTTACAGATGGAATGGGATGACATTTAGGCATTTACATGAGCAGGTTGGAACAGAGGTCAAAATGACAACAATGGCTGGTTTTACAGAACGAGGGGGAGACACGTACATTTTCTGAATTATTAGATTGATAACAGCAGGGGATGTTGAAAAGTGGACTAACCCCTTCTAGTAATGATGTAAATGACTGTAGTAATGATGGAAATGGATTTGTGATGAATGGTGGTCAAGAACAAACAGATCACAGGGAAAGTCAGATATATGGAGTTGATATGAGAGACGGAAAACAACAAAAGAATAATGTGATAAACTTGACAAGTTATGTTCTAACAAGTACAGAGAATGATGTATTAAATAAAGGCTTAAGTTTTGTACCAACTGTATCCATAAACAGATTTGAGACATTTTTGGATTTAAATAGATTTGTTAGATTACTTAATTTAAAGTGTTTTTTTTTTTCAAATTGAGGTAAATGAAATAACAGGTGGAGAAAATAATCAGGAACAATCTAGTGAGAATGATTAAAAAATAAATGAGCTGGGAGAAAGGGTAAAAGGTACTAATTTAGGTTGGAAAAAGAAATCAACATTTATTCCACCAATGAACCCAATAGTTAATCTATGAAGCCAGTCCACATGGAATGGGTTTTAATAATCTATCTAATCAGGAAAGAAAGGCACTTAAAAACCTGGGTAACAATAATGAAATAACAATTAAAGCTGCTGACAAAGGAGGGAGTGTTGTAGTCATGGACACTAATGACTACATAAAGGAAGCAAAGAGACAATTAAGCGATAGAAATGTGTATAGACCACTAGTAAGTGATCTCACTAGTGAGTTTAAAAAGAAAATAGAAGGATTTATAATGCAGATATATAAAAAGGGACGTATCAATAAGAAAGAGATGGAATTTTTGGCAACTAAATCACTGTTGCGACCAGCCTTCTATCTATCACTGAAAGTCCACAAGACCCTAGATAATCCACTTGGCAGGCCGATTGTTTCGGGGCATTGATCATTAACTGAACCACTGTCTCAATTTGTTGATAGCCACATAAAATCTTGTGTACAGGGATTGAAGTCATATCTAAAAGACAGTTTGGACATAATAAATTTAACAAAAGAGATCTTTATGGATATAGATACAGTATATTCTTGGTCATGATGGATGTGGTTAGTTTATATACCAATATACCTCATAATTATGGGCTGCAAAGCATGATTTACTTCCTAGATCAATGGGAAAATAAAGTTCTAGAAACAAAAGTACTAATACAAATGTTCAGATTGGTACTGGAAAGTATTTTTTTTTCAGTTTCATGGGACAGAAACAGGGAAAAGCAATGGGGGCAACATTTGCCCCCAATTATGCAAATTTGGCAATGGGGTACTGGGAAAATGAGTTGATATATACTGATAAAAATCCTTATAGAGACAAAATAGAATATTACAGGTGTTTTATAGATATTTGTATTATGATCTGGAATAGAACAGAGAATGAATTATTGGATTTTAAGGAGTATGTAGTACAACAGGAACCAATGCTTAAGTTTGAATTTAAGTATGCTTAAGGGGATGATTAATTTCCTGAATCTGGTTATTACTAGAACAGTGGAAGGTAACCTTGTGACCTCCCTCTTCAGAAAACCCTCCGATAGGAATACGCTTTTAAAAGCAGATAGCTGTCATCCAAAACACACAATACAAAATATTCCAAAAGCGCAATATATGAGGATGAAAATAAATTGTACAGAGAAGAGAAATTATTTGGAATTTGCACAGACCTAACTGATCATTTGAAGGAAACGGGGTGTGGTCCCAAGGTCATAGAAAAATCTAAAGAAAAGGTGGACTTAATGCCTGGGGGACAGTTGCTGCTAGAAAAATAAAAGATTCAACTGAACAAAATAGGCTAAATTTTGTAACTACTTTTTCAGATAGTGCTTTTGCAGTTAAAAATTTAGTACATAGTAACTGGGGAATTCTGAGAATGGAACCACGTTTAAAAGAGATAGTGAAAATCTTGCTCAGAGTAACATATAGAAGGTCACATAATATAAAGGACCAGGTTGTTCGTAGTATACAACCTATAGAAAAGCTAAGGGATAAAAAAGTTTCCTTGCTTCGTTATCCTTTGGGTGTAGATGTTGTGGTAGATGTAAATATTGCAGTGTATTAAGCAAAACTGATGTTTTTATAAGTCCAAAAGATGGAAAAAAATATAAAATATTGCACTTTATAACATGTGATACTCAGAATATTCTATATTTATTGTTATGCAGTTGTGGTGTATATTATATGGGCAGGACCAAGCGAAAATTTAAAGAACAAATGGGGGAACATATGCAGGTGATAAAAAATAAAGATTTGAAATGTGCAATGGCATTTCATATAAATGGTAGAAGAGAATATTCAGATCATGTTCTACTCTTTATAGATATAGATAAAGTGTCATTGGGACTAAAAGGGGGATGTAGAAAATAGACTAACCAATAGAGAGGTTTACTGGATATACTGGTTGGGAGCCCTGGAATGGCCTGGATTAAATGAGCAAATCAAACTGTCACGATTGTTATAAAAAATATTTTTTTGCAAACATTTGTGGATAGAAATATGCACAGGACAAAAAAAGATAAAGATATGCATAGAAATGTAGTTTGGAATTTGCTCATTGCCATGAAAGGCAGTATCCCCCCCCCCCCCGTATTTTTTAATTAAAGGGATATAAGAATTAAGATTGTATTGTATAGTTATATAAAAACTGTTTCTTTATTGAAAAGAAAGTTTTCTAAATATTTAAATTTGTATATTTCCTGCTCATATGATGAAGGTGTTTAATCCATTGCTAGTAATTTTAAAACGTAGGAATTTGCATGTTTTTAGATTATGGGGATGATGAATTGCAGTATAAATACTGAACACTATGTGGTGCAAATACACCTTGACAAAGTATTCGTAAGGAACATGAAATGTTAGTCTTTTGTATGGTGGTCTCCCTGAAGCTACATCTCTTCTATGTTTATATTGGTTTTAGAATAAAATATTTAAAAAGTTTTCATTGAAACTGGTGAGTCCTGCAGTTTCTAATGGAAGCTAATGAGTGCTGGATCTTTTGAGTTTCCATTGAATTAAAAGGTGGACTGACAAGCACCTTCCATTTATGGAGCAATCCTGTGAAGCAAAAGCTTAAAGAAGGGTTGGGATAGAGTCAAGGGCAGGATAATACAGACAAGAACACAAAGGGGGGAACCAGGAAAGGGGAGAAAGGGAGGGGTTTGGGTGGGGTTGGAGCAGCTGCAGTAATATGAAACTAAGAGCTGCACAATGGGGCAGACTTGATTGACCTGTGAGCCTTTTTCTGCTGGCAATTGTGCATGTTTGTTTATATGTATGTTCATAACTCTAGTGGCTAGATGTTGGGGTTCTAGGACAGTAAGATAAAAGGCAATTGTACTGTAATGGTTTTATTGAAATATAAAATAATTTCCTTTTAGGGTAATTAATTAACTAATGAAAGTGTTTGCAGCTTGTGGAGAATTATTTTGTTAGAAATTTAATCTCTGTAACTCATCCATCTTAATTCAACATTTGACAAATTTCCTTGCCTGCTTTGCACTACCCCACCCTCAAACAAAAAGCACTACAAATGTTCATAAAAGATTCATAGTGTCCACTATAAGCAATACTTCTGTCCATTATGACTAGAGACAAATCCACTGGATTTGATGTGTTTGGTTTAAAAACTCCATTATAACAGTGTCCATTATAAGTGGAGTGCTCTGTATTCCCTGGTGGCTAGTGGTCCCACCTCCCTGCTGATCACTGGCCCAAATGAATAGAGGTGAGCCACTACATCTGTTAATGCATTCTCATGATCAGGACCATTTCACAATTTTTCCCCCACTATTGACAGTAAGTACATGTCAGGTTTTGAAATGCTGACATCACTTGCCTTGTTTACATTCAGGGTCAGTGATGTCAGAATGTCAAAATTTGACACACTCTGAATTCCCTGTACTGAAACTGATACAGTGAAACAGTCCTTATCAATTGACTGCACTAGTAGCTGTAGTGGCTCTGACCACAGATTGCTTTTTGATATTTCCTATATTTCTCGTGTATCAGCTATTAGGGTAATTTGTCATTTTACTTGCTAAAAATAAAGGATTGTGGAAGGGAGTGAAATGAGATTTTACACAGATCCTCAGTGTGCGATGCATAAGTTTTCCCCTAATGCTTAGATTTGGGGACACACATGGCATCTCACCTCTCACGTATGTGTAAAATCGCATTACACCCCCCCTCCAATTCATCATTCTCTAACTAACATAGGTATTCTAAATCAGGCCATGCTATTTATTTGAGTAAATTAAATGCAATTGCCCTTAGTTTAAAAAAAAAAAAAACTATGGCTGCTCACCTTCTGTAGAATTTGCTGATATAAAAATGATTGGTTAGTATCTTCTTCGAGGAGGATGTATAGTGTACTGGTTAAGGGCACTGAGCTGCAAATCTGGAGACCTGCTTTTGAATCCCATCTGTCCCCACATTCATATTGTGTGACCCTGAGCAAGTCATTTAACTTCCTTGTGCTCTCTGGTCACACCTGGAAACAAGCTCCAACTTAGTGTGCCTTTCCTGGTTAAAGGATTTCCCCTTTCCTTTCCTTTCTCTATTTCTTAATTAAAATTAAAAAGAAAATGGTTATCCGCAATTAGTTTCACCATACAACGTCTTGCTTGCTTATTTTTCACCATATACTTCTCCTAAAGCTGTCATAAAACTTGTGAACACCCCAACTCCATCTTATCTCTTATGAAAGATTGGAAGGAGACTGTTGCATTTTGAGTGGCTGGGTTGTTATAGAAGGTCACTGTGAAATGAAACCAAGGGTTGGAAACAAAATGACTTTTTATTAGTGCACTGTACAATGTTTTTCCAAATGTTTTTCTGCATTCACAAAATGTTGCAGTCCCAAGAAATAATTTTTTTTTTTATCACAAGTATGTTTGATCATGGGGTAAAAAGTGCTGCTTTAGAATTTTTTTTTTTACTCTGGCCATGGAGGCGTGTCTTAGGCAGGGAAAACATTATGTCACAGGAAAAATATTTCATGTGGAGACTTTGTTCTCTTAGGACATTTGGGGAAACTGAAAACACTTTTGCAGAATTGGTGCTGCCACTGTAGAATATGTATTTCACTGTGGCTCAGCAGAAGAGAAGGCGTGCATATTTGTGTTCACCAAGGAAATTTAGGGATACTGAAAGTTGTCTTTGAAAGCACTACTCTGATGTACGTTTTGGTGATGCCACTTTAGAAAATATACTATATTTCACTAAACAAATTCTGGGATCCTGAGTACTGTCTTTGAAAACACGAGAATGATGCACACTCCGGTGATGGTACTATAGTGTATAAATACCACTAAGGTGCAATACTGGAAGAGACCCTTATTTTCGCTCAGGACATTCTAGCAGACTAAAAGCTGTCTTCACATAGAATCTGAAGGCAGATGAAAACTTATTGGTCTGTTCTGTCTGCTCTTGTCATGCCTAAGTCCATATCTGAGCTAATTTTAGAGTTACTTGCCACTTTGCCCTTCTACTTCACCAGCACCCCTTCCCCCATCTGTCCCCCATTCCTTAAGTCATAATTTCCTCATGTGCCTTCCCATCCATTTTTGAAACCAGCCAGTGATCTGGCTTCTGACACTGACTTTGGTAAATTATTCCAGGAATACACCACTCCATGAAAAAGTAATCCCTTAATTCCATTTTGAATCCCTTCCCCACCAAAAAGCACCCATGTATGCTTGTTATGTGCTTTCATTCCCCATAAACAGATCCCTGCAGTCTACCCTGTTCATACTCTTAAAGACCTTGTATATCTCTGTTATGTCCCCTTCTCTGCTTTCTGTCCTTGAGAAAGTACTGTACATGTTCAAGGTTTCCAGCCTCTCCTCATCTGTCCTCCCCTGGTGATTAAGTGCCATTTGTGTGGCCTACTTGTGAACCAGCTTCATATTGTTCCCTTCTTTCCTGAGGTGAGGACTCCAAAATTGGGAACACTACTCCAGGTATAGGTGCAAAACGACCTATAAATGGGTACCAACAACTCTTCTCTTCTGCTGGTGAATACCCTACCTGTACAACTCATGATTCTGCTTGACCTCCAATGTACCTTCTTTCCCTGAACTAAGGACTTGATGACTTCTAATTCCCTTTCTTCAGTAGTCCCAATCAGTCTCACTCCCCCCCCCATGTAATAGTTAGTTCTAGGCTTCTTCCTACAAATATGCATAATATTATATTTTTTGGCATTTAATTTAAGTTGCCACTTCTTACATCACTTTGCCAGCCTTTATATATCCTTTTGTGTCACTTATTGCCTCTTCTGTGTACACCCACCCACCCACAGGTCATGGTATTATCAGAAAAGAGACAGCTCATGCTGTATATATTCTGCTGTGTCACATATGAAGATGTTAAACAACATCAGCACCAGGACTGATCCCAGTGGCATATCACTAATAAACCCCCTGACCCTCGGGAAATCCAAGTTAATTACCACCCTAGTTGTCATGCCTCCATACAAGTTATTTATCCATCTTGTGATTTTTCTCCCACTCCCAATTCCTTCAGTTTTTTGTTTTTCATTAGTCTTCTGACAAGTAGAGAGCTGAAGGCCAGGTATGGCATATCAACTGTTTGTTCCCTATTCACTGCCTTTAAAACAGCTTTAAAAAGCTGATTTGATTATCCAGCAGGACTCTGCTGCTACAAACCCATTCTACCTGTTGTCCCATTGTCTGTTAGCCTCCAGGGACTCCACCAGGCACTCATTTGTGATGGTGCTCTGCAGCTTCCCTACTGTCATGGTTGAGCTTCTATGTGTCCACTCTAGTGGTGTGGCACCACATTAGTGACCCTCCAATCCATTAACAGAACCCCTTTTTCCATGGAGCAGTTAAAGAGATCAGCCAGTGATACTGCCAGTGTCAGAATCACCTCTCTCAACACCCTAGAGGCCTAGAGTGCTTGTCATTGGGTCTTTGAAAGCAGTCTACTGTTTGAAAAGTACTCGGGTAAAATACACTCAAGTGTTGTCCCTGTAGAATATATATTTTATTATGACCCACAAATGGAAAAGACTTGTATGTTTATTCACAACATTTTGAGAAACTGAAAACAGGTGTGCACTATTC
Organism: Neoceratodus forsteri; assembly: GCA_016271365.2. Lineage (NCBI taxonomy): Eukaryota > Metazoa > Chordata > Ceratodontiformes > Ceratodontidae > Neoceratodus > Neoceratodus forsteri. Next base: position 120,639,760 of record CM057456.1, read on the forward strand.
TTTAATAGTGTCACCATTGAGTATATCCAGTAATTCAAGGCTAAATAGTGGAAAAGGTCTGTATGTTCATTCAGGAAATTCTGGAATAGAAAACAATAAAAAAAAATGCAATCAGTATATTGATCTACTGTATACTCTGATAAAGCCACTGTAGAATACATATTTCACAGAGTTCCAAATGTGGAAAAGAAGCATATGTTCACTCAGGAAATTCTGGGGGACTAAAACCTGACTTTGAAAGAAGTAGGCTGATTTACACTCTGGTGGTGTCTTTATAGCATAAATTGAAATATTCACAAGGGCCAAATTGTGGCAAACACATAGGACCTGATTTTCAAAGGATGGGGCAGGGCTTGCACAAGTTCTGTATCAAACTCTGCAGCTGTACCCCACACACTGCTACACCTTGTGCTCAATTCTCAAAGGTCATACAAATTTGTGTCATTTTATCCCTTTATGGTGTCTTCAGACAAATTCATGGTGCAAGCCCCATAAAAAGATCCATGAGATTAGACCAGCAAATGCTGGTATAACTCATGCCATGTGGTGCACAGGATAGAGAATCCAATGGATTGCCTCAAGCCCTATGCATCACAGTCTCAAAAAAAAAATTTCTGTATACGCATAGAGATTATGGCCCTGATTCATAAATGAATTGAACTGTTGTCAAGCCCTCAATTCCAAGTTTTCACTCTCATGTACCAAATACTGCAAGTTAAACCATTTCTCCCAGTCTAACTTGTAGAATATTGCCGACCATTTTTATAGGCCTGCGCCACATATTTGGCACAAGCCACCATAAAGTATGGAAAGTGTCTAAACTGAGACTAATGTACTAAAATCAAGTGAAAATGCATCAAAGGACAGGGTTGATATAGGGCATAATGTAAGCCCTGCATCAACCTTTGAAAATTGAACCCCTTGAGTTAAATACTTCTCCATTTCAAATATAAAGTAGCTATAAAAATGTCACTTCACAACAATATACAATATGAGAAGGTCTCAGTGTTTTTTAAAAACTCCAGCAAACTACATTCTGATTTAAATAAGGTTATAGACCAAAAATCTAAGATTTTGAAATATAGGACAATACACAATGATATTTTTTTAGAAAAAATGAACTCAAATTATGTTTTGAAATCATCATATTCTAAGTGGATATAGAATTTAGCAGACTTATTCATTAATGGTAGTATGAGCAATTATGAGGAGATTAAGAAAATTAAAAACTTAAATAATAATGATTATTTGCCTTATTTACAAATAAGAGAGTACACTGGAGCTTACGAGATGAGATCCCATTAGCACTATTGGAGGATTTTCACAAAAACTGAAAACCATAAGAAAACAAGAGTCAATTGACAACGTTATAAAAGATAAACTACAAGCTTCTCCTATAGTCCTGCAATAGTCTTGGGAAAGAGAATTGGGCTCCAAGACTGAACCAAATAAATGGTGGAAAGCAACCTTATATCAAAGTACAGTCTGAAAATCCACTAGATTTAAACAGTTGCAGTTCAATTTGTTACATGGGATGCATTATACTCCATTGAAGATACATAAATAAAGTGTGTCAGTTTTGGAATATTGTCCTAGATGTTTGACTGCCACTGCTACTATAAAACATAAGTTTGTAGATTTTCCTTTTTTTTACCACATTTTGAAGAAACAATTGAAATTATTCGTAAGATATTGTGAGTTGAATTCTCTTTTCTTCCAAGTGGAATTTTATTGGGAATATTTCCTGTATTTGCCAAAAGTATAAATTTGAATGAGGTATCTTTTTTTATGGCTGCATGGGAGGAGCCTGCAGCCATCTTGCAGTAGTGCTGAACATGAGACACTGGATTAACAGCAAGCAACAGTTCCATTTTGGAGTTGCATTATGATATTTCCACAACTCCAAAACAGTCTGCTTACTCCCTGCTCCCCACCCCTGCTGGCACAGTATTTTGTCTGTCAGCTGCCCACCATGTGCAAGATGGCTATCAACATTTATTGTGCATGTGTGAGTAATTGCACATGCATGACTGTGCAGAAGCCATCTTGGGCACGGCAGACTGTTTTGTCATGACACTGCATGGCTCAGAGACAGATCATCCTGAAGAACTTTTAATGTCAAGACTTCTCCTGTTTTTTTTTTTTTTAGGCAGTACATGAACAGTAACTACGCACAGCTGCAGCTCCACTCTGGTGTCCTAGAGCCTGGAATCACTATAACTAATTACAGCAGAAAAAAATGATACTGAGCATCAGGTTTAAAAAAAATGTAGTGCTTTATTTTAGCCCAGAAAAAAAAGAACATTTAATTTCTGAGGCAGTGCAGTATTATGGTTAAGAGAGTGCTAGTGTGAGCACCCAGGTGACTGCATGGCTCATCGGCAGGAACTCACTGCCTCAGAAATTAAATGTAACTGTTTTTCTGAATCAAAACAAAGTGCAAAGTGTTTTTAAACCCAATGCTGAGTACCATGATTTTTGGACAAAAGAATGAACTGAGCCTGAAGCATTATGCCCATGTTGACTGGCAGCAGAAGAAACAGTTCATTGACATACTGTAATGACAACCTGTAAAATAAAGACAGTTATGGATCTTCTCTTCCCCTGGATTAGAACAAAGCACAGTTCCAATGCAAAAACAAAGAGAAAAAAGGTCAAGCAGAGAAAATCATTATAGTAACCCACATCCAATATCCCAACATTCGTGCTTTTCCATCATCTTTTCCTAACCCTACATACCCTAAAACCTAAAACTCAATGTAACCCACACTATCCCTTCTCCAACCCACCCACCAAAAACACAAAGGGAATGAATCACCCATTTAGTCATTCACAATAAATAATTTCATATCCCTTCAATCTCAGTTTTTTCCCATGTATGCTCAGTAAAACCCAAACAGCTGTAAGTGCCAAAGCAGTGCAACCGTTAAACAACATTTCTAGTTCAACACTTTTACTGTTAAAATTACTTTGTTAATTATCTAGTCAATATGGACTCTTTTAATGTCAAGTCTTCTGACTTTTTTAGGCAGTACTTGTATGGTAAGTACCCACATCTCTACAAAACAGTTTGGTTAGAATTTGGAACAAACTACCTTTTTAACTAACTGAAATTGCGGATTTGCACAAATTTTAACTCGAGCTGTATAAACTTTGGAAAGTAAATTGTTGTTGTTTTTAGTTTTATTTACCATTGTATGTATAATTTCATTATGTATGTCTCATTTATGTTTTGTACATGTTTACTACAGGAATTAGTTGTGAATGGAGTTTTCCCCAAATCAAAATCTCCTGTATAAAAATAAATCTTTTAACAAACAAACAAACAAACAACATCTGCGGCCCCACTCTGGTATGCTCATGCTTAGAATCACTATAACTAATTAATCACAACAGAAAAAAAAATGTCACTGAGTATCGAGTTTAAAAAACATTTAGCTTTATTTTAGTTCAGAAAAACAAAAACTTTTAATTTCTGAGCCACTCCAGTAGTGTGGCTAAGAGAGTGCTTGTGTGAGTTGCCCGGTGACGGTATGGCTCACTGGCAGTGACTCACTCTAGACTCTCTTAGCTGTTGTAATACACTGCCTCAGAAATGAAGTGTAACTGTTTTTGTTCTGAAATAAAATAAAGCACAATGATTTTCTGACACAAGAATGAACTGAGCCTGAAGCATTATGAACAGCATGCTGACTGGCAGCAGAAAAAACAGTTCAATGCTATATATGCCAGCACATCTTCAGGAGAACATAGCAAGATTACCAACGAGACAGTAACTAGATAAAATAATTCTACCATTGAGCGACAACTGTTTAAAAATCAGGTGTTTCCAAAGTAATAGTCATTAGCAACCAGAGTCCCTGCAATGGGCACCAGCTCATTGAACTTCCCTTTGCAATTCAAACCCAAAAAATAAAGATGTTTTTATATCTTCAATTCCCCTCATTTAGAACAAGCATGGTTCCAAAGAGAAAACAAACAGAAAAAAGTTAAACAGAGAAAATCATTACAGCAACCCACATTCAATATCCCAGCCATTCATGTTTTTCCATCATCTTTTCCCAACCTTATATACCCTAAAACCTAAAATTCAGCCTAACCCACCCTATTCCTTCTCCAACCCACCCACCAAAAACACAAAGGGCATGAATTGTCCATTCAGTCTTTCACAATAACTCATTCCATATACCCATGCATGCATAGCAGAGCCCAGACAGCTATAACTGCCACAGCACTACAACTGTTAAAGACTATTTCTAGTTCAACACTTGTATTGTTAGAATTACTTTATTAATTATCTAGTCAATATATTTCACTGTCTACCCCTACCCAAACACACACACACACACCAGGTTGTGAGCGATCATTTATGGTGCTCGGGATGTGCACAACTATTACTTCATATCCCACCTGGTGCTGTTAAAATGAACATGACAAAAAAATGTCAGTCTTATGCAGAGTTCTTTTTTTTTTTTTCTTGTTTTAAGAATGGGGTGAGAGCAACAGACAGTACTCATACAACTAATTAAAATCTGTATCATGTTTAAATCATAAACAGAGTTCTCTACTCAGCTAACCATTCTCCTGATTTTGGTACTCCCAGTAATTCTGTTTGTGGAGAAGATATGGGGGGAGGGATAGAGCATACTCAGTTTGTTGAATTGTATTGTGTTTTTTTTTTCTTTCAGTGGATCAGGAAGTTACTGGATGTAAAATAGCACTTTTGTTTATTTGCTCTGATTTGTAAAAAACCATCCTGGTGATCCACAATGCATCATGCACAGCAAACTGTAAGTAAACATTTAAATGTGAAGTGTCCTAAAGTATTGTATCTGTTACTATTCTTGTTTTTTTGTTTATTGTATTGCTTGTCATCTGTGAAAATGGGCAATTTGCTCATCAGACCTACAAGGGTGAAAAATAAAATTAAATTAAATTAAATTAAACAGAGTTTGTTTCTTTAATTATGCCATGCACATCTGCTGTTTTAGCAGATGTGCATGGTATAATTAAAGAAATTGTCAGTGATTACATGGACCTGAGCTGCTTTTTTTGAAAGAACACTACTATTTTGGGGCTATTTAAATTCAGCCTCTCAGTATATGTGGTTAGCAGGCGGGTGAATGAGCTGTTGTGTGGGAGGGTATGCAGGGAGCTACAGATTAAACAGGGAATTGTCTATGACTTGCCACTAGTAACTAATTCATCCTGGGCTGCTTTTGACAAAAGTGCTCAGTTTTTCTAAATTCTGAACCTGAAACAAGACAAATGGGCAGCCACATGAGCTAGTAGGTAGGTCAGATGGGACATTAGTTGCACTTTTCAGCAGTTGGAGTACTGCTTCATTGTTAAGAGCTCCTTTGGTAATGATGGCTACTGTTAAAAAAAAGGCACAAACGTAGAATGTTCTTAATATTCTAATATGAAAAAAACATGATTCAAGTGAAGTCCTCTTTGCTGCATAAGAGGTCTCCATGTGTGGTACTAACTCCAATTGTATTCTATGGAAAGTAGTTAAGACTTTAAATATCAAAAGCATGCTGACCTCACTGAAAAACTGATGTTAATTCCTGTTAGCAGGACTTTCACATTATCAAGCAGTCTTCTCCAACTCCCTTCTAGGAGAGCACTTTATATTTTAACAAACACAATGAAAGAGATATTCCCAGTGTCACTACCATATTTGGAAGCACCCTACATGTTCATGAATGCTTGCGCAGCTAATAGCTGTCTGCAAAAGCTGGAGCCCAGCACCACAGAACAGACTTCCAGCAAATATACAGTTTTTCCATATTCCTTTAACTGCTCAAAAAAATTGACCAGGACTAAATAAAATTCAGAATGCACCCTGTGAAAGGAAAAAGAGAGAGAGAGAGAGAGAGTAAGGAGAAAAGAAATAGAGAAAAAAAGAAGGGTCAGAAAAAAGAAAATAGAAGGATATACTGGGGCATGCACATGCCTCAGTGCATCTAACAATGCATGGGGAGTCTTATTGCCCAGTGAAGGGTGAAATCTTACTTGCTTGACTCTCCTTCACATATACATTTAGGACAGGTGCCAGTGTGTGGTTTCATCATTATCTAGAAGGAAGCAGCACCTGAAATGTAGCTGGAGGATGGCTGTGAGGAGGTCAGCAACAGGCAGATAACTTCACTACCTAAGTTGTCTACCATCCGAAAGAATGGGAAAGCATGCTCATGCATCATAGTAATATTATGAGCATGCACTCTCATTTATCGAGATGTTTGCTGGCCAAGGTGATGAGAGGAGGGTGCATGCCAGTTGCCATCCTCCTCACGACCATCTCCCAGCTCTAATCAAGGTTCTACTTCCACAGGAGCATGCAGAGACCACACTGCAAGCACAGCTTGTGAAAGTGTCCCTTATTTTGGGTGGAATGAGGAATGATGGATTGGGTGCTGACTGGTGGGTGTGGCAGAGTGGCTGGCCTAGTTGCCTAGTTTACCTTTTGAGGTGTTGCCACTTGGGCCTTATGGGTAGGAGGGTGGTAGGTGTTTTTGGTCAGTGTATGGGGTAAGGGTTATTTGCTGTGCATCTGCAATGAGTTCAGGCTTCTGGAAGAAGAGGAGGGTGATAAGATTTTCAAGAGGGGGAAGGAAAACTGCTGAACTAATAAGCTGCAAGTATTCCACAAAGTGGTGATTTGCTGGAGAAGTGCCACCTCACAAAGTTGTCACCAGGCAAAGAACTACACAAAGTACCATTTCACGTAGTCTTCACCCGGGGAAGTTGCCTCTTAAGTACACATAGTGGCACACCAAGGACCACTCAAAGTAGCAGCACTTTGGTTACATCTTGCAATGTTTTCCACTTAGCACACACAAACAACACGTAAATAGTAAACATTTTTAAAACAACACCTTCAAGAAACCTTTGCATTTATACAGAGGAATTTAGATAAAAATTTTCAAGGTTCTAAGTTATATTATGACAGAAGAACAACTCTAAAGGAATACCATGTTGGAGACAACAGGTCAATTTTTAAACTGCATAATGCAGGCACAGTTTCTGATTTTGGATCAAGTCTGTTTCATACCAAATGCATCCAATATTTCAATGTTATTTTCAAAGGTTTTTGACAAATTTTCAGCAGCTACCACAATTCAAAACAATAAAATGATTAATATTTAACATACACATGCACTATTTTCTTAAATATAATACAGATATATTAAGCTCTTGTATGATCATTTATGTGCAGTGTATGTGCATGTATTTCAAAAACACAAGAGTAGCCAGAGGAACAAAAACAGAGTGGCTTAACAAATGGCAACCAGAATGTCCAGCAAGAAAATCCATATCAATCTGTCACTATTTACTCTTTAAAAACCCCAAAGGAGCATATTAAACTGTTCACAGAGTAGCAAAGCTATGGGGGCACCTAACAAACCACCATCTAAGGACACCCCCACAGCCTGGAAGTAAGTCAAAACCACTGTAAGCCCTCAGTCCCAGCTCTGCACTATCATGTAACTTAGACCTAACAGGATTGGGAGGTGAATAAGAAGAATGTAAGTCTGAATCCAAGCACGCTTGGGACAAAGCCAGCAGCAGAGATATCCTGCACCTTTTACATAGAATTAAAAACAATGTCTCAGGGATCAGGAAAGATCTCCATTGCCGGGAGCAGCACACAGAAGACACAGAAGGCCACATGGTCTCTCTTCAAGGTGAACATATCATTTATGGCCGATCCATAGCATACCTGTGTTGTAGAGCATGGGAGCTATCCCAGAGAGCTGAAGATGCTGAAGCACATGCATGAAGGAACAATATTCAAGTTTTGTATTCCCGAAAGGTGTGGAACAGAATGACATGGTAGGATTCATGCTGGCCTGGTTGAAACAAGAGTTGGCATTAGGAGAAGAATTCAGCATGGGTATAGAGGTCCCACTGTGCTGTAACCTCCAAACTGAAACCAGATGCACCCCCCCACTCTATAATTATCAAACTCCTTTGCTATACTATGAAAGAAAATATTCTTATGGATGCCTGGAACAAGAGGAACCTTAACTTGAATGGTCACAGGCTCTACATTCACCAGGATTATTCCCTTTTGATGTTAGCACAATGAAAAAGGGTTCTGTATGTGATTAAACAACTCCGAAAGAAGGGGATAACGGTAAAGCTCCGTTATCCAGTAATGCTTCTAATGACTCTGCCAGATGGCCAAAGCTGTATGACATACTTCCACAGGTCAGTAAATACTTGCAATCTCAAGGGGTGATCCTCCCAGACCTACAAGAAGAACTCACTGAAAAAGAAGTTGAGGACTTACTGTGGTCTTTGGCCTCCCCAGACTCCTCCAACTTGAAATAAAAGGCAGAGAGTTTAACCCCATTACACATTGAGTTCAAGGGACTGGTGCTACTCACAAAGGGGGCTAAGAAAATCTTATTATTACTGAAGATTAATTCCATGTGTACAATGAGCCCTATTCACAAACATTGTGGAAAGGTTATGTGCTGCATAATCCCAGCACATAACCTACCTGCACCTGGCTGCACACACTATGCCCCCAGCACACCACGCATGATCCCAGTTTGCCCCCAATATGTCTGGAACACCAGCCAAATATGCAGCTCTGCATGGGGGGTGGACTAGGGACAGTCACGGGGGGAGTTGTAGCACTCCGTACCATTCACAATGATGTGGGTACCATGTGCATGGGGGGTGACAGCTATGCCTTCTGGAGGCAGTTATAACCATTACATATCCCCTCAGGATGCTGTCACTATGATCAGTGGGGAATGCGGGGGTCAATGGACTCCTCAATGTGTCTGCCCCTGACTGCGCTGCACATTTGGGGGGTAGGGGATGTGCAGCTGAGGTCCCCCACACCTTGGTCCACTGTCCACTTATGCTTCCATCAGCAACATGGTGACCAATGGGCACAAGTGATCCACTGGAGATCCTGGTCTGGGCAGCTGATTGGCTGTGTGGCTGGGTCTGCAGCCCTGCACTGGACCACACCCGCGTAGCTGCAATCCAGAGGGGCGGGGCCACGTGATGGAGCTGGGTTGGGGACCGCTGTTCATGAATGCGGTCCCTGCATGGATCTCCAGAAGTTGTGGAGCTGTGTGTGGGGGATACATGCAATTCACCCATATACCCCCACTGTTTGTGAACAGTGCCCAATGTTCATAATACCTCCTCAGGAATCATCTAAACGTGTCCTCTTATTTTTTAGCTGAATATACTCACTTAGCCATGTCTTCCCCTTGTAATCTCTATTACCTCTGTTTCTGGCAGTAAATCATCAGACTGGTACCTGAATCAGATGGATAACATGTTAGAGGGGATGCCTCTTCTGATCCAACAAATGACTGTGGTAAACTCCACTTCCCCCTCACAGGTGCCCAGCTTTCCTCCCTGATGGAACTACATGTGGTGGAGCTGCAGTTTAAGGAGGATGATTTAGGTGATGGAGCTTCCTTAGACTGTTGTCAAGAATTGATGCACATATTGACTTCTGAGGTCAGTGACATTTTTGTCAGCATTGATCAGTAAGGAGACTTTTCAGCTTGGGCACTGTGACATATGTTGTGTTCAGCAACCACAAAAAAGGGAGGCAGACATCAGTAAGTAACCTTATTTTCCTTACTTCATTGCAAGAGCTACATGTAGCTTTTAAAACTGTAGTACACTTATCACTATCCTTCACTCCATGTTTAGACACCATGATCACAGACAGTAGGACCAGGACTGTGATCCGTTGGAAAGAAGAGATAGACTTAATTTATTTTTTCTTTGCTATTACTACTATAAATCATAGGCTCTCATTAAGCAACTGATATTGGACTTCCTAAATCTGGTTCCCACAGACTACATGGTTGTCTTGAGATACTAAGCTTTGTGATTGCTGTTTGGAATCTGGGGAGGGAGGGGACTGCAATGGTCTGTGTTGAATGGAGAGTGCATATGCTTAAGCATAAGCATTGTTGCAGATACAGGGGTTTATGTAACATAGTTACAGATTTTTTAAACATTTGTACAGTAAGTTATACTACAGTGTTCATGTTTATTATAGTTGTTCTCAAAATTGATGACTTTTTAGCATGTCTATTACTTGAACAAGCAGCAATTAAAAAGTTAGGAGGGGAGTGGGTTTGAAAGGTCATTGGCTCTCCACTGCCTCCTCCCAGTATACATATATATATATCACTTATAATTGCCACTGGGGAGAAGGGAAAAAAAACCTCAAAGACCCCAGAAGCTTAATTTAGGAGAAGCATGCAACAGGTGGAGGAAATCATTCTTTCTTCTCTTTCTAGCTGCTTCTCCAACTCCACTGTATAACCACCTATGGGGGATCTCCCTTCTCTTGGAACTTTCATTGTTCCATTAGGTGGATAACACCTGTGAGCCTACTTTTGTACCATGTGGTACTGGCCTATATGAAGCGTTTCTGTTACATGTTTCCTTGTTATTGTTGCTAATGTTGTTGTTGTTGTTGTCGTCTTATCTGTATTCTCTTTGTTTGTGGGCTTCTGCTGGACATGGTCTGGGGGGCATAGCAAGCAGGGGAGGGAGGTGGCATCAGTGTCAGCCTTTACTACCTCACTATGGGATCTCTTAAAATATGCTCCCTTAATGAAAAAGAATGAATAGAGTAGTGAAACAAGACTGTATCCCTTGTCATCGACACCCCAACAGCAAAACACAGGAAAAGAAAAAGACCGTGCAGTGACATTCCAGTGGTCAATTCCATGTTTCACCTTCCCTCAGTGTTCCGCCCCCTCCCCAGACCAACTCTGACCTGAAGTTGGAATCCTAGAGTCCAAAGGGGGTGTGGGGGGAACAGCTCCCCACATGGGAGTGTGGGTGGCAGAGCCCCCCAGATGGGAGGTGTGGGGGGCACAGCCCCCCACAGAAAACACCCATGTTGGAGGTGGCACAATACCTGCTTCGGTATTGTGCCATCGCTGTGGGGGATGTCAGCATTCTCTCGGATGAGAAAACTTGGTGCTTCCAAACGAGACAGGGTATTACAAGATTTGAGCAGACAGGGATGTGATATGGGCCTTCTCCAAGATACTAGATTATCTGAAGCAGAACACTCTAACTCCATAGAGCATGGGTGGGAGCAGTCTATGCAGATACCCCGGCCCTCAGAAAAAAATCAGGGGTGGCCATATTGCTCTGGAGAGGATTGCCCTTACAAATGACACAACTGCAGAAAGATAAGTTAGGCAGGCTTGCAGTGGTTTTAAAAATCTTTTGAGGGCAGGACTATTCACCTAGTGTCAGTAAATGCTCTGACCCCACCATCCAAGGATTTTTTTACAAAAGTTTGGTCAACTTTATTCCAATTACCTGAGGAACAAATAATCTGTGTAAGTAATTGGAATTGTGTGGAAAAGAGTTCTGTGGACCGAAACTCAGTTCCTCAGAGGGGAGACAGGGTATGCTCCAAACTCTTAAGGACCTTAGTGTTGGAGGGAGGAGAGGTAGACCTATGGAGTTCATGCAACCCCAGTAACAGAGAGTGTAATTTCTGTTCTCCTGCCTCTAATTCCTATTCTAGGTTAGATATGTTTGTACTCAAAAAATGGGCCTCCATGTCGGCCCACCGGTGCAGAGGTTGGAGTTCCGCTTCTGATGCCAGCGACCCGGGTTTGGGAATGGACTCGGGTGCTGGAGGGCCGGCCGGAGAAAGAAGGCTTGAACATCAGCTGACAGCTTGCCTTCTCTCAGGGGGAGGGCGGGGACTCGACCCAGTGCTTGCTGACCCCTAGCGGAGGGTGGGGGCATGGCAATGCATGGGATCCCACTTACTAAGGAGGCGTGGTGAAAATTGGTGTCAGCCTTACATTGTGGCACACCACGGCCCAGGGGAGCAAAAGGGAAAAAGAGCCCTGTAGCTGACCAGATGATGGTCGCCATCTCCGGTAGCTGCGAGACTGAGGACAGTGCATGCACCATCCCCAGCAGTACCCCAGAACAGGTTTGGTGCTGGTTGCCCCCACCGGAGCTGTCCCCCTCAGGGGGGGACCCACCCAGATTAGGGTTATGTCCAGGGCCAGGGGTCACCTGGGGGGGCTGCTATATGGGAGTGAAGAGGTGGCTGCTCCGAGGCAGTGTGACTTGAAGGGCGTAGGTGGCCTAAAGGAGAGGCAGGCCTGGAGCTGGAAGGGAGCATAAACAAAATTAAAAATGGGCCTTTACTTTTAAATAAATATATACACATGTTTTCTTGGTCTCAGACCATGCTATAGTATCCTGCGTGTTACAGTTGGGGCCTCCAGAGGTAGAGGGAGTGTGGAGGTTATATGCAGGGTTACTGCATGATGAGGTTTTCAGTAATGCTACAAAGGAGGTCATTACTAACTATTTAGCAGAAAATAAAGAAGAAAACAGTCCTCTTAAATATGTCTGAGATGACCTCAAGGTGGTTTTGTGGGGACGTTCAAGAAAAGACAACACTAGGTGCCAGTCCAGTGTTGCTGAGGGTTGTGGCACTGGATGCCACACTTCACGCCATGCTGGTGACCAGGGCTCAGAAGTGATCTCAGACTGCCAGGGGTTGGCCAGGGATGGAGGGCAAGGACCCAGGATTGAGCAGCCACTAGACAGCTTTCCTCTCCGGGAGGATTGTGAGGTTTCCCCTACTCTTGTCTGCCACCTGATGGAGGCTAGTTGGCAGTGCCAGGCTGGGGAGAACCTAGTTGCAAGGCCAGGATGGTAGATGGGGCCATCACCGGAGCCACAGGGCATGTGCGTGCCTCCATGTGCATGAGTGACCGTGTTTCAGGGTCCCAGGAATAATGGGGAGAAAATACAAATACCATGTCCCCCCCTGCCCCATTGCTGTAAGGCAGGAGGGGTAATGGGGGAGCACTAGCCTAAATAAAAAAACAAGACAATGCTGGGAGAATCATTGCAAGTTAGAGAGCGAGCAAGCCCAGCTTAAGCTCAGACATAAGGAATCCAGGGATCCTTTATTACTATCCAAATACAAAAGATTAGAAACAAACTGAACCAGTTAGCTCTTAGGAAGGTAGAAAATACGCTTTGATTTACTAATCAGAAGTATAAAGAATGTGGCAAAAGGGCCAGAAAACTTCTAACCTTACTCCTGTAAAAGCAAGAAGTAGAGAGGTATGTTCCTATGATACTTTGTTTCAATGTTCTATCCACTTGCATTTATCCTTTCTCTGGCATTCCTGATTGCATAACTTGGAAAAGTTGTACTCAGACTGCTGCTCCTACTGTTGGTGCCTATTCAAATACCTGTTGATGTATTGTTGCTGTCTATTCAAACATTGGTTGTTGTACACTCCCTTTACCCCCTACCCCCAGGTAGTACTGGGAGATGAGCAACTTGTTGTTCAGTGTGCCTTTCTGGTAAAATATTTCAATAAATAAATCCATCCAGAACAGCCATCCCCAAGTCACACTTATCCACCCCACAAAGATAAACCACCCCCAAGTCACACTAATCCACCCCACACAGATAACCAAGGAGTTTTGGGATTATTATACTTGCTTATATAAAAAAGAACAGGGTTTGGGACATTAGTCATTGGTTTACAGTTTTTTTCCAATATATTTATTTCCATGCTTTAAAGGATGACTTAAGAGAAGAATTAGAAGCCCCCTTCATAGAACAAGAAATAGACATGGTCAGTAAATCATTGAACAAAGTAAGAGCCCCAAGCCATGACAGGTTTATTGCGGAATTCTAGAAAAGATTTATCCCAGATATAGTTCCATTACTGACTAAAAAATCATGGTAGTAAGTGCAGTAAATACCAACAGAGAGGTGTCGATAGGGAGAAGGGCAGGGGTAAATGGAGAAAATGACAAAGGCAAGAAGGACAGGGATGGGGCAGAAAGGAGTAAGGCCATCAGGAAATGGAGGGTAATGAGTACCAATGCTCGTAGTCTGGGCAACAAGCTCTCTGAGCTGGTGGCCTTGATGGAAGAGGGCTGACTGGATATCATAGCAGTCACAGAAACATGGTACACAGAGAACCATGAATGGGATGTTAACATACCAGGGTACATAACCTACAGGAGAGACAGGCAGGGGAGAAGAGGGGAAGGGGGAGGAGTAGCTCTCTATGTAAAGGAAGGGATAAAAGCAACTGAACAAAAGACTTCACAGGGAGGAAAGGAGGCACTGTGGGTCACCTAGGAGACTGGAAAGGGCACCACAACCCACACAGGGGTTGCGCACAGACCCCCATGTCAGGGGGAGGAAATGGACAAGGATATGATAGAAGGCATTCTTAGAATGGCAGAGAAAGGGGAGATACTGTTGATGGAAGACCTGAATATGCCAGATGTTAACTGGAGCACATTTGGTGCAGCCACATCTAAGAGCAGGGCCATTATTGATGCCCTACAGGTGGCAGGCTTCAGACAGCTAGTTTCGGAACCCACTCATAAGGGAGCAATCTTAGACCTTGCACTCTCAAACTGGGGCAGTGAGAGGATCTCAGATCTAGAAGTGGGTTGCCATCTGGGAACAAGTGACCATCAAACAATGTGGTTCACGTTAAACTCAGCTACAGAGTCAAGCCATAAAAAAGTGAGGGTACTGGACTTCAGGAGGGCTGACTTTAGCAAGATGGGAGAGTGCCTCAGAAAAGCACTAGCAAACAGGCTAGAAGGCGGTGTGGAGTAACAATGGGGAATCATCAAAACTGCCATCACAGAGGCAGCAAGCCTTTGTGTGAAGCAAATAAACAAATCAAAATGAAAGAAAAAGCCACTATGGTTCTCAAAAGAGGTGACTGTGAAAGTCAGGAAGAAAAAGATAGCATTCCGGAAGTATAAGGAAACACAGAAGAAGCAGCACAGAGAGCTGTACCAGTTAAAGCAGAAGGAAGCAGGGAGGGAAGTCAGAATAGCAAAGGCCCAAACTGAGGAAAAGATAGCCAACTCGGTTAAGAAGGGGGATAAATCCATTTATAGGTACATCAGCGAGCGTAGAAAGACAAAGGGAGGGATAGTGAGGCTGAATAGAATGAACGGTGGGTGGGCAGAGGGGGACAGTGAAAAGCAGGGATATTGAATGAATATTTCTACTCAGTATTCACAAAAGAGGAGGGGGAAGTGCCTAATCCAATTAACAGAAGCACTCTTGATAGGGGGGTTGATCCCAGTCCTTTCACAGAAGAAAGGGTTCTGCAAGAACTCCTAAAACTGAAGGTGGACAAAGCAATGGGGCCTGATAGAATTCACCTAAGAATTCTAAAAGATTTAAGGGGGGAACTAGTGAAACCACTGGCAACTCTTTTTAATAAATCATGGGAGGATGGTGTGGTATCCGAGGACTGGAAGAAGGTGGATTTGATTCCCCTTCACAAAAGTGGGACCAAAACAGAGGCAGGAAACTACAGACCTGTCAGTTTGACCTCTTTGGTAGGGAAAGTGATGGAGTCACTTCTGAAGGAAAGAATAGTTGACTACCTAGAGGCCAGTGGGGCACAGGACCCAAGGCAGTATGGGTTCACAGCGGGGACATGTCAGATGAATCTAATAGATTTCTTTGACTGGGTGACCAAAGTAGTAGACCAGGGAGGGGCTATGGACATGGCCTACCTAGACTTTAGCAAGGCATTTGACACAGTCCCACACAAAAGTTTAACAGTCAAATTAACCAGCCTGGGAGTGGGTCCCAGGGTGGTAGTCTGAGTAAAACATTGGCTGGACAATGGGACAAAGAAGGTAATTGTAAATGGAGTCCACTCTGAAGAAAGAGGGGTTACTAGTGGGGTACCGCAGGGTTCAGTATTGGGTCCAGTCCTTTTTAATGTTTTCATAAGTGACATTGCAGAGGGACTGGAAGGAAAACTATCCCTCTTTGCAGATGACACAAAGATCTGCAACAGGGTTGATACACAAGGAGGCGTGGGAAGGATGAGAAGGGACTTGACAAGGTTGGAGCAATGGTCAGAAGTATGGCTGCTAGGATTCAATGCAAAGAAGTGCAAATTAATGCACCTGGGAAACAAGAACCCACGAGAAGAATACACAATGGGGGGGTAGTAACAACAACAAAAAAGGAAAGGGACCTGAGGTAATCTTATCAGATGACCTTAAGGTTAGCAAGCAATGTGAGAAGGCAGTAGGGAGGGCTGGAGGTATACTGGGATGCATAGGGAGAGGCATCAGCTGCAGAAAACAGGAAGTTGTTATCCCTCTGTACAGACAGTTGGTGAGACCCCATCTGGAGTACTGTGTCCAGTTCTGGAGACCCCATCTCCACAAGGACATAGACAGAATAGAGACAGTCCAGAGGAGGGCAACTAAAATGATGCAGGGTCTGCAGAGAAGCCGTGATGAGGAGAGACTAAAGGAGCTTAATATGTATACCTTGAGGAAAGATGGGGGGGATGATAGAAACTTTAAGTACCTCAGTGGAATCAACAAAGTCCAAGAGGGTAGCATCTTTCAGAAAAAGAGACGTGCAAGAACAAGGGAACACAATTTAAAGATGGGGGGGTGGTTCAGGGGCAATGTGAGGAAGTATTATTTCACAGAGAGGGTAGTAGATGCATGGAATAACCTTCCTGAGGAGGTTGTGAGGTCTAAAACTGTGGGAGAATTCAAGAATGCATGGGACAGACATAAGGCAATTCTTGGTGGGGATAGGAAGAAAAAGGCTGTTGGTTAACTAGGATCCGCGGCTTATCCTGTAGGTAGGGAAATGGGCAGACTAGATGGGCCAAGCCATCCCTATCTGCCATCAAAGTCTATGTTTCTATGTTTCTATGATGAAAATATGTAACTCTGCTCATGAGGAGGGTGCAGTTCCAGACATATGGGGGGAAGCCATTATTATTGCCCTGCCCAAACCTGGGAAAGACCCTACTAAATGTTCTAATTTTCAACCGCTGTCACTTTTAAATCAAAATATGAAACTTTTCAGTAAAGCCATAGGGATTAGGTTGCAATGGGTTATTCCCATGCTTATCCACCTAGATCAAAATGGTTTTATACCAGGGAGACACATCCAGGATAATATTTGTAAGCTTTTAAATGTTTTGTTGACTACTAAACATTTACTGAGGAATGCTCCATGGGTGATTGCTTCGATTGATGCTGAAAAGGCATTCAACCACCTAGACTTGGAATTTTTAGATGCTACTTTGGGCAAGTTTATGTTCAGAGACAACTTCCGTAGCTGGATCTATAATTTGTATCATAACCCACATGCTCGTGTAAGGGTCAATTGCACTTTTTCCTCATAGTTTAACATTGAGAGAGGTAGAAGACAGGGATGTCCCCTTTCTCTTCTCCTTTTTGCCCTCAGCCTGGAACCTATGTTGGTGTTATTAAGTGAGACAGACACCTATATAAGTATTAAATCAATGGGTAATACCTTAAAGTTGTCTCTGTATGCTAATAAGACCCTCCTATATATTTCGAACCCTGTTGGAAACCTTCCGATAGTATTAGATTTAGTCAACAAATTTGGCCAGGTATCAGGTTTTAAAATCAAAGAAACCAAAACAGAAGTTATGTCCTTGGATATTCAATTGGATTTTCCAGACAAGAATTACTGCAATTTAAAGTGGGTTACCTTGGGATTTTGATACATTGGCATTTGGATTCCTCAAGAAATGAAAAAATTATTTTAGATCAATTATTCAAAACTTCTCTCTGAAGTTCAGGATAATTGTAATACAGTAAAGGGAAGGAGTCCCCCCTATTAGTGTGGAGGAAGGGCCTTAAACAGTATGTACGAACATACTACCTAGATTTATCTATTTATTTTCACCACTTCCAATTAAAATCTCCACCTCATTTTGGCAATCATTATGTACTGTACAACATTATCCAAGTTCATTTGGGAGAGGAACCCCACATCAAATGGAACATAATTATGGCAGTGAAGCTTCAGTGTGGATTGGGAGTCCTGGATTTTAGCATCTACTATTAGGCAACACAGTTACAAAGTTTCGCAACTTATATGTTCACTGTGGACATGCCTGGTTGGTTTTCCTTAGAACAAGATTCCCATACTCAGATGACAATGGCAGATGTGATTTTCATGGATAAGGCTAATTTACAGATGCTTGGGGTGTGCAACCCTTGAGCAACCTTGACTGCACAGGTGTGGGAGGAGGTTTGCTCCAAAAGCAAACTTCATAGTGGGATGAGCAAGTTAGCATTCATATGTTTCTGCCTACATTTTATTCCAAACAAATTTGATTTAGGCTTTCAATGGTGGACGAGAAATAGACTTACCACCATAGAGCAATTATTTGAAGGAGTTGCACTCAAACCCTTTTCTCTGTTATGTACAGAATTTGCTCTAGTATCCCAGGATTATTTTAGGTATTTGTAAATTCACCACTTCTTAAACAAAGGGACTAAAAAAGACATGCTTCATACTGAGGAGAACTCCCAATGACTGATGTTAGTCATTAGCTGCTCAACCTCAGGTTAAACAAAATCTTCACACTCTACAGTTTGTTCCAGAACTTAGAATCAGATCAATTATCGGACATTAAGAAAAAGTAGGAAAATGAAGAGGGCTTCAAATTCCAAGAACAGGAATGAGACATGGTTTGGAGTGGGATAAATAAAACCACTGCCTCACCTTCATGGAGGGAGTTTTGCTGGAAGACAGTGGTAAGCTATTTTTATACTCCCACCATCTAAAAACATTTTGGCTCACACCCATCTGATCTTTGTTGGAGAGGGTGTGATGAATTAGGTACCCATACACATATTTTTTGGACCTGACCTTTAATTCAGGATTGTTGGGAGCAGATTGCAAATACAACAGGGAAAATATTGGAAATTTCACCCACCAAACCAGCTTAAAAATTGGATTTTGGGCATCCCTCATTTGGGCCTAACTGATAAAAGGAAAAAATACTTTTATAACATATTGGTGGCAGCAGCCACCAATGTCATCACCTAACTATGGCTGACCCCCAACCCCTCTGGGGAACTAGGGATGCAAACTGTAACAGAATTCAGCAGATGGAAAAAGTGATAGCGCAGATGTGACTACAACAAGAAGGCTTTAAAAGTCACTGACTCCCCTTCTTCCACTATCAGCCAGAGAAGGAAGGTCATAGCGTGCTCAAAATTATATACCATTTGTTATAATATTGCATGGCACATATACCAGTCTGAAACTGGGCTTAGAGTCATAGATTTTCCTGGATGATTAGAGGTCTGCTCCTGGTGTCCAGACTCTCCTCCCCCTCTTGATTTTCTTTATTATGTAATGTCATGAATAGGTTGTCAAGCTAAATTGGATGCAACTTCTGCACCCCTGCCCCATTTTATTGTGGTTTCCACAAGTTTGAATACAACTGGGCATTCATGTTCCTCTTTAATTCAGTATACCCCTGCACATTGTATTTCATAGGTTTTCATTGAATGGATATTTTGAGTTGTTAAATTGTTGGTTTTGCTGTTATTTGTTAGGATACTCTCTATGAACCCTCAGGTCAATTCAGTTTACTTGTATATGTTGGTTAACAAGAGGTATGGAAACCTGGCCAATAATCAGCTTGTATGTACACATTTTCTCTTTTTTTTATGTTATGTTGACTTTTATTATGTACTTGGAAAATATCCAATGAAAATTTATCTTCCAAAAAAAGAATGTCCAGCAGGATGGTCAGAAGTGCTAAGGCTGAGACTGAGTTTACAATATCATAAGACAAAGCGGGGGATTAGACATTCTTCACCTACAGTACATTTTGAAGAAAAGAAAAGTTAAGGAGGGCATTGCGAGATAAAAATAAAATAAAAGAGGACATTGGGAGAAGTAGGACAGAGGCAAGGCTGGGTTATTGAATCAATACTTTTGTTCAGTATTTACCAAGGAGAAGGAAGTGCCATTACCAGAGTTTGGGTTGGGGGTAAAATGAGAGAGGAAGAGAGCTCTATCAGTCAACATTTTATCACAGAAGAGTGTGAGACGTGCTGAGGGGCTATGGCAAAACAAATCAATGTGGCCAGATGGGTTGCATCCTAGGATACTAACAGAAGCTGTGAAGGTACTAGAAGCTTTACTGGTAGATATCTTCAACTACTTCCTGGACAATAGAGTGGTCTCCATGGATTGGAGAACTGTTACTGTGGCTCCTTTTCATAAGTAAGGCAGGAAGGATAAGTCAGGAAACTATAAACCAGTCATTCAGAGGATTATATTAGGTAAGGTACCTGAGGGCATGCAAAAGGAAAAACTAGTACATTTTTCTAGAAATAAATGGGTTACAGGATGACAAGCAGCAGGGGTGTGCTATGGGGAGATCATGGCAAATAAACTAAATAGAGTCCTCTAACTGGGTGAATAGAGTGGCTGACAAAGGGCAGTCAGTCAACATAGTGTGATTGGACTTTAGTGAGGTTTTTGACTCAGTCATCTACAAAAACTGGTAAATAAAGTGAAGGACATGGTGATAGTATAACATGTTGCAATATGGGTGGAAAGTTTGTGTGGGGCAGGACACAGAGGGTAGAGTTAAGTGGTGAATTCTCCAATGTTTATGAGTGATACACTGGATTAAGTCCTGGATCACATCCATTTTAACATATTTGTATGAGATACAGGGGTAAGCATAGAGGAATATTGTGTCTTTTTGTGGATTGCAGTAAGATCTGCTCAAAGATAGACACTAAGGATTGGATTAGAGCAGTAATGGAGGACCTGGATAGGTTGGTAAAATGATCCAGGAGCTGGCAGCTGAGCTTTAACACAAGATAAATAAGGCAATACCATATACCAGTGCATGCAATAGTAATGGTTAAAAAAGTGCGTGGTTCCCAGGGGAGATAGGAAGACTCCTAAAGACAAGGCCCTACAGAAAAATGAAACAAAATGGTAATAACAAAACTAAAAACAAATGCAAATCATTACTAATGAAATGGAAAAATTAGATTCAGAAGGTAAAAGAAGGCTTGAATTAAGGCTAGCAAAATAATAAAGAGGACTCAAAATCTTTCTGTAGATACATAAATTTAATAATTTAATAGACTTGGAAACATCATTGGACCAATCAGAGATGATGAAAACTAGGGATGGGAGAACCTGCTCTGTTGCATATCCAGACCCTCCAGAACCAGGCTGATTTGACTGGACTCGAGTACACAGAGCTTTTCAAAGCTTTACCTGAATTATCGAGTTGTCCTGGTTCAGAACTGCAGCTCCAATCCCAAGACACATTATCAGCAGCAATATAATTGCCACTTTGTAAGGAGATTTGTCATAAGAGCGCCGAGCATTCCAGCTGAGTTGGGGTGGGTTGGGGGGCAGAAACAGCAGCAGTGCAAGATGGGGAGTACTGCCAGCTGAGCTTTTTTCTTCAGGCTTTGTGTAACTGCTGTTCTGTTCAGCCACAGCCTGAACTGGGACAATTGCTGGCTGCCTTGCCCCTTCCACCTCAGTGCTCATGGCTCCCCTTCACTCCATTTGCATTTATCAACCCACTTGTGATGATCACTTGCCTGTCAGCTCCCCTCACTGTTCTCCAGTCGGTTTCAGAGCTCCACCTTTGGCTCCTTCTGTCCTGTCAGTGCTATGTCACTCAGCGATAGCCCACCCTGCCCCTGCCCCTGACATCTTGGAGTTGGACTGATGCAACTTGAGACCATTCTTGCTGATCATGTGACTGACTTTCAGGACTGTACATGTGCATACTGTCAAGAGTTAGTCATCAGAGAGGTGTCAGAGTGAGTGGGAGATGGACAAAGTATTATGCCGAGCCAGGTGAGAGAGTCAAAGTGTATGTGGAAAAAAGTCATATGGTCCATGACTTTAGACAGTGATGTTACAGAAAAAGCCATTTTAAGGGCCTTTAATGTTACTAGCGGTTGTACTAGTTGGCAAAAACAATTAAAAATGAAAATATATAGGTCAGCACACTCTGCCAGTGCCTGCCTGTGCTGTGGGAAGGCCTCATTAGTTCTGCTGGCCTGCAGCAGCTGCTGCAGAGAATGAGAGAGAGAGAGAAAGAGAAGTCAAGATAAAAAATATACATTGACTGTACCTTTTATCTATATTTATTTTATTCCCTTTCCTACACATCCTACATGACAAATCATATCAATTATTTAGCTGGCCAAACAGATGTCCATCATTAGTCCATTTAATTGATGGCCATCTAGTTGCTAGGTGTAACTACATTAATGGCCTGTGTATGTCCCCAGTTCTACACCTAAACTACTAGGTCATAGTGACTCATTGATTTGGGGGGGGCACATTTCAGACTTCGTGTTCCCTAGCTCTGCACCTGAACTACAAGGCTATAGTGCCTTACTGATATGGGAGGGTCACATCTGAGACTCTGTTCACCAGCACTGTGCCTGAACTTCTAGGCCATTGACAGGGTAAATGCCTGTGGCACATTCATAAGGTAGAAAAAATGGGCAGACTGGATGGGCCTTACGGTTCTTATCTGCCATCAACTTCTATGTTTTCTACGTGATGTCTTGCCACTTTGGGGTGGTTGGTCATGTCACATCTCAGACTCAGTGGTTCCATGCTAAATAAAAATACATCTCAGAAGGATGGGAAGGATGGCCTGGGCACAATCACATTTCCTATTCATGCTGCCTGTCTCCCCCAAACAAGTATGTCATATTCAGGGAAGGTAAAAGGATACAAAAATACAAACATAAAACATTTTTAAAGCTGAATTTTAATATTTTGTATGACAAATAAATGAAAAATAATAATTCATATGCATTTCTTATACTCAAACTGTATAAAAACAGGTCTAAAATGAATCAGAGTAATTCAGGATCTTTTTGAAATAAATCAGAGTCTGAAGTGGAACAAGGTCACAACCAACCCACCCATCCCTAGGGACAGCTTGGTGTCTGATTAAAAGGGTATGGTGAATGTCTTAAACCAGCACTATTGCAGTATAGTCAACAAAAGGAAGTATTTAAGGAATTTGAGAATGGGACTGACAATCTACTGTATTTCTGTCTAGGTTGAGGTGTGGAAGTACAAACCTGGATAGAACAGTATCATTGGAACTAGTCCTACAACAATAACAAGAGATGATGTTATAAAAAGGATTAAGAAAAAATCAAACCTAATACATCGTGAGGGCCAGAAAAGATTGCTGATTAATTAATAAAACGTGTATACCTGTACATTGTGGACCCACTGGCATTCATATTCAGTAGTTCACTATCAACAGGAAAAAAAAAAAAGTAACTGAAAAAGTGCCATAGTAATACCAATTTTTATGGATGCATGGTCAGAGCTATGCTGACATATTGCAAGGGGTAGGGGAGAGAGACAAAGGACTCTGGAAGCATGGGACCGGATACCTCTCCTATCTCCTTCCACTGTGCTGTGGTCAGTGCTTTTTTGCTGGTTCTCCACCACCACTCACCTCTAAAGGCACACAACCCCCCTCTGTTGGGGCACTATTTTGTTTCTGCCCATCACATCCACAGTTGTGGGTGAAAAAAATAAGCCTGCCAAGTCCAAGATGACCACCATGAGCTCATTGCGCATGCACTAGTATCACAGCATGTGCAGTCAGCGGTAATCACACATGTGCACCATTGTCATAGTGGCCATCTTGGGCATGGTGGTCTCTTTCTCAAGCATGCACAATTGCCAGTCACTGTGCATGTGCGAGTACTGCTCAAGTATAGTGTCGGCCATGGCGGGAGCTCCAAGTACTGTTTGACTCGGGCTCACAGCTCTGAGGCAGTCATGTTGGCTCTGACCAGAGTTTGTTAGCATAGCTATTATGGTGGCTAAAAAATTAATATTACAAAGATGGAAGAGTTCTATTGCACCTACATATCATTAATGGCTCGATTTTATGATCAGACACTTCAACATGAGAAAGAATTTATTATAATTTAGAAGGCAATGTTACACTGTAGGGATTTGGAACCCATTCTTAGAGATTTCAACTGATAAATAACATATGTGGCCTATCTTCCAGAGGACACAATTACATTTATTGGGCCCTTTTCTCGAAGGAGCGGAGAGCCTCTGCATCCTGTATGTGAGGCATGGAGACACTCTGCACCCATTGTGCCACCCACATGGCACTAACAAAATGGAGTGTGCAGCCCCTACACACATGATCCCCCACCCACATGGATCACAATGCGCAGGGGGAGGCGGGGCACATGTCAGCACTATGCAGCATGCACACAGCCACATAGTGCTGTGCACCAGGGCATGTAGGGGGCAGCTGGAATGCCAGGGAAACCCTGCTGTAAGTCCCCTATGCACCCCACACATCCATCCCACACCAAGGAGGGACCACCATTGACACATCCAGTGGTTGCCCAGGGCCACCAACACAAAACCCATTGAGCTCCTATTGTCCCAGTGCTTGCCAAGTCCTCCCATCCTCACATACACATTCATATGGGGCACTATCCACAGAGCAGCATGTACCCCCATCTCCCACCTTCCTCTGCATCTCCCCACACACCTGGTGGTGTGGTGGGCTGGCGCACACAACCCGCCCCCACACACACATACCTGTGGCACCACCCCATACCACCATGTCCATTCGGGGGAACCACACTGTTGACTGCACTACCCAAATCTCACCTCCACTGCTGCCATCTGTGCGGACATCCATGGGGGAGTGCAGCCAATGTGACCCCCCATCGCACAGATGATCCACTGTTGGTCCTGAGATGGGCATCCGATTGGATGACTGCCCAAGTCTGTGACTCCACCCCTGATCCCTTCATGGAATGCTGCACTTGGAGGCATGCCAGATGACAGGTTGCAGCCATTGGGGAATATCAGCGGTGGTCACCTGTCTGCAGGTGCAGAGCTCCGTGGGTGGTATACACACCTCACAAGTGTAAATCCTGCCTGTTGGAGCATAGTCCCCATTGATAAATCAAGAAGATACTTTTTAAAATTTATTTTTATTGGAAATGATGACAGGCACAGAATACCGGATATTTACACATTCTGATTTTTTTTTTTTGTTTGTTTACTCAGGTGGTGTATTTATGATGGTACCCCTGATCTGATTTAAAAAATAATAAGAAAAGAGGGTGATGCAAGAAGCTAGGTCAGAGTTACAAACTGGTCTATCCTGAGTCCAGTGTGTGTGACATGCCTGCAGGAGCATACCCCGATTGCCAGAGTTTCCTTGAGGCATGTGAGGATCTGTAGGGTGATGAATGTGCTCATGGGGTAAGTCCCCCAAATATCATCAGCCTCCTTTAAAAGAGGCTGTATCAAAAGGGTGAAGAATCAAGCCCCACAATGAATTAACAGCTTTAGAGAGCTAGATACTGCCTGGAATTAATAGTAATTTTCAGATGCAGTCAGCTATGACTTTTTATATCTGAAGTATTTTTTCTTTTCTTTTTGCTAATTAAGCAATATACCCCTCCAGGGTGTGGGTATACTGGTAGATTTACCATGCCTGGTGTGGTTCGATCACAAGGTGCAACCGAGTGACTTAACCACACCAGAAGTGCTACTGTAAATCCACCAGTATACCCACTTCCTGGAGGGGTATATTGCTATTATACTATAGTACTTTTTTTAGATACAGAATAAAGGCTTTTTTTAGTATTTTTATTTGTTTTTGTAGTATTTTAGTACACTGGAAAAAAACAGTCCTTTATTGCTAGGGTTGTGTTTGGTTGCTAGGGCTGTTGCCATGGCTTTCACGAGTTGTAGTGCTGTTTTTTTTTTTTCAATTTAATTAGTTTGTGTTTTGATTTAAAGAAAGGACCGTGATACGTGTAGGAGTAAATTTTTTTTGTTTCTTAGTGAGCTACAGTGGCACTGTCATGGAACTGTAATTGTGTGGCATGCTGTGAGCCATCATGGGCTGCTGCTGTATAACTTCCGGTTTAAAGTTGAATGGAAATGAAAAAATGAACAATTATGAGGTGAGCGATGTGGAACTGGTTACAGGGGAAACTGTGTGTGCTTCATTTAGGTTTGCATTGTGTGTTTAAGGGGTGAGGTACTTCAGTAGAAGTGACACCACTGAGCTTAGTGCAGGGCATAGCTGGATCTAGAAGGAGCAAGCATTTTCAGAGGATCTTTCATATATCGGGTACAGTTTTGTTGGCATGGGGATGAAGTTTAGATTTTAAAAAGAGGTGAGGGAGGTATTTATAGTTCATATGTATACTTTTTCTTGATGTTTTGGAGGACTGTGTAGTTGGCTGTATGGATGATTTTTTTTTGTGGTTCTTCATCGTGGTTTAGCGAGAAAACAACATGATGGCTCAGATGATTTCCTTTTTTTTTTTTTTTGTAGTTTTTGAGATACGGCTGACTTGCCCCTTTTCCAGTGGGTACACCGGTAGATTTGTCACAGCGAAAAGGTACCATCCAACCAATCAGGTTGCAGGGATTGGGCTCTTGGATTTAGCCAATTGTATAATTAGAAGATTTTCCACCTGGCAGTACTGGACTAATGTGTGGAGCAGCACTCTGTTTGGAGGCTAAAAAATGTCAGTTCTCTTCCCCAACTATATCTTGATAACTGTGACAAAACACATTGAGGCACCTCAAACCTTGCAGCCTGAGTGGTGACTTTCACAAGTTACCAATAAAAATACAGGAAATTGTAACATCACTAGTAACCAAGAAGAGCCAGTCTCTGCTATTTCATGTGAAAGACAATAATCTGGCAGGGAGAAATAGTTATCCATGGTTACTAGTGATGCCATAGTTAGTGTGGTCTCAGTGTTTTGCTGTAGTGGTAGAAACAGAACTGACTGTTTTTTTAGCCTCCAGGCAGAGTGCTACTCCACAGATCACCCCAGTGATGCCGAGTTGAAAATCTTCTAATTAGCAAATAGGTCGGCCTGGTAGCACTGAGGGTTGAGGTGCCGGAATCCACACCTCATGCCACACTGATGACTCGGGTTCAGGAGAGAGCTCGGATGCAGGGGGTCGGAGGGAAGGGTTGAGGCCGAGTGCCTTTGTGGTGTTCTCCTCCCTAGGGGGATAGGGGGTGAGATGTCCTGGTCTGTTAGTGGCCCCTGGTGGAGACCAGGGGCATCGCAACAGGTCAGGCATGCTCGCAGTAGCGAGACCGACGTTGGCAGGGTTGCCATGCGCTGTTCATCAGACATGCTCTTGCTAGGGGTGGGGGGACGGGCACTGTAACCTCAAGTAAAAATCCCTCTGATTGGTCTGTGGAGATGATGGCTACTTCCGTGGCATGGCCCACATCCCACCACTGGCCCAGCTTGTCAGGAGCTTCATGGAGACAAACATGTAGGCTGTGTGGACTCCAGCTTGAACCTGGGGTCTAGGGTCTGGTCTGGGCAGTGCGGGTGGAGAAGTTCCATGTTGTGGGGGTTCAGGCAGGGAGTTAGAGGCCCTAACCCTGTAAGTACCCCAGAAAGATGCAGAGACAATCAGAGTGCATAAATAGAAATGTAAAAAAAAAAAAAAAATTATCGAACAGGAAAGAAAGAAAGAAAAAAAAATCCTTCAGATATAAGAAGTGGTAGCTGACTACATTGGGACTTATTATTAATTCCAGACAATACTCTCTTTAAGGATGCTGTAAACTGCTCATGGGAGATACTGTAATCATTTCAAGACACCCCAAAATAGTCTCAGAGAACAAAGTGACTACACTGTACTTTCATGTTGTATAGCTGTCATGACAGATTCCGGAATTCATTTTGCTCAAGATCGTTCCTGTTAATCAAATGAATGCTGTAGTGTTTTCAATGTTTTTTTTCTTTGCTGTCTGATGGTTTATATCTCAAGTACGAGTGCAGAAGATCTGAATCAAGGGGTACTCTGGTACGTGGGGGTCTTTGTGCTGTGTAGCATAGGTGGGTGCTAAAAGTGGGCTGGCGTGGTGCAGAGGGGACAAGGCGCACAGTCGGGTGGTAGGCATTCAGGCCTTGGTGGGCCACATGGCAAGGGCAGCCTAGGCAGTGCATGGGTCTGGTGTTTGGCTATGCAGGGGAGAGAAGGAAAAAGGCTGGCATGGGGAAAGCAGTCACATGACTGTGGCACTGCTCATCATTTAAAAATAAAAGAGGAAATGTCAGGCCAGACGGGTGTTTTTTTCAGTTTGTGAGTAGCTGCTGTGCACTAGAGGGCAGAGCTGCCAACAGGTGGAAGGAAATGGAGTGTTTTTTTTGGGGGGGGTCCTAGCTCCAGACTACCTGTATGCTGTTTTGGATGGTGAGCAGAAACGCCATGCGCAGAAACGGAGAGCAGCTATTGCTGCATGTTGCGGGTTTGGTGTTTTGTGCAGGAGGTGTGCTGAAGCCATGGGAGGCAATGGTTTCGGTGGCACGAACAGTTGATGGCAGCATGGGCAGTGGGATAGGCCTCTCTGAATGTGACCGAGTTCAGCCCATGGGGCAGGTCAGCAGGGCAGGATTGTGGCTGCCCAGGCTGGATGGCATAACAGGCTGAGACCTGGATTGGGGCAACATTTTTATGTAAAAAAAAAAAATAAATAAAATGTGGGTGGGGGGCTGCTGATTACAGCTGTGGGCCAGGACAAGGAGGGTTTTTTAATGCAGCCAGCGCAGATGGGGATATAAAGAAAATGGCTGCTGTGTGTGCTTGGAGGTAAATAATTTTTTTCACTGGATGGATTGCCTTCTGACAATGCCATAGTGGGGCACCATTGCCAGAACAACAAGTGACCTGCTGGGGGGGGGGGGAAGATAGCCCCAAGATAAGCAACTGAGCTGCAGGAAAGTGATCTGGGCCTCCATTGCACTTGGCAACAATCATGGAGGGGGGGTGTTTTGTGGCACTGCAGCCTATGGCTCTGCTGGCAGGACACAAGCTTGCTGTGAAACTGGGTGGGCCCAGAGTTAAGAAGCCCACTTGGGAAGCTCAATACAGGAAGGGCAGGTGCACTCCACAGGAGTGGGACCTTGAGCCTGGGGCACGGCCTGGTGGAACGGGGGAAAAGGAGATCCCCCGATGCTGGCAGGGGGGGAGGCAGTCTGGGGGCATTCCAATCAAGGGGCCTAAGGGCAGGGTGGCTCGCGCAAAAAAAAAAAAATGCAAACGGTCAGGCGGGAAGGGGGGCATGCAAAGCATGGCCAGATTTGTTAATGCCTATAGAGGGCAATTTCAGAGAAATCAGTTACATTACAGCTCTGCCCGGCAGTCCCTTGGCAGTGAGAGCCAGGAAGCAGTACAGGTTATAGGCTTGGACCCAGGGGGCCTAGGGAGTCAGCCCGAGGGGGTGCCTGTATGGGGGGGCCCCAAAGGGGCTGAGGCACTCAAAAACAAACAAAACAAAAGGAAAAGGGTGGCCTTGTTGTTGAGATGCATGGTTGAATTTTTGAGTTTCATTCCTCTGATTATAGTGACACCATGGCACCCAAGTGAGCCCAGATGTCCAGCGAAAGGTTGATGCAGGAAGCATCCAAATTGATGGGCCAGATGTCAGAACTGGTGACAGCAGCAAAGCAGAGGGAGGCAAAGAAGAGGTGCAGAGAAAGCAGAAGGAGTGAGAGGAGCACCCATGCAGGGGAAAAGGGGGCAAGATGCCCAGACAGGAAGCGCCACACCCCACACCTATCCTAGTGCCCCTGCCCGCACCAGAGCCAGATGATGGGGGCCCAGATGGTGGTAAGAATGATGTGGATCTCTTGGATGAAAATGGCCTAAAAGAGTTCTTAGAGGGGCTGCTGGGGGGATAGGTGACGTGTGGATCGAAAAGATGGAACGGGCCATTCAGGCCTTAAAAAGTAAGTGGTGGAAAAGGGTGAGGGGGCCAAGATGGCAGCCAAAAACTTATATGATGGGCCTCCAGGCTGCTCAGTCGGGGACCACGTCCCGGTTTCAATCAAGGAAAAAATCTGGAAGGCGGATTATATGAACATCTTTGTGCTGGTGGATGAGGACAGGCCATGAAGTATGAACAGAAGAAGTCAGTGGAGAAGTCAGAAATGATGGTGGCTTTGGCAGTGGTGGTCCACAATAAGGGGAGGAAGCTAAGTACAAAGAGAAGACCATTGAGAACTGGCAAGGGGACTTCATCATATACAGCGCATAGGTGCTTGAGAAGCAGCCGGAGGTCACCATCCCCCTACTGACGTACATGTCCATTATCAGAGATGCATACAAGGCCAAAGTTGGGTATGGCTGTCTTAAGTATGATGAGACATTCCAGAAGAGGATGGTGGCCAAAGGGGATCTGAGATGGGACTGTATCCACTTGGAGTTGTAGGTAAGGACCCTATCTGGGGAATTGGGTGGGGCCGGGGAGTGAGCAGGTAAGGAAGGTCGCATCTACCACAGTGGCCAGGACATATTGGGGTTACAACAAGATCACATGTACATGGGGCAATTGTAAGTTCCAGCATGTTTGTTCCAAGAGTGGGGGGTCACACCGTGTCTCCAACTGCCAACAGGGGGCAGACAGAGATGGGCAGGATGGGAGACAGTACCATGAACAGTCCTTTCAGGGTCAGGGCAGGGGTGGGGGGCAGTCAAAGGAGGCAACACTATGCTCCAGAGGGATGGTGTTAGCAAGGTACTTGGTGAAGGGCAATGGGGTTACACACTGGCACACACTCCTATCTCCCTAGCAGTGGTGGAGGAATAGACCACAGACTACCCAAATAGGGAGGCAACAGAGCTGCTCAGGGCAGGCTTCCAGGCGGGCTTCCCACTGAAGTTTCAAGGTGGGCAGGCAATGATGTGGGCCAAGAATCTAAGGTCAGTGAAGGGGAAAGAGGAGATAGTAGGGGCCAAGATAGAGATGGAAATCAGGACAGGTAGGGTTGAGGGCCCATTGGGGACCCCACCTTGTGAGCATTTCTGAGTTTCTCCTTTGGGTATTGTCCCCAAGAAAGCAGCACGGGAATTTCATTTAATCCATCACTTATCCTACCCTGAGGGCTCATTGGTAAATGAGGGCATACCCAATCACCTTAGGGCGGTGTTGTATGCCTCTCTGGAGCAGGCAATAGTGCTAATCAGGGCTCTAAAGGGGGCATAGCTTGTGAAGACAGACATAGAATCAACATTCGGCTTTTACCTGTCTGGCCCGAGGAATGGGACCTGTTGGGTTTTCAGTTTCAGTGGGGCATGAATTTTGACAAGGCAATGCCCACTGGCTGCTCGGTGGCTTGTTCCACCTTCGAAGCATTCAGCACCTGGGTGCAGTGAATATTCAGGGTCCAGTATGGGCACAGGAGAGTGGTACACTATCTGGACAATTTCATCCTCATCAGGGAATCCAGGACTGAGGCACAGGGGATGTTGTGGGATTTTAAGGCAGTGTGCTGACAGGTGGGTATACCATTGGCACAGTGGAAGATGGAAGGGCCCCACCCATAAGTTGGAATTCCTGGGCATAGAGGTGGACACAGAGGAGGGCTGTTTTTGGCTTCCCAGGGACAAACTGGTATGTCTTAGAGGCCAAGGTTATGGGGAGGTGGAGGGTGTCACTGGTACAAATGCAACAGCTGCTGGGGCACCCTAATTTTGCCTGCAAGGCCATCAGCCCAGGCAGAACATTCACATGGAGGCTGGAAAGGGCCACAGGGAAGGTTCTGCTGCCACATCATTGGGTGGATGTGTTGAGAGGCATGCGAGAGGACCTCCTGATATGGGAGGAGTTTCTCAACAGCTACAATGGGGTGATATTCTTGGAGGAACAATGTGAAAGGAATGCGGACTTGGAACTGTTCACAGTTCATCTGTTCATCATCAAAGTGACTGCAAGCTGAGGGGCTAGCTGGCTGTCTGTGTTTGTCTCAGTCAGTAGCTTAGTTTTTGTGGATTTTCATGTGTTTCTACTTGGAGGAATTGGACCATTCTTGGACATGACATCTATGAATGCTTCTTGGACTAAGAAACTGTAAAACGTCACCACCAGATATTAGCATTCTCATCATAAATCAACTTTTTTGGAAGCCATTACAAGTAAAAGAAAGGTCAGTAAATCTGTTATTCAAGCTCTGAGCTGTGGAATGCTGCATTGAATCCACATTTCCATCTGACTTGTTCCTTAATGGATCTGTGCTTGTCTTTGAGGTCTATTCACAACCATTTTAGAGAACAAAGGGAAAACACTAACAAAGGATTTTTACATCCTGCATATGCCCTAGGCCAATGTTCATCACCTTCAGGAATTTAACACATTCTGGGTCTTTTATCTACAGTAACAACAGTTTGCTACCCCGGTAGTTCACCATTTTCTGTGGATTTGATTATTTTTCATCATTTGACTCCTGGCACCTTGGACAAGATTTCTATATTACATATCCCTGAAAATAACTATCTGCATGGTTTAATATGACTACATCAAGAATGAAACCTAACCCCATGAGTGGGCCAGGGTATGGCTTGAAACTTGCTACGATTAATATCTGCAGCCTGCTGTTGTTTATTTAGGCTGTATGTCAGCTGTCTAGCACCTACGCAGCCTTGGTCCCTGCTTTTTTCTCTCTCTCTTTTAATTCTTAACTAGTCACTATGCTCAGACTTACCACTGCAACACTGCCTTTCCCTTGTATCATTCTATTCTTGCACCGTCACCCTTGCAACACTTCACCAAGTTGGAGTATACTCCCCAACTGAGCACCAGGGCAATACCTCCATTACACTACTGGCTGGACATCTGGGGATTTTTCTTATATTGTAAATGGGCCATGGTCCCCCTTATTTAACTCTGCCGTTCACCTACCTGGTTACACAATTTTCAGATTGAACAGGCTGACCAAGCAAATTGGTGGCTTTGCCATCTACCTAAAAGACTCACTAAAGGGTCTAGCCATGCCTGTGACTGATCTTGGATGCCCCATGCAGGTATTAGGGATCAAAGTACTACAGAGAGCACATCAAAAGACTCTCACAATACTATCAATTTACATACCACCCAAAGAACCTATCACTGGCCTTTATAAAGTCTTGAATTACCTAAAGGCCCCAAAATACATCACCAAGGCAATTATATTTGGTGACTTCAATATAAACTGGCTGTCAGCTTCCTCAGGCCCCATAAATGATGCACTATCAGCGCTACATCTTTCTCAACTTGTCAGCTGTCCAACAAGAATTAACTACAAAACTGGGAAAAGCACCACTCTTGACTGGATAATCTCAAACCGCCCTGGCCGGATTGACAATGTAACTGTGCATCCTGACTCTCTAAGTGACCACTCCCCTGCCACCTGTAGTTGGACCAACAAATGCCAATCCCCACCACCTATCCACCTATATTCAACAGAGTGCTTTTGTGTGGCCACCTGGACCACCTAAAACAACACCTTTGCTGTCAGGGCTGGTCTTTACTAGACTCCTCTGCCGACACTAATGAAGCCCTTGAGCACTTTATCAGTACTTTCAATGCCGCCTGTGATGTACATGCACCCTTGAAGAAAATGAAGGTGCATGGCACTGTACATCCCTGGATTAACCCTGATCTTCTTGCTACCATAAAAATGAGGGACCACTTCTGGTACTGTGCTAAATCATTGTGCAAACCTCAAGACTGGCAAGCCAATAAAGCTGCAAGAAATTCCTGCACTTGGGTCATCCGCAAAGTGAAACGCAATCACCATAGGAAGCAGCTTACCAACAGTTGGGGTGATAGCAGGACATTCTGGTCAAATATTAAAATATATGACTGGAAAAGACCCCAAAAAGGCACCAACTATGATAAACCTTGATGGCTCCCACATACTGGATCCACTCCAAATTGCAAATACTTACAATGATTCCTTTACCGATCTTAGCAATGTCCTACCACAAGATTTCTTTGATGATATCACCTTAAAATCTGCGCACCAGTGGAAGAACAAGACAAATGATCACCCTCTTTTCTATTTTAAACATGTCTCTGTTGCCCAAGACAGGAAACTACTGAGCAAAGTGCTGGACAAGTCACGGCATAATGGGGACTCCCTAGACCTCAAACTAATCACACTTACCACTGAGGAAGTACTCCCACCTATCACTAAGATCCTTAACCTCTCTCTGCAGTTGTGTCAGTTCCCACAGGTTTGAAAAACAGCCGTTGTTACACCAGTTCATAAAGCTGGGGACTTTGCATTACATAGCAACTATAGGCCTATATCAATCCTCCCTCCCCTTTCAAAAATACTCGAGCAAATTGTTGCCAACCAACTAGTGGTCTACCTCAGTAAATACTCCCTACATCATGAACAACAACATGGTTTTAGAAAAGGGCACAGCACCACCACTGCTCCAGCTCTTTCTGGCAGAATAGAACTGGCTGCAGAGCAAGAAACAGAAGTCCAGAACTACAGATTTTTTACTAATTAATTACTTCTGTCTCAGCAGGAGTAGTACCTGTTTAGATTAAGCAAGCATAAACCTTATTAGAAGAAGGGGGTCTCATTTAAGTAAAAAAAAAGTGTTTTTTCTGAGGAAGGGGCAGTATCAGCTTAATTTACTGAGAGCAGAGAGTAAATCTAATTGGGGGTGTGGCTTAGCAGCTTAGCTGTACAAAAGCACCTGTCTCCAATTACAGCTTCTGGTTCTTTCTGGCAGAAGAGAACTGGTTGCAAAGCAAGAAACAGAAATACAAAACTACAGATTTGTTACTAATTGCCCTCCTTCCCACCTTTCCACCCTTCCACCCAAAGCCAGTTCTAGTTTTATAGCCACTGAATTTGACTGACAACAGGAACTTCCTGTTTGGCAGTAGGAAGGGAAGGGAAGGATCACTGAGACACATTAGTTTCAGCAACTTTGAAGGAACCTAAAAAAAAATAACTCTTTATCCCCCCCCCCCGGCTGCTGGAGGTCTGAATCCAAACACGGAGGAAGGAGACTACTGAAGACTACAGGAATTTCTGTCCCAGAACAGGAAGGGTGAGAGTTGTAAGGGCACATTGGCAGTAGGAAAGAAAGTGTAAAAATATATAGAGGGAGGAGACAATAACAATACAAAGCAACAGGAGAGGGGACAAAAAATAAGTCAGATGAGAGTGGTGCAGTGCAACGGCAGTAGTGCAGCAGTATTCCAGGAGACATTCTGGAGGCTGTGATGCTGCCCTGTTTGCAGGCACCTCTCTGGCCTGAGGGATGAGGTTGTCCGTCTCCAGGCTGACCTGGCTAGGATTCGTGAAACCTCTTCCCCCACCCAGGGACCACAAGGGCCACCACCGTTACCTCAGAGGTGCCAAGGAAGAGGACCAGTTGGACCAAGGTGGGCTCAGGGAGGGAGAGGGTGATGGAACAGAGGTGCATCCCTCCAGCTGTAGCTTTCCACAATTCATATGCTGTTCTGGCAAAGAGTGGTTCCTCTATGGAGGCACCTGCATTGGAGACCAAGGAGGATGCTGGGAATCTCCACAAAGGAGACCCACAAGAGGGTGGCATGAGAACCCACATGGGAAGAAAACAACTCCTGGTGGGGGACTCAATCATTGGGGTAGAGGTGGGGGAGGAAGGGTATAGAGAAGTAAGGTGCCTGCCTGGTGCCACAGCTTGAAGGGACAGGAAGTGAATACTCAGGATCGCAGAAGCAGCTGCATGAGGGAGGGAGCTGGATGTCATTGTCCACTTAGGGACAAATGACCTGGCTGTAAATGGGATCAGAGTAGTGCAAGCGGAGTTTTTGGAGTTTGGGAGGGGCCTTTGACAAGTAGTATGTTCGGTAACCTTCTCAAAGGTGCTGCCTGTCTATGGCAAGGATGATGCTAGGGTATTCCGCACCATGGGATTCAATGAATGGTTGAAAAACTGGTGTGGAACTCAGGGTTTTGGCTTCATTGGGGACTGGGGTGCCACCTGGAGGGATGCAGGCTCATACTGGTGTGATGGTCTACATCTGTCCGTGGGGGATACAGGATCCTAGGTGACAGGTTTAAATGCTTCATTGGCAAGCATTTAAACTAGCCAAGGGGTGAGGCACTGAAAAGGAACAGGGAAATCCCAGCCTCCCCCAACAAAGCGCAGTAGTTAGAGAAGTAAACACCAAGGCAGAGAAGTCAGTAGGGAGCAGGACAGGGATAAATGCAGAAAAAGGTATTAAGGACAGGGATAGGGCTAAAAGGGGTAAGACCATAAAAAATAAATGGAAGGTGATGAGTACCAATGCCTACAGTCTGTGCAACAAGCTTCCTGAACTAGTGGCCTTGATGGAAGAGGGATGCCTGGATATTGTGGCAGTCACTGAAACATGGTACACAGAGAACCATAAGTGGGAAGTCAACATACCAGGATACACAGTCTACAGGAGGGACAGGGTGGGTAAAAGAGGAGGAGGAGGAGTGGCTTTCTATATAAGGGATGGGATTAAAGCAACAGAACTAAAGAATAAACAGGAAGTTGATGAGTCACTATGGGTCACCCTGGAGACAGGAAATGGCACCACAGTCTGCATGGGGGTTGTGTACAGGCCCCCATCTCAGGAGGAGGAAATTATAGAAGGCATCCTTAAAATGGCAGAAAAAGGGGAGATATTGTTGATGGGGGATTGGAATATGCCAGATGTTAATTGGAGTACCTTTGCTGCAGGCACATCCATGAGCAGGGTCATTATTGATGCCCTAAAGGGGGCATGCCTCAGACAGCTAGTGTTGGAACCCACTTGAGAGGGAGCAATCTTAGACCTGGTTCTCTCAAATGTGGAAGGAGAAAGGATCTCAGATTTAGAAGTGAGTAGCCATCTGAGAACAAGTGACCACCAAACAGTGTGGTTCACAATAAACACAGCCATAGAGTCAAGCCATACAAAAACAAGAGTACTGGACTTTAGGAAAGCTGACTTTGGAAAAATTAGAGAGTGCCTTAGAAAAGCACTAGCAAAGGGCAAGAACTCCAGGTGGAGGAACACTGTGGAATAATCAAAACAGCCATCACAGAGGAAAAAAGCCTTTGTGTGATGCAAATCAATGAAACAAAATGAAGGAAAAACCACTATGGTTCTCAAAAGAGGTGGCAGGGATGGTTAAGGAGAAAAGGACAGCATTCAGGAAATATAAGGAAACACAGAAGGAGCAGGGCAGAGAACTTTATCAGTTAAAGCAGAAGGAGGCAGGGGAGGCAGTCAGAATAGCAAAGGCACAAACTGAGGAAAAGATAGCCAACTCTGTTAAGAAGGGGGATAAAACCTTTTATATGTACATTAGGGAGTGAAGAAAGACCAAGGAAGGGATACATATACTTAATAAAGGGGAAGGAATGTGGGCAGAAGGTGACAGTGAAAAAGCAGGGATACTCAATGAATATTTCTGCTCAGTATTCACAACAGTTGAGGAGGGGGAGTTGCCTAAACCAAACAAGGGAGAAACTCTGAATAGGGGGGTCGATATCAGTCCATTCACAGAAAAAAGGGTTTTGAAAGAACTCTTGAAACTGAGGGTGAACAAATCAATGGGGCCTGATGGGATTCACCCAAGAATGCTAAAAGAACTAAGGATAGAACTAGTAACACCACTGACTACTATCTTTAACAATCATGGGAGGATGGAGTGGTACCTGAGGACTGGAATAGGGCATATGTGATTCCACTTCACAAAAGTGGGAGCAAGGCAGAGACAGGAAACTACAGGCCAGTTGGTTTTACTTTAGTGGTAGGGAAAATGATGGAATCACTTCTGAAGGAAAGAATTGTTCGGTACCTAGAGGCCAGTGGGGCAAAGGACCCAAGGCAGCATGGCTTCACAGCAGGAAGGTCATGTCAGATGAACCTAATAGATTTCTTTGACTGGGCAACCAAATTAGTAGACCAGGGAGGGGCTGTGGATATGGCCTACCTAGATTTTAGCAAGGCATTCGACACAGTCTCACACAAAAGATTAATATACAAGTTAGCCAGCCTTGGAGTGAGTCCCAAGGTGGTAGCCTGGATAAAAAACTGGCAGGACAACAGGACGTAAAGGGTAATAGTAAATGGAGTATACAGTGAAGAAAGGAGGGTAACTAGTGGGGTATCGCAGGGTTCGGTACTGGGACCGGTCCTCTTTAATATCTTTATAAGTGACATTGGAGAGTACCTGGAAAGAAAGGCATGCCTCTTTGCAGATGACACAAAGATCTGCAACAGGGTTGATACACAAGGTTGGGTGGAAAGAATGAAAAGGGACTTGGCAAGGTTGGAGGAATAGTAAAATATGTGGCAACTCAGATTCAGTGCAAAGAAGTACAAGGTAATGCATCTGGGAAACAAAAACCCAGGGGCAGAGTACACAATGGGGATGAGTTAATAACACGAACAAAAATCAAAAGAGGCCTAGGAGTAATTATATCAGATGACCTAAAGGTGGGCAAGCAAAGTGAGAAGGCGATAAGGAGGGCTGGGGGACACTGGGATGCATAGAGAGAGGCAACAACAGTAGAAAACAGGTCATTGTTATCCCTCGCTACAGACAGTTAGTGAGACCCATCTGGAGTACTGCATGAAATTCTGGAGACCCCATCTCTGCAAAGACATAGACAGAGTGGAGGCTGTTCAGAGGAGTTCAACCAAAATGGTGCAAGGTCTGCACCAGAAGACAGATGAG
Organism: Neoceratodus forsteri; assembly: GCA_016271365.2. Classification (NCBI taxonomy): domain Eukaryota; kingdom Metazoa; phylum Chordata; order Ceratodontiformes; family Ceratodontidae; genus Neoceratodus; species Neoceratodus forsteri. The sequence continues at coordinate 120,678,163 of CM057456.1, forward strand.
GAGAGACTAAAGCAGCTTAATATGTATACCCTTGAGGAAAGGAAGGAGAGGGGGGACATGATAGAAACTTTCAAGTACAGTATCTCAATGGAATTAACAAGGTACATGAGGGTCATATCTTTCAGAAGAAGAGGTGTGCAAGAACAAGGTGGTACAATTTGAAGATAGATGTGGACAGCTCAGAGGTAATGTTAAAAAGTGCTTTTTCACAGAGAGAGTTGTGGATGCATGAAACAGCCTTCCTGAGGAGGTTGTGGAGTCAGGGACAGTGGGAGAATTCAAGAACGCATGGGACAGGCATAAGTCAATTCTAGTGGGGGGCAGGAGGAGTAAACTGTTGATTAACTAGAATCTGCAGCTTATCCATCAGGTAGGGAAATGGGCAGACTGGGTGGGCCAAGCGGCCCTTATCTGCCATCAAATTCTATGTTTCTAGGGGTGGCAAGGGCAGTAATCAAAATGGGGGTGGTGCACCTGCAGCACAAGGACATCTCTTTTGACCAGCTTGATAAGGTCCACTTGTCAGAGTTTGGCATGTGCCTATTCCAAAGGCCTATCAGGGAGTTAGTGATCCAGATAGCCAGCAAAGGTCATAGATACTAGCCTGCAATGGGGAGCCCCTCTGTCCATCACAAGCTGTAGGAGGGGCAGTGGAAGAAAGAAAAGAAGGGAGCGGGATGGAAGAAAGGGTGGAGGGGCATAGGATACATGGGCTGGGGACAAGAAACCCAGATGTGGTGGTAAAGCAGTGAGTGGGATAGGTCCAGGCACTTGATTCAGAAATGCCCAGGCCTGGAGGATGAAAGCCCTGGTAAGTGGTACCAGCCTGGTTCTGGTTTGGAGGAGGGGGCTGGATTCACATTGTCCGGGCCCTGAAAGCCAAGATGGAAGAACAACCAGAAGAAGGACAGAGGCTGGAAACAGGAAGCTTTGGAAGAAATGTTTGTGTGGAACTGAATTGTGAAGTCATAAAAATCTGTGGATGTAAACATGTTCTTTGTGCCATAAATGCATTTCCCAATGAGCAACCAACAGGTTAAACTGTCATAGCATCCATCATTCCTGGGGGGGGGGATTCAGAGGACAATGGGGCTTGCCACTAAAAAGGCAAGCTAGGTTATCTAATGATCCCTGCCAGGAAGAGGCACAGGAGGGGAGGGTGGGGGTGGGGAGAGCATATGGAATAGAAGGGGTGAGACCTGATGACATCACCAGGCAGGTAAAGTGTAAAATGACATGGACATGCCAGAGCCCCAGGGATTGGCTTGGGAGCAGAGCACAAAGTGGGTCCTGACCAGGGGCCTGTAAGGGGTATAATAGACCAGGACTCAGGCAGGACCTTTTTTGCTGGGAATTTTCCCCACCTTGCCACCCTTATTAAAGAAGGCTCTGGGGGACATGGTTGGCACAATAAAAAGAGTTGGAGGGCAGGTTGAATGCCCAAGGGGCCCTGGACATAGGGCCAGAGTTTCCACTGCAGGGAGGCAGCCTTGAGCCAGGAGGCCAGGTCAGAGTCACCTGGTAGGGAGAAGCAAGGATTCCCATGGGAGTGGGAAGAAAGAAAAAGGGGGGAAGGAAGGGGTAGGGGGTAGGATACACTGGCTGGGGACGAGGAACCCAGACATGGTGGTAAAGCGAGGAGGGGGATAGTCCCAGGTGCCTGATTTTGAAGTGTCCTGGCCTGGAGGGCAAAAAGCTGGGTTAGGTGGAACTGGCCTGGTTCTGGTGTGGAGGAGGGGGCCAGATTCACAGTGTCCAGGCCATGAAAGCCAAGATGGAAGAATTACCAGAAGAAGGGCAGAGGCTGGAAACAGGAAGCTTTGAAAGAAATTTTTGTGTGGAATTGAATTGCGAAGTTATAAAAATTTGTGGATGTAAATATATTCTTTGTGCTATAAATAAATTTGCCAATGAGCAACCAACAAGTTAAACTGTTGTAACGTCTATCCTTCCTGGGGGAATTCAGTGGACAAAAAGACTGTTCTCACTGGTGTTGCTTCTATTAGGTGGAGATATTGAAATGAAATCCAGAGCTGGGAGTGGCAAAAGTCAAAGATACATCTGAATTGACAAACTTAAAGGGACTAAAATTTGTTCACTTGAATATCAGGAGCCTAATGGTGCACTTAGAAACATAGACTCTGTCAGACGATATAGATCATGCAGCCCACCTAGTCTGCACATTTCCCTGCACACTGCTGCAGCCCCAGATCGTATCTGATCTGCAGTTCTCCTGCTCTCTACATCCCAGGGTACCCTTATGTCTATCCCATGCACTCTTGAACCCCAATACTGTTTTTGCCCCCACCACTTCTGCTGGAAGGCTGTTCCATGGCTCCACCACGCTTTCAGTGAAAAAGTACTTCCTAACATTATTTTTGAGCATTCTACCCTTCAGCCTCATATCATACCCCTTTGTACTTGTTCAGAGTTTTCTCTGAGTTAAGACCCTGGATTGAAATAGAGAAATGTGATGTCATTGTATTAAGCAAGACATGTTTAAGCAATCTGTCCCTGATGCATTTGTCACTTTAGAGTGATGCAACCACTATTGCAAAGACAGATCAAAGAGGAAGGGGGGAGGATTGATAGTTTATGTGATAGAAAGTATGCGAGGGATGCAATTTGCAGATGGCACAAGTACTGGATCAACTGAATATTTAATAATCAAGCTCTTGTTGGGAGGTGAAAGCGGCACAGTGATTTATTTTACTAATGTATATCTTCCCCCTAAAACAGATATAACTGCTATCTTGCTGCTAGGTAATTGGGCTATGTGGGTAATTGTAAAAAAAAAAACAATTCATCATAATGGGAGATTTTAATTTTGATTGAGGTTCACTAAGAAACAATGATAAGACAAAGTATTTTGTTGTCAGCTGGTTTCAATCAAGTCATAATTGAACATACCAGGAAAAACTACAAATAAGTGGAGGAACAATATAGCAATATACCCTGACAGGGTGTGGGTATACTGGTGGATTTACCACGGCTGGTGTGGTTCGGTCCCGAGGTGCAGCCGAGGGACTTAGCCACACCAGTAGTGATAAATCCATCAGTATACCCACTCCCTGGAGGGGTATAATGCTATTATACAAAGGTCATGTTTGTTTTTTTTAACAAAAAAAAAATATTTAAAATGTCCCTTTGTTTTAAAACTTGCTGCTCGTTTGTTTTTCACCGCAGCGGTAGTGGTTGGATTTTTTTGTGAGTTCTATGCATGTGCAGGAGGCTTGCAGATTTCCACCGCTACTTTCTTGTAGGGGCCTGCAATTGCTGATGTGCTGGGATCACCGGAGACAGATTGCTGAATTTCCCCAGGTATGTGTGCAGTTTCTGGGGCATTTGCTGTTTCAGTTACTGTTGTCTTTGTAGGATTAGCACGGGGGGGGGGAGTACCGGACTGTTACGTGGTTCTATAATATTTGCTGTGGGGTTTGAGGAAGCGGCTTCTGTGTCAGAGAAGTCATTTTCGTTGCTAAAAATATTTTCTAAATCGTTTCCGTTGTAGAGTGAGAATGTCGAACTCGTATTTGTTTTGAATTTACCGTGGTAGCGCTTTCGTGACAGCATTCAATATGGCGGTGATTTGGGGTGCTGTGGGGGCTTGAAGGGATATTTTTATTGGTAGCATGGGATGAGGTTGGCTGGCACCTTTTCCATTGGGTACACTAGTGGATTTACAACGGTGGGAAGGTGCCAGCCAACCAATCAGGATGCTGAATTTTGCAATTTATTTAGTGCCCATTGTATAAAATAATAGATTGGGTGTTAATAAATAGATTGGACTTTTTCACAGGATATGGAATCTTAATTGATGTTGGATCATATCCCTGTATTACTACATTACAGTAGTTAGAAAAAATAAAAAAGACAAAACTAAGAAAAAAAATAGGAAAAAGTAGATCCTTTAAAAACTTATCAGATGAGGTATGTAAATTAGAGAAATATCCAAGATAGGCTGGTAACTTCTTTACAGCCAAGTATTGATTGACAATGCTACAAATTTATTCAATCATTATTTACTTACGATGCAAAATCATGTTGCCCTAATGAAAAAGCAATGGACAGATCAGCTGTCTTGGTTAAACAAAAACTTGCTTAAATTAATTAAAATAAGTAATGCATTATGGAAACAGTTTAAAAAGAGAGGATCTACACAAGATTTAAATACATATTTGAGATTTCATAATCTCAGTCAGTGTGAATTTAAAAACAGAAAAAAAACATGTTTTTTATAAAAATAAACAGTTAAAGGATTTATCTAATCTGCAATATTTCTGGACTCATTTAAGGACCTCTATTAGCCCTTTAAAAATGTGGCAATAGATAGTATAACTAATGGAGAACAGCTGTTTCAGGGTAGCCAGGAGATAGCCAAGGCCTTCAGTGACTTATTTAGAAATATGACAACATATAAAGAACTAATAAATGCCAATTATAGAGGGAATGAGATGTTACCATAGTCTCTCAAAAAGACATCTTAAAAACATTTAACTTTTTTAGAGTGTCTGAAAAAGAAATACAGAAGCTGTTGAAAAGATTAGAAAATAGCATTGGGGCAGGTGTGGATGCTTTATTACCAGACTATTAAAAATAGGAGCTAAACAATTAGCTAAACCAGTCACTTTTCTGCTTAATTTATCACTATGAACTGACTCCCAGACTGCTGGAAAACAGCAGTCATAACACCTATTTTTAAATCAGGAAACAAGTTATAATAAGCAATAAGTCATCTATGTTCTTCCGGTATTAGCAAAACTCCTGGAAAGAGCTGTCTTTAATCAAGTGTTTAAATATATGGAAAAAGGAAATTTTCTTTCAAAAGACCAATGTGGTTTTCATAGGGATACAGTGATTGATGGACTTGGTCAGGCTGACTACTGATATTTTCAATAAAATGGATGCCAGATGCTCACAGGAGCCATTATTATTAACGTGACCAATGCCTTTGTTCTGGTGAACCATCCACAACTCTAAGAGAAATTAAGGAACTTGGATGTAGGGAGTTATACACTAAACTGTTAACTAACAGAATGCAAATGATACATACTGAATTCAAGAAATCAGAGATAAGTCATTGATAAGGGAATACCTCAGGGTTCAATCCTGGGAACACTCCTGTTTTCAGTATTTATTGATTAGCTACCAAGAGTTTTTGAAAAGCATAAGTAATACTTTATACAGATGACACAATTCTTTACTGCTCAGGTAAAACAGGAGTGGACCTAGAGGAGAACCTGCAACCCATGTACAATGCGTTACAAACATGTTTGTAATGTTTACTAAATGAAAGAAAGAAAACTAAAATAATGGCCTTTGGTACGCAACAAAAATTAGGGAGTAGGGGAAATAACATATGACTTAAAGGATTAAATGACTTTGCACTGGAGAAAGTACCATGTTTTAATTTTCTGGGAATAATGCTAGACCAAACCATGTCATACAGTGATCATATAGCAAGAGTCATGAAAAAAGTAAATAAACTGGGATACTGTATTTGTATAGAAACAACAACAGTTTGATAAAGTATGTCAAAAGGATCATTGCAAAGCAAATCCTCCTTCCTGCACTGGAATATAATTCTCTCCTTTTGTACAACTTATCTGAAGCAATTACTTTTAATAATATATTTTGATTTGCTATGGAGTCAGGAAAAATGAAACATCACTGTGACTTGTATCAAGATTTAGGAACTTTTTCCCCAAGACACAGAATTTTAAATTCAGCTCTACCTGTCATACACAAAATTATGAACATAGGAGCACCAATGGAATTTAAATTAAATTAGTGAAAGTGCAGAATATAAAATTATTAAGAAATATATCAGCAGAGCAATAATGTGAAACTTGGATCTAACTAAAGGCAGCTTATAATTCTTTTTCACACTTTGAACCAATATCAGTAAGCAATACAAAAGAGAAGTGGCTGGTTTTTAACACTAAAACTAACACTTTTAAGAAAAATACTTAAGGGAATTTATGAAGACATTATCAACATGTGATTATTTTGATGTACACTGAAGAAAACTATTTTTAGGAAATTCATCATGAATCAATGGTCATGGGGGATTTCAGTGGTGACTAAGGATCTGATTATAATATCTTTGATATTAAAGGTTCATTGTTGGACTTGGGATACCACCATATTATAAGTAAAGTCACAAGGCACCATTACAAGTCAGGCCTGGGCACTGTGTTGAATTGCATATTGGTCCCTCATCCTGGCAGGATCCTCTTTTTGGGGTCCTGTCAGATAGTATGAGTGACCACTGCCTTGTCCATTATGGTTGATCCTCTAAATCCTCCAGTCCCCCCCCCAGTAATTGAATTTAGGGTGATTAAAGATATCACCTCTGAACAGCTGGACACAGCCTTCTTGGAAGCTGATTGGTCCCCACTTGAAACTATGTCTGATCCTTCCTTTATGCTCTCATTTTCTGATATTTTTCAGGGGTTAGTTAATCTCTTGCCCCCCCCCCAGCACATGAGGGTTAATTCAAATAAACAACCCTGGGTATCCCTATGTTACTTAAGTTAATGTGAAACCGAGATAAAAGTTGGAGGGCCTATCAGAAATCTAGAGATTCTCTTCTACTGCAGGGTTATAAAGCACTGCATAATAAATATAAAGCTGCTATCAGGAAAGTTAGGACCCAATATATTTAGCGGCCCAGAAGAATGCTTATGGCAATCCCAGAAAGACCAGGAGTGTGCTTAATCAGTTATTGGGTAGGAAAAAAAGACCCAATCTTCTGTTTCCTTATTGAGGGATAACTTATTTATTAGTGCTCCTGTTGTCACTACCAAGGTCTTTAATAGTTATTTTTGGGACCTTGCTTGTTTATGATTTCCTTTCTCTCCTACTAATTTGTCTGATTCCCTTTTACTGAGTGATCATAATCCTCCCAAATTTTACTTTTCAAGTGTTCCCCTGACCTGATCATAAATTACATTATAAAAATGAACCATCGACTGTTGTCCTGTTCTGATGGTATAGATTTTAGGTTAGTCAAACTTGGAGTAAAGTCCCTTTCTTTTCTTTTAACTCTCATTTTTAATGTGTCCCTAAGTTCTGGTTTCTTTCCCACACTATGGAAAAATTCTATCATTAAACCCACTTTTTAAGTCTAGAAATCCCAATCTTCTATCATGTTATTGTCCTATTTCTCTCCTTTCTCCCTAAGTTTCTTGAGAAGATAGTCTTTGATCAGATCACAGAATTTCTTCACAAATACAGTCTCTTAACAACACAGCAACGTGGTTTCAAACAATTACATAACACTGAGATGGCCTTGGTGGGGTTCACAATCTGTATTCAGGGTGCCCTAGACAAAGGGCACTCTGTTGTAGTGGTATTTGTGGACCTCACCAAGGTCATCTTTGAGTATTGTTTATAACCTGGTTTACTGTCAAGTTTGCATTTTTCTTCAGAAGCTGTCCTTTTGTTTTCTAATTATCTCAGTAATCATTTTCATGTCACTTCTCTAGGTGGTTTTCTTTTCTGATCCACCCCCATTGTCTGTGGATTCTCTCAGAGCTCAATATTGGGCCTACTGATCTTTTCTTTATACATGAACAATGCTCCTAGTATTTGTACACACACTTCAATCATCATGTACTCAGATGATGTGTTATTTCGTACTGCCTCCAAACAAAAATGATGCAATTATAATTTTTTTTTAAATCACATTGTACTCAATGTTCAGAAGACCAAATTTATGGTCCTCTCTAATAAACCCAGTTTTGAGGAGCTTATTCCACTTGTTGATTTAAATGGTACCCCAATTCAGCTTGTTGATCATTTCAAATATTTTGGGGCTAGATTTGGATTCAAAATTAACCTTTGAGAATAATTTCCCCATATTAGAAAGTCCATTCATCAGCATCTTGGTGCTATGTATCACATTAAAGCATGTCTTACTAAAGAATTGAGGACTTTGCTAGCTCACAGGTTGTTATTTAGCAAACTGGATTATAGTCAACTAGTTTATTCCTCTACTTACAAAAATATTTTAGATCCACTTAGGGTCACGTGCAATTCAATTCTTACATTTGTTTGGCAAGTCCCACAATGCACTCATCATTGTTTTCTTCTTCAGGAGGCTGTCATTCATTTGATCATTGTATACGTTTAAATGTATATTTTTGTTCAAAAAAATATTAGGTCTCCTTCCTTCTTCTGTCTTTAATCTGTTTCCCAGATCTATTAATGGCAGTGGTACCCAATCTCAGGATAAATACACTTTTCAGATACGTTTTTTTTTGTAGAGCTATTGGCCAAAGAGCAACTCTTTATAGGGCTCCCAAATTTTTAAAATCCCTCCATTTTGATTTTTTTTTCATTTTAAAACCATTGGTAATTTTAAATGTACACTTTTCATGTTTTTCTGTAATTCTCAAAAATGCACATGTTAACTGTTTTGTTTAACTTTATATTCTATTGTATTTGATGTATTGTAAGATGTATTGATCAAGTGCTATTTATGTCTTTTTGTAGTATGCTTGTCTTTGGTAATTGCTTGTTGCCTGTGAAAACTGGCAGATTGCTCACCAGACTCATAAGGGTAAAAATTAAAAAATGAAAAATGAAATGAAAATAATGTTTAGAGGAATTCAATTGTTTGAAATAATTTATACATATGGTATTACATGGGATTAGTGGTGTTTTTTAACTATTTTACATTTTGTAACTGTCATTGTATTGTCAACCCATTGTAAACACTCTTCCCCAGGCATGGCTGATAATGGATCTTTGATCCAGTCCACCTTCTTGGTAAAATGCAATGAATAAATAAAATTAATAAAACCCAACACAGACTGAAGCTTGGAGATTGAAAACATAGGCAGTGATTAGGATCAATGCAGTAGAGTGGTAGAAAGAACTGAGAACTGGTGAACATGATGAAAAGATTACAAATTAAAAAAAAAGTTAACAAAAAGATCATGTCGTAAATCTCCTTATAGTTTTTGCCCCCTGGTAACTAATCAGCTGACTGGCATACACTGATCACTTTTGATGTATTCAATTTTTTTTTTTTTGGCCAAGAAAGACACAGTAAGCTGAGGTATGTTTCCTGCTGTGCCCTGGGAGCACAGTGAAGTTGAATGACTTGTTCATAGTCACACAGGATGCAAGTGGTAGTTGTGGATTCAAACTCAGTACTCCAGGTTTGCAGCTCAGTGCTCTTAACCTCTATGCTAAACTGCTTCCCTTTCAGTACTGCAATGGCCAGAACTGAATGCAATACTCCAGATGTGAACTAACCAAGGCTGTGTAAATAGGAAGGATCACTGTCCTTGGCTTGATCCTTAACTCCCATGCATCCCACTATTTAATTTGTTTTTATAACTGGAGTAGTGCTCTGCCTGTGGACATTCACCTTATTATCCAAAATTACCCTCAGATCCTACACCTAGGTTTTGCTGTTCACTATTGCACTGCATAGGATGTACTATATGTGTGGCCCATATTCTTCACCTCTAGGTGTTTTGTCTTGCACTTTAAGCCCCTATTCATCAATTCAGACTCCTAATGTGAATGTGTTCCTTAGTCCAGACCATTCATTCCATTCCTCTGTTGCACCCATTCTTTTGGATATTTTTATGACTGTTGTTTACCTACTCCTCATGTTTATTCATAAATATGTTAAAAAGCAAAGGACCAAGCTTGGAGCTCTTAGGTACTCCACATATCTCCATTCCAAATGCTTGTCATTCATCACTATTCCTATCTCTGTCATCCAGTTTGTTGTCCTGTTCTAGTACAATTTTTGACTCCATATTGAATGGTTCACCCATGCTGGTGTGACAAACATGTTGCTGATGCTAATTATGGTGCAGGCAAAAAGACGCCTGGCAAGACAGAACCAGGCATAATATCTCCTGGGAGTTACAGCACCAAAGTGCCCTCTCAGGACATAATCATCTTTTGCAGGGGGCATCACCCCTCACACCCCACACCCTCAAAAACTAAATATAATCTCCTCTGGGTCATGCATGCCCTGGAGGGGGCAGAAATTGTTTGGGCACACAGGACAGCATCAGTGAGCGACAATCTAAAATCAAGATTGCCTTTGTCACTCTCACCCTTGTTGCAGTGCCAAAATTGTGGCACCAAATTTCAGTCACACTGCTAATGGTGTATGATAGTGAACTATGTTTACAATGAATTTTCAATGTGGAACAGGGTCAAAGGCCTTACTGAAGTCCAAATACACTGGGCTTGATTCTTGAAGATTGATACAGGCTTGATGAATGCCCTGCATCAAAGCCATTTTTCAGAGCAGCTGCACCAAACTCATTTGCCACAACTGCACCTGTTTTTTTTTTTATTGTTGGGCACAGTTGCAACAGTTTCCTTAGTTCATGGCAACTTGTGCCAAAGATTTTGTGCAAGCCCTGCATTTTAATTCATAAGGGAAGGAGAAAACTTTTGACAATCAGTATTGGGAATGCCTCACACTATTCACAATTTTATAAATTGAAGTACAGAATCAGTGATTTAAGTGGCAGTATGTATTGGTGAGCGTTGTGATTCTTAGGGCTGTGGGCAGAGCCTATAGCCCTTCTGTCATCGATCAGACTGTAGCTCTAAAATGGCTTCTTGTGGAACTCCCTTTTTAGACATTTGGATGTATTCCTCCACAGCTGCAAAGTAATGCACCCCTCTTCTAATTTGTGCTATTTGCTGCTCTATGTTAAAGGCATCTTAGGGTGGGGGGTATGCTACTGTATTTTAGCTCAGAACTTCTCAGGATATTAACAAAAAAACTTTTTAAACTACTGTTTCTATCATCTGTTCAGCTCAGACTAAGAGATTTGTTTTATTTCCTTCAGCAACCTAGGGGTTAACTCATTTTCTCAGACTTTTGTGAAAGTGAAAGTCAGACAGAGTGTCAGATTACAGACAGTGCAATTGCAGTCTGTTGGCCACCATTCCTAGTGCAAGACGGGTTGCACACAAGCACAAGCACAAGCACACACACACACACACACACACATATGCATGCACACAGCATTTACTCTGACTTAATAAATTCAAGAGGACTTATTTAGCAGCATGGCAGTTTTTGATAATTGCGACTAAACAGCAATATATGGCACCCACAAGAAAATAACTTTGGTCATTTGGTAGCTCTTCACAGCCCAAAAACACACACACACACACACACACACACCAGAGCTCCCAGATCTACAAGGATTCCTGTATTTTACAGGCATTTGGAGCCATCTACAGGGAAATTCTTCCCACAGACTTGCATTAGTTATATGGGAAACTAGAGGAATTTGGCTTCCATTGGAAATAATGTAATCTACAAGAAAACGTTGAAAAATTGCCCTGCAGTTACTGGAAGAAGGCAAACTTAATCTGGGAGCAGTCACACACACACACACACACACACACACACACACACACACACACACACACCAGCAGCATTTACTCTGACTAAATAAATTCAAGAGGACTGATTAAGCAGCATGGCAGTTTTTGATAATTGTGACTCAACAGCACTATATGGCACCAACAAGAAACTAACTTTGGTCATTTGGTAGCTTTTCACAGCTCTATCAACTCTGGTTAGACTTTGTTTTTATATAGAGAAGACTCCATGTCAAATTTAAAAAGAGGATTGGCGAACATTTGTGTTGCATTGCAAAGGAAGGTCAAAATGAATGCAGTCATAATGCATTTAAAATTGAGGATCAATGGACATTCCATTTATTTTTGGGGTGGAAAAGGATGCAGCTGGAATTAAAGGGGGTAAACTGTATCAGTAGCTCTTGCATAGGGAGTCTTTCTAGCAGAATAAAGGAGGGCAAACCAGGCCCCTGTATTGAATGAATCATTCCAGTGAAGTCCGTTTCTGTCCTAAACTGTATCAATTACATAAAATATAAATCCTATGCAACTTATATGTACTAGCAAGTGCAAGGCATCCAATATAAATCAATACTTTTGCAATACATGTTGTAATTTTTAATTACATTTGTAATCTAAAATAAGCATTTTGATCACATTTAGAACTTAACAGCATATTTCTCATTTGTAAGTAACATTGTACACACCCTTCCCCTCCTCACTGCCCCTGCCACCCCGACCCTATTCTATTCTTTCCTTTTCATCCATCCTTAAGTTTTTTTTTTTCCTGACATTCTGGAATTGATGATGCACATTGTTCCCCATTTTGTTGAATGTCAGTGTGAATGCTTTAACTATGGGCTTGTATGTTTTCCACATAACTGAGTTTATTGTATACACTTTATATTTAAGCACTGCCATTTTAAAGTTGGGCTTTATTTGTTTTTATTTTATTTATTATTGTTGGAAAATGCCTTTGAGAACAAGTTCCCTTTTTCAAAGGTTCCATGTCAAGGATGAATAACATAGAGTTCTATATAGAAACACAAAAATAGGACTTACATAAGGTTTACAATAAAGAGCAATATAGATAAAATCAGTCAGGAAACTCTTACAGGCTTTAACAGATGAGAGACTATGATATGGATCAAGCTTTGAAAAGCACAGTTGCTCATGTCTGAAATGGTGACATGGAGATGATGGCTGCTACTTTTTATCTCTTTGAAATAAGTTGCACAATGTAATCTTACAGCCTACTATTGCTCCTTTCAGAGTGTTATCAAGCAGTTTCACAGCCCAACTTGCTGTTAAAGTGCTATTTCTTTTTGTGTCATGGCTTCAGCACTCTCATCTCTTTGGGACCCTTCTATTTAATAGAGCTCCTGTAGTTTAGTATTCTGGTCTAATTTTTGGCATGGCAACATCCTCCTATCACCTTGAATTTGATCCTCTCATGGTTGCTGCAGTAATGTAAATTTCCAATGAAAAGATCAAATTCAAACTGTTGCCATGTTAATGTATATCAGAGCCAACAGCTTGTTCTAGCCCCAGCGAAGACATCAACTGAAGGAATTTCTGTTCAAAATGCAAGGATTCATTGTCAACCCCAGTGCTGAATTCCCCCAGCAACAACAATCTGGGGGCATCCAACACCTGCTAAGCCATTAAGTCTGCCAACTCCTGAAGGAAATCACTCCCACAACAGGGGAGAGGGTGAACGATATATGAGAATGACCCTGCTACTAACACCTGGAGTGCATCTAACTGCCACATACTCAAAGGACCTGAAGGTTCTCATGGGGGTATAGTGAGTCCCAAGGTGGATATAAAACAGACTGGCACTCCACCCCCTCTGCAAACCCTCCTCAGCTAATGTGCCACAAAAAAACCTGGCAAGACAGATACCTCAAGAAAAAGAGATATGCAAGAACAAGGGGACACAATTTGAAGATAGAGGGGGGGACGGCTCAGGGGCAATATGATGAAGTATTTTTTCACAGAGAGGGTGGTGGATGCATGGAACAGCCTTCCTGAAGAGGTTGTGGGGTCTAAAACTGTGGGAGAATTCAAGAATGCATGGGACAGACATAAGGCAATTTTTGTGGGGGGTAGGAAGAAATAGGCTGTTGGTTAAATAGGATCTGCAGCTTATCCTCTAGGTAGGGAAATGGGCAGACTAGGTGGGCCAAGCAGTCCTTATCTGCCATCAAAGTCTATGTTTCTATGTTTCTATGTCCTGACTCATCCCCAAACCAGGTCTTCATGATGGAAACAAGGCCAACTAAGGAATCAGTGATGAAACCGTGCATCGTCACTGTTATTCTCCTCAGTGATCTTTTGTTACAAAGCATGGCCCAAAGAGGTGGGGTAGAGCTGGCTGGACACACTACTTCATGCTTGATGACATTTGTCAGCATCCTGGGGAAGGGATCCAGGCAAGTGGGACCCACCTTCAGCTTCCATATCTTCCCTGGGTATCTTCTGAATCTCACTATCCCAATCTTCTTCCCCAGTCATCATACCAGTGACCTGCACTACAGACATTGCCCTGCCCATGAAGGATCCCTAGTTACCTAAACCAGCTGAGACCCTCTGCAGGGAGGAATACTGTGGATCCCGCTAAAGAATGCAACTGTCTGAGGTAGTCACTGGAGTAGATGAGCCTATCTGTTGTCAAGCCTTTATGCATTTCTGACCCCTACAAGCAAAAAAATCAATAAAATTAACCACTATAATAAATATGTGTCACACTAACTCCACAGACACACCACCATTCACACAAATAACAACTATATCTATACACAGATTCCAAAAAATATACAGATAACACTCAGCCAGTCAACCCACACAAACCAGCTCAATACACAAATAAATTAAATAGTTAAAACAAAATACCCTATAAAAGCAAAATACAGTGTAGTTCCAGGCTAATGTGCCAGTTTGAAAGTGCCAAAAATACAGATGAGGTAAATGTGTTTAAAATTATTAATTCAGTCTATCATGAGAGGGTTTGTTTCTGCTCTCACCAGAAGAATGTCTGAAATAAAACAGTTCAATGAGTAATCTTTCTGCTCTCTTGCTGCAGACCAAGAAATAAAACCAACTTTTCTGAGGGAAGGAAAGTTACTATGAGCTTGTGGGTTCTCTCACCACCCACAGCCTCCCACTGAGGTCCCAGTATCCATGCTCAACACCATAAAGCTTGTTTGTTAAGTAAGAAATTAATCCAGATCAAAGACCAGAAGCACTAATGGCAAATGCAGACAAGTTCTTGTCAGCTAGATTCAGACAGTGATCCCCAGCTGAACCAAGGACCAACCAGAACCCTAGCAAAGTCCCAAGTCAGCATTCACTGACTCATAAAAACAGTTCTGGGCGAGCTACCAACTTCTGAGGCACCAGTCCTGCTCAGCCAACAGTTCCAAATTGGGGCTAAATGAAAGAGTCTTCCCAGCTGTCTCCAGCCAAAAATCCCTCTTCATTTCTGCTCAGATGTGAAAACCAGAGCCACTGCTTTTCCTTTCTGTGGTAGGAAGGTAGGAGGAAAGTTCATTGATGTCTTTTTGAAATAAATAACCACATACACATATTCAAATTGCACACAATTACTTAAAAATATACACAATAATCATTTTAAAAACATATTTGTAAATATTTATCCTTTTTAGTACCACTTTTACTTCTACAAATAGTAATTAACATAAGGTTGCCTGTATACATAATCAGTTCAACTGTCCTGGCAATATTTCATGTTCTTAAATGCGATTTCTGTTTATCCACCCAATTTAAGAATGTTACTACCTTCTCCAGAACTTGTACAGAATGTGAGCTTAATAAATATTTCATCTATCTTCAGATGTAGCTGCCGTTATCTCTCCTAAAATCTTGTTCCTTATATCTTTATATTAGGGGAAAATAAGTAATATATGTTTGATGTCATCTTGGCCTTTATTGCATCGGCACCTGCCACTGGAGCTGGTTCCACCCCCATTAATGATTGCCTCAATATGTTCACTCTTATAATATTCAAAATGGTATTTTATGAATATTTGTCTTCTCTTTGGATGTTTGATTTGAGTTACCTATCTTTCAGACTTAAATACATTTTTATTTTGTGCCAACCATTTGCTTAGTTTACAATTTGCACATCATTCCAGAATCTATGCATCTTTTATTCTATTTTTAATATAAAACTGTATCTCTTTGAGAGGCTTAATTAGTATATCTGTTATACAGTGTAATAAACCATATTGTTATATTATATTTTCAACAAAACTCCTTTCTGCGGCTCTGCTATGCACCACTCCAACAGACCTCCGATAAAAGAATCACTGCTGATGTGCTGCAGCCAGCTAAAGTGATTGGAAGGTCGTCTTCTTTTTAGGAAATTGGAACAGATTCTGGCATAATCCATACTTATTCAGACATAATTGGTTACATTTATATAAAAATGGTACCTGGGTCCTGGCAGACAGCATCAACAAATGCATCAAACATACTTTTAACTGACAACAAGGGGGAATGGGGGTGGGGTATTGAAATCACCAATTCAGAATGCTGTTCATAAAGTGGATAGCAAACATTTTAAGGATGTTTGTTGGAGAGCAATGCTTACAAATGCTAGGAGTTTGAAAAATGAAAGACTGAACTGGAAATTATATAGCCAGCAGATACATGTCTGCGCTATAACTGAAATTCGGGGGCAAGCAGATGATCCATGGGACAGAAATGTTACGAAGGTTACAGTTTGTTTAGTAGCGAGAGGAAGAATAGGATGGGAGGGGGAGTTGCAATTTATGTATCAAATGCTTTTAAGGCAAACCAGGTTCAAATGCATGATAATGGTCTAGAGCAGATATGGATCAAAATACTACCAAATAAGGGTGAAAAAAATTATCATGGGACTAATATATTGAGCACCCTCACAAAGTAACAATTTGGATTTCCTTATGCTTGAGGGCTTGAATAGCCTGAATACCAAAGATGAAAGTGATTTACTAGGCAATTTTTCATGCCAGAAACTAACTGGGACAGGCAGCAGGGAACAACTTATTTTGAAAAAAGCTTCCTTGACATCAAGGACAGGCTGCACATGGAACAATATGTGACTACTGCAGCCATAGGTGACCATATTTTGGACCGAGTGCTGAGCAGCCTTGAGGGTCAAATTAAAAAAATGCCAGACTGGTACACTATTGGAGGAAGCAACCATAACACCATATTCTTGGAGATCAATAAAATACACCATATGGTGACTAGAGCAACAAAAGTTGAGTGTTTTAATAGGGCAAACTTTGCTGGAATGAGGGATGCTCTGGAAAGTTGGGATTGGAAGATGGCTTTTATGGGTAGGGACTTTAATGGGGCATTGAACATTTAAAAGCACAAATTGACTCATCTTGTGGATTTCTTTGTAACAGAAACAATTAAGTACAATAAATATGGGAAGGTTCCTGGATGGTTTAATAATGAAGTTAAAAAAAAGATTAGGAAAAAGGATAAGGCATATATGCATTCAAAAACGTGTCAAAATCAATCAGCTTGGGACACATGTAAGAGATAAGTCAAGGGTTGCAAAAGCACTGTACATAATGTGAAGAGATGCTAAAAGTTAAATCTAGCAACAAATGTCAAGGATAATTATAAATCCTTCTATACCTACATCAGTGCTAAGTGGAATGTAACACCTTGGGGGGGGCATTATACAACACAGCAGGCAATACACATTCTGAAGCTAAAGAAATAATGGAGTTCATGAATTCATATTTTAGTACAGTGTACAGCACAAAATGTGACACACCACTAGTCAATCTGGATGCAGGGGAATCTCTTAAAATAATCGTAAAAAGAGGAAGGTATAAAAAACAGACTAAAACAATTCAATCCCAACAACACTGGGCCCGGATGGGATGTACCCTAAGATAATGAAGGAGATGTCAGATGTCCTTAACGGCCTAATTACACAAATTTTCCAGACCTCACTAGTCCCACAAGGCTCAGTTCTGGGACAATGCTTATTCAACATCTATATTACAACACTTCAGGGTACTAAGGATGTGTGGTTGACCTAGACTGCCGATGACACCAAACTGACTTCTGTTGTAGCAATAATAATGAGTTAGTCAAACTACATCATGACCTACTAAATATTGAGCATTGAGCCACAAGCATAAATTGGAATGTGCTCTTGAGAAATGTGCTGTATTGTATTTTGGTGCAACCAACAGTATAGAATCTTATTATTTTGTTGGGAAGGTCCTGAAGACAGCGACTGAAGTAAGTGACCAAGGAATTTTAGTTTCCGATGATCTGCAAACCAAGAAGCACTGTGACTAGGTCATCAGACAAGATTCAATGATATTAGGATGCATCAAAAGGCATATAAATAGTAGGGACAAAGGGGTGATCTTGTCACTTTGTAGTGCACTAATTATACCACATTCGGACTACTGTGTGAGATTCTGGGTTCTATCAACCAAAACTTACATCAATAAATTGGAAGAAGTCCCACACAGAACTGCAGTACCAAATCTATACAAGGCATGAGAGGCTTGATTTATTAGGGTAGGCTGATAAGTTTGAATTCACACACCCTGAAATACCATATGATGAGAGGAGATCTACAGTATGTTTGCTATTTTGTGCTTTTAACTATGTTGAGCTTTGGGAAAGCATAAGTCTAGAATTAAAAGTCAGTCACTGCAACACAAGATCACATGAGCTCCAACTCCAAGGGCATGTAAACCATACCGAAAAAGAGCAACTTGGTTCTTTGAGAGAGTCATTTCAGTACGGAACAAGTTGTCCCCTGAAATAGTAGGTTGCAGAACAATAAACAAACTTATAACCAAGCTTGGCAATTATTGCAGTGAGAAAAAAAATCACTGGATATAATTTTTGAACTGTATTGAGCATAAAAGGACAAACTGTCTATTAAGCTCATAAGATATGTATGAACCTATGAAAGTAATGAAAGCTTTCTTTACTGGTACAGTAATTGGAAGTGTATTTTAAGATTAAAAAACTAAAACTGCTACTCTGTCTCCCTAAACAGAAGCCCCACTATGCTTGTACCCCTATTTCTAGAACAAAATAGAGTATTAACATAGTAGGTTCAAACATGGATCATCTCACTCCTGACTAACCAACAGTCATAGTTGAATTGTGAATAAAAGGGTCCAAAAATTAAATAAGCTCTAGCAGCAATGAGATTGGCAAAAATTAGCAGTTTTCCCATAGCTAACACAGAGCTTTGGTCAACAGCACACCCAGCCTGTTGGCCATCTTACCTCCTTAAATACCTTGTTTATAATAAAAATTCATTAGCCCCCGTCCCACTCCCAATAAGCCAATTCATGTTTGTCTCATTCCCTTTTGCCCAGAGACCATTCACTGTTGGCTCGCTTAGTGTTTTTTTTACATAGTGTTTGCCACTGTTCTGTGATTGTGCTACCATTTTCAGCTGCTAGTTAAATCCAAGACTGCTTTAGAACCACTTTACATTACGCCCATAAAGTGAATTTAAATTACTTGGGCCCATAAAATTGACAAGAATCAGGAACTATCCCTCACATTTACCTGCCACTTGCCCTATTTAAACAGTCACACTTTTCTTCAAATCACACACCACACAGTTGCACAGACTTCAGATTTTAACTCTGTTATTTACCACAGACTCACTAGCCAACACCTCTGACTTAATTTCAAAGCCCCATTGGAGTGGTGCATGATGTGTCAGACACCCACTTGCTGTGAACTCTGGTGGACCAGGGCCCTTGTTGCTAATTTTCATAGAAACAGGTTTCCAGTGTCGAAGTCCCCAAAGATGCCACAAATGGGCTTGTGCTTCAAACAACTGGCTCATAGATGGGGTTGATGGAGGCTTCCATCAATCCCTGACATATAAAACTCTGGTGGCTTGCACTGCTGTTGTGATCAAAGTGTGCTGCACAACATACACATGGAGTCATAGACACCATTGTGGATCGCTATATCTGGCCTTAGTACATCAGGGAGCATGTACTGACCACCAAAGCCCTGTCCTGGGTCAGTTCTCACTATCTGAGCAGTGACCACTTATAACCACGTTATCATGCCATTAGTGGAATGCAATCAGTGTAACCCTTGCCAACTCGATCCCAAAGGCTAAAATGAGGCTGTGAGTGCAGGTAAGTGTTAACACAGTTGAGACCATGAATAATGTGCATTGTGTCACTCCCCCAAAATGGAAAATATAGCACTGTAGTATATTATGTCAATCAAAATGACAGGAGCAATCATCGAATTGCCATACAGGTACTATGTGCATCTGAGTTCTACATCCACTGCCCACCTCTGGTGACTCCAAGCTCATGCTGTAGACATTCACAATTAACTGTTGAACAATTAAATAGCAGTTAATTGCTGGTAATGGAAGCCATGCCACTGATGCATCCACAGACACATGTCAGAGTCACATGAGCCAATGAGAATGACTGTGGCAAATGGCAACACAGTACTGGCACCAATGGAGTTACCCAGGAAGTGCACTGTCAGTTGTACAGTCACATACAACAATCAGCTACTTGACAATCTCCAGGAGTCATACACACACAAGGCTTTGGACGTGTGCTACAGAACAGGGCATACAACTTGTGCAACAGCTGTTGTGCCACACCATACTCTGGCACATCACAGATGGCAGATACCCAATGGTCTCCTACAGTGCGGTGTGGACAAAACTGCTGAATCAGTGTTGGAAAGTTTGAACAGAGACATGATCTGTGGGTGAGGTGAAGTTAATGGACTCATTGACTCCATCTGGTGGATTGACATGAATTAGACAGCTGCGGACAGTGCAGTACTGGGGCTGCCTGAGATATTGGTGGATCCAGTGGTATGTATTGAGCCGCACAACCTCATTGGCTCAGGATGAATTAGAGTGACAGCACACAGAAGGACGTGCTGGTACCTCCATCCCCCAACATGATCTGCAGTACACAGCAGTCCAGCAGCACATCATGTCCCATTGAATGAGGGCCACAATGCAGGTGCCAATGACAATGCACTCAAGAGGTAGCTGGAAAGCACCTGACAATGGATGTCAGGGGAGTAGCACAAGAAGCCACAACAGTGCCACCCACATGGGCACAGGTGATGCCACTGTTGTGCCCTCTACTACTCACTGGCTCTCTCAGGGTACAATCACCACTGGGCCACTCACCTGCTACACAGCCTACAATGCTTCCGACATCCTCAACACTCCACCTGGCTCAGAGCTGCCATCCAAAACCTCTGCTATTACCTGCACCCAATAATGGATGCTCCCACCAGATCCACACTGCCACACCTCTCTGCAGATGCCTTTGCCCAGGGCATGGCAACCTGTCAGGGGCTCCAGCCCTCAAGCAGCAGGCCACTGGGATGCTGCTTCATGGGACCTTCCTGGGCTCCCTGACTGGTCAGCGACTCTGGATGGTGCCAGCGCACAAAGCGTTAGACCATCTCTGGCTGGCCTATACCCTGATGGGACCTGTAGTCATTGGGGGTTTTCAAAATCCCACATTGGTGTATACTACATTGATGTTCTTGTGCAAGCCCCATTCTGCCATGACACTGCCATGTGTCTGCCACAAGCACAGCTGCCACAGGCGGTCTACTGTCAGCCACAGACACTTTTAGAAAATTGGGAATGACGCAATGCGTGGTGCAGTGAGTCCTGTGCATCATGTGTCTTTGAAGCAAGCACATTGCATCATTCCTGACCCTTAGAAAATCAAGCCTCTTGTCTTCTACACCTGTTCCATTTGCTTTTGATCAATATCTCTCATAAGTGAAAGGAAAATATTTGTGTTCAATAAATGTTTTCTTCAATTAAAGAACATGCCAAAAAATGCTGGAATCTGATGTCCTATTAGAAGGTGGAGACCTGCAGATGATATTTGATAGTACACTGAGGTACAGCAATTTAACAACTGATATACTTTAGGCTGCATGTCAACAACATGATGAAGACTTAATATAATTACAACAAAGAATTTGATTTGGTGTATTGGTTAATCAGGAAACATAAATTATGTTCTTGCATACAGAGTACCTAATACTTAAATAGGTCAGTACTGTTGTGGATATAGCCAAAGATCTAATAAGAAATAAATGACCCCAATATCTCACATGGATTGAAATAATTCATTTTATCTAAAATTAGAAAATAAATTATAACTTTTCATAGCTGAGAAAAGTATTTAGGAAACATTTATAGAGCTGCTATGTGTTGCAGAAAGGCTAAAATAACACATTCTCTGATTGACTGTTCTAAAAAAAATAATTCTGAATCTGTTTTCAAGTTCTCATTTCTGCAGTATTGCCAATGGCAACCATAGTGTGCTAAATACAGTCTGTAACAGACAACAGGGTCACGACTCTCTCACTCAGGTAAATGACTGCATTTGGTTTCATTTGTGGTATTTTATTAAAATGTCTAAAGAGAGTCTTATGCAAAGTATGTTGCAAAGTTATAATTTTCTAAATGACAAAAAATATCAGACACTTCAATTGTAACTAGAAACAGTACACTGAACTGTTTCAACTGACTTTGGATCATATCACGTGGTGCACAGTTCACTGCACATTTGGCTTCTTATTAGGCAGAGTATTGATTTTGAAAATGTATTGTTGACCTACAGGACCGTGCACAGCCTGGGGCTTGCTTATTTTTCCCACCTTTTTTTGCCCACTGGTATCATTTTACTCCCTGGGCTTATCTTATGTAGGACTTTTAGCAGTCCCCGTGCTTCTCAATAAGATGGCATGTGCTATATCATGCATTTGTTGCACAATAAGGCTATGAAAACAGTTTCAACCTTTAGTTAACAGGACCACTAAGTTGAAAAGGGGTTGCTACACAGGTTGAAACCCCTTTTCCTTTCCTTGATGATGTGGCTGTCCAGCTTAGAATGCCCAAGAAATTCTAAGTGATTTCTTGTGTAACATTGATTTTCAAAGCTTCATCAGCATGCATAAAGGGGCAGTGTGTGTTTGCAAAAATGTCATCATATACAGAAGTTTTTAATGATTATATATTTTTGGCAAAAACAAAATATATCCATTGTGTCTTATATTTGTTTTTCATTTCTGAAGTGAGATGCATGGATTTCATGTAAAAAAAAGGACCTGCTTGCTTCCCATACCCACAATGAAAAAAAAAAACTGCATCTCCATTATAATTATAAATAATTATCACCTCAGCTCATCCTCCTTCTAGTTACTTTAGTAAAGTGTTTATACATTAAGCATTGTGATAAATACGTTTTAGATCATTTTAGGGATGGATTGTCATTATAATCCTACTGGATTGTTTTAGCACTAGAATTTCTTTATAGAACATTTTGAAATATGTGCTTTGCCTGTTGTTTTAATTATATATTGCCACCACTGAGCCATGAAAAATGGCAGTATGGAAAGCCATAACATGTTGGCTTACTGTGTGTATGTGGTTGCCTGATATCACAATAAACAATGACAATATATTAATATTAGGAGCATACCTCTCAACTGTACCACATTACGAGGAACGTTCCTCATTTTACTTCATAAAAGCTCCCTGTGCCACATTGTGAGGACTTGTCCCACATCAGTGTTAACATTTTAAAGCAAAAATCTATTGTAAATGATGCAAAAAATATATTATTCAATTAATAACAGGCTTTCTGAATATAAATGCAAACATTTTAACAGTGTTCTGAGCTTCTTAGGTAAAGATTTGATTAAGTGTTCCACATTTTGCTCATTTGTTCCATATTTTGAGAGGCAATGTTCCACATTTGGGGGACACAAGGTTGAGAGGTATGATTAGGAGTTGAGCTCTAGGAGTTTTATGTATTTTTCCAGTGAGATTTGTTTGCTGTAAGAGACTCACAGCCTGATACTGACATAATTGCCTCACTACTGAGTAAGGAATCCCAGTAAAAAACAATTTTTTTTTTTGTATCTGGAATGGATACTAGATGTCTTGTAGGAGAATCTGTACAGTTTGTGGAGGAGAATCTTCAGAAGTGGATCATGTGAAGGAGGCTATGTCCTGGTGTCATATGACAATCAAACAAAAACTGTGGTACTCTAGCAAAAGTGTTCCCATTTGGCAGTGGAGGGTTAGGATGAAAATGACAAAACACATGGTACTGCAGACTAATTCTTATGGCAGCCAAAACGTAATCAGGGTTGACATCCATCTGTCTGATACGAGACCACTGCTGATTGACATTCAAAGGGACAAGGCTCTTGATAAACCAGAAAGAAAATTAGTGTCTGTGACAATAATAAGATTGTGCTTTTGATCTATTAAGACTTTCTTTAATACCCAGCCAAAGACTGAAAGTGAGCGCCATTTCCTTCAGCTCTGTTTTTTTTTTCAATTGTTTAACCAGGTGAGACACACTAAGCTGAAAGCTTGTTTACAGGTACAACCAGGGAGCACAAGAAAGTTAAGTGACTTGCTCAGGATTACACAGTATGCAAGTGGAGGCTGTGGGATTCAAATCCAGGTCTCCAGATTTGCAGCTCAGAGTCATAAACCACTGCCCCCATACTGATTCTTTGTAACAAAAACAAATGAAAAAAGAGTGTTTATGTTGTAATACTGCATGTTTGTTGTTTCTATAAATGTTTATTTGGTGTGTGTTTAAATTATTAAGGAATACGTTTTAGGTTCAGACTGGCTATGCTAAGTGAGCTACAATAAAAACAAGCAAACTCTGGTCAGAGACAAAACAGCTGCTAATGCATTAACCTGAGAAAAGATATAGAATTACATGGGAGCAGTTAACACAAACAACCCCACACCGAAGAGAGAAGCTGGTCCCAACTTGCACTTTGTGTTCAAAAACCTTTTCTTACTTGCTGTTTACTGCAATACAGTAGAATGTATCAGACTGTTCTGTTGACTTGCAAGCTGACATTTTCTGTAATTTCAGTTCCTCAAACACCTACACCTGTTATCAGAGGAGGGCTGCAGCACTGGGAGATTTTAATGTTTTTGTAAGCTATGAACCTTTGTTTCCCAGTTCTGCTCTCCTCCCTAGACTAACTACAGTAGGTCTCAGAAGAGTGCTCTTAGCCCTGGAAGAACAGTGGTACAGGCAAACATCTGATTGGATCCTAAAAGAGCTCTAATGTGCAACAGCTTGCAAGTCAACATAAACAATCTGATGCAATCTACAGTAAACAGTAAGTAAGAAAAAATGTTGCACACAAATTGCAAATTGGGACCAGGCTCACACTTGAGTGACCAACTATTTCACTTTCAGACTACAACCGGCTATTTCACTTTAAAGTGCGTGTTGGATAGTCAAACTACGATGCAGTATCTCATTTTCAGAAGAGTCTCACTTTTGCAATGTGTTTTTCCAGGGCAGACCAGCTAAGGTGCAATATCTCCCTTCTTATTTAAGTTCTACTGTAGTTGGGTCCTGCTTTTACACAGGTGTACATTATATTTACTGAGGATAGCCTAGCTGAGAGGCAATATCTAATTTCTGGGGCTAACTGTGGGAACAGTGGAGGGGGGGGAGTGAGGGGGAAATGAGATATGAACATATGGACATATGAATCTGCCAGCAGAAACAGACCACTCAGTCTATCAATGTCTGCCCAAGTGTGCAGCTAGCCCCCTAGAATGCAACTGCTCCAACCCCCTCCCCAACCGTCATTCCCATGACGGCGTTAGGCACTTCCACCCATACCCTTCCTCATGCTCTGTCCCACACCATCTTAAAACTTCATACTGTTTTACATCCTACCACACCCTCTGGTAGAGCGTTCCATTTAGACACTACCCTGTCTGTGAAGTAATGCCTCCTCATCTCCCTCCTAAATCTTCTGCCCTCCAATCTTAGTCCATTCCCCCTCGTGTCCCTATCTTTTCTCAGTTTAAACACCTCTTCAGTCTTATCTTTATTTATCCCCCTCAATTACTTGAATGTTTCAATCATATCCCCCATCCCTCCTCTTCTCCACCATGTACATATTCAGCTCATTCAGCCTGTCTTCACAGGACTTGCCCTCCATCCACTGTAAAATTTTGTTGCCCTCTGTTGCACACCTTCCAGTAAATTAATATAGCTATTCAGATATGGCTGCCAGTACTGCACACAGTACTCCAAGTGTGGACTGACCAAAAATCTGTAGGGGGGCAGGATCACCTCCCTATGTATGAATGAAAAACCCCTTCAATACAACCCCGCATGCTGTTCACCTTAGCTGCTGCTTTCCTGCATTGGGCAGAGTTGTTCATGCTCCCTGTTACCAACACCCTTATGTCCTTCTCTTCCTCAGTGATCCCCAGCCTCATCCATCCCAACCAATAGTCCCTCCTTGGGTTCTTTGCCCAGAAGTGCATAACCTTGGACTTTTTTTGCATTGAATCCTAGCTGCCATTTCTATGACCATACTTCCAGTTTGGTTAGGTCCCCTTGTAGTTGTTTCCATCCATCATCTTCGTCCACCACTGCCCCCATTTTGGTATCATCTGTGAACAGACTAACCCTGCTCTCAACTCCTTGTGCAATATCTGAGATAAAGAGCCCAAAGAGCACCAGTTCCACCACCAAGCCCTGCTGCACACTGTCCGTCACCGGTCTAGGTGTCAAGAGCTGTTCTCCCCCCACTACCACCGATTGCTGCTAGTTCCTTATCCAGTTTGTTAGCTTTGTCCCCACCCCCACAGCAGTCAGCTTCCCTCCAGCCTCCCACAAGGCACTGAATGTAGGGATGAAGGTAAGAGGAGCAAGGAGAATTGAGTTGAGGGATGGAGAGGAAGAGTGAGTTGAGCTAGGGAGTGCAAAGGAATTGGAATCACGGATTGGGAAACAGGGGAACAGAGTTGAGGGAGAGAGGGGAAGAGAGATCTGTTCTTTTTTAAATATCAGATGGGCATGAAGTGCAAGTGCCCCACTTGGTGGCTGGAACAAGGACCAGTGAGGGGAAGGGGGAGAGCAAGGGGAATGGAGCCAGGGGGCTTGAGTGGAACAAAGTCAGGGAGGGGGGAAGAGGGGAACAGAGTCCTGTGGGAACAGACTGAAGACCAGTGTTTCTAAACATTTTCAGTATTTCAGTGTGTCATTTTATCAGCTTTATTTTGTACAATACACATAAATTATTACATCTATATTTATTTCCTTTACCCCAAAGTATTTTGTGGAATAGGAAACATGGCAACCTTTCATAGTGACTGTAGTTATGACTGTCCACATTTACCAGTGACATCAACTTACCTCTTCTTTCAGTGATACCAACTTAGCTCCTCGTTCTTCAAGGAGTAGCCCCACCAGCTCACCGTCTTCATATCAGTTGGTGTCAGGTTGGGGAGCTTTGAGGAGGGGGAGAAAGGCTTTTAAAGAAGGGCTTTTGAATCAAAGAAAGCAAGCAAGGAAAACCAGATATCCACCATCACCCTGCACGAAACAAAATCGAGTCTGAGCCCCCACTTCCATTAGTGTCCACATTTCTGTCTCAGGACCATCTAGGAAAACAGACTTAAATACATGAACACAAAGCTTGAGTGATTCCTTTACTTTCCAGCAGTCACATCAAAAACTCCCCTTGGCATCTAGCAGCCCCCCCCCCCCCAAGTCCTGATTGTTTTGCCCAAAGATGCTTTAATGCCATAGCAGTCATTTTTCATTTAAAGCAAATGCTCATTACTACTCCCTACTCATGAAGCTGGTTTCGGGGGGGGGGGGCTGATGGACCAAAAGTACATTCAAGCCACACTTTGCTGTGTTACTATGATGCCCCTCGTGAAATGATGCCATACCATTGGGCAAATTGCATCAGATACATGGAACCATAGAGGGCACAGGTACAAAGCAAAGTGCATGGGGGGAGGGTCAAAAATGTACCACATCAGCTGTGCAGAATGACCCTGCCCCATGCAATTTGAAAAATGGAACAATGAAGCACCTGGACTGCTGGTACTATAAATATCTGTGAGGCAAAGAAACAACTCACAGACTGCTTTACAGTACTGGGCCCAGATATTCAAACTTCACCAGGCTGTGGCGCAAGCTTGGGCACAGCTCAACTTGGCTGCGCAAGGGTGTGGCCTGGGCGATATTCAAAGGAGCTGTGCCATGGCTCAGCAGCTTTGAATATCATGCCCTGACCACCCCCACTGTGCAGGGCGCCAGTGGCCAGAGTGAAGCATGGAGATGCGATAGCGCAAGTGCCATTGCTCCATTCACAGCACCTGTGATATTCAAAAAGTGACCTGCAAATGGGGCCTTAATTTATGCAAGGCGCACATGGGGCCATTTGCACATCATTATGGCCTCATTTTCATGCAGGTGCGCCGATCCCCGATGACTTGCACCTGGCACCCTGCCAGGCAGCAGCCATCGGGACCGACGCCCCTACAGCACGATCGCAGGCATTTGTTTAAAAATAAAGTCCCCGTACTATATCCCTGGTGGTCCAGTGGACCGAATGCTGCCTGATCACAGACATCTGTGTACATAACCCCCCCCGGCCAATATCCCTGGTGGTCCAGTGGACTGAATGCTGCCCGATTGCGGGCATCCATTATAATAAACCCCCTCCATCCAATATCCCTGGTGGTCCAGTGGACCGCTATGTGCTCGATTGCGGGCATCCATTATAATAAAAAAAAACTCTGTCCAATATCCCTGGTGGTCCAGTGGACTGAATGCTGCCCGATCGCAGGCATCTGTGTACCTAAACCCCACCCCGGCCAATATCCTTGGTGGTCCAGTGGACTGAATGCTGCCCAATCAGCGGGCATCTGTTTAACAGAAAATGTCCTATTACCCTGGTGGTCTAGGGTACCCCCTCCCACCCACCCACTAAGCCCCACCGCCCCTTCCCCCTCCTCCCAGTCAGCCAGCAGGAGGCAGCACCCCACCCGCCTGCCACTCCGCCACCTGCAGACTGACACCTCGGTAGGGCTGCATGCCCATTGGTTCACAGCCCCTACCATACTACACATTCCAGATATGTGAATGATGATTGGCGGGAGCAGGGAGGTGGGGCTCAGTGGGTGTGTGGGGAGGGGGGTATCCTAGACCACCAGGGTAATAGAACATTTTCTGTTAAACAGATGCCCGTGATCAGGCAGCATTCATTCCACTGGACCACCAGGGATATTAGACAGGGGGGTTATTATAACGGATGCCCACGATCGGGCACATAGCGGTCTACTGGACCACCAAGGATATTGGATGGGGAGGTTTATGATAACAAATGCCCGCGATCAAGCATATAGTGGCCCACTGGACCATAGGACAGGGACTTTATTTGTAAAAATATGCCCATGATTGGGCATGGGGTGCACTGCCAGGTGCAGCCAGAACTAGGCGGCAGCTGTCGTGTTGCACCCTGCAATGCGGCAGCTCACCTGTGGGTGGCTATCAGTTGTTCCTTTTTTTTTTGGCTTAACTTTGTGCTGGCACAGGTAGGGGTTGTGCATGCATGGCTCTGCACATCCCGGGCTGAATATCGGGCTGCGAAGGATATGCATGGGCACACCCACCCTACCTCTGCCTGCATACATTACTGATGTGCTCCAGCGCTTCAGGATTTGTGCCGTGCACTTTTCTCTTTTGAATATCGTGCCGGGGTGCATCAGTGGGATGCGCATGGCGCAACACTGTTGCGCCATGCACAACCCTTTTGAATATCTGGGCCCTGATCTGTAGCTGACTGTTGGAAAACTAAGTCATTCAGTGAGCAATAGATTGGCAAGTATCTAAGAGGTTTAAACAACAGCAGCAGATTGTACTGTAACAGTGATGATCATTTTGTGAGTCAGTCGGACATATTCAGAACAAAATGGCATCATTTTAATAATTTGCTGTTCCTCACCATTATGAATTCTAATCAGAGCTACTATGGCTGCAAGAGCATTAACTTGACTCACTACCTTTTCCTTGTATTAATGACTCCAGAAGAAGGAGCTTTAAACAAACTCCATGCAAATAAACACCGTGCTTCTAAGCAAAATTACTCATGGCAACACAATTTCTAGTGATACCCATGTACAAATGTATTCTTTTTGCAGCTAGTTAAAGACTCCACAACACTATCACAGGAAAAACCCTTCAAAGCTGTCCTCAGACAGCTATAAAACAGATACTTGCCCTCCAATTTCATCTCCCACCCACCACTGCGCTTTCCCAACCTCTGGCTTGGCCAGTGGCCACACCAACATCGAACCACCACCACATACAAAAGCAATTGATGTGTCCCCCAAGTGTTCAGCTCACCAATCACCCCATCCCCCTGTATACCAACTCCATACTGAGGTGGCAACACATGGGAGGAGAGGAGGAGGTGAAAGAGGGATAGTCTGATACAGCGAGACAACTGCTGGAATGGGTTACGGGTGGTAAGATTCTTACAAGTTGCAATAAGAAGCAGAGCACCAAGTCTACAGCCTTCCTAAGGTAACACAGTGGATGTCTGTGGAGTGAAGCTGGTCATCTGATCATCATGGCTCTGTTTTGAGTGCTGTTCAGTGTGTGAGTGGAGTGAAATGAGTCCCACCAATGTGCAAGGCTCTGTTGAGGGGTGGTGAAAGAAGTTCCAGTGATGAATGGAGGGAGTGAAAGACGTGTTGCTGATGAGCACAACTCAGGGGAAGGAGTGAATGGAGAGAGAGAGAGAGAGAGAGGGGGAGAGAGAGAGAGAGAGAGAGAGAGAAAGAGAATGAGAGAGAGAGAGAAAGTGTACTGATTCATATATACTCATTATGTGCTTCAACTCCACTGGGCAGAATGAGGAGAAAACATTATGTGATGCATTCGGTATCCGGTCACGGCCTTCAAGAGCATCTATTTTCTCTCCTTCATTTGAAATATTTATTTTTGCAATGTGTTTGACCTGGATAGTCAACTAAGATGCAGTATCTCATTTTCAGAAGGGTCCCTCTTTTGCCATGTATTTTCTCTGGACAGACCAGCTGTGATGCCATCCACTCCAAGCTCCACCCCAAGTGCACCAGGAGATGGTTACCAAAATGGTGCATTGATTATGGATATGTGGTCTATGGTACCACCCTCTCCTTTTCCCTTGCCAGACTGGACATCCTCTGCAATGCCTTCTGTCTATTACCTACAGCTCCCCCCCCCCATTCTAACCACTGCTCTTTACTTCTCCTTATCCATCATTCTGATACTCTCAAGTCACCAGTTTCACTGTTCCTCCTTCATCTCCAAATATTGGTTGGGGTCCATACTATCTTACCTAGCCATACTCCTCTCACTCATTTCCTTTGCTCCATACTCCCTCTGCTCCAGCGATCCTCGCACATTCTCCCTCCCCACCTCTGCTGAGCATTCAACCTTCTATCACCTTCCATTCCTCTGCAACCTGATCTCCTCTGCTTTCCATCTCTCCATCTCCCTCCCTCCCTCCATCACTGTTTCCATTAAGTATCAGCTAAATCTCTCTTCCTCCCCCCCCTGCTCCTATCAGCCCAATACATGACCTGCCCCTGGTGCCCTTTCTACCCCATCATGGTCCTCCCAGGGTTAATTCATGTCGCTACAACTGCTGCACTGAATTGTTTCATTCTGCTTTTGTCAATTTAATTGGTCACTGGTGCTGGTCATAGAAACAACTTCTGCTCACACTTTATTGTTATTTGTCATCATAGCTTTTGCTATGAAGCTGTAAAGAAGGACATCCTCATTGGTTGAACATCTGAGTGAAAATCATCAAGCTACTTTTGATTAGGAAAATGGTTACTGAAGCAAAACAACTCTAAGCATTCGTATTTTAGCTGTGCCACTACAGTAACTTGTTATTATAGAAGCCAGAATGAGCTGACAATGCATAAATGATGCAATGATAAAAGAAAAACAAGGCACTGCGCCAGCATGTGGTCTAGAAGCAAAACAAAATGGTTATAGCAAATGCATGCTGAAAATAGAAAATAGAGTTAAAAATCTACGTTTCGACTTTAGGTCTTCTTCTGGAAATATCTAAAAGAATAAATGATAAAAGAAACTGCAAATCCCACTCAGGCATTCAGCACCTAGACTTGCAAAACTGAAACTGACAAAAACTCACTAAGCAACTGTAAAATATGTATTTACTAGATGAAGCCAGCACCATGGTAATCTTTGGAAAAGAGCAAGAGCAATGCCTCAGTCATGATACCGAGAGAAGGACTGATACACGGTTGGCAAAAATGTGTTCCATGGTAGCCATTCCTTACCTGAAGCAGGGGGAATCACTGATGCATTCATTAAAATCCACCATAATTTTTGATGATTATTACTTCTACATTTACTTTCAGTCAAAGAAGCTCATCCCCCAGTCTTTCTGCAGTTTGAATGAAAAGGAAAAAACAAGTCCAACTGTGTACCTGCTGATTAGAGTGGCTCAGCCTGCAATGGGATAATCCATGAGAAAAGTGACAGTGATACTGTTTTGAATGATTAGCACTGGAGCACTGTCAGATTTGGTGGATGATCATGGAGTTTGGCTGGTCATACATTCATCAAAGGTTTGTGGGCTGAAGAGTGCCATGGATGAGCACTGATCTTTTAGCAGAGGGGAGGGAAAAGAGTGCCACAAATGAGCATGGCTCTGTTGGTGGGGGTGAAAGAAGTTCCATAGGCAAATAGGAGTAGTAAAAGAAGTGCCACTGATGATTATGGCTCAGGGGAAGTAAATGAACAGTGAAAGAGAGAGAGAGAGAGAGAGAGAGAGAGAGCGAGAGAGAGAGAGAGAGGAAGCACATTGATTCATGCATACTCACTACGTTCTTCAGCTCCACTGGATTGAGCAAACACAATGTGATACGTTCAGTATCCAGTCATAAGATTCCAGACCCCATATTTTCTCTCCTCCTCCATTTACAACAAGTCAGTATAGCTCTTACTGTGTAGCCATAAAAAGCACAGTTCTTTCACAGACAATACTAAACTCAAATGAGTGAATTGTGAAAACACACAGGCTGTTAACTATCCCATTGCTTAGTGGCATCTTGCCTATAATGGGGTGGAGTCATAGTGGACAGATGGGGCTGGACTTTTGGGATTCATAGCATGACTGTGCCACATTCTCGGCACTTGCACTGATAAATTATACTGCCTAAAAGGTGGTGTAGTCTGCAACGACTTGGGGCATCACAGGAGCCTGTAATATGTATGAAGCTTTGCAGACATTATTATTTTGCGATAAAGTGTCTGCAACTGTTGTAAATACAGTCTAAAATTTGAAACTAGCAAGCAAACATTACACTGAATTCACCCACCACAGGTGAACACCACAGTTAGGACTTGTGCCTGTGTTGGGGCACTGGAAATTCAGCCGTTAGTGTTTAATGATGACTGGAAATGATTTATACCTACAGTAGTTACCTGCCTGCCCATTTTCCTTCCAGTGCCAGTTACAGTATGTATTCTGATTTGTTGTGATCATTTTTGATAAATCAATCATCTAGTGTAGGTATGCTGCAGAACTGTATAGTTGTTTCACTCTCCCCATCAGCATCTGCTCTTTTTTCATACTTCTGAAACATTTTGTGACATCAGTTACACCATTCCATGCTGTTCTCCTGAATGACCTGGACTAGTGGTACTGATGTCACAGATTGTTCAGGCAGTATACAAACAAACAGCAGTAACTGCTGAGGAGAGAGGAATTCAGGGCAGTTACAATGGCCCAAAAAATGAGATCATTAATTTAACCAAAATAAAATTCCAAACTTATTAAAATATTTGATAAACGCTAAACAGAAAACAGGAGTGTATCATCTAGAGGTGTAATGCACACTGTTTCCTATCACCTTTGAATAGCATCATTGTTAAAGAATCCATAAAGATTTTCAAATCACGACTGTTTACACAAGTTTTTTTTCAAATTTGACTCTTTCAAAAAAGGTAAAGCACAATTATTGTTTTGCAAATTAACACATCAAATTATGAATGTGATGCCACGGTGGCAAAGTTATTAAAATGACAATTAATCACATTGTTAATCTAGGAGACAGAAGATTAGAGAAGATGTTGTGTTCCTACATTGCCCACCAGAAACAAAATCAATTATAAAATTTGATTCAAAACTCAGACACAGGCAATAACAGCCTAACTTGTAATACAAAATTAAAATCACTTTAAATCTGAAAGGGTGTAATACCAGTTAAGGGTCAAAAGTTTCAAAAGACATAGCGATAACCATGTATAGATAGCACTCAACATAAGTCTGAAATAAATAAGTATAGGAGAGATAATGAAAATTATATGGACACAGAGAAACTTAAAACAATTCTCACCAACGCTATAGGGGACATTAATCACAAAAGATGTTCATCTAAACCTATATTCTCTATTTGCTATCCATTTATGCATTTAAAACTTGCAATTGCAGTGTCAGTGGCTCAGTAGGTAGCACACTCGCCTCTGAGGCTGGGAGATCAGAGGGCTGTGGGTTCAGTTCCCACATCTGCCACTTGGGTTAATATCCCAGTACTCACACTGTAGTGCAGCATGAGAGGGGTGCTGCACTTCTGAGGTGCTGTCTTTTGGATGAGACATTAAACCGAGGTCCCATCTGCCAGGACTGGTGGTAGTTCAGGTGGATGTTAAAGATCCCATGGCACTTATCGAAAAGAGTAGGAGAGTTTTTATTGCAATAATAAACATAGATAACAATACAGTATATCAAAGCAAACAGTGAGAAGAAAGAGAAAGAGGAAAATAAGATTAAATTAACAAGAATAAATCACTGTAACAGAAATGGATAATAAAATAATAACAAACCAATTTACTTAAACTTTTTAAAATGAGGAAAATCTTTCCACCATTTCTGAAGTTTAGAGGGAGCAAGTCTCCGTGTATCTTGTGAATATATTTTTAAGAACTCATTAGAAACCAATATACTAAAACAAATATAAGGCATTTTTTTCTGATATATGACCCATTGCCACCTAGCCAGCCATAAAAAATATCATAAACAACAAAAAAATAAAGACAACATCCCACTATGGAGATGAGAAAGGTTAGCAGGATAAAGTCCTAGAATCAAAATATCATATGTGACAAAGGTAAGCCATTTAAAGTTCCATAAATTTGCCAGATAAGCCCACAAACCCTTTAAATAGGAACACTGAAAGAAAAAAATGCTTCATCGTCTCTTCAATATTTATGCAATCCATATAGGGGCAATTCCTTTCATCAATGACTTTATATTTTGCATTACCCTGAACATTCAGTCGCCCATAAAAAGTCAACCATTGTGTTTACCATTGTAGCAAAGGCA
This sequence comes from Neoceratodus forsteri, assembly GCA_016271365.2. Classification (NCBI taxonomy): domain Eukaryota; kingdom Metazoa; phylum Chordata; order Ceratodontiformes; family Ceratodontidae; genus Neoceratodus; species Neoceratodus forsteri. Next base: position 120,712,783 of record CM057456.1, read on the forward strand.
ATCTAATATTGTTAAGCTGGGCTAATACCTTGGAATTCAAAGCTGATGGGCAATTTTTGAAATAAGGATTTTGAGAATATAAAGTTGTCATAATTGACTGGTAGAAAACCTGCATATTATTATTCAAAATCATTTCTTTAGTAATTTTCCATCTGCATAACTTCTGTACAGCAGGCCGGAAATACTGTGGAATATGGATGTGGGGATTCAATTTAGGAGCCAGGTTATGCCAATTTATAAAATATTTGCCCAGATCCCTGTTAACCCACCCTTGTCCAATCCCTTCTATTGTAGTTAAACCATATTTGATAGAATTCATAATGAACAAGGAGTGCAAAAAAACTACAGGGTCTGTCATCCCAAGTCTACCCGATTTTGTACTCAAATAAGTGTAGTATCTTTTTACAGGATTTAAGTCATTACCCCAAAGCATTTGAAAAAATAAACTATAAGTCTTGGTTTCCAATTGAGACGGGAGAGGGAAAATCATGACCACATACTGTAAACAGGGTATGAGGAACTGTTAAATAATGTGTATGCGCTTCAGCTTTGAGAATTTCCACTGCTTCCATCTTTTAACTTTTTTATCCACCACCTCAAGTACTAATTCCCAATTTTCAACTGGTAAGTTTTGGGGGACTAAAAAGAATACCCAAAATTTTGAGTGGATTCCAGAAAATGTAAATACCATCCTGTACCATAGCAGCGGGACCCATTGCCCCAATAAATAACCCATTAGTTTTATGTAAATTCAATTTGGCATTTTAAACTTTTGAGAAAGAATTAAAGGCTTTCAAAAATTTATGGACTTGAGTCTGATCAGAAAAGTACAGTATTAAATCATCTGCGTAAGCCTGCAATAATAGCTGACTATCTTCAGATAAATTCTCTGTAATTCCAGTCCACTGTGGTAAATTAATTAAAGTCTGCAAAAGAGGGTCCAGTGAGAATATATAAAGAAGAGGACTAAGAGGACAACCTTGATGAACCCCAGTCATTAGGTGGAAACTTTTAGCTGTATGACCTTTCAAAATAGGAAAAACTGCATTATGCTTATATAACATCTTAATTAAATTAACCATTATAATATGAACCCCATAGTGTTATAAAGTTAAAAAAAGAAAATATAGATGAACCCTATTGAAAGCTTTTTCAAAATCAGCAATAACCATACATCCAGAACTGCCTGACAGAGATAAGTGTTCAATGACATCACGTATGACCATCAGTGCAGATTGGATTCTTCTATGTGGTATCCCACAAAATTGGTAGGGAGAAATCACCCACTTAGCATAATTTTTTATCCTGTTATTCAAAATATTGGCAACAATTTTATAATCAGAATTCAGCAGGGTAATGGACCTCCAATTCTTAATATCATTTCTGTCTCCTGATTTAAATAAATGAATTAATAATCCCTCTGAGAATGAAGGAAAAATAACAGTATTTTCAAAAAAATATTGAAAAAGAATAAGAAGACATTTACTCAGTTCATCTGGGAAAGTTTTATATAATTTATTGGAAAAGCCATCTTTTCCTGGAGAAATATTTGGTTTTAGTTTCTGAATTATGTTGACTATTTCCTCTTGAGTAATAGGCCCTGGCAATTTTGATGCTTCTGTGAAAGCAGAAGGAGATTTAATAGATCTTAAATATGAAAGCATTGACTCTTCAGAGATCGGAAGGGAAGATTCCAAGGACAGGTAATGGCTTTTAATCAATTCCCTCAACTGCTCAATTGTTGTGGCCACAGAATCATCTGACTTTCTTAAGAAATCAATAGTGGAAGAGTCCCTCAAAGTTTTACAAACCTCAAAAGGGTCCCCCATAGGGGGTCTTTTTATACCATTAGTAAGTATGGCTTGCAGGGTCTTGGCCCTATCTTACTGAAATTCCTTCATACTAATCTTAAGTTTGGTAATTTGCTCAGAATAATCATACCTGGAAGTATATGCTATTGTTATAAGCCTCTGAAGCGGATGTCTAAGTGACAGATACTTCAGAAATTAAGATTTTTTGCCATAATCCCTTGCTTTTTAAACCAGTTACACAAATTTGATTTAGTCTCCATCCACCAATCACCTATATTAGTATATAAAAAACACCGATAATCTAGCATTTAAAAAAAATTTGATCCCGATCTGTATGTGAGGGAAATCTAAAATGGAGGTATTTAATTTCCACGGAACCTGCCTATGTTCAGGGAAACCTGAAAAATGAAGGGAAAATAACAAAAGAAATGATCAGTGAACTCACTCAGTATCATTTCAAAGGAGTTCACCTGTACAGAAGAGGATGCTAGCATATAATCAATTAAGGAGTGAATTTTCCCTTTCACAAAGGAAAATTGGGGCCCATTGGAAAAATAAGTAATACAATTAAAGAGACCAGCCAATTTAATAATGTTGGCCAGTGCATGTGAGTCACAGTAAATCTTTTTATTCTGTTTGGGTGAGTCAATGACTGTATAATTAAAATCTCCACCCCATAATACCTTAATTGAGGTTACCAGGAAAGGCTGAACAGCTTTTAAACAAACAACTCTATCCACCTTCATTTGTGGGTTATAAATGTTAATAAATCGGTAGCATATGCCATGCAATTTCCCATCCAATATCATAACTCTGCCAGGAATCAAGTCAATTAAGTTATGCAATGTAAATGAACAAAAAGTAAACTAAATGACTATGCCATCCACTCTAAAATTTCCGAATGACCAATAGGAGGGTCCCCAAGTCCAGTCCCTTTTGAAAGTAGATAATTGTTCAATAGAATGCATCCAAGTCTCCTGCAAAAAACAGACTGAAACATGTTGATCATGAATGTAGTGAAAAAGAGCTTGCCTTTTAATGGTATTCAGTAGGCTATAGGTGTTTAAATATCCCCAGGACAACCACATTGAAATTCATATTAGAGCTACAGACCCTCTATTTCTTCCTTTTTTCTTCCTTACAATTATCCACCTGTTGAGAAAAGGAGGATAATGAGGATTTTTGAGAGTCCGAGTCTCCCAACTCCATTTTTGTGTCCCCCTTTGGGGTGAATAAGGCCACATAGAAATTACTAGATTCTATAAGGGGAACAGAAGGGGGGGATTTGGGAGGTAAATTCCTGGAAGATCTGCACCGAGGCAGAGGTGACACAGGGACAGTAATCTTAGAATCTTTCTCAAGAATAACTAAATCAGTGTCCGTATAACATACTGGAGGAAATTCCAGAAGGTCAGGAGGTCCCATACAGGGTTTTTTATCCCCAGGAGGACCTGAGCAAGCAGACTGCACAACCCTGTCAGGCCCAGGGCAGGAAGTCCTGACAGGAGGTTCAGAGTGAATGGCGTCTGTTTTTATCCTAGAAAGAGGAGGAGGGGGAGAAGTGGGAGAGGGGGAGGGAGGAAAGGGAAGAGACGGGGGAGGCTGCAGCATCTTGAGTTTTCTGGATTAAAAGATCTGGACTTATACAAGATGCTTTATTTTTAGCTTCCCAGGGACACTCTCAGAAAACATGACCATATTCTTCACCGAGATCACACTCTGAGTGATTAGCACATTGCATAGTAACATGCCCCACTTCCCCGCAATTATCACAATGTGCCTGGTCACAGATGCTGGAAAGATGTGTCCTAGAGCTACACTTGTAACAAGCTGTCAGTTGTCCCCCATAAAAACAAACCCCTGTATCCCTGCCTAATAAAAAATAATTAGGTATGTGCTCTACACCTGAATCTGTTTGTCTCAATTTAATTTTATACTTCCAACCCCCAGTCCAAAACTGTTCGGAATCTAGGATGGGTTCTGGGGCTCTCAATGCCTCATACTTTTGTGATAGCCAAAAGGTAATATCTTCCACATGGACCCCCCCCATTCCTAAACATTACCGTCACAAATTTTATTAGAGGCTTAGTGAGGAGAATGTCCAAACAGGGGGTCCATGTGGGAGAAAACTTAACCTGCCCATAATGATCCCAAAATAGTTCCAGAGCATGTGATGTCTGAAAACTGATATCGAAATTATCCTCTCTAGAAATATTGATGAAGGCAAACACATCTTTAGGTGTAAAATGAAGGGAATCTTTCAATAGTGTTTTCCCCACAAAGTATCTGTCTGGCCTGTTGTCCAAGCCCCCTTTATAGTGTATGTGAACAGCATTACATCTTGGCACCACTTCTCTTTTAGCAGTGGAAAACAGCTTTGACATTAGGGGCTTCTGTTGAGGGGGTTTCAGCAAAGAAGAGTTCTGCAAAGAGGAAGAATCATCTGGAAATTGGAGATCAGAATCCGGTTTTGGAATGGTGGGCAATGAGGCTTGTAAATCAGGAGATATGGTGGGAAGGATAGGCTGAATTATCTCTGTCAAGTCTTTATTGATAGAATCTCCAGTAGAAGCATTCAGCTGCAAGTCTGGTTTCCACACTGGGGAGTGCTGTGATAAAGAAAAATCAGTATCCCAAGCACGGTCAGGCATCCGGAATCCCGATGGGGCCTGTTTCCATCCAGCTCCAGTAAGGGCATTACCTGGATACCAAGCCTCCTGAGTTGTTTCTAAAGTAGAGGAAGAAGAACCTGCAGCAGCAGGTCTTGTAGACATATTACTTTGCTGTTTAGATGCAGTTTTTGCAAAGAAAAATTCAGTAACCCCAGCTTAAGATACCACAGTAGATTGATACACAGTTTCAGGCTGGGCTTGTAACTACATGCTCGCAGGAGATTTTAATACAAAACCCACCGATCTGCTAATCGGGGAAGTCTCATTTTGAATGAATTTAGTAGTGAATAACCCTAGAGGGAGCTCCCGTTGATCCACTGTAATAGCAGGTGAAGAAATTATTTTGGTCAGAGGCAACAAACTGATAGGCTTTAGGCACTTGCTAGAGCTTGCGATATTACTGCCAGCCTGTAGTTTGACAGAAGAGGAGTTTAAACAGCATGGTATGTTAGAAAAAAATATTCGGTGTTTTACCGTGCCCCATGGGGCCTTCTGAGGCTTTGGTTTCAGCTGCAGAGTTGACAGGAGTAATTGCACAGCTGTCAGGGAGCAACTCTGAAGGCTGTAATTTGCCAGCAAGATTCATTGCTACCACTCATTGCTCAGTCAGTCTCACAGGTGAGCAGAGCCCTTGCACTTCTACTGCAAGAGCTGGGAAAGAAATTTGTTTGTCCTGAGGCAGCAAACCAACAGGCTTTAGGCACTCGCAAGAGCATGCAAAACCACTGCCAGCCTGAACAGTAGCAGAAATAGAGTTCAAAATGCAAGCAGTGTCCATATGACTAAGTAATGACTCATTGCGCTCCACAGGGCCTTCTGAAGCTTCAGATGCAGCTGTAGATTTGACAGGAGCAGCCACGCTGTTGACAGGGAACAACTCAGAAGGTATAAATTGTGTAGCAAGATTCACTGCTGCCGCTCGTTGTACTGACCTTTCCACAGGTGAGTGTAGTCCTTGCATCTCCTCAGTTCCACAAACAATCGAATTAGAAACATGTAACTGTTCCTTAGAATTTTTAGAAAGAGTACCCATATCTTCAATAAAAATAGGTGCATCATAAAACTCCACATCAGAATCCGCATCCATGTTATGAAAAAAAGTAGTCTCAGTGTTGCAAACAGTGGGAGATGAGGCAAGATCTCCCACCATGCAGATGTCTTCCTCCTTGGGTGTCTCACACAGAGTGGCCATCCTGAAGATGGTCTGTCCCCCTACTGGCAAAGAGTAGGGGAATTTCCCTGGTGTCCTGACCAACTTTCCCTCATTCACTAAAAATACCACCAACAACCTAATCTGGTTCAATGTCAGTTGGCATTCATCTGTAACCCCTTCCCTCGGGTCATGCCTAAAAATAGGCAGAATTTGTCTAGTGCACTTACCCAGTCAACAAAAACTAAATAACATTTTATGCCAACTGTAAATCTCACCTCCATGATGAGTCCCACTCACCTATGGCTTAAGTAGTTTATGGAAAGGAGATAATATTTTCTCATGTAGTCAATCCTGTATCATGTCTTTGCCTTACTACCTAATTAATGCAGTACATGAGAAAAATACTTTCTACAGCCAAGCATGGAATAATCTGCAACCTGCTAACTTGAAGTATTAAAACATTTTATTGTCCCATTAGCAGTATTGATAGAAGTAGATTTAGTAGGTGTTTTAGCAATGGTAATGTAAAAAAATGGTGTTGTCTTGAGTGCATTTGCATAGCTCTTTTAAGAAATACAGAGATCCCTTTAGTCAAGATCCAGTGGATCCCTGTGGTATGCTCAGCTACTGCACATGCTCTATTAATGCTTGACTCAGGACAGATAGTGTACAGTTAATAGTACCTGAACAATTCAGACTGAGTTGTGGATAGTGACTAAAAGTGATTTATGACAAGCACTGAAAACCATGACAGCATTTCAATATGCAAAGAACTCAATAATTTGCAAGAAGGCTCCTAACTAATAAGATGTGTTAATTTTCCATCCAGGTGGCTTCCCAATTCACAGGTGGAGCTCAGAGACTTCAAGCAATCAATATTATTTGAGATATTTTCACATAGGCACTGATTTCAGCTGAATGACATTTTATTCACCTATTATTTAAATAGCACTAATAGCGATAAATATTCCCAGATAATTTTGTTTTATCAAGGTAGCGAACCTCCAAATAAACATTTATCCACAGGTTAGAATTGTCACAAACATTCTCCTTGACCATGGCGTAGAACAAAACCAATCAGGGAATATCTCTCATAATGCAGATGATATCAAAATAGGCATTTGTTGAAGTGGTACCAGCTGTTCAAGTAATAGAAAAACAGTACAATCTTAACACAAAAATCCAATTTTCAAATTTATAATTGCGAAACTGGTGCTTTATAAATTGAATACATAATGACTTTACTAAAACATACAACTAATTTCCACTTGTGATGAGAAAATAATTAACAATTCACTTGTGGATTTGCCACTCATCAGTTAATGAAATTACCCCATCATACTTGGAGATATATTGTATATTTTGCGTCATGTGTATCCCTATTTGTTATACATTTTCATTTATTGTCTCAATGATTCCCAGATTCTCCACCTCCAGTTAGGGTCTCCACAGCTGGTGGGCAGGTAGCAGCTGTCTTTATGGCAGATGGTGAGGCTGGTCCAGATCAGCCAGCAGAGGTGAACAAAGGGCTATGCTCATCCTCCTAAAAAGTTGATTGCCTCACCTTCATCATGCGCTTAGACCCCTGCCCACCCCAGGGTAGGATCAAATGGATTCAATGTGTAATCCCATTCCAGGTAGAGATGTTGTATGCCATGTATCACCTCCTGACTCCACCAACTGAGGTGGGCACCTTGAGCACAAAACGGGGATGCACCAACTAATAGGGCTCAGAGGACATAAGAAGAGAGCAGGGAGGAAGACGATGAGTAAGTTAGAGCCTTTTGGGTGTCCAGTAGCCATGGGTCTGTTGTAATAGGCTTAGCCACATCTGTTATACCAAGTTACTAAATACAGTAGTAGTAAAAGATAAATACTTAAACCAATTTTGGGTATAATTGGGAGTGTAAGAGTGTACAAGTATAATAACCCTGCAACCCTACAAAAAACAAAAGATCATGCTTGTCAGTGTCACTGGACACTACGAGCCTGATTTTCAAAAGGCGAAATCTAATGCAAGGTGCCTGCACCAAAAGAAATTGATGCAAGTGACACCCTTTTGCAAATGTTGTGGAAGACCTGATTTTCAAATGCAGGCAGCATTGAAATTGGGAAGCTGTGTGCCGAACCAGACGTGCACCACCCCTGTAGCAGAAGTGGTCATGCGCCAGGTTGTATGGGGTATGTACCACAGTGGGGCTGCAGCAACCCCAAATTTGGGATTTTGAAAATTCTGCTGTGGCCACAGGTCATGTTAACAGCCTTGCACCACATATCAGAAGTGTGTCAGGGGGAAGGAACCCTGCCACTCGCAGGATACAGTGCCAACAGTCCATTTGGAAGACCATATTTGGTGGTATATGCCATGGCAGGGTGTGCCAGGGTAACACGGTGGCACTGTGAAGTTGCACCAAATACAGTCCCATGGAGTCACAGATGGGGTATCCCATGTGTCAAGGTATTAACCATGACCTGGACCCCCTGGTGTTCTCAGCCCTGCTAGCTGTCCCATAGCTGCCATAGTTCTGACAAGCAGGGACTGTCTTTGGCTACACAATATGCAGTGCAGGATCATGTTAGGCACCTACCCACTGGCAGCATAATTCTGGCAGCAAAATATGCCCCTGCAGTACATCCCTCCATGTGCCAACCAGCATACCACATCTTCGGATGCCAAAATAAGAATAGCAGGCCAGTGGGCACCCCTATAGGTAGGTGACATACATAACTGTTGGAGACAGACTGGCAACAGCCCTCCTACTGGTGTTCTACAGTATGCACCTACCCCCTGACATGTCAGTGATACTGTTCCGACTAGGCACAGTACAGTGACAGGGATGGAGCTTTCCCATTTCTGCATCTGTGGTACCAGGTCTGTTGCCAGTCTGTCTTTCACAGTCATACATGTAATCTGCCTATCAGGTGCCCACCAACCTACCATTTCTACTAAATCACCCAAAGATGCAGTATGCTGGCACACAGAGGGCTGTGCCACAGGGGCATATTCTGATGGCATTGCTGTGCTGCCAGTAGGTAGGTGCCTGCCATGATCCTGCACTGCATACCATGCAGAAAAGGACAGTCCCCACTTGCTGGGGAGTATGACAGCTACAGGACAGCCAGCAGAGCTGAGACCATCAGGGGGACTGGGTCAGGGTCAATGCCATCATGGTCAGGATTACCCCATCCATGGCTCCATGGGATTGTACTTGGCACAACTGGCCAGTGCCACCCTGCTACTCTGGCACACCCCGCCATGGCACACACCACCCAATAGAGCCCTCCAAGAAGACCACTGATACTTTACCCTGTGGGTTGCAGGGTTCCTTCACCCCAAATATTGTGGATCTGGGGCTGGCTTTGTGCTGAGGCACCCTCCATCAAACCCCTCCAGTGTGCCAACTGTTTGGTGCAACACTCCACCTGTGGCAGCTCATGGGACTTTGGTGCAGAAACCCCTGTTCTACTAATATACGGCACAGGGTCTATGGCACACCTGGAGTTTTCAGCATGTGGTGATCAGTGCAATATCCACTGATCTAGCAGTTCTTTTAAAATTGAGTCTTAGGTGTTCCCAAAAGGTGGAGCACTAGAGTTATAGTACGTAGTGCCCCAGCTTTTCCTATACTCATTAGAATAAAGCAGAAATTCTAATAGTTAAGATAAACAGATATTTATGTTTGCTCTTGCTGTTATTTTGGGTTGCACTGTGAATTTAAATTTAACTGGTGGTTCATTGGTCAACGGCCATTTTTTGATGAATTAGGCAGCCTTTATGCAACACCCTCTTCCTCCCACTAGCAGGAGTCAGACATTACTAATTCTCTGGGGAAATATTATGTAGTGAACAGAGTACAGTAGATAGCAGGGGGGTTTAATAGGTCAAGCAGCTTGGTAGAAAGGCCACCCCTCATCCCACCCCCTCCCCCTTGGCCTCCATCTCCTCTGCCAGTACCTGCTGGTGCCAACCTGTCAAGTCTGAAATGTTTTCTAATTAATCTTTATGTTCAAGCAACTATGTAAAACTATATTACTCAGTATGATTGCATTCTGTACATATTTTAACTCTGTATGTCCTCTCTGTGACGAGGTACTTTTGTAAACGAGCATCTGGCTCAAAGGTTATAAATCCGATTATGCAAATAAATAAAAATTAAAAAAGGGCTGAATGGTATAACTAGACAAGGTGAGCCATTTTGTGGTAATTGATTGAACCCTGCTGAGTTGATGAAATAGGGTTCCCCAGGTACCCAGCAGAAATCAGTCTAGGCCTCAAACCTTGCAGGAAGGCTTAATCAGTGCAGAAGCATGCCCTGTGGAGGTATGCACTGAAAGCTATATGAAATACCAGGATCCCTGTAGGCTGAACTTAGTTTACCCTTGTCTACCCTTTGTATGCAACAACCTATAGAGGACCTGCCAGATTCAGGATTGCAGAGGGCCCTATCTGCGAGTGTGGCAGTTGTCCTCTCCACGCTAAGTTTGCAGATCACCAGGACCAAAGTTTAAAAGTGAAGCAGGCATAGACTAACAATTGAAAAGCAAAGCAGAAGGGCACAGTGGTTTGTGTCAAGGTTCTAGAATTAAGTTATGATGTGAAGGGACTAGTACAAAGTTTGCCATAAAGCTGCAGAAGAGGAATGTTTAGCACTAACAGTTTAGGCCCTATCAACCTGAAGAATTATTTCTTTTTATTTAGTTTTTGTTGACCAGGAAAGGAGGACTAGACAATTCTGTCTATTTCTAGCCTTGTAACCGGGGAGAGGGATATAGATGGATGACAACTGACATAGAACCAGTTTAAGCTGTTGGTAGTATTTTTATTGAATGTGGGAAATTTGGCCAGGACACCGTGGAAATTCAAAAGGTCAGTTAGTGTAACTGCACCTAGGAAACTGATGGTGCCTAGCAAAATTAAAACAGTAAACAGTACCTTGCAGTGCTTGCACCCACCATAGGCCTGGATAATTTATCTTCCAGACTGAACTTATGTCCTTTGGAGCCAAGTATCTCAAGCACGTCCTTAAATAGTGAAAATGTAGTTTTATTAATACACACGTGTATAAAACAGCTCCAAAATCAGGATAAAAGTGCTCACAACCACCAAGTAACAAATAGCTTCTCAGTCAGAGAGCTAAACTGCTGACATGTTTTGTACAACTAGTACTTTTTCAAAGCATATTAGCTGCTCTTCTGATGACTCCTTAAATAATCATTTAAAGTGACAGTAATCAATTTACATTATAGGAGACGAACAGAAAAGTTCTCATACTTCAACAATCTTATTTAAACATTTAAAAAAAAGCTCATATGCTGTTTAAAATAAATAGATCAGTGATCAGTAACAATTAATGAATGGCACCTGTCTAATTTACTGCCCCTTTTATTACAGTCAGAAAATGTGTGGTCCCCTTTGTATAGTATAGTTTGTGAAACCTGGGTCACACAGTGGGAATGGGGTTCCTTACATATAGTAAAACATTCTTAAATGGCACCCTCATATCTCAGGGAAGTTTTCATGAAGCTAAAAATTTGGCAGATTTCGAGTCATATGGTATTAACTGTCACGCTTGGACAGCCGGTTTTGATTCCTGTATCTTTTTTTGTAAATATAACAAAAATGTTTGATGGACTGTGTCAAGAGTAAATGCTGTCTTGCTGGAACTGACACATCAAACCCCCCAGGGATAAGTTCAAAGGACAGGACATAGCTTAAAACTGCAGCTATCTGAAATGCAATTATTTTGTTAAATTTGCTTTGAAGGCAGGAACCAAGATATCCATTTTATAATGCCCTCAGGGAGATCCTTTGCTGTGCACTAGGTGTCCTGAGAAAAGGGGCACAGGCCAGTGTTATGGGTAGCCTCCCAGGAAGCTAGCTCATTTAATCAAAGAGACCTTTGATGTCTGGAGATACCAGGTCCCAGACTAAATTAAGGAGTCCAATATACATTTGCTTTGAATATACAGTGACTTACATCAAAGAGACTTTTGAGGTCTCAGTGAAGCAGAGCACAGATCAGTTTGGACCAGTCACAGTAAGAGAGGTGATTCATTTGGTCATCTATTATTTTTTTAAATATCTTAATAGGACATCATGTGTTATAAAATATAAATTGTAATACACCAAATGGCGGAGTTAGGTGACCTCAGAGAGAAGGCCAGCTCAAGACTGCTTTAAATATACTGAGCAAACCTTAGAAGAGAGAAATATTCATTTTCCGTTTTCTGACTGAGAGAAGAGAGACTATGAAACTCTGAAAGATTAAGAAGTAAGGACCTTAGACAAGACTAGTCTGAGTGTATGTAGAATTTGCAGTTTTAAACCTGCGTGTTTTAAGGCTGTATGTGTTGGGATATTTTGTTCTGTATTTTGCTGTTTTCCTATTTTATTTATTTTAAAGTAAATATATATATTTTAAAAACAGAAACTGCCTGGTTTGCCTTGAAACTTCTTTTTATATAATTGGAGCTTGGAATGGTTATAGTTGACACTGTGCATGTGCTTATTGTGATGCCAAACTGGGAAACAGATAAGAATTCTCTAAGTTCTTGCATAGAGTTCTGTCAGGATGTCTAAACATCACTTTTGGGTTCTTGGCAATATTGGAAATGCAGGTAATCACAGACATGTTGCATAAGAGTAATAAACAAGTTTATCACTACAAAAAGGGTAAAATCACAGTTGCCCTAAGCAGTTCTTACCAATACGAACTGGGAGACACTGCTAAGCATTCCCTATACCTTGAGGTTTCTCTGTGTCTCCTGGGATCTCCGAGGTACAATACTAGTGTATTACATTATATACCTATGATAATTACTATGGTTACTGTAAGATAGAAACATTTCTAGTTACAGAGATGAGCCCTAATGGCTAAATGAGAGGTGGTTCCACAGTCCAAGATAACATTATGCAATTTTGTATAGTCATCAGTTTGTGAACAAAAGAGTTCTTATACAGAGTCTTACATAACTCAGTGTAGTAGTGCAAATCACCAAAAGGTGGCAATGCTGACTTACATATCATAATCAATACCCCTGTAATTCTGTGGTTCTACGGTTGTGGAATTTGCCTCAGAATTTGCATCATGCTGCAGAATATATATAGTGCTGCAGAATTCATTGTTTTTGCTGAATTTTCATATAAATATACTGTTTTTCCATAGTGTCAGGCTTTCTTTCCCATCTCATTTATCCTGAAGCCCCTCCTCTATGCTCAGCATATGATGTCATCGATGATATCACATCATATTTAGCTAATGACATGACTGCATTCTGCCAAAGAAATGAATAAATCATGCCACAGAAATCAGAAAATGCTGCCGCAGAAGTCAAAGAGCTCTGCCGCAGAAATCAGAAAATTCTGCCGCAGAACACCAAGGGCCCTGATCATAATTATTCCAAGGACACAGATGCCTTGGCATCTTACAAGTAAGAAATACACAGAAAATACATAGAAGAATATATGTATTAGAAAGCAAAGTGTATTACAACAGTATGCATTCATATCCTGACATCTACTCTTGTACAGTAGATGCCCTTAGCCCTATATGTTAGTATAACATATACCTAAGTGCTACCTGTCTATGGTGTACCTCTGAGGGTACCAATTAGGGTGCAGGACCTTGTGCAACAGTTCTAGGGTTCATTTTAAATACCTGATTAGGTGCCCATAGGCAACAACATCTGGCCTCCCAAAGACAAGCTTATCTGAGCCTGACAATTGGGTACACTAACAAGAGGTTATCAGTTTGAATCCCTCCAGCACTTGGGACTAAGTAGACTCGAACCCACAAAACAGATAAGAGGGTTACCTTGTAATGCTCACTGTTCACAATTTTACACTCAGAGGTTGGCACTTTGGGAGTAGAGGCTGACCTGCTGAGTGAATCTGTGACATTAACCACTATACAGAAACTACTTTATAAACATTTGATAGCTAATAAATTGCAAAAAACAATAGCTTTTCCATCCTGTCCTGCCACTTCCCGCACTTCATTGTTGGACTTACTAAACAACCCAAGAATACCTGAAAAAATGCATGATGTACACTGGATGTGTTGTCAAGAAAGGCATAACATACTGTAAAAGCAAAACAAAAATACAAACAGATGCAAGAATGTTTCTATTCTAGAACCCTTTGCCAACAACAACTCAAGACAAAATGGAACATCTGTTTTTTCATTGCAGTTATATTATAAGCTTTTGGAATTTGGTTGCAGAACAATGGAAGGTCAAAAGTTTTGAAAAGGTTAATTCTGGCATATTATTGTATGGATATTTTTATAGATGCTGGGCACAATTAAATAAAAGTACTTTAAATGTAATTTTTACAGTGATAAAATGGTCCATCTGGATCTCCATATGTTTATACACTTCCACCAAAAGGAAGTGTGGAACTCCTACAGAAAATTATTGCTGAATTGAGGTTTATATATTTTTCAGAAGCAAAACATAATACCACTGACTGTTTGAAAAAAGTTTGGACAAACCTACCCTGGATTACTGATTCAGATGTACCTATTACTTGAACCAGCCTATAAAATTGGAAGATACAGTAAATAAATATATATATATATATATATATATATATATATATATATATATATATATACATATTTAGAAATATTGAATAAATAATATTTAACCTAACTTTTGCAATAATTATACCACGTATGGTGGTAATGACTTGGTTTTATAATAAAATATTTGTCAATTTAACAAAGTCTATTCTCAAGGATCCCTGCCCCGTTTTTTCTCTCCAGTTTGCAGAGACAAGTTTCATTTTATTTTGGGGTCACTTCATTTAAACTTTTATTGTCTCCTTGTTTTATTTTAATGCGCTAGAGTTTCTGTGAAAATACCTGTAATAGACTGCAGCATTTATTTTCTTTCTGAATTTTCCTTTTTATATTAACTAAGGCTTATGTTCCATATCTTTGGTTTTGACATTTGTATAAATATTGTGTATGTGTGTGATTTCAATAAAAAATAAATTCCTCTACTCTTTGCAGTAGGGGGAGCTATTGTTCCATTTGGGATGACAGACCAGGTGGCTGCAGATGGAGTTGGGCTGCAGCAGACTGGGGAGCAGTCCTCCCAAACAGCCGGTGGAGCAAAGGAGGACTTGCTGATGCACAGCCACCAAACTGCCGGAGATGAGGATACCATGGAAAGGATGGAGTCAGGGGAACTCCATGCTGCAGAAGTGACTTCACTGGAGAAGATGAAGAGCTACTTAAGAAAGAGCCTGCTGAAAAGAAAACAAAATTACTAAATATGCTTGCCATCAATTAGGAAATTTATAAAAAAAGAAAAGAAGACTTACGAAATAAAAAAGATGCTCTGATGCACACAAAAAGGAACTTGTTACCAGATGCAACTATACTGACTGACAACTCAGCCAACAAGGACATTACCCTTGCTCAACATTTTTTGACTCAGAGTTCACTGCTGTCATTGTCAGCAGCTGTCAAAACAGCATTCTTTTTTTTGAAATTAACTTTATTTTTCTTCAACATAAGCAAAATCCAACACTTGCCATAAGTGGTAAATAGCTGGTAATTGTGCAGCAAAAGCAAAATACATAGAAACACAAAATCCAAAGGAATACATAAGACAACACAAACCCAACCCGCCTCCCACCCCACCTCCCCACCAACCCACAGCAGCCACCTTACTATCCCTACTAGAGGTACAAACTAATTAATGACCACAATAGCTTACCCCAAACTCTGAGCTACCTTTGTAGAGAGGAAAAATGAAAGCACCAGCAGAAGTCCATCCCCAATAACTGAATAGGAAGCTATACTATAGAGAGGAAGGGAGAAGAGACCTGTCAGAAAAAATATTGCCAAGGGAATATTAAACATACCATAAGGAAAAAAGGAAAAAAGGGGGAAAAGGGAAAAAAAAATGCCAAGAAAGGATATATCAGGGCATGCTATCTGACCTGGGAAATAAGATTATCAGTAAAAAACAACAAAAAAGGCTTTGTCCCAGAGGACTCCTATAAGGATACCAATGGGAGACAGACATAGAAAATAAAAGGTTGAGCTTACGTTAATAACCGAATTTGCTTCTGAGGCATGCCAAGAAGTCACCCCAGCAGTTCTGAAACTTCTCATTGGTATAAAAAAATGGGCTACGCATCTTTCTGCATTTAAAGCATTGAGCAGTTCAGCCCACCATTCCTTAAATGAGGGTCCCCAGTCATCTCTCCAGTGATGGAGTATTTGCAGTTTAGTGACCAGAGCAACCATCACTATTTGTACCTTTTGAGAAAAGGTAGGGATCAGTGAGTACATACCCAACAGGCATGTATCCTCATTAAAAAAAGGGGCAATATTAAGATATGGTGCCACCCAATGCTTGACCAAATTCCAAAATTTAACGATTTTGGGACATGCCTATAGTTTGTGATGTAAGGTAGCAAGTTCAAACCCACAAACCCCACATTCAGCTGAGGGTAATTTTTTAATTCGAAATAACTTGTCGGGCATATAAAATAAATTATGCAGAATATTAAATTGGATGTTCCTTAAACGGTCTTGTTTAGTTAAGGTATAGATGTCTGTCCAGATCTTTTCCCAGGTTCTAACCAGAAAGCCCTTATTGTAATTATTTTTCCAATAATGTGCTATAGGAGTAGCTTTCAATGTGACAAAAGTCAGTATTAATTTATATAAATTAGCTATTGCTTTCTGGCCCTTAAATACTGCTCGCAAGCTATCTAGCATGGCCCCAGCCCCCTCAGACCATGGAGGTTTCCCCCAAAAATGCAAGATACATTGACTTATTTGTTGTAATCGAAAGATCCACTTCTGAGCCACTCCAAATTTTGATTGCAATTGTGGAACAGATAGAAGAAACCAACCAGAAACAAAGTTAGATAAATATAGTTTAATAGGGTAGTTGGCTGGAAAGGTTCGGATTGGGTTCTTGCCTATCTGTAAGTTTGGATTATTCAATAAAGGTTGCCTTAAATCCTTTAGGTTAGACTTCTGCAGTAAAGAGCACAATTGTCGTAAGGCTCTGATATCCCACCCAAGGGGGGAGCTCCTCATCTGCAATGGAACCTTGGACCATGGAGTATACAAAAGGGCCTCTAGATCTATCCTACAAGAGTTTACTTGCAGCCAATCTAACAACAGCCAAGGGAGAGAGCTCGGTAAGGAAGTCGTAGTAGACAGCCAATGCATTAATCTGTTGGTGTGGATAACTAAATAATAGATATAAAAGTCAGGTAATTGAAGCCCCCCCCAGCATCTTAGAAGAGGTAAGCTTGGTGTAAGCCCGACGAGGAGCCATGCCTTTCCAAAGAAAATCAGAGCAGAGCCTACAAAGGGATAGAAAAAAAGCCTTCCATAAATAAATATTAAGGTTGTATAAAGGGTAAAAAAAATCTGAGCAAAATAGACATTTTAAGGATGTTGGCCTGCCCCAAAAGGATAATGGTAGCTTATTCCATCTCGCCAAGTCTTCTCTAGTCGTTTTGAGTAGTGGGCTTAGATTAAGGTCTTTGAGATTGGTAAGGTCGCTAGATATTTTAATACCAAGATATGTTAAATATTCGCTTTCCCACTGTAAACCCATGGAAAGGCTCCAATCTTTAGATAGAAAAGGTGAAAGTGCATACACAATAGTTTTATTTCTATTAAGTTTATAACCTAAAAAAAGGCTAAAATGAGAAATGATTTGTAACACACGAGGGAGAGATTGTCTGCTATTTGATATATGAATAAGTAAATCATCAGCAAAAAGGGATAGTTTACATTCCACATGCTCCAAATAAATACCCCGTATTTCTTCGTCCGATTTTAAAACTCTGGCTAAGGGTTCTATATACAAATTAAATAAATAAGGAGAGAGGGGGCAGCCTTGCCGGGTACCTCGGCATAGGAGGAATATGTCAGAAATAAGATTATTACATTGAATTCTAGCTGACGGACAAGAATACAAAACACAAATCTGGTTAATAAAGGGTTGGGGAATACCAAACTTCTATAATACCTCAAACATATAATGCCATTCCACTCTATCAAAAGCTTTTTCTGCATCCAGGGATACGAAAGCTGCCTCCAACTCCGGAGCCCTGGAGGCAGAAATTAAATAAAATATCTTTCTAAAATGATCTGCTGAAGTGCATCCTGCAACAAACCCCGCTTGCTTGGGACTCAGCAAACTTTCCCACACCTTCCCCAGTCTAATAGCTAGGACTTTGGCATATATTTTTATATCAATGTTTAAGAGTGAAATGGGCCTATAGTTGCTAATCTTTGATGGGTCCCTACCCGATTTGGGTAAAAGAATTATTCTCACCTCAAATAGTGACTGCTCAAAATCCAAGTGGGTGTTCCAATAACTATACAGTTGAAGCAACGGGGGATTAAATATGCTTTAAAAGTCTTATAAAATCACCCTGTGAACCCATCCGGGCCTGGTGCCTTGTCTGCTTTTAAAGAATCAATGACACCTGAGATTTTCTTTCTGGTAATTGGGGCCATAAGAGAATTTTTACTTTCCTCAGACCGAGATGGTAAATTTGCCTTCTCTAAGAAAGCCCCCATCTTACTGTCCTGATCCCCGGAACTAGGGTTAGAAGAATATAATGTCTTATAATAATCCCAAAACAGGGTTAATATTTCTAAAGGATCGGTCACTATGGCATTGGTCTGAGGATGACTAAGGACTGTAACCCATTTAGATATTAACTGTTGTTTTAGTTGCCAAGCCAACAACTTGCCCGCTTTGCTCCCTTGACCGATATATGAAGCCTTCGATAGAGAAGCAGATCTCTCCACCTTTTCTAACAATACACTGGCATAAGTAGCTCTCAAGGTGGATAGTTCTTGTTCCTCTATGGGTAAAAGCTTATCTACCCCTTTACTTTCCAAGTTTTTAATTTTTACTAAACAGCTATTCAAGAGGTTAGTCTTCTTTTTCTTTTGAACTGTAGCAATACAAATTAAATCCCCCTGCCAATTTGCTTTCAGAGCTGCCCACACCTGATCTACAGCTGAAATAGAACCCAATTAAAACTTATAGTGCTCTGCATAAAGCTTTGAAACCTTACAATGATTTGATTCTCCTTTAACAATCTATTATTAAGAGACCAAGAATGGGACCGGATGAAAGAATTAGGTAAGACACACTGAATTAAAATTGGAGAATGGTCTGAAATTACACGAGCCAAAATGTTAACATCAGCCATGTTAGACAATAACTGGTGGCTGGTTAGAAAGTAATCGATTTGTGAATAACTCCTATGTATTGCAGAAAAGAAAGTGAATTCTTTGTTTGATGGATTAAACAGTCTCCATGGATCCACAAGGCCCAAGGACGAAATGAATTCTTTTAGGGCTCTTTGCGCAGGCGAGGAACTTACCCCCCTACAATAAGTGTGGTCTAGATCATTCGTCTGCACCAAATTCCAATCACCTCCAATCAAAATGGGGTAGTGCAAAAAAAGGGGCTAGAACCATGGTTAAATGAGTAAAAAAGGAAGGAGTTTCAAGACTGGGGCCATAAACTGAGCCCAATATGATATCCAGGTTGCCTAGCTTGCCAATCACAAAAATAAATCTTCCCTTGGGATCGAAGATGGATTCCACTAATGTGAATGGAACCCTTTTAGCTAGAAGCAAAGCCACCCCCCATTTGTTGGAACTATACCCCGAACCAAAGACTTGGCCCACCCAACTCTTCTTAAAAAAATGCAACTGCTCAGAAAGCATATGAGTTTCTTGTAGGAACACTATTGAAGAATGATATTTAGCAAGGTGATTTAAAATGACATATTTCTTCTTATTGTCTCTCCCTCCCTTAATATTCCAGGAAAGAATGGTTAAACAACTAGCCATGCCACTGACTAAAAGTGTGCCGTTTATCAGAAATTAAATATTGGTCTGCGCTGCTGCTTCCCCCTCCCCCTAAGCAAAGGTAAGTGAAAATCCCAATAACCGTAACCCACCCCTTGAACTCAAAACTAAACCCCTAAAGTCTAAACTTGTTTACACAGCTACGTAGCCTGGCCCATAGCCTACACCTCAACATCTTGTCCAAGATGCTAGCAAAAGGCTAGCTCCCTTCCTCAGCCTCTCCTCCGAACGAAAGACTAAACAGAAAAGAAAAGAAAAGAAAAGAAAAGAAAAGAAAAGAAAAGAAAAGAACACCTAAGTGGATAGCCCCCATCCATGTACTATCAATGAGTCACTCCTTACTAACAACCCCCCCCCACTATGGGTTGATTACATAGGGACTGTTGCCTCAGATATCATTAACTCAAATGGACATAGTGGGAGAGAAAGGAGAACAAAGGGGGACCTCATTAAATAGCCTAACCACCATACCATGTTTGCCCCCTTTACTCAAGCTGAGATCAAGTTTCCCCATATTTATAACTATAAACATGTCCACAGATAGGTCTGAAATGACTGGGAGCTACAGGGGACATGTCATATTCAATCTCACCCTGCATTCATAACTGCACTAATTGCCCACTTTGGCAAAAACTCTGAAATGTTCTATAAACATGCGGACTATAGCACTACAGGTTATAAATCGAAATTCCCAAATGTCCCTACTAAATCTACTAATTCCACACTAAATTAGTTAAAACGTCTATCATGGAGAGCACCCTCCTAGAAAGGGAAAACAATCTGTAAACAGGATCACTAATCACAACCCCTGGAACAAGATCTAGCCTTTAAGTCAAATGCCTGATGAGTTGCTGAAGTACCAGAAACTGAATTGCTATCTGGTCGGAACCTAACCTGTAACATGCAAATTCCTATTGACGGGTAGGATCTCGAGAGAAACCAAAATATAATGTTGCTGCAGATGATGGGGGAAAGGGAGCTGCTCAAATAAGCAATCCAACTTCCTAGGTATACACAGTGACATAACACCATCTAGTGGTCAAAACAATTACCACAGTCTCAACCCCCACAGTGCCATATGCTGAAGTAGAAAAACAAATATTAAAAATCAAAATTAGTCTAAACAAAAATACTATTGCCCCAAAATCTCTATTAAGACAATATAGGAGAATATTGTGTTCACAATCAGACATTCCAAAAGGAATCAGTCTAAGAGAGAATAGTCGGCTCCTCCGTAGAAGGTCTTTCTAGAAAGAACTCAGCACTGGCATCCAGTATCATGAAATCGAGCTAGTACCCTCTCATCTAGAAAACAAATCTGGATAGCAATTCTTCAGAGCTTTAAGTGCCTCCTCCACAGAGTCGAAGCGTTTCGATTCTTCCTTTAGGGCCACGTCCAGACGAGCTGGATAGATCATACGGTGCTTTATGCCCGCTGCCCACAATTTGGAGGTGATCAGATGATAGGATGCTCTCAGTTGTCGGGTTTTCAAGGTCAGATCAGGGACAAGCCTTAATTTTTTACCTTCCCATAGTATGGTTGTTAGCTTCTTGGCTTCTCTGCTGATGAACTCTCGGTCCAAATAATTTAGTAACTTGAATATTATAGGTCTTGGTGGATCAGATGGAGCTGGCCTAGCTCTCAAAGACCTGTGAGCTCTTTCTATAATGTACTCTGGACCATTGGGAGAAGGTCCTACCATTTTTTTGAGAAGTTTTTGAAGGAATTGAATGGTATTCGGCCCCTCTTCACCTTCAGGCAGCCCTATCAATACCAAATTGTTTCTTCTATTTCTGCCCTCAAGATCCTCTAGATGATCCTCCAGTTTAGTCAGAGATTTCCTAACTTCAACCAATTCTGGTTCCATTTTGTCTTGTTTTCTCTCCACCGAGGCAATCCTTGCCTCAGTATCTGTGACCCTCAAGGCTAGCTGAGTAAATGCGAGCTTAAAATCGGACACATCCTCAATTAACTTTAACAGGGCTTCATTAATCGTGGTTAGCTCGGAATAGACGTGGAAGGGCGACATCTCATCCGGTGTGCTTTGGGGCGATGAACTATGGTGAGGGCACTTAGCCTCTGACTCCTGAGTGGCCTCCTCTTGGTCTGACAAACTAGACATATTGCAGAAATTGTATACCAGCTACCGATACCACTTATAACTCTTGCACTTAATAATACCGGAATTAGCTATAAAAAGCGGCTGCAGAAGGAGGATAACCACAAATTTCGAGGCAAGAGAGCTGAGCTCCGACAGACACTTCTTACCCTCTGCACAGCATCATGTGACCAAAAAAACCCAGCATTCTTAATCCCATCCCCCCACAAGAGCCAGCTGAATCAAAATGGTCTCTGGAGAAAGCTCTGGCTAACACAGGATTGTTAAAGATGACAGAGGGAAAATGGATTCCTGACCCTGACTGGGACCTAGTTTTAATCTCTCAGGACCATCCCGAATGTCACCCACTGAATACTGAACAGGTACCTTCCGCTATTAAAACTAATGAAAATGTGAAAAGCAATGCATTGCAAGAAACAAATCCTGTTCCTGATGTTGAAATTGGTACGTGTGTTGCCATGATAACCACTGACGTAGTGGAAGAAAGGGAAGTGGGTCCATAAGTTAAAATATCTTAAAATGATAAACAGTGTGCTAGTAATTCTAAACCTCTTCTGAATGATACTGCTCACATACCAGAAATGCCAGCACCCAACATAGGGCAACCAGTATTGTTGGAAGAAAATGAATCCCTTCCCAACACAAGACCCCAGAATTTCTGATTTATTCCACAAAACTGAGGCTGATCCCAGTAGGAACAATGCACAGTTGAGATACAAAGGTGGCCTAGATCCCCTGCCAGAGAGACAATATGTGGGGAAAAAAAATGATTAAAAGACTCTCTGCATTTTTTCTCAGTGGATGTCTTTGTGTTCATCAAGATATCAGGGGAGGATAATTTCAATGTCAGTTTTCGGAACCCTCAAGTTTTAAACATTTTTAGCAGAGATATAATCAAGTCATGATTTTTCCCCCTCTGGACACCATTCTTGGCAATTCCCATGACAAAACCATTAAATACGTTGGTAACCATAATGTTTTGGAATGAGCGGGTGTATGTTGGGCACATTACACATTGGCTATAACAAAGGTGTTAGATTCTGAATGCACCTGAGGCAGTTTTAGACTTGGAACAATTTTGGACTGGGGGTTGGAAATTTAAAGTAAAACTAAGGCAAACAGAAAAGGGGATTTCTCATATCCTGAATAATTTCTTCTAGGGATGGGAGCATGGGGTATGTTTTTATGCTGGACAGCTGAAGGCATGTTATAAGTGTGGGGTAAGGACCCACCTCTCCAATTCCTGTAATAAACCTTGATGCGGCATCTGTAAAGGTGGGACATATCAGTATGCAGTGTACAAATCACACAAAATGTAATCTGAGCAAGGTGGTACTTCATAACAGGCACCACCAATTGGTCAGGCTCAGATACCTGATGCAACATCAAAGCAGTCAGCATCAAAGCAAACCGCATCTGCAGAACAAGTTAATCTCTAAGGGGCAGAGCAGGCACCTTTTGATAAGCCAGTAAGGTTCTCCTTCTCAGGTAAAGACCACTCAAACTGATTTGTATTTGCTGGTAATTTGTCTCAAAAACAATAGGGAGTCCCACTGGGAATGGCACAAACAGGAAAATCAGCACCTGGCCTAAGACAGGACTTCACCTCCACTTCTACTTACACTGCCTCCCAGCTCTGGACCATGGAGTTGGCGCTCCCGTCAGCAGCATGAGAAAAATCAATGGCAATGGGTAAATGGATTTCAGGGCCCTCACCACTCCAAATCTTCGCAAACAGCAGGGATCATTCCCAGTGTCCTGGCCAACATTCCCCTTTCCATAAACTGGTTCATGCAATTATCCAGGCTGTGTGTGGGTGATGATGTGTGATATGGCACCACCACACATTCAGTCACTTCACTACCAGTCTAGCATTGCTTGTTAAGCGCTTTGGGATAGTGTGCGTGAAAAGTGCTACATAAATGCTGATTCTTCTTCTTCTTCTTCAAATCTCAGGGAGGGAGGGCATAAGCCACGTTCAGTCTGACCCACCAAAAGTGGATAGTATCTCCAAACTAGGCAACTTGGCATCTGACATGGAAAGTCTTGACGACAGACGTATCAGACTAAGTCTCCTTTGAAAATTCCTGAGAAATTGCAACTAATACAGAACCTTACTTTACTTCTGGGGAGAGGCACTGACTCTGCTCTCTTGCATGTTGTTCAAGCTCAAAATACTGAACCATGGATTTCATCAGAATCAAACTTTGGACCTGGATCAGGACACACTAATTCCACTACACAGAGGGCCCTCAATCAAGACAATTCTTCATCTCAATCTTCTAGAAATTCAAGACCTATACCTCATTTTTCCTGGACACCAGACTGTCTGGCCAAAAGGCACAACACTGTCAGGTTATTGTACAGAGGAGAGCTGGAAACCTTCCCTGAGAGACTTTTTGTAGCAAAAACATTATTAAAAGGTTCCATGCAATTCACAGCAGCCAAAATGTATGCACTTATTTATGTTTCAGGTGCATCTATGTTTGATGTCAGTTTTAAACTGAATAATAGCTTGCAAAAGTTTTGGACAAAATATCATGTTTCAAAAGGATTCACCTTTATGGGCCCTCTGTGAGGCAATTCCCTTCATGAAACCAGCTAACAAAAGTGTCATATTTTTATTTAGAAATGAGGGAGTAAGTGTTACAGATCTTATTTATTGGCTCAGACAAAGATGCACTGTATTAGGGCATCCTGAAGCTATTTTTGAAACAGAGCAAATCTGGACTAAGGGGTGGAGGATGCGAGTAGTGTTAAACACTACTGACTCTGGGCTCCAACATTTGCCCAGTTGTTTTTTTCTTAGCAGGGATAAGGGTGTCCTATTTTATGCTGGACAGCACAAAGCCTGCTATAGGTGTGGGTCCACCAACAGCCTTTGCAGCTTATGCAATAGGTTAATATGCACACTATGAAACAAGTCAGGACATACTAGTGCCCAGTGCAGAAACGAGCTAAAATGCAACCTTTGCGAGGCCAGGGGTCACACATACTAGACCTGTCCTTGGGTTGTTCACAACCATCCCAAACAGTCCAACAGCGAGTAACACAGTCTTTTAGTCACTGTAGCTCAAAGGGCCAAAATGAATTCAGAACCCAGACCTGACACTCCTCACCATAGGAACCAGTCAGTGGACCTAGTACAACAAGTTGGAAGGGTGGATACCCCTCCATCTGAGGAAGTAGATAAGATATTGCCCTTAATTGACATGGCAGACATTCAGTCTCCAGAGACTTCTGTTACTCCTGAGAGAACAGTCCAAAATGACATGCCATCCCCCAACCTCTTAAAGAACAAAGCAGAGTTAAGATGATCACCAGGAGAAGGCAGAACTGGTCACAACCTAATCCCAAGATGCCCTGAATGACTGAGGTACCATGCACTAATTGATTAGACACCTTGGCAAAACATACTGGAATGTCAGGAAATGAATCTGACAAATCTTCTGTTGTCTCCTCTCTCCCACAACTGGGATCTGAACTGGAAGACCCAACTCCTGAGTAATTAAGGGGAAATCTAAAGAGAAAACAAAACATATCAGGTATTTTATGAGAAAGTAAGAAAAAAAATCACCATAAAGGTATTTACATAGGTACCTGACAACACTATCATGAAAGGAACCTTCTTTGCCACATTATACTATTAATGTAAATAGTATAAAGAATGCCAAAAAAAGAATGGCAGCATTTTCTCATATGAAAGCATACAAAACCGTAATATATTTTTTGCAGGATACAACTACTGACTTAACTCAGGTTTCAAAAGCCTGGTATCTAGGCCCAGTATACCAGTCAATTGGACCAGAGGCTTGCACAGGACTGGCTATTCTTTTTCAGAATATTGATTTCACACTGCTTAAACTGGTAGATTTGTTTCCAGGCAGGGCTCTGGTTCTGGAATTAAGTTAAAAAATATTTTATACCATTTTATCAATATCTATGCAGCTCAGACAAAGGCAGAAATGGTCAAACTTTTTCAGTCCATTCAGTCATACCTGTTTTCTGCACAGATTATAATTCATGTGGAGACTGTAACTGCAGCATTTTGTGGCAGATGGGGGACGTCATCTAAAGCAAAAAAAAATCTTTTGCAATATGGCATTTCAGCACAAATGTTTAATAATGCAAATTTGTAGGATGCATATGTTTCTGCCATGGGCAAACATGACCTAGCTTTCTATAAAGGGCCTTTGACTACAAGAATAGACTATTTTTCCCTTTCCCCCACTCTCACTATGTCTGCTGCTCAGACTTTAGTGGAAGAGTTTTCTGACCACAACTTATTGCATCTTACATTAGGTAATTCTAATAACCCCCCCCCCAAATGGTCTAGGCATCTGGAAATGTATGTCTTCATTGTTAACACATCCAGACATTATATCCTGTATCCAATATTTTCCTGAAGCAAGAAAATCAGTGTGTATAATGTATTTATTTATTTATTGAAGTTTGTTGACCAGGTAAGCCCACTGATATTCGAAGTCCCTTTTTCAGGGGCAGCCCAGGGGTGGGGATACGGATGGTGACCAACTGAAAATGAACCAGATTGAGCTATTGGTGGTACTTCTAGTGAATGGAGGAAATTTGGCCAGGACACTGGGGAAATTGCCCTACTCTCCTCTAGGGGATCATGCTGTTCTGAGAGAGGATGGCAGATGGTGTGTGGAGGTCAGATGTGGAGGATGTGGTTTTGCAGCAGCAGCCCAGTATGCAATCTTCAACCAAGGCTGTGGAACCTCAAGGGAATAGCAAAAGCAGAGTTGAGACTGAAGAGACTCAAGGAGATTTGCATGATGAATCCTATGCAGCGAGGAGATCGATTTCCAGAAAAGGATTGATGGATGCTGCTGGGACGCAAATGCAAGGTATAATCTCTTAAGACCTTCAAGAGCTAACTCACACTCCAGTGGAGACTTTGACTGGGGCAGGTGCAGCCATTCAAACTAAGAGTGATGCAGCAACAACTGATCTGCACTGGGAGGAGGAAGCAGGGCTTTCTAAGACACATCCTATGATTACTATGGAAAGAATGTGGAAACTTCAGTTGAATTCAATATCTTTTCAAGACACTACATGGTCAAAAGACACTGCTTTGTCACAAGCAGGGTGGCTTCAAAATGAAAATAGGGAATGGATTCCAGATGAGAAATGGATTTCCTTTTCACCAATCAATGCTGTACAGCCGGATGCCCTGGGAGTTTCTACAAAAAACAAACAAACAGGTCAGAGTTTAATTTCCACTGAAAGTTCTGTTTCTCATAATACTGCTGAGCTGATTGTAGAAGAAGACACTCCTTTACCTCAGGATGCTGAGTCAGAAGGACATGAAACTGATAATTCTCCCCCACCATCCTCACGTAGGGGTTCTGAAAGAACAGGCCCCAGTTTTTCTGATTTATTTAGACACAATAAACTAGACCAAGCCCCACAATGAAATGTGGTTCGTCTGCAATATAGGGGCAGACTTGAAGAACATCCAAATAGAACGTAGCTAGCTAGAAGGTTGTTGAAAGACTCTATGCAGTTCCAAGCCTTGGACATCTATGCACTCATTAATATAAGGGGTGAATATACTTTTGATATTAGTTTCAAGACTTTTGCTGGTGTGGACAGATTTTGGAAAAAGTATGAGACCTGTAAATATCTACCTTTATGGACCCCCTTCTGGGCTATTCCCCTCATGAAGTCACTTTTCAAATCAGTAAATGTTATGTTCAAGAATGAGGGGGTCAATGTTGGTGACATTCAATTCTGGTTTGAAAAGAAATGTGATGTTCTGGGCCCACCAGAACCTATTATTGACTCGGAAAGGATTTGGACTGGGAGCTATAAATTTAAAATTAAGGTGAGAATTCTTGAAAATGAAGTGCAACATATACAAAACAGTTTCTTTCTTGGAAAAGATGGGGGAGGAATGTTATCCCAGGCAGCCCAGAACTTATTACAAATGTGGCAGCCAAAGACATTTAAGTAGTGTTTGAAACAAAATGAAATGTGCCCTTTGCAATGAATTTGACCACGCTAGTGCAGTATGTAGAAACATTTTTAAATGCAATCTGTATGAGGAGTTGGGGCACTCATACCACCAGTGCCCCAGGGCTGGTCAAAATAGAATGGGAGGATTACAGAAAGAAGACTTAATAAATAAGGTTCAAGAAAGGTACAGACCTGGAGATCAGAAAAATGAAGAACAGAAGGCTGAGGATACAGGGTTTAGGCCACCAAACACTACAATGACAAATACTACACAAACGGATACTGGCTTCAGACAACATAACCCTGACCAGGCTGAAAACAAGACAGCTTCCCCTACTAACACTCAAGTCATGCCCCCCCCCCCCAGAATATGAAGGACACTACGAGCAGGCCCATTCCCTCTTCACAAACAACAGATTTTCCAGACACCACATTCTAGAAGGGTAACTAGAGCATCAAGCAAACAAAAAGTTTCTAGTGCGCCAATCCCTACAACTAATGCCTTCCAAATTTTAAGAGAAAAGGAGTAGGATTCAGAATCTGATCTCTCTCTCTATAAGGTCCAAATAAGCCTCAGAAATGGAGTATGAGGAAGAAGCAGATTTAGAAGCTAGAGAGGAGAAAAAGAGGAAAGGAAGGAAAAGAAAAAAGATAAAGAAAAAGCTTAAATTTTGCTTTCCATGTCCTCTATTAGTATCATCTCTTTAAACACTTGCAGTGAAAAAGAACAGTAACAAATGGATAGCAGTTCTTGTCTATTGTCATCATTTAAAAGCAGCTATTATTTTTCTGCAAGAAAGAAGATTTAATACAATTCAGGATATCAACTAAGCAAAAAAAAACATTGATATGGGGACCTTCCTTTTGGGCATTCAGGTCTGATGTAGCAGATGGTGTGGGAATTCTTTTTAATCACAATGTTTTGGTACAAAGATTATTAGATATTGTCCCAGGAAGGGTATTACTTACTGATTGTATGTTTAAGGGATTCCAGCTTAGATTGATAAATACTTATGCATCACAGGTAAAAACTGCACGGATCTATATTTTTAACCAAATAAAACCCTGGCTAGTTACTTCTAAACAAGTCATATGGGCAGGAGATATGAACTGTACCCTGGATATGAAAATAAAAAAATAATGTTCAGCAGAAAGTTTATTGTGATTCACATGCATTAGCAAGTACAACGAATGTGGCCAATTGCAAGGATGCCTATAAACAACTTCATAGTGATTCTGGTTTTACATACCAAAGAAATATTTATTTTTCTCAAATAGATTACATATTTTTTATCAAAAAAGTTGGTCCCAATCAGATTTCAGGTAAAACCATGTGAATTTTCTGATCACAGGGTGTTAAGATGCGAAATAGGTCTAAAAAATATTCCCCTGAGGTTTCCTTCAGTAGAAAAACAATGGAAATTGAATTCTACTTTATTGGATAATAAGGTTATTAATAAAGGGATTCAGGATTTAATATTATTAAAGAAATCTGTTGTTGATTTCTATGGTGATTGGAGCTACTGGTGGGCTGATACTAAAACTGCTCTAAGAGAATTTTTCATAAAACAAAGGAAAAAGAATAGTAATAATGAATGTTTGCAATATTTACAACACAGGAACCAGCTTTACTATTTACTTTCAGGTCCAAATAGAGCTGATTGTAGGATAAATATACAAACAGAAGAAATAAAAAAAAAACAAATGTGCAAATATCAGTATGACAGAGGCATTTCATTGCAGGCTGAGATGAAATTTGGAACAGAAAACGCAACCTTTTAAAGACCCTTTTTTTGCATGTAAAAAAAGAATCAAATCAAAGCTAAAGGAGGGTTTAAAAAATAACATGGGCAGTATAAAATCAACCAAGCCAGAGATGTTACAAATCATTCATGAACATCTTGAAAATTTATTTGGCACTTCTTTCAAAGCTCAAATTCAGTGGGATAATTTCATTACCTTTCCAATACCTAAACTAGACACTGTACAAGCTAAAACATTAGAAGGAAAACTTACTAGAGAAGAAGTCATTTCAGCAATCTCAAATTTAAAAGGTGATGTTTTCCCTGGGTTAGACATACTCACAAATGAGCTCTATAAATATTTACAAGATGATTTTAGTGAAATATTACCAAATATATTTAACGCATTTCTTTTTGGTGGTACTATTTATAAAATCTTTACTGAAGCACTGGTAATTTTTCTTTTTAAGACAAGCGACCCTTATGACATTCAAAATTGGAGGCCCATAAGCCTTTTGAGCACTGATTATAAACTGTTATCAGCAATATTATGCAAAAGGCTTCAAACAGTGGCCACTACCATTATTCACCTAGCACAGACATGTTCTATCCCAAATAGATCGATTCGACAACACTTACAATTACTGAGAGAATTGTA
The DNA here is from genome assembly GCA_016271365.2 of Neoceratodus forsteri. Taxonomy (NCBI): domain Eukaryota; kingdom Metazoa; phylum Chordata; order Ceratodontiformes; family Ceratodontidae; genus Neoceratodus; species Neoceratodus forsteri. Next base: position 120,742,798 of record CM057456.1, read on the forward strand.
CGAATTTGGCAGACTGAATAAAATACAAGGTTTTATGTTAACTGTAGATCAAACTAAAGCATTTAACAATGTTGCACATGAATTTTTATTTAAGGTTCTAGAAAATTATGGTATTCCACTACCAATCATAAACGGAATAAAATTATTATACACTGAGACAATGATACGACCCACAGTAAATGGGGTCATAGGAGATGCTGTAACACTAAATAAAGAAGTTCACAGGGGTGCCCTTTAAGCCCTCTTTTGTATACTTTTGTTTTGGATCCACTGGTTAGAGCAATATACTTTGAAAACAGTATAAAAGGTATAACTCCTTCTTTATCAATCCCCCCCCCACAAAAAATTGTGGCATATGCAGACAATCTCTTTCACATAGTTAATCATTCAGAATCGTGGGTACAACCAGTAAAATAACTAAATTCAAAAATAAAGGGAGCCGGGGTCAATCTCAGGAACAGCTCAGGGATTAGGTTAGGAAATAATAGTAGTGAATGACACATAGGGGATATAGAAATTTCAGATACTCCTATAAAGATTCTAGGGGTTCATTTCATGACTGGTAAATTAGACCAATATAATTGGGATTTAGCTCTACACCTTCAATGTGTTCTACTTCAGTTGTTTAAACCCTCGTATTACTTGTATTGCTAAATTGCCCTTGTATTACTGCTACATGTCATTTAATTGTTATTATGCTCCTAACTGTATCCACTGTATTCAACATGTACTGCTTATAAAATCATGCAAACATATCCAAATCTTGCTATTTACTTACTGTTAAATGTTCACTTGATAACCTGAATGTTATCCTATCCTCCGTTACCCCTCCTCCCAGGTCACACCGAAAGATGAGCATTTTGTTGCTCAGTGTGCTTTTCCTGGTGAAACAATTTCAATAAATAAATAAATAAAAATGGGAGCAGAAAATCCAGCAATGGAAGTCTTGGTCTTTCTCTAAAAGGAAAAGAATTCTAATTATTAAGAAATTTCTACTACTGATTTTTTTACATCTTAGTGCAGTGTATCCCATTCCGATAGGCCTAGAAACTAGATTACTAAGCATCTTTTTTCCAAATGGTCTGGAGAAGCAGATTCAACCCCGTTAAGAGAGATTTCCCCTATCTAAATGTAACACAAGGAGGTTTAGGGATGATAAACCCAATAGTTTGATATATGAAATTGGAAAGGTATTTAATAGACCAGAGGACCCCTCCATGTACGTGGGATGTGGTATGGCTGAGTGCACATGGTATATTAAGGGAGAAGGGAAATGCTAAACATAAAGAGTACTACAGAATGGTACTGTCCAAGGGCACAATGTGGACAACTGGTAGAAACAGTGGAACATTTCTTCATCCAGTATACATATGCCGCAGCAGTATGGAAAGGTATTGAGCATAAATGGGAGAACTTAGGATGGACAGAAGTGACATAAGAATTTAATTATGGGAGAAATGCAACAATTGCAGGGTATGGAGGAAGGTACAGTAAGATTAATATTTACATGTATTAAATTTAAAGCACAATGCAAATATGTATTGCAACAGAAAGAGATCGTACCATGAGTGTTGGCTAGCTTGAGAAAGAAATTAAACAGCAGGCACAGTATGACAAAGAAAAATTAACCTGGGAACAATGGAAAAAGAGGAGGAAGGGGTTCCATTGTCTAAAATGGTCTGAGAGAAGTTGATGCTAGATGGCCACTGTACAGGAACCAGTCTGCCTTACCTAGACAATTGTAACCAGACAAAGAGGGGTAAGTGACTGAGGATAGACAGTCAAAGTCAAATTGTCAAAACTCGAATTAAGTCTTCCTGTACTGTTCCTTTTTTGTGTGTCCTTCCAATATGTCAAGTGAATGATTTGTATCAGACTATATTTCTTTTGTTTGCAATACAAATTCCCCTACTCTTTTTGAGAAGTGCCATGGGATCTTTACCGTCCACCTGAACAACCACCAAAACAGGCAGACGGAACCTTGGTTTAATGTCTCATCCAAAAGACGGCACCTCAGGAGAGCAGCACCCCCCCCCATGCTGCACTACAGTGTCAGTACTGGGATATTAACCCCAGTGCCTGGTGTGTGGCTAGAACCCACAACCTTCTGATCTCCCAGCCTCAGAGCTGAGTGTGCTACCTGCTGAGCCACTGACACTATGATCATCATACACTGTGGTGGGAAAATACTATAACGGATTTGACCACTCTTTTAAAGACACATAGAAAACTCTATAGAAATAATACATATTTACAGAATAGAAAACAGCAACAGAAATGATTGACGCTTTCTTCCACTACTGGACAGGACTTCACAAAACAAATACAGAACATTAAAAATAACATGACAATTTCACTTACAGCAAGATCAAGGACAGCAATATCAACAGCATTTTGGTATCAAAGGGAAAACAGGAAAAACTGACCCTATGAAAGTTGCAATGATAAAATTCATCACAAACACATAGACAGTTTAATTGACAACAGTAATGTATTACACACTGACACACAACATATTTTACATATAATTATGCAACTCTCCAGAAGACTGTTCCAATCAGTACAAACTGATGATACACTTTTGAAGATTTTCATAGTAAATTTACGCTCAAAGTTCCATCACAGCAATCAATCTTCAACCCAGATGGTGCAGGACAATTCTCAGAGAGAGGTGGAAATAGCAATATCTTTCTTGAAAACTGACAACGCTCCAGGACGGGGTGGACATACACGAGAGATATATAAAGTTACAGGGAACTTTCTGGCTCCAGATCTAGTGAACGTTTTACTCATGTACTGTGCACTCAGTCACCTACTCTTAGGATGATGTGTGGCCTCCTGAACTACTTATAAAAAAATGGGATAGACTGAACATCCAAAACTGGAGGTCCGTCTGATTGCTTAACAGAGATTTTAAAATACTGACCAAAATTCTGAATGCCATACTTCTACAGATAGCTAAAATACTAATTTCACCAGCACAGACATGTTCTATTCCTGGCAGGTCTATCACAAACAATCTAATCTTAAGAAAAATTATGGAACAAGGAAATAATGGCAATCTATCTGGCTTTATTTTGACTTTAGACCAACAAAAGGCATTTGATTCAGTAAGCCATGATTTTTTATGAATAATATTAGAGAGACATGGGATTCCGTCAGATTTTATAAACTGAATAAAATGTTTATATAGTGGGGCCATGGTTACCCCTATAGCAAATGGTTGGAAAGGCCCATTGATCCCTGTGAAAAGAGGAGTTAGGCAAGAGTGCCCCCTCAGCTCCCTTCTATAGGCCTTTTGTATTGTTCCCCTACTAAGAGCTTTAAATTCATCCCTAAGGTTAGCACCAACTACTCTATATTCCCTCACGATTCCTTTTAAAGCTATGGCTTATGCAGATGGCCTCTGCATATTAGTGCAAAATCTTTCTTCAGCAGAAGAGGCAGTGCACACAGGTAAAGAATATGGCTCCTGTTCCAGAGCTGCTTTAAATATACAGAAATGTGTGAGCAAACAGCTAGGATAGAATAGCACTAGATGGTCTAGCATTGCAGAAATTCAGTTAACGGATGAACCCATATACATCCTTGGTGTACTTTAAGGCTCCGGGTATTTGAGCATTTTGAACTGGGATAAAAAAATACAACAAGAGAGAAGCATGGTAGCCCAGTGGAACAGAAGGCAAAAGAGTAAACAGAAAAGAATATAGTTGGTTAAAACATATTTATTGCCACTATTTCTGTATGTCAGTTACAGTTTTCCCCCACCCAGATCATTAGAGACCACTATGCTCAGTATATTCTTTCAGGCAATATAGGGCAGTAGGTTAAATCCTATTATACGACAGGTATCTATTTTTAGACAATCACAAAAAAGACTTACCATCAGTTATTCTGCTACAAACTCCAAAACACTCTACCCAGTGTTAGTTATTCACCTAAACTCTGCCCGCAGTCAGTTAGTTAATCAGTAGCCATTGCCATAGTCAGTTAATCACAACTCCAACATCAAAAGGGAAAAAAAGGAAAAAATGGCGTCATAGTAACCATCCACTTCAGCAACTTCAGTACCACAAACAGTAATAACAAACCAGTATACACTTAGAAATGAATCACAAAAGCAACTTTTGAAATAAAAACACAATTCTACACACATTTACACACTTTATCCACAAATGCACCTCATAGTATTTTGTGTCACAGTTCCTGACAACTACATTGTGTCATCCTGTCCTTGACTCATGAAGACCATGTTATAAACCTTTAGCACCTAGAACAGTTGCCATTCATTTTAAACCACAAATAACAGCCCTGTCAACAATGTCCATGTAAAAAACTAAGGTACAACAGCTGCATTACACATATCTGTCCCAAAGACTTAGCACTGACAGACACAGCAATTCAGATTTAGGGAAGAAAAAGACTGCACTTTCCAGACGCTTTCTCATATGGCATAAAAAATTGCAGAAACTTTACTGTCCCAAAAACTTTCACATATCTGAGTACACAAATGAAAACCTTTGAAGAGAAAGTCTGCAGCCCACAGGAAATCCTGAAGAGACTGAAGGCAGGTACATCTTGGAAACGTGCAGCACTAAAAAAGTCATTCCACTACACATTCTAGAGGAACTTCAGACTACAACGCAAAAATGCTGCCACACACCACATTTGAAAAACATAACTAAAACTTACAAAAATGACATACTGTAGAAAACACTTGGTACTGGATTATGATTGATGTGTCTCCCTCAGCTCCCTCCATGACGTTACAGCCTAACTGGTGTTGCATACAATGAAACAACCAATTAAAAAATGCCACTACATGACAACTGACAGATTTCTCAGCCACTGCTACTCCACTGTCTCCACAAATAAAACATGCCCATTCATAAGAACATAGACATCAACTTTTGAGCCCAGAAGCTAACAGTACACCAAATACCCAGTACAACAGCAATCTCTCCTGCTGCATTTTCAGCAGAACTGTCAGACTGGCTCACTAGCTTAAAGTTTTTTTTTTTTTTTTTGCTCATGCTACATATAGTACAAGAAACAACTGCAACATGCCACTACACAGACATTACCAAATTTCTCATCCAGTACTACTCCACTATCTAGACAATTAACAAGATGCCCAGACCCAACTTCAACTCATATAATAGTAATACCATTCAGCTTCATATCTGCATTTAATCACTCATAGAAGCTGGTTATTGCTTTGTATACTCAAAATAACTCAATGTTATCACTTAATTAAATGGAAGATCACTTATCTTTCAGTAAAACAAGAAGAATCAGGGATGTTAAATCCTACAATGTTTTTTTTTACAGTATTTTTTCTACACAAATCTCAAGACCTTGTTATTTCATACAGGACAGCAGTAGACTCCAGTTCTGCTTTCACATGCCGCACATGGTTTCAATAAAATCAAACAGGACAGTTGTGTTTTCTCGGGCACTCCACAACTATTCTTCCCTACATTAGAGAAACTTTTCTGAAATCAAAAATTTGGAAAATAACCAGTCAAATGATTCTGAATAAATCAAGGAAAAATTTATACAGATGGACAATTGAGAAACATTTTACAGAGGTTACCGCATTCCCTCATTATCCCACACAACATCTTCGCTTTCTTTTAGACTTACTAAAGGAATCTAGGATATCCCCCCAAAATGTGGGATCTGCATTGGCAAAGATCAACATTAATGTGAATCAGAAACACAAATCGGTAGATGAAAGGGTGTGCACCAGGCCTTCATGCATGCAATTGCTAGAAACTACAGACTATGGCCCAGATATTCAAAAGAGTTGAGCTATGCGCAATAGGGTTGCGCCTGCACAAGGCCAAGATTGCACCATTCTGTGATATTCAGCAGGAGGCAGTTGCACCCCCGAAATCATGCTGCGCAACAGCGCAATGATAATGAAGGCATGCGCAACCGAAGGGGGAGGAACCATGCATAAATGGCGCAGTACGATATTCGACGACTTGTGCCATGCGCAATAGGGGAGCAAGCGGAAGTTGCGCCATAGCGGAAATGAGCCAAAATAAAAAGGAGCAAGGGAGAGGCACAAGAACGCTACAGGGAAGCCACATGTGTCAGAAGCAGAGGCAGACAGATAGGGCAGGAGGCACAAACAGGGCAGGCCAGGGAAAGGGCAGTCTGAACAGCCAGGCACAGGGAAGGTGTGGGGAGCCACACAGCACAAAGGACAGCACAGGCAGGTGTACCCGGTGCAGGGAACGTAGCAGCCAGGACAGCGGGGGGAATACAGCAGCAGCTGCCGGGGGGTGAACACAAGCCAGGGACATGGCCAGTGCTGCCTTCCACATGGAGGCCATAATGAGGGGGGTGAGAAGGCGGGCGGCAGGGGGGCATATCTGTGGAAGGGCTCGTCAGAGGTATGCCCCCAACAGGCAGTACCGAGCCCACACCAGCTTTGAGCTGTACACTGATATTGAGATTGTGGGCCAGTACCACCTGAATAGGGCAATTCTGAGGCAGTTCTGTGAGCTGTGCAGTGATGTGATGCAGGCACCCACACGACGGAGCCATGCCCTGTCGGTGGAGACTAAGGTAACAGCCTGCATGTGCTTGCTCACCACGGGTACCTTCCAGAGACCAACTGGGGACACCACAGGCATAATCCAGTTGGCCACGTCATGCCACCTCACCCAATTCCTCAGCACACTGCTGCCACACGCTGCAGAGTACATCCATTTCCCCAGCACAGCAGCAGAGCGCACAGCAAAATATACAGGAGTTCCACAAGGTAGCACGTATGCCTGGCGTGCTAGGGGCATTAGACTGCACCCATGTGGCCATACGTACACCACCTGCCCCTGAGGGGGCCACATACATAAATCACAAGGGCTATGCCAGCATCAACTGCCAGGTGGTGTGCGATGCCAGGGGGTGCATCATCAATGTGTGTGCCACGCACCCTGGGGGAGCACACAATTATTTCATCTGGCACCAGTCAGCACTGTGCCACAGATTCAAGAGTGGGGACATCCCCACGGGCCACCTAGTGGGTGAGTATGCAAACCACATGGACAATCATAGGGCCTGGAGGGGCATGGCCAGAGGTGGCATGGGTAGTGGCCTACATGGCCTGGGGCATGGCAATGCTGATCACAAAGCTAACCTCCACCCCTCTACACACAGGTGACAGTGGATACCCACTCCGTCTCTGGCTGCTCACACCCTACCAGCGGCCCACGATCCCATCGCAGCAATACTACAATGAGGCACATGCCACCACATGTAATGTCATAGAGCGGGTGTTCAGGATGCTGAAGGCACGTTTCCGTTCCCTGAACACCTCTGGCGGTGCCCTACAGTACAGCCCCTCAAAGGCCTGTGGGATATTCCTGGCCTGTTGCATCCTGCACAACCTGGCCAACGAATGTGGGATAGTCATACAGCTCAAAGAGTTGGACAGCAATGGGGATGATGGGGATGCCAGTGATGATGGTGATGGGCAGCCCCCCCTTGGCCGACAGGACCCCTGACTGATCCGGCTGGCACAGCTGCACCGGGACACCATCACGGAGGAGCACGTCAGCCAACCCAGGTAAGTCATGGGGCCATGCGCAAAGTACCAGTGGCTAAGACACAACCCACAAACACACATGGACACACACCAGGGGTGCATGCCATCAAAGAAAGTGTCAGGGCACAGAAGCACACACACAACCAAGGATGGGTGAGGATTAACATGCCACATGGACGGACACACACACATGCTCACACACAACACAACTAACATGCACAGAGGGCAGAAGGCACACTGACCCAGAACGTGCACCCTAACAACACACGTGTCCACAGGCCACCACGCCCACTGCCTGTCCATGTGCATGTGTCAGATGCTGAGCACCATTGCACATTGGTGTACAGTGCAATGCCAGCATCATCATGCACACGCAACTGTGGACAGCAGCTGGGAGGGTGTGCAGGTGGACTGTGTGTCCACATGCAGGGCCGGGTACCCACCCATGCACTGCCCACTGAAACACACAATATGCACAGGGCAGCATCAGATAGTAGCTACGCTGGGAGACAGGTCAGTCACACGACACAGTGCCACGGCCACCAGAGATGCATGTGCTGCCCCGCCGACACCCGCCAGCACTGACAGGCTGACCACTGGCCTCATGGGGTGGCACCAATGGTCCCACAGGGGTTCCGCTGCGTGAACGTGACCATGCTCGTGCAGGGGTCTGCAGCACACCGAACATGCCTGTACCAGGAGTGCTCGGGATGCCCACAGCTGAACCCGGCATCGACAGGGTGGGAGTCACATGACGCTGGGAACAGGGGGTGGATAGTGCACTGCATGGTGTCCACGATGCATAGGCACCTGACTGTGTGCCCATTGTTGCCATGACAGCAATGAATGCCTGTGCATGCCAGTCAATAGCAGCGGTCACATCCTCCTGCAAATGGTCCATCCCTGCCAGGATCATTGCGGTGTTCCTGCTGCGATGCTCCTCTGCCCGCTCCAGAGCCACACACAGTGTATCCATGGACGTCGCAAGCTGCATCTGCTGCTGGACCGATGCTTGCAGTAGGTGGGTGTGCTCATCCAAGAGGTCATAAACCTCCTCTGCATCCTATCCCTCAGGGTGTGCACAGCCCTGATGGTCAGCACCCCTTGAGGGTGGGTGCTGCACACCATAGCCAGGTCTGGGCATGTCCACAGGTGGTGCACAGATGCCGCCGCTGAACCCTGTACCCCCAAGCCCATTGGGCAACTGCTGATGCTGCCCCTCCAGCTGCTGCTCCCCAGGGCTCAGTGGTGCAGCTGCAGTGGCCGCAACAGTCCCACTGTCCTGAATAGACACCAGTGCTGCCCCACTGGTGCTGACAGGCACAGCCTGGGACTGTGCTGACATGCAGGCCTCCACGGCAGCACCACCCACAGCCATGGGCGTGAATTGCCCTGCTGTGTGGCCATCCCGTGGCACACATGTGTCACTGCCCATGACAGTTGTGTCATCATCACTGGTGATGGACTCTGCACCGGCCACAGCCACAGTGTGCTGGCATTCATGGTCACCAGCATGCTGAGACACAGGCAGGGCTTCCTCCACACCTGTTACAATGACATCAGTGTGGACAGCCAGGTGGACCCACTGTTGCAATGATCCACATATACCTGTGGAGGTGGATGGTCCCTCCTCCAACTCCAGCTGACTGTCCACAGTGGACAGGCCCATCACCGCTGACCCATGCAGATGCTCTGGATTGGTAAGGGAAAGCAAAGTCACGTTACTGCATGTGACCTACCCTGCCCCCCTCCCCATAGACAGACCATGACTTACCATGCAGTGATGGGCCATCACCCGTCTGGAAGCCACCACTTGGAACACCCTCAATGGCACTGTGCTGCATGCTTCCAGCAAGCATATCCTCCTCTGGGGTCAGCTGTACCACCTCCAGCTGTCCCCCACCTGTTGCAGCACATGCTGCCCTGATGGCAGCCACCTTCTCCTTTACCCTCCTCCTGTTCGCACCCATGTTTTTCTTACACTCCTGCATGGAGCGCTGGTGGCTGCCATGGAGGTTCACAGCACATGCCACCTCCTCCCATGCAGCAGCACGAGCTTGAGGTGTTCCCTGCCATCCACTGAGAAGTGGATCCTGATCCAGGTAGGCCTTGAACAGGGCCTCGGTTTCAGCCTTTGTAAAGTCCGGCCTCCTCCTCCTCCCACCATTGTTTTTCTCCTCTCCAACAACCTGCTCGGTCATTATGTAGCCTGTAAGAATGGCAGTTGTTACCTGTGACTGTGCAGTCCCATGCATGTCCCTGAATACACAATCCACACTCCCAAACAGCATGCAGCTCACCAATAAACTGCAGTTAACCGACTATGGCCACTGCAGCACATTGTCGCACTTTTATAGTGCAATCCATGCAAATGAGGTGAGGAGCAACTTTAAGTAGATGCAAATTGCAGTGCTGTGCCATTGAATGGCTGATTAGATGATTTGCATATGATGGCTGAATATCGCGCTGTTGTGCTTTGCGCAATTGTGTTGAACATGCTGAGCCAATGGCTCAGTTCTGTGACATGCATAGTACACCTCATTGCGCATGCCCGGGTTGCTGACACAGGCGTCTGCCACGCTGATGATGTGCTGTGTGCAATAGGCAATTCAGGGCAGGGCCACCATTGTGCCAGTGGCGCTATAGCAATGGTCACTACACGGCGCTGTGGCACTGGCCCATCATAGGTGGAATGTCCCAACTGCTCAGTAGTCCACTATGGCGCTGGCACACAGGCAGCCAATTGCGTTACATGCATTGTCTTCCAATGGCTCTGTGCATGGCCATGAACCAGAGACCCTTAACCCTGTGCCCAACCTTTGCCCCCTAGATGTCATGCATCAGGCATGGGTGCACCTCTATCGCACTGTTCGGTAACAGCACAGTAGGGAATGGCAGTGCTGCACCGCGCAGCATCTGCACATGGGGAGCCACGCTGCAGAGCACCATATTGCCCACTATAGCTGCAAGGATGGCACGCAGATGGGCAGTGCAGTGGACAGCCATAGAGCTTGCCAATCTGGTAGCAATTGTTGAGCCACATCACGGGCCTCTCTTTGGGGAGGCTCCCCGGGACAGGGCCAGGACCCAGGTGTGGCAAGAGGTGGCCACTGCCCTGGAGGAGGCCACTGGATGGGGGAGGAGTGCAGAACAGTGCAGGCACTGCTATGGGGACCTGCACAGGAGGGAGCTGGAGCTACTGGCATGACTGCGGGCACGTGCCAGGAGGGACACAGTGCCACGTCCAGGTAGGGGTTCTGTCAACACACTTTTATCGTCCATATGGGTCACAGTGTTATATGTGTCCAGCGCATAGGGGAGGGACCATCTGGGATTGGCTGTGGTGGTGTTCACAGGGTGTGGGTTGGGTGGGTCTGGCTGTGTGGGAGGGCACACACCTTGGGGCAGGGGGACTTTGCTTTGGGATTGTACTGATGTTCTTCTCTCCTTGTTTTCCCCACAGGCCAGGACGAATGTCACAGGTTGTGGGAAGAGCGGCGGAGGGAGGAGGACAGTGCAGTTAGGTAGGGCGAGGGCCATCACCGCCCACCTGACCGGCCCGATGAGGGTGAGTGCCATACATCCATGATTACTATTGCATGCTGTGTGACAGGGTGGGCAGAGGAGAATGTCCACCATTCATCGACACCACTGCCATGCACGCAACTTGTATAGTCAACACTGTCCAGTGGCGATGCATGTCTGGGAGTGCATCAATGGTGGTCCATGCGTGCACCAGGTGCATGGCTGTGCGGCTACCTTTGCACCACATAGCCATGTCACTAAACGGCCAAGGTGGTGCTGTGTGTGACTTGGCTGGTGGGTGTGTGCAGCGTTCCGCATGGCTGTATGTGCCTGGGTGGGCAGGTCCTGTGGACGTGATCACTGTGAGTGGTCACACACCATCACAGTGGTATGTCCCAAGGCTGTATGCCATGCACAGTGGGCGGGCTGTATGGGGTTGTGCATTCACACCTATTGACTGCTCCCTTGTCCTAGGTACCCACCATCTGAGTGACATCAGAGACACTGTGCGGGAGATTCTACAGCTGGTCTGGGAATCCCTGGCAATCCACCAGAGATTGGATACGACCAGGGTACTGAGGAGGCACAGAGACCGGATGTCGCAAAGTGCAGAACGTCGCTCCCGCTAGGGATCCCTCGGTCCCTGAATTCCCCAACCCCACTGGACCCACCCTCACACCCCTCCTATCCCATCCCATTTTTCCACCCCTGCCCCCTACCTACCTACCCCCACCTTGTTTGTGGCTCCCCCACCTTGTATATCATTTTTGTATTTATGTAAATAGTTGACTATTATATTTTTTCAATACATTTGATCTTGATATGAATACTGTGGTGGTCTCTGATTTTCAGCGGGCTATAGGTGATCAGCTGCAGTGGTGTGCATGGTGTCAGGGGTGGTGCAGTCATGGGTATGTGTGTGTGTGTCTGTGTGGAGGTGACTATGGTGTCGGGGTAGCTATCAGTCAGTGTCTGTGGTGTGTGTGTGTTGTGCCCTGTGCACTGGAGGACTGTGTGCTGTGGTCCATGGCGCGTGCTCTGTGTCCATGGCGCACCCATCAGCCCATCCATGGCCTGTGCAGCTGACACACTTGCATGTCTGTGACCTGCACTGTCTGCTGGCATGTCAGTGGTGGCAGTCCCTGCAGGGTGGCCACTGTACCCGTCACTTTGCTGGGTTGCCCCTGTCATTGGTGTGGTGTATGCCTGGCTCGGGTGGCACTGTGGGCACCACAGTCATCCCACCTCCATGCTGTGCCTTGTGTGTGTTGCAGGGGATGTGCCCCACGTCTGTGACTTGTGCTCCGGGTGACTGCTGGTGGTGTACGGGTCCACAGTGCCTGCGCAGGGTGACTGGCACTCCAGTGCCATGGAGGACTGCGGGTTGTGTGTACACAGCTTACATGGGCCCACAGTGGGGGCTTGGTTGTCCCACCACTGTGTCCGTGTGTTGGTGTGCCCTTGGTTATGGGTGGGTGTCTGTCCATACACTGTGTGGCATCCGGTGTGATGCATGCTTCCATGCACCACTGTGGGTGTCTGTGCTGGCTGTTGTGGCCAGTGCTGGGTCGGGGTGTGTCACTGGAATACTGTGCAGGGTGCTGTACCGCTGGTGGTGGTTTCAAGGGCACGCCCTGTCCCGTGTGGGGTACCTCTTGTGCCAATGCATTGTTGGTCTCTCAGCAGTACCCAAGGGGGACTGTGCATGGTGGCAACATGTCTGCTGTTGTTATTTATTATTTATTTAGCTTTTGTTGACCGGGTAAGTGCACTAGACAAATCCTGCCTATTTTCAGGCACGTCCCGGGGGAGGGGGATACAGATGAATGCCAACTGACCTTGAACCAGATTAAGCTGTTGGTGGTATTTTTAGTGAATGAGGGAAATTTGGCCAGGACACCGGGAAATTCCCTACTGTTTTCGATAAGTGCCATGGGATCTTTAACATCCACCTGAACTACCACCAATCCAGGCAGATGGGACCTCGGTTTAACGTCTCATCCGAAAAACTGCACCTCAGAAATGCAGCACCCCTCTCATGCTGCATTACAGTGTCAGTACTGGGATATTAACCCAAGTGCCAGATGTGGGAACTGAACCCACAGCCCTCTGACCTCCCGGCCTCAGAGGCGCGTGTGCTACCTACTGAGCCACTGACACTGCTGCATTGCTGTGTGCTGCAACCCTCTGATGGGTGCTCATGGTGGGACTGACTTGCATGGTTCTGTGGTGCACAGGGTTGCATTGTCACAGTGGGGGTGGTGGCATGCATGGGATTTCCTGCAGTGGTGGTCACTGCTCATGGGGGGATGTCTGGGGGTCATGGTGCAGGGTGTGCTCTGCACTGGGGGGGATGGTGTGGCACAAGGTGGTCTGCCTCCTAGTGTGCCAGTCACAGCTTGCCGGTAGGTGTGATGGGGCACCATGGCCCAGCTGTGGGTTATTTGCTTGTCTCCATGAGCAAGCGGTTATTCCAGCCCTTCCCCAGTTGTGCTGTGCTTGGGGTGTGGGGGGATGATGTCTGTTCTGCTTTGTGTTCCTGTGCCTATCTGTGGCATGGGTGGTGGGCCCCTACCTCTCTGATTGTGCAGTTACATTGCTCTGCAGCTGGGGGGGCTCCCTGGTTGCGCTATGGCACCTCTGGACTGCTCAGCTGAACATCCCTTGTTGCGCTATGGTGCATCAGATCTGCTCAGCTTCCCCTCCCTAGTTGCACTATGGCGCAGGTGGTGTGATATTCAGTCGTTGGCTGTAGGCGCAATTTGACCTGCTCCGTTTTTGAATATTGCGTCTCTTGCACATGGGTGGAATAGACTTGCACTTGCTCCTGCTGTTGCGCACTTTTTGGGTGCAGTTTGAATATCTGGGCCTATGTGTTTTTTTCATGCCTAGACAGTACTGTACATCTTCTGGTTCTGGGCATTTCTCTCACAACAATGGTTGGAACCAAGATTTTTGTCAGTGACATATGAAATGTTGATGTATGGACACTATGCAGAATGTTGAGGCAAATAGCATAAGAGCACATTGTGTTATTTTTCATTATAAAATGGTATATATGGAATGCCAGAAGTATTTTTTCAGTTACAACAAATAACTATGACTCATATAGAAATACTAGGCAAGATAACCCAGGAAAAATGGAATATATACTTTGCAGAAACCAAGCGTACGAATTTGGTTCATCTTAATGTGTTGCGGAGAAATATGCCATGAATAATGAACACTGTTGTCCCAGTGTCTTAAAAGCTACAGTATATGTGTTTATCCCCCCCCTTTTTATTTCGTACCTTTCTTTTTGACTGCTGTTACAGTTTTGTCTGTTAATATCACATTTTTTTAGCCTGATTTTAAGGTTGTTTTTTTTTTCTTTACAGTTTTTGCTTTACTTTATCACCCTGTAAACTTGATTGTATTTTTTTTCCACTGGTGATGTATGTATATTGTCTGATCTCATTTTCTTTTAATAAAAACACCTACTCTTTTTGAGAAGGGCCATAGGGTCTTTAACATCCACCTGAATTACCACCAGAACAGACAAATGGGACTTTGGTTTAACGTCTTATCTGAAACATGGTACCACCAGAACAGGCAGAAGTGAACTTCTTGAAAGATTCTGTATGCATCACTGTGTACTAATCAAAGACTCTGGGATAGTAAAGAACCATTATTACACTCACATATTTGTGCCTATAATATGTCACTTTAGTTGCTTCTTACAGGATTGCTGGTTTTAGGAATGACTGAACACCATAAGTAACTTCTAACAGCTCTGAGGATTATTCAACAAACATACATTAGATAGATCAGCAGGCCACTGCAGAACTACTGCTACAATCTGCTCATGCAGTTTCTAAAACCCAGTTTCCACCCCAGACATACCATTGGCCCAAAACTGCAGGGGGATGTGGACTAAACCATTCTACACTGTTACTAGGGTAAGTTACCATATACTACATTCCCCTTCTAGTAAAAGAAAGCAATTACCTTGATTTCGGTTTGCATATCAACGACAAATAATTACCAAGCAATATTAACATAATGGCTGAGACTTACTTCGTGATGAGTTAGGGTCTAAAGTCACTGGTACTCAGCTTTGTTGAAATAAGTCTTTACCACTGACTTAAGTCATAACAAATTCTCTGAACCTCTCAGGAACTTTAAGCAGACGCCCTCTTCTGGTCATTCAAGTAGACTGCACACTGGGTACAGCCTCAGGACTTTCTGGCAAAGTGTCATTGAAAACAACAGGTTCCATCCCAGGTTGCTCATACTCTTGACAATTGTCCTGTTCCTGGCTGTTGTCCCTGGATTGCACTGTTTGTGACAATACGGATTCAGTTGACTCATCTGCCTGTTGCTCTTCAGCCTCCAAAGCAACTGTTCGGTCTCTCCTCAGGTGTCTCCTGTTCCTGCAGTATCGCTGTCCTGCAGGTGTAATCACACTTTTGGATCTTGGCTCATCACGGATTCTTTCCACTGTAGCAGGTTGCCACCCACTAGAAGTCTCTATGCATACCCTTTCCCCTTCTCTGAATGGTGTAAGTGGAGCTGCATTCCTATCATAATACTGTTTCTGTCTTTTTTGTAGTCTTTTCAGACATTTATGTGCATCCTTTGGTATTTCAGGTCGCAGTGCCCTTGCACTTGCTGGTAATGTTGTCCTCAACATTCTGCCCATTAACAATTGAGAAGGTGTAAAGTTCAGTCCTGTGACTGGTGTATTTCTAAGACTGAGCAATGTGAGATGTGGATCAGTCTGACCTTGCATAGACTCCAGAAAGATTCTTTTTACCGTCTGGATCATTCTTTCAGCTAAACCGTTAGATTATGGGTATGCTGGGCTGGAATGAGTTATTTTGAACTCCCACAACTTTGCAAATTGCTTCATTGCATGACTTGCAAATGGTACATGATTTGCTACCAGTTCTTTTGGAATTCCATGTCTTGCAAATACTGCTTTCAATTTTGCAATAACTGTAGCTGCTGTCTTGTCAGGCATTCTGAGGACCTCTGGGTATTTCGAAAAATAGTCCACTACTATTAAGTAGGAGTGTTCCCTAAAGTCAAAAATGTCTGCTCCAAGCTTTAACCATGGCATGTCAGGTATTTCATGTGGACACATTGGCTCTTTATGGTTGCTGGGAAAGAGTTCCTGACAAGGTCCACATGCTTCAACCATCATTTCTATTCTTGATTCATGCCTGACCAATACGTCACAGCTCTGGCTTGTGCCTTCGACCTTTGTATTCCTTGATGTGCTGTGTGAAGTCTTTGTAGCATATCTGTTCTCAGCTCTTTGGGTATAATGATTCTTTTACCCACAATTATGAGATCATTTTCTATGTATATATTGTGTCTCATAGGCCAATAGTGCTGAAGTTTGATGCTGACTTGTTTTTTCCTGTTAGGCCATCCTTTGAGGTGCATCTCTTTAAGCAACTGTAAATCACTGTCCCTCTGTGTGGCCTGTTTTAGCCCCTCTAACATGCTGTCTGGCAGTGTCTCTGTTGATTGGATTGAGTATATGACCTTTTCACTACTTAGATCAATGTCTCCCTCTGCTGGTTTTCTTGGTACTGCCCTGGAGAGAGCATCTGCAATCAGAATATCTTTTCCTGGAGTATATATTACCTCTATGTCATATTTCTGTATCTGTAACAACATCCGCTGCAATCTTGCTGGAGCCTTTCCAATCGGTTTGTTCAGTATGGACTGTAGTGGCTAGTGATCTGATTGTACTTTCACTGACCTTACATAAACATACTGATGAAATTTCTGTAGAGAGAACACAATTGCTAGCCGCTCTTTTTCTATCTGTGCATAGTTTCTTTCAGCACTGGACAATGACCTAGATGCATAAGCTATTGGTCTGTTTCTTTGTAGTAGACAAGCACATAGTCCGTCCTTAGACGCATCTGCTTGGATTTCAATGTCCTCTTTTGGATCAAAGAATTTTAATACTGGTGCACAAGAAATAGTCTTTTTCAGCTTTTGTAAGGCTTCTTCCTGTGCTGGCTACCACTGCCACATGACATCTTTTTTGAGTAGCTGCCTTAGTGGTGCAGTGAGGTTTGCTTCATTCTGAATGCACTGCGCCAAGTATCGAGTCATTCCTAACAGCCTCTGTAGTGCCTATTTATCTTTGGGAGGGGGCATCTCAGCTATTGCTTCTACTTTGGCTTCATCAGGCAGTTGTCCATTTTCGGTTATGATGTGCCCCATGTATTTCACCTCACTCACCAAATACTGTATTTTGTCACTATTGAACTTTACATTGAGTTCCACTGCTCTGTCCATTACTTTTCTCAAAGTATTGCCATGATCTTCCTTGGTAGCTGCGGCTATAAGCATGTCATCAGCTATTACAAAAACACCTGGTATGTCCTCGAAGTGTTCAGCATTTCTCTGCTGGAATACTTCACTTGCAGACTGTATACCAAAAGGAAGTCTGTGAAATTTGTACCTTCCCCATGGACTGTTGAATGTACATAGGTCTGCAGATTCGTCATCTAATTTGATCTGCCAATACCCAACTTTTGCATCTAGAATTGTAAAAAACTTTTTACCTGCAAGCTTACTCTGAATATCCTCCAATGTGGGGATGGAGAAATGATGTCTTCTGATTGCTTTATTTAAGTCTCTAGGGTCCAGACACACCCTGATCTCACCATTTTTCTTTTCAATAATTACAAGGCTATTTACCCATGTTGTAGGTTTTCTTACCTTGCTAATCACCCTAATTTGCTCCAGCTGTTCCAGTGTCTGCTTTAGTCTGTCCGTGATTGCATATGGGATTTTCCTGCACCCATGTATCACAGGAGTAACATTTGGGTCAGTATGTATGTGGTAAACAGCAGGGAAATCTCCTAGAGCTTCAAACACTGTTTTATATTGTGCAAGAAGTTCCTCTTCTGTGCTTGGTGGCTTGGTTTTAAGCACCTTTACTTTGCGAATCAGATCCAGGATGACACATGCCTGTTGACCCAGTAGGGAAGCTCCCGATGTATTAGTGACATAAAACTGCAGATTGGCCTGTCTGTCTTGTGTCTTACACTGTAGCGTCACTTCCCCTTCCGGATTAATTTGTGCTCCTCCATATGCCATTAGGATAGTACTGGTCGGCCTGATTTGTACCTTGCATGGAAACTGCGCAATCACTTCTTTAGTAAGTATATTGGCTTCAGCCTCAGTGTCCAACTTGAACTTAACTGGCTGTCCCATTATCTTCAAGGTAGTGTACCACCCTTCATCTAGTACTTGTGTCAGCACCATTTCTTGTTTTCTTTTTACAGCCCCCATGACTAGTGCTTCTACCCCTTTGGTCATTTTCTCATGAGGTTTGTTGGACTTTTTGGACCTGCACATTTTTGCATAATGGTTGAGGCCACCACATTTACGACATTCTTGTCCATATGCTGGACAAGCCTTTGACGCATGTCCCTTGCCACACCTCCCACACGTGTTTGATTTTTGTGCATGCGTCTCACGTGTTGGTAGCTGGCGGTCTGGTTTTCGGCCTGTTTTACCATCCTGCCTCGATTTATGTTCTACAGCATGGATGAACTTATCAGCAGTCCCTTGTGACATCGCTTTTGCCTGTGCCCTTGTTACCTCTTTGGCTCTGCATATGTTCACTGCTTTGGCCATCGTGAGGTCTGGGGATTCCAGTCAACAATAGTGGTGGAGGTGGCTTAAATTGCTCCATACTGCCAAAAATACTTTGTTATACAGCCTTTTAGTAAGCTTTAGGTACTCACAAATACTGTCTTTTGTTTCTTTTCTTGGCAGCACAAACTCTTCTTCTTTCTTGCAACTGCAGCACTGCAAGTTCACTTCTGACACCATATAATATTTCACTTTAGTTGCTTCTTACAGGATTGCTGGTTTTAGGAATGACTGGACACCATAAGTAACTTCTAACAGCTCTGAGGTTTATTCAACAAACATACATTAGATAGATCAGCAGGCCTCATCAGAACTACTGCTGCTACAATCTGCTCATGCAGTTTCTAAAACCCAGTTTCCACCCCAGACATACCATTGGCCCAAAACTGCAGGGGATGTGGACTAAACTGTTCTACACTGTTACTAGGGTAAGTTACCATATACTACAGTGCCTGCTGAATAATTTGACACTGAGGTCACCTTTACTCAAGGGGGACATGTTTACTTTCAGGAAGGCCAATATCTTGGGCCTAGAAGTATCTGGAAGCATAAAGGCCAGAAGAAATCAGAAAGGGGGAAATGACGTTCCATGTGAAGAAGAATCAATGAAAGAAAGACCTGTCATAGCACAGTATTCAGTGAGTTTTCTCTCTTGCAGATGTGGGTCATGTAGAGTAGGTCAGGTTAGGTAGTAGCACCCCTGCCATGAATGAGTAGTACCCTCAAAACCCCTAGACACAGGGTGGAGAAGGTGGTGGTTACATGTGAGGATTGGACTTGAGAGAGGTGGAGGACTGCCAATGTGTGTGCTTGTGTCCCCCAAAATACTTTCTTTTTATTCAGTTCATAAAACAAAAAGCTGAAATTTAATAATTAAAATCTAAAAACTACACTTTGGTTAAGAAGACACTTGTGCACAAAGATGTTGACAATACACATATCCAATTTGTCGGGTTTCAAGGCAACAATGACCACTCCTCATAAAGAGAGGATGGTTCATGGACTCAGCAAATCCCTCAATTGGCCCAGTTGGCCACCCATTAGGCAAGGAACTGACTGAAGAGCAGCATTACTTCAGAAGGAGGAGTAAGAGGCGGAGCATCCAGATCTCATGGCTCCATTAGGACATCGGGGCCAGATATTAAAACTTTGTGCCGAGCACAATCCATTTGCACAGGGTTTCTGCAGGGTACATGCGGGTCCACTATATTCAAAAAGATCAAATAGCATGGGCAAACTGCATTAGCGCCAGGCAAAAGTATTATGTATGCCAGCAGCAAAAAGAGGGGGCATGCACATGAATACATGTGCAATGCTATTTTCAGTGTATTAGCCCTGCACAAAGTGTTTTTGCATGACTTAGCACAACAGTTTGAGCAGTGCAAATTACTGCACAGGAAAAGGTAATCATAACTCTGGGCAAACCTTTGAGTGGCTTTGCATTACTTTACGTGGCTTTGCAAGACTTTGTGTGACATAGAACCATGGTTTATGGAACTCTGTAATTCACAAGTGTGAATTATGGAGTTTGTGAGGGTCTACCAGCAGTGGTTTATTGATTGCAACCGGGTAAATAATAAACATAAAAAGAAACCAAACATGGAAGAAACATGCTGCTCACGGATGACACCTCCTATGTTGCCATCATCTGCCACTAGTCCCAACCATGCCAAGCATTAATTGGTGATCTGGCACCAGTGGACACCATGGCAGTGTGTCCATATAGCACACACCTGCAGACCACCCTTAGGCGGACGCCAACGGAATCCAGTACACACATACAGCACTGGGGGCATGGAGGGTGTTGAGGGTAGGGTGTACAGGTGGCCAATCTGCACCACATACTGAATGCTGCCACAAGGCTGGGACAATCTACACAGTGCAAATGGTCCAGTGTATGGAATACCCCAACACTAGTGCATCTGTCTGATGGTATGTGCCCCCTGTCACGTACCACACATCTGTACAGACAACACGCACACATAGCCAAACATGTATATGTCACTGTGAGTATCCCATGCCAGTGGTGCAGCATCTGTTGGTCGTACAACAGCATAACAGTAATGTCCACTGTCAGTACACACCTGCAAGATGGGCCTGTCACTGTGTAAGGTACAACAGTCATTGATGCCCGACATACCATAGGCACTGCTGTGCCCCTCACACTACTGGCCCCCTAGTTACTGTAGTGTCTACTGTGTACTGTAGCATGAACTACAGTTCAACTACTTCATGCAGCACCACCACCTGTGCTTGTGCTGTGTAGTCCTCTGAGGCACAATATTCCATGCGATTCTGTACAAATGTAGCCTGCAGCTACCATCATGCACTTCCAGGCTGACCTACAGGTGGAGCTTTGGGTAGACCCAGCCAGCCTCTTTACTTCCAGACTGACCTACAAGTGGAACTGTGGGACTCTGCAAAAGCACTGGCAAATTCCATGCAAATCAGGACATAATGAGATGCTAATCTGGATGTTTGCCCACAGACTGCCTAAGTAGGATCATTTGTATGTCACTTTTGAATATAACAAATTTTTGCTCATGGCAAATGTGTTTGTGCTGGGCAAATGTCTTAGCTGCATGCAAAACCTGTGCAAACATGTCTGTGCTGCTCAAATGTTTCAGAAACATGGTACATTTCTGCAGATTTTCTGCAGAATTTCATATGCACTGGTGCTTGTAGCTTTAATGAATCCACTCCTTTGCTAGCACACAAAGTGGCCACATAGTTCACCTCTACCTCCTTCACATCATTGTGCACTGGGCTACTGTTGTGGTTTGCACTTCCTGCTTGCTATATTCAGAGCTGTCTTATTTCCTGGGCTATTTTTGCACTGCACTCCCAGCCCAGTTTGCCCGGCTTTCTTAGCATGTTATATTCAGCAGGATTAGCACTGGGCTATCCTTTTGAATATAGAGGGCTATTGGTACTGATCAGCGCTAATTTAGCCCCTGAGCAAAGTTTTGAATATCTGGCCCCAGGTTTATAGAGTGCAGAGCATGTGTAGCGCTTGGGAAGGAAACATCCAGTTTTAGTTGTGAAGATGCTACATTTCTGGTGCAAGGCAGAGGAAGGTTGGTCTTTGTAAAGATAACCTGGTGAGAGTACTGACAAGCATTGAACTGTGAGTACTGTATGCACATTTCGGTAGAAAGCATGTTCAAAGCACTCAGACTGAGACTCAGGGCCAAGATACACAGAATGGCCTATCGATGCTTGAAATCAGCCACATACTGAAGAGACTGAGAACAGCAAATAACAAGCATCTGTCAATGTCGGATGTTTGCTTGCTGGTATTAGCATTGGAAACGCAGGAGTTAGACAGATGCAGAACAGTAATGGCAGTGAAGTATTGAACTTCATGCCAACCCCACCTCCATCCTGTAGAGACGGACAGGCATTAGGGTAAATGTTTGAGTCATCGCCCATGACATTCATGCTATGTCACCTCACCCTATGTTGCAGACACCAACACATGCTGAGGTGTGCCTTGGGGTGTTTGGCTTTAGAGTCACCCCATTTCATAAGGACATACACTGAAATGGGTGCAGCATAAGAAAATGGGGTGAATTCTGTGGCTGAAGAGTCCAAGGTACACCTCGATGCCTGTCACTGGCTGGGGGGGTGGGGGTGGGATGGCATGAGCTGTACAGTCGGCAATCCAAAGGCACACCCCAATGCCTGTCAGTCTGTACAGGGTGGGGGCGCTATGCTTAGAAACCCTGAAGCCCTGTGTGTTTGTTGGTATTTGCACTACAAAATTTTCAACATGGCCTTTTTGTGACCCAACCTCATGAAAGCATTTGGGACCTCTTCTCATGAAGAGTGGCAGTGTGATTTTGCCAATGTGTCCTGAGCTTTGAGTTCCAGCATTGACTGTGCCATTCTACGCCACATGCACAAAAACACAGATCAGTAGGATGTGAAGAATGGCAGCTGTACCATCCATAGGGAGGTGTGAAGAGATGGTAATGTTGATAATCTGTAGTGGGAATATTAAAAATGCTCGCACTTCCGAGCATATGTAGAAACTGTACAATGCATGCACATAACACAGTAATTTTATGGACTTTCGGCACCAAATTTTAAACATAGGCATTTTAGGACCTCGGCTCATCAATAGTGTCACTGTGATTTTCTTAATATGTCCGAAAACCGATTTTCTTCCGCAACCAAGCTATTCTATTCTGGAAGGCAAAAACACATTTCGGCCAGGATGTGAAAAATGACAGCTGTACTGTTCATAAGGAGGTGTGGAAAATGCCAATGTTGAAAATCTGGAGTGAAAATATTACAAATTTGCAAAGTTACTAGCATGCGTGGAAACTGCGCAATACACATTCATAACACACTCATTTTATGGACTTTCATCACAAACTTTTCAACATAGTGATTTTCTTAATGTGTCCTGAACACTGATTTCCCATAGCGACCATGCTATTCTGCGCCAGAAGTGCAAAAACACATTTTGGCCAGGATGTGAAAAATGACAGCTATACTGTTCATAAAGAGGTGCAGAAAAATGGCAATGTTGAAAATCTGGAGTGAAAATATTGCAAATTTGTGAACTTAAGAGTGTGTGTGTAGCAACTGTGCAATGCACGCTCGTAAAACAGTCATTTTTTGGATTTTGTCCACCAAATTTGCAACATAGACTTTTTGAGAGCCCACCTCATGAACACTGGCACTGTCGTTTCATTAATCGGTCCTGAAAGGTGATTCCGAGCAGTGACCACAAAATCACCTTTTGGGACTGATTAATGCCATGACATTGGCTGAATTCATAAGGAGTGGTCCCAGTAACCCCATGTTGAAAATGTGGTGCAAAAAGTCCCAAAAATGCCTGAGATATGCACCAAAGTTAAAAAAAACCCTATTTATGCCATTAGACAGCTTACTGGCATTTCTTCACTTTGCGGTTGGCTTTGAAGAGTGCAGACATGTTCCCGGTCCACCGAAGATCGTCGCGCTGGGCTCCAGAGGTAAGTATGGGGTGAGGGTGTGTGTGGAGGCAGGATGCGTATAGGATGGCTGCGAGTTGGGAGAGGGGCCACCGGACTCAACGAGGGACCATTTTCTGTTTTACAGGTTTAAAAAAAAAATCGCAAGATGTTTTTTTAACAGGAATATTTGGCATGCAGGGATGGGCTCCCACCATGCCACCCCAGTGTTTTTTTGGGGGGGGAGCTGTAGCCAACGGGGGATTAGACACCCCTCTCGGCACAAAACAAATGTTTTTTTGGGGAGGACATTATGCTGATGGGGAGTGGGCCCCTTCATTGGCAAATTAAACTGGGAAAGGGGACTGAAGCTGATGGGGATTGGGCCCCCTGTCAGCAAACAAAGACTGTTTTGGGGATTGCATGATGCCGAAGGGGACTGGGCATCCCTTTGGCACTGGAGGCTATGTAATATTGTCTATAAGCATGGTGGCAACTTGCTTCCGCGTTCACAAACAATATTATACTAGCAAGGTACCACCCTGCAATGATGGGTTACTCCCTCATTGCAGCCGAATGCCTGACACTGCAATGATGAGGCGGCCCCTGATTGCTGAGGCAAAAACGTTACAACTTGGTGGCACTTTTGGAAGACAATGTTATCAGCACACTGTGCTTTCATTGGCCCACCACTGCCAAGCCCCAAATGCAATGCCTCCATTGGCTGCCACAGTGCCATGCCTCCACAACCCACTTCTCTATTGAGCTGCTGCATAAAGTTTCTTGTGCATGCACTCAAGCAAACATAAAAATTGTTTTCACATGTGAATGCCCATGTTACCAGCAATTGGCCTGCAATGAAGGTCCTGGTTTCCCCGATGTGAATACTATCTGAAATTTTCTCCTGGACAAAGGGCAGTACTATACATTTGTGTGTCAATTATTTCAACAAAGTGCTGCACATTTCTAACTCCATCAGTGTCAGCTGTTAAAACTGTTTCCTCACCTGGACCTTGCCCTCCTGAGACCAAGAAAAAAGTGTCAAAGTCAGTTATTAAAGCAGTATGTGCCTTAAAAACAAAGTCCAAGGACAGCAATTGGAAAATAAGTTATTGCCCCCAGGGCCTGGAAACCTGGAGGTCAAATAGCACTGAGCCTACCCCACAATCTGCAGTAGATGACAAGATCTTTACTATATCCAGTGATTTTCTGGCAACCTTTGCTGGGGCCAGGTTCTGATAAAGAAGACAGAGCCAGATCCAGCATGTCTGCCCCTTAGTCTTGTGAGTTTGACAAGCAGCCAACAACATGGAACAGCAATGCTAACTCTGTGAATAAATTGCCAGAGATGTGTCCTCCGTACTCACAGCCTGGCTGGGAGACCAACTAACCATCAAACTTTTTTTTGATAAAGTTACTGAACCATTTTGCATGACAAGTTATGTAGATCACATAATTTCTAAGGAAGTGAAGGACCAATGGGGTCATGACTTTCCCCATCAGCCAGTTTGGATCTGGTAAGTAGTGGAACAAAGTGAAAAATGAATGGCTGCAGGAGTGGGCCATAGAACAAATGACAGCAGAAGACACAAAGTGCTATAAAGAGGAAGTTGTTAATTATTACCCAGTGAGTGGTGGATGCCTGGCATGTGGGACAGAGTATCTGGTGAGAGCAGCAGTGATGACTGGGCTAACAAAATGACTGCCACTAAATCCATTCCAGTGAAGGGACTTGAGGGACAGATCTGTTATATAGTTCATTCAGACTAATTGTAGTCCGGACCTGAAGTCTAGGTAAGAAGAATTAAAAATAATCTTGTATTGTGTTTTGTTTGTCTCTTTTGCAGGAGTCTTGAAGATGCATGTGGTCAAAGAAGAAAGAAGACAGTGGAAACCTGGCAGATACCAACAGACCAGAAGTGTGTGCTTGTACAGTGTATATGCAATACAGGGTTTAGAGTTTAATGCTATATGTTATTGTTATACTTTGAATGTTTTAGGCTTTACAAAAACTGCTATTAATGCTTTAATAATAAGTTAGATTCTCTAGGGATTGAAGTTTTGTCCCAAGGGAGGGTGATGCACTTGCATTGCCCAACTATTCGAAAAAATACTGCAGTTTTGGCTAACTCTATGCATTCATTTGAGCAGTGTTGAACCTGGGTCACAGTGACAAAGTCATTGACTGGGTAAGGGCTGAATAGCAGAGTCCCCATAAACTGTCTGGAAGTGCAAAACCAAAGTGTGCACTCAATTATATCACACACAAAAGTACAGTATTTCATTTTCTTACTGTGTTTTAGATTAGGGCCCAGATATTCAAATTGCGGCAGGCTGTGGCGCAAGCTTGGGCACAGCTCAACTTGGCTGTGCAGGGGTGTGGACTGGGAGATATTCAGCGGAGCTCCACCATGGCTCAGCATTGTTGAATATCACACCCTGGTCACCCCCAGTGTACATGGTGCAGTGGCACTGCACCAGTGCAAGTGGCCAGAGTGGAGCATGGGGATGCTCTAGCACAAGTTCCCTTGCACCATGCACAGCAACCGCGATATTCAAAAGTTAACATGCAAATGGGTCCATAATGTATGCAAGGCGCACATGGGGCCATTTGCACATCATTATGGCCCCATTTGCATGCAGGTGCACCGATCCCTGATGACTTGCGCCTGGCGCCCTACCAGGCAGCAGCCGTCGGAGACCGACGCCCCCTGCAGCCCGATTACGGGCATTTGTCAAAAAATAAATGAACATGTCCAATATCTCTGGTGGTCCAGTGGACCGCTGTCTGCCTGATCGTGGGCATCTGTATAATAATAGAAAAAATGTCCTATATCCCTGGTGGTCTAGGGTACCCCCTTCCCCACCTGCCCACTGAGCCCCACCACTGCGCTCCCCACTCAGTCAGCCGGCTGGTGGCAGCACCTCACCCACCTGCCACCCTGCTGCCGGCTGACTGACACCATCGGTAGGGCTGTACGTCCATTGGTTCACAGTGTGAGCCAATGGGCGTGCAGCCTATACCGTATTATACATTCCAGATATGTGAATGAATCCCTATTGTGTCCTCTTAATGCTGTATTGTTAATTTCTGTGTTATATCCAAGCCTGTGAAACATCTCTATCCTTGTTATGGCTCTACATTACATAATCATTTTTAACTCTACCTTATTGAATACGTTTACTTTCTGAATCACAATAATTATGACTGTTACATGTATTTACTTATGATTGTATATTTGTAATTTATCCTGGGTTGTTTCTGAAAAGGGGACTTTTAGTTTCAGTGAGCCTACCTGATTAACAAAAGACAAGTAAATAAGGGGCCAGCCAGGTGGGACTGAGGGTTGAGGTGCTGGATGACAAACCTCACATTACAACAGCGACCTGTGTTTGGGAATGAGCCTCAGTCATTGTGGGTTGGCTGGGTGGGGGAGGGGGGAGCTGGATTGAGCAGCCTAATGGCAGCTTTCCCCTCTCAGGCAGGGTTTCAGGAACTGCTTTGCTACGAAGCAGTGCAGGGTGGAAGAGGGAGCTGTCAGGCATTTGGCGGAAGCCATGTGCCCAGTGTGGCTTACTGCCTGGGCTATGGCCCTTCATGCTGGTGTCTTCCAGGGGTGGGGACTTAGGTGTTCCTTGCTACTTCCATATCTACAAAAAAACTATATTCCCACTGCCATGCCACATGATCTCCTGCAAGGGGGGGGAGCATACAATGGTTGGTAAACTGTCACCTAGCTCAGCTGGCAGTGGGGGGGGGGGTATAAAATGCCCGATAAAAAAACACAAGTAATAAATACATTTTAGTTGCCCACCTCGGAACCCTTTTAAATCTTGTTTCTTTCACCGCATAATAATGTTCCCTAAAACTGAGAAATGAAATCAAAACATGGTCTCATATATGTTCTGTAAAATGGAAGCATAACTATACTAGATCCTTGTATGAAATGCATGTGCATAACGTTTAAGATGTTATTTGTTTTCCTGAACTCCTCATTACACCATCTATTTTTGAAGTGAGCAGTTTTGAGTACACTTAGGGCTCAATTCTAGAAGCTCCTGGTGCAGCTCAAGGGGCTTGCACCACAATGAATGGTGCAGAGTGCCCCTTGCACCAAACGATGTGTCAGGAGCAATTCTCAAAGGCAGGCTGCATCAGCCACAGGCTGCCTGCCTCAAATGGGACTTGTGCCACCCATATGGTCAAAGACGGGCTGCAAACTAGCACTAGGGGGCATGTGGCTAATGCAAGCTGCCACATCCCCTAATGTGAGATTCTCAGAACTCTCCCAGAGGGAGAAATTGCAAGTACCCTTAGACCAGCCAGAGCTGGTCTAAGGGTACTTCAAATATGTCCTCTGGGAGAGTTGCTTATTTGGTGCATTGTGCCGTTGTCTCCTCACCACGATCCCTGATGTCTCAATAGTAAAAAGGAAACTTATACCCCTTCCTGGTGGTCTAGTGCCCCCCTCCCTGATCCCCGATAGTATTAATAATGAAACCCGCCTTCCGTGGTGGAGCATCCCCCCTCCCCATCCCTGATTGCGCCCGATAAATATAAATACATGTACTGTATATAATCCACTTTTCCTAGTGGATAAGTGGCCACCCCTTCCCGATCCCTGACTGCACCCATTAAATATATATATATATATATTTATATATATATATATATATATATATATATATATATATATATATATATATATACACACAGTATATATATTATATATATGTATATATATATATATAACTACTTCTGCACAGTAGTGCAGCTATAGTTAGGGTTGCAAGGCCACTTCTGTGTTAAGCCCAAATTCTTGCACTTTGACAACTTTGCAACAATTTAACCGATTTGCCTGGAATTTCGCATGCTCTGTATGCTACAATAGATCTCTGGATCTGGCAAGTTTTGTTCTTGTCGGATTTTCAGTTGTGGAGCTGTGGAGTGTCAAACAAAGTGAAAAACAACACTTGTTTGGGCCATTTTGGGGAAAATCCGTTGCTCATCTCTACAGCAAGAATGGTTTGTCCATCTGGTCCAAAATTTTCAGAGTATATGGGTAGTGGGTCGGGGAAGTGCCTTTTGAAGGTTTGGTGAAAAAATATTAATCCATTCAAAAGTTATTAAAGTTTCAAGATTCCCATTATAGCCTATGGGAAACAATATATGTTCCCCTAGAAAATACTTTTAACTTTCACGATAGAGCTTTTTAGTGTCATGCTTGAGCGTTTTACTTTCATGCTGCTGCCATCTTGTTTTCAGTTAGCAAGGTACAAAAAACATTCTAATTCAAAAAATACTGCCCCTAGATAAACACCAAAACTTGGGTTTACCTAAACGGGGCCATAGGAACACCACCCTGGCATTCGTTTTTTGCCAGGATGCCCAGAAATATGGTTTTAAAGTTTGTACGCTCTCTTGGCTGCAGAACTTTCACACTAGTTCTGTGGACATTTGCGAAACATCCACGGGTGCTTGCACATAAGTCCCACATCTACAATGGTGGAACTTTCACATAAGTTCCGCAGGAATTTCCACAAAAGTTTCCCTATGTAAACCAATGGGACTTTTGGGAAATTATGCAGAAGTTCCATGAAAGTTCCGCAGTTCAACACCCCAAAATCCCACTTGCTTTGTCACTTCATAGCAAGCCAAGGGTTAGGACTTTTGGGCTGAATTTGCAGGGTGGCAAGCCCTTGCACCACAGATGTGCCTTTTGCTGATTTGGTGCAAATATTTACAATTGTTCCATACTTACAGCACTATGAAGTTGTGAATTTTCCCATAGGATAACATTGTGGCGGATGCGCTGCCTTTCAACGGTTTGAGATACGGATTTTTTGCTAAGCACGTCTTAGTACACCTTTAGGTGTACTAAGCATGCATGGTGGAGGCTAGGTCTTCACTACAAATGTGCAAGAATTTTTTCAGCAGTTGCTATGGTTACTGAGATATTGCCAAATATGCGTTGCAAGGGTTACTTGGGATGCCTCTTGGCCTGTGCTATGTGTCTGTACTTATGTGTAGGTGGGAGCGCAGGCCCCAGAGGGCTCATGCTCCCACCTATGCATACTATTTATACTAAACTAGGAGCATTGGGCCCTCTTACGCTATGCCTCTTCAGTCTTGGGTGGGTGGGAGCATAGGGCACAGAGGGCCTGCACTCCCACCTATGGATACCATATGAGTAACATTTCACTTACTCAAAAAAAAGGGAAATTTAAAAAAACTCTGTTAATGCATCAGATATGGTTGACTACACACCAGCAAAAGTCTTGAAATTCGATGTTAGCATTAACAACCCCCCCCCCACACCTTCCACAGACCAACAGGCGTCGGGGTGTGCATTGGAGCTATTGAGCCTAACACTCACTCCCCATTCTCCTATACTGTACCATCTCAGCTTCTTTACACATGGAATGGGGTAAGAGTGAGGGTCTAGAAGGACCACTACAGTTACAGTTGAGAAGGCACTTTAATGAGAAATTCAAACTTTTGCACTTTAATACCATTTCAAGCGTTCGTCTGATTTCCCTGTAATTTTGCATGGACGGTATGGTGGCATAGATCTCTGAATCTGGAAAGTTTCATTCTGGTCAGATTTGTGGTTGCGAAGCTGCAGACTGTGAAAAACTGCAAATAAATCTTCAATTTAGTGGAATTCTTTGCTCATCTACACAGCCCAAACGGTTTGTCTATCTGGTGTTAAATTTTCAGGGTATATGGGGACTGGGTCAGGAAAGCACCTTTAGAAGGTTTGGTGAAAAAATATGAATCTGTTCAAAAGTTCTTAAACTTTTTCAGCTTCTAGTATAGAATATGGAGAAAAAGTATGGGACAATGAAAGGTTTCGCAAAAGTACTGCAGAACTTTTATAAAAGTACTATTGGTTAATATGGGGTGCTTTCGCAACATTACACATTAATGGCTTGACTCTACAGCTGAGTTTATCATGAACCACAGTGTTTGATGGTCACTTGTTCCTAGATGGCTACCCACTTCTAGATCTGAGATCCTCTCTACATCCCCATTTGAGAGTACCAGGTCTAAGACTGCTCCATCCCGAGTGGGTTCCAAAACTAGCTGTCTGAGGCATGCCTCCTGTAAGGCATCGAGAATGGCCCTGCTCTTGGATGTGGCTGCAGCAAAGGTGCTCCAGTTAACATCTGGCATATTCAGGTCCCCCATCACCAATATTGCCCCTTTCTCTGTCATCCTAAGGATGCCTTCTATTATTTCCTTGTCCATTT
This sequence comes from Neoceratodus forsteri, assembly GCA_016271365.2. NCBI lineage: Eukaryota > Metazoa > Chordata > Ceratodontiformes > Ceratodontidae > Neoceratodus > Neoceratodus forsteri. The sequence goes on from CM057456.1 coordinate 120,773,746, forward strand.
CCTCCTCCTGAGATGGGGTATGTATTCAACCCCTGTGCGGATTGTGGTGCCATTTCCAGTCTCCAGGGTGACCCACAGTGCCTCCTCTCCTCCCTATTTTCCCTTTAGTTCCATTGCTTTGATCCCTTCCCTTACATAGAGAGCAACTCCTCCTCTTCTTGTACCATCCCTGTCCCTCCTGTAGATTGTGTACCCTGGTATGTTGACATACCAGTCATGGTTCTGTATGTTCCATGTTTCTCTGACTGCCATGATATCCAGGCATCCCTCTTCCAGCAAAGCCACAAGTTCAGGGATCTTGTTACCTAGACTACAGGCACTGGTACTCATTACTCTCCATTTTTTTGATGGCCTTACCCCTTTTTGCCCTATCTCTGTCCTTACTGCCTTTGTCTTTTTCTCCATTTACCCCAGCCCTTCTCCCTATCGACTACTGTATCTTGGTGTTTACCTCACTAACTACCCTGATTTTTTTATGGGGGCCAGGATGTCCCTTCTCCTTTTCAGTGCCTCCTCCCTTGGCTAGTCTAAATGCTTGTCAGTGAAACATTTAAACCTATCACCTAGGATCCTGGTTCCCCTTCTAGACAGATGCAGACCATTGCATCAATATAGGCCTGCATCCCTCCAGGTAGACCCCCAGTCTCCAACGAAGCCAAAACCCAGAGCTCTGCACCAGTTTTTCAACCACTGATTGAATCCCATGGTGTGGAGCACCCTAGCCTCACCCATACCATAGACAAGCAGCACCTCCAAGAAGGCTACTGTGCGTGCTACTTGTCTAAGGCCCCTCCTCAACTCCACAAACTCCTCCTGCACTGCTCTGATTCCTTTGCCAGCCAGGTAATTTCTCCCTAGGTGGACGATGACATCCAGCTCCCTAGCCATGCAGCTGCTGCCGCTATCCTGAGGATTCACTCCCTGTCCATCCAAGCCATGGCGCCAGGCAGGCACCTTACCTCCCTCTCCTCTAACTTCCACACTCTGCCAGAACAGCATGTGAATTGTGGAGAGGTACAAATGGAGGCATGCACCTCTGTTCCACCAACCTTACCCTCCCTGAGCTCACTGTGGTCCAACCACTGCTTTTTCTTGGCAACCTCTGAGGCAGTGGCAGTGGCCCTGGTGGTCTCTGTGTGGGAAAGAAGGTCCCCTGAATCCTTGCCAACTCAGCCTGGAGATGAGCAACCTCCTCCTCCCTCAACTCAGAGAGGTACCTGCAGATGGGACAACACCACATCCTTCAGAACGTCTCCCAGAAGACTGCTGCCCCACAGCCACTGCACTGCACCACTCCCATCATGTCTTATTTGTGGTCCCTTGATGAGTGTATTGTATACTTACTTTTTCTTCTCTCTGTTTATTTAACAATTTTTTTATATATATAATTTTTTTTTTCTCCCTACTTTTCTACGGATTCTGTGCCCTTAAAGCCCCTGATCATCCTGTTCTGGCACAGTAAGTTCCTATATTCCTCAGTAATCTCCTTCTTATTTGCTCAGAGCCAGAACTCCAGCAGCTGGGGGGGGGGGTGGAGAGATGGAGAGCTACTCTTTTTCTTCTAGGATGGTGAGTCTTTTGTGCCTCTGTGATCACTCCATTCCTACTCCCAAACAGAAAGTTTCTGTTGCCAGTCAAATCCTGTGCCTATAAAAGTAGAACCTGCTAAGGGTGGGGGGGTGACGGGGAGGGATGGAGGGCAATATAGTCCTATTAAAGTTCTAACAGCAGCTCCATCTTCTTGCTGTTCTCTGCCACAAGATATCTAGGTCTGCTTTTAAATGCAAACACATTGCTTTCTTCTCTGTAAGTCATCACCCCTAATTCAGGAGGCAGTATAGCGCAGTGGTCTAAGGCTCTGAGCTGCAAATCTGGTGACATCCAGCAGACCAGACCTGGGTTTGAATCCCACAAATTCCACTTGCATACTGTGTGAACCTGAGCAAGTCACTTAACCTCCTTGTGTTCCCAGGTCGCTCCTGTAAAAAAACTTTCAGCTTAGTGTGCTATACCTGGTTAAACAACTAAATAAAAAAATAATTCACAGTTTCTTTCTTCACCAAGCTAACTGCACTGATAACAATTCCTTCACCCAGCTCAGGCAAACACATTCTTTTTTTCTTGTTTTGTTTGTTTTTACCCTAAAGTGAAGTTACCAGTAGTAGAGTTGTAGTTCTTTAGTCCAGTAGAGTAGCACAGCTCTAATAGCAACTCCTTCCTCTTGCTCTTCTCTGCCAGAAGCTATATAGGTCAGTTTTAAAATGCAAACATCAGGCTTCCTTCTCTCTAAGCCACACTCCCAATTCAGTTTCTTTCTTCACCTAACTAACTGCACAAATAATAATTTCTTCACCTAACTCAGACACACTCAATGTTTGGTTTTTTTGTTTTTACCCTAAACTGAAGTTTCCAGTAGTAGAGTTCTAGTTCTTTAGTCCAGTACAGTAGCATAGTTCTAACAGCAGCTCTGTCCTCTTGCTGCTCTCTGCCATAAGCCATCTAGGTCAGTTTTTAAATGCAAATCCCTTGTTTCCTTCTCTCTAAGCCACTCCCCCCCAATTTATAGTTTCTTTCTTCACCTAGCTAACTGCACAGATAATTCCTTCACCCAACTCAGACAAATACACTCTTTTCAGTTGTTTTTTGTTTGCTTTTACCCTACATTGAAGTTCCCAGTAGTAGAGTTCTAGTTCTTTAGTGCAGTAGAATAGTATAGTTCTAACAGTATCTCCTTCCACTTGCTGTTCTCTGCATCAAGTAATCTAGGTCAGATTTTAAATGCAAACACCTGGCTTCCTTCTCTCTCAGCTAATCCCCCTAATTCACAGATTCTTTCTTTGCCTATCTAACTGCACACATAACAATTCCTTCACCCAACTCAGACAAACACACTTTTTTTACCCTAAATTGAAGTTCCCAGTAGTAGAATTTTATTTCTTTAGTCCAGTGGAGTAGTAGAGTTCTAACACCAGTTCCTTCTTCTTGCTGTTCTCTGCCACAAGCTATCTACTGTAGGTCAGTTTTTAAGTGCAAACACATGGCTTCCTTGTCTCTAAGCCACCCACCCTAATTTACAATTCCTTTCTTCACCTAGCTAACTGCATAGATAACAATTCCTTCACCCAACTTATACATACACACTTTTTTGTTTGTTTTTACTCTAAATTGAAGTTCCCAGTAGTAGAGTTCTAGTTCTTTAGTCCGGTGGAGCAGTACAGTTCTAACAGCAACACCTTCGTCTTGCTGTTCTCTACCTCAAGCTGTCTAGGTCAGTTTTTAAATGCAATCATCTGGCTTCCTTCTCTCTAAGCCACTCCCATTAATTCACAGTTTCTCTCTTCATATAGGTAACTGCACAGATAACATTCAACGCAAACACAGTCTTGTTTTTTGTGTTTGTTTTTACCTTAAATTGAAGTTCTCAGTAGTAGAGTTTTATTTCTTTAGTCCACTACGGTAGTACAGTTCTAACAGCAGCTCCTTCCTCTTACTGTTCTCTTCCACAAGCTATCTAGGTCAGTTTTTAAATGCAAACACCTGACTTCCTTCTCTCAGTGCCCTTCCCTCTAATTCACAGTTTCTTTCTTCACCTAGCTAACTGCACAGATAACAATTCCTTCACCCAACTCAGATAAACACACTCTTTTTTTATTGTTTTTTGTTTGTTTTTACCCTAAATTGAAGTTCCCATTAGTAGAGTTCTATTTCTTTAGTCCAGTAAAGTAGTACAGTTCTAATAGCAGCTCCTTCCTCTTGGTGTTCTCTGCCACAAGCTCTCTAGGTCAGTTTTTAAATACAAACACCTCACTTCCTTCTCTCTAAGCCATTCCCCCTAATTCAAAGTTTCTTTCTTCATCTAGCTAATTGCACAGATAACAATTCCTTCACCCAACTCAGACAAATACATTATTTTTTGTTCTTTGTTTGTTTTTACCCTAAATTGAAGTTCCCAGTAGTAGAGTTCTATTTCTTTAGTCCAGTAAAGTAGTACAGTTCTAATAGCAGCTCCTTCCTCTTGTTGTTCTCTGCCACAAGCTCTCTAGGTCAGTTTTTAAATGCAAACACTGGGTTTCCTTCTCTCCCAGCCAATCCCCTGATTCACAGTTTATTTCTTCACCTAGCTAACTGCACAGATAAGAATTCTTTCACCCAACACAGACAAACACATTCTTTTTTGTGTGTTTTGTTTGTTTGTACCTTAAATTGAAGTTCCCAGTCATAGAGTTCTACTTCTTTAGTCCGGTAGAGTAGTACAGTTCTAACAGCAGCTCCTTCCTCTTACTGTTCTCTTCCACAAGCTATCTAGGTCATTTTTTAAAGCATGGGTTTTAGTTATTGTGTACAGTAATGGGTGTCATCCAGGATCATGGAGGAGGGCCATTAGACAATTATTGAAGGGGGATTATATGTATATTTAGATTTAGATGCACAGTTTGGGATTGGGGAGAGTGGGCCATTTGCCTTTGTGGCAAGGAGTCTTTGGCAGACCCTTCCCATGTGCCATATGTTTGCCAAATGGGAGAGGTTGCCACATGTTTGGGGACTTAGGTGCTGGGCCCCCTACTGTACCAGAATCTGGCGCAGGGTCCCTGGTGCACTGGGCTTTGGCACAAGCTGCTGTTTGATGCAACTTGCACCAATTGCATCCATTTTGAGAATTGAGAGTGGACTTTTTTGTTCCACTATATTTTTACTACATTAACTTTCAGGGTATACAAAAATGCATGATTGTTCCTACCCAATAGCATAACAGAAAATGTTTTTTCATATTAAATACCAGATCCCATCTGTTGGCCCAGAGCGATAGATGGTTGAAATTTTCAATATGCCTCAAAGTTATTATCATGGCCCCAAAACATAGGGGGCCCAATTCTCAATAGGGGCTGTGTTTGGTGCAAGCTGTGGTGAACAGTAGCCTGCACTGAAGCCCCATATGCCAGGGATCCTGCACTGGGTACAGGAAGGGTCCCGCCGTCTAAGTCCCGACACTTGCAGCATTCCCTCCCTTGCACCAAACACCTGGCACATGGGAGGTCTGTGTCTCAAGCCTGCTGTGGCTTGGGAAATGGCATCTACTGTATATATGTGCACAGTGACTGCCACCAGTCTCAGACACTGGGCGCATATGTAAGTATGGTGCTGATGCAGACCACAGTCAGCAGCTAGTGGGACACCAAGGGGTGGGTTCCACTAGACCACCAGGTAGTGGGCACTGCAGTGATCAGAGGCACATGCCCATGCCACCTACAGGTGGCCAGGCAGCATCAGGGATGGGGTGGTGGCATTGGGGATGGGTGCCAGTACCTGGCAGGATTGGGTACCAGCACTGAACCGAGGGGCAACTGCAGCATACTGTGGCACATAGGATGACTGCCCCAGTGGGAAATATTCTAAGTCCCACTATGCCAGCCCTAGCTGGTCTAAGGGCAATTAGAATATCTCCCACTGGGTGCTGTCTGAGAATAGCAAGCTGCAGCTTGTGTTGGCGCAGTCCACCTAGTGCCATGTTGCAGGGCAGTGCAGGGCTGGCACAAGCCTTGTTTGTGGCAGGCTGCCTGCAGTCAATGCAGGCAACCTTTGTGGATTGTGTGGAGGCAGCCCTGGATGCAAGGTGCACCTTGCACCATATCTGTTTGGTGCAAGCACCTTGCATCAAACACAGAGCTTTGAGAACCGGCCCAGAATCTCCTACAAATTTGACAAACCATTTGTCCAGTTGACCAGCCATATTTGACATGTCAAGGCTAAAATACTTTGGACTGATGACTGAGCCTTGAGGTACTCTCCTAGAAACTGTGCATTCACTGTATTTGAAACCATTCATACATACAACCTGTTAGCAGTGGCATAAGCAATGCCAGATCCAAATCAATGGCATATGGTTAATATCCATACTGTCTAATTTGCAGATAAAGTTATCATGAGGCCTCGTGTCAAAAGCCTTTGCTTGGGACAAGAAAGACCACATCCACAGACTCTCCCTGGCCCAAGTCATGGCTAACCAGTTCATAGGAATTTAAAGATTCATTTTACATGCTCTCCCTTGTACAAAATCATGCTGATTCTAATCTGTAATATTTAGTTCTGGTAGTTCCTTATGCAAGAGTTCACAACTCCTGCCTGCCACCAGTTTAAATAAAACCGATGTAACACTAATTGGTCTGTAATTCCATGGGTTATCTTTGCCTCCTTACTCCAATCATGGGGCATATCTCTGTGATTTATGGTCTATGTACTATTATGAACTATAATTTGGGAAATAGGTTGTGCTAATCTTTCAGTAAATGTGGTTATAAACAGTCAGGGCCAGCATATTTGGAGCTATTAAATTTTAACAAGTTTCAAACATATTTTAACTTACAAAATGCAGTTGGATTTCAGACACATACTTTAGCCAGTGTAAAGCTGTTTATCCATAAATTCAAAAAAAAAACAAATGTGCATTCAATGATTAGATGCCTTCCTTGAGGGATAGGGCTGACTCCAAGGGACCTGTTTTTTTACTGCATTAACAAATATAGGAATAACCATTGTCCATCAAAATCTATCATAGCCAGATGTTAATATAATACTGATTACATTACTTAAAGCAACAGGCTACCATAGAATACAAGATTGCATAATCAAAGACTGTCATGGTGGTGTTGAGGATTGAGATGATGGACTCTACACCTTGTGCTACACCAGTGATCTGGGTTCATAAATGAGCCCGGGTAACTGGGGGTCAGATGGGGGATGGAGGAGCTGGACTGAGCCACCAATTGGCAGCTGTCCACTCCTGGGGATAGATAGGCACCACTGCAACTAGCGGACAGTGTTGGGAAGGGAGGATGCCATTAGGCACTTAGTTTAAGCCATGTCTCAGAATGGCTTCTCATCTGGACTCTGGTCCTTTGTACCGGCATCCTCAGGGGTGGGAATTAGGGACTAATGCAGTCACTCATTAACTATGAAAAAATCCCAACCCCTCAGCTATGCAGTGTGATCCCCATATGGGGGATGGGTGCAACTGATAGATGGTATGCCACCACCGAGCTCAAGCCAGATACAGGGAAAAAACTGTAATTAATATATATATATATATATATATATATATATAAATATTCATGGCAAAAAACTCCATTTAGTGCAGCAGCTAGGGATGTTCCACACTGACAAAAGTGAGAAAATTCAGTGTTAGGGTTGCCACCCCTTGCACCCCATGCCCACTCCATCCCCAGCAACAGGAATCGGGGTGTGCATTGGGGTCATCAGTCATAACTCTCACCCCATTACATGTGTAAATAACCTGAGGTAGTTCAGTATAGGAGAATGAGGTGAGAGTTAGGACTGACGACCCGAACTCACACCCCGATGAATGTTGGTGAGGACAGGATGGGTGTGGGGTGCAAGGGGTGGCAACCCTAACACCAAATTTCCTCACTTCTGTCACTGTGGAACAACCCTAACTGATGCATTAAATGGATTTTTTTTGCCATGAATTTCCCTTCTTTTTGAGAATGTGCACTATAAGTATTGAATGGAATGTGGTGGTGGGAGCACGGGGCCAAACCACCATGGAATTTTTTGTCACTTCACTGTGCAAAAACTGTATGATTGACTGAAATGAAAATTGTTAAATGAAGGCATCTACCATGGCACACTGTGTCCAGAATTGTGTGTACATCCGTTCAATGGTCACACAACACCATGAGCAAACAAAATAACATGCACAATTCAGCAACCGTAAGTGCCAGCAACCCAACAATTAGCACAGTGAAAGATGAATTATACATCTTTCTACATTTCAAATGCCAGGCAAATCGTACACACGGTTCAGAAGTTATTGAAGTGTAATGAACCAAATTTTCATTAGTCGGAGTGGTAAAATTCCACACCTGTTAATGTTTTACACATGAAACCACTGTAACCACTGTAAGGCACATCCATGCCACTAGGGCTACAGACACAATAAACTTAAAGGAAGTAGTACCATGCAGAATACTATGCTCAAAATGTTAACTGTGCCATGCAATATCTCTGCAGTGAATTACTTTTCAAACATGTAAACAGCATAATTCTCATCTCCAGGATATCCACTCAACGCCCTCCAAATTTCATGTGAAAAGACTAAACCGTTCCAGAGATATTACATTTTGATGTTTCTGTACCTTTAAGAAGTCTTCCACCACAAAATGGCAGAAATTGTGGCGGAAAATGCACTAAAATGGCAGTTCTGCAGCTGAAAAATCAGTAACTGCAAAGTGGGCCAACTTCAAATGGCCATAACTCTGGAATGGAACGACATTATTTCACCAAACAAAAACTGTCACGTTCCTTTAACAAATAACTTTTTATGTGTCAAGTTTCAGACCAATAAACCACACACTGGCTGTGCTATGCGTTACAGAAGACAGTGCAGAAAAATAGCAGAAATATAATGGTTTGCACTGCACTGCACTATGCAAACACAAAAACAAAAATGGTAATGTTAACGCAAACGGTGATGGAAATAGTGAGGTAAAATAAAATAGTAACACTAACGGTAATGCAAATGCAAGCACAAATGGTAACACATGGTGAAGTAAACGTAAACGGTAATGTAAACATTAAGAGAAATGCAAGCTCAAATGTTAATGAAAACAGAAATGGTAACGCAAATGGTAACGCAAATGTTAATGGCAACAGAAACGCAAACGTTAATGAAAACAGTAACGCAAACTCTAACGCCAACAAAAATGGAAACGGTAACACAAACAGAAATGCAATTGGTAAAGGAAATGGTGATGCAAAAGGAAACAGTAATGCAATCAACAATGGAAGCGCTACCGAAAATGCAAACGCTAAGGCCAACAGAAATGTAAATGGTGACGAACACGCAAACAGTAATGGTAACACAATTGGAAATGAAAACTTTTATGGTAACACCAACGATGACCCCAAAGGGAACACTAACACAAACAGAAATGCAAATGCAAGTGCGTACACAAACACAAATGGTCACGGTAACGCAGTTGGAAATGCAAACGCTTTTGGTAACACCAACGATGATGTCAAAGGAAACACAAATGCAAATGGAAATGGAAGTGTGTATTCAAATGCAAATGGTAATGCACATGGTGATGCAAAAGGAAACACAACAAAAACAGTAATGGAAATGCAAATGGTAACAGTAACGCAAGCGCAAACGGAAACGCAAAGGGTAATGAGTGCGGTGACATAAACGGAAAAGCTAATGCAAATGGTTACAGAAATGCAAGCAGAAATGCTAACTGTAACAGTAACACGAATGCACACACCTTTTTTCCCAAAAAAGGTGCATTCAGAAGCACAGTGAATACACAGAATGTATGCATAATAATGGCCCTCGGAGCAGAAAATTAACACTTGGAATACTAACTTGCTTGTATGTCAGGAACTGTATGATGTAGAAAAAAAATTAAAATCTCATATTATTTATGACTTTCCTTGCTAGTTTTGTACTTAGTTCCTGAGTGGGGGGCTAAGAATTATTTTGACAAAAAGTCCGTATCTCGAAGCATTTTCGAGATACGGGCCCAGATAGGCACGGTGGATGACGCAATGTTAGCCTATGGGAAAAATTGTCAAATTTGGAGTGCTGTAACTTTGCAGCCCTCTAATATTTTGTCACCAGACCACCAAAAGGCACATATGTGGGATCTTAGCTTTCTTTCCTCAAAATTTCAGCCCAAAATGACCAAACCATTCTTTTGCAGCAGGGTGGCAAAGATTCCCTATGGTTTTGGGCATAGTGTCACAAAATACTTTCGCAAATCACGACACTTTCGCATATAAAATCATGAAAGTGTCGCATATATGACACTACTTTGCACAATAATTTAAAAAACACATTTCTGGGGGGGTTTACCCCCAAAAAAAGACATGGCTAGCATTCTCAGGGCTCAACTAGGTGAACACAACAAGAATTGTGTCCCTAGAGGGTCCCAAATTTAAATGGCAAGCATTTCTGAGACCACCAACTGAAAACAAGATGGCTGATTTGCAACACTACAAGGGTCATTTGCAAAAGTAAAAAGTGCATTTGAGACACTTTCGCATAGTTTGCTAACTTCCCATTGACTACAATTGGGAACTTGTTTTTTGAATAACTTTTGAACTGTTTAATATTTTTTCATGAAATCTTCAAAGGACACATCAGAGACCCTGGCTGCATGTTCCCTGAAGGTTTTGGACCAGTCATACAAACCGTGTGACCTGTAGGCCTGAGCAAAGAATGCACAAAACTGTTTAAATTGTGCATTATTTGGCGCTCTGTAGCTCAGCAACGGTATAGCTGACCATTGCAAAACTTGGCAGATCTAGAGATTTATGGTGCCAGACTATGCCTTCCAAATTTCAGGGGGAAGCCTGGGTTGAACTCGAAGTCTACAGGAGTGTACCTTAAAGAGACAAGAACAGGAACATTGGGCTTTGAGGTTTGGGAACTACTACAACTCAAGATACTGTGCAACTTGCTGGGACAACTGTTGTTGTTAGGGCTGGGGGGGCCTAGGTGGGATTTTTATGTGGGTTGTTCACAGCAGTTATGAGCAGGGCAGTTGTATGTGCATCAGTACCCATTGGGGCAACGGTAATGTGCTGGATGGCCTAGAGGGGGATTTTTCTGTAGGTTGCTCACAGCAGTTATGAGTGGGATAATTGTATGTGCATCAACACCTATTGGAGCAATGGTAGTTGTAATGTTCTGGATGGCACAGAGGAAGTTTCTGTGGGTTGATCACAGCAGTTTGGGTGGGGTAATTGTATAGGGGGATATTATTCTGTTGGGGGGTAATCACAACTACCATGGAAGTGGTTATTTGTCCATAGAGGCTAATTACTGGGACTGGCTGAATGCATTAGCTTGGGTGCCTGAGGTTCCGGGGGAACCAGTGTAAGCATACACCTACAACAATGCCTCAGGGACACACTAAGAGGGGGTGTAACAAGGGGCAATGGATCTACTTGGGGTAGAAGTGGTTGGGAGACTCTAAGTGGCAGAGCAGGGGCTGGTGGTATGTAAGGAAGGGGCAGGGTTGGGTCAAGGAGGCAGAAGGTTGGCACAGGTGGATGGAGTGCAGACATGGTTCCAGGATGGACAGGGCAGTGGGCTGCAGCAGCTGTGGGGCAGCCATCTGGATGGGCACACTGTGGAAGCTATGGGAATGTCCCATTTACCACAGGTTGAAGCATCTGGAGGCAGAGATCCAGAGGCTGGAAGAGGAGTTAGTAAGGATTAGGGGTGAGAGGGGAAGCATGGGAATATGTCAGGAACCCACTTGGGTGGGCAGTGGAACTGTCCATGAGGGGTCAAGGTAGATTTGGAGGGTGAGAAAAACTTGTAGCAATATGGTTGTAATTCAGGATGATAATAGAGGCACTGCCTGCAGCTGGAGGTTAGATTCGAGTAACAAATGCACAGCTCTAGTATCAGAGTCAGTTAAGGATGGAAAGGTTTACCGGGAAGGGGGCAAGAGCACATGAGATCAGAGAGAATACTGAGGGCAACTGCTGTTTTTGACAGAAGAGAACTTTGGTTTCAGAGCAAGATACAGCAGTCTAGAACTACAGATTTTTTACTAATTGCCTTCCTTCCCACCCCTCCACCCTCCCACCCAAAGCCAGTTCTACTTTTATAGCCACTGGATTTGACTGACCACAGGAACTTCCTGTTTGGCAGTAGGAAGGGAAGGATCACTGAGACACATTAGTTTTATCAACCTTGAAGGAACCTAAAAAATAACTCTTCCCCTTCCCCCCGGCTGCTGGAGGGCTGAATCCAAGCACGGAAGAAGGAGACTACTGAAGACTACAGGAAGTTCCTGTCCCAGAACAGGAAGGACGAGAGTTGTAAGGGCACATAAGCAGTAGGAAAGTAAGTTTAAAAATACATATAGGGAGGAGACAGTAAGCATACAAAGCAACATGAGAGGGGACACAAAATAAGTCAAAATTGAATTGGAGCAGTGCAATGGCTGTGGAGCACCAGTGTTCCGGGAGACATTCTGGAGGCTGCAATGCTGCCCTGTTTGCAGGCACCTCTCTGGTCTGAGGGAGGAGGTTGCCCATCTCCAGGCTGACCTGGCTATGAATCGTGAAACCTCTTCCCCCACCCAGAGACCAATAGGGCCACCACTGTTACCTCAGAGGTTGCCAAGAAAGAGGAGCGGTTGGACCAAGATGGGCTCAGGGAGGGAAAGGGTGGTGGAACAGAGGTGCAACCCTCCAGTTGTACCTCTCCACAATTCATATACTGTTCTGGCAAAGAGTGATTCCTCTATGGAGGCACCTGCAGTGGAGACCAAGGAGGATGCTGGGAACCTCCACAAAGGGGACCCACAGGAAGGTGGCATGAGACCCCACAGGGAAAGGAAACAGCTACTGGTGGGGAACTTGATCATTAGGGGGTAGAAGTGGGGGAGGAAGGTGATAGGGAGGTAAGGTGCCTGTCTGGCGCCATGACTCGGAGGGACAGGAAGCGAATCCTCAGGATTGCAGGAACAGCTGCCTGAGGGAGGGAACTGGATGTCATTGTCCACCTAGGGACAAATGACCTGGCTGTGAATGGGATCAGAGCAGTGCAAGAGGAGTTTGTGGAGTTGGGGCGGGGCCTTAGACAAGTAGCATGTACACTAACCTTCTCGGAGGTGCTGCCTGTCTATGGCAAGGATGATGCTAGGGTAATCTGCACCATGGGATCCAATGAATGGTTGAAAAACTGGTGTGGAGCTCAGGGTTTTCACTTCACTGGGGACCGGGGAGCCACCTGGAGGGATGCAGGCTTATACTGGTGCGATGGTCTGCATCTGTCCTGGGGGGAACCAGGATTCTAGGTGACAGGTTTAAATGCTTCATTGGCAAGCATTTAAACTAGCCAATGGGGAAGGCACCAAAAAGGAGCAGGAAAATCCAAGCTTCCCCCCTACAAAACACAGTAGTTAAAGAGGTAAACACCAAGGTAGAGAAGTCAGTAGGGAGCAGGACAGGGATAAATGCAGAAAAAGGCAGTAAGGACAAGGATGGGGCTAAAAGGGGTAAGACCATAAAAAATAAATGGAAGTTGATGAGTACCAATGCCTGCAGTCTGTGCAACAAGCTCCCTGAACTAGTGGCCTTGATGGGAGAGGGATGTCTGGATATTGTGGCAGTCACTGAAACATGGTACACAGAGAAGCATGACTTGGATGTCAACATACCAGGATACACAGTCTATAGGAGGGGCAGGGTGGGTAAAAGAGGAGGAGGAGTAGCTCTCTATATAAGGGAAGGGATTAAAGCAACAGAACTAAAGAGTAAACAGGAAGTTGATGAGTCACTATGGGTCACCCTGGAGACAGGAAATAGCACCACAATCTGCTAGGGGGTTGTGTACAGACCCCCATCTCAGGGGAAGGAAATGGACAAGGAAATGATAGAAGGCATCCTTAAAATGGCAGAAAAAGGGGAGATATTGTTGATGGAGGACCTGAATATGCCAGATGTTAATTGGAGTACCTTTGCTGCAGGCACATCCAAGAGCAGGGTCTTTCTTGATGCCCTACAGGGGGCATGCCTCAGACAGCTAGTGTTGGAACCCACTCAGGAGGGAGCAATCTTAGACCTGGTACTCTCAAATGGGGAAGGAGAAAGGATCTCAGATTAAGAAGTCGGTAGCCATCTGGGAACAAGTGACCACCAAACAGTGTGGTTCACAATTAGCACAGCCATAGAGTCAAGCCATACAAAAACAAGAATATTGGACTTTAGGAAGGCTGATTTTGGGAAAATGAAAGAGTGCCTCAGAAAAGCACTAGTAAACGGGCAAGAAGGAGGGGCGGAGGAACAACAGGGAATAATCAAAACAGCAATCGCAGAGACAACAAGCCTTTGTGTGAAGCAAATCAACAAAATAAAATGAAGGAACAAAACCACTATGGTTCTCAAAAGAGGTGTCAGGGTTGGTTAAGGAGAAAAGGATAGCATTCAGGAAATATAAGGAAACACAGAAGGAGCAGGACAGAAACTTCATCAGTTAAAGCAGAAGGAGACAGGGAAGGCAGTCAGAATAGCAAAAGCACAAACTAAGGAAAAGATAGCCAACTCTGTTAAGAAGGGGGATAAAACCTTTTATAGGTACATTAGGGAGCAAAGAAAGACCAAGGGTGGGATACAGAGACTCAATAAAGGGGAGAGAATATGAGCAGAAGGTGACAGTGAAAAAACAGGGATACTAAATGAATATTTCTTCTCAGTGTTCATAACGGAAGAGGAGGGGGAGGAACCTAAATCATACAAGGGAGAAACTCTGAATAGGGGGTCGATACCAGTTCATTCACAGAAGAAAGGATTTTGAAAGAACTCTTGAAACTGAGGGTGGACAAAGCAATGGGGCCTGTTAGGATTCACCCAAGAATTCTAAAAGAACTAAGGGTGGAACTAGTAACACCACTGACTACTCTCTTTAGCAAATCATGGGAGGATGGGGTGGTACCTGAGGACTGTTGGAGGGCAAATGTGATTCCACTTCACAAAAGTGGGAGCAGGGCAGAGGCTGGAAACTACAGACCAGTTAGTTTGACTTCAGTGGTAGGGAAAATGATGGAATCACTTCTGAAGGAAAGAATTGTTGAGTACCTAGATGCCAGTGGGGCACAATACACAAGGTAGCATGGTTTCACAGCAGGAAGGTTATGTCAGATGAACCTAATAGATTTCTTTGACTGGGTGACCAAAGTAGTAGACCAGGGAGGGGCTGTGGATATGGCCTACCTAGATTTTAGCAAGGCATTGGACACATTCTCACACAAAAGATTAATGTACGAGTTAGCCAGCCTTGGAGTGGGTCCCAAGGTGGTTGCCTGGATAAAAAACTGGTTGGACAACAGGACGCAAAGGGTAATAGTAAAAGTACTTCACAGTGAAGAAAGGAGGATAACTAGCAGGGCCCTCCAACATCAGCGAGCGTAGAAAGACAAAGGGAGGGATAGTGAGGCTGAATAGAATGAACGGTGGGTGGGCAGAGGGGGACAGTGAAAAAGCAGGGATACTGAACGAATATTTCTGCTCAGTATTCACAAAAGAGGATGGGGAAGTGCCTAATCCAATTAAGAGAAGCACTCTTGATAGGGGGTCGATCCCAGTCCTTTCACAGAAGAAAGGGTTCTGCAAGAACTCCTAAAACTGAAGGTGGACAAAGCAATGGGTCCTGATGGAATTCACCCCAGAATTCTAAAAAATTAAGGGAGGAACTAGTGAAACCACTGGCTACTCTTTTAATAAATCATGGGAGGATGGTGTGGTACCCGAGGACTGGAGGAAGGCAGATGTGATTCCCCTTCACAAAAGTGGAA
The DNA here is from genome assembly GCA_016271365.2 of Neoceratodus forsteri. Taxonomy (NCBI): domain Eukaryota; kingdom Metazoa; phylum Chordata; order Ceratodontiformes; family Ceratodontidae; genus Neoceratodus; species Neoceratodus forsteri. The sequence goes on from CM057456.1 coordinate 120,789,075, forward strand.
CCAAGACAGAGGCAGGAATCTACAGACCTGTCAGTCTGACCTCTGTGGTAGGGAAAGTGATGGAGTCGCTTCTGAAGGAAAGAATAGTTGAGTCCCGTGGAGCACAGGACCCAAGGCAGCATGGATTCACAGCGAGAAGGTCATGTCAGACGAATCTAATAGATTTCTTTGACTGGGTGACCAAAATAGTAGACCAGGGAGGGGCTGTGGACATGGCCTACCTAGACTTTAGCAAGGCATTTGACACAGTCCCACACAAAAGATTAATAGTCAAATTAACCAGCCTGGGAGTGGGTCCCAGGGTGGTAGCCTGGGTAAAACATTGGCTGCATAACAGGACACAGAAGGTAATTGTAAATGGAGTCCACTCTGAAGAAAGAGAGGTTACTAGTGGGGTACCTGAGGTTCAGTATTAGGTCCAGTCCTTTTAATGTCTTCATCAGTGACACTGCAGAGGACTGGAAGGAAAAGTATGCCTTTTGCAGATGACACAAGATCTGCAACAGGGTTGATACACAAGGAGGCATGGAAAGGATGAAAAGGACTTGGCAAGGTTGGAGGAATGGTCAAGTATGGCAGCTAGGATTCAATGCAAAGAAGTGCAAAATAATGTACCTGGGAAACAAGAACCCAGGGAAGAATACACAATGGGTGGGAGGTAGTAACAACAACAAAAAAGGAAGGGACCTGGGGTAATCATATCAGATGACCTTAAGGTTAGCAAGCAATGTGAGAAGGCAGTAGTGAGGGCTGGGGTATACTGGAATGTATGAGGAGAGGCATCACCAGCAGAAAATAGGAAGTTGTTATCCCTCTGTACAGACAATTGGTGAGACCCCATCTGAGTACTGTGTCCAGTTCTGAGACCCCATCTCCTCAAGGACATAGACAGGATAGAGGTAGTCCAGAGGAGGGCAACTAAAATGGTGCAGGGTCTGCAGGAGAAGCCATATAAGGAGAGACTAAGGGAGCATAATATGTATACCCTTGAGGAAAGAAGGGAGAGGGGGGACATGATAGAAACTTTTAAGTGCCTCAGTGGAATCAACAAAGTCCAAGAGGGTAGCATCTTTCAGAAAAAGAGACTTGCAGGAACAAGGGGACACAATTTAAAGATAGAGGAGGGTGGTTTCAGGGCAATGTGAGAGTATTATTTCACAGAGAGGTGAGTGGATGCATGGAACAGCCTTCCTGAGGAGGTTGTGGGGTCTAAAACTGTGGGAGAATTCAAGAATGCATGGGACAGACATAAGGCAATTCTTGTGGGGGTAGGAAGAAATAGGCTGTTGGTTAACTAGGATCTACAGCCTATCCTGTAGGTAGGGAAATGGGCAGACTAGATGGGCCAAGCGGTCCTTATCTTCTGTCAAAGTCTACGTTTCTATGTTTCTACAGCAGGGTTCGGTACTGGGACCAGTCCTCTTTAATGTCTATAAGTGACATTGGAGAGCACCTGGAATGAAAGGTATGTCTCTTTGCAGATGACACAAAGATCTGCAACAAGGTTGATACACAAGGTGGGGTGAAAAGGATGAAAAGGGACTTGGCAAGGTTGGAGGAATGGTCAAATATGTGGCAGCTCAGATTCAGTGCAAAGAAGTGCAAGGTAATGCATCTGGGAAACAAAAACCCAGGTGGGGAGTACACAATGGGGGGCGAGTTAATGACAACAAAAATTGAAAGAGGCCTAGGAGCAATTACATCAGATGACCTAAAGGTGGGCAAGCAATGTGAGAAGGCAGTAAGGAGGGCTGGGGGGATACTGGGATGCATAGGGAGAGGCATCAACAGTAGAAAACAGGAAGTTGTTATCCCTCTGTACAGATAGTTAGTGAGACCCCATCTGGAGTACTGTGTGCAATTCTGGAAACCCTATCTCCATAAAGAAACAGACAGAGTGGAGACTGTTCAGTGGAGGGCAACCAAAATGGTGCAGGGTCTGCACCAGAAGACATACTAGGCGAGACCAAAGCAGCTTAAAATGTATACCCTTGAGGAAAGGAGGGAGAGGGGGGACATGATAGAAACTTTCAAGTATCTCAAGGGAATTTTTTTTTTTTTCAACTATTTTTTCTAGCCTCTCCATCTCGGAACTGTCTCGGGCCACAGTGCTCGCCTGCTCGCTCTACCGCCCACTGTGTTCCCCTAAATCTTCAGTTTCGTCGTGGCTCCCTAGTAAGGGAGGAGGCAGCATCCCGGGGAGACCGCAGGGGCAGTGATGGGAAACCAGCATTGGGTGTGTGGCGAGGGCACTGACAGGGCGTTCGCCTATCCGAAGCGGAGGGTATTTTCTTGTTTACACCCTTGACATTGGACATGCAATGCCACCCGACCCATGACGTGAATGTTCCCACCCACGTCCGTAAGGCAGCTGCCAATGTCTACCCCATGCTCATGAGCCCATGGGCGTCACAGTGCCGCTGGTCTCCACCGGGGGACGCTGCTGCGCTGGGCTTCTCCTGGATACATCCCCAACAGAAGAAAGCAGTCTTATGGTCGATCAATCCTCTCTGTCCCCAGCCGACCCACGACAGCCAGGGGTCGCTCCCGAACCCGGGTCGCCGGTGTAATGCGAGGTGTGGCGTCCAGCGCCTCAACCCTCAGCGCCATCGGGCCAGCATCTCAAGGGAATTAACAAAGTACAAGAGGGTAGTATCTTTCAGAAGAAAAGATTGTGAGAACAAGGGGGCACAATTTTAAGATAGAGGGGGGATGGCTCAGTGGTAATGTTAGAAAGTATTTTTTCACAGAGAGGGTTGTGGATGCATGGAACAGCCTTCCTGAGGAGGTTGTGGAGTCAGGAACAGTGGGAGAATTCAAGAATGCATGGGACAGGCATAAGGCGATTCTAGTGGTTGGGTAGGAGGAAGTAAGCTGTTGATTAACTAGAATCTGAAGCTTATCCATCAGGTAGGGAAATGGGCATACTAGGTGGGCCAAGCGGTCCTTATCTGCTGTCAAATTCTATTTTTCTATGAAGGGTGACAGGTAAGAGGAGGTGGAGGGTATAACAGGTAAGGGTAGGTGGAGGGGCAGGGGGACAGGGGTGAAACAGCAGAAGGAGGAGCAGCCTTGGGAGAATGGGGATGTTAGCAGTGGGGGGTTGAGGGAAGAGCTTGGCAGGAGGAGAGGTGGCAAAATTGAAGGAAGTGCACACAGGGAGGAAATGGAGGGTGGAAGTATGGGAGGGGGCAGGATCCAGGCACTGGGGGGCAGGGAGGGGTGGACGTGCATGGAGGGAGAAGGGACAACAGGAAGATACAGGTAAATGATACGGAGAAAGGGGAGGAGTTGTTGTGATAGGGGATTCAATACTGAAGGGGCTCAGATGGGATGGGAGAGGGGAAAGGCATAGTTGGATATGGGTGGAATCTGTGATTGGGTTTGACAGCAGGGAAGGTGGGGGAGTCTTTGCTCAAGTGTGTTAAAAGGGGAAGAGAGAAACCTTATGTGGTCGTGCATGTAGGCCCATATGACCTAGAGAATAGTACAATGGAGTTGGTAAGGAGAGATTTGAGGAACTGGACAAGTTGTGTATGGCAGTAAGGAGTTCAGTGGCCTTCGCGGAAGTGCCACCAGTACCCAGGGCAAGCAGGGCAAGGAAACAAAGATTATGAAGTTCAACTCTTGGCTGAGTGGGTGGTGTAGTGCTCAAGGGTATGGGCTGGTGGGCGATTGGGGGACCACATGGGACAACAGTGACCTCTATGTGAATGACAGGTTACACTTGAGCGGGACATGGCAGAGAATCCTGAAGTGTAAGCTGGAGGAGTGCATAACTACCGGGAGTTGTTAAACAAGGAAGGGGGGAGGCAAGTGTGCAGCAAGCATTCAGGGTTGCTAGTCAGCGGAGCTGAATGAGCTGACCCCACACAAAAACAATGATTGTTACAGGGGTGGGCCTCAGGGAAGGAGGCCAGATGAGGGGGGGAGGGGTAGAGGAAAGATTGGAGCTGGGTGGAGGGGTAGAGGAAAGATTGGAGCTGGGTGGAGGGTGGGCTTCCTGAATGCTAGGAGCCTAAGGAACAAAATACCTGATTTACAGGCTCTGTTAGCTGAGGGGACAGTGGACATTGCAGTCATCATGGAAACTTGGGCCACCCAACACCAGGACCGGGATCTGAAGATCCTGGGGCACAGATTATATATGAAAGACAGACAGGTGGGGAGGGGGGTGGCGTGGCAATCTATGTTAAGGCTGGGATCAGATGTGCAAGGGAGGAGGGGGGAGGAGGGGAGGACAGAGGTACTGTGGATGCAGATCCTGGATGCTAAAGGTAGTAATCCGAAGCATGGGGTCATAATGTGTAGAGACATTATCGCGTAGCTAAATCTCATTGCTAATACAGCATGATTTATGCCATCGGCATAACTCTTTTCCTTGGGGCACTGCCCCACAACCCCCATTGTGGGGGGCTGCACCCTGGACCCCCCCACTAAAGATTGTTAACTCCAGGAGTGTCCAACTCAGGGAGAGCACAAAGTCTTTAAAAAAATAAAATTTCTGGGACCGGGAATCAAACTCAGTCCCAGACGCAGTGCCTGGGTTTCTGCTGCTGTGGCTCTGTCCAGTGAGCCATGGCAGCTGCTCAGTGGAACCTACTCCAAGCAGAGGTCTTATCCTCTGCCTGGGATTGTGTGAATGGTGCAATACCGCGTACAGCAGCATATGCAGTATTGTACCATTTGCTGTCTTAGACAGCGCTATTTTGAGTTACAGTAGCTATAATGTCGTACGCTATTAAGGGTACGACATTATGACCCCGTACAGTAATCTAAGACTGGGAGTGGTGTATAGGCCACCTACACAAACTGAGGAACTGGAGAGGAAGATAGCAGAACAGATCTGCCGTGCATGAAGAAAAGGGAAAATGGTGATTGTGGGGGACTTCAATCTGTCTGTTGTAGATTGGGGAACCCCAGCAACCTCTAGTGCCAGGGAACAGGGTTTTCTGGATGTGTTCCAGAATAGGTTTCTGGAGCAACTGGTCAGGAAATAAACTGGACCTACTACTGACGAATGGGGAAACAGTGAGGGAACTACAGGTAGAAGACCCGCTGACTGGTAGTGACTACCATTCAGTGTGGTTCACCCTCAGTTTGAGCAGGGAGGCTGTAAGTTCAGGGACAAGGGAGCTAGACTTCAGGCCAGTGGATTTTGGGAGGATGGAGGAAATCTTGAAGGAGCACCTAGAGGGAATTAAGCTGCAGATTGATGTGCATCATAAGTGGGAGAACATGAAAACTGGACTGAGGTAGGCTACTGAAGCTGTCACCAGTATCCAGAGCAAGAGGAACAGGGCTAAGAAGCCATGTTGGCTGAGCAGGGAGGTGTTGGATAGGGTGAGGTCAAAAAGAACAGCTTTCTGAATGTTCAAGACGACAGGGACATGGGAGGACAGGGAGTTGTATACAGTAAGGGCTAGGGAGGTTACTAAGCTGATCAGAGTGGCCAAGGCCTCCAGGGAGCTGAGGCTAGCTCAGGGCATCAAGGGGAGGGGAGAAGGACTTTTTTAGATTTGTCTTGGAAAAGAGAAGCTGCAGGGACCAGATAGTGAGGATCAAGGAGAAGGGGAGGTGGGTGGAGAAGGGGGCAGAGTAGGCAGAAGCACTGAATGATTACTTCTGATCCATGTTCACAAAGGAGAAGGGGGTCAACTATTTCCGTGGATAAGAAGGGTGGGCGTTGAGGGGGCAAGTGTGACTGATGGGATGATTACAGACAGCAGGATACTGGAGGGTCTGAAAGCACTAAGGGTGGATAAGGCACCAGGTCCTGATGGCATCCACCCCAGGGTGTTGAGGGAGATGGCAGATGTGTTGGCTGGGCCGCAAATGGACCTGTTCAACACATCCCTGAGCATGGGTTGCATGACACAGGATTGGAGATTGGCTCATCTGGTGCCCATCTACAGGACTGGCCCAAAGGATGAGCATGGCAATTACAGACCTGTTACCTTCAATTCCATCATAGGTAAACTTATGGAAGTGATACTAAAGGAGAGACTAGTGACCATTCTGGAAGAGAATGGGTTACAGGATGGGAAGCAACATGGGTTCATCTCAGGGAGATCCTGCCAGACAAACTTAATAGAGTACTATGATTGGGTGACGAGGGAGCTGGATGAGGGCCATGCTGTGAATGTCCTGTACTTTAACTTCAGCAAGGCCTTAGATTCAGTGCCATACGGGTGGCTGAGGCGAAGCTGAAAGGTGTGGGGGTAGGGTCAAAGATGGTAAACTGGACTGTGAACTGGCTAAAGGTTAGGCTGCAATGGGTGGTGATATTGGTGGGGGGGACTCTCATCCCCTAGGGTTGTCACGAGTGGAGTGCTGCAGGGCTCTGTGCTGGGACCGGTGCTGTTTGGGCTATTCATATCTGTTATCTCACATGGAGTTGGGAGCAGGATCAGACTGTTTGTGGATGATACCAAGATGGGGGGGAGTAGGTGATATGGAGGGGTGGCAGAGGCTTCAAGGGGACCTGTTTGAACTGGAGGAGTGGTCGAGGAAGTGGTAGTTGGGCTACAATGCCAAGAAGTGCAAAGTTTTGCACTTCAGAGCAAAGAACCTGAGGAGGGGGTATTGGTTGGGTGGGGTTCAGCTAGGTATCACTGAGGAAGAGAAGGACCTAGGGGTGATTGCAACAGGGAGCATGAACAACTCTGCTAAGTGCAGGAGGGCAGCAGCTAAGGCCAACAGGATGCTGGGGTGCATTGTAAGAGGATTCTCGTCCAAACATAGAGATGCTGGGATGCATCGCTAGGGGGTTCACCTCCAGAAGGAGGGAAGTGATACTCCCTCTGTATAACTGCTTGGTGAGGCCGCACTTCGAGTACTGTGTGCAGTTTTGGAGGCCACACTTAAAGAGAGAGACATTGAACTCCTGGAGAGGGTCCAGAGGAGGGCAACCAAAATGATTTGGGGCTTGGAGGACAGAACCTATGGGGAGAGGCTTGAAGAGCTAAATATGTACACATTGAAAGAGAGAAGGGACCAGGGGGACATGATACAGATCTTCAGGTACATGAAGGGGGTAAATAGGGGAGGAGCAGTCAGGGTGCTTTGAAGGAAGGGAGGGCAACTAGAGGGCATAGGTGGAAGCTGGAGGGGGGGGAGATTCAGGGAAGAAAGGAGGAGGTGCTACTTCACTGAGAGGGTAGTGGAGCCATGGAATGCGCTGCCCAGGGGGCAGGTGGAGGCAGAGACAGTGGAGGGATTCAAGAAGGGGTGGGACAGGTACAGGGGAAGGGTTCTGGAAGCAAAATCCCGTGCAGCAAGAATATTCGGAACTGGGAAGGGGGAAGCCAGAGAGTGCGAGGGGGGTAGCAAGGTCAGCTCCCAGGGTGGGGGCTGACCAAACGAGCAGACACGAAAGACAGTTAGGCCTATTCTGCTGGCATTTTAGTATGTTAGTATGTGATCCTGCCCCTGTACAGGTCCTTAGCCAGGCCGCACTTGGAGAACTGCATGTAGTACTCGCATCCATATCTTAAGAAGGATATCAGGCTGCTGGAGGGGGTGCAGTGTAGGGCGATGAAGATGATCTAGGGGTTAGAAGACAAAACCTACAGACTGGCTGAATGATTTGGGCTTGTACACCCTGGAGAAGAGGAGGGATTGGGAGGATATGATTGAGACTTTCAAGTACTTGAAGGGGATCAACAAATCAGGCACAGATGAGTTACATCGACTGAGGAAGGGGAAGCAATGAGAGGGCAAGGACTAAGGTTGGAGGGGGACAGTTTTAGGAGGGAAATGAGGAGGCATTATTTCACAGAGAAGGTGGTGTCAAAATGGAATTCTCTGCCAGAGGGGATGGTATCCTGTAGGATGGTGGCTAGTTTCAAAATGGCATGGGACAGGGGAAGGGGGATAGTCTGGTTATTTCCAATGGAGGATAAGGGGATTGGGAAAGGGGCAGCTGCACCATAGGGGCTAACTGTGCACACAAACAGACTTGACAGACCATTAGGCCTATTTCTACTGGCAGATTCGTATGTTCGTAAGACTAATAAATGATATCTTACAAAGGATTTAGGATATTCTGGTTACAGATCAGGTATTAAAACACAGTAAATAAAATCTGGAGAGATAAATGACATCTTACAAAGGAACAAGCATATTCTGATTACAGATCAGGCACTAAAAGAAATATTAAGCAAATCACTTAGTATACTTTACAGGAGAGATCCACACCTGACAGACAGACTCATACATATTTACCATCCATTTCAACCAAATACTTCTGGTCCACTGGTTACCTAGGGCTACCTCTGGATTCCACAGCAGTGGCATCTGTAAATATTGGACCATCATTGAAAAGGACAATACTTTTCATACTGACAACACTACATAGGAGTACATACTGTATATAGTAACATAGTAACTAAGTAACATAGTAGTTGCTGGCAGAAAAGGACCCCTTGGCCCATCCAGTCTGCCCTAAAAATTTGTTTTACCTTTTGTACTGCTGTAGATCCTCTTTGACCTATGGCCTTCTGGCCTTTCTCCCCCCCCTCCGGCCCTATTTCTAATATCCCCCATGTCTATCCCACACGTGCTTGAATCATTCTACCATGTTGGTACTTAACATCTCTACTGGTATTCTGTTTCCAGGCATCCGCCACCCTTTCTGTGAAGAAGTACTTTCTCACATTACCTCTGAGTCTCCCCCCTTCCAACCTCAAATTATGTTGACTTGTCTTTGAGCGTCTCTTTCTATGTAGTATGCTACAGTATTTTAATGGCTCTATTATGTCTCCCCTTTCCCTTCAATCCTCAAGAGAGTATATATTCAACTCCTTGAGTTTTTCCTCATAGCTTTTCTGATGCATGCAATGCACCATCTTGGTTTCCCCCCTCTGTACCACCTCCAGCTGATTAATGTCCTTCTTGAGGTGGGTTCTCCAGAACTGGACACAGCACTCCAGACGGGGCCTCACCATTGACTTATACAGGGGCAATACGACCTTCCTCCTCCTTCTTGTTACATAGACAAGTAGTTCATTACATGCAGTACCCTAGGAGTCATCTTCAGTATTTAGTGCTTTGCAAGGGTAACTCCTCTTATGCTGGAAAGGTAAAACATGAAACCACCCTTACAATTAGTGTAAGAAACCATATGAGCTCTATGAGGAACACAAATGCCCATATTACTCTCTGTAGACACTGTTCAATGGTCATGGAAAATACTGACCATGGTTTCACATTTTTAAGCTTTGAAAAAGCTAACAGTAGGGGAGAGGATGAAGAGATTTGGCTCCCTTATCTTAAAGAGGTAGTCTTTTTGGATTTTTGAACTTGGAGAACATCAACATCCAGCCTAGTTTTCAAGCCTACTATAATATCAGTGTATTTAGCAGAAATCTGAATGGTCTGAAGTATTTACCAGTTCAATACAGAAAAATGTAATGGGTCTCAAAATGATTTTGCTGTAACATGGTAATTTGAAATATCTGAATGTTAAAAGTATATGTGGCACTACACTGGAATTTTTGCTGTGACTAAGCCATCTCTCATATAAATGTTTATATTTTAAGTGATTGTTAATATATTGGTATCTTCATAGTCAACATTTGTTATGAATTTATTTCTTGCTGTTGGACAGGTATAAGTATGATCAATGTATTTATTTGATATTCCCTAACTGCATTAGCTATACACTATTTTATTGGGTTGGCACTCTTATTATGTATTAGAGTGGCCCAACAGGAATATAAAATGTAATACCATGGCTGCTGTTTTTTCTTTAATTATTATATGCAAGTAAGCACTCTTCCACTCTGTCACTTTAAGATGTTGTTTCATAAGGCACCATCATCACTCTCAGCCACACTCCCTGATGGTGCATTGAAGCAGAAAACCAAGTGGAAGTTCTTGTGAGTTAACCTGTATCTCTGAATGGGGCATAAACTTGAGAGTGTTGGAATCTATGCATTGGTTACGCACATGTGCACAAGATTAAAACTCAAAAACAACTAAATAGGGAGTTTTGAGTATTCTGTTTTGGTTTTGCTACAGTACGCTTGCTGTCTGCCAGGACAAGAGTATTCCTTCCCAGACAATAGCAATGCTGTTCTGATGACAGCTAACAGTGGGGCAGGGGATGAATGTCAGTCAGCCCCCCCTCTCCCCATACCTCTCAACTGTCCCTGATGGCAAGGAAAACCCTGTTACCCTTCAAAATTGTGCTGTTCTTTATCCATCCCTCATGGAAAAGGTGCTGCTAATTGAGACCTTAAAGCAGAAATTAATAATACTCTAAGATGGTAAATCAAAATTAAATGTTGTCTTAGTGATCAAAATCATTTCCACAGTATTCTGAGCTTGTAGCTCCAGGTTTGAGGACGTGTCCCTCATTATCAGGGCCATTGTCTCTTACTGTCTCTCAATTTCAGTGTCTGTTTCCGCCATTTAAGTGATAAAAGGTTGCAAGTTACTGTACAGTATGCCTCCCCATCTCAGGAGTAAATTACCTTCCCTCTGCACTGCACCGCACCAATCCCATGCTGACTTCATCATGAGAGCATATGAAATTCCAAACTGACCAAATGCAGCACAACGTGGTGTGCCACCTTAATGGGCCACATAAATCTCTGGTTTCAATGATAAAAAAGCATAATTAGTTAAAAGATTGTCTCTCAGGAGCAGTTGGGGGGGTGGATGCTTGCTCCTCCCGCTAAAAGTACTATTCAAACTTTTTATACCCTACTGAATGTAATTCTTAGTCTTCAAATTCAAATGGTGATCAAGCACAATTAAAATATTGCTTTTCTAGCAGTTGTGGGAATTTGGTTGATTTGACAGCCCTAATAGGAAATGTTCAATCTCTGTGGGGTTTGAGTTTTGTGTAGTAGCAACCCTAGTAAACATGACCATCACTTTTATTGCTATCTATCTATCTATCTATCTATCTATCTATCTATCTGTCTGTGTCTGTGTGTCTGTCTGTCTGTCTCTTGGTTTGTCTGTCTGCCTATCTATAAAAAAAAGCTACATTAGTGCATCTGTTAGAGTTTTTGACACATTAAAATTATAGTAACCTCATGTTAAGGATTTTTTGAGTCTGAACTCCTCATTCCCCATGTAACACTCCCTTGAACTACACTAAACTGAATGCCAAAGCCAGTCTAGGTTCCAATTTGGAAGGGCCCTGTACAAAAAAAGTTAATATCTCCAGTTTTTGAAAAAGCAGAATCACAGTTTGCTTTGTGCAGGGCCCTTTGGAAGAGAAGTCTTAACTCTTCAGTCCCTGTGATAAACACGATCCAAACAGTAAACTTATGCACAAACAGGAACAGGTATGCTGCACCTCCAAAAATATAACTATACAACGACAAAGCAGAGATTCACAACTAGAGAAATGTCAAATACAAAAATATATGTAGTTTTCAGTGTATTTAATGGAATCAGGTGCATACACCATGAGGAAGGATCGGTGTGATCCCAAGCACCGGGGAATGAGTGTTTTTTTTTTGTATGCACTCAATTCCATTAACATAGAAATATAGAAACATCGAAGCTGACAGCAGATAAGGACCACAAGACCCATCGTTACTACCCATTTTGTCTACCTTATAAATGTGCCATCGGCCTTTACTATGTCAGTGGCCTATCTATTCATACTCATCTGCATTGCTCCTTTATGCTAATCCCATGCCTGTTTGAAGCCCAGCACTGTATTCATATCTACCACTTCCTGAAGTAGGCTGTTCCATGCATCCACCACCCTTTCTGTGGAAAAGAATCTCCTCACATTACCCCTTAATCAGCCTCCTTCTACTGTCATGCTGTGTCCTCTAATCCTGCTATTTTCTTATATTGAAACATGTTAGACTCTTTCACCTTATTAATGCCCTTAAGATGTTTGAATGTTTTGATCATATCACCTCTCTCCCTCCTTTGCTCTAGGGTATGCATATTGAGCTCCATTAATCTGTCCTCATATGTTTTCTGATGCAGTCCCTGCACCATTTTGGTTGCCCTTCTCTGGACTGTCTCAATTTGGTTAATGTCTTTGTGCAGGTGTGGCCTCCAGTACTGCACACAGTAGTCCAGATGGGCCCTAATCAGTCTCTTGTAAAGAAGGATTATTACCTCCCTCTTATGACTTGCGATACCCCTACTAATACACCCCAGCATCCCTCTAACCTTACCTACTGCTTTAGTGGTCTGCTTGGATGATTTCAGGTCAGCTGTGATGATGATGCCCACTTATCTTTCTTCCGTTGTGACTGGCAGCAACTCCCTTACCAACCTATAGGTAGTTTCAGGGTTTCTCCTCCCTATGTGTATGATCTTGCACTTCTTTGTGTTAAACCCCAGTTGCCACACTTCAGACCATTTTGCCAGTTTATCCAGATCTCTTCTCATTATGCCCACCCCATCTGGATCATCTACTCTGCTGCAGATCTTGGTGTCATCTGCAAACAGACAAACCTTACTCTCCAGTCCATCTGCAATGTCACTGATGAAGACATTGAAGAGAACTGGCCCCAGGACTGATCCCTGAGGTACCCCACTTGTGACCTGCATCTCTTCTGACTGTATACCACTTACCACCACTCTCTGTTTTCTGCCCACCAACCAGTTTGCCGCCCAGTTGACCAACCTCTGACCCATCCCGAGCCTGCCCAGCTTATTTATCAATCTTCTATGTGGAACAGTATTGAAAGCTTTTCTGAAGTCAAGGAAGGCAACATAAACTGCACCCCCTTGGTCCACCACTCTGGTTACCCAGTCAAAGAAATCTATGAGATTAGTTTGACAAGACCTTCCTGTTGTAAACCCATGCTGTCTTTGATCCTGTGCACCTATGGATTACAGGTGTTGCACTATCCTTTCCTTAAAAGTGCCTCCATAATCTTGCCCACTACTGAGGTAAGACTGACTAGTCTGTAGTTCTCTGCCTCCTCCTTGGTGCCACTCTTGTGAAGGGGGATCACATGAGCCCTTCTCCAGTCTACTGGGACCTCTCCTGTGCTCAGGTACTCACTAAACAGTTCTGCTAATGGCTCTGCTAGTTCCACCCTTATCTCTTTTGGTACCCTGATATGTATGCCATCAGGTCCCATTGCCTTGTCCACTCTGTGCTTAGTGAGCTCTTGAAGTACCCTTTTTTGTGTGAAGGGACTTGTGCACACCTCCCTCCCTCCCTCCTGTGTCCATGGTGCTGAGCTGTGAGCCCTGCCCTGCCTTCTCCCCAGTAAATACTGAGCAGAAGCATTTATTTAGGACAGATGCTTTCCCTTGGCCCTTCTCCATAGACTCTGCCTTATCCCCTTTGATCTTAGCAATCCCCCTTCTGGACTTTCTCCTTTCCTAATGTATCTATGGAAAGTCTTCTCCCATTCTTTTACTGTTTGTGCTACTGTTTTCTTGGTTTGGGCCTTTGCCTACCTTACTGCCTTCCTGTTTCAATTAGGGAAGTTTGGCATGCCTCCCTATCTTCATCCAGCTGTGTTCCCTTATATTTTCTGAAGGCCAAACTTTTGGCTCTGATCTTTTCTGCGACTGATTTTGAGAACCAAAGTGGTTTCCTCCTTCTTTTGCTCTGCTTTTCTCCCTAACACAATGAGTTGTTGCTTCAAGTATTCCATCATTAATGCTTGCCCATTTTGCCTCTACTCCCTCACCTGTATTTCATCTTTCCAGGGCTAGCTTAACTTTGTTGGCCATCTTATCAAAGCCAGCTCCTCTGACGTCCCTTATTTTTGTCTTGGACTTGGATGATTTAGTTCTAGTGGCCAAACTGAACCATACCATGTGATGGTCACTGGCCCCCAGGTGACCTTCTATGTGGAGATCTGTGATCCTTTCCCCATTAGTCAGTACTAGATCCAGGATAGCCCTGTTTCTTGTAGGTTGTTGTACTGGCTTCTTTGAGGCCCTCCCCCTGCAGGGAATCCACTATGTCTAGTTCTGGCGGATGTTCCTGGTGGTATTGACTAGTCTCTATCTGACATGTTGAAGTTTCCCATTATCAGAACCTTCCCTCTAGCTGTCATGTTTTTTGTACCTTCTAACAGTATTGTGTCTATGTCCTCCCCCTTGTCTGGAGGCCTGTAGACAACCTTAATTCGTATGGCTGTCCCATTTCCTGTTTCCAGTTTGACCCACAGTTCTTCTGGCTCTTTATGTCTATTCTGAATTTCTGTAGCTTTGATATTTTCATTGACATAAAGGACTACTTTCCCTCCCCTTTTAATACCTCGGTCTCTTCTGAACAGTTCATAGCTGGGTACTGAAGTCTCCCAAGTGTGATTACTGGTGAGCCATGTCTCATTAATAGCTACTATGTCTAGTTTAGCCTCTGTCATTGTTGCTTCCAGGTCTGGGATCTTGATTCCCAGACTGTGGGCATTTGTGTACATGATTTTCCATTGGCCAGATTTCAGTGCATTAGTTGTTGGGCGAGGTCTGACGTTTCCCCTGCACATCATAGGTGGAGTCAGACCTTTTTCCTTACATGTTGATGCAAATGAACTACAAACATGCTGAACTCCTGTTTTATCACTCGAAGAGGGGGGAGGGGTGTTCTTCCTATTTGATGTATCAGGTGTTGCACCCCTCTCCCGATTTTCTATTTTAAATATTCTGCAAAGAGATCAAACTTCTGCCCCAATGCACTGACTCCCTCCTTAGTCAGATGCAATCCATAAATTTAAAAAAACTTTCACTCCCAAAATTGTTGCCAGTTACTTACAAATTTGTGTCCCTTCTCCTGGCACCAGCCCTTGAGCCATATGTTTAGATCCCCAACTCCCCTTCTTTGAACTTCTGTCCATCTGCCCTCCTCTCCAAGACCAGCAGGATCTCAGAGAAGGAGATGCCAGACTAAATGCATTATAGTTTGTCTCCCAGCCTTGTCAGGTGTTCCTTGGTCTCCACAACTGACCAACTTGTAAGATTTAGTCCTTATGTGTACCAAGATGTCAATGTTTTCTTCTGCTTCCTGCTCAATTTTAGCAATGTGGTCAGTGTCTCTCCATGCTGATGTGCCTGGGGAGACATGTGGCCATTACCCCTGGCCAGAGGTAGGTATCAACTCCCTGAATCTTTGAGTCACCTATGATCAGAAGTATTTTTGATTTCATGTTTCCTTTTTTTATTTTGGTTCCTGTTTTGGGTTAGTTTTGTTGTATTAGCTCCTGTGCTGCAGTGTCCTGCTCTGCAGTGTCCTCTGCCTCTTTTTTTGATTTCACAGATAGGGGCAGACACCTGTTTGTAGTTTTTTATATAGCTTGTGGAGGTGATACATTGGTGAGCATTAGTGATGGGGCAACCGATTTGCTCTTCCTAAGCATCTGCCAACCTCCCAGACCAACTACCCTCTGTGGTCGAGATGCTTCAGTTGGATGTTGGGGAAATGACAAGCAGTTCTTGTAATGTATTTCCTCCTGAATATGCAATTTAAGGGAAGCAATTGCTGTCCATGCTGCCTGGAGCTGATCCCTTAGATCGCCGAGGGTCCAGCATGTAGGACAGCCTCCTAAATCCTGTATAACTGCCATTTTGAAAAGTGTCTTGCAGTTCCTGCAGTTAATAATGTCCATTCCAGTTGAGCTGCTGAGTTTATAACCTGGTCCAAGTAATTAGAAGGAAAATTAAGGTAAAATATTTTTTTTCTTAAAATTTTTTTTGTTTGTTTTGCTTGTTCGTTTTTGTGTAACTTTTTATAACAAGTTAAATTAATTGTGCCCCTGTAAGAGAGGTCACAGTGTGGATACCCTTCCGATCCTCCCCTTCTTGCTTTGCTACAGGAAATGTCATGACTATGCTACTCTATAAAAGGAGTGTAGCATAGTGTGGTTACGGATGGGGGTGGGTGGTTGAGCCCTTCCCCTGTGGAAAAAGAAGAACCACGGGTGAAAGAAACAAGAAGGTAAGAGCAGAAACAATCAACCAACAACAAATGCAGTAGCCTTAAAGCTTAGCCTAATGATAGATAAAATTGTAAAACCTGCAAGCACCACCTGTATCAAGTTCATAGAAGATATACCCTGCAAAAAACACTTTGCTACTGAGAAAAATAAAGCAGTAACAGAAGTTATACCTTGTAAAAAGCAATTTGACTCAGAGATTACAGCAGTAATCTGTAAACACAAAACAGTAACAAACCTGTAGGCACACCCTGTAACAATGCAGCAGAAAGTATATCCTGCAACAGCAATTTGAATCAGAGAACAATAAAGCAGTAAAATGTAAGAAAAAAAAAACAGTAACCAAACCTGTGAGCACTGAAGAAAATAGTAACACAGCAAATCTGCCTAGCTAAAAGAAACCTTAATCTTTTTCCTTGCTCTGATAATGTTGTTCCTTGCTCTGTCCTTATAAGAAAACCTAGAAGGAAAGAGCTCAGGAGAAGCTGGATGCCTTTGCCAACAAACCTAATCTTCCATTAAATGCACTGAGAGCAGCATATACAATATTTTGTTTTTGCCATTTCTTGTGTTGCACACCTGTGCTTGGTTGTTTCAGTGAGAAACAAGAAGCACACAGGGCACATACAATGCAACACAGACCCTGACAACTAATATGCTTCACGCAGATCCTTTTGATCCTGCATGAAATAGACCATTTTGCATTGTGCAGGGTCCTTTGGGCTCTGTGTGAAGCAGGAGGTGTGTCCTAACTTGCTTCATGCAGGTCCTTTGGTCCCTGTTCAATGCAGGAAATGCATAGGTGCCTCATGTAATGGAACTAACTACTCACTTGTTTATACAGAGTGAAGCAAGACATGCAGGGTCTGAAGGAGCTATGCTCTAACTTTATGTATGCTAACTTCAGATTTTTCTTTGAGATTGTTGACCCCAAATTTTCAACATCAATTTTTTCTCACGTCACCTCATGAATGTGACAGCTATCATTTTTCAAATCCCACCCTAAATAATGTTACACAGAAGAAATTCAAAATAATGTTTATAATTTGTGGTCATATCTGAAAATCAATTAAGTTATGAATCAATGTTGAAAAGTATCTCACTGTTAGTATAGACCAACTATTTTTTTAATTTTTTTTGTCTTTCAGTAGTTTCATTTTTATGTTTTATCAACTTTTGCTCATAAGTGTTCATGTGTGTGTGTTTGTGTGTGTGTGTTTAAACTCTGAGATTGCAAGTTAGGACCTACAGGTCCTACTTACATTCTGAATTTGCAAAGGGCTCAATTGGCCCTGCTTGTTCTGCATGGTTCAGGGCAGATCCAAACCCTGAAAGGCTCTATGTAGTAGTAGTAATAGTAATAGTAAATTATTTTATTCATTGCATGAATAGGATACTCAGCTAGGCAGAGCTCATTTTCAATGAGGTCCAAAGCACTCACACCTTATTACATTCACCTTGTTACAGAAGTTAAAGTACATGTCCTAAAATGGTAGACACAAAAAAAATCACAATATGTAAGCAAGTTTCATTTAGCTTTTCTGTAGTTCTGGTACACAAACAAAAACAATTGTATGTTTCCTGTGCTGGAAATAACCTAATTGTCACTATGTGTCAGCTGTTAAAACAACAAGGCAGTGTTTTTTCTGTCTGTTCAATATACCACTTTTTAATATTACACAGACAAATGTTTCTTTCTGCTGGTCTCAAACAGGCTGGTACAAGATTTCAAGCTTTGGGACCCCTATAATAGAAATGTGATCTACCCACCTCCAGATTTATTTTACATAGCAATAATTCAATCCCACCTGCTGACCTTAGTGAACCCGTAATACTTCCCTGATGTATGTTCTTCTGTATATAACCTGGGACCCTATTACCTTAATAATTATATATATATATATATATATATATATATATATATATATACATACATATATATATTATGGTAGACAGGTAGTGCTACCATAGTTAGGGTTGAGGAGCCATTTACATGTTAAACCTAAAATTTTGCAGCTTAATAACTTTGTATTCATTAAATGGATTTGCCTGAAATGTGGAATACCTGATCAAGATCCATACATCTTGGGATCTGCCAACTTTTGTACTGTTCGGATATACGGCTGTAGAGTTATTAAGCATGATCTGCGCACGCACTTATGCTTTATTGATATTCTTTGCTCGTCTCTACAGGTTGCATGGTTTGTGTGACCAGTCCAAAATCTTCAGGGAACATGTGGCCAGGGTCCCTGATGTGCCTTTTGAAGATTTCATGAAAAAATATTAAACGGTTCAAAAGGTATTCAAAAAACAATTTCCCATTATAAGTCAAAGGGAAAAGTTAACAAAAAGTTTGACAGTGTCGCAAATGCAGCTTTTACTTTTGCAAATGTCCCTTTTACTGTCACAAATCTGCCATTTTGTTTTCAGTTGGTCATCAGAAAAACACTTGGCATTTAAATGTGGGACCATCTAGCAACCTAATTCTTTTTGTATTCACCTAGTCAGATCATGAGGATGCTAGGCATGTCTTTATTTTGTGGTAAAACACCCCTGAAATATGTTTTTCAAATTTCTGGAAAAAGTAATTTCACAAAGTACTTTCACAATTGCGATACTGTCGTATGAATTTGCGAAAGCTTTCACAAAGTTCGACAGTACTTTTCCAGGCTGTGGGAAAATGGCAGCAATTATTTGCTACCCTGCTACAAAAGAACAGTTTGGTCTTTTGGGCTGAAATTTGGAGAGAGCACAGCCAACATCTCACAGATGTGCTTTTCAGTGTTTTGGTGAAAAAATATTACAGGGCGGTAAAGTTACGGCACTCCAAATTTGACACTTTTTCCCATAGGATAACATTACAGTGCCCGCCGCACTACAGGAATATTTGCTGCCCTGTTGCAAAATAACAGTTTGGTCTTTTGTGCTGAAATTTTGAGAGAAGAAAGTCAACATCCCACAGATGTGCCTTTTGTGGCTTGGTGAAAAAACATTACAAGGAGCCAAAGTTATGGCACTCCGAACTTCTTTTTTTCTCCATAGGATAACATTACAGCATTCGCCGTGCCTTTCAGGGCCCGTATCTCGGAAACAGTGCGAGATACAGACTTTTCGTCGGAAAAATGCTTAGCCCCCCAACCAGAGGCTAAGCAAAAAACTAGCCAGGAAAGTCCTAAATAATATGGCTTTTAAATTTTTTTTCGACATCGTACGGTTCCTGAGATATAAGCAATTTAGTATTCTAACTCCTCATTTTCTGCTCCGAGACCCATTATTATGCATACATTCTTTGTACTCACTGTCTTTCTCTATGCAGCTTTTGGGGAGAACCAGCCTGTGCACTTACATTACTGTTACCCTTACCGCTTCTGCTTGCGGTTCCGTACCCGTTTCACTTACTGTTACCGTCCACGGCATCATGTGCCTTACGCTTTGTGTTTTCATTTACATTTGCGTTTGCATTATTTTAATCATTTGTGTCTACAGTACTGTTTATCTTTCTGTTTCACTTTGCATCACCATGCGCATTACCATTTGCGTTTGCAGGCACCATGTTACTATGTGACAAGACATCAAGTAGCGGGAGCATGGGGCCAAAAGGGCCCCACTCTCCTGCCACTGCATTACATTCACTATTTCTCATTATCATTCTCAAAAAGAAGATAAATTAGAGGCAAAAAATTCCATTTAATGCATTAGTTAGGGTTGTTCTACAGTGACAAAGTGAGGACATTCAGTGTTAGGGTTGAAAGCCCCCCTTGGACCCCCCCGCCCACAGCCCCAACCGACATTGGGGTGTGCATTGGGGTTGTCAGTCCTAACTCTCACCCCATTCTCCTATACCTCTGCTTCCTCACACTTCTGATGGGTGAGAGTTATGGTCGGTAATCCCAACGCACACCCTGATGCTGGTTGGTGTGGTGGGGGTTCAAGGGGGCTTTCAATCATAACACCAAATTTCCTCTCTTTTGTCACTGTTGAACAACCCTAACTAATGCATTAAACAGAGTTTTTTGCTCTAAGATCTATATATATAGGCAAGACAGTGGAGTTTCCAATGATACTCCAGACTTAGCAACCCCAGCACTATGTAAAGGTCACATCCATGCACCCTGCGTAGGGCATCTAGAATGAAACAGGCAAATTTTCCATATATAGTGTCTAGCCTTGCCAGTTCCATTCCTGATGCCCTCCAAAAGAACAAATCACCTTAGTTGAAAATGGGAATAACCACAGAGTTTACAACATATTTCCTTACTTCACTATTCATTAAATTTTTGATTTTAAAAAGTGCACCAAGACATTTCCTCAAATTCTCAATCTGGGTATCTATGTGGATGCTCCACTTAATTTTCTCATTCAACAAGACACCCAGATAATAATAATTTTGTACTTGTTGTAATATTATTTAATCCTTTGTTTTTATTTGCACGTTATTTAGAGATGTATTATGGCCTTTTGTTCTACTAAAGTACATTACTTTCTTTTTTGCATTGAGTACCAATCTTGACTACAGGAAAAACGTTTGTAACTCATTAAAGGCCCTTTCTAGTCTAGTCTCTGTTTGATTAGAATCTATTCCCTCTGCATATATTATTGTATCAGCAGCATAGAGATGAAATGTGATATAAGTATCTTTCAAGGTCAGGGGGCTCATGTATATATTGAAAAGAATCAGCCCTGCTATACTGTAGAACCTTGTGGGGCACACGCCACTAATGGTTCTAACACTGATTTGAACTCATTAATAACAACTAGTTGTTTTCTTCCTTTAAGGTAGGATCTAAACCAATCCACAGCATCTCCAACAACTCCCACTTCTCTCAATTTGGACATCAGGATGTCATGGTTTAACATAGCAAATGCCTTTGAAAGATCTACAAAAATTGCTCCCACTGACATCCTACTGTCCAGAGACTCCTGAATATCTCTCCTAAATTTTACTAAGAATGAGACACTGCTGTGGAGGTACCTAAATGCAGACTGGTAATCACACAGCAGTTTTTCATCTTTCAGGTGGTTTTTCAACTGCATACATACTAATCTTTCATAGATTTTGGAGACTATGGGCAAAAGAGAAATCAGGCTATTATTATCTATTTTATATTTTGAATCACTTTTATGAATAGGGACTACTTGTGCATCCTTCCATTACTGTGGATACACTAAAGTATATATTGATAGATTAAACAACTCTGCCAAGGTGGGGTACCAATACTGGAGCTGCATACTTCAATAACAAGGTGGGGATATCATCCAAGCCACCTACTATTTTTGTATTCATTTTTAATATTTCATCACAATCTTGCATTTTTGTAATTTGTTTAAAGATAAAGTGTTATTGTATTTTAATGTATCAAACAAATGTTGAACATCTAAAAGGGTTTCAATTTGTTCTGAGGCTTCGTTCCCATTTTTATGAACTATTCACTGCATTTTTTAAAAGGATTAATTTAGAGAAACCTCTTCACCATACTGTATATCTCAAAATAGTTCTGGAGTCTACCTTTTCATGACGTTGTAGACTTTTTATGACTTTCCAGAATTTCCTAAAATCAGTTTTCACATTACTCACTAAATGGCAACAGTTTTGGGAGCAAAAGTTCTTTAAATTCAATGGACTGCATCTGACAATAGAGGGTGTCAGTGCATTGGAGCAGAAGTTTGATATCTTTGCAGAATATTTAAAATAGTAAATGGGGAGAGGGGAGCACCACCCGATACAGCAAACGGGAAGAGCACCCCCCAGCTAGTGATCAAAAAGGAATTCAGCATGTTTGTAGCTCATTTGCATCACCATGTGAGAAAAAAGGTCTGGCTCCCCATATGAAGCAAAAGGGAAAAGCCAGACCTCAACCACAACTAAAGCACCAAAATCTAGCCAGTGGAAAATCATGTACACAAATGCCTGCAGTCTGGGAAACAAGATCTAAGACCTGGAGGCAACAATGATTGAAGCTAAAGTAGACATAGTAGCCATTAGTGAGACCTGGTTTATCAGTAACCACACTTGGGTGACTACCATGCTATGTACTATGTACTGTTCAGAAAAGAACAAGGTGAAAAGGGGGGGAGTGGCTCTTTATGTCAATGAAAATTTCAAAGCTACAGAAATTCAGAATACACATAAGGAGCCAGATAAATTGTGGGCCACCCTGGAACAGGAAATGGGACAGCCATACAAACTAGGGTGGTCTACAGGCCTCTAGACCAGGAAGAGGACATAGACATATTACTGTTAGAAGATATACAAAACATGACAGCTAAAGGGGAGGTTCTGATTATTGGAGACTTCAACATGTAAGATACAGATTGGTCAATACCAGCTGGAACATCTAGCAGAATTATGCACATAATGGATTCCCTGCAGGGCATGGCCTCAAACAATTGGTACAACAACCCACAAGAGACAGAGCTATCCTGGATCTAGTACTGACTAACAGGGAAAGGATCACAGATCTCCAGGTAGAAGGTCACCTGGGAGCCAGTGACCATCACATGGTATGGTTTAATTTGGCCACTAGAACTAAATCACCCCATTCCAATGAAAACATATGGGACAGCAGAGGAACTGACTTTGATAAGATGACCAACAGAGATAAGCTAGCCCTGGCAAGAAGACATCAGGTGAGGGGTTAAAGGCAAAGCGGGCAAGTATTAAGGATTCAAAACTTGAAGAAACATCCCATTGTGTTAGGGAGAAAAGCAAGATCAAATGAAGGAGAAACCCACTTTGGTTCTCAAAAACAGTAGCAGAAATGATCAGAGTCAAAAGACTGGCCTTCAGGAAATATAAGAGAACACAGTGGGATGAAGATAGGGAGGCATATCAAAATTCCCGGTAGTAGTAGTAGTAGTAGTAGTAGTAGTAGTAGTAGTAAAAAACTTTATTTTTATACAGGAAAAGTACATGTCATTTGGATAATACTATCCAGTTTTCAAGACAGTCCTGTGCAAAATTTCCAAGTTTCACATACTTGGGATGCAGGGAAGGCAGTAAGTCAGGCAAAGGCCCAAACCAAGGCAACACTAGCACAAACGGTAAAAGAAGGGGACAAGACTTTCAGTAGATGCACCATGGACACGGGGGGGGGGAGATGTGCACAAGTCCCTTCACAAAATAAAGGTTCCTACAAGATCTTGCTAAGCTCAGGGAAGACAAGGCAATGGGACCTGATGGCATACATATCAGGGTACTAAAGTAGCTAGGGATGGAACTAGCAGAGCCATTATCAGAACTGTTTAGTGAGTCTCTGAGCACAGGAGAGGGCCCAGAAGACTGCAGAAGGGCCCATGTGATCCTGCTCCACAAGAGTGGCAGCAGGGAAGAGGCAGAAAACTACAGACCAGTCAGTCTTACCTCAGTAGTGGGCAAGATTATGAAGGCACTCCTTAAGGATTGGATAGTGCAACACCTGTAATCCATAGGATCACATGATCCAAGACAGCATGGGTTTACAACAGGAAGTTCCTGTCAAACTAATCTCATAGATTTCTTTGACTGGGTAACCAGAATGGTGGACCAAGTTGGTGCAGTTGATGTTGCCTACCTTGACTTCAGCAAAGCTTTCAATACTGTTCCACATAGAAGACTGATTAATAGGCCGAGTAGGCACAGGTGAGTCCGAAGTTGGTCAACAGGGAGGCAAACTGGTTGGTGGGCAGAAAACAGAGTGGTGGTAAATGGTATACAGTCAGAAGAGATGCAAGTCACAAGTGGGGTACCCCAGGGATCAGTCCTGGGGCCAGTCCTCTTCAATATCTTCATCAGTGATACTACAGATGAACTGGAGGGTAAGGTTTGTCTGTTTGCAGATGACACCAATATCTGCAACAGTGTAAATGAGCCAGATGGGGTAGGAAAAATGAGAACAGATCTGGAAAAACTGGCAAAATGGTCTGAAGAGTGGCAACTGGGGCTTAATGCAAAGAAGTGCAAGATCATGCACATGGGGAAGAGAAACACTGAAACTACCTATAGGTTGGGAGTGGAGTTGCTGGAAATCACAAGCAAAGAAAGAGACTTGGGCATCATCATCACAGATGACCTGAAATCATCAAAACAGACCACTAAAGCAGTGGGTAAGGCTAGAGGGTTGTTAGCATGTATTAGTGCGGGTATCACAAGTCATAAAAGGGAGGTAATAATACCTCTTTTCAAGACACTGGTTAGGCCCCATCTGAAGTACTGTGTGCAGTACTGAAGGCTGCCCCTGCACAAGGACATTAACAAAATGGAGGCAGTCCAGAGAACTGCAACTAAAATGGTGCAGAGACTGCATCAGAAAACATATGAGGACAGATTAACTGAGCTTAATGTGTATACCCTAGAGTAAAGGAGGGAGAGAAGTGATATGATCAAAATACTGAAGTATCTTAAGGGCATTAATAAGGTGAAATAAGGTGAAAGAGTCTAACATGTTTCAATTTAAGAAAAATGCAGGACAAGAAGGCACAACATGAGATTAGAGGGAGGCTGATTAAAGTGTAATGTGAGGAAGTTCTTTTTCACATAAAGGTTGGGGGATGCATGGAAAGGCCTACCTCAGGTAGTGATGGATATGAATGCAGTGCAGGGCTTCAAACAGGCACAGGATAGGCATAAGGGAGCAATACAGATGAGTATGAATAAATAGGCCATTGTCAGAGTGAAGTCCTATGGCACATTTGTAAGGTAGAAAAAATCAGCAGACTGGATGGGCCTTGTGGTCTTTATCTGCCATCAACATTATGTTTCTTTGTTTCTAATATATTAAAACAATTCTATTTAGCTTTCTTCATCTCTTTAGTGTAGTTATTTCTGAGTTGTTTTTATCTATTCCAGTACTGGACACCATTTGCTTTTCTGACCTTTTTCCAAGTGTTATCCCATGATTTGTTCATTGTATGAAAGTGGGACTTATACCATGGGGAATTACTGTAGTTTATGTTCCTGGATATTTGGGGGCAAATGTATTACAGCATTCCATACATTCCTGAAAGGTAAGACACCACACCTTATCCACAGTTGGAACAAGCATGATCCTATCCCAATTTCTAGCTTCCAAATCCAACATAAAATTAAAGTAATCAAAGTTTCTTTTTATCATCTGTTGTTTATAAGTTTACAAGGGCCATTGTTCTTAGCCATTCCTTTAATAAGAAATATTACTTGGTGATCTGAAAATGAGCCCATCAGGACACCAGAACAATCAAAATACTTTGGTATAGTTATTAATATTATATCAAGTACTGCAGAGGGCTGGTGGTCTGTAGTATTTAATCTTGTAAAGTCAGCTATGAGTTGTGACAACCCTAAATTATACTTTAAATCTATTAATTTATTATCATTATTAATTTTTAACCAATCTACGTTTAGTTCCCAAAGAATCAGCAATGCATGATAAATACACAGTCTACTGGAGGGACAGGGTGGGTAAAAAGAAGAGGAGGAGGAATAGCTCTCTATATAAGGGAAGGGATTAAAGCAACAAAACTAAAGAGTAAACAGGAAATTGATGAGTCACTATAGGTCACCCTGGAGACAGGAAATGGCACCACAATCTGCATGGCGGTTGTGTACAGACCCACATCTAAGGGGGAGGAAATGGACAAGGAAATGAGAGAAGGTATCCTTAAAATGGCAGAAAAAGGGGAGATATTGTTGATGGGGACCTGACTATGCCAGATGGAGTACCTTTGCTGTAGGCACATCCAAGAGCAGAATCATTCTTGATGCCCTACAGGGGGAATGCCTCAGACAGCTAGTGTTGGAACCCACTTGGAGAGAGCAATCTTATACCAGATACTCTTAAATAGGGAAGGAGAAAGGATCGCAGATTTAGAAGTGGGTAGCCATCTGGGAACAAGTGACCACCAAACAGTGTGGTTCACAATAAACACAGCCATACAGCCAAGCCATACAAAAACAGGAGTATTGGACTTTAGGAAGGCTGACTTTGGTAAAATGAGAGAGTGCCTCAGAAAAGCCCTAGCAAATGGGCAAGAAGGAGGGGTAGAGGAACAATGGGGGTAATCAAAACAGCCATCGCAGAGGCAACAAGCCTTTGTGTGAAGCAAATCAACAAAACAAAATGAAGGAAAAAAACACTATGTTTCTCAAAAGAGGTGGCAGAGATGGTTAAGGAGAAAAGGATAGCATTTAGGAAATATAACGAAACACATAAGGCGCAGGACAGAGAATTTTATCAGTTAAAGCGGAAAGAGGCGGGGAAGACAATCAGAATAGCAAAGGCACAAACTGAGGAAAAGATAGCCAGCTCTGATAAAACCTTTTATAGGTACATTAGGGAGAGAAGAAAGACCAAGGGAGGGATACAGAGACTTAATAAAGGGGAGATTATGTGGGCAAAGGGTAACAGTGATAAAGCAGGGATACCGAACAAATATTTCTGCTCAGCATCATAATGGAAGAGGTACCTAAACCAAACAAGAGAGAAACTCTGAATAGGGGATTGATACCAGTCAATTCATAGAAGAAAGGGTTTTGAAAGAACTCTTGAAACTGAGGGTAGACAAAGCAATGGGGCCTGATGGGATTCACCCAAGAATTCCAAAAGAATTAAGGGTAGAATTAGTAACAACACTGACTACTCTCTTTAACAAATCATGGGAGGATGGGGTGGTACCTGAGGACTGGAGGAGGACAAATGTGATTCCACTTCACAAAAGTGGGAGCAGGGCAGTAGCAGGAAACTACAGAACAGTTAGTTTGACTTCAGTGGTAAGGAAAATGATGGACTCACTTCTGAAGGAATGAATCGTTGAGTACCTAGAAGCCAGTGAGGCACAGGACACAAGGCAGCATGGTTTCACAGCAGGAAGGTCATGTCAGATGAACCTAATAGATTTCTTTGACTGGGTGACTAAAGTAGTACACCAGGCATGGGCTGTGGATATGGCCTACCTAGATGTTAGCAAGGCATTGGACACAGTCTCACACAAAAGATTAATATACAAGTTAACCAGCCTTGGAGTGGGTCCCAAGGTGGTAGCCTGGATAAAAAACAGGCTGGACAACAGGTCGCAAAGGGTAATAGTAAACGGAGTCCACAGTGAAGAAAGGAAGGTAACTAGTGGGGTACCACAGGGTTCGCTACTGGGACTGGTCATCTTTAATGTCTTTATAAGTGACATTAGAGAGCACCTAGAAGGAAAGGTATGTCTCTTTGCAGATGACACAAAGATCTGCAACAGGGTTGATACACAAGGTGGGGTGGAATGGATGAAATGGAACTTGGCAAGGTTGGAGGAATGGTCAAATATGTGGCAGCTCAAATTCAGTGCAAAGAAGTGCAAGGTAATGCATCTGGGAAACAAAAACCCAGGGGAAGAGTACACAGTGGGGGGTGAGTTAATAACAACAACAAAAATCAAAATAGACCTAGGAATAATTATATCAGATGACCGAAGTTGGGCAAGCAATGTGAGAAGGCAGTTAGGAGGGCTGGGGGGATACTGGGATGCATAGGGAGAGACATCAACAGTAGAAAACAGGAAGTTGTTATCCCTCTGTACAGACAATTAGTGAGACCCCATCTGGAGTACTGCATGCAATTCTGGAGACCCATCTCTGCAAAGACATAGACAGAGTGGAGGCTGTTCAGAGGAGGGCAACAATGGTGTGGGGTCTGCACCAGAAGACATATGAGGAGAGACCAAAGCAGCTTAATATGTATACCCCTGAGGAAAGGAAGGAGGTGGGGTCATGATAGAAACTTTCAAGTATCTCAAGGGAATTAAAGTACAAGAGGGTAGCATCATTCAGAAGAAGAGATGTGCAAGAACAAGGGGGCACAATTTGAAGATAGAGACAGGATGGCTCAGAGTTAATGTTAGAAAGTATTTTTTCACAGAGAGGGTTGTGGATGCATGGAACAGCCTTCCTGAGGAGTTTCTGGAGTCAGGAACAGTGGGAGAATTCAAAAATGCATGGGTAGGCATAAGACAATTGTAGTGGGGGGTAGGAGGAAGTAAGCTGTTGAGTAACTAGAATCTGCAACTTATCCATCAGATAGGGAAATGGGCAGACTAGCTGGGCCAAGCGGTCCATATCTGCTGTCAAATTCTATGTTTCTATGTTTTATATTGTGATAAATAATCCTGCAAAATATCAAAAACTTCTTTTTTTGCCTTTGAAGAGCAATACATGCCAATCAGCAGTATTGGTTTATTAGAAGGTAATTTTAATTCCTGGAAGAATACTTCTGATCCCAGCCAATCCAAAGTTGTTTCGATTTCTCTAATGTCTAAATGTATTTTTCCAATTATTATAACCCCGCCACCCCTTTTTGATCGGTCTTTCCTCTATATACTATATCTTGCAATGCCTATTTACCTAACAGAACTTTTTTCAGATAACCATGATTCTGATTAGATCATGATATCTGGGCTAAATTGGATGGCCCTTTCCGTAATTTTGTTTACAATACTTCTTGCAATAAAAAGTATAACACTTAACATTTCTCTTTTCAAAACTTCTGCGGTATAATCATGATTTATAGGTTGTATGGGAACTGGGTTTGTGTGCACATCTCCACATACAAGCAATATAGATGTAATTATATGAACACTGTGACTCAAACTATCCATACAACTTTTAAGTTGCCGATAAAACCTAAAGTTAATATTTATTATGAATTTAATTATAATTTGGTTGTTCTTCTATTTGGGTTTGGGAAAAAACATCAAAACCATTAATTTAATCAACTTTTTTTTTCTATAGTTAGTTTAGAATACTTGACTATACTTCAAAATCAACTGTTGCTTGTTTAGGCTATCATTTTCTCATTGACTTTGTGTACATAAATAACTCAATAAGTATCCACAAATTAAAAAAAATAATAATTTAGATATGATTATACTGATAATACAAATATAAAGAGAAAAGTTCAACTAACTGTACAGACTAATACCCCTAAATAATACAACTAACATTAATAATAAGACAAGTATATAAAACAGCTGCACTTAAATACCGATACATATATTTAAAAAACAACTGTTTACTGTAAAATGTCCTTACATAGGAAGACTCCCTATAGTCTCCACATAGCTCTACAATTAAAGAGCTTATGGCTCCCTCTGACATCAGCCTTGTCTCAGTAACCCCCCCAGCACCCCAAGCACTGGCCAAGTAACAAAGATAGTAGTATAGCATAGGCAATATAGCACAGTGGTTTAAGACTCCAAGTTACAAACATGGAGACCTGGGTTTGAATCCCACAGCCTCTACTTGCATACTGTGTAATCCTGAGCAAGTAATTTAACTTCCCTGTGCTCCCAGGTTGCACCTGTAAACTAGCTTTCAGCTTAGTGTGCTACTCCTGGTTAAACAATTTAGAAAAAAAGATTTTACATTGGGGCAAACAATGCTACTATTATCCCACAATGAAATGGCAGACAAAAAAAAGCTGCAGACAGTATTAAAAACTGCGTACAAGTTTAGCTCAAAATAGAGTACAGCCACACTAAGGCAACTCAATATTTAAGACTACAAACCACAATAAAATAAAAAGTGTGTACCAAAAATTTATTGAGAGAGGTGTTTCAAAAGCTAACAGGTCTCTACTGGTGAGGCTTCACATTTAAAGAAGAGCCTCACCATCAAAG
Organism: Neoceratodus forsteri; assembly: GCA_016271365.2. Classification (NCBI taxonomy): domain Eukaryota; kingdom Metazoa; phylum Chordata; order Ceratodontiformes; family Ceratodontidae; genus Neoceratodus; species Neoceratodus forsteri. The sequence continues at coordinate 120,818,570 of CM057456.1, forward strand.
TCAGTATGGGACACAGGAGCTCCTCCAAACCCCAAGCACTAGCCAGCTGACAATAGGGCCCTTTTCCACTCAGTGATCTGTATAGCAACAAGCTATACAGATCATCTGCAATGTTACCTTTAATGCACGTACAGGCAATCCATTCAGCAAGGAAAAGGGACATTCGCTGGTTCCACTCTCCCTACTTTCCTAGGTTTGCAGGGTTTTGTTCTGTTCTGCCTAGCCATGTTGAAGCATCCTTCCACTCATTTCTGTCCCCTGACCAAAGAGAATCACATGCTTTCCTGGCTGTTGTGGAGTGGATTGCCTGTGCATGGCACAAAAGGGCAACATTATTGGTCTGTACATTCTGATACAGATCCCAGCATGTAAAGGCAATCTGCTCCACAACAGATTGAGTGGAACAAAGCATTTCACAGAATGAGCAGTGCAGGTAAGCCCCATGTAATTGCCCCTAATGTAGACAATGTAATTGATGTTATTACTCCTCCTGTCTAATGCAGGGCCAGGGCTGTGTGTGAAAAAAGTTAAACGTCAGGTTTTATTTTGCACAGGGTCTGACGTGATCTGTGTGAAACAACTGAGGACAGAGTAGTGTGTTTTGTTGATTCAGGCATTTTATTTTATTAAAAAATAATAATATTATTAAAGTTAGGCAAAAGCATGTCATACAGAGGAGCCATGCTTTAGTCACATGTGAGCCTTTTTTGACTTGCAAAATGACTTTCATGAAATACAGCCTCACTTTTGTAAGTCATTCACAAAATCAGATTTGTAAGGCCACAGCTGTGAACATGCAATTGCTTTTTGAGTGGCCCACCTGTAGCATAGCAGCATAAAAGCTGTTCAGTATACAACTTGACCATATTCACGACATCCTGTGAATACTATATATGAATCTGAGCAATCTGAGTGGCTAAAACTCCAAGAGGGCATGTAAGTATTCACCTATAATTATACTTCTGTACTAGTTTTCTCTGTGTCAACCTCATTATGGGCACTACATTACAGAATCTGTACAGCCATCTGCAAACTATGCTGGAAGCAACATTCTCTGGCCATGGTGAGGAAACAAAATGTCTCCCTCCTACACATTTGACATCATCAAACTAAACTTGTAAGGAATTGATGAATGAAAATAATATGTTGTAGAAAAAAGGTTTTTGATTCTCATTTACAAACATTTCACAGGGGCTACCTTACATCCAACCTTTTACAAAGAAAAGTACACTTTTTATTTGTCTGTTTTGTTTTTTATGTACAAAAACATGTTCTGTCCAGCTTTTTAGCAAAACATTTTTCTCAATGTGTGATAAGTGCAGTAAGACACTTTAGGGATGAGTGATAATGGGGAATAATTACACTTTGCTCTTGTGCATTTAAAGGCACTCTAGTCAAGTGCCCCCAACACATTTGAACCATGATATTATTAGCCATTAATCACACACCCTGACATATCTTCTTTCTTACTTAATCAGGCATCCTGATAGTAGGTTTGCAGGATATGTAGTGATTTAGAACTGTAGAACAGGAACTACTCTAACAAGTGGATTACTATACATGTAATCAGGCTTTCAATTTTGCAGTACTTTCAAAACCTTTTTGGCCATATTTTATTACTTTATAACTGTATTTCCCATTTTGTATGTGCAGTAAGCCACCCCAGACCATGACTGTATGCTAAATGAATGCACACATCCAGATGTAACAAGAACTCATATGGCCTTGTGCTTTTCAAAGGAGCTAGGACAAACATTAATTTAGCATAAATTCATGCCCTGCCATGGCTTATTGCTTGCAGCACCTACAATCTGTTCACCATCTAATGTCTCTCTGTACCTCATTGTCTTTCACTTTAAAGGGACACTGTCAAGCCCTTTAGGTCTCAAACTATCCTTAGTTTGAAAAATATATTATAATATTGTTTACAGTCTGTTGTTTATGCTGATGAGGCTGGAAGTTTGATTTTGATTCCTTTTTTTCTTTTTAAAAGTGCAAAACAGACTGCGGCTGTCAACTATACAGGTGTTACCATACCGAATGTGTTTGTTTACATTCCTTAATCAACTCCCACTGCATTTTCCTGGACTTGGGAATACCTCCAACACAGTCTAGCTACTAAAGATGCAGTGGGAGCAGAGGATACTATTGCATCGTGAGTGGCTGCGTGCTTGAGGTGTTATTAATGTTCAGGAAGTGAGCAATAAGAGCAGATCATGGATTTGAAATAAAACAAGGTTGGTTATAATTACATAATTATCATGCATTTCAGTTCTACTAAGAAATTAGGCAGATTAAACCCTCAGCAACACCAATGAATTTTAGAGCAGGTAAGTGATAATAGAAAGTGGGTTTTCAACTTGAAATAGTATGATGTAGAAAGGATTGCAAGTGTCCTTTTAAATCTCCCCTCAAAGCATATCTGCTCATCCTTACCCATGATTCGTATTTTTTCTGTATTACATAATGTTGAAATATTTGCATTTTTTTCTGTTCAGAAGCTGGTTCATTGCAAACATTTGGTGTAATGCATATTTATAAATGTTGTAATATTTAGTTTCTGCCTGAATCAGCTCAGCACTGAGTTTCTAAGTTTACCACACAGATTTAGACATCATATAGCTCAAGCAGGCTTACTCAAAGGAACATTTACTGTAAGGGTGGGGTACGCCAATAGGGGGCCAGTTAAGTGTCCCTGGTGACACAGAAATGTGAGTGGCCAACTCATGATACAGAGAACAGGAATGGATAGAAGGAATATAAAAAAGAATAGAAAAGAGTACACAGAAGGGAAAATGCTGTTGTGCAACAAACGAGGATAGCTAAAGACAGAGTATAGGAAATGCAGAAAAGGAAAATGTGTCAAATCAGAGTTACCACCATATCCCTATGACAGGTTACTAGAACATTTTTAACCCATGAGAGCCAAGCTGAAAGCAACATCTCATTTCCAGTGTGGTCCTGCCTTTGCCCATTTCAAAAGCATGGTTGACTGGACCACTGAGAGGTTAAGTGACTTTTTCTCAGTCACACGGTAGACATTTTGCTCTAGTGGGTTTTGAACCTATTATCTTCTGGTTCCTAAGCTGGTGCTTTAACCAGGAGATTACCTAACTTCCTACTATCACCTGTGGCTAACAGAGTTGTGGATTCAGATCTCACACCAGGGTCCAAGCTCATATCAAAGTTGTCACTGTAGTATGGGGCTGCAGGAAGAGGCAATATTCTGTGTTGCTGGAGGTGCTGTCCTTTGGATGAGACCTTAAAATGTTATGTTGAAACCTGTTGTGTACTTCTACTGTAGGAGATAATCATGGTGCTCTAGCAAGCATCCCCCCAGTGTTGGAATTATGGGCGGGGTTCCAGGGCTCATCCCCGGTACCTTTGAAGTGAGCCCTAGTAGCTCACACATGACTGCCATTGACTTATAATGGAAAGTGGGGCTCAATTTAAAGATAGGACCCTTATGCCTCCCCCAGCTCCCAAAGCTCATAAAGTGTCATTCCACCACTGCATCCCTCTCTTAATTACCAAAGCTTCTAATGCAGAGGTCGAGAGTAGACTGGCCACTCACTGAATGCCAGTGCTCTGGCCTAAATGAAATTCAGTATGAATGTGTAGCTCAGGATGCACATCCCACAGAGAGCACTGCAGAGGCAGTGATGATGCCCACACACTTTTATTAAAGTGCAAAAACCAGCACAGTGTATGGTGGCCACTAAGGAACCAACATTTGATGCTCTTATCCTTCAGGACTTTTGTCCTGAATGCTGCCCACTGATGGCAGCCACTATCTCACATAAAAAGTCAAAGTAACACAAAGTGCATATAATATGTGCATAAAATTAGTAAGGACAAAGTATGATAGAATATAACAAAAAAATATCAAAGTGTATTAGGAATGGTACCTATCAATCTCTTTAATCAGCAAAGTAGCTTCAGTCTCCTTGTGTTGTTATTTCTCATTTCTTGAATGACAAACAATTAAGCTATAATGCATGACAGGGTAAGTGTTGTACTGGGATAATGTCATGTCTTGGTTGATTGGGCAGGAAGCTGCATGCTGAGTGCGTTCAACACTGAAAAAGTAAAGATATCCTCCCAAGACACGCCTTGAAGTGCATTATTGCAATTACAAAATGGCTTGCTTGTAAAAAAAACAAAGGTACAAAAAATACTTTTTGAGTTGCCTTTGAATAGTCATTATGCTGTGCTGGGACAACAGCATCATTAAAGGTCAGCACTGACCAATCAGAACCCAGGAGATGTATTTGTCATTTTTATTGATTACTACTGCATGACAATATGATATTTAAGGTTTGTTTTTATTACATACATTATCAGTGTTAGTTTCAAAATGTGGTTTAATCAAAGAAAACAATGACTTTAAGAAGGGAAGGGGGATGTTGGAGGAGTTTGATAATAGAAAATTCACAAGGGAAAGGCACGAAATTGAAGGGAAAATGAAGTAAGAAAAAGAAGATGGAGTAGAAACACTAGATGGTGTGAAAGGAGAGAAAGAGAGGAAAAATACTAAAGACATGCACAACCAATATTGCATAAGTTTTAAGGTACAAATGTTCAAAGTTTATCCCTGTGCAGGCAAATCTTAAATAAGCTATGCATACTCAATTTGATCATTGAATACCAAACAGGGGAAAGACCACTGACTGGAAATCCATCAGGCCTCCCTCCTGGCCAGCAGTTTGTCTAGAACACCTCCGTTGTGTCCAGGCATGAACTTTTCCAGGGCCAAAAAATGTAATGCTGTGAAATCCCTGACCTACGCAGTCCTTCATATGTGCAGCTGGGGCTTCTGGAGACGTACACACTTTTCCCTACACACTTCCTGCACTTTCATTTTGTCTTGCCCTTGAAAAAAAACTCCACAGTGGCACAATGTCAAATACATACTGTAAGTGCAATAGAAATTGATTGAATTGTAAAATCTTTACTGCTTTCCAATTTCCTGAACACAAAAAAAACAGCATTAATACTTTTTAATATGGTCAGTACTTTGCAATTATATTCTTACTGCACTCACACTAATTAATTCTTTGCATGTGTAACATGCAGTTTGTGTTAGTGCCACTTTAATTGTGAGATATATAAGAGGTTGCCAAAAGAGGCAGAATTCTTAACAAAGTGTCTGAGGGATAGGGGCATGAAACAGTTTCACTAATGGTCCAGTGGAGCTGCCTTTTGCACATTAAAAACGATGTATGGACATCCAGCCTAACTCTGAAGTGTTCTGCATGGGATAGGAATGCTGAGCCCCATATCCTTCTTGGTTATGGTTGCAGCTGTAGCACTGATGTTGCAGGGTAAGAGATGTTTAGAATGCTTAGCAAAGGAGCCCAAATTATACTACTATCCAGAGTGGGAATTAGTGAAGTAAAAGCTGGAGAGTAGGCAGAGGAGCCAGGGTTGCGAAACAACACAGTGTTAAAATTCTTGCCTGAATGTGATGATGGGCCCATATCTTTACTTTAGACTCTAATGCAATTATCTATGACTGTGTGTGAATGTTATGTACACTTATCACCTGTTTCCATGTTTGTTAGCAGTATAGAGGTACTGTAATACACTACCAGTAGCTCACTCCTTTAGTCACTGAGATACAATATGTGGGGACATCCCTATATGAAGAAGTGTTTTGTTCTATCCTATCCCTGTTGCCCCATCTCTACCTACATCCCCTATGTGTTGGTGATTCTATTAAATGGGGCAATCATTTGTGTCCAGTTGTGTACCCATAGTTCTGTACATGATACTGTGCTACCAAAAGTTGACTAAAGCTCAGAAAAGTGCCACTGAAATTCCACCAACAGCTTTTGAATTATTTTTTCTTTACAGACACAATACATTCTGAAGCCTTCTGTTTTTTGATTGATACAGATATTAGTGCAAAGCTCATCTCAGAATATCTCAAATAATTACAGTATATCAACTCTTACAAACAGAAAACCTTTTCTTGATACTGAATTCCAACAAGTTAAATTATTGACTCCAGATAAAAAGGATGTACCACATTAAACCTTAAAATTGCTTGCTCTCTGCGATACCTACATAGAAACATAGAAACATAGAAGTTGATGGCAGATAAGGACTGCAAGGCCCATCCAGTCTGCCTATTTCTTTTTCTACCTTATAAATGTGCCATCGGCCTTTGCTCTGTCAGTGGCCTATCTATTCATAGTCATTTGTATTGCTCCCTTATGCCTATCCCATGCCTGTTTGAAGTCCTGCACTGTATTCATAGCCACCACTTCTTGTGGTAAGCCATTCCATGCATCCACCACCCTTTCTGTGAAAAAGAATTTCCTCACATTCCCCTTTAATTGGCCCCCCTCTAATCTCATGCTGTGTCCTCTTTTCCTGCTATTTTTCTTATATTTAAACATGTTAGACTCTTTCACCTTGTTAATGCCCTTAAGATGTTTGAATGCCTCGATCATATCGCCTCTCTCCCTCCTTTGCTCAAGGGTATACATATTGAGCTCTGTTAATCTGTCCTCATATGTCTTCTGATGCAGTCCCTGTGCCATTTTGGTTGACCTTCTCTGGACTGCCTCAATTTGGTTAATGTCCTTGTGAAGGTGTGGCCTCCAATACTGCACACAGTACTCCAGATGGGGCCTAACCAGTGTCTTGTAAAGAGGGATTATTACCTCCCTCTTACGACTTGTGATACACCTACTAATACACCCTAACACCCCTAGCCTTACCTACTGCTTTAGAGGTCTGCTTGATGATTTCAGGTCATCAGTGATGATGATGCCCAAGTCTCTTTCTTCCTTTGTGACTGCTAGCAACTCCCTCCCAGCCTATAGGTGGCTTCAGGTTTCTTCTTCCCTATGTGCATGATTTTGCACTTCTTTTGCATTAAATCCCAGTTGTCACTCTTCTGACCATTTTGCTAGTTTATCCAGATCTCTTCTCATTCTGCCCACCCCATCTGGATCATCTACTGTGTTGCAGATCTTGGAGTCATCTGCAAACAGACAAGCCTTACCCTCTAGTCCATCTGCAAGGTCACTAATGAAGATGTTGAAGAGGACTGGCCCCAGAACTGATCCCTGAGGTACTCCACTTGTGACTTGCATCTCTTCTGGCTGTATACCATTTACCACCACTCTCTGTTTTCTGCCCATCAATCAGTTTGCCACCCAGTTGACCAACTTCTGACCCACCCCGAGCCTACCCAGCTTATTTATCAATCTTCTATGTGGAACAGTGTCAAAAGCTTTGCTGAAGTCAAGGTAGGTGACATCAACTGCTCCCCCGTGGTCCACCACTCTGGTTACCCAATCAAAGAAATCTATGAGATTAGTTTGACAGGACCTCCCTTTTGTAAACCCATGCTGTCTTGGATCCTGTGCCCCTATGTATTCCAGGTGTTGCACTATCCTTTCCTTAAGGAGTGCCTCCATAATCTTGCCCACTACTGAGGTAAGACTGACTAGTCTGCAGTTCCACGCCTCCTCCCTGCTACCACCCTTGTGGAGCGGGATCACATGAGCCCTTCTCCAGTCTTCTGGGACCTCTCCTGTGCTCAGAGACTCACTAAACAGTTCTGCTAATGGCTCTGCTAGTTCCACCTTTAGCTCCTTAAGTACCCTGGGATGTATACCATCAGGTCCCATTGCCTTATCCACCCTGAGCTTAGTAAGCTCTTGTAGGACCCTTTCTTTTGTGAAGGGAGTAGTGCTCACCTCCCTCCCCCCTGTGTCCATGATGCTGAGCTGTGGGCCCTGCCTTACCTTCTCTTCAGTAAATACTGAGCAAAAGTATCTATTTAGGATAGATGCCTTTACAGGGTCCTTCTCCTCACATGCTCCCTTTTCTCCATTAAGCTTAGCAATACCCCCTCTGGACTCTGTCCTTTCACTAATGTATCTATAGAAAGTCTTGTCATCTTCTTTTACTGTTCATGCTAGTGTTTCCTCAGTTTGGGACTTTGCCTGCCTTACTGCCTTCACTGCTTCCCTTAGGGCAGTTTGGTATGCATCCCTATCTCCATCTCGCTGTGTTCCCTTATATTTCCTGAAGGCCAGCCTTTTGGCTCTGACCTTTTCTTCTACTGTATTTGAGAACCAAAGTGGTTTCTTTCTTCTTTTGCACTTGCTTTTCTGTCTAACACAATGGCATGTTGCTTCAAGTATTGCATCCTTAATGCTTGCCCACTTTGCCTATACCCCCTCACCTGTGTTTCTTTTTGCCAGGTCAAGCTTAACTCTGTTGGCCATCTTATCAAAGTCAGCTCCTCTGAAGTCCCATATTTTTGCCTTGGAATGGGATGATTTAGATGTAGTAGCCAAATTGAACCATACCATGTGATGGTCACTGGCCCCCAAGTGACCTTCTACCTGGAGATCTGTGTTTCCTTCCTTGTTAGTCAGTACTAGATCTAGGATAGCCCTGTTTCTTGTGGTTTGCTGTACCAGTAATTTGAGGCCCTCCCCCTGCAGGGAATCCACTATGTGTCTAGTTCTGGCAGATGTTCCTGCTGGTATTGACCAATCTGTATCCGGCATGTTGAAGTCTCCCATTATCAGAACCTCCCCTTTAGCTGTCATGTTTTATATATCTTCTAACAGTAATGTGTCTATGTCCTCCCCCTAGTCTGGGGGCCTGTAGACAACCCCAGTTCTTATGGCTGTCCCATTTCCTGTTTCCAGGGTGACTCACAGTTATTATGGCTCCTTATGTGTATTCTGAATTTCTGTAGCTTTGATATTTTCATTGACATACAGGGCCACTCCTGCCCCCCTTTTTGCACCTCATTCTCTTCTGAACAATACATAGCCAGGTACTGAAGTCTCCCAAATGTGGTTACTGGTAAACCATGTCTCACTAATTGCTACTATGTCCAGTTTAGCCTCTGACATTATTGCCTGCAGGTCTGGGATCTTATTTCCCAGGCTGTGAGCATTTGTGTACATGATTTTCCATTGGCCAGATTTCGGTGTGTTAGTTGTTGGGTGAGATTTGGCAATACCCCTGTGCATCGTATGGGGAGACAAACCTTTTTTCTTACCTGGTGATGCAAATGAACTGCAAACATGCTGAATCCCTGTTTGACCACTAGCTGAGGGGGGAGGGGTGTTCTTCCCATTCGATGTATGGAGTGCTGCACCCCTCTCCTCATTTGCTAATTTAAATAGTCTGCAAAGACATCATACTTCTGCCCCAATGCACTGACTCCCTCCTTAGTCAGATGCAGTCCATCAAATTTAAAGAACTTTCGCTCCCAGAACTGTTGCCAGTTCCCTACAAATCTATGTCCTTTTTCCTGGCACCAGCCCTTGAGCCACGTGTTTAGCTCCCCTATCTCCCCTTCTCTGACCTTCTGTTCATCTGCTCCCATTTCCCAGACTGGCAGGATCTCAGAGAAGGAGATGCCGGACGAAATAGATGATAGTTTGTCACCCAGCCTGGTCAGGTGTTCCTTGGTCTCCACAGCTGACCGGCTGGCGAGATCATTAGTCCCTATGTGTACCAGGACATCAATGTTTTCTCCTGCTTTGTGAACAATTTTAGCAATGTGGTCAGTGTCTCTCCATGCTGATGTACCTGGGAGACATCTGACCATTACCCCTGGCTGGAGATGGGTATCAACTCCCCGAATCATGGAGTCTCCTATGATCAGAAGTTTTTTTGATTTCCTTTTTGCTTTTTTTGTTTTGGTTCCTGATTTGGGTGAGTTTTGTTGTGCTAGCTTCTGTGCTGCAGTGTCCTGCTCTGCAGTGCCTTCTTCCTCTTTGTTTGATTTCAGAGATAGAGGCAGATACCTGTTTGTAGTGTTTATATGGTTATTGGAGGTAATATGCTGGAGAGCAGAGAGTGATGGGGCACCCGATTTTCCCCTCCTAACCACCTGCCAACCTCTTGGACTAACTACCCTCTGCGGTCGAGGTTTTTCTGTTGGATGCTGTGGAAATGGCAGGTGGTTCTTATAATGTATTTCCTCTTGAATATGAAATTTGAGGCATGCAATCTCTGCCCATGCTGCCTGGAGCTGAGCCCTAAGATCTCCAAAGGCCCAGCATGTAGGACAGTGTCCTAAATCCTGTAAGACTGCCCTTCTGAAAATTGTTCCACAGTACCTGAAGTTAATGATATCCATTCCAGATAAGTTGCTGGGTTTATAACCTAGTCAGACTAATTAGAAGGAAAAAAAAGGAAAAAAATGCAAATAATGGTTTGATTGTGTTTTGTTTAACTTCTTATAACAAGTTAAATTACTAGTGCCCCTGTAAATGAGCTCACCTTGTGGAGGCTCCACTGATCCACCCTTCCTGCTCTGCCACAGGAAATGTCACAACTGTGGTACCCTATAAAAGGAGTGTAGTGTGGGGTGGTTGGGGATGGGGGTGGGTGGCTGGACCCTTCCCCTGCCGAAAAAGAAGAACCACGGACAAAAGAACAAGGAGGTAAGAGCAGAAACAATCAGTCAACAACAAATGCAGTAAACCTGAAAGCTTATCCTAATGTTAGATAAAACTGTAAAACCTGTAAAGCACCACCTGTAATAATTTCAGAGAAGATATACGCTGTAAGAAACACTTTGCTACAGAGAAAAATAAAACAATGAAATGTTAGCAACAAACAGTAGCAATCCCTGTGAGTAAAAATAAAAACAACACCACACAGTAAATCTGCTTAGCCAAAATAAGTCTTAACTTTTTCCTTGCTCTGGTAAGTTTCTCTACTCTGCCTTTCAAGCAGTCTTAGAAGGAAAGAGCTCAGGTGAAGCTAGGTGCCTTAGCCAGCAAACCAAGTCTTCTACCTCCAAGATATCAACTAACCTGACTTTTTAACCCTTCTTTCTGTTGGAAATTACTGACAGTTTGCCAGCTCCACCCCCACATACACACCTAATCCTTTGGAAGAGCTGTGGGAGGAAAGCAATTAACTCCTTCAATGTGAGAAGGAGACTGAAACACCTCTGAGACAACAACCTTTTCAACAACAAAAAAAAAAGAATAATAAAATAAAACAAAGTGTCAAACAGTAATTTTGCTTAGCCCAATGATAAAAAAGTCACAAAAATGTAAGCTCCACCTGTAATACAGTAATTTCAGAGAAGATATACCCTGTAAGAAACACTTAGCTACAGAGAAAAATAAAGCAGTAACAGAAGATATACCTTGCAAAAGACAATTTGAATCAGAAGATTACAGCAGTAATCTGTTAGCACACACCTGTAGGCACACCTTGTAATAATGCAGAAGAAGGTATACCAGCAACAACAATTTGAATCAGAGAAAAATAAAGCAATGAAATATTAGCAACAAACAGTAGCAATCCCTGTGAGTAAAAATTAAAAACAACACCACACAGTAAATCTGCTTAGCCAAAATAAGTCTTAATCCTTTTCCCTTGCTCTGGTAAGTTTCTCTACTCTGCCTTTCAAGCAGTCTTAGAAGAAAAGAGCTCAGGTGAAGCTAGGTGCCTTGGCCAGCAAACCAAGTCTTCTGCCTCTTTATCTTATGTGTGTTATAGGCACCTTAAGCATGTATTTTAAGTGCTTTTTCTGATTTATCATGTGTTTTGGCAAATTACATTAGCTTCTTTATTGGTAAAACATCATTAGATTGCGGGATGTAAATATAAGCTTCGAATCTAATTTATTCCACTTAAAGGATAGTGTAAGCATCAATTAAGAAGAAGAATATACAGCATCTCAAACAACAATGGTAGGTGCCATAATGTGGTACATAAAGAATTGTGAGGGGCTGATCCCCACCACAGTCCTCTGAGGTTACAAAAAGTATCTCACAAAGTGCATAAAGTTACTGCATTATCTCTGGGGGACAAAAAAGTGCTGGCAATATCTAGAAAGGTCTGTTACCCACCTTACAGTAATTTAAAAAATGAAAGCATACTGGAGGAAGTATAGCACAGTGATTAAGAACAGTGAGCTGCAAACCTGGAAACCTGTGTTTGAATTTCACAGCCACCACTTGCTTGCTGTGTTACTGTGAGCAATCACTTAACTTCCCTGCACTCCCAGGATGCACCTGGAGACAAGCCTCAAGTTAGTGTGCCTTTCCCGGCCAAAAATTGTAAAATAAATACAGCAAATGCTACCTAGAAGAGAGGAGAGCAAGATGGGACATGTATGGAACCTACAAGAATCTCACATGAGTGAACAAGAAACAAGTGGAGGGTCTACAGAAACAGCATTTGATGGCAGATAAGGGCTGCTTGGCCCACCCAGTCTGTCCATTTTCCCTACCTTCATTTTTGCGAAATACCCTAAATTATCTACAGCACTTTCCCCTCTCCATTCCTTACTATTGCAATGCCGTTGTGCCTATCCCAGGCATTCTTGAACCCCACCACTGTTTTTCCCCCACCACCTTTGCTGGAAGCCTGTTCCAGGAATCCACCACTCCTTCTGTGAAAAAAAAAATACTCTTTCACATTTCTCCTGAATCTATCCACTTTCAGCTACATAGCCTATCCCTTTATTCTGGAGCATTTTTTTTCTGAAAGAATACTCTAATATCTTCCAGCGTGTTTGTATTTGGGGTCTTTTAACCTCTCCTCATAGGGCTTTTGATGCAGACCCAGCACCATTTCAGTTGCCCTCCTCTGGACTGCCACCACTTTGTCTATGCCCTTCCTGTGATGTAATCTCCAGAACTGGACACAGTACTTATGATGGGATCTTACCAGTGATCTACATCCACCTTTCTGATGTTGACACCCCTTCATATGTATCGCCTGACTGTCTTTTCACACTGACTGACCCCAACTGATATAATTATCCCCTGGTCTGTTTCCTGCTTGGTAGTTGTCAATAATGCTCGACCCATTTTGTACTCTGGCCCTTGGTTTCTGTGCCCCCAAGTGAATTATTTTGCACTCTTTTCACATTTAAACCCAGTTATGATACCTTTGACCACTCCTCTAGTTTTCTCAGATCACTACTCATCCTTTCCAACCCCCTCAGAGTGTTGACCCTGTTGCACATCTTGGTGTCATCTATAAAGAGGCAGACCTTCTCTTATAGCTCCTCTACAATGTCACTTAAAAAGAATTAAAGAGGACCAGCCCCAGACTGAACAGTGAGGTACCTCACTGGTCACCCTTCCTTCATCGGAGGAAAGTTTGTTTATCACTATCCTTTGTCTCTTATCCCCTAACCAATTTTTTACCTAGTTTATCACCTTGTTACCTACCCCAAGCTTCCTACCTAACTTACTGGTCTCCTATGTGGCATGGTGTTGAAAGCCTTATTGAAATCTAAGTAGACCACATCCCCCACATCCCCAACTCTACCCTGGTCTAATTCTTTGATCACCCAGTCAAAGAAATATCTCAGATTTATTTGGCATGACACCCACTTGCGAATCCATGCTGCTTCAGATCCTGTAACCCTTTGGATTCAAGACATTCCACAATCCTTTCCTTTAGAAGTGTTTCCATTAATTTTCCCATCACTGATGTCAGGCTGACAGGCCTATAATTTCCAGCCTCTTCCCTCCTACCACTTTTGTGAAGTGGTAATACATCTGCCCTCCTACACCCCTCTAGAACCACTCCAGTTTCCAATGATCAGTTAAACAGGACTGTCAGAGGTGCCGTCAGTACCTCCCAGAGCTCTCTCAACCATCTTGGATGAATCGCATATGGCTTCATAGCTTTGTCCATTTTCAGGTTAGTGATTGCCTTCAGGACTCTCTACTGAAGAAATTGGCTTGTGTCCATTTCCCACCATCAAAGCTCCTGCTCCCTTCCCTTTCACTTCCTCAGTGAACACTGAGCAGAAGTATTTGTTCAAGATGTTGTCTTTTCCTGGTCCACCTCTGTACAGTCCCCTCAACCATTTTAACCTTGCAATCCCTCCCTTTGTCTTTCTTTTTTTTTTTTTGCTTACATACCTAAAAAACAGACTTCTATCTTTTTGATACTTCCTGGGCTATTCTTTCTTCTGTTTGTGCCTTTATGCTCTTACTATTTTCCCTGCTTAACTCTGTTTCAACTGGTACACCTCTCTATCCTTCCCCTTCTGTGTCTTCTTGTACCTTCTGAATACAACACTTTTAGCCTTTACATTTTCTGCTACCTCTTTTGAGAACCATTGCAGTCTCTTTCTCCTCTTGCTTTTGCTCACTTGCTTGATGCAGAGGTTTGCTGCCTTCACTATGTTCCCTTTAAGTCTGACCCATTGCTCCTCCACTCCCAAGGTCATTTCCCCCTGCCAGGTAATCCCCTAGGCAATCATCCAGAAAAAGGAAGAACATAGAACAAGGGGGCATTCAGTGAAGCTAAAGGGCAGATGTTTAGGAGAGATATGCTGAAATACTTCTTCACAAAAAGGGTATTAGATGACTAGAACAAGCTGCCAGAGGATGTAGTGGGGGCAATGGCTGTGGACAGCATTAAGTAGGAGTCAGATAGGCACAGGGGTATATTAAGTAGAGGAACGGGGAGGGAATGAGACCTACAGTATGACCATTTAGGTTCAGTGGTGACAGAATAGGCAGGGACAAGGGGCAGACTGGATGGGCTTAAGGGTTCTTTTCTTCAGACAAAATCTGTTTCTATGTTTCCATGCATAGATGACTTAAGAGTTGTAAAAATCTAGTATCTTTTCACTGAATAATATGAAACACATATCTTTTTAATATTATGTGGCTTAGATTAAAGGTCAAGTTTATTGTTTGACTGAGTAGTTTTTAAAATTTTTACCAACATTAAACACAAAAGCAACATATATAATAAAAAAGATGCAAGTTTTATGATACCACATAATAAAATGCTACCTAGTGATAAATTACACAGAAAATCTAAGACAGTATGTCATAGAAACATAGAAACATATACATTTTCAGCAGATAAGGACTACCAGACCCATCCAGTCTGTTTACATGCTCTACAATTTTTTGTGGCCTCTGACCCTATCTGGTAAATTGCTTTTCAATACTCCTTCCCACCCCTAAGGTCCCCTTATGCCTGTCCCAGGCATGCTTAAATCCCTCCACTGTGCTCACTCCCACCACCTCCTGTGGCAGACTATTCCATGTGTCCACCACCCTCTCCATTAAGAAAACTTCCTCACATTTCCCCACAACTTGCCACCTACCAATTTCATATCATGCCCCCTCATTCTTGTACTCCTCCTAAATTGGAAGATGTCCCCCCCAAACCTTGTTTATGCCCTTAAGCCACTTGAATGTTTCTATCATGTTTCCTTGTCCCTCCTCTCCTCCAGTGAGTACATATTGAGGTCATTTAATCTCTCATCCTATGTTTTGTGGTGAAAGCCCTGCAGCATCTTAGTTGTCCTCCTCTTGACTGCCTCCACCCTATCAATGTCCTTACAAAGTTGCAGTCTCCAGAACTGCACACAGTACTCCAGGTGAGGCCTCACCATCATTTTATAAAATGGAATCACTACCTCCCACCTTCTATTAGTGATACCCCTAACTATGCACCCCAGCATTTCACTGGCCCTCCCTGCAGCTCTTGTACTCTGCTTAGACACCTTTAGGGCAATTGAAATGACAACCCCCAGGTCCCTTTCCTTCTTGGTAATCATCAGTAATGCCCCCCCATCATGTAGCTTTCCCCAGTGTCCCCCCTTCCCAGGTGCAATATTTTGCACTTCTTCAAATTGAACCTCAGTTGCCACACCTCAGAACACTGTTTTTAAGCTTCTCCAGGCCCCTCCTCATTTTCTCCACCCCATCTGGAGTATACACCCTGTTGCAGAGCATGGTGTCACCTGCAAACATGCAGACCTTTCCCTGTAGCCCCTCTGCAATGTCACTTATGAAGACATTAAACAGGATTGGCCCAAGGACTGATCCCTGAGGTACCGTGCTGGTTACCCCCTTCCTGGATTTGATCCCATTTACCACCACCCTCTGCTTCCTGTTCATTAGCCAATTCCTAACCCACTTTACCAACTTGTGCCCCATGCCCAGGCTACCAATCTTATTAACCAGCCTTTTATGTGGGATGGTGTCAAAGCCCTTGCTGAAAATGAGGTAGGCAATGTCCACCCCTCCCCCTGATTTACTTCCTTTGTCACCCAGTCAAAATAAATCTATCAGATTTGTCTGACACAACCTTCCTGCTGTGAATCTGTGTTGCCTCAGATCCTGGGCACCATTAAATTCCAAGTGTGCCACTATTCTTTATTTTATCAGTGCCTCCATGATCTTACCCACTACTAAAGTGAGGCTGACCGGCCTATACTTCCCTGCCTCCTCCCTACTATCGCTTTTCTGCAGAAGGACTACATGTGCCCTCTTCCAGTCCTCCAGAACCACTCCTGTGTTGAGTGATGTGGTGAACATGGCTGCCAGAGGTGCTGCTAGCTCTCTTCACAGCTCCCTTAATATCCTAGGGTGTATGTCATCTGGACCCATTGCTTTGTCCACCTTCAATTTTGTGAGCTCTTCCAGGACTCTCTCCACTGTGAATGGACTTGTGCTTACCTCCCCCATCCCTTGTGTCTGTTACCCAGCTGTGGTCCCTGACCCTCACCCTTCTTAGTGAATACTGAACAGAAGTATTTGTTCAGTATTTCTGCTTTCTCCAGGTCTCACTCCATACATTCCCCTGTATTTCCTCCTTACAATCCTTCTCCTAATTTTCCTTCATTCACTGATGTACTTATAGAATGTCTTATCCCCTTTCTTCACCATCTGCACTAATCTTTCTTCTGTCTGTGCCTTTGCACTCCTTACAGCCTTCCCCACTCCCCTTAGATTCTTTATGTACATCTCCCTGTCCTCCTCCTTCTTAGTCTCCTTATATTTCCTGAAACATACCCTTTTGGCCCTTACCTTGTCCAACACATATCTTGAGAACCATAGTAATTTCTTCCTCCTCTTGCTTTTGTTTACCACCTTGATGCATTGGTCCATCACCTCCTCCATGGCTCTCTTCAGGTGTTCCCACTGCTCTTTGACTCACACTAGTCTCTCCTTCCTCACCAGATCCTTTTAGATACACCTCCCCATTTTAGCAAAGTCCACCTTCCTAAAATATAAGACCTTCACTTTTGTGTGATTAGTTTGTGTCTCTGTTCCCATGCTAAACCACACTATGTGGTGGTCACTGGACTCCAGTTGACCTTCCACCTGGATGTTTCTGACTATTTCCCCATTGGTCAGTATGAGGACCAGAATCACCCTGTCTCTGGAGGGAACTTTCACTAGCTGTCTTAAGCCTTCCCCCTGTAGGGAATCCAGGATGGCATGACTCCTGCCTGAAGCAGCTGCTGGGATGGTCCATTCCACATCTGGGATATTGAAATCATCCAGCAGCAATATCTCACCCTTTGTGCCATCTCATGAATTTGATCCACTAGATTCCTATCCCCCTCCCCCTTCACTGGAGGTCTGTAGTCCACCCCTGTGTGGTTTGCTGTGCCATTCCTGGCTCAGGGGTGACCAACAGTGTCTTGGCCTCCCCCATCTACCCTGCACCTTAGTTGCCTTTATTCCTTCCTTTATATGCAGGGCCACAACCTCACATTTTTAGTCCCTCTATCCCTCCTGAATAGAGTATAACCTGGAGAATGTGCATCCCAGTCATGATTTGTGGTTTACCAGGTCTCTGTTATTGCTGCTATGTCCAGATCTGCTCCTACTAACAAGGCCTCCAAGTCTGGGATTTTATTTCCCAGTCAGCGGGTGTTTATAACCATGGCCTTCCATCATCAGCTGTTTGTCCTCCATCCAATCCTGTGCTTGCCCTTCTGCCTCTTTTCCCTCACCCCATTTTCCTTTTGATGCTGCCTTCTTACCCCTGCCTTTCCCTTTGTATCCAGTACTGGTGTCCCTGACCACAACCTACATTGATGTTCCTCATTTCTGGCTTCTTTAGTTTGTGAGGGTGGGCTACTTGAGTCTCCCTGCACCCTTTGACCCCCCTGGCTAGTTTAAATGCTTGTCCAGGATGTATTTAAACCATTCACTGAGAACTGCCATCCCTCTCTTGGAAGGATGCAGTCTGCCCCCTTTGAACAGGGCTGATGAACTGCATCCTTCTGAGAACAGGACATCAGTTCTCAGTGAATGGTTTAAATTTAAAGTCACATGAGTCAAAATTAAAAACTTCAGTTTTCACAGTAGGTTTTACTTAGATATATCTAAGTCTAAACTAGATTGAGACATTGGATAACATTATATGCAATCTTTTTATGCACTTGTCTTATCAAAATTATCATAATTTTGTTAATGTTAATATTGACAAACTAGATTTTCAGCTGAATGCCTAACCCCAAATTATTATACCATTTAAAGAAGAATAAAACATGTTTTAATCCTCTGACCCTCCACTACCAGTCACACTTTAGTGATGTGCTTGTTTGTTGCTTTTCTAATATTTATATTCTAGAATTTTAGATTGGAATACTTCAAAATGCAATATGGTGAATATGCATGTATCTTCTTTAGAAATTAGCAGTAGATAGGGTTCTTATTCATAGTGAACTTTAATGGATCTATACCTTATAGAAAACTTAGATTAATGGATCCCAAAAAGGATGGCAGGAATGTACAAGGACAAAGGTGAACACAAAAAATGGCTAGTTTAAACAAGAGGGGAGAGGACTTAGTGTAGTGTTGTAGCAATAGGCTATAATATCAATCCTTATAATATAGCACTTCAATTTACCTTGGGCCTTACCCCCAAAATGTGCATATGTTTCAAATTCAAATATGATATTATCCCTATTTTCTAGGTTCAAGATAATAGTAAAACCGTTTCTGCCACACTCACAAATATAAAAAATAAATTGTATTTACATATATACAAATTCTAAATATGCCTAACTAGCAATAATATACCTTGTAAACATAGTAAAAACTATAAACATAAACAACAGAGGTTTTAGAAAAAACAAATGAAACATAAAGAAATACAAAAAAAATAAAACAAATGTCAGCAAATGAACAACACAGCAAATGAATGAGCAATATTCAACACAATAAACAGCATGCTTTGTATCTAGCATAACCGTCTTGTATAAGAACATGCAAGCTCATTACATTAGTGTCTCAGACTATATTTCTGTGTAAGACTTGCTTTTATTTTTCATAGCATGCAAAATATATTTGTTTATTGAAATTTAAGCTTAGCTATATACCCAAGGTTTTGTAATTAGAAATAAGTTTACTATATTACCTTCCCAGATAAGCCAAATTAAAATATTAAAATGGAAATCATTTACATCTGTAAGCATGATCTTTTTTCCTTATAACTTTCAAAATCTGGGTAAGAACTTCTGATTCTGGATTATAAAAGTCCTTCAGGCCGGCTTGGCTGTAGTTCTTGTCTTTCCCTTTGTCCACCCTCGAACCTGTGACTCTAGACTCCTTTGGCCTAAACTAAGCTGGGCAGACAGGATCCTCCTTGCTTAAGACATCATGAATTGTCAAATGTCTCTTATTAGGATTTGGTGGGAACATCAAGTAGTTAGGTACTGACAGTTCAAAGCACAATGGTAAGCTTCTTCCCAACTGCAGTTGTCTGCAGGAAAGGGTTCCTTGTGGATGGCAAAGTTTTTGGTAACTGGATTTGTGGCTTTTTTTATTCTAATTAATTTCTGCTTGGGCCTTAGGATCTTGGTTTGAGCAAAAGTTCAAGACATTACTTCAGTGAGGATGTCCAGTGTAAACTATATTCTTTGCTCTGTCCAATACTGGAAAAAGTCCTTCTATAACAAGCAGTCCTTAAAGCTAGACCTCGTTGCAATTTTGTCAGTTTACACACTTGACTTCAGCACCACTAATGGATACCAATGGCTTAATCAAATGCCAGTCTCTTATATACCTTGCAGGCGTGGCTTCAGGCTTTTGGCCTAGCAAAGTCTTAAAACAACCCAGATTGCTAAGACAAACAACATAGGTCCTCACACATCAAAGAATCAGGCATATATGTTTTCAGGTTGAGAGGCATTATCACCAGATTCTGATTGGTTCTTGCAGATGATGTATGGGTGACTTTTAACTCCGACTTTCCACTTTCTTAAAGTCCGCATTTGAACAGAAAATGATTTTCCTTTTGTAACTTTTTTATGCAAAATAATATAATTTTCAAATAAATATTTCTGAATTTCTCTCATTGAATGGAGTCTTTTAAAGCATTTTTCATTTTTCTAGGACCATTATTTCCTGAATTAGGCCTATAAGAGTCATAACTTAAATTTCTTTTAGCAAAGTTTCACAAAACAAAGTGATAGTCTGGTTGCACATTTTCTAGACTTGAGAATAAAATAGGATTTGTTTAGAAAATCCTTAAGGAAAGTCTTTCAGACATTAGATTTCTTTACAAGCACGTGGTTTCTTTATTCTTGGCTCAAAGAGAGGTGGCATCATGATACTGACAGTTCACTGAAAAGCTTTCTGTCTTTAAACTCTCACTTAAAAGATATATATTTAGAACGTTCAAGGGGTCAACTTTCTTCTAAGACTAAGCTGGTTTGTTTATCTCTGACAATCTGGATGCCACATTGTTTTGTAGATAGCAAAGACCACAAGGCAGTGGCATCTGCCAAACATAGACAGGCAGTTGTAATTTTTCCTACAGTTTGTGAAAGTTTTAGATCACCATCCTGTTGCATTTTTGAGTTATAGACAAAAGCCTTCTAATTTCTATAAAAGTCTATAGGATCTTTAAAAAATGTACTTCAAGCATAGCATAGACTGTACCAGATACTGGTTGGCACAAAACACATGTCCATACATCATTGTCAAGCCCATAGCAACCCCTGGCTCTGGCTCCAGCTCTAAGGAGTGAAACTTCTTCCTTATCTCTGGTTGCCAAGGGTATTATAACCTTTGACCCTTCAAAAATGTAGGTAGGCTTCTTTCTCTGAACTAACACTGCAAAGTGTCCTTCTAATATCACAGCTTAAACTGAGATCCATATTTCTTTATATGGAGTTAATGCTGCATCTCCTTTTCAGCCAAATGGAGGGTACTTGAAAATTAAAGTTGGAAGCAAACCTTTTTTCTTTTGCCAAAGTCCCATTTGAGCAGTATTTTCTTGGCTTGTAGGAAACTCCTGCATACAGTATTTATTTAGTTAGTATATAGTATGGCAATTAAAATAATTAATAATATGATAAAAAAAACTTTTAAATAACAGTTTTGTTCCTACATTCCCCCCCGTTTTTAATTAAAAATACACCCCACAAATGCATTTTGTAATTCCAAACTATAATCCTACTATATGGGTATATAGTTTAAGCATTATAAGGAACACAAAACACAGAACAAAGTTACATTATCATGTTGTAGTATATGAAATTATTACTGCATGACATCACAAGTGACATCACTGGATGTGACATCATCATTTGTGAGGTCACTAGATGACATTATTGAAGATGTACCTTTTTGCATATAAATATATACAGTATTACATGAATAACATGATTACGACAGTGTACTCTTTTCCTTTAACTTCTTAAACATTTTTACACTGTTTCAAACATTTTACAAATTCTCTTTGTTCATCTCTTTTAAAGATCAGTATTATAATTAACGGGCCAGATATTCAAAAGGGTTGCGCCATGCGCAATAGGGTTGTGCCTGCGCAAGTCCGAACTTGATCCATTCTGCGATATTCAGCAGGAGGCAGTTGCACCACAGAAAACATGCTGAGCAACAGTGCAATGCAAATGAATGCATGCTGAACTGGAGGGGGAGGAACCATGCATAAACTGCACAGCCCGATATTCAGCCGGGCTGTGCAGAGTTGTGCAGGTGCAACCCCCAACCTGCGCCTGCACAACTTTGAGCCAAAAAAAAAAAGGATCAAGTTGAGGGCCACCCACAGGTGAGCTGCTGCATTGCAGGGCACAACATAGCAGCTGCCACCTGTGGCTGGCCCTCAACCCTCTCTCTGTGCCCCCCCTCACCACCCCGATCGCGGGCAGCAATGTGTCCCCCCCAACACATCCCTGGTGGTCCAGTGGACTGATAAGCCCAATCGCGGGCTAAGGTAATGAAACACCCCCCACCTCCCGATCATATCCCTGGTGGTCCAGTGGACTGAAAATCCCGATCGCGGGATGTAGTTGGCAACCCCCAAACACATCCCTGGTGACCTAGTGTCCCCACCCCACCCACCCATGAAGCCCCACCACCCCGCTCCTCCCCGCAATCGGGCTTATCAGTCCACTGGACCACCAGGGATATATTCAGGAGGTGGGGGGTGTTTAATACTTCAGCCCGCGATCGGGCTTATCGTCCACTGGACCACCAGGGATATATTCGGGAGGTGGGGGTGTTTAATTACTTCAGCCTGAGATCGGGCTTATCGGTCCACTGGACCACCAGGGCTGTGTTGGGGGACACATTGCTGCCCGCGATCGGGCTGGTGAGGGGGGTATTTACGCTATGCCTGCGATCGGGCCAGTGGGGGGTGGTGGTGGGGTTTTTATGCTCTTTTGCCCATGATTGGGCTGCAGGGGGCGTCCTTCCCCGACGGCTGCTGCCTGGCAGGGCGCCAGGTGCAAGTCCTCAGGGATCGGCGCACCTGCATGCTAATGGCATGCAAATGTGGCCATAATCAGATGCGAATGCTCCCCACCCGCGCCTTACATGAATTATAGCTCATTTGCATGTCACCTTTTGAATATCGGGATTTTGTGCATGGCGCAATGGTACTTGCGCCAACGCAAGTTGAATGCTCCACTGTGTCAACTTGCGGTGGTGCAAGTTCCACTGTGCCATGCACAGTGGCTGTGGCTGGGGGGTGGTATTCAAAGGAGTTGCTCAATAGCGCAACTCCTTTGAATATCACCCTGGACACACCCCTGCACAACTATTTTGCGCAGTGCAAGGGCTTGCGCCTATGAATGGTGCAGTTTGAATATCCAGCCCAACATGTTAACTTGACTTTAGTTTATTATTTTCAACTGCACATAGTCCTGTTTAATTTTTAGTATTACAGTACATGTAAGGCTAGTAGGCTACTTTTTGTTATATTTCATCAGTTCCATCCCCCAAGTGCTGAAGGTACTATTTACCTGGACCCTTGTAACCTTTACCAGTATTTACCAGGATATTATACCTTGATTTGAAGTTACCTTTTTGGTAGTACGTGGACTTTAGTTTAAGGTATATATGTAGTTTACCTTTTAATCATAGTTATATTGGGAGTCTTTAATGAAATTACAAAAGTTTTCTGGGACACAAAAACCCAGGTGAAGAGTACACAATGGGCCGGGAGGTACTAACAACAACAACAATGGAAAAGAACCTGGGGGTAGTCATATCAGACAACCTTAAGGTAGGCAAGCAATATGTGAGAAAGCAGTAAGGAGAGCTGGGGGAACACTGGGATGCATTGGGATAGGCATCACCAGTAGAAAATAGGAAGTTGTTATCCCTCTGTACAGACAATTGGTAAGACCCCATCTGGAGTACTGCTTGCAGTTCTGGAGACCCCATCTCTGCAAGGACATAGACAGGATGGAGGCAGTACAGAGGAGGGCAACCAAAATGGTGCAGGGTCTGCAACAGAAGCCATATGAAGAGAGACTAAGAGAGCTTAAAATGCATACTCTTGAGGAAAGGAGGGAGGGGGTGAGCATGATAGAAACTTTCAAGTACCTCAAGGAAATCAACAAAGTCAAAGAGAGGAGCATCTTTCAGAAAAAGAGATGTGTAAGGACAAGGAGGCACAATTTAAAGACAGAAGGGGGATAGTTCATGGGCAACATGAGAAAATATTTTTTCATGGAGAGAGTGGTGAATGCATGGAACCACCTTCCTGAGCTGGTTCTGTGGTCATAAACAGTGGGAGAATTCAAGAATGCATGAGACAGCCATGAAGCAATTATAGTGGGGGTAGGAGGAAGTAGGCTGTTGGTTAACTAGAATCTGCAGCTTATCCAACAGGAGGGAAATGGGCTGATTGGGTGGGCCTATCGGTCCTTATCTGCCATCAGTCTATGTTTCTATGTTCTATGTTTCTACTGTTTTGTTACCTTATTATACTTTTACTAAATCTAAATCAGATTTTTTACTATTTTTGTACATTTTTAAATTAAAATTAAAAATTAAAATCAGGCTCGCTTAACATTTGTTTTGTTTTTAAGATGCATGTGGTGTTTTGTACTGGTGTACATGATCTAGACCACTACTAGAGTTTGGGTGCCCTAGTAACTTGAAGATCAGTTACCCCACAATTATGGTATAATTTGAAAACATGTCTTTCAACAGAAAGAACATTTTACAAACATATTTTCCTAATTTAATTTTTTAATCATCAACTACATATACTTTTATAAAACTCTTGTGTTTTCTTTTTCTTTAGGTAATACCTTCTGTTTGTCTCCCACCAATAACTGGAACAACACATTTCTGAATTATAAAGGATTTCCCCTTCACTATGTTTAACCTGCAGTTAGCTCTTAAAGTGACAGGCTCTGTTTTTGGATTCATATACTAGGCAAACATGCATTACTTTTGAGCACATATCTATGCAAGATGTGGGATGGATTTTCAAACCCATATCACTACCACAGGTTAGGCACAAACACAGTTTTATTAGACCTCTGTTCCATTAATCCTAACAGACAATTTCTTTACTTTATCTAAAACTGCTGTAGTGCATGCACTTACCACCTGGCACACTTGAGAAATAGTTTGTCCAAACCTCAAGGCCCGTGGTTTCACTTTTATTCGGCTAAGGGTTTCCCCTTATTTGTGACTACAGAATTTCATTGGCTAGATTTATATATACATTTAGTTGTACAAGTATGTCTAACCCAAGACTTGAGATTTTAAACCTTGCATTACATACAGGATGTTGTATACTTTTTCCTATCTGGAGTTTCAAGGCAAGTGCCTAAACTTTCCAAACTTTATTTGTGGTTTATAACATTTTGTAGCCCTTCTTTTTAAGACTGTGTAACACTGTGCACTGATTGGACAATGCATAGCCTACACAAAACACACGTAGTTATTTACAATTCCTCTGTTTTGACTGGCACCTTAAATTAACTTTTTTTACTATTTTAGTGGCCCCTCCTTTCCACAATCCTTGATGGTCTGTGAACTTAGAGTTTAATGTGTTTGTCAGAAATAGGATGGCACCGAGAAAAACAGGATTTACTTTCTTTGTGAAGAAAGTTAGTCCTCTGTTTGAATTACAGATTTACCACATCTTGTGTTGACAACTAACCACATAGGCTTTACTTCTCAATTTAGGCAATTTTCAGAATTACCAAAACTAGATACAACAATACGTTGGCACCCACAGAACTCAGTTTAATCAGTACATTATTTTTCTCTGAGTAGCATGAATTTCATTATTTAGAAACTTTATGACTTTTTCTAAATGGAATAGGCCTTTTTACCTGTGCCCACAAGGTTTTACAGAGTAGTCTAGAATAGATTTAAACCTCTTTGGAAGGTCATGTCCAATCAAGAAATCATTGCCTGCATTGTTTGTAACATACACTGGATGTTTAATCACCATTTTACCGAATTTTAATTTCATCCAAACTTCACCTAAAATCTTGTGAGCTTTCTTTCCATAACCTGCAATTTCTAAGTTGTTAGGAAGGTTTTTCAGCTTCTTTTAGTCACCTAAGGCATCAATTCAGGTTATCACAGAGACCTTTATACATCACAGTTGTTTTCACTCCTGAATGAAGCAAAGCCTCTTGATTTAGACTGTTTTCAATGTTTATGTCAAAGTGGAATCTTCCTGCTCCCCCCTTAGGGTTTAAGTTGCCCAGGCAGAATTTGTCTGTCTTGTCTGGCAACACTGCAGTTTTACTATGACATCTTAAGCTGTGGTTTTAACTAACTCTGGATACCTTTTGAGAAAGGGTAGTCACAGAGATAGCATTTTAATTACATTTGGCATTTCATTTTTAAATCTCATTCCAATCTCATTATCCTTTTTAACAATTACAATTTATTTTACCATGTCAACAACAGAGTGGAGAGGATTTACAAGTCACATAGCATTACTAGTCCCACCTGCACTAGGTACAGTTGAGAAAAGATTTTTCACAGGAGGTGACTGAGCAACTTGGAGCAATTTTTAAGAACAAGCTCTTAACTTTTCTATTAGCTGTTTTGTCTCCTCCATTTCCTTTTTAAATTCTCTTTTATATGACATGTTGATCATTTCCTCTAGTCGTTCCTCATTTAAATTATGCCTAATCTTCTCTTGAGCTGCACTATAATTTTGCTGAGCACAGTCAGAATAGTGGTACCCCTGAGGTAATTTTTTTATTTACCATGCTCACTGGCATACCCTTCACTTTGCCCCCAGGAGAAACTCCAGTTTTGGCCTTGCAGTGAGTCTGGGTAAGGTTGCTAAGCTGCAGTTGGACCTAACATGGGTTTTGACTGCCTTTCTTTTTTAGACATGAATAATCTATCTTCCCCCTTAACCAGAGTATTAGAGGTGGTGGCCTCAAAACCTTAGCTTGAGATACAGAGGAACTCTTATTTTGCCTAATTTTGTGCTTTTTCTTGTATTTCCCAAATATTTTTTGTTCTGAATCAGAATTTGAATCACTGTTTCGTCTAAAAGTATCCTTTTGCTCAGACGTAATTCATTTTCTGAGTCAGATGATACTTTTGAAGAGATACCAAAATCAGAATTACAGTCTAACCTCTTAAATGCTTTTCATTTTTTTAACTTGACTTTTACTCTGTAAATACTCACATGTTTTCCTTAATTCAATGAAATCTTTGTTAACTTGTTCATAAGCATTTGCTAGTTCAACTTTTTATTCCAAATTTTAAACATCATCTTTGCCATTGCCTAGCTTCAAATAAATCACATTGTAAAGCCACATGTTCCTGTTTACTTCCTTGTAACAGATTCTGCAATATTTCAACCTGACCTGTATGTCTACCACACTCAAACGATTTATCCTCCAACATTATTTCTAGCTGGTTTATCATTTCATTTCTGCTTTTAATTAAAGGTCAGCTGTGTTGGGGCATAAATTACTGCTTTAGTGCTAAGCAAGTTTGCAGTTAAGGTTGCCATAGTTATGCAATAATGATGATCAACTTCAACAAAACAATTAACAATGCTTACATAATACAACTCAAAACAAAACTAAATATTTTCTTATGATGCTTCAAATCTTTTCTTGCAGCTTGTACTGTTAGTCAGAGATTCTATACTGCTCACATTCAAGCCTTAGCTCCCTTCTCTTGTTTAAGGTAACTTCAGACTTAGAGAAAAGCAAAACAGAAAAATATTATTTCTGCAATTTATTAAATATACAAGTAAAAACAATAATAATATTTATTTCTCGTACACTCCAAGTGTGAACTGTTATTCACTAACAATTATCCATGATGAGCCCCCAAATATGTCATAGCAATAGGCTATAATATCAATCTTTATAATATAGCACTTGGATTTACCTCTGGCCTTACACCAAAAATGTTCATAAGTTTCAGATTCACATTTTATATTATCCCTATTTTACAGGTTCAAGATAATGATAAAAATGTTTCTGCCACACTCAGAAATATGACAAATAAATTTTATTTACATATATACAAATTCAAAATATTCCTGACTAGCATAAATATACCTTGTAAACATAATAAAACTGAAAACATAAAAAATAAAGATTTTAGAAAAATCAAATGAAACACAAAGAAATAAACAAACAAAACAACAAATGAATGAGCAATATTCAGCACAATAAAGGGTATTGGCTATATACTATGCTTTCAATATGCTTTGTATCTAGCATAAACTTTTATATAAAAACATGCAAGCTATTTGCATTAGTGTCTCAGACTATATTTCTGTATAAGACTTACTTCATTGCTCATAGCATGCAAAATGTTTTTTTTTTTGTTTAAATTTAAGCTTAACTATACACCAAAGGTTTTATAATTAAAAGTAAGTTTACCATATTACCTTCCCAGATAAACCAAATTAAAATATTAAAATGGAAATAATTAAAGAATAATTACATTTTTGGTTATCAGTAGGCTTGATTTTGTTTCCTCTTAACTTTCAAAATCTGAGTGAGAACTTCTAATTCTGGATGATAAAAGTCCTTCAGGCTGGCTTGGCTGTAGTGCTTGTCTTTCCATTTGTCCACCCTCTAACTTGCAACTCTAGACACTTTTGGCATCAACTAAGCAGTGCAGACTGGGTCCTACTTGCTTGAGACATCACAAATTGTAAAAAGTCACTTCTTAGGATTTGGCAGAAACATCAAGTAGTTAGGTACTGACAGCTCAAGGCACAATGATAAGCTCCTTCCTAACCACAGTTGTTTGCAGGAAAGGGTTCCTTGTGGATGGCAAAGTTTTTTGGTAACTGGATTTGTGACTTTTTCTCTTTTAATTCATTTCTGTTGGGCCTTAGGATCTTGGTTTGAGCAAAAGTTCAAAACATTACTTCAGTCAGAATGTCCAGTGTAAACCATATTCTTTGCTCTGTCCAACAATGGAAAAGTCCTTCTATAACAAGCAGTCCTTAAAGCTGGACCTTATTGCAATTTTGTCAGTTTGCAGGCTTGACCTCAGCACCACTAATGGATACCAATGGCTTAACCAAATGCTGGTCTCAGACAGACCATGCAGGTGTGGTGTCAGGCTTTTGGCCTTGCAAAAGACTTAAAACAACCAAAATTGCTAAGACAACCAACATAGGTCCTCACTCATAGAAGAATCAATAACCAGGCAGTTCTGATGTGGCCCTAGCCAAATTCACATATATGTTTTCAGGTTGAGTGACATCATCACCAGATTCTGATTGGTTCTTGCAGATGATGTATGGGTGACTTTTAACTCCACCCTAAAGGCTTCCCACTTTCTCAAAGACCACTTTTGAACACATAATTAT
The DNA here is from genome assembly GCA_016271365.2 of Neoceratodus forsteri. Taxonomy (NCBI): domain Eukaryota; kingdom Metazoa; phylum Chordata; order Ceratodontiformes; family Ceratodontidae; genus Neoceratodus; species Neoceratodus forsteri. The sequence goes on from CM057456.1 coordinate 120,847,406, forward strand.
TTTATATTTATAACTTTGTATGCAAAATAATATTCTTTTCAAACAAACATTTTTAAATTTATCTCATTGATTGGAGTCTTTTAAAGTGTTTCTCATTTTTCTAGGACCATTATTTCCTGAATTAGGCTAATAAGAGTCATTCCAAATTTTTTAGCAAAGTTTCACAAAACAAAGTGATAGTCTTGTTGCACATTTTCTAGACTTGAGAATAATATAGGGTTTGTTTATAAAATCCTTTAGGAAAGTCTTTCAGACATTAGATTTCTTTTCAGGCACATGGTTTCTTTATTCTGGGTAAAACAGAGGTGATGTCATGCTACTGACAGTTCACTGAAAAGCTGACCAACAGAGTAACAGCTTTCTGTCTTTAAACTCTCATGTAAGATAGATATGATATGTATATATATATATATATATATATATATATATATATGTGTTCAGAAAGTTCATTAGGTCAGCTTTCTTTTAAGACCAAGCTGGTTTGTTTATCTCTAGATCACCATCCTGTTGTGTTTTTGAGTTATAGATAAAAGTATTCTAATTTCTAAAAAGTCTATAGGATCTTTAAAGAATGCACTTCAAGCATAACATAGACTGTACCATATATGGGTTGGCACAAAAAACATGCACATACATCATTGTCAAGTCCATAGCAACCTCTGGCTCTGGTCCCAGCTCTAAGGAGTGAAGCTTCTTCCTTATCTATGGTTGCCAAGAGTACTATAACCTTTGACTTTTCAAAAATGTAGGTAGTCCTCTTCCTCTGGACTAACACTGCAAAGTGTCCTTCTAATATCACAGCTTAAACTAAGATCCACCTTTCCTTATATGGACTTGATGCTGCATCCCCTTTTTAGCCAGATGGAGGGTACTTGAAAATTAAAGTTGAAAGCAAACCTTTTTTTCTTTTGCCAAAGTCCAATTCAAGCAGTATTTTCTTGGCTTCTAGGAAACTCATGCATACAATATGATGACCAGAGGTTTATAGTATTGCCTCCCTTTACCTTAATCTTAACAATTAAGCCCTTATAAGGAATATAAAATAATAATTAAAATAATTTATAATATGATAATAAAAAAATATAATAAAATATTTTAATAACAGCTTTGTTCAACAGTAGCATGGCACAAATTTGAAGTTACAAATGTAACTCATGGATTCCATGGGATACTAGACCCTGTTAGTTTAGGTTAGATTAGGTTGCTAGATTGGTTTGCCGGCAGACCAGGTCCACAAAACCTGCTGAGTTTCCCATGGCAACTTCTATCAGTCAACCTGGCAGAGGTTCCAAAGGAATGGAACTCATGCAGCTGTATGAGCCACACTGAAATTTTGGCTTGGAAAGCTGCTAGGGAGTGTTTTCTGCCTTTGGCAGATTGGTGTTGGAGAGTAAAGAGAAAGGAATGTGGCATGTACTTGAAGGGGTCACCCTTCCTCCGTCCTTCCCAGCCCCAAAGTTCAGTAAATGTGAGCAATGTCAAGTGGTGGTGATGGCCAGCTATGTTTCCATGCCTTTGTGAATGGTGAAGGCTTCTCAAAGAAGTTTGAAGTCTGTAACCATGAGTAATTGTAGGGTTCATCCCTTCCATTAAAAGACTCAATGTGAAGTATTTCCCAGTGTGGGAATGAAGGAATTGCCCATAGAGCTCAGGGAATTCCTGCTGGTATTTCAGACACTGAGGGAGATTGTCTCAGGTACAAGGGCACCTCCTCTGTATGGATCTAAAGGATGAAGGAAGAGAAGCCCCTCAGTCCAGGGACAACCCCTATGTGCCCTATCTGGCAGAGGAGGAGCAAGGTCTCTAGAAGTTCGTGATAAGAGCCACTGAAATCACTCCAAGTACAATTTAGAGGACAAGAAATGTCCAGTTGGAGTGAGATCTCATAAAGTTGGATACAGTGGTAATAGCCAAAGTGCCCTGGTTGCTGTATGGGTTTCCCACACAAGTGGCTGTCAACCCGTAAGTACCTGAAATTTTAACACTCTCAGTCATCATAGAAACATAGACATTGTCAGCAGATAAGAAACTCCTGGCACACCAAGTCTGCCCTATTTTCCCTTCCTACTAAGCCAGCTACTGTAATTGGTCCTTGGTTCCCTCCCTCACCTGCTTAACTTCTAGGATCCTCTTGTGTTTATCCCATGCAGTCTTGAAACCCATGACCATTTTAACCCCTACTACTTCTGTTGATAGATGGTTCCAAACACCAACCACCCTTTCAGTGAAGAAGCACTTCCTCACATTTCCCCTGATCCATGCCCCCCAGCATCAAAGAATGATCCATTGTCCTTCAGCATCTCTTTCTCTGAAAAATGCTCCCTTTCTGTACCTTGTTTGTACATGCGAGATATTTTAATGTTTTTATCATATCTGACCTTTCCCTTCTTTGCTCTAGGGAGTACATGTATAATTCCTTGAGTCTTCATTTATATGTCTTCTGATGTAGGCTTTGCACCATTTTGGTTGTCCTGTTTTGTACTCCCTGAGCATGGTGTCATAATGTCATGGGCAAAACCGTGCACCACTACAATGCCACACGCAAAACAGCGTACAGCAAAATAACATCAGCACACTATGCAGAACATGCCAGAAAGTGTGCACACTACAGCAACAACTTTGTTTTTGTAAGGGGCTCCACTCCGGACTAATTATAATCAACTCCGGGGGTTTCATTGACATCGGGAGTAAGAAAAAACTCACCTCCAGTGAAATTCCTGTTTTGGGGTTAAAAAAAGTTGCAGCATAGTGGGACCTGGGAAGAACTGAACTACAGCCCCAGGTCCCCTATGCCACCGGAGACAGGTGCTCTAGCCGCTCCACCATGGGAGCAGCTCAGCCAGGAACTGCCCTGATGTCATCCTTAACCTCCCCCCACTGGCAACCTACAGTGAAAGGGGTAGCAATTACTACTGCATGCTCTAAAAACCCCTGTCACTGTAGAGCCATTAGCACATCTTTCAGTGCTGTTTTACATGTGTGGTTTTCCCTGTGACATCTTGACCGGTAGGTACCCCCTCCATCCTGTCTATGTCCTTAGGGAGGTGGGGCCTCCAGAACTGGACACGGTTCTCGAGGTGGGGTTTCACCAATGAACTATAAAGAGTATTATTACCTCTCTCTTTCTGATGGTGATACCCCTGTCTATGCACCAAAACATTCTGGTAGCTTTACTCACTGCCTTGACACACTCTTTAGCTACCTTCAGGTCATCTATAATGATTAGCCCCAGGTCCCTTTCCTGGTTCATGACTGCTAGTTCCTCTCCTCATAAGTGACACTGAGCCTCTGGGTTTCTGTGCCCCAAGTGCATGATTTTGAACTTTTTCACATTAAAGCCAACTGCCAAAATCATGACCATTGTTCAAGTTTATTTAGATCTTCCTTAATTCTTTTCATACTCCCCCCAGAATGTCCACTCTGATGCAAATTTTTGTGTCATCTACAAACAGACATACCTTCCCTTCCAGTCCTTCCACAATATCACTAATAAAGACATTGATGTGGACCAGGCCTAGTACAGACCCTTGTGGCACCCCACTGGTTACTTTGCCTTCCCTAGAGGGGACATTATTTACCACCATCCTCTGATCCCTATTCTTCAGCTAGCTCTCTACCCATCTTACTACTTTAGGACCCACTCCATGGCTACTCAACTTGCTCACCTACTACTTTAGGACCCACTCCGTGGCTACTCAGCTTGCTCACCTACTACTTTAGGACCCACTTCGTGGCTACTCAACTTGCTCACCTACTACTTTAGGACCCACTCTGTGGCTACTCAGCTTGCTCACCTACTACTTTATGACCCACTACATGGCTACTCAGCTTGCTCACCTACTACTTTAGGACCCACTCCATGGCTACTCAGCTTGCTCACCTACCTTCTGTGTGGAATGGTATTGAAGGCCTTACTAAAAACCAAGTAGGCCATGTCAGTCACTCCTCCCTCATCCACTACCTTGGTAATTCAATCAAAGAACTTAATCAGGTTTGTCTGGCAAGATCTACCCACTGTGAAACCATTGTAGATCCTGTAGTCTGGTGGCCATAAGGTATTTCACAATTCTCTCCTTCAGCAGTGATTCCATAATTTCTTCCACTACTGAGGTCAGGCTGACTGGTCTGTAATTACCTGTCTCCTCCCTGCTTCCACTTTTGTGGAGTGGGGCTATATCAGCCCACCTCCAGTCTCCTAGTACTACACCTGTTTCCAATTATATTAAACAGGGCTGTCAGATATGCAGCTATCTCATTCCTGAGCTCCCTCAATACCCTGGGGTACACTCCATCTGGTCCCATTGTCTATTCGCTATCAACCATGATAGCTCTATTAGGACCCTTTCCACTGTGAAAGGGCTTGTGTCCTTCTCCCCACCCTTACTGCCCTTGACCTGCATCTCTGGTCCACTGCCTGGCCCCTTTACAATAAAATATGGGCAGAAGTATTTGTTCAATATGTCTGCTTGTTGGTGGTCATCTTCCACACAAACCCTTCCTCTCCCTTTCAGCCTAACTATCCCTGCCTTTGTTTTCCTCTTGTCACTTCCAGTATGTATCTGAAAAAAATTCCTCTGTTTGTGCTTTAGCTCTTCTAACTGCCTTTCCTGCCTCTTTTTGTAACTTCTGATAACTCCCATCTTCCTCCTTCTGTGTTCTTTTGCTATCTCCTAAAAGCCCATTTTTTTTGCTTCTGCTTTATCTGGTACTGCTCAAGAGAGCCATAGAGGTCTCTTTTTTTTTTGTCTTTCGTAGCTTGCCTGTCACAAACATTTGTATCCTTTTCTATACCTTACTTAAGTATTGCTCACACCTCCTCATCTCCCTCCAGTTTTCCTATCCTCCCAGCCAGGGCATCCCTTACTGAGTTTACTGAGTTTGGTTTGGACAAAAGAAGGCTCTAGGCCCATTTAGATTGTTCCCAAGGAGGATGCTGGGAACCTCTACAATGGAGACCCACAGGAGGGTGGCACAGGACTCCACAGGTGAAGGAAGCAACTCCTGGTGGGGGACTTAATTGTTAGGGGGGTAGAACTGGGGGAGGGAGAGGAAAGGGAGGTAAGGTGCCTGCCCGGCACCATGGCTTAGAGGGACAGGAAAGGAATCCTCAGGATTGTGGGAGCAGCTGCAAGGGGGAGGGAGCTGGATGTCATTATCCACCTAAGGATGAATGACCTGGCTGAGAATGGGATCAGAGGAGTGCAACAAGAGTTTGTGGAGTTGACAAGCAGCACACATGGTAACCTTCTTGGAAGTGCTACCTGTCTATGGCATGGATGAGGCTAGGGTACTCCGCACCATGGGATTCAATGACTGGTTGAAAAACTGGTGCAGAGCTCAGGGATTTGGCTTCACTGGGGACTGGGGCTTCACCTGGAGGGATGCAGGCCTATACAGGTGCGATGGTCTGCATCTATCCAGGAGGGGAACCAGGATCCTAGGTGATACTGTAGGTTTAAATGCTTCATTGGCAAGCATTTAAACTAGCCAAGGGGAAGGCACTGAAAAGGATAAGGGAAGTCCTAGCCCCCCCAAAAATCAGGGTAGTTAGTGAGGTAAACACTGAGATAGAGCAGTCAATAGGGAGATGGGCTGGGGTAAATGGAGAAAAAGACATAGACAGTAAGGACCGAGATGAAACAAAAAGAAATAAAGCCATAAAAAAATAGAGGGTAATGAGTACCAATGCCCGTGGTCTAGGTAAAAAACTCCCTGAAATGGTGACCTTGATGGAAGAGGGATGCCTGGATATTGTGGCAGTCACAGAAACATGGTACACAGAGAATCATGACTGGGATGTCAACATACCCGGGTACACAATCTACAGGAGGGACAGGGAGGGAAGAAGATGAGGAGGAGTAGCTCTCTATGTACAGTAGCAGACACAGACACTGCCAGATATTTTCTGAAATTTCCGTGATATTTCCAGAAATATCTCCTGCTTTCTGCATTTCCACAGTAGGGGCAGCAGAGAGAAACTCTTCAGAAATTTTTGCTAAATATCTGGAAATAGCTGGCAATGTCTCTGGCTACTACTGTAAGGGAAGGGATCAAAGCAACAGGACTAAAGGGTAAACAGGGAGAAGAGAAGGCACTGTGGGTCACCCTGGAGACTAGAAATGGCTCCACAATCCACACAGAGGTTGTAGACAGACCCCCGCCTCAGGGGGAGGAAATAGACAAGGAAATGATAGAGGGTATCCTTGGGATGGCAGAGAAAGGGGAGGTATTGCTGTTGGGGGACCTGAATATGCCAGATATTAACTGGAGCACCTTTGCTGCAGCCATGTCCAAGAGCAGGGCCATTCTTGATGCCCTACAGGGGACATACCTCAGACAGCTAGTTTTGGAACCCACTCAGGAGGGAGCAATCTTAGACCTAGTACTCTCAAATGGGGACAGAAAGAGGATCTCTGATCTTGAAGTGGGTAGCCATCTGGGAACAAGCGACCACCAAACAGTGTGGTTCACGATAAGCTTAGCTTTAGAATCAAGCCACACAAAAGTGAAGGTACTGGACTTCAGGAGGGCTGATTTTGTCAAAATGGAAGAGTGCCTCAGAAAAGCACTAGCAAACAGGCAAGAAGCTGGGGTGGATCAACAATGTGGAAACATTAAAACTGCCATCACAGAGGCAACAAGCCTTTGTGTAAAGCAAATAAGCAAATCAAAATGAAAGAAGAAACCTCTATGGTTCTCAAAAGAAGTAGTGTGGAAGGTAAGGGAGAAAGAGATAGCATTCAGGAAGTATAAGGAAACACAGAAGGAGCAGGACAGAGAACTGTACCAGTTAAAGCAGAAGGAAGCGGGGAAGGCAGACAGAATAGCAAAGGCCCAAACTGAGGAAAAGACAGCCCACTCAGTTAAGAAGGGGGATAACACCTTTTATAGGTACATTAGGGAGCAAAGAAAGACTAAGGCAGGGATACTGAGGCTGAATAAAGAGGAATGTGGTTGGGTAGAGAGCGACAGGAAAAAAGCAGGGATACTGAACAAATACTTCTGTTCAGTATTCACAATGGAAAAGCAGGGGGAGATCCCTAATCCAGTCAATAGAAGACCTCTGGATGGGGGGTTGATATTAGTCATTTCATAGAAGAAAGGGTTCTGAAAGAACTCTTAAAACTGAAGGTGGATAAAGCAATGGGGACTGATGGGATTCACCCCAGAATTCTAAAAGAACTAAGGGAAGAACTAGTAAAACCACTGACTACTCTTTTTAATAAATCATGGGAGGATGGTATGGTACCTGATGACTGGAAGAGGGCAGATGTGATTCCCCTTCACAAAAGTGGGAGCAAGACAAGGGCAGGAAACTACAGACCTGTCAGTTTGACCTCAGGGGTAGGGAAAATGATGGAATCACTGCTGAAGGAAAGAATTGTTGAGTACATAGAGGCCAGTGGGACACAGGACCCAAGGCAGCATGGATTCACAGCAGGAAGGTCATGTCAGATGAACCTAATAGATTTCTTTGACTGGGTGACCAAAGTAGTAGACCAGGAAGGGGCTGTGGACATGGCCTACCTAGATTTTAGCAAGGCATTTGACACAGTCCCTCACAAAAGATTAATAAACAAATTAGCCAGTCTGGGAGGGGTTCCAGGGTGGTAGCCTGGGTAAAACACTGGCTGGACAACAGGACACAGTAGGTAATAGTAAATGGAGTCCACAGTGAAGAAAGGAGGGTTACTAGTGGGGTACCGCAGGGTTCAGTACTGGAGCTGGTCCTTTTTAATGTCTTTATGACATTAAAAATGACATTACAGAGGGACTAGAAGGGAAAGTATGTCTCTTTGCAGATGACACAAAGATCTGCAACAGGGTTGATATGCAAGGTGGGGTGGAAAGGATGAAAAGGAACTTGGCAAGGTTGGAGGAATGGTCAAATGTATGGCAGCTTAGATTCAATGCAAAGACGTGCAAAGTAATGCACCTGGGAAACAAAAACCCAGGGGAAGAGTACACAATGGAGGGTGAGATACTGACAACAACAAAAATGGAAAGGGACCTGAGGGTAGTCATATCAGATGACCTAAAAGTGGGCCAGCAATGTGAGAAGGCAGTAAGGAGGGCTGGGGGGATACTGGGATGCATAGCAAGAGGCATCACCAGTAGAAAACAGGAAGTTGTTGGCCCTCTGTACAGACAGTTGGTAAGACTACATCTGGAGTACTGTGTACAGTTCTGGAGACCCCATCTCCTCAAAGACATAGACAGGGTGAAGGCTGTCCAGAGGAGGGCAACCAAAATTGTGCAGGGTCTGCACCAGAAGACATATAAAGAAAGACTAAAGGAGCTTAAGATGTATAGCCTCGAGAAAAGGAGCTAGGGGGGAACATGATAGAAACTTTCAAATACCTCAAGAGAATCAACAAAGTCCAAGAGGGTAGCATCTTCCAGAAAAAGAGATGTGCAAGAACTAGGGGCACAATTTGTTGAAGATAGAGGGGGGATGGGTCAGAGGTAATGAGAGGAAGTATTTCTTCACAGAGAGGGTTGTAGATGCATGGAACAGCCTTCCTGAGGAGGTCATAGAGTCAAAAACAGTGGGGGAATTCAAGAATGCATGGGACCAACATGAGGCAGTTCTAGTGGGGGCTAGGAGGAAGTAGTCTGTTGGTTAACTAGGATCTGCAGCTTACCCGTTAGGCAGGGAAATGGGCAGACTAGGTGGGCCATGCGGTCCTTATCTGCCATCAAATTCTATGTTTCTATGTTTATATTTGGGACATTAGCCCTTGTTAGAAGATTTTTTGAAGCAATTACCTAGGCCTGACATGAATTAATTAAAATTTGGCTTACCCACTAATTCTTGTGGTAGTGAATTCCATTGCTTGGGTGCTCTAACAGTAAAGTAGTTTGCCCTTTTGTTTGTTTTAGTATGGCTGACCATCAACTGTTTGTTATGGTGCCTAGTAACCATTCGATTTTTGGAGTATTCAAGTCCACATAGCTCCATTAATTCTGGTGATTTAAGTATTTTGTAGATAAATAGTAAATTGCCTCATTGCCATCTGTTTTGTAATGAATAAAGGCCAGTTTTGTTTAATCTGGATTGGTAGTCTAAATCTGATAATCTTGATATCATTTTTGTCATGCATCTATGGATTTGCTCCATTTGTAGGATGTCACCCTTCAGGTGGGGGTTCCAGAAGGGAGACCCATAATTGGTATAAGGTCTGATGTAAGCTCTATAGAGTGGGATCAGACATTGAAATGATTTATTGATGAATGTTCTTCTGATCTGTTTAATTATACCGTTAGCTACCCTGGTTACTTTATTACAGTGATCTGATGCTGTTAGTTTATTATTAATTATTACACCCAAATCATGCTCATTAACTGAAGATTTAAGTAGGGTATTATTGAGATAATATTCTTGATTAGTTTTTTTTTTTTTTACCAAGGTGTAATACTGAGCATTTATCTTCATTAAATGTTATACTGTTAGTGCCCAATGTTGGATGTCCTCTAGATCATTTACAAGGGAGGTAATATTAGCTTTATTATCTACATGACCACCTAGTTTAGTATCATCAGTGAATTAGAAAAGAATGTTATTGGATTTGATTTTCACATCACTGATGAAGATGTTAAATAAGGTGGGCCCAAGAACCGATCCCTGCGGAACACCACTAGTGACTAAGACATATCGAGACAAGGTTCCATTGATTTTAACTCATTGACTTCTGTTAGAGAGCCAGTTACCAACCCAGTTAACTAGGCATGGTGAGAAGCCCATTTGTCTTAGTTTGATTAATAGTATGTAATGGGACACCCTGTCGAATACACGACAAAAGACCAGGAGTATAACATCTGTTGGAATCTTACAATCGAGATTTTGACTGATAGTGTTGTAAAAGGATATTAGATTTGTGGTACATGAATAAGTAGGCTGGAAGCCATGCTTGGTATTATCCTCAAGGCCTAGTAATTTAATTTCCTTTTCAAACAGGGATTTCATAAGGCGTTCCATTAGTTTTCCAACAATGGACATTAAACTTGTAGGTCGATAGTTTTGAACATCAGATTTGCTGCCCTTTTTAAATATTGGTGTGATTAGGGCATGTAACCAGTCTTCGGGGATGACATTTTCCTCAAGTGATTTATTAAATAGAATAATCAAGGGGGTCACTAAGGAGTTCATATACTCAATAAGGAATCTAGGGTTGATATTGTCAGGATCTGGACTGGTGTTTTTTTTAATGTTTTTAATACTGAAATGATATCTGTATCTTGGAATGTGTAGGATGTGGTAGATGTAGTTTTAACATAATTTTGAGTATCTATAGAAAAGACAGAGCAGAAATAGTTATTGAAACTGTTTGCTGTAGCAATATCAATATTATGAGTGGCACCATTGTGAGATAATGGTCTAATTGTCCTAATTGTCCTACTATTTCCCTTTTTTTTGTTCAGATAAGAAAATAGTGATTTTTGGTTGTCCTTGGTGTGTGCCAGTCTAAATTCTAATTTCTACTGAGGCAATCTCCCATTTCCTTGAAGTTGGCCTTCCTGAAGTACAGGACTCTTGCTCTTGTGTTGTTCAATTCTAGTTCATTCTTTATATTAAACGACAGGTGATCTCCCACCGTGACGTCAGCAATACTACCTTCATTTGTCAGTATTAGGTCCAGTAGTGCCTATTCATGGGTGGGCTCTTGTACAAGCTGCCTGAGGAATGAACCCTTGCAGGGAGTTCAGGATGCCCTGCTGCTGGTATTTGTTGCATCAGGGAGGCTCCAATTCTGATCGAGCTCTCCAGCTAGTAACACCTCTCCGTTTTGAGCCACCCTTTGGATTCCTTTCATAATTTCCCCATGCATATCTGCCTTCTGCTGTGGATGTATGTCGATCACTGTTATGCTAATAATGGTCCCTTTTCTTTTCTCCAGAGTGACCCACAGTACATCCACGCCCTCTGCTTCCCTTGAATTTCTATAGCCTTTATGGTGTCCCTTACATAGAGAGCCACTCCTCCCCCTTTTCTGCCTATTCTACCCCTCCTAAATAGAGTATATCTTTGAACAGCCATTTCCCAGTCCTGGTTTTCATTGCACCAGGTCTCCATGATGGTGATCACATCTAGGTCTGCCTCTAGCATGGTGTCCTCTAGCTCAGCAATCCTGTTGCCCAGACTTTGAACATTTGCACATATGGGTTTCCAGGTTGTGTTTACACCCCCCCCTCACTATTCTCTTTTGCTCACTCCTTATTTGCCCTTTATATTTTTCAGTTCCAATCTCTTCTTCTGTCCTTTGGCTATGAGTTTCATTTGCTTCCTTTATTGGCTTGTTCCTCCAGCATTCCAATTGTTGGCCTCCTGAACTAGTGTGGGGGTCAGTTTTCATCTCCCTGCCTCCTACCACCTCCCCCCTTGGCTAGTTTAAATGCTCACCAGTGTAACATTTAAACTACAGGCCTCCGGCACAGAGTTGAAAAGGTAGATACGGAAATAGTGAAGAAAATACACAGGATGGCGGTAAAGGGGGAGGTACTGCTGCTGGGTGATTTTAACATGCCAAACATGGACTGGATCATCCCCATGGCTGCCTCAGCCAGGAGCCAAGATATCATGGAATCTTTGCAGGGGGCAGGCCTCAGGTAGTTACTTCAGGAGCCCACCAGGGACAAGGCAATTTTAGACCTTGTTTTGACCAATGGAGACAGGATCAAGGAAGTTGGTGTGGATGGGCACCTAGGGTCCAGTGACCACCACACAGTCTGGTTCAACATCAGTACAGTGTCACAGGACAGCCATGCTAAGACAAGGGTCCTGGATTTCAGGAGGGCAGACTTTGCTAGGATGGAGAGGAGGATCAAAGAAGCCCTGGCAAGAAGAGATCCAGGGGAAGGGGTTGAGGACAAGTGTGGAAACCTTAAGGAGGCCATAGTGGAGGTGACAAATCAGTGCATTAGGCTGAGTAACAAGGGGAAAAAAAGGAACAAACCACTATGGTTCACAATGAGGGTAGCAAAAAGTTAGGGGGGGAAGTGGGCTTTCAGAATATACAAGGAGACTCAGAAGGATCAGGATAGGGTACTGTCCCTAGAGAAACAGAGGGAGGCAGGGAAAGCTGCTAGAAGCACAAAGGCACAAACAGATGATAAATTAGCACAGATGGTAAAGGAAGGACAGGACATTTTATAGATACATTAGCGATAGAAGGAAGGCTGGAGGGGATTGTAAGGTTCAAAGGGGAGGAAGGGGGGGTGTGTGTAGAGGGTGACCTAGAAAAAGCATCAATATTAAATAAATACTTCTGTTTGATGTTCACAGTAGAAGTACAGGAACCACAACTAGGCAGCATAAACAATGGGGGACAGAGGCAAACACCAGTCGTTTTATAGAAGAGATAGTCCTGGAGGAACTAACAAAACTGAGGGTGGGCAAAGCTATGGGACAAGATGATATACACTCCAGGATGTTAAAGGAAATAAGGATAGTGCTAGGAGCACCTCTGGTGGCCCTGTATAGCAAGTCTCTCAATACAGGGATGGTTCCAGAGGACTGGAAAGGGGCAAATGTAGTCCATCTTCACAAGAGTGGTAGCAGGGATGAGGCAGGTAACTACAGGCCAGTCAGCCTCACCTCAGTAGTGGGTAAGATTATGGAGGTGCTGCTTAAGGAAAGGATTGTGGAACACTTGGAAACCATGAAAGCACAAGATCCAAAGCAGCATGGATTCGTGATGAGAAGGTCATGTCAAACCAATCTGATTGACTTTTTGACTAGGTGACAAAGGACATGGATCAGGGTGGAGCAGTGGATATCACCTACCTCGGTCTGAGCAAGGCCTTTGACACTGTACCACACAAAAGACTGGTGAACAAGCTAGATAGTCTGGGGTTGGGCCACAAGGTGGAAAACTGGGTAAGAAATTGTTTGAGGGATAGGAAGCAGAGGCAGGTAGTAAATGGGATCAAATCTGAGGAAAGAAGGGTGACCAGTTGGGTGCCTCAAAGATCAGTCCTGGGGCCAGTCTTTTTTAGTATCTTCATCAGTGATATTGTTGAAGGGCTGGAGGGGAAGGTTTGCCTATTTGTAGATGATGCCAACATCTTTAACAGAGTAGACACTCCAGAGGGGGTAGAAAGACTGAGGAGGGATCTTGGAAAGCTGGATAAATGGTCCAAAGTGTGGCAATTAAAATCGAATGCAAATAAGTGCAAAAGCATGCACCTGGAGCAAAGAAATCCTACAGAGAACTACAGGATGGGGGGGAGTGCTAACCTTCACCAGGGAAGAAATATATTTAGGGATAATCATCTCAGATGACCAAAAGGTGGCCAAACAATGCAAAAGGATGTGGAGAGGGCTAGTGGGATGCTGGGGTGCATTGGGAGGGGTACCACTAGCAGAAGAAGAGAGGTGGTTAAGCCATTGTACAAAACACTGGTTAGGCCTCACCTAGAATACAGTGCTCAGTTCTGGAGGCCTCATCTTCATAAGGATATAGACAGGGTGGAGGCAGTCCAGAGAAGGGTGAACAAGATGATTCAGGGCTTACATCACAAACATATGAGGACAGATTAAAAGACCTCAATATGTGTACATTGAGGGAGAGGAGGGAATGGAGGGATATGACAGAGACCTTCAAGTATCTTGAAGGCTTGAACAACATGCAGGTGGGTGACATATTTCTGTACAAGAGTTGCACAAGGGGACATGATATGAGATTGGAAGGAGGACAAGATAAGGGGAAATGTGAGGATGTTTTTCTTCATGGAAAGGGTGGTAGATGCTTTGAATAGTCTACTCCAGGAAGTGGTGGGTGCTGGAACAGTGGTGGGATTTAAACATGCATGGGATAGATATATGGGAACTCTAGATGTGGGGAAGAGAGATGAAAGCCAATGACCAGCAGTGTCAGCTGTCACTGATGCATTAAGGGAATACGGGCAGACTAGGTGGGCTTAGCCGTCCTTATCTGCCATCAAGAACTATGTTACTATGTCTATATGTCACTATGTTAAACTGTTCAGTGAGGACTGCACTCCCCTTACTAGATGGATGTAGGCCGTTGCCTCTGTACAGACCCTCATCCATCCATGTTGGTCCACAGTCCCCAATGAAGCCAAAACCCTCCTCTCTACACCAGTTCCTCAGTCATGCATTGAAATCCCTGCTGAGGAGATCCATAGCCTCCCCCTTGCTGTGGACAAGCAGCACCTCTGAGAAGATCACAGAGATTGCTACATGCCCAAGACCCCTCCGCAACTGCTTAAACTCATCCTACACCCTACCTAACCCTGCCTTGTCCCTAGCCAGGTCATGTACTTTCAAATGGATAATGACATCCAGCTGCTCCCCTCCTTTCTACCACCCTAGTAATCCTCCAGATCCTCTCTACATCCTTTCAAGCTGTGCCTCTAGGAAGGCACTTGACCTCCCTCTCCCCCCCTCTCTACCTGTCCCCAAATCCACTCCCCTGGCTATAGTGTCCCCCACCAGGAGTTGCTTCTTTCTCCTCTGGGGACCCCTGCCACCCTCCCATGGGGATCCTTTATGGATGACCCACTCATCCCCACTGGTCACATCCTCACGTGTCACTGTGGGACCTTCCCGAACCTCCAATACAGTGCAGAAGTTCTTCAGGGCACAGGAAATGTCATACCTATTTTATAAATTGATGTACTGTATTGTAGCTCTTTTTTATAATAAAAATGGGGTTACAGTCTCACTGCCCATACCATATTTGCTACTTAGTAGACACTACTCTTTAACTAAATAATATAACCCTGATTATAAATCTATCTGCAGTGCAGGGTTGCCATAGTTCATAAGTATTTCTCTTTTTGAGGCCATCTTGGGCTTGATTCTTTCAAGTGTGCCATATTTTTTTTGAGTAATCTATTTTTCCTCCCCTGTGCTCGCTGATCCTCCCCTCCTTTGGGCTCTATCAAGTTCCCTCTGACCCCTTCTGTCCTTTCCCAGCCCTCCTCAGATCCCCAGATTGCAGCTGACCCCTGAGATATCCCTGTGTAACCCTTCAATGGGCAGGTCCCTCTCCTCCGAGGGGGAAGGCACCGGGGGAGGGGATAGCCCAAGTGCACACTTTCTAGGGCCTGGGGATGCTGATGGGGAGCAGGAGGCACCAGGAAGGAACTGGAGGCCCTCAGGAATGGAAAGTCATCATTCAGAGGCCAGCGAGTGATTTTCCTGGCTTTCTGAAGGCGCGTGATGTCTGGACGTCAAGGCAAGAGCCGACGTCTGTCACACACCACCCCTAATGGCCCTGACATGCTGCACTACCACCGGCCTCCACCAGTGGTCGTTATGGCACTGGATTGCAATCCCTTCCCTCCCTGAAGGCAGCGAGCAGTCGTGGGATGCTTAAGCTGCCTCCCCCCTGGCCGGCCCTCCAGTGACCCGAGCTCATTCCTAACCTAGGTCACTGGCGTCGCAAGCGGAAATCCAACCACTGCGCTGACAGGCCAGCCCCAAGTGTGCCATATTTTAAATTGTTTGCTTTAATATAAGCATCTTGGTTTTAAGTTTCTTTAGTTTTCATTTGTGGTTTCCAAGAAGGTAAGCAGAGAAGGAGGGGTTTTATGGCCCAATACAGATACAAAGTGTAGTTACTTACCATAGCAGTAGATCTTTGAGAAAATCTCCATTGAGCTACACCTGTAGAGCACAGATGTCATTAGTGTCAGGACCACTTAGCAACTTTTGCCTAGAGGAGGCTGCCCACAATGACACATATTTACACCTATGTAGTGTGAAAGGCATCAGACTCCACCAACCAGACACACATATACAGTAACTGTGCCAAACTGATGGGGAGAAGCATAACCCCTCAGTTGATGGTGAATCAAAGGGGGTATCAAATCAGGAAGGAGACAGTAAAGTAAGCCCAGTAAAGGGCTTAAAGCAAAGAACAAATCAGCAAAATCCAAAACGTCTTTCACTCAGATCATGCCACACATAAGTAAATGGGAAGGTCAGCGGGTGTGACTCAGTGGAAGAGATTCTCTTGAAGATCTGCTGTTACAGTAAATAAATGCACTGTCTTCTTTAAGGATATCTTTTTCTGTTGAGCACACTTATAGAACAATTTCCAAGAAGCACTGCAGCAATATGCAGGAGCAACATTCAAGAAAAGGGGTAGATGAAACCCACAGTCAGGCAGGCAAATAGGTCAGCATCCTCCTCAGTTAGAAAAACCAGCATTGACCTGGAAAGCAGATGATGTCATTGCCAGGGCAAAGCAGAGCCAAAAGCCCATGATGGGAGACATGCAGCAGCAAGTGACACTGGGAATGGTGATGACACAGCAACAACCCTGCATCAAGGCAGAGAACCAAGGCTGAAAAGCAGGTGACTCAAATTACAACTTCCTGTTGCTAGCCTAGCTTGTGGAGCAGAAAGCAGCTAACTAAAAGAAGCTACATTTTCTTATTAATTTAAAACTTGTATCTCAGCAGGAGTCAATGTCTGTTGAGATTAAGTAGACAGATACTTTATTAGAAGTAGAAGGGGTCTTATTTAGGGTTAAAAAAGAAAGAAAAGAAAGAAAGTTAGTGCATGTTCTGTGCTGGGAAGGGTACTACATCAGCTGACTTTGCTAAACCAGTAGGAGGAAAGAGAGCTTAATTGGGGGGGTGGCTTAGACACTATAAAAGCAGGTGACTCAAATTACAACTTCCTGTTGCTAGCCTTTTTTCTTACTAATTGCCCTCCATCCCATCCCTCCACCCACCCACCCAAAGCCAGTTCTACTTTTATAGCCACTGGATTTGACTGTCAACAGAAACTTCCTGTTTGGCAGTAGGAAGGGAAGGATCATAGAGAAACATTGGTTTTGTCAACCCTAAAGGAAAAAAAGTAGCTCACTCTCTCCCCAGCTGCTGGTGGTCTGATATTGAGCAAGGAAGAAGGAGGCTACTGAAGAAGATAGGAAGCTGCTGTCCCAGAACAGGAAGGGTGAGAGTTGTAAGGAGAGGAGAGAGTAAGAATACAGAGAAATAGTAGAGGGGACACAAAATAAGATATGATAGGAGTGGTGCAGTGCAATGGCTGTGGGGCAGCAGTGTTCCAGGAGACATTCTGAAGGCTGTGATGCTGCCCTATTTGCAGGCACCTCTCTGGTCTGAGAGAGGAGGTTGCCCTTCTCCAGGCTGACCTTGGTAGGATTTGTGAAACCTCCACCCCCCAGGGACCACCAGGGCCAATGCCACTACCTCAGAGGTTGCCAAGAAAGAGAAGAGGCTGGACCAGGGTGGGCTTATAGAGAGAGAGGGTGGTGGAATAGAGTTGCATCCCTCCAGCTGTACCTCTCCACAAATCATTCACTCTTCTGGTGGATAGTGGTTCCTCTATGGAGGCACCTGCAGTGGAGACCAAGGAGGATGCTGGGAACCTTCACAAATGAGACCCACAGGAGGGTGGCATGGGACCCCACAGAGGAAGGAAACAACTCTGGGTGGGGGACTCAGTCATTAGGGGGTAGAAATGGGGGAGGAAGGGGAGAGGGAGGTAATGTGCCTTCCTGGTGCCACGGCTTGGAGGGACAGGAAGCGAATCCTCAGGATCATGGGAGGAGCTGCACAAGGGAGGGAGCTGGATGTCATTGTCCACCTAGGGACAAATGACCTGGCTAGGAATGGGATCAGAGCAGTGCAAGAGGAGTTTGTAGAGTTGGGGAGGGCCTTGGACAAGTAGCGCATACGGTAACCTTCTCGGAGGTGCTGCCTGTCTATGGCAAGGGTGATGCTAGGGCACTCCTCACCGGGGAATTCAATGAGTGGTTGAAAAACTGGTGTGGAGCTCAGGGTTTTGGCTTCATTGGGGACTGGGGAGCCACCTGGAGGAATGCAGACCTATACTGGTGCGATGGTCTGCATCTGTCCAGGGGGGAACCAGGATCCTAGGTGAGAGGTTTAAATGCTTCATTGGCAAGCATTTGAACTAGCCAATGGGGGAGGCACCGAAAAGGAGCAGGGAAATCCCAGCCTCCCCCCACAAAACATGGTAATTAGTGAGGTAACCACCAAGGTAGAGAAGTTATTAGGGAGCAGAAAAGAGGTAAATGTAAAAAAAGACAAAGGCAGTAAGGACAGGAATGGGGCTAAAAGGGGTAAGGCTATCAAAAAGTGAAGAGTGATGAGTATCAATGCCCGTAATCTGTGTAACAAGCTCCCTGAACTAGTGGCCTTGATGGAAGAGGGTTGCCTGGATATTGTAGAAGTCACAGAAACATGGTACACAGAGACCCATGACTGGGATGTCAACATACCAGGGTACACAATCTACAGGATGGACAGGGAGGGTAAAAGAGGAGGAGGAGTAGCTCTCTATGTAAAGGAAGGGATCAAAGCAACAGAACTAAAGAGTAAACAGGGAGCAGATGAGGCACTCTGGGTCACCCTGGAGACAGGAAATGGCACCACAATCCGCATGGTGGTGGTATACAAACCCCCATCTCAGGGGGAGGGAATGGACAAGGAAATGATAGAAGGCTTCCTTAGAATGGCAGAAAAAGGGGAGATATTGTTGATGGGGACCTGAATATGCCAGATGTTAACTGGAGCACCTTTGCTGCAGGCACATCCAAAAGCAGGTTATTCTTGATGCCTTACAGGGGCATGCCTCAGACAGCTAGTATTGGAACCCACTTGGGAGGGAGCAATCTTAGACCTGGTACTCTCAAATGGGGATGGAGAAAGAATCTCAGATTTAGAAGTGGGTAGCCATCTGAGAACAAGCGACCACCAAACATTGTGGTTCACGATAAACACAGCCATACAATCAAGCCATGAAAAAGCAAGAGTATTGGACTTTAGGAAGGCTGACTTTGGGAAAATGAGAGAGTGCCTCAGAAAAGCACTAGCAAACAGGCAAGAAGGAGGAGTGGAGGAACAATGGGGAGTAATCAAAACAGCCATCACAGAGGCAACAAGCCTTTGTGTAAAGCAAATCAATAAAACACAATGAAGGAAAAAATGCTATGGTTCTCAAAAGAGGTGGCAGGGAAGGTTAAGGAGAAAAGGATAGCATTCAGGAAATATAAGGAAACACAGAAGGAGCAGGACAGAGAACTTTATCAGGTAAAGCAGAAAGAGGCTGGGAAGGCAGTCAGAATAGCAAAGGCCCAAACCAAGGAAAGGATAGCCAATTCTGTTAAGAAGGGGTATAAGACCTTTTATAGGTACATTAGGGAGTGAAGAAAGACCAAGGAGGGATACTGAGACTTAATAAAGGGGAGGGAATGTGGGTAGAGGGTGAAAGTGAAAAAGCAGGGATACTGAACGAATATTTCTGCTCAGTATTCACAAAGGAAGAGGAGGGGGAGGTACCTAAACCAAACAAGAGAAACACTCTGAAGACGGGGGTCGATACCTGTCCATTTACAGAAGAAAGGGTTCTGAAAGAACTAATAAAATTGAAGGTGGACAAAGCAATGGGGCCTGATGGGATTCACCTAAGAATTCTAAAGAACTAAGGGTAGAACTAGTGACACCGCTGACTACCTCTTTAAAAATCATGGGAAGATGGGTGATACCTGAGGACTGGAGGAGGGCAGATGTGATTCCTCTTCACAAAGTGGGAGCAGAACAGAGGCAGGAAACTACAGACCAGTTAGTTTGACCTTAGTGGTAGGAAAATGATGGAATCACTTCTGAAGGAAAGAATTGTTGAGTACCTAGAGGCCAGTGGGGCACAGGACCCAAGACAGCATGGGTTCACAATGGGAAGGTCATGTCAGATGAATCTAATAGATTTCTTTGACTGGGTGACCAAAGTAGTAGACCAGGGAGGGGCTGTGGACATGGCCTACCTACATTTTAGCAAGGCATTTGATACAGTCCCACACAAAAGATTAATACACAAGTTAGCCAGCCTTGGAGTGGGTCCCAAGGTGGTAGCCTGGATAAATAATTGGCTAGACAACAGGACGCAAAGGGTAGTAGTAAATGGAGTACACAGTGAAGAAAGGAGGGTTACTAGCGGGGTACCGCAGGGTTCAGTACTGGGACCAGTCCTTTTTAATGTCTTTATAAGTGACATTGCAGAGGAACTGGAAGGAAAAGTATGTCTCTTTGCAGATGACACAAAGATCTGCAACAGGGTTGATACACAAGATGGAGTGGAAAGGATGAGAAGGGATTTGGCAAGGTTGGAGGAATGGTCAAATGTATGGCAGCTCAGATTCAATGCAAAGAAGTACAAGGTAATGCACATGGGAAACAAAAACCAAGGGGAAGAGTACACAATGGGGGTGAGATACTGACAACAGTAAAAATGGAAAGGGACCGGGGGGTAATTATATCAGATGACCTAAAGGTGGGCAAGCAATGTGAGAAGTCAGTAAGGAAGGCTGGAGGGATACTGGGATGCATAGGAAGAGGCATCAATAGTAGAAAACAGGAAGTTGTTATCCCTCTGTACAGACAGTTGGTGAGACCCCATCTGGAGTACTGTGTGCAGTTCTGGAGACCCCATCTCCGCAAAGACATAGACAGAGTGGAGGCTGTCCAGAGGAGGGCAACCAAAATGGTGCGGGTCTGCACCAGAAGACATGTGAAGAAAGGCTAAAGGAGCTTAATATGTATACCCTTGAGGAAAGAAGGGAGAGAGGGGACATGATAGAAACTTTCAAGTACCTCAAGGGAATCAACAAAGTCCAAGAGGGTAGCATCTTTCAGAAAAAGAGATGTGCAAGAACAAGGGGGCACAATTTGAAGATAGAGGGGGGACAGCTCAGAGGTAATGTGAGAAAGTATTTTTTCACAGAGTGGATTGTGGATGCATGGAACAGCCTCCTTGAGGAGGTTGTGGAGTCAAGAACAGTGGAGGAATTCAAGAATGCATGGGACAGACATAAGGCAGTCCTAGTGGGGGGTAGGAGGAAGTAAGCTGTTGGTTAACTAGGATCTGCAGCTTATCTGTTAGGTAGGAAAATGGGCAGACTAGGTGGGCCAAGTGGTCCTTATCTGCCGTCAAATTCTATGTTTCTAGGTTTCTATGTTTAAACCCTTTTACAAAACCAGAGGGAGACTAAGGACAGAGAAAAAGAAGACTCCAGCACCAAACAGCGATGGGACTTTTGATGAGAAAATAACAGAAAGTTAACAAAACAGGAACAGCCTGGAAGAGACACGCTCTATTGAACACAACAGGTGTAGAATGTCACGTAAGCCAACTATAAATGATAGACACACTCTGATAGATAACAGAGACATGGGCAAGCAGCCAGAGCATCGATGAGGCAAAGTCAGGATTAACAACTAGAGCAGATACTGAAAGTAAACATGATAACAAAGACTCAACCAAGCCACTGTGTTAAAACAAAGGGCACTGCAGAAAACAGGAGTGTTGACAGGAAAAAGTCATGCAATGACCAACACAAATAATGATAATAGAAGTGGTGACAATGTATGGAAAAGGGAATTGCATAGAAAACATACAACCTGAAAGACAGCACAAACATCAGTGAGCAAATCTAAGTGATAAACTAAGCAAACAATGATAGGGAACCTGTTGATGGAAATGCAAAACAGTGACTGCACAAGACAGAGGATGAAACACAAAGCAAAAATGTTAATGAAGCAAAGCCAAGAGCTGCCCAGCAGAATTGGCAACACCATAAACGGTGACAATGATGCAACCAACATGAACATCGATGAGCAAAGACAGGCAATGGAGCTGAAAGAAGTCATGTGTCCCACAGAAACAGGGGGCAAAGCCTAAATACCAGGAACCAGCCATTGTTCCCTGAATGATGTTTAGAATAGCAACATAATTCAATATAACAGCCAGAATGCACCCTTTTTTTCAGAGCAATAGAACCAATGGAAAAAGTGGAGGGAACCAGAAGACCATTAATGAATGCAGAATATACTTGATGGCTGGGAAGCCAACACTGAAGACCACAAGGGCAGTAGACCAGTAGTAATCATGGATGTGAGACCAACAACAAGAACAAGTGGGGGAACAACCATTGTCATTAATGGGAGACATAATAACCACCATACCCCCCCCAAATAAAAACCTGGATTGAAGAACAACAGCCATGGGACAGTGGGACAGCAAATGTCAGCAGACAAACAGGCAGCAATGCCAAACTAACACCAGAGAAAAAGCCTACAGCCCCACCACTTCTTAAAGAAAAATTAAAAATGCCCCAAACAATGCTGAAGATAAATGTCAACAACTAAAGACAGCATAACAAACAGCAATGCACTGCAAGTTGTGGGATCTGAGGAGTGTTCGTTCAATCCCATGTAGTGTCAACAGTGAAAGAGTAACAAATGAAGGGAATGAGGCCACCCACACTTCATACAGTAGGTGTCAATAAATTGTTATTATTGATGGCCAAGCTACTGTAGGTAAAAAGTTTGAGTAGTCCTGATGCCAGTGGTGTCTATGCTCCACAGGTGTGACTGCATGAAAGGAGTTATCCTCAAACTCAAAATTCAATCTCAAACTTTATTTATTTAAAAGGCACCTTTCCAATGATCAAGGCTCCTGTACATACATTAAAACCATCAACATTATCTTATTAAAACCATGCACATAAAAATCTTAATCAGTCTATAAACAAATCCAATCATTACTGCATTAACCTTCATCTAAAAATGCTAGACTAAGAAAATGTGTCTTAAGTTCTGACTTAAAGCTTTGGATGGTCAGGCAATCCCATATCCACTGAGGTAGAGAATTCCATAGGGTCGGGGCCATAAATGCAAAAAAATTAGCTTCTGATGTTTGAAGTCGAACACCGGGAATTTCCAGCAATCCCTCAGTGGTGGATTGAAGTGGTTGGGAGAGCAGTAGGGAGAAAGGAGACCTTGCAGGTAGAGGGGTCCCTGATCATTTAGGGCTTTATAGGTCAACAGGCAGACCTTGAAGATGATATGCCATTGCACTGGCAGCTAGTGCAGTCCATGGAGCACTGGCATAATATGACTGGACCTAGAGGTACCAGTCAAAAGCCTAGCAGCTGCATTCTGCACCAGCTGCAGGTGATGGATGTCAATCTCCAGTAGTCCTAGGTAAAGGGCATTTCAGTAGTCAAGGTGAGTGACCATGAAGACGTGGCCCAAAGCATGAAGGTCCTCAGGAGGAACCAGGTCTTTCACCTGGGCGATATTCCTCAGATGGTAAAAAGAGGACTTGACAATGGCTGATACCTGAGACTTCAAGGTCAAGCCATTGTCAGAAATAACACCCAGGTTTTGCACCCAGTCTGAGGTGGTAAGCTGGACACCCCCGAGCCAAAGACCTGAGGGTTGTCCTGCTGACACACCCACCTTCCGACGATCAAGGTCCACCACCAGTACCTCAGTCTTAACCGGATTTAACCTCAGCCAACTAGCACTCATCCAGTCTTGGATCTCAGATAAGCAGTTGTTAAACACTGTAAGAACATCTCCCCATTCGGGCACAAAGGACATGTACAGCTGAGTATCATCTGCATAGCAGTGAAAACTCAGCCCGTACTGCCTAATAATGTCCCCTAATGGCAACCTATACACAGAGAACAGCATGGGTACCAAAATGGAGCCCTGCGAAACCCCACAGGATAGGGGGAGAGGATCAGAAGAAAAAATTCCTGAGACCAATCTTTGTGTCTTACCCCTGAGGTAAGATCGAAACCATCTGAGGACAGTAGCTGACAGTCTGCAGATGACCCACAGATGCTCCGGTAGCACTCCATGGTCCACAGTGTCATATACCGCTGAGAGAACAAGGAAGACCAAGATGGAATGAATCCTCCAATCTCTCACAATCAGGAGATCATTAAGCACCCAGACAAGGGCTGTTTCGGTGCTATGCCTCTTCCTAAATCAATACTGGAGAGAGCCATAGACATTGTGAATAGACAAATGATCATCCAGCTGCTGCACAACCACTTTCTCAATAACCTTATCCACAAAGGGCTGGTTAGAGACCTGTCTGTAGTTGGCTATCTGGATCAAGGGCAGATTTTTTTAAGGAGTGGTCATACAACTGCTTCCTTTAGGGAATCTGGGAAGATCCTCCTCTCCAGTGACTGCCAGACAATCTCAGCCAGATAGGCCAATTTCCTCAATGCATCCCACAAGAAGACGGATTGTGCCCAGGTCCAAAATGCAGCTGGTTGGCGGCAGCATCTGAACAATCCTCACAATGTCCATGATGTCCAGTTGGCTAAAGTCTGACCAGACAAGATCTGACCTCCGCCACACCCTATAGAAAGGGCTGGATGAATACCAGACCTGATGGTGTCAACCTTATCTGTGAAGAATCGAGCAAACTCATCACATCTTTCTTGTAACAATGCTGTACTGGGCTGCAGACAGATTGGATTGCACAATCTGTCCGTAGTCCGGAAGAGCTGACCTGGTCAATTCTGCACAGCAGAAATCTCCTTGGCAGGAATTCTGCCTTCTTATGGGAGATTTTCAATTGATAGCATAATGATCTATCAATCTAAGCCTGTCAACCTCCAGGCCAGACTTTTGACAAGCCCTTTCTAGCCTTTGACCCACTCTCCTCATTTGCTTCAAGGCCCCATCGAGCCACTTGGGTGGAGGGTGAGTGGTCGAACATGAGCAGGAGCACTAGAATCTGGGGCATCCATTACTGCCCTATTATAGCCAAGCACAAGATCCCAAGGATCCTTGCATCCACTCGATAAACTCAATAGGTCCAGTACCGCCATTAGACCCACTGGGGTAACCCACCTTAAAGGGTGATACTGGACCATCTCCATAGAAGCAGGTCTTTAAGGGGGAGCCCCGAAGTTGAACCTTATGGTGTGATGATCAATCCAACTGATTGGTTCCACCACCAATTCAGAAAGCTCCACCCCCAGGAGGAACACTAAATCCAATGAATAACCACCAATGTGAGTTGCAGAGAAAATAACCTGTGTGAGGCCCAGCATAGTCATAAGCTGGAGATCTTGACCAAAATGTGAGAGTTCATCGTCGACCCAGGCATTGAAGTCCCCCCCGAATTAACCTTTGGGGTACCCCAATACCATGTCGACAATGAAGTCCGCAATCTCCTGTAGGAATTCTTTCCCATCACTGGATGGACAGTAAATGAGAAGAATCCTACACCCCACACCTGCACCCAAGATACATTCAAAGGATTTAGTGGACCACACTGGTACATTCACAAGGTCTAATTCATTTTTCAAGCAAATGGTTATACCCCTGCCCCTATGATCCACCTTTGAGCGGTGTATCACCAAGTACCAGGCCAGAACAACTGAAGCCAATATATGGCCAGCATTCTCATCCAGCCAGGTCTTGGTGAGGCCCACCAGGTCGGATGTCCCAACAAGATCTGCTATTATAGCAGTCTTGTTTTTAATAGACCTGGCATTGCACAACACTGCCCAAGTGGGATGAACCATCAAGGGAGGCCATGCAACCTGCCTGCACATGGCAGATCCCTTGGGTATGGGAACCAGACAGGGAGGACCTCTATTCTGGACCCATTTTTCCCCAGGGAGTCTCCTTGTCCCTACTACCTCTATCTGACCACCCCTCTCCATTCCCTTACGAGCCCCAGTTCTCCTCATCCTCTTCCTCCTCCTAACTATCTCCAAAGCCCGTCAATTCATATAGGCCCCCAGTGATAAAGGGGAACAATTGAAAGGGTGGGGAATAACTCCTGACCTTCTTTTCTCCTTCCCAACACATCATAAACAACAACAGCATTCACCAAAAAAAAAACATGAATAATACCAAACCCATGAATAGGACTGACCACAATGTTTAGATGCTTTCTCAAGCTAATAATGTCTTTCTGCTGTGAAGATGTAAATATTGTCATCCCAATATTCTAAATACTGTCTGAAAATATCTACATCCAAATACTGTAAATAATGTCTGTGACAAATGTCTGTAACACATGCTTATTGTAATTGTTGTTATACCCTGTCTGTATTAGCTTCTGTCTTACATGTGATGAGGTACCTTTGTAAATGAGCCTCTGGCTCAAAGGTTGTAAACCCGATATATCAAATAAATATTAAATAAATAACCCTCCCCAAATGCTATAATACCAAATATTCCTAGCAATCAACAAATATTTAAAATCCACACAACCACTCACTCACACATACACCCACTTCACACACAAATATAAATATTCCAAAATAAATAAAACCCAAAACTACCCCCACAAATAATTACAGAGCTAACAAACAAAAGCAGTAGCAGCAGCACAATATAGTCAATTAAATGAGTCATTTTTTGATGATAGTACATGAACACTGTCCCAAAATGAGCTCACTGTCCAAGCCTTTCCAACTGTCCTAAGAGCTCGCCAAAACTCCATCAATGTTCTCAGTGAAAAACCGGGGGAGCTCTCACTGCCCCCTTCACCAATACTACTGTCCATATAATACAGTCCTCTCACAGTCACATTTCACTGAATGAACAATGATAATAAAATCAGAAAAAGGACCTCTCACTGTCCCCTTAATAAAAAGTATAATGATACAGTACCCGCTTGGTTCGAGATTATACTGATCACAATCAAGGAGAGATCCCACATCCAATCCACTGCTCTGTAATCCAGGTAGATCTCAAAGCAGTACTTCAGATAGATTCCAAAGTTGAAATTGGGTTCCCCAAGAAAATTTGATCAGAACCTAGGCCAGACCCGACCCCACAGCAGGCACCCTAATTACACAGTCCTTCCACTTAGGCCACCTAGGCAGTCCCGACCTAGCCAGGCAGCACTTCGTGACCCCGGATCATCTGAAAGAGAAGCCAACCCTACAGTTGGCACCACCCAATCCCCCAAGTTAAAAAGCTGTGTTTAGGCACCCACCTTGGAACAGGTCAGCTTGGCTCACTCAGTCCACCATGCAAAAAGCCAGATCCTTCTCAGTACAACCACTCACCACCCGAACTGGAATAGTCCAATGGACCCTTAGTTAGTCACGTCAGTCCACAGCCATTAACCACATCTGCAGAACCAGATATGTCACCACCAATGGAACTAAAGCCACAGAAAACAAATCCTCATGCTAGAACCACTACACTCTACTCTGGTAGCCTGCTTCACTCAGGACTACCGCAGCAGCGAAGACACAGTCTCTCTCCAAAATATTCATGCTGGTGAATGAACTCCTTATGCATGGTAACGTGAACTAGCAGCCAACAGGAAGATATAATTTAATGAAATGTGAACGGCTGGTATCCTAACAAAAGTGGTCAACAAAACCTGCAACTGAAGAAGCACTATTTCTGTGATTCTGACCTCACATAAATGCACACAAATGAATGAATAGAGCAAACCGAAAACGAAACCGACCGAAAACACAACAAAATAATAAGGTAACTAATTGACTAAATAACAATAAAAAGTCTAAAATATTGAATAAAAACTAAAATAATATCTCCAAGACAGCTGTGTATGATGGCTATCCAAGCATGGCCACCATCTTGGTCATGCTGGGTTACAGGAGTAGTAGGATCTATCAGTGGCTCCTCCATTTGGTGACTCCCCCACACACACACATCTTTCACTCATTTAGATGCAGAAGGGTCTACTGTATTTTTAAACTGTATCTGATTTGCTACAAACATAGTTTCTGGCATCCTGTGTGTTATATGGAACTAACTCGTGCAAGACTGTAAAAAAATGTAACATTGCAACATAGCAATTTGAGGTCAGAAGTGAGTCAAGGTCTATTGTGTTCACTCCTGCTTTATAAGCAGACAGGATGTGCATGTACATGATAGTACCTGCTCAGTTGCAGAAAGGCACCTTGTAAAAGCATGCCAGTGACCTGTACCACACAACAGCAAATTCCTGAACACCTGAACTCCCACCCTCTGACCTGGCTGTGAAAATTGGTTGCATGAATCCAACTATTGCTGGTGGTGGGTGCTGCACCCCACCACTGGTATTGCCCCCAGTCTCAGCCATCACTTTAGTCACCATATTGGGCAGTTACAAGTTTTCCTTTACAAGATCAGGATGGAATGTAAAAGCATTACGGGGGGGCATGGAACTGGCTGGTTCCTATCACTACTTTAGAACAGGTTCTGCTCCAACCAATTCAGGGGCAAGGGAAAAAAGCTCATGAGAGCCTGTGACAGCCAACACAATAATGCAGCTTCTTTTAAAGTCTCTCTACACTTTGCAATCCCACCCAGTTACTGTGAGACTGCTATGAGTCCCTCACACACTATCTTTCCAAACACATCAGGGAGACACTAGTAGACAGATACAGGAAGGCCACTAAACCATACAAACCTCCCTAAAAGACAAAACTGTAACATACTGCAACAGCATTAATGCAGTAAGTAAGTTCATTTCAATGCAATACATTCCTTTTGTCATGCAGTGTCACAGGATACTGTATTGCATCCTGGCTGGATACCCTGTATGTGTGGGGGCCCCAAAATACTCCATTACAGACTGATGTAATTTAGAGGCACACATTATTCTCATCCATAAAACAATGAACTGCAAGAGGCAAAGGAAGACAGTTTTCTAGCAGCCAGACTGGAACACCTTCACAGCTGCTTCTCACACTTATGACATACTTGTGAACCCCCTGTGGCCTTTGCATTATTTTTCAACCCCTATGCCCATCCTGCTAGCAGCATAAATCGCCAAAGGAATGAAGCAAGTGTAGTACAGGAGAAATTAAAAAAGCATTAGGTACAGTACAGTGAGACTTCTGTTTTTACTGTTGGTGTTGAAGGGCTAGGGATGTTAGCACAGCACTACGTACACATTATGTCCTATTTGTGCTCAAGTGATCTGTTGGGTGTCTGTTCTGTAAATATGATGAGGAAGATAGGTGGAGTCCACTACCTGTAATGCAGTCTTGTTTACACATTAATCAGTCAGATCAATGTATGGTTGTTGAAATGTTGTCATTGGTCTTAGCTAGCTTTCACAGGAATGATGGAAACTTTAATATTTCCATCCCCTCCCACTGTGGTTTGGAACTTACACTCTACACTACCACCATACAGTGATAACCTGCTCCAACATAAACACTTTACACTGGCAGGGTCCACTGGGAGGTCATTGAAGTTAGTAGATGAACTGTGCCTATGATGTTTCTGTATTCTGCTTTTGAACTGCTGCTTACTGTTACAACACTTTTCAACAGTGTAGACATCCTTTGCATGTACTCTGCTTGTGTTCAAGGACTGCTGGTTGCTCTACACAGCAGTAGCCACTATACTGGACAGGTCACAACTGGTGATATGCTTGTAATCATGATTCCTGCTTTAGCTGCATGATTGGTAATGGACATGTCTGTGATCCTTGTGATACTGGGTGCTGGTGTCATGTACTGATATAGCACTTTACTTGTATCCAATTCACTGTAATGTCAGTTTCATGGGTGGTAAGTATCCTGTGATTTTATCAAAACTGACATTAATAGCAAGTAAAACTTGTTGCACAGTACTGTATGTACAGTAACTGCTACACCATCTATTAGGTAGCCTCCTTAACCATCATTTGCTGCTGTTTAACTTCTATATCATATATTAGGTAGTCCCCTTAGCCATCATTTGTTCCTGCTTACCTGCTACACCATGCTTCCTTCACCATCTCCAACATTGCTTATAAATAGGTTGAAGATCAATTGCTAAAGCTTGACACTAAAAAAGGTGCTGAAGCAGACAATATCAATCCCTTCTTCTTAAAACTAGGCTACCACTACCTTATAGCCCCATTTGCCCACCTATTTAACCCATCATTAGCAGAGGGGACCATACCACATGACTGGAAGGTACCCCACCTGCTACCCCCCTTTAAATCAGGGGATCCGAGTGGCCTACATTTTTATGGGCCTATTTCAATCATGCCAGTCCTCTCAAAATAATTATAAAAGTTAGTCAGCATACAAGTCAGAACATTCCTGGACAAGCACCAGTTAATCAACCCATTACAATCTGGTTTCAGACAACTACATAGCACAATATCATCATTATCCAAAGTTACAAATGGCTGGTTAGAGGCCATGGACAAAAAGTTAATCACAGGGGCTGTTTTCCTGGATCTGAGTAAGGCCTTTGATACAGTGAATCATCTCCTTCTCTTTGACAGCCTTAACCAACTGGTCTTCGATAATTCTGTATTAAACTGGTTTGCCAGTTATCTGGGGATAGATATCAACATATAAATTCCAATGGTACTCTTTCATTATTACTCCCCCTTGCTAAGAGGGGTCCCTCAGGGCTCCATTCTGGGCCACTGCTCTTTCTGATTTCTGTCAACATCTTAAACAATAACATCACTGACTCCGACATCCACTTACTTGCTGATTACACTGTTCTATACACCGCAAAACCCTCCAGCGCATCTGCTCAGCACTCCAGATGGACTTTAACCAGCTTCAGCAGAACCTAACAGTGTTGAAACTACTGTTGAATGCTAAAACAACTAAGGTAATGTTCTTCCACCCATCCAATTTACCTACTGCTTCTTCCAACCTTAGTACTACCAATCCCAATACCTCACTCTTATGCGATAAGCTTGAGTCAGTGGATAACTTCAAATACTTAGGGTTCTTGGTTGACTTTCATTTATCCTTTACCTCCCACATTGAAGTATTATCCAAAAAACTGAGGCAGAGATTTGGGTTCTTTTTCAGAAACAAATCACTATTCTCTCGAGACTCTAGAATCAGACTTGTTCAGGCCACCTTCATGCACCTGTTGGACTATGCAGATAATATATACTCTCACTGTTCAATAATCAGTCCTCATAAGCTAGACACCCTCTATCACCATGCTATTCAGTTCATTACCAATGCTCCAGCCAAAACCCACCACTGTTCCTTGTATAAGGAGATAAGCTGGACCTCCCTAGCTCTGAGAAAACTTATTCATACATACACCTAGGTTTACAAAGCACTAATACGCAAATTATCTCCCTATATCAGTTCTCTCCTCCACCATTCCCACAGCTCCTATGCACAAAGGAAATATGCATACATCTCACTGGAGGTAACCAACATTTGCACTCACTTTGGTAAGTCAGCCATCAACTATGTTCTTCCCACAGCCTGGAACAAACTTCTATCCATGCTCAAATTAAAAAACGTGATCACCCTGAGTGTGTTCAAATCACTTATTGATAAAATTACTCCTGACATCTGCCATTGTTATTAAGCTTCTCTCCCTATCCTTATCCTAGCTCTGATGTTATCCATATATATATATATATATATATATATTTATTATTTTATTTTAACTGATATGGAACCCACAAATGAGCTTCCGCTCACAGGTGTTCTCCAAGATATCATTAAAATAAAAAAAAGCCCTCATTTGCTGCTGCTTAACTGCTATACCATGTATTAGGTAATCCCCTTAGCCATCATTTGCTGCTGCAACTGTAAGTTGCATCCAGACACTGCAGTAAACCTGGGTTTTAATTCAGAAATAGATCACTTATTTGAAAATAGCCCACAGTGCTTACGCTGTCACAGGAGTTGGCAGATCACACAATTCTGCCTACCACAAGCCCTTTAAAATCCTGGCAAGCTCTTTTTCATTGTTGCAGTAATATAACTGTTTTTGTGTTATTCATCCTATGTATTAGATTTGATTATCTTAATAATTTATTTTTGCTATTATTTTTAACTTCATTTTGATTATGTTTACCTGCAGAACAAAAAAAAAATCACTTTTGGAATTTTATAGCTGACCCTCTGTTTGGAGCATAGGACACTCTGCATTGAACATGGTTAGTCCTGAATCAAATAGCTAGCAGCTAGAATTTTTACAGGAACAATTTGTGCAATTTTGTAACTGAAGTAAACAAAGATAAAAGTATATTTTCTTTACGGTTTTGTGTAGTGTTGCTATTTTTCTTCTTTGTCTAGTTAATTTGTAAGTTCACTGACTAATGAAATTGTACATTGTTAATTTTAACTTTCCTCATATCTTTACACCATTATTTAAATTTTGGTTCTTATATGAACAGCAGATGCTATTACTATTACACAATAATTTTATTTTAGGTATAATTGTGTTCAAACTGGCACACAAATAAGCAATAAAGTCAAAAAGAGAACCCCTATTATTTTGAATGTCTAATGGTAAAATATTAAATTCACTAGTATGTTGATACTGATCTGTATGTTTAATGAATTTCTTCATTATTGATGTGACCCTGTATTGCGCCATTAATTGTTATGCACTTTGGTTTTAATGCACTATATACAGTGTCAAATGTATGCTGAATGGTTTGCTGATGTGCTCCATCCTGCCCTTTGATAAGTGTAAAATGCAGGACTAATTAAGCATGACACCTTTGAAGAAGTAAGCACACACAAAACATTACATGCAGATTCCTGTTACTATCTCTTCCATATTCCTTGTTACTGCACATTAGCCACTATTGCACCTTGTTTTGCATAATGCATTGTTTGAGTTCGGGATGGAATAAGAGTTAAAAGGACTGGTTGTATGCATTCCTTGTTTTTCCTGTGTCTCCTTGCTTTCAGCAATTACAACTTGAAAAGAGAATGATGCTAAAGTCTATTGGTGTAGTGACTTGTGCGTGTTGCTTTACTTATCATCTTTGCACTTGTTTAAGCTAGACGCCCCATTTGCTTTTAAGCATCTGCCATTGAGTTCTTTTGTTTCCTAATTGGTTTATTTGCAAATGCATCAATGATAACTAAGAGGATAAGGCCATCATGACAATTCTGAGAGTCACTGTGCAGTGTTGCACGACCTTCCAATGTGCCTAACTCAATGTCTTGCAGTAAGATGTTCTATGCCTAAATTAGCAAGCTAAATAAAAAGGAGGTGTTGTGAACACTGACTGAGAGATTTTAGACCACTGTGGTTCTCAGGAAGGGCTAGGGAAGTGGTATGGGCCAAAAAGAAGGGCTTCTATAAAAACAAGAAAAAGCAGGGGGAGGTAGAATGGGAAGATTAGCTACAGAAAAATAGGGATGCAAAGAGGGCCGTTAGGAAGGCCAAAGCATACATCGAACTGCATATCACAGAGGGGTTCAGGAATGGATAAAACAGTTTTTCAGACATATTAGTAAAAAAAAAAAAAAGGTGGGGGAATTGTAAGGCTAGTTGGGGGGTTAGGGTGATAGAGGAGGACTGGCAAAAGACCACCATCCTAAATGATAGTTTTGCTCAGGTTTCACCAAGGAGAACAGTGAGTTCATGCCAGACAGTGGGATCAAAGCAGCCAC
Source organism: Neoceratodus forsteri (assembly GCA_016271365.2). Classification (NCBI taxonomy): domain Eukaryota; kingdom Metazoa; phylum Chordata; order Ceratodontiformes; family Ceratodontidae; genus Neoceratodus; species Neoceratodus forsteri. Next base: position 120,880,561 of record CM057456.1, read on the forward strand.
CAAGGGAATCCCAGAAATGAGACAGCCATTGTTGACTAGTGAAAGGGTTCTGAAAGGGCTGACTGCACTTAAGATAGATAAGGCCTTGTGACCAGATGGGTTGCAATCGATGATACTTGGGGAATTAGCAGTGAAGCTGGCTGAACCACTTCTATGTCAGTTCAACATCTCAGTTAGGTCTGGGGAAGTTCCAAGGGATTGGAAGGTGGCAGACATTGTACTGCTTCATGGGGGGGGGGTAATGAACAACCCGGGAATACAGGCCTGTCAGTCTTACCTCTATCTTAATGAAGCTGATGCAGTCACTAATCAAAGAGGACCTCAAACACTCCTAGAGAACAACATGCTCCAGGATAGTAAACAATACAGTTTCGTGACAGCATGGTCTTGTCAGTCTATGCTGATAGTTTTCTTTGACTGTGTGACAAAGAAATTACACAAGGGCAATGCTGTGTTTCTGCTCTGCTTTGACATTAGCAAGGCTTTTGACTCAGTACCTCACAAACAATTGCTCAAGAAAATGGAAGACCTGGGTGCAGCCTAAACCATAGTTAACTAGGTGGATAACTGGCTAGAGAGGAGGCAGAAGAGGGTGGTGGTCAACGGGATTAAATCAGAAGAGAGTGAGGTTATGAGTGGGGCTCCACAGGGATCAGTCCTGGGTCTGGTCATCTTCAACATGTTCGTTAGTGACATTGGAGAAGGAATCCAGAGCAGGTTGTGTTTCTTTGCAGATGGCACAAAACTATGTGGGAGGGTAGATATTGATGAGGAAATAAGGTAAATGCATAGAGACCTACAAAAGCTAGAGGGGGAAGTCAAATGTCTGGCAGTTCAAGTTTAATGTTAAAAAGTTCAAGGGAATGCATTTAGGGAAAAAGAACCCCAAGACAGAGTACTGGATGGGAGGAGACAGACTTAGCACTACAGATGAGGAACATGATTTGAGAGTTATCACTAGCAACTCATTTAAGCAATTGAGTCAGTGCAACAAGGCAAGGCTAGCAGGAAGCTGGGATGTATTGGGAGGGATATTGATAGCAGAAAAATAGAGGTAATACTTTCTCTCTACAAATCCCTGGTGAGGCCTCACCAAGTGTACTGCACCCAGTTCTGGAGTCCTCACCTCAGAGAGAATAGGGATAGACTGGAGGCAGTGCAGCTCAGAGTAACAAAAATGATTCAGGGCCAGTAGGGCAGATCCTCTGAGGAGCACTTCAGGGCATTAAATATGTACTCACTGGAGACCAGAAAGGAGAGAGGAGATATGATAGAGACCTTCAAGTTCCTCAAAGGAATTAACAAAGTGAACTGCAGGGAAGCAGGGAACTATTTAGCCTGAATACCAATTCATGGTCACTTGGACATGAATGAAAATTAACAGGAGAGAGGTTCATGAGGGATGTGAGAAAGTACTACTTTATGGAAAGGGTGGTGGAACCTTGGAACAGTCTGTTGGCTGAGCTGGTGGGTGCGAAAACAGTCAGGAGATTCAAGCAGGGTTGTGATATAATGAAGGGAATGTTGGTTACTGGGGGTGAAAGAACCCAGGAAGAGTACAGAGAGATGATGGAGAGGGTTAATAACATGGAAGAACAGTAGGTTCCAGGGATTATAGGGAACTTGGGCAGTCTGGATGGACCTCTAGTCTTTTTCTGGCTTCAATGTCTGTTTCTATGGCTGAAGAATTTTGTTCCACTATTAAAACAGACCAAAAAATACTAACAATGTATTTACAGTGTAAATGCTGATAGTTATTCTGAATGATAAAGGGAATATTTTGAAAAATGACTTTTGTATTTGAAAACAAATGTAAATATACCAAGCCACTGGAACTCTGCAATTCTGCAATCATGGAATTCTCTGCAGAATTAGCATCATGCCACAAAATATTTATATAGTGCTACAGAATTCAGCTTTTTTGTAGAATTTTCATTCAAATATAGTTTTTCCATAGTGCCAGGCTCCCATACTCATATTGTTAATCCTAAAGCCCCTCCTCTGTGCTTGGTATGTGATGTCATCAATGATAACACATCATATTTTAGCCAATGTCATAATTGCATTGTGCCACAGAAATGAATAAATCATGTCACAGAAATCAGAAAATGTTGCTGCAGAGCAAAAGGGGCCATGAAAAATATTAATTAAACACATGGTTGATTAAATATTTTTACAAACTAACAGAAAACACTGTAATGAAAGTATCTGAAAAAAATGCATCTTAACTCTTTAGCTTTTAAGGGGTTGCACATGGAACTTAATTTACCCAATATTAGCTAAACAAATTAAATAATTACAACTATTAAAGCTGAGCTTTCAAATAAGAGAAGACACATATCAGTAATCAGGCTTTTTAGACTAAATATGTATAAAATTAAAGAGCATATAAAACAGCATATCCTGTGCTGGAGAAAAAGGTCATGCTCAGCTAGTCTGTAAAGATATCCCTAGCGACAGGAACACAATCAGTGACTCATATTAATCTTTCAGTCTCAAAGAAAATGTTATATTGCAGCTGTGATACATACTTGTAATGGGTAGCTGCCTCCTAGCACCAATATCACTTGCCCTTGCTGAATTGTTAAGCTTAGTTGACCTTGACTTTAGCTGCAAGCAAGGAAACTGAATAATGCTTCATACAGAAAACATAAATCATGCACATTACTTTTCAAGTTAAAGAATGCATCTTTCATGTGGATAAAGCAGCCTCCTTGTGCAACTGCAAGCAATTAACAACAGTTATCTAGAACACTTAAATGAATTGCGTAAAAAAAGGTTCATGGGTGTTGGTTCCTTTAGCATGAATAAGTGGGGAACACGTATATTTTGGAGCATGGCAATTCAGATCTGTATACATTCCCCTTTCTAAAAATTCTTCAGACTCTGCAAAATGTTTACATCAGTGGCTGGTGTTACTTGGCAAAGGCCTATGACATCATTAAAACTGTAACTTCTTTCAAAAGTAAGTCTAAACCAAGATAAATGTTATTTAAAAAGCTAATAATTTTCTTTTCCCTGTGCATGGCAAAATTAAAGAGTTCATTGGTGGTGCTGAAGCTGGCAGGGGAAGATCCCTACATTTTGTGTGGAGGTTCTGCTTTAATTTTGTCCAGGTGTAACACTTTACCAGTAACATTGTAAACTGTTCTCTTTAGAAACTTAGATAGGCTAAGGCAAGTACAATTTGTTGGCTCAGTGGTGTAGCAGGTGATATCATGCTGCATATGCTTTTTTTTCTGCTCATGGTAATGAGAAACTCATGCCCTGAGCAAAGTAAATGACTGCTTCACTGGCTCCATCCATAAATTCTTATTGTATGGTGAGGTGCCCTTGCCTGGCTGCTGTTTTCTCCATGAACTATCCTCTTGCTCAGACTCTGTTCCCCCTGACCATCTCCATCGCTCATTTAGTGGCCAATGCAGCATCAGTTTTGGAGTTACGTATCAGTTGCAAGAGCTTCAGGCCCCTCTGACTTTCAAACCCGGCAGCTGTAGCTATAACTAGTGTTCCTGGCCCACAACCTGACCCGTACTAATAATCTTCCTGCATGCCAATCACTTACAGAATCCTTAACTTTACTGCTGTTGGTAATTTGCTGCTTATACTTTGCATTTTTGGGGCTATGGGTAACTACCTGGCTTTCAACAGCTGCTATTGGCTTTCTTCTCATTTTCTACCTTGGCATTCTTTTGTATCATTCAGTCCTACCCTTGTCCCAGGGCCGGAGCTGTTGCCACTTGCTGTTGATTGCAACACCATGCTCTTTTATCTTTCATGTCTAATTATTCTGCTCCTACCTTTGCTTTAATGTTTGCAACTCTTTTCTTTCAAGGCTTCACAGTTATTGCTAGCTTTACTTAGCAAGACTCATTTACCAGTCACTTACCACTGCAGAGGCACCATGCCCACTTACTTTGGAAACTGTTTTTGCTGCTTTACTGGTGGTACTTTTTCACACCTTCTCTGGTTCCTAGGCTTCAGTGTTGCACCTTCTCTGCTGACCCTTTATACCATCATTTTTGGGGAGCTTCACTTCTCAACTTATGCTGTTTCCTATTGTCATGACAGCCCTGCTTAAGATATTGTTGGTATATCTGGTCTGCCTTACTACTATATGGGAAACAGCTATCACCCACTATAAAGTATTTTTTTAGCTCATGTTCGATTGGACATTGCCAATGGTGAAACTTTTACTGGGGATCTGTTAGTCAAAAAGCCAAACTCTGTGATATCAAGCAAGGGTGGTAGTGATGACTAAGGGAAAAAGACACTGCGCAACTGAACCATTCCCAAAACTGCCATCACCAATGTGGTCTCCTGTGTCTCTTTCTCTCTTTCTTCCCTCTCTTTTTGGGGTTTTGCAATTGCATATTCCCCAAGTTTCCTTAATCAATTATGACTGAGTCCATTTAACAAGTCCCCACAGGTTTGCTGTTCCACATAGGAACTGCAGGATCAGTCATAACTTTCTCTGCAGGTCTTCTGGGTCCTGAATGAAGAATGATATCAGACATAACTTTCTTCACATGAATCAAGAGATCAGTCACAGGACATCCCCAAAGCATAAGACGGATCACAACTTTCTTCAAACAAGGCCCCACACCCATAGTTTGATGTTGCAGACTCTTGGGGCAAGGTCCCCAATCATATAGCTTGGCCTTGGTTTATGAGGGTAGGAGGAGGAGGAGGAGAGAGAAGGTGTTAGGGTTGAATGGACAGCCAGTTGCAAAGAAAGCTACAGATCTGGTGCTATGCATGTCACTATGCAATATGACAGTTTAAATATCTGTTTCTAAATATTTCCCCTGGATATTGTACTCAGGGCCGAAATATATTGATATTTGTTGTTCGTTAATGGCATTTGGCTTGAAAGGTGGGTTGAAAAAAATTAAGCTTTTCCCCCTTACCTCCTGACTAGAGTAGACCTGGCTACCTTCTCAACCTACTCCAATCTTTTCTCACCCTCTTTTTCCTTCTCTGGTGCCCTTAATGATTAAAAAAAGAAACCTTCCAAATATATGGCACCTGTCACAATGCTAGCCACTGACAGTATAATTTAAAATGCACCCCCACCCTAACCTTACTTCTTCCATTCTCTGAAACATTATAGTTCTTATTCTACCACAATATTGACTTAAACTCCTGATTTTGAAGAGCTGGTTGCAATGAATCCTGATTCTGCAGTGCTTCCTCACCCAGCCCACTCCACCGTATGCAGCAGGTATTATTGTATTAATTGAGTGTACAAACATTAACACAAGGGATGGACATTGTTAAAATATTGCATGCACTATCTGTTCAGTAGCAGTCCTTCACCTCACCCAACATTGCAGCAAGCAGTCCCTAGAGTACAGTTTGGCCCTACTGCCTCATCCTATCACTGTGCAAAGCTGTGATGTTGAGTGTCCCACTGACTCATTACCAATCCTATTATTATGACATCCAGTTGCACTCCACCCCAATGTCAAGCAATTTCTGATGTCCACTGATACCCCTTTTACTCCCCATAGCTGAGTGCCATGCAGTTCCTAGCATCCAGTGGAACCAGCTAAAGTCACACAAATGAGTCCCTGACATGCAAATCAATGATAAACATTTCTTAAATCTTCAGTGGCATCCACTGACTCACCCTGGTGCAAAGTTAGCAATTCATGGTGACCCATGGCTTACACGCCTCAATCTGTGCTAAGCTGACACTGGCATTCAGTAGCCCCATTTCTTTCTCCTTGTCCCAGTTCAAGCATTTTCCGCCATACATTGGCACTCCACTCTCTCATTCTATACTTTCCAAGCAGTCCTTGCTATCCAGACCCAAGTCAAGCATTTCTTATCTTCCAGTTGGAACAACCAACTTCACCCTGAACCAATTTACTTTAACTGTTTCCTGGCATCCTGTTGCATCCCTTCCCTCTCTGCCTCCTTCCTCCTCCTCCTGACTCATTCATCCACTCAGGCCTCCGCTCATCTTTGATTTTGATTTTGGCACTCATAAGGCACATCCCTGTAATTATGAAATTAAGAAAGAAATAGAAGAAAGGTGATAAATCTTTCTGTATTAGCCATGACTGAGCTTATTAAAACTTTAACACTGCACTGCAAACAGGAGAGGCATGGCCTTCTCCTAACTGGTGAGCTCCCCAATGGTCACCTGTGAACAAACTATATAAGCTGAAGCCAGATATTTTTTTCCATACAAGAAAGAGAATAAGCAGTGAGACCTCAGCTCATATTGGCATCTTAAAATTTAAAGAGAAAAGATGAAGTCAAAAAATAATTTCCACACAAGAAAGAGAGAGGGTAGAGGGGCCTCAGCAGATTTTGGCATGTTCAAATTTAAGCGAAGTTTCCTGATCGATGAGTGGGTCACATTGCCATCAGAGGTAAGACTAGTTATGATTCAGCCAAAGGATGAGACCAAAAACCCCTCTAAATGTTAAAATGATGGCATGCAAACCAAGTAAGAAAACTGATTTGATATGAGTGAATTGCAGGCTTTCAAGTAGCTTTGGTGGGAGGGAGGGAACACAAGTACTATGATTGTTTGATTTTGATTGTGGCCACACCAGCTTCACCCCTGTAAGTTTGTAAAAAAATAATAACGATGAACAAAAAATGTGATAAAATCTCTCTGTGTAATGCAGGTTTGAATTTGCTAAACCTTTAACATTCCAGTACATGCAGACCCTGTTGTTCAGTGGCTCCCCCTCTCTCTCCCTGCAACTGCAACAAGTGGATACCATTATCCAATGGCATCCATACCCGTCCTTCACAGTACAAGCATTTCCTCACATCCAGGGACACCCCTTTCTCACTCTTTGTAGGGGTGTTTGAAGCTGTCCCCCATCTTTGCATTGCCCATGGCTACTTTTTGAGTAGTTTTTTACCTACCACAGTGCCCACTGTTGCCTGAAAAAGACAGTGTGTAGTGGCCCTTCACTGGCTAATGTGTATAAAAAGTGCCACTGCCTGTATTATTTGTCCAAAATTAAGCAAAATGTTTTTTTTTATTTAGTAAACTTTCACTTTTTCACAAAACCCATGTACAGACAACCACATACACAAGGTGTGTCTAATGCATCACAGAATATATCAATAGAACCATAGATTTGTAGGGTGAAGACACTTATGAAACAGAAGCAAAAACTGCAAAGTTGTCTGTACTCCCTACCCCCCTGCCACTGGGATGCTAAGTTAGCATATTGTTATAAAGAATTAGTCCACAGTGCTTTATGCAAGAGTCAAGACATTAACTATTTCTGTGAATGACCAGACCTAGAGTGGACCAGTAAAAGATTGAAGAGGGGGGCCCAAACTTTTCTATAGTTTGCCATTCTGATGGTAAGATCTGCAATGATGTGCTCAGCTTGGATGGCAAACATAATCTCCTTGTACCATTCTATATAGGTCGGAGTGATCTAATCCAACCAGTACCAGAGTATCACCTTTTTGGCACTGGCAGAGATTAGGAAAATATGTGACCTCTATATAAGGTTCTAGAGAGGTTTGAATAGTCATCTAAAATACAGATGTCAGGTGTGAATTTATCTGACAAAGATTATAATGGGGCCAGGCGAGACTTGATACAGTTCCAGAATGGGGATATTTTACCACAGGACCATAAAATATGCAGTATATCCGCAGGGCCTCTAAACATTTTGTGCATTGATCAGAGGATAGAGATCCCATACGATGAAGCTTAACTGGAGTATAGTATACATTGTGAATGATCTGTAACTGCATATACCTATATCTATCCCATTTGATGTACCTGTATAAATGATTCCATATTTTGGACCAAGATCTATGGGGAAAAGAGACTGGTAGATTTTGGTCCCACCAATAATATTGATGGCCCTCTACACCGGATATAGTAATCTGGAGGGATCTATAGGTGTGTGATATGAAATGAGAATCCAGAAGGGAGTCAAGATATGGAGCAAAAATAGATGAGTATGAGTTAGACCACGGTCCTTTTCCAAAGTGTTTTAATTGCATGTGAGATATCTGCAGATACCTAAAAACATGAGTGTGGGACCAGTTATTGATAGAACAAGCTTCATAAAATGACATCAATTTATGATTGGTGACAAGGTAATTTGCCATAAAAGCCCCTATTGGGCCAGAAGGATTTAGAATTTAGGGGTTTACCAGAGATTAAAAGGTTTGGGTTGTTAAATAATGGTTATGCTATATCTTTGTGTCCATCTACTCTAAAGAAGTTGCACAACTGCTGGCAAGTTTGAAGTGTGTGGCCCAATGGAGAGCATTTCAGTTCACTGGGAAGAGACTTTTTTTTAACAAATGACAAGGCTTTTGGGTCTAGCCCCTGCATGGAGCATAAATCATGCTCAATCTTCAATAAGAGGGGACTATAAGAGGAGCTAAGGACATTGCCAGAGGAGAGCAGCCAGGACTTAAATCTGGTTAAGTAGATGCAAGGTAGTATTAATAGAAGTTGGGAGCTTGTAGCCCACCAACCATTTTTTGATGGGAAAGTTTGATATTATTTTGTATAGGTTTTTTACCAGCCCATAAAAAGGAACTCATAATTTTATGGGTTTGGGAGAACCATATTTGTGGCAGGGCCCAACTATTCATTTGCAGGGGATATAGGATATGAGGCAGTATGTTCATTTTAGCTATATTCATATGGCCCCATAGAGACAAGGATAAATAAGACAATCGTTTAATATCTTCTCTTAGGGTATTAATGATAGCATCCAGATTTAATCTTTTCATAACTTTCTAGGAAGGATGAAGAAAAATACCTAGATATTTTAATTCATCCTTGCATGACTGGAGGCCCAGGCTGTCACAGCCAGCTATCTGGAAGTACTTATTAAGAGGGAAAACCTCTGTTTTTTCTAAGTTTAACTTATAATTTGAAATCTGTCTAAATTGAGAAATTATCTGAAGGGCAGCAGGAAGAGATTGTGCAGGGGAAGAAATATGCAATAGTCAAGGCCACTGTTTTTCGGTTTTTACCGGAAAATCCGGTAAAATTCCAGAAATACGGCTGCCTGAAAACCGGTAAAAACAAAGATTTCATGGAATCTGGCATTTTCTATCAGATCAGTAAATCTATAAAAAAGTCTGTTTTTCTTTTAATTCCTTCCTGTACTATTTTCAGTTTGCTTTATTTAATGCTCTGTATATTAAGCCCTCTTTAATTCTGATTATTTATGCACATACTAAAAGAATGATAACAGAATCCCGGTAAAATCCAGAAATTAGAGTAACAATCACCGGTGAAATTCCAGAATCTTAAGTCTTGAAAATGGAATTTAATTGTTTTAATCACCGTAAATCAGTGGCCTTGGCAATAGTATGTCATCCGCGTATGCTGAAATCTTATAATCAGCATTTCTGATAGTAATCCCAGAAATAAGTGGAGATGAGTTCAACTTTCTTATTAATGGTTCCAGAAAAAGGTTAAATAAGTAGGGGGATTGGGGGCAACCCTGTCGAGTACCCTGGTATAGTAAGAAGGGTGTAGAAAGCACCCCATTACATTGTATCTGGGCCGATGGGGAAAAGTAAAGGATTTTGATCCATTTTATAAATTCTCAGGGTATATGGTATTTTGGGAACAAGGAGAAAAGATAATCCCATGATACCCTGTTGAATGTCTTTTCTGCATCCAAGGAGATCAAAGCAGCAGGTATAGATGATTCCTTGGATGTAGAAAAGAGATATGTGATTTTCCTGAGGTGGTCGGATGACAAATGACTCTTCACGAATCCAACTTGTTCCTGACTGATTAATAACTCCCACACATGGCTAATCTCGAGGCCAAGATCAGTGCTAAAATTTTTAAGTCTACATTGATTAGTGATATAGACCTATAGTTAGAAACAAACTTTTTGCCCAGTTTGGGGAGGACAACTATGGTGGCTTGGGTTAAGGAGGTATCTGAAATACCTTTTTCATAACAGAAATTAGAGGTATCTAGAAGAATGGGAGCCACTGTGTCCTTAAAGGATTTATAAAAATTAGAAGAAAACTCATCAGGGCCAGGGGCTTTATCTAATGACAGGGAGTCTATGGCCTCCAGTACTTCCTGGATAGAGATGGGGCCTTCAAGCTGTCGATTTGGGGATTTGTTAGGACAGGTAGGTTAACATCATGTATAAAAGAATCCAGCATAGATGGAGAAAAAGGGTGTGTGGGTGGCATATAGACAGTATTGTAAAAGTCTTTAAATGCCTCCACTATATCTTTAGGGGATGTAAGAAGGTTACCTGAGGTGGAGTAAATTGAGGTAACAAGTTTTTAAGAAATCTGGGTCCTGATTCGACAAGCTAAAAGTCTCCAGGCTATTTCCCCTTGATCAAAATAGGTTGTTTTAGAATGAAGCATAAGAAACTCTGCCTTTTCAACTAAGAGTTGATTGTGCTGAGACCAAACAGATTTAGCCTTTTCCCAGTCCTCATTAGTTGAGAGTGAGGAGAGGCCCGATTTGGATGCCATGAGCTGCTCAAATAGTGAGGAGAGAGCTTGGGATTTTAGTTTCTTGTGCTTTGATGCCAGATGTATTAATTCACCTCTCAATGCAGACTCAAGGGAGCACCATAATATATCTAACCTAGGCAATGAGGGGGCATTATATGCCAACAAATTTGATATGAATCCTTGCAGGTGTTGTAAGAGGTCCTCTGATTTTAAAATGTGGTTATTGATCTTCCAAATGTTATTCTTTTGAAGGTTAAGTGAGAGATTGAGGTGTAAATGTGCAATACAATGAATGGTCAGAAAAACTTTTGGAGGAATAGAAGGCCTGAGAGATGCCAGGGAGAAGATTAGCACTAATGAGAAAGTAATCAATATGTGAAAATGATTGATGGGGGAGAGAAGAATGAATATTCTCTCTCATCCAGATGGGCTAACCTCCAAGGGTCGGTTCAGCCTAAAGAGTGCATACACTAATGTAGGGCCTTTTGCCCTGAAGACAGAGAGCATCTGGGAGGTCCTGATCTATCCATTAAATTAGATATAACTTGATGCCAGTCCCCACCAAGAATAACTGGAATGGTGGACCATGCAGCAACAGTGGTCATTAACTTGGTAAAACATTTTGGATCATCCAGATTAGACCCATAAACCAAACCCAGAGCTACCTCTGATTGCCCAGTTATGGCCCCTATTATTACACAATGACCTTCAGGGTCAGAGATTTCTTATATCAAGCTGAATGGTAATTTCCTTGCAATGAGAATAATGACTCCCCTTTAGCGAGAATCTATGCCTCAGCCAAAGACCTGGCCTACCCAGTTACTACGAAGGTAATGTATTTGACTCGTTGGGAGATACGTTTCCAGTAAGAAGACAATGTCTGCTTGCAAATGTTTTAAGTGAAGTAGAACTTTCATCCTCTTAGCTGGGGTTTGGACCCCTTTTATATTCCATGTACAAAATCTAAGCCCTGCCATATTAGCTCATTAAAATGGTAAGATAATTGACTGCGGACAATGATATATACAGCCAAAAGGCCTGGATGGTAACCATGAACCCACTCCCAGTGGCAGAACCCAACCACCTTTTCCTCATAAACCCCAAACCCCCACAACACCCTTCTCCTCACCCCACCCTTCCCCAGAAACCCACCAATAACCCCTCCTCAAACCCCACAATATACCCACTAAAATTTCAGCAGTATTCATCTCTAATTGAACAGACAGTATTGGAAGCTCTAATCCCTTTAACAAAGACATGATTGTATCCTCCACAGTAGCACTTCTTATTCCCCCACCTCCCACCCCAGCCACACAAGAACTACTCTATTACATTCCTAAGTGAGAGTTAACCACAACAGTAAAAGTTTACATTTTAGCTTTAGCTAAAACATTGAGAACGGTTAATTATAACATAAGCATTATTGAACATCCCCACCTACTTTACAATACCAGAACTATCAACTTAATTACCCACATGAATATGAAATATGGGAGACAGTAGATGACTAGGAGAAAGAGGGTAAAAAGGAAAGAAAGACGGAGAAGAGAGAGAGAAGATAAAAAAAGGGGTGGGGAGAAGGGAAGGAGAAAGTCTTATAAATTATGGAGGGACCCAGGGTTTAAGGGTTGAGAGCATAGGGAGGGAAAATAAAGACAGATCCAAAAAGACTGGAAAAAGAAAGATGAGTGCTGAAAGCATAACGATGTGTCAGGGCACAGCGTACCCACTTTATATTGCAGCACAAAATAGATGAAAAAGTAAAAATTAAAAATGGTCAAGTAAAAAAACCTAGTCAGGGAAAGTCCTCCCGATGCCTTGTCGATCTGTAGAAAATGAAATTCAGACTTGATTGGATGACCAGATGATAAAGTCTCATAGCAGGTATTTAGAGCGTTTTCAGCATTCACAAAGTTCACACATTCGACCTGCAACTTTCATGAATGTGCGTACATTTGAGGAGTTACAAAGCAGCTCGCATCTTCATGAGGGGAATCGACCACAAACAGTGAGAGTCTATCCTGCTGACTCGGATTCCCCAATGGATGTAGCCTGCACAAGGATCCAAGACATCGTCTGGACATAAAACTACAGGAACAAAGGGAAAGGTAAAAAAATAAACAACAAAAAAACAGTTTAAAATATTTGTCCATGGTTCCAGGGTAGTATTGGGGTCAAAATCCATAAGGTCTCAATAGAGGAAAAGGCCATAAACACAAAGATCCTCCTAGTTACTGTATATGCAGAAAGTCAGCCCAATTTCAGCACGCAAGTAAACAGATGTAACAAATCTCATACTTTCATCCTTTATTTATTGGTGACCACAGAGCTCATGAAGTGAAACTTTGTTTTGCATACAGATCTGGAAAAAAATTGGGGAGCTCCCCAGCCACTTGCTCAGCATTTTCCAAAGGATTTCCAGCTGCCCTGATATTGTATGGACGATCTAGCTGAATAGAGCATGTGGAATTCAATTCCAGCTGCAATTAACTTGGAGACAGAGGCATGATATTTGTCTTGCTTCTGCCTGGTGGCTGCAGGGAGATCCTGAGAAATTCTTATTTGTGAGTCTTCCCATTTAATATTTTGAAGCTCCTTGGATTTGGTTAAAATATGTTGTCTGTCGATATAGCTTAGCAGACAGACAGTCAATGGGCTGGGCTTGGCTCCTGGTGGGGGCCGAGGCTTTAAGGAATGGTGTGCCCAATCAACATGGTACACAGTGGAATATGGTGGCAGACCAGCAATTTTAGCTAGAAATATATGTGTACTAGAACCGGGGAGGATCCCTCGGCTTCCTCAGGCAGGCCAAAGATGATGATGTTGTTTTGTCTGTTTCGGCCCTCCAGATCTTCAAGTTTAAGTTCTAGTTTATTAACCTTGTGTCTCAGGGAGACAATATCAGGCTCCATGTGAGATTGCCAGCTTTCCAGAGAGGTTGCACTGGCCAAGATGTCGGTGGTCTTCATGTTGGCCTCTTTCAAGTCAGACTGAATATTTTTTAGATCTGTGGCAAAGTCTAAGAGGGCTAATTTGATTGGGGCCATTTTGGCCAGGAATTTATCCTCTGATAAAGGCATCCCAGGAGGCTGAGAGCTCTTGCTAGTACCCGTGGCCTGCGTTTTGTGTTTCTTTGAGGCCTTATCAGGCATCTGGGGAGGCGTATGGGCAGGGACAGCTTGCTACATTTCAGACTCCATCATGCGGACAGATATAGCTATTATCGCCACAGAGTCGAGCTTGGAAGTTGGTATACAAATAGCTCACATATGCTTGTTCTTGTTCAGATGCTTGAATGTTTTAAAATGAAGAAAATAGGTTTATAATTTAAGGCTGAAGCGAGGGCAGGTGTACTGTGCATCTGCTCAAGAGGCCAGCATCATGTGATCTCAAGCAAAATGTTTCTTAAAAAACTTTTCAAATGTAGATTATCTCTACACACTTTGAAGTACTGTACATACCCCATTCTACCACTTACACCCTGTAATGTTTTTAACCCCCACTCCTCCACCCAACAGCACAGTACCTGCTACTCCCACACAGTCCCAGTGAAGAGTTTGTATTTATAAATTATAAGGCAACAGAACCCTTCCTTACACCCATGGCATACTAGTAATACATTGCCCAACCACCTCCCCCACCCCATCAGTGTCCTGAGTCACAGATTAGAAATAGCCAACCCTCACTTTACCACCCTTCTGCACCCAGCCTCCTCCCAGCCCAAAAGAAAAGGATACAAACTTAAAAGCATAAACCTGTAGAAAAATGAAAACCATTCAATGATGGAGCAAGACATAATCACACTTCAGTTTCCTACTGCAGAATGAACAAGATGTCCTCACTTGTAGTAACAACTGATTAACTGCTTGTAAAATCTGTTTCATTATTACAAATCCAGCACTCTCATAATTAAGTTTTCTAATATACTCTGTACTTATCCTACCAATTATATTCTGAATGTTGAAACATCGTGGGCATTAGAGATGGTATCAGGAGTGAGATAAGCCTCTTTGCTGATGACTCGAAGCTGGGGGTGGTGGTGGATGGGGAGGAGGGAAGAAGAACCCTAAAGGGGGACTTGGAGACTCTGGAAAGGTAGTCACATACCTGGAAACTGAGGTTTAATGCCAACAAATGCAGTGTTCTCTACTTGGGGCTTAGGAACCTAGCTCATGAGTACAATTTGGGTGGGATAAAACTGCAGGTTCCAGGAAAGGAAAAGGATCTTGGGGTGGTGGTGGATGCCAAAATGAATAACTCTGAGCAGTGTAGGAGGGCTGCAGCTAAAGCAAATAAAAAAACTATGATGCATCACCAGGGGGATAACCTCAAGGAGATGGGAGGTGCTTCTCCCTCTGTATAACTGCCTGGTTAGACCACACCTAGAGTACTGCATGCAGTTTTGACACCTGTACTTGAAAAAGTATGTTGCACTTCTCGAGAGAGTCCAGAGGAAGGCGACCAGGATGACACCAGGTCTGGGGAAAGGATCCTATGAGGAGAGACTTGAAGAGCTCAACTTGCTATAACTTATTATGTAAAATACAGGATTGCCTTGAAAACAGGGCTGTCTTGGCCCTATGGTATATATTTGCTTGTCAAACATTAGCCTGTATAATAAATAAAATAGTTTTTTTACTACTACTACTTGTACTCCCTGGAGGAGAGGAGGGACAGAGGGGATGTGATTGAGGTCTTTAAATATCTAAAGCGAGTAAATAGGGTCAGCCTAAATAGGGTGTTCCAGCTAAGCGAGGAGGGGGCTACCAGGGGCACTGCATAAGGCTGGTAGGCAGGAGGCTTGGGAGGAAACTAGGAGACGCTACTTCACCGAGAGGGTGGAAGGACCCCTGGAACACAATGCCTGCAGAACTAGTGGCTGTTAATACAGTGGAGAGATTCAAGAGTGGCTGGGACAGGTATAAGGGGAAGGTAAAACTGAGTAATACCAGACCTTGAGGTATAACTCTGATGGGGGATGGGGTTCAGGGGATTTACAGGGGAGGCAGGGAGGACAGCAATGTTGTCTTGACAGGGTGTGGATTTTCAAGCAGACTCGATAGACCATTAGGCCTACTCTACTGGCAGCTTACTACGTTAGTTGTTAGTGAGTTAGTATTATTAGCCTTCCCACTATGTACCTCTACCCAGTAATGCCTATCTGTCATAACCTAAACCAGTTGCACCTTCCTGTTCCCTTTTATAGGAACCTCCTTTTTCGGAGTAAGAAGAAATCCCCCAGCAACTCCAGGAAGTCCCTCTTGCTCTTGTTACTTGTTTTACTCTTTTACCATTTTATTCCAAATTGTGACTCAAATGTTGCACTATGCTCCCATGTTATATCATGAAACTTTGTGGGTGTCTCTCAACATTTGTTAACTATGTCAATAATTTATATAAAAAATCCCTTTCTGAACAAATTGTAGTTTTCTACACAAAATATAGCTTTACTTCTTTCATTTTATTCATTTAGTTATTTAATTATTAAATTCTCAGATTAACACCTTTGAGCTAAGAGCTCTTTTACATAGGTTCCACATCCTGGTACATAGACAGGTACAATACATATATTACATGAAGACACACAAATGTAGATTACATAAATATGTAGATCTAGTAACCATAGGCATTTTACAAAGTATGCCTGGTCTAAGGACTAATAAACTAGAGTTAATAAAAATCTGCTAATACTAGACCAAAACTTTTTTACAGAACATAAGGAGAAAATGCAGCCCAAGGCATTGTCTGGGTAGAACATTAGGATGAGCACATAAACTTGCACAGGCATTGGACCATGTAGGCCTGGTCTAGTGTTTAATAATCTAAAGCTTAAATAGAAACTCACTAGTACTATAGCATGCTTATTACTGCACATTAGAGTAATGCAATCCAAAGGCATTGTCAAGGTAGGAAAGAAAGATATTGGGTAAGGGTGATTAGGTGAGAGAGGGAGTGGGGAGGAGAGGAAATGAGGGGAAGGGGGAATTGCAGCATTAGGGTGATAAAGAGGGTTTGAAGTCATGGTCATACAGATGAGATGGTAACAGAGAAGTGGGGAAAAGGGGGAGTGGGTTAGAATAAATGGGAACAATTCATTATTATAGCTAAAACCTCAGAATAGTCCATCAGTGAGACTGCCCCCCACCATTCTGCTGATGATATCAAGATGTGGGCAGAAGTGCATTGACAGGAAGAATGATTATTAAGAAATGATATGACTTGTGTATCTGTCTGGGGCATTAATATCTTAATAGGTACAGACAGGGCTATGAACATTTTGACCCGCTGTCATATCTCATTAGTGCATTCCATACATGCATACAGATTGCAATTCATAATCTTTTACCCAGAGGTTATTTTGTAACAGTTTTATAAGATGCCAAAAACTGGTTTCAGTTGCTCATTATATGTCATGCTGTGTGGGTCAGCATGTAACTCTGTATGTTTTTATCTTTCTACGAATAGCAACTTGTACTACAGTATATGAATATAAAATTCCTTAGTATCTAGCTGAAATCTGTCAAATGACATTTAACAAGCTCAATCACTGACAGAGGGTGTAAATGGAATACAACACTGAAATGTTTTGGCCTGATCATGTGTCTTTACTGCAGGCATGAAAATGTTTCGGTCTAAAAATACTTCAGCATAATCCATGCTAATTTAGCTTTTCCAAAATCTTATTAAGAACTGCCTCTTATCAAAACTGAGCATGATGTTGCTGCACTTGTGTGATAATAAAGGACTTTAAAACAAGAAATTTTAGTACTGGTGATAATTATAGTAATTTAACACTCCTGACCAAAAAATATAGCAAAAACATTATTGTGCCTGTTATCTATCACAAAGTATACTAATCAATTCTTTCACTATTTCCATTAATGAAACCAATTTAACTCAAGGCTGTAACAGATTCTCAAATGAGATAACTTTTTGTTACCACCCCCATTTTCAAGACTCTGAATGGTACCTTCTCAGACCAAGAATCTTAATGTGTGACTGAACCAAATGCTCAACTTTTTGGCACAGATTGATGCTGTGCTTGAGAAACATCACCCTGAACAAGGTGTAGACTGTGATTTGGCAAATCTAGCCCTTCACTTCTACTCTGCTGAGAGATAATCCTCAAGATGATGCTGATGATGACTATGTGGACATAATTTACAGTGCCACCCCCAAATCCTCCTTTATCAGATCAGGCCCCTCTTTCATTACTTCTGCCATTTTGCCTCAGTGTCCCTCCTCTTTCCCATCACTGTTTTCTTTACCTTAGTATAGAAATCTCCTCCATAGAAACTCAACATCAATAGCACAAGTCTTGCTTTAATGCAAAATATTGGCTCACCTCAGTACCCTCTTATCTCAGTGATAATCATCACCCTCACTATTCCACATGCTTATATGCTCTGCTCTTCCAAAGTTCACACTTTCTTTTCCCCCCAAAGCAAATCCTCCACTGATCAAGTAACTTTATATATTCACCTCAATAAATTCTGGAATAAATTCCCATTATCAGATTATCCTCCGCTCTTCTTTTTCTCAAATCACAGTGTATGGCTCATTTCTCTGCCTCCTGTTCCAGCACTAATCACTTAACCCTCTCCTTGCTGGCATAAGAACAGTGTATGTCACATCATCACCTTCCTTTTTTTTCCCCTATAACTACATATCCCTGATAACTTAATTGTGCTGCTTATTGCTGCCACTGGAAATTTGCTTGCTACATGTCTAATTTCCACTTTTGTTCATCTTACTCCTGCTGCGATTTGTGCATTACTTAAGCCTCATGATTTTGTGCATATTGCAATTTTTTTATAGATCATTTGCATTTTCTGGTACACCATTATTTGCATTTATTGTAGTAAATTTTGATTTAAAGCAGTCTTGTTTTGAGTTTTCCTCCACTGAATAAATCCCTCCCCTGTCATGCCTGGAAATGATCTTCAGCTTAATGTATTTCACCCAGTTAACATTTTGAAAATAAACAAAATTCATTATTTTTCTCTCTCCTGAACACTCTAAAATCTTATTTTGTATTATTTAATTGGTCATCTGACTTTCAGCAAATCCAGTCATGTTGAAACTACCTTTAATCTAATATCGTAAATACACTATAAATTGTCCACATATTAACTTTTTATTTTATAGTTTTACATAATTCTGTCCTATATGTTTATTTATTTATTCTTACTGTGAAACATTTTGAGATACAATCTTTAAGCAATATGCTGTTAATATCAGTTGTACCATATGGCATTGTGCTCCATGGAGCCTTCAGTTCACATGGTTGGTAAAGAGTTGCTGGTACTTCTGGGTAAACTTTGTAAAACATAAAATCAAGACACAATTCAGGTTTCACTTCACATATAGTCTGTACAGTTCTCATCCCCATTATGTATTACTTAGGAATGTTGCACTAAAACAGGATATTTATCTCTTGAAGTCTTAAAGCATACTGTATCTATCCTTATAGATTATTCCTCATGTGAAGATATAGTTTTTAGTTATGAAATCACAGTCTGTTGCTATGAGAATAACTGTGATGTCACAATCAGAGTATTATGCCATGAAGTGGGGAAAAGCAATATGAGTTTAAGAATTCTGAAGGAAAAAGGTATCATTTTCATGAATATGACTTCTGTAATAACTAATTGTAAGAAGAAAGAACTAGTGTGAAATATAAGCTAAACTGTATCTGCATCTTATCATTTTCAAGGTATAGCAAAGCCACTCTTGATGTAGAACAGTAGCTTGCAGTAAATGACATGTTACAAAATACTCCATGACAAAAGAATTTAATTGCCATTGAATTATACTGTTCCAATCACTATAATGAAGCATTTTACATTTTATTGCATCATTACTGTACTACATCCTGGCTGGTGTCACTGTATGCCTTAAGACAATTGCTGCTATTTAAAGAGCTGCTGACGCTTTCAGCAGAACTTTAACACACCATAATATTTAGACACAGTTCAGCTTGTATTTCACATTAGTTCTGTATTCCTCCTCCCCATTATTTACTACTGGTGTAATCTGTATGAAAACAGGATCTTTGTGCTGAAGAGTTCATCTGTTCCTCTTACTTTCTCCCTACCTGAGGTCATAATGCACTCCTTGTGACATCACAGTTTCTAAATGGCAACAGATTGTGATGTCACAACACAGGATTATGACTTGAAGTTGGTAGGAAACTAAAGAGGCAGATGAACTCTAAGGTATAAAGATTGTGTATCCATGCAAATTTCCTCAGTAATAAATAATGGAGTGGAGAAATCTATAGAATATATATGGAATGCAAGCTGAACTGTATCTAAATATCATGTTTTTCAAAGTTTTCTTTGAGGCACCTGAAGCTGTTTAAGAACCTGCAAGTACGCTTTCATGCAGTGAAAAATGATCTGATTATTTGTATGTTGCTGTAGAATGCCAACAAGACAAAACCTATAGTCTTTGGTCATAGCCCCTCTGGAGGCGCTAAAAATCACCTCCTTTGATTGATGTTGGCTCAAGAGTTTTGTGCAGTACAAACACTTAATGATATTGCTTGACTCCAATTTGGATTTCAGATTTCACATGAATAACTGAGGGAATAAGCATTTATCATGTAGTTAAATGTCTCCCTCACCTTTGATGAAATGCCTACAGTTTGAAAATGTGGCTGAGTTGTGCTCCCCGCAAAGGATGGGTGACAGAAGCTATGAATCAGTACCAACCCATTTCCATCCTTCCTGCCCTCTTCAGTGTTTTTAAATGTGTTGTTCATTTACAGCTGACTAAGCATCTCAATCTTCACACAATGATCTCTTCCAGTAAGAAGGGGCATTTCAACATATCTGAATCGTGCAAAGTCAGCAATGATCTCCAAATAGCATTAGATAATGATTGCTTCCATGGGTCATATTAGTGGACCTCCCCAAGACTTTTAATGTAGTGGATCCTGTAATACTTTTGCTGAAGCTTAACATTCTTGGCCTCAGCCATCCAGCCATTAAAAAGTATAAAAAACTGCCTAAGTAATTAAATCAGATGGTGCCCATACAAGGCATTAGTTCAAACCTTAGAGTATTACATTTGCGGGGTTCTCAAGGTCAATCCTTGCCTCTTGGCTGTTCACCATTTTTGTTAAACTCCCAAACCTCAGTGGGAAGTGTCAGCTAGATAGATACTTAGATGCCACCATTTATTTCTTTGCTTTTGTTTACCAGGTAAGCACACTAGACAGCCAAGTGCCTATTTTCAGGTGCGACCCAGGAGATTACAAAGGTACATTCAAGCACATCAGGCAAAGACAGGTACAAGGTATAATCAAGAGCAACAGACAAGGCAATTACAATACAAAACATCAAATGAGTTTACATTGCAGGCTGGAGGACTACAGCAGCAGGAAAAGGCAGTAAACAACAGATCAGGGCAACAACACCCTAAAGGTAGAACAGTAGATAGAACAGTAGCATATACATGTCTAATGAGGAGTAGGGCAAAAGTGGACCCATCACAGTCATTCCAGCTAGTGGCAGCATGCTTCACTCCTGTATAAGGTGCAAGGACCCACCAGATTAGGCAAAGAAGTAAGGTAAAGACTCAACCAGACCGAGTGGGGTGGTCGGTAGGGGGGGTGGATTCGATAAACAATACAATGACAATTTCTTGGGTTGATTGAGTACTCCAATCAGGCTTCAACACAATCTCTTCCTCACTGGTAAACAGTGTTTTTTGTGTTATAGGGCTCTCTGGACAAAGTCAGTGATCAGTCTCACTGGCCCCGCTTCCTCATCTTCCACTCCATCATCAGCCAAAAGAGCTCTAATCAAAATAAACTGTGTATCACTTGAGTGCTGCTACCACTTATTAAGATGTTTTATTTCCATGCAATTCCACTGACGTGTACAGTAGTCATGAGACTGGACAAAGGAGCACAAGCTGCAGTCCAGTCAGCCATGATCAGGTGCCATAAGAAGGAAGGGGGGGACTCAGACCTTAAGCATGCTTCCTGATAAAGTGGCTGAGCACCACAAAGTGCTGGGTTTAATTTAATTGGTGCTTTTATCTCCTTTTTCATCTTAATTTTATACATTTACTTGCAATCGTACTTCAGTATGCTACTTTTTTTGTTTTTGAGTTTCAAGATTTGAGACAGCTTTTCCATAGCTGACTATTGCTTTGCAGATCGAACACATGGAAAAGCTCTCCTCTTTAGGACCTTGAACACAAAGCTTCCTGATCATCAACCTTTGAAAATTTGCTGTGTTTGGCATGAAACCTCTGCTGGCTTGTGTGGAGCTGGATTTGCTGATTTGCACTAATGGAATATTATGCGTGTTGTTTTGAAATAAAGATTTGTTTTCACATAACCTGGGTGTGCTTTTTACTTAGGAAAGAAATTGATGGACTGCTTAGGGTGAGTGTTCCTTTTTTTGTTACTTCAGAAGCCTGCAATAATCGTTTTCCAAACACAAGCTTTTTGGAGGGCTATTTGAATGGTTTTCCGAGGATAGAACTGAGCAGCTACACAGAGCAGGTCCTTCTCACTTGTAAACACTGACAAGGTCTGCATTGAGCTAAGGACATCACATGGGTATATTTGTCATGGAACGCAGCACCAAGAGCTTCTTAAAGTATTATGAGATAAACTGTTGAGTCATGTTCTGCAAAATGTACTTATTTGCAGGAAACATGATAACTTCCACATAATATAAACCCACAGAAAAAATGTCATTCAATATCTTTACGTGGATCATGATGCACACTGCAAAATTTAAGGTCATATGAGAACATTAACTAGAAAAGTGGCAATTAATGATCAATACCAGCTTTTAAAAGTCAGAACACAGCAATGGGAGAATGTATGATGAAATCTGCCTGCTTACTTTTACTAAATTACTGTGAAGAGGTCACCAAAGGCTTTCTGCAGAAAACCTGCCAACCCATGGAAAAACAGTTGACTTTTTGACAAAAACTGTTAAGTCACAGAACACATACCACCATTCCATTGTGGAACTTTGCACTTTCCTGATGTGATGGAATTCCACAAAATGCATTGCAATTTTTCAAAATTCTGTAAAATTCTGTTTGCCAGAGTTTGAAAAATCTGCACAACACTACTGTATTGCATCAAATGTTAGAGGTTTTTTGAAAGTATTTACTGATTATTTTTAGATATTGTTTTGTTTTTACTGAAAATAGGTAATCTTAAATATTATTGATGAAGGGGCTTGCTATAAAGGCTAATGACTTTAATTTTACACAGTCTTATTAAATTATAAAAGCAGGTGAACAGTGCAAATACCGTGAATGGCAAAAATGAAAACAAAATATGTGTGAGTTTTAAATTTTAGACAGAAAAAAGTATTTAACAACTTTATGGTGGGAGCAATGAGAATTTATATGTATCAGAGGTGCTGGGTAGGTTTAACATTAAAAAACATTCAAAATAAAAATAGAACACTACATAGAGGTTGCTGGTGAATTGCTTCTTGTGCAGAAAAATGTTTGCACAGTGGCACTTCACTGACACTTTTACCAGTGAAGTGTCACTACACATAGTATTTGGCAGGTGAAGGTGGGCCCTTGCCAGCAAAAAACTATGCGAAGTGTGGCCATAGGCAAAGCAAAGTTGTGGACCCTTAGTGAAGTAACGTTGCCCATCTCTAGTCATCTTCACCATTATCATCACTATTATTACTCCCACTAGTGCCACCATCACAATAATGCCCACCACTGACCTTGCTGTACTGGGTTCCTGTAGATCTCAAATAACTGTGTTGGTTTTGCTCAAGTGGACTCACCAAAGTTAGGACCATATTAAGAGTTGCTGATTCACCTCTGACATCATTGGTGCCTGCACATAACATCTCAGAAGTGGAAAAAAAATTACAGCTCATACCACTGCAACTGGAAGAGATATCCCCCAGAGCACATCATTGAATTCCATGACCAGAACACAAGTTTGTAATCCATTAGTCTCTCCACCAATGTCTCCACCATATAAAAAAAGGTGTTCCACCTTTCACCATATGTTTAATTAAGCAAGGCTCTGAAATGTTCAGCTTCTGTTGGCAATGGCAGAGGAATTAAATGTTGTTGGTTTTTTTTGTGGGGGAGAGGCAACTGAAATATCTTGTGGTATCCAGTACAGTGTCACGTATTTTTTCATCTGTGTGTATTTATCAAGCACATGGCTCACAACCAGATTCACTATATCTGTAAAACAAGGTGCAAGGCAGAAATTCTCATGGTTCATGGTTTTCAGTATGTCACTTCCAGTGTTAGTCATGAAGATTCTCACCCTCAGATTGTGAGGGTATATCTAGATGTCCAGCTTTGATTGGACGAACTGCAAAGCATTTTCTCCTCTGTGCTTCTCCTCAATGGCCAATACATTGAATAAGGTAGTTATTGTTTGGAGTGCCTTTGTGACACTGCCTGCTTCAATTTAAAGATCATGTGCAAAGGTTTTTGAATATTATTAATAAAGCTTGAATTCAAGTCCCTGTGTCATGATTAGTGTTTCCTGAAAATGTCATGCTATTTGATTTTGTGGTTTTCTTTACATCAGAATTTGTTAACTTGCTCTTCAGTGGCTGAAAACAGTGGAGTTAGTTCTGTCTCTCTCAGTCAGGCATGGAGAGGGATGACATCATCTTGGAGTACTGTAGCTTGCTGCTTCAGATTTCCAATCACAGCAGGCTATAGAGTTAATGGTTTTCTCTCCAAGTTTCTTACAAACTCAGTCTGTGGTTTGTGTTTAGATAGATTAGCTTAAAATCTATCATTCTCTTCTTATAAAAGTTGCTCATCTGAGTTTCAATCTGAATTGAAGTAGTGGAAATATATCTCTGTGACAGATCAGCTTGTTTGTATCACAGCTTTTAGTTCTTTCTCATCAAAACTCTGACTTTTTCTAACCATATAACAAAGGGTTGTTTAATCAATAACAAATAAATCTAAATTTTTCTCATTTATAGAAATAGATTGTCCTTGATGTAGCCTTTATAAATACATTCATGCTAGAACTTTTTTTTATGTCAGATTGACAAACAGGTGCCTGTCACACGCTACTATTGCTAGCACTTGTACTCTCTGAACTCATACATTTCAGTTCTTTGGTGGTTTCTGTGTGAAACTACAGCATGTATGTGTATAAATAGAAACACTATATGGCATCCTGATGCACCATGCCTCTTCCCCACAGTTGAGGCAGCTGCATTTTGCTGCCTCCTGTCCACTGTCCCACAAGCCACCCACCTTCTGCTGCACATTCAAATCTGATGAACCCTTCAGCCCACTGTCTCTCCCACACAGTCAGGGATTTTGCACTGCCTCAACTGTGGAGAAACACAACAGGATGCAGCAAATGCCCTGAGTCTTGTGGCAAGTGGGATCATGGTGCAGCAGTTCTAACTGTGGAGGCATGAGTCTCTAGGGCACAGCAGATGACAGCCTCCCAAACTGTGTAGACAGGAGCAAGGTGCAGCAGCCCTGACTGTGGTAACAGGGGGCAGAGGAGAACATGGTGCGGATATCTCAACTGTGGGGCAGGACACAGATGGGTATCAAGGTGAAGCAGCCCTGACTGTCATACAAGGTGTGCATGGTGAAGCAGCCCTGCCCATTTGGGGCAATGGAAGTGGGTATCAGGGTGCAGCAAAGCCCCACCTCAGATGGCCTAGGGCAGCATGGTGCAGCAGCCACAACTGTGGAGGCAGGGGAACAAGGAGTCCAGGGTATAGCAGAGCACAGCAGCCCTGACTGTAAAGACAGGAATGGGAGGGGCAACAGATGCAGTGCTCATGACTGTGGAGGTTGGGGGAGAGAGAGCAGCAGGGTGCAGCAACCCCAACTGTTTGGGCAGCGTGCAGCAGCCCTAATTCTTTAGGCAAGGGATGGAGGCAGTCGGGTTCACAATTTCCAACTGTGTTGAAGAAGACATTGGGCAGTAAGGTGCAGCATCCTCAAATGTGGAGCAGAAGGCAGAGGGATTGTGGGGCAGGGGACAGGTGGCAACAGATAGCAGCTGCCTCAGCTGTGGGGAAGAAATATGGTGCATCAGGATGACATATAGTGTTTCTGTTTATACCCATACATAATGTATTTTCACACAGAAACCACCAAAGAACTGAAATTTGTAAGTTCAGAAAGTACATGTGCTTGAAATAGTAGCATGCGACAGTTGCCTGCTTGTCAATCTGACATGAAAAAAATGTTCTTACATGAATGCATTTATGAAGGCTACATCAAAGACAAACTATTTCTATGAATGAACAAAATGTTGATTTATATTATATTCATTAAATAACCCTGTGTTATACAGTTGGAAAAAAAATCAGAGTTTTGATGAGAAGGAACTGAGAGCTGTGATAAAAAGAAGCTGATCTCTCACAAAGAAAGATTTCCACAACTTGAATTCAGCATTGAAACCCTAATGATCAATGTTTTATAAGCGGAGAATGATAGGTTTTAAGCAAATCTATCTAAACTCAATCTACAGACTTGAGTTTGTAAGAAACCTGGTGAACAAACCATTAACTCTGCAGCCAGCTGTGATTGGGAATCTGAAGCAGTAAGCAACAGTACTCCAAGATTATGTCATTGCTCTCCATGCCTGACTGACAGAGACGGAAATAACTCTACTGTTTCCAGCTACCGTAGATCAAGTTAATAAATGCCGGTTTAAAGAAAACCACAAAACCAAGCAACATGAAATTTTCAGGAAACTCTAATCATGACACATGGACTTGAATTCAAGCTTTATTAACAATATACAAAAATCTTTGCACATGATCTTTAACACCTGTAGGGGCTACTGGTGGTGGAGGAGGGGCAGAATTGAAGTTAGTTCTACATGATATGAGCACAACCAAATGGGCAATTAGAATTTGGAACCTCTGGCATGAAGAACTGTTCCAGATACTGCATGCCCCCCATCTACTTAAGAAGTGTCAATATATATATATACATATACATACTGAGAAATACATACAGTACTAGGGAGAACATGCCTTAAAAAACATGAAGCATTATAGAATTTTGTATTTGAGACTCAGTTCATGCAACAGTCTTCAAAAGCCAGTAGTCACTACAATGGAGCATGACTAAAGTCTAGAGCAACCATCTCCTCATTTAGTTGTGTGAGTCAAAAAGTGGTTGGGTGACTTGGCAACAGTTTAGTGCAGGTATGTAATGACTTGGGCAGTGAAGTTTGTTATGCTGGTGTGGTTGGAGTGGTGCTTATGAAACTAAGCCAGTGGCTGAGAATATATCAGTTGGCTGTTGTGCCTTCCATGGAGGCTATATTACTTGTACATATGATTTAATCTGCCATCTATTTGAGGCTGTCCTTGCTGCTAATGGCTAATGTTACCTGAATGGGAAACTACTGGGACTAATAGGAATATGGTATGTTCACACTTTAGTTGATCAGCCAGAACACTGTTACATAATGTCTGGGTAGATGGAACTCAGATAATTTTTCTGTCACACAGACTGCAATATACTCTCCTGTGAGGTTGTTCTTGAAATACTCTTGCACTGTAGAGTATCTTTTTTTCCTCTTTTATTTAGCTTCATGACTGGAGAGCTGAGAAGCAATAGGATGCTGATTGTAAGATGATTTTTTTTTCTGTTACCCTGGAATGATGTCTCTGGGATACACTTCCTGGCAGGAAGAACTAGCAGCACAAGGATCACAATGAGGGTAATCATCAGAGGTAGGCCTGGTCTTTAAATTTCCCTTCCTAACTAACTTGCTTTGTTGATTTTCAATTTTATGTTATTTCTTAATTTGGCCTTCTCCACCCACAGTGGCCTCCACTCCACTGTATCACAGTCATCATCAGAACTTGTTTGTTTAACTGACAGAACACTTTTAACCTCCTCTGACTCATACTATTCCTCTCCTGCATATGTGTCCTACTTTCCTACTTCCTCCTTTCCTGCATCTTTTCATTGCTTCTCCTCCTCTTCAGCATCTTTTTCTTCCCCATCCTATATGATCCTCCATCTCTATCTCATGTGATTCTTAGGTTTTCCTCAGAAATTTTGCTTCTTCCTCCTCATGTGTGACTGCTCCCCCTCCTCTACTACCCCACTTTCATGTCTCCCATTGTTCCAACTGCTTCATTTCCATAGCCTTCTTACTGGTACTTTCCTCCTCTTTAAGCTGCTTTTATGATGGTTTTACTGGCTTGCATTAGTGGAACTGTGGGGTTGGTATACTTCACTGTACCCCAAGCAATTCTACTTTTTCTTCAGGTGACAAGATAATGGTTGCATAAGTGCTGTACCCAGACACACTGTCACCTTCCTCACACAATGATTGAGCAATACAAATGAGCTTGTTGATATTCCTGCTGCTGATGCCTGATTTGGGGGATGCTGGCGGAAAGGGCACCATATAGTACCTCAGGGTGGACAGGCAATTGCCCATACCCACAGCTCAGACATTGCTGTGGTTATAGTGGTGCCACTGGAGCAAGCTGTGTTGTTCATTCATGACAAACAGAGGCACTTGCCTTTACAGATTGATAGGTATCTCTTAAATCCTCATAGGCAGAGGACCTCAAAGTACTGAAAGGAGGAACAATGGGACATCTGTGGCTTCAGATTTGCTCAGAGTGCTTTCATCACTAGTTGCTTGAAACAATAGGAACTGGCTGAGAAATTAGCAAATGAATAGTTTCTTTGGATAGACAGTTTCATGTACAGTCCTAGTTCTTCTCTCAGGTGTAGCACTACCATGGTTATTCACAGTCAGTATCCCAAATACCTCTCTAGCACCACCACATACTTGGTGAGATATGAATGTTGGAACCTTTTCCTGAAACTTTCCTCCTCCTTTATCCCTTCCTCATCCAGTTCTTTTCATCATGGTTTCTACACCACACAAAGGCAGATGCCAACACACAGGTTCATCACACCACCCACTGACACCCTCAGTTCCCCCTCAAGGAGTTACTTGCAGCAGCCTACTTCACTCAGTTTTCACTTACAGGACAAAAAAGGATGCATTTTGGTACAATACCTCACACCACTACTTGTCAAATTTTTTTTGTCACATATAGTAAATCCATCAAACACCCCCTGAAACTTTTTCTAATGTATTTATTCTGCCCTGCTACTGCTTCAAGCGGAAAAATAAAAACCAAAAAATTAAAACAAATAAATAAATATGGCTTTCTGTTCCCTCTAGCACTCAGTAAAAATATTTGTCAAAAAATCTTGCATGAATAGACACATTACTGTTAGAAGATATACAAAACATGACAGCTAAAGGTGAGTTCTGATAATGGGAGACTTCAACTTGCCAGATACAGATTGGTCAATACCTGTAGGGACATTTGCCAGAACTAGACACATGGTGGATTCCCTGCAGGGGAGGGCCTCAAACAACTGGTACAACAACCTGCAAGAGACAGGGCTATCCTAGATCTAGCACTGACTAACAGGGAAAGGATCACAGATCTCCAGGTAGAAGGTCACCTTGGGGCCAGTGACCATCACATGGTATGGCTCAATTTGTCCACTAGAACAAAATCATCCCATTCCAAGGCAAAACTATGTAACTTCAGAGGAGCAGACTTTGATAAGATGGCCAAAAGAGTTAAGTTAGCCCTGGCAAAAAGAAATACAGGTGAGGGGGTACAGGCAAAGTGGGCAAGCATTAAAGATGCAATACCTGAAGCAACATCCCATTGAGTTTGTGAGAAAAGGAAGAGCAAAAGAAGAAGGAAACCACTTTGGTTCTCAAACACAGTAGCAGAAAAGTTCACAGCCAAAACTCTGGCCTTCAGGAAATATAAGGGAACACTGTGGGATGAAGATAGTGAGGCATACCAAACTTCCCGAAGGGAAGCAGGGAAAGCAGTAAGGCAGGCAAAGGCCCAAACCAAGGAAACACTAGCATGAACAGTAAAAGAAAGTGACAAGACTTTCTATAGATACATTAGTGAAAGGAGAAAGTCCAGAGATGGTATTGCTAAGATCCAAGCGGATAAGGGGGCACCTGAGGAGGAGGACCATGTAAAAGCATCTATCCTAAATAGATACTTCTTCTCAGTATTTACTGAAGAGAAGGTAGAGCAAGGCTCGCAGCTCAGTACCATGGTCACAGGGGGAAGGGAGATGTGCACTAGTCCCTTCACAAAAGAAAGGGTCCTACAAGAGCTCGATAAGCTCAGGGTGGACAAGGCAATGGGACTTGATGGCATACATCCCAGGGTACTAAAGGAGCTAAGGGTGGAACTAGCAGAGCCATTAACAGAACTGTTTAGTAAGTCTCTGAGCACAGGAGAGGTCCCAGAAGACTAGAGAAGGGCTTATGTGATCCCACTCCACAAGAGTGGTAGCAGGGAGGAGGCAGGGAACTACAGACCAGTCAGTCTTACCTCAGTAGTGAGCAAGATTATGAAGACACTTCTTAAGGAAAGGATAGTGCAACACCTAGAATCCATAGGAGCACAAGATCCAAGACAGCATGGGTTTACAAAAGGAAGGTCCTGTCAAACTAATCTCATAGATTTCTTTGACTGGGTATCCAGAGTGGTGGACCAAGGGGGAGCAGTTGATGTTGCCTACCTTGACTTCAGCAAAGCTTTCAATACTGTTCCACATAGAAGATTGATTAATAAGCTGGGTAGGCTCGGGTTGGGTCAGACATTGGTCAACTGAGCGGAAAAACTGGTTGATGGGCAGAAAACAGAGAGTGGTGGTAAACGGTATACAGCCAGAAGAGATGCAAGTCACAAGTGGGGTACCTCAGGGATCAGTCCTGGGGCCAGTCCTCTTCAATATCTTCATCAGTGACATTGCAGATGGACTGGAGGGTAAGGTTTGCCTGTTTGCAGATGACACCAAGCTCTGCAACAGAGTAGATGATCCAGATGGGGTGGGTAGAATGAGAAGAGGTTTGGATAAACTAGTAAAATGGTTGGAAGAGTGGCAACTGGAGTTTAACGCAAAGAAGTGCAAGATCAACCACATAGGGATGAGAAACCCTGAAGCCACCTATAGGCTGGGGAGTTGCTGGCAGTCACAAGGGAAGAAAGATACTTGAGCATCATCATCACCTATGACCTGAAATCATCCAAACAGACCACTAAAGCAGTAGGTAAGGCTAGAGTGATGTTGGGGTGTATTAGTAGGGGTATTACAAGTCAGAAGAGGGAGGTAATAATCCCTCTTTACAAGACACTGGTTAGGCCCCATCTGGAGTACTGCATACAGTATTGGAGACCACACCTTCACAAAGACATTAACCAAATGGAGGCAGTCCAAAGAAGGGCAACCAAAATGGTGCAGGGACTGCATCAGAAAACATATGAGGACAGATTAACTAAGCTCAATATGTATACCCTAGAGCAAAGGAGCGAGAGAGGTGATATGATTGAAACACTCAAACACCGTAAGGGCATTAACAAGGTGAAAGAGTCTAACATGTTTCAATATAAGAAAAATAGCAAGACAAGAGGACACAGCATGAGATTAGAGGGAGGCCAATTCAGGTGTAATGTGAGGAAGTTCTTTTTCACAGAAAGGGTGGTGGATGCATGGAACGGCCTACCTCAGGAAGTGGTGGATATGAATACAGTGCAGGGCTTCAAACAGGCATGGGATGGGCATAAGGGAGCAATACAGATGAGTATGAATAGATAGAACATTGACAGAGCAAAGGCCAATGGCACATTTATAAGATAGAAAAAGAAATGGGCAGACTGAATAGGCCTTGTGGTCCTTATCTGCCGTCAACTTCTGTGTTTCTATGAATCCTCCTACACTTTTCCAGGCTGCTAAATTCACTTTACACAGTTACTGCTAGGAGCAGGCAGCTGCTAGTGCAGGTTCACACTATGTACTCATGTACTCTCTCCTTTCCTTTCCTTTGCAGTATAATTTTTCTAGTCTACTGGCCTGAAACAACAGTTTAATATAATTAAATTGCTTACTAGAATAATGCTCAATTATTTGATAATTTCTAATGTTTTCTTAATAAACATTTTTTTAACAGAAAAAGAAGCTCCTTTTGAAGCCATATCCTTTCACTGTGAGAGAGAGATGAAAATGGCACTGAGATGCATGCAGTACAAGGAATTCACAGTCTCTGGCATTGTTGATTGACAGCTGCAGGTCATCAACTTGGACATGCTCAGTGTGTGCTCCCCGTAATAAGTGCTGTGCCAGGATGTTGAAGTGCTGAACTGCCAGAGAGAAATCAAATTACTATGGACCTGCTTCGCCTGTTTTCAAAACATTAGACTTCAGCACAATTACTGAATATAAATTCTGCATCAAATCACCCTTAGTGTCCTTATAGGTATCTAATTGATCATTCCTTCACATTGTTACTTTCACTACACTTTTTGGCAGAGAGATCTAGACTTGTACTACTCAGTGTGTGAAGAAACTTGCTTTTCAACATTTGGAAATATGTACTGCACAACTTCTGGCATGTTCTCTAATAAAGTTTTGATTTAGTCTTATCTTAGAGTTTATTAAATTACCTATATCCTCATCATTTACAATCTAATACATCCCTCTTATCTTTGTTCTATGTTGACTTTGTCATCTCAAAATCTGACGCCTTTCATTCTACTCTTTACCATACCATCCCATCCTTGTTGCCTTTTTTTTGGATGTTCACAGTTCAATTCCTATCTCCTATATTTGCTGGAACTCACAGGTGAACATTATTTGACATGGTCTGACATAAGTTCTGCATAGTAGTATTATAGCATTTTTGGTTGTACTACAGTTGCACCCATTGACATACAAAAATTTTCAGAAATTGTTGTGATATCTATAGAGAGGTTTCCTGGCTGCTAGCTGAATGACTTTATGACTACCAGAAAGATTTCCTTTAGAAATATCCTAACACGCCTGGAAATACCTGAACACTTCATGGCTACAACTGTAACAACAGCAAGGCTCTTATTGGTGCTGCTAAGTATTCCTTTATAGTTGTTGAAAATAAAGTCACAGGGCTCAATTTTAAAAGGACAAACTTTGGCGCAAGGTTCTTGTACCAGGCGGCTTTGACACAAGTGGCACCTTGCATCAAAGGTTGTGGCAATCCTGATTATTGAATGGAAGCTGTGTCAAAATCAGTATGCTTTGCATCCAAACCACCCTGTGCTATTCTTGCAGCAGAAGTGCCCTTGCATTATTTCACTAGGGGGCTTGCACCATGGTGGTGCTGCACCATCTCTTTCTTGGAATTTTGGAAGCCCCACCGTGGATAGAAATGTAGAATTTGATGGCAGATAAGGACCACTTGGCCCACCCAGTCTGCCCATTTCCCTAGCTGATGAATAAGCTGCAGATCCTAGTTAACCAGCAACCTACCTCTTTCTACCCCCACCCCCTAGAATTGCCTTATGACTGTCCCATGCATGCTTGAATTCAACCACTGTTTCTGACTCCACAACTTCCTCTGGAAGGCAGTTCCATGCATCCACAACCCTCTCTGTGAAAAACTACTTCCTTACATTACCTCTGAGCCCCTCCCATCTTCAAATTGTGCCCCCTTGTTCTTGCAAATCTCTTTTTTGAAAGATGCTACCCTCTTGGACTTTGATGATTCCTTTGAGGTACTTGAAAGTTTCTGTCATGTCCCGCCTCTCCCTCCTTTCCTCGAGGCTATACATATTAAGCTCCTTTAGTCTCTCTCTCTCTTAATATATCTTCCGGTGCAGACCCTGCACCATTTTAGTTTCCCTCCTCTAGACAGCTTCCATCCTGTCTATGTCCTTGTGGAGATTGGGTCTCCAGAACTGCACAGAGTACTCCAGATGGGGTCCACCAGCTGTCTGTACAGAGGGATAACAACTTCCTGTTTTCTACTGGTGATACCTCTCCCTATACATTTCAGTATCCCCCCAGCCCTCCTTACTGCCCTCTCACATTGCTTGCCCACCTTTAAGTCATCTGATATGACTACCCCCAGGTCCCTTTCCATTTTTGTTGTTGTTAGTATCTCATCCCCAATTGTGTACTCTTCCCCTGAGTTTTTGTTTCCTAGGTGCATTACCTTGCACTTCTTAGCATTGAATCTAAGCTGCCATACATTTGACCATTCATCTAACCTTGCCAAGTCCCTTCTCATCCTTTCCTCCCCAACTTGTGCATCAACTCTGTTGCAGATCTTTGTGTCATCTGCAAAGAGACATACTTTTCCTTCCAGTCCCTCTGCAATGTCACTTATAAAGACATTGAAGAGGACCAGTTCTAATACTGAACTCTGCGGTGCACCACTAGTAACACCCCTTTATTCAGCATGGACTCCATTTACTATTACCCTCTGTGTCCTATTCTTCAGCCAATTCTTTACCCAGGCTATCATGTTGGGACCCACATCCAGGCTGGCTAACTTGTATATTAATCTTTTGTGTGGGACTGTGTCAAATGCCTTGCTAAAGTCTAGGTAGGCCATGTCCACAGCCCCTCCCCGATCTACCGCTTTGGTCACCCAGTCAAAGAAATCTATTAGATTCATCTGGCATGACCTTCCACTGTGAATCCATGCTGCCTTGGGTCCTGTGCCCTCTGGCCTCTAGGCACTCGACAATTCTTTCCTTCAGAGTGATTCCATCATTTTCCTATCACTGAGGTTAAACTAACAGGTCTGTAGTTTTCTGCTTCTGCCCTGCTCCCACTTTTATGAAGGGGAATCACATCTGCCCTCCTCCAGTCCTCAGGTACCACCCCATCCTCCCATGATTTGTTAAAGATGGTAGTCAGTGGTGTCACTAGTTCTACCCTTAGTTCTTTTAGAATTCTGGGATGAATCCCATCAGGCCCCATTGCTTTGTCCACCTTCAGTTTTAAGAGCTCTTTCAGAACCCTTTCTTCCATAAATAGGCTGGTATCAACTTCTGTATCCAGAGTCTTTCTATTGTTTGTTTTAGGTACCTCCCCCTCTTCATTTGTAAGTACTGAGCAAAAATATTTGTTTAGTATCTCTGCCTTTTCACCATCACCCTCTGCCCACCACCCTCCCCTTTTTTAAGCCTCACTATCCCTCCCTCGGTCTTCCTTCGCTCCCTGATGTATCCTAAAAAAGGTTTTATCCCCCTTCTTAATTGAGTTGGCTATCTTTTCCTTGGTTCGGACCTTTGCTGTTCTGACTGCCTTCCCAGCTTCCTTTTGCTTTAACTGATACAATTCTCTGCCCTGCTTCTTCTGTGATTCCTTGTACTTCCTGAATGCTTTCTTTTTCTCTTGAACCTTCACTGCCACCTTCTTTGAGAACCATAGTGGTTTCTTACATCATTTTGTTTTATTTATTTGCTTCACACAAAGGCTTGGATGAGACAGGGGCTCAGGTTAGACCAAACAGGAGGTGGTCTAAGGGCAATGCAACACTGCCAGATAATATGGTAATTGAAGTGGCCTGCAAGTAGAGAGCTGAGGGCTGGAAAATCATGGACAGTGCCCTAAGGGGGTATCAGGGATATGACGGTAATTTCAGGGTGGTAAGGTGGCACCCAGTAGGCATGCTATTCGTAGTAGTAGGCAGCCAATTAGACTGCTTAGTGGGTGGTTTGCAGGGACAGACAATGACCTAGTCCCAGGTGGGAACAACCCTTCAACTTGCCCCATAGGTGTCAAAATAGCCAGCCCTGTTGGCAGGAAGCAGTAACTGCAGGTTGAGGGCCACTAGTTGTGGACAAGAACATTCTCCAGGCTCTGCAATAGTCCCCTGGTACCCATCCTTTCCACACTGTTGCAGGCTGCCTCCCACCTACAAGGTTGAGGATTGTGGCAGCTATGGGGCAGGTGTCAGGACTGTGCCCACCTGGAGCCAGGTCATGGTCTGTCCTTGCAAAACCACCATGATGTGTTCTGATCAGCTGTCTGCCTTTGCAAATGGCACCCCCTCCATATGTCACATCACCACGCTGCTATTGCCACCATTTCCCTGACACCCCCTAGGGTAGCACCCGTGCTCCTTCTGTCCCTGACCCCTTTCTGGCAGTCAAATTCACTCCTCCTCAGCTTCACTGACCCTCTAGTTTTGGGTTTGGTGATGGGGAATGGATCCCTGTGTCAAATCCTGCAAGTGCACCAAATGCTTGTCACAAGGATCTTTGAAATAGGGAGCCCCTGTTTTAGAAAATGTGGGACAAGGACCCTTACGTACCTGGACTTTGTTGTTGTGTCACTCGAAGGGCACTGTTAAAATCTGTCCCA
Organism: Neoceratodus forsteri; assembly: GCA_016271365.2. Classification (NCBI taxonomy): domain Eukaryota; kingdom Metazoa; phylum Chordata; order Ceratodontiformes; family Ceratodontidae; genus Neoceratodus; species Neoceratodus forsteri. The sequence continues at coordinate 120,916,201 of CM057456.1, forward strand.
CAGTGTTTACTCATTTTTAGTCATCTGACACAACAAGAATCAGATCCTTTTCAGTATTAATGTTTTTAGTACAGTCCCTCCTAGATTGTAATCAGGATGTTTATTGTTCTTTCCTAGATGCATTGTGGAGCACTTTTCTAAGCTGCACTGCATTACTTCTTTAAATGTCCAAGTCTACAATCTGATCCAAATTTCTTTGGACACTTTCCTGTTGGACATTAGTTGTGATGAGACCCCAAGTTTGGTGTCACCTGTATATTTATGCATCGGGCTTTTGTGTCTTTGTTGAGATTTCTGATGTAAATTCCAAAGAAAATTGGGCCTGTCATGGATCCGTGGCTGAGCCCATGTCACATTTCCAGTCTCTGAACTGCTGTATGCTCATTTTTCTAAATTGTTGGGTTTGGTCAGTAAGCCAGTTTCTTACCTGGTTTACTATGTTGTAATGAATTCCAATGCTTGCTAGTTTATATACTAGTCCATAAAGTGAGAATGATTAATGCATTGTTAAAATCTAGAAAAGTGTGTCTAATGGGATTTCTCTAGCTACTGCCTCACTGATGGGCACTTACAAGCACAACAGGTAAGTGAAGCATGATTTGCCTTTTTTAACCCAGTGCTGCAGTTTCTTTACTTGTTCTGCAGTCTCCATATTGTCAGTACTCATATCCCTAATAGTTTTCGTAGACTTTGTTTTTGTACCCAGACTATGAGCAGAGGAAGCACCCCTTTCATCTGTGCTGGGACCCACCACATGGCATCCCCCAAAAGGATGCCCAGTCTGAGTGTCCAACAGCTTGCCCCCTGTGGTGGGGCTGCCCATCAAGAGAGACCACAGTAAACCTGAGGCTCCAGCCGAGGCTGACACATGGGGTGTCATTTGGGTGGGGACCATGGGGATTCATTGTGCACCAGCCCAGGGGCTTTTCCTTGTAGTTTTCCAACAGGAGGTGCAGACATGCAATGATAACATTCAGTCATATCAGTGCAAGTTGGGTGCACTCCCACACCCAACCTACCGATGTCTGCGGTCACCTGCTTGCTTCATATTGGTCCCAGCTGTTGGACACCCAGTCTCCACTACGTGTCACTAACATGCCAGCAGCCACAAGCCTTCACCCCCCAGGGAGGTGAGCAGTCCATGGGATGCTCACCCTACCTCCCCCGAACCGACCCTCTAATGTCCCGTTGTCATTCCCAAACATGGGTCACCAGTGTTACAGACGGTAGCACTACTGCCACACCGGCTGGTTTATTATATTTGTAATAGTTTACATAATGCTGTGTGTTACTGATGTAAGTCTGATATGACTATAATTTCCTGGGTCTGCCATACCACCATTTTCATGGATTGGTACTTCATATGTCATTGTACATTGGTACTTCATATATATTACATTGATATTTGATGTCATTCTTGAGTCATTTGGCACCTTGCCTGTTCTCATTAACTTCTCAGATAACATTGTTGGGAGAGGGGGTAAGTTGGTCTGTTAGTTCCTGCTTAGCCAAGACACCTTCCAAATAAACAAGGAAATGGCTCAGGGCATGAATTAGCTTGCACCTGCCACACAGACCAGAAATCCTGCACAGAAAATAACTAACACAAGACACAACTCTGCTTCATCAACACCCAGCACACCACAGCCTCTGACACTACTTCCATGCAGACACTGGTAGGCTAATTCTGAAACAAATGCTTACATTCCTAGACAGCAACTTGTACCACCAATAAACTGCCACGATTCAACACAGACTTGACTCACCACAGACTGTGACAGACCACAAGACATTCCCAAGCCAGCTCACCCCTAATTGAAAAATGCTCACAACTCTTTTCACCCACACTACTAACTGACAAATAACAGCCCCACATCCAACACATGGCCCGTTAGCAGCTAACAAACAGGTAAGGAAGGCAACAATGTACCTACTTACAATGACACTGTGCTTAGTGCTCAGGCAATAGATAGCACCCAAAAACACACCTGAGAACAACCCATATTTTACCCACAGTTTGGCTCAGCTCCAAACCATCATGACATCTCCAGTTAAATATGACTACAGGCGGCATAGGTGGAACAGGTTTACAAACTTGTGGCACTCTGTTCACCCAACAATAGTAGCAGTAGGAATGGCAAACAACGAGGAAGGTATACCACTGAGTTTGCACCAGGATACACTCTCCATACTGCTACTGTGGCTGGCCTGTGGGGACACAGAATAAAACCCCTGACCCAAGGTTAGAAGCATTACAATTGCACATGAGAATGCAAGAAGTATGCTCAATAAACTGTAAAATTGAAAATCTGGGCAATCAATAGGGACTATGATATTGTAGTGCTGACAGAAACCTGGCTAAACAAAAATGTATTGGACTCTGAGATACAGTTGGATGGATACACATTCTACAGGTGTGACAGAAAGATGAGGGGGGAGGTGCATTGATATATTTTAAGTCAGAACTGGTTTTTACAGATGTAAGTTATGCAGGAAGCATTGTGGGAATGGAGAAGGTCATGGCATTTATCCAAACATTAAATCTATGCATCAGTGTATTATATTCACCCTAAAAACAAAGACAGTCAGTACACTTTGACGCACTAGCATAATGCATAGCAGAAAACACAAAGGGTAAAGAACTAATTGTAAGAGGGGAGATCAATGCTGCCTGGGGTAGATCCACAGGAGATTGCCTAGCAACAAGCTTCTCTTCCATGGGGCTGACTTAGAAAGTGGAAACACTTACAAGAAAGGGCTCACATCAGGGCAATGGCAGCATCCTAGACCTAGTGTTCCTATCCCTCAGCATAGATAAATACATAGATACATAGACATTGTCAGCAGATAAGGACCTCTAGGCCCATCTAGTCTGCCTGTAAGCCCTATACTTGTATGCAGTCACTGACCCTAAGTAATCAATGGCTTTTCATCACTCCCACCCCACCCAATGTTCCCTTGTGCCTGTCTAAGGCATGTTTAATCCTGTCCACTGTGCTTGCCCCCACCCCCTCTTGTGGCAGACTGTTCCAAGCATCCACCACCCTCTCTGTGTAGAAAAACTTCCTCACATTACCTCTTAATCTACCCCCTTCCAATTTCATATCATGTCCCCTCATTCTGATATCTTTTCTACATTGGAAAAGGTCCCCCACCTGCACCTTATTTATGCCCTTGAGGTACTTAAAAGTTTCTATCATGTCCCCTTTCTCTCCTCTCCTCCAGTGAGTACATATTGAGGTCTTTTCATCTTTTCTCATATGTTTTGTGATGCAAGCCATGCACCATCTTTGTCGCCCTTCTCTGGACAGCCTCCACATTGTCTATGTCCTTACGCATGTGTGGTCTCCAGTACTGCATGCAGTACTCCAGGTGATGCCTTACCAGTATTTTATACAATGGCATCACCACCTCCCATCTCCTGCTAGTAATGCCTCTGCCTATGCACCCCAGCATGCCACTGGTCCTACCTGCAGCATTTGTGCATTGCTTTGATACCTTGACATCATCAGATATGATAACCCCTAGATCTCTTTCCTCTTTGGTGACAGTCAGCACACACCCCCATTCTTTAGCTCTCCCCAGGGGTTCCCCTACCCAGGTGCATTACCTTGCACTTTTTTGCATTGAACCCCAGTTGCCACACCTCCAACCATCTTTCAAGCTTCTTTAGATCCCTCTTCATTTTATGCACCCCTTCTGGAGTATCCACTCTGTTGCAGATCTTGGTGTCATCTGCAAATAGGCAGACCTTTCCTTCCAGCCCCTCTGCAATGTCACTAATGGAGACATTGAACAGGACTGGTCCCAGTACCGATCCCTGAGGTACTCCACTGGTCACCTCTCTCTCCCGGATTAGATCCCATTTACCATTACCCTCTATCTTCTGTCCATCAGCCAGTTTGTAACCCAATGTGTCATGTTATGCCCCATGCCCAAACTACTCCTCTTGTTAACCAGCCTTCTGTGTGGGATGGTATCAAAGACTTTCCTGAAATCTAGGTAGGCTATGTCTATCGTCCCTCTCTGATTCACTTCCCTAGCCACCCAATCAAAAAACTCAATCAGATTTGTTTGACAAGACCTTCCACTCTGAATCCATGTTGCTTCAGATCCTTGGCACCATTGGATTCCAGGTGTGCCACTATCCTTTCTTTCAGGAGGGTCTCCATGATCTTTTCAACAGCTGAGGTGAGACTGACTGGCATGTAGTTCCATGCTTTCCCCCTATTTCCACCTTTGTGCAGTGCAACTACATGCATCCTCCTCCAGTCCTCTGGAACCATGCCTGTGTTGAGTAACTATGTGAAAAGGGTGACCAGAGGTGCTGCTAGTTCCCTTCTCACCTCCCTTAATATCCTTGGGGATATGTGGTCTGGCCCCATGATTTTATCCACCTTCAGCTTTGTGAGTTCCTCCAGAACTCTCTCCACTGTGAATGGACTGGTGTCCACTTCTCCCCCCCCATTGCCTCTGTTCCCAACTGTGGTCCTTGACCCTATCCCTCCTTAGTGAATACTGAATAGAAGTATTTGTTCAGTATTTCTGCTTTGTCTAGATCCCCCTCCTTATACTCTCCCTCCTCCCCTTTAAGCCTCACAATCCCTCCCCAGTTTTTCTTCTATTACTGATGTACCTATAGAATGTCTTGTCCCCTTTTCTCACAGTCCATGCTAAACCCTCCTCTGTCTGTGCATTGGCTCTCCTAACAGCTCTCCCTGCTTCCCTTAGACATTCAAGGTACACCTCCCTGTCCTCCTCCCTTTGGGTTCCTTTATACTTCCTGAAACTTATTCTTTTAGCTCTTACTTTGACTGCTACTTCTTTAGAGAACCATTGTGGTTTTCTTCTTCTTTTCCCTTTGGCCGCCATCCTATTGCATTGGCTAGTTACCTCCACTATGGCTCCCTTTAGTTTCCACCACTGTTCCTCCACTTCCTGCATTACCTCTCCCTTCTGCAGGGCTGTTCTTAAGCATCTACCCATTTCACTGAAATCTGCCCTCCTGAAATCTAATACTTTTGCCCTTGTGTGGCTTAATTGAGTCCCTGTCTCCATGCCAAACCACACCATGGGTGGTCACTGGATCCCAGCTGCCCTTCCACCAGAACTCCTTCGACTCTATTTCCATTGGTCCATACCAGGTCCAGCATCAATTTGTCTCTGGTTGACTCATGCACCAGCTGTCTAAGTTCAACCCCTTGCAGGGATTCCAGGATGGCTATGCTTCTGGCTGAAGCAGCTGCCGGGGTGGTCCAATGTACATCCAGCATATTGAAATCACCAATCAGCAGGATTTCTCCTTTAGCTGCCTTGTCATGAACACCCTCCATTAGTACCCTGTCCACTTCTTCCTTCTATGTTGGAGGTCTGTAGATCACCCCCAGTATGTATTGCTGTGACATTCCTTGGTTAAAGGGTGACACACATTGCCTTAGCCTCCGTCTGTCTTCCCTGTACTTCTGTAGCCTTTATGCCTTCTCTGATGTACAGGGTGACCTCCTCTCCCTCTTTACCTTCCCTGTCCCTTCTGAACAGTGTATAGGTAAGGTAAAGGTAAAATTTATTTCTTGAGCACCTTTTGGCGCACTTTACAATAAAATCTGACATGAACAATAACAAAAATTAAAATCATACAGAAAAGGCTTGATAAAACAAATAAGTCTTAAAATCAGATTTAAAACTCATGATGGTCAGGCATTCTCTTAACCAATGAGGTAGAGAATTCCACAGGGCAGGTGCAACATAAGAAAAAGTACGTGCCCCAGATGTATTCAAACGAACCCTGGGAATCTCCAGCAATCCCTCATCGGCGGATCAGAGTGAATGGGAGGGGCAGTAGGGAATCAGGAGTTCTTGCAGATATTGGGGTCCCTGCTCATGTAGGGCTTTGTAGGTCAGCAAGCCGACCTTAAAGGTAATCCACCACTGTACCGGCAGTCAGTGCAGTTCACGCAGCACAGGTGTAATATGACTAGTCCTAGATGTACCAGTCAGAAGCCTGGCCACCACATTCTGCACCAGCTGCAAGCAGTTGATATCAACCCCAGGAAGCCCTAGGTAGAGGGCATTTAAGTAATCATGGTGGGTGGTTACGAAGTCATGGACCAATATAGGGAGGTCAGCCGGAGGAACCAGGTGTTTCACCCAGGTGATATTCCTTAGGTTGTAAAAGGAAGATTTAATGACAGTGGAGACCTGAGATTTCAAAGTCAAGTCACTATCGAAAATAACACCCAGGTTACTCATCCGATCTGTGGTAATGAGCTGGGAACCATCAATCCACAGATCAGAAGGAAGCCAGAATCAAGACCCGCCGCCGGTCGACTCAGATCCACGATCAACACCTCAGTTTTGTCTGGATTTAACCTCAGCCAGCTAGTGCTCATCCAGTCTTTGATCTCAGTTAGACAGTTGTTAAGCACAGAGACCGCATCGTCCTGTCTGGGCATAAAGGACATATACAGTTGGGTATCATCTGCATAACAGTGAAAACCCAAACTGTACTTCCTAATGATATCTCCCAATGGCAGCATGTACACTGAAAACAACATGAGTGGCAATATGGAGCCCTACGGCACCCCACAGGACAGGGGAGGGCATCAGAGGAATAAATTCCTGTGACAACCCTCTGTAACCTGCCCGTGAGGAAAGATCGAATCCAGCTTAAGAATGTGGCAGATAATTCACAGAAATGCCGCGGGTGCTTCAAGAGCAAACCATGGTCCACTGTGTCAAATGCCGCCGAGAGATCAAGAAGGACTAAAATAGTATAAGCCTTTCAATCTCTCACAATTAGGAAATCATTTGACACCCAGATAAGGGCTGTCTCGGTGCTATGTCTTTTCCTAATCCCAGACTGGAGAGCATCCAGGACATTGTGGGTTGTAAGATGGTCATCCAGCTGCAACGCAACCACCTTCTCAATAACCTTACCCACAAAGGGTAGATTAGAGACAGGTCTGTAGTTTGCTAGACAGTCTGGATCTAAGGAAGGTTTTTTAAGGAGTGGTCAAATGACTGCCTCCTTTAGGGGATCAGGAAAAAAACCCTTTTCCAAGGAACACCCGACTATTTCAGAAAGGATCAGGCAGATAACATTTATGCAACATACCAATAGTGGCATAGGGCCTGGATCCAAACTACAGCTGGTTGGTCACAAAGTCTGGACAATCCTCACAATGTCTGAGAATTCCAGCCAGCTGAAGTCAGACCAGACAGACCAGGTGTATGCAACATCCCGCTGATCTCCACAATCCCTCATAGAGGGAGATGGGCTGATCCCTGTCCTGATGCTTGCAACCTTATCTGAAAAAAATTGAGCAAGTTCATCACACTTTATTTGTGACAAACCTCTTCCAGACTGAAGACAAACTGGATTGCACAGTCTGTTCACAGTTCTAAAGAGCTGAGCTGGTCGATTTCATGCACTAGCAATCTTCCCGGACAGGAATTCTGCCTTCTTACAGGTTATTGCTGATTGATAGATCTTATAATGTTCCATCAATCAAAACCTGTCAGCATCAAGGCAGGATTTCTGCCAAGCTCTCTCTCTAGCCTTTGACCCACCCTCCTCTGCTCCTTCAAGAACACATCAAACCACGGATTCCTCGGGTGCAGAGTGAGTGGGTGAACATGAACAGGTGCTATTGAGTCCAGAGCATCTCCCACTGCTTTATTATAAGCCAGTATAAGACTGTCTGGACTCATGCATTCAATCGATAAACTTGATAGGTACAGCACCACTGATAGGCCTTCTGGGGTAGCTTCCCTCAGAGGGAAGTACTGGACCATCTCCGTAGAGGCAGGCCTACTTGGAAGTGCCCCAAGACTGAACCTTATGGTGTTATGGTCAGACCAACCAACTGGTTCCACCCCCCAGATCCATGGTCTCCATCCCCAGGAGGAATACAAGATCCAGAGAGTGACCTCCAATATGGGGAGCAGAGATAACCACCTTTGTAAGGTCCAGCATAGTCATAAGTTGGAAGAGATTGTTAGCAAACTGCGAGAGTTCATCGTCGACCTAGGCATTGAAGTCACCCAGAATTAACCAATGGGGTGACTCCAAGGCCACATCAACAATGAAATCTGTAAACTCTTTCAGGAATTCTCCCCTATCACCAGGTGAACAGTAGATGAGGAGTATCCTGAACCATACACCTGCTTCCAAGATACACTCAAAGGATTGAATGCACCCCACTGGCACATCCTCAAGGCCCAGTTCCATTTTAAACATAATGGCTACACCCCCGCCCCCACAATCCAACCTTGGGTGATGTATCACAGAGAACCCAGGTGGAACAGCAGATGCCAAAACAGGACCTGCATTCTCGTCCAACCAGGTCAAGTCAGCCAAGGTAGCCCCCTTATTTAAGATAGGAGATAGTGCCAACACATCCAACTACAGGCAAGTGACACTACTATCAGTAGTACCCAAAACCTTTGAAAAGATGGTAATGCATGCCAGACCAGATGTTCCAATAAGATCAGCTATAATGGCCGTCTTGTTTCTTGTTGATCTGGCATTGCATAACATCGCCTGAGTTGAATAGGTCACTGAGGAAGATCCCGAGACCTGCCCACCATTTGTGAAGCCCTTGGGTTTGGGAAGCAGACAGGAAATCCCCCTTTCCAGACCCCATTTTTCCCCAGGGCATCTCTTAGTCCCAATGATCTCAATCCATCCACCCCTCTCCATTCTCCCACCATGCCCCTAGTCTGGTACACTGACATCCTGGCTATGATTAGCAGAGTACCATGTCTCTGTTATTGCTGCTTTTTCAAGATCTGCATTCGTCATCAAGGCTTCCAGGTCTGGAACCTTATTTCCCTCAGTTCTTGTTCTCTCTCTCCCTTGCCTGTTCCCTCACCCCGGTTGATGTTGTCGTGGAAAAAATATATTCTTCTTACACTTTAGTTTAAAATCAGGCTCAGGAACACTGCATGTAGTAAAAAGAAAAGTTTAATATATATGCATATGGGAGCCTGCTTCCAACAACATGCAAGGCTCCCTGAGTTTCATTAGTCAATCACTTATATACCTTTATTATCAAGGTGTTGCTAATTCCAATGAAAAGAGTATCTTATTCCAAGAACTGGTATCTTAATTCCAAGAACTGCTGTCAACAACTTCCTAATATGGTTTTGGTTTCCTGACAGTTAGTTCCTCTTTTTTAGGTTGTTACAACCAGTTCTATCCAGTTTTATCTTGCTTTCTGCTTCTACAAATGTACCTCAAGTAACCTCAGTGACATTCTGTAACCCTGTAACAGCATATACTAGCATGAACTCAGAAATTTCAACTACATTGTCCCCCTTTTGATACTTTGTATCAACTAACCACCCCCCTTTCCATCTATATGATTTAAAACTGGTTGCCAGCATACAGATAGTTAAGGCATTTATAAAAAACATTCTGTTCTGGAGTTGATACAGAGGGAGTTACAGATGGAACACAAATGGTGAGTTTGTAAAACACAATACAGAACTGAGGGATGTCAACACCACAATTCAAATATGTGAAAAAAAAATGCTAACATGTGATACCACATATAACACAATATAACATAATTTTGTTGATGAAAAAGAGTTCAAGGAATTCACTTTGAGAGTTGATAAGGTAGATGCTACCTTGTGTTGAGGTGTGGCACACCCTTGGAGCTTGATTGAAGAATCTGTTGATAATGTCTCTTGACAGATAAGTCCTTATAAAACATAACAGTCCATAAAGTTAACAGTCCATAAAGTTCATATAAGTAAGTACAGGTTGGTGTAACTACAGTACAGGTGAAATGTCATTTGCAGAATGGTGGTAACCCCACAAGGCACATGGGGCAATGCAGACAGTAATTTAAAAACAAACACCAGCACAGTAGAAAAAGTCAGTGTTCATGTTGCTGGCTGCTGGATGGCTGATTGGCAGACACATTGGCCAGGGGTGCATTAGATTATGCATTGAGTTCATTGAGTTCTTTTAATGCAGCCACACACACACACACACTTGCATGGCATTTGTGTTGTGATAGTTGATTACACTCTGGCACAAAGATTAACAGTTCATAAAAAAGTAACAGTTTACAATAAACCAGAGTAATAGGGTTGTATAAGGTACCAGCCATGTTTGGAACAAGCAGCAGTGAAGAAAATGCATGTCTTGCTTGAAGATCAGTTGAAAAAAAATGTTCTTGCTGAAGTTAGGGGATTGCCCTAACCCCAGACTTAACTTCATAGTAAGCAGAAACAATAAGCTTGATTGCAGAACCTGAACTGACTGGACCTTATTCAGTGGATTTAAAGTTCTACTAATAGGTGTAATTTTGCTGAAAACAATACCCTTACAGAGGTAATAATAACTTGATTCATGCAATAGTCCTTATATGGAACTAGTCAGGCACAAAGATAGTGATGACATCAAAGCCGTGGCAGTTGTTTTCTTTTCAGGAAAAAGATGAAGGTCTTGGCAACTTAGATGAAAGTATTACTGCTGTGGAATGTGGAGATCTTATGTGTGCCACACCGTGGAAACCTGCAAACTTGCAAAGTGTGTGAGACACTGAATTAAAAACATATAAATAACAATCTTGTAAACCATTTGGCTTTTTTGTTTTGTAAAGAGTGGTGTGACAGAGCCTAAATTCTGGCAATTGGAAAGAGAAAAATAAAAATGGGACATCAACTGCACACCCTGGGGGTGCAGGCCGAGGTTCAATTATACCATTTGACCATCTGTAAATCATGACAATGTTATGGTTACCCCTGCTTTCAAATCACAGAAGCAGTTATGACAGTGATGAACATTATTTCCCTGTCTGTTGCAAGCAGGCCTGACTGAGACCTGAGTCATAAAATCTGTTACAATAACATGCTTCAAACATATAGTTCATAGCAATATGCCTGATACACTATGCAATTAGTGGGGCAAATACATATGTTGTTGGCCTATGCCAATTTAATAACAGTGCTTATTGCACCTGTGAATAATAAGACAAATGGAGCATTAATTTGTCTGGGGTTTTGCTTTGGAACATATTGTAGGGGTGGGTCAGCAATGCTGGCCCCAGTATTTAGGTTTGGTTATGAGCATTAAAAACGTTATACATGTGGAGCACTTTTCTGAATACACACATGATACAGTGTAGCAAGATGTATATCAAAACATTATAACATAAACGTGAAACATTAGTGTTTGCAATAGAACAATTTCAGTATTGAGCATAATGCATAACATACATTTTAAACAACAAATATAAACTGTAAACTTAGTTCAGAGTCCAGGAATGTTAGAGTATTGTGAATTTACTGGTTTAAAAAAATGCATTCATTGCTGTAAGGCTATGACAAAAGTTGTTTTACATTTGTTTTGACAGGATAAGAAAGCTGAAAAGACAATCAAAAGAATGAATATCTGTGGACATACATACACAACTTTACCCTCCAGAGTAACTGATTACTTGCTAAGGGCAGAAGCCCTTGTATTAATATTAGGTGTGGGATTTAACTGTTTGCACTAGAAGAAACAGAAGGGCTTGGGCTGGGTTATGCTGTTAAAATACTTTGGGTCTTTTTAAAACCTGTAAATAAGAAACAATTATTGGCAAATACACATTTTATTCATTTACCCCTTTGGGGGAACAGTGATGTACCTTGCAACCTTTGTGGGTATTACACTGGAAGGGAGGAAGGGTAGCTTACCCCCTCCCTCTGAGCTCCTACTGATGGAAGAGACAGCTCGAATACTGTAGCAATAAAAAGGTTAGCTGTGGATGGTGACATGAATATTAACTCGGAAATGGTCTGGCAATATTAGTAGCTAGTCGCGCAGCACCTTAAAAGAAATGTGCACTGGATAAATGATAATGGGGTGGCCCCATTGCAGTCCCCACCTACTACACTTTAAACTATAACAAGATAATATTACAATTAGTTTAGTAAGTTTCATACATTACTATAAAGATGGGGAACTTCTTTTTCTATAGAAGAAAGAGAAAAAACACAGACAAACAACAAAAACAAACATACACAAGTTTAAAAAAAAAAAAAACAAGATTATTTCCATAGAATAAAAGAAGCCAAGCATCCCTGGGTTCCCTCATCCTAAGCATGACAAAATGTCAGCTCAGTTTATGAGACCCGGATTGATAGTAATACTGTACGTACATATTTTTAGAATGCATTTCAAAAAGACAAAAAATGATTACACCATGGTCACACATAAAAAACAAAACCATTGTTTTTTAACTGTAGATGGTAAACTCTCAAAAACAGCTGTAATAGTCCTTTTTTCAAAAGCATACTGTATATATATATATAATAAAAATATGGGGAGATAAATAATTCTTCCCTTTCAGCTGGAGTATTGCCTGTGTTGGCTGCAAGTCAGAAGCAGTGAGAGGAGAAGAAAAGTTTGTTCCTCTTCACTTAGAATACTAGTTTTGCAATAAAAAGTCAAATTACATGGTTCACTCTTGGTGTGCTTTCATGAAAACATACATTTTGTGTGAAAAGTTGTGCTTTAGGTATGGAATACACATCAAGTTTGAACTGGTAGTAACATAAAATGTTGAAACACAAGAAGGTCAAATAACGTGCAAAAGGTCACAGTGTGCATGCAAGGGTCATTCAAACCCAGTTATTTTTGTAGTGTCCTTGAACACTATTAATATTAAAATATCTTTAAATAATAATAGAGCACACAATAAAACTGCTGGCCAAGACAGTACACACATACACATACACAAAAGAAATACTTAACACAAAATAAGACTGACATTATTTGACACCAATTTGCTGAGGTAATGCCCATAGTTTTATTAGAAAACTGTGCGTGTTTCAGATATGTGCCTCCTGCCTGTCTTGTAACACTGACAATTTTTTAAACCAACACATTTATACATATCTCCATGCCAAATCTTTTCAGAACAAAACACTTTTTTAAACACCTTTCAACTCCTTTAAAATACAGCACAACACACCATCTGTAAGTGAATACATTTAGTATAACACGGTTACAACTTTTGGCGCATAGCCAAAATATGGCACTCTGCCATTTTGCAAAAAGTTTCTGGTTTTAACTAGAAGTATGATAAAGCCATTCATAGCTGTTAACACATTACATTTTCACCTAGCAGTGGCTTGGCACGTTACTTGCAAACTACAAATCTTTCTGCACATTGCAATCTATGACGTCATATCTCTTCACCTTCAACACTACCTGCTCAACCAACAACTACATACAAGTTCTTCACTGACCCTATCTAAAGGCACAAATGTTTTATTAAAAATAAAACCAATTGAAACAGTCAGATATGAGGCAAAGAAGCTTCCTCTTTCTTTTTTACTGTAACATGTTGTGCACCGAAGGCAGTCAATCCTATCTCGCAACCTTGACAACAGAACATAATTACAGAACACAGATATATGCTGGAAAATATGCACAAGAGAGATGGAGCATTAACTTGTTCAGTATATGTATTACAGAAATAAAAAAGACAGACATAAAAAAAACTTTAAATAATAAAACAATTCAGACTTACCAAGGTATTTTCCTTCTTCTTTTTTGATACACTGGTCCGATTGAGAAAACCGACTGCAGGACCTTCATGATAATTTTCAAACGCTGCAGCTATTAACTCTTTCAAAGGTTTTAACCCTTTCAAAGGTTTTCTTTTGGCCATTTTAGTAACCTGCCAAACCAAGTCTTTTTCCAGATCTCTGGGTTGCAGTTTAAAAACAAAAACAAAAAAATCTCTAAGAGTACTAGGTTGCGATCCATCTGGTAGAGGTCCCCAGTACTTGGGTTTGGGATTAAATGTTTCAGCCTCTATAGGGGGCAAGGGAACTTGAAATTGATACAGAAAAACTTGAAACTACACAGATAGGCAACATGGAGGGCCGGAATTTCAAATCATCCTGTCTGTAGTCACCTACTGTGCATACATCCACGGTAGTTTATTTTCTTTCTCTAAATGTTGCTTATCTAACGTTACTTAATCAGCCGCTGCTTTTCTACTAAAAACAGCCTGAACTGTGAAAGCCATCATTGGCTCTAACAGTATATACTTGTAGCAAGCACAAATGACAAGGGCAAAGGGCAGTTGCTCTTGCTTGTTTGAGAGACTTTTCCTTAATACATCTCTCCACATATTTTTAAACCTGGAGTCCTCAAACCCCCACATAAATATTCTTAAACCTGGAATGCTTCTCCTCACTTGTCTCCTCTCTTTCTACTTTCACTTCCCTCCCTTCTGCTTTCACTGTTACCCTCTTTTCCATCTGCAAAATCCAATCATTTTTTTTTTCCATTTTTTTCCTTTTTTTGTCAGCTCTGTATGTGTATTACTCTCACAGTTTCATCAAAAAGAAAAGATAAAAAAAAAACGCAACCACCGGGAGTTACTATTGTCTGCCTTATTCCTAAAGGGTGCTCAACCCACCTAAGGGTTCTGTTGCTTGGGTGCTCAACCTACTTAAAGGTTCTGTTGTTGGGGTGCTCAACCTACTTAAAGGTTCTGTTGCTGGGGTGCTCGACCTACTTAAAGGTTCTGTTGCTGTCCCCCACCCACCCCCTTTTACATCAAAGCAGACTCAAACGTCCCTGTTAACTTGTTTACCGGTTTACTTTATGGCGCCCAGTCCCTATTGCCACTATTTCAGGCTCAGACTTATAGCTACTTTTGTCACTATTTCAGACTCAAGCTATCCTGATATCAGTTACAACTTATACAAGCAATTTTTTTTTTTAATTATTACATGCAATGGCCTGAGTGCAGGTACTTACAGTGATCAGCGCCGTCTGGGTCTAAAGAGAATCCTCTGTGATCAGGGATGGTCCCAACCTGGCTCCGCTTGCTGTAGGTGGATTTCCCTCTCTTTTTCGGTACTTTTACCAGAAGTCTTAGGATTCGTCCCCAACCAGGACTACTCCGGGTCCAGTCCGTGTTGATCCTGCTGACTACGCCAAAACTGTTGTGGAAAAAATATATTCTTCTTACACTTTAGTTTAAAATCAGGCTCAGGAACACTGCATGTAGTAAAAAGAAAAGTTTAATACATATGCATATGGGAGTCTGCTTCCAACAGCATGCAAGGCTCCCTGAGTTTCATTAGTCAATCACTTATATACCTTTATTATCAAGGTGTTGCTAATTCCAATGAAAAGAGTATCTTATTCCAAGAACTGGTATCTTAATTCCGAGAACTGCTGTCAACAACTTCCTAATATAGTTTTGGTTTCCTGACAGTTAGTTCCTCTTTTTTAGGTTGTTACAACCAGTTCTATCCAGTTTTATCTTGCTTTCTGCTTCTACAAATGTACCTCAAGTAACCTCAGTGACATTCTGTAACCCTGTAACAGCATATACTAGCATGAACTCAGAAATTTCTACTACAATGTCATAAATGTAATTTTTGTGGCTCCAAACCTGAGTGACCACAATCCAATTTTATGTATAATTAACAGGGCAGGGAAAAGGGATAGCTGTAGCCCCCCGCAATAAGTAGCTGCTATAAAAACTTTGACTTATCAAACTTTATAAGAGATCTACAGTATCTCTAACAAGATGGGACAGACTAGACTTGATTTCTGACATCAGCCTAGTGTTGGAAGACCTTTCAAAAAAATTCTTAGAGATATGCAATAAACATGCACTGTACAAAGAGAGGAGGGAAAGAAAGAAACACATTCCATGGGTAACTGATGCATTAGTTAAAATAATAAGACTAAAGTCCTAAAACAAATTGAGGTTATTCCCATACAAATATTGGGTAGGTTCCCTTCTCCACTTGGGCTTGCTACTAAGGTTATTATTACTCCATAATATCTCCACCTAGGATATTTTCTACTGATGCAGTACAGTGTAGTTGCCCTGAGCTGCACACCTGGAGAACTAGGTTTGAATTACACAGCCACCACTTGCATACTGTGTGACCATGAACAAGTCACTTAACTTCCCTGTCCTCCCAGAACATATCAACAAACAAGCCTCAGCTTGGTGTGTCTTTCCTGGCCAACAATTGTTAAATAATAAGTAAATAGATAATTAAATAAATAAATGCCCTGGGAGAATCCCTGTTGAGGATTCCATGTTAAAGTTAATAACTATTGAACAATAAAATGATCTGGGTGTTAGTGGTGAGGGAGGTGTTCAGCCTGGGGGAAGGATACTGGGAAGTATCTCCCAGGGCCAGATTGCATCTCAAGGTCCAGAAGGTGGCTAGTCATTGGTGCCCAGCACTGGGGGGACAGAGCAACCAAGTTTTGCAGGCTGTAGTTCCACTTAAAAGCCCTTCACTCAACCTGACAGCCTAATGCTGAGGCCTCCAACTAAAAGAGAGGAGGTGACAGAGGATGCTATAGCTAGCTGCCCAGTATCACAGTTTTGAATCCTGCCACCCAACCTCACATGCTGCCCCGAGTGCTATGTTGGCTCAAAGAAAGGAAGCAAGGGAAGGCACATATAAGCATATAAGGTACTCTTTGTCCTGTAGCCTTGCATTTAAAGAAAGGGACAGACATCTGCACAGCTGTGAATATTCAAGAGAGAGGGGGAAGAGGGTTCTGTGTGGACTCAGGAAGGGAGAAATGCAACAATTGTAACCTGTTGTTTCCTGATAACTGATTGGATTGCTTGGTGGGACTGAGAATGTCCTGGTATTGGGGGGTGGGGGTAAATCAGGGAAAAGTAGACATATAACCATGGTTTACTGATCCTCAGCTGACTTCAGTTATTTAAAAAAAAACACAGAACACATACCCCTATAAAGCAGGCCAGCTTCAGTAAATACCTACAGAGGTATTAAATAACTTTATCCAATAACTAAGTGAGAAGCATCAAGCAGTACCCTATGATTAACATGGTAAAACCAACATATTTGTAAGTTTTAAAACCAAACAGCTGAACAATGTGCTGCAAGGAAATGGTAGGAACATCAGTTGGAGAGGCATAAAATCATACATCTCAACCTGCCAGTCTCAGGTTTTACAAATCCAAGACATGTGATCAGCTATCGTAAGGTGAGTCCATATTGAGAGCCAGTGCATGATATGTCCCTTTGCAGTCCTGACCAGATACAAACTCCAGGTGATCTTGTAAGAACTATATTCCCCAGAAAGAGGCAAAGTGGAATATGAATTCCACAACCATGCACCATCTGAGAAACCAGACTCATTCAAGGAAGGTCGGGGACTATCTCTAGGGTGGCAGCCTCATGGTTACAACCACGGGGCACCAGGACTGTAACAACTCAAACTCAGGACAAAAACATAATAAATAGTTTCTCATCTTGGCTACTTTTGAGGGAATGCTGACATTTTGGCATGTTCAGGCACTCTAGCAAGGCAGGATAAATGTGTGGTAATGCTAGTGGTATGGAATATCTCTTAGCCCAGATCAGTGGCATGGGCATGAGTGCAGAGAAGGGCCCCGCTGATGATCCCATGGGATTCAGTGATGTAATCACCAGATTATTTGTGCTAAGTGCTGCATCACCTGGTGAGGAGTGTCTGATAATGTCATATCAGTCCTGCATCAGTGGGGCAGCTAGGACTGAAGGAATGCTATGGTATGCAGATGAAGGAAAGCCATAGTGATGGCTTAGTGAGTGATTTTCAGATCTTACTTCAGACAGCCAGCTCTTACCTTTTGTAACTTTCTGCCCCAGCCTCTATGCTGCTGAATTCTTTGAGCCTCTTCTTCCTGAAGTGGGGAAGGCCAGCACCATCAAAAGATGGTTGAGAAACTGAAGTGTCCATGGAGCAATGGGTGAATAGCACAATGGTTGGGACATGAAGAGCAATGAGGAACTTTAATCTGGTCAGTGTTTATGAATGAAGTCCTCCTTAACCTCTGGGCACTCGATTTGATATTACGATATGACTTACTTGGGTGATTTAACTTCCTATTAACTGAAGCATAGACTTGTTGGTGGCGAGAAAGCTTGGTAGAAAATTCCTAAAAGGACTTTCCTTGGTGACCATCCCAGTGAAGCAGGCTCATCTTCCTGGCTAACCTCAGAATATTCTCTTTCACTAGATACCTTGATAATTTCATGAGAATGGGTCTTCTTGATTGTTCCCCAGGTTTAGGCTAAGGAACAAGATATTGGTGGAACATTTCTATTTCCAGTGGAGGGTAGTTAGGTACATTGAGAATGGCTGACACTATTCCTTAAAGAAACGTGATCAAGTCTGTGCCTTCCATCCCCTCCAGCACGTCAGCCAGGAGGAGATTGTTGCACCTTGTCCTGTTTTCCAGACTGCTGACATTTAAGAGTAGGTGATTTAATAGACCTGTCCAGCTTTTGATGTTGAGCATATAGATTGTCCCAATTCCCCACTATGTTCATTATGCACTGTTCATTGTTGTCCACATGAGCACACATCACTGGCAGCTCCTTGTGGGTTTGGGCTGCGGTTATCTTGATATTTGTTGTGATGTTGAGGATTTGGCTGAAAATCACAAGGGCCCCTAAGTGAGAATGGTATAGTAAACCTTTCACAGTGCTGCAGTCAAATCCAGAAGTGCTTTGAGAAGGCCGTGAGACAGTTCCACTATCAAAGCAGGAGGAAGAAAGCGAAAGTGTTGATGGTTTAAAATTGTTTTGAGCAATATGATAGTTTAAAAGCAAAATAAATAAAGAAAAACACACTCTGTGCACTAGATCAGGAGATATTATACCCAACAATATTTAATCTATATTATACAATGGCAAAAAAAAATGCTGACCTTTGATTGGTCAGTCTGAGACTGGACCCGTGATGTTATCCCAGTACAACATCACGGGTCTAGTCTCAACACACAAAAAGACTGCATTAACTGAAAATCACTGCATGCACCAAGTTTCAGTACTTCCCGCTCTGCATCCAGCTTCACTCACTCTGCAGCCGCCAGCCATCTTCAATGTCCCGAAACCCCCCAGCACAAACAAAAACCAACAACAACCTTCTCCTATTCAAAAAAAGAAACATGCAGCTAAAACTGCAATTACCATCTGGTTCACACCGAGTGACACGAGAGTGCAAGCGAGTCTTTACACAGACTGCGTTGCTGTTAGCCTCACTCGCTCACTTCAACGACAAGAGAGCGCAAGCCAGTGTTTACACAGACTTCGCTGCTGTGATCCTCACTCACTCACTTTTTTTTCCTGTTTGTTAATTTTTTCACATGAACCGTAAATGCGCTTAAGAAATATTCTCCCTACCTCCTTTCCTTCGGTTTCAGACATCCACACAGCTCCACGGTACGGGGGCTGGGGGGGAGTCCCGATAATAGAGCAGAAGAACTGTAATAAAAATAAGAAAAGGTCTCGTAAAAACAGAGGAAAACGATGAAAAAAAACAAAGACAACATACATAATGAGGCAAAAAGGTCATATTAACAAAGAGTAGCACCACTGACAAAGGTTGAAATGTTGTTATGGGGACTGCTCAAAAAACACATTAGCTCCACCTGCTGGCTAAATCAGCACTACTTTTGCTTGAAGTAACCCTACCCATTCCAACATGCATTTGTCAATACCGAATGTTGCTTGCTTCTATGTGCTGTTTAGGTATTTGGAAGTCATTGGAGTGCAAATATTGAAAATTTGCGAACTTACGAGCGTGCGTAGGAACTGCACAATGCACGCTTGTAAAACAGTCATTTTTAGAAATTTTTTCACCAAATTTTCAGCATAGCCATTTTGAGACTTCTGCTCATGAACAGTGTTACTGTGATTTTGTTAATGTGTCTCATACATTGAGTTTGCACACCGACTGTGCCATTGTGCGCTACATGGGCGGAAACACATTTTGGGCAGGATGTGAAAAATGACAGCTGTACTGCTCATAAGGAGGTGTGGTAAAATGGCAATGTTGAAAATCTGGAGTGGAAATATTGAAAATTCGCAAACCTACGAGCGTGTGTGGGAACAGTGCAACGCACACTTGTAAAACAGTCATTTTTAGGAATTTTTTCACCAAATTTTCAACACAGGCATTTTAAGACCTCTGCTCATGATCAGTGTCACTGTGATTTTCTTAATGTGTCCCATACATTGAGTTC
This sequence comes from Neoceratodus forsteri, assembly GCA_016271365.2. Taxonomy (NCBI): domain Eukaryota; kingdom Metazoa; phylum Chordata; order Ceratodontiformes; family Ceratodontidae; genus Neoceratodus; species Neoceratodus forsteri. Next base: position 120,936,243 of record CM057456.1, read on the forward strand.
GCACACCGAATGCACCATTGTGCGCTACATGGCAGAAACATGTTTTGGGCAGGATGTGAAAAATGACAGCTGTACTGCACATGAGGAGGTGTGATAAAATGGCAATGTTGAAAATCTGGAGTGAAAATATTGAAAATTCGCAAACTTATGAGCGTGCGTAGGAACTGCGCAACGCAGCTTGTAAAACAGTCATTTTAGGAATTTTTCACCAAATTTTCAACATAGCCATTTTAAGACCTCTGCTCATGAACAGTGTCACTGTGATTTTCTTAATTTGTCCCGTACATTGATTTCGCACACCGACTGCGCCATTCTGCGCTACTTGGGCGGAAACACATTTTGGGTGAGATGTGAATAATGACAGCTGTACTACTCATAAGGAGGTCTGGTAAAATGGCAATGTTAAAAATCTGGAGTGAAAATATTGAAATTTCGTGAACTTACGAGCCTGCGTAGTAACTGCGCCTGCGCTCGTAAAACAGTCATTGTTTGGAATTTTGGCACCAAATTTTCAACATGGGTTTTGGTCCCTCTCATGAATGATGTCACTGTCATGGCAGTATTCGGGCCCGAAGGGTGATTTTGAAGTCATCAAGGAAATCACCCTTCGGCTCAAATAACGCCATGACAGTGACATCATCTGATGAGAAGGGGTCCCAAACCCCATGTTGGAAAATTTGGTGCAAAATTCCCAAAATGCCTGAGATATGCAACAAAGTTGAAACCCCTATTTAGCCCATTATACAGCTTACCGGCATTTCTTCAGTTTGCGGTCGGCTTTGAAGAGTGCAGGCGTGTTCGGTCCGCCGAAGATCGTTACAGTCCGGATGAAGTATGGGGTGAGGGTGTGGGAAAGCTGGGTGCAGTGGGTGGGTGCCGGGTTGTGGGGAGGTTGGGAGAGCGCCGCGCGGACCGTTTTCAGTTTTCAGGTATTTAAAAAAAAACGACGTGGGACCCTTTGCCACACTGGGTGGGCTCCCAGCGTGGACCACGAGGACATTGGGGGGGTTAGCCGACGGGGATTGGGCAACCCCATCAGCTATATAGAATGCTGCCACGCCAGGTGGGCCTCAGTGTGGCAAAAGGAGGGGGCGCTCAGCTGAAGGGGATTGGACACCCCATCGGCCATGGAATTTGTGGAGGGGGCGTTCAGCCGATGGGGATTGCACCCTGGCCGGCAAAGTGACACTCTGCCATGCTGGGTGGGCCCCAGCATGGCAACTACTACTTTGGGGAGGGGATGCAGCTCAGCCGATGGGGATTGGGCACCCCATTGGCTATACAGTGCATGCGGGCTGCTGCGCCTGCAGGGGAGCTGCTGCGTGAGCAGCCTCTTATCGTGCTCACTCAGCCAGCTCCCCCTTTCAATCAGATGCCACTGCATTTTGGAGCATGTCATAGACAGCTCCAAAATGCATTGGCTTACAGGGGCCGCGCCTGCCAGCACACTGCCTGAATTGGAGGAGGAGGTGACACACCTCCGAAATCTCCATAATGGCACTATGTTTCTTGCACATGCGTGCAAGCAACATAAAAATGACAGAAAAATCTACTTTAAATGTAGTTATTCATCATTTTTTTGTTTGTTTTTTTACAAACGAGCCATTGTATAATAGCAATAATGCACTCCAGGCTGTGTGTTGTGCTAGGATAACGTCACTTCTGGGATGATTAGTCGCGCTCAGCCTGCGGCCTCGTGCCTAATCACCCCAGGCGTACGTTATCCCAGCACAACACACACCCTGTCATGCATTATTGCTTAATTATCACCAGTTTGTATGGATGGCAGGGGATCATTCCAAGGAAAGCTTCACCTGAAACTTAGGCTGCCATCTTACTGTTAGCTAGCCATGCCCCACACAGTGGTAATGATTACCATCTACTATTGAGATTCCTTTTGTTTCATGGTAGATGGTTGGTCCTCAGCCACTGTCTGAATTGCTCCTACCCTGCAGGCACTTCTGTTAGCTGCACTGGCTTGTATCATTTCCTGAGTCTCCATACACCTAACACCTTTAACTGTTTGGCCTCCAATCATAATATTACTTCAGCTCTAGATGTGTGCCTCCAGCTCAAGGTCTCTTCTGATATTTCAGTCTGGGGTGACTCAGATTTGGGGCTCTTCTTAACCCTAGCTGCACTTTTAATTGCTTTTTTTTAACTCCATGTACAAATCCATGATGGTAACCACCATCATATCCTACACTTCAGAGATGGCTTCCATCACTTTTCTGAAGATCTGAGCTTCATTGGTCTCCTTATGTTCACCTCCTGGGCTTTGAACCTGTAGAAAGTCTAAGTCCTGCATGTCTTTCATTTCAGTGGCATGCTGAATGGCCTTTTCTCATCTAGTGAGTTTCTAATGGCATAGCTTAGCTGCACTGAGAAGTGGTCTGTTTGTATTTCTGATATGTTCCTAAGTTGCAGGATTGCACAATACTTGAGAAAGGAATTTGTGTCGATTTAAGGAAAGCCTAAGGCCTACTGACAATGTGAGCCCATAGATTAATGGTTAGAGCACTGGAACAGTATTACCAGGGATATGGGTTCAGTTCCCGGTGGGCCACACTTTTCCTTTCTCATTTCCATCTTTGATTTAATGGCATAGTTAGAAATGGAGTTCTCTAATTTCCACATTGCCAACAAAATAGGCATATGTCAACTGGTTTTGGGTGGCTGAGACAGCATACAGAAGGGCCTTAATCACCAGGAGCTGCAACACCTTCCCGCAGTCCCATCACACTTCCCAATTTCTTTTCCTGTTAAAGAATTCAGTCTTTCCTCAGTCAGCACATTCAGCAGGCTGGAGGGACTGTTTCATCACCACCACCAGAGCTGAATACTCTTATTTGATGGCAGACTCCATTCCCTGATATATGTCATGAGGTTTGCCACACAGTAAGAGTCCCATGAATTTCAGGATGGCAGCTAAATACCAATGATTTAGTTGGCCTCAAGCTCAAATTGTTCCAGCCAGTTGCTCCAGTCATGCATTGTGCTTAAAGACGGGCCATGTCATCCTTTCCTCCACCTGGGGTACCTGGAGTATCACTGGGGCACCATCATCCTTCTCCTGGAACATGTTTTACTCTTTTTATGCCCATAACAAAATAGCAATTACTCAACCAATAAACTATACATTTTCAATTCAGCAAGCCTCACTAGTATGGGAATTCCAATGCCGTTACCTCTTTGAGAGGGACCCACATGTTCTGTGTCTGCCCAGGACTGCTCACATTGGCACTGCCACCACCTTTGATAAACCAGAGAGGTCCTGTATGACTGATAGAGGACAAGTGCTGGAGGCTTTCCAACCTAAAAAGCCATAAAGGTCTTTGCTGTTCATGGGCTTGGAAGAGAAATCACTCCCAAATACACAGCATAGTGAATAATATGCACATATTTAGGTTTATTGAATTGGAGGGGAAGGAAAGTACAAGGAGACACAAGAGAAAATTTGAGCAAAGGCTAGCAGTAGACTAAACGTATACCCTGTGATATTATATATACTACCTCAGTGCCCACCTCTAGTAATCACACAGCCACAGCTGTTGGTGCATCCAGCTTTCCCTCAAAAGGATGTTGAAAGTACTGTCCATAAGCTGCAGTTGGTACTTCAATGGGCTGAAGTTGAACTTATCTGGCTATTGTACATATTGGCATATTTTTCAGTTGTCAGTGCAACAGATGCTGTAAACAACAAAAATGAAGTGCACCCTATCTGTATTACACAGGGATAGAATCAATGGTGTCTGAAGGTCATCCATCTAGCCTAAACGTTTACAACACAGTTTTACCCATGAACATTAACCCTACTAGCCTACGTATCTTGTTAATAACAGACTGATCCAGAACCCTGATGGTTACTCACAGTTCATATGCCACGTCTGCTGCTTGGTGTCTCCCCAGTACTGACTCCCTGGAGATTGATCTTACTCTGCCTTGTCACAGTGAGATACTGTTGTGCCATTCAGAAAGTGCTGTACCTCTGGTTCTTTCACTTCAAAAAGAGCCTTTTATCAAGAACTACCTCTCAAGCTTTTTGATGCTCTGCTATCCAATCTTCTTCCTCTTTTAGGACTTCAGTGGTTTTGCTTCTCAGACTTTTTGATGACTGCCTCTCATGCCTTTTAGTGCCATCACCTCTTTTGACCCCAGCAACAGATAGCATTTTTCTTTTAGTAGCACTGTTGCATAGTTACCTTTCAGGTCCACCAGCCTCGACTGGAACCATGGCAGCACAGGCTCTCATTCTGTGATTTCCATATACTGTAACAGCCTTCTGGCTCAACAGCCAGGGAGTACCAAACACAGATATTTGTCTCTCAAGTCATTTTGTAGAATTTCAGGGTTGTGTCCAGATTGGCAGAACAGCCCTGGTGAATAGAGATGTTATGAAGTATTAATATGAAGGCAAAGTTCAGGTGAAGTTGCACAATTCACCTCCATGAGTATGTTTCAGAATTTCCCCTCAATGGGAAATTCACCTATAGTAAATTTGCCTTTCACTTTCATCTTTAAACTTCACCTTTCCATTAGAAAGGTGAAGTTTACCAAAACAAAAGTCCTGCTCACATGAGATACCTCACATGTTGTATTGCCAGGGCAGGAATTATGTTGCTTTCAGCTTCTCTCAGTGCAGTGAATGAGAGTGTGAGCTGAACTTACAGCAGGCAGAAACATAGAAAATGTCAGCAAAGGGAGATCAATGGTCCATCTAGTCTGTTCATATGTTTCCGAGACTTTATACCAGTCTTGGGCCTAGTCTTCCCTATGAAATTTTTCCATCCCTGTTACAGATATTTCCCACGCTCTGTTCCACCCATGCTTGACCACTGTCCCAGTCTTAGGTCTCACTACCTTGGCTGGCAGTCTATTCCATGGTTTCACCACTCTTTAAGCAAAGTAGTGATTTTTTAGATCCCATCCTGAAGCTCCCTCCTCTCAACTTCCATTCATGCCCTCTACTAGTGGAGCTGTTGACTCTGTTGTATAGTTCAGCAGGGGAGTCGAGTTATTCCTCTTATTAATTTGAACATCTCAGTCATATTCCCTCTCTCCCTCCTTGTCTCCAGTGTGTACATGTTTAGTTACTTTAGGCTTTAGGCCTTTTACTAGAGCCCATGGAATCCCTGTATCATCTGTGTTGCCCTTCTCTGTACAACTTCCATTGTATCCCTGTCCTTCTTTAAATTAGGACCCAAAACTGGACACAGTACTCTGGGTGTGGTCTCACTAGGGATCTATAGAGAAGAGGATCACTTATTTTCTTCTGCTGTTGAATTACCTTCCTATATGCTCCAGTATGCTATTTGCCTGTCTATATTCTTTTTTTGCATTGGCTTGTTTGCATGAGCTAACACATATCATGACCCTCATGTTCCTTTCTTCCTGTGAGGTACTGAGCCTGACTCCATTGAGCCAATATTCTGTCTTCAAGTTTTCTTTCCCTAGATGCATCATCTTGCATTTTTTTTGCATTAAACCTCAGCTGGTAAACATTAGACCATCCTTCTAGTCTTTGGAGGTCTTTTTTTAGGTCCTTAACTGTTTCTACACTATCCATCCTCCTGTTAAGTTTTGTATCATCTGCAAAGAGGACATGTTTTCCCTAGATACCATCACTGATATCACTAATGAACATGTTGAAAGGACTGGGCCTAAGACACATCCTTTTGGAACTCCACTTGTGAACTGTCCTTCAGCAGATCTCACCCTGTTGGCTACCACTCTCTGTTTTCTATCCTTGAGTCAACTCCTTACCCACCTGACAATGCTCTTACCAAGGCTCTTTCCCATAATAAAAAAAGTCAAGTCCTAGCCTGGCTTCTACTGGCATAAGAGATGACATAAATGTCATCTTGGCTAATACGGGGGGCAGGAGGGAGAAAATGCTTTTTTCTCCTAAAAGTGGGAAGGGGCACCTGGGTGATGTGTGATGGGTATAGGGTGCATAGGGTGCACAAAAACAAATACAATAAAAATAAATGTTTAATTTGCATAAATAATGAGGAAAAATCTTTGATATAAATAGAAAACAAAGTAAGATCCAGGATATAGCTTTTAAAATATATATATATATATATATATATATATATATATATATATATATATATATATTTATATGACTAATATATTAATAATTGTATCATGGAATGTTAAGGGCTAAAGTCAAATAAACAAAATGAACAAAAGCATTAACTATTTAGAAAAAAAAACTAATTGCATCTTTTTGCAAGAAACACATTTTCTAGACAGGAATTTTCTGTGGTTCCAGAGGAAATGGGGGCTGGGGACATATTCATCCTTTCATGCTAACTCCAGAGACATGGCTATCTTATTTCATAAGAGGAAAATACAGCCAGTCATTTCTAAAACAACTATAGATCAGAGTGGTAGACATGTAATACTGGAAGTGAAGATTGGATCAAATAGCTTCACAGTGGCCACAATGTATGACCCTAATTACAATAACCCATCTTTTTTTATCAATATTTTCTTGCAGATTTCATTTTTTAACACTCCATATATAACTGGGGGAGATTTCAACTTAACTTTAAACAAAAGAGTCAGAACCTCCAACTCTGTTTGCAACTTTAAATTCTCCATACAAGTAATAACTTTAAGACAGACCTAATTCTTAATGATCCATGGAAAGAATCAGATCCAACAATACTGAAGTACTCATATTACTCCCCAACACAGTATTCATATTCAGAATTTTTTTTAAATCTCTGTAACACTACAATATAGAATAAAAAATTCTGACTACCCGGGGATCATTATTTCTGACCACTCACCTAGCATATTAGATATAGAATTAGTAGAACTGCCACAAGGAATAGGGTCATGGAAAATGAATATTACCCTTCTAAATAATGAAGAAACATATAACACAATATTACAAGAAATAAAGGAATTTTTCAATAATAATTCAGAACAGGAAACTTACTTCTTCCTAATATGGGACTCTTTTAAAGCTTGGCTAAGGGGTAGATTTCAAGCTTTAAAAGGAATAAAGAATGGATAAGTCAACAAAAACAATTGGAGGATGGAATACTTCTATTACAACAAATACATGGCACGAGATTGGACAAAACAATGTTCAACTCACTGACACAAAAAAAGAAGACTATAATAAATTGATAACAGATATAGCAGAAAAACGAATTCACTGTGCCAGATCTAATTATTACATCACTTTAGACAAACCACTTAAACTGAAGGCCTGACAACTAATAAAAGACCAAGAACATAATACCATTAATATGATCAGGGATAAAGCTGGAAACCCACTTTACAACCCAGTAGAGATAAATACAATGTTTAAAGAATATTACTAGGAACTATATACATCTCAAAACACCTCCCAAATTAGAGATATAGAACAATTTATATAAGAAACCAAACTTAACCAAATTCCACAAGAAATTAAAAATCTCCTGGACAACCCTATTAAAGAAAAGGAGGTTGAATATGCAATAGATAACCTTAAAATGGGAAAAGCTCCAGGTCTAGATGGTTTTCGGATTGAATTCTTTAACAAATACAAGGAAATTATGATTACTTTACTCACAAAACTATTTAACAAAATTAATACATTCACTAAAATTCCATCTTCCTTTACTGAAGCATATATACTATTATTTTACAAACAGGGAAAAGATCCAGAACTTTGTAAATCTTACAGATCTGTTTCCCTGCTAAATGTAGATTATAAGATTTTTGCCAAAATATTAGCTAATAGGTTGAAGGGGGCTTTACTGTTTCTGATTGGCCAACATCAAAACAGGTTTATTAAAGGCAGATAGATTTCAGAAAACATCAGACAAACCTTAAATATTATATCAAGATCAAATTAACCAGATTTCTCTCTCCTTACTGTAGATGCCAAAAAAGCCTTTGATAGAGTTGAGTGGGGTTTTATGATACAAACATTAAAGAAAATAAATTTTGGAAATAATTTTCTTAATTGGATTAAAACTCTATATCATCAGCCTGAAGCAAAAATAAAAACAAACAAAATAATATCCTCCTCTTTTGATATAACCTGAGGCACAAGACCGGGATATCCTCTTTCACCCCTAATATTCACTTTAGAGGTGGAACCACTGGCAGAAAGAATAAGAAAACATAAATGAATACTAGGTATTATTCATGACTCAATGGAGCATAAAATCAACTTGTATGCAGATGATGCTCTACTCTATATGGGAGAATCAGGCAATTATTTAGATGGATTTATCAGCCTAACAAATTCATATGGAGATATATCAGTCTATAACATCAACTGGCAGAAATCTTTAATTTTAAAATGAAATCCCAACTCAGATAATTACTTACCTAGTAATTCCCCTTGCCCGGTAGTTGATACATTTAAATATTTAGGAATTAGCTTAATGAAGTAAGTAGATGTACTTTACTTATGTAACTTGGAAAATCTGCTCCAAGCAATAAAAACAGATTTGACTAGATGTTAAGCATTACCATTTACATTAATAGGCAGGGTGAACTTAAATACTAAAGTCCTACCAAACGTCCTATATATATTTCAAACTCTTCCAATATAGGTCCCAACTGGGTTCTTCAAAACTCAAAAACAAAGTATCACAAAGTTCTTATGGAACAATAAAAAACACAAATCTCATATGATACATTACTACTTCTAAAAGATACAGGAGGACTGTACCGGATTTTTACAAATATTATCTGGTTGCACAAATAGCAGTAATATGGAACTGGCTAAGGTACAAACAACAACCATTTAAAGTGTTGAAATAGAAACAAGAGATCATGACTATCATAATTTGATCAATTTGCTGTTTTGGGGTAATTATTTAAATAAACAAATTAAAAATAAACTAAATCTTGCTACAAATAAAACAATAAAAGCATAGGATGAAATACATAAACTACTTAACTTCAAAATAGGGGTCACACCACACACATCAATGCATAACAATTATAATTTCACTCCATCGCCATTTGACAAAATGTCTGAAATGGGTATGTCCAAGTCCTGGAAAGGTGCAGCTGACATGGCTTAGAATAGAGTTGGACTCAATTTGGTCTATGAATCTGGATCCCCTAACTCTGTTCTATGTAAAAATGTCTCAGGCGTATGTTGCTGAGAAGTCTCCCACAGTTGCTACTTCTTTAAAGGTATATGTGCAACTTTGCTCCTTTTTGCGATATACCCCTCAGTTGGATCTGGCCCAATCCATCTGGAACTCCTCATCTTTCACTATGAACAAGCAGCAGATTCCCGGCACTTGGTTGCTCCAATTGGGTGATGGGATAATATTTTCTTTTGTGGATGAGGAGGGGCAATGGCTGTCTGTAGGTGATCTTATTCAGAAATTTAGTATCCCAGCATTCTCACATTTCAAAGCAGTACAGATAAGGTACCTACTCACAATAGTGATTGGCAATACCCTTCCCAATCAGATGGTTGGGGCCCAGATCCCAGAATTCTCTTCTCTACTTGGATCTTTGAGTATTGTTTCCAAATTATATCAGGCTTTGTTTCTCAAAAGATATGGGGACTCTTTTGCACTGACAAGGTTCTGGAGCTCCATATTTCCTCAGTATTCCCCTAATTGGCAGGCTTTGTGGAGGTCCTGTCATAAATTTGTCTCCCAAGATAGGTTGCATCTTATGCAATATCACATTTTGCACAACATGTATTATACTCTGGTTAAGTTAAAGAAATGGGACCTGTTGGTAACTCAAACATATGTGCTAGATGTTCCCGGGGGGAGGGAACACTCCTTCACATATTTTGGTCCTGTCCCAAAATCTCCCTTTTGTGGGACTCTGTCAAAGCTTCCCTGGATCCTATACTGGGTTTGCAGGAGCACTTCATGCCTGACATCTGTCTCCTAGGGGACATGTCCTCTATTAGAGTCAAAGTGAGAAGGTTTCATATTTCTATGATAGCTCTAGCTGTCAAGAAGCTTATTTTACATCACTGGAAAGACAAGTCTACTCCAACATTACAGGAATGGGTGAATGAAATCCTTGCTATCCTGCGTACGGAAAAAGCAATTGCCAGCCTTCACAACAGATTATCTGTTTATACTCAAATATGGGATACCCTTCATTTTCTAATCCTAGCTGCCCACACTTAGTAGTGTTATAGAGCAAATAGCCTTGTATACTCCTGTATAATGGCTTTGAACTTATGTGACATGCTGATATGATACTGCTGTATGGGGGGGAGGGGGGAGGGAGGGGCAGTTTTAACATAATAAGTTGCTGTATTCTTGTTTTATTTTTCATGTTAACTGCCTCTCAATGTGGAAAATCTATTAATAACATTTGAATTAAAAAAAAAAGAATAATTTCACTCCATCAATAAATGATAACATTTTCAAAAACTGGCAAACATTTGGTTTAAGTGAGTGTGGTCAACTCTTTCATAACAATAAATGTAAAACGTTCACATAGCTAAAAGAGCAATATAATATTCTGGACCATCATTACTTTAAGTACATACAAATAAAATGTTATATTACCAAAAATGAATCAAGGTTTAATATTGCATACCTCCCCAATGCTAGACATTTTAATTTCACAAAAAGAAGATAAGAACTTAATTTCAAAACTATATACTAACCTTTTGTCCACATCAATAAAATATATTATGTTGCTAATAAAAATGGGAAAATTATTTGGGTGTTGAATTTCCTGAGGAAATATGGAGCTCTGTTCTATTCAATATAAACTTACAGGTTAAAACCTGTAAAATGAAACAAAAACAATTCAGTGTATTACATAGAGCATATTATACACCCAAATAAACTGCATAAAATGAATGACAGTATATCTGACAAATATCTAAGATGCTTATATACCACTGGAACTCTAATACATCTCATCCATCAATGCCCATATCTCAGTAACCTCTGGTCAAAAATAATATGCACACTTAACCATATCTTCAATAATCAATTAAATTTCACTTCATTAATTACACTACTGGTACAGGAAGATGACTCATTTCAGTTAGACAAGTATCAAAAGATATTTTAGTAATGGCTATGGCATTAGCAAACAAATGCATTCTGGTTAATTGGAAAGACCCAGATCCTCTGGTTTTCAAAACCTGGATTAATTATATGTTGGACTTCATGAAACTAGAAAGAATCCATTACTTGAAGATAGGCAAGCTGCAACTTTTTGATAAAACCTGGAATCTGTTCAGCTTAATATTATGAAACAAAATTATATAAGCCTGGTTTAACTAAATGTATAATATTATAATTTAGAATTACAATAATTAACAGTATATTGATAAAATCCTGGATCAGGTAGAGTAGTATAGTGTAGGAGGCTATGATGACATAATTAAGGAATATAATAAATCGGGAAAAATCAATTCTGATGAACTACAGATATCAGAAAACCAATCCCCTTAACCTCATAATTCCTATTATAACTGAACCTCATAAAAAAAAAGAAAAAAAATGCTCTTCGTAATGCCTAGATCTTCAAACTTTTTTAGCAGGTGATTGTGCAGCACTGAGTCAAAGGCCTTGCTAAAATGAAAGTAGAGGAGGTCCACTAGATGGCCCTTATCCAGTTACTTAGTTACCTAGTCAAAAAATGTAATGAGGTTAATCTGCCATGATCTACCTGCCATGAACCCACGCTGTCCGCCATCCTGAAGACCATTCCATTCCAGGTACTCCTAAAGGTCCTGCTTGATTAAGGTCTCCATAATTTTCCAGATTTTTATGCTAACTGGTTTGTAATAGCCCGCCTTCTCCCTGCTCCCTCCTTTGTGGAGTAGAGTCACATCTGCTCTTCTTCAGTTACCTGGTACATCTCCCTCCTGTAATGATTGATTAACAGATATGCCAAGGGGTCGGCCAGCTCCTCAGCCAGTTTTCTAAACAGTCACAGTGGTAGCCCATCAAGCCCTTGTGCCTTGTCTGCCTTCAGGTGCAATAGCGCCTCCCAGACCCTGCTATTGATAATTATCGGTGCTTCCATTTGTGGGATTCCCTTATCGGACACTTTGAGGTCACTTTCAGGTATTTGTCTGATATTTTCCTTAGTGAATACCGAACAGAAGAAGCTCCTCAATAATCCTGTTGTCCTCTACTAGCATAACTATCCCTTCCTTTTTCTTTCTTTTTTCTTTAATGTAACAAAAAAAAAAGTTCTTGTTTCCAGTTTTGACCCCCGTAGCAATCTAAAATCTGGCTGCAACCTTTGCTTGCTTTGCTGCCATCTTTACTTCCTTATTCTTCTGAATGTACTGTAATCTTCCCAGTCAGTCTCCATCTTATCTCTTTCATACCTGTGGAAAGCTTCTCACTTGATTCTGATTGCCTCTTTGACCTGGGTGGTAAACCACATGGGCCTTTTGTGTTTCTTTCTTTTTTTTACTGACCTGATGCAAAGCTTTGTAGCCTCCAAGATGGATTGCTTAATCACGCTCCCATATGTCTTCTACATCAGATTTTTTCCTGAACCCTGGCTGGTTTGTTCCTGCCTAACTGTTTCATCCTTTCAAAGTTAGCTCCTTTAAAATTTAAGACTTCCATCTCAGATTGAGATTTTACATCCCCAAGGGATAACTCAAACCAGACAGAGCTGTGGTCACTATTGGCTAGTGGTTCCACAACCCTAACAGCCCCAACCACCTCTAAGTTTATGAGGACCACATCCAGGATGGCTTCTTGCCTGGTTGGACTGTTAACTGTTTGGATCAGCAGGCAGTCCTGTGAGGCCTCTGACACAGCTAGGCTTCTTAAAGTTCTAGCCACCGGAATATCCCAGTCAACGTTAGGCATGTTTAGATTGCCCACCACTACGATCTCCTCCTTTTGTGTCATGTCTCTAATTTTTTTAATAGTTCATGTACTTCTCCTCTGTCTGTCCCAGTGGTCTATATACCATCCCCAAATAGACCCTCTTACCTGATGGAGTGCTAAGCTGTAACCACAGGGATTCTACACCTTACCTTTTGTTATTGTCATACAAAGTGGCATAAATCCCTTCCTGGACATAGAGTGCCACCCCTCCCCCCTTGATCCTTTTCTGTCCATTCTATGTACTGAGTAGCCCAGGACCAATAGGTCCCAGACTGAGGCCCACGTTTCTGTGATGGCCAGCAGGTCCACTTTGGTTTCTGTCATCAGCTCCTGAAGATCACTTATCTTGTTTCCCAGGCTTTTGGCATTTAAGCATACTCTATACTCCATGTGCTAGCAGAAGTATCTCTCTTCCATTCCTTGGGTTTCTTTAGCTGATTTAACAATTGCCTTACCTTTTTTTATGCCCCATGACTCCTTTTGCAATCCCTGTAGTTGTTCTCTGTTTTGGGGGAGTGCTGGCTAAGTTCCCATCTTTAAGGCAATTATCAATCCCTGTAAATGGATGCCACTTTTTTCAATGTTTACCATGCCATTTTATTAATTTGATTGTTACTAGTCAGCTTATTTTTTAATTTACAGCAACTGTGTGGTGTCTTTTGCACACACATTATGACCATTTGGTGTCCACTGGTACATATGCCACAGTGAACATTATTTTTCTTATGCATCTTTAAGGCAATTATCTTACCACATGCACACATTTTACTGGTTTGATTGTGGTATCTCAAAATACATTTAAAATTTGATCTATTATGAAATTAAAAAATTGATCTTCATGTCACAATTTGGTATACCATTTTCATGGACATACTTTATTGATATGTTCCTTAGCCTTATACTCCCTCTTACCTAGTTTAAACATCCAATACAACTATCAAACTTCTGTCCAAGTGCTTTCACCCCTTCCTTGGTTAGGTGCAGCATATCATATTTAAAAACTTCCTCTTCTAGAAGTCGTCCAGGCACCTATGAAGAGGTATCCTTTTTTTTAGGCACCAGCTTTGCAACCATTTACTGAATTATTTAATCTCATTACTTCTGACCTTGTCAGTACTCCTACCTTTACCCCATATCAGGAGTACCTCTGAGAAGGCCATGGTGGCCGAATGAGTTGCCAATCATTCTCCCAGTTTTATCAGGTTTTGCTTGATGTACTTTACTGTCTGATTTGCTAGGTCATTAGTTCCAAGGTGAATGACAAGTCTAAAGTCATCCCCTGATCTTTCCACTATCCTCAGGATGTGTTGAATGTCACATTTTGCTGAGGCACCAGGGATGCATTTAACTGTTACATTTGTTTGTGTACATTCGCTTAGTTGGGTCTCCACTCCTCTTATCATGGAGTGCCCCAAACAAGTACTTGCTTACTTTTATTTTTATTGCTTTTTCCTTTGTAGCCACTGGCTGCCTCTTCAGCAATCATCCTTGGCTCTCCACCTGGCATGCTGCCAGCTCCTCTTGTAGAACTTCACTAGGGATGCATAACAGTTTGCAGTTGGGATGGCCTTGGTGTGGACAGGACTAGACTGGTCCATCTTGATGATTTTACCCCCCTTCCTTACCACCTTCCACCCCCATGGACTGGTGGGTCTTTGAGAGAGTGGAGTTGGAGGGGGAGAATGACAGTACTGCTGGTGTGGCAGCTTAGATATTTCCTTCCATTCTGCATTTGGATGTGTCATGAGCAAAGCCACTTTTTTTTTTTTACCAGAAAAACTATAAAATTCCAGAATTTGGATGGCACTCACACAAGTAAAAACAAAGAATTTCATGGAATTCTGCATTTTGCCCCAGATCAGTAAATCTGCAGACCTTCTGTTTTTCTTATAATTGCTTCCAGTGCTATTTTCGGTTTGCTTCATTTAATGGTCTGCATATTGAGCCTTCTTTCATTCGGATTAATTATCCATATATTAAAAAGAATGAAGACAGAATACTGATAAGATTTGGAAATTAAACTAACAATCACAGGTGAAATTCCCAGAATTTGAAGTCTTGAAAACAGAATTTCATTATTTTAATCACTGTAAATCCTTGGCCATGGTCATGAGTTAATGTAGATTTCCGCAAATGGGACAATGACCCACCTTCCAGAGAAGTACTTCTCAAATTTACAAATGATGCCGTCACTGCCATGGACAAGGGTTTTCTCACTGGTGCAATCTTCATAGATCTAATTAAAGTGTTTGATCTTATTGACCATCCCATTCTCCATGCTAATTTGCTGTCTCTCGGTTTCTCTCCACAAGTTGTGCACTGGTTTGACAGTTATCTATCTGATCATCAACAAGTTGTGAAATTTAATTCTGCCCTGTCTAATCCTGCTGTTGTAAACATAGGTGTTCTCCAAGGGTCCATTCTTGGCCCCCCCTCCTATTCACCATCTTTATCAATAACATCTCTCGTCATACCCACACATGCTCTTCCATACTATACGCAGATGACCTGGTTCTATACTATAGCTCCAGGAATGTAGCAGATATCAACCAAACTCTCTCCTCCCATTTCAAGGCCATTTAGTCCTGGCTTTCAAAGAACAAGCTTGTCTTAAATATTATCAAAACTCAAGCTTTGCTTTTTGATTCTGATGTCAAACTCAGACACAACTCTGACAATCTACAAATCCTCCATGAGAATGGCTCTCTGTTAGACACAGTTAGCTCATTTAAATACCTGGGTGTGTTGCTTGATGGATCTTTAAACTTTGATCAGCACATTTCTTCTATCTGTAAATCTGTGAACACCAAAATTGGGGTTGCTTATAAAACTAGCTATGCACTTACCCCCTCTGCCAGGCTCACTGTGGCACAAGGCATCTTTCTCCATGCCCTCACTCATGGTGTGGTTACTTTCTTAGGTTCTTCCAAACCCTCTTTACAGAGATGCGACACTACTTACAATAACATTTGTCATTACGCCTCTGCCTCCTATCATCAAAAACACCACTGCCAGCTCTATGTTGATTTAAAATGACTCTCCCAATCTGCTTATCAACTCCTCTTTCTTGGCTCTTTGACTGATAGTACCATCAGTTCTGGAACCCCAGCATTTTTAGCCTCTATGCTGTCCTGGTAAACCTCCTCTCATGGTCTAAGGTTTGGTAACCTTACTTTCCTGCATATACCGAGGTGTAAAACAACCAAGGGTGCCCATGCTGTCAAAGACCTGTACCATACTGTTTCACATGTGATGTGATGTCTACTGCCAATCTGTTTTCGTCTGTACCTTGTAACCTCCCGGGTCACTCCTGAAAATAGGCACTTGGCTGCCTAGCGTGCTTACCTGGTAAACAAAAACAAATAAATAAATAAATGCTTTCTCCCTTACTGCCCAAGGTATTGGAACTCTATTCCTCTAAATGTTCAACAAGCTCCTAGTCATGATCTCTTTAAAAAACAACACCTGGATTACCTTACCAAACTTGCCAAGTGTATGCAAGCCCCTTCTAGCCCCTACTGCTGGTGGTTTACTTCCCCTTTTCCCTATTCACCTTACCACTACTTACTACTCTTTGTCTCCCTGTGTGCCATGTTCTTATCTATTCTTTTTCTACTATATATAGGTCTCAGTCCTCCTCCATGCTCCTGGAGTCCACTGTGAAGAAAGAGGGGTTACAGTGGGATACCGCAGGGGTCAGTACTGGGTCCAGTCCTTTTTAATATCTTTATAAGTGACTGCCTCATTTTCCTACTAGTCACCCTGCCCTCTAAGATGGTCCAACAACTGGCATTTATTTACATTATATTATAAATGTATCTCTGTAATACTGAATTGCCTTATTACCTTTGTTGTTAACTATGCTATTGCTGATCATTGTTTATTTGTACTATTTTATATTTTTAGCCTTGTGTTCTACTGTATATCTCCTATTTTGTCATATATTCACTGTGTTGTTACATTTCCTCATTTTGTGTCTGTAACTAGGCATTTCTATGTCTGTTGATCATTTATACTGTTTTCAATTTAGCCAAGTGTTATATTGTATTCTGCTATCTGCTATCTCATCATGTATTCACCTTGCTGTAACCTCCCAGGTCATGTCTGAAAATAGGCATTTCTATATCTAGTACACCTCACCCAGTTATAAAAAACAAAATAAGTAAAATAAAATCCTCTGGAGATGAATGTCCCATACCCATGGTAATTTATAATATCCATACTGGTTTACTGGATATTACTGCTTACCCTGGGATGGGTTTAGGCTTCTGGAGTAGAGTACCTAACTCTCTCCTACATTTTCTTTGGAGTTGTCTAGCCCACTTCCTGTAGGTAAAACTCAGCTGTGTGCCTCTAGAGGTTCCTTCCCTCCCTGCATCAACAGAAAAATCCTGTTCCCAATCAAGTGCAGTGCCCTTATACTGTATATTGGAGACAACCTGAGTAGGTGGCAGTGTTATTCTGTGTCTGCTTGTCATCCTGTGACTCTGAGGTCATTTGTCAAGCATAGAGTGGTCACAGACGGAAACAGACTGATAGCACAAATAATGAATACTGTAGCCCAGTCAGCTTCTTGTTCCCCAATGCCTGAAAAAATCTGCAAGAGAAAAAAACAATCAGTGGAGACCCTCCAACTCTCTTTACAGTCAGCTGCAGTCTGGAAGGTAATTGGGCTGTGGCTCAATTTAAAGTGGACACCAAAGGATTAAATCTGGTGCCTTTTCTGTTCCACTTCCTATTGGCTGCTTGTTCATCCTGCAGCTCTGTGGTTATTTGGCAAGAGCAGAGTGGTCATGGCTGAAAACCAACTGACTGGCAGGAGTGGAGTGAGAGAAAACCACATATTTCAAAATAGCTTTTAAGAAAACTTTTATTTCTAAACCTTGTTTCTCAACGTTTTTTAATAACTTAATCTTTGTTTATAATTGTTTTTGCTCTCTTTTTTTCCTTTACTGTTTGCTGTCTGTCTGTCTTGCTCTCTTTTTCCTTTTTTTTTGATTAAAATGCCCCACTTTTCCCCAATGGAGCCTGGAGTCAGAACATCTTGCCATTATGGTGTCCAGATCCATGTGGGACAATATGCCTGAATCGGCCACAGTTCCTTGGGGAACATCCCCCAAACCATACCTACTGTTTCAGAAGTAGCAACAGTGGCAGCCCCACCTGAGAAGCAGGAGGAATGGAGTGTTGTCCTCACTAGTCCCAGAGTGTGAGGAGGAGGACCAACAGTGGCAGCACCAGCATGAGGGTGAAGAAGCAGTGGAGGAATGTCTGCTGGTTCTAAATCAAGTTAGGCCTTGCTGTGTTCAGGGAATGGAAAGATTGTGCTTGCTGATGGGCCACTAACCCAATCAATTCAAACATGCACCTTCAACTGGGGCAAGCGCTACTTCAGCTTCACACAGAGACATCATGCACACAAGTAAAGTGTTAACTGCTGAGTTTATTGCAAACGTAACAGCAGTTCACTGAAATACATGATGAATTTCATTGGGATAAACAGCAAACACATGCCAGCTAAGGAAGACTAGGAGCAGAAGCGCAGGGGCTTGCATGTTTTTGCTGTTTATCCCAGTGAAATTCTGCACGTATTTCAGTGGACTGCTGTTAAGTTTGCAATAAACTCAGAGGAACTTCTGCCCCCTGTGGTTGCAGCACCATCACCACCAACACCACCCCCCATAGAAGAGCCTGTCATTTCAGCAGCAGCAGCAGCCCACCAACACCACCTCAACCCCAGGTCATCACTTGTGTGGTCCTTTTTCATGAGTGACCCAAGTGACCTGAGTGTTTTCACTTGTAATATTTGCAGCATGCATGTTCACTGGGGGAAGAAAGGTACACACCTTAGCATGGGGAGGCAGAGACCCACTTGATGTTACACCACTGAATGGACTGGAAGGCCATGCTTCAGAGGAAGGAGAAAATGAAGGTGAGGACAGTGGCCTACCATCACAGGTAGTGGGTAGGTGGACCCATTGTGAGACTTGGCATGCAATTGCTATGATGGGGCAGCACCTAACAAAAGAATTAGCACCCATTCTTCCAGTTTCTCCTCCTTGCTGTCCTCTGGAGGAGGCAGCAGCTCAACCCACACCACCACTAGCAGCAACAGCAGCAGAGCTGGCCTCAGTGAGGCAGGAAGTGGTCGACCTCTGCCGCCAGCTCACTGGAGTTCAGCAGGACGTTAATGTTATTCTTAAGAACCAGAAGAAGGTACTTGTGGTGCTGGAGGAGGGAGCTCTGTCATGGTGGTGCAGGTGTAAGTGGGGCTGTGTGAATGTGAACTGATCTATTTTTTATTTTTTTTCTACCTTTTTTCCTGCTCTCGTTTAAGTTTTTCCTATCCTCTTGTAGTCTTTCTGTCCAGCTTTTGTATCTCTTATAGTATTTCTTTCCAAGTTTAATACCCCTGGGTGAGTTCCCCCTAAAAAAACTATATTACACCAAAAAAGTATAAAAATACCAAAAATACCTCTCCTATCCTCTTTCTGTTTATGGTGTTTAGTGTACAGTCTTTCCAAGTTTTATAGTTCTTCTTCATTACCCCCCAAAAAAAAAACCAAAAAGTGTAAAAATATCAAAAGAATTGTCCTATCCTCATTTTTTTTTATAGTCTTAATTCTATAGTCTTTATCTTTTTGAGTTTTGGAGTACTTGGTTCCCCTCAAAAAGGAAAAAAAAAGTTTAGAAACAGCAAAAAACAATTCGATCTTAATAATTTGCACTGCTCCGCTTCATTGTTCCTTTTCTACAGTCTTAAAAAAATATATATTTCCTAAATCCTAATTTCCAACCTATATGTTTGGTCCAACTTTCATGTCTTTAACTGCCTATTTCCTTATTTTTTTCTCAGCTACATGGTACTGTGCTGTATGTTGCAGAGCACCCCATTGTCATGCTATTGATTTCTGAAGTGTGCCCAAATCACAATTTACATAATTTATCTTGTCCATGAAAAGTTCTCAAATTTGTTAAAAATGTGTTTGCAGGCTGCTACATCATGCTGTCACACTATAGTACATAAAGTGTCTGGCAAACAATTGTTCATTGTCATCTTCTCCTATAAACTTCTCCTGATGCCCAGAAATAAGAAGTGCACTGAGAAATCAAAAAAGTTCTGTGCTGCTCCTGCTGCTGTTCATGAAATACATACTGTAAGTGCATGAAAAAGAGAAGGTCCTTGTCATCTTGTTCTATAAAATTCTCCTGATGCCCACAAATGAGAAGTGCTCTGAGAATTCAAAAAGTACTGTGCTGCTGTTCATGAAGTGCATAAGTGCACGAGAAAGAGAGGGTCCTTATCTTGTTCTGTAAAATTCTCCTGATGCCTATAATTGAGAAGTGCTCCAAGATGTCAAAAAGTACTGTGCTGCAGCTGCTGCTCACTGATACCTGGTATGGCGACTGACATACTAGCAAAAGTAAGTTTTTTTTGTTTTGTTTTGAAGGGGGTTATATCTGGATATGAAATGATGAAACCATTGTCTATCTAAACATCTTTTGTTACCATTTATCTTCTTGCAAGTATTTATCAGGGAGATTCAGTGCTAATGACGCATGGTTTTCACCCATTTTTTTTTCATTTCTGCACCTGCATAGCTTTTGAAGGTAAGTATTTTTTGTCTAAAATCATACAACCATAGTCATAAGGCTGGCAACGGTTGTCTTCCCCTTGTTTTCATGTTTTGGGTATTTCTCATATGTGCAATAAAATAAATTGGGAATTACACAAGACACCAGAGTCAGTGGGAGCATAGAGGACTGCTTTTCATGATGATTACACAGCAGATGACATGAGTGTACACAATGCACAATGCTGGAGGACGACAGGCTGTTCATGTTGCTGGCATGATGTATCACTGTCAGATCTGATATGAAGAGAAATCACAGAGGCCCAGATATTCAAACTGTACCCAAAAAGTGCTCAACAGCAGGAGCAAGCACAAGTCCACTGCACCCATGCACAAGAAGCATGATATTCAAAAACTGCGCAGGCCAAGATGCGCCTGTGTCTGATGACTGAATATCGCACCACCTGTGCCATAGCTCAACTAGGGAGGTGAAGCTGAGCATATCTGATGCACCATAGCGCAACAAGGGATGTGCAGCTGAGCAGTTCAGATGCGCCACAGTGCAACCAGGGACACCCATGGATGGTCTGACAGGGGTGCCATGCACACAGTGAAGGCCCCATGGACCACTGCACACAGGCATCCAGCACACAGAGTACAACACACAAACCACAGACAGTGACTGATCCCCCTGCCCACACCATAGGTGGTTCACCTCTGCACACACACACACACACACACACACCCATGCGTAAACCACCCCTGACGCCATGCACACCACTGCAGCTGAGCACCTGTAGCCCGCTGCAAATCAGAGACCACCACAGTTGTCATAATAAAATGCTTATATTTAAAAGAAGTAACAAAACATATATACAAATATTTACATGGGGGGGAAGGGACACATAACAGGTGGGGGGGGTAAGGGGCAGGGGTGAACATATGGGAGAGGGAAGAAGGGGTGTGAGAGTGGGTCAAAGGGATGAAGGTGGTAGTAGGGGCATGGAGTGTTTCGTGTGTGCCCCGGTCCTCCTCCACGTGGTGCCTATGTCTGCTGCTCCTCCTCCTCCTCACCCCGTGGCAGTGTATGCGCTCCAAAAGCTTGAGTGTTGCCCTCGCCTCCTGGAGCAGCTCCCTCACATTTCGTTCCGGTGCCTGGAATCATCGTCCACCTAGGATGAGGGAGCAGAGTCAATAAGTGTGACTGTCCAGCCCCCTGCATTCCACCCATTATGCATGGCATACAGCCATGTGCGATGCCCCTGTGATGGTGTGCAACCACCCACAGTGACCGTGTCCACAAGACCTGCCTACCCTGGCAGCCACAGCCATGTGGACCACTGCACACACTGACCGCCCTTGTCCTGCACAGCACCACCATGGCTGTACAGTAACTTGGCTATGTGGTGTGAAGGCAGTGCCACAGCCATGTGCCCAGTGAATGCATGGATCACCATTGATGCACTCCCGGACATGCAGTGCCATTGGACAGTGCTGACTGTAACAAGTTGCATGCATGGCAGTGGTGTTAATGAATGGTGGCCATGCCGCGCTGCCCGCCCAATTATACAGCATGCAATAGTAATCATGGATGTAAGGCACTCACCATCATCAGGGTGGTCCATGCACCGCTGACCACCATTACCCCTCCTGGCTTGCTGTTCCTCCAGGTAGTGCCTCTGGTCTATGGCCTGCTGGCATTCTGTGGGCCCTAAGGTGCAAAACATGGAGAGAGGAACATCAGTACAATCCTGCAGCAATTTCCCCCTGCCCCCATGTGTGTGCAATCCCACACAGCCAGACCCACCTACCTCACACCCCGATAACACCAGCATGGCCAACACCGGATGGCCCCCGATGTGCCGGACACATGCAACTGTGATACCGGTACGGACGATAAAAGTGTATAGATGTTGCACCTACCTGACCTTGGCACTGTGCCCCTCCTGGCACGTGCCCACAGGCAGGCAAGCAGGTCCAGGTCCCTCTGCCTCAGGTCCTCATATCGGTTGCGGCACTGCTATGCCATCCACCCCATACTGGTGGCCTCCTCCATGACGTTGGCCACCTCCTGCCACACCTGACTCCTGGCTCTGTCCAGGGGTGCCTCCCCAGATAAAGGCCCAACATGTGGCTCCACAATGGCAACAAGGTTTGCCAGCTCCACCTGGCTCCACTGCACAGCACACCTCTGTGCCATCTCTGCTGCTCAGTTCAGTCAAAATGGCATCTGCAGCATGGTCCTGCCACATGCAGATGCTGCACGGTACAGTGCTGCCATTCCCTATCGCACCGTCACTGAACAGCAGTGATAGTGGTGCACCCATGCTTGACATGGCGCCTAGGGGACAAAGGTCAGGCACAGGGTTAAGGGTCTCTGGCGCATGGAGAGCCACAGTGGGATTGGAACCCAACACGTGTAGCACGATTGGGTGCCTGTGTGCCACCTCCTGTAGCAGCCTACTGCGCTGCTGCCCCAGTTCACCTACGATGCTCCAGTGCCACAGCGCCATATAGGTGAACAGCACTGTAGCACCACTGGCACAATGGTGGCCATGCCCTGCATTGCCTTCCGTGCACAGCACATCAGCAGCATGGCACACGCTTGTGTCATCAACCTGGGTATGCGTAGTTCGGGGTGTACTGTGCGTGTCACAGAACTGCGCTCTTGGCTCAGCACATTCAACACAATTGCACAAAGCACAACAGCGTGATATTCAGCCAGCATATGCAGATCAGCTAATCAGCCATTCAATGGTGCAGTCCCTGCATTTGCATCCACTTAAAGATGCGCCTCGCCTCATTTGCATGGGTTGCAATATGAAAGTGCGACATTGGGCTGCACTGGCCATAGTCGGTTACTGCAGTCTATTGTGGTGAGTTGCATGCTGTTTGGGAGTGTGGACTGTGGATTTTGGGACATGCATGGAACTGCACAGTCACAGGTAACACCTGTCATTCTCACAGGCTGAATCATGACTGAGCATGTTGCAGAGGAAGAGGAACAGAGTCATGGAAGGAAGAGGAGGCTGAATTTCACTAAGGCCAAGGCAGGCCCTGTTCAAGGCCTACCTAGACCATGAGCCACTTCTCAGCAGATGCCAGGGAACATCACAGGCCCTTGCTGCTGCATGGGAGGAGGTGGCGCATGCTGTAAACCTGCATGGCAGCCACCAGTGCTTTGAGCAGGAGTGCAAGAAGAAGATGGGCACAGACAGGCAGAGGATTAAGAAGAAGGTGGCTGCCATCATGGCAGCAAGGTCTGCAACAGGTGGGGGACAGCCGGAGGTGCTACACCTGACCCCACAGGAGGAGCAGGTTGCTGGCAGCATGCAGCATTGCGCCAGTGAGGGTGTTCCGGGTGGTGGATTCCAGATGAGTGGTAGCCCATCACTGCATGGTAGGTCATGGTCTGTCTATTGGGGGGGGACAGAGTAGGTCACATGCAGTAACACAACTTTGTTTTCCCTTACAGCTCCTGAGCATCTGCATGGGTCAGTGGTGGTGGGTTTCTCCACTGAGGCCGGTCACATGGAGATGGAGGAGGGCCCATCCACCTCCATGGGAATATGTGGCTCAGGGACACAGTGGGCCCGCCTGGATGTCCAGACTGATGTTGGTGGAGCAGGTGTGGAGGAGGCCCTGTCCGTGTCCCAGCGTGCCAGCGTCCATGGATGCCAGCATGCTGAGACTCAGGCTGGTGCCAGATCCGTCACTGATGATGATGTTACTAACGTCATGGTCAGTGACACGTGTGTGCCACAGGATGGCCACACAGCAGGTTACATCATGGCCATGGCTGTGGGTGGTGCCGCTGTGGAGGCCTGTGTGTCATCACAGTCCCAGCCTGTGCCTGTCAGCACCGATGGGGCAGCACTGGTGTGTGTCCAGGACAGTGGGACTGTTGCGGCCACTGTGGCGGCACCACTGAGCCCTGGGGAGCAGCAGCCAGAGGGGCAGCATCAGCAATCGTCCAATGGGCATGGAGATACAGTGTCAGGTGGTGGCATCAGTGCACCACCTGTGGACATGCTCAGGCCTGGCCCTGGTGTGCAGTGCCCACCCTCAAGGGGTGATGAGCATCAGGGCCTCTAACACCCTGAGGGACAGCATGCTGATCAGGCAGATTACCTCTTGGATGAGCACACTCGCATACTGCAAGCATCAGTCAATCAGCAGATGCAGCTTGTGATGGCAGTGGATGCACTGAGTGCGGCTCTGTGCCAGGCAGAGGAGCATCGCAGCAGAGACACCACTCTGCTCCTGGCAGGGATGGACCGGTTGCGGGAGGATGTGATGGCTGCCATTGACAGGCAGACACAGGCATTCACTGCTGTCATGGCCACAACGGGCACACAGTTATTGCCTATGTGTCGCAGACACCATGTAGTGCACTGTCCACCCCCCATTCCTGGTGTTGTGCGACAGCATCCTTGTCAAAACCGGGTTCAGCTGTGGGCATCCCGAGCACGCCTGGTGCAGGCATGTTCAGTGTGCTGCAGATCCCTGCGCCAGCACGGTCATGTTCATGCAGTGGAACCCCTGGGGGACCATCGGTGACACCCCAAGAGGCCAGTGGTTAGCCTGTCACTGCTGGGGGTCTCGGCAGGGCTGCCCACCCATCCGTGGTGGCCATGGCACTGTGGTGCATGACTGACCTGTCTCCCAGTGCGGCTACTGTCTGATGCTGCCCTGTGTGCATTGTGTCACTCAGCAGGCAATGCAAGGGTGGGTACCCGGCCCTGCACGTGCACACACAGTCCATCTGCACATCCTCCTGGCTGCTGTCTGCAGTTGTGTGTGCATGATCATGCCTGCATTGCGCTGTACGCCACTGTGCAATGGTGCCCAGCATCTGACACATGCACAATGACAGGCAGTGAGCATGGTGGTCTGTGGACATGTGTGTGGCTAGAGGTGGCTTTCTGGGACGGCGTGCCTCCTACCCTTTGTGCATGTCTGGTGAGTTGTGTGTGTGTGTGTGTGTGTGTCTGACCATGTGTCATGTTAGACCTCACCCATCCCTGGCTGTGTGTGCAGTTCCATGCCCAGCCACTTCCCTTGACAGCATGCACCCCTGGTGTGTGTCCATGCATGTTTGTGGGTTGTGCCTTTGCCACTGGTGGATGCATATGGCCCCATGACTTGCCTGGGTTGGCTGAAGTGCTCCTCTGTGATGGTGTCCCAGTGCAGCTGTGCCAGCTGGAGCAGTCGGGGGTCCCATCACCCAAGGGGGAGGCTGCCCATAACCATTGTCACCGGCATCCTCATCACCCCATCGCTGTCCCCCTCTTCAACCTGTACGACTATCCCACATTCGTTGGCCATGTTGTGCAGGATGCAATAGGCCAGGAATATCCCACAGGCCTTAGAGGGGCTGTACTGTAGGGCACCACCAGAGGTGTCCAGGGAATGGCAATGTGCCTTCAGCATACCGAACACCCGTTCGATGACATTACATGTGGTGGCATGTACCTCACTGAAGTGTTGCTGCAATGGGTTCGCAGGCCGCCAGTATGGTTTGAGCAGCCAGCAATGGAGTGGTTATCCTCTGTCACCTGTGTGTAGAGTGTGGAGGTTAGTTTGGTGATCAGCATCGCCCTGTCACGGGCCATGTAGGCCACTACTCATGTCACCTCTAACCATGCCCCTCCCAATCCCTAGGTTTGTCCATGTGGTTTGCATACTCACCCACTAAGTGGCCAATGGGGATGTCCCTACTCTCGAATCTGTGGCACAGTGCTGACTGGTGCCAGATGAAGGCATTGTGTGCTCCCCCAGGGTGCATTTCACAGACATTGATTATGTGCCCCCTGGCATTGCACACCACCTGGCAGTTGATGCTAGCATAGCCCTTACTATTAATACATGTGGCGCCCTCGGGGCCAGGTGGTGTGTGGATGGTCACACGGGTGCAGTCTATTGCCCCTAGCATGCCAGGCATACATGCTACACTGTGGAACTCCTGTATGTTTGCTGTGAGCTCCGCCAGTGTGCTGGGGAAATGGATGTAGTCTGCAGCATGTGGCAGCAGTGCACTGAGGAATTGGGTGAGGTGGCATGACGCGGCCGACTGGGTTATGCCTGTGGTGTCCCCTGTTGGTCTCTGGAAGGTAACCGTGGTGAGCAAGCACATGCAAACTGTCACTTTAGTCTCCACTGACAGAGCATGGCTCCGTCGTGTGGGTGCCTGCATCACATCACTGCACAGCTCACAGAGCCATCTCAAAATTTCCTGATTCAGGCAGTACCAGCCCACGATTGCAGTATCGCTGTACAGCTCAAAGCTGGTGTGGGCTCAGTACTGTCTGTTGGGGGCATACTGCCAATGGGCCCTTCCACTGCCACACACCCCCGCTGCCCGCCTTCTCACCCCCCTCATTACTGTCTCTATCTGGATGGTGGCACTGGCCATGTCCCTGGCTTGTGTTCACCCCCCAGCAGTTGTTTCTGTGTTCCCCCCGGTGTCCTAGCTGCTACTTCCCCTGCACCGGGAACACCTAAATGTGGTGGCCTCTGTGCTGTGTGGCACTTCCCCCTTCTGCACTGGCTGTGTCTCCCCACACCTTCCCTGTGCCTCTCTGTTCAGGGTGCCCTTTCCCTGGCCTGCCCTGTGTGTCCCTCCTGCCCTCTTTGTGCAGCTGTGGTTCAGCCTCATGTGCCTTCCCTGTAGTGTTCTTGTGCCACTCCCTTGTTCCTTTTTATTTTGGCTCATTTCTGCTATCGTGCAACTTCTGCTTGCTCCCCTATTGCGAATGGCCCATGTTGTTGAATATCGCATTGCACCATTTATGCATAGTTCCTCCCCCTTCAGTTGTGCATACATTCATTATCATTGCGCTATTGCTCTGCGTGATTTGGGGGACGCATCTGCCTCCCGCTGAATATCGCAGAATGGTGCATTTTCAGACCTGCGCTGGAGCAACCCTGTTGCACATGGCGCAACCCTTTTGAATATCTGGGCCAGATTATTTAAACACTGTAGTACATTCGATACTGGGTTGCAGTACACCAATGAAACAAAAACATGATTAAAAAATTGAAACAGAAAAAAATGTTCTAAAAGGATGCCTACTGCGGAATAGGTAATGATCTGGCCCTGCCATGGAACAAAGTTTTGCAGAGGGATGAGAAAGTTTCACCCGTGTAGAAAGAAAGAGACATCATTGAGCATGAATTGGCATGGCCACCATGTCACTGTGTTCACCTGTGAAAGGAGAAGATAACATTGAAAATTAGGATTAGGAAAAAAATCTTGTCACATAGTTACCAACAGATTATTTAGAGCTATGCCATTACAGGAACAATGGTGCCACAGCAAGTGGTGCTGCTGGGACACTCAGTGGGTTGTGTGTGTCTAAAGTGAGAGGGAGACAAAAGGAAAGTGCCAACACATCTAAAACAGCAGTTTATGTTCCTAAGTATCTAGTTTTTTTCAGCAGTAATATTTCTCTTCCAAAAAATTTAAAAGATCTCCATTTTGTTTGCTGATTCCCAGGACAACGTACAGATCAGCCCCATGCCTTTCACACCATGAAAAAACTAAATATCATGACAGAGTGCTATCTGTTCTTTACCAGAACAGAAACATGTGTTAATACCATCCTAATAGTTGGGGTATCCTCAGTAGAACACATTTAAAAAAAAACTGCAAATGGCAGCCATCTTTAATGACATGAGTCATTAATTATAACTAGGGATGGGCAAACTGGCTCTGGTGCATTTCTGACCCACCCCCCGACATGGCCGACTTGGTTCTGACTGGAAAAAATTATCCTTTTATGACTCAACTTGGATTGTCGAGTTGGCTTGGTTCAGAAGTGTGGCCCACTCCAGAATAACATTCTCACCACCAGTACTGTATGGAAAAGACAGTGCAGGGCACAGAAAAGTGCAGGAAAAAAAGTGTTTCTTTTTTTTCCCCAATCTCTGCTAAAGACTCTCGAGTCCCTGGACCATCACATGACCAACAAAGGGAAAATCTCATGATCCTGGGGCACTGAAGGAAGACATCCATTGAGGGTCTCTGTTCTGTGATTGACACATGTTGTAACCAATCCTCTGTGTCAACCATCTCAAGGTCTCCCTAGGAAACTGACTATCAAGTGCATGTGGGGCTTGCTATCAATGGAGGCAGTCATGTTTTTGTGTGTGGAGATTTCCCAAAAAACTACCAATGAAACTTTGTTGCAAGAGAGAGAGAAGGAGAGGGAGAGTAGAGACTGAAAGATCAACAAATTCAACAGCAGAACACAGCAGAGTGCTTCAGAATATGGATGGACAAAACTGTCATTTTGTGCCCCCGTGTAACTTCCACGGAAATCAGGGAACTTTAGCAGAAATTTCCGAACCTCCTCCTGTGGCAGAGCGGAAAATGTCTGCGAAAGTTACCGGGTGAAATTTCTCCCAGTATTCATAAAATAAGCCCTGGTGGCTAATGGTTCCTTCCCTAGACCCGGTCACCCACCCACCATGACGTGTACAGTAAACCCCCCTCCATCTCTGTACTGTTATAAAAAACTTCTGTGGTGGTCTAGTGCTTTTTTTTATTTTAACCTAATCCCTAGTCCCAAATCCCTGGTGGTCTAGAATCCCCTTCCCCAGCAAGTGTAATATCCCCTGCTAGCTAGTGGTTCCTCCCCTCTACCCGGTCACCCACCCCAAAGTGTACAGTACCCCATCCCTATCTCCAGTATTACTGTTTTAAAAAAATCCCTGATGGTATAGTGTTTTTTTTTTATTTTAAACCCCTCCTCATCTGACCCCCAGTCTTAAATTCCTGGTAGTTCAGTGCCCGTTCCACAGCAGGTGTCCTACCACCCTGTTCCCACCCCCATCGTAAACCCCGGCAGAGGGGCAGACTGGCATGGCCCTCCTCTCTCCTTCACAGTTGTCATGCTCACTGAGCTGTCAATGAATGAGTGCATTCCCTAGAATGCGATCAGTCATTGACAGCTCAGTGGATGGGTCAGTCATGGAGGAGAGGGGAGGCCTGTGCTCAACTACCCACTGCCAGGGTTTATGATGGGGTGGGAGTGGGGTGGTGAGAAACTTGTTGGGGAGGGAGGTGGGGTGCACTAGATCACCAGGGATTTTGGACTGGGGATTGCGGATGGGGAGTGGGTTAAAATAAAATAAAAAAATGACCACCAGAGATTTTTTTTAAACAGTAATACTGGACATGGGGGGGGAGTTACTGTACCATTCAGGGTGGGAGGGTTACTGTGTGGAGGGGAGGGACCACTAGCCACCAGGGCTTTTTGGGGACAACTGGGTTGGAACTTGGGTGGGGATTGCGGACTGAATTTCTACAGAAGTTCAGTAATCAATTTCCGAACTTCTGCTTAAGTGAAAGTCAGATTTTCACTTGAATTCTACCCACAGAATATTTTTTCGCCCATGCCTACTGCAGACATTGCAGCAGACTGAGAGTACTCATTAAAAAAAGGATTTTTTTCCTCAGAAAGAGAGATTAGAGACAGACCAACGAATTCAACAGCAGGGTGCAGAGTAGACAGCAACAGATGTTGCAGACTCCACAGTAAAACAATAAAAATAATATTTTTGTTTAGTTAGAGAGAGAATATATAGAGAGAAAGACTAGACTGTATTGCCCATCTCTGTACTGCCCTGAAAACTCATACTGCCCTAGGCTGTGTGTTCCCCATCTCTGTGCCATAGTGCCACACAGATTGTGAAGGGGGTTGTCACATTTCAGACTTTGTGTTGCCCATCTCTGTGCTGCTCTGAAAGGTCATAATACCCTAGTGTCTGTGTTGCCCATATCTGTGCCATAGTGGCATACAAATTGTGAAGAGAGGGGGGTTCAACATCTCAGACTCTGTGTTGCCCATCTCTATGCCTGAACTACTACTAGGACATATAGTGCCTCTAGTATTTTCAAAGGAGGGTGTCACCCATGCCTCAGAAATTTGTGTTGCCCATCTCTGTGCCATAGTGCCATAAAGACTGTGATGGGGGCATCACATCTCGGACTCTGTGTTGCTCATCTCTGTGTCAACCAGTACTAGGTCATATAGTGCCTCACATATTTTGAGAGGTAGGTGTCACATTTTAGACTCTATGTTGCCCATTTCTGTGCCTGGACTACTACTAGGTCATACTGCCATACAGATTTGTCAGGGGGGGTACATCTTTCTGAAGCAGTTTTGGTGATTTTCAGTGTTACTGAATCTTCTGTTTGATACCACGTTACTTTGGGGTGCAACTCTGTCTTCTGTTTCACGTCATTTAATCATAAATCACGCCACTTAACCCTGGCATGGCCATGGACTGATATATCAGTCCAAAATTCCTATACATTCTAATTCTGTAGGCAGCCTAACGGTTAATTTTTGGGTGCAACCCTGTTTGTTTACTGAATCTTCTGTTTCACATCCATCTTTATGTAAGCCATTTTATCAGTGTCTTTACGTAGCACTTTTAGTGATTTTCAGTGTTATTAATTCTCCTGTTTGATACTATTTAATGTTTGGGTGCAAGACTGTACATGAATCTTCTGTTTCACATCAGTTAGTCATGAATCACATCACATCATTTTTGGGTAAAACCCTGTTTATGGAATCTTCTGTTTCACATCACTTAGTCACAGTCCTCAGGAATCACACCACTTAGTTTTTGGATGCAACCCTGTTTGTTTACTGAATCTTCTGTTTCACGTCCATGTTTAAGTAAGCCATTTTGTCAGTGTCTTTCTGCAGCACTTTTAGTGATTTTCAGTGTTATTGGATCTTCTGCTTGACACCACTTAATTTTTTGGTGTAACCCTGTACATTGATCTTCTGTTTCACGTCGCTTAGTCACGAATCACACCACTTAATTTTTGGTATCCTGCCCTGACCTCCTTGTGCAGTGACTCACTACTGCAGTACTGGTGACTGTTATGTATTTATTTTTTATTGCTGTGGGTTGCTTGATGACCAAATGACATGAAAATACAGACACAACATTTTATTTAAAAATTAAATTTTATATTTTTTTAACAGAGTGATTTAAAAGAATAATATTGATTCATTTCTCATACTCAAATAGACTAAAATAAGTCTACAGTTCATCAGAGTAAATCCGAGCATATCTGAACCTTTTGGAAAAAAAATCAGAGTTGGAATAAGAACTGGGTCACAACCAACCCACCCATCCCCAATTACAATATTAGCTGTAAAAGCGCTTTTGACACTATCTTTGTAAAATGAGAATAAATGGAAAATGATGACAAATTAATATGTCAGAGATACTTTTTTTAAGAAAGTATAGTATGACATTTTTTGCTGACTAACACATCCTGTACTGTAGCTTTAAATGAAATGAACTTACCATGACAGCATAAACTGTTGGCCTTTGCTGCAGGTGGTTCAAGTGGTTGCTGGAATTACTGATGGCACAAGCAGAATGTCTAAAAGCAGGCTGGCTAGCTGCTGGTCTTACTGGCACTGGCAGGATGGCTGAAAGCAGGCTGAGTGGCTGTGGGATTACTGGCTGCACCGGCAGGATGTCTAAAAGCAGACTGGCCAGTGGGTTTACTGGTGGTGGTGGCAATGGCAGAGTGGCTGAAAACAGGCTGGCTGGCAGCTCAGGTGTATTTATATGTACAGTATGTACTGAAGCATGGAACAACTTGGGGAAAATGCTGACAGGGAAAAAATGTAATAATGAAGGAAAGGATTAAACTTATAAGGAGCAAGGGTGGGGACTAAAACTTTTTTTTAACTTTATGCACTGCTACCATCATCATCCTCATCAAGGAAGCTGCCCTCACAGCCTTCCAGACTTCAGTTGTCCCCACTTGGAAATTCTTTTTCAAGGTTCACCCATGATGGTGCATGGGCAGCCTCATTTAGGGTGCAGGAAATATGTCACCCGGAATTATTGCGGGTGACATTGCACCACTCAAAAGTTGCATTGGTAGAGTCCCTTCCCAGGAGACACTTAGGGTTTTTTGGGGCGCTTTGCCCCCACACCCCCCAAAAAATAAATATAACATCCTCTGAGGCAGGCATGATGTGAAGGGTAGAGAAATTGTGGGGACAGCCAACAGAGTGTAAGTGTAGGAAGATCTAAAATCCAGATTGCCCCTGTCACTCATACCCTTGTTGCTGCACCCACATTACAGCATCCTAATTATGATATCATAACAAAGGCATACACTTCTATCATGAATGCCTCATCCACTTTAATGTTACTGCTACAACCAAGCTGTTCTATTTCTTCCTCATTACCACCACCATCTTAATGTGGTACAAACACAGACGTACTTGTCCTAGATGGAATGTGTCATTTATTCATTTTATTAAATGATAGCATGCCAACATTTCTAGGTAATAGATTTGTATGCCTAGCCTACACACTGACTCCTGCCAAACTAAATACCCTCTCCAGGTTTACACTAGAGAGTGGACAGCTCAGATATTTCACTGCTATGGCAGTCACTGCTGGCCAATCAGTCATCTTGCTACTCTAATACAACAGTGGCTCTTCCAATATGTTCAGGTGGCTGGTGTCTGCAAAATATGCCTCCACCATGCACTGTGTTGCATGCAGTCCTACAGAGTCATCAGCCTACTCTTCTTTTTCCTTCACGTCCACAATTCCAACCTGTGACAAAGCATCCCAAAGTGGATTTACGGTCAGTTGTCCTTCAGTGAACAGCCCTGTTTTTCCAGCTCACTTAAGTGAGGTGGTAGCAACACCCGGTCTATCATTGCCATGTTGTGGCTTGCAGAACTGTGCCCCATGAACCCATCTTATGAACTGATCACTTATGTGCTACACATGATCATGCCACCTTCAAGAATAGATGTCAGGCCCAGTTTATATCCTGGGTACCAAATTGTGGCAATTCCATATTTGGCAGAATGCAGAATGGTGAAATATGGGTATTGCTGTCTAATATGTGCAGCATGTGTTCCATTAACACACAGCTTGACCTATCTCTGTCTGGATCCAGCACCTGCTGTACATTAAACAATGTCTGCCTCAGTACCCTTAGCAGTGGGATGGCCTAACTGATATATGCAGTGTCCCCACTGATTGTCTGTGGGGAATGTGGCATGCTCAAATTATCTCAGAATCATGATAAAGCCATCCATCAGTCACCATCACTCAATTGTCAGAGGCATGGGTGCTCCAAACTTTCATGACTTGTGTGCGGCAGCAGGTATTCTGATATGGCTTTGTACTACTTGTACAATTGCTCTAGCATGTGCATGATCAACTTCCATCTCATGACAACTTCCAGCTTGTGAAGGTGCTGTGGCTGCTTGTTTTGGATTTGTAGCTACCTAAGTCACAAGCCTTCCCAGAATGAGCAAAGTGGGCACAGATGCAATGGGCCACGGTCAACATTGCCTTGATTTCAGAATATGCCAGAAACTCCTGCACTACAAAATTGAAACAGTGTGCCATGCAGAGAACTCTGAGAAACCCACCATCACTAATGCATTCCACCCCATTGGAGCCATTATCACTTGTTTGAAACCTGGTTTCAGGGACAGTGGGTGCAGTCACTCCTCAGTTTCAGTCAGGAGCAATTCTAACATTTTTTGACCTGTGTGTGAGCCTGGTACACTCCTCATTGCCAGCCTGGCATGATGGCAAATACCTGGAATGTTGCTACCACCACAGTTGGGCTTCATACAGTTTTTTCCCCATCCCAGCTCCAAATACTACCCTGGGTAGCTGTGCCCAGTTGGCTGTAATTCTTAGATAAGAGCTACTAGCTGTTTTGTGTGTGCCAAAAAAACTGTTTTGCCACTGGTTCACATATTCATACATAGGCAGATGTATAATGAAGTGGAATGCTGCAGGGCATGTCTTACTGTCTGTGACACAGTCCTATACTCTAGAATAGCAGGGGAAGAGAAATATGTGTGACAGGATCTCCCATTTTGGACAGGCTTGTGCCATCAACTTGTGGAAGCCTGCATTCTCTACAAAAAAGGATGGCAACAGATCAACTGCCAGCATTTCTGCTGTTGCTACATGAAGTTCATGTGCAGCAGCATGATTTGTTGAGTATTTAGTGTGACACTGAAACATACTGGGTGGGCCAAGTGGTCCTTATCTGCCGTCAAAGTCTATGTTTCTATGTTTCTATGTTACTCTGCAGTGTAGGCTGCACTGGTCAGGGTTTTGGGCTGGAGACACCAAACACTTAGATTTGGACTTAGGGGGTCACAAATGCTGAATGAATGAATCACATGATTTTGGATGTTTTAGGGACAGGGGTTGATGTGCTTTGCTGACAACGGCTACTAATACTCACACCACCACTGCTACTCTGCCCACTACTAGGAAATCCCACAAAGTCTTTCTCCTCCTCCTCCTGTCTATAGTAATCCTCTGCAATTACTTCTGAATCCCACCCCAGATCTGTATCTATGCCACTTTGGAATGTAACACTGAATGAAGTCAATAAGGGAGAAGGGAGAAGGACCCCCTGCACCAGCTTCCCTTTCATGTTGAGTCCAGCATACCAGGTGCCTAGTCTTCAGGTGGGTGTGCTGTCCACCAGTGCCAAGGTGGCTACCCTTTTTACCAAAGTCCACATGCACTTGGCATAGCTGGCAGATAGCCACTGTTTCATTTTTCAGGTTCAGAATATACAAATTGCACACTAGGGATTTTGTACACCTTGCTTTCACTTGATATTGGTTGACTAGATACTAGGACATTATTGGACGGCTAGAAATGGGTGCTCTGGAGCATGATTTTTGCTCAGCTGCAACCATTGACTTAGTACATTGGAATGGGGAATCCTGTGGGATTTTAGTGGTAAATGTTAAACAACTATTTGAACACTTTGAGGAGACTCTATGCACCCAAGAAAAAACATTTTGGCAATCATGAATTTTATTGGAAGTGAAAACTGGTGGCCAGAATCCAAGATGGTCACCAAAAATTGACAAAATGTTAATATGAGAGAGGTTGGACTACATTTGTTCAATGCATTTTTTTGTCAAAATTTGCATGAGAACATTATTCATTCATTGGAAAACTTGTATTAGAAACATAGAAACATAGAAACATAGAAGTTGACGGCAGATAAGGACCGCAAGGCCCATCCAGTCTGCCCATTTCTTTTTCTACCTTATAAATGTGCCATCGGCCTTTGCTCTGTCAGTGACCTATCTATTCATAGTCATTTGTATTGCTCCCTTATGCCTATCCCATGCCTGTTTGAAGCCCTGCACTGTATTCATAGCCACCACTTCTTGTGTAGCTATTCCATGCATCTACCACCCTTTCTGTGAAAAAGAATTTCCTCACATTCCCCTTAATCGGCCTCCTCTAATCTCATGCTGTGTCCTCTTGTCCTGCAATTTTTCTTATATTTAAACATGTTAGACTCTTTCACCTTGTTTATGCCCTTAAGGTGTTTAAATGTCTCGATCATATCACTTCTCTCCCTCCTTTGCTCAAGGGTATACATATTGAGCTCCGTTAATCTGTCCTCATATGTCTTCTGATGCAGTCCCTGCACCATTTTGGTTGCCCTTCTCTGGACTGCCTCAATTTGGTTAATGTCCTTGTGAAGGTGTGGCCTCCAATACTGCACGCAGTACTCCAGATGGGGCCTAACCAATGTCTTGTACAGAGGGATTATTACCTCCCTCTTACGACTTGTGATACCCCTACTAATACACCCTAACACCCCCCTAGCCTTACCTACTGCTTTAGATTTTATAGTTAGCTTTAGTATTAATAAAGTAAGTGAACTAATGAAAAACGTGAAAATAAAAAAGCTTACAGAATGGAATTTAATGCTATTTTTAGATAATTTCTTATTAATGAGTTTTACAAAACTGACATCGCTTCAGAACAAGTAGTCAATTTGCCTTAAGGAGTGCCGATAGATAGATAGATAGATAGATAGATAGATAGATAGATAGATAGATAGATAGATAGATAGATAGATAGATAGATAGATAGATAGATGGATGAATCATCAGTCATCATTACTCTCCATATCAGTGTCACTTTCCATATCTAAATAATCATAACTGTCTATGTTATCATTACTGTCAATGTGGACTCCCTCATCCTCAGTAACTGAATTCTCACATCCTTCATCACCCTCATCAGAACAACATCACAATCCTGTGCAGTTGAGGTCAGTTTTTCTACATGTATAAAGCATTGTTGAGCACTTTGGTCCAGATTCTCAAAGGGATGACACAAGTTGCATCAAAGGTGACTTGTGCCAAATGCCATTGAGCTGAGAACCCTGCACCTGATTCTCTATTGGGCAAGGTCCCCACAGCTAAGTCCCATGACTTACGCCAACCTTAACTGTATGCCAAAGGGAGGGTGTGCATGCTCGGGTTGGTGCAAGCCTATGGCAACCAAAATGTAAGAGTGCAAGAGCCTACTTCCCCATGCCCTAATTGCCAATATATGTTTAAAATGCCAGGTGGGGCTA
Source organism: Neoceratodus forsteri (assembly GCA_016271365.2). Classification (NCBI taxonomy): domain Eukaryota; kingdom Metazoa; phylum Chordata; order Ceratodontiformes; family Ceratodontidae; genus Neoceratodus; species Neoceratodus forsteri. The sequence goes on from CM057456.1 coordinate 120,973,079, forward strand.
GCAGGCTCCCCAATGCCCTGATCCCCCAACATTCAGTAAAAAAAAAAACACAGGGCTGGCAGACCCCCAAGTCCTGATCCCTGTACTCCAAGTCTGAGCGGTAATGCAAACTGTGAAAAGAAAAAAAGATCCCCGTTATTCCTGGCAGTCTAGTGGCCTCTCACCCCCTCACCTGGCAGTGCAAGACCACGCAGCACCCCTGACCCATACCCAGCTGGTGACTGGCAAAGCCCGCCCTTTCATCACCATGGCAAGCCACTGACTGAGCTGCATATGAGCATGTACTACTGTATATAGTATGTGCTCAATAAATGAGCTGCCTTTCATTAGGCATTTACTAATTACAGTAGTACGCACTCATACAGAGCTCAGTCAGCAACTGGCCATGGTGGTGAGAGGTGGGCTATTCCAGATGACAGCTATATATGAGTCAGGGGCACTCAGGGTGGTCTGGAACTGCCAGGAGGGGGGGGGCCACTAGACTACTAGGGATAATGGGGATCTTTATTCTTTTCACAGTCTGCATTACCGTTCAGACTTGGGGTATGGGGATCTCGGCTTGGGAGGTTTCGCTAGCCCTGCAGAGCTTGTATTACACATTTTTGAGGGATTGGGGGCATGGGTGGTGTGATAGCCCTGCGGGGCTTATACAGCACAGTTTTGGGGGATTGGGGCATAGAGAGTTCCATAACCCTGCTGGGCTTTTATTACATTTATTGGGGCATTGGGGGCATGGGGATCCAATAGCCCTGCTGGTCATATTCTATAACTGATTGATGGATCAGTTTTAGGGGGTTACATATACTGGGGGATGGACTGGTGGCACATTGGTGCAACCCCCGGTGGACACAAGTTCACTTACACCATCTAATTACAGGTGTACATATACTTTGACGAATGTCCTCCAGGGGTTGTACCAGAATACCAAACTCAGGGACTTGGAAGCTGCCTTACACAATAGGGCACAGCTGCTGCTGTAAAATCCCTTGCATCATGTCACAGAGGGGTTTTGCACAAATTGTGGTGTAGGTCCACTTTGGTGCAGGCAGCCTGCGACATGTTGCAGGCTGCTTTTCAGAATCCCACCTGTTGTAACTCATGGCACAAAGTGCTGCTTGCACCATTTTCATTGGTGCAAGTCACTTTGTGCCATGTGTATTTGAGAATCTGGGCCTTCGTTTTTGCACAACTTCACTTAACTAGATTAAGTACAGAATCTGGCACTGGTGATTCTGAAGTCATATCTTCTTTCCACTGGCCTCTATCATCTTTCCAGCCATATTTATGTGGTGTGGGCAGCTCAGGTTTGGCAACTTTATCATTGTTTCAGATCATACATTGATAGTCAGCCCTCATAATTGTTTGGAGAAGGAGCAAGCAAGCAAGCAATTCTTTATTTATTAAATGCTATTCCAGCATATCATAGCATTGTACAGATATTATAAAAACAATTATCAGTCAGATCACATCAATAAAACACATAATAAAATGATAGGACTTCACACATTTAAAAAAGCTAAATCGAATAAATAAGAATTTAGTGCAGCTTTAAAGGCCTCGATGGATGGGCATTCCCTAATCCGATGAGGTAGAAAATTACATAGGTTCAGAGCTGCAAAAGCAAAAGGTCCAGCTCCAGAAGTTATCAAACGGACCCTGGGAATCTCTAGCAATCCTTCATCGGTGGAACAGAGAGAGTGAATGGGGCAATAGTGACAAAGGAGATCTTGCAGAAAATGTGGTCCTTATCCATGTAGGGCTTTACAGGCCAGTAACCTGACCTGGAAGGTGATCTTCCACCACATCGGGAGCCAGTGCAGGCCATGGAGCACAGGTCTGATATGGCAAGATCTCAACAAGCTAGTCAACAATCTGGCAGTCACATTTTGCACCAGCTGCAGATGCTGAAGGCCCACCCTGGTAGCCCTTGGTATAGGGCATTGCAGTAATCAAGGCGCAAGGTCACAAAGATGTGGACCAGGAACTGTGGTTGCAACTGGCCCTAAAACCGAAAAGGTATCTACCACTGCTAGCCTCAGATTATTCCAGGAACCAGAGCCCTGCCCAACCTACATACGGGAGAAGAATAGATGGAGAAAAAAGAGAGTGATTAGATTTAAACCCTTATCTTTTATGGCCCGGCTGGGAGGGAAGGCCCCACAGCACCTCCCCAGCAGGCAACAATGTCTGGTAGGGGCCCAGGCATTGAGCTTTGCATGGGGACCCCACAGGACAAATGCCTCCACTGCAATGTGTAGGTCTGGTATGATAGGGAAGCCCCCTCAAAAGTTGATCATTTTCTGGGAGGGTGCTTTGCTGCTGTACCTCCAAAGTGATGAAATGTCTGGTGTGTTGGGTTTTGATTCCCGGTCCCAGATGCATGGAATTCTTTTTTTTTTTTTTGCACTTTGTGCGATATTTACTGTCACCCCCCCCCAAGTTAGATAATTTAGTTGGGGGGGTTCGGGAGCACAGCACGCCATAATGGGGTGTGGGGGGTGGAGCCCCCCACAAAAACAAGAATTATGTCATTTGCAATATATCACACTGTATTGGCAACACAGTATATTGCTACAGCATAATGTCTTGTGACATTATGACTCTGTGACATCTGGTTTTCAACACGAAAAGGTCAGGAAGTTTTGAATTAAAGTCAAGGGATGGTGGACAGTAGCTGGCATGGCACATTTGTTTCCTCACTCGAGATTCAAAGTTCAGTGCTGACAAGAATGTCATCAGTGTTTAAGTAGAACATCCCATCCTCTTTCAGCTACTCAGATTGCCACTAGATCTGGATGGCAGGGAAGCTGGATGTGCCTCACACATTAGTAAAGAGAGAGAGATTGTCTCTCTCTCTCTAAACATGCCCCAGCATTGTTTTATTTATTTTATTTTTTCAAAGAAAAAAAATCATTAAAACAGCATTTAAATAACTTATACTAGATCACTTGTTAGTAATCCTCTCTCTTTCTCTCTCGCTAGAGAGAGTCTGATTGTTTTTACAGCCTCGATGTTGTTATTTATTTGACAACAGCAGACACTCTGGATCTGGGCCAGACTTTCAGATGGCCTTGTAGTGCGATGTAAGGAGCCACTTGTGGCAAAGACTGATGCACTGCGGATTCTGCACTGTATTCTGGTACAACAGTGGTCCTGGTGTCAAAGTCCCCTTGACTACAACATGTGATTCCCTGCACCAGACCAATGACACACAGGAGGAGTCTGGCAGAAGCTGTCATCAGTCCCTGTCCCCTGACACCCCAGCCCATACACCGTATGGCCATCCCATACATTAGCATGGCAGCTGACAGTGGTGGAGGCTGACATCACCAAGGTGCCAAGGGCAAAACACCAATGAGATGATACAACAGCAACCCACCAGGTGGGATATAGGCAGAGTGACTCCTAGCCAACCCACATTGCAGGACCATACAGGAGCCACCACGTTGACAGCACAGTGGCCAGTCACCTTGCTATGGCTGGTCATCCTTGCAGCCCCTCCTGCAATGAGAGTCTGTATGTCCAGTCCTATAGCACCGTGTCCTGATTACCTCAGCCAGGGTGCCACTGTGCTCTGTTGTCCTTTCATGTCAGTGATGGTTGGGGCACCAGTGTAGCTCCTTGCTCCCTCACATGTGTAACCCATGGTTATGGAGCAGATCATCCAGGCAATGTATGGCGCATGTTTCTGTGCCACCACTGCCTGTCCTCATTTGGCATGACACTCACCAACACAGTACTGCTGCTGCTGAACATCCAGATCACACCCTGTGGTCAGCCCCTTGGGGTACTCAGTCATGCCAGCATTCTGCCATGGGGACCCACCATTGCTGAAATGGTTGTTATACCAGCACTGGCTGGTCTAAGCACAGGGGTGCCCTTCTGTTTCAAAACTTGGGAAAAAGGGGATGTTGTATCAGATTTGCAACACAACCCCTGTTTGGACAAGGCACAGCCCTTCCCTTGTCTCAAGCATAGCACAAGCCTCTTGGGTACAGGCTTCTCAGTTTTTGATGCAGGCTGCCTCTGAAAGTTGAGAATGGCATATGGTGTGGTATTGAGTGCCCCTTGCTTTGGTGTAAGCACTGTGCACCATACTCAAGGCTTTGAAAATTGAGCCCACTGCGTTAGTGGATATCCAGGGACCATAATTTTGAATCTGATTATGCCAACCATGTTATTAACAGTAACAGATGAAAAAAAAATAAAGAGTAGAAAGGGATTCTGCCAACCATGCTATTGACAGTAATAGATGAAAATAAAATATACAGCAGAGGGACATAAGACAAAATATTATGTATGCTGGACTTCAGGTGATGGCAGTGGTCAGGGGTGTGACTAAGCAGTGATAACATATTTGGAGTTCCCACTGGTATTAAAAAAAGAAAGCATACATTCATAGCGTGGAGACTTTTTCTTGTTCACTAACTATTAGAAATTCATTTAATAATATCAAAAAGATTGACAGCACTGTAAAATAAATAATGTAGTGCAAGGTAACAGCGAAAATGTTAACTTATGATATGAGTTTGCTGGTATACAATAACTGTGTCAGCAGAACCGCTGATTACATTTGCATGAAAAATATGTATATCTGTAAGTGGATGCATTTATTATTCTATCATACCGTGTCAGTGATTTTGTTATACACAAATAAAATGTGGTGTTCCTTGAGTAAGGATTGTACTTACAGAACAGATGACAACTTGATAAGCAAGTTAAACAGATTACATAGCTCAAGCTACATACCAGAAACAATACTGATTGTGACAAAAAAAATATTTCTCACTTCCTGGCACCTTCATAAAAATCAAAAATACGTAATATAAAAACAAGACAGAGGTTACAATCATACTGTAAATAAACAATTCAAAATACAGTTCTACAGCACAACTTGATAACAACATGCAGGCATGTAAGGATTGCAGCAACAAGGCAAAATTGAAGCAGCTGACAGGAAGAAAAAACTGTATGATGATTTCACACACGTTGCATATAGAAAATGCTCTGTGCCACCTCAAACACAACAATTTCATTAACATCCATGGCTCACTTTCATCCATTCATCCTTCACAGAAAACTGCCAGTCTAGATATTTATATATTGCCATAGTTTGAAACTTCATCATAAAAATTAATATAGAATTAGGTTTACTCATGTCCTGTTTCTCTATGTAAGCAAAAACACAAAGTTAGGTGACAATAAAGGCAAATTCCAGAGTCCAATAGAAATTTTGCAGAACTGATAACTGAACTGCAGAATAATTACATTTACTGTGGAATAATCCATTAAACTGTGGTATAAAATTCCTCAGAACTGTCATTCCGTAGTTCATGTGTCTTATTCTACAGTTCAGTCAAAAAATTCTGTGGAACAAGGTGAACAGTTGCCAAACAAATTCAGAAGATTTCAATCTCAACAATGGCAGAAGTTCTGAAAATGTCTGTGAAATTTATGAAATTTCATGAAAGTTTCATGAAAGTGGAATATGAAACTTTTGCTCAGCTCTAGAAACAAACCACAGAAAACGGGAAACAAAAAAAACACTAAGTAGAAGAACACTACACACTGCCGAGGCTATAAGGCAAGCCTTCCCTTTTTTTGCTGGCTCTACTGAAAAACTACCTCTTCCAAAGCACACTACACGATTTGCAATACAGAATCTGAAACTACTACTTAAAACTAGGCAAGTAATAAAAAAACAATGACTAGTTGGTTATCTACAGGCACAAAGCACAGTAGACATTTAATAGAGTGATTTTGGATAGAAAACTCTGTATTTACAGTGGTTTTAGAAGATTTTTTGGTACACAGCTCCAGAGCACAACTAACCCCAACTCTCTCTCTCACACTGCATAGAATTGAATTCAGACTATGGCCCCGATTCTAGAAGGTTGGTGCAAGTCACCACCAAACGCGACTTGCGCCAACCGCAACTGCAACAATGACCCTGCACCCTATTCTAGAAGGGGCAGTGTCTATGCGACTAAGTCCTGTGATTTGTGACATGTGGCCAGGTATGCCAAACAGAGGGCACACCCGGCGAGCATGTCGCAAGCCACAACATGGTCTGCAAGTGCCTCCCATGCCTAGCAAGCCACAGTAGGTTCCTCGCAGGGCTGCCCACACTGACAGCCCCCCGAAGTGTAAAGAAAGAGCTCTGCAGGGCTGTCCACACCCCCTGCCCCCCAAATCCATCAATAACTGCTCCACAGGGCTGTCCACACCAACTACCCCTGAAGTGTCCAGTAAGCACCCCACAGGGCTGGCCACACCTCCTGTCCCCTGAAGTCACCATAGATATGCCCTGCAGGGCAGCGCAGTCAACCCACCCACCCATGCCCCGACCCGAGTCACCAGCCGCAAATGCAGCATACACCCAGACAAGCCCTGGAAGTGTAATGGCCCCCCACCCAGCAGTGCCAGTCCACCTGTCACCCCCCACCCATCCATCCCCATCTGGCAACTGGCACAGCCCACCTCTTACCTCCAGGACCAGCCACTGACTGAGTTCAGTAGGAGCGCTACTGTAAAGACGTGCTCAGAAATTAATTTCTGAGCATGGCTTTACTGTACGCCCTTCAACTCAACTCCGTCGGTGGCTGGCCGTGGAGCTGAGAAGTGAGCTGTGCCAGTCGCAGACTGGGGATGGGTGGGGGGTGATGGGTGAACTGGAATGGCTGGGTGGGGGTCCACTAGACTACCAGTGGCATGTCTGGATGTATGCCGATTCGCAGTGGGTGACTGGGGGTCGGGGCATGGGTGGAGGGGGGTTGAATGCACTGCCATGTGGGGCACATCTATGGTGGATTTGGGGGGCAGTTGGTGGTCAATACTTGCAGGCACTTAATGGAGGCTTCGGGGAGCAGGGTGTGGCCAGCCCTGTGGGGCTGTTACTGTGGGGGTACAGGGAGGCATGTACAGTAGGGGCATAGAGCTGGGGTGTGAGATGCCCATTGGGGCACCAACGGCGGTGGTCTGGGCATGGGGGGGAGGGAACATGGACTGGGTTCTACAGGACCCTCGGAGGACATATGTAAGTTACACCAGCTAAATGCAGGTGTAATTTACATTGCTGGTTCTCCTCAGGAGGTTCTTATAGAAGCTCGACATTGGGGAATTTGTTGCTGCCCTTCTGGAATGGGGCACAACTGCTGCTGTATACCCCCTAGCACCATGTTGCAGGGGTTTTATGGTGCAACTGCTGGTGTAACAGCTCTTCAGAGCAAGGGGCCTGCAACATGTCACAGGCCACATTGTAGGATTGTGCATGTTGCAACTGCTGGCATAACTTGCTAATTGCGTCATTCTACTTGGCAAGTGCTGTTATGCCAGGCATAACCTTTCTAGAATCGGGGCCTATGTATGAAAAATCAGTCCATGTGACCCCCTATCCCATGAATCCTTGCTAGCTTCACCTTAGAACCTTCATATTTCATTTGAGATGTTGGGTGAAGTTGCCATTTTTCACTATTCATGAATATTTACTTTAACGCAAAGTAGAAATTTGCCTTGAGGAGTAAATTTGTGAATGTTGAAAAATTCACAAAATTCTCCATGAAGCAAATTTTTCTCACTTTGCCCACCACTATTGGATAGACCATGGACCAATTTTTCAAGGGTCTTTAGATCCATGCAAACTGCATCAAACAACTAGCTTGTTAGGTGCTCTAAATACTGTGCGCCATATTTGCAAGAAAAGTGTTCTGTGTGGTAAAGTCCCCCAAACTGATGTAAGAGGTGCACTGTGTTAACAAAATGACAAAAGGAATGAGAATGACACAAGCTGCACCAAAAAATGATACAAGTTGAGTCAAAAATATGGTGCAAGTTAAGTCAAAGAAATGGTGCAAGCTGAATCAAAGAATGGTGCAAGTTGAGTCAAAAAATGGTGCAAGATGAGTCAAAAATGATGCAAAGGATGAAAATGATACAAGCTAAGTCAAAAAAATCCAGCAGATGAAATGGCCAAGACTACGGCCCCAAAATGTTCTGAACTAGTCCTACAGGAAAATATTGACCCTTAAAAGTAGTATAGTCAGGTCTGACCACCTGCTGTGGGCCTCTTTATATCCTCTAGTGTCCTTGGCTGGTCTAACAGTGACATGCATCTTAACGACATGGACAGGACTTGCATTCCTTGAAAACCCCAAATAAGGGGATGGTGCAACATTTTGGTGATGCAGGCATACCTTCCAACATGGTGCAGGCATTTTTTTTTTGAGCTAGCATGGCACAAGCCAGTCTGGTGCATGCAGAACTGTTTTTTATGCAAGCACCCTTTGTCATTCTCTGACCTTTGAAAATCTGGCCCCATGTATCAAGACCTCCAAAGCAGCTGATTACAGTTTGCACGCATGCTCCCCTGGGACCCTGAAATCAGGATTGGTCTAACTGTCTCTGGGCAAAACACTGTAAGCCTCTGACCTCTTCACAGCAGTCCTACATGGTCAGATGTCTCTTTCCACTTTGCAGTAGCCATGTTTGTTTGCAATTTTGTTTAACTGTGTTAATGCAGCTCCCCCTGCCTTCTTGAATACCACAGTGGCTTAAATCATTTTATGTCCATATCACTGTCACCACTAGAGTTGGGACTGCTGGCATAGGTATGGGTACACTGCCTGTTCTGTTATCAGGGATGCCAGGGATGCCACAGTTGGAGTGGGCACTGATCTGAGCATGCCCATTCCCCATGCAAGCCATGATAATAGCCTCAGCTCATTCTGTGCAATCAATCTGCATTTGATAGCATAACTTTTTTATTCTGAACTACCAAGTAATCCCACCCAGCAAAGCTGTTCCTGTACTTCATCATGTGGATCTCCCTTTTCACCCCAGGCCTGACCAGGATAACCACTCTACCTTAACATGCACACACTCACACACACACACGGTGTGTCCCACCTACCTGATTATAGGAAATATGCAGTATCAAGTTCTACCAGATGAAATCTGAGGCTTGAAGGGAGTATTGAGTGTATGGATATCCAAAGGACGGGGTTCCATTTTCTGTTTCAAGTACCCCTGCTATCTATGAACTTATGTTACCTCTAGTCACTGACACAATGGCATTCCTGGTGTCCTTTTCCAAGGTAGATGGTCCCATGTCTGTAAATTCCTGGACAGAGGCCCTTGCACATAATATGTAAAGCATATACTTACCTGTCTACAAGGGGTAACAAGTGAAACATAGTACTGTGTTCTCTTACCAAAGATAGAGCACACTGCATCTAGAATGCAGAGGTCCACAAATCAAGGTTCCTTTTGTTAGAGAGTGCTGTGTTGCCTTCCAGCTACCTTGCAGCCCAGAGAGCATAGTCATTACGAGTCACAGTTCCTGGACACAATGGGTCTGGAAAAAAAATCATATGAAAGCAAAAAGAGGAACATAGATCAGAAAATGACTATAAATGACTTATATCCCCTTATTAAGGTAATCATTTTCATTAAAAGTGGAAGGAAAAACACATTAAGAAGTTTTTTTCATTTTAAACACAAATAAATATAAAGCAACAACATTTAAAACATAGAAATATTGAAAGGTAAATACAGAAAAGACTTGGGGCCCAATTCAAAAAGGCCTCTATCTGTCACAAGGGCACTTGCGTCCAACAGGACAGACTCAAGTAGCACCTTGTGACAAGTGATGTGACAACCCCTATTCCAAAAGGCAGCCTGCGACAACACTCAGGCTGCCTGTGTCCAGGTGGACTTATGACACTGTTTGCCCAGTGGCATGTTAGAAGGGGGGGCTATGGCAGCATATATGCCCTATTCCAAAAGGGTGGCTGCGGTAACCCCAAATCGCTATTCCAGAAGGTTCCGAGAGGGACAACTGGCAAAGTACAGTTAGACCAGCTATGAGCTGGCATACCCATACTTTGTCAGCTGCTGTGCCTGAGCCCATTATGCCTCCCACCCAGTCCTGACCCCGCACAAGGCAGTAGAATACCCCCTCCCCATATTGCATTATAGGACCCCCACCCAACCCCAATCCCCAACAGTCCTGGAAGGAGCCCCAGCCAGATCCTCAGTAATGTGGTGAGGTGCCAACCCTCAAGTTCATGGAGTAATGCTGCCAACCCCCAGTGTACCAAATCACGCTGGTGGTCTAGTGGACCCACCCCTCCACCCTTGCGTCCCCCACCCTATAACAGCCAACAACTGGCTAGAAATTGACTGAGGAAGACACTCTTCAGAAACCTATTATGTATTTGTGTGCTTTTTATGTTTCTCTGGTCACCCATGAAAACAGTTCTTTGGCCCATGGACTTACCAGATTAAATAAACAAAACAAAACAAGCTTTTATCTAAAGCTTCCAATTTAAGATAACAAAGGCTATTAAAAGAGACTTTTGGAGATCTAAAATCAAGGGACTGCAAGATCGAAACATGGCGATCAAGATGAGTAAACCAAAAAAAGCACTCCTCTGACCCAAACTGACTTTTTTAAGATGAAACAGATGGCAGCTGGTCCAAGTAAGCAAGAATCACCAAAAGGTGAAGAGGCCTTGCTCAGAGACACAGCTGACACCAACAATTCCTTGCAAGTGATGTGTAAATCCCTACAGGCCATAGATAAATTATTCATTGATTTTGGAATGAAAATGCCGAAAGCCGAACATCAATTTACTCCCTGTGCATATACATTTAATGCAGTGGTGATAAAGCACTTGCAGCTACCTCCATGGTGATCACCAAGCTTGCTATACTTTTCAAGAATCTGGAATCAGCAGAGTTCTGTCTTCAAGAATTAAACCTATGCTTGGTCAGTGTGGCTGACTGGTCTCTCTCAGACTCAGCCTGTACACTGTGACTGGCTTTTTCAGCCCTTCAGTAGCTGTCACTACTCCAAACAGATACTCTTTCTGGTTATCTCTACATCTGAATTCCTCCAGAACCACCTCTCACACAGTACAGTGCTCCTTGCCCAAAGGCAAATAACCCACCCCTCTCTGTCATAGGTGAGAACACCTTAGTTTAGAAACAAACTATGGCAACTGTAACCTACTCTTCAGAGGCAGAAACACAGTTTTTTGTCAGTTATAAACCAGTAATCTGTATGTCAAAGCACTCAATCACAGATGCATGAAGTATATAAAAATAGTATTTTAATACTTCAAGATATTTACACAAATGACACCTCAAAAAAGGACAGTAACCTGACGGAGGAAGTCCAGAGGAGGGCTACAAAGTTGATAACTTTTCAGCTGGGTAAGGCATATGAAGAGAGGTTGAGGGCACTGAACATGTACTCCCTGGAAGACAGGAGAGAGAGAGAGAGAGAGAGAGAGAGAGAGAGAGAGAAAGGGGTCATGACTGGGATCTTCAAGTACTTGAAAGGGATAGATGAGGTTGATGAAGAGAGTCTCTTTAAGCTGAGTGGCAACTATAACACAAGGGGTCACAGTCTTAAGCTGGAGGGTGGGAGGTTTAGGAGGGGAGGTCAGAAAGCACTTCTTCTCAGAGATGGTTGTGGACACTTGGAATGTGCTGCCAGAAGAGATAATCTCATTGAAGATGGTGGACAGCTTTAAGAGAGGCTGGGACAGGTATAGGGGAGGGTAAGGGTCATCGGTAGGGAGGATGGGAGGAGTAGAGAGCGGGGGCAGGGACAGTAGCTCAAGCTGTGGCCCCTGCAACATGAGCAGACTTAACAGACCAAATGGCCTTCTTCTGCTGGTTTGTTTGTATGTTCATATAATAAGGATACTACACAAAGACTATTACAGAAAAAGAAAATGATTTGAACAATAGGTAACACAGTAAAAAAAAAAAAAGATAAAATATCTCACTCTTCTATACATTGCAAAGTAGAATAGCTTACCACACAGGCCAACTTAGTGAATCAGAGCAGACTCTAACCTTAGATGTTAGCTGTTCAGAGTTCCAAACCTGGCTAACCCTGTCTCTCACAAAACCCAGGTTCTTATAAGGTTCCTAAAAACTAGTTTCTACTCACCCTCATCACACAAATGTTATATGGCATTACTTCCAGGCAAGTTATTTGTGTCTTGAGAGGTAGGTCCTGTTGTGAACGTGGTCTAATTCAGACTTTAGGAGACTGGAAATTCAAATACATCTTCCTTTGTCCCAAGTCTTGTCTAGCCCAGCAGAGGTGTGTGGTTAGCATGGAGCAGTTTCCTGACATGAGAAGACATTTATTTCCTTTGAAATTCTTCCATTAACTGCACAGGGATCCTGCTATGATACAAAACAGTAGAGATGGTAATTGCCCTCAAAGACAGTTGATCTGTCTGTGATAAAAATTGTGACCTTTCCCAGAAATATCAGCTTTGTCCCTTCAGCTGATCTTCTAATTGATACCCATGAAGAAAGCATTAAACAAATAAATAAAAAATACAGTAACAGGTATACATATCAAATTGTTATAGTTGGTTTGCCAGAGGACCAAGAAGAAGGTCTAGGCCTGGTGGCATATCTTGAATCCTTGCTCCCACAGGTGCTCAAAATGGATCCTGAATCTGCTACAAATGTTATCATTCAGGCCTTTCTGGTTAACACCAGTTGAGCGCCCCCCCCAACCACCACCACCACAATCGCATCAGCTGAGTACAGTCATTGTCGTCTTGTTAACAGCTAACATGAGAGACTGTATTTTGAATACAGCACAAAGAGATTGGGATCTTGCAATAGATGAGGCACCCATTCATTTGTTTCCAGACCTGCCCTCTAACCACAACAGATATAAAGAGTTTGACAGCATGAAGACCAGGCTGAAGGCAATAGACACCCCACATGCACTGCTCTTTCCAGAGTGACTCAGAATGGAAGTAGGGGGAACACCTATATGTAAAACTCCCTGCCAGATGCTAATGAGATGGTGGACAAACACAGTTTTCCCTGGAGCTGGAGGTCTCTTCCAAGAGCAGTGCAGACTCCTAAGGTGCTGTGCTTTCTTACTGTCTATATTCTGATGATCTGTGCAGCATGGACTCAGACACCCTCCTTCCCCTGCATGATCCTTGTGAACATGTTAAAACTGTCTGCTAGTCCCTGGAAAGCTGTTTTCTCAATCCTTTGACCCGCTACTGACCAGCTCCTTGTTTTAACTCAGAGTACTGCCAAGAACAGAGACATCACATGCTTAAGTTTTTGTACTGCCTTGCCTTGGATTTAATGATGGCCATGTTACAATCTTGGCAGTATTACTACATGAGGCAGTTCCCCATTCCAGTGACAAGAGGGGAGGAGGAGCAGTGCTTATCTTCCCACTGCAGTGAATGTTGCTACTAACTAATTTTACAACTTTTTACTGTTCTACTAGTTATCTTCTTTTTCTTACAGGAAAAAAAAGTTACAGTAAAATGGCGGTTCTGTCTTGTTGAACCTGAAGGTTTTTTTTTTGTTTAAATATCCTGCTATTCCATGGGTTTGCTGTTGAGAATCAATAATTATTACAAATAATATTCCAGCTGAGTTGCTTTTTATTTGAATTGCCTCCTGACTGCTATAATATGGACCAATGTTAAGGTTCAGTTTGTCGTGGTGGCCAAGTGTCACGTTCATCCTATGAACACAATATACACAACCTTGGTAGCCAGTTATAATATATATATATATATATATATGTAATATGGTTGTGTTCCTTGATGGCATATAGTGCATTTGAGCTACCTAGCATAAACAAGCATTTATCAATGCCGAATGTTAGCTTGTTGGCATTGGCATTGGTAGTGCAGGAGTTAAAGAGATGCATAATAGGAATTGCAGTGAAGTATTGAACTAAGGCAACCCCCTTCCCCACAGAGACTGAAAGGAATTGGGGGTGTGCCTTTGGGTCATTGGCCATAATGCTAAAGCCATTCCGCCTCACCCCACCCCACAGACAGCAACAGATGTCACGGTCTGCCTTGGGGTCTTCAGCCCTTATGCTGACCCATTCCATAAGGAAATAAGCTGAGATGGGTGCACTACAGAATGATGGCATGAATGTGAGGGCTGAACACTCCAACACACACCCTGATGCCTATCAGTGGCTGTAGGGTGGGGGTAGAATGCCATGAGCATTACGGCTGATGAACCCAAGCCACACCCCCGACACCTGCCAGTAACTACAGGGTGGGGGTTATGGTTAGAAACCTTAACACCCAGGGCGTTGTAGGTATGTTTGCTCCAAAATGGGCTTTTTGGGACCCCACCTCATGAACAGTGGCACTATCATTTCGTTACTCGATCCTGAAAGGTGATTTCACACTGCAGCTACGCCATTCTATGCCACAGGTCAGAAGCACATATTGGGCAGGATGTGAAAAATGACAGCTGTACTGTTCATGAGGAGGTGTGAAAAAATAGCAATGCTGAAAATCTGGAGTGAAAATATGAAAAATATGCGAAGTTACAAGCATGTGTAGAAACTGCACAATGCACACCCAGAATGTGGTAATTTTTTTGAATTATTTTCACCAAATTTTTAACATGGGCTTTTTGGGACCTCTCCTCATGAAGAGTGGCACTGTGATTTTGTTACTCCATCCCAAAGGTTGAGTTCACACAGCGACTGCTCCATTTTGCACCACAGGAGTGAAAACACATTTCAGGTAGGATGTGAAATATAACAGCTGTACTGTTCATAAGAAGGTGTTAAGAAATGGCAATGTTGAAAATGTGGAGTGAAAACATTAAAAATTGGAAAAGTTATGAGCATGTGTAGAAAATGTGCAATGCACACCTGTAACATGGTAATTTTTTGGAATTGTTTCACCAAATTTTACACATGGGCTTTTTGGGATCCAACTTCATAAACAATGATACTGCTGTTTTGTAAATCAGTCCAGAAAGGTCATTCCATGCAGTGACCATGAAATCACCTTTCGGCACCAAGAAACGAAACAACAGTGACATGTTCATGAGGTGGGGTCCCAAGAACCCCATGTTAAAAATCTGGGCTGAGATATCAACCTAAGTTGAAACCCCCCATTGAGTCCCATTACACAAAGCTTACCTGATTCTTCAGTTCAGCTTTGAAGAGTACAGACACGTCCCTGTCCACAGAAAATCACTGCTCCCAACCTCTGGAGGGTAAGTATGGGTGGGGGAGTGCGGGGAGGTGGGTTCACAGAGGGAGGGTTGGGGTGGAGGAGGGGGACTGAGGAGATGATGCTGGATCATTTTCTTTTTTACAGTTTAACAAACAAACAAAAAAGACTATGGGGGACTGTTTTCTTCATTTATAGATTAAAAAAACTTTTGGGCACACTGAGGTGGGCTCCCAGTGTGCCACATGAGTTTGGGGAATATGATGCTGATGGGAATTGGGCACCCCCATTGACAAGCTTGGGGGAAGGGGAAACACAATGCCAAGAGTGATTTGGCACTCCCTCCAGCAAAGAAACTGAACTTGGGGGGTGGGGATCATCCGACACTGGGAGTGGGCATCCTGGTGTAGGGAAATTAAAAAATACATCTAGGCACGCTGAGGTGGGCTCCCAGTGTGCCACAATGTGGCTGCAGGGACACATGCTGACACAGGGATTGGGCACCCCTGATGTTGGCTTTGTGGGAGTGTGTGGCAGGCAGCAGGAGCCACCATTGTGGAAATCTGTGTAAGTGGCTGTTTTATGCATTTATTGAAATGTTTCACCAGGAACAGTACACCGAGCAACTGCTCATAACTCCTGCCATGCACATTACTGTACACTGTACTGTGCATGGAAGGGGTCTTGTCATCTGCCGCTGCAATGAGGAAACTGCATCTCATTGGAGCGGCAGATTTCTTTCAGGGTTTTGGCTCTCTTTGAAGTTTGCTGTCTTTGCTAGCATTCTTACTGATTGGCGACTGAGGGACGCACCAACTAAAGCACTCCCTGCATTGGCCACAACACTGACATGCCTCTGAAATGTGCTACTATCATAAGATGTTGCTCGGGCATGCACAAGCCAACATAAAAATGGTCACATCCCGTTGTACCTTCCAATCTGCAGTACTAAATGCATGCCTTGTTTGTCTCCTGATTTCTTTGTAGTTAATCTTTTTATTGAGCAAAGAAAAGTAACAATACAATCAAATGTCAAACAGAGGCACTCATCAAGTAAATAATTTAAAAAGAATAAAATAACATTCAATACAGTCCATAACAAACAGCATTACACACTCATAGGAGTTATAGTCCAGCTGCAGACTGCATAAATTATGTGTCCTCCCAGAGAAGAAAACCTGTAAAACAGCAGTAGTGGTGATGACCTGTGACATAAATAAGGTCAAACGAGTCTAGGAAACAAGGACAAGCCATTTAACAATCCTTTGTAAGATGAGCTGAAACAATGCAACAATAAGATATTGTCATGTGTTATATATAACCAGAACATACAAAACAGGTAAAAAACAAACACTGCAACACAAGTAATGGCTACTACATTTGCTAGAAAAGAAACTATTGGAATCACATGAAGTATAAACAAATATGCCTCTTAATTGGCTGCTGGCATTATAGGGGGGCTATGAGTAACAACAGAGGTAGATGGCTGCAATTCAGAATTATGACAATATTTAGATAGGAGAAATTGCCCACAACATTTGGTAAAGTGGGTCAAAGCTTTGGCTGCAAAACTAGATAATTTCTCTTAAGTGGCTAACTGCCCAACAGCACAGAGCCATTCAGTTGGAGAAGGAACTCTGGAGGATTGTCAATTGCATTGTATTAACTGCTTAACAACTACTCCCTCCACTGTGACCTCTTACGCTGCTGGAGAGTGTTTAGGAGTATTATCTAAGCAGCAACATAGCAAGAGGAGTGATGCATTAACCTGAATTTTGAAGCCTATGACTTCCTCACAAATCCTGCTGATTTCTTGTCAAAACAGATTAAGGAGCAGGCACTCAAAAAGGATATGAAAGAGGTAGGCAGCAGGACTCCCGCATCTCCAACAGTGGTCATGGTTCATCAGTCCGAGGTATATGAGAAGTTGGGGTGTTCTATACCATCAATGGATGGTTTTGTAAAAGATAAAATGGCTCCTATCATCCCTACAAGCTTTGTGTCCTCTGGACCATACCTTGGAGCATTGTGAATCTGTAATAACAATCCCCATTTCATCTTGCCATTGGGATCTAGCTTTCAGAGAAGTGTTTGGTTGAGTGTCTCTTAACGCTTGTAATATGCAGCTTGCTCTCCCTTTCTGCTTGTTCTCCAAACAGACGAGGGGAGAGGGGTGTGTGGCCTGTCAGGTTACTTAGCCCTGGATCTCGAGAACTCATGCATCACAGTTCAGATATGAAGCTACAGTACCTGCAGAAATCAGTTTCCTGAAGCTGAAATCATGACGCTAAGGAGGCAAAGGAGTCCAGTGTCCTTGTACCCGGCATGTTGAGGTCTTTGATAAACAGGATACCATGCAGCTCTCACGTTTTCCATCTGATCAAGCATCACCCTATTTGTATGACAGGATTATCCTTAAATGGGTACAACCCAATGAGGTGAAATCATCCAAAATGTCCCTGTGCACGTTGGCCCAGTATTTATCAGAGATTTGCATAGTTGGAGAAGGCCAGGGTGACGTCCAGTCAGGATAATTTAATGAGACAGCTGGCATTTGTTGCCAAGAAGCACTGATCTGATATCAGTCCACAAGGTGTCAAGTGGGCCAGGGTGGGAAAACCTTTACTCATCTGGTCTGTGACAAAGGCCATGTGGTACTTCTGAAAGCATGGGAGGTTCCACCCACCTCTGAAACATAGGCTTGCCCTTGAAGTGGCATTTTCCATCCTGAGCCATAAGTATTTGCTACTACTTGACAGAGAAACACAGGCTCTGATTGCAAATAACAATCGCTTGGCCCACCTAGTCTGCCAATTTCCTTACCTATTCTATAGGCTGCAGAACCTAGTTAACCACCAGTCTACTTTCTCCTACTCCCCCCCCCCCAGAATTGTATTATGTATGTCCCATGCATTCTTAAATTCACCCACTGTTTATTACCCCACGCCCTCCTCAGGAAGGCTGTTCCATGTGTACACCACCTTCTCCATGAAAAAATACTTCCTCATGTTGCCCCTGCGCCCTCCACACTCTAGCTTCAAATTTTGCCCCCTTGTTCTTGCACATCTCTTTTTCTGAAAGATGCTACCCTCTTGGACTTTGAGATACTTGAAAGTTTCTATCAAGTCCCCCCTCTCCCTTCTTTCCTCAAGGATATACATATTATGCTCTTTTAGTCTCTCTTCATATGGTTTCTGGTGCAGACCCTGCACCATTTTAGTTGCCCTCCTCTGGACTGCCTCAATCTTGTCTATGTTCTTGCAGAGATGGACTCTCCAGAACTGCACACAGTACACCAGATGGGATCTCACCAATGGTCTGTACAGAGGATAATTATTTCTTGTTATCTACTGGCGATGCTTCTCCCTGTGCATCCCAGTATCCCCCAGCTCTCCTTTCTGCCTTCTCACATTGCTTGTCTACCTTTAGGTCATCTGATATGATTATCCTTAGGTTCCTTTCCTTTTCTGTTGTTGTTAATATCTCCCCTCAATTGTGCACTCTTTCCTTGGGATTTTGTTTCCCACACTCATTACTTTTCACTTCTTTGTATTGAATCTAAGCTGCCATACATTTGACCATTCATCCAACCTTGCCAAGTCCCTTCTCATCCTTTCCACCCCCCCTGTGTATCAACCCTGTTGCAGATCTTTGTGTCATCTGCAAAGAGGCACACTTTGGGGAGTCACGTGATACGTCAAGGGGACTAGACGCAGCTCTTTGGGTCTCCGCCTCTCCGAAAATAAATCTACAGTAAAAATTCCCCTTCCAGCTGAATCGACAGTATATACTTAACTACGAGGATCGAGACTGCAGACAGCGGTTATATTTCGGTTTTCGCTTACCGGGGAGCAATGGAAAGTCCCGAATCGGAGTCAGATGAAAGCGGCCCGCTGGAGTTCGCCGCTTAACGCCGCGGAAGATGAGATCATACACGGCCAAGATCTATGAAGATCTCTCCACAATAAAGGATGCTCTTTCAAATTGGTGGACAGATGGCAGAATCAAGCCAGCCCTGACGCAGCTTGCCAGAAGGGTAACTGATGCAGAAGCCAGGGTCTCATTGTTGGAGAGGAAACAGGAGAAATTAGGCCTTGCAACCATCGAGAACAAGAGGTCCATTACTAAGTTAGAGGATCGACTGGATGATCTCGAGGGAAGGAGCAGACGAAATAATCTAGTGCTATTGGGACTTCCTGAGGGTGAGGAAGGCGCTAACACAGTTCTGTTTTTACAGAAATTCTTAAAACAGTCAGTAGGGCCCTCACCCAATGGTCCGGAATATGTAATAGAAAGGGGCCATCGGGCCTTAAGAGCAAAGCCCCCTGCATCGCAACCACCCAGGCCTGTAATTTTTAAATTACTGAATTATTTGGATCGGGAATTTATTTTGAAAGAGTCAAGGAAGCTAGCCACATTCCAATGGGAAGGCAAGAGACTTTGGCTAGTTCCAGACTTGACATGGAAGGTACGTCAGGCTCAAGCCAGTTTCAGACCCATCACTTTGAAACTATGGGCGGCTGGAATTCGCCAACGAATGCTGTACCCTGCTAAGTTAGAGGTTACTCTGAAAGAAGGACTAGATGCTTTGAATCAGTAGATGAAGCACTGCAAGTCCTTGTAACCTCTCTACCGGATTTATTCAAGAATGGATGAGATTCTAGAACCTTTTCAGCCGCGATATGCCATGTTACCTAAAGGACATACAGGGACTGTAACAAGTTGGGAATCCGCTGTTTGGATTAGAAAGTCAGATTATGCATGATTCACAGGAACTGTTTCTTTTCATTTGTGGACAATCAATATTTAGTAACTCAGTACGTTGGGGATAACTACATTGGCAGGGAGAGCTTATATATTGTCTAAAGGTGTATAAACCAAGAGATAAATGATTTAGGTTATTAAGGGAATATGACCCTTAGGGGATTCAAACTTTAAGTTATAATTTAGAGGAGCTAAGCTTAGGCAAGTGACCCACAAAGGTAACAAGGGTTATAGGAGCTCTGTATTGACCACAGGATAAGGTTAATTCCCCCCTCTTATTTGCCAGCTGGCCATAGAGAGCCGATACAGGTGGGTTGTTTAACCTTTGCAGAGCCTCAAATAAATGTTTGATCTCCTGTGGGGTTACTCTTGGGTAATTAGGCGCTCTGTGGTTAAGTTATTGATCAAGGCAGGTTTAACTCTTGATCTTACTTCCTAGTTCCCTTATGGGACTAACACGATGTCCTTCGAGTTGCGGGTACTATTGGTAACTAGTTTTCAGATATTTAATATTAAGACAGTTCAGTTAGTTCTCCCTTAAGTAACAATTGTTTTTTCTTCTTTCCTTTTGCTAGTTATGATGTTAACTGTTAAAGGGTCCTTACAAGGGGATTGGGAACTGAAGACATGTATTTAATGGTCCATTTATTCACTATGTTGGAGGGGGGACACTCAGCCTCTATGGCGCGCCATGGACCATTGTCTTAGGAGGTGGCTTTGGGCCAGAGGGTCCGCCCTTGCGGCTGTCCAAGAGAAGGTTTTCTTTTTTTTGTGGAGGGCTACGGGGAAGGGGGAAACTGATTCTTTACTTTTGTTGTTTGGGGAGGGAGGGTGGCAGCTATCCACATCCCTTTAAGATTAAACAGGGATATCCACATGGCTAGTCAATTGAATATTATTTCTTGGAATGTTAAAGGGGGAAAGGACAACCGGAAAAAGAATATTTTACTCCACCATTTAGCCCAATTTGACCCGTCCATAGTATTCCTTCAAGAAACCCATGTTCTGTCTGACCGGCTTCATTGCTTTAAAAAAAAGTGGGTCAGTCAGGTTTTTGGCGCCGGCTTCTCCCCGAGTATTCGAGGAGTAGCTGTGCTGATAGCAAAGGGAGTCCCCTTCGTATCCTCTGAGACAATCCCAGATCCGAAAGGAAGGTATATTATAGTTTCGGGTAAATTGGGAGGGGCAAAAATAGTTTTGGGATAAATATATGGCCCTAACTTCAACTCTCCATCCTTTTTCGTACATTTGGCCACAATCTTAGCTCCCTTCAAAGATACTCCTATTATCCTAGGGGGTGATTGGAACTTAGTTCAGTCCAACAGCCTGGACCGTTCTTGGTACAGATCATTGCATTCCTCCCCAGCCCAACGGGCTTTGGTGGAGTTCAAAACATCTTTTGGACTAATTGATCCCTGGAGGTTGTTCAATCCAACAACTAAAGATTTTACCTTTTTTTCTCCTGTGCATAAATCTTATTCCAGAATTGATTACTTTCTGGTTAGCTAGCATAATTTGGCGACAATAGAAGAGGTTTTACTTCTGCCTCGGGTTATTTCGGACCATTCATCAATTAAACTGAGATGCTCCCTTTTGTCTATCCCGTCCAGATCTTATTCGTGGTCATTGAACAATAGTCTTTTAAAGAACCCCCCTACATTAGCTCGTTTTCAAACATTTATGGATAACACTATAGCGGAGAATTGGGGATCCTTAAACGCAGTAGACCTAGTTTGGGCCGCATTAAAGGCCACTTGGAGGGGGGGAGCTCCTTAGAATAGCAACAGTACGTAAGGCAAAGAACAGATTTCTACTTAACAATTGCTTAAAAAAAATCTCCATTTTAGAAGCTGTTAATGAGGCCTCCAGAACTAAGGACCAAGAACAGGAACTGAGTAGTCTGCGGATCTGGTATGTAAATACTTTAAGGGAGAAGGTAGAGAACTCTGCCTCTAAAATAAGAGCAGCATATATGGCGAGGTAGCAAGACTGGAAATCTTTTGGCCTGGCAGTTAAAACAAAAAGCAGAGAAAAATGGGTGGCAGCTCTGAAACATCCTGCCACGAATAAGTTGACTACCGATCCGAGGGCATCTTGGATATTTTCTATAATTACTATAAAGCTTTATATTTTAGTCAACCTCTCCCTGTACAGAGTGAATTTAAAATGAAAGGGTTTTTGGACAAAATACCTTTTCCACAGATGCCCGAGGAATCGATACTATCACTAGTAGCTCCTTTCTCGAAAGAAGAGATTGCAAAGGCTATTGATTCATTAAAATTAGATAAAGCCCCTGGCCCGGACAGTTTTACCCCCTTGTTCTTTAAGATCTTTAAGAGTAAGTTGATCCCACTGTTGTATCAACTTTATGCCTACTGGCAGAACAATGGAGCAAATGATAGATCTCTTTTTGAAGCCAGGATAATACTGCTACCCAAACCGGATAAGTCCTTGGACTCAGCAAGTAATTATAGACCTATTTCTTTATTGAATATAGATATTAAGATTTATGCTAACATTTTAGCTACTAGATTAAAACAAACATGGATTGGGTTGTTGAGTCCGGAGCAAGCTGGTTTTAGTTGCAGAGGATCCTCGGCAGGATCATTTAGAAAGTTGTTTTACTTAATTTCTGTCTCAAAGCCCGGACGAGGAGGCCTCTCTAATATCGTTGGATGCAGAAAAGGCCTTTGACAGGGTGGAGTGGGATTTTATGTTTGCAACATTGGCTAAATTTGGTATCCCAGAGAAATGTATCCACTATATTCGGATTTTGTATAACTGTCCATCTGCAAGGGTTCAGTGTAATAATTTAATTTCAGCCACCTTCCCCCTTATGCGTGGCACTCGTCAGGGCTGTCCTCTATCACCCTATCTGTTTAATTTGCATTTAGAACCCCTGATAAGAACCATTCAAATGAACCCCTTGATACAGGGAATCGGAATAGGTAATGCGGAATTTAAGGTATCAGCATTTGCCGATGATTTGTTGTTACATATTAGAGATAGTACTACCTCTCTTCCCCACCTGCTTTCAGTAATTTCATGTTTCAGTGAATTTTCCAGCTATAAACTTAATAGAAGCAAAACAATGGTTTATTCGTTATCCTCACATCTTTGTAAATCCTGGTGTTACTCCCTAGGGCCGCAGTGGCAGTCAAATTCCTACTATATCTGGGTATCCAGATATCAAAAGACCTAGGCAAGTGGCCAATTTAAATTTTAAACCCTTATTTAGAACTATCAAGGTGGACCGGAGAGATGGACAAAACTCCTCTAACCTTTTCAGGTAGAGTTAATACACTAAAGATGATGGTACTACCCAGGCTTTTTACCCTCTCTACAATCTGAACATATATCTCCCAGGTCATTCTTTGACCAGCTTTATAAGTACTGCTAGGATTTTTATGGAGGGGCAAACCCCCGCGTAGGGCCTATGCTAAGTTAATTTTTCATCGGAAAGTAGGTGGCCTCCAAGTACCAGATTTTTATGCCTACTACCTAGCCATTCATGCGACCAGAGCTGCTTTGTGGCTACGAGATGGAGATACCCCCTTACCCAGTCTTGTCCTAGACCAGAAGGTCTCCAGGCTAGTGAATTTGGATTTAGAATCCTTTCTATATTTACCGTGGTCTAATGTTCCTAACAAAGTTAGGAATACCCCCCTGGGTTGGGACATAAAAGCGCTTCACCAGTTGTATTTAAAGCTACATATCTCATTTGTTAATGATCTTTCTCAACCCCTTTTGAGGAACCCCAATTTTCTTGTGGGTAATAAACCTATTACCAGGTTTATACATGATTCCTGTACTAAACCCCGCATTTCAGATTTCTTTTCTGGTAATATACTTTCCCCCTTGCCTGATTTGGTGGACAAGTTTGGGGTAAATCGTGGACCTTGCGTCTTTTCAGATCCAAAGATATTTTCCTCATGCCGTAAAAATAAGGTGTCTGGAGAAGCTGGCAAATTAATCTGGACATTGAAGGAGATTGTCCTTCCGGGTAAACCAGTCTCTAAAATATATAAGTATATTATATCAAGTTTAGGCCAAAAAGTCTCGCCAATCTCCCACTATTGGGAAACAAACCTGGCTATGGGGTGGTCAGGCGAGACCTGGGAAAGAGTATGGATGAATGTTTATTCATACATTAAGCAGGACAGATTGAGAGAGATTCAGTTTAATTTGTTGCATAATTTATATTTGTCACCGGCCAAACTGTATAGGTTGAAGAGGCTGTCATCTCCGGCCTGTGCGGATTGTGGTAATCGGTTAGCTACTACCTTCCATAAAATCTGGGCTTGCCCCAAAATAGTCAAGTTCTGGCAAGCAGTTAAAGGTTGGATACAACCGTATTGTGATTTATCATCTCTTTTTAACGCGGAGATTTGTGTTTTTGGGAAGTGTGCCCAATCCATATCTAGCACCCAGAAATACCAAATAGCTCTGGTGGCCTTGGTAACAAAGTTATTGATTCTCCGCCATTGGCAAGGCAATTGGACCCCTTCCTTCAAAGAATGGTGGGATGAGTTCATGAATGCACTGAATGCTGAGAGGTCAGTTTCAAATTTCCATAATGCTTCAGCCAGATTCTCTAAATGTTGGGGCAGCTTTCTCCAATCCTTGAAAGTGAAATATGGTTATTAGCTATCTGATTACAATTTTCTTATTCACCAATCTAACTCTGTTGCCAGGATTTCCATGGAGCCTTTTACTCTTCATTATTCTACAAGTTTACTGTCACAGCAGAGTGTCCCTTCTCCAGTATAATACAAGCATGCTTACTTACTAGCCAATGATTCACCTTTAGTTGTGATGATTCTGTTTCTTTTCTAGTATTCTTTCATTGAAGATGTGGATGGCTGCAAAGGGGGGGTGGGTGGTTAGGGGGATGGGAGGGTGGGGGTGGGTTATTTTCTTTTCTTTTGTTGAGGGGTTTGTGTGTATTTGGATATGTGATGTTTGTTGTTTAATATAACTGTGTTGTTTACAAAATAAAGTGATTTGCAAAAAAAAAAAAAGGCACACTTTTCCTTCCGGTCCCTCTGCAATGTCACCTATAAAGACATTAAAGAGGACTAGTCCCAGTACTGAACCCAGCGGTACCCAACTAGTAACCCCACTTTCTTTGGGGTGGATTCAATTTAATATTACCCTCTGCATCCTGTTGTCTAGCCCATTTTTTACCCAGGTTACCACCCTGGGACCCACTCCCAGGCTGACTAACTCGTTTTGTTAATCTTTTGTGTGGGACTGTATCAAATGCCTTGCTAATGTCCAGGTAGGCTATGCCCACAGCTCCTCCCTGGTCTACTACTTTGGTCACCCAGTCAACTAAAACTATTAGATGCATCTGACATGACCTTCCTACTGTGAATCCATGCTGCCTTGGGTCCCGTGTCCCACTGGCCTCTAGGTACTTAATAATTCTTTCTTTCAGAAGTTATTCCATCATTTTTCCTACCACTGAGGTCAAACTAACAGGCATGTACTTTTCTGCCTCTGCGTTCTTCCCACTTTTGTGAAGGGGAATCACATCCACCATCCTCCAGTCCTCAGGCACCACATCATCCTGCCATGATTTGTTAAAAAGGGTAGTCAGCATGTCACTAGTTCTCCCCTTAGTTCTTTAGGAATTTTGGGGTGAATCACATCAGGCCCCATTGCTTTGTCCACCTTCATTTTCAGGAGTTCTTTCAGGACCTTTTCTTCTGTGAATGGACTGGTATCAACCCCCCTATCCAGAGTCCTTCTATCGTCGGATTGGTTTGGAGTATCTCCCCTCCTCTTCTTTTGTGAATACTGAGCAGACATATTCATTCAGTATCCCGCTTTTCACTGTCACCCTCTGCCCACCCTCCTCCCCTTATTAAGCCTCACTATCCCTCCCTTGGTCCTTCTACACTCCCATATTAACCTGTAAAAGGTATTATCCCCCTTCTTAACTGAGTTGGCTAGCTTTTCCTTGGCTTGGGCCTTTGCTAGTCTGACTGCCTTCCCTGCTTCCTTCTGCTTTTAACTGGTACAGTTCTCTGTCCAGCTCCTTCTGTGTTTCCTTATACTTCCTGAATGCTATATTTTTCTCCCTAACCTTCTCCGCCACATCTTTTGAGAACCATAGTGTTTTTTTCCTTCATTTTGTTTTATTTGTTTCGCACAAAGGCTTGTTGTCTCTGTGATGGCAGTTTTGATTTTTCCCCATTGTTCCTCCACCCCTTCTTCTTGCCCATTTGCTAGTGCTTTTCTGAGGCACTCTCCCATTCTGCCTCATGCCTAACTACACCCCTAGGAGTGCAGTTATCACACCGTAATATACACCCTGTCATGTGTTATTGCGCTTACAAAATGTCCCTTTAATTTTAGAAGCATTTTTTTATTTTTAAACAAATTTTTAAATAAGTAAAAATGTAAGTGAATCTGTGCTTTTAACATAAAATAGTCTTTCCACCTATTGGTGCTAGATTAAAGTAGCATTACAGTGTGTACCTACCTGCCCACGCACGCTTCATATTCCCCTGCCAGCCACAACAATTCACAAATGCTGTTTTTCTCATTCTAAGTATGACACATAGCACCTTTATTTGATTTAATTCTCCTCACTCTGTATACAAAACTAAAAGGAAGCAATAACAGATGCTTCTCAGTTCCCAAGTGCTGCAAGCATGAGCATGGTTAAGAACTGCCACTCTCACTGACAGCATCATGAACTGCTCACTCTGTCCTAATAGATAAACAGCAGGGTGAGTCATTTACCACCTTTTCTCTTTGTTTATATAGTATTATTGTTTAGTTTCTTCATTCTGTTTTTTTCCCCTCTGTGTTTCCCCACATTCAAGAAATGGAATGTTTATCATGGAATATTTACCGTGGAATACAGGGATTCAAAATTCTGCTCAGTTCTATAGCAGAATGTTCCTCTACTAACATACTGTATACACAGACAACAAAGGCCTGTTTTAGAGCCAGAGACTCAATTACCTCACTTTTCAGGGAAAGCAGAAGAGATTTCCCTGATGAGTAAGTAAGGATAGAAAGGGGATTTTTCACTGTTAGCAAACAAACAGTTGTAATGTAAACAAGAAACAATACTTAATGTTTCTAATTTGTTTATGTGTGTAAGGATAGTGTGACAATCTGGTAAACAACATTTAATTCATTTGTTTTATTTTATATTTAAGATCATTTTAGGGCCCAGTTGAAGGTTTCTACAGTGTAATGGTAGTGGCCGTGTTTGTGGTGGAAGATCAGTTCTGATTGTAGGGAGACTGATGGAACAAAATTCTGGTTGTGGGAGGACTGATCTGCTCATTGTGTAATGTGGTTTAGGACCAGGATGACTGTGCATGTACAGAGAATTAACGTACAGTCAGCTGATCAGTCTTGGCCAGTGAGATTTCTAGATTTTTTTCTTGCCATTTTATAAAATCCAATACCCTCATTTTGTATGGCTTGACTCTACAGCTGTGTTTTTTGTGAACCACAGTGTTTGCTTGTTCCCAGATGGCTACCCCTTCTAAATCTCAAATCCTCTCTCCATCCCCATTTGAGAGTACCAGGTCTAGGATTGCTCCCACCCAAGTGGGTTCCAACACTAGTTGTCTGAGGCATTCCCCCTGTAGGGCATCTAGAATGACCCTGGTCTTGGACGTGGCTGCAGCAAAGGTGCTCCAGTTAACATCTGGCATATTCAGGTCCCCCATCAGCAATGTCTTCCTTTTTCTGCCATTCTAAGTATGCGTTCTGTCATTTCCTTCTCTATTTATTCTGCTGAGACAGGGTCTGTATACAACATCAGTGTGGATTGTGGTGCTATTTTCTGTCTACAGGGTAACCCACAGTGCCTCCTCTCCTCCCTGTTTACCCTTTAGTTCCATTGCTTTGATCCTTTCCTTTATGTAGAGAGCTCTTCCTCCTATTTTACCCTCCCTGTCTCTCCTGTAGATTATGTACCTTGGTATGTTGACATCCCAGTCATGGTTCTCTGTGTACCATGTTTCTGTGACTGTCCCGGTATCCAGGCATCCCTCTTCCATCAAGGCCACCAGTTCAGGGAGCTTGTTATCCAGACTATGGGCATTGGTACTCATCACTCTCCATTTTTTATGGCCTTGCCCCTTTTAGACCCTTCCCTGTCCTTACTGCCTTTGCCTTTTTCTCCATTTACCCCTGTCCTGCTACCTATCAACATATCTACCTTGTTCTTTACCTCACTAACTACCCTGATTTATGTGGGGGTGGGCTGGGATTTCTGTGCTCCTTTTCAGTGACTCCCTCCTTGGCTAGTTTAAATGCTTCAGTGACTGCAGAGTTTAACCCTACAGAATCATAGGGAGTTTACCATCCCACAGAAACTGGCCAATCATATTGTACATTTTTTAAAACCACTTGGGGGGATATGCAGAGGCAAGTGAGATAAAATGTGAAGGAATCGGGGGTCTGTAATGAGCTTAATGGCATCAATATTACCTGCCAAAGAGAACTGAAGGGCAGTTCAGTGCTCAAATTCTTTCCTCGAGGAGGAGATCAGAGGGTCCAGGTTAATGGGTACTAATTTATTAAGATTAGAGTGTATTTTGATTCCCAGGTTGGCTATACCATTAGGTATTCATTTTTGACCCAAGGATACAGAGACATCAGCCTTGCACCTGGAGTTGAGTGTGAGCACTTCAGCCTTTGACTGATTTATCTTAAGCCCTGAGATCCTGGTAAAAGTGCTAAGGAGAGGAAGCACATGAGAGACCAATTACTGAGCTCCGAGAGGATAAGGAGTAAATCATCTACATACATGAATGTTTTATACTCCCCTTGTCTGACCTTAATTCAATGAATGTCAGGGTTGTTGCGAATGGCTATGGCCAGGGGTTCTACAGCCATTACAAAGAGCAGACTGAAGCCATAGGTGAACAGTATAACGGGGAACCCCAACCCCTAAACATCTGGAATATTGCCATCATGGACAAAGACTCAAGAAGATAGCTCCATTCTATAGAGTCAAATGCTTTTTCAAAATCCATAACAAGAGCGGTGAATGGGGGTGGGGATGATTGAGAATAATATATGATTGATGCTAGGGACCAAAGGTGATCCATACTAGATGACCTTTCATGAACCCCACCTCAGAAGGATGTATCAAGTCAGGCAGCAAAGCTTCCAGCCTGCTCCCAAGGATTTTTGTCAAGATTTTGGCATCTGCGTTTTTAAGGGATATAGGGCAGTAGATGCCCGGTACAGAAGGGTCTTTGTACTTTTTGGGAAGTACCATCATGACAGCTTCTCTCAAGGATTGCTGCAAAATATCCTGGGTAAAAGCCATTTGAAAAATTAACTGTAAGTAAGGCATGACCTGCTGGCCCAGGGCTTGGTAAAATTCGTCTGGGAAGCCATCTGATCCTGGGGCCTTGTGAGGGTTCAAGGTCTTAAATGCATTTAAAATTTCAGCCTGAGTAATCAGAGCATCAAACATGAGGGAGTTACTGTGGAGTGATTGTGGGAATATGCAGGTTGCTCAGAAAGAATGTGATACTCTTACCCTTTAGGGGTTAGGAGATGCATAAATGGGACTGGCCAAATTGTTGCATTATGCTATTAATTCCTCTTCTGGTGGTATCCAGCTGACCCCTATGGTCCAGGAGGCCCCTAAGTGTTCTGACTGCTTGCCTATGTTTCAACCTATAGGCAGGTAGTTTGCTGGATTTCTCTTTGCCTTCCCAAAAGAAATGTAGGAGCTGCCTAAGGGTGAGTTTGGCTCTCCTGTTAAGAAGGTCATCCAGCCAGGTGTGAGCACTAACAAGTTGTGCCACCAAAGGGATAGGGAATTGAGGAGAGGCCTCTTTTTATTTCTTCTCTAGCTCTTTAACCTCTAATTGAAGCCCAAGCTATTCAACTTCCCTTGTTCACTGTCTGTGGGCAATGAATGTCATGATATAGGTCTTCTTGGATGCCTTAAAGGCTTCCCATTAGGTGTGATCCACAATTTCACTGGTATCATTAAGACCCCAATATTGCTGGGGTTCTTCCTTAAGCCAGGGTATAAATGAAGGGTTCTCCAACAAGAGGGGGTCCAGTTTCCACACCTTTGTGTCCTCGCACCTGGACAACTGCAACTCCCTCTACCTAGGGCTTTCAGGGGTTGATATCTGCCACTTGCAGCTGGTGCAGAATACTGTGGCATGGCTGTTGACTGGGGCTCCTCGATCAAGCCACATCACGCCTGTGCTACACGAACTGCACTGGCTGCCTTATTTAGTGGAGGATTACCTTCAAGGTCGGTCTTCTGATCTTTAAAGCCCTACATGCAAGAGCTTCTAGTTCCTTACTGCATTGCATGCCCACTCCTCTCAGCTGATGAGGGGTTGTTAGAGATTCCCAGGGTATGGTTGAAAACCTCTGGCTTGCACGCTTTTATGTTTGCAGCTCTGACCCTGTGGAATTCTCTGCCTCATCAGATTCGGGAATGCCAGACCTTGGGGATCTTTAAAACAGCTTTAAAGACCTTTTTGTTCTGCCAGGCATTTGGTGATTAGCCATGTTATATGCTCCTGCTTGTTTCAATATGTTTTATTACTTGATTTTAACTGTATTTGATAGTTACGTTTTTTGATTTTTTTAACTGTTCTATGATTGTACAGCACTTTGATTTTAGAGATTGCACGTCATAATTAAAATCATTATTATTATTATTGTTTTCTAGACCTCTTTACTGGTGGGCCCCAAATCAACCCAATTTCTAAAGGTGTGAGGTCTGATATTACAATCAGGTGAATGGTAGCCCCTATAATCCGGGAGGTGAGAAATTGAGATACCAGCCGCAAATCTATTCTGCTGGCTATACAATGTGCTGTTGAAAAATACGTATTGTCTCATACCCTGGAGAGTTAATCCTGTCAAGCATCAATCAGCTGGTGAGTCAACATCAGTTCGTCTAAAGCTATGATGGCTTTGGTGTGGGCTTCGGCCTTTCTACTACTTCTATCCACATTGGCTTTGAGCGTTACATTAAATTCCCCCCCCCCCAGCAATATAGGTATATGTGATGAACTGAGGTCCAAAATGTTCTGACATAGCTGGTGAAAAAAGATCAGGTCATCACAATTAGGGCCATAGACACTGATTAATAATATTGAGACCTATGAGGTATCCACTATCCCCAAAACCCACCTCCCCTCTTTATCCCTCTTATCATGAGTAAAACTCCAGCCCAGGGACTTATGAATAAGTATGGGAAACCACTTTTCTTGGAGGGGGCTACACTATGTGCTTCTGTGCTCACCCAGTCACAGCAGAGTTTAGCAGCCTCCAACTTGTTTAGTATGTTCTCCTGTAAAAAGGCTATATGAGGCTTGAGTTTTTTGAAATGAGACCAGGCCTTTTTTCTCTTGACCAGAAGTTCAGCTCCCCCAATTTTACAATTAATGCAACGTATGTCCATGATTAACAATATCGGCGGTAGCAATGTGTGATTTATACCTTGCAGTATCTCCAGAATGAACCCACACACTACAGTAAAATTGTTAGCAACAAACATAAGCACAGAAAGGCCATTACACAAAGCAGTAGCAGTACTTCTAGGAAATAGAAGCAACCTAGAGCTATAAAAAGTACAAATTCCTTTCCCCTCCCACATTTCTCTGAATGGTGACAGGATTGCTTATGACACCAGAGTACATAACTCCAAGGTAACCATGAACTGCGCAAGGTATGGCTCCCACAACTAGTCATATAGTGTAACCACCTCTGACACTGAAAAATATGGACTGCCAATCAAAGTGTCAGAGAGTATATTACCCAGAGAACATGATAGGGAGAATGTCTGCCCATCCGATCCCCTTTTGTAACCCAGTGAGAGATTCCATGGGGAAATAATTATGGAGGGGAGCATCATGCAAAAGCTAGAGATCCCATTTCCCGAGCTCCACCAGGAGATGTCTGATGGATGGCAGACATCACATCTCAAGGAGTGATGGGACAGAAGATCCCCCAAATTCATTCTGACTTGAGAGGTGTCCAGTGTCTGAAGTGAAAGAAACAAGCAAGTCCTGGAGAGGATACTCTGGGGGGGACCTATGAGCAGAACATAGTAAACAACAAATGGAGAAAAATAAGGAGGGTGCAAGGGACAGCCCCTTGACCTTGGTCGAAACCCTATAGCTGGCAGAGGTTCTGAGAGCCTCTCCATGCTCCAGAGGGTTTGGAGTGCAAGGCCTAATAAGGCATGGGGTGGGAGGAGGGTCGGGTCTAAAGATACAAACAACTCAACAGGAAAGTTGTCATATCCTTGGTCTCCACCCCCACCCCCACCCCCTTGCATATAGGTAGTAGCCATAACATTTAGGTAAAACCTCATCACATATTGGGCATATATAACACTGAAAACATGCATACTGTATTTCTATTTATAATTATTTCCCTGTTTTTTTGTTTGTTTAAACTCTGGTACCTCAATAGACAAGGTGCATTTTATCTTCAAGCTATTCGGGAGCAGCACTTGTTTAATAAGAGAGTAATTGCTAAATATTGTTTGGGCAGCCTCAGACTTATAATATTAGAAGGCTCTACAGCAGACAAACATAAGAAAAACCCAGCCCACTCACAACATAGATTCTGCTGCAGTCAGTACTTGAGTCAGGTATAATGAGTACAACAGCATAACACTGTTACCATTTGCAGCTGCAGTACAGGGGATGCAGCATATGGGCACTGTCTGTAGGGAACACTATGGTAAAAGACAATGAAGGAAGCCAACCCCCGGTCTGCTTGTTGAGTGCACCACTATTAGGAAAAAGTACATTAAAGGGGAAATGAGTATTAGGAAAAAGTACATTAAAGTTCAAATGTTCACAATATCCCAAACCACACTCCCCTGCACCCCTCCAACTCTGCTCTTGTAAGGGGAACATGGGGATTTAATTGGAGAGGAGTCCAGTTTGATCTGGTTAGACTCCTCTTCTGTGTAAGCCCAGAGCATGAGAAGAAGGGTGTAAGTCTATAAAATCAGTACAGCAGAGCAGCGGAGAGCTTCAAATGCACACAGGCAGAACAAAAGTTGGTGATATTACCAGTCGAGTAACGATGGAGAACAGCCCAGTCTATCAGGCACTTGGTTAGGCACAATCCTTGCAGTGAGTCTCTACTTTATCCTTCACACTGGTTGTGCTGCTAGAAGGTTGATTGGCGTGCGAAGCTGTATCAGCCCATGATTTGGGTGGTGGTCTTGAGCTTGCACATCTGAATTCATTGCCATGCGCAGGGCAGTGGTGATGGCCTGATCTTTGGTTCAGGAAAGCATCAGTGGAGCAAATCTGTTACCATCGAGTTTCGATGAAGCCAAGCTGGAGGATGAGAGAGAGCCTTTGCTGCAGCTCTGACTGCAGGATCGAAAACATGGAGACTGATCCTCTCATCTTTCTCCCTCTGATTCTTGTTTCTTCTACATTGTATTGGGGTGGTAGCCACAGATCATCATCAGTCAGAGGTGGAGGCAGTGAAAGGCCCTGAAGCTTGGCTGAGAGAGATATGAGCCATTGCAGGGTGGTGAGGTGCCCATCCCTGGAGATACTGACTGGGTTCTTGGCCTTCTCAAGGGTAGTCTATATTTTCTCCAATCAAGCTGTGGAGCTGGCTTGCCCAGAAGGGATTCAGCAGCTTCACAGAAATTGAAGGAGTGAGAGACCCCATTACAATTGATCATGAGGATGACTGGATGGCATAGGGTAAATTGCAGGCCTAGATCTTTGCAGACTCTACGGGCCATGGTAAAGGCCCATCTCTTCTCCAGTAGGGTCTGAGAGAAGTCTGCAGATATTTGAATTTTATGACCTTGACAAGTCAGTTCTTCCTTTTCTTGAGCCTCCTGCATGATTTCATCCCTTACAGTGAAGTGCAGGAATCTGACAAGGATCTGCTGGGGACGACCCTCAGCTAGTGGCTTTGGCTCAAGGGAGCGATGGGCCCAGTCTGTTTTGACAGGGCCAGGCCATTGCTGGCTGAGCAAGTCAGACAGTGTAGCCTGAAGGAATTGAATGGCACTCTTGCCTTCACAGCCCTCCTGGCAGCTAGCAAACCTGAGGTTATTCCTCTGGCTCCTGTTTTCTAAGTTCTCAATTCAATCCCATAGCAGCCTTATTGTCTGTCCTGCTCCCTTATATAGGCCATGATATGATCTGTCTAATCATCCATGCCAGTTACTCTCTGTTCAGAGATATTAAGGTTTTGTGAGAGGTCAGTTATGTATGTGGTAGTTCTTTGCAAGATCACTTCTAGTTTGTCCATTTGTGCAATGATAGTTTCAAACATCACTTTGATTTCTTGTATGTTGGTGTTCATTTGAGGAGAGTTGGAAGCCGACATCCTTCAAGAGGATTTCACACATCCAATGTGGCTAACAGTACCCAGAGCTTTCCATGAGAAGATGAAGCCAGAAAATGTATCTATCTGGGCCAGGAGTTGAACTACAGGATGAGAGGTAAGTGCTGATCAAAAGGATGTCACAAAAGAAGTCAGTCTAATTGGTACTGCTATAGATGTTGACAGATTCTGTTAGGGTTGATACAGGGCAAAAAACTTAAGACTGCCATCTTGCCAGCTGCCAAGCCACATCCTACAGTCTTCTGATTTAATGCATTTATGATGCTTGTTTAGTAACAAACATTATCAGTTATTTACTTGTTCTTATCTTATTGAGTTTGCCTATACAAAATCCCAGTAAAGAAAGTCTAGAAAAATCAGAGTGTAAGTTTTTGCATTAACTACTTCAATAAGTAGGATATCCCACTTATCCACTACCCTCTTGATGAAAAAATACTTCCAAACACATTTTCTGAACTCCCACATGGGTTTTAAATTGTTTTCCTGGTGGATAAACCTGCATTCAGTCAGAACAATTTTATGTACTCCATCTTGTTGTACCCCTGCAGGCATTTGTACTATGAACATACAAGCATACAAAATTTGCCAGCAGATAAAGGCCTAGAGGTCTATCAAGTCTGCTCGAATGTGCAGCTAGCACCCCTTATTCTGCTGCCCTTCCCTTCAACCCTTCCCCTACATTGACCCTCTCCATTGTCCTGTCCCATTCTCTTTTGAAGCAGTCCACTGTTCTGCTGGATACCACTTTTGCAGGTAACGCATTCCACCCAGCTACTACCCACTCTGTAAAAAAGTGTCTCCTCATCTCCCTCCTGAACCTTCCTCCCTCCCTCCCTCCAGTCTCATATCATGGCCCCTGGTGTTCCTCCCTTCCCTTACTTTGAACAGCCCCTCTGAACCCGTCTTGTTTATTCCTTTCAAGTACTTAAAGGTTTCAATCATGTCTCCCCGTCCCTCCTCTCCTCCAGTGAGTACATGTTCAATTCCCTAAGCCTCCTCTCGTATGATAAGTCCCCTCGCCCCTTGATCATCTTTGTTGCCCTGTGCTGCACCCCTTCCAGTAACTTAATGTCCCTCTTCAGATACGGGTGCCAGTACTGCACGCAGTACTCCAGATGTGGTCTAACCAATGACCTATATAGTGGCAGAATCACTTCCTCCCTTCCTCGAGGATATACCCCTTGCAGTGCATCCCAGCATTTTGTTGGCCTTTGCAGCTGCCTTCCTACATTGTGCCGAGTTGTTCATTGACCCTGTAATGAGCACCCCCAGATCCTTCTCCTCCTCTGTCTGAGCTAGCTGCACTCCCCCCAGCTGGTAACTCCTACTTGGGTTCTTCATACCAAAATGCAGCACCTTGCACTTTTTGGCATTAAACCCCAGTTGCCCAGTGTCTGACCAGGTTTTAAGCTTTGCCAGATCATCCTGCAACCCCTGCCATCCCCCTAAGTCATCCACCACCGCTACCACCTTGGTATCATCAGAAAACAGACTGATCTTGCTCTTGATGTCCTATGATATGTCTGCAATGAATATCCCAAACAACACTGGTCCCAGCACCGAGCTCTGTGGAACACTGCTCGTCACTATCCTTGGGTGTGAGTGCTCCCCACCCACCACCACACTCTGTTAACTTCTCTGAAACCAGTTCCCTACCCATCTCACTAGCTTTGCACCTGCCTCTGTGCCTTCTAACTTCCTTCTCAGCCTTCCATGTGGCACTGAGTCGAATGCCTTACTGAAGTCTAGATATAGGACATGCACTGCATGGCCCCTGTGCAGTTGCCTAGTTACCCAGTCATAGAACTCCACCAGGTTGGTTTGGCCGGATCTGCCATGTATGAAGCCATGCTGTCTGCTGTCCTGTAGTCCTTTGGCCTCTAGGAGGTCCACCAGCCTCTCCTTTAGGATAGTCTCCTTTAGCTTACCCACAATGGATGTGAAGCTCACCGGTCTCTAGTTCCCCGGTTCATCCTTGGGCCCACTCTTGTGGAGGAGCACCACATGAGACATCCTCTAGTCCTGAGGTACACTCCCCAAGTGTAGTGAGGCATTAAATAGGTCTGCCAAAGATCCCACAAGGACTTCTACCATCCCCTTCAGTACCCTGGGGTGGATGCCATCTGGGCCTGGCACCTTGTCCACCCTCAGTGCCTTCAAACCCTCCTGAACTCTGCCCTCCATGATTTCCCCATCTGTCACCCCCCATTTCTGCTGTCCTCCCCATTGGTTGTCACCCCTCTTCTCCTTAGTAAATACCAAGCAGATGTAATCATTTAGTGCTTCTGCCTTATCGCACCCTGTTTTCTCCCAACCCCCCTCCTTCCTAATCCTTACAATGTGGTCCTTACAGTTCCTTTTCTCCCTGATGTACCTAAAGAAGCCCTTCTCCCCCTTCTTAATGCCTTGTGCCAGCCTGAGCTCCGTAGATGCCTTGGCTCCCCTTACTGCCTGAGTCACCTCCTTCGATTCTGTCAAGTACTCCTCCCTGTCCTCCCCCTCCCTGTTTTCTTGTACCTTCTAAGGCAGCTCTTTTCCTCCTTACCTTTTCCATGACCTCCTTGCTCAACCAGCTCGGTTTCTTAACCCTACCCTTCTTGCTCTCGGCCTTGCAGCAGGTTTTGTTTGCCTCCACTATCCCCAGCTTTATGAGCTCCCACCTCTGGTTAGTGTCCATACTAGGTTGAATTGTGGCCTGGTACCCTTTTACCACTTCCCCCATCCTCCCAAAGTCAGCTCTCCTGAAGTCCAGCACTCTTGTGCCAGATTCCACTCCTTCCTTGCCCATATCCAATGTGAGCCATACTGAATGGTGGTCACTTCCTGACAGCAGTTCTTCCACCGTAACTTCTCTCACAAAGTCTCCATTTGCCAGCACAAGGTCAAAGGTATTCCCTAACCTGGTTGGTTCACTGACCATTTGCAGCAGGAAGCTGTCCTGGAAGGCATCCAGCAGTACCTGCTCCCTTTTGTTCCTGGCTGTTGGGGTATTCCAGTCCACTCCTGGCATGTTGAAGTCCCCCACAATCACCACACTACCCTTCTCACAGGTCCTCCTGATCTGTCCCACTAGTTCCCCTGTCTAACTCCTCCATCTGAGATGGCGGCCTGTACACCACTCTTATTCTGAGAATCCTATTCTTGGAATCCTGGATTTGCATCCAAAGTGACTCTGTACTACCCTCCTCCTCTTCCTCCCTTACACAATTCAGTCCTTCCTTCACATATAGTACCACCCCTCCCTCCTTTCCCAATCACCCTGTCCCTACAAAATAGCCTGTACCCTGGTACATACAGGTCCCAGTCATTGTATTGGGTGGCCCATGTTTCTGTGATGGCTGCAATGTCCACCTCTCCCTCTGCCATGAGCACCTGTAACTCTGCAGTTTTCATCCCAAGGCTCCAAGCATTAAGGAGAACCACCTTCCACCCTTTCACACCCCTCCCATCCTGCCCTCTTTTCCTAGCATCTCCAATAGTACTTGCCATTTGTCCTTTGTCACTGTTTTGGGGGTTAAGCTCATATGGTTTCCCAACCTGTGGTCTCTGCATGTCTCTTACAAATTTGCCACCCCCCGCTCCTAGTTTAAATTCCCAACTTCCTCTATGTACTCCTCCATCCTCTGTTTCAACACTTTCTTTCCCTCCTCACCCAAGTACAGTCTGTCCTTGGCACAGAGACTACTGTCCTCCCAGGTCCCTCCCAACCCCCCAACAGCCCATACCCTTTAGCATAACACCAGGTTCTTAGCCATCCATTAAATTCCTGTATTCTCAGCTTTCTTGTTGTGCTTGCCTTGGGCTCTGGAAGTATCTCTGAAAAAGTTACTGATCTTCCTGCCCCCTCACATAACTTTCCTAGTTTCCCAAACCTCCTCTGGACTATATCTACTGTCATGTCAGCCAGGTCATTCGTCCTAAGATGTGTAATTAATTGATGCTTGTCTCTACACCTTCTAGCATATTTCAGAACAGATTGTCCCACCTTTTCTGCTGTCATTCCTGGCATGGCCTCCACCCAAATGCGACTATGCCTCTCCCCCTTGCTACCCCACCTGACTCCTCTTAGTATTGAGCCCCCCAGTACTAAGATTCAATGCCTCTTAGTCCCTGCTTGCTTCCATTTATCTCCATCTCTCATTTCCAGCTCCTCTTCTTCCTCCTGCACATTATTTCCCCCTTTTGCCCCTGTTGCAATTCTTCCAGCAGAACTTCCCCCCCACTCCAGTTTGGTCTAGGCATTTATCAATTACTCCTCCAATTGCATCATTTCCCTCCTCCTTCTTCCTCTCTAGCAGTGCAAAACTATTTTTTGAAGACCCTTCATAAATGCCCACTCCCTCTTTCTTCATAGTGACCTGGTCTCTCCTTTCCACTCCATGACATTTGCCACTTCTTCTCCTCCCTTCACAAGTCCCTATCTCCTCCTTCCATTTGCCTTTTGTCTCCTGACCTGGTTTCCCTGGCAATCATTCTTCCTAGCCTGGGCCCCTTTGTCACTGCTTCCCTTCTTCTGACCCTCTCCTCACCACTGTTGGCTCAAATCACCCTCCCTCATCTCCCCTCCTCCCTCCCTCCAGTATTGGGCTAAACCCA
The DNA here is from genome assembly GCA_016271365.2 of Neoceratodus forsteri. NCBI lineage: Eukaryota > Metazoa > Chordata > Ceratodontiformes > Ceratodontidae > Neoceratodus > Neoceratodus forsteri. The sequence continues at coordinate 121,011,802 of CM057456.1, forward strand.
TCCCCAGTCTGCCCTGTCCATCTTAGTTTCTCCTGCAGACCCTCGATCTCCTTTCTAAGTTTCTCTATGTGGTTGCACGCTAAACATCCCCCCACACTTCAGGCAATTTTCCGAAAGATTGATGCACCAAAGTTGCTGCAGCCTACCACCCTACCCATTGCTGTTGTTGCCCATCAGTGATCCCCCACCCTTCCAGATGAAGGATACCAAACACTCCCCCAAGTCTCCCCTCTCCCCATCAGTGCAAAACATTCTTTTCTTAATTTCCTTACCCCTTTGTTGTACATGTTTAGATAGATTGAGCAACTGCTTTTTACTTTCCTATCCTTTCTATCCACACCCAAAAAGAGACTTTAAATAACTATTGCACAACCTTGGGCTGGCAGTATAGCCTAGAGGTTAGAGGAACGAGGTGTGAACGAGCTTGATACATCCAGCAAACCAGATCTGAGTTTGATTCTTACAACCTCCACTTGCACACTGTGTGACTCTAAGCAAGTCACTTAACCACCCAGTGCTCCCAGGTCGCCCCTGAAAACAAGCACTTGTGCCTAGTGGGCCTTACCCGGTTACCAAAGACTAAAATAAATACTGTAAAAAAATTAAAAAAAATAAAAAAACCTTCAAACTCCTACTCCTCCTTTCCACAATGCAAATAGCAATGCAAAGAAGTAACAATGAAAGCTCCATGATCTGCAGTAACTTCCCTTCCACTGAGATAGCAGTCACCTCTACAGTCACTGCTGTTCCTTTCCTGGATATCTGCTTCTGCTATGACAGGTGCATGTCCTTTGCCCATTTGAGGAAGTGATGTCAGAACCCCTGGTATAAAGGAAATCATGGACCTGGGGTGGGTGGGATGAGGGGCTGGGAGGGTGGGACCAGCCCAAGTCTTCCAGAAACAATCAGTTATCTGAGGCCCTTGGTCAGACCATTAGCACCCTTCCCCCAATATGCACTAAAGTTTGCAGCCAGTGAAGCCAGCAAAAAGGAATCACAATTCTACTCAAAGCCCCAAAAATAGGTTTGCTACCAAAAGAAACAGGTCTCCAATTCAAACAGCTTCACCAACAACACATCAAAATGGCCTTGAATTTAGAAGATATAGGACTCCAATGCAAAGTACTGTATGTCTCTATCATATCCCCCTTTACCTTCCTGTCAGCTAGGGAATGCATATTATACTTAGGCTCTCTACCCTGTCCTTATAAGCCTTACCCTGCTTTCCCTGTCTCTTAGTGGGTTGCACTCTGCTATGCCGCATGTGGCCTATCCCTGTCCATCAGTTGGTGTGGACTCCAGAACTGTACACTGTACCTGAGTTGTCACCTTACCAGCAACCTGTGTAATGGTATATTATCCAATGACCAAAGCAAATACTCAAAATTGATTGGTTAAAAGCCATTGGGGCATCCCTGCTCATACCTACTGTAATTAGAATTGGCCATCATCAGCCTTTTCACTTGCTTTTGTAATACTCCACACATATTTTCCCACACAGATTATGTGGTTGCCCTGATGTTCATTCCTTACCACAGTGTATTAGAAATTGGCCCTGATTCACCACAGTACAATCCCTGTTGCATATCTCTCCTACTTCCAGGTTTCCAAAATACCCTCCCTGCTGTTGTTGCCCTCTTAGGCTCTGGGGTTCTATTCAACAACAATGGGATGGGCAATCAACCATACAAACTCAAAGCCGTCCATCATCCTACCATTACTACGTCACTTTCTACTCTACTCTACTCTCCTCTGGAGACTTTCTTCAGCAGATCCACCTACAGTACTGACCATGTAACCGAGTAAATTAGCTAGTTTTGCAAATGTGCACCTGTATTATAACAATCATTAAAACATATTTCAAAACTTTTTATTTTTATGTAAACAAAAAGAAAACCTTTGATAATAGTAACAATACACTCCAGGGTGGGTTCAGTATATCTTGTGATATTGCCACTTTTCAGGTGCTTGAGCCTCTCAGCTTGTGGCCTTATGCTTCACAATGCACCTGAGGCATAGCAGTATCCTATGATATACCACACCCTGTCATGCAGTATCCCTTAATTTTTAGATAGATATGAAAATCCTGCAGTCAATTTAGGTCTTTAACAATGTGTTAATCCTGAAACAACCCATTACAAAAGGTCTGGCCTGCCTCATCAACCACACCAAAATCCTTATACCTTACTCTTGCAGCTTTCACTTGTTAAAAACTTTTAAATGGCAGCCATGTTTCCCCTCACTAGAAACCTACAACTAGGCTTTAAAAAACTAAAACTCCCCTGAATTAAAAAAAAATAATTAAATGTTATTTCCTTAGTATATCAACATTATACCTATACATAACATTAAACAAATGAAGAACTACTCAATTTAATTTTCCGGTGTTTCTTGGCTAATCATAAAAATATCCCCCTGTATGCCTTACATGCTTAGAAAGCAAATATTTGCTGCTTACCTTTCCACAGATAAAATAAAGGTCCTTGCTCTCTAATAGGCCTTTTGTTGTGTGCATCTGAAGGGAAGGGTTGAATATTCTGCCAGCAGAATAATGCAGAATTTTGAAGTCTTGTATTTATTTATTTATTTATTTATTGAATTTTTGATGCCTGGGTAGGCCCACTGAACCCTAAAGGTCCCTTTTTCAGGGGCAGCCTGGGATGCAGAACAGTATAAGACAGTGAGGTAGTACAGGGTACAGAGAAAGTAGACATGATTACAAGGTTACAATAAGGCAATAAATCTGAATATACTGAACATAAGTGCAGCGATTTATAGAGTATTGGCATGAGCCTGATGTCCTTATGGGTGAGAAAGGGAGAGGGTCGGAGTAGAATGTGGGACCGGGGAGACTATCTTATACGCTGACAGTGGCATGAGTTAGCCTCAAGCAAGTGGGACTTGAGCCTTATACGAAAGTTTGGCAGTGATGAGGCTTCCTGTACTGAAGGTGGGAGAGTGTTCCACAGATAAGGGGTAGTGTAAGTGAAGGATTTTCCTCCCATGTTAGTCTTGACTCTGGGGATTGCTAGTAGGGTCCAACCTGAGATCCTGAGCATTCAAGGGCTGGACTTTGGGGTGATAGTTCCTGTTAGGCTGGGTGAGGCAGCCGGGCACTGCAGTTTGTATGCAAGGCAGAGCAGCGGGTACTGAAGTTGAGCCTCAAAGGGAGGCCAGTGAAGCTGGGCGAGCGAGACACAGTGGTGGCTTCTAGGGTGACTCGGTAGCAAACCACACAGCCTTGTTGTACAGGACCTGTAGTCAGTCGACCTCGTGCTTAGACATTCTCTGAATTAAAGGGGCAGCATAAGGTAGTGTAGGAACAAGGATACTGGTGGCAATGCACTCCTAGCCTCCTGGATAAGCTGGTCCTTTAGTCGGTACAGGGTGCCAAGTTTACCATGGATTGTCCTGGTTACTTGGTCTATGTGTGACTTAAAGGTGAGACCTTGGTCAATAGTTAACGCAAGGTAATTTATGGAGTCTACCATGTCTATCCTTTTTCCAGCAAGAGAAGTTAGGTGTAAGGATTTGTTCCTGTCTTGGCTGAGGGATCTAGTACCAGACAGTGGGGCTTTTGTTTTTGCTGTGTTGAAGACCATTCTGCATGAAGTAAGCCAGGCCTCAAGTGTATTTCGATCCCCTTGGAGGAGAGCACCCAGTTCAGGTAAGGTATCCATGGACCGGTAGATGACGGTATCATCAGCATATTGAACCACTAAACTTTCACCACAGTGATGGTTGAGGTCATTTGTAAAGAGAAGGAACAGGAGGGGGCAAAGAATTGAGCCCTGAGGTACACCCTCCTTGATGGAGATGACCCTCTGGGAAAGGCCTAATATGTAGCTCTTGAACCAATTTAGGGCCTTGGCATCCAGATCTATACAGTGAAGCTTTGTGGGTAGAAGGTTGTGGTCCAGGAGGACGAATGCCTTGGACAAATCTATAAAGATTGCACCCATCGGCTTGCCTACATCCATTGCCCTGTATACATCCACTGTGTGATTGATGAGTGCCGTGTCAGTCCCATGGATTGCCCAAAAGCCATGCTGAGAGGGGGCTAGGAGTCAGTGCAGCTCCAAGTAGTCCCTCAGTTGCCCATAAACAAGCCTTTCTTGCAATTTAGCAAAGGTGCAATGTGTTCACGTGAACCACCTTTGTGGATGGGGACCACACTGGCCTCCTTTCACTGGTGTGGAATGTAACCTTCAAGTAGAGACCTGTTGATGATCCAAGTCAGAGGTTTAGCAAGCGCCTGGGCACCTTCCATGAGCAACCTAGGGCTGATTCCGTCAGAGCCACCAGAGCCTTTTTTTTAGGGCTTTTAGTAGCTTAAGGACCTCACTCACCTTGACTAGTCTCAGGAGAAATTGTGGTCTTTTAAGCCGGGGGGGTTCATCGGAGATCTATTTTGGCATAGAGGGAGGGAGACCTATCTTGTAATCATCGAGCTTGGTGAAGTGGTGATTGATTGATTGCTAAGGCAATTTCTGGCAATCACTGACAAGCTGTCCGTGTACCTCTATTGGACCTTGTGCCTCCTTGGAATTGCCCCTAAGCAGTTCATTGATGTGAGACCAGAAAAGCTTGGGATTCCCCAGGTTGGATCATTGGAGGTGGGAGACGTACTGCTTTTTCACTAGTTTGATGGCTTGCTTACATCGGTTTCTTAAGATTTTGTAAGTAACCAGATCTGCAGGGAGAAGGGAGAGATGGAATTTCTTCCAGGCCTTCTCCTGGCTTTTCATCAGAGATTTCACCGGGAGGGAGATCCACTTGTAGCAACCTCCCTTTGTTCTAAGTTTCTTAAGGGGGGCAAAGAGTGAGGCCGCTTCGAGAAGTGAGACTTGGAAGTACACCAAGGCCTCATCCAAGGATGTGAGGAGCCTGAGTGGGTTCCAGTCCAGGTTACTTAGGTAGTCATTAAATTTTATGGACGTGAAATTGGAGAAATCATGTAGAGTGAGTATCCTGGGAGGAATCTTTGCTGCTCCGTTTTTCCAAATGCAGAAAATTGTGGAGTGGTCACTGATAGCGTCAGCCAATATGACAGCTTTCTGGATGTTGAGGGGACTGGATACCAGAGCCCAGTCAAGAGTAGTGTGGTTCCCTGTTTTATAGTTAAGCCTGGTGGGTAGAGAAATAACCTGTACCAGGTTTGCGTCATAGATCATTGACTTGAGGACTTTGTTGGGGTCAGAGGTCCAGTTCATATTGAAGTCTCCCATAATAAGGAGTTCCTTGGTTAATTCACTGCCTACAGATTTAGTGATACTCTCAAGGGCATGTTGGGCAGTCTTAGGGGGGTTATAGACACAGCCAATGGTGAGATGCTTAGCATGACCAAGGGTTAGTCGGATGAATATAGATTTCCCGTCCTGGCTATTACCAAGGTTGGGCTTCAGTAGTGTCACTTTTGGTGTCCTTAGCATTGATTAGAACCTCCCCCTCTCTCTTTTTTACCCTATCTTGTCTGAAGGTTTTGTGCCCTAGAATCAAGATCTCATGGTCACAGATGTAGGCCTTGAGCCAGGTCTCCGAGATAGCTAGGATATCTGGCTTGTAGAGGTCAAGCCAGGCTTGGACCTCATGAATTTTTGGTCTGAGGCTGCAGACATTCATGTGAGCAACCCTTAAACCATTCAGTGATGTCCAATGAAGATTTTTGGGGGAGGAGACAAGGAGATTAGCTACTGGGGCCCCCAGAGTTGGCTGCACATCACCTGCCTGGAGCGGTAGAAGAGCAAGTAGGCATAATAACACTAGCCTGACTGGGGGTTTTGAGAGGCTACGGAGCCTCCTGCACATGGCATGGAGCAACACATAGTAAGTGCCCCTTTTTACCAATGTTTGACTATGAGAAGATCATTCGATCTTGTAGGAGAGGTCCAACAGTAATGACCACAAGAATAGGGGTCATTGTGATTTAGTCACTTGGGGTCAAAGTTTCCATGCCCAATACGCCTGTCCACCTAGTGGAGGGACAGTATATATAGAAAGGCAAGAAGTACACCCCTATTTAGGAGAGAGGCAGGTGAGTTTCTTTCACATTGTGACTTAAGGCAGAGAGTACCCTGGTTTGGGAAATAATTCTCCAGGGCCATTTTTGAAGACCGATGTATTTCTGGTAGAATGGTTAATTAGGTTGAAGATAAGGGCAGATACTTGCCAGGAGAATCTCCCTGTATTAAGTTTTAGGGGTTGTTTTCTCAAGCTGTCTGCCTTGTCCAGTGGGAGACTAGGGATACGGACTTGCCGTAACAGAGTCAATTGGGTTTTGCATTGGGAGTACAAAGTAGAAGCTAGCTACACTTAGGAGGGTTTCTGGTTAGTGAGCTTGTTGTGCTGACAGACGAGAGGGAGGTTCCTTATGAACGCCATAGTGGGTGCTGGGTAATTATGGACTAGGATAAGTTATTAAGGAAGAAAAACTCTCACCAGTACCTTAACTTCTAGTCCTGGCTAAGATAACAATACAACAATAGAGTAACACTTCAAGTAATGTGGTTGGTGGGCTCAAGTAAAATTAATGCCCAGTTTTCAACTATACAGGTTGTACAGTATCACAGTAGTACCTTTTCCCAAGTAAAGAATCACTACAAGCACTATTCAGGCTATCACTTACAAGGTTGGACTGATACTGAGCAGAGTCATTAGCAGTAATGCAGGAATAAACATAGGCAGAACAGGGTTAGAAGAAAAAAAAAGGAAAAAAAAAAGCTTATATACTCTGGCCAGGTAACGTCTTAGCACTCTTATTCAAGTAGCAAGCTCAAAGAAGTTCAGACTTTTAGGGGCTGTTTTTTAGGGCCAAGGGGATTGGTGGAAAAAAATGCTGGTGCTTGAGGGTGTGGTCTGTGCACATTTAAGGGGAGGAGGAACGAGGTGGGTGGGTGGGAAGAAAAGTTGTAGCCCAAGTTTGCCACTCCAACTACCAACACAGCTGGAGTGCTGGAGTGTGAGAGGTAAGTCCTGAAATTAAATCAGCCAAAGTTCAAAGCCTTAGGTAAGTGTTCATTTCTGAGCTCCTGCACAGAAACAGGGGAAGATCAATCTTGGCCACAGAGTTTGAATGCAGTCGGGGCTCCTACTCAGGACAGGAGACAGACAGTTAGTCGGTCAAGAGGGAGGACCGCCCGGCTCAGCATTGTGTGCAGCCACCCCCTTGGATAGCAGTCAAGCTGGATCACTGGGGGGCTCCCACCTGCAGTGGAGAAACCCACACCCAGTCTGTTAAGAGGTGCTGTTTGTGTGAGCCACTGGGCTCCAGGTTCAGGCCTAAAAGGAAGCCTGGACTGTGTCGTCACTGCCCTGAGGATCCAATCCTTCGCTGAGGTATCTTTCAAAGTTCACGCCGAAATTCCTTTGGATCCATCTGCAAAATCCCTTAAAAGGTTTAAACTCAGTGTTAGGACAAGGCAGGACAAAGAAAAGTTGTAGCCCAAGTTTGCCCCTCCGACTACTAACACAGCTATAGTGCTGCAGCATGAGAGGTAAGTCCTGAAATTAAATCAGCCAAAGTTCAAGTCCTAGGTAAGCATTCTTTTCTGAGCTTCTGCACGAAACAGGGGAAGATCAATCTTGGTCACAGAGTTTGAATGCAGTCGGGGCTCCTACTTGGGACAAGAGATGGAGAGTTAGTCGGTTGAGAGGGAGGACCGCCCGGCTCAGCGTTGTAAGTCAGCGCCTCTACCCCATGGATTGCGGCTCATGCTTGGATCATTGGGGGGGGCTCCCACCCGTAGTGGGGAAACCCACACTCAGTCCGTGAAGAGGTCGCTGCTTGTGTGAGCCACTGGGCTCCAAGTTCAGGCCTAAGAGAAACCCTGGACTGTGTCATCACTGCCCTGAAGATCCAATCCTGCGCTGAGGTATCTTTCAAAGATCATGCCGAAATTCCTTCGGATCAGTCTGCAAAATCTCTTAAGAGGTTTAAACTCAGTGTTAACAAAAGGTAGGACAAAGAAAAGTTGTAGCCAAAGTTTGCCCCTCTGACTACGCACACAGCTGTAGTGCTGGAGCATGAACATTCCATTGTAAACATTCCAGGTACACATATTGGGTGGGGTAGGGTGCATTCTGCCAGCAGAAGTATGCAGAATTTTGAATTACTGTATTATGTTTCATGATAAATAATCATTTCATCTATTGAATGTGTGGGAAAGATATAAACAAAAAACAGGGTGGGAAACAGAGGCATACTCTAAGTGATCAAAAAGTAATTCATGTACAGTAGTTCTTAAAAGCACATATATTGGAACCAGGGAGGGATGAATTTGCTCATGAGAAATTCCCATCTGTGACACAAACACTCTACTTCCAACTGCACAAAGCTATTGACATTTTGGTGTATTTCAATTGATTGATTCATCCTAACATTATTCATAATGATGTAATTACTGTGGGATGTTTTTCTCATAGCAGAAGCTGGTTATAATGCATTGTTATAATCAGAGGGTTATAATCATGAACACACTCCAGCTTCTCCTCAAACTCATTCATGCTGACTCCATCATAATGCTTTCACAAGTGCTGTAACTCAGCAACCAAAACAAACACTTTGTATAAAATCTCACACTGGAAAACAGTTACGTGAGTTACTGTCCACAAAAGATGACAAGCCCTCCACATCCACAGCAATAAAAAGAAACAAACCAAGTGCTCCTAATGTGTTCATCTCTGAAAGAGCCACAAGCTCTGTGATGCAAACAATTTCAGTTCACACCGCATATTCAATAAGTGAGTCACAGTGAATATCTGTCATGGACCCCCAGCCAAGAAACAGCACGTTAGCTGAATACTAACTTTTTCAGACCTGAGGATGAATGTAAGTAAGAAAATTGTAAGTTGGGCTACACAGCATATCGCAAAAGGACCTCACCTCACGCTAGGTCCAGTTGAAAGATATTTTAATCATAAAATTAAAAATCCATCACAGATCAGCGGCACCCCCATACATAACCATGTGACCAACCTTTTGCATGGCACTCACACTTTTTCAGGGTGTGGTTTGTAAGGTCATACAGTCAATTTATACTGCCATCACTTAAAGAAACAGTACATATATAAAGATATAATAATAAGCAAAAAAGGGGGAAGAGGATTGGGGGGGGGAGGAAGGACGGGAAAAGGCAATGGAAAAATTGCTATTCCTGTTAATATATATAAAAAACACCCTTTGTCACTCAAAAAGCCTTATAATGAATAAGTAGGTAGACATCTATCTAAACATGTATATAATATATATATATATACATGCCAGAGTAATTAGACTATCACTAAGCACAATATTGTAATCAATCAGCAATATCTATAAACAGACCTAGAAATCATTTGCACACATGCTCACTTCTTCAGAAATGATTTTAAACTAAACATTGAATTGAGCCCTTTTCCATGAGCTCTCATAATATACTGCTACTTGCTCTCACACCTCAGAAGACTATTTTCCAAACCCCCCTTGAATGTTCAAAGCAACTTTGTCCAAGCCTTGAAACTTAAAACTATGATTTTCCCTTTTTGAAATACATGCATAGCCAAAGTATTTGTCTTTTCTTGCTTCTGTATTGCATTCAAATGTTCATATATCCTATGTTTGAATGGTCTCTTTGTGTTACCAATGTAAAAATCATTCCATACAGTTCATGTTGCCATATAAACTACAAACAATGTTGCACAGGTAATAAAATGCTTGTTTTCAAAGTCTATCTTTAGTATTGGATGTTTAAAAATATTACCTGTGTTTAGATAAATACAAAAAGAGCAGTTACCATACAGTATATAAACGTTGCACATGGTAATTTTGATCTCGAATCTGCTTCTTTCTTCGTGTAGTGGCTTTTAGTGACAATGTCTGCGATATTCCTGCCCTTTTTATAGACCATCTGAGGGGTACTTTTCACATTCTTTTCCATTTTGGGCTCCAGCTTTGGAATGCTACAGTTTTTATGCAATATCTCATGAACTGTATAGCACTGGGGGCTAAACTCTGTAACAAAATTTAAAACATCACCATTATTACTATTTTTCTGAGTCTTTTGTTTCATAAGATCGCTCCTAACCATCTGACTTACTTCATTGTTAGCTTTTTGTACACAGTGATGCTTATAACCTCTCTGTTAAAACCTAGGACTCAGGGCCATTACTTCTTTATTAAAACCCTCCTCAGAACTAATGTTTCTTTTAGCCCACATGAACTGGCCCTTTGGTATATTAGTGACCAAATTTCTTGGATGGCAACTGTCAAAAGCCAAAAACAAATTTCTCGATGTAGATTTCCAATACAATTTAGTTGCCAACCCTGTGTCATTTTTGCTAATCATCAAATCCAAAAACACAATCCTATCAAAGCTGAAACATAGAAACATAGAAACATAGAATTTGACGGCAGATAAGGACCACTTGGCCCACCTAGTCTGCCCATTTTCCTACCTAACAGATAAGCTGCAAATCCTAGTTAACCAACAGCTTACTTCCTCCTACCCCCCACTAGGACTGCCTTATGCCTGTCCCACGCGTTCTTGAAGTCCCCCACTGTTCTTGACTCCACAACCTCCTCAGGGAGGCTGTTTCATGCACCCACAACTCTCTCAGTGAAAAAATACTTCCTCACATTACCTCTGAGCCGTCCCCCCTCTATCTTCAAATTGTGCCCCCTTGTTCTTACACATCTCTTTTTCTGGAAGATACTACCATCTTGGACTTTGTTAATTCCCTTGAGGTACTTGAAAGTTTCTATCATGTCCCCTCTCTCCCTCCTTTCCTCTAGGGTATACATATTAAGCTCCTTTAGTCTTTCTTCGTATGTCTTCTGGTGCAGACCGTGCACCATTTTGGTTGCCCTCCTCTGGACAGCTTCCACTCTGTCTATGTCTTTTCGGAGATGGGGTCTCCAGAACTGCACACAGTACTCTAGATGGGATCTCACAAACTGTCTGTACAGAGGGATAATTACTTCCTGTTTTCTACTAGTGATGCCTCTTCCTATGCATCCCAGTATCCCCCCTGCCTTCCTTACTGCCTTCTCACATTGCTTGCCCACCTTTAGGTCATCTGATATAATTACCCCCAGATCCCTTTCTATTTTTACTGTTGTCAGTATCTAACCCCTCATTGTGTACACTTCCCCTGGGTTTTTGTTTCCCATGTGCATTACCTTGCACTTCTTTGCATTGAATCTGAGCTGCCATACATTTGACCATTCCTCCAACCTTGCCAAGGTCCCTTCTCATCATACATAAAGTAAATATTAAAATTCTCATTTGTGGATTCCAAGTAGGTTACAAACTCCTGGAGAGCCATTGGGGTCCCCCTCCACCACAAAAAGATATAATCAATAAAGCGTTGGTACATTTATAAATTTGTTCTGAAAGGATTGCTATCTGACACCACAAAATCTTTCTCCCAGATGCTTAAGTATACTGTACATTTGCATAATTTAGTGTGAAGGAAGCCCCCTGGCTGTCCCCTTGGTCTGCAAGTAAAAGTCACCATTAAACAAAAAGCATCTGAGAGAAAGATTGTGTGGTATCAGATAACAATCCTACCCATAACTGCAATAAGATTTCATCTAAGAAAGTATTATTCCCATTGGGCCCTATGCATGATAGGGTAGATTGCTTATGTGCTGCTTATCAGAGGCCATTAGCAACCTCTTGGTCAGACCACTGGCAGCATTCGCAGCAGGTGCACAAGCCCAGTGTGCACTTGATCCCCCAGCCACCCACACAGTTTCTCACCTTGGGCAGTCCAGGGGCATGACAAAGGATGAGCCCGCACTCCATGCCATTCATTAAGGAGCTGAATGCTGGGCATGGGGACACAGGCTATGGCAGCTGGGATCCTGCCGTAATGGGTGTGCATCCCCACCAATGAGACCTGCCCACACTAGCAGGACAGGGAATTCCCTCCTCCCTGTAATACCCCAGCCCTTCAAGCCACATTATAAGGCTGACAGCAACCATATAAGTACTTTCCCATACGTTTAAAATTCCTAGGACCTGTGCCTATCCAGAATCCCCTACTCATGCATAGCAAGTGATCCACTATGGGACCCAGGATAAGCATCCAATTGGATGTCTGCCTTTGCCCCGTGATCCACTCCCACACAGCTGCATGCTGGGACTGGGCTAAGCTGTGGACACGTTGCCAGTATTACTGAATGCTGGCCCCTGTGCACCTGTCCATGGGTGCAGAGCTATGCGACCCTGTACCTGGCCCACCTTCATGCATAGGACCCTTTGTGACAGCTTGCACATTACACATGCTCCTAGATGTCACACTGTCACACACACACACACACACACAGACACTCAATTGTCTCCACAGAAACTGCTATGAACTGTAACCTCTGGATCTAATTAGCATATTGCCATGGCAACATCAACTCAGACGTTGAAAAATATTCTTATTAAAAACTAACAACATATAGTACACATTTTTTTAGCATGTTTCCTAATACATAACTTAAGAGTGTTTTCATACTATGAGTAACCAGTTTACTATACATTTGCGTAGCTGCTGTTATCAGTGTACCACTGAAGCTGTTGATGTTCTCATATTCTGTAAGTTAAACTTTAATGTTGTTTAGTAATTTAAAAAAGTTACTAATACAACAAATACACATGTCGATATAATATGCACGTGTTTATTCACTTTCTTAAAAAATACATTGTGTTCAATACAAATCACACAAAAGACTTTGTTTTTAACACTCTTATTTAATTAAGGAAATCTAGTTGGAGGAAAACAAAACACCCTCCAGCAATTACATAAAATGATGCATGGAAGGAGTGCAAAACTTGAATTTAATGCACACCCTCAGCATGGGATGATTTGATAAAACCCCTAGGGCCTCACACTCAGTGTTTATGTTGCTTTTCACACTTCAGGTGTGTATTAAATTCTCATTATGCACTCTCCCATGTATTATTTTATATATATATATATATGTATTAGAGGCAAAAAACTCCATTTAATGCATCAGTTAGGGATGTTCCACAGCAACAAAAGTGAGGAAACTTGGTGTTAGGGTTGACATCCCCCCTTGGACCCCCCAGCCCACCCCCTCAACCGGCATTGGGGTGCGCATTTGAGTCATCGGCCCTAACTCTCACCCATCACATGTGTAAAGAAGCAGAGGTATAGGAGAATGGGGTGAGAGTTAGGACGCAAGACCCAATGAGCACCCCAATGCCATTGGGGGTGGGCTGGGGGTCCAAGGAGATTTTCAACCCTAACACCAAATTTCTCACTTTTGTCGCTGTGGAACAACCCTAACTGATGCATTAAATGGAGTTTTTTTGCCTTTAATTTTCCTTCTTTTTGAGAATGATATCGAGAAATAGTAAATGTAATGTGGCGGCGGGAACGCTGGGCCCGGATGTCTTGTGACATAGTAACAGGAACAACAATGCAAACAGGAGTGCTAACAGTGGCGCACATGGTATTGCAAGTGCAAATGAGAACAGAAAGGGTAACGCACATGGTGGCATAGACGGGAACGGTCCACCACGTGATGTCTTGTCACATAGTAACACGGTGCCCGCAAATGGAAATGGTAATGGGCATGGTGACGCAAAGCAAAACAGAAAGAGAAACAGTACTGTAGACAGAAATGGTAAAAAATAATGGAAATGCAAGCGCAAATGAAAACACAAAGGATAACGCACATAGTGGTGTACATGTGAACTGAAAGTGAAATGGGTACGGAACTGCAAGCGGAAGCGGTAATGGTAACAGTAATGGAAGTGCACTGGCTGGTTTTCCCCAAAAGCTTCATAGAGAAAGATAGTGACTACAAAGCATGTATGCATAATAATGGGTCTCGTAGCAGAAAATGAGTAGTTGGAATACTAAATCGCTTATATCTCAGGAACCGTATGACGTAGAAAATTTTTTTTAAAGTTATATGATTTATGACTTTCCTGGTTAGTTTTGTACTTAGCTCCTGTGAGGGGGCTAATTATTTTTCTGATGAAAAGTCCATATCTCACACCGTTTCCGAGATACGGGCCCTGAAAGGTGCCTCGAACGCCGTAATGTTATCCTATGGGAAAAAAAGAGAAGTTCAGAGTGCCATAACTTTGGCTCCCTGTAATATTTTTTCACCAAACCACTAAAAGGCACATCTGTGGGATGTTGGCTGTCTTCCTTCCAAATTTTAGCCCAAAAGACCAAACCGTTACTTTGCAGCAGGGTGCCAAATGATTGCTGCAATGCATCGGACGCCGTAATGTTATCCTATGGGAAAAAGTGTCAATTTTGGAGTTCCATAACTTTGTCACTGTGTAATATTTATTCAACAAAATACTGAAAGGCACATTTGTGAGATGTCGGCTTCGTTCCCTCCAAATTTCAGCCCAAAACACCAAACCGTTCTTTTGCAGCGGGGTGCCAAAGAATTGCTGTCATTTTCCCGCAGTCTAGAAAAGTACTATTGCAATTTGCGAAAGCTTACTCAAATTCATTCGACAGTGTTACAAGTGTGAAAGTACTTTGCGAAAGTACTTTTTCCAGAAATGTGAAAAACATATTTCTGGGGTGTTTTACCCCAAAATAAAGACATGGCTAGCATCCTCAGGGTACGACTAGGTGAATACAAAAAGAATTAGGTTACTAGAGGGTCCCAAATTTAAATGGCAAGCATTTTTCTGATCACCAACTGAAAACAAAATGGCGGATTTGTGACAGTAAAGGGGCCATTTGCGAAAGTAAAAACTGATTTTGCGACACTGTCAAACTTTTTGTTAACTTTTCCCATTGACTTATAATGGGAACTTGTTTTTTGAATAACTTTTGAACCGTTTAATATTTTTTCTTGAAATCTTTGAAAGACTCATCGGTGATCCCAGCTGCACGTTCCCTGAAAATTTGGGACTGGTCGCGCAAACTATGCAACCTGTAGGCGCGACTGTAGAATTAAAAAAAAAACGTAAACGCATGCGCAGATCATGCTTAATAACTCCGCAACCATACATCTGACTGATACAAAACTTGGCAGATCCCAAGGTGTATGGGTCTTGATCATGTATTCTAAATTTCAGGCAAATCTGTCAAATGGTTGTAAAGTTATTAAGGTTCAAAATTTTTGGTTTAACATGTAAATGGCTCCTCAACCCTAACTATGGTAGCACTACCGTGCTACCATAATATAATAATTGGCTCTCCCTTTTTACCATAGAAAACCATGATGTTATTTGCCATAATAAAGGAGTGTTTATTATGGCAAACACGTTCACAGTTTACATCACTCCGTGCATGCACCTGCCGCAGCTTCCTCCCAGACCACCGTCTGCCTCTTCTTTCCACCAGAGTCGGAACTGCCACTGGGACTTGGCAGTAAGTGACCACCAGAAAAAAATCAACACATTGTAAATTATAACTAGCATTATGGCTGCAGGCAGAAATAATGAATTTAAAAAGCTTAAATAAATAAAAACAACCACAGACCACACACACTGAAACCTAAGCGGACCGTAGGTGCACAAAAACATATCTTTTTATCTTATATAACTGCTGTGGCCAAAAAGGAAGACCCAGCAATTATACAAAATAAAATATGGGGTGTGTGTGTAAACTCAAAGTTTATACACCCCTTGGGGTTAGATGCTTTAATAACCCCCTCTAGCTTCACTCTCAGGGTTTATATAGCATCTAACACCTCGGGAGGGCGGTTTAAACTTCTCGTTACACACACCACTCCATACTTTATTCTATATGTAATGCAAAATGTAAATGTATCTTTTTTCACTATGTACATATGCATCTGCTCTGTATGTTTGCCCTTACTTACAGTGCCGCCATCGTTGTTACAGCATATAAGTCTTCCCTCCATAACTTGGATGTAACATACAACAACATATGTAGATATGCCTCCTCGTCTCCTCGTCTTACTCACCATTGCCAGCTCTACAAGGACTTAAAATGGCTCTCTCCCTCAGATCACAGGAAATATGCTCTGTGCTCACTCATAGACTATGTTCTTTGACAGAATACACCATCCTGTCTTGCTACACTGCTTGTTCCCCAAAACTCCCATCATGACCCGTGTTCGACTGATCGATCTTTACTTTACATTCCTAGGTGTTGTACTTCCAAAGGTTCTACCACTTTCCAACATTCTGCCCCTCAAATCTGGAACTCTCTTCCCGCAGACTTTTGGCTGACTAAGGCCCTGTCCACACTACACACTGAAAGCCACTATGGTTCTCAAAGGAGATGGCAGTGAAGGTTCAAGAGAAAAAGAAAGCATTCAGAAAGTATAAGAAATCACAGAAGGAGCAGGACAGAGAATTGTATCAGTTAAAGCAAAAGAAAGCTGGGAAGGCAGTCAGAACAGCAAAGGCCCGAACTGAGGAAAAGATAGCCAACTCAGTTAAGAAGTGGGATAAAACCTTTTAGTACATCAGGAGCGATGGAAGACTAAGGAGGGATAGTGAGGCTTAATAAAGGAGGGTGGAAGAGGGTGACTGTGAAAAGACAGAGATACTAAACAAATATTTTTGCTCAGCATTTACAAATGAAGAGGGGGAGGTACCTAAAACAAACAATAGAAACACTCTGGATACAGAAGTTGATACCAGCCCATTTACAGAAGAAAGGGTTCTGAAAGAACTCTTAAAACTGAAGGTGGACAAAACAATGGGGCCTGATGGGATTCATCCCAAAATTCTAAAAGAACTAAGTGTAGAACTAGTGACACCACTGACTACCATCTTTAACAAATCATGGGAGGATGGGGTGGTACCGGAGGACTGGAGGAGGGCAGATGTGATTCCCCTTCACAAAAGTGGGAGCAGGGCAGAAGCAGTAAACTACAGACCTGTTAGTTTAACCTCAGTGATAGGGAAAATGATGGAATCACTTCTGAAGGAAAGAATAGTCGAGTACCTAGAGGCCAGAGGGGCACAGGACCCAAGGCAGCATGGATTTACATTGGGAAGGTTATGCCAGATGAATCTAATAGATTTCTTTGACTGGGTTACCAAAGTAGTAGATCAGGGAGGGGCTGCCCACATGGTCTACCTAGACTTTAGCAAGGCATTTGACTCAGTCCCACACAAAAGATTAATGTACAAGTTATCCAGCCTGGGAGTGGGTCCCAAGATGATAGCCTGGGTAAAAAATTGACTGGAGAATAGGACACAGAGGGTTATAGTAAATGAAGTCCACTCTGAAGAAAGGGGGGGTTACTAGTGGGGTGCCACAGGGTTCAGTATTAGGACCGGTCCTCTTCAATGTCTTTATAAGTGACATTGCAGAGGGAATTGAAGGAAAAGTATGACTTTTTGCAGATGACACAAAGATCTGCAACAGAGTTGATGCACAAGGTGGGGTAGAAAGGATGAGAAGGGACTTGGCAAGGTTAGAGGAATGGTCAAATGTATGGCAGCTTAGATTTAATGCTAAGAAGTGCAAGGTAATGCACCTGGGAAACAAAAACCAAGGGGAAGAGTACACAATGGGTGTGAGATACTAACAACAACAAAAATGGAAAGGGACCTGGGGTAGTCATATCAGATGACTTAAAGTTGGGCAAGCAATGTGAGAGGGCAGTAAGGAGGGCTGGGGGGATACTGGGATGCATTGGGAGAGGCATCTCTAGTAGAAAACAGGAAGTTGTTATCCCTCTGTACAGACAGCTGGTAAGACCCCATCTGGAGTACTGTGTGCAGTTATGGGGACCCAATTTCTGCAAAGACATAGACAAGACGGAAGCTGTCCAGAGGAGGGCAACTAAAATGGTGCAGGGTCTGCACTGGAAGACATATGAAGAGACGCTAAAGGAGCTTAATATGTATAGCCTTGAGGAAAGGAGGGAAAAGGGGACATGATAGAAACTTTCAGGTACCTCATGGGAATCAACAAAGTCCAAGAGGGTATCATCTTTCAAAAAAACAGGTGTGCAAGAACAAGGGGGCACAATTTGAAGATAGAGGGGGGAGGCTCAGAGGTAATGAGAGGAAGTATTTTTTCAGAGAGGGTTGTGGATGCATGGAACAGCCTTCCGGAAGAGGCTGTGGAGTCAAAAACAGTATTTGAATTCAAGCATGCATGGGACAGCCATAAGGCAATTCTAGGGAGTGGGGGTAGAAAGAAGTAGGCTTCTGGTTAACTAGGATCTGCAGCTTATCAATTAGGTAGGGAAATGGCCAGATTGGGTGGGCCAAGTGGTCCTTATCTGCCATCAAATTCTATGTATGTTTCTATGTAACCCCTCAGTAACGTTACAGAGGTGCTAAACCGTTACTGCAACGGTTGCGTATACACCTGTATCATTACAGCAGGTGTTCTTGTAACTGTTGTTGAAACCATATATGAGGAGGTTTCAACAACGGTTATGAAACTAGGTCTGCCCCTGTAACGTTACTGGTTGTAGTGTGGATGCGTGAGCGTATTGCTCCAAACATCCCCCAGTGCAGCACAAACTGCATTGTGGGATAGGGTGTAGTCTGTAATGGTCCAATGGCACCCACAATGCGGACGCACTGTCACGGTGCTATTCTGTTGCCAGGACTGTTCACTGGCAGTGTGGACACACTGTGACGGTTACCAACCATATCGACTTGGATCCGCTCCAGTCTGTTAGCGGTGTAGTGTGGATGGGGCCTAACTCTCATCTCTGCTTCAAAAGGGAGCTGAGGTGCTACTTATCTCTGACTGACACTTGAACTTGTTTTAGCCATGCTTAATTACCCCATGTCCCTATCTTTCTCTCCCTCTCTACATTCCTGATTCATCCTATCTACTCTTGTTATTTTCGTTTACTCACCCTATTCTTTCTATTTTCAGCTCTTACACCATGTATAATTTCTACTGATGTATACAGCTCTTATATAATTTGCCATGTTATTCCTATGTATTAGCTGTTGACAATGTATGTTACCCTTCATCTGTTATGTACTGTAATTGCTCTCAAGAATTGTTAACTGTTTGTATTTACCTGTTGTACTCTCCCAGGTCATGCCTGAAAATAGTCAATTTTGGCTAGTGCACTTACCCAGTAAACAAAAACTAAATAAAATAAATTATGTATTACCTCTGCTTTCCTATGCTCCCCTCTCCACTCCATAGGTTACAACTGGAAACAAACATCCTGTGCTCTGTTTGCTTACCTGGAAAAATAAGTGTTAAATTAATTTATTGCCTTTAAATAAAATATTTAACTTAATCATTTAACATTATGCTATGTTTTAGTGTTCATCACAGATGGGTCCATTTTATAATCACAATAAGGCACTCCTGGGCATGGGTCATTTTGCAATTTGTCTACTTTTCATGTGGTTTAATTCACTTAGCAAACAGCCCTTCAGGTGTTTCTACAGGTGAGGATGTCATCATTCATTCATTCTCCAGCAGGAAACTGACGAGTGAAGTCATTTCTATCCAGTGCTGTATGGTGTTCTTTTTTTACAGATTTGATTGGTTCCTTAATTATTGTTTGATTAATGTGGGTCAGGGGAGGGTAGTTGGATGAAGGAAAATGGTATGGTGGGGGGTTCACTTTCTATGATGATTCAAGGCAAAAGGGATGGGATTGGGAAGTGGGTGTTTTGTTAACTTATACTGATGTGGCACAGGTAGAGGTAGGGGATCTGTATGACTATATTACTTAAAAACTTCACTGGCACAGTGTGGGGAGGAGGGAGTTGGGAACAAGAGGGTGAGGATTTGGAGATACTTTTTGGGTGGGAAAAGGGGGATGTGAATGGTATGTCACAGGGAGGGAGTGGTGGGTTAAACATTTTTATTTAAAACAAGAACTTCACTGTTCAGAGCTGGGGTGAAGTTGGGAAACTTCGCCCCATAACATGTTGCGTGAAGTTCCCGACTTCACATACTGAAGTTCTTACTAAGGTGTGTACAGGAGCAGAAGAAAATATGCCAACTTAAAATTCCTATCATTTACCCATAATAATTCACAACAACTTTGTTGACAAAGTTCAAATTCATTGCATCTCTACTGGACCTCAGCAAGTCATTTGATTCTGTACCCTTCAGATTCACAAGTAAAACAAGAGTGGGCAACACCTTCCTTTGAATGATCTTGATTTCTGTGAGGCCCTGCTTTACCCATTATTAAAAATGTATTCAAGCATGATAGCCAAGATCAGATGCAATATTTAATTTCTAGTGGGTCTTGGTTTCATTCATTTTAAAGTTCTGCTTGTCCAAAGTGAACATTTTACTATGATGAAGGATTTGAGAGGTGTGTCACTGTTGGTCCAATGCTGAGCAGACTGCAATCGGCTTGACAGAGTCAGACTAATCATCAGCCAGGCTGACCATGACATTTTTCAATGCTAGCTGGTGGTAACCTCATGAATTTCAAAGAAAAGAGCCACCCCTATCACTTTGCATTCATCTGCATGATGCTGCCCAGCAAGCAGCTAATCAGCATCATGATCAACCTGCACTTCAACCTCCCCACCGTGCAACTGACTACACCTTTTTAAACAATTCCACCCTCTGCCAAGTATTACTTCCACCTCCCTGTCACTTCCTGTGCTACTTTTAAACAATCTCACCCTCTGACAAGTATCCATCCCACCTCCCTATCTCTTTCTGTGCCCATAAATATGAACCCAACCACTGGGGTGCCCAGTCCACAGAATTAGTACCTGAAATAAAGCAAACCATCCCTCCATGTCTTTTTTTCATTTATTTTTACACCTGTAGAAAATAATATTGTTCATTGCTGTCAGTTGCTGCCACAGTTACCCTCTCTGTCCTCTCCGCTCAGTACCCGCTACACCACGTGCCCTACCCTTACTTACCTACTGGGGATCCAGCACCGTAATCCTCTCTGGACTGGAGATACACCTTCACTCTTCAGTTCCAGCCTGGGAACTGAGGAAATTAGGTAAGTTGTGGTCAATGTATTTCAATGTGTTTTGAACTTGTACTCATGGCTTGGTCATTTTTTAATATTTCTCCCCAAAATTTTCAACATGACCTTTTTGGGACTCGAACTCATGAACAAGGTATGTGAAAGTTTTCAAATCTGGTTTTAAATGTGATTTAGCAGTCACTCTATGAAACTACCTTCTGGAGGTTTTTGAAAGTTTTCACCTACCAGGTTCTTGAGGTGGGGTCATAAGAATACTGTGTTAAAAATGTGGGGTCAAAACATTAATAAACAATAAAGTTATGAAGGTGCATTAACATTTTTCAGTGTTCATGCATAACTCTGGTACTTTTCAATATTTTGACCACACATTTTCGACTTACGCATGTTTTCACACCACCTCATGGACATGACAGGTGTTGTTTTTCAAATCCTGGCCAAAATGTGTTTTCCCATTTGTAGGACAAAATGACATTTTGACCAGTATTTTATAAACGGCACATGTCATGTTCAGAAGGATGGCTCATAAAAAGACTAAAATAAAAGTTTGTGGTCAAAATGTCATAAAACAATGAAATTATGAAGAAACATTGAATATGACCTCCAATTTTCAACATAGTCCTCTTGCTACACCACCTCCTGAACATGACAGAAGTCATTTTTCAAATCCCCTCCATAACATACTTTTGTATTTGCTCTGCAAAGTCACTTTTCAAATGGGATTTAAAAAATCCCACCTGTTCTGATCAAAAGGTGGGATCTTAAAAAGACAGTGTGAAAATGTGGGCTCAAAATCCAAAAAAAAAAGTTGTGATAAAATGTAGCTTTTGTTTCAATGTTTACTCACAACTTTGTCATTTTTGCAGATTGTGTTCCTAAATGTGCACAATTCCCTTTTGTTACCCCATCTGATGGACATGACAGGTGTAATTTTTCAAATTGTTTTACATGTTTTCACATCTCTCTGTGAAATCACCTTTTGACCTAGATTTAAAAGAAAAAAGCATTCACCTGTCTTGATCATGATATGGGGTCATAAAAGGAGTATGTTGAAAATTTGGGATCAAACTGTAAATAAACAATTAAGTTATGAAGAAACAGTGAATTGTTCGAATGTTTATGCAAAATATTATTTTTGCAGATTTTGGCCCACAATGTTCAACATATTCCTTGTGTTACCCCATCTCATGATCTTGACAGGTGTAATTTTCTAAATTCCCTCTTAAACATATTTTCACAGTCGCACTCAGAAATTGCCTTTCATATGTGATTTAAAAAATTCACCTGTCTTGAGTGTAATGTCGGGTCATAGAAAAGATTATGGTGGAAATTTGGAGTCAAAATGTGGGAGCCCACTGAAAATTAGATGTTGGTAGGATCACGTGATGGCTTTGTAGTGCCAGCAGCACCGCAGACCAGCTCCCATCCTGAATACCAACCTTGACTTAAAAAAGTTTATATCAGCTGTATTCTAATCTTCAATCTGAAAAATATAGGCTTCGTTATAGCCTGCTCGTTACATCGGAGGTGAAGCAATAGAATAATCAGCAGAAATCCTGACAGACTACACGGAGCATGTTCAGAGGCCTATTGGCAGAATGGAGACCGAAATGCGCCAGGCACTCCCAGTTCACACTCCACTGCAAACGCCGGAAAAAGGGCCAAAAAGACCCAATGGTCAAACCGGGGCCTCCACAGAGTCCTCATTGCGCTAACTGGAACCCAAACTAATATTCCTGTCTCAGAGAATAAATTTATGGAGGAACTTCAGCCTTTCAAGCTCGCTCTGCAAGAACTAACATCTGAGCTTAAATCTCTTCATGGAGACCTTGCAGACACCAACAGAGCCACTAATGATGCTACTGTATGGATCACATCTTTAGAGGGCTGGAAACACACCACGGACACCAAAATGACCAACTTAAGGCAAAGGCTGCACAAAACAGAATCCAAACTAGAAGATCTGGAAGGCCGTAGTAGACGAAATAACATTCTGATATTCAGCCTTCCAGAGGATGGTGAGGGAGCTATGCCAATTGTTTTTCTGCAGAAACTACTTGCTAAGATAGTGGGGCCCTCCCCCAACAACACTATCTACAGTATTGAGAGAGCCCATCGTTTCTTACGACCAAAGCCTGGAATGGGTAAACCACCTTGTCCTCTTATTCTAAAATTTTTGAATCATCTAGACAAGACTCACGTTTTGGGCCAGGTTAAAAAGATGTACCAAGTTTTACTCTGGTTTGCCCAGGATCTCCCCTCCACCATCAGGCAGCAGCATGCTGACTATCATCCCCTGGTGACAAAATTGATAGCAGCGGGGATAAAATATAGGGTTCAGTAGCCCTCTCACATTGCTGTTCTCGTTTCAGGATCCTGGCACAATTTTGAGTCAGCGCAGCAAGCTCTCCCAGCTTTGCAATCTGCTTTGCAACTTATTTCCTGCCCGTTGAAGATCTTATTCAACAACTGACGTGTGGTCGGTTTCCTTTTTTCTGAAAGAGCTACATGAATGTGCGCAGTGTAACTCCCAGAATGTCGGCTGTTGCAATGTATGACCACAAGAGGGCAGCAAAGCCCCACGGCTGCATGTGCCTCTCAGTTTAAAATCTTTACAAGTACTTTTTTTTTTTTTTTTATTTACATTTGGGCTTTGCTGGACATGTTTTCAACAGATTAGTCTACAGGCTATTTGAAGGAGTCACAAGTTATGATGATTTAATCTTTTTATTTTAAATACTACTAGTCCTGCATTGTGTTTCTCTGTTGTGTCAGCTAGCTTAGCTGAGAGGCAATCTTATTCAACTTCATGTTTATTTATTGCACTTTTAAATACAATGGAGTTGATTATTCAAGGGTGGGGGTTGGTTAGCGGTAGTGAATTGGTTAATAGGGCGTTATGTGTTGTAACAGAAGTTGGGGGGTATCCACAGCTGCACACAGTATGTATTTTTTTATACTATTATTATCAAAGTTTAAGCCCACTTGGGGCTATTTTTGGTTTGTTGTCTATCAAGTGGGTTCAGGTTGAGTTCTCTTCTTTACGCTGTGGTTAAATGGGAGGGGAAATTAAAGAAAGGTAAGGTGAAGACAAGGTTGGATCAAAGTTTCATTTACACTTCTACTTCAAGGGTTTTTACGTTATTGTTAGGGGTATTCCAGTTAAGATTAGTGAAGTTTCTCTATAATGAATTAGAATTATTCGATAACAGGGAAGGGTGGTGTAGGGTTGTGCTAATAGGGAAGTCTGCCACAAAGAAGGGATAGGTTACATTTCATTTCCGAAGTTGGTTATTGGTTGCCTAACTATAACTTTTATGTCTTTTCCTTTTGTCATATCAAATTATATGGCATGGATTTGATACTGCTCCTGGAATATAAAAAGGGCACAAACTCTGGCCAAATGGACTAAAGTTTTACTTCATCTTAAAACTTTACAAACAGATGTAGCTTTTTTGCAAGAGACACATCTTTTGTCTAAGTGTGTTCATTATTTCCGTAGAAATTGGGTGGGTCAGGTATTTGGGACTGACAATGATACAAAAAGAAAAGGGGTTGCTATTTTTATAGCCCATAGAATTCCCTTTAAGCTTCTACAAGAAGTTGCAGACCCTGAAGGTAGATTCATTGTTGTGAGGGATCTTCTGGCTCACACTGAATTTATACTGGGTTCCATTTATGGACCCAATTCTGACGATCCCAAATTTTTTGTCTCCCTAATGGTCATGCTTGCTCCTTGGACTAAGCGTCCAATTATTCTGGGTGGTGACTGGAACCTGGTCCTTTGAAATACCTTAGACAGATCCAGACAGATTAGGCTAATTTCTTCACCTGGCCAAAAAGCTATCCATGAGCTAATGCATTCCCTGGGTCTTATTGACCCTTGGATGCTTATGTGTCTCGATGATAGGGAATACACCTTTCATTCCCTCCCCATAATACTTTTTCCCATATAGATTTTTTTCTTTTGATTCTAGACCATCTCTCAGGGGTTTCCCTGGTATATTATTCATCTAAGGCTATCTCAGACCTTCAGGTTGTTCATCCCCAATTGGACCTTTTACCAAATGTACATAGAGACAGAATTTGGAAACTTAATAATCAGATTTTGAAACTGGATGAGAATGTTCTATTGATTCAAAATTTCATTAATACTTACATGAAACTCAGTGCCCCATCCATGTCTAGAAGAGATTTTCTATGGGGATCATTGAAATGTGCACTAAGGGGAGAATTAATCCGCTTAACAACTAAACGTCATTGACAGAAGACTGCAGCTCTCTCTTCGATACTGGTTCAGATAACAGATTTGGAGAATCTTCTTTGTCCCTCATCTTCAGTAGAGGAATGGGGAAAGGATGAATCTCTCTGAACCCAATACAATAGTTTACTAGCTGAAAAAGCAGAATTTCTTCTGCTTCGTTCCAAAATTTCCTACTTCGATCAAGGGGAGAGGGCAGGGGAAACTCCTAGCTTTACAACTTGGCACACAGATGGCCGACAGAATAGTTTCCTCTTTTACTCACCCTTGGGTGCTCTTCTTACTCCCCCCCCAGACATTGTGAATGCCTTCTGTGAGTATTATCAATAACTATTTTCAGCCCCTGCAATTACACTTCTCTTAACAATTAGATTAGTTTGCTCAAGATATCAATCTTACTGTATTATCTGACCCTCAGATTGATAAATTAAAAGCTCCTATTACTCTAACAGAAATATGTGAAGCCATAGATTCATTATCTGCAGACAAATCCCCCGGACCCGACGGATTTACAACTAACTTTTATAAAACATTTAAAGAGACTTTAGCACCTATTCTCCTGGACACCTTCCATTACATATTCGAGAAGGGAATATCGGATACTTCCTTGTGTCTTGCCACCATTGTGGTACTTCCTAAACCCAAAAAGGATCCTCTACAGATCGATAACTATAGACCTATCTCCCTCATCAACGTAGATCTTAAAATCCTCACTAAATTCTCTCCTCTAGACTCAGCCAGGTTTGGGAGCACCTTATTAGCATGGAATAAGTTGGGTTTATTAAGGACAGACTCCCCTCAGACCATCGCAGGAAAATAGCCTATCCATTTTCTGCATCCAGGGATTCTGATACACCTACAGTTCTTGTTTCCCTGGATGCAGAAAAAGCTTTCAATAGGGTGTCATGGGAGTATCATTTTATGCTGCTCCCCAAATATCATATCCCTCTGGAATTCATCCAGTAGGTTAATATTCTTTATGCATCACCAACAGCCCAAATCCAATGTAATGGAGTTCTATCTACTCCCTTTTCCCTGTTCCAGGGTACCCGTCAGGGTTGCCCCTTTTCCCCTTACCTTTTTAATTTTTATTTAGAACACCTCATCAGGAAAATCAATTTTTCCTCTCTGGTAATGGGCATATCAATAGGTAATAAGGAATATAAAATATCAGCATATGCAGATGATCTACTTCTACATACCTCCAATCCCACCCAATCTCTCCCTGCTGTATTTCAAATCATCTCCCAATTCGAGTCTTTTCCGAACTATAAACTGAATTTGACAAAAACGGAATTTCTTCCCTTCAATAAATACACTGTAAAGGATGATGTGGCTCATATGGGTCTACAATGGAACTCTGAAAAAATGAAATATCTCAGGATTTATCTTCATTCCTCTTCACAAATCATGAAAAAACTTAACTTAGATGCTCTCATTAACATTTCATCACATGATTTCAAATGCTGGTCGAAACTGCTGTTAACTCTGTGGGGGCATATGAGCATTATTAAAATGAATGTTCTACCGTGTTTACTATACCATTTGCAAATACCCGAACCAAAAAACATAACATGCCCTGGATTACTCCTGCCCTATTAAAATTGCTCAGGCTTAGGGATAACCTATGGCACCTTGCCACAGAAACAAGCTGGATGGCTGACAGACAGGCCTACAATGCTGCGCGGAATAAGTGCACTTGGGCCATCCTAAAAGCCAAGGCCGACCACTACCAGGCCACTCTTACCGCCTCCTGGGGGTGTGCCCGAACTTTCTGGGATAATGTCAAACAATTAAATGGGAAAGCACACTCCCCTCCCCCATCCCAGATCACCATTGATGGCAAAACCATTACAGACCCAGCAAACATTGCAAACTACCTTAACACATCCTTTATGGACCTTAGCTCTGTCCTCCCCAGTAATTTTCTTGACCCACCACTCTCCCTAACTGCCCCAGTCCTCCTACGCCCTAGCTTCTACCTACATAGGGTAACTGCCAAGGAAGCCAGACCCTACCTGGTCAGAGCATTAAAAAGCAATAGTCCCAGCGATGACTCTCTGGACCCCAGCATCCTCCATCTGGTACTGGATCAGGTCCTTGCCCCACTCACCAGCCTTCTCAACAAATCCCTCTGCCTGGGGCAATTCCCAACTGCATGGAAAACTGCCATTGTTACCCTCATTTACAAAGGTGGTGACAGGTCCTCTGCCGGTAACTACCATCCCATCTCCATACTCCCACCCCTCTACAAAGCCCTAGAAAAGCTGGTTGCCATGCAAATCACTGAATACTTGACTAAACACAATATCCCATGCCCTGAACAGCACGGTTTCCATGCTGGACACAGTACCAGCACTGCACTAGTTGAATTTTCAACTTTCCTGCACTCCTCACTGGACACTGGCTCCCTAGCCGGGGCAGTGTTCGTCGACCTCTCAAAGGCATTCGATGCTGTCTCCCACCCCCTCCTGCTGGATGCCCTCTGCCACACTGGCTTCTCTATTGGGCCTCTCTCCTGGTGCGCCAGCTACCTATCTTCCCACTCCCAATGTGTCAGAATTAATGGGACACTTTCCAAAAGTTGTCCCATCCACTCAGGAGTTCCTCAGGGTGCCATACTGGGACCCTTACTCTTCTCATTCTACCTTAGCACACTGCCCAGTGCATGCACTGGAAAAATTCTGCTGCATGCAGATGACGCCGTTATCTTTACCACCCACCGTAACCCTATCTCCCTCCAGGACTCCCTACAACTATCCTATAAAGATGCCAAAACCTGGTTTAAAGAGCACAGACTGGTCATTAATCTCAAAAAAACAAAAACAATGCTCTTTGCCCACCCCCAAAACAAAGCCAGCAACTTCCCACTCCTTATCCTCCCCTGCTCCAAACAACCACTAGAGCAAGTCCACTCCTACAAGTACCTTGGGGTCTTCTTTGACTCAGCCCTCACCTACCACACCCACATTAATGCACTTGCTTCAGTCACTAATGTGTGGCTAGGTATCTTATACTGCTATAAAAACTGTCTCCCCCGATGCCTTCCATCTAGTGGTTACATCCTCTATTTTATCCCTTGTTGACTATGGCCTACCAGTATATGGTGCTGCTGACATGACAGCCCTCAATAAAATTTGCCTCATCCTAAATAAGGCATGCAGGCTAATCAATGGGGCCCCTAGGCTCATGCATTCATGCCAGCTCTATGACATGGCAATACTACTGAATCTTGATGATGTCTTCTATACCAAACCTGCCTAATAACAAAAAAAAACTCTTCTCGGGCTATCCCCACCCAGGCTGACAGCCTCTGTCCGCACAGCCCAACCCTTGGTCTGTGCACAGACCTCCTGCAAGGCCACTTTTCTGGTCCCAAGATCTAGGACCTCCCATGGACAGAGGTCCTTCTGGTATAGAGCTCCATCCTGGTATAACTCGCTTCTTGCCCCCATCTCGGAAGCCCCCACAATTTCCAAATTCAAAACCGCACTTCAAAACCAACTATTTAATACACGTAGCTGCACCTGTCTATAACTGAGGCATAGCTCTCATTGCCCTGACAATGCCCGCTGGGCAGCATCCACACCACACCTCTTTTAATCCTCACCCATTTGCTGATTGAACTGCTTTTCTCCTGCTGCTTGCTCTTACCATCAGGCAAGATTGTGCCACTGTAACCAAACTGGCTTATCTGTTTAACTGTTGTAATCACATGTGCTTGCTAACTATGTAACCCATACGCTGTAACCAAAAGTCTGTTATGTATTTGTCCAGCTTGAACTGCTTTGCTCTTGCTGCTTGCTCTTACCATCGTGCAAGATTGTGCCATTGTAACCAAACTGGCGTATTTGTTTAACTGTTGTAATCACATGTGCCTGCTAACTATGTAACCCATGTAACCAAAAGTCTGTTATGTATTTGTCCTCACTGTGACGAGGTACCTTTGGAAATGAGCCCTTGGCTCAAAGGTTGTAAACCGATGCACAAATAAATAAATAAATAAATAAATCAGGTCCTCCCATTTTCATGGTTTTCACAGGTTCATGGTATTTTTAGTAAGTTTATATGGCAGGGTAAAAAAGTCAGACAGAATTATCTTAAACTCACTAGACTGAAAACTGATGGCGGGCTCCAAGCGCCAAATTTCTATATATATTATTTAGCAATCCATTTGGCTAGAATCCAATATTGGTTACAACCTTTACATTGAACTGATCACTCCCCCTCCATCCCCCTCCATTGGTCGGGATTGAACAGGATCTCTGTGAAGCACATGGCATGGATGCCAAGGCTCTACCCTTTATTCCTCAAAAAAATCTCCCTAAACCTCTCCAGGTTACCCCCTTAAACTCTGTAATTCAAGTGCAACATCAGCTAAATGCTCTTCTCAAAACATATGCTTACAGAGATATAGCACAGCCCCTGTTCCATAATCCAAACTTGTTAATTTTGTTCAAACCAATCAATGTTCAGCTTTTCTGACCACATATGGGTATAGAGCATGTAGACCAGTTGGTACAGGAACAAAAATTACTCCCCTTTAGAGAAGGTCCCTCCCTTTTTAGTTGGCAGAATACCTCTATCTTCAAATACCTCCAACTATCCCACATGCTGACACATTACTTTGGAACAGGGTCTTAGTCTAATTCTTTCACTACTACTTTACTCCCATATTTTAATTCCATTCCTACATCTCATTTGACATCTTACTCACATGATTCTATTCTATCAACGGTGGCCACTTTAGAGGGCCGGAGATTCTATTATTGGGATAACACTATCCCATTATCCACTACTGTCAGAGACTGGCCTTCGATTTGGGCCCAATTATATAAATATATTAAATGGGACAGATATAGATATATGCAGTTTTGCATTAACCATAACCTATATTACACCCCTTCTAAATTGCACCAAATGGATATTTTGTCTTCAAATCAGTGCTCTAAATGTCACCAGGCCCCTGCAGATCTAATCCACATGTTATGGTCATGTGAAAAAATTACTCCCTTTTGGTGTAGCATTCAAAATAGGTTGGATCCATTACTTACACTAACAGATAGTTTTAACTTGGAAACCTGTTTTATAGGTGACTACACATCAATACCAGGGTGTAATCAGAGGGCCCATATGGCACTAATTTCAGCATGTGCTAAAAAAGTAATATTGAGACACTGGTTAGACTCGGCCACTCCTAGCTATCTAGAATGGTTCAAGGAAATCATGTTCACCCTACAAGCCAAGTATACCATAGCTGGACTTTCAAAGTGTATAGGTAAATATAAATAAAGATGGGAACCACTTTACACCCTTCTGTTAATTAGTTAGATGCTGGTCATTAATAACCAGCAGGGACACTGGTTTACCAGGACTGAGAAAGGGCATATTCCATTTTGTACATTGTAAAAAACGGTATTGTCACTGGTGTTTGCTAAGCCAAATTCCAGTTTTACTGGTATTTGGTTCTCTGTGCTTTATTTAACAATGTTTAACTCTGCTAACATGCATTTTAGCAATTTTGACCTCCACTATTGCACATCCTTCCATCCTTGTACCAATTTAAAGTTATTTTAAGCACAAGATGTGATGGCAGCAGCTGCAGCACTATAGCCCCATCACTAATGTGTGATGGCAGCACAAACAGCACTATGGCTCCCATCCCTCTGGTGTGATGGTGACAACAACAGCACTACAACCTCTCTCCCTAAGGTCTGACAGAAGCAGCAGTACTGTGGCCCCCCTCTCTTAGGTGTGATGGCAGCAGTACTATATTCCCCATCCACCAGTGGTGATGGCAGAAGCACTACAGCCCCCCACCCCCTTCGGTGTGATGGCAGTAGCAACAATGCAGTCCACACTCCTCTGGGGGTGATGGCAGTAGTGACAACACTATGATCCCCTTTCTTCGACACCCACACCCCACATGCACAAGTTACAAATGCCTTAGTCTCTTTGCTAGTTAGAACTCAGATGTAAAATAATCTGAACCATCACCACTAAGATGG
Source organism: Neoceratodus forsteri (assembly GCA_016271365.2). Taxonomy (NCBI): domain Eukaryota; kingdom Metazoa; phylum Chordata; order Ceratodontiformes; family Ceratodontidae; genus Neoceratodus; species Neoceratodus forsteri. Next base: position 121,042,919 of record CM057456.1, read on the forward strand.
ACTACCTTTGTTTTTTCCTATCTATAATTTAACTGCCTGAATTGGATTTCTGCCTGTGACACCACCGACTAGGGTTAGGGAACAGATTTGGGTGTTAGAGGGCCAGCTGGTGGGTGAAGGCTTGAGTGTCCAATGACCACTCACCTTCTCCTGGGATGGAGGGTTGAGTTCATGGCTCAGCATTTGCTGGCCCCTGGGGGAGGCCAGAGGCATGACAACACATCAGCCCTCACTGCGGGAGGGAGCGTGATGGATGTTGGCTTGTGCCTTGACATCATATGCCCTGTCACACTCCCCAAAAATGGGAAAACACCCACTGGCCAACCAAAGGATGGCTGCTGGTCCCTCCATAAGCCAGAAGCCCCAGACATGCATCTGTTCTGACCCCTGCCATGCCCCGGATACACAGGAAGCTCTTTGGGGCAATTCTCCTCCCCGGTAGCCTCCCACAGAGGTAGGGGCCCCACTCAATGAAGGGTTACTTTGGGTTACCTGGTAGCACAGCAGTAAGGGGCAGTGGATGGTGGTCGGGACTCAGTAGCGGTGGTAGGGGGCCTTAGCAGGCCTGAAGGAGTGGATGGCCAGGGGGTAGGAGGAGCAAAAAAAAACTGCTTGAATTTGCTTCTTTGAAATAAAGTGTCTTCATCTAACAAATCCATAAGTGATTAGTGGAGGACCTTCAAATGGATTCATGCATCTCCCAGACATGTGGATGCTTTTGTTTTTACTTGGTGTCCATGAAAAGGGTGTTTCCCAGTTTTCATGTCTGAGCTCAGATGTGGATTGAGCACCAGTCTGCCCACCAGTATCATACAGCACCTGGGGTCTTACCTTCCATGTGTCACTGAATGTGCTTTCAACATCCACTAGCCAAAAAGAAGTACATTTAAATACTTAACATTTGCTTTTTGTTGAAGCAGTCTATCAGAAAATGTTTTGTTGTCACAGAGACTGAAACAACAGGTGGGAGAAAAGGTGCAAATTATACAATTCACCTTAATGGGTTGCTGACTGTGAAGTCTTTTCATAAGTAGTAAGGCATTTTTTTCTTTGTGAACATACTTTCATTCAGATTAGTTTTCATTCAAACAACTGAGGAGCCCACAGGAGCTCCTGAGCATTACCTGAGGTGAAGCTAGGGGATACCCAGCCTAGGGATCTCTGAAAAGTGGAGACAGATGCCGTGAAAGGGGGCATAGAAAGAGAAAATAAAAACATTTAAAAAGATGCTAAAATCTTAAGGGTTCTGTGTAGTGACATGCAATTTCCGTGAGGCACTGGTACAAGAATTCAAAATCCATGAACCAAGCAGGATTCCGTGATTGTTACCGGTGTTACCAGTAAAAATGGAAAACCAGTTTTTCTGACAGGCCCTTTTATTCTCCTTTTTTTTCTTTTCTCCTTGTTTTTTATATAATTCACTCTTTTTCTTCTTTTTGAGGCAACCATAACCATAGCAAATAATAACCGGTGGCAGACTAAGGTGGGCGGGGGGAAAAGGAGCAAACGAACAATTCTATTTAATTAATTCTTCTTTATATTAGAACTGCCTTTTTAAGTTAGGTATTGACTTCTTCTTTTGTTAGAAATGTATTTTCTGTATTCAATTGATAATCTCCATCTATGCTAAGGCTGGATTTATGTTACACTGTTTGTTTGCAAAAACATAATAAAGTACACTAAATGAAAATTAGATGTTGACCCTCGGCTGGACTATTCTGCATCAATAAAACCTAAAAATGTTTAAAAGAAGAATACCACTGAAAATGAGATATTGTGTTTCATCTGGTCTATCCTAGATAAATACTTAGTGAAAATGTGTAAAACAGGACCTCAGTACAGAAAACCTCCACTGAAATGTGCATCTATGCTGCTCTATTCTGGGAGAAATATATTGCAAAACCTGGACCCCATTGAAAATGTAACTTTCTTTTCAGCTGGGCTATCCTGGGTAAAGGTATTATAAAAATGGATAAAAGCAGGGACCCATCAAAAATTATATGTTGTATCTCGGCAGTGCTATCTTGGGTGAATACAGTTTAATAACTAGTAAAAGCAGGATCCCACTGAAAGCAAGATAGCATCTGAGCTGTGCTATCTGGGGTAAATATAGTACAAAAATGGGTAAAAGCAGGTTGCCATCGAAAATGAGATATTGCATCTCACCCAGGTTATCCTGTGAATACATACTGCAAAACTGTATAAAAACAGGACCTACATCAGAACCCCACTGAAAAGGAGATACTGCATTTAAAATCACCTTTCATAGAAAATATATTTTAAAAGCAGAATCACACTAAAAATGGGAAATCACATTTCACCTCTACCATCCAGGGTAAATGCAGTAGAAAACTGTGTGAAATCAGGGCTCCTTTGCAAATGCCATATTACATATCATCCGGGCTAGCTTAAGTCAATATAGTAAATGTTTACAAATAGCACTCGGCAGCAGAATGCAAATGAACATTCAGCTTTGGCAAATGCTTGTTATAATGTGACTTACAAAAATGCCCCATCTCATTTCTCTACTCTATATACAGTCAGTTACTATAAGACTGCTTTGGAAATGCTGTGTTCAATTCTGGAGTCTCCAGCTAAGGAAGAAAAGTGACAGAATAAAAGTAAAGTAAAGAAGTGTTATAAAGATGATCCATGACAAGTAGGGCAGCCATTTATTATGGCAGACTAAATAGCATGGTCAGTGATTTTCAGTTGTTATCTGAAAACCCAGCAAAATCACAGAATTTGGAGTTCCAACACAACTGTAACAAAAAACCAAAAAACACTGACTTTGCCATATTTTACCAGATAAGTGGATTTTCAGAACTGTGGAGGTGGGCTGGTTCTCCACTGAGCACGACTCTTATACAGTTGCACCCTCTCTTCAGAGCAAGGCAGACTAGATGGGAGCTGAGTACAGATTCAATACAGATGCCACCCCCCCCCATCACCTGGTGTGGGCTGGATGAATTGCTGTGGAGTATGACTCCTGTGAGAATGGGCTGAATCACTGCTGAATGTGGTTCTACTGCTGTTGCCCCCTCTCACCTGGTGGGGACTGTCTGGATTGCCGTGGAGTGCAGCTCCTGTAAGAGCAGGTTGAATTACTCCTGAGTGTTGCACCGATCACTATTCCTGCAGGGGGATAGGTCACCTCAGTGACAGGCAGCTGCTTGGCTCCCTGCTGCTCCTGCAGGAGGATCATCATGACACACTTTGGAGGACGGCAGTTGGTTGGGCACTGGCATCCATCTTTGTCCCTTGTTAGGTTTCCTCTGTGGCTTCTCTTTCTCTACATGCTGACTCCTCAGTGTCTCTTAATGCACAGCTTATGCAATCACCAATCACAACAAAATGATTATGGCTCATTCAGTTGAATAGGCCATTGATTTCAATTGTTTTTCTTTATTGTGTAAATTTTTGAGTTTTATATTTTTTCCTACTTTGAAATCATAACTTTTGTTTTTAAATATTTTTCCTACTTTTAATTTTTGGCTCCATCCTGAAGAACCCTATGGGTGTCAGCTTTTAAATCCCCACCAACGTGAGTGTTAGTGGCACTAACCAGCATCTACCACAAAGACCCATTTTGAGGAGGGATTTGAAAGTTGACACCGATTGAGTGGGTGAAGGTCGGGGTAAAAAAGCTCTTGACTAGGAAAAGGGTAGGAGAGATACTAAAACCAAAAAAATTAATTTATGAAAAAAACACTGAAATGAATGGACCCACACTGCCATTCATTTCATTTTTATGTTGGCTCGCAATTGCGTGCCAGCCAACATATTGCAGTAGTAGCAGATTAAGAGGTGCAGTCACTGTGGGTGAATACAAGGCACACATCAGTAGATGCGTCCCTCATTCCCCAAAAAGGCAGCATGCAGGCACCACACCAGCAACACGTAATGTGGCAAGCACATCTAAGAAAAGGTCTGCTGCAATGAGAGCCAAAATCATCATGCAGTGGCACCTCCCAACATGCCTTTCCTGGTGAATCATTCTAGTAAACATGGTGGTAGTGACTGCTACCACTGCCTGCCACAATGTCAACTTTGGAGGTGCCCAATCCCCCTGTCAGCATGCCCTGGCCCAGTTCATGTGCTACTGGTTGAGCCCACTCCCCATCGGCATTATGCCCCCTCCATTTGTTGTGTGTTGAGGGGGGTGCCTAATCCCCCTCGGCTCTATTACCCCCTATGGTATGTGCTGACATTGGAATTTTTCACACCTCCTTATGAAAAGTACAGCTGTCATTTTACATATCCTGGCCAAAATGTGTTTCCGCACTTCGGGCACAGAATAGCGTGGTCACTGTGCAAAATCAGTTTTTGGGACAGTTTGAGAAAATGACAGTGACACTGTTCATGAGCAGAGGTCCTAAAATGCGTATGTTGAAAATTTGGTGATGAATGTCCATAAAATGACTGTGTTACAAGCATGCATTGCGTAGTTTCCACTCACCCTGTAACTTCGCAAATTTGCAATATTTTCATGCCATATTTCAACACTGGCATTTTTTTACACTTCCTTATGAATAACACAGCTATCATTTCTCACATCCTAACCAAAATGTGTTTTTGAACCTGTGGCGCAGAATGGAGTGGTCGCTGTAGTAAATCAACTTTTGGGGCAGATTAACAACATCACAGTGCCACTGTTCATGAGGGGAAGTCCCAAAATGCCTATGTTGAAAATGTGTCACTTCAGGGTGGGGGGTGAGGTTGACGTCAGTTCAATATTTCACTGCCATTCCTATTATGCATCTCTGACTCCTGTACTACCAATGCCAATGCCAGCAAGACAAAATTCGGCATTGACAAATGCTTGTTTTTATTATTTTTTTAAAGGAATTTTCTAAGATATGCATATGGGCTTCATAGTCCATTACCTTATGGCAGCACTAGCCTGTTTCAGACAAAATAATTAATTTCCATGTCCTGTTGGGGAGAGAAGGGATCATAACTGGAGACAAACCCATGGCCAGCTGATACTTTTCACTTCCCTGTTGGCAGACCTTGCCCTAGCTCTCAGAAGGTCTGTGATGTGTAAGAAGGAAGAGTGCATGGGCACAGCCTATACAAGTCTATAGGGACACTTTTCAATGCGTATTGTATATATTAAGGCAACCTTAGAGAAAAATGAAAGCCACCACTCAACAACTAAAAAAAGTCATAGTAGTTGAGTGGTGGCCTTCATTATTTTTTATAAGGTTGCCTTAACAGATGTCATTGTGCATTGAAAACTGTCCCCTAGAATTGTATGTGGTGTGTCCCCATTTTCTCCCTGCTTAGACATCAAAAGAAGTCTGTGCATGTGGACAGAGCAGGCAAACCAGGAAGTGGAAGGGATTTGCTGGCTGTGGGTTTGGCACCAGTGTTGATCTCTTCTACCTTGAACAGGACATGGGAAAAAATTCTACTTTTGCATGAAACAGGCTAGCACGTCCATAAAGTAATGGGCTATGAAGCCCATGCAGATAAAAATTCAAAACTTAGAAATGTACTTTAAGTTATCATTTTTGTGTTTTGTTTTCATATTTCTACTTACGTTTTTCTCTTCAGATCTTTTTTAGCTCAAACATAAAAAAACCCTATGGGTGTCAACTTTCAAATCCCCCAAAATGAATGTCTGTGGTGTATGCCAGCATCCACCACCATCTGGAGGAGGGGACTGTTACTTTACACCCATAGGCTTTGTCAGGGTGAGGCTAAAAGAGACTTTGACAGAAGAAAAAGAGATAAAAATATTAAACAATGTTCTATGCACAGCCCTACCTATCCCTATCCCCATGAGGGACTGGAAGGAATTGCACAAACATTCAGCAAAATTTATCTGGGGAGGGAGAAGGCCTCAGATCTGGTGGGTGGTTCTTGCACAACCCAAGAGGGGTATGGCTCCTCTATGCTTTAAAGCATATTATGAAGCAGCCCAACTGTGGAGCTTGCCGGACATAATCACAGACTCTCCACAGAGTGGCTGGACACCCTTGGAACTCGGGGCCCATATTTATGTTCCATTAAGATATTTAGCCTGGCTATGGATGGATCTGACTTTAAAATATATTGCTAACCAATGTACCAGACTCAGCCTGCACCTCTGGCACCAGGTGAGAGTTAAATAGGGCCAAACTGACCCAGTGTGACACAGGCTTCCTATCCAATGGGCACTAGAGTTTTTGCCAGCAAGATTAGACTGAGCATATATCAGATGGGACAGGTTTGGTTTCAGTTCTTTTCTCAATTTCTGGAAGGTCAAAATAATATAAAATATTTTGCACAACTGCCACTAGAGTTTGGCCTGCCTGCCACAAATCTTTTTCAATACCTGCAGTGTCAGGACATAATTCGTAAGGGCCCAGGTACTGGTGGGTTGACCACACCTTACACTCCAGGATTAATGTTTATAGATACGTGAGCCCAGGCTGGTGAATATAAGTATTTTATTTCCTACTGTATATGTAGCAGACTTTTAGAGACAAAACATTGGGATAATTTGTTGTCAGGATTAAAGACAAATGGATCAACAAAGCACACTTAAATATTGGTGTGAAACAATAGGCTTACATTTGGAGGAATACTCATCAGAATACTCCCATGCATGTCCCACAGACATCTGCTGTGCCTCAGCCCCTACAGTATGTGATCCCAGCCAGTGTATACCTGCTTTTCACTGGGTGTCACTTGTGCGCCGGGAGCTCACAGCCCCCCACCCTGGACACAGAGGGCAGTCTGTAGGATGCTTATCCAACCTCCTTCCAGCCAGCCCTCTAACCCTCTGGGCTCGTTCCCGAATCTGAGTCACCAGCATTGCAAGTGGTAGCACTATCACTGTGCCAGCAGGCTGATATATTCATTAACCTTGTAGAAGAATGTCAAACTTCAAAGCACCATGGATACTAAGATGTGGTGTGTCCTCTGCTCTCAGGACACTTAAAATATCCTGATATTTGTTTCATTTTGTTTATTTTGGTTAACTAGATACATGTACTAGAATACAAGATCCCATTTTGTGGATGACAAGGACTTCACAATGAAGTACATCTACAACAGAAAATACATTACAATCAGTAACTACTTAAAATGCATGAGATTGCAGTACAGGTTCAAAGGATACCAACTTTTATATCAGCTAGTAACCTTCCTCACCGATTAGCTAAGACAGAAGTCATGTAATGTCTCTACAACTTTCTGACTTCTCTGGCTCTTAGCCACAGAAGTGGCCAAATCTATATCTGACAAATTGAAATCCCCAGTGAGCACTAATTTTGCCCATATTGACTGCCTTACTGATTTCTTGTGCTAGCAACTGATTCACCTCTAAGGATTAATTAGGTGATCTATAGCCCATCCCCAACCTGAGGCCTTTACCCTCTACCTTTGTCACCCGAAGTTACTTGTACTCTACTTCCTTTCCATCTGTTGTGGTATTGTCCCCAATGCCCAGAATGAATCTCTGGCATACACAGCCACCCACCCCCCAGCATTGTGCCTATGCATTCAGAGCAGAGCACAACACTGGATAGTTAGGTCTCATCTGCAGTCTGTGTTACCCATGGTTTCATGATGACTACTATATCTGTCTACTCTGCCACTATTATAGTAGCACATGCAGTTCCTAGAAACATACAATTTGTTGGTAGAAAATTACCATTTGGCCAACCCAGTCTGCCCAGATGGTCCCTGCTAGTCTGTCTCCACAGACCCTAACTGGTCTCTAACAACCCTCCCTCCTCCCTGTCTACTTACTCCCTTCTGTCCATCCAATGCATGCTTGAAGCCCTCTACTGTTTTTGCCTCCACAACTTCCACTGGAAATCTGTTCCAGGTGACCACCACTCTTTCAGTGAAGTAGTACTTCCTCATGTCTTCTTAAACTCCTCCCCTCCATCTCTGTCACATGTCTTCTAATCTTGGGGTGCTTTCTTTTTTTATAATTAATCATCTTTATTGTTTTCACAAACATCCCAACCATATAGACAGAGAGTGATGTACTGAACTGAAAGCGCAAAATAAAGTCACATAGAACACTCAATTGCCAACTTTGCACATTCAGTCGGGATATAAAACATCCTCCCTCCCCCCCCATCACCCGCACCCAAGGTTACGCAGAGAAAGGAGCACATTAATTATCAACCCTGAGGCATTCTAGGAACCGGGTTTCTAAGCCATAAGGAGCGCTTCTAAAGAACTTGGGGTTCTTTCTCATTTGAAAGAGACTCCCCTCCTACACTCTGTTCACACCTTGAGGTATTTTTGGGTCTCTATCATGTCCCTTCTCACTCTCCTCTCTTCCAGGGTGTACATGTTCAGGTCCCTCGGTCTCTTTTTGCACAGTTTTGGTTGATCTAGTCTGGAATGCCTCCACCCTGACTATGTCATTTCTGAGGTACAGCCTCCAGAATTGGACACAATACTCCAGGTGGGTCTCACAAGTGAGTAATTCAGTGGCAACCCCATGACCCTCCTCCTTCTGAATCTACCTCTTCCAATGCATGTCAGCATCCCACTGGCAATACCCCCTCCATTTTCTTGCCCAAGCATCTTGAGTTTATAAATAACACATTCTCTTTCTCCTTTTTCTCCTCTGTGCTCCTTAGGCTTGGGAACGCCCTTCTGTTCCCACCAGGTTTCATGCTGTGTTTTGTTTTATGGATGTGCTCCCTGCCTATTTAAATAAACCTCTACCACCCCTTCCCCCATTTCCTAGTTCCATCAATCCCAGGGGAGAGTCATCTTGTCACACTTAGGGTCTCAGTTTATTGTATGTTCCTGTAAACTACCCTTCCCCCTGACCTAGTTTAAAAATTTGGTAATCACCATGTCTAGCTTGTGTCCCAGTTCACTGCCCCCTACAGAAATATTATAGGGCTACTGAGGATATTAAAGGGAAAGTCATTATGAGTACAGCAATTGAAAAAGAAAGATATATAAAAACGTCCTTGTCTCACTTAGGGTATCAGTTTATTGTATGTTCCTGTAAACTACCCCTCCCCCTGACCTAGTTTAAAAATTTGATAATCACCATGTCTAGCTTGTGTCCCAGTTCACTGCCCCCTACAGAAATATTATAGGGCTACTGAGGATATTAAAGGGAAAGTCATTATGAGTACAGCAATTGAAAAAAAAAGATATATAAAAACGTCCTTGTCTCACTTAGGGTATCAGTTTATTGCATGTTCCTGTACACTACTTCTCCCCCTGACCTAGTTTAAAAGTTTCCTAATCACCATGTCAAGCTTGTGTTCCAGTGCACTGCCCCTTTCAGAAATGGTATAGGGCTACTGAGGATGTTAAGGGGAAAGTCACTGAAAAAAAGATTTATATACAGTATATATAAAAAAAAATCCTTAGCTGATTAGAATATCTTTTGGAGACAAAATACAATTAAAGATGAAGACGACTAATGAAAACCTCTAGCCCAAATCTTCCTAGTATTTGTTAAAAATGTGTATATTTGTATGTGATGTAATGAGATAGTGTTGCTCAGCTGAGACTTTTGTTTTCAGATCATCAACCCACTTTACTCAAGTGTGAGATTGTCAACTGAACTGTGAGCACCCACAGGCATGGTTTGTTGAAATTTTTGAATGTAAAAGTTCAGAACTGGTGAAAACGTCTAACATGGATGTGACTAACATAAAATATCTAAATGGATCAGGCATATTCCAGTTATAACAATCATAATGAGACATGTTGATCATACCATTTGCACCTCCATATTTTTTATGAATAGAAAACTTGTAAGCAGAGCCAGTGTTTGACCTGATGGCACCCCAAACAAACAAACCTGTGGTACACTTTCACACCCCCACACTCTCCTGCCCCTCCTCCACATTCACCCTTGCTCTCCCTCTGCTTACTCCCACTCATGTCACAGAAGTTGTTGAAGTACTGTAAAAACAGTTGCACCACTCCACTCCACATCTGGCAGACTGAAGTCACCAATTAGCAGCACCTTTCCCATCCAGATGATGACTTCCCCTTGTGCCTTATCGAACTCTTCTCCCTGTGCTGACAGCATGACAGTGAATCAATGCAGACGTATATGAGGAATACATTATAATGACTAATAAAATTATGAATTGGTCTCTGTGTCCTTTCTTTCAAATACATGCATGGGAGCTTCTGCTTTGGTCCGGAGCCAATGGAAATGTCTGTCCAGGTAGGAGATATACTTCCACACAGTCTATTTGAAATTTGCTTTTCCCTAGAATTCCTCTCCAGGATTAAACAGCATGACTAGATTAGAACCCATTTTGTTTTAGTTTTTTCCACCTCCCCTTGCTCCAATAATTCAACTTCATCCATGCCAAATATCTACTAGTATGAAATGTAGAGTGAGATACCATATGAGCAATTATTTATAGCCCATACACCTCATCTTTACAACAAAGTAGAGTAACATCCAGGAAAGCCTTCCTTGAACATTGTATTGGTCCCCAGCTCCTTCTCCCAGCTTAGCATGCTCTTCCTGGTAGCACCCTTAATTGAAATACACATAAATTATACATGGCCAAGATGCAAAATGCAGGTAACATAAAGTACAGTAACACACTCACAGATAAGCCACTGAGGATGTTGCAGTATGGTGAACACAAAACAACTTTCATATTACTGTATATTTTTGTTCTTTAAGAGATCAAACAGTGTGGGAAAAGAGAATGCAGTAGGAAAAAAAGTGTAAGGGTTTGAGCTGAAAGTAACCAGTCCAAGACAAACACAGCACAAACTGCTAGAGAATCAGCATTCTAATTTATAAAAGTGCACAACAATACAAAACGAGCCCTGTTCTTCCTTAGGGAGCAAGGAAGAGGTAAGGCACCTCAAAGTGCAACAGCATTTTCTCTGTGCACTTTAATAAATAACAATTACTGATGTTTTAGTAGTTTGTGCTGTGTTTTTCTTGCACTGGTTCCTATCAGGTCAAAACCTTGTACTTTTTTTCAGTTTGTTTCTCTTTTGCAATACTGTTTGATAGATCCTAGGTTGAGTAGGACCAACATTTTTGTCTTAGATAAAAAAAATGAACCTGCCAATTTCCAAGGTAAATGTACCTGAGGCAGGCTTTGCAGGATAATATTATCCTTCACGAAGGGAGTGTAGCACTCCAATTGATCCCAAGCATACTTTAAATCTACTATCCATTTCAAACACAACACCAAACCAAAACTTTTAAAGAAAGCAGCCTATGTTTTCGTAGAGGTGCCAATGTACGAATTTGTTACATTTGTTACATCTGTCACCTTCCTGGAGGTGCTACCTGTAAAGGGCATGAGTGAGCGCAGGAGCATATGCACCAGGAACTTCAATGTGTGGTTGAAGAACTGGTGTATAGAGGAAGGATTTGGATTCATTGGGGACTGGGAGCCCACCTGGAGGGATGGAGGCCTGTTCAAGGCTAACAGACTGCATCTGTCCTGGAGAGGTACTCAGATCATCAATGAAAAGTTTAAATGCAACATTGGTAAGCATTTAAACTAGCTGGTGAGTAGGGTGGAGGTAGGCTGGTAGACAGGAAAAATAGCTGTCTACCCCCAAAGGCTTGCAGGGATATCAGGGATCAGGAAGGGAAAAAATGCAAGAGACTCACATGCAAAGGAAACAGAAAGGAGTTGGTGGAAGGGAAACTAGTAGCAGACAGAGAGTAGGATATACATTATAGCCAGTAAGAAATGCAAAAGTAGGACAACAGGCAGAAACCTCTGAAAAGTGATGTCTACAAATGCCAGAAGCTTGAGCAATAAGGTAGCAGAACTTGAGGCCATCGTAGTAGAGGAGAACATAAATATAGTGGCAGTAATGGAGATCTGGTTTAATGAAAACATGGAAAGGGAAGTTGCAATACCAGGGTATGCACTATTCAGGAGGGAGAGAGTTGGGAAAAAGGGAGGAGGGGTTGCGCTATGTGTGAAGAACGCTATTAAAGCCATAGAAATACCAACAGACAGTGGGGAGTAGAAAATGTTATGGTTAGCATTGGAGGCAAATGGAGGGCCATAATAAGGTAGGGGTTATCTACAGACCCCCTACGCAAAAGGAGGAAGTGGATAAGGAAATGCTGAAAGTCATCAGGAAGATATCCAACAAGGGGGAGGTAATACTGATGAGGGATTTCAACATGCCTGATGTGGACTGGAGCATCCCAGTGGCATACTCTAATAGGAGTAGGGAGATCCTGAAAGAGCTGCAGGATGCATCGCTAAGACAGCTCATAGTGGAACCTATATGAGAGGGGGCCATACTGGACCTGATACTGTCAAACAGAGACAGCGTGATGGGAGTCACAGTGGTGGACCCCCTTGGAGCGAGCAATCACAAAACAATACACTTTGAGATAAATATTGGGCAGCAGGCATTCAACATGAAAACAAAGGTCCCAGATTTCAGGAGGGTAGATTTTAGGAAAATGGGGGAGGGAGTTATCTGGTCTCTGGCAAGGATACAAAAAGGTTAGGGGCAGAGGAAATGGGGATGAAAATTAAGGAGGCCTTAGAAGAAGTGGTAAGGCTTTAAGGTTTTGTATTAGACAAGTTATCGAAGAATAAGAGGAGGAGGAGACCAGTTTGGTTCTCACAAAAAGTAGCAGAATCAGTTAGGGCAAAAAGAATAGCCTTCAAGAAGTACAAAATAACACTGAGGGAACAGGATAGGGAGGTGTACAGGAGCAAAGAAAAGAAGTAGCAAAAGGGAATAGGGAGGCAAAGGCTGTCACAGAGGAGAACATAGCAAAGTCAGTGGGGGGAAAATTTTTACAGATACTGTATATCAGCGAAAGAAGAAAAAACAAGGCAGGGATAGTGAGAATCAAAGTGGAGGGGAGGGGAGAGAGAGACTGGATATGGGCAGATGTGATGGCAATCCACAAGAGTGGAAGGAGGAGGAGATGGGGAACTATAGGCCAGTAAGCCTGACATTGGTGGTGGGGAAGGTAATGGAGACATTAATAAAGGAGAAGATGGTGGAGTACCTGAACAATAACAAATTGCAGGATCCAAAACAGCATGGTTCACAGGAGGGAGATCATGCTAAACTAACCTAATTAAGTTATTTGACTGGGTGACAAGAGTTGTGGACTGGGAGGGAGCTGTGAATGTGGCCTTTTTAGATTTCAGGAAGACCTTTAATATAGTCCCACACAGATTAGTCAACAAGCTGAACTGTCTAGGGGGGGGGAGGAAGATGTTGGGGTGAGTGCAGAACTGGCTAAGCAACAAGAGCCAGAGGTTAGTAGTGAATGGGGGGAGATCAGAAGAGAAAGAGATGACAAGTAAAGTACCACAGAGGTCAGTCCCGAGGCCTTTACTATGCAATGTTTTCATTGGAGACATTGCAGAAGGACTTGAAGGGAAATTATGCCTGTTTGCTGATGACACCAAGATCTGCAATAGGGTCGACACACAAGAGGGGGTGGACAGGATGAGAAGGGACTTAAACAAACTGGAGGAATGATCAACGATATGGCAGCTGGGGTTTAATGCTAAAAAGTGTGAGGTTATGCATCTGGGGCGGAAGAACCCAGGGGCAACATACCTACTAGGAGGGGAGGTAATGGCAACAACTAACCAGGAAAGGGACCTAGGAGTCATCATAGCAAATGACCTCAAGGTGACTAGTCAGTGTGGTAAAGCAATAGGTAAGGCAAGCAGGATGCTGGGATGCATTGGGAGAGGAATAACAAGTAGACAGAGGAAGTAATATTGCCCCTCTGTAGGTCACTTGTGAGGCCCCACCTCGAGTACTGTGTCCAGTTCTGGAGGCCCCATCTCAACAAAGATGTCAACCAGGTGGAGACAGTGCAGAGAAGAGCTACCAAAACGATCCGGGGCATGCATCAGAAAAGCTATGAGGAAAGTCTCAGGGAGCTAAATATGTACTCACTGAAGGTAAGAAGGGATGGGGGGGGGGGCATGATAGAAACATTCAAATATGCCAGAGGGATAAATAAGGTAGAGTAGACCAGCTATCTGCAGAAAAGGATGAGCTCTAGGACTAGGGGTCATGATATTAAGCTAGAAGAGGGAGATTCAGAGGCAATCTGAGGAAGTACTTCTTCACGGAGAGGGCAGTTGAATCCTGGAACAGGCTGCCAGAGGAGGTGGTGGGTACATACACTACGGAGGCATTCAAGGATGCATGGGGCAAACACTGGAATAATGAGACTAGGACGGAGGGGAAGTATGGAAACCGATCCGGCAGGATCTGATGTAAGGAAGTAAGACATTTCATAAAACTAAACTAGGCTGACTAGATGAACCTGGAGGTCCTTTTCTGCCAACAACACCTATGTAACTATGTAATGAGAATCTTCAAGTCTGATATCTGTCATGGAGCAGGTCTGGGTTGATTCAGAAACTTGCAGAATCAATCTCAGTTTTGACAGTTTTCAAGATGTCCCTGTCTTACCCCTACCACTCTGTCCAATCTGTCCACATCCATGGAAAAGGGACTTTCCTTAAGCCATATTTTGTTTTGCTCTCCTGTATGTGACCTTGAATAATACTACCATTGCTCCCCAATCTTCCCTGCACCCAGAAATCAGATTTTGTGTTTCCTATTGGTTCTCAACACTCCTTGTGTCCCAACATGTCAGCTTAATCTGCAAGACAGCGATCAGATTATTTTTCTCTATTACCATACTACTATTGTCTCCACCCAAACTCATATTCCTCCTTCCCGGGTCTGCTCCTAGACTTGCAGCTGCCAGTCCCTCACCCCCAAAGCCCCCAAAGCCCCAAGCAGGGACAAGTCGTAAACTTCTTCCACCTTACCTCCACCGTGTTGCTAAAATTGGCTGGATCAGACTGTCGGTCCTTCAATCTGGCTCAGGTCCTGCACACCTTGTTCACTCACAGCAGCAACACCAAGAAAAACACTCCCACTCAGCAGCAGCAGCAGCAGCAGCAGAATTCCAGAATGGACCAGGAGCTACCGGCCTCCTTACACAGTACAGAACTGGGACACCAGCACAGACAGACTGTACACTTGCTTATGCTTTAACTCACTCTGCGTCTCCCTCCCCATGCCATCTGACTCTATTTCTCTCTCAGCAAAACTTGGCATTTTGCTCACTGGTCTCCACTCACCCCACTTTCTACTACACAATCTACTGCTAAGACAACTTCTCCATCCCACACCACTCTGTGCATGCACTCCTTTTCAGCACCAAAACCCAGAACCAAAAGGCACAGGGGGTGGCAGATTCACACCAGATTTAGCTGTCTTTGTTTTTTACTCAGGTTCATAAGGGAAAAAGAATGAACACACACACATTCAGCAGACTGGGGAACCACAGGTTCATGCACCCTGGCTGTGCTGCTACCCCAAGCGGTCTCATGGTTCTTAATGTGCCTAACACCACTCTTGCTTGTACGCTGACATACAGCAGCTCTACATGCATTCCAACATTCTACAAACTGATGTCACTTTTCAACCTTGATTTCTGTCCCTTGATTGGTGAAACAATATGTAAAAAGAGCATCTTTACTCCCTGGCACTCTTAACTCCTACTTTTGAATAATATTTTGCTCCCTTCTATAGCTTGCTGATCACAACTTTCACAGAAAATGTTCCTATAATAAACAGGATAGTAAAATACAGTTTTAGTAGTTTATACATTTAATTTGTCATTAGTTCGTTCACCTTCCAAGACATTTTTAGGATGACAACAATTGCTGTATACTTATAAATAAGGTTACCAATACAAAAATATCTCAATAGTAATCATAAATGTCAATACCCGTTACCAGCTCTGCATATTTTCAGAGGTTCAGTACTGGATATACTTTTTTTCTACTAGTCTTCATATTAATCATTCGTCCCGAACTCTAACCAGTGTAGATTTTTCTCATATTGTTAGAAAAATACTAGTTATCTGCACAGACAGGGAAGATCATTTTGGACCTATTTACAGTTGACTCCAGGAGAACTGTGGCAGCGTGATATTGAACACAGTAATACATTTTTTCCAGCACTTGGGCCTGTTTACAGTCTATGTCAGTGCCTGAAGAAGCAAATCAATATTACTTTATTCCATTCATCATGCCTCATAAGACTTTCCAATATTTCTAATTTTAAGAAATCATTACTGAAATTGTATAGTCATTGATTGTTAAAAGGTTACAGTTAATGTGAACACAATTTAATTTTAGTTCCAATTAAAAGTATTTCTTGAAAACACACAAAAATATATTAAAAGTAATTGTCTTCACAAAGGTTAAAGTGTGGTGTGGAGGTTTTAACCCAATGTGTTCTGTAGGTGTTTGAAAGCCATTAATGGGGAGGGTATAACTTAATTTGCTGAGTATCCTCCAAATAATATTCACTCTTCATAATTCAGTTACATTGCAGGCAGGAAGGGGGGAGTCATTGTAAATAAAAATATAACAGATTTAAACCATCGTGTAAAACAGTCAACCCTCCATAGTGTCCTTGTTGTCATTAGCAGCCAGTATTGAAATGTCCTCATTTAAAAAAAAAAAAACTGGAAATAGAAATATTGATTTATTTGTGATAAAGTGAAAAAGAAGAAAAATATATCTGGCACTTGGATGTTATCTAAGCTTTCCAACATTTTGGGAACATCCAGCCAAACACCAGAACTCCCATTAGGCTTATGTTTTCACTTATATGTTGGCAGCAGTACCAAACATTTCATCTATAAAAGTGAATAAAATATAAGGGGACACTACCTTGTATTTTCATTAAGAGTAATTTTTTATTCTTTAGTGTGACATTGACAGGAGAACATCACTCTATGAAGATAAAAGTGCCTTTACGTCCTTTGTGCTGGCATCCTCAGGGGTGGGGTGCTGGGGAAACCAAGCAACAGTGTGCAAAAAATAGGTAAAACCCCAGGGTAGCACATCAAATCCATGTGTCAATTAAAGCATGGTAAAAACCATGTGATAAAAACAGCCTGAGTGAAAGGAACTCTGGGGATTTATTGCATAACCATTACAGCACTATAGAGGGAGCTGGTTTCACTGAAGCCCAGCACTTTAACAATCACACTGTGCAGGAAGTGAACCAGCTGGTTCCATGGTGTGGTGGTTAGAGCGACAGACCATGAGTCTGTGGTACCATCACTGGACTGGGTTTGAGTCATCCTCCTTATGGTGTGTTTTTTTCCCCTGAGGTACATCTCAGAGGATGTATATATATATATATTTTATGGGGGGTGTGGGGGTGAAGCCCCCCACATAACAGTGTGTAAATTACATGTCTGTTTTTTGTTCCTGCAGCAGGGAATGGGGATAGGGGAGACATTCATGTCGGTGAGTGGGACTCTGCCAGCCCCCCTATCTGAGTTCATTCTCTATGGTTAGGCGATGTATATAGTGCTCACTGTTTTTACTGAGCACTGCGTTGTTTGTAGTGCTTTTTCCTGTGTTGATTTTGACCACAGTGTATTGTCTGCAATGTATTGATGTGGAGGAAAAACCCAGCCCCCACTACAGTGAACTTGATCCCCAACAACTGGAGAAGGAAGTAACACAGATGGTAGATATAACTGCCACCATGTCCCACCAGCAGTAGGAGAAAAAAATCTGCTGTAATAAAAAAAAAATAATAAACATTTTTCAAGTAAACAAACATTACAGAATACAGACAGGATATTTTTAACATTTCTCAAAATTCCTGTACACGATGGATATATGCGTACCTTTCTGCAGTTTAACAACACATAACAATCCATAGAATTAAAGGATCACTATTTTATACAGAATAGTGCATTGATTTCAAATCAGCCAGGAATTTACATCTTTTGATACATAAGTTTGAGTGTCTATATGTAACTTTTTAAGTGAAATTAACTGTTACCATTACTCTAAGGCAGTGAATAACCTACTACTGTATCTCACTTATATGGGGGGTTGGGAAAGGGTAGAGGGATTGTTGCTAGTTTGTTTTTATATTAGTTTATTTTTGTTAACCAAATCCACTAAGTACAGGTACCCATTTTCAGGGATCACCCAGGTGCAAAGCACTCTATGTGCTATATACAAACACAGTTTACATAAAAATAAATAGCATTTCAATGGGTCTACACAACTTGATATAATGTTATTCTTGTGTAACATAGATAATCTTTGTCTGTTTGCCTCTTTATCCATGGGAGGTACCATCCTGTAGGGGTATGAAGGCAAGGGACCTTAGAAGAGGGTTCCATACCTTGAGGTGCCCCAGGAATGATTCCCTTGGCTAAAGGTACCTTAGGAAGGAGCCCTCAAGAGAGAGAGAGATGAGCCACTGGAGGAGGAGGGTGGATAGTGGGGCAACAGAAAACAATCGAGGGAACAGTGAGGAGGAGCAGCCCTTATAAGGCCTGAGCAGGGGCGTGGTTAGTTGCTCCGCCCCACTGAACAACAGGCTTAGCCTTCCAATTCAATGGGCCTACACAACTTGGTATAGTGTTATGCTTGGGTAACATAGACAATCTTTCTCTGTTCACTTCTCTATCCATGGAATGTAGCACCCTGTAGAGGTATGAAGGCAAGGGACCCTAGAAGAGGGTTCCACTCCTAGAGGTACCACATGATTGAGTCCTTTGGCTAAAGGTACCTTAGGAAGGAGAACAAAAATTGTTGAGCAGCACATACGAGGTGCTAAATGCTTATCTGAAATGTAGACCTGTAGGTAGGTTAGTAGGAGGTATGGACAGGAGCTTGAGTAGAGTAGACAGTAGGCAATGGATTAATAGTTAGCTGCTTATAGGTCTTAATGCAAGGCATGGAGGCACGGCTTCCTAAGCAGAGGGAACAGCCATGGGGGAGTGAGGAATAGCTATGGGGCCACCATATGTCTCTGTCCAACAGTAGAAACCTGGCTACATAACCTAGGGAAGAATACTACACCTATCTAAGTAATATGACCATTGGAAATATAACTACACATATCTGAGTATTATGACCATTGGCACGGAGAAGAGGAAAAAAAACCTTTGAGGAGGAAACCTCTGTGGATCCTAGGTCACCTTACCTCCAGGCTTCAGGACATTTTGATTTAGTGATGGCTCTGTTACTGCAATTTAATAGGCCAATCCTCAGTGGAATTTCAATTTAGGGGAATGCTATCACTCTGTCCCTCTAACAGGAATGCCATGAAGGGTTGCTAGCAATCTCTGCAACACGAGGCACTTGGTGCCAACCTCCAAAGCAGGAGGAAGAGGAGAGTAACGACAGCCGAGGCACTCAGCCAGCCTACCATGCTAAGAACAAACTAGGTGAACCAGAGGTATGCCCCTGTTTGAAGGCCCACTGAAGCGTTGAGGCACTAGGGGCTACTGGTCATCTCTAAGGCTTCTTGCCAAATAAACTAGCACTGGCTTTTGTGATTTAATACCATTCCACGAATGCCAAGCTTTCTTTACTAATTTGTGAACCAGAGGCAGTCATGGGGAGAATAGCTTAAAGGGTGCCTCCAGACCCAGTCAGACAGCTAAAGGGGCCCTTCTCTTGAGAGCCCCACCCCCACTATTTAAGTTGTAAATTCTACATTAAGAGGTGCAGTCGGTACAGTTGATGACTGAAGGTCCAGCAGGGGTGAGGACATTCCCACCATGGGCTAGATGAGAAGGATCCCACTCCAAGCTATGCATGCTCAAGATGTGGACTTTGTGGGTGTGGAGTGAGACCTTAAGCTGCAGGCTGGCCCTGAGCCATGTAAGTAATGGATGCAGTTGTTATGTCTCCGAATGGAGAGAGAGAGTGGACTCGTACGTGGGTCATGTATGTAATTCAATCGTGATTGGTAGACCTTCATGTAGTTCAGACAGAGCAATGGGGAACCTGACACAGGTCTCAATAAGGTAGATAGCAATTTGTAACCACAGGAATGCATGTCAGCCAGGTCCATTAAGCCAAATTGGGAGTGAATTGAACTTGTTTGATTGGGAGAGACAGTAACGGCCAGGCGAAACTCGCAGTCGACAGCAAGATAGGAGGAGTGAAGTTCGAGAATGAATAGACTTGATATGCTGAGTGTAGTACTGCCAAAAAGGTCAGTGTAGAGAGGGTCAGTGAAAACCAGATGTATTGGTACGAGTAAGAGAGACAGTGCTGGCGGCCATCTGATAGGGAGGAGAGACTTGACATGCCGAATACGCTAATGCCACTAAAGTCTTATGGAGCAGCAGTAGAAGGCCAGTGGGCCAGCTACCAATTAAATAAATGATAATTATAAAGCTGATAGTGAAATTGTGATAAAGGTTGGTATGTGCATGGTTACTGGCAGATGTGCTACACAGAGCCACAAACCCCTGTGGCACCACAGTCCCCTGCCATGGGAAAAACAGAGGGCCCCAAATGGGGCAACATGCCACTAAACAGCAAACTGAACCAGCAAGAAAATTAAATTGATTAATTATCAGTAGAGATGGGCAAAGTGGCCCCAATTCACTCCGTGAAGTGATTCGCGAAGTGAAGGTGAATTTGCGGACTGCTCCACAATGCAAAGTGGAGTATTTTACGTAATAATGGGTAACGCAAAGTCCACTGAAAACTGACTTCGCGTTACTCCGCCTTCCCAAACCACTACTCCACCAATTCTTAAGGTGAAGTACATTGAAAACAATGTACTTTAACTCACTTTGCATTGTTTTTAAGCTCCAAAGGTGAATTTTGCAGTGATTCATGGGGTTTCGTGTTACATGAGCTCTAGATTGTTCTGCACAGCCTCAGTTTGGGGTAGTGTGCATAGGAAGCTGTTGGAGACAATCTGCTCTGAGAGCTCTGTGCGATTCAAACCTTCTAAAAGCTGTTAAAAAAGCCTTTTAGAGTGATTTTTTTTGCTGAAACTTTAGTTCATCAATTATAGGAAACCCTCCTGTGTTCATATCATTGAGCGTTCGTTGTTTGTATGTGGATTTTGAACATTAATGTACAACATTCAGTCTGTATACTGAGAGACAGTGGATTTGTGCTTTGGGGAAGGGGTGTATCTGTGGTGTAGGTAGGTTAACTTGGAGAAAAAGACAGTGCTTTCTGTTTTGGTGATATTTTTCTTGTATAACTGTTAATTCCTGCACCGGAGGTCGCGAGGGCGATGGGACCTGCCTTCCCCCACTCCCCGAAGCCTGAAACGTAACTTTTTGGCCGAAAATCCTCATGAGAAGACGAATCCTTACCGGTGCGACTTGGGCTGCGCCTCCACTGGCCTGCTACTTGACTCGCTGGTCGTGACTGCCTCCAGCTATCTAGGGGATTTGACCCCGCCGGCTTTGCCGGGCTGCCCCACCCCGCCACCACCCTTGGTCGGCATCTGATTATATAGGCTGATTTCTTGATCATGTGCGGCAAAATTACCTGTCAGCCTACTTTCTCATAAGCAGGTTATACTGACTCGCCACCAGAGGCATCAGCTACTTGTTACTGACTTATTTTCAAGCTGAATCAGTCCTCCTCATGCAAAACTGGAGCTACAACCTGGTTCTCAGCTCCCTGCTCTGAAATTGTGTGTGATAGTTACGATACCGTTAATCCCTTTAAAGCTGCAATGCAAGACTTGCCCCTCTTAACTACCAGCCTCCTCGCTCCATCCCCTTCCACCTATCCTTTCCTTCTCTCCTCCCACATAATCAGGAGCTCCAGCCCTCTCTTCTAGGGTTATCCATGTGGAACTCCAACAGGGTACCTGGCATGGCTCCCCTCCCAGCCAGCTGCATTGCCCCCATCAACACCTCCTGCTTTCAATCCCCACCCGACCTGACAAAATGCCAAGGGACTAAAAATTGCCCACCTTAATATCCGCAGCATCCTTCGTAATCTCGCCAAACTCATGTCATGGACTGCCCACTACAAACCTGATATTTTAGGCATTACTAAAACATGGCTCAAACCCGGCACTCCAGAACTCGCCTGTGCCCTCCCGGGCTACAGCCTTATCTGGCAAGATAGGGCAGGCAGTAAGAGGGGTGGGGGTGTGCTCATATACTTTAAGACTCACCTAAAAGTTATGACTATGTCACACACTCCCTCCACACTCCCAGTCTGTGCATTTCTCCATTCCCTCCTACTCCTTGGGAACACAAAGAAGGTGCATCTCATCTGTGCCTACAACCCTCCAAAGGAGGTGCTTCTGGGCTCTCCTCTCTACTAGACCAGATCAGAGATAAGGCGGGCTCAAATGAAATTATAATCCTGGGGGACCTCAACCTGAATTGGGTGGGGCCAAATGCCACAGCAGCTTAAGTCGCTTCTCTCTGCTCTTGCTCTTAGTCAGCTGATCACACAACCCACTAGGCCTTCCTCCCGTGGGGGGGGGTACTCATTGACTGGGTGATGTGCAATAGACTGGATGCTATCACTCACTCTGGGATCCTCCCTGACGTTATGACCAATCACTCCCCGACTTTCTGAATCCATGGCCTCAACTCTCCCAAAGTCCCCAGCAGAGTGATCCAAATGAGGGACTATTCTAAATTGATCCCCTACGATTACCTTGAGGATCTGCGTTGAGTTGACTGGTCCATGCTGTTGGCCACAAACGACCCTGACTCAACTCTGGATCTCTTCCTTGCCACTTTCATTCCCCTGCAAAACAGGCATGCACCCCTCACCAAACGCAGGGTGTGAGGCACTGTCACAAAATGGCTCCACGCTGGCCTTTACTCCCTCATGAAAGAAAGGGACAAATGCTGGGTAAAATTCAAAATTTCCCACAATGACCATGACCTCATTGAGTATCGGCGCCTCAGAAACATATGCAAGCGTTAAATACATACCGCCAAAAGTGAGTATTGCAAGTCTGCCCTACTCGCCTCAGCAAACATCCCCCACGGATTCTGGAAAAATGTCAGAAACCTGGTTGGTGGGTCCACCACAGAACAGCCCCCTGATATGTATGTCGGAGGGGCCCACTGCAACAACCCCTATACTATCGCCTCTGTCTTCAATCGTGCCTTCTCCGATCTGCCAGTCCCCCCTCCCACCTGTCTCTCTGCCCCTGAACTGCCGTGGGCCCCCCCCTCTTTTCCACCCTTCTACCTCAAGAGGATCACAGTTGGCGAGACCCAGGCACTCCTGGCAGGGCTTTCCCACCACATGGGGCAGGTTATGACTGCCTTGAACCCAAGCTCCTTGGCCTCGGAACTCCCCTCCTTGCTAGACCGGTTGCACACATCTTTAACTCCTCTCTCATCTTGGGAACCATCCTGGATGTATGGAAGATAGCCAAGGTGGTACAATCAATATTAATGAAAAGATCTGGGAAATGAACTATGAATTCAAAGTCCTTGGTAGTGTTGCAGACTCTTGTGGGTGAAAGTACCAATTCAAATAAGAAAACATCCGAGTCTGTATCATACGTAATCTTCCTTTTATTGATTCAAATTCTACCCCTACGTTTCGCTGCTTTCAGCTTGTTCACGGCGCCCATCAAATCTAAATGAATCATAAATATATATCAATTAAATCACTATTTTGATAAATCTTATATTTCATTTCAAAATTAGCTCATAGTCCCTTATTTTATAAAATTTTGTTATTTTAAAGATTTTTAATTCATCACCTGAATGGAGATCTGTTGGTCTATTAATAGTTTATTTTTTGACCCCAGATGAATCTATTATCTGTAAATCAAACAAAATTAAAATTAGGTTTAAGCTTTGCACCGTCTCAATCCATAGATGTTTTTGAACTAATGATTGACCTACAAAATTTTTTTAGAAATTTACGAATTAAGAATCTTTTTGGGGACAGAAATATAGAATGGAGTGAAGAAAATAAGTTAAAAAAGGCTTTAAAGATTAAATCTAATTTTTGTCCTCCAGTTGGCAAGAATTATGGAATTGAAAGTTATTGTAGGATAGTGGAAAACGAAGTTCTAAACCTATTTCAAGAAAAATCCTCTCTTCACCCGCCCCATCGTAATTTGAGTAGAGAACAAACCAAAGCTCTTGACTGTTTAAGTAAAAGCACGGAAATTGTGATTAAACCAGCAGATAAGGGGAGGCATAGTTATTCTAAATAGAGAACAATACAAAAACATGTGTTTAAATTTACTTAATAATAGAGAAAATTATTCTATTCTAACGGGGGACCCTACTTTAAAAATTATGAATGAACTTAGAGAATTGTTGGCTGAATATGTGGATATGAATTGGCTCCAAGAGTGGGAGATGAGACTTTTAATTATGGGATATCCTAAAATTCTGACTTTCTATGCATTACCTAAAATACATAAGGATATATATGATCCACCAGGAAGACCTATTGTATCAGGTATTGAATCAGTTTTTGACCCCATCTCTAGATATGTAAATCATTTTTTGCAACCATTGATAGAAGAGAGTAGCACTTATTTACTTATTTAATGGCGACTTACTGCCAGTCTCTGACTCGGCCAAATACCTAGGGGTCACCCTTGATCCCCAACTCGATCTCACTACACACATCAGGAATGTGTGCAATGCCTCTAATGGCAAGCTTGGCCTTGCCTACAGAGCCAAGGACTGCCTCACCTCTGCCGCCCGGCTAGCCATAGCTAGGGGGATACTCCTCCCTACACTATGCTATGGGCTCGTTGCCTTTGCCTCGGTCTCCAAAGCTCAACTCACAAAATGGGACACTGCATACAACAACATATGCTGCTTTGCTCTCTCTGCCCCCTGCCTAACGCATCGATGTGAGCTTTACTCATGTCTCACGTGGCTCCCCCCTGAAAAGCACCGCACATTCATCCTAAGCAACTTTGTTGACAACATCATCTGGACTGCCACCCCCTCGGTACTTGCCCTCCCGCTAATTCCCCAACCCCCAACCTACCATCTCAGATCTTGTGCTTCTCAGGCCCAACGTGTTCCAAGGACACACACCCTCACTGGTGACCAGGCCTTCTCAGTCCACACGCCTAAAATGTGGAACTCCCTTCCCACACTAGTGCGTGCCTCGCCCTCCCACTACTGCTTTAAAACATCCCTCTGGCATTTTCTCAAGACTTCTGCAGCCTGCCTATGCTCCTCCTAGGCCAGGCGTACCCTCTACCCCTCCTGCCCTTGGGGGGAGGGGAGCTGCTGCAATTATCTCCATACCCTCCACCAGTATAGTTCTCACTGTCCCCCTTATTGTGCGCTTACTATATATTGTCATTTTTTTTTTTCCCCCGTCTTTGTATTTATCATGTACTACATAGTGTTGTATACTATAACTTGACTGCCTGCCTAGCCTTGCTTGAGCCTGATCTGTACCTCTCACCATTGTAGAG
The DNA here is from genome assembly GCA_016271365.2 of Neoceratodus forsteri. Taxonomy (NCBI): domain Eukaryota; kingdom Metazoa; phylum Chordata; order Ceratodontiformes; family Ceratodontidae; genus Neoceratodus; species Neoceratodus forsteri. The sequence goes on from CM057456.1 coordinate 121,068,116, forward strand.
CCTGCAACTCCTGACTGTAATTTCTCTTACATTGTATTCTATTTACTTAGCGTGTATCTTGTTACCTGTATGCTCTGTAACTCTCCCGGGTCGCACTTGAATATAGGCACCTGGTTGTCTAGCATGCTTACCTGGTTAACAAAAACAAATAAATAAATGTACACACAGTAATATTTTCAATAATTCTTGCCATTTTTTTGCTGATTGTTGTGATGCAGCAGTGCATAATTTTAGTTTGTTTAAAATATGTGGTTATATTACTGAAGTTTTCAATTTGCCACGCATTACTTAGTGTGTGTGTCACTATGTGTGAGATGCGTGTCATCAAATCAGACACATTTTATTGTGCCACATAATAATTTCAGCAATGTGAATCTGCTATCCACTGCAGCTGTGTGCTTTTTGTACTGCTTTGTGGTATCTTTACTGGTACTAGTTCTAGTGACTTTACTGCAGCAGTACATTGCCCCACCCCCGACGGCCCGCCCCAACCGGCAAAGGTATTATTTTCCAGAGCTGAATTTCTGATGGTGAGCACTGGTTAGGTGTTGTGCCTTTGCATCTATATCTCATCAGTGGCCAGTGCAATTAATCTGTCTGTACATTTGCATCTCTTTAGGGCCCAATCTCCATCTGTAACTTAAGTCACAGTTGTTTCTTTGGCTTCCCTTCAGAGTACTGGACAGGTGTTGTGCATAATTCTGAATGAACATTGTACTCATTAATACGTGTTTTTAAGTCAGGACCATCATCATGAGTCACTCGTGATACAAATCATGTTCTTCATTATCACGGTCACAAATGCAGTCACAAATCACGATTCACGATCACGTCACGAATCACAACACTCATTTTTTTACTAGTTACTTGGATACATTGTAAGCATGTTTTGTAGTATCTCTCCAGGCTTCACCACCCTGCCATTGTACTCATTAATGAGCATTTTAAAGTCGGGAGTTTGTACTGTAGCTCATTTGGGAAGTACAGCCGTAGGCATTCACGTTCCCAATACAGTTCCATATTGGTTATCTCACACCATCAACACCGAATCACGTTCTTCATCATCCAGCTCACAAATGCAGTCACAAATCATGATTCATGATCACATCACGAATCACAACATTAATTTTTTTATTAGTTACCTGGATGTATTGTAAGCATGTTTTGTAGTATCTCTCCAGGTTTCGCCACTCCACCATTGTACTCATTAATAAGCGTTTTTAAGTCAGGGAGTTTTGTGCTACAGCTCATTGGAGAAATACAGCCATAGGCACTTGCATTCCTTCCCGTACAGCATGTGAGTTACAGTACTATAAGTAGTGGTGGGTGAAGTGGCACCAATTTGCTCCGTGATGTGATTCATTGAATAATAAGAAATCCGTGGAGAACTCCACAATGTGAAGCGGAGTACTTTGCTTCATAATGAGGAACGCGAAGTCCATAGAAATCAATGACTTTGCGTTATTCTATCTTCCCCAAACCACTTCTTTACCAATTTTAAGGCAAAGTACATTGAAATCAATGTAATTCACCTCACTCCACCCTGTAATTGAGCTCCAAATGAAATTCTGCAGTTATTCATGGGATTGCAGGTCACATGGGCTCTAGATTGTTCGGTACAGCCTCAGTTCAGGCCTGGGTAGTGTGTGTGCAGTGGTAACTGTAGACAGTTTGCTCTCAGAGCTCTGCGATTCAAAACTTCTAAAAGCAGTTTAAAATGCCTTTTTGAGTAATACTTTCTCCTCAAAATTTAGTACATCGATTGTAGGAAACCCTACTGTGCTCATATCGTAGAGTGTTTATTTGTTGTGTGTGGATTTTGAATGTTAATTTAGAACAGTCAGTCTGTGTACTGTGAAGTGTGCTTTGGGGAAGGGGTGTATTTGTTTTGTAGGTAGATTAACTGGGAGAAATAGGCAGTCTTTCTTGTTTTGGTTATATTTTTCTTGTATAACTGTGTTAATGTACACACAGTAATATTTTCAGTAATTCTTGATTTTTTTTGCTGATTGTTGTGGTGCAGCAGTGTACAGTTTCTTTAAAACATTTAGTTATATTGCTAAAGGTTTTCAATTTGCTATGCGTTACTTGAGTGTGTGTGTGAGTGTGTGTGCACTGTGTGCTATTAAATCAGACACCTTTTATTGTGTTACAGAGTAATTGCAGCAGTGTGAACCTGCCATCCACCGCACCTTCATTAATTTGTTATACTGCTTTGTGGTATCTTTACTGGCAGTGTATTGTTACTGCCATGCATTAATCCCCCAACTGGAAAAATGTATTCCTTTCAAGATTTGGATTTGTGACTTGTGAGCACTGGTGAGGTGTTGTTGTGCCTTTTCATATGCATCCCTTGCATGTGCAGCTCAATCTTAATCTGTCTGTGCGTTTGCATGGCACCATTAATTCTGGGAGACTGCTTTTCTTGTTATTCTCTCATTTCACTTTGTCAGCACTGGGGAATTTTCTGGACACAAGACAGTTTAATTTTGGGGATGCATATTAATTCTGGTGACTCTGTGTGCGACCTGACCACTGGGCGCATGGCTGAGTGTGCCATTAATTCTGGGAGACTTTGTATTTCTTGTTACACTCTCATTTCACTTCATCAGCACTGCAGAGTTTTCTGGACACAAGACAATAGCACTTTGGGGATGCACATTCATTCTGGTGACTGTGGGTGGGATGCTGCCAATGTTGCTGTCACTCCACCTTACATCACATTTGAGGTGGAATGACAACATGAAGTAATAATAACAAGGTGAAGTGAGCCTTTCCTAAGGGGCACTCCACATAGCAAAGTGCCAATGCAAAGTGGCCACTTTGTGTTCACTTCGCTGGTGGATTTTAAATTCACTGCATCTCTAATTACCAGCATGAGGAGCTGGGCCGACAGCTGAAGCTAGGTTGAGAGGGTCCTAAAATCCTCAGGCAAATCCATACTGTCTGTTTAAACAAAGTTTCAGGGGCTGAGCAGGTCAGAAGCATGGAAATCATATGTATTGTGCTTCTTGTGGTGGCAATAGGTGAATTCTGCATTGTTGGAGCAAGGAGTCTCTCATTTGACTGAGGATTAGGGAGCACATCCGGTCATGCTACCAGAGACTATGATGAATAGTCAAAACAAATGTCAAGTGATGACATTATTGTTTATGTTGAATATTGTATTAAGTTTTAATCATTAGTCTAAAGTTCTGGGAAAGTTTGGAATTAAATGTATATACTGCAGATAGCCTAAAAGGTTAGGCATCTTGAAAAAGATATTTCATCCAGAATGACATTAACTTAAAGGTAAACCAAGAATAAGAATTGCTCTGACTTAATTTTCGTTAGAATCTTCATCATGTTTGACACGCAACTATTTGGCAAGATAGCGATATAAAAGAATATACAGTAGTTATTAAATTGATAAAGCAGCCAGTGCATTGCTGTTAAACAAGAAATTATTTTAGTTTTCATGTCCTTTCACTTACATTGTTTATTCTGATAAAAAAGTATGCCTTAAAACCAAAAAAATGATGAACAAGGGCTACAGGTTTAAAGCCTTCCAGATCCACTTAAAAGAATAGCAAATCTATTTTGATATATAAAAAAGAACACTAGGGGGCTGTAAGTGTTCTGCACATGGCTAGTTAAAGAAGGCAGGATTGAACAGTTTCCACCCCCTAAAGAAGACCACACCCTGGTCGAAGCACTGGGGAGAACGTTCAGTTCATAGAGACGCTAGACTTAAGCAGAGAGAGGAATGTTTTCAATTTCACAAGTTGTATTTTGCAATAACATTTTGGAAAGAAACATCATGTCCGCTCTTACTTGCATGGTGAGTGCAGAGTAACTTGTGGTTTTGGATGGCAATTGTGAGAGCTTTACCCTATCTCTGCACCTGGCTTAATTGGCTGAGCACACAGGTCTGGAGTGCACTTTTCAGGGGTGATGTAACACTGCACAAACCTGGAAGAGAGATGAGATGAAGGGGAGCTGCAAGTGGTGCCAGGAGGGCAAGGAGCAGCATGCAGCGCAACCAGAGGAGCAGAGACAGGTGTGAAAGAGGAAGGCAGTCAGGGAATGAGTCGCCAGGTGCAAAGGAAACCCCAAAAAGGTATGAAGACAAATGGGGGGCACAAACATGAGCAAAGACACAACGGGCAGCTATGGAGAGAGCAGCAGGAAGGGGAGAGTGAGACATGCAGAGGAGAAGCACAACAGAGCAGAAGGGAATGGGGGTGACAGATAGAAAGCCGTGGAGTGTGGGGAAAATGGGAATAGACCAACAGCCACTGGACAGGTGGCACAACGGAACGAAGGGAGGAGGAGAGACAACATGGCCCCACAAAGGAAGTGGCAGACAGGGAACGATGAGAGAGAGAGAGAGAGAGAGAGAGACAGAAACAGGCAGGCAGCCGGAGGCAAGCAGACAAGAGAGGAAGGAGGAGCGAACAACATGAAGGTTAACAAAGTGAAGGAAGAAGTGAGGAAAGCAGAGCCTCAGGCCACAACAGAAAATGATTGCAGGAACAGTGAGGAGAAGTGGTCCTTATAAGGTCTGAGTGGGGGTGTGGTTAGTTGCCCCACCCAATTGAACTACAGTCAGCCTTCCAAAAATAGCACATTGTCAGATTAAAACAATAAGCATCAATCATTCCATAAAACATGCATTTACAAGTATACAGCAAATACATTTTTAAAACAAGCTAGTTATATTTAACAGTTGGAGGAGGGATCATGAAGAGGGAGATGGGGAGGGTGGCCATTGTGGGGTAAGATGGGCTCGTAGAAAGGGGCTCCAAAACCTAGTCATATCTTGTAAGAGTACCTCTGCAGACATGTGATATTTGTTTGTATTCAACTAATTTCCAAAGTGCTGTAAACCAATTAGTGATGGTGTGGGTTGGGGGTTTTGCTTTCCAGTGGAGTAAAAGCTATCTTTTCACTTCTAAAGCTGCCAGGACAAGTTATTGTCTGCTGCTGCTATGGCTGGCCTAGAAGCTGAGAGGTATCTCCAAGCAACCATAGTCCGGGATCCTCAGGAATATCACAGTTGAGGGTTTTTCCACAGAATTCCTGCATCTTAAGTGAGTAATCCTTTATTACTGGGCAGAACAGAGTATATGCTCTAGTGTGCCAGCTGCTTCATAGCACTGCCAACCAGCAGCATATCTAGCCATCCTTCAGGTCCTGCGGGAGCAGGACCCTTCTTGGCTGGCCACAGAACAAATGCTAACGTGCACTGCTACAGTAAGTTAACCCTTCACACATAAGAAATAGCTACTTTTGAAACTCACTTTGCATTGACATTATTTAATTCAGCAGTGAAGGGGTAAGTTGTACAAAAAAAGTACAGCATGCTTTCACAATTAATCAGCAAGGAGTATGTTCTGTGACAGCAGTGGGGGCTGATCTCCATTCAGATTTACAGGCAACTTTGACATGAGTCTGTAGCTGCTTAAAAGAGCCTGCAATTCCATTAAAGTTTTTGCTTCCTTACTCCCTTCTTTCTGATTTCTAATCGAGTTTTATGATATCAGATGTCAGCTAAGATGTTAAAGGGGATGCAGCTCAGCTATATAATTTAGGCAGTTATGTGTTCTATATCTGTGTTGCTATATAGTACATTTTAGTCAAATTGTAACTGAATTTTCATTGTTTTATCTTGGTATAATTTATTATGTCAAAAACTGCTGACTACCACCATCCAACCATGCCTTTCCCTTGCCCAGCACTTGCACTGTGTACTCATTCACCCATACACCATCACCAATTTACTGTATTGCTCCTAGTCTGTACTTGTATTGCTTTTGTACATCTGTAAATTTATTTAACTTTATGCACCTTATTGTACTGTAATTTTTTGCATCTGGTATATGCTTTTTCCACAATTGTTATTATTTTACATGTATTGCACCTTGCTGGACTATACTGATCTCCTGTATCTCTCTACCCGCAAATAAATAAATACATGAGTAAGAAAGTGTACCTTTTTGCTTTTTCTCCTTGCTTTATACCCAGTTGTTTCCCTCTCATAGATGGCACCTAGAAATGAGCTTTAGCTCAGTGTGTCTTTACCAGTTACCAGTAGTTTACAACTAAATGACATGCCGTGCTCAAATATACAGTCTTTAGAAAATGCATTAAAAGCCATGTAACACAGGGCTGTGCATTGTATACTTAGGCAAGGTTAGTTTTACTAAGAAACAATGGGCTACACAAAGCAATAAGTACTGTTCAGTGCAGTGTGCCTTCCATCTGACCCATTGGTGTATGTTACACACCAATTTAAAACAAACACAGATGGTTCCTGATAAAAAAAAATTACGGACCCCCTAGCGCTGGAAGTATAACTCCAGCTCGGGTTTCAGCTGATGCTTGAATGAGCCTGCAGTGGTGGTGTGATGGAGGGATGAGTGGAGCTGGTTCCAGAGAGTCAGAAGACAATAAGAGAAGGCAGACTGGCTGGCAGAGGAGCAAGGGTGAGGAGTTGATGAAGTTCACTGGTCCCTGGAATGGAGAGAGCATAGTGCAGGCATGACTGGAGAAAGAAGTGATGAGAGGGAGGAGAGAAGGGAACCAAACCAGTATTTGGAAATAAAGGAGGAACAGTGTGGCTGACAATGATGTGCTGGAGGTAATAGAGAGGGAGGAGTAAAGAGAGCACTGGTGAATACGAGAAGGTGCATTTTGCAAACTTAAAAAGCATTGTAAGGATGTCCAGTCTGGCAAGAGAAGTGGAGGGTGCTGAACCAAAGAGCATATCTGTATAGTCGAGAACCGGTAGCACAATTTTGATAAGCTCTTGGCAGACCAGCAGGAGGAAGCAGTTTCTATTACTGCAGATCTTCACAACAATCCAAGTGGCTACTCTTGATGGAGTAAGATCCTTCTCCACCATGAGGTTCCTGAAGAGCTACTTTCAATCAACTATGACAAAAAACAGATTGACAGGCCTTTCGTTGCTTTATATTCAGTGAGAAGTCATGGAAGACACAGAGAAAATGATTGAAATACTGATTGTTTGCTATGCCTTGCAGCCACTCAGAATGAAACTGATTTTGTGATTTTTAGTTGATTGTGTTGTGGCTGTGCAGAATGTTTAATCCCTAATGCCTGGTGGTATTCCCAGAGCCAAGGGAGATCCCATCCACCTCTAATACTTGGAACTTGCAACCTTTGAAGTGTGAAGTATGGTCTGAAGCTGTCCAACAGAAAGGAGAGAAAAATGTTCTCTAACCTCTGGAACATCTGCTTAAGGCTAGCATTTGGGAGGTTGTTAAGGCAGAATAGGATCTTAGGGAATGGCATCATTTTATACGATGTGATTTTGCCACCAATGGTGAAGCTGAGTTTTTTCCATTGGCAAAAACCCATTTCTTATTCTGTATTTAGATGCCACAGATTACATTTCACCATGAGACTCAGTTCTGAGCTGAATATCAATCCTAATTAGGAGACTATTTGAGCTGCCTCTGGTGGGTATACCACTATTGACATTGAGTGTTGATGGGGCATACCTTTGTTTTGCCCAAATTGACTTTGAAACCTGAGAAAGAGGTACAATTGTCCAGTGTTCAGATAACATGAGGCAGGGTTGGATAGAATCAAGAGAAGATTATCTGTATAGGCAAGTGTTTTAGTGAGAGTGTGCACACCTAAACTCCTTCTATGATCTACATTTGTCTCACCATTCTTAAAAGGGGCACTAGGGCAATAAGATATAGCAGAAGTGACCATGGAAACTCCTGCCACATTCCTCTGTCTAGTGGGAACCTATGGGAAATCAGTCAATTGGTTAGAATACTCACCAAGGGGTTTGAGTATAGAAGTCACACCCTTCCTATAAAGGATGAACCAATTCTCATTTCGGCCATAACCTAGTAAAGATATAACAATTCAGTTGAGTCAGATGCTCTCAGTGTCTATACTCAGGAGAACAGCTGGTTAGGTTTGTTGTGCAGCCACCCAAACTGCCCAAAAAGAGCACTTAGAGACTGTCCAGTGCCATAATACCTTTAGCAATGCCTGTTTGGTAGAGGTCTATTATCTAAGGCATGAGTTTTGTAGCCATACACCTAATAGTTTGGCAAGCACTTTAATGCCCACGTTAAGGAGAGATATCAAGTGGTAGTTTGATACCTTCTTCATGTCCTTGCCCAGCTTGAATATTAGCATTTGAGGGCTTCAGACATAAAGATGGGAAGCATCCCCTACATTCTCATTGATCTGTACATATCCATCAACTGATTCTCTTGTCTATCTTTGAAAATCTGATTGAATTCCACCAGAAGGCCATTTGGGCCAAATGTTTTCCTTTTAAGGAGTTCTCAGATGGCCACCCAGATTTCTAGTGGGGTAATTGGGGCATCACAGGCTGAAGTCTGTATATTAAAGGTCTACAGTGTAGTGGACCTTAGAAATTATGCCAGGGGACTTCCAGTGACTTCATCAGGCAGCATGGATGGCTGATTTCAGAGCTCCATCTTTACCATGGGTGTCAGCAGGCATACTTAGTGTAGTCTGATGAGTGCAGTAAAATTTGGAAAATCCAGGGGCAACATGAGCTGCAGGCCAGGGCAACATGCACAAACAGAGCCTCCCCTCCTTGGATGCTTTAGTGTGAGTTTGTTAATAATGTTTGAAAGATGTGTGGGTGCTAAACTTAGAGACCATGATTGTATGAGTGACCAGACTGAGTGCATGAGTGTGGTGTGAATGGGCTTCTGAAAGACTAGCTACCTTGTTGTGGTACAGAGGCTTATCACAATGTATCCTAAATATTGTAACTAAACGACAGCCAACATCTGTCTGACTGGTAGTGTGTGTATTAGATAAAATGAAATGGTTTGAATCTATTAGGGTAATTGACTTACTACATATAGTTGACTGAAGTGGTGGTGGGGCAGTGTTTGTGTGGTGGGGCAGGACGTCTTTTGGTTTGTGTTTACGGGGGAGGGGCAACAGTTTATCAACTCTTGAGTACAAGTTTAAAATTCTGGCTACACCACTGATCTTTATTCACTAGAACAGCCTCCTGCAACCTAGTCTTTCATCTGACTTTTTCACATTTTAGCTTTGTGAGGTTTCCTTAGTTTATGATAGAGTGAAGAAATCAAAACCTTCCACTTTGGATGGAGATTTCTCCACAGATTTATCTACTACACCACACCGGGACTACAGATGCAGCAAATTTAAATTCCACTGGTTAAGTGAATGCAAAGTGGGCACTTCTCGTTGCCACTCCGCTACGTGGAGTAGGCAATGCAAACTGCTCACTCCTCCTTGTCATTACCACTTCACGTTAAGGCAGAAAGGCAATGAGAAGTAAGGTGAAGTCATTGTTTTAATAGATTTTGCGTTCTTCATTATGATTCTAAGTGATCCGCTCGGTGTTTCAGATTTGGCAGCCCCCCACACATCTCATGGCTTACAGTACTGTAAGTCACATGCTCTTTAGCTAGGCAGGAAGAAAGTGAGTCATACAAGCAGACACTTTTACTTTCTCCTGTGCAGACAGAGAGAGTAGTGTGTTTTGTGACTGCTGATACTTTTAGATCAGAGCGAGGAGGAGTTTTAAACTTTGATTTAGCCCCAACAGCTTTTTTAAAAGATAATTTTTTTTGTCTTTTCTGTACTCTTTTTTACTTAATTTGTTCTTTCTGTAAATTTTATTTTTCTTATCTTTATAAGTAGTTAGTTGTTTGTCTGTGTCTGTGTGACTGTGTGTGTGTGTTGTGTGACAGTGTGAGTAGTGATTGCTTGGACTGAGGGAGCTCAGTAGGAGAGATGGACCAGGGTGAGGGAATGTCTGGGGTGGGGGCAGCTCGGGGAGAGTGTGGTAGTGATAAGCGTCGTACCATGCACATGTGTGGAGGGAATGGGTGCCCATTCCTGTTGGACTGCTCAAAACTGTGAGTGTCCCCCCACCAGAAGCAGGACCAGCACCGCCTCCTGTCCTGACTCTGAGGCAGTTGAACCACCACCACCACCACCAAGTCCAGCACCAGGTCCTCTAGAGCAGGATGTGCCTGTTCCCACAGGCCCAGGTGTGGATCCCATCCCTGTTCAGCACCATGACCAGCTGACTGCCAGTTCATCTGGCCAGCCCCTGCCTGTGCCTAGTTCTCCCCTCAGCTCCATTGTTTGGCAGTTTTTTGACTGTGTCGGGGGGGACCGCAGTGTGGTCAAGTGCCATCTATGTGAGGTGGAGGTATGCCATGGCCTCCGGGGGACTCACCTGGGGACTGGGGGCTAGTACACCCATATGCTCAATTACCAGCAGTTGGAGTGGCAGGCTACCACAGAACAGACCATGCCTGCACCTGCTGGCCATTCTGTGGCAGAAGGTGCAGCTGTGCATTGCAGCATCCCTAAGAAGAGGAGGAGGGCCAAAGCAGCACCTGCTGCTCCACCAGCACTCCCACCCCCACCCCTACCACCACCACCAGCAGGTCAGCCTGTAGAACGTGTGAACCCCAGAGAACTGCGAGTAACACAGGCTGACTTGGCAGTTCTCTGGAGCACTGTCAAGGAGAACAATGAGAGGGTGAGTGCTGTGGAACAGCGGCTGGATCACATAGAGGAACATCAGTTGCAAATTATGTCCATGCTGGAACTGCTGCTGGATCACCATGGGATCCCACGATGTTTTTTTTTTTTTTTCCTCACACCTTGTGCCCCTCCACACCTTCCTTGCTGTGTTATAAAATGTATTCCTCCACCATCCCCGACCCTTGTATGTAATTATGTCCTTTTTTTGTTGTCTTCCGTATGCGTGACACTTTGTATTCTGAGAAGCGCAAGTATACTGTACTAAACTGCATGTGTGCATTCAGTCTTCTTTCCAGTCTGTGTATGTACTGCAGACACTGTCCAACTGCCTGACTTGAAAACAAAAATTAATGAGTACAATGGTGGGGTGGTGAAGCATGGAGACGTACTACAAAATAGGCTTACAATACATCCAAGTAACTATTAAAAAAAATTAATATCGTGATTTGTGACGTGATTGTAAATCATGATTTGTGCCTGTGATGATGTAGAAATGTGAATGCCTATGGCTGTAATTCCCCGGGCCCCGATGAGGTGTAGCTTAAGACTCCCAGACTTAAAAGCACATATCAATTAGTACAATGGTGGGGTGGTGAAGCCTGGAGAGATACTACAAAACAGGCTTACAATACATCCAAGTAACTAGAAAAAAATGTATTGTTGTGATTCGTAACGTGAATGATCGTGAATAGTGATTTGTAATTGCATTTGTGACCGTGATGATGAAGAACGTGATTTGCATCATGAGTGACTTGTGATGATGGTCCTGACTTAAAAACGCATATTAATGAGTACAATGTTCATGCAAAATTATGCACCACACCTGTCCAGTACTCTGAAGCGAAGCCAAAGAAACAACTGTGACTTAAGTTACAGATGGAGATTGGGCCCTAAAGAGATGCAAATGCACAGACAGATTAAGTTTGCGCTATGCGCTGAAGAGCTGCAGACACAAAGGCACAGCACCTAACCAGTGCTCACCATCAGAAATTCTAATCTGGAAAAGAATACCTTTGCCGGTTGGGGCGGGCCGCAGGGAGGGACAGTGTACTGCTGCAGTAACAGTCACTAGTACTAGTATCAGTAAAGATACCATAAAGAAGTACAAAAATCACACAGCTGCAGTGGATAGCAGAGTCACATTGCTGAAATTATAATGTGGCACAATAAAAGGTGTCTGATTTGATGACACGGGTCACACACATACACACACACTAAGTAATGCATAGCAAATTGAAAACTTCAGTAATATAACCACATATTTTAAACAAACTAAAATTATGCACTGCTGCACCACAACAATCAGCAAAAAAATGGCAAGAAATATTGAAAATATTACTGTGTGTACATTAACACAGTTACACAAGAAAACTTTCACCAAAACAGAAAGCACTGTCTTTTTCTCCAAGTTAATCTACCTACACCACAGATACGCTCCTCCTCCAAAGCACACTTCCACTGTCTCTCAGTACACAGACTGAATGTTTTACATTGACATTCAAAATCCATACACAAACAATAAATGCTCGATGATATGAGCACAGGAGGGTTTCCTATAATTGATGAACTAAAGTTTCAGCAAAACAAAATGACTCAAAAAAGGCTTTTTTAACAGCTTTTTGAAGGTTTGAATCACAGAGAGCTCTCACAGCAGATTGTCTCCTACAGCTTCCTACACATACTACCCCAAATTGAGGCTGTGCAGAACAATCTAGAGCCCATGTGACCTGAAATCCCATGAATCACTGCAAAATTCGCCTTTGGAGCTTAAAAACAAGGCGAAGGAAGGCGAAGTGGAAGGCGGAGTAATGCAAAGTCACTGTTTTCAATGGACTTCGTGTTACTCATTATAACGCGAAGTACTCCACTTCACGTTCTGGAGCACACCGCGAATTCGCCTTCACTCTGCGAATCACTTCGCGGGGCGAATTGGGGCCACTTTGCCCATCACTAACATTCAGCATGAGGAATTGCTGGCTAGTGGAGCACCGATCGGAACAGCCTCAGCCTGAGCCTTCTAATGCTGCTATACTCTTAAGAGCTTTGAGACTTCTGTACTGAGACTCGAGTTATTTATTCAGAACTTAAAGACTCAGCTTTAGTATTGGAGACAAAAGTCGGTGATTTAACCAAACAAATGTCTGATACTGATATGCTGGTATATGGGATGGAGTGGTTACCAGTTCAGCTATTAAAGGACTGCCAGCTACTTTCAGGTCACTACGATGATTTAGAAAATCATTCTCTGAGGAATAAGCTCTATAACTATGGTCTTCCCGAAGGCAAAAGGGGTTCAGGAGACCTAACTTTTTCTGCGATCCTTCCTTCCTCCATTATTGAATTTAGTAGATCAGTGTACCCACCCTATAGAGCGAGCTCACCGGGCATTACCTCTGAAGGCATCTAGTCCATCTGCCCACCCTCACTCTATAGTTTTGCAATTTTATAATTTTGCTGTTAAACAAGAAATTCTTCACCATGTGTGGCACAAAGGAGCTATTTTCTTTAAAAATCACCTCTTTTACTTTGATAATGATTACTCTCCAACTTTGTTTGACAAAACAACTCTCTTTTGCCCTGATTCTTCAGATTATAAAATCACATAACATTAAGTTTTCTGCCCCGTACCCAGCATGCCTGCATGTTCATTTCTTGGATGGCTCCAAGCTATTTGATGATGTGGACTCGGTTTTACAGGAGCTCCAACTTAGAAATTTCTATGCTTCAACTGAACCTATGGACTTGGCGGAGGCAGAAGATTAAAGAACTCTGCAATGGATGCCAGGGCTGAGGTCTCCCCTCACTCTAAAAACTCTGTACAGAAGCAGCATTATTAGAAATAAAAGCTATGCTTCAAGCTTTCCAACATGAGGAATCTTCTGTATGGATGCCCTCTGAGTTAAATAAGTATTAGTTTCAGGCTGTTTCTGCTTCTCACATGCTTTCCCAGTCTCTATAGATAGTTGTTTTTACCCTCTTTTTCTTTTCTTTTTTTTTTCCTTTCTGGTATTCTGTCTCTATTTATTCTTGTTTAGCCTTTTTAATGTTGTTCGTCTTACCAGGAATTAGTCAGTTTGCTTTTTGCTACAACTTCTCAGTGTGGATCCTCCCCCCCTTTTTTAATTATTTTGCTGCCCATGGAGCATTTGTGGTGGAAGACCTGGAGGAAGCCCTGGTGGTAAATCTTAGGGACCACTGTGCTCAGGAGAAGGGTAGAACGGTGGTGCTGGGTGACCTTAACATGCCAGGGGCTGATTGGGGAACTATGACATCCTCACTAGCTGGGGAGCATCACCTGCTGGATATCTTCCAGGTTGCATTCCTTTCCCAATTGGTGGCTGACCCAATGAGGGACAGTTGTATCCTGGATATAGTCCTGTCGGACTGAAGCCTGGTTAGGAACCTAGTGGTAGGGGACCCACTGGTGGGGAGTGATCATGCCATGGTCTGGATTTCCCTAGTCCTGGAGGGAGAAGAAAATCACACTAAAACAGTGGTAGGTGACTTTATGGGTGCAGACTTCAAAGGTATGGAGCAGATCCTCAAGTGGTACTTGGAGGGGATCAGACTGGGAATCGGCACAGAGAGCAGGTGGGAAATTATTAAAAGGGGGCTCCTGGAAGCTACCAAGGCCGGCATGAAGGTTCGACACAAGGCTGGTAGAGCCAGAAAGTCGAGCTGGTGGACCAGGGGGTCCAGGAAGTGGTGAGGGAGAAATCGGCTGCTTATAGACTATATAAGCACCCACGTGAGGTTATGGACATGGGGGATTATAGTGTGATATCCAGAAAGGTAACCAGGGTGGTGAGATCGGCCAAGGCGTGGATGGAACTGAGGTTAGTGCAGGGGATCAGGAGAAGTGATAAAGAGTTCTTTAGGTATATCAGGGAAAGAAGAAATGTGATGGGGAAGATTAGTAGATTGAGGAAAGGGAGGGGGTTGGCTTAGGAGGCCAGAGAGCAGGCGTAGGTACTTAATTACTTTGCCTCGGACTTCACTAGGGATGATGAGGGGGGCAGCACCATACAGGGGATGGCAGGTTAAAATTGCAGAGGGGGGAGATCACAAATGTTGAATTTCGTGTTGGTAGGGTGAGGGAAGCCCTCAAGTCCCTAAGAATGGAGAAGGCACCAGGTTCAGATGGTATTCATCCTAGGGTGCTTAAGGAGATGGCGGAGGTTCTTGCTGCACCTCTGGCAAACATTTTTAACTCCTCCCTCCAGACAGGGTGTGTGCCTCAGGATTGGAGGATGGTTCATATCATGCCAATCCATAAAGATGGCTCACGTGAGTAGCCGGGGAACTACAGGTCTGTCAGCCTGACATCTGTGGTAGGCAAAACGATGGAGGCCATCTTGAAAGAGAGGATGGAGGAGTTTCCTGGGGGCAAGGAGCCATCTGAATAATTATCAGCATGGCTTTGTTCAGGGCAGAATGTGTCAGACTAAGCTTGAGGAGTTCTACGATTGGGTGACAGAGGTGGTGGACCAAGGCAGGCCGGTAGATATCCTCTTTCTAGAATTCAGCAAGGCATTTGATTCGGTGCCACATGCTCTGCTGCTGGATAAGCTGGGGGACATGGGGGTGGGGGAAAGGATGGTCAGGTGGAGAGGAAACTGGCTAGTGGGGTGATTTCAGAAGGTGGTAGTCAGTGGGGGAGGTTTCATCTCCTAGGAGGGTCATTAGCAGGGTCCCACAAGGGTCAGTGCTGGGCCCACTACTGTTCAACGCTTACATCTCAGACATCACAAATGGTATCTGGAATGAGTTTAGCCTCTTTGCCAATGCCTCAAAGCTGGGTCCGGTGGTGGATGGGGAGGAGGGTAGAAGAGCCCTGAAGGGGGACCCGGAGACTCTGTAGAAGTGGGCACACACCTGGAAACTGAGGTTTAATGCTAAGAAATAAAGAGTTTTCCACCTGGGGCACAGGAACCCAGCTCATGAGTACCTTTTGGGGGGGGATACTGCAGGTTTCAGGTGGGGAAAAGGACCTTGGCATGGTTGTGGATGCCAAAAGGAACAACTCTGAACAGTTTAGAAGGGCTGCAAAGCCAATAAAATGCTATGGTGCATAGTCAGGGGGATAACCTTGAGAAGGATGGAGGTGCTTCTGTCTCTGTAGAACTGCTTGGTTAGACCACACCTTGAATACTGCAAGCACTTTTGGCACCCATACTTGAAAAAAGACATTGTTCTCCAGGAGTGGGTCCAGAGGAGGGTGACAAGGATGATACAGAGTCTGTGGCATAGGTCCTATGGAGAGGAATTTGAGGAGCTCAACTTGTATTTCCTTGAGGAGAGGAGGGACAGAGATAATATAATCAAGGTCTTTAAATACCTTAAGGGGGTAAATCGCGTATGCCTAGATAGGGTGTTCCAGATGAAGGAGGTGGGGGCAACCAGGGAGCACTCCATGAGGCTGGTTGGCAGGAAGATCAGGGGGAGACAAGGAAACAATACTTCACTGAAAGGGTGGTGGAACCTTGGAACACATTGTCTGTGAAACTGGTGGCTGTAAATACTGTGGAGGGGTTCAAGCAGAGCCGGGACAAGTATGGGGGAAGATGAAACTAAGTAATGCCAAAACTGGAGGTGTACTTCTGTTAAGGGATGGGGTTGGGGGGTTAATGGGGGAGGTGGGGAAGGCAGCAGCGATGACCTGACTGGTTGATGATTCCTGAGCAGACCCACCAGATCATAAGGCCTACTTTGCTGGCATCTTAGTATGTTAGTTATTTGAAAGCAAGGAAACCTGTTGTGTAATTAGAGCAGCAGTGCATCGAACATTATTTTTCCAAAAAGAAAAGAAAAGAAAAAAAAAGTTAGTTTTCCTTCCAGTTAACAAACATATTAACATACTTATCAAATTTGCCTTTCTTGGTACCTCTTATACTGTACATCTTTTTGAGTTTAATTTCATTTTATTGATCTTGTTTCTTGTAAGGTCTATGTTTCTATTTCTAAGTAAATTGTGTCAGCCATTTTCTATATCTTGGGAAGACATTAAATTAAAACCTTTATAATGCACTCACATTTTGGTGAAACTAAAACCTTCTACTACCAAATAAACTTATTAGATGCCTGAAATCTTTTATAGTGACTTGATGTAGGGTAAAGTTTTTTGCTCCTTTCAGTTGCATTGCTGCTTTAAACTCATTGTGAGTTTTATTTTCAGTTTTGTTGAGTGCACCTGTAGTTATACTGGCTTGTAAGTAATCCCTGATTGCCATTTATTCTTTCATGTTCTAGCAAATGAAATTTTGTAACTGACAATAATAGTAGAGAAGAAATTTGGGAGATCATGCCATCTGGCATCCGATATCTTTTTAAATGATGATGTGTTTTGATTAGTATATCACTTTTTCAAATCAGTTATAGGCATAGATCTCTGGTGTTGTTTTAGACAAAGCTTATTATGTCACACAAGGGTTAATGCTTAGGTGTATGAGGTGATCCTTCCCCTTTCCTTCACCCCCTTTTTTTTTTCAATGCTTTTACCCCGGTGATGACCTCTGCCCCCTTACATATTTCCCTTGTCCTTTTTTTCATAGCAGGTGATGATGGCAGTACTTTTGGCTGTTATGTTTTTGACATCCTCTCCTCTGTTGCATTCAGTTCCAGTGGAACATGGGGGCTGTTGCTTAACTTATATTTTATCCCCTTTAATGCCTGTCTGTCCTTTAACATTACCATCCTTTAACATTACCTAGGAGCCTAAATACAAGTATGGCTCCCTACCTTGGAAGTATTCTTCAGGTTATCATATGGTTCATGAATCTTTGGTTCATAGCCTGTTTCAGTGTTTACCCCATTGGCAGACTCCGTTATTTTACTGAATTTGCTATGTTATATGCTGCTTTTCCTTCCTTGGTTCAGTTTTTCTTTAAGCCAGAATGGTATATGCTTTTAACAAGAAAATTATTTGAGATCTCTTGGATTGAAGCATTAAGGCAGATAGCTGACCATTTTATCTTCCCATTTGATAATATACAAACACTATGGCAAATGTTTTTTTTTTCTTTTTAGGGCACTTATGGAGGTAATGTACTCTCTTTGCTTGGGATGTGCATTATTATATAGTTTTAAGGCAGGGGGTGGCTTGTATTATAATGAGATGGTATTTTAGAATACTTTTTCTTCTTCTTTGTTTTCTTTTTTTTATATAGGTATTGGGAACTTTTCCCTTTTTTCTTTGAGTTCTTTGGCCTTTATAAGTGATTATGACTTCCCTTACCAAGGTTATCTTGTGCAACATTAATGGGATACATAATCTTATAAAATGCTTTCAACTCCTCCAATATTTCCATCGACAACAAGCTGATTCTTTTTTGCAATAAACCCATCTATCTCCAGAAGAACATATTACATTTTTAAAGCTTGGCTTTGATCGTTTTTTGTTTTTTTTTATTTTATAAATCTAGCTGCCAGAGAGGAGTTTTAACTCTATGCCAATGAGGGCTCTCCCTTGAATTACGTTGTATTTATTTATTTATTTAATGCAATTGTTTCACCAGGAAAGGCACACTGAGCAAAACGATGCTTGTCTCCCGGTGCAACCTGGGGCAAGGGGTACACAGGGAGGATAACACACAGGTTATCACAATAGAGATACATTAATTAGATGTACAGAGTTAGATACGCAATAGAGATACATTAAACAGATGTACTGTAGCTTGGAATTACTTGGATACAGCATTGGGTAAACATTTAATAAAAAGAGTAAACCAGTGTATACAACAAGTACAGACATACAAGCTACCTTCATTAAGCATAGATTGGTACAGAAAATTACAGTCTAGGCAGGACAGAGAGGGGCAGAAGTGCGAGAGGCAAGAAGTGCCTCTGGGAATGTATAGTACCAATGACACAGCTGGTCACTATATTATAGCGACTGGCATTTTATACAGTACTGCCTTGATCTTGGTTAATATATGTTTTCTTCCTGGAATAGACCAACGAGCCCTCTTCTTTTTTTCTGTACTTCTAAATCACTTAAAGGGTCAATTTATTTGGGGGACATTTGAATTTCACTTTAAACCCCAATATGGATTCTTCCAACTCCAAGGCACATCACTTTTCTGAGACCCACAGATATATACGAAGAACTCTTAAACACATGAGTATAATTGATGCCTGGCAACAGTTTCACTCTTCCCACATAGAATACACCCATTACTCGCCTTGACATACTATAGTAGTTTTGCCAGGCTAGATTACTGCTTTACCACCCTGGAACATGTTTATTCAATACATACAAGAGAACACGGTCCCCTCCATCTTTTGGACTATTCTCCAATCAGTGTCTCTATTTCTTTGGTTAAGCCTCCCCATTGAACATTTTGGAGGCTGCACTTGGGCATCTTGAAAGATCCAGCACTTATTGAATAATTCACCAATCAGATCCTCAGTTCCTTCAGGAGAATGACAATGATAATATACCTCATAGTAAGTAGCAGGGTGCTGACATTCTATCTCTTTTCAAATCTTTTTATTTCTCACTATATACCCCAGGATTTCCCACTCCTTTTGATCGGCATATTTATTCTTTTTTTCCCATGCTCATCTCCTCTACCTATCATCTAAACAGGCTTCTTTGTTGACTACTCCAATTTCTATGGCAGAACTCCATCAAGCTCTTCAAAGGGCCAAGTTGGGCAAATGCCTGCGTACAGATGGGCTTCCATCAGACTTTTATAAGGATGCAGCTTTAGGATATCTTTTAACTCTGCTTATGCTTCATTTAATTCATTCTTTCCAGGGTGGTGGTGCTCCACTGCTATCTTGGAATCATGCAATTATTTCCTCTCTTCTTAAGCCAGGCAAGGACCCTACCACACCCATTTCTTATTGTCCCATCACTATTTTGAACTGAGATTGTAAAGTGTTCATGTCAATTTTGGCATCACAGTTGGAAAGCCTTCTCCCTGCCCTGCTGGACTAAGACCAGGCTGGTTTTGTATGCAAGTATCAGGCTCATGACAACATATAGCATACTTTATCAATTCTAGATTATGTCCACCAACATTCCATTCCTTTGGTCCTGTTTAGTTTGGATGCAGAGAAGGCCTTTGACCAGATTTCCTGGCCTTTTCTTTGATCCATCTTACAGGTTTTTAGTTTCCCAATCACTTTTATAAATATTTATTTATTTATTTATTTTATTTTGCTTTTGTTAACCAGGTAAGCACACAAGTCAGCCAAGTGCCTAGTTTCAGGTGCGACCCAGGAGATTGCAAAGTACAGGCAGAGTCAACAGTCATATACATTACAAAATGCAGTAGAAGCAGTAGTCATATACAGGGCACAAGACTAGGAACAGCCATACCAACAACTTGATAAGGGTAACAGGCTACACAAATAAGTATTATATGGCAGTGAGGACAAAGGAAACAGAAATGGATAGTACAAATGCGCATTACATGATAGAGGGAATTAGTGGAACCAATACAGGTAGTACAAATGATAATGACAAGATAGCCTAAACTATAATACATACAATATCAAGAGACTCAAGGCCTCATCAGTCTCAGAGGGATCAATGCCTCACCAGTCAGTTGAGTCTGGGCCGAGTGGCTCTGGGGGTTCCTCAACTAACAGATACAGGAGGATGAAGTTTTAAGGAAGCCCCATAGAGAGGGTCTGAAGCGGGGATTGGAGGTAAAGGAGTGAATAATAGCAGGGAGGGAGTTCCACAGTCTGGGACCATAGACAGCAAAAGCCTGATCACCCATTTGGGTATGAGTTTTGGGAACCAGGAGGACCTGAGAGTCACTGGGTTTTAAGTGGTAGAGGGGGCAAGCAGACTTGAGAGATTTTGCGAGTACAGGGGGGGCATGGAAGTTCTGACAGTATTGTAAATGAAGTTGCCAATGACAAAGGTGTGGTGATTGTCAGGGGAGAGCCACTCAAGCCTGTTGTACAGCTCACAGTGATGCATGAGGCAGGGGGCAGAGAAAGCAAAGTGACATACATTGTTGTAAGTGGTATCCCACTTTGAGAGACAGGTATTTGGGATGTGGGCAAAGGAAATCAGTCCATAACAGAGTATGGAGAGAAGAACCCCCTTAGCTAGGGCAAGTAGTGCAGCCCAGGTAAGACAGCTTTTGGCTCTGTATGCCAGGCCACAGATTTATAAATCTCCTTTTGCCTTTGTCAGAGTTAATGGTCTACTCTATACATTGTTTCATTCAGGGCACGGCACCCATCAGGATTGTCCTCTTTCTCCCTTACTATTTGCTCTTTATATTGAACCTTTAGCTTCTCATATCAGGCATTCACCCAATATTCATGGCATACCACTAGGGGTTGGGAATACAAGATGGCATTATGTCTTTTAACTCTCACTGAACCTACTACATCTCTTACGGAAGTATTTTATATTCTTTCTGTGTTTGAGCAGCTCACTGGATAAGGGTTAAATAAACACAAAACTGAATTAATCGCAAGTTGTTATTCACTACCACCTCATATTAGGGACTTAATATCAGCCAATTTGAATAGAAATGTTTTATGATAGTGGGTGTATCTGTTCCAAAAGTTCCTGGTCATATTGACATACTAAATTATGAATCTTTGACAAGTACACTAGCTGAAGATCATCAGTGCTGGTCCTCCTTTCACTTTTCTTTTTTCTGATGTGTTGAAATTATTCATCTTAATATTTTACCAAGACATTCATTTGTTCTTCAGACACTCCCCCCTTCTACCAGTAGAGCGTTATCTCCGTGACTGGCAATGGTTGATTATTTGCTTTATTTGGAAGTGATGCACATCTTTCTTAAGCTCAGGGAGGCATAAACTTACCCAGTCTCTAATGGAATGCTGTGGAATATTTTTAGTTTGTGGACTTCGAGGATTTTTCAAGCCCATTGGAAGGACGCTGAATTCACTTTAAACAAATTGTATAATCTAAGCCACATCCTTTACTCTTCCCACTAGGTTATTTTCCTTTTTCTAATTTTTCTCACTGCAAAAAGGATGTTTTACAGACTTGGGATAAACTTCGGCAGCTGCTACTTGGTGAGAAAGACCTGTTTGCAACTGCCGGCCTGGAATCGCAGGAGCCCTCTTAATAGAGATGATTCTTTTCTGCATCGCTGGGTCTATTTGGGTAAACTTTACTTTCATCAGGTTTTGGACCCTAATGGAATCTGATCTTTTATTAATCATCAAACTCGTTATAGTCTACCTACTGTAGCACCAATCATTATCGTTATTTACAGTTTGCGTGCCTATTTACAAACTTTACCTCCTCAGCTCAGACATCTCCCAGCTGCACTTTCTCCATTTACTACCTTAATAATGACTCATCAAAAAGGTGACTCCCAAGATCATTTAATAAGTATTACTTATTCTATCCTTCTCTCTCAGTCAGCGGAGTCCACTTCTTCTATTTTAACTCAGAGGTTAACAGATTTGTGAATACAATGTGATCCAACTGACTGGAAGAAACATTCCGTACTTACTAATACAATTTTGATAACTCCATATCTTGGGGAATTTGCCTGGAAATGTAGGATGCATTTCTTTAAGTCCCCAGTAAGTATCGCTTCATATGTGTGCCCTCAAACATGCACCACTTGGTGGGCTTGTACTGAGCCTTTGACTGATCAAGAAGACATTTTTTGGACCTGTACTATTTTACAGTCATTTTGGATATCAGTCTCATGAGTGATTGTTTAGTTATTTGATATCTTACTCTCACTTTCGCCATTATTGCTTTTACTGCACATTCCCTCAGTCTATTCGCCCATTCGTGGTTGGCTATTTAAGTTGTTATTAATTCTTTTGATCTGTACCAAAAGGAAAAAATAACTATTGCTAAATTGTGGCTTAAACGCATCCCCCTCAACTCTCTTATTGAGCAGCCACAGTTAATTTGCTTTATCACATCGGAAAGTGTAATTATAGGTATTTAAATCATTTCACAGCCTTTGAGGAGATCTGGAGACACTGTCATTTTTTAAAAATACTTTCCTCCGATTCCAGTGCCCTTCCTTAATATGGTTAACATATGCTTATCTTCAATATTATTGCAGCTGATACTTAGTGTTGCATTGGAATTTAATATGCACCTTTTAGTCAATATGTTTTTCAGCCACTCCCTGCCTTTTTCTTTCCTTTTTTATTTGTTTCCCTGTTAAGCTTCCCAGTATTAAATTTGTCTTATGATTATGTAATCATTCTTTGTGCATTACATTAATATTTTAAATGTGTAGTATCTGTGCAGCTGCCTGTTTTTTGTTAATACTTTGCCAGATTTATTTTTCCTTTTTTTCTCTTTTATTATGTACCTTGTAAGTCATGGACAAGTTGGGAAAATTTGGCATCATAGTCTATTCACTTTCTATCATATTGTGTATATGTATTTGGATTCAAAGTTACTGTTATTGACTGTATTTTTTTTTCAATAAAAATGTTATTATAGAAAAAAGAAAGGATGCCAATTAGGAGGGGAGTAGGACCCAACTCTGAGGAGTACAGACTACAATAATATTTTTTGAAGGCTTTATTTATTTATTTATTTCATTTTTGTTGACTGGGTAAGTGTACTAGACAAATTCTACCTATTTTCAGGCACAACCCGGGGGAGGGAGATACAGATGAATGTCAACTGACCTTCAACCAGATTAAGCTATTGGTGGTATTTTTAGTGAATGGGGGGGAATTTGGCCAGGGCACCGGGGAAATTCTCCTACTCTTTTCGAGAAGTGCCATGGGATCTTAAACATCCACCTGAACAACCACCAGAAGAGGCAGATGGGACCTTGGCTTAATGTCTCATCTGAAAGACGGCACCTCGGGAGTGTAGCACCCCCCTCATGCTGCACTGCAGTGTCAATATTGAGATATTAACCCAAGTGCCTGGTGTGGGGATAGAAGCCACAGCCTTCTTATCTCCTGGCCTCAGAGGTGAGTGTGCTATCTGCTGAGCCACTGACACTGACCCAATTTATGTATATCCTTCCATTAAGGGTCCCTCCACAGAGTGCCTTGAGTCTGGTAATATGTTTTGCTGCCTGCTACAGTTTTGTGTGGTAGTCCAGCAACTTGCCTTCTTGCTCCCCTCCATTCCCAATATTTATATGAGGTGTGTTGGACTGCCTGCTTAGCTGCTTAATAAGTAAGAGTTTTGAACTGTTACTTAAATTTAGGTATCTTCCATTTTAGCTGTGTCGAGAGGGGGCTTGCAGAGGCATCATGCTGTTCCTCATGCTCTTTGAGTGTTTGCTTCAGTTGTGCAAGCTGGAGGAGGTGCTGATTTTTGGCATTTGCAGAGTAGCTTATAATTGTACCCCTCAGGTGTGCCTTTAGTGCACCCCAAAGCATGGCCTTGGACACATCTGGGGTATTGTTGATGGTAAAGAAGGTATCTATCTCCTTTTCTAGATATGGCTTAAAGTGAGGATCTTGCAGCAAAAAGGTATTAAGCCACCATCTAGAGTAGGAGGGGGTGGTAGGCCTATGGTCAGCATCAGAGAGGCACAGGCATGATGAGATATGGAAATGGTCCCTATTTAGACTATCTGAACAAAGTGTAGGTGGGGGCTTCTGTTAGGAAGAAATTCAGTGTACTGCTCATGTCATGCCAATCAACGTGGAACATGAAATCTTGGCCAGTTGGTTTCAAGGCCATCTAATGTTCCTTCAGAGAGAATTCCTAAGCCAAATGTTTTAGCACACATCCTGATTTGGTAGTAGTAATGGTAGTGTACCTTGGCTTGTTTAGAATGGGGTCCCTGATCTCATTAAAATCCCTGCCTAAAATGATTTTATCTCCTGGTCGATGTAACTCAGTTAGAGCTTGGCCCACCTTCAGGAAAAAGGAGGAGGTGCCTTTTTTGGCCCTGTATATTGTATCTTCCCTAGTTTCAGGAACTGTGAATAAAGAGTCAGCCTGGTTTTGACCCAGCGGTCCTCTCTGCTGTGCATAGTATTATGGATTTGGATGAGGAGATGTGTGAAATAAAATAAACACCCCTTTTGACTAAGAGTGCCAGAGCTGCTAGTTACCTGATCCACCTATTTCCTCTGACATTTTTGAGTCTCTGCAGGAAGCAGGTGCACCTGCTGTATCATAGCAATATTACAACACTGATTTTTTTTCTAAGATGGGTCAGCAACTGCTTCCATTTAATGGGTGAATTGAGGCCATGCACATTCCAAGAGACATACTTCACTTCATAAAATGTTCATGAGATCTGCCTACAGAGCAGCTTTAAAGAGGGTATACAAGTGTCTTTATGTAAGGCTGAGCATACAAGAGTTGGGCATTGTAAAGCTGGCAAGGGGAAAGCTTCCTGTCCTCAGGAGACCTAACAGGGAGTGGGTTATTTCAGAGGTAATCCAGATCAGCTGCTATTTATTGTCTTTCTGCATTAGTGTATTCTGATTCAAGCAGGAAGGGAGGCCTGCTCACTGCCTCAGATTGGGAATGTTAAGCCACTCGGCAGATGG
The DNA here is from genome assembly GCA_016271365.2 of Neoceratodus forsteri. Classification (NCBI taxonomy): domain Eukaryota; kingdom Metazoa; phylum Chordata; order Ceratodontiformes; family Ceratodontidae; genus Neoceratodus; species Neoceratodus forsteri. Next base: position 121,093,112 of record CM057456.1, read on the forward strand.
GTTGGAGCTGCTTAATGTCAATTAGTCTGCCTACCAATACACCTTAGTATTTCCAGTACATTTAAAAGCAGTACTAGTTTCTTGTCAAGCCACAGCTGTGGAACATATAAGGGAAATTAACCTTGAGTGAAAGGGAGAAAATGAAAACATTAATCTGACATACAACTGAATATATTGCCACATACTGTACCATTCAAGCAAAGCTTAATAGTTTGCCCCTATTTATACAAAGAGGAGCTCACTGCAGGACAGACTACAAGAAGAGAAAACAGTGCATTTACCAGTCAAGTATTATTCACTGATGTCGATGGTGGCAATTCATGCAGATGTGGAGGAACTGGTGCAGGTTTTTCGGTCTCTTCATTGGTAGGTCCCTATGTTGGCAGCTGGGTAACATCAATCTTTTTTTTTCTTTTCAGTCCAGAATAGTTCAAGTGGATGTGGTGGAGTGAAGTCTGGTGGGTGGGTATACAGTACCATTCACAGAATAACAGCAATACCACAGAGACCATAACAGTGACAAAATCTGCAGTTCGCTGTAACAGTCTGCGGTATTGCTCACGCTGCTGTCTGCCATGATTTTGCCCTCTCCCTGAAACAATTTTGACTCGTAGTTGATAATTTAAAATGTGGGGGGTGTGGAGGGCAGAGGCCCCCACAAAAAACACCTTCTGCTTCTGACGGCACAATGCCAACTGCCAGCATTGTGCCATCGCTGTAATGCCGATCAAGAAATGTCATGTTGATATGGCATGGTGAAACCTAGTGGATGGGGGTGAGGCACTGTGGCTGGCTGTTGCCTATCCTTTAGGAGCAGTAGAGTGGATTAATCTGTTGGTAAAATAATCCAAGGAGATAACATCTTCTACTGATGCTGTGGGACATCTACTCTGGCTGGGACGTTGCAATGAAAACGGAGCTGATTCTGAGCCAGGGACTGCACTGCAGCCGGTGGTCATGAGGTCCTTTCGAGTGTTCTGCCTTCCCTCAAACCAAAAACGGAGCTGATTCTGAGCCAGGGACTGCACTGCAGTCGGTGGTTGTGAGGGCCATTTGAGTGTCCTGCCCTTCCCCAAACTGAAAATGGAGCCGATTCTGAGGTGGGGACTGCACTGCAGGTACTACAAGATGCCATATCCAAGCCTGGGTAGCCATTTTCTGAAAATTACATCTGCGTGTGTGTGTGTGTGTGGATGAACAAAGGACTTGTGCTTTTGGCACCTTTTTGAAAAAGGCTCTTGTTGGCAGAGCAATGGAGATAGGCTTTCTGTTACAACTTTGCACAACCAAATAGTTTTTCTGTCATTCTCTGGGGAACTTTAATTGTAATCGAGTCATTCTTGCAGGGTTTCTCCCCTTCTTGGTGGTTATCTTAATTATATTGGACTCCTGCCTCAGTCTGTAGCCTGTACCTGAGGTGCTTAGCCAAGGCCTGGGAGTCTTAAACAAACTCTGCCTACATTATCTGCTAAAGTAAGTCAGTTCATGTCAAGATGTGAAGCTCTACCTAAATCTCTAGCCAAATGGTGTCCTGCGTTATTTATTGTGATTCAAATGCTGAGTGAAATAATGAAATTCTGAAGTGCTGCCTTAAGTTGTGCCAAATGTGAGGGAATTAGATAGTTGTTATTCAGCTGTGCCTGTTAAACTATTCAGTCCTGTCTGATTTATATGAATCCTTAAGAACCATCTTTTTAACTCCATCACAAAGTCATTTTAATACTAAAAGCTGTTTCTTGGCTATAGTAAACCTGCCCTTCCTTCCCCCACACCCGCAAGCTTTATTTAAATGCAAACACTGCTATTTGAGCAATTTGTGCCAGCCCCTCCTTCTCCCTACCTGTTATTAACCCGTCCATTTTGTCTACTCCTCAGCTGGTGGTCGTGAGAGCCATTCGAGTGTCCTGCCCTCCCCCAAACTGAAATCGGAGCTGATTTTGAGCCGGGGACTGCACTGCAGTTACGACAAGACACCATATCTGAGCCTGGGTGGCCATTTTTTGCAAATTACATCTGCGTGTGTGTGACCCCACCAGCGCTACACTCCAGCTGCCCCACCACCATTGCCACCCTTGGTGAGCAGCAATTTATATAGGCTTTGTCTCGTGCATGAAACAAGCAATCAGACCACTTTTTCATTTGTAGATTATCAAAACTCTCCACTAGTGGCCGCCCCATCACTTTTTCCCATCACTTTTTCCTGCTGCCTAAACAAAACACCACGTCATGCTATCACTAACGCTTGCTATATTCAGTCTACTCACCCCCTAGCATCCCTTCCACCTGCCACCTACCCTGAAGACAATTTTTCTCCCTCTACAGACTTCAATTGGGCAACCACTCTCCCCTTTCCAGCTACCTCCATCCCTGGGCCGTCCCCACAAGCCTTACTAAGTAACTGGGACCCAGGTGCTTCCATACTGCCACCTTCCTTCCATGCTGACATATCAGTTTTATACTCCTCACCTGCAAAATAAAATATTTCACTAACCCCACAGCATCCTTCAACCACCCACAAGGCAAGATGGGCTACACTCATAGTAAAACAGCTAATAACACTACTGCTACTCCTGGCCAGTGATGTAGAGCAAAATCTGGGGCCACCCTCCCCCCCCAATCCTCTCACCTCCCCATCTCTCCAATTACCTCAGGGGTTTAAAATTATGCATCATAACATATGCAGCATCCTGAATAAATTCACCTCTCTCCAACCGTATGTAATCTCCCTGCGCCCTGATATTCTTATTATCACTAAAACATGGCTGAAACTACACAACTTGGATGCTGAATTAACTATCCCTGGCCACTCCATCACTCGACATGACCGTCAGGGCAAAAAGAAGGGTGGCAGCATTGCCATGTTCATTTCCTGCAAGCTACAGTTCACACCTGTCCAGCTCCACATGCCCACGCACTCCATTGACCACCTGTTAATCAAAATTTCACTCCCCCACTCGATACCTTTATATTTAGCTGGGTCCTGCTGCTCCCCAGATACCCTTCAGCACGTCATCTTAGAACACCTAGGCACCCTAAAATCCATCGCTTCGGGGGCAAGCTACATATCCTTGGGGATTTCAGTTTTAACTGGCTCGCTACTACTAGCTTGAAGCTTGGAAGCCATGTGATTGCACTAAACCTATCCCAGAAAATCACCGAACCCACTCACTTGAATCATAAAACCCTAAACCACTCCCTCCTGGACTGGGACCTCACCACACACCCATCAGGTTCTAGAAGCTAGTCTCCGACTCGACTCTCTAAGCGACCACCACATGATTTACGTGGTAAGAAAAATATTCAAGCCCTGGATGCCGCCACCATGGACACTACTCACTAGGTTCTACAAATCACTAGACCTTGCTGCACTCCTAAATGATCTATCAAACACTGATTGGTCTTTCATCCAACACGCATCCTCCATTGACTCAGCCCTGGAACTCTTCAAGTCCAATTTTCTTGCAATCTGGGATTACCACGCACCACTCAGAAGGGCCCATGTAAGGGTCACCCACCTACCCTGGATATACGCAAGCATTATTGAACAACTCCATGGCAGAGACAAAGCTTGGAAAACTTACAAGACAACTGGCACACAGACGGCACTACAACACTACCGTGCTCTCTGAAATGCATGTACTAGAATAATACAACAGTCCAAAACTAATTATTTCAAGGCCTCCTTCCACTCAAATCTCAACCACCCAGTGAAATTCTAGAAGACAATAAAATCATTACTCTCCCCCCCCCAGCCCAATCATCCACCCCTGCCCTAAATGTAGCGGGCTCCATGGTCACTAACTCAGGTGAAGTGGCCTCTATTTTTAACATATTCTTCAGTAACTGTGCTTCCTCCCTTCTATCCACAAACCTGCACCCACACATTAGCCCACTCCCCCCCCCCCAGATCTCCTGCTTCTCATTTCATCTGGTCTCCCCAGCCAAAGTACAAAAATCTCTGTGGGCACTCAGTCCTTCCAAGGGTAATTGCCCCTCAGGCCTCAACTCCAAGATGTTATACCTATCTGCCCCAGCCATCGCCACCCCACTGGCCGCCCTCTTCAATCTCTCCTTCTCTCTTGCTACAATCCTGGTGGAATGGAAGCATGCCACAGTCATCCCTCTCCCAAAAGGAGGCAACCCCTCCTCACCGGGCAACTACCGCCCCATCTCCCTGCTCCCTATTCTGGCCAAAGTTCAGGAACAAATTGTTCTCTCCCAAGTATCTTCCTTCCTCGACTCTACCTCCTTTCTCTCACACTATCAGTCTGGCTTCAAGAAATTGCACTTCACCATCACTTCCCTATTAAGGCTCACAAACAACATCCTAACTGACATGGATAATGGGCATGTCACCTCAGCTATTTTCGTCGACCTAGCAAAGGCCTTCAGCACTGTCTCCCACACAATCTTGCTATCAAAACTCGCCCTCGCCGCCTCTCAGGTACGGCCACCAACTGGTTCCACTCATATCTGGCAGGAAGGACACAAGCAGTAAGAATTGGATTGCACACCTCTGTCCCCCTTCCTGTTACCATCGGGGTTCCCCAAGACTTGGTCCTTGGCCCGCTACTCTTCTCTATTTTTCTGAATGACCTGCCCTCAGTGTGCCCTCTCACATCCATACACATGTATGCTGATGACACTGTACTATATGCCACAGGCCCCTCCCTCACAGAAGTATCATCCAGACTCCAGCAGGAATTTAATACAATACAGCTCTGGTTCCACTCAAATCAGATTTTTCTCAATCCAAAAAAATCGGTATCACTCACCTTCAGCTCAAGGCAAAGGCTGTCCCGGCTACTTACCACCCCCACTTTCCACACCTTAGACGGGACCCTTTTGGAGACCTGCACCTCATTCAGATACCTCGGGATCTGGCTTGATCAGCATCTTGACTCCTCATTCCACATTGATGCAATCCACAAAAAAATGCACTGCAAACTGGGCGCCCTATACCAGAACAGAGGTTGTATACCCCTGCCAACCCGCAAAGTAATTGTTCAGAAAATGATACTCCTGCTTTTTGACTATGATGACATAGTGTATAGCATGGCTCCCAAGTCCTCCCTGGCCAGGCTTGACCCTCTCTTTCAGTCTTTCTGCCATTTTGCCCTGGACTGCCCACTCTCTACCCACCACTGTGACCTCAATAGGTCCTTAGAGCTACCCTCACTACAGGATCGGAGAATGGCACACTGCGCTAGGATAACAGCTAAATTCTGGACCCAGTCCCTCCCCCATTACCTTGCAGCTACCCTAATAGCCCAACCTCCCACTGCTTATGCCCTCTGCAACATTGACTTTCGACTTCTCTCCCTTCCCCATATGTCCTCCACCAAAGGACAGCATGCCTTCAAGTACCGCATGCCTAAAGTTTGGAAATCCCTCCCAGCAGTGATTAGGCACTCTATCTCCACTCAGCAGCTCAACTTCCTCCTCAAGCAGCACTTTGTCACTGCCTGCTCATGCACCTAGACCCATAGGGTTATCAAAAGTGCCTTCTTGCTACCAGTCTTCAACTAAATGTATATATGCTTGAGTGTCTATATTGTTAACTAAGTTCCTATGCTGCTACACCCAGCCTCAGTGCTATCTCTGACTCTCTCGTTAGTACTTAACTCGCTTCCCCTGACAAGAGTCAGGTGGTAACTTGTACACTGTGTATCTGCTTGTCATTGGCGTCTCTTATCATGCATTTGTATGTATATTGCTGTTCTCCGCTCCCCCACCTCCAGGACGCATCTGGAATCGAGTGCTGTACCACTCAGTATGCTTTCCTGGTAAAACATTTAAATAAATAAATAAATAAACCTCTAGGGCAGCAGGTGCTGAGAACCTGAGCCTCCTGAGCTATGATGCCTGTCATGCCTCTGCTGCCACTGATCCAGCAGGGCTATACAAGTGGAGGGGGCTGGCAAGAAGAAGGAGGTGTCTATTTGCAAGTAGGGTTCTGCAGTTGCCCTGCGGGGCCCTGTGTCAGTGCAAAGTCCATCCCTGGGGACATTTTGTAGGTTTATAGGGTCCACTCTCAGGACCTATTTACAAAATACGCTGCCTCCTGCACATCCTTACAGTAATTATTTACCCCATTGCATTCTACCTTGATGGTAGCTGGGTAGATCATTCTGTATTTTGTCCTAATCTGCTGAAATGCCTGCCAGACCCCTATAAAGGCAACTCAAGGATTACTGAGCTTCACTAAACAGCCCTGAAAAAGTGAAATACTGTAGCTCTGTCAGATTAAAGGACCTCATTCTCTGTCAATCCTAAGTACAATTTCTTTCACAGTATTTAAAACACAATTCTAGTAAAGGCCTGGGGTTTTCCCTAAGTTTAGGATTGAGAGCTTGGGTTCTGGGGGACCTTCGTATGTCCAGCCACACACAGGGAATACTGAGAAGCCCTTTCAATAAGAGTTGAAGAATATTACTCATATTCTTGCTCTCAGTGTTCTTCTGGACTCCTGTAATTCTGATGTTGTTCTTTCCACCTCTACACTCTATGTCATCAATTTTGTCCCACAACAGAACAATTTCCTTCCTCAGACTTTGAATTTCTGTGTCTCAGGTGGCAGTCAGGATGATGGAGGGTACTTTCAGCACCAAACACCTTAATATTCATTTGCTCTATCTGATTCTGCAAAGAGTCAATATTGCTTTTAACTTCTTCCAGAATTCTTGCAAACATCTGTGTGAACACTGCTGAATCCTTTGTCAACACTGGGTCAAGCACTGTGGAAACCATCGCTCTGATTGCACATTTCACTCCATTATTTTGTGAGGATTTTTAAAATAATTTAGTTCCAAGAACAACAGATTTTCTTTCTGTGGAACAAGAGCTAACAAAATATGAGACTAGAAATTTCCATTTTAAAGTTTGGAAAAAATTATCTTTTTGAAAGTTTCATCACCCACAGTGAAGAACTGATGAGCTACAGGGCCGTCTTGATTGTTCTCCAACCAGAAGTCCCATAAATTTGCCTTTTTTTAAGTTTTTTTAATGCGCTAATTTAATGCTTGTGAAATGTGCTGGATTGACAGCATTATAACCTGAAGTCTTCCATTTATCCACATGACAAATATAGCACAGCAATTACAGTTCAGGCTTTCGCACACTGCCCCGCCAATGTGCCTCAACCCAGCCATGGAAGGACCATCACATAGGTGAGAAACATAGAAACATAGACTTTCACAGCAGATAAGGACTGCTTGGCTCACCTAGTCTGCCCATTTCCCTAGCTGTTGGATAAGCTGCAGATCCTAGTTAACCAACAGCTTACTTCTTCCTAACCCCCACCAGAAATCAAGTGATCTGACATGTGCAACCATGACTGGTTCAGGGACAATGTACTTCTGGTAGTTGTGGGATTCAAACCCATGGCTATGGGATGTCCTTTGGCATGTAGGTTAGTGCTCTAACCACTGTGCAATATTGCAGACTCTAGTCTAGTTTGGACTCCATGACCATTTAGTCCTTGGCCTGTCAGGTAAGAATGCCCATAAAGATGTCTATTAATACCCATTGTATTAGTGTTTTTTGTGACGTGTACACTTGTCCACTAGAAACTGGACTAAGAACATCACAACAATTTATTTCATGTAGACAACATAACACATTTGCCTTTACTAATGGCTTCATTTCCTAACCAGGATGATCTATAATGGAAATGATCTTTTAGGAATTTAGTTCAAAGGTATTTCTATTGCACCCTCCAGGGCTCACAGCTCAGACGTGGTAGGAAACCACGGCCACCGGGCGGTCAGCGCTTCTGAAGCCACCGCCTGAGACCACTTGCTCAGACTATGCTCCCTGAGAGCTATATAGCAGTCAGAATGAATTGATTGCGAGCATCTTCTAGGCATGCTCCGATTGGCTCCCCTCCCTTCTCCACTGATTTGTTTGTAACTTGGCAAAAAAAAAGAGTTGTTTTTAATTACAAATGGTTAAATGTTGTTGAATTTACTCTGTTTTGAATGTTAAAATGCTTTTAAAACTGAAATCTTCTGCCATTTGTCTACTGCCATTGTATTAGTGATAAGGCCCTTTCCTGCCTCTGTAGCTGCAAGCCAGACTCCAAGGCACAAAGGAAATCGCTCTTCTATTCACTTGCAAATTGTCTTCCTCTGGATAGCTGACCCTTTTGTCTTGCTCCAGTATTTATTGGACCCATCTCTTCCTCTCTACCTCTCTCTTCAGCTGAGAACCCTCCAGGGCTCAGCGTTCAGATGCCACAGGAAACCGTGGCCACTGGGTGGTCGGCGATTCTGAAGCCACCACCCGAGACCACTTGCTTGGACTACACTCCTGAGAGGTACGGCAAAGCCGCAAATTTTGCCCACCCGCCCATCCCCCTACATGTACATTTCTATATAAACTGTCTTGCTCTGCCCCTTGCTGTCATTGGTCCACCACTGCCTACCCTTTCTCCTCTCTTAATTATTCATATTGGCCTAGTAGCATGATAGTCCTTATTGGGGCGCTGCCCAACACATTAGTCCTGCTCTCCTAAATTGCCTTAAGGAGTAGTGCCTCCTTTAAAGCTTCCTTACCTGAGTACATACATTGAAACCATGTCTGTGGTGTTTTGGCTCCAACTTTTTATCACCCTATGTATAGTACCCTTATTAGAGGAACCACTGGGCAGGATCTACCTAAATGGGGAAATACATTCTTCATCACTAGAGTGTGCACATATCAGGTCATTACTTAATTCTTGCAACACCTCTGCACTCTTGCACCCCCACCAAGTTGGGTGGCATATTCGGGGTGCTTCTAGAAGCCAGATGCCTGTGGAAGGAAATCCGCCATTTCCCCCCAGTGATTTCACCTCTTGATGCTTCACAGCAAGGGTTCTATGCTATGTAACGCTAGGACAACATAGTACTAATAATAGGTTCACACAAACTTACTCGAATGCTTCATCTATCTGACAAAGGACAAAAATCTCCAAAATATCCCTTGTTGCCTTAAGGAAACTTGTACTCTTATTACTTTGTTCAGGCAACGTTGAACTTAATCCTGGTCCAACAAAAGACATTACTTCACCTTCAGAGCTCACTAAATTAAAAGGAATTAGTTTCATGCATGTCAATGCATGTAGCCTTGTAAAAAAATTCTCCTCCATCCAGTCTTGGCTTACACACACCGAACCTGACGTGCTTGTTATTTCAGAGTCCTGGCTCCGGCCATCCACTCCTGACTAGGAGGTCAGCATCCCCAACTATCTGCTATTCAGAACGGACAGACAAATTAGGGGTGGCGGAGTCACCATCTACATCAAGGACAAATTCACAGTCTCCACTCTTGACTCCTCCTCGCTTGCCAACACATATGAATGCATGTCCTTAAAACTGAAATTACCCCTGTGACAGCCATCCATATCATTGGTTGCTACAGATCACCATCTGCTGGACCGCAGCTCCTGACTCGCCTTTCATCTAGTATGGACACTAGTAATCTTGAAGCTATTATACTGGGAGACCTTAACTATGACTGGCTGTCCAGTACTTCGCTACCTCTCAAATCCTTCTGTGATTCCCATGGACTTTCACAACTCATTGATGAACCAACACACATTAATAAGCAAAACCGATCAAGTAGCACCATCGTAGATGTCTTACTAGTAAATAAACAGCACTTCTTCTCCCATGCTGGCATCTTCCATGCCGATGTTAGCGACCACTGTTTCATTGCTGGTGTGAGAACAAACCCTATGCCTAAATCCACTTTGAAATTCTCTACTAAAAGATCAAAATGGAACTTTGACCTGCTGGCATATATCAACGATCTAAAGGCCTCCCTGTTCTAGCAGGGTTTTTTCCTCGCTAAATCAGTTAACAAAGCATACGCCATCTTCCAGGAAATTTTAACAAATGCCCTCAATATTCACTCTCCTCAGGTCAAAACCCACATAAAGCCTAGAACATATCGCTGATTCGATGCAGACCTTAAATCCGCATTAATAAAAAGGGACAAGCTTTGTAAAAATGCTCGCAAATCACAACTTGCCAAAGACGGGTGTCTTTTCAGAACTGCCAGAACTTCTGCACAAAGTTGATCAGAGAGGCCAAGTCTAATTTCTACTGCACAGAGCTAGACTCTGCCTCAAAATGCCCATCCAAATTCTGGGCCACAATAAAAGACCTTTCTGGTCATACGACGGGAGATGCACTCCCCTCAAAAATCTCCTCGAACAATGTCATTATCAGTGATAAAAAGGAAATACTTCAAGCCTTCAATAATCATTTTGCTTCAGCTGGACTAACATTTGACAACTCGCCTGCTTGCAGCCTGTGCTCTCAGATGACTGTACTGCCTTCTGAGCCTAATTTAACAAATGCTGCCTTTTCCTTCTCCCTGCTACCCTGAGAGAGGTTGAATACCTTCTCCTTCATTTGGATTTTAAGAAAAGCACTGGCACAGATTATCTGGACCCCACTACCTAAAGATTGTCTGGCATGTCCTGGTTGTGCCTATTATTCATCTATTTAATCTGTCACTGTCACAGGGGTCTCTCCCCCTAATTTATGGAAAACTGCTCACATCATCCTGCTATTTAAATCTGGGGATCCCTGTGACCTGAATAATTATAGGCCAATTTCGCTACTCCCCATTCTGTCAAAACTTCTAGAAAAAATAGTGAATGCCCAGCTAAGAGCCTTCCTGGAAAACACAAACTTCCTAAATCCTATATAGTGAGGTTTTGAGCTAACCATAGTATGGTTACGGCGTTGGCGAAGGTAACAAATGATTGGCAATATGACCTAGAAAAGAAAAAGTTTGTCTGCGCTGTCTTCCTGGACCTCAGCAAGGCATTCGACACTGTCGACCATTGCCTACTTCTTTCTTCATTAAAAGCCTTAGGTCTAGACACCATTTCTATGGGATGGTTCCAGGACTACTTAACGGATAGGCATCAGCAGGTCAAGGCAGAAGAGGAACTCTCCTCCCTGAAACCGCTATTAAGAGGTGTCCCGCAAGGTTCCATCCTGGGACCACTACTATTCACAATATATATTAACAGCATCGATCTCAGCGCAAAGGAAGCCAACATTCACCTGTTTGCGGATGATACAGTACTCTACCTAAGCCAGACAACACCTGAAGCCACCTGTAAAGATCTGCAACTTGACTTCAGTATCCTACAATACCAGCTTCTCAGCAAAAAGCTGCTCCTCAATGCCAAGAAAACTAAGGCAATGATACTCTTACCTGGCAACCATCTGGCTCACCTTGCTACTATTAGCACTTTACCCCCCCATTACCACCTTATTGGGAGAAAACTTGGAGTTCGTCACCAAGTATAAATACCTGGGGGTCTGGCTAGACCACAAACTCTCCTTCGTGGAATACTTGGAGGATATGGTGAAAAAACTTAGGCAGAGACTTGGGCTTTTCTACTGGATAAACCGCTTTCTGACTACAAAGGCAAAAAGGCAGCTAGTCCAGTCCACATTCATCTCCTTAATTGATTACGCTGATTTCATCTATAGTCATTGCAATGCCTCATACCTGGGTAAACTTGATGTCCTAAATCACAGAGCGCTGCTCTTCATTACCGGCCTCCCCTCCTCTACCCACCACTGCTCCTTATACGCTGCAGTGTGGTGGACCTCTCTACAATACAGACACAATAGAAATGCCGCCGTATGGACATTTAAAGTGGTTACTGTAAATTACCACAGTATATCTTTGATCTACTGCCTCTAAGCAGGCTACGAAACTATGCCCTTAGAAGCTGATCCCTAATTTATCTAAGGATTCCCAGGGTCCGCACACATTTTGGGAGAGCGGCCATAGGCTTCTCACTGCCAATTCTCTGGAATAAGCTACAGAAATCTTTGAAATTAAGATTCCCAGTTAGTCTGTCAGTGTTCAAGACTTTATATGCAAAAATAATCACAGAAGTATGTCACTGTTTCCACAGCCTATAAACTGCTGCCTCTCTGTGTAATATCATCCTCTGCCTTCCTCTTGCACACTATAAAACACTACCTCTCAGAAACTCTATACCCTCCTCACCCTCACCCTTGCCCTGCCATTCCTTCCATCTCCCAAGCCTCCCAACCACTTGCTCTGACTACGCTCCCTGACAGTCAATGACTCCACAGGGCTCTCAGCTCAGTTGTCACTGGAAACCGTGGCCACCTGGCAGTTGGCGCCCCCAAAGCTGCCACCCGAGACTACTTGATTGTACTACACTCCCTGAGAGCTGAGAATCCTCCAGGGTCCCAGCTTGAATGCTGCAGGCAACCGTAGTCACCAGGCGGTCGGTGCTACCGAAGCTGCCATCTGTGTCCATTTGATCAGATTCTGCTCCCTGAGGGCCGAGAACCCTTCAGGGCTCTCAACTCAGACATCGCAAGAAACAAAGGCCACCGGGCAGTCGGTGGAAGCCTACAACCCTAACCTATTAACCCTAAGCCATAAATGAGTATTCCATGTAGCACCACGACCCTTGCCCCTGTACCCCCTTACCCTTTGCTACCTACACCTTTGTGAGGTTCCACTTAATTTCTGACCTTGCGTCCCCCTCTTCATATATAGCCCCCTTACCTTTAACGCCTTTTTCTCATTTCATTAAATATGACATGTACATAATTAGATATACTGTATTACAATGCATGACTAAATGGACTGTTTGTCTTACTGTCATTTAGCTTGCTTTATTATATATTCCCATGTTTTGCCTTAATGTCTGTACATATGTGTATTGTACCTGACCCTGTGTGATGCAGGTCCACCTTGTAAATGAGCTTGCTCAATGGTGTCCGTCTGGATAAATAAAGATTTGATTGATTGATTGATTGATTTCCTCTGCTCTCTTATGTCATCCCCCTCCATTCCCAGGTCACAGGTGGAAACAAGACTTCTTGGGCTCTGTTTGCCTACGTGTAAAATATGCTTCAAATAAAGAAATAAATAAACAAAAGGTGGAACAGTAGTAGCTTCAGTTCCATTTGTGAATATTTTAAAATATCCAGCATCATGTCATCACCCACCTCCTGTCACAATTTTTTCCATGCCAACCCCTGTCTCCCTAATGGAACCCTTTTGCTCTATCTTGTAATAAATAGAATGCTCTAGTGGACTTCACTCCCGACCCACTAATCCATGATGCAGGGTAAGAGGTCACATCACAGCTTTGCAGTCAGCATCTCCCCAACCCTACAGAGTACTGACAGGCCATGAGGATTGTACGGGTTGGGTAGTTTGCCTAGCAGCAATGAGTGATGCTAGATAATAGTTATAATAATTCTATTACTGGATGCAGGGCAAGGTAGGATCTCATTACATTTATAAGGTAAGAGTCAATCAGGTAAATTCAAGTACATAAGATACATTTTCATTACAGTTGCATTATACATACTGTAAACTCCACATAAGGAGAATGACTATAATGTAGCAGTCATACCATAATTCAGCACAATAGGTAGTCACGCCAGGCACAGACACCAATCATAACTTATGATCCATGACATCAGTGCACCTGCTTAGCCACTACATGATCTAGGTTGCAAGAAATTCAAATGGTGCTATCTGTGATGGGACAAGATATGAGAGGAAGGCCAGATACATTGTGAAAGCCAGTAGATAGGTTATTCCAAACCTGAGGACTGGCATGAGACAAACAGCCAGTACTCACTCTTGTTTTCATTTCTGGGATATGATATTTTATCCCAAAGCAGAGCTGAGACTCTTTGGGACTAGTCTAGGCTCTAACAGGGCCAAGATGTAGCCTGGCACCTTTTATAAGTGTGTATTGAAGGATTGGTTCAAAGTTCATCAAGCCATTACATCAAACTGGGACTTTGAAAAGAAGAGACCATGTTGTTAATGAGCTGGCAGGAAATTTAATTAGATTATCATCTTCCAATGCTGTCATATGCATTACCTGCAAAAAAAACAGGAAACATAGGGGTTGCTAGGACAGAGTGAAAGTGCACATTGTTTCAAAAGGTGCAAGATGAATGCTGTAAGAGATTATAGTAATGAATCTTATCATAAAATAAGCAGAAGTGTAACCAAAATAATGAAAGTTACATAAATTGATACATGGCAGCTATACTGATATATTGAAATTTAGGAGGCAGTATAGCACAGTCGTTTAAGGCTTTGAGCTGAAAACCTGGAGACCTGGGTTTAAATCCCATCAGCTCCCACTTGCATACTGTGTGACCCTGAGCAAATCACTTAACTTCCTTGTGCTCCCAAGTCGCACCTGTAAACAAGCTTCAGCTTAGCGTGTCTCTCCTGGTTAAACAAAAAAAATATATATTTATCTCCAACCTTTCATTCCCATAAAAGATGAAGCTGTATCCCTAATCATCCCAAAATTAGCCCTTTTCAAAGAAATTGTGTTTAGAAGGTCTTAACCGTTCAACCATTAGGGCTAGAAACTCAATTACTTTTTAAATGAAAGCTTGCAGTCAGTTTATTATGAATAAATAATCTTGATATCATTTTCATCTGTCAATACAAGTTTCTAGTATATATGTCAGGATTCAGTATACATCAATATTTTATTAAAAGTGTAACAATGTATATTGTTGCATTTTGACATGTAATACTATGAATTCAGGTTTTAATAGCACTTGCTCCACTGACATTGGGAGCACACAGACAGCCAGCAGACAGCAAACAGCAAGGCTGCAAGTCCACTTCCACCCCACACTTGCTCCACAGACATTGGGTACACACAGATGGCCAGCAGACAGGAAACAGCAAGGCTTCAAATCCACTTCCACCCACACTTGCTCCACTGACATTGGGAGCACACAGACAGCCAGCAGACAACAAACAGCAAGGCTGCAAGTCCACTTCCACCCCACACTTGCTCCACTGACATTGGGTGCACATAGATGTTCAGCAGCCAGCAAACAGAAGGTACAGCAGAACTGAGCCTGTCTTCAATCGGGAGTGTTTGTGAAGGGGGTGTTACTAGCCAGAAAAAAGCTTTGTTGCCCAGTATTCACCATGCCATTTTTGATCAGCAGAGTGCTTAGATAGAATTTGGCTAACAGTGGTTTAGTGTGGCTGGTCAATTCGGGGATGTTACTTTAAGTGTGGTTCCAGGGAATGTGTACCGACGGGTTGTTACCTTAAGAGAGCACACATTTTCTCAGTTTGGTGGAATTGCTGTTCTTGTACAAGGATTAAGCCAGCTAATGTATAGTCTCCACCCCTGTTTAATTTGAATCCTCAGCACTCCATCTTTCCTCCTCCTTGATGGGGAAGACGTGCTGGGCTGCCTTCTTTATTCAGCAGTTCCTGCCCTTACAGTTCCCTTTGTTCTCTCCACTATCACCACAGGCTGCAAGTCCACTTCCACCTCACACTTGCTCCACCAACATTGGGAGCACACAGACAGCCAGCAGCCAGCAAACAGCAAGGTACAGCAGAACAGAGCCTGTTTTCAATTGGGAGTGTTTGTGAAGGGGGTGTTGGCCTGTCGACACTGCACGTCGACTGCCCCACCCTTCCCAGCTACCCTCTCACCCAAGGCTGGCTGTAGTGTTATAGGCAGCTCAGCTCATATGACCAGTCATGTGACCCTCAGCTGTGACATAACTAAGACCCTATTTTCCCATTTGCAGGTTTTCATACCTGGCCACTAGAAGTCAGACCTGATTCATCTCTCCACACCTATCTCCCAGTGACCTCCCCTCCCCCTCTCTCTTGCCCTGCTAACTTTCCGTCTCACTCAAAGCCTTTTGCATTTTCCTGTGTGACCTCTATGAGTTGCTACTGAGCCCAGTTGCCACCTGCTTTACCCCAATATTTCCCAACCCTCACCTTCTGGTCCATTGCACTCTCTGCACCTCCTATCCTCCAGGTTCCACTATCTCTACAGTTATCCTTACTGCCCTCCCCCCTGGGTTTGAACCTGTGACCCTTGGCACAGAAGGCATACACCCCACCATTATGCCATTCCATGATCCACAATTAGCTTTGACAAGTTGCCCCTCATATAGCTCATACCCCCTGAGCAATCCATCAGTGCACGTGGCCTCCCCCCCACCACTTCACTTCTAGCCATCATTACCCTCTACTTCTGACTTACACCCAATCCCCCTTGGCAGTTTACCATAACTGCCGTACGCTCTCTCTAGCCATCCTCCCCATGAGACTGCTGTCCAGCTCCCACTCCTCCTTAAGCAGCTGAGCCATACCTTCCTTCCCCCCTCACTAGCTTAACACACTCCAATATGGGTTCACATAAGTTCATAACCCCTATGTATCTACTACTTATTGTCCTTTTTGTGGTGATCCCACAACGCTGCCCTCACCACAATGCCGTAACACAGTTGCATAACCACCACTCACCCCGAGGGCCACCCCTGTGGCCTCCACAACTGCCTATGAGCACCCCCACTCCTACTGCCCTGCTCTACCAGTCTGGGTAGTCACCAATTTTCTCCTCCTACTCCACACATCGCTCTCCTGCTTCCCCTTCTACTTGGTCAACTTGGCAAGGCAATCACAGTTCTTGCCATTTGCATACCCCCACATGACTGTTCACTAGATTTCAACTTTATCCTTGATTATATCCATAATCTTCCCCACCCGGAGGTGGTGCTGTAGGGCAATTTTAATATTAACTGTCTCTCTCCCAATGCTGCTAGCTTTAAAGATGCCGCAGATACCTTTGGCCTAACCCAAGTTGTCAACACCTCTACCACACAAAACCATAAAACTGGCACCAGCACCCTGATTGATCTCATCTTTCCATCTGCCTGGATTGGATCTTTGACACTGAGGTTCTCTTTGACTCCATCAGTGACCACTACCCCAAGCGCAAAAACACAACATCCTTCTAGGATGTCTTAAAAAAAGGACAGCTTTGTCAACTCAAAGCTGACCTCTAAAACATGGACTGGTCACCTCTTGACTCTACCACCAGTATTGACCAGGTTCTTGACCTTTTCATTGCTCAGTTTAACACAGCCTGTGGCATGTTTTCCCCCTTTAAAAACTGTAGATTAAAGAACATCAATAGCCCATGGATTTCATCCTCCCTCCTCAAATCTTTGGCCAACATAGACCACATCTGGGTCAATGCTCAAGCCTCAGGCAACATAACTGACTGTCAGCAATACCGCTACACCAGAAACTCTTGTACCCATGCTGTCCGGAAAGCCAAGGCTGACTACTATAAGAAAGCACTCACCAGCTCCTGGGGAGTTAGTATGTAGTTCTGGGAGAATCTAAAAGAACTCTCTGGGAAAATGGACAAATCCCCTCCATACATGCTTAGTGTGGATGGGGACATGATTCTGGATCTGAACCTAATCACAGATAATTTCAATGTGGCATTCACTGATCTCAGCAGTGTGCTCCCCCCTGACTTTTTTGAGAACTTCCCCTACCCCCACTCTGACCCCCTGACACCCTGCCCCCTTCTACTTTAAGAAGGTCACATTATGTGAAACTAAGCACTACCTCCTAAAGGTACTTGAGAAAACATGTTTCAGTAGTGACTCCATTGACCTCAAACTTTTCCACCTAACCATTGACATTGTGCTCCTCCTACTCTCAAAGATCATTTACCTATCACTCCACCATGGTCAATTTCCCACTGTCTGGAAGTCCACAGTTGTGACCCCCATTCATAACAAGCAATGCTGAATGATTGCTTGCTGGTATTAGCATTGGAAATGCAGGAGTTAGACAGATGTAGAACAGGAGTGGCAGTGAAGTACTGAACTTCATGCCAACCTCACCTCTATCCTGTAGAGACAGACAGGTATTGGGGTAAGTGTTTGGGTTGTTGCCCATGACTGTCATGCCATGTCACCTCATCCTATTCTGCAGACACAGACATGTGTTGAGCTGTGCCTTAGGGTGTTTGGCTTTACAGTCAGGGTGACTGTAAAGCCAAACACCCTAAGGAACACCTCAACGCATAAGGACATAAGCTGAAATGGGTGCAGCATAGGAGAATGGGGTGAAGTCTGGGGCCAAGGAGTCCAAGGTACACCTCAATGCCTGTCAGTGGCTGGGGGTTGGGGGTGGGATGGCATGAGCGGTACAGTCAGCAATCCAAAGGCACACCCTGATGCCTGTCAGTCTGTACAGGGTACGATATTATGGTTAGAAACCCTAACGCCTCAGGCATTTGTTGGTATTTGTACTACAAATTTTCAACATGGCCTTTTTGTGACGCCACCTCATGTAAGCATTTGGGACCTCTTCTCATGAAGAGTGGCAGTGTGATTTTATCAATGTGTCCCAAATGTTGAGTTCCAACAGCGACAGTGCCATTCTGCGCGACATGTATGAAAACATAGATCGTGCAGGATGTGAAGAATGACAGCTGTACCATCCATAGGGAGCTGTGAAGAGATGGCAATGTTGAAAATCTGTAGTGGGAATATTAAAAATGCTTGCACTTCTGAGCATACGTGGAAACTGCACAATGCATGTGCATAACACAATCATTTTATGGACTTTAGTCACCAAATTTTCAATATAGGCATTTTAGGACCTCTGCTCATGAACAGTGTCACTGTGATTTTCTTAATTTGTCCCAAACACTGATTTCCCAGAGCAACCATGCTATTCTGCACCAGAAGTGCAAAAACACATTCCAGCCAGGATGTGAAAAATGATAGCTGTACTGTTCATAAGGAGGTGTGGAAAATGGCAATGTTGAAAATCTGGAGTGAAAATATCACAAATGTGCAAAGTTACGAGTGTGCATGGAAACTGCACAAGACACACTTGTAACACAGTCATTTTATGGACTTTCGTCACCAAATTTTCAACATAGGCATTTTAGGACCTCTGCTAAAGAACAGTGTCACTGTGATTTTCTTAATGCGTCACAAACACTGATTTCCCACAGCGACCATGCTATTCTGCACCGGAAGTACGAAAACACATTTCGCCTAGGATGTGAAAAATGACAACTGTACTGTTCATAAGGAGGTGTGGAAAAATGGCAATGTTGAAAATCTGGAGTGAAAATATTGCAAATTCATGAAGTTATGAGCATGTGTAGCAAATGTGAAACGCACGCTCATAAAACAGTCATTTCTTGAATTTTTTTCACCAAATTTGCAACATAGACTTTTTGAGAAGCCACCTCGTGAACACCAGCACTCTCATTTTGTTAATCAGTCCCAAAAGGCAATTCTGCGCAGTGACCACAAAATCACCCTTCAGGACCGAATAACGCAATGATAGTGGTTAAATTCATGAGGATGGGTCCTAATAACCCCATGTTGAAAATGTGGTGCCAAAATTCCCAAAAATGCCTGAGATATGCACCAAAGATGAAAAAAATATATATTTATGCCATGATACAGCTTACCAGCATTTGCTCAGTTCGTGGTCGGCTTTGAAGAGTGCAGACGTGTTCCCAGTCCACCGAAGATCATCGCGCTGGGCTCCGGAGGTAAGTATGGGGTGAGGGAGGTGGGGAGGCAGGGTGCACAGAGGGTAGGTGCAGGTTGGGGCTATGTCCACCGGACTCAACGAGGGACCATTTTCTGATTTACAGGAAAAGAAAAAAAAATCGCAGGACTTTTTTTTTTAACCAGGGACATTTGGCACACTGGGGTGGGCTCCCAGCGTGCCACCCAAGTGTTGTTTTTTTTTGGGGGGACTGTAGCCGACAGGGGATTGGGCACCCCATCAGCACAAAACCAATGTTTTTTGGGGGGGGACATTATGCTGATGGGGAGTGGACTCCCCCATCTGCAAATTACACTGGGAAGGAGTGGGAATGAAGTCGATGGCAATTGGGCTCCCTGTCACCAGACAAAAACTGTTTTTGGGACGGTACATGATACCGAGGGGGAATTGGGTACCCCCTCAGCACTGGGGGCTTTCTAATATTGCTTGTGAACATGGCAGCAGCTTGCCGCCATGTTCACAAACAATATTACACTATGTATCATTCCACACTGCAATGATGGGTCATTCCCTTATTGCAGTGGAATAGCTGACACTGCAATGACGAGGCGGCCACTGATTGCTGCAGCAAAAACGTTATAAGTTAGTGGCACTTTCTGAAGCCAGTGTCATCAGCACACTGTGCCTCCATTGGTCCACCAGTGCCAAGCCCCCAAATGCAATGCCTCTGTTGGCTGCCACACTGCTGCACCTCCACAACCCGCTTCTCTCATATGCTACCACGTAATGTTTCTTGCGCATGCATGCAAGCAAACATAAAAATGGTGATCAGTCCCTGCATACCAATTACTGCCCAATTTACATTCTTCCCCCCTCTCCAAAGCATTAGAGCACATAGTCTCTGACCAACTCATGGAATATTTGTCCAAGTACAACATCCAGTGCCCAGAGCAGCACAGTTTCAGAAAAGGCCATAGTACAACAACTGCTTTCATTGTCTTCATGAACTATATTCATAAAGTGCTCAACCATGACCACATGGTGGGATTAGTGTACTTTGATCTCACCAAGGTCTTTGATATGGTCAGTCACAACCTGCTTCTGACGTCCCTCTGTGGCGCAGGCATCTCCCTGCAGGTGGCCAACTGGTTCAAAGATTACCTGCCTGACAGATCTCAAAGGGTCAAAATAGGGAATGCATTATCCACCTCCCAAACTGTCCATTGGGGTGTCCCTTAGGGCTCAATTCTCGGCCCAATCCTATTCAGAATCTTCCTCAGCTCCCTCCCACAAATCTGCAACACCAGCCTCCTACTCTGTGCAGATGATGCCATGCTTTTCACTAGTGATGCCGACCCCACCATCCTCGGGCAAAGGCTTTGATCCGACTTTGTGGCAGTAGAAAGCTGGTTCTCACAAAAAAAGCTGATTATGAATTACCAAAAA
Source organism: Neoceratodus forsteri (assembly GCA_016271365.2). Lineage (NCBI taxonomy): Eukaryota > Metazoa > Chordata > Ceratodontiformes > Ceratodontidae > Neoceratodus > Neoceratodus forsteri. The sequence goes on from CM057456.1 coordinate 121,113,923, forward strand.
AACAAGTCTATGATCTTCACCAGTCCCCATAACAAGTAAAACTCAACCACCTTCACCATCACTAACGCTAACAGTACCCCCATTGACCAGGTCCTCACCTTCAGTTACCTGGGCATTACTCTTGACAGTGCCCTCTCTTACAGAGAGCATGTCACCATCATATCCAAGCTTCTCAACACAAGAATTGGTCTTCTATAATGGAATAGGCACTGTATGACACAGGATGCCCTTGTCACAGCCGTCTTCAGTTCCATACTATCTATCATCAACTATGGCCTGATAATTTATGACCCTTCACAGACACCACCCTTAAGAGTATCCATACTATGCTAAACAAATCATACCGGTTGATCACTGGTGCCACTAAACTAACACACACACACGTGATCTCTACTCCAGCACAAACTGGTTGACTCTCAAGGGTAGACTCTCCTACCACACCGGTTTATTTGCTAAAAAAATCAGCATGGGTCTCAATGCACCATCCTGCCAGCCCCTCCTCAACCAGGCCACTAAAGCCCATGGTACCAGGAGTGGCACCAGAAACACCTACCAGACCCCTTTCTGCTACACCTCCCAGGCCCAATGGTCCTTTAGCTACAGGGCTCTCAACCCACTTAATGTCATCTCTCCTGACGTCCTTGATTTCCCTACCCTGGGTACTTCAAACAGAAGCTCAAGGAACACCTTGTGGTGCTCAGCAGGTGTGACTGTTCCATCTAGATCACCTCACTGCCCTGGATTGCCCTGACAAGTTCTACTTAAATAGAATGCTCTTTAATTTGGCTATTGACTCACCCTGCACAATCATACTGATAAGAATGAACGTGCCTCTGTTGTTTCTGACAAGATCAATATCCTATTAATTGTTTTCAACTGGCTGTGCCTTAGCTTGCACAATTGTATAAGTACTTATTTAATTGCCTGCTTGTTATGGTACTGATGTACTGTTCAAATTCACTAGTTCTATCATATGTTTGCCTCTGGGTTTTCATCTCAAACTCTGTACTTTTGTGTTTTTGTTATGTTTTTTGCTTCTTGACATGGAACCGCTGTAAAAGAGTCTTTGACTCAAAGGTTGTAATCCAAGACTTTAAATAAATAATAAAAACTTAAGTGTCTAGCAGTAATTGTTGAGGAGGATGGGGAAGACAAAGCTAGGGATTTGGTCACTAAGCCTGGGCATGGGGCAGTTGACAGGGACAGGTAGTTTGTGGAGGAGGATAGCAGGAACTGTGATAATGTGGAATGGGAATTGACACGTGCAGAAGACAGGTAGCATTAAGAGTTATAAAGGAGCACTCTCACTAGTGGACATGAGTGGCAGGTAACATAATTGGATTGGCCTGAAAAAGGGAGGTTAACTTGGTAACTGGGACTGGGTGGGGAAGTCCAGACACCAGGACACAATACGTTTCAAGGAGGATGGAGGAAATAAACTAGGGGAGGGGCAAGAATGTAGTCATTGGGGAATCAATAGCGAGAGCAATGGGTGAAGTGCAGGGTGCATTGCCAGCCAAGATGGTACCTCAGGCAAAGTTATTTGCTTGCCTGAAGCAGGAGACAAATGAGAGTTATCCAGAGTCAAGCAGCACAGCTGCTTGAGGTCAAACCATCATCATCTGTATTGAAATGAATGATACAGAGAGCACAAATCCTGAATATCATGTTTATAAAACATAATATATGCAGTCTGTAAGAGTTAAATGTATACCACAAACCTTACAAAGCAAGTTTGTACAATGTTTTTAAGAAATACAAAGAGCAATTTGCAGAGGAACATTAGAGGCAGTAGACATGTACTGAATGTTGATTATACTAAATTACTGTAAGTAAAAGTACTGTAAGTGAGGATCACATTTATCACACACCTTGCAAACTGTTATGTTCATTCCAATAGAAAAATTCAAGACATTACCACAAGATCATTTTGAGGTTGTTCATGAAACTATTGATGTTCTTGAAGGGAAAGGTATCTAGGAGAATCTGTACTTAAATCATCATGATCCTGAGTCCTAGTGGGAATTGGCAGTGGACCATTAAGCAGGCTAACACCTGGCTAATTGTCTGACGCAACAGGAAGGGATTTGTTTTGCAAACCAAGTGGAAATATAGAGGTAAGGACAGCAGAACAGGAGATGGCAAGGCAAGCAAGCATTAAGTGGCAACTATCCTCACTTGCTTCCAGGCCAATATGCAAAGTGCACCCAGCAAAATGGTTGAGCTTGAAGTCCTAATGCACACTGAATGCCAGGACTTATTGGCAGTCAGAGCTGGTGGGTAATGGTGGTGATGGTGGTGTGTGTGTGTGTGTGTGTGTGTGTGTGTGTGTGTGTATATGCATGCACACGCAAAACATGTCTGGAACACTGGAATACAGAGACACAGCCCAATCTGAAAGAATAGACCTTATGGTAAAGGGAGTGTATATGTAAGGGAGTCCCTGTGGAGAACAATAAGGACATCAGGAGAGCAAACACTGTTGCAGAGTTTGTCTGGGTTGAGCTAGGGGGAAATAGTTACCCCTGGGTGTAATACAGGTCTTCACATACCTCAGTGGAGTATAAATGGCAACTGGGTAGAGAAATTCAAGAGCAGCCAAACTGGATCCAGTGGTTATCTTGGGGACCTCAGTATCCCAGACATAGACTGGTATCTTGAGAGTGTTAATGGCAGGGCTAAGGTAGTATTCTTGTCCACATTAATGGACTGCTTCCAAGTGTAGCATGCCCAACAGGCAATAAGAACTGAGGTCACTGTCAATCTTGTGTTCAGCAGTGGAACAGGGTCAATCCAGTGTAAACATGATGAAGCAGGTAGGAGGCAATAATCACATACGAGTAAGAGTCCCCCTGGTGACAGGCAAGACTAGCTTTGCCCAAGCTACCAGGACTTGAAACTTCAGAATAGCTAGCTTTGCTAAACTGAAGTTCTAGGTGCCCAAGGGTCTAGGCTGGTAATGCAGAGTGCATGTGGTATTTGTTGAAGAGTGCACTCTTACTAGCCTAAGAGCCCTGCATCTGTTTAAGCAGTAAGAAAAATATGGCCAAAATGTCCCTCCAACTCTTCTGGGAATTAAGACAACTGATCCTGAAAAAAAGGTGATAAACACTGTGAAGCAACAGGATGCCTCCAGCCAAGAGAGGACAAAGGAACTACACCAAGGGACTGCATGATTTGAATTATGGCAGATAAGGAGTATCTGAAAGTCAGGATATCAGCAAAAGATGCAGACATCACCAAGTCTACTTTCTGTACATAAATGGAAGGAGGAAGTTAAAGGAGAAGATTGGGCCCTTGAAAACAGAGCAACAAGGGGAGGAACCAATTAGAGATGAAGGGGTGATGGCTGACATACTGAATGACTACTTCCCTTCACTGCACACAGCCCCAAGTGAATGGGTGTGCTCAGCTGGATGGCCCACAGCATCATGGGTAGCCATGACGCTACCTGTGGAAATAACAGCAGTACTGAAACCTGACTACATGGCAAAAATAAAGAGGTAAGATAATAGGAGCAGACACACTACACATAATAATGATACTGGCAGCAAAGAAACAAATGGCAGGCTACTTGCAATATTCTTTGCGGAGACTAAACAGATATGTTTGATGCCAGAAAGGACTGAAACATGGGCAATGTTGTCCTAATCTTCAAGTATGGGGCAAGATCAGACCCAGTCAACTACAAGTTGGTCAGCCACACATCAATGCCAGACAAATTCCTGGCAGCCATTATCAAGGATAGATTAATGGAGCACATAGTTAAAGCCATGGAGACTGTTCCCAGTCAGCATGATTTTATGATGAGTGGCAAGTCATGCCAAACCAACCGGATCACCTTCTTGAAGGAGGTGATGAGTTTGGTTGCTGTTTTGCTGTTTTGGCTGAAATAATTCCATGTCAACATACATGTACAGTATGCTTCTATAGAGAGACAGGAGCATAGCGCCCACTCCCACGGGCAAATAAGGATATGATTTTACTGTGTTAAAAAATAAGGAAATTCTTTGCTAAGAAGCTAAGATTTCTACAGTGGCTGAGCATTAAGATGGAGAACACCAAAGCATACCCCATGCCTGGCTTGCTGCCTACATGGTGGGGGTGGGGTGTTAGGGTTGGGAATACTAACATCACATTTCCCTACTTTTATTGCTTTAACCCTATCTGAGGTATTAATGGAGATTTTTGCAAAGAATATATTATAGGGGTGCCGTAGTGCCCATATATTTAGGGTTGAGTAAGGTGTTCAGTGTTAAACCCCTAACTCTGCACATTAATATCGTTGACTCTCTTTGATTAAATTAGTAGAAATTTTATATGTATTCTCTAGGAGGCAAGGTCTTGATGTGTGGACATTTTTGTGATGGCAGCTTGTGTAGTTTCTTATTTTTATTTATTTATTTATTTATTTGTTCTAGGATTACAAATACCTTTGAGCCAAGGCTCTTTTACAAAGGTTCCACGTCATTGGTACAATTGAGACAATCATAAGCAAAGATAACAGTTTATAAAATTAAAAAAAAAAGAACAACACATAGTCTTGTAGATGAAAAAAGAACAATAAGGTGAAACTTTGGGGAAGGAAAAGGGAAAGAAGGAGGGTGAAATCAGGAGACTAAGTGGATGGGAGAGAAGGGGAGGTGGGTTGGGGGGGACAGAGAGAGGAGAGGTGGAAGGCGGATAAGAATAGAGGTAGTGCAGCGGGTGGCATTTGTCATGGGCCAGCAGGGGAGGTAAAGATGGGAAGGGGGGTGCTGGCAAAGTGCAGGAGTAGATGTGGGTCCAAAAGGGCATCTTCAGCTATGGAACCAAAAGATATGCTTAGCCACAACAGTCACAGAGGTTGGAGGCAGTCAGTGTTAGTCGGAGACAAGTCTTAAAAGTGCTGAGCGATAGAGAAGACGAGATGTCGCTGGGAAGACTGTTGTACCAACTAGTGGCCCGGTAAGCAAAGGATCTTTGGCCCTGTGTTGTGCGGCAATGCGGGACTTGAAGAAGCTGAGGTTTTGATCCCCTGGTATGTCGGGTGTGGATTCTTGGTTGTATGAGGGCACAGACTCAAGGGGGGGCAAGGCCCAGCAAGATTTTCTTAGTAGTAATATAAGTTTGGTGTTTTATTCGATTGGCAGGATTCAACCACCCAGTTTGAGAATAGAGGTCACAGGTGTGAGTTAGGCTTTGGGAGCCAGTGACAAGTCAACAGGCCTTGTTGAGGATGGTGGATACACATTTGAGTGCAGTGGTTGTAGCAGAGCCGTAAATGATAATGCCATAATCAATGATGGATATGATGGAGCTCTGGACAGCGACAGTGAGGGCTTCAGGTGTCAGGTGTTTCCTATGACGGAATAGCAGGCCTAGCCGGGAGTTAGTGGCTTTGGCAACATGGTCGATGTGGGCAGTGTAGGAGAGGTGAGGGTCAAGGGTGATCCCGAGGTATTTAAAGTTTTGACCTGTTCCAGTGGCACCTTGTCTGGTGATAACGGAGAGTTGGAAGTGCTTATGTTTATTATGGGAGCTGCTGAAGATCATGGCCTTTTGTTTTTTGATTAAGGATCAGTTTGTGCTTTGTGAGCCAATTCTCAACTCGAGGACAAGCCGAGTTGGAGATTTTCTTGCAATTTCTTTGGGTCCTGTGTGTGCAAGAATTACTGCAACATCGGCATACAGGGTGATATGTTCAGTGCAGGAGTCTGGTAGGGTGTTAAGGAACAGGCTGAAGAGTAGGGGCCCAGTATTGAACCCTGGGGACTCCAGAGAGGACAGGTCTTGAATCAGAGTGCACATCTCCAATTTTACACGCTGGGTGCGGTTTTCAAGATAGCTTTTGAACCAAGAGATTGAATCATTGAGAGACCAGCATTTTTATTTGGCTCAGCAGGAGGGAGTGGTGGACAGTATCAAGGCTTTGGTCAGGTCGATGAAAATAGCACCAGTTAGTTGTCCATTGTCAAGGAGCTGTGAATGGAGCTGGTGAATTCGAGTAAGGCAGAGGATGTACTATGACCTTTTCTAAAGCCATGTTGCTGTTTACAGAGAATATTATAATTGTCCAGATGCTCGGTAAGTTGGTCCGCTACTATACGCTTCAGTGCCTTCATAGGGAGGCAGAATGGAGATAGGGCGAAGTTCGCATGGTCAGCCTTATCACCACTTTTGTGAATTAGTAACAGGCCATTTTCCATTTGTCTGGGAATTGGCTAGAGGAAAGAGAGAGTTAAAGATTTTGGTGAGGGGCCCAAGTACCGTGCTGCTAGGGCCAGTAGCTTGAGGTCAAGTGTGTCATTGCTTGTTCTAGATTTGCTGATGGCTTTGCAATGTAGTTTCGGACTTGATGTTTCTTTAGTGCTTTAAAGTAGAAAGGTGGGTGACAGGCATGGGTGGAGGAGTTGGGGGGATGGGAGTTGACACGTCTTGGAAGAAGTTGGAGGGGAGAACACTGCTAAGGTCAGTGAAAGCGATGTTAAAAGTGTTCGCAATAGTTTTAGAGTCGAGTGTAGTGTGCCCATTTATGTTGAGAATGTTCGGTGAGGATTTTGACTGCTTTCCAGTGACCTCTTTAATGTTTTTCCAGAAATCCTCCCATTTCCCAGGAGTTAGTGAGGGCATTTTTATAGTAGTCAGATTTCTGTTGCCGAATGGATTTGGTGCAGTCGCTCCGTGCCCGTTTATAATTCTGGATGTCGAGTTGCTTACCAGAGTTTCTAGCCAGTTCCCAGAGGTGGTCTCTGGATTTAAGTTTTTTTAGGAGGTCTCCTGACAGCCAAGGGTTACTGAGCTTTTTGAGAGGGGCAAATTTATTACAGGCTTCATTGAAATGTGAATAAATTGTTCCAGTGCAGTATTAGTATCTGTTGCCTTGAAGATGGGGGACCAGTCCTGCAGACTGAGGTGTGATGTGAGGTGGGGTAGCTGACCACGGGGTAGGACTCTGCTGCTGGTGAATTTTGAAGGGGGCTTATAGAATTTGTTTGACCAGGTACAGCTGATGGAAGAGTGGTCACTGAGTGAGTCGGGAGGACTGAGGTTTCGTGATCCGGGAGGGTGGTTGGTTAGGATCCAGTCAAGTAGGGTGCAGGTCCCAGTTCTGTAGTTCTTTCTGGTTGCATAGTCAACCATTTGAGTCAGGTTAGCTGATATAATGGAGCCCTTACATGACCCACATTCAGCTGAGAGCCAATTAATGTTAAAGTCACCAAGAAGGATGATTTTGGAGTCCGATGGGTGGGATTTGACAAAGTCAAGGACATCGGTTAGACCAGGTCCCTGTTCTTTAGGAGGTATGTAAACAGTGACAACTGTGAGGGCCTTATTGTGGGCGCCTAATAGAAGTCTGATGGGAAGAATCTGAGCAGGTGTTCCTGGAAGATTGGAATCAATGGGTGTCCTCGAAAGTGTTCATATATAAGGCACACCTCCACCTTCTTTGACTTACGATCAACCCGGAAGACATTGTAGCCAGGAAGGGTGATTGCCTGGTCAGGAATCTTTGGGGTGAGCCAAGTTTCAACTACTGACAGAATATCCGGGTTGTGTTGGTGGTAAAGCGTTTGCAGTGCATCAAGCTCGAAGTAACTGAGATGTTCAGGCACATGATTGAGAGAGTGCCTGCTGGTTTATTTTGGTGAGGTGTTTGGTCTGGGTTAGGGTGAACAGTCCTGATAGCAGCAGGAGGAGGAGCACAAGTTTCAGGGTGATAGGCAGAGTTCAGTCAGAGAGAGGTTGTTTTTTTTTTGAATAGTAGTATGCCAGGTGGTAATGTCAAAATGCAACATTGAAATAGTTGTATACAATTTGGCTAGATGTGCCCAAGGCTCACACATGAGCAGGGACAGATCAGTTTCAGTGGTGTGCTCCATAGGAGGATTTGCCATTGCCAAATGATGTAAAATAATCAAATCCACAGGAAAATGACCAGTAAACTGTTTGATCTATGGTAACAAGACAAAGGATGTGTTAAATTCCTGAACACTGGCCTGGGGCATATGCAGGAAGTTAAAACCATTTGTCAGTGTCTTCCTTTGTTTAAATAGTTGTGAATGGTTCTCACAGACATGCAGTTCCCTTTAGCAACAAGGTAGACGGAAATGTTGATTCAGTTTGCACTCCCCAGGTCAGAGCTTGTAGAATTTCTTAGCTGTACTTACTTTGATTTTGATGGCTTCCAAAAAAGTTGATTTATCATGAGAATCCCAATATCTGCTGGTGATGTTTTCCAGTTTCTTAGTCCAGGAAACTTTCATAGTTTTGTGCCATGCCAACTGCCATCTTGTTACTTTTTCCATGAACTAACGAACATGGAAAACACATAAAAATAAATGAATTTCAAAAAGCAAGCAACAGAACCTAGCTAAACAGGACTCATTTAGCTAGATTCTGATATCTGTGTTTTGAAATTAGATTGCAAATATCTTTTCTGGACACCCAAGATACCGGGTGCCGAGATTAGCAAGAGGAGCACTCACCGCAGAGTTCTCTGCATGAGAACACTGGGATTTTCTTGAATTCTGCAGCCGCAGCTGAAATCCTGCTGCCGACTGCAGTGTGAAGCCTGAGCCGCTGTTTCCCTGGTGTTTGCTGCCCCACCCTCACTCCATTGCCTATCCTCCCTGGTGTCTAGTGACACTCCCCACCTGCTGATCACCCTCCCCATTATTTGTTTATTGATCTTTGGTGTCTAGTGGCACCACCCCTGACCGCCATCACCCTTATTTTTATTTTGATCCTTGTTGTGTAGTGGCAACCCCAACCCTCCGATCACCATCCCCCTTATTGTTTTGTTAATCCCTGGTGTCTAGTGGCACCCCTATCCTCCCCCCGATTGCTGCCTTCCTTATTTTTATATCAATCCCTGGTGTCTAGTGCCACCTCACCCTCCGGCTGCTGTTACCTTATTGCTTTACAGATCTCTGCTGTCTAGTGGCACCCACCACCCTCCAATTGCTGTTTCTCTTACACTGATCAGCCCCCCCAACCCCACCTCCCACTAAGCACCCACCACCCCACACCCCCATTATATCCCCATACACCCTCACTCACTGGAACAGGACCCAGGTTCAAGATCCACTCTCCTTCAATCGAAGACTGCTGCTGGAACTGGTGATTGCAATATGAGAAACTAAGGTAAATGCGGTTCAAAGTATTTCAAAGGGGCTTTCAACTTTTATGAATAACTTTGCAATTTTTTGATATTTTGACCCCAAATTTTCAACATAGCCATTTGGAGACCCCACCTCATGAACAATATGACTGTTGTTATGCAACTCCCAATGTAAAGGTGATTTAATGGCCGCTTGACAAATTCACCTTTTGAGCAGAATTTGCATAAAGACAGTCATATTGTTAATGGGGGTGTCATAAGAAGGCTATGTTGAACATTTGGGGTCAAATTATATAAAAATGCCAGAGTTATAACCGTTCATTGCAATTTCACCATGCATGCTTGTAAGTTTGGAAATTTTCAATATTTTGTCCCCAGATTTTCAACATAGCTTTCTTATTATCCCACCTCATGTATGTCATAGCTGCCTGGCCAAACTGTGTTCCTGCACCTGTGACACAGAATGGCATTGCAGCTGCACAAAATTTAGTTTTGGCAGTGATTCAAAAAATATCTATACTGGGTACATAAGGTGGAGTAATAAGATGGCTATGCTGATATTTTTGGTCACTGTTATCCTATACAGTAAATAGAAGTGCAGGACCTGTAGGATGCTGTGCTTCCAAAGCTACACACATATACACATCTATTGAGGGATTGCAGTGCAAGGACCAGAGGGCCTTGTGCTCCCACAGCAAATAATGATACAATTATACTATTTCAAAAAGTAAGGAAAAACATTGCAAAAAACTGTATTAATGCTCTAGCTAGGGTTACAGCCACAAAAGTAGGGAAGTGTGACATTAGGGTTTCCAAACCTTACACCCCAACCTCCGCTGCACACACCAACAGGCATCGGGGGTGTTCCTTGGGGTTGTCAGCCCTAACGCTCACCCCATTCTCCTATACTGAACCCATGTCAGCGTATTTACTTATGCAATGGGGTGGGCGTTAGGGCTGATGACTCCATGGCACACTCCCGATGCCCGTTGGTGTGTGCAATGGGGGGGGTGTTAGGTTTGGAAATCCTAAAGCCACATTTCCATACTTTTGTGGCTGTAACCCTAACTAGAGCATTAACACAGTTTTTTTGCAATATACATATATACAGGGGATATGACATGGCCTGACTGAAGATATCATATTTATCTTCATGAGAGGCCAATGATATCATGATATCTCACAAGTGATGAAGCCACAAATGAGATATCTTGATGTTATTGGCCTCGAGTGAAGATAAATATGATATCTTCAGTTAGACCATGTCATGTTATGTTTATATAAGTTATGTTTTGGGCTCTTGTGCACCACAAGTCCCGTACATTTGCCTTTAACCTGTTTCCTCACCTAGAGGTTTGGAAATCCTAGACAGAGGTTTTGGATCCCCTCTCCGGTGACTTACTATGTTTTATCCCCCCCCCCCAAATTTCCCATAGTCTCCAAAAGAAAATATAAATCTGATTAAAAAGGTATCTGTTTGATCCTGCAATTTGTGTTGTTTTTAAAGTATTCATTTCAGTTTTATGCCTGTCAGCACTTTCACTTTTCGTGCTGGTATGTAGCATAGCTGAGCGACATCAGTGATGTGTCGTCAGAAGCATTCTGTACTAAAAAAATGAAAGAAGACATCCTCTTTTCATAATCCCACTTGATTTGTTTGAAAGGAGCCACTGACTGTAGAGAGATAACAGTGAGCGAGTCAGCGGCTTCAGAGTACTAGATGCAGCAATGCTCGCTCATGCTTGAGTCTACTACTCTGAAGCCGCTGACTCGCTCGCTGTTATCTCTCCTCAGTCTGAAGTTTCTTTCAAACAACTCAAGTGGGGTTATGAAGAGAGGATGTCTTCTTTTATTTTTCAGTACAGAGTGCTTCTGACAGCAGATCACTGATGCCACTCGGCTGCACTACATACCAATATGAAAAGTGAAAGGGCTAGATGTCCGTCTGCCATCAGGGGATTATTTGAAAGAAAAAAAGTGAGTACACTTATGGAAAACTACAAAGCTTTGACTTTTACAGTACAGAGTGCCATCATTTAAACCAGTGTCAGCACATTATGGACAGTGCTGGCTAACACCATTAAAAGTGAAAGTGCGTAGTTGAAGTGATGACCCAAATGGCAGGATTAACCAGCTAAGTTTTGAAATGACATATAGGAACATGGAGATAACAGATGACGTATAGGCACATGAAGATATCAATGATATCTTCACTGGCTGGCTTAGATACCAATTTTTACACATGGAGTTATCCCAAAACATAAGTTATGTATATATATATATATATATATATATATATATATATATATATATATATATATATATATATGATGTTATACTGGTGCAGTAGCACCAGTATAGTTAGGGTTGAGTAAGCACTTTATTGTTAAACCACAAATTTTGCACCTTAATAACTTTGCCACCATATGATGGATTTGCCTGAAAATTTACATGCATGGTCTGGTACCATAGATCTCTGGATCTAGCAAATTGCATTATGTCAGATGTACAGTTGCAGAGCTACAGAACACCACAAAAAAACATGGATTTTTTGCACTTTTCTTTGCTTGCACCCACAGCCTGCACAATTTGTCTGTTCATTCCAAAATCTTCAGAGAAGTTGCAGTCTGGGTCACTGATGTGCCTTTGAAAGATTTGGAGTAAAAATGTTAAACCGTTCAAAAGTTATTAAAAAAAAACAAACACATTTCCCATTATAGTCAATTGGGGAAAAATATATGTTCATCATGAAAGTTTTGCAAATGCACTTTTACTTTCGCAAATGGCCCTTTTACTTCTGTGATTTAGCCATCATGTTTTTCTTTAGTGAGGGAGAAAAATACCTGGCATTAAAATTTGGGACCCTCTAGGTAAACACTGACTGTTGGGTGTACCTAGTTGGGTCCTGAGGATGCCAGTGCTATCTTTTTTGGGGGGTAACACTCCCCCAGAAATGCCTTTTTAAACACTGGGGAGAAAATACTTTCACAAATCATGAAAGAAATGGCCGAAATATTTTTGCAAATGCGAAAGTTTTGTGCTACTTTTTACAAAATGTTCGTGATTTTCGAAAGTATTTTTTTTAAATGGCAAATCTTTGCAATCCTCCTGCAACAAAATAGTTGGGTCTTTTGGGCTGAAATTTGCAGGATGGCAAGCCTTGGTCACACAGATGTGTCTTTTGGTAGTTTGGTGGCAAAACATTTAAGGGGCAAAAAGTTACAGTGTTCCAAAGTTGAGAAATTTCCCAAAGTATAACATTGCGGTACCCGTGATGCCTTTCGGTGCCTGTATCTCAAAAACAAAGCAAGATGCAGAGTTTTTGCTAGTAGCAGATTAGTTCATTTAAAAGTGAGCTAATTTGCAGAAACAAGTTTGGAAATCATAGATGACACCTGCATTGGAATTTTTTTCCTACTTGTTACAGTTACAGAGATATTGGCAAAAACATGTTACAAGGATTCCAAGGGTGCCTTTTCAGTGCATTTCAGTGCCGTATCTCAGAAATGATGCAAGATATCGATTCAGTCAATTTATGTTTTATGAAGTACTCACTGTCATGATTACACCAGCACTAGAATTTTTTTCCTAGCTACTACGGTCGCTGAGCTATTAGCAAATTAGTCTTACAAGGGTTCCTTGCCCTATAGGGCTGCTGTATGTCTCCGTAGTTATGTTTAAGTTGGAGCACAGGGCCTGCACTCCCACATGCACATACCATTATGCCAAAAAGTGGACAATGTGAAAGGAGCACAGGTCGCGGAGGGCCTGAGCTCCGCCTAACACACACCACTTACATTACACTTTCTCAAAAAGAATGGAAATTAATTGCAAAAAACTCCATTAATGCATCAGTTAGGATTAATAGTACAGCAACAAAAGTTTGGAAATGTGCTGTTTGGGTTCAAAACCCTAACTCTGCATTCCCTCCACCCCCCTCCCACACACACACACACAGACACACATGCAAAACACATGCAAGATTGAAAGACACCATACCACTCCATCACATCTGTAACCACAATAACCACAACACTGTACTTATTTCACACAACACTATGTAATGAAAAACCAAATATAGTATCATCAGCTCTATACTGCCAGCACAGTATGATGATACATTATTGCTGGCATATCTTCTTCATGCAATGAGACTTAGTCTGTACACATGTTCAAAATACTGACTTATGTGTCACTATTCAACAATTGGGTTGCTGCGGGCTACCACTTGGGCATGTGGTAGCAGGACAGATAGAGATGACACTACTTTTCAGATACTGCTCAAGTATGAAACTAACACCATCACATGTTGTTATACGACTGCCTTACCTGGAAATGCTCTTTAGCAGCATGTTATTGTTAGCTTTGGATGTTACAACTGTTGCTTTCACATGTTACTTGTAAACTATACTACAAATAATTACTTTTATTGCTACAGTTTGTTATTAGGACTGACTCACTCTATCAGAAAAATAAATGCAAACATACAATGACTTTTTGTAGGCTTATACTAACTCTCATTTCCAAGAAACTAACTGTGGATAACATTCTGTGTGTTACATCAGTTCTTCACTATTGAAATATAGGCATCTGCTTAAATCTTGTTATTGCTGTTTGTAACACAAAAATGCTTACTGTGGGGCATCACCCATGGTTGCCCAGCATGCGTGTCAACCCCCAAGGCACTATGATGGTGGCAGAACTCAGTTGGTGACCCATGATAATGGATTTGTCATGCAATACATTTAGAGAGCTGTACATTACTTTTGTTACCTGATGCTGGTTGGCTCTGATTGGTTGTGTTCCCTTGGCCCTTCCCCTGCTTGCATGTGTGTGTGAGTGTGTGTGGGGGGAATGTGGAGTAAGGATTTTGAAGCCTAACAGCACATTTCTAAACTTTTGTTACTGTACTATTAATCCTAACTGATGCATTAACGGAGTTTTTGCAATGAATATATATATATATATATATATATATATAACATAGGAGTTAAGTTCCTAACCCCCCACCCCTACCACCCACCCTGTCCTCCACACACTGACAGGCATCAGTGTGCAGTAAGTCATTAGGCCCAACTCTCACCCTGTTCCATGTGTAAACAGGCTAACATGATACAGCATAGGAGAATGGTGTGAGAGTTAGGCCTAAAGCCCCCATGTAACACACAAATGCCTGTCTGTGTGTGGAGAAAGGGGGTGGAGTGGTAGGGTGGGTGACTTAGGAGCTCAACCACAATGTTTCATTTCCCTACTTTTGTCACTTCAACCCTAACTGATGCATTAACAATGTTTTTTTGCAATGACTCTCTCTCCCTCTCTCTCTCTCTCTCTCTCTCTCTATATATATATATATATATATATATATTTCTTCAGTCTTACCATAATTTCCTTTCTGTTAGCTCCAACATTGTCAATGAGGTTAAGTACTGATGGGTTATGTGCAACCCACACCTCTATTAGGCGAAATGGCACAGCCCAAGGCTGTATTCAGGATGGAATCTTTGGCATATAAACATTCTGAACAGTAGCAGCTCTCCAGTCACTATTGTCCATGCAGTGCCTCTAAATATGTAAAAAATATATCCACATAGAGCATACCAGTCATCTTGACACAAAATTTTATTTTATTCTTTGGTAACCAGGTAAGGACCACTATGCACAGACGCCTGTTTTCAGTGGTGAACCAGGAGCACTGGGGAGGCTAAGTGAATTCCTCAGAGTCACACAGTATATACAACGGGAGGTTGTGGGAATCAAACCCAGGTCTGTCTGATAGATGTACCAAGCTCATTCACAGCTTGTTGCTTTAACCTCTAGACTATACTACCATCACACATATCAGCTGCCTACAGAGATAGGACTTTAGCCTGAATAAAATACTGCAAATAGTCACCTATCTCGTCAGATTGTGGAGGTAAGAAATCAAGGCTCGCCTTCCAGTTCTTCAATGGCATGGAAGATCTTTACAGTGTTGAATCAACTAGAACAGAGTTGTCAAAGGAACTAATGCAAACAGATATAATTGGGCAAAAGACTGCAAACAGTGTAAGGTCTCACCTGTGAAAAGAATGAGGCACCCTTACTTATCATCAAATTCATACCTGTTAAAACTGAGTTCAAATAACCAATATTCTAATGTATAACTGCTCACTCTTTTCGTTTCTTCTTTTTTGCATATCTTTATAATTATACATGCAGCAGGTAAACTATAGAGGAATGTCCAGACAGACTTACAATCAGAGTTTTATAACAAAATAATGAACAACCCAATGCTGGCATACCGGTTAATACAGTATTCTCTCACAGGAATAAGGCTCCAGGGTGGGACATAATGACAATGTTGGAGCAAACAGAAAAGGAAATTACTGTAAGTATGAAGAAAATCTTCTTTCTATAGTGCTCCACATTGTCAATGGGATTCAGTACTGATGGGTTCTAAGAAGCAGTACCCCTGAAAAACTGAGTGGGGAGGATATTGTCCTATACGTCAACCTCTTACAGAAAGAAATTTACCTGCTAACTGCTGCCTGTAAGACTCTGCGACCAAAGGCTGCATCAATATATATTTGAACATTCAGTCTCTAGTGCTTGGTGAATGTGTGGGAGGAGGACCACGTAGCTACCTTGTATAGTTCTAAGAGAGATGCCTCACCTTTCTCCACCCAGAAGATGGCCATACTGCTGGTGAAGTGAGCCTTGATGAGAGCCAGAGGCCTCTTCTTTTCTGCAACATAAACCTTGGAAATGCACACTTAGCCAGGGTGGCCTTGGAGGCTTTTTGTCCCTTTTTGTCTGCTCCAGAAAAAACTAACAACTTATCCAATTTTTAGAACTCAGCAGTTCATCTGAGGTATTTATTTTTTATTTATTTATTTCAATTCTATGATTACAATTACCCTTGAGCCCAGGGCTCTTTTACAAAGGTTCCACATCAAGACATTGGTATCACATGACAATTGACAAAATTGTTACACAAATAAGGGTCAAGGATATCAAATTAATTTTGAACAGACAGGGAGAGGGTAAAGTGGAAAGGAAGAGGACAAGAGGGGAAGGGGGTGGTAGAAAGAAATGGGAGGGGAAGGTGAGAGGTAAAAATGAGAAGAGAGAGAGGTGGGGGGTAAGGATAAGGAGGGGGGGTAAAGCAGCCAGGAAGGTGGCATTGTCAGGTGCTGTAGAGCGGATGGGGCAGAGGCCAAACTAGGGCAAGTGCGTTATGTAAGGAGCTAGATATAAGAAGAGCGGGAGTGGAGTGGTGTTGCATAGACATTATCCATGACAGTCGCAGATGCTGGAAGCGACCAGGGTGTTTCAGTGCCTGGATTTGAAGGCCCCTAGCCCAGTGGTATTGATAGTATCATTGGCAAGACCGTTAAGCCAAGTGGGTGCCCTGTAGGTGAATGAATGCTGGCCAAGGGCTGTGCGGCAGCGATGGATATGGAAAAGTTGTGGCTTTGATCCCCTAGTAATTCTGGAGCTGGTTTTCATTTGAAGGAGTGAACAGACCCCGGGAGGGGCAGTTCCCAACTGTATTTTCTTAGCAACCACGCAGGTTTGGTACTGAATTCTATTATCAAGTTGAAGCCAGTTTGCCTGTGAGTAGAGGTCACAGGTGTGTGTGAGCCGTTCTGCCCCAGTGATGAGTTGACAGGCCTTGTTTAGGGTGGTAGTAATCCTTCTGAGTGCAGTGGTAGTGGCAGTGCCATAGATGACAAGACCATAGTCAATCTGGGAGATGATGGAGCTTTGAACTGGGGCAAGGAGGGCCTCTTTAGTCAGGTGCTGACGAAGCCGGTAGAGTAAGCCCAGTCTAGTATTCACAGTTTTAGCGACATTGGTTTTATGTGTTCCAAAGGACAGGTGAGGGTCTAATGTGATTCCTAGGTATCTGAAGGAGTCAACCTGCTCCAGGGAGTCCCCAAGGCAAGTGTTTAAGGAGAGTTGGTGGTGTTTGTGCTTGTTTTGGTGGCTGGTGAAAATCATGGTCTTCGTTTTTTTCTGGTGAAGGATTAACTTATGTTCTTTGAACCAGCTTTAAACAGAGGTGAAACCATGTTGAAGGGTTTGTTGCAGGTAGCTTGGGTCATGATGAGAGGCAAGAATCACCACGTCATCTGCATAGAGTATGACTTTCTGAGAGGTGGAGTCAGGGAGGGAGTTGAGGAACAGGCTGAACAGCAATGGGCCCAGGATGGAGCCTTGGGGGACTCCGGAATGAACCTGTTTAGTGTCAGAGACCACGCCTGATATTTTTACACATTGGGACCTGTTGTCAAGATAGCTATTGAACCATTTCACTGATTATGCAGAGAGGCCAATGTTTGGTAGCTGATGAAGCAGGAGGCGGTAGTGGACAGTGTCAAAAGCCTTTGACAGGTCTATGAATGTAGCTTCGGTTAGCGTAATTCCCCTGATCAAGGGAGTTGTGTATGGCTCCCATAAACTCAAGAAGTGCTGTGACAGTGCTGTGTCCTTTTCTAAATCCGTGTTGCTGCCGGCAAAGGATGTTGTACATGTCCAGATGATCAGTGAGCTGGTCTGCTACTATCCATTCCAGGGTCTTAGAGAGGGGTGGCAGGATAGAGATAGGTCGGTAGTTCACATGGGAGGTCCGGTCACCACCTTTATGGATAGGTGTGACAGTTGCTGCCTTCCATTTGTAAGGGAATTGGCTGAGAGAGAGGGAGAGATTAAAGATCATGATGAGAGGCCCCAGAACCTCGTCTAGAGTGACGGACAGAAGTTTGAGGTCCAGTGTGTCAGCACTTGCTCTAGTGTTTTTGATGGCTTTGGAAATGTATTTCCTGATGGTATTTTTGTTTACTGCTCTGAAGTAGAAAGGGGGACAATTTTTAGGAGATGACTGATGGGTGGGAAGAGGGGGGGTTGCTGTCGTTGAAAAAGTCAGGGGGAGGATGCTGCTGAGGTCGGTGAAGGCATCATTAAAGGTGTTGGCTATGACTTTTAGGTCCAGAATAGTATTCCCGTTTATTGTGATAGCAGTAGGGGGTGATTTGGACTCCTTCCCAGTAACATCTTTAATGTTATTCCAGAATGCTCTTGCATTTCCCCATGTGTCAGTGAGTGCAGTCTTGTAGTATTCAGATTTCTGTTGGCGTATGGATTTGGTGCAATCATTTCTAGCTCTTTTGAAATTTTGGATGTCCGCCTGTTTTCCTGTTTCTCTGGCTAGTTCCCAGACGTGGTCCCTGTGTTTCAGCTTCTTTAAGAGGGAACCCATGAGCCAAGGTATGTCCTAACGGCTCGTCATAAATCTAACTTGTGCAACTCCTCCTTTGGGTGAGTAGGTTGCAGACAGAAGAGTGGGAGACAGATTTCCTGGTTCACATAAAAGGCAGTGGGAACCTTCAGAATGAAAAACAGAACTGTTCTGAGCACCACCTTGTCCTTACACATAATGAGGTAAGGTTCTTTGTGGGACAAAGCTGGGAGTGCATCAATCCTTCTGGGTGAGCACATAACAACTAAAAAACACACCTTGTAAGACAGCAAGTCCAACAGTACTGAAAAAAGTAGCTCAAAAGGTTCTTTACAAAGAACATTCAGAACCAGATTCAGATCCCATGGAGGAACAGAGATCAGAATAGAGGATGACTCCTGCTGACAGCCTGCAGAAAACTAATAACCTCTCAGTTAGTTCCTAAGGATGATCCCAAGGAGGCTCCAAAGGCTGGCACCTGATCTCTCGAGGTGCTCAAGGCCAAACCTCACTCCACTTCTTCCTGCAGAAAATCCAAAATCTGCTGAACAGTGGCTTTAGAAGGTTGGATGTCTTTTCCTCTGACTCAGTCTGAAGAGGTGGTCCATATGTGAGCATAATCTACCAACACGGAACTCTTTCTGACAACCATAATGGTGTCCACTACTTTCTTAGAGAAACCCTGTTTTAGGAGTCTCCTCCTTTCAGGAGCCAGGCCATGAGCTGCATTGCTCCCGGATTTGGATGCAGAATAGGACCTCGGGAGAGAAAGTGCCCCCATACAGCAAGGTGAAACAGTGCGTGTTAAGCTAGGTTCATTAAGTCTGAGAACCACGGCCTTCTGGGCCACTCTGGAGCTATCAGAAGAAAGCTTCCTCTTGAGTGCCATATTTTGCAAACCTTGGGGAGGAGTTGCAGAGGAGGGAAAGTATATGCTCAGCTGAAATTCCAAGCTTGAGACAAGGTGTCGACTACCTCCAGCTGTGGACACCAGTAGCAGCTAATGAACCACAGTACTTGAAGATTCCGGTTGGAGGCCAACCGGTTGATCTGTGGATGTCTGAATCTTTGACACAGAAGGTCAAACAACTCAGGGGTTCAGCATCCACTCCCCAGGATAGACATTCTCGTGGCTTAACCAGTCAGCCTGAATGCTCATTTCCCCCCACTAACTGAACTGCTGACAGAGAGAGATGGTACTCCTCTTCCTACAGCAGGAGATTGGTGGCTTCCTTTAGCATCTCTCTGCTCTTTGTGCACCCTTGATTGTTTATGTACGCCACCGTAACAGTGAAGTTTAACCTTATTTTCACGTCTTTTGACTGCACCAACTTTGAAAATGAAGGAGAGCTAGGTGCACAGCCATCATCTTCAGAATGTTTGTGCATAGTTGCTGTTGCTGCACTGAACAAGTCCCCTGACTGGGAATGTTTTTCAATTGTTTAACCAGAAGAGACACACTAAGCTGAAAGCTTGTTTACAGGTGCAACCTGGGAACACAGGGAAGTTAAGTGACTTGCTCAGGGTCACACAGTATGCAAGTGGGGGCTGTGGGATTCAAACCCAGGTCTCCAGATTTGCAGATCAGAGCCTTAAACCACTGCGCTATACTGCCACCAATTACCGGATCACCAAGTGATCCAGCACTGCCCCCCACAACCCAACAGGCTGGCATCGGTTGTCAGATTCAACTTTGGGGGACTTCCAAGGGAGACCCTTTGCTCAGATTTTCAAAACTCACCCACCAACCCAGAGACTGCCGTAAGAGGGGTGAAATTGGGATCCTGGCCTGACAGTCCTCTGAGGTCTGATCCCAGGCTGACGGCAACTTGATATGCAGGGTCCGCATGTGAAGGCGAGCCAACAGAACCAGGTCCATCATCACCGTCATAAGACCCAGAATTTGCAGAAGGCTGTGAGCCAAAACTGACATTCGGCTCTTCAGCTACTGAACCTCTCTCAACAGGATCTCCTTCCTGGCTGGTGAAAGAAGACCTTCCCCATATCCATCCTGAACACCACTCCCAGGTGCTCCAGGGTCTGTGATGGTTCAAAAGAGCATTTCTCCTGATTCACCACCCAGCAGTGGTATTCCAAAACCTCAAGAGTCCTGGTCACTGGCTTAACATAGAAACATAGACTTTGATGGCAGATAAGGACCACTTGGCCCACCCAGTCTACCTATTTCCCTACCTATTGGATAAGCTGCAGATTCTATTTAACCAACAGCCTACTTCCTGCAACCCCCACACTATAATTGCCTTATGTCTGTCCCAAGCATGTTTGAATTCCCCCACTGTTTTAGACCCCACAACCTCTCCAGGAAGGCGGTTCCATGCGTCCACCACTCTTTCCATGAAAAAGAATTTCCTAACATTACCCCTGAGCCGTCCCCCTTCTAACTTTAAATTGTGCCCCCTTGTTCTTACACATCTCTTTTTCTGAAAGATGCTACCCTCCTGGACTTTGTTGATTCCCTTGTGGTACTTAAAAGTTTCTATCATGTCCCCACGTCCCTCCTTTCATCAAGGATATACATATTAAGCTCTCTCAGTCTCTCTTCATATGGTTTCTGATGTATACCCAGCACCATTTTAGTTGCCCTCCTCTGAACTGCTTCCATCCTGTCTATGTCCTTGCATAGATGACGTCTCCAAAACTGCACAAAGTACTCCAGATGGGGTCTCACCAACTGTCTGTATAGAGGGATAACCACTTCTCTTTTTCTACTTGTGATGCCCCTCCCTATGCATCCCAGTATTCCCTGGCTCTCCTTACTAACTTCTCACATTGCTTACCCACCTTTAGGTCATCTGATATGACTACACCCAGATCCCTTTCCATTATTGTCATTAGTACCTCCCCTGCTATTGTGTACTCTTCTCCTGGATTTTTATTTCCCAGGTGCATTACTTTGCACTTCTTTGCATTGAATCTAAGTTGCCATATGTCTGACCATTCCTCCAACCTTGCCAAGACCCTTCTCATCCTTTCTATCCCCCCGTGTATCATCTCTGTTACAGATCTTTGTGTCATCTGCAAAGAGGCATACCTTTCCTTACAGACCCTCTGCAATGTCACCTATAAAGACGTTAAAGAGGACTGGACCCAGTACTGAGCCTTGAGGTACTCCACTAGTAACCCCACTTTCTTCAGAATGTGTTCCATTCACTATTACCTTCTGTGTCCTGTTGTGCAGCCAGTTTGCTACCCAGGCTACAAACCCTGGCACCCACTCCCAGGCTGGCTAACTTGATTATTAATCTTTGTGCGGCCTGTGTCAAATGCTTTGCTAAAGTCTAGGTAGGCCATATCCACAGCCCCTTCCTGGTCTATTACTTTGGTCACCCAGTCAAAGAAATCAATTAGATTCGTCTGACATGACCTTCCTGCTGTGAATCCATGCTGCTTTGGGTCCTGTGCCCCTCTGGCCTCTAGGCACTGAACAATTCTTTCTTTCAGAAGTAATTCCATCATTTTCCCCACCACTGAGGTCAAACTAACAGGTCTGTAGTTTCCTGTTTCTGCCTTGCTCCCACTTTTGTGAAGGGGAATCACATCTGCCCTCCTCCAGTCCTCAGGTACCACCCCATCTTCCCATGATTTGTTAAAAGTGTGGTTAGTAGTGTCACTAGGTCCTCCCTTAGCTCTTTTAGGATTCTAGGTGAATCCTGTCAGGCCTCATTGCTTTGTCCACCTTGAGTTTTAGGAGTTCTTTCAGGACTCTTTCTTCTGTAAATGGACTGGCGTCAACCCCACTACCCAGAGTGCTTCTACTGTTTGGTTTAGGTAACTCCTCCTCTTCTTCTTTTGTGAATACTGAGCAAAAGTATTCATTCAGTATCTCTGCCTTTTCACTGTCTCACTCTGTCCACCTCCCCTCTCCTTTATTAATCTTCACTATCCCTCCCTTAACCTTTCTATGCTCCCTAATGTACCTATAAAAGGTTTTATCCCCCTTCTTAACTGAGTTGGCTATCTTTTCCTTGGTTTGGGCTTTTGCTTTTCTGACTGCCTTCCCCACTTCTTTCTGCTTTAATTGATACAGTTCCCTGTCGTGCTCCGTCTGTGATTCCTTATACTTTTTGAATGCAGCCTTTTTCTCCTTAACCTTCCCTGAAATCTCTTTTGAGAACCATAGTGGTTTTTTATTCCACTTTGTTTTCTTTATTTGTTTCACACAAAGGCTTGTTGCCTCCATGATGGCAGTTTTGATTTTTCTCCATTGTTCTTCCACCCCCCCTTTCTGGCCATTTGCTAATGCATTTCTCAGGTATTCACCCATTATGCCAAAGTCAGTCCTTCTAAAGTCCAGTATCCTTGTCTTTGTATGGCTTGTCTCCATGGTTGTGTTTATTGTGAAGCAAACTGTATAGTGGTCGCTTGTTCCCAGATGTTTACTGACTTCTAAATTTGTGATCCTCTCTTCATTTGAGAGTACCAGGTCTAATATTGCTCCCTCCCGAGTGAGTTCCACCACTAGCTGTCTAAGGCATGCCCCCTGTAGGGCATCGAGAATGACCCTGTTCTTGGATGTGGCTGCAGTCCATGTCTCCCAGTTAACATCTGGCATATTCAGGTCCCCCATCAACAGTATCTCCCCTTTTTCAGCCATTTTGAGAATGCCCTCTATCATTTTCTTGTCCATTTCTTCCCCTTGAGACAGCGGTCTGTATACAACTCCTGTGAGGATTGTGATGCCATTCCCTGTCTCCAAGGTGACACAGAGTTCCTCTTGTCCTCCCCCTTTACTTTTTAGTTCTGTAGCTTTGATCCCTTCCCTTATGTAGAGAGCTACTCCACCTCCTCTTTTACCCTCCCTGTCCCTTCTGTAGATTGTGTACCCTGGTATGTTGACATCCCAGTCATGGTTCTCCGTGTACCATGTTTCTGTGACTGCCACAATATCCAAGTGTTCCTCTTCCATCAGGGCTACTAGCTCTGGAAGCTTGTTTCCCAGATTACGGACTTCCTCACTAATGGTTCAGAAGGCACTGAAATGAGCAGATCGTCCATTTAGAGACAGACATGATGTCCCTCCTGCCAGAGTTCAGCTGCCAGGACTATGAGCACCTTTGAGAAAACCCTGGGGACTGTTGCTAGTCCAAATGGCAGTACCGTGTCCTTGCAATGCTGTCCCAGGACCATGAACCTAAGGAATATCTGATGAGACTGCATGATGCGAATGTGAAGATACACATCCCTCAGATCTACGGATGCCAGATAATTGCCCAGCTATACAGCCTGGGTAATTGAACTTAAGGACTCCATCCTGAAAGTTGTGTGGTGAACAAACTTGTTTAGGTGTTTCAGATCTAGAGTAGGACTGAAACCCCTTGACTTCTTGGGAACTACAAAATAAATTGAGTAGAATCCCTGGCCTTGCTCACTGGGAGGCAATGGAACAATTGCCACACTATGTGTGAGGTGGTTCAGTGTCTGCAACACTGCTTGCCTCTTAACAGGGTCCTTATGCACCGGGGATGGCAGAAATGGCCAAAAAGACAGAGGGAGACCAAGGGAATGCTCTAAACAAATCACCAACAAAAAGTACTTATTTGAGGCACCTTTTTTTTTCATTTGGAGACCTGCTAACAAAACGTCCGGAAATACTGTGGCAGACGTGGCTCCCAATCCATGCACAGGCAGTGGAAATGGCAAAAAATGGCTGGTTAGCACATTTGGAAGCCACAGCTTAACATGCACGATTTTAATTTAGCAGTGTACCCTCTCCAGATAGCCCCAACCTGCTATGCAGAATTGCAGCCCCACAAGTTAGTCAAAAAGTAATTTACTTCTTGAAAGAAATTTCTAAGTTGTTTTGCCTTCAATGGCACAGAAAAGACAGGTGAAGTGCTGCTGTCCGGAATGTTCAGGTGCCCAGGATTCTATCCTGATTGCAACCTTGGGTGTGTCATTTCCCCTAGTAGGGGTGCACATAACCCATCAGTACCGAATCCCATTGACAATTTGGAGCACTACAGAAACATATATTAAGAGAGCAGTACAAAGATCATTGCAGTATGACAAACTGAAAATGCATGCCTGTAATATGTTACTTGGGCAGTGATTGATCTAGCCATAGCAGCACTGGTAAACCAATGTGAAATGATCCAGAATGGCTCTAAAATTATACCTGCAATGACTTTTGCCTTATTGAGCTTAGCTATGACATGAGGCCAAAGAGTTCACACAGATACTGCAGAAAAATAAAGGTAAATGTTCTTGTTGCTCACTGAGGCGCATTCAAGTTAAATGAAAGTGGTGCATTTGTCAAGCCCAACTAGAGTATTACACAGGAAGAAAGTATCTGGTATTGTACTTAATCCTTTATGCAACCCATTGAAAGCCTAGCATAGCAATCTAATTGATAATTGTTCAGGCTATGACATAGTTATGTTCAAGGGGCTCAATTTTCAGATCACCATTGAAGTGATGCAAGATGCACTGAAGCACCACCTGTGGCAAACTCCAGTGAATAAGAGTCTCTGTGCCATATTTTCATAGAAAGCCAGGTGCAGTGGCAAAGATCCCCAACCTGGCCCAACCATTCCATGCTTCAAGAGAAATGGCACATGGGAGGAGAGTGTCACAAGCTATGGTTCAAGTGAGCGTGAGTGCACCCAGTACCAGACACCCATAGAAGGTGAACCGAGATGGTCAGCAGAGACTGGAGAGAAAACCAGTGGCAGGTTGGTAGGTGGTGTGTTGCCCACGAGAATGCCATGGAGAGTTCCCAAGGACAGGCAGCATGGATTCGTCCAGGGGAAATCGTGTCAGACAAACCTTGTGGAGTTCTATGACTGGGTGACAAGTGCCTTGGACCTGGGTAGACCAGTTGACATCCTCTTTCTAGACTTCAGCAAGGCATTTGACTCTGTTTTTCATGAGGGCCTGTTGGATAAGCTTGGAGAAATGGGGGTGGGGAACCAGATGATCAGATGGATAGACAATTGGCTCCAGGACCGGACCCAGAGGGTAATAGTTGGCGGGATAGTCTCATCCCCAAGGAGGACCATTAGTAGGGTCCCACAGGGATCAGTCCTTGGGCCTCTCCTGTTCAACGCCTACGTCTCTGACATAAGGACAGGTATCAGGAGTGAGATGAGTCTCTTTGCGGATGACTCAAAACTGGGGACGGTAGTGGATGGGGAGGAGGCGAGGGTGGCCCAACAGGGGGACCTGGAGGCTCTGCAAAGATGGTCTAGAAAGTGGAAGCTGAGGTTCAATGCAGGAAACTGCAAGGTACTGCACCTGGGGGCCAGAAACCCAGGCCAAGTGTAAACCCTGGGGTGGGGGATTGCTACAAGTCTCGATGGCTAAGAGGGACCTGGGGTGGTGGTGGATGTCAAGTTGAACAACTTGGAGACTTGTAGGAGGGCAGCAGCTAAGGCCAACAGGATGCTGGGATGCATCGCTAGGGGATCACCTCCAGAAGGAGGAAGTGATACTCCTCTGTATAATTGCTTGGTGAGGCCGACTCGAGTACTGCATGCAGTTTTGGAGGCCACACTTAAAGAGGGACATTAAACTCCTGAAGAGGGCCCAGAGGAGGGCAACCAAAATGATTTGGGGCTTGGGGGACAGGACCTATGGGGAGAGGCTCGAAGAGCTAAATATGTACACATTGAAACAGAGAAGGGACTGGGGGGACATGATAGAGGTCTTCAGGTACATGAAGGGGGTAAATATGGGAGGAGCAGTCAGGGTGCTTTGAAGGAAGGAGGAGGGGGCAACTAGAGGGCATGGGTGGAAGCTGGAGGGAGGAAGATTCAGGGGAGAAAGGAGGAGGTGCTACTTCACTGAGAGGGTGGTGGAGCCATGGAATGTGCTGCCCAGGGGGCTGTGGAGGCAGAGATGGTGGAGGGGTTCAAGAGGGGGTGGGACAGGTACTAGGGAAGGGTTCTGGAAGCAAAATCCAGTGCAGCTAGAATATCCGGAACTGGGAAGGGAGAAGCCAGAGAAGGCTAGGGGGGGTAGCAAGGTCAGCTCCCAGGGTGGGGGCTGACCAAACGAGCAGACACAAAAGACTGTTAGGCCTATTCTGCTGGCATTTTAGTATGTTAGTATGATGCCTTGCACTGTGGAAGGAAGGGGCCTGGGCACAAGAAAGATTGTATAGCAGCAGCAGCACCAGACACCCAAATCTGGCCAATGTACCAGACAATTCTGCACATGGCATGGATGTTGGGGGTGGTGGTGTTAGCATCAGGACAGGAATGGAGACTAGGCATGAAACTTTGGAGTGGTGAAAGCATAGTGGGACAGGGTTGCTGACAGCTGATACAGATATGCGGTACTGGCCAGGATCATCCCCCACCCACCCTCACCCCTACACTGCCCTGGCAGTGCAAGAACACCATTGCCATGGCTGGGGGTAGCCATCCTGAGGGGAGGAAAAGTGTACATACCTAGTACAGGGGCTGCCAAATGGCAGGAAACCATTGACACACCAGTACTGTTGACCCACAGAGGTAACCCAGCAGTACTGGGACCAAGAGTACCACTCACTGGGACATTGGTGCTGCTGCCAGGCACATGCACTATGGCTGTCAGTGATGGTCAGGTGCACACATCAACCATGGGGTAAAATCCGATGTGGTAATGTATGTGAACATGACAGGGCACCCAGCCATGTGGCAGCAATGATGATGATGGGATCCCCTGTCGAGCATAGTGGCAGCAAGGGCACATTGGGGTACCACCAGTGGAGGCCATTGTCTTGTGGGGTGTAGGGGCACACACCATGTAAATGGGATGCACTGGTCAGTACTGGCAGGCATGTGCTGCATCCACTATGTTGCACTCCAATCGTATTTGGCAGCACAGCTGACTGTCCCTATGATGGTCACACACCTCATGGCTACTACGAGGAGCAATGCTGTACTGGTGACAGAGGTTGGGGTGGCATCTGTTGGCCATGATCCTGCTGCTGTCAGTGCAGAGGTGGTCCACACAGTCATCAGCACCTGGGATGCTCCTCCCTCTCCCATGCCCTGTACCTCCTGCCACACGTACCATCACTGAGCTACAGTGCAGTTGCCCATCTACAGAGTCACTCCAAGGGGAGTCATGGCACCCACCCCACATACCTGTCCAATACAGAAAGTCTGCTATGCCATGCCCCACAGTGACACCTGTCCACTCAGTCACTTTCATGCATCGCTCCTGGTTCCGGAGACAAGTTACATGGTGCTTCCCCACCATGGCTGCCCCAGGCATCTGCTACACCTTCCACGGTGGCTGTGTGTCAGCTTCCCTGTAGAATCATGGTTCCTGTACATGCCTGCTGTATGTTGGTGTGGGTTCTAGTCAGTCTCAACAATTCTTGTCACACAGGGGATACTTCAGGTTCAAGGGCCAATACACTACTGAGATGGCTGCAGACAGACACAACTGCTGATCTCCATTCCAACAGATGGCTTGTACCTGTTTTACCACTGGGTGTTCAGTGTCCCAAGTTGAAAGCACGTCTTCTGCCTGGCATGCCTGCTGTGGTCTTCAGCATTGGTACAGCAGGCCATTAGACTAGATCTGGCTGGTCTAATGGGAGCCTACACTGTTTGGCACAATGCCAGCAGCTGTCTGTTTGAAAATCCACTTACAAGGGTTATATGTGATAACGGCGATCGCAAAAGAGCAATCGCAGTTATGGTGAATGTACATCACCGAAAACAACAATGGTGATGTACATTTCCAGGGACAGAAATAACTTTTGTTTTTTTATGCAAGGGACATTGCTGCCCGCACCCACCATAACTAAAATAACTAACTCCATGGGGGTGCATGCAGGGAAGGGGCAGAACCGGGATGCAGAGGGAAAAAAATGGCACGACACAGCAGTAAAATATTCTGCTCGCTCCAAGACCCAAACCCTGCACCCTCTTCATCAAAGCCAGCCTCCCTATGCACCGCTCTACTAGGCTAGCTTAGCAGCTGCCCATGTCTCCACCCCTCACATACCACACAGATACCCTTCAGGTATCCTGTCACTGTCCTCTCACCCTGCTCTTTCTTGTCACTTCCCTTGCAGGGTAGCCCACAACAGAGGCATTGAGATTGAGTTGCTCATATTCAAGTCACTCAATCTCAGTCACCCTTTTGATGGTATATCACTTACAAGAGATGGTGCATCACTTTTCTGCTGCACACCCCTGTATGACATGGTGCACCCAATGTGTTTGCTGTATGCCTTTTGCAAGCCCTTCAGACACAGGCACTACTGCAATGGGAGCAGGCAGCTTTACAAAATCACCTTTAGCTCATGGTTTGGCACACCTTACTGCTTGAATCACTTTCATATGGTGCAGGCACCCTGTGTCCTTCATGGCTGTTTGAAAATTGAGACCAAGAAGTTTAAAGTTATCACAGATTATAAATTGCTGTAGAGTTGTTCCTATAATTAAAGTAAATTACACTCATACACTGATTTATTTGTGCGTAGAATGCACAGTAAAGCGTGTATAGCAGATCAAATGTCAAAAATATTGGTGGTGATTGACTGACCATATAAAGTTTTGCAAAAGAAAAACTGTTTTTGAAAGTTTGCATCTCTTTTAAGATTTAGCTGTAAAATAAAATTCTCTGTATCATGCATTCCTGTTATATAAAAGGGGCTACTATAAAAAATAAATATTAAAAAAATCATAACATAGATCATTCAGTTTTATTACACAATCAAATCACTTTGTCTATATACAATTGGTCAGTTATTTTTGTATTCATTTTCTTTAAAACCCATCACCAAGATGCTAGCTTATGTGAATAATATCACTCAAGTACCAGAGGCTAGTATTGATTGTGCCTTATATTGTGTCCCATGGCTGTAAAGTCTGCTGTACTTGAAATTAATTGTCTTATGTTCCATTTGCAAAAGGCTGAAGTAATATGGCTTAGCAATTTCAATGTATCTGTCCCCCAAAGCATAGTGCTAGTATGTGCTTCAGCTTGAAAGCTTTTAATAAGGATTTTTCAATTTACCAAACAATACAGCAAAGCACTTATTTGGATCATTTAACTATTCCTTAGCCAAACAATATTGTATTCAGGTTCCTTAACCTAGCAAAGCCTGCTCAGTTTGAGAGTTTACATGTACAGTAGTTGAAGCCACACTATGTTTCACCATTCACCAAACACAAAAGTGTGCACCACATCCCCACCACAGTCTGATACTGTGCGTCTCAGCCACATTCTAAAATTATGCATCCCAGCCAAATTCCAAAATTGTACCTCCTTGCCACATTCTGAAGCTGTGTTTCAATGCCACGTTCCAAAATTGTACGTCATCACCACATTGCAAAATTTTGCATCACTGCCATATTCTGGAACTGTGTGTCACCACCACGTTGCAAAACTTTGCGTCACCACCACATTCGGAAACTGTGAGTCACTGCCACATTCTGAAATCATGTGTTACTACCATGTTCTAAAACTGTGCTTCACTGCCACATTCCAAAACTGTGTGTCAGCACCACGTTCAGAAACTGTGCATCACTGCCGAATTCTAAAACCAAGCATCACCACCAAATTTTGCAACTGTGAGTCACCAACACATTACAAAACCGTAAGTCACTGCCACATTCTGAACCATTCATCACCGCCACATTCAGAAACTGTGCACTACCATTTCATTCCAAAACTGTGCATCACTGCCACATTCTGAAAGTGTGTGTCACCGGTACATTCTAAAATTCTGTGCCACTGCCACATTCTGAAATTGTGCACACACCCACATTCTAAAATTGTGCGCCACTGTCACATTCCAAAATTATGCATCATTGCCACATTCTGAAATTGTGCATCATTGCCACATTCCAAAATGGTACATCACTGTCACATTCTGAAACCGTGTCAGCACCATATTCCAAAACTGTGCATCACCACAACATTCTGAAATACTGCGTGATGGCCATATTCCAGAATAGTGCTTCACAGCCACATTCCAAAATTGTGCATCATGGCCACATTCTGAAATTGTGTGTCACTGACACACATTCCAAAATTGCATGTCTCTACCACATTATAAAATTGTACCTTCCTGCCACATTCCAAAATTGTGTGTAAACTTCCACATTCAAAAACTGCCTGTCATTGTCGCATTCTGAAAATGTGCATAAGAATTTTGCCAGCAGAAGGAGACAGTGTGGTCCATCTAGTCTGCCTGGATTTTCTACCCCCCACTATCAATTTGTATTGCTAAGGTGACTATACCATCTATTCCATGCATGTTTGAATTCACTGATTGTCTTGGCTGCCACTACCTCCTGTGGCAGGCTGTTCCAAGGGTCCACCACACTCTCTGTGAAAAAGTACTTCCTAACATTTGTTTTGAATTTACCTCCCACCAGGCGCATGTTATGTCCTCTAGTACATGCAGTCCTGTTTTCCCTGAAGAGGTTCCTGGTTTGTACTGTGTTGATCCCTTTAACAAATTTAAATGCCTCAGTCATGTCTCCACTTTTCTACCTCTGTTCGAGGGAGAATAAATTTAGCTGGATGAGCCTAGCTAGCACCATTTTGGTGGTACATCTTTGCATGATTTCCAGACAGTTTATGTCCTTTTTTAGGTGCGGTCTCCAGAACTGCACACTGTACTCTAAGTGAGTTCTCACCAGGGACCTGTGCATTTGGAGGATTATATCACAAATATGGTATATTCCCACCATCTTCCAAAATTGCACATCCTCACCACATTCTGCAAATGAGTGTCAATGCCGCATTTCAAAATTGCATGCCCAAGAGCAACATTCTAAAATTAAGCATCCCTGACTCATTCTAAAATTGTATGTGACTACCACATTCTGAAATGCGTCATCGCCCCATTCTAAAATTCTTTATCCAGGCCACATTATTAAACTGAATGTTGCCAGCACAATCTAAAGTCAAGCATTCCAACCACATTTTGAAACTGTGTATCTCCTCCACTCCACCACGTGCCAAAATTATGCATCCATGACATATTTCAAAATAACATATCCCTGCCAACATCCACAACTCTTTGTCTCCAGCTATTCAAAATTGTATCTCTGCCAAATTTTAAAAAATATGACACTGCCACATTATAAATGTAAGCATCCCTGCCTTATTCCAAAATTGTGTGCCCCAGTTTCTTTCTGAGGTGGTGTCATTGCTGCATTCCACAGTGCAACCTGGTGGTATTTCAAAATCTCATACCTGCAGTATTCCAAAAATTGCACACAACATTGTCATTCTAAAGTCATGTTTGCCACTGCATCCCCCCGTCACATTCTGAAGTATTGCTCCTTGCATCTGCACATTATAGAAATGCATGTGCTGACCTACCCAGTTTCAGCTTTCATTTTTCAGTTGTTTACTACAACTGCAGTTTTACATAATAAAGGAGAGAAATAAATCCTATAAGTTAGCTTGCATGGAGAACTAGGCTGTGAGTTCTGGTTATGACATCCTCATCAGTAGTTCTTCACTGAAATTTTTTTTTTTTGAACAAGCAGTGAATTTAGAGTTACAGAATGACCTGTGACTTATTAACAAAGTAACTTATAGATCTCATTACATTTGATGCACACCTGCCCACCAAATGTTTTGCTACAGTGAAAGGGGATTAAGTGGGTGTGTCACTGCTGAGCACATTGCAGCTGAAAATTGCAGGGGCTCGGTAGTCTAGGTCAATGACCATGCGCTCTGGTCTTGACATCACTCATTTCTTGCTGGGCGTAAACGTTGTGTAGTTCAAAGGACCCAAAGCCACTCCCATCAGAGGGCTTCAGTCCTTTGATTTGCATGAAGCCAGCCAGGAAGTAAGCAACTAATCAGATATCAACACTAGAAGCCTGTCTTTGTTAATGCAGAGTCGGACAACTGTACCTGAGTTTCGTTAAATACCGTTTTAGGTACAAGAAAGAAAGCTGAACTCGAGAACCTAACTAGTTTTTTATAAATGAAGGCTAAGATGTACTTCAATAACACTCCAAAAGTGGAGCTGTGATACTGGGTATGCGCCTCTGCATATGTATATGAATGTGCACACACACATGCCCAGTGTCACAGCTCCACTTTCAGAGCATGATTACAGTACTTTTTAGTCCTCAGTCAAAACAGCAACTAATTTAACGTAGAAGCTGATGGCAGATAAGGACCGCAAGGCCCATCCAGTCTGCCCATTTTTTTTTCTACCTTATAAATGTGCCATCGGCCTTTGCTCTGTCAGTTGCCTATCTATTCATACTCATCTGTATTGCTCTCTTATGCCTATCCCATGCCTGTGTGAAGCCCTGCACTGTATTCATATCCACCACTTCCTGAGGTAGGCTGTTCCATGCATCCACCACCCTTTCTGTGAAAAAGAACTTCCTCACATTACCCTTAATTGGCCTCCCTCTAATCTTGTGCTGTGTCCTCTTCTCCTGCTATTTTTCCTTTTTTTGTAATTTAAAGTTTATTCACACATTTTCCACCATAAAAGGCAGCATACAAAGAAGCTGACATAGACTCATTGATACATAGTAAAAAGATGCTGCCCCTTCACCTCCCCTTACTGCAGTAACCCTTCACAGTGCCCGTAAATGCCGAGCCACTAATCAAAAGGCCATAAAAAGCATTAAGCCTATTATAAGTTAAGTTTGGAACCAGAGAGATTAATGAGTGAAGGGGATCCCAAATTCTAGCATAAACTGTCAGTCTGTTATGTAGGCTGGCTATTGCTTTTTCTGTGTGCAAATTGGATAATACTTCCCTTACCCATTCCTGGAAAGAAGGGGAGGACCTGTCTTTCCAATGACGGAGGATTATTTTCTTAGCCGACAAGGCGACCATGGATATGTGAAACTTACGCACCTTGACTCTAATAGAAGACAGGTACCCCAACACACATACCTCAGGGATAAAGTATTTCTTGAAGGCCCAACAAGGGGTCTAAGGAGTTTTGGATTGAAACCCAAAAGGTGGAAATACTTGGACAAGACCAAAGCATATGAAAAAGTGTGCCCTCATCTTGCAAACATTTATTGCATTTACTGGAGTCTAAGTAGCCCCACTTGTGCAGCATAACCGGGGAACAGTATAGGTTATGCAATACATGATATTGCATGAGACGTAGCCTATCCTGAGAGATAAATTTGTGACATGACTTCCAGAGAGAATACCAATGTAACTGCAGATGGGGGAAAAAGTTACTCCAAAATCTTGATGGCCCAAATGGGCCCCCGAACTTTTTGTGAAACAAAACCTGATATAATTTAGAGATTACACCAGAAGACCCAGAAAGTGGGGATACCACAGGTATCAGAGAGGAGATTCTCTGAGATGGAGGAGTACTCCCAAGGGTGATTATCAGTAAATGTCTCAATTGCAAGACTTTGAAGAAAGAAGAAGTCGGGATACGAAATTTCCTAACCATTTCCTCCACTGATAACCAATGCCCCTCACCATCAGTAAAGGTCGAGAGCGTCCCCTCTTTGAGTTGAGGCAACCAAAGATGGGAGATTTGATTCTTGTTAATAGTAAATGATGGAGAGTTCCATATAGATTGGGTCAGGTCCAGGTGGGGAGAATACTGCAAAAAGGAACACATCTGTAAGTAGACCTTTAATGAGGTTCTTATTATGGGACAATCTACAGCCATATTTACTTGAGATAACTTAAGGAAAAATAACGCAAGAGGGTCCAGATTATTGGCCTTAATTGAGTCCAATTCTATTTTGAGCCAAATGGGTTGCGCATCCTCTGGGCCGGGAGATACCCACCGTGAACATTTTGCAAGGTGACTGGCCCAATGATATATAACTAGATGGGGGATTCGCAACGGGGATACCTATTGGCCCAGATGAACTTAGTAAAAATACCGTGAACCTTTTTGAACCAGAGTAAAGGAACAAAAGCATTAAGAAGGGACAACGGATAAAAAATCCTAGGAAATACATTCATTTTAATTATATTGATTCGGCCCCACAGAGAGATAGGGAGTTTGGACCACCTCTCTAGGTCGTATGTAATTCCCTGCAGTAAAGAATCTAGGTTTTCCTTGAACCATACTAAGGAGTTACGTGAAAGTTTAATACCCAGATACTTAAAAGACCTGGGAGTCCAGCATAGCCCCAAGGGACTAATATCAGTCTTAAAAACTTTGTGATTTAATGGAAAAAACAGGGACTTACTGGCATTCAATTTGTAGTTAGACAAAACACTGAACCTTGCCACTTCACTTAGTAAGGCCGGAACAGAGGATACCAGATGGGACAAATGTATTAACAGATCATCAGCATATGCAGTAACTTTCACTTCATGTCGCCCAATTCTCACTCCTTGTATGGAGTCATTATTGAGAATGTTTTGGATAAGAGGTTCCAGATATAAGTTAAATAATAAAGGAGAGAGGGGCACCCCTGTCTAGTACTTGAGTGGAGCGGAAAAGAGTGGGAGAAGGCCCCATTCGCACAAATTCTTGCCGAGGGGTTTTTATAAAGGGCGGCAATCCAGGAGATAAACAGAGAAGGGATATGGAAAGCCTCCAAAGTGTGAAACAAGAAATTCCAGTTCACATTGTCGAATGCCTTCTTGGCATCCAAGGAAACCAAGCCCGCTGGGTACTCCGCATCCCTGGTAGCCGAGAAGACATGCGACAAAGTGCGTAAATGATAAGAAGATAATCGCCCTTTCATGAATCCAACCTGGTTTGTACCTATTAACCCAAGAAGAACCAGTGCTAACCTGCTGGCCAGTATTTTAGAGAGAATCTTAACATCCTGGTTTAAGAGAGAGATGGGTCTATAACTTTGAACCTTATCAGGGTCTTTGTCAGGTTTGAGAAGCAGAACAATCAGGGCCTCATAGAGATACGGGTCTGTCTGCTCCCCAGATAGAATTTGTTGAAATAAATGACTAAGTACTGGTACAAGAAGGTCTCAAAAGACCTTGTAAAATAAAGGAGAAAATCCATCTGGACCAGGGACCTTATTGGCAGGCAATTCGCTAATAACCTTAGCAATCTCCTCCTGAGTAATAGGGACAACCAGAGTTTCACTGCACCTGTCAGAAAGAGGGGGCAAGTGGGAACCTCTTAGAAAACCTTGTATATCTTCTGGACAGGGAGGGTGCTCCATGTCGCTATACAGTTCAGAGTAATAAGCAGCAAATTCTTGAGCTATTTCATTAGGAGACACTTTGAGAGTTCCGTCTGCTGATGACCTGATAGGTGGGATAAATCTCATTGACTCCTGCTGTTTAATACGCAATGCCAGTAAATGTCCTGCTTTTTCCCCCTGATCGGTGTATTTAGCTCTGGTATGAATAATAGCTAGTTCTGCTCTCTCTTGAAGTAACCCCAGATATTTATCCTTTAAGTTCAGGAGTTTCTGAATATCCTCATCTAGGGGATTAGTCGGAAGGTTTGTTTCCAGAAATCTGATTTGGGATAATAGGGATTTAAGGTCTTCCTCTTGCTCTCTTTTCCTACCGACCGCCATGCTAATCAATATCCCTCTCATGAAGGCTTTAAAGGCCCCCCACCAGATATCAGGTTTTACACCATCTAATGGGTTTAGTGAAGAAAAATATTCTATTTTTTCCCTAATAAGTTTGCAATATTTAACGTCTTTAAGAAGTTGATCATTGAGCTTCCATCTAGTTTCCCTGTTAAATGAATTGATCAGTATCAAATTACATACCACTAGTGAGTGGTCGGAGATTGGCCCAGGTTGAATCGAGGAGGTCTTCACCCAGGGCAGGAGGCACTGAGAAATAAGTAAATGGTCGATGCGGGACTGCGAGCCATGTGCCATGGACCTAAAGGTAAACTCCCTAGAATCAGGGTGTAAAACATGCCAGACATCACAGAGCCAACATTGATCTAATAAATCTCTGAATGCCTTCTGCCCAGGGGTAACTCCACCTAGGCCACTACCCAGTCTATCTAAGTGAATCAAGTACTTGATTGAAATCTCCCCCTAAAACAATTTTAATGGGAATCATTGGGAGAATGATAGATATAAGTCTCACAAAAAATCCGGGGTCGTCCAGATTAGGGCCATAAACACAGCCCAATAGAATTGGGACACACCAGAGGGTGCTTCTGACCAAAATAAACCTACCATCGGTATATTTGATCACTTGTGTAGGAGAAAAAGGGATACTCCTCTTAATCATGAGCATGACCTCACAAGTATTTGTTGTGCCCTGGGCACTGTAAATAGATACCACTTGTTGCTTCCTTAATTACAAAGCTTCCCCTTCTAATAAATGGGTTTCTTGCAAAAAAGTTATCTGTGAATTAAACAGACTTAAGTGTTTAAGAACCTGAAATTGCTTATGTTGCTTTCTGATCCCCTTAACATTCCAAGACACAAATGTTAACTCATTTACCATCCAGAAGAGATATCAAACTGAAATAGTTATACTCAGCACACGAGATGCAAATCTCCTTTTCATATATCCCCAGGGTTACTGCAGTAAAGCCCATCCTCTTCCCTAGCCCACCCAGAAGTAGATGGCGCCCATCCCCTCTAACCCCCACCCCCCAACTGCGCCCTTGCCCCTCACTCTCCCCCCAATCTGTCACAAGCAACGTTCAGCACAGTACTAGTTCTAATCCCTCTACTTCTTCCCCCGATACCAAACCTTGCTATTTAGCGCTGTTGCACACAAATCACAGCCTTCAGAGATCAAACCCTGTTAGTTGTACTCCCAACAAAAACAAATAGTCCTGGGCCTTCGCTTCAGTCCAACCAAGGCTTGGGTATAAGAGAAAATAACATAGGGGGGCTACAAAAGGCCATCTCATCGCCCACTCGTTCGTGGTATCCCAGATTAAAATCGGAGGTGCCGGGTTCAGCAACACTTGGAGGGAGAAATGCCCCAGCTCGCACTAAGAGTGAGAGTTAAAATAGGAAAGCTGAAAACGTTCGACCGGAGGAGAAGGTATAAAAGTTACCTTTCCCCACTACCAGTCAGTATCCGGTAAACAGGGCCTCCCGGAGAAATTGAGAGTGCTGCCTCCCAGCAAGCAGTGCCCCTGCTAAATCCCTCACGAGTAGAATTTCCCCGCAAGTTCTCAGAGGTAGGAATGCCCTCTAGTGGTCGATTCCCTGGCCCAACCCAAGTGGAGGGCGACATGGAGAAAGCCCAGGACCATCCCAGCAACAGCCCCAAAGGAAAAAAATGAGAAACTAGCCCCCAACCAAACTGGGCCCTTTCAACCCCCAATAAAAACAGTCACCAAAAAACCTGTCTCGCAACCCCCCCCAAGAAGGCCCAAAACCCCGGTGTCCTTTGCATCAGACCACTATGGGCCCATTATGAAATGGAAAGAAAAGAAGGGGCAGGGCGGTCTGCGGTGACCCCCCAAGTCCACTGCAAACTATGCAGTCGTCAAGATCTTCACATTCTTAAGATTTCTCCGAGAAAAGAAAAACAAAAGTTCGAATTCTTGGCTCCGTGCGATAATCGATATAACGCCACCACCATTCAAGGGCCCTTGAAGAGATCAGGCAGCATGGACTTAAGGATCCTCAGGGTTTCTTCAGGGTCTTCATAACTTTTCCAGGATCCGTTAATTGAAATCTGTAGTCTAGCCGAGTAACTCATTCTGAACTTCAGGCCTGCAGCAATTAGCTTGGAAACAATAGGGTGAAACGCCTTCTGTTTTATGTGGACCGAGATGGGTAGATCTTGGGAGATTCTCAGCTTAATATGTTCCCAGCGAACCTCTTGCAGAGCACGCACTTTTTGTAGAAAATATTGTTTCTCCAGATAATTCAGGAACCGGCAGACGATAGGCCGGGGGGGGGTTCCTCAGGGGGTGGCTTAGGCCGTAAAGCCTGTGGGCACGCTCAATAATGTAGCCAGAGCCAAATGGGTATGGGCCTGCCACCCGCTCAACCAGTTTCTGAATAAATGCCTCGACATTTTGGCCTTCTTCTCCCTCTGGTAAACCGAGAACCACTACATTATTTCTTCGGCTCCGACCCTCTAGGTCCTCGAGCTTGGCTTCTAAACGAGACAGTTTCTGGCACGCTGAAACCAGTTCAGGGTCAAGACTACCAATTCTTTTCTCAATAGAAGTAATTTGGGCTGCGTTGTCAGAAACAGACAATGAGAGCTCATCTAACTTTCTGGATAACGACTTCAAGTCTGTTGCCATATCCTTCATTTCCTCTTAAAAGGGTTTGAATTCCTCGAGAAATCTGACCAGCATTAAGGGTTCCTGATCACCACTTTGGCTCGGGAGATCAGAGCTAGAACCACCCAAGGCCCTGGATTTCTTAGGGGTCTTCTCGGGAGTAGCTGGAGGGGTATGCTTCTGTGGGGCTTTCTTCATATAAGCCTCCATCTGCTCGAGAGGTAACCAGACCAGATTGCAACAGCTATTGTACAGCGTAAAATCTTAGAAACAAGAGAAAATTGCAAATTAAAACACCAAAATGAGCTAAATAAGAGACGGGAAGTGGGAGCTGCTTGAGGGAGCTGCTACTCAGCGCTCTGCATCACGTGATCTCCAGCCCCTGATATTTTTCTTATATTTAAACATGTTAGACTCTTTCACCTTGTTAAAGCCCTTAAGGTGTTTGAATGTTTCGATCATATCGCCGCTCTCCCTCCTTTGCTCTAGGGTATACATATTGAGCTCCGTTAATCTGTCCTCATATGTTTTCTGATGCAGTTCCTGCACCATTTTGGTTGCCCTTCTCTGGACTGCCTCAATTTGGTTAAAGTCCTTGTGAAGGTGTGGCCTCCAGTACTGCATGCAGTACTCCAGATGGGGCCTAACCAGTGTCTTGTAAAGAGGGATTATTACCTCCCTCTTCAGACTTGTGATACCCTACTAATATATGTTAACATCCCCCTAACCTCACCTAATGCTTTACTGGTCTGCTTGGATGATTTCAGGTCATCGGTGATGATGATGCCCAAGTCTCTTTCTTCCCTTGTGACTGCCAGCAACTCCCCTCCCAGCCTATAGGTGGCTTCAGGGTTTCTCTTCCCTATCTGCATGATCTTGCACTTCTTTGCATTAAACCCCAGTTGCCACTTTTCTGACCATTTTGCTAGTTTATCCAGATCTCTTCTCATTCTGCCCACCCCATCTGGATCATCTACTCTGTTGCAGATCTTGGTGTGATCTGCAAACAGACAAACCTTACTCTCCAGTCCATCTGAAACATCATTGATGAAGATATTAAAGAGGACTGGCCCCCTTGACTGATCCCTGAGGTACCCCACTTGTGACTTGCATCTCTTCTGACTGTATACCATTTACCACCACTATATGTTTTCTGCCCGTCAACCAGTTTGCCACCCAGCTGACCAACCTTTGACCCACCCTGAGCCTACACAGCTTATTAATCAATTTTCTACGTGGAACAGTATCGAAAACTTTGTTGAAGTCAAGGTAGGTGACATCAACTGCTCCCCCTAGGTCCACCACTCTGGTTACCCAGTCAAAGAAATCTATGAGATTATTTTGACAGGACCATCCTTTTGTAAATCCATGCTGTCTTGGATCCTGTGCTTCTATGGATTCCAGGTGTTGCACTATCCTTTCCTTAAGGAGTGCCTCCATAATCTTGCCCACTACTGAGGTAAGACTGACTGGTCTGTAGTACCCTACCTCCTCCCTGCTACCACTCTTGTGGAGCGGAATCACATGAGCCCTTATCCAGTCTTCTGGGACCTCTCCTGTGCTCAGAGACTCACTAAACAGTTCTGATAATGGCTCTGCTAGTTCTACCCTTAGCTCCATTAGTACCCTGGGATGTATGTCATCAGGTCCCATTGCCTTATCCACCCTGAGCTTATCGAACTCTTGTAGGACCCTTTCTTTTGTGAAGGAACTAGTGCTCACCCCCCCACCTTTGTCCATGGTGCTGAGCTGTGGGCCCTGCCCTACCTTCTTTTCAGTAAATACTGAACAAAAGTATCTATTTAGGATAAATGTTTTTACATGGTCCTCCTCCTCACAAGCCCCCTTATCTCCTTTGATCTTATCAATACCCCCTCTGGACTTTCTCCTTTCACTAATGTATCTATAGAAAGTCTTGTCAACTTCTTTTACTGTTTGTGCTAGTGTTTCCTCGCTTTGGGACTTTGTCTGCCTTACTGCCTTCCCTGCTTCCCTTAGGGAAGTTTGGTATGCCTCCTTATCTTCATCCTGCTGCGTTCCCTTTGATTTCCTGAAGGCCAGCCTTTTGGCTCTGACCTTTTCTGCTACTGTTTTTGAGAACCAAAGTGGTTTTCTTCTTCTTTTGCACTTCCTTTTCTCTCTAACACAATGGGATGTTGCTTCAAGTATTGCATCCTTAATGCTTGCCCACTTTGCCTATACCCCCTCACCTGTATTTCTTTTTGCCAGGGCTAGCTTAACTCTGTTGGCCATCTTAATGAAGTCAGCACCTTTGAAGTCCCATACTTTTGACTTGGAATGGGATGATTTAGTTGTAGTGGCCAAACTGAACCATACCATGTGATGGTCACTGGCCCCCAGGTGACCTTCTACCTGGAGATCTGTGATCCTTTCCCTGTTAGTCAGTACTAGATCCAGGATAGCCCTGTCTCTTGTGGGTTGTTGTAACAGTTGTTTGAGGCCCTCCCACTGCAGGGAATCCACCATGTGTCTAGTTCTGGCAGATGTTCCAGCTGTTATTGACCAATCTATATCTGGCATGTTGAAGTCTCCCTTTATCAGAACCTCCCCTTTAGCTGTCATGTTTTGTATATCTTCTAACAGTAATGTTTCTATGTCCTCCCCCTGGTCTGGGGGCCTGTAGACAACCCCAGTTCTTATGGCTGTCTCATTTCTTGCTTCCAGGGTGACCCACAGTTCTTCTGGCTCCTTATGTGTATTCTGAATTTCTGTAGCTTTGAAAGTTTCCCTAGTTCAGCTTTCTTTCTTGTACCTAAAAACATATTTAGCTGAACTTGGGTATAAATATACACATCTATCTATCTATCTATCTACCTATCTATCTATCTAGCTATATTTTTTTTCTATTTAAGCAGGGCGGGGTGCCCACCACTACTACTGTGTTGCTCTCCTCGATACAATTTTCTTTTCCCTGTCCCTCCAAGTCTCCCACCCACCCACCCACCCTTTCCATTTGTATACATATATATTTTAATTTAGGTGGAGGTGCCAATCCCGCTACCACTTCTTTGACACCCCTCTCCGGGTCACCCACCACCATTCTCTAACATGCCCAACACTGGGGTGCCCAATCCCAGTGTTGAAATGCAGACTATCCCTCAATTTTTTTTTAAACCCTGTAAACAAAAAAACATCCTTCAATGTCTGTTGTGCCATTAATTCCTCCTCCCACCTGACCTTTCCACTCAGCACCCACCACCCCACCTGCCCT
The DNA here is from genome assembly GCA_016271365.2 of Neoceratodus forsteri. Classification (NCBI taxonomy): domain Eukaryota; kingdom Metazoa; phylum Chordata; order Ceratodontiformes; family Ceratodontidae; genus Neoceratodus; species Neoceratodus forsteri. Next base: position 121,155,570 of record CM057456.1, read on the forward strand.
TACTTACCCACCGGGAGTCCAATGCTGTAATCTTCTATGGACCACAGACACATCTTCATTCCTCAGAGCCGGACCACAAACATAGGAAATCAGGTATGCATTCAATGTATTTCAATGGGGTTTTAAACTTAGTGGCATAACTTGGCCATTTTTGCCCCACATTTTCAACATGCCTTTTTGGGGACTCCTCTTCATGAACAATGACAGTCAAATTAGGCAAATCTGTCCAGAAATGTGATCTCGCTGTCACTACACAAAATCTCCTTTCAGGCAGGATCTCAACATTTTCTCCTCCCTTGTTCATGAGGTGGGGCCATAAGAAGGCTACTTTGAAAGCCTGGCATAAAAATATTAAAAAACAACAAAGTAATGAGCCTACATTGAAATTTGTGAATGCAGGCTTGTAACTTAAGTAATTTTCAATAGTCTGGCCCCAGGTTTTCAGCATAGCCATTTCTTCACAGCACCTCATCAATGTGACAGCCGTCATTTTTCAAATCCTGGCCAAACTATGTTTTTTTTGCCTGTAGTGTGGAATGATGTTTTGGTGGTGTGTAATGAAGTTTTGGTGGTGAGTTATAAATTGCCACCTACTGGGTCCATTAAGTGGAAGTCTGTGCTGAAAATCTAGAGTGCAAATATGGTACAGTGCCTTGGTTATGAATGAACAGTACACTATTTCAGCGTTCACTTACAGCTTCACTCATTTTCAATATTTTGACTCCAAACTTTCGACATAGCCATTTTTCCACATCACCGCATAAGCATGACATGTCATTTTTAAAATCCTGCACAAGATGTATTTTCACACCGCTGGTGCAAGATGACATTTTGGCCAATATACTATAAATGGTACATGTTATGTCTATAAGGCGAACCCTTAAACGTGTATCTTCAATACTTGTGTTGAGTTTCGCTTTAAGGCATGAGTGACAACTATCGTTTTGTGAGTTGGAATATTAAAGGGGCTAAAGATAGGGTTAAAAGACAGATGATATTAAAGCACCTGCAGTTGTTACGAGCACAAATAGCTTTTTTGCAGGAAACACATCTTAGAAGGGAGGATGTGCTCCTTTTTAGGAAATTATGGGTTGGTCAGGTATTTGGGGCGGGGGCTTCTATGAATAAAGGAGGGGGTAGCGATACTATTGGCCAGGAGGGTGCCATTTAAACTGACTAAGGAAATATGGGACCCTGAGGGAAGGTATGTTGTTATACATGGATCCTTGGAATCCTGTCCGGTTATCCTTGGATCGGTATACGGTCCAAATAATGACTCTCCTTCTTTTTTCATAAATCTATTAAATATTATAACTGTGAACCCCCCTAGGCTTATGATATTGGGCGGGGATTGGAATTTGGTTCTTCAGACGGAGTTAGATAGATCCGATCGAATACGACAGGGCTTATCTCCAGCTCAAAGGGCACTGAAAGAATTCATAGACTCGGCTGCATTAGTGGACATATGGCGAGTGCTTAACCTCACCAAAAGACAGTATACTTTTTTCTCTGCGGTGCACAAAACATATTCTAGAATCGATTATTTGCTTATAAGTTTACATGCGATCCCAAGGGTTATACGTGTAGGAATTGCAACAAGGGTGATATCCGATCATGCACCAGTTGACATGGAGTTTTGTCTAGGGGCCGGGGCTAGGCGCTCTCCACAATGGCGGCTGAATAGCCAGCTATTAAAAGATCCAGCTTCCTCTGAGCATATCATGGAGCACATTAGTTTATTTCTCACCCACAATTTAGGGATGGTTGAGAAATATGACCTAGTTTGGGCTGCCCTAAAATGCTCTGTGAGAGGTGAATTTATTAAAATAGTGTCTAATAGGGCTAAGTGTCAGAGGGTTCAAATGGAGGAGCTCTTAATTGGCATCAAAAGGATAGAAAATATCCTTTCCCGTACCTCTCCAGAAGAGTTGTGGTCCAGATTATATCAGTTGCAGGCCAAGTATGTTGGGTTACAAGTGCAGAGGGCTGAGTTGTCTTTACATAGGACCAAGCTCCAATATTTAGATGTAGGAGAAAAAGCAAGCAGGCATCTGGTGATGCGTCTCTGTCAAGTGGAGACTTTGCAATTTATTGCTGGAATCTACTCCGAGGAAGATGGCAAAGTTGTTACTGATTCACAAAAAATGGTGGAAATGTTTGGTTCTTTTTACCAAGGTTTGTACTCAGTGACCCCATCTGCCTTTTCCGTAGATTCAGACTTGAATGCTTACCTTAGATCTGTGACCCTGCCAAACGTCACTGCGGAGGATGCTGCTTTTTTGAGCGCCCCGATTGCTTTAGGGGAAATACAGGAAGCAATCCAGTAGTTATCTTTGGACAAGTCCCCCTGTCCGGATGGGTTGCCTAGTAATTTTTACAAAGTCTATCAAAGTGTCTTGGCACCCATACTGAAAGACCTCTTTGGCTATTGGTTTGACAAAGGAATGTCAGAGTCAAGTTTTCTGGAGGCAGTGATATCTCTAATCTTAAAACCAGGAAAGGACCCTCAGAATCTCAGTAGTTACCGACCCATTTCATTGTTAAACACCGATATAAAAATTTTGGCCAAAGTACTGGCAAATAGGCTTGCCAAAATTATAGATAAATTAATAGCGCATGCGCAAGTCGGGTTTATGGCTGGAAGGTCACCCCAAGATCATATGAGAAAATTAATGCATCTTATTGTAGTGGCCAGAGATTCTTATATCCCAATGGTGCTAACTTCGCTCGATGCGGAAAAGGCATTCGACAGAGTCTCCTGGGATTTTCTTTTTGCCACTTTAACTTCTTTTGGCTTCCCGGGAGACTTTGTCTGATGGGTCAAGTACTGTACCCTGTCCCACGGCCAGAGTGAAGTGCAACGGATTATTATCTCCTCCATTTAAACTGACTCAAGACTAGACAGGGGTGTCCTCTGTCCCCTACTTTTAACATATACCTAGAACCCTTGCTCCTTAGACTAGCGGCTAATGTTAAGATTACCGGAATTCGAGTGGGTGATGTTAGATATGCATTTTCGGTTTATGCGGATGATGTCTTATTACATTTGGAGAACCCCAAAGTCTCAATTCCCACAGTTTTAGAAGAAATTGAGGAGTATTCTAAAATATCCTATTATAAGCTGAATCGAGAAAAAACGAAGGTAATCCCCCTGAATCATAGAGTCAATAAGGCGGAGTTGGTCTCCCTAGGCCTGGCATGGGAAACAAACTTTGTAGTTTACCTAGGAATAAAGATTTTTAGGGATCCTATCACCATTCAGAGAAACAACATAGATAGCCTTATGAAAATAATTTCTAAAGACCTTGAGAGGTGGCAATGCCTCCCTATTTCACTATGGGGTAAGCTGAATATAATTAAAATGAACCTCTTACCTAGGATATTATATCCGTTGGGTATGCTGGTATGTACCTTCCTAAAGTATGGTTCTCTAAGTTGAGAAGTATGCTGAGTTCTTTTGTGGAACAAAAGAAGGTACGAGGTCCTACCTCAAATTAACAGGCCAAAAGCGAGGGAGGATTGGCAGCCCCTTCTTCTTTGTATATTATATTGCACAACATTTAAGTAAGTTATATTATTGACAGAAAGAGGTGGACCGTACTACATACTTCCCTCTGTGGTATCTATTGAAGGGTATTTGGCATCTCAGGAAAAGTGCTCATGCGTGCCTTGCTTTATGCCTCTCCGTCACATATCCCCAAAAACCTTAGAAATAACCCTATGGGCTGGTCAATGAAAGCTCTCATCAGGCCCAAGCTTATTTTGCAGTTAAGTGGAGCCAAACCTCTGACCAACCAATTGTTAATAATCGCATTTTAAAATTGGTAATGTACCGATAACCGATGTATTTTGGCCTCGGTTGAGACAATGTAAAGTCTCGGAGTTAAGGAGGGATGGAGAGATGGTCACTCCGCTCAATGGTGGCTCTGATAGTGCTGCAATAAAGAATCTTTAAATATTTACAAGTTAGCAAGGCCCTATCCACGCTTCATAAGCTCTCCATTAATAGACATGGGGAAAGGGCCCTATTGCGCTTCTCCAGGTTGCTTCTCAGCCGCGCAAAGTCTCAAATTTATACAAAGTTTTGCAAGGTTGGGATAATAGGTTACCCTCAAGCGTCTGCTTCTATTGGGTAAGGGAATTAGGTCTTCCAGAGGATGTTAATATATGGGAAAAACTTTGGATTTCTCTGTATAAGCTTATCAAGCAGGACAGACTCAGATTAGTACATTACAATATTATGCATAATTTGTATTTGACACCATCCAAACTGTGTAGATTTGGACTGTTGCAAGCACCAAAGTGTAACAGATGCAAGATGGCTGAGGGGTCCCTTTATCACATGTTATGGTTGTGTCCGCACATTAAGGCATTTTGGCAGGCTATTAGCAACTCCTTAGACCCTATTCTCGGTTTGAGGGAGCTATTTACTCCAGAAGTGTGCTTAATAAATTTTTTCCCGATAGGTATTCCAAACAGTAGGAAAGCGCATATGGCTTTGGTAGCAGCAACTGCCAAACTAACAATAGTGAGGCATTGGACGGATGAGAAAGCGCCCCTAATAGTGGAATGGTATAGAGAGTGTGTTTTGGCTCTGCAGTTGGAGAGCCATATAGCATTTATGCAAAACAGAAGCAAAACCTTTACCTCTCGGTGGGGAAGTCTAGAAGCTATTATGGCGATATGGGAATCTCAATGTAAGTAGGATTGCAGCATTTAAAAACAGTTATAATGATGGTAATAATGCGTAGTCTGTGGGGTGGGAGTGGAGAGGGGTGTGGGTTTTCTTTTTTTTCTTTTTCTTCCTTTATGTTTTCTTCTTCTTTTTCTTTGATGTAAAAGATGCATCTAATATTCTCAAGTGTATATTTTTTCTTTGATATTGTATATTTGGTGCTGAAATCAATAAAGAGCTTAAATAAAAAAAAAAAAATACCTGTGGTCACAATTAAAAAATGAAACAAATTGTTTAACGAGCATCAAGCATTCGGCATTGACAATGTTTGTTTGTTGCCATAAAGCTGATTGGGAATATGTTGATTCAAATTCAAAATTAATTGATGCCAGAAATTTTTGTCGGACTTCCTCTTTAGTGGTTTTAAACTATAGAATGATTTTATTGTTCTTAAGAAAAATATCAATGCCAGTTATCACTGAATGTCAACAACGTGTACTAAGCCGACAAACACTAGTTTATACTTTATGTGTGACTGTTTTTAAATGTTGTATATTACAATATTTGTATTTCGGGTCACCTATTAAAATGTATTATGCTCTTGGGTGTTACCCATCTTACAAAATAAAATAAGCATTCATTGACAACTAGAGTTAGTGATTGTTTTATAGAAAAGTGGAGAAAACACACATTAAAAAGATTAAACATGATTTCACTAGAGAAGCTGTATCAAAAGGAACATAAAGAAAAGAGAAGTGAAAGTAATATTTAAAACTGTTGTACATGGACTTTCTGATGGCCCAGTAGAAACACATTCTGCTTTTTTGCTGGTGATCTGGGTTTGGGAGCGAGCTATGGGAGCTGGGATCACAGTGGCCAGGGCTGGGGAGGGCCACCAAAGTCAGTACAAGTCAGCCTACAGACACTGGATGTTAAGGTCCCTGACACAGTGACCTCTTCTGGTGGGATGGGAGCCTGCTTTTTCAGAAGAGGTAGTACATGTGTATAAGTGTGCTGCACTGAGTGAGGTCACTATAGGGCTGTATCTGATGCAGAGGAAGAGCGAGGGATGCAAAAGTCCATACGAGGGAGTAAACATCAGCTTCCAGCCAATATGATGGTCTTCAGTATACTCAGGCCCTATTGCATGGAGATTGCAGCTTGCCTGGATCATGTGAAACTCTGGGGAATAGATGCCCCCCTCCTTGAGTCCCAGCTATAGGAAACTGATGACAGTTCCAGTAACCATGTTAGTGATTAATGGGTCTGGTTGAATGCAAAAAAGACCTGAGGAGGGGCGATTCTCAGCTGGCTGGGACAAAAAGTTATATCAATAAAAGCTGTTCTGTAAACTTTGTACTGTTTGTGAGAACAATTAGCCACATGAAAACTGTCTAGTGTAGCATGTTATAATGTAGTGCAGTGTCACCTATATGCAATCTACTTCAGCATCAGGGGTAGATGTTTCCATTGAGGATGACCAGGTACTGAATGATGAAAAACATGTTAAAGGAAACCATAAAACAAATACAATGGTGAACTATAGTCACCGAACCATAATAAACATACTGGGTTTGATATTTAGTGGTAAAATGTGACCAGTGGGCAAGACTGAGGACCACCAGGATACATGGCCATGTCACACTGGTGGGTATAAGAACACTGGCATTGGAGGAAGGTGCGGATGGTGCTAGATAGAGACATCATGTTACTTACTGTATGTGCAGAACATGTATTACAGGATGCAGGTGAGTTGTTGTCAGACACTCCATTATTATCTAATAGGTGTTCCCCATATTACTTTTGGGATGTGTAATACTGTTGTCATTCATGCATGCCATCTTCCATAACTAACCTTGGCATTCATCCAACCGCCATCCATCTTCATGCATTTCCCTGTTATATCATTATTGTGCCCATGCATACTGTGTGTGAACTTTGCCAGTATTATCAAATATCAAATCACATATATTTCTGTATCACATTGACCATCGCTGTATCACTCTCGATTCTTGTTCATTATACACTAGTTTATTCATGTCATTGTGTTCCAGGATGCATCCAGTAGACTACTGTCCTTGTGCACATGCCCGCACACACTTTGCATTATCAAACTGGCACACCTGTGCCTTATGCATCACACCTGTGTGTCTTTTGTCTGACCAGTCACAGCCACAGTCCATTGTGTCCTACATGTTACCTGTGAACTCCATTATAACTGTGCTGCATGCTTATCATACTCCATTGTGTTACATGTGCAACCCATAAACTTGGTGGACAGAAGCCTGATGCTACCGACAGCATCCTAGAGATAGTGAGACTGCAGTTCTGTCTAGTATTTTATTTCCATGGGGATGTCACAGCCCTGTTACAGGAAGTTCAAAAGCACCTGATTCAGTCGCAACCAGTGGAGTAGCAGTCTGGTAGAAGCACAAACCAGCCACAGTTAGAATGGATCACAGCTGAAGGTTTTGCTGCATTGTACTCTTGTGTTTTGTGGGTGTCATTGGGGTGGGGTTTTGCTATGGTTTGTGCTGTGGGGCATCATTTTGTTTTCCTCTGTTTTAATTGCGCAGTGTTTTATTCTGTTATGCTGCTTTTTTTCTGCCATGAGTGAGCATGTATTATAATGTGGGAGTGGATCTTGTTTTGCAGGAGCATAGCAATTTTATTTGTTGCTTTCCTATAATTAACACTTCCATGTATTTTTTTTTTGCAGACCACCAAGTTATTGCATTGTGTTCTGTTCATGACTGATATTATGACACTCTTGTATCTATCAACAAACTAGTTGTATTATGTTATCAGTGTGTGTGCATTAACTGCATATTTTCTTTTGCTCACAATCTGTATTATTTTGTGTTATAGACAGTTTGCAAGAGACATTGTTGTGTTTCTATTACACTGGACATGTAATCACCACAGAGTTTCCTTGGAGGTGCAAGTTTGGATCTACCAAATAATCAAACAACTTGAACATCAAGGGCTGGATTCACAAAGCTTTCAGAAGGTGCAAAATCTTCCCTTAGTCACCCAAACTGCCGTACCTATGGAAAAAGGGGAGATTGCTCTAGGTGCTATGCACAAAAACCTCCGCAGCTGCAGAAAAAAAAAAAAACACTACAGACTGTGGAAAAAACTGCAACTGTGGAAGTCCCTGAGGGAAAAAAGGTGTAAGATAAGTAAGGCACATCCCCTGAAGGGCTATTCTCAGCCATGTTTTTCCACAGTTGAGGAAAAAATGTTACACAGAGTTGAATGAGGTGTAACTCTCCCTCAGCAAACTCAGTAGTGCCCCAACAATTGGCATCAATTAAGGTGGAGGTGAGGTACAGGTAATAGCATCCCAGACAGTATAGCAGTGGCTGATGTTACAGCACCAAAAGCACACATTCCCATGCTATGGCAACAGGCAACAACCACCAGACCCAGTGCAGCCCATGATGGAGCCCCACATGCAGTAGAGCCTGATCAGCCTGCAATGAGTGCTACCCCTGCAGGCAACAGGAATGCCCCAGGGAGGGACAACCAATGGTGACAGTGGGCCACTCTGGTGCCATGGTATTGGTACCTGTGGTGCTGCAGTGGTCCCAGTTGAGGGACTGATTGCTGATATCTTTGTGGGTGTTGTCAGCCTCATACTATGGCAGCAATGTAAATGTCTGCTGCTTCAGCTACTTGTTGTGCTATTGCTGTGCCTCCTCAGCCATTCCCACAGCTGTGGATCCACATCTGCAGATTTGCAGCACTTGTGGAATTCCCGCAGCTGCTGGAATTCCACAGCTGTGGGACTTTTTGTGGAATTCCCTTAGCTGTGAGATTTTCTTTAAGAATATCACGGAACTGCGTTTCTGCAGTGCTGCAAGCCTTTTTCCCCGCAGCTGAGGGATTTTTACTATTCTTTGAGAATCCTGCCCCAGGTGTTTGATTCTTGTGGACTGTTGCAAACATTTGGGTCAAAAACACAAATTTGTATTTTGCATTGATTCATGTGATTCACACCAACTGAACCAGTAAAATGGTAAACAACAGTTCACACCTAAAATAGTTAGCTAGGCAGTTAGTGATAATCTTGTTTTCGTGCCAGATTCAGCTCAGCATCACAGTGATGTGAGAGAGCTCACTATCATGCTTAGCATCAGGTGGAAAGGTGATTTTTTTAAATGATTTTGTGTGCATTAAATAACAGACCCCTGAGGCCTTCAGCTAAAGCAGTGTTGAGCAATGGAGTGACAACTTGTAGCCTGCCACTGCCAGGCTACTGTTCATTTGCACTTCAGTGGCAACCGATAAAACATTACAAAACACACAACATATTTTTTTCTTTCAAACCTCATCCTCCCAACATCCTGTGGTTCCTCCTGTAGCACTGTGTGTGCCCCTCTGAGCCATGCTAATGTACTGTAGAGTGCCTGGGCAGTGTGCAGCACTCGGTTGTCAGCTGGCAGACTGCGGGGTGAACAGATACTGCTAGTTGGAATTTAGTAGTCTTCAACATAGTAAATTATAACAAAACTATATAAGAAAATAAAAAAAAAAGTATTGTGGGTGGTAATCACTAAATGTAGTGGAGCAGTATGGTTCCAGTCTGAAACATCGCAGAAAAAATATTGGGGCACACAACAAAGCAAGCAACACATTGCCATCTACAATGTCGGCATGTAAAAGCATCGTCGACCCAAACCCCGTGGGCAGTGCACTGGAAGAATATGCCTGGTGACCACTGAGTTCCCCATCCCACCGAACGTTGGCCCCAGGAACAGTAACAGCAGCCATCTGCAATGTGATGGCTGGTCCCCCCCAAACCCACTGCTGCCACCAATCGCTTACCTGTGTTCCATGACATGATGCAGTGTACTTTATCCCTGGTGTCTAGTGGACCCCCACTCCCACACTCCCACTCCACCCCAGCAGGTAGATCCCCACTCCCTGCTCCCCCCAACATACCCCGACAACAGGCAGGTGGCCAGCACAGCGCTCCACTCCCTGCCACAGCTGGCCACCTGACTGAACTGGCTGAATGAGCATGCATACATGTACGCACTCATTCAGCTTGTACAGTTGAGCGGCCAGCTGGGTCGGTGGGTGGAGGACTGTGCTGACTGCCAGCCCATTGTCGGGGTATGTTGGGGGGTGCGGGGGTGGGGATCTATCTGCTGGGGTGGAGTGGGGGTAGGGGAGGTCCACTAGATACCAGATACCAGGGATAAAGTACACTGCATCGTGTCATGGGACACATGTAAGCGACCAGTGGCGGCGGTGGTTTGGGGGGGACCTGCCATCACATTTTGGCTGGCTGCTGTTACTGTTTGTGAGGCCATCATTCAGTGGGATGAGGGACTTGGTCATCACCAGGCCTATTCTTCCAGTGCACTGCCCATGGGGTTTGGGTTGGCGATGCTTTTACATGTCGACATTGTAGATGGCAATGTGTTACCTGCTTTGCTGTGTGCCACGATATTTTTTCTGCAATATTCCAGACTGGAACTGAGCAGTATAGAAGACAAAGAGATGGGGCCACAATGGGATCATTAAGAAGCAGAAAATAAGAATCAAAGAAGATTTGGGTTTTCCAGAGCCTCTCAGCCACAATCAGAACTGAAAGAGTAGAGTAAACTGCTCAATCAGTCCATAGAGTATCAAATACAGTATTGTAAGTATGAACTAGTTACAATGGCAGTACAAGGGTTGCAACACAGGCAGTACTTCTAAAGAAAAGCAATAAGAAATGGGTATGGCAGGTAATAATATATGTAGTGGAGAAGCAGCAAAATGATTTGGGGAAGCCCAGGGACAGAGACACAGACTGAGACTATATACCTGTAAAATTATAAAAACAACAGTAGCAGTTTTGTGGAGGAGGAGGTACAGCAGAACAGGTGGGAGTTCTACATAGGGTAGGGGTGTATAATAAATAAAAAAATACAGACTGTGGTTTTCAAATGTATAGTTACAGTACCATGGAAAGAATGAAGCAAAATACAGAAAAACTATCAAATAGTTTAAATGTGTTTAAAATGTTCATTTGTCTGGTTTTGTCAGTGACATCTGGGGCTCATTAAGTAATGCTGTATTTTATATGCTCAGTGCTGCATTTCTATTGTGCATATTTATCTTGGTATGTCTTATGAAAAAATTCTCTTACTTTGTAAGTTAATTTCTGATATCTTTTTTTTTTTGTAGAGTCTATTTCTGCACTCTACTCTCGGAGCGTCTCTCACAGTCCCCACAGACAGCTGCCACACTCAACCACCCACCTGAACTGGCCATTCCGGAAGCTACATTGGGTATGCGGGGTCTGGGGCTCTTCCGGCCCCATAGAGAGGCCCTCAGACCCGAAGGAGAACCGGATGATCAGTCAGTATTGGGCATGTGGTGGGTCGGGTGCCAGAAATCACCAACACCTAACCCAAGGGTAGAGGAATTTTCTTGTTGCATTTCCTCCCCGAGGCATGTACATGCAATGATGTCCCACCCAGCATGTGCATGCTCCTGTACACTCCTGGAGGACATCTACCACTGCCCCAATCCCCATGCTTCTTGCGCCATGCACTGCAGTGCCCCCAGCCTCTGCCAGGGGATGCCAACACCACAGGAGAACCCCAACTCCACCCCAGAACTAAGAGAGATGTCTACAGAAGCTCAATCTTTATCCTCCCCTGCCGACCCCCAATGACTCAGGCTCATACCCGAACCCAGGTCACCGGCATGGCGCGAGGTGTGGCATCCAGCACCTCAACCCTCAGTGCCAACACTCCGGCAATTTCTGATATCTATCTATCTATCTATCTATCTATCTATCTATCTATCTATCTATCTATCTATCTATCTATCTATCATAGTGGCATGGTCCCACCACTATATTCAAGGTTGAGTAGACTGTTTAATGTTAAACCCCAATTTTTGCTCTTTAATAACTTTGCAACTGTTCAATGGATTTGCACAGAATTTTGCATGCACAGTCTCATGGGGTGGACCTCTTGACTTGCCAACTTTTGTTCTGCTCACATTTGAATTCCAAGATCCAGATAGTGAAAAATGTGATTTTCTGAAGGGGTTTTCAGTTTTTCTGTCTGCCCCCAGCACCCAGATGGTTTGGAATTCAGGTCTGAAATTTTCAGGGTAGAAAGGGCTTTGCCCAAATCTTTCAATGGTTTGGTGAAAAAATATGAATCCATTCCAGAGTTATTAATTTTTGAGTTCTGAGTGTGCTCAGTAAGCACTTCAGGACAGATGTTTGGAGTGAAAAAAGAATTTGGCCATTCAAATCAGGATTCTTGTCCATATTAGGGCTAAATCTTTTTTCTTATGAAAAAAATCCTAATTCGTAACCCTTACAGAAATAATTACATGAAATGTTCTCATGCTGCAAACAAAAAACTACCAATGTGATATGCATGCTGCAAATATGATTTAAATGTTAAATTGGAACTGACTGCATGCATTAGGCATGTATGCAGTAAGCGTGCAGCAAATAACTGTAGAGAGCATTCTTTTTACGATAAATTGGAACAGACTGCATGCGTGTGGCATGAGTGCAAAAAGCAAGTGGTCACTGATAACTGCACACATAAAAGTTAACTTGCTCAGGATCACACACTATACAAGTGGGGGCTGGTGAGATTCAAACCCAGGTTTTCAGGTTTCTTGGTTTGTGGTTCAGTGCCTTTAACTACTTTGCTATACTGCCTGCATACATATAGCTTGCTTGTACTTCAATACAAATTTGCATACATCTGCATGCACTTGGCATGCTTGTAGCCACTGATTTTTAATTTTCTTGTCCTTTCTTATCTCAGCTCTAGAGCTGAACTGTAGCACACATACCAAGGGAAACACATGTGGTTCATCCCATCCCCAATAAACAAACTTACCCACAAAATGTTTTGTATATATAAATGCTATGAACCTGTTTTTAAGCCCTTGTATAAAATAAATATGGCTTTTTAACTCTGTAGATTGAAGTGGTCTCAAATCTTTCTCTTGGAGTCTGAAGATATGTCTGAGGTCTTTTTTGTTCAAATCTCCATAGTTTTGAGTGCTTACATGCAAACAGATTTTAAGGGGCAAACACAAAAGTAGCAATAGCCCGACACCCACCCACATGGCCCCATACATTCACACACTGTAGTGGGTGTGGCCACACTGCTACAGACAACACACCAAGTATAGATATAAGTCAAGAGTCTCTTACCCGAGTACTAGGGAGCCAGAGTCAGGGATCTTTAATAGATGATGTCCATGGGTCAGAGTGCTGGGGCATACCCCCTTGAAATTAATTTAGTACAGTCTTCTTCAAAGAGAAATGCAATTGCTACCACTAGAGCTAACATTGTCATCTCACAAATCTCCCTTCCAAACCATATATGGCATATTCCTTCCAGACAGACACCCCATCTTATGGCACCCAGTAATACCTTCACCATCCTAGTATTACATTATGTTGAGTGTCTGCCATACACCCTCACTGGGATATGTATATACTGTACATATTAAAATATTAGTTAACTTTCCTGTAACTCGTTTTTATCACGTGAATTTACTGTACATCACTGTGTTTATTAACGTTATTTTCCCCTGTATGTATAACTGTCTTATATAAGTGTATGATATATCTGTTGTGTATCAACTATTGAACCTTGACCTTATCAGGTCCATCTTGTAAATGAGCCTTGCTCAATGATGTTCACCTGAATAAATAAAGATTTGCTGATGATGATGATGATTAATTTAGATATTTTTTATTGCTATTTCATACATTATGATGGCAAGTTGGAGATTAATGAAGGCCACTGTTCTACTAACAAGGCCCTTGTTAGTAAAGTGGTGGCCTTCATTAATCTCCAACTCTTCCTCAAAAATGTATAAAATAGTAATGAAAAAATACCCTATTCATTTCAGTGGGGCTTGCCCATGCACTCTCCCTTGCCCTATGTTATAATGTGACTGAGCATGGAGATGTGGTGGTCAGTTTCATTGGGGGGGGCATAAGCCTGACTATAGTGGGGCTCCAATAGTCTGTGTATATCATACCAGTCAACTGTTCCTGAATGCAGGAGACAGCCCTCATTTTACTCTTAAAAACTGCTTTGTCCCTCATCCATCCTTCATGGAATGTCCTGTAAATTTAGACTTTATGGCAGGGCACCATTTTAGATTTCAGCAGCGGGGTAGTCAACAACCAGTGGAGACCAGGTGCTAATTAGTCCCTATGAGGCAATCTCTACAATGTCTGGAATGTCTCTAAAAGGTAAAACTTATAATGATATAAGTGATTTGCAGATCAGAAAAAATTCAAATATATAAGATTCATCTGTCTATACCCTGGAACAGTGCATCATATTTGAGCTTAAACACACCCAGTTACTTACTAGTTTTTTCCTGGCTGAAGTTCTGCCCCCCCCCGCAGAAAAAACTTTGTTCCAATTTCTATCCCAGACTCCATTCCATTCAATACCCATCACATAAGGGTCATGAAGCTGCACAAAGGTGCAGAAATGTGAAAAACAAATCAATATTTCAGTCCTTCCTCCTTCCCCAATCCCCCCATAAAAAAAATTATTTACTTTTACTTACCCAGTCATCTGGCCAGAACCTGGGGCCCGTATACCACCAGCCCATTTGTCACTCTGCTCCTCTTCCTCTGTCCTACTGCTAGAAGCTGGATGCTAAAAATGACCATCCCAGGTCCCCAGCATGGTCTGGGACCAAATCACCTCACAATCCAAACCCACCCTACCTGTGTCACTTGCTTCTTGTTTGACAGCTGCCATGTCTGCTGCTGTACTGCACTGAGCAAGGCCTATGAAGGCCCACCACACCCCTGTCACCACTGCTGTTAGGCCTAGCTTGCTGCCGCAGGCAGGGGACACTGTTTTTCCTTTTTTTGTAAAGTAAGCAGGTAGTCTAATCTTAAGTTAGCTTCTAGCTCACCCCCTGCCCCTTCAGCAACCAAGGGAGATGGAGACTCACTAAGAGTAGACCAACAAAATTATGCCTCCATAACATGGCTATTGAGAGTTCAATGTTCACCGACTCCTCCAAGCTATAGTGTGCAGCCTATCTACTCTGTGGCTGGAAAGACAGTGTCACACTTGTGTGACTCATTTTCTTGCTTGGCTGGAGCTCCTCCACATCATGTGTGATGGTGCCACCACTAATAGGTGGAGAAGTGGACAACACAACACAGACACAATCAAGTCAGAAGTGCATCTGTAGCATGAGCACAACAGGCTGGGGGGAGCACTTATTATGCAAAAGATTAAATCCAAATTTAATGCCATTGTTGCCACACCATAAGAACAACCTAGGCAAAAATGTGGGGGAGGGGAAAACTTATTATCTCTGCCCTACCTAAATGGCACCCCTTCTTTATGGAAGAAATGCATTCTTAAGTGCTAGTATTGGTACAAGTAAATACAATGGTTTCCACCATGTTCTGAGGTACTGTAACGTCATGTTTCAGGATGTGTCCCGATCATTATGAGGGTTAGTGTTCCTCATTGTCCCTCATTTTGAGTCCATGTCCCTCATTTCAGTGACAAAATGTGAAGTATAGTGCATGTTCCAAGACTCTACTCAGCACAAACAGTGCCGAGCATGGACATAGTGTATATGCTTCATATAAAATGACAAAGAGAAATTAAAAGAGCCATGACAGTCATGGAGAAACACATTTGTAGCACTAACTATGCATAAGGGGATTTGCATGGCCCAAAACAAAGAGGTCAGGCTTCACAACACAGAGGCCCCTCATCACACATCTGGAATGGGGGATGTTGACTGACTTTATCCTAGGCATTTAATGTAGTAAGCAAACAATACTTTAGAAATTAATGGCAGTTTAAGGACAAAAATGAAAAGCTGTTAAACAGTTAAACATGGTCACTTAAGACTGAAATCAAACCTTATTATTTTGAGCAGACACGATAGACTGATAGGGCTCCTTCTGCTGGCTATTTTCTTATGTTCTTATGTTTGTAAAAGGATCAGAATTAATGAGTTTACCTAATTGTAATGGAAAATGAATGGAAAAGGTATTTTAATGGCTCTAATTGCTAGCAGTAGTATAAGAAATAGAAACTGATCTTTTTTAGATGAGATTTGCACCAGCTTAGCTACTGCACAAATGGCAAGCATGCAAAAAACACAGGTGAGGGGGTACAGGCAAAGTGGGCAAGCATTAAGGATGCAATACTTGAAGCAACATCCCATTGTGTTAGACAGAAAAGGAAGTGCAAAAGAAGAAGGAAACCACTTTGGTTCTCAAATACAGTAGCAGAAAAGGTCAGAGCCAAAAGGCTGGCCTTCAGGAAATATAAGGGAACACAGCGGGATGAAGATAGGGAGGCATACCAAACTGCCCTAAGGGAAGCAGGGAAGGCAGTAAGGCAGGCAAAGTCCCAAACTGAGGAAACACTAGCACGAACAGTAAAAGAAGGTGACAAGAGTTTCTATAGATACATTAGTGAAAGGAGAAAGTCCAGAGGGGGTATTGCTAAGCTTAATGGAGAAAAGGGAGCATGTGAGGAGGAGGACCATGTAAAAGCATCTATCCTAAATAGATACTTTTGCTCAGTATTTACTGAAGAGAAGGTAGGGCAGGGCCCACAGCTCAGCACCATGGACACAGGGGGAGGGAGGTGAGCACTACTCCCTTCACAAAAGAAATGGTCCTACAAGAGCTCAAGCTCAAGGTGGATAAGGCAATGGGACCTGATGGCATACATCCCAGGGTACTTAAGGAGCTAAAGGTGGAACTAGCAGAGCCATTAGCAGAACTGTTTAGTGAGTCTCTGAGCACAGGAGAGGTCCCAGAAGACTGGAGAAGGGCTCATGTGATCCCGCCTCCACAAGAGTGTAGCAGGGAGGAGGCAGGGAACTACAGACCAGTCAGTCTTACCTCAGTAGTGGGCAAGATTATGGAGGCACTCCTTAAGGAAAGGATAGTGCAACACCTGGAATCCACAGGGGCACAGGATCCAAGACAGCATGGGTTTACAAAAGGATGGTCCTGTCAAAATAATCTCATAGATTTCTTTGACTGGGTAACCAGAGTGGTGGACCAAGGGGGAGCAGCTGATGTCGCCTACCTTGACTTCAGCAAAGCTTTTGACACTATTCCACAAAGAAGATTGATAAATAAGCTGGGTAGGCTCAGGGTGGGTCAGAAGTTGATCAACTGGGTGGCAAACTGGTTGACGGGCAGAAAACAGAGAGTGGTGGTAAATGGTATACAGTCAGAAGAGATGCAAGTCACAAGTGGGTACCTCAGGATCAGTCCTGGGGCCAGTCCTCTTCAACATCTTCATTAGTGACCTTGCAGATGGACTACAGGGTAAGGCTTGTCTGTTTGCAGATGACACCAAGATCTGCAACAGAGTAGATGATCCAGATGGGGTGGGCAGAATGAGAAGAGATCTGGATAAACTAGCAAAATGGTCAGAAGCATGGCAACTGGGATTTAATGCAAAGAATTGCAAGATCTTGAACATAGGGAAGAGAAACCCTGAAGCCACCTATAGGCTGGGAGGGGAGTTGCTAGCAGTCACAAAGGAAGAAAGAGACTTGGGCATCATCATCACTGATGACCTGAAATCATCCAAGCAGACCTCTAAAGCAGTAGGTAAGGCTAGAGGGGTGTTAGGGTGTATTAGTAGGGGTATCACAAGTCATAAGAGGGAGGTAATAATCCCTCTTTACAAGACACTGGTTAGGCCCCATCTGGAGTACTGTGTGCAGTATTGGAGGCCACACCTTCACAAGGACATTAACCAAATTGAGGCAGTCCAGAGAAGGGCAACCAAAATGGTGCAGGGACTGCATCAGAAGACGTATGAGGACAGATTAACAGAGCTCAATACGTATACCCTTGAGCAAAGGAGGGAGAGAGGTGATATGATCGAGGCATTCAAACACCTTAAGGGCATTAACAAGGTGAAAGAGTCTAACATGTTTAAATATAAGAAAAATAGCAGGACAAGAGGACACAGCATGAGATTAGAGGGGCCGATTAAGGGGAATGTGAGGAAATCTTTTTCACAGAAAGTGTGGTGGATGCATGGAATGGCCCACCTCAAGAAGTGGTGGCTATGAATACAGTGCAGGGCTTCAAACAGGCATGGGATAGGCATAAGGGAGCAATACAAATGAGTATGAATAGATAGGCCACTGACAGAGCAAAGGCCAATGGCACATTTATAAGATAGAAAAAGAAATGGGCAGACTGGATGGGCCTTGCGGTCCTTATCTGCCGTCAGCTTCTATGTTTCTATGTTTCTATGTAACATGCAAACCTGATGTGATTTATATGTTTCGCACCAGCCTACCTGTTGTACATATGTCAAGCTTGCAGTACGCAAACCTGGGGCAGGATTCTCAAAGAACAGTAAACATCCCTCAGCTGTGGGAAAAAGGCTTGCAGCACTGTGGAAACACAGTTGTGTGATATTCTTAAAGAAAATCCTACAGCTGAGGGAATTCCACAAAAAGCCCTGCAGCTGCAGAATTCCAGCAGCTGCAGAAATTCCACAAGTGCTGCAAATCTGCAGCTGTGGATCCACAGCTGTGGAAATGGCTGAGAAGGCACATCAACAGTACACCAAGTAGCTGAAGCAGCAGACATTAACATTGCTGCCATAGTATGAGGCTGACAGCACCCACAAAGATACCAGCAACCAGTCCCTCAACTGGGACCACTGCAGCACCACAGGATGTGCAGTATGAGAACCTGTTGTGCTTTTTAGACCTAGTTCGCTTAGGTTCACTTTGTGTATGCAAACCACATGCAAACATTGCACAATTAACCATGTGGCATGCATTCTGCATGTATGCAGCACACTTATTATTTCTGCAAGGGAAACCACAATTTTGTTTTCCATTTTTGTGAAAAAAAAAATTCAAAACCCACAAAAATGACATGCTGCAGAGAGAGTAACACATGTATCTTGTTCCTCGGGAACCTGTTAGGTGGATTCTGTACTTTATTATTGTTAAAATTACATACAAATGTGTTTTTGGTATCCTTTTTCGTGACTCACTTCTGCTTTTTTCATGCGGCCAAATGAAAAAAATAATTTAGCCATATAAAAAAGGACAATTCCATATGCAAAAACATTTTGGACATAGTTTCCCTGGTGTCTAGTGGCATCTCCCACCAACCAATTGCTGTCCCCTCATTGTTTCAATGTTTTTCTGGTGTCTAGTGGCACCACCTCCCTCCAATTGCTGTTTCCCTATTGTTTCAATGTTTCCCTGGTGTCTGGTGGCACCCCAACCCCTCCGATCACTGTCCTCATATGTTTGTATGTTTCCCTGGTGTCTAGTGGCACCCCCCACTCTATGATTGTCATCCCCACATTGTTTCAATGTTTCCCTGATGTCTAGTGGCACCCCAACCCTCAGTTTGCCATCTTCATATTGTTTCAATGTTTTCCTGGCGTCTAGTGGCACCCCCACACTCTGATCACTGTCCCCATATTGTTTAACCCGTAATGAAGAAAATGATCCCTCTACGTTTATTTTTTCTATCTTTTCCCTGTAAAAAAGAAAGTGATCCCTCATTGATCTGACCCCACCCAGACCAACCTCAGACTCAGTACCCACCACTCTGCAACTCCACACCCCCCCCCACTCACATTGACTCACCTGAACAGGACCCAGGGTGAAGATCGACGCTCTAATCGAAGACATGTCTTGTTGCTGGAACCTCTGACTGCAATATGAGAAACTAATGTCTTTCAAAGAGGTTTTCAACTTTGATGCATAGCTTTGCCATTTGTGCATATTTTGAGCTCAAATTTTCAACTTGGCCTTTCTGGAACACCACCTAATGAACAGTTGTGGTGGAATTATGCAAATCTGGCAACAAAGGTGATTTCATAGTCTTTTGGCAAAATCACTTTTCTAGCAGGATTTGAAAATGTTCTCCACCCTTGTTCATGAGGTGGGGTCATAAGAAGACTATGTTGAAAATGTGGGGTCAAAATATGTAGAAATGGTAAAGTTATGTACATACTTTGAAATGTTACTACATTCACTCATAACTTTGGTAAATTTTAAATATTTTGACCCCAAATTTTCAACATAGCTATTTTATTACACCACCTCATGAACATGAGAGATGTTATTTTTTTAAATACTGACCAAAATGTGTTTTCAAACCTGTGGTGCAAAATAAAGTTTCGATGCTGCGGAATAACATTTCAGCAGGGATTTAAGAATTTGCAGTACCAGGTTCATGAGGTGGGATAATAAGAAGGCCGTGCTGACAATTTAGTTGCTGTTTTGTTACAAATGCAAGCACAGGGCCCTCTGCATCCTATGCTTCAACAGCAACATACAAGTACACATCTATGGAGGGATGGGAGTGCAGGACCCTCAACAGGCATATGAGGATATGATTATACTACCTCAAAAAGTAAGGCAATTCTTTGGAGAAAAAAAACTTAGTTAATGCAACCTTTAGGGTTCAGCCTCAAGCAACAAAAGTAAGGAAATGTGATTTTAGGGTTTCCAACCCTAAAACCCCAACCCAACCCCTGAAGCAAATCAGGGGTTCAGTCTTCCTTGGGGTTTTCAACCATAAAGCTCACCCCAGTGTTGTAGCAAGAAAGCTCAGATGTGATGGACACAGCTGTATATGTTTCAGTAGTGTACAGAATGGGGTGAGCATTAGGACTGACAATCTCAAGGAAGACTGCACCCCTGATTTGCTTCAGGGATGTGGGGGGGGGGTTCGCGTTGGAAACCCTAAAACCAGATTTCCCTGCTTTTGTTGCTTTTGGTTGAACCCTAAATGATGCAGTAACACAGTGTTTTACAAAAATATGTAGATAACCCAGTACAGGGTGTGCAATGGCACTCTGATATACCCACACCTTGGTGTGTGTTCAATCACCCAAGGCGTGCATATATCAAAGCGCACCTGCAGGCCTTGTAGTGGGTTATCTATCTTATAAAATGCCCACAAATATTGGGGGTTGGGGGATTAGTCCCTTTCTGCGCAAGTGAATGGTTAATTCCCAATAGGTGACCTGGTTGATCCTGCCATAATTGTTACAGGTCTCAATTTATAAGTGATATTTGTCTGGTTGATCCTGCCATGGTTTAAAAAAGATGATTGCAAACTGTATCAGGTTGATCCTGCAATTATTTTGCCTGTTTTATGCTTTAATCACTTTCACTTTTGTCCCTGTAGTGTAGCGTGACCGAGCAGTGTTAATATTGGTAACAGACTGTGTTGCCAGACATATAAAATAACACGTCTTCTCTCCAAAAAGCATGTCGAATCATTTTTTTAACTTCAGCTTATTTAGAATTTTGTAAAGGAGTTGCCAACTGTACAGAGAGGAGAGTGAGTGAGTCTACAACTTGAGAAGGTAAGACGCAAGCTCGAGCGGCTGTTTCTATAGCAAAACTCGCTCACACTTGTGTCTTCCCTTCTCAAACTGCTGACTTGCTCGCTCACTTCTCTCTACAGTCA
This sequence comes from Neoceratodus forsteri, assembly GCA_016271365.2. Taxonomy (NCBI): domain Eukaryota; kingdom Metazoa; phylum Chordata; order Ceratodontiformes; family Ceratodontidae; genus Neoceratodus; species Neoceratodus forsteri. Next base: position 121,176,728 of record CM057456.1, read on the forward strand.
GCTATTTCATTTACAAAAATCTAAATAAGTTGAAGTTAAAAAAGGAATTTTATATACTTTTCAGACAGAAGATGTGTTATTATTAAATGTCTTGTAGTATGTCCTTTGCCAACATTAACACTCTCGGTCATGCTATACTACAGGGGCAGGATCTACAAGAAGGCCCAAATCCTGCATCTGAGCAAAGCTTGCAGCATTGTGGAAATGCAGTTGCGTGATATACACAAAGAAAATCCCGTAACTTCGGGAATTCCACAAAAAGTCCCGCAGCTGCGAAATTCCAGCAGCTGCAGGAATCCCGCAAGTGCTGCGGATCTGCAGTTGTAAAAATGGTTGAGGAGGCACAGCAATAGTACAACTCAGTAGCTGAAGCAGCAGACATTAAAATTGCTGCCGTAATATGAAGCTGACAATTCACACAAAGAGACATGCAACCAGTCCCTCAACTGGGACCACTGCAGCACCACAGGTACCAGCGATACCATGGCACCACAGTGGACGACCGTCACTGCTGGTCGTCCAACCCTGGGGTGTTCCTGTGGCATGCAGCGGTAGCACTCACTACAGACTGGTCAGGCTCTACTGCCTGTGGGGCTCCATCATGGGTTGCACTGGGTCTTCGGTATTTCATGCAGCCTGGGTTCAAGTCCCAGCTGAAGCACTTATTCTTTCTCACCCTTGTTTGTATGTTTTCCATAAAATATGCACACCACACTCCTGTGTGATTGTTTGTGTGATTGTTAGAAGTAAATATTTGTGTTGCCATTGGGCTGTGCATTTGAGAAGGAGTAATGTGCCCAAGGACATCCCAGGTTCCAGTTGTCTCAGTGGCATAGCTGGTTAGCTCAAACAAAATGGTATTCCAGACTGCCTGGGTTCAAGTCCCAGCTGACACACTTATTCTTTCTCACCTTTGTTTGTAAGCCTCATACAATGGCAGGAGTGTTAATGACTGCTGCTTCAGCTACATGGATTTACTATTGCTTTGCCTCCTCAGCCATTTCCACAGCTGCAGATCTGCAGCTGCAGATTCGCAGCACTTATGGGATTCCCCGCATGTTGAATTCCGCAGCCGCGGACTTTTGCTGTTGCTCAGCTGTGGGATTTTCTTTAAGAATATCATGCAACTGGGTTTCCACAGTGCTGCAAACCTTTTTCCCTCAGCTGCAGGATTTTTGCTGTTCTTTGAGAATCCTGCCCAGTGCCTTACTTATCTCGCATATTTTTTTCCTCAGGGACTTCTGCAGCTGCACTGTTTTCCACAGTCCATAGTGTTTTGTTCCGCAGCTGGTGAGGTTTTTATGAATAGCACTTAGAGCAAGCTCCCCTTTTTTTCCATAGCTGAGGCAGTTTTGGGGACTTAAGGAATATTTTGCACCTTCTGAAAGATTTGTGAATCCAGCCCCAGGGATGCAAGTGAAAGTGGTTGAAGTATAAGATGCTGAGAATTACAGGATCAACCAGATACAGTTTTTGAAAAGTAAGTTTTGGCTGAAAACATAAGAACAGATATGGCAAGATCAACCAGATGCATGTCTTTTACCAGGATTAACACTGCTCAGCCATGCTATTGTAGAAGAAGAAAAGTGAAGTAGTTAAAGCATAAGAGATGCTAAACCTCGCAGGATCTACCAGACAATTCTTTTAAAGTAACTTTTACTTGAAAAGATATAAAAAGCCAGCAGGATCAACCAGATGTATATAGTGTGGGACAGCCATATTGATTTTGTTATGGCTGTGGGTTCCAGCCTGTGCGTGACAGCCTGTCTGTGCCAGATGTGGAGTGATCTTAGTGCTGGCAAAAAGGTTCTGAGGCCTGGAAAGTATTTCAGGCATGCTGTCGCACTGGAAGGCATGTGGTTGTTGAGAAATAATGCACTGTCGTGTGACAGGTTTTATCCAATCAGGAGAAAGAATTTTCAATTATATATATATATATATATATATATATATATATATATATATATATATAATAACCTTTATTTATAAAGCAAAATTAATAAATATCAAAATGCTTTAATAATAATTAAACTTGTACAATGATAAAACTATAAATAGATTAAAATTCAGTAACAACACACAGGATCCAGTCAAGAACAACTAACGGAGAGTGCAAGATTAAATAAATAGATCTTAAGTGCCGTCTTGAAGCCCTCCACAGTCAGGCACTCATGAACCCGACAAGGTAGAGAATTTCACAGGATAGGGGCTGCAAAAGCAAATGCTCGTGCCCCAGATGTCTGTAACTGAACCCAGGGAAGCTCTAGGAATCCTTCATTGGTGGAGCAGAGTAGTGGAGCAGGGTAGTAGGGGTGAAGAAGCTCATGCAGGTAGCGCTGTCCCTGTCCATGTAGGACTTTATAGGTCAGCAAGCCGACCTTGAAGGTGAACTGCCATTGAATTGGCAGCCAGTGCAGCTCACACAGCACAGGTGTAATATGATTAGATTGAGAAAGCCCAGTCAGTAATCTGACTGCCGCATTCTGCACCAACTGCAGACAGCGGATATCAACCCCTGGTAGCCCAAGGTACAGGGCATTGCAGTAATCCAGATGGGAGGTCACAAAGGCATGGACCAATGTCAGGAGATTGTCGGGTGGAACCAGATGTTTAATCTGGGTGATATTCCTCAGATGGTAGTATTAGGTCTTCATCACTGACAACAACTGAGATTTCAGGGTCAGTCTCTCATCAAGTTTAATGCCCAGACTACGCATCTGTTCAGAGGTCCTCAACTGGTGGACCCCAAACAGTAGATGAGATGCCTGCCCAGCTGATGACCCCTCTACTTGACGACCCGGATCCATAACCCAAACCTCGGTCTTGTCAAAATTCAGCTTCAACCAGTAGGCACTCATCCAGTCCTAGATCTTGGATAAGTAGTTGTTAAATATAGAGACCACTACATCCTGTTTAGGAGCAAAGGACCTGTATAGCTCAGTATCATCTGCACAGCAGTGAAATCTCAGACTGTGCCACCTTACAATGTCCCCCAGTGGCAACATATACACTGTGAACAACATGGGTGACAGCACAGAGCCCTGTGGGACCCCACATGGCAGGGACAATTCATCAAAGGAATAAATACCCAACACTACTCCCTGAGACCTGCCAATGAGGAAAGAGTGAAACCATCTGAGGACTGTACCAGACAATCCACAGATCAGCTACAGGTGCTCTAGCAACACACCATGGACCATGGTGTCTAATGCTGCAGAGAGATCAAGGAGGACCAGAATGATCAGCTCCTCTGATCTCTTGCTATAAGAAGGTCATTGAGCACCTGAACAAGGCAGTCTCAGTACTGTGCCTCTTCCTAAATCCAAACTGGAAGGGATAACAGATGTCATGGATAGCAAGATAATCATCCAGCTGCAGAGCAACCACCTTCTCAATAACCTTACCCATAAAGAGAAGGTTAGAGACAGGCCTGTAGCTGATATGACAATCCAGGATGAGAGAAGATTCCTTAAGGACGGGTGTCAACACTGCCTCCTTCAGAGAATTTGGAAATTCCCCAGTTTCTAACAAACACCAGACAATCTCAGCCAGGACCGGGCTAATGACCTTAACACCCCCACAAGGAGGTGATTTGGGCCTGGGTTTAAGTCACACTAGGTCAGCCACATACTCTGGATGATCATCATGACATCTGAGATCGTCACCTGGTCAAAAGCTGACCAACCAGACTGATGCACTGCAACCTCCCTCCAATCACCACCATCCTCATTGGAATGGGCTGAACTGATCTCTGACCAGATGTCAGCAATCTTATAAGTGAGCAAACTCGTCACATTTCTCTTGCGACAAGGCTCTCCAAGACTGTAGACAAGCTGGATTGCACAGTCTGCCACTGCTCGGAACAGCTGAGCAGGTCAATTCCATGCAGCAATAATCTCCCTGGAGAGGAACTGCCTTCTTACAGGAGATTTTTTACTGATTAATTACTTCTAGCTCAGCAGGTGTCAGTACCTGTTTGGATTAAGCAAACAGATACTTTATTAGAAGAAGGGGGTCTCATTTAAGTAAAAAAAAGTCACTGTGTGTTTCTCTGAGGAAGGGGACTGTATCAGCTTAATTTACTGAGTCAGGAACAGAGGGTGAATCTAATTTTGGGTGTGACTTAGGAGTTTAGGAGTACAAAAGCAGGTGTCTCCAATTGTAGCTTCCTGCTGTTTCTGACAGAGGAGAACTTTGGTTTCAGAGCAAGAAACAGCAGTCTAGAACTACAGATTTTTTACTAATTGCCCTGCTTCCCACCCTTCACCCTCCCACCCTAAGCCAGTTCTACTTTTATAGCCACTGGATTGACTGACAACGGGAACTTCCTGTTTGGCAGTAGGAAGGAAGGATGACTGAGACACATTAGTTTCATCAACCTTGAAGGAACCTAAAGAATAACTCTTTCTCCCCCCTGGCTGCTGGGGGTCTGAATCCAAGCATGGAAGAAGGAGACTACTGAGGACTGCAGGAAGTTCCTGTCCCAGAACAGGAAGGGCGAGAGTTGTAAGGGCACATAGGCAGTAGGAAAGTAAGTGTAAAAATACATAGAGGGAGGAGACAGTAAGCATACAAAGCAACAGGAGAGGGGACACACAATAAGTCAAGATGGGAGTGGTGCAGTGCAATGGCTGTGGGGCAGCAGTGTTCCGGAAGACATTCTGGAGGCTGCGATATTGCCCTGTTTGCAGACAACTCTCTGATCTGAGAGAGGAGTTTGTCCATCTCCAGGCTGACCTGGCTAGGATTCATGAAACCTCTTCTCCCACCCAGGGACCACCAGGGCCACCACCGTTACCTCAGAAGTTGCCAAGAAAGAGGAGCAGTTGGAACAAGGTGAGCTCAGGGAGGGAAAGAGTGGTGGAACAGAGGTGCATCCCTCCAGTTGTACCTCTCCACAATTCATATGCTGTTCTGGCAAAGAGTGGTTCCTCTATGGAGGCACCTGCAGTGGAGACCAAGGAGGATGCTGGGAACCTCCACAAAGGAGAATCACAAGAGGGTGGCACAAGACCCCACAGGGGAAGAAAACAACTCCTGATGGGGGACTCAATCATTAGGGGTAGAGGTGGGGGAGGAAGGGGATAGGGAGGTAAGGTGCCTGCCTGGCACCATGGCTCAGAGGGACAGGAAGTGAATCCTCAGAATTGCAGGTGCAGATGCACGAGGGAGGGAACTGGATGTCATTGTCCACCTAGGGGCAAATGACCTGGCTGTGAATGGGATCAGAGCGGTGCAAGAGGAGTTTGTGGAGTTGGGGAGGGGCCTTAGACAAATAGCAAGTATGGTAACCTTCTAGGAGGTGCTGCCTGTCTATGGCAAGGATGATGCTAGGGTATTCCACAACATGGAATTCAAAGAATGGTTGAAAAACTGGTGTGGAGCTCAGGGTTTTGGCTTCATTGGGGACTGGGGAGCCACCTGGAGGGAAGCAAGCTTATACTGGTGCGATGGTCTGCATCTGTCGGGGGAGAACCAGGATCCTAGGTGACAGGTTTAAATGCTTCATTGACAAGCATTTAAACTAGCCAAGTGGGGAGGCACTGAAAAGGAACAGGGAAATCCCAGCCTCCCCTCACAAAACACAGTAGTTAGAGAAGTAAACACCAAGGTAAAGAAGTCAGTAGGAAGCAGGATGGGGTAAATGCAGAAAAAAGCATTAAGGACAGGGATGGGGCTAAAAGGGGTAAGGCCATAAACATAAGTGGAAGGTGATGAGTACCAATGCCCGCAGTCTGTGCAACAAGCTTCCTGAACTAGTGGCCTTGATGGAAGAGGGATGTCTGGATATTGTGGCAGTCACTGAAACACGGTACACAGAGAACCATGACTGGGATGTCAACATACCAGGATACACAGTCTGCAGGAGGGACAGGGTTGGTAAAAGAGGAAGAGGAGTAGCTCTCTATATAAGGGAAGGGATTAAAGCAACAGAACTAAAGACTAAACAGGAAGTAGATGAGTCACTATGGGTCACCCTGGAGACAGGAAATGACACCACACTCCACATGGGGGTTGTGTACAGACCCCCATCTCAGGGAGAGGTAATGGACAAGGAAATGATAGAAGACATCCTTAAAATGGCAGAAAAAGGGGAGATATTGTTGATGGGGGACCTGAATATGCCAGATGTTAACTGGAGTACCTTTGGTGCAGGCACATCCAAGAGCAGGGTCATTCTTGATGCCCTACAGGGGGCATGCCTCAGACAGCTAGTATTGGAACCCACTTAGAAGGGAGCAATCTTAGACCTGGTATTCTCAAATGGGGAAGGAAAAAGGATCTCAGATTTAGAAGTGGGTAGCCAACTGGGAACAAGTGACCACCAAACAGTGTGGTTCACAATTAAACACAGCCATAAAGTCAAGCCATACAAAAACAAGAGTATTGGACTATAAGGAAGGCTGACTTTGGGAAAATGAGAGAGTGCCTCAGAAAAGCACTAGCAAACAGGCAAGAAAGAGGGGTGGAGGAACAATGGGGAATAATCAAAACAGCAATCGCAGAGGCAACAAGCCTTTGTGTGAAGCAAATCGACAAAACAAAACGAAGGAAAAAACACTATGGTTCTCAAAAGAGGTAGCAGGGACAGTTAAGGAGAAAAGGATAGCATTCAGGAAATATAAGGAAACACAGAAGGAGCAGGATAGAGAACTTTATCAGTTAAAGCAGAAGGAGGCAGGGAAGGCTGTCAGAATAGCAAAGGCACAAACTGAGGAAAAAATAGCCAACTCTGTTAAGAAGGGGGATAAAACCTTTTATAGGTACATTAGGGAGTGAAGAAAGACCAAGGGAGGGATACAGAGACTTAATAAAGGGGAGAGAATGTGGGCAGAGGGTGACAGTGAAAAAGCAGGGATACTGAATGAATATTTCTACTCAGTATTCACAATGGAAGAGGAGGGGGAGGTACCTAAACAAAACAAGAGAGAAACTCTGAATAGGGGGGTCAATACCAATCCATTCACAGAAGAAAGAGTTTTGAAAGAACTCTAGAAACTGAGGGTGGACAAAGCAATGGGGCCTGATGGGATTCACCCAAGAATTCTAAAAGAACTGAGGGTAGAACTAGTGACACCACTGACTACTCTCTTTCACAAATAATGGGAGGATGGGGAAGTACTTGAGGACTGGAGGAGGGCAAACGTGATTCCACTTCACAAAAGTGCGAGCACGGCAGAGGCAGGAAATTACAGACCAGTTAGTTTGACTTCAGTGGTAGGCAAAATGATGGAATCACTTCTGAAGGAAAGAATTGTTGAGTACCTAGAGGCCAGTGGGGCAGAGGACCCAAGGCAGCATGGTTTCACAGCAGGAAGGTCATGTCAGGCGAACCTGATAGATTTCTTTGATTTGGTGACCAAAGTAGTAGACCAGGGATGGGCTGTGGATATGGCCTACCTAGATTTTAGCAACGCATTTGACACAGCCTCACAAAAAAGATTAATATACAAGTTAGCCAGCCTTGGAGTGGGTCTCAAGGTGGTAGCCTTGATAAAAAACTGGCTGGACAACAGGACCCAAAGGGTAATAGTAAACGGAGTCCACAGTGAAGAAAGGAGGGTTACTAGCGGGGTACCGCAGGGTTTGGTACTAGGACCGGTCCTCTTTGTTGTCTTTATAAGTGACATTGGAGAGCACCTGGAAGGAAAGGTATGTCTCTTTGCAGATGACACAAAGATCTGCAACAGGATTGATTGATGCACACGGTGGGTGGAAAGGATGAAACGGGACTTGGCAAGGTTGGAGGAATGGTCAAATATGTGGCAGCTCAGATTCAATGCAAAGAAGTGCAAGGTAATGCATATGGGAAACAAAAACCCAGGGGAAGAGTACACAATGGGGGGGGTGAGTTAATAACAACAACAAAAATCGAAAGAGACCTAGGAGGAATTATATCAGATGACATAAAGGTGGGCAAGCAATGTGAGAAGGCAGTAAGGCAGGCTGGGGGGATACTGGGATGCACAGGGAGAGGTATCAACAGTAGAAAACAGGAAGTTGTTATCCCTCTGCACAGACAGTTAGTGAGACTCCATCTGGAGTATTGCGTGAAATTCTGGAGACCCCATCTCTGCAAAGACATAGACAGAGTGGAGGCTATTAAGAGGAGGGCAACCAAAATGGTGCAAGGTCTGCACCAGAAGACATATGAGGAGAGACTAAAGCAGCTTAATATGTATACCCTTGAGGAAAGGAGAGAGAGGGGGAGACATGATAGAAACTTTTAAGTATCTCAAGGGAATTAACACAGTCCAAGAGGGTAGCATCTTTCAGAAGAAGAGATGTGCAAGAACAAGGGGGCACAATTTGAAGATAGAGGGGGGATGGCTCAGAGGTAATGTTAGAAAGTATTCTTTCACAGAGAAGGTTGTGGATGCATGGAACATCCTTCCTGAGGAGGTTGTGGAGTCAGAAACAGTGGGAGAATTCAAGAATGCATGGGACAGGCATAAGGCAATTCTAGTGGGGGGGTGGGAGAAAGTAAGCTGTTGATTAACTAGAATCTGCAGCTTATCCATCAGGTAGGGAAATGAGCAGACTAGTTCGGCCAAGCGGTCCTTATCTGCTGTCAAATTCTATGTTTTTATGTTTTTTATGTAGATCACTGATTGATAGTCCACATAATGTGCCATCAATCTAAGCCTGTCGGCATCAAGGCCAGCTTTCCGCAAGCGATGCTCCAACCTTCACCCTACTCTCCTCATCTCCCTCAAGGTCCCATCAAACCATGGAGACTGGGGAAGAAGGGAGACGGGGCGAACACGGACAGTAGCAATAGAGTCCAGAGCTGCCACCACTGCCCTATTATAGGCCTGCAGTAGATTCTCTGGTCCCATGCTTGTACTCAGAAATCCCGATAGATACAGTACCACCATCAGGCCATCTGGCTTCATGCCCCTTAATGGGAAGTACTGTACCATCTCCAAAGGGTCAGGCCTATAGGAGGGTGCCTGGAAGTTTAACCTAATAGTGCAATTGTCAGACCATCCAACTGGTTCCACCACCAAGTCAGCACTCTCCATACCCGGTAGGAAGACCAGGTCCAATGAGTGACCCAAATTATGGGTTGCAGTGTAAACTACTTGTGTGAAGCCCAGCATATTTATCAGCTGGCAGAAGTCCTGCCTAAAATGTAAGAGTTTGTTAACGATCCAGGTGTTGAAGTCACCCAGTACCATCACTCTGGGGGACTTCAACACTGTGTCGACAACGAAGTCCACGACTTCCTGAAAAAATTGCTTCCCATACCTGGGTGGACAGTAGAGAAGAAGAAATTTGCATCCCACACCCGAACCCAAGATACACTCAAAGGATCCAGTCTCCCCACACCAGCACATCTACCAGGCCCAACTCCATTCTAAAACAAATGGCAACTCCCCCACCCCTACAATCCAGCCTCAGTCTGTGTATCACCAAGAAACCATCCGGAACTGCTGCCTCAAGAATTGAGCAGGCATTAGCATCCAGCCAGGTCTCAGTGATGTACACCGGGTCACATGACCTGACAAGATCAGCAATCATTGCTATCTAATTCTTGATGGACCTGGTGTTACACAACACCATCTGAGTAGGATGAGAATCAAGGCCAATCGCTAAGCCTGCTCACACAAGGTGAAGCCCTAAAGTGTGTGTATATATATATATATATATATATATTATACAGGCATGGTTGTGCCTTTATAGTTAGTGTTGAGTAGCATATTTAATGTTACAGCTCAAATTTTGCACTTTAATAACTTTGCAACTGATCAATGGATTTGACCAAAATTTGGTATGCTCTGTTTTGTAGGGTAGATCTCTTGATGAGACAAGTTTCGTTCCAGTCAGGTATGCAGATTCTGAGATCTGGATAGTGAAAAAAAGTTAAAAAAACCACCCTTTTTTGCAGTTTTTTCTTACCGCCTTGCAGCCAGACAGTGTGGAATTTATGCATAATTTTTGTAGGGTAGAAAAAACTTTGTACCACAAGAGAAAGTGAAAATTTGGTGCAATAATATTAATCTGTTGCAAAGTTATTACGTTTTTTTAGTTCTCATTATATCCTAATAGGATGCTAATGAACGTTTCATTTCCAAGATAGATGTATTTTTCAGGATTTGATCCTGTGAAAAAGGATTGAGTCTCGCAAGAGTATTCCTTTTTCACAAGAGTAAAATCCTTTTTAGCAAAAAAAATCATTTTTTGTGAGCCGACACCATGTTTACAATTAGCGAGGTAGAAAAAGTTAAATATTTTCAACAATACTGCCCATAGGTAAACACCAACAGTTTTGTTTACATAATTGTGGCCCGAGGAACACAATTCTGGCATTAGTTTTTATAAATTGTCTCTGGAAATATGTTTTTGAGGTTTAACCCTTGGTAATGTAGCAAATTTGTGATACTACCTTTGTGAAACATCCGTTGTTGTACAAAAGTATGGGTGGGTGGGTTTGCGGCACTAATCAATAAAATGGTCCCTGTACACTTTTGGGGCAAACAGACCCCAGAATTTGATTCTTCAACACCCATGTAGGTAAACACCTGTTGGTGTTTACCTAAAGAGAAATCCTGCTTTTTCCCTTTTACTGCTTCAAAGGGGAAGGGGGCTGAGAAATGGTAATATAAAATATTTTAAGCTGTACCAACATCAGGGTGTCCAATCTGCATGTCAGCAGTATAACACCAACCCCCCCAGCTAGTGTGGGATACTGGTGAACCCACTACCAGTGTCACCAGATATGTTCTCCCCCACACACCCCTGCAATGTGGGACACTGGGGAGCCCACTCCCAGTTTCCTGAATTATATGTCTCTCACAGTTACAACTTATTTGCAGACAGAGGGGTGCCCAATCCCCATGTCGTCACTAGCCTCCCCATCAGTGTGGGACACTGGGAGCCCACTCCCAGTGTCCCCAGGTATGTCCTACCCCCCACACAGTATTGTGGGACACTGGGGAGCCCACCCCCAGTGTCCCATTGCTGTCAGTTCTCCTATGAAAAAAGAAAACAGTCCCCTGACATCTTTTTTTAACCTGAAAAAAATAAAATGGTCCCTCATCATTATCCCTGTCCCCCTCCTGCATTCTCAACCCTCCCACTGAGCACACACCACCCACACCGTCCTTGCCCTATACTTAACACTGGAGGTTGTCGGGTGTCATCTTCTGTGGACTGGGACTCATCTGCACTCTTCAAAGCTGAACCATGAACTGAAGAATCAAGGTAAGTGCCGTATAACGGCTGTCAATGGCATTTTGAACTTATGGTGATATCGCGGCCATTTTTTGAGTATTCTGTTACCAAATTTTCAACATGAGCTTTTTGCAACCCCACCTCATAAACACTGTCACTGTCATTTCATTATTTGTGCCTGGAAGGTGATTTCATGGTCACTGTGCATTAGAGTTTTCAATAAAGATACTATTATACTATCTCAAAGAGCAATGAAATAAATTGCAAAAAACTGTCTTAATGCATCAGTTAGGGTTAAAGTGACAAAAGAGGGAAATGTGGCTTTAGGGTTTTTAACACCCATTCTCCTATGCTGTAACCATGTCACCTTATATTCTAAGGGAACAGGGTGAGTGTTAATGTTCACGGGCCCAAGACAGCCCCCTTCCTCCCAGATGTGGGTCTGTGCAGGGTGGAGAATGGTGTGTTAGGGTTGAAAACACTAATGCCACATTTCCCTACTTTTGTTGCTTTAACCTAACTGATGCATTAATGCAGTTTATATATATATATATATATATATATATATATATATATATATCATAGGGGCGCAGTTGCAGGAATCCTTTTTCATATGTGACTAAATCTTTTTTTTTGCCTGTATTTTGTTGTCCATTTTTAACCCCAAAAAATTCAAACCCCACAAAACTGACATCCTGGAGAGAGACCGATGCATCTATATTTCTCTTCTGGACTCAATAAGCTGTAATCTGCACTTAACTGTTGGTAAAATGGGCCTACACAACCGGAGAAGTGTTATGCTTGTACAACTGTAATAACTGTTTGGACGTTCACACTCTCTATTCCATGGGGAATTACCATCTTACAGGGGTACCAAGGGCTATGAACCCTCGAAGAGGGTTCCACCATTAATGGTGCCACAGGAAGATGCCCTTGGTTAAAGGTATCATAGGAAGGAGCCCCTAAAAGGAGCACTGAGCAGTTATACATTGACTATGAGGTTGAAAAGCATATTGTCAGCAATGAGACAAATTGAGAATATAAGTGAGATACATATGTTATCAGCATTGCACTGATGACATGAACGCTTCCTAAGGAGAGAGGGAATGGCAAATATGGTCATCATCCACCTCCATCCAACAGCGGAACCAATCTAAGTGAACTAGGGAATACCACTGAAAACTAACTAAGTTTATGACCTTTGGCTCACTGGAGAGAGAAAAAAAACCCTAAGAGGAGGAAATCTCCAAGGAGCCAAGACCTAGGTTGCCATCCCTCCAGGCTTGGAGTATTTTATTTAGTGATGGCTCAGCTGCTGTAGTTTAGAGATCGAATTGGTAGGGAAGTGGAAAATATTCCAATTTAGTGGCTGCTCTCACTCATTCCCTCTAACAGGAATGCCTTTGAAGATAACAAGGCAAGTCTTTGCAACAAGTTCAACAAAAGCTGGAAGAGGAGAGAATGACTGCTGAGGAGCTGCTTGACCTACTGACTATCCCAAATCAAGCAAACCAAAAGCAGTCATAGGGAGACTACTTTCAAGGTGCTGATGGTACTAAATTAATACTACAGCCAAAGGAGATCACTTTTAACCGCCCTTCACAGCTAGTCATAAATACTACATCAGGAGTCACAATCAGAATGGCTAAAGCTACATCTGGAGAGAGGACTTTCCCACTATGGGCCAGATGAGAAGAACCCCACTCCTGGTTTCACATGCTCAAGATGCGGACTTCAGTGCAGAGCGAGACAGACAGCTGCAGAGGGCCTGAGCCAGAGAAGGTAATGGTCATGGTTGCCAAGGCTCTGATTTAAAAAGGAGAGAACAGGGATAACTATGAAGTGCTAATATGAGGGGCCAGGTGAAGCCAGCAGCCATCAGGTAGGTGTTGGTATATGGCATGATTGTCTGAGATGAGTTGATTGATACCATGGATTGATATGATGGATGGGAAGGTTCATGATGGAAGGAAGGTTGAAAATGATTGAGTAATATAAGAAAAGTCAGTGAAAGCAAGCAAACCAAATCCATTACAGAGCCAAATTAATGGGGACATAAATACGCTGAGGATTTTAGTGGTGAAAACAGTATTTGAACATGAGATATTTGAACCACACAGGGACATGACATTCCACCACAACCCCTCAGTCCCCCTCCATAGGAAAAACAAATAAGCCACAATAAAGCACCGTGACCAGCATACAGATTTTAAAACTAGTTTACAGTGACAGCTGTAGCTGAGCTGACCTCCAGAGTATAAGAAGTGCAAGGAAAGGCAATGCTCCGAAAACAATTGTTTGGTATAATTTCATCTAAGCAAGTTTGAATCCCATGAGGAGTATGTAGAGATGCAAGATACTCAGGTATGAGTCCCACCAAATCAATGACATAGAAGGTAGGTATGTAGGCAGTGAGATGCTGTGATGCCAGTGGTTGAAGCAAGGAGAGTGGAGTGCCAGTATTTGAGATTTAGCATAATTGAATTGATGAGGTTTAGCAGATGATTTCTATGGTTTCAGCAGGAAAAGTGACTTGAATGGGAGGTATGATACTGTAGATGCATTTAAGGTAGAGTTAGGGCATTGTAAAGCAGTAAAACAGGGAGTAATTGCTCGATAGGCAGCAGAGCCATGAACCAGTTGTAATCAATTAAGTGGAGCAGGAGAGGCAGCAAACTGCAGAGTGAGCTGAAACATACAATAACAAGTGCAGGAAACTGAGGTTTGGTAGGAGCCTGGAACACAGGCAGATGAACACAGAACAAACAAAGGACAACAAGATAGTAGGAAAAGTAAAAACCTCAAATGAAATGCAAGAGAAAACACAGACACAGAAGAACAGAAAAATAAGTACCCAAGGAAGCACACAGCACAGCCGGAGGCACAATAATACAAACCAGAAGCAGGAGATCACAAACAACAGAAGTCCAGCACAAACCAAGCAAAGTTCTAGCATAGCAAGGGGAACAAGGCCCCAGCAGGCTCCAGGGGAAAAGACAGAGCAACAGAGCCTCTGGCTGCAAATAAAAAGTGCTTCAGAGAGAGGCTGGGAGGAACTGCTTATATAGCTAAGGGAGGGGGTGTGGCTGGTTGCTTGCTCCTTTGAACTACAGGCATAGCCTTCCAATTAAATTACTCTGAAATATGTTTTTTTTACATATTAAATCCTTCTTTTTGTGACGCTTAGACTTTTTTTGTGTGGTTGTTCATAAAAAAAATTTTATATGAATGATCACTTCAAGTTTTCTGCTGTTCTTTTGAACTTTCCTAGCACCCAGAAGGGTACAGATGTGCCTCTTGCTGGTTTGGTAAAAAAATATTAGTTTCTTCCAAAGTTATTAAATTTTACAAATATCAGTTCCTCACCATTAAGAACCAGTCTTGGACTTCACTTGAACTTGTGCCTAAGTTTAAATATCTTGGCATCACACTGGACAGCTCCCTCACCTATGTACGGCACATCGACAATGTAGCAAAGGCTGCCACATATGAATCAATCTGCTCCACAGGCACAAACACTGCATGACTGTGGATGTCCTTAGACTGGCTATCTACAGCTCTGTCACCTACATCATTGACTATGGTCTATCTATCTATGGCTCTGCTTCTCTGACTGCTCTCCACAGGATATCGGTGACACTCAACAAAGCCTGCAGGCTCCTAACTGGTGTTGCCCACCGAACTCACACCTGTGACCTGTACACACAGACTGGTTGGCTTCCACTTCATAGCAGAATTCAGTATCAGACATGCCTGATCTCCAAGAAGATTCTCCTTGGGCTCATGCCGCCAGGTGTTCAAAGGCTCCTCATGACATACAACAGTACCCAGCATACATGCAGTGCTCAACATCAAACCTTCCAGGTCCCCAGATGCAGGACCACAATGGGTCAAAGGTCATTCACCTACAGAGCTCCTCAGTGGTACAATGCCCTTAATAATGAAGTACTTACACCTGAAACACTTGGACCCTTTAAAAGGCAACTCTGTCTATACTTAACATCAATCACGCAATGTGACTGCTTCCCCTAGGGGCAGTCTCCTCCCTCTCCACAGTCAAAGGTGGTTTGCTGACCCCCAGATTTCTCCCCTGTCACCTGCTTCCTTCTCCCACCCCTACCCTTCCCCACATATGCTGTGCCCTACCCTCCTCCTCCCCTCTCATAGGCACTTACAGATCTTGGGTCCCCCAACCCCTACCTACTCTGCAATCTCTCTACCTGTCCATCACCTTCTGACAATGGTCCCTCAGCCTGCCCACCATCTTTTTAACCCCGCTATCCTATATTCACTATCTGTTCTATATAATGTACTGTCTGCTATGAAACATCTTTTCTCATTAACTGGCTCATTACAGGTATGTCTCTTCATTATGTACTGTAAATTTATAGTCTTGCCTTCGCTATGTTAATCCTGTAACCATGATCTACCTCTGTATGTATGTTCCCCTCCATCCTTTGACATGGAACCTTTGTAAATGAGCAGTAATTGCTCAAAGGTATTTGTAATCCTAGCTTTTAATAAAATAAAAAATAAAATTTCAGCTTCTGAGTATGCTCAGTAAGCACTTCAAAATGCCCCCCCTCCCGATTATCCTCCCAGTATTGTTGTAAGTTTCCCTGGTGTTTAGTGGAACCCCCCTCCAATCGTAGTCCCTGTAATGGAGTAAAGACTTGTTGATGCCTCAAAGAAAACTTTAAAAAACATAATAATTAGGTACAATTCTGCCTACATTCCATTTACATTTTGTATATTTCTACTCCCCATTATTTATTATTAAGGAAACTTGCATGAACGTATGATCTTTATCCCTTAGAGTTCCTTTAGAGTCCATCTGCCTCTATTGCTTACTCCCTACTTCAAATCATAATACTCTGTTTTGATATCACAGTCTGTTGCAAAGAGAGTAACTATAATATTACAAGGAGTGCTCTATGACGTCAGGTAGGGAGAAAGCAGCAGGAATGCATACACTGTTTAGGAGCAAATGTCCTGTTTTCATACAAATGAACATACATATTGGGGAGAAGAAACACAGCACTAACGGGAAATACAAGCTGGACTATGTCTAAATTCTAAGTTTTGTTAAAGTTATCCTGAACATGTCACCAGCTCTTTAAAGTTTCCCTGGTGTCTAGTGACACCCCCTCTAGTCACCATCATTGTAATGGTTTAAGGTTTCCCAGCTTCCCTGGCTCTAGTGGCACCCCCCACACACCGATCACTGTCCCTGTAAGAACTAAATATTACTCTGATGTGTAGTGGCATCCCCCTCCCTCTGATCATTGTCCCCATAAGGATTTTTTTCCCTGGTGTCTAGTTGCAACCCCCTCCCCCCGATTGCTGTCCTGCCTGTAATAAAGGAATAAATCCCTTAATGTCTTTTTATTTAAACCTGTAAAAAAGAAAATAATCTCTCTGGAATCCAACCCCCTACACCACCCTCACACTCAGCATCCACCACCCCACACCCAGCACCATACTCCCCATACACCCTAACTCACCTGAACATGTCCCAGGTTGAAGATCCACTCTCTGATCCAAAAAATGTCCTGCTACTCAAAATGCTGACTGCTACATGAGAAACTAAGTTATGTGCAGTTCAATGTATTTCAATGGGGTTTTCAACTTTGATGCATACAGTAGCTTTGCCATTTTTGCATATTTTGACCCTAAATTTTCAACACAGCCTTTTTGGAACCCAACCTCATAAACAATGTCAGTGGCATTATGCAAATCCAGCCCAAAAGGTGTTTTTGCAGTCACTTGGAGAAATCACCTTTCAGGTGGGATTTGTTTTTTGCCATAAAAATATTTATTGAGGTTTTCCATTTAACAACAACAATAACAGCAATCAAGGTGCCAATATACCAGCAACAAAAGAACAATAAACCAAATGTCAGGAGCAGGATGAACAGAAGAGGAATAGGACAAACTTTCTCGGTAGCATTGTACTGCAGGATCTGTAGGGTTTGGTGTCCAAGAACCAGTACCGGTTCTAATCCTGCCCACCTCCTGGAGGCCCATGGGCATTGTATGCAGAGGGCTGACAGTCACTAAAGCCGCAGCAGGAAGCAATGTAGGGCAGGAAGCCACAGAGGTGTCAAGACTCAGATACCATAAGGTCAGTTGAGGCTGGATCCAGCAGTGGTCATTGCAGCAAGCCAGCCATCTGGGCTGAGCAGGAAACAGGGTGCAGAGTAGAGGTAGAGGAGTTATTTGAGGGTGCAGTGACACAATGGTGGTGTCTGGCTTTTGCAGCCTGAAAGCTGGATTCCTCCTCGGCGAGGACGCAAAGCAGTTTCCTCTTTTTTCTTTCAGAGAAATGTGCACTCTTCTGCTCAGAGCAGCACCGGATGGTGAATATTAGAGCCCTGCTGTGAGTCGGCAAGTATCGGAGTGAAGTAACTTCTGCCAAGTCAGACTGAACAACAGGAACAGGAATAGAGTCAGTCTGTGCAGTAACTACAAGTATGGCTGTGTCGATGGGCAAATCCAGAATAGGTGATACCTCCAGTGAGTCCAAGCTGATGCAAGAAGCAGCAGAAAGGGCAGAGTCAGAGGACAGGTGGGCGGCTACACCTCATCCTTTTTTATCTCTGCATCGGACATCTTTGGCAGTCATCCAGAGAAGAGAGCAGCAGCTTCCCCTACCCAAACAGTAGGGGAGGTTCCCTGGTGTGATAGCCAATATTCCACAATAAATAAAACAGATTCATGCAACCTACCTCCCAGAACATGCCTGAGAACAAGTCATAATAGCGTGGTATGCCTTTCCTGGTCAAACATTTGAAATAATAAAATAAAATAAATAAACATCATTAATTAAGTGATTTCATATTCAGAGCCCTAACAGCTCAAATGCCACCTGGCTGTTAACTAGTTGCACAATATATTTCATGTGAACTGCACTGTACAGGATTCCTTGACTCCCCATATTACCACAGTCACCTCCTTAGTTTTATCTTGACCTTTTTTTTAAGCTGAAAATTCTTCGTTTTTAAAAAAAAAGAAAAATTAGAAATACATGAAAATAAGGTTAACACAGTAACTAGAATGAACCGCAATTATTGAATAATACGGCACATTCCTTGACCTGTTCCACATGTATTGTTTGGGTCATGCAGCTCAGTGAAAATCTGTGCAGATAAGGTAGGATTCTGACATGAAAACACTGTACTGAACTGTGGACTTGAAAGAGTAAAAAGCCATTGCTGAACCTGTCCAGAAGCAAATGGTTTGATACCTTTTATTGGACAAACATAAATGGTACAAAAAGAACAAAGGTCCTAAGCCTTCGGACCAACAAAGTCCTTCTTTGGAAGCTTATGACAGTTATTTATAATTTACATATGATATACACCCAGCTCATACATAAAAAAAAAAAAGAATTTTCTCACTGGTTTAAAATACTCATTTAAATGATAACTACAGTTTACATCAAAAGAAACACATTTCACCAGTTTGTTCTTAGTGTAGGAGCCATTCAAGGTCAAATGTCCCAGAATAAGATAAAAACTTGTCAAGCAGAAACCTTCACTAACATACATTCTGAATGTCTCAGTCTGTTTGGTAATACAGTACAGTCTAATGAAAAAACAAGAACTTCAGATTCAATACTCACTTAAGTACATGTTAAAATGTGATATTATTGTATGTTTAAAACAAGCAAAAATTATATAACAGACATTTTCTATGTATAGCATTAGGAAAGTGTAAAGTTTACCTAGTATGAGCAACTGTTTCACATATCTCTACATTATACAACCTATCTAGAGACATATCCCCAAGTATACATTCAACCAGTTACTATATTACATAAACCTTAAGACCTTCATTGCTGTTACAGGATATTAAACAAGATAATATAAATTGTCACTATAAGAGCCAAAGTAAAAAAAACAACTATCAAGGACCCCCAAGTGAATGAGATCATGCATCCTATTATGTTCATAATTCAAAAACATGACAATATATAATTGAACTATTATACGTACAGTAACAGTCTAAGGAGTCTGAATAAAAACCCAATGGAATAACCCTACCCCTGCCTGGGAAGATAACTGGTTAGAAGAAAATAATTATTGACTATGTATATGAACTAAGAGTTCTTCCACACTGCAGCACCATTATCGCATGTTCTTGAATATAAGCCTACCTTAATATAACCACCACCTCACTCACCATACCTGCCACACCCACATACCCTCCCCACCCACACAAAAGTGAAAGAAAAAAAACACTGCCCCCCCACACATACACATAGTTCTTTGGTGAGAAACCAACATGTTGATAACCGATTATAAGGGACTCTATAAAAATTAAAACACAAATCAAAGGCACACTGAAGTCCTATCATATGTCCATCCTTTAAAGTAAAGGTCTGTGGAAGTTTAAGTGGAGTAATGTGATATAAACCCCAATTCAATGTTCATGTCATCTCCCACCATATTGAGAAGAGAAATAAGCCTGATCTCAGAAGTCTGTCTCTTTTGCATACTCTTAAAATGTCCTTTTAAGACCACTACTGACATATCTGAGATTGGGTGGTCATTCTGAGAGAAGTGTTGCCCCCCCACTGATTTTTCAGTCATCTTCAAATTAATAGTATGTCTGTGCAAATTCATTCTAGTGTGGAGTGCTTGCTTTGCCTCCCCCACATACCCTGTGTGAAGACATTTCTTGCATTGAATTCAATACAAGAAATGTCCTCACACAGGGTATGTAGATGAACAAATAAGCACTCCACACTAGAATGAATTTGCACAGGCATACTATTAATTTGAAGATGACTGAAAAATCAGTGGGGAAACCCTTCTCTCAGAATGACCACTCAATCTCAGATATGTCAGTAATGGTCTTAAAATGACATTTCAAAAGTGCACAACAGAGATGGGCTTTTGAGCTCAGGCCTATTTCACTTCTCAATATGGTGGAAGATGGCATGAACATTGATTTGAGATTTATATCACATTACTCCACTTAAACTTCCACAGTCTTTTACTTCAAAAGATGGATATACTGTATAATAGGACTTCAGTGTGTCTTTGCGTAACCCCCTTATTCACAGGGGTTACAAGAATCCCGTTTCGAATCAGTGGTAGGCAGGGAAGGCAGCTACTGATTTGCCAGTAGATTTCACTCTGTCCCTCTCTCTACTTCTGGTCTCAGCTGGGAGCTGGCGAGGTGATGTCACCTTAGAACTCTCACAGCAGCATAAGCCACAGCAGTTGTTGAGAGTGGGGAATTCAGAATTCTGTAGTTAGTTGTTGGCTGGAGTCTGCAGAGTAAAGTTGCAGTTCCAGTAGCAGCCCTGATAGAGAGCTGCAGTGTTTCAGTTTTTTTTTTTCTCACCTTAGTGGAGTACCAGATTTTCCAGCTTTGTCTAAGTGGTGGAAACCATCTCCAGGGATTTCCTGTTCTTCATCCCAGATGGGATGGAGCAGGCTGCCAGGATGTTAGGGGCAATCCCCTGATACTACCATAACATTGTGAAACTGCTTCATGTGACAACTTCTTGTGAGTACCTTTGTTTTATCTAAGACTGCCCAGGAGTACCTGCCTTTTGAGGTGAATTTCTTTGTCAAAGGGACCTTATCACCTAAGACATTTAAAAGTTGGCTGTCCATAGTGGAGTCCAGTCTGTGACTGCCATGTGAGCAGGACTTTTGTTCTTGACACCCCTGTGGTGTTCTGTTAGGATGTTAAATGTTAAATACATTTCTAGAAAACATCATCAGTGACATTTTGGATAAATGTGAGGTGTATTTTCCAGAGGGATGGCCGAGTATGAACTCAAAAACAAAAGGTGGGAAACCCCCCCATCTGGAGTGATCAGTTTAGCACTCTGGGTTCTGAAGGGCACCTGTGTTTTCTGTCAATGCTTGTGGCCAATGCCTGAAGAAACTTTTACCCCAGTGAGTGGGTTTTTCTCCAGTTGAGCATTTAGTGCTCCAAC
Organism: Neoceratodus forsteri; assembly: GCA_016271365.2. Classification (NCBI taxonomy): domain Eukaryota; kingdom Metazoa; phylum Chordata; order Ceratodontiformes; family Ceratodontidae; genus Neoceratodus; species Neoceratodus forsteri. The sequence goes on from CM057456.1 coordinate 121,197,864, forward strand.
ATGGTCAGTGTGCCACAATTAATCCTATGCCATATGGGACTCCAAGTACTGGCCGTGTGTGCCTAGTCAAGGGAATTTGCTTGGTGTGTATTACAGGTGGCTAGTTCCACAGTTTCTACAGTCATCCTATGCTATATGGGAAATTTGGAGTGCAGTACCTCAGATATCTGCATTTACCGTGTGTGTAACCTTTGGGGTCCATCTTTGCTTTATGTGTTCCTACTTTGTTACAGAATAAAGCCACACTCTAGAATCCCAACCTGGTATTGACATTTATGTTATTGCTTCCCATGTGGAGTTACTTGGGTACCTCTGTCCAGAACTGCAAACCTAGCATAGCCCTGAGCAAACATTTTCTCCCCAGGACCTAGGTGTTGGCCATGGTATTGGTCCCACCAGGTGTGTGCCTAGTAGCCACACTTGGTTTGTGTTTTATAAAGTCTACTCCATCTGCATATCCCACCTTGTCTATGGTGGCAAATCAATGTAACCCCCATCCCTCTCTGTTACTCTAGAATGTGAGAGGTGTGCCTGCTGGTTAAGTAAGTGATCTGTGGGGGGTTACATTTGGTTTGTGTTTTAATTTTTATAGAGTCCCTTTTAATTGGTTATCAACATATTGGTTTCTCACCAAAGAACTATGTATGTGTGTGTGTGTATAGGGGGTACAATTTGTTTTTCTTTCTTTTTTGTGTCAGTGGGGAAGGTTATGTAGGCATGGTGGGTATGGTGGGGGAGGTGTTAGTTATATTAAGGTCTGTTTATATTCAGGTACATGATATAATGTTGTTGCAGTGTGGTAGGACTCAGTTCACATACATAGTGAATAATTACTTTCTTTTAACCAGTTATCTTCCCTGGGGTGGGGGGGGTTATTCCATTGGGTTTTTATTCAGATTCCTTAGACTGTTACTGTACATATAGTAGTTTGATTATATACTGTTACTTTTTTGAATTCTGAATATACTTTATTAGGATGCATGATCTCATTCACTTGGGGGTATGTGACAGGTTGTTTTTTACTTTGGCTCTTATACTGACAATTGACATTATCTTGTATAATATCCTATAACAGCATTGAAGGTCTTAAGGTTTATGTAATATAGTAACTGGTTGAATATATAGTTGGAAAAATGTCTCTAGATAGGCTGTATAATGTAGAGATATGTGAAACAGTTGCTCACACTAGGTAAACTTTACGTTACACTCTCCTAATGCTATACATAGACAATTTCTGTTATATATTTTTTGCTTGTTTTGAACATATAATAATATCACATTTTGACATGTACTTAAGTGAGTATTGAATCTGAAGTTCTTTTCATTAGACTGTATTCAAAAACAGACTGAGACATTCAGAATTTATGTTAGTGAAGCTTTCAGCTTGAAGAGTTTTTATCTTGTTCTGGGACATTTGATCTTGAATGGCTCCTACGCTAAGAACAAACTGGTGAAATGTGATTCCTCTGACGTAAACTGTAGTTATCGTTTAAATAAGTATTTTAAACCAATGAGAATTCTTTTTTTTTTTTTTTATGTATGAGCTGGGTGTATATCATATGTAATATTATAAATAACTGTCATAAGCTTCCAAAGAAGGACTTTCTGTTTTTTTTATGTATGATTTAGGTGTATATAGTATGTAATTTTATTAATAACTGCCATAAGCTTCCAACGAAGGACTTGGTTGGTTTGAAAGCTTAGGCACTTTGTTCTTTTTGTACCATGTATGTTGGTCCAATAAAAGGTATCAAACCATGTGCTTCTGGATTTGTTCTCACAAGGACCAATACAGCAACTAAACTAAATCTGTTTGCCATTGCTGAACCTGAGAAGTCAGATTAGAAAACTCACCTTGGCTGAGTGTCATTCACACCTATGTAACCCTTTTCCTTTCCTCAGCAACTTTTATTAAGTTGTGTTTTTCTGGCCCATGGATCACTGCTAGAATCTTAGATTATTTCCTGCGTTGCTTTACCTTTACATCTAATCAGCATGAAAAAGTTCATGATTTATGGCAACCAGCAAACCATCAGAATTCCAAGGTATCAGAAGAGGCCATCTTCTTCTGTGCCTCAGAAATGTCCTGTCAGGAAAATGCATTAACTGCTGTGAAGGAGTATCATGCCCTAGCTGTATGAAGACGACATCTATCACTAGTGACCAATCTAACTAAAATGAAGACACTAAGACCACCCAAACCAAATGTACTGTACAGTACATTAAACATTTGAGGTTGGAGGAAAGTGGGCAATGGAAGCAGAGATGCTGAACATGGACACTCACGGCGATATTTGAGGTTGATGGAAGTGGGCCTAATTGAAAAACAGCTGCCGAATGGGCACTTTCAGTAGTATTTCACAATAATGAAAAAGTGGGGAGCTAACGGAAGAAGAGCTGCTGAACTTAGCTACTTTCAGTAGTATTTGAGGTTGATGGGAAAGAGGGGGAAGAAGCAGAGTTGCTGAACATGGGCAAAATGCTTACTATAATATCTCATTTTAGTGCCAAATCCTGCCGCTGAATGAGTCATATCTGGAAGAGAAAGAACAGGATGAAATGGAGGCAGGGTAGCTTACTATGTTTGCCAACAGACATCCTTCTTCAAGCATTGCTGAGATGCCACCTAAACCATGCAAAATGGTGTCAGATGTTCACAGTCAAGTTTCTGCGCATTCACTCAGGGGAACAGTCAACCATCTGTCTGAAGACAAGATGCTTTCATCAGGAGAACAACAGTGATGAACATTTTGCACTTAGGACAATTGGTTTGATTAAGCAAAACTGAACTGGAGCTGGTCAGGTCCTGGAAACCCCCACAGGTCTGAACATCAATCAGTTCAAACAACACCCAGATGCTGTTAGATGACAATGAGCATTTTCCTGAGTATGAGATGTCGCCTGAGGACAAGCCACATGTTATGGCCTCACAGAATGCCTAAGAGACTGCCATCAGTAGTTTCAGGACCTCCACACCCTCACCCCACTGGATGCCTGAACCCCACTGTTATTAGCCAAACACAGAAGCCCCATTTACACTGCCCTATTTGCAGCACATCAACCCATGCACAGAGGTTGATGCACTGCAAATGCTGCCATGTGGACACTCACTGGAGCACTTCAGGTGGCATTTGATTCCTGTTTTTGAAGCGATTCAGGAGAGGGGACGTGTAGCAGGTTGAGCATGTTTCCATGTACTGTAAACTCCATTCTTTGTTTGATCCACTGTGCAGTCTATTTTTCTCATCATGTACGATTGTTCCCATCATCCTTTGTTCCAGAACCAGGAACATTCAGCACAGCAGTGAGTGTTTCAGAGTTTGTTTTATCACACAGCATTTTTGGATTATAAACGGACTGTAATCATGAATGGCACCTTTAATAAAAATAAGTTTGTCTCTGTAACCTGAGGTAAGTCTCTTTTTTATATTTTAACAGTGCCTATTGTGATTGGTTAGGCATCCATGGCACTCCAGACATTACCTCATGGGTTTTAGCCCACCTGATAGGCTAGTGATGCACATGACCCCAGATCAAATTTCTATTATATCCAGGTCCCAGAAACCCCTGCTCTCCAGTTTCGAATCATGCATCTGATCAGGCAACAAGCACACCAGGAATCCCTGTCTGCTCCACTAAGGTAGGCCCTTGAACTTAAGGGTATTTTTTAATTTATGTTGTAATTCAGGAAATAAAGCAAACAATGTATTAAGATAATATCTGCCAGCTTGAGACTTTTGCCAAAATTGCTAAATATTGGGAAGAATATGGCTAAACTAAGCTAGTTCTCTGGCTCTGAATCAGCCAGCTCATGTGTTTTCTGCCTTTGTTTGGGCTGTATCTCTGCTAATTGCACTGTTGTTTTGTTATGGTATCCTAGTTTGGAGTATAATCCCGTGGCGCGGTACTCTATTCTGCCTGTGCACCTCTTCGGCGCACGGTTGCTTAGCAGGGTTCCCCTGTATCTCTGGGGACAAAGGCGCTAATGGGAGCTAATTGTGGCTCCCTCCACAGATAGCAAAAGCGAGTCCATATGGCAGAGTATCCCTAGGCTGGCCGGCAGGCCCTGTCCGAATCACGCGATGACTGCGTGGTCTCTCTGCCCCCCCTCCCCACTTCCTTCCCACATCCGCTTCCTTTCTGGCATCGGATTCCCCGGAGGCCTGAAAACCCTCCTCTTTCTGCGCACGCGTTTCTCTGCCTATGCTGCAGGCGCGACTCCTATTGCCTTTCCTCCCACGCTACCAGTGCATCCTACTTTGTGGCATTTTTTTGGGCCTACTTCAGCCCCGTGATCCTCGGCTCCTCCTCCTCGCTCGCTGGTCTCTGGGGAAAGTCTCCCTCTCTTCCTGCAGCGTCCTCCTCCACTCCCCGCTAGGCCAGTGCTCGTTTGAAGGCACCTACTATCTCATGCCTAGCTGGGGGGGGAGTGTGGTGCTTTCGGCTCCAGGACTGGAGCAGAGCGTGAGCACGCTGGGGTCATGCTCAGGGAGAGCGCGTCTCCTCCCTCTCACCCAGCGCAAGCCAGCCTCTTCCTGGGGCTCTGGTTTCCACGTGCTTCTCCATCGGACACACTCGGAGGAGCGTGGAGACCTGGATAACCACCCCCATGCCTTTTCTCTCCTTCCAGGGGCCAACGTGGTTTTCCTCCCCTACAAGGCTACTCTTAGGACTCCCGCCTCCTCGGGGGGGGCCGTCCGCCTCCCCTCAAGAATGGTCTGGGGGTGTAGTGCGAGGATGTCTGGCTTCAGAAAAAAAAAAAAAGTAGCCCATATGTAGACCCTTCTTGAGCTCAAAAACTTTTATCTGTTCTGTATTTTCACATTCCTGTTTCACCAAACTGCTGTAGCTGGGCTACCAGTGGACAGCTGTGGTTGCTGCTACATTTCATGAATAACACACTCCACTCACAGAACTAGCTATATTATGATTATGTTTTTGCCAGATTTACAAACACAAGAAGGGCTGCTGTGTTTGTGCTGTGTTTGTGTAGATCTGTGCAGATTTTTCAGGTCCTTTTTAATGTCTTTATAAGTGACATTGCAGAAGGACTGGAAGGAAAAGTATGTCTCTTTGCAGATGACACAAAGGTCTGCAACAGGGTTGATACACAAGGTGGGGTAGAAAGGATGAAAAGGGACTTGGCAAGGTTGGAGGAATGGTCAAATGAATGGAAGCTTAGATTCAACACAAAGAAGTGCAAAGTAATGCACCTGGGAAACAAAAACCCAGGGGAAGAGTACACAATGGGGGGTGAGATACTGACAACAACAAAAATGGAAAGGGACCTGGGGGTGGTCATATCAGATGACCTAAAGGTGGGCCAGCAATGTGAGAAGGCAGTAAGGAAGGCTGGGGGGATACTGGGATGCATAGGGAGAGCCATCACCAGTAGAAAACAGGAAGTTGTTGTCCCTCCATACAGACAGTTGGCAAGACCACATCTGGAGTACTGTGTACAGTTCTGGAGACCCCATCTCCACAAAGACATAGACAGGGTGGATGCTGTCCAGAGGTCCAGAGGAAAGCAACCAAAATGGTGCAGAGTCTGCACCACAAGACATATGAAGAAGGATTAAAGGAGCTTAAGATGTATAGCTTCGAGGAAAGGAGGTGGGGGGGGCATGATAGAAACTTTCAAATACCTCAAGGGAATCAACAAAGTCCAAGAGGGTAGAGTCTTTCAGAAAAAGAGATGTGCAAGAACAATGGGGCACAATTTGAAGATAGAGGGGAGATGGCTCAGTGGTAATGTGAGTAAGTATTTCTTCACAGAGAGGGTTGTAGATGCATGGAACAGCCTTCCTGAGGAGGTCGTAGAGTCAAAAACAGTTGGGGAATTCAAGAATGCATGGGACAGATATAAGGCAATTCTAGTGGTGGGGTAGGAGGAAGTAGGCTGTTGGTTAACTAGGATCTGCAGCTGATCCATTAGGTAGGAAAATGGGCAGACTAGGTGGGCCAAGCGGTCCTTATCTGCTTTCAAATTCTCTGTTTCTATGTTAAATGTTTAAATCACCATGAACTCTGTGTTGTGTGCTTCAGTGTTATAGCTGAAAATGTAAAGCTCTGTAGAGTAGTATTTTGCTGTTCAACTCTCCGATGTTAGGTTGAAACATTTTTCTTAATATCATTGTGGGCCTGGGTTCAGTTCCCAGAGGGTCACGTTATTTTTTTTTCATTGCAATTTGTGATCGTTATATCATCCATGTCTGTTCTGGAGCACATGATTTTTCCATCCACTTCTTAGTTTACTTCAGTTTATTTAACACATGAACTGTCCCTGTACAGCAATGCTGCCAAGTAAAACTTTACCCTTTGTGTGTGCTTTGCGTAAATTGGGCACTTGTGGGAACTTTGCAGGAAAAAAATGCCACAGTGTGACTATCACAGATTTCAGCATTTTACAGCTGTTGGCACAAAGTGCACCATTCACAAATCTAAAAATATAATGTGTGAAGTGTGGAAGTTCAGACTGAATTCTTAATGAAACATGTTAATGTCAAATTTGCCACACCTTACTCTCACACATTAGGTAAGAAAGTCAGTTGCATCCCACTTCTGTGTCTGTGCAGTCCTGATCCCATTGTTTGTGGCTGGACATGGTGTCCTGCATCAACATTCTGGCCCTCACCCCCCTCACAGCAATTCACTGTATCCCCCCCACCGTGATGAGAGAGACAGTAAAACAGGGCAGGAGAGAGACAGTGCACAGTAGGTGCTCCTGAGGTGCATTCCTGGGTGCTGACTCCTGCTAGCCCCCCAAGTGTCTCATAACAGCTGCTGTGAATGATATCATGTTATAAGTGCAATTATCCACTCCAGGACATGGGGTTATTGGGGATTAATCAACACCCTGGGGGCTGTAAGTGCACTCGGCCTGCAGTCTTGTGCCTCACAATGCACACAGGGTTGTCATTAATCCCAAATAACCCCATATCCTGGAGTGGATTATTGCTTACTTATAACAAGGGGGTACTAAAAAGGGTACATCGGATTGGTAGAGCAGCATCACCTGACTATGCATTAATGCATAATAAATGCACAGTTGGTGTGAAGTGGTTCCTAAAGCTAAATCCTTGGACAAGGCCATACTCATTATTTTGTGGCACAGGTAAGTTAGAAGGGCAGTCATTGATTACGGTGAAATCTAAAGAGAGAGAGAGAGAGAGATAGAGAGAGAAGTCCTGCAGTGCCCTGTGTCCTTTTCAGTTTTTAGTAATGCAGTCCCTTCTGTATCTGTGCAGTCCAGGTCCCATTGTTTGTGGCTGGGCATGATGTCCTGCACCCACATTCTGGCCCCCACCTCCTGACAATGCACTATATTCATCCCCCCCCCTCCAAGATGAGAGAAACAGCAAGATAGGGCTGGAGAGAGATACCATGCAGTAGGTGCTCCTGAGGTGCATTCCTGGGTGCTGACTCCTGCTGGCACCACTCCCTCATCCCAGTGATTTCTTGCAACAGCCTGTCCTCAGTATCCGCACATTGTGCAGATAGAGAGAGAGACAGATCAGGAGGTGACTGCGGGGAGAGAGAGAGACATTGGGTGCAGGAGGTAGTTCAGGAGACACGGGGAGTTGAAGGGGGTGAGTGGGCTGCAGCAAGCATCAGAGAGAGACTGACATAGTGTGGACTTCACAGAGGGAGAGAGAGACACTGACGCTGTGTGTAATTCAAACTTCCTGCACTCTCCTCTCCTCTCTGTCTCTTGCTCTGTCTCCCTTTCTCGCTCTCTCTGTATTGAGTTTGTGAACATAGCAAGCAGTGGGGAGGGACCGGTTTGGCAGCACTTTGGGGGGACAAATAGGGTTACCACCTTTTAGGAAGCCCAAAGTGGGACATTTCTTAATGAAACATGATTTTTTGCAGGACAGTACGTAACCTCGACCAATGCAACAGACTTGTTTTCTCCATATAATCAGAATTAAGGGTAAATATTGTAGCTTCTTAGTTGCTTCTATTGTTTCTTACCATTTTAAGGTATTTTAGTTAAGGTTTTGTAGTTTTCTGGAATATTTAGTGGAAAGTTAGAAAAATTTTTTTCTTCTATAAAATCAGGACGTAGTATTTTTCACATTTTTTTGCAGGACACAGCTGCCCAAATCAGGACTGTCCTGCAAAAACTGGGACAGGAGGTAACCCTAGGGACAAAAACAGACAGTGGAGGCCACAGACAGTGTCATTTGTGACTTTTGTTACCTACCCCACATTGTACTGTGTCCCATCTCTATAGCGAGAGAGACACAGGGCACAACTGTGATGTTTAAATGAAAGGTGGTGCAATGTCTTCTCTCTCTCTCTCTCTTTCTCTGTTTCTTGCTATATACAGGCATACAGTCACTGAAAAACAGTGTCCGGTCCTAAGCTGAACCATGTGGAGAGAGAGAGAGAGAGAGAGAAGAGAGAAAGACACACACACACACAGGCAGCACTCTCTATCTCAACAATGTGTTGAGAGAGAGAGAGAGAGAGAGAGAGAGAGAGAGAGGGAGCAAGCAAGAGAGACAGGCAGCACAGAAAGATACCCAAAAAGCAGCCGTTACACATCGAGAGTGACACATTACATTATCAAATCTGTGCTGAGTGTGTCTCTTCTGGTCTCGTATTGTGTTTTATCTATTGCATCCCAGACATCGTAACCAGTTTAATTGTTTGCACTGCACATCATGATTCTGTGGGCATTGTGTATTTTGATTTTTCAGCCTGCACAGCAGTTGCTCACTGATTTTATTTGTCAGTGCAAGACCAGATGTTCGGCATGTAACTGTAACAGAGGGGAAAATCATTAACACTCTTTATCCTTCTGTTTCTGTATAAGTCATGGACAATGATGTCTAGGCCTTTTTCATGCAACATCATGCAAATATGACTCTCCGATAGCAACTGGAGATGTCCAATCAGATGGAGCAAGTACAGTGCTATCTACAGCAAAGAAGATGCCTTCTTGCAGTTATACTGTTGCTTCTGTCCTCCTGCAGTTTATCACCATCAAGGCATGTGTGGGCTAGAGTTCAGCCATCCATATTTTGGAAAGTAGTAACAACATCATTCTGCTGCTCCCAGTTGATTGAGAACTTCCAGATGAGCAGGTCAACTTTTGCATTCCTGGTGAGCAAGACTGAGTCACACATCCAATGGAGGAACACCAGTATGCACAAATCAATACCGACAGACGTATGAGTTGCCCTTGTCCTGTGGCACCTGGCAATGAACAACTACTGGACTATTGGCCACTTTTTTGGTGTCTCCTGAGCTGCAGTCTGTCTGGTGGTGCTTGATGTCCATAGCGCCATCACAAAGGTGTTTCCATGTGCTATAGTGCATACATCTGGAACCCACTTACAAGCAATTATCAACAGTTTTGAAAAACGTTTTGGTTTCCCACAAACAGCAGGTGCAATCAATGACACCCATATTCCAATACTGGCACCTCCAAATGATCTAGAGGATTATTACAACCATAAAGGATAATATTCAGTTGTAATGCAGGATGTGGTTGACTACCAGTACTGCTTTAGGGATGTATACATTAAATGGCCTGGGAAAGTGCATGATGCCTGTATTTTGGTAAACAGTCCACTGTATGCCAATGCAATGTAAGGATTACTAAATGTGACACAGAAAATTGCAAATATAGACATACCCATACACCTGCTGGGAGATCCAGCATACCCACTAGTGACATGGCTAATGAAACCATTTCCTGATACCATCCATCTTACCACATTGGCAAAAAAACATTCAACTACTGTCTGTCGAGTGCACGTATGGTAGTTGAGAATGCATTTGGTCATCTAGAAGGACGTTGGTGATGCCTACTCAAATGCCTTGATATTAACCTATACTATATTCCACTTGTGATGGCATGCTGCATACTTCACAGCCTGTGTGAGCAGCACAGTGATTCTTTTCAGACAAAATGGATGATTGGCAAGGCTGGAGATTTACCTCAATCATCAATCACTGCGACAGAGGACTCTGATCATGTATATTCACAGGATGAAGCACTTGGATATTCACCATGCAATTACCAACATGTTTTTGTAACAAATGGAGTTTGCAGCAGTTTGGCTTTTTCTGTTTACCACTAACAAGTGACTCAGTGACCAAGTGAAATTATGTGTGTGCACCTGACAGCAAATGTTGCACTACATTGAGACTATCATCTTAGAAATTGCTACTTCTGTCAATTTCCCATGCCACCCCCCCATGCCCCCACATCCACCCCTTGGATGGCCGTTGTATTTCCAGGAAAGCTGTGGGTCACTGTTGGACATTCACAAGTCATAGTGCAAACTGCAGTGGAATACATTTTACATACCATGACGTACATACTAATTTGCATGTCTGAGACTCTGGGCAACCCAGACTGTGCCCATTACCTTATTGTAGCAGAAGAAATGTCAACTAAGGAATAACATGCACTTTTCACTGTATTTAATGAACAATGAGATACTCATAGCGGACATGTGTGCACGTCTACCACAAGACTGGAATATATTCATTTGTCAGGTGATTTTCCCAAAGTCGGCACCAGCGCAACTATGACATTCTACCTGAAAGCATTTTGTTCAGCATAGGACATATATTATACTACACTGTTAGCATGCACAAACAGTGGTTGTTCCATGGTGTGATTTATTAGAGTGCCCTGTGCAAACTAAAGGGTTGGGGGAACGTTACATTTTTCACTGTACACCATGCATAGTCATTGTATCATGCAACACCATTTGTTTGTGTGTACTGACCTGTTGCACATACTGAACATCAGTGATAGTGGCAAATATGGGACCAGTGCTACTCTCGTAGCATAAAGCTTAAGTGAATACAACGTGTGCTTGTGCTTGCAATCAATTTTTCTTTTGTCAGTTTGTTTGAGTCGGTGTGCTTCACTCCCCACCCCCTCATTTTTTTAAAGGTGTGTAGGGGTGTCGAAGTCCACCAACTCAAATAATATGACAACAAAGTTACAAAAAGACCTATTTGAGAAAGTAGCATAACTTTAACTCAACACTAACAGCGTAGGCCATTCAGTGGTCTGATATTATCCACTATCACCCAGAACACCAGCAAGAGTAGTTACTTGCTTTCAGGTATGGTGCTTTCCAGACTATGTGCGTCACCATCAACCAAACACACAACAAGGAGTACACCAGCAAGAGTAGTTACTTGCTTTCAGACATGGTGCTTTCCAGACTATGTGCTTCACCATCAACCAAACACACAACAATGAGTACTCTCTCTGGCACCAGGCCAACACAGAACACATGTAAGAGCACAGCACTGGTTGTACTGTTCATTGCTACTGTCACCATGCAGTTGTCTGATAATACTGCGGTGTCATGTTAGTGTATCACAGGACAGTAAAGTTGTATACGTAGTGTTACTTTTTCGATGAAGCAACAACTGAACCATCAAATATCAATGTTTGTATTGATGATGTATTCACCAGACATGGCTGCGTGCAGCCACTGTATTAAATAAGAACCATATCAAATTGTACATAGCAAGCCATTCTGGTATAAACATTACAGTGAGGAAAAATGTTTTTTTGCAAAATGTTTGTTAAATAAAATAAAGACTCTGTAGTAAACACTGATTTTTATTGCACTTATTATTGCATGTTATATTGTTGAGACAAACACACATTCACAAAACAGTGTTTTAAAAGTACTTATTGTGATAGTAAATAAGAGTCTTATTGCACTGATTGTGGGTGGCAGTATTGCTGCATTGCACAGAAATCCTCCTATTGGATTGGGTGTGACAAGTGAAATGGTACTTGTTTGTGCAAGACTGGGCATATTGCACATTTTCGACTGCCATGTAACACTGACAGCTGCAACGTAGTCCAATTTCCCTAATGCCTGACAAAATACACCACAGTGATTGTCACAGCTTAGCGCTCATTAAACAAATCATTACCACACATGCTCCCCAGTAACCAAAATCAAACATCCCAATGATCTCTAAAATGTGGGCATACAGAAAAATATCATTAGTATTGAACACTTCAAGAGCGACATTACTTCACTCTGAAAACTAAAGGGACACATCTGGTGATAGATAGTGGAAAGACAGGCTGTAAATATTGTGAATATCTCCAAGTACAGTCTGGCTTGAATCAGTGATGTAATCTGCATGGTAACCATAGCATGCTACCACTGGGGTCAATGTCATCGAGCCAGCATGTGGTGGTGTGGGGTCACGACCGCAGTCTCGCTCCATCAGCATTTGCAAAACAATGCATTCATGCTCCATTCTGTGCAGTTCCATGTGCTCATTGTGGCACAGTTGGCATTCTTCCATGGCAATGAAATTTTCATCTGTTTTCACTAAATCTTTAATTAATTGATTGGCAACAGATGAAAGTGCTTTCTCAGCATGTGTTTTGCGCACTCGGCCAGTCATCCCAGTTGTCTGGAGGCTGTTGCCACTGGCCATTGACATAGTCAGTAACTCACTCACCAGATTCGGGAACTGCCACTCCTTTGCCCCTGCAGATGTGTCTGGCTGCTCCTCCTCTGAGGGCACTTCTTCTATGTTTTCCTCTGACTCCTCTGCTTCCACTTGTGAAGCTGAGCTGGTGAGCAGCACTGTAGGCTGTGTTGCAGTGCATATGTCAATTATGGCATCCAGCTCAGCATAGTACATGCAATGTTTACGTGCTCTGCCACTTCGGTTGCTGTTGTCACTGCAGTGAATGTACTTTGCCTTCAATGCCTTTATACAGGTACAACATTGGTCTATGTTCTGTCAAAACTGTGATCTTTTAGCTCCTGCGATATTTCTTTATAAATGTGAATATTCTTCCGCTGGCTGTTTAGTGTGAGTTGAATGTTCTCCTCTCCCCATATGTATATGAGACAATGTGTTTCCTCCTCTTCCTAGTTGCATGTGCAAGACTCTGAACTCATCCTGAAAAACAGGTTAGAAAAATTTTTATTAAAGAAAATCCATTGGATACACATGCCGTATAATGCGACAGAAGGTTTCAAGTGCTTCCCTCATCACTGTGCACAGCAATGACCAAAGATGTGCATTACACATTCAAGCAAATGGGTGCTGGTCCAGCCTCCAAAGGGGTACTAGTAAGGATTCAAGGAAGTATATATATACTCCATACAAAAAATGAAGTATATGCTTTGTATGGTACAATAACAAGTCGGTGATTAATACGGTACAGGACTGAAGCATTTCGCCTTGAAATACATGACCCTTGAAAAAGGTGTCAAGCTGTGAAGCTGGTGAGTGTGATGCTCACAGGAGGTGTGAGGAAATACTTTTTCGCAGTCACTGCAGAGTACACCAGTAACTGGCCTGCCATTAGAGGTGGTGCATGCATACACGGTAACAGTATTCAAGCACCCACTGGCTACACAGTAGGGGACGGTAGAATTCTCAAATGGGGGCAGAAGAGCAGAGATCCAGCTGTGTCTGCGGTGACAGAATAGGTTTGGAATCTAGGGCAGACTAGGTTGGTAAATACTTCCTTATATGCAAACAACTCCAACTTCCCTGGTTGCTCTGACACAGTGGTGGCAAATACACCATGTCCGTGGACAGCTAGGGAATGACTTTGTGTGTCAGTATGCATGTAGTATGTGTAGTAGACAACCATGGACAGTAGAAACATGGTCGCCACATTGCATGCAGACTGGCTACAGCCACTTGACAATCAGGGTGCACATTATTATTTCTTGTTTGCCACAATGTGTGTGGCTGATGAGGTACTACAGTACGAGTGACAGTATGATACTTTGTTTCATAATGACAGGGTAAGCGAGTTAACCAACAACATTGCCATGTCATTGTGGCGCCAACATTGAAACTGTCACTGGTACTCTACTGCCCACATGCCACACATTGTTCCAATTGCCAAACATTTAGTGACAGCACAGGTAATCCGGTGGCTCCCTCATCTGCCCACTGATTGTCAGACATGTCATTAATTTATTTTTATTTATTTATTTACTAAAGTGCTTTACCAGGAAAAAGCATATTACGCACAAACAGTTAATTTCCAGATGTGTCCTGGGGGAAGGGGCTAGGGACAAGTTTAAGAACATATTAAAAATATATACATTTGCACAAATGTAAAATTGCAAAGAATAAAATGAGTACAGAGGTGGATGCAATATACAGATAGTCACAGAAGAATGTAGGTATATACTGTACAATAAGTGCAATACACAGTGGCGGCAGTTAGGTATCTGAATGCATACAAAGTACAGGTAGGTAGATACAATAAGTGCAGTATACAGTGGGAGCAGTTAGGTAACCCGGGGAACAAAGGGAGGGTAGAATACACCTTAAAATAATGAATTGGGATAAGGGATCAAGGAGCGATGGTAAGCGGTAGAGGGTATAACTAAAGGTACTAGGAGCAGGAAAAATAAATTTACAGGCGAACATAAGAAAGGACCAGGAGGATAGGAGAGGTGTCAGGTGTATAGAAGAAAAGGAGGAGGTGAGGAGGAAAACAGACCAGGCATGTTAAGGACAGTGGCAGGAGGGAGAGACATGGGTGTGGAGAATAGAGATTAGGGAAGATTTCGAAGATGCAGAGTGAATGTTTAAGTGGAGAGAATTCCAGAGCTTAGGAAAGTGGAAAGAGAAGGCTCATTGACCAGCAAGAGTTTTGTGGGAAGGGAGCTTGAGGGAGCAAAACCCAGAGTTTCAGAGGGAGTAGGAGAAGGAGGTGTAGGGAGAGAGTAGGGAGTCAAGATAGGGGGGTAGGGAGGATAGCCAGAGTTTGAAAGTGAAGGAGGCACAGTGGGACAGTTGGTGATCCTTTAGGGAAGGGAGGGCAAGATCAAAGTAAAGAGTACTGTGATGGGTATGGGTAGGGAAGTTAAGAGCAAAGTGGTAGAAAGAGTGGAAGAAGGGACCTAGTCTAGCCAGGGTGGATTGAGGAGCAGCACCATAGACTATATGGCCATAGTCAAAGATGGGGAGTATCATCTTGGTAAGGATGTCATGGCATGCAGGGAGGGTGATGCAGCATTTATGCCTAAAGAGGGCACAAAGTTTAGGCGAAGCTTTTTATGAATGGCATCTATAGGCTTTGAGAAACAGAGGTGACAGTTGAGCCAGGCACCCAGGTACTTGAAGGTAGGCACGTTATCAATTGGGAGGCCATCTAGGGTGTGGAAGTAAGGGAGAGACAGGACTTTAGAAAACCTTGGTCTAGTGTCAAAGCACATGGAAACCGTCTTTTTGGCTTTTAGTGATAACTGATTTGACTGAAACCATTTTTGAACTGAGTTGAAATCAGGTTGGAGTTTGGATACTAGCTCAGTTGGCGATGAACCAATGACAAATAGGGCTGTGTCATCTGTGTACATTTATTGTTTATTGTTTATTTATTGTTTATTGAAATCTTTCAGAAATTACCTTTGAGTCAAGGACTCATTTACAAAGGTTCCACGTTAGAAACAGTTACAGAGACAGTCATAACAACGTAACAGAGAAGTTTACAGAGAACCATAGTATACTGTATAACACAGTATGAAACAGCAGACAGGCAACAGAAGACTACAGACTTTTGTGGAACAGGCATTTAAAGTTTCACTGAGGTAACAAGATATGTTAAATAAGACAAAGTTTCATTGAAGGTGTAAAATATCAAAATATAAGACTATTCTAGAAGCAATATGCAGGTCACTCTCAGACAACTGGGGGGTTGAGGTTGGGAGGGGGAGGCAGGTGAGAGGAGGTCCCTTGTCAATGAAAATGAGGGGGGGATATGGGTGAACAGGGAGGTTAGAAACAGTCACAGGAACTGGCAGAATGGAGATGTTTCTTTAAGGCAGTCTTGAATGCTCCACGTCTTGCACTAGAGACAAGCAAGCTGGGAAGAGAGTTCATCCAGGTTGAGGCATGGTACAGGAAGGAGTGCTGAAATAGGGAGGTACAGCCTCTGGAGATTGATGGAGAGATCCAATGGAGCTGCGGGTGTTTCTGATGGCAGGGGCAGGCCTGACTAGTGCCTCCAGATGAGGGGGGCCAGGCCGAGGGCAATTGTTTTGGCCATAAGGCAGGTTTTGAATTTTAGTCTATTATCAAAGTTGAGCCACTTAATTGAGCTGTACAGGGTACATGTGTGCATGGTAGTCACACCCAAGGGTGAGGTGACAGGCTTTGTTTAGCAACACTCTCAGCCTGCTGTGGGAGGTGGTGTCTGCTGCCCCATAGATTAGTATCCTGTACTCAAGAAGAGAGAGAATGGAGGAAGAAACCGCAATCCAGAGTGCATCAGGGGTGAGGCAGTATTTGTAATGGTGCAATAGACTGATTCTGGTGTTGATCACAGAGGAGAGAAGAGGAGGTTGGTGTGCTGGTGAAAAGTAAGGGAGGAGTTCAGAGTGATGCTGAGGTATTTGAAGGTGTCTGCTTGTTCCAGATGGGTCATATTGGTGTTGAGGATGGTGGGGCATAAAAGTCTAAGGGGGGTTTATTAGTTAATACTTTTTTACCTTGGCTTCCTGGTTTGCCTTACACATCCAGGCATCCTGTACCTCCAGCCACTGTCTGGTCCTCTCCCGGCCAAATGGAGCCCCCGCTGCCAGTTACCCCCATGGCTTGCCCCCCGCAGTGGGGTGGCAGAGAGTCTCCCTCACTCTTTGACCAAGATCAGATCCAGTAATGCAGTGATGCCCCCTGGCCAGGCATCCCATAGATGGCCATCAAGCCACCGCGACCGTTCCACCATGTTTTTCCCTTTTCTGTGGCAGCATGAGTAGGGCATGTGATGCCTAGGGGGGCGTCCACACGTCCACATGTGTTCCCTCCAGGCACAGTGTCCCAACTCACCCCTCCAAGCTTAGTGCCAGCACACCTTCCCCCAGCCTCCGCCCAGGGGCCACAAGCGCACCAACAACTGAAGACCACCTTCCCCCAGAGAGGGAGAGCAGTCCCATGGATGCTCAATCACTCTCCTCTCCTGCTGACCCCAGGCAACCCGAGTCTGTTCCCAAACCAGGGTCGCCAGCGTGGAGCAAGGTGTGGAGTCCAGCGCCTCAACCCTCAGCGCCACTGGGCCAGAAGTCTAAGGGGGTTTTGGTGATGTGCAAAGGTCAAGACATTAGTTTTCTTGTAGTTTAGTACCAGCCTCTGGTTAGTGAACCATTGTTTGGCTTTCATGAAGGTAACTTGAAGGGAGTTTTGAAGGATGGAGGGATTGGAATGTGACGTGAAGAGGACGACGTTGTCAGCATAAAGTAGTAGATTACCAGAGCATGCTGAGGGGAGGGAATTGAGGTAGAGAATAAAGAGGAGAAGGCCTAGGATGGATCCCTGTGGTACCCTGGACCTAATAGGAAGGCTTGCAGAGAGGGTGTCTCCAATTTTAACACACTGAGATCTACCTGTG
This sequence comes from Neoceratodus forsteri, assembly GCA_016271365.2. Lineage (NCBI taxonomy): Eukaryota > Metazoa > Chordata > Ceratodontiformes > Ceratodontidae > Neoceratodus > Neoceratodus forsteri. The sequence goes on from CM057456.1 coordinate 121,215,241, forward strand.
AGGTAGTCAGTGAACCAGCATATGGAGTCCTGAGAGAGACCTAGCATAGGTAGGGTGATTAGAAGGAGTTCATGATTGACCGTGTCAAAGGCCTTCGATAGGACCACAAAAACTGCTCCAGCTAATTGTCCTTTATCAAGGGCAGAGTGAATGTGAGAAGAGAATTCCAGTAGGGCCATATTTGTGCTGTGCCCTGTGCGGAATCCATGTTGTTCATTACAGAGGCTATTATATTTGGAGAGGTATTCTGTGAGTTGGTCTGACACTAATCATTCCAGGGCCTTGGAGAGAAGGGGGAGGATGGATATGGGCTGGTAATTCCCGGCTGCTGTGGTATCTCCTCCTTTGTGTATAGAGGTGATGGAGGCAGCTTTCCAGCAGGTTGGGAATAAACCGAGGCATAGGGACCGATTGTGGATGTATGTGAGTGGAGTAAGTACTTTCTGGAGGATGAGTAGAAGCAGTATGAGGTGCTACTTCTTATACTGTCACTGGTAGTCTAGTGGCTCTCAACCTGACACAGTCAATGTGGCGAGAGTGTTTTATGAATTCCCTAGCACTCTAGTCCCACCCCCCAACACCACACAATTTTCAGTCCTGGAACTCTGACTGCCTTGCCCTGTAGTCTGCTGCCCTTCTCCCTCCTTCCTTACCCAGTCATAGTGGCACTGCTTTGGATACTGTCCATGGTTGTGTACAGCCACCACAGCATGCACACAAGGGCACATCAAGGACTTACACACCACTAGTAGTCTAGTAGCCACTGACCATAAAGAGTTAGTGCGCTGCTTAAAACAAATATTTATTGGTCATCTCGGTCAAACAGTAACATTTATTTGTTTTCTGAACTAGAAGATCATTTACCTGATAAGAGTAGGTATGATTGATGGGACGCAGTTTACCTGGCAGCTGAAATCTCTAGCTCTACACCCCCCATTACATCAGCCATATTGTGACCCCACTGACTATGACATCCTAGCTGCTTAGGAACAGCCACTCAGTCAGTCAGCCATGATGTCACTGGCAGTGAGATCCCAGGGCTGATGATGTGGTCGGGGGATACAGATAGATATGTCATCTGCCAGGCGAAAAGCTGTGCCACATTGCCAGCATAAAATTGTCAAATTGAAGACTTTTGAGTGAGCAAAATGAAAAATGGAAAATACTTGAGAAATAAAAATGAATGACTGACTACTACATACAATTATGTTACTTTTCAGTCTTCCTGTTTTAGATCCACATGCACTTTAAAGAGCTGCTGACGCCTCAAAGAAAACTTTGAAAAACATAGTATTCAGGTATGATTTAACTGGCATTCTGTATGTATTATATTGATTTCTCCCCTTCAGTATTCATTACTGAGGAAATTTGCATGAAAGCATGCTCTGTATCAATGAGAGTTCATCATCTGCCTCTTAAACTTACACCCTATGTCATAATCCTCTGAGTTGACATCACAATCTATTGCCATGGGAGTAAATGTGATGTCACAAGCAGTGCATTATGACCTCAGGTAGGGAGAAAGTAACAGGAATAGATGAACTCTTCAGGAGCAAAGATCCTGGTTTCATGCAAATGACCTCAATAATAAATACTGGGGAGGAGAAAAAGAACTAAAGTGAAATACAAGCAGAACTGTGTCTAAATACTGTGTTTTGTCAAAGTTCTCCTAATGGTGTCAGCAGCTCTTTAACAACTCTGTCAAACAGCAGTATTCATACTGTCCACGTTTGTCACAGTTGGGATTGTGGCACTGACCGGCCACCACACAGTGTTGCACCCACAAATAGAAGCAACTTACCTGGTGGTGTCCTCAACAAGTCCATTATACAGAGACAGTGGCACCACATTGAAAACTGTGCCTGGTAGTCCAGTAGCACTGAGGACACCACACATTGTGCCAGCCTTGACATATTAATGCCATCGGTGCCCAGCACATTGGACAATCCCTCAGCCAGTCCATTTGGAGCCAGTTTTGATACTGCATATGGGTTGAGGTGGCACCCCCACCCCACCCCACATAGTCTCACAGCAAGGAAATAGAAATGAAGGCCACGGCATGCTAGTGGCCCACTCACTTACCCCTGTCATTGTGGCAGCAGTTGTAGCACTGTTTTTGGCAGTGTATTGGCCACCAGCCCCTGTCACCACCCATTGTGTCATAAAACAATTACTGTTTACCCAGTTGGTCTGGTGGCCCACCCCCTAACACGGTCATTTTGCCACTAACATCCACGGTACTATATTGCCATACTTTCCCCCACCACACATCTGACATGATAGAAGTTTTATGGTGGGTACTGGTAGCCTGGTAGCCCTCTCCGTTACCCAGGCACTGTAGCATCAGCTTTGATTCTGCTCGTGGGACTCAACTTTCTCACCAGACCCCACACAGTCATCTGTCTAGAAATCTAAATGCTGGTGGTGTAGTGGCCACCATAACTAGGGATGTAAGTTTGTCATGGCAGTCATACACGTTATTGATTCCATGACGTTTGATCTTTATTCAGGACTTCCATGACTTTCACTAGTGTCATCAGAATGCAGCAATGATGACAGTGCCACAACATTTACTACTGTTTACTAATGATTTCATGAAAAAACAATAAGTCATTGAAACCTCATCCATGACAAACTTACATCCCTAACAATGACTGCCACACACTAAGTCACCTTCGAACTAGTACGGAATTCCATGGCAGTATAGGTGCACCCTCCTTTAACAGCATCGTGGCAAGTGCTTTTGTACTTGTCACGGCTCTGTTACAGTCCACCACACCTTTACCCCTTGGCACAAACACATGGCTAAAACAGGGACCTACTACTAGTAGAACTCAAAAAGTGAACCCTGGTGGCCAAGTGCCACAAAACATTACCCAGTCACCAGACTATCAGGTACATTTGAAAAGCTGGTGCCACAATGACTGGGAAAGGTAGTCTGGTACTTGGCCACCAGGATCCACTTTTTGAGTTCTACTAGTACTAAGTCTCTGGTATTGCAACGTGTTTATGCCAAGGAGGGAAAGGGGGGGCCCATAACAGCCACAGAAAGCACAAAACCAGTTAACACAATGATGTGTTAAAGGAGAGGGCCACCACAGTGCAATGTCATGCCTTACTAGTTAGAGGGTGGCTCAGTGTGTGGTGGTCAGGGTGGCCAGTACACCACCAGCATTGAGATTTCCAGGTGGATGACTGTATGGGGTTTGCTTGGAAGAGTTGAGTCTCATGAGCAATATCAAAGCTGTTGCCACAATGCCTGGGTAAAGGAGAGGGTTACCAGACTACTAGTACCCAGTGGTGGGGGCAAGTGTGGCAATATACTACCATGTATGTCAGTGGCACAATGACCGTATCAGGGAGTGGGCCAGCAGACCAACAGGGCACACAGAAATCATTCTATGGCACAATCAGTGTTGACTGGCAGGACAGGGAGTGCTACACTGCCAAAAACAGTACAACAAGTGGTGCCAAAGTGACGGGGTAGGGAAGTGGGCCACTAGCATGTCTTGGCCACCCCTAGTACTTCTAGGGTGCCCCAATGTGTTGCAGCCCTGGGGCAATCTCAGCCAGTAGGGTACAGGAGGGGTCAACAAGACTACCATGTACAGTTTCAAAAATGGTGCCACAATGAATGCCATGGCTAGCCGTACTACTTCCAGTGTGTCACTTACAGAAACACATCTGCTGACCTGTGTAATGCAACCCAGGAACATACACATTTCTGCCACACCAGAACTATTATTGCAACTGCTGGTAGTCTGGTTGCTCGTGCCCTTACCCAGTAGTTGTGGCAGCTGTTTGAAACTGTGCCTGGGACTCCAGCGGTCCACCAGGCACCACACAGTAATACACCAAGAGAAGTAAGAGCTGGATCGGATACACTGGAGTGCAACTTCACTTACCTGATACTATCTGTGGTGGTGTAGTGGGCACAAGGATCAATGCACACTGAAGCACTCCAGAAGTAATAGGGGTGGAGTTGGCATGCTAGTGCCACAATCACTTATTCCGTCATTGTGACACCAGTTGTAGTACTGACTGTGGCAAAGTAGCGGCCCACACCTCCCCATCCCCAACCACTGCAACCCCATAGAACTGTTACTATTTGCACTGGGGGTCTGGTGGCCCACTCCCTTAATCAGTAATTATGCCAGGGAAAAGCAGATAATTCTGGGTTTATGTGGTAACGGCGAATGCCTAAAGGAGATCACCGTTATTGCTCAGTCAGAGTGCTGAAAACATTTTCAGCACTCTGACAACCAGCGACTCAGGACAATGCTGCTAGGACAGTATTTTACTGATTTCGTGGTGGGTTGCACCACCCACATCCCCCATGGGGGCTTTCCCTCTTCCTCACTTAAGATTCTCAACTCCAGGGGGTGCATGTCGGTGGGGGTGAAAGCAGGAAAAAAATTAAAGGTTTGGGCCGGGCGCAATAAAATCGCACCCAAGCCCAGACCCAAACTTGGTACTTCTCTCACCGCAACCAATAGCCAACCCCTGATGCCATGACGCAGCTCGGCCAGCCACTGTAGCGCCACCCACTACAGTCTCTCCACCCGCTCCCAGCCCACGCTCGCTGTGCATGTTCTCACCACCTCCGCACGCATACACATAGCGACATCCTGTTGCCTAGTTCACCCACAGCCTCATCCGGTCACCCTACCCTTCCCATCACCATGAGGGATTGTGCCGGGAAGTGGTTGTCATAATGGACAGCACCCTTCCTCATGCGCCCACCTCACGGGTTACTGATAATTCTCTACCTAAGAAGACTGTGAGACAGGAATAAGCTGTAGAGCAGCACAAACTACCTTTTGATTTCATTTTGCTTTACTTCAAATATATTTTGAACCGGGCAGGTTAAGAGGCAAGAAGGGAGAAACAGGAAGGAGGAGTTGTTGTACAGTGTACCTTCTATTATCCATCAACTTTGGTGCACCAACTTTTAGGCGGATAATAGAAGGTGGCAGATAATGGAGGGTTTTATGTTGCATTGGTAAAGTATAGGAAAATTGGCACAGAACTACATTTAGGTATTAACTATTCAGTTTTTTTATTTGTGTACAGTTTAGTAATAAAAATACTTAAAAGCCACAGTATGACTGACTATGAAAATCTAGTTTAGTTCATTTCTCATTTATCATCAATCAACTTAAGAGAAATCAGTGATGAACATCTGTTTGGCTTTATTTGTCATGATTAATTTCAAATAATAAAAAACAATGTACCAACGGAGGATTTAAACTGTTAACCATGGGGAAAGGGACACAGAAGCTTGGAAAAACTACAAAGCAGCATAGTGAAAAACAATATAAACAACAAAAACTGAATAAGGTACACTGTTACCTAAGCATCACCAGGCGCCTCAATAGCAAGATGGAAGAACTACAGACAATATTAAAACCAAATGGAGGGGAAAACATGGCTTTCATCACAGAGACATGGTGGGACACAAATGATAATTGGGCAAATACATTCCTGGGTACCAGCTTCTTAGATGTGACAGGGCAGGAAAAAAAAGCAGGGGGAGTTGCAGAATGTATACCTGAGATAGTAACGACCATACAAATGTCTGGAAAAATAAAACAAGAAGAAACCAATGCAGAATCCCTATGAATAAAAATAATAAAGTATAGTGGAAAGCACAGTAACCTTGGTTTATGCTATAGGCAACCAAATGCAAGTAATGACATAACTAATGTAATATGCAGAGAATTTGAAAGAGCCTGTGAACTGGGGAAGTGATTTCCAGGAGGATCTAAACTTTCAAGTCATTGACTGGGGGAAATTTGACAGAAAACTAAATTCCTGAGTAAAGAGTTCCTAAAAATAATTGATTACCTTGGCCTAAAACAGCACATATATTCACCAACCTGGGGAAATAACACTTTGGATATTGCACTAAGTAGCAATGAAATAAGCATCACAAACTGTGATACTGACATACCACTAGGCAGCAGTGATAATCATCATCATCATCATCATATTTATTTTTAAAAAGCACCCTTCCATTGCTCAGGGTGCCCTTACAATAGTAAAGTAAGGACAGGGATGGGGCAAATAGGGGTAAGGACATCAAAAAATGGAGGATAATGAATACCAGTGCCCATAGTCTAGGTAACAAGCTCCCTGAACGGGTGGCCTTGATGGAAGAGGGATGCCTGGATATTGAGGCAGTCACAGAAACATGGTACACAGAGAACCATGACTGGGATGTCAACATACCAGGGTACACAATTTACAGGAGGGACAGGAAGGGTAGAAGAGGAGGAGGAGGAGTAGCTCTCTATGCAAGGGAAGGGATCAAAGCAATGGAACTAAAGGGTAAACAGGGAGGAGAGAAGGCACTGTGGGTCACCCTGGAGACTGGAAATGGCACCACAATCTGTACAGGGGTTGTATACAGACCGCCATCTCAGGGGGAGGAAATGGACAAGGAAATGACAGTAGGCATCATTAGGATGGCAGACAAAGGGGTGATATTGCTGATGGAGGACCTGAATATGCCAGATGTTAACTGGAGCACCTTTGCTGCAGCCACATCCAAGAGCAGGGCCATTCTGGATGCCCTACAGGGGCATGCCTCAGACAGCTAATGTTGGAACCCACTCGGGAGGGAGCACTTTTAGACCTGGTACTCTCAAATGGGGATGGAGATAGGATCTCAGATCTAGAAGTGGGTAGCCATCTGGGAACAAGTGACCACCAAACAGTGTGGTTCATGATAAACTCAGCTGTAGAGTCAAGCCATACAAAAGTGAAGGTACTGGACTTCAGGATGGCTGCTTTTGTCAAAATGGGAGTGTGCCTCAGAAAAGCACTAGCAACCAGGTAAGAAGGAGGGGTGGAGCAAAATTGGGGAAACATCAAAATCGCCATCACAGAGGCAACAAGCCTTTATGTGAAGCAAATAAATAAAAATGAAGAAAAAAACACTATCATTCTCAAAAGAGGTGGTGGGTAAGGTTAGGGAGAAAAAGATAGCATTCAGGAAGTATAAGGAAACACAAAAGGCGCAGGACTGAGAACTGTACCAGTTAAAGCAAAAGGAAGCAGGGAAGGCAGTCAGGATAGCAAAGGCCCAACCAAGGAAAAGATTGCCAACTCGGTTAAGAAGGGGGATAATATGGAGCAAAAAAAGACAAAGGAAGGGATACTGAGGCTAAATAAAGAGGAGGATGGGTGGGCAGAGACGGACAGTGAAAAAGCTGGGATACTGAACAAATACTTCTGCTCAGTATTCACAAAAGAAGAGATGGGGGAGGTACCTAATCCAGTCAATAGAAGCACTCTGGAGAGGGGGGTCGATATTAGTCCTTTCACAGGAGAAAGGGTTCTGAAAGATCTCCTAAAGCTGAAGGTGGACAATGCAATGGGGCCTGATGGGATTCACCCCAGAGTTCTAAAAGAACTAAGGGGAGAACTTTTAACACCACTGACTACCATTTTTAACAAACATTGGGAGGATGGTGTGGTACCTGAGGACTGGAGGAGGGCAGATATGATTCCCCTTCACAAAAGTGGGAGAAAGGCAAAGGCAGGAAATGACAGACCTGTCAGTTTGACCTCAGTGGTAGGGAAAATGATGGAATCACTTCTGAAGGAAAGAACCTTTGAGTACCTAGGGGCTAGTGGGGCACAGGACCCAAGGCAATGTGGATTCACAGCAGGAAGGTCATGTTTGATGAGTCTAATTTATTTCTTTGACTGGGTGACCAAAGTAGTAGACCAAGGAGAGGCTGTGGACATGGTCTACCTAGACTTTAGCAAGGCATTTGACACAGTCCACACAAAAGATTAATAAACAAATTAGCTAACCTGAGAGTGAGTCCCAGCATGGTAGCCTGGGTAAAACATTGGCTGGACAACAGGACGCAGAGGGTAATAGTAAACAGAGACCACAGTAAAGAAAGGGGGTTTACTAGTGGGGTATTACAGGGTTCAGTACTGGGTCCTTTCCTTTTTAATGTCTTTATAAGTGACATTGCAGAAGGACTGGAAGGAAAAGTATGCCTCTTTGCAGACAACACAAAGATCTGCAACAGGGTTGATACACAAGGTGGAGAGGAAAGTATGAAAAGGGACTTGGCAAGGTTGGAGGAATGGCCAAATGCATGGCAGCTTAGAGTCAATGCAAAGAAATGCAAAGTAATGCAGCTGGGAAACAAAAACCCAGGGGAAGAGTACACAATGTGGGGTGAGATACTGACAACAACAAAAATGGAAAGGGACCTGGGGGGTAGTTATATCTGATGACCTAAAGGTGGACAAGCAATGTGAGAAGGCAGTAAGGAAGGTTGGGTGGATACTGGGATGCATAGGGAGAGGCATCACCAGTAGAAAACAGGAAGCTGTTATCCCTCTGTATAGACAGTTGGTGAGACCTCATCTGGAGTACTGTATGCAGTTCTGGGGACCCCATCTCCGCAAAGACATAGACAGGGTGGAGGCTGTCCAGAGGAGGGCAACCAAAATGGTGCAGGGTCTGCACCAGAAGACATACAAAGAGAGATTAAAGGAGCTTAACATGTATACCCTCGAGGAAAGGAGGGAGAAGGGACACAAGACAGAAACTTTCAAGTACTTCAAGGGAATCAATAATGTCCAAGAGGATAGCATCTTTCAGGAAAAGAGATGTGCAAGAACAAGGGGGCACAATTTGAATATAGAGAGAGCCCTGCAAGAAATTCAAAAAGCATTATCCTCACTAAAATCAGGCAAATCTCTGGGAGGAGACGGATTCCCCATAGACTTCTATAAATCACTTTCTGATTCCCTTCGCTCCCTACTTTTTGAAGTCTCTAAGGAAGCTTCAGACAAAGACAAACTCCCACCTACTTTTACTGAAGCAATTATTACACTAATCCCCAAAAAAGATAGAGATCCTTCCTTTCCTGCTAACTATAGATCAATTTCATTACTTAACACTGATGGGAAAATACTAGCTAAACTTTTATCCACACGCCTTGAACCCCTTCTTTCTAAACTAATTCATCATTCTCAAGCAGGCTTTGTCAAGAACAGATCTGTCTCAGACCACTTGAGCTCCTTGTTTAATTTAATTCACAAGGCCACATTCCTTATATCTCCTGCTGCATCAATAGTTACTGATTTTGAGAAAGCTTTTGATTCCCTTAGCTGGAATTGTCTATACCAGGTTCTCTCTTACTTCGACCTCCCTTCAAATTTCTGCACGTGGATCAAGTTACTTTATACATCACCCTCAGCCAAAATCCTCACTAATTCTACTCTTTCTTCCTCTTTCCCTCTATTAGGAGGAACTAGACAGGGCTGTCTTTTATCTCCCTCACTGTTCATCTGGGCTGTCAAACCCTTAACGGCTAACCTACGCCAAGCTAATGACATTAGAGGTATCCCTATAGCGAAGCTGGACCCCCATTAACTAGGCTACTTAACAAATTCACTGAAATTTCAGGCCTAGCATTGAATTATGGGAAATCTAATACTCTCCCTCTTAATGACTTATGCAAACCACTCATGAACCTACTGCTTGGATTTTGTTGGTCCCCACAGGGTATTACCTATTTAGGCATAACAATTTCTCTCGATTTAGGGAAGATTAGGTATCTAAATTTCAATCCCCTTCTTGTCAATATTAAAATGTCCCTAGATAGATGGAAACTGTTAAATCTCTCCTTCATAGAGAAAATATCTGCTGTAAATATGACCATTTCACCCAATATACTATATTTGTTTTCTAACATTTCTCCTGTCTTACATTCCACCCATTTATCCAAACTTGATAAGTTAATAGGTAATTTCATTTGGGAGGGCAAGACACCACGATTTAGCCATACCAAACTTCGATCACCCTGGACAAAACGGGGATTTAGTCTTCCCTGGTTCAAAGGTTACTTATGGTCTTTTTGTACTTTTGAAACCATTAAATGATTTGGCAAAATGTCATCCCATACCCTCTCTGGGTAAAGATGGAGTCTGCATTATGTCCTGGTGGTGTTCCCACATCATTCAACTATACTGCCCTCCCTCCTAAACTAAAAGCCCATCCAACTATTTCTGCATCCATTCTTTACTGGAAGTTGACACACAAGCACTTAAAATCCAATCCCACTCCATTCTTCTATACTCCTCTTTGGGGCAATTCTTTGCTTTCCCTAGAAGGACAACCTATTTTCTGCCGCACATGGAAAAATAAAAGCCTATTCTTTTTAGGAGATATATTTAATAAAAACTCTTCTAATCTTGACTCTTTCTCAAACTTACAGCTAAAATGAGATCTCCCCAAACATGACTTCTGGAAGTATCTTCAAATTTGAGCTGCCTATAAATCCATTGCACCTTATATTCACAGCCTCTCGCTCCACATGATCATTACATCTCACATTGGATTCACTTATCAGCAAAGTGGAATAGTGTCATCTATAAGGATGTCATGGAAAAACTACCTGACCAGTCTCTTTATGCAAAATATAAATGGTGCACTCTTCTTAACTATAATATATCTGAAACCCAATGGCATAACTGCTGGCGCTCCTCTCATAGCTTTTTTAAGGATGCTCGCAGCTCTTTAATACAAATCAAGATATTTAATTTTATTTTATTTAGTTTTTGTTGACCGGGTAAGTGCACTAGACAAATCCTGCCTATTTTCAGGCACAACCCGGGGGAGGGGGACACAGATGAATGCCAACTGACCTTGAACCAGATTAAGCTGTTGGTGTAATTTTTTTTAGTGAATGAGGGAAATTTGGCCAGGACACCAGGGAAATTCCCCTACTCTTGCCAGTAGGGGGACCCTGTTGCTGTGTGAGGCTGTCATTCTGACCTCAACTGTGGAGGAGGAAGGTCAGTTGCAGAGGGCTACGATGGCCCAGAGTTCTGATGAGAATGAAGTTCAGTTTCAGGAGGGATCTGCTGAGGTGGCGACTGGGATGCACCCGAGGGGTGGCCAGCGAAGCGCCCAAGTCAGCAGTCCCGTGGAGGATTTTTCAGTTCAGCCTTTAAGCCTTGTTGAGAAGCGGCACTGGTTGGAGGAGGAACTCCTCAAAGTAAGTGAATTCTTGCACAGGAGAGTTGGAGAGTTGATTTGGAGGATGACTGGAAGAGGAAGCGTTCCACGACATCACCGGGTGCTTTGGAGGCAGCGGGGCCTAGTAAGTTCCATAGGACCGGTGAACAGCAAGTTTCTGGTAGTGAAGTGGCATCTTCAGCCTGAGGGTATCTTGTGGATGCATCCTGGTCTCCGGAGCGCGTTCTGCAGGATGTGAGCTGGATCCCTGTGTCAGGTACCGCATGGAAGCCAGCTGGGAAAGTTACAGATCTGCCTGGGAATGCACAGATAAGTATTGTACTACCTGTTCCTGATGATCCTTCTTCTGTTTTGTGTACTGTTTCCCCTACTTTTCAGTCCACTTCTCTGCCTGCCCTTCCCTTAGATAAGACGCCAGGTGGGGTGGCTGCTGATATTGCTCTTCCTGCATCAGAAGTGCAGCAGCCAGCTCCTGACCCTTCAGAGAAGCCTATTTATGCCAGCCATTTTCGGCAGCCTGTGGAACTAGCTAAGCGGCACAACACTATTCGTTTATGCTATGTGGGTCCCAGGGATAATCCCCCTGATAGATTTTATTTTGGGAAAACACTGTTGAAACGAAGTATGGGGTTCTCACCCTCTGAAGTATATGTGTTGATTCATGTCCCTGGGGAATTTATTTTTGACATAAGTTTTCATACCCCTGCTCTTTTGGAAATCTTTTGGAGTTGTTATTTCAACTTAAAAACTAACCCCTTATGGTCTGACTTTATTGTGCTACCTCTATCTAAACAACCTTTTCGGGTCATTACAATCCTGTTGAGGAATGAAGGGGTTAATGTGGTTGATATTGTGAACTGGCTATCCAAAAGATGTGATATCCTGGAAAACCCTTTTTCTATCTTGGATGCGGAAGGCTTCTGGAATGGGGGTTGGAAATTTCGGGTGAAGCTACGTTCTACAGACTCTAATTTAACACATCTCCCTAATTGTTTTTTCCAGGGTAAAGATAAGGGCTTCCTGTTCTACCCAGGTCAACCCAGGGTTTGCTTTAAATGTGGGTCTCAGACTCATATAAGCACCTCTTGCGAGTTGCTTAAGTGTTCTCACTGTGGGGAGACTGGTCACCCTAGCGCCCATTGCTTTCAGATATCCAGATGTAATCTCTGCAATGAGATAGGACATGCTTTTGAATCTTGTCCTCTGGCTGCTAAAAACATGTCTGAGGCAGATTTTGGGGTTCAGGACCATTATATTTGGGTGGCTGTGTGGCAAGGCCTCTCTTCAGTGGGAATGATGGATCCCAGAATCTCTGTGGCTGGTCCCCCATTAACTGAGAAAGTCTTGCCGGAGGAGCCTGATTTGGTTTCCACTGTCATTGATTTGAATGAGGCTGAGTCTTCCATGGTATCTGAGCTGGAGATTGTGGGAGTTGCTGGTCCTGCTCCCCCTTTGCCTTCAGGTTCAGACCCCTCAGATGAGGGTTTTACCATAGTTAGTGGTAAAAGAGGGAAGTCAATAAAGGGGAGAAGTACATTGGCTAAAAAAACGACTGTCTCGGTTTCAGCACCTCCTGTGGCTGACCCGAATATTTATGGGGTTTTGATGGAGGATTCAGAGGGGATGTCAGAATTGGTTCAGACTTAAGTGCTCCATTCTCAGCCACAGCCTCTGGAGTCTTCTGGTGACCATTTGGAACCTAGGCCTCAGGATTGTAAAAGTGGAAGAGTGACTCGGGCATCCAGTAAAGTGAAGTGATGTTTTCCTTCTGCATCTCATGGATCCTTTTCACTTTCAGGTAGCATCTTTGAATGCGAACAGCATTAAGTCTCCTGTTAAGCGTAAATGCACCTATTCACATTTTTTACATGCGAATTTGGGTTGTGTTTTCTTTCAGGATGTTCGTTTACACTCTCCTGAGGAGTTAGCAGCTGCTACTGCTGGTTGGGTATGGGGGGACTGTTTTTAGTCACAAGGGAGGGATATGTGTAGTGGGGCTGGGATTTGTTTTTTTTTGTCACATATTCAGGTGCTTCATCATGTCAAAATTTTATAAGGCAGGGCCTTAGTTTTGGATAATAAATGAGGTTCTACGCCTTTGCATTTATTGAATATTTATGCACCACAGACTAAATTTGATAGGGTGACCCTTTTTAAATCACTTTATCGCTTTTTGTGCACTTCTTTTATGGTTATTCTAGGTGGTGACTTTAACTGTTCTTTACCCTCCCAGGTTTCTTCTGCATGCAGGAAAAAGGTGTATTGTGATGTGGCTTGTCTATCTCAACTACTTGCAGATGTTGAATTGATTGATGCTTTTGGGCCTGCTGTTGATGGGTCTGGTAGTACATATTTTCATGGTTCCCAAGCATCTCGGATTGATTATTTTTTCCTTTCCCCAGGGGTTGCAGTGCAGTCTAAACATTTGCAAGAGGTGGCCACATCTGATCATAAATTACTTAACTTAACCTTGTGTGATGTACCAGAGGTCCAGAGGGGGCCGAGCCTTTTGAAATTGAATACTGCATTGATAGCTATCCCTTGTGTGGCTGATGGGCTTCGTTCCCTTTTGTTGGCACGTTAGTCTGTGTTTTTTTTATATGATGATTTAAATACTCTGTGCGGGGATACCAAAGATGAAGACAGAACTTACTTTAAGGTTATAGGTCGGATTAATGGGAGGTTGAGGCATGATGAGCTTCGTTATCTTAGGGGTAGACTTCATTTTTGGTCGAATCTCCGACAGCAACTTGGATCTGACTGCCTTGAGAGGATTAGGGAGTTGAAGGTGGAGCTGGGGCGGCTACAGACACAAGTTTTACAGGATATAGAGCGGAAGCATAAGTATGGGGTTCTTGGTAAGAAGTGGGACGCCTTACCATTTGAATCTATAAGGTTTTTTAAGGAATCTCGTGGTATGCAGTATTTGAATACTGTAGAGGGTGGGCGTGTCAACTACTGAAGGCATATTGGATACTATACATGCTTATGCTTCTGACTCTTTTAGGGTTAGATCACTTTCGGATGCCTCTATATGTGATTGGTTCTCTTGCAGGACGTTACCTGTCCTAACTTCTGAATGTCAGCATGATACAACCCATCTCATTGGAGGAATTAAAATCTGTTTTTTGGTCTCTGAAACCAGGCATTACTCCTGATTCAGATGGGCTGCCTCATGAGGTTTATAAGGTGCTGTGGGATGTATTGGGAGCAGAATTTTGTGAGGTATTGAATGCAGGCTTGCAAGCTGGTGCTCTCCCTAGGAGTATGTTGCAGGGTGTTTTGCTGCTGCTTTATAAAAATAAGGGTCATCGAGGGGGGATTTGGATACCTGGAGGCCTTTGTCGCTCCTAAATACTGATTACAAGATTCTGATGAAGTACTATGTATTCATTTATGAGGGGTTTTGGATTCCTTGCTGCATCCTTCACAGTTTAGTGGGGGTACCAAATAGGAGGGTTCAGGATGCCCTGATTCTTCTCAGGGAGCTTCTCCATAAGGGAACTTCATGGGAAGTCTTTGGACATCTGGTCTGTTTAGATCAAGCAAGAGCTTTTGACCAGGTGGAATATAATTATCTTTGGGAGACCTTGCGGAGGTATAGTTTCCCTTTACAATTTATAGGATGGTTGCAAATATGCTATACAGGTATTACTCTTCTACCAAGTGTAAATGGCTGGTTGGGAAGGGAAGTTAGGGTGCATAGGGGTGTTAGGCAGGGGTGTCCACTTAGCCCCTTACGTGCTTTCCATAGACCCCTTCTTGCATGCCTTAAATGGGTCCGAGGATATTATTGGTCTGTCAGTGGGTTGTGCTGATCCGCAGGTTGTTTCCATAGCATATGCTGATGATTTGGTTTTTGGTTTTGTCAGATAGGGCATCTGCTGTTGCAGCACAATTCCTATTGCACTCCTTTTCTGACATGTCTGGCTCCTCCATAATTAAGCTTAAGAGTGGGATATTACCATTAGGGTACGATGCTGCTGATGTGGCCTTGCTTTGGGGTATGCCTATTGATTTTGGGTATAGAAGGATTCTTGGGGTTTATTTTGGGGGTACTGATACCCACAGGTATAATTGGGAAAGGCAGTTGTTGGAGGCTCGTGATAGAGTGGGGCTTTGGAATAAAGGTTGAATGACTAAAGCTAAGCGGATTTACCTTATTAAGACTTTTTTATTACCATATTTTTTATGTGTAGCAGTTGTTTACCCCCCTCCCTTTTCTTTAGAATCATCTCTTTATAGTGTGTTTTTTCTTTGTTTGTGGGGTAGTAGCTTAAATCCGGTGCAGAGGGGTATAACATATTTACCTGTTAGTGAAGGGGGTCTGGGGATGTTAAATCCAGTGGTGTTTCTACATAGTATTTTTCTTTTTTATAATTTAGTTCCATTGCTTAAAGGGGACAGTAAGGTCTGGTCCACGTGGGTGGCTGATGGTATTGGTCTCCTGCAGGGGCAATGGGATTCTGCTTATTTTTGGCATGTCAGGTTAGGCTGAGTACCATGGTTAGCCATTTTCAGGTGATGTTTCAGAAACTTAAAACCTGGCATATTCTTAAACAATCTCTTTCTCTTCAGTCACGGAAGCAATTTTACTGTGGTGTATTGCAGGATTTTTTTTATGCAGCTCCCTGGTTTTGGGATTTGTCCGTCTCTGATCAACATTCCAAGTTGCAATTATTAGTTAGTAAAAGAGTCCCTAAATATATGTGGGATGTTTTGTGGCTTTGCCTTCATAAACGGTTGGGGGTGAAAGGTAGTATGAAGCATAAAGAACTCTCAGAGAGATTTTGTCCTAGGGAAGAGTCTTGTACAGGGGTAGTTCAATCGGTGCAACATTTCTTTTTTGACTGTCCTTTTGCTGTGTCTTTTTGGTCACTTTTCCATACTGTCTGGCCACTGAACCCTTTTCAGGGTCATTCATCTGAGATATGGACAGAGGGGGTTCTTCCTGGGTCATGGGTTGTTTATGATTCTGTCACAATTAGTTTATTGATGGGACACATTGGCTTTCAGCTTTGGCAGGCCTGGTGCAGTCTTACGCTTTGGCAGCAATCTAAAACTGAACATCAAGTTTTATTTAGCATTAAGAAAACAGTACTCAGCTGGAGGATGCTGGAAAATGGGAAAGTACACCCAGATTTGTATAGACTATGGTGGAGGAAAATGAATTGGCTAGATACAGGGTAGAGGTTTGTTGTGGAAAACAGTACTTCTGGTATTATTTTCTTTCTGGTTCCGAGTATTTTTTGGGACTTTCATGTGCATTGCCGTGATTGTATTGCCTAAAGTGTATTGATTAATGAGACCAAAGGTAGTATACATTTTTGCTGTTTTTATGTTTTTTTGTGTAATTATATACTCGTTATGATACAGATGGGGAAGGGGTTTTATTAAGTGTCTTTTGGTGTTAATTACCAAGTTGTTATGAAATTCCCCTGCTCCTCTCATGGGGTGGTGAGGTGCTTAGTATTTATGCTCAGTTTTCGGTCTCTAATGCCTGAGATTTATGTGTTGAATATATGATGTCATGCTTATTTCTTTTTAGTATTTGTTTTAGCATTATGATTTATGTGCAGCACCGCCATTGTGTATATGTTTTACTTTTAGCCTTTAATTAAAATTCCCCTACCTTTTTTGTGGGGGGGGTTAGTATTTATTCATAGGTTTTGGGACTATGATAAGCCATTTTTGCATTAGAAGTATGATGTTATACTT
This sequence comes from Neoceratodus forsteri, assembly GCA_016271365.2. Classification (NCBI taxonomy): domain Eukaryota; kingdom Metazoa; phylum Chordata; order Ceratodontiformes; family Ceratodontidae; genus Neoceratodus; species Neoceratodus forsteri. The sequence continues at coordinate 121,231,976 of CM057456.1, forward strand.
ATTTCTGTTTACTTTTTCGTTTTGCATTAGGACTAGTGTGATGTAACACTATTATGTACATATTTTTCTTTAAAGTTTTAAAATAAATGTTCCCCTACTCCTTTAGTGGGGGGGGGTATGTTTATAGTAAATTTTTTTCTGTCTAAGGTTTTCAGTAGACAGTAGTACTCTTTTGTGTTTATGTTTTCTCCCTTTTGTGATTTTGTATGAAGAAATCCTGATTTGTTTGTATGTTCCTTTAAGTTATGAATAAAATTCTCCCCTACTATCTTAGTTGGGGGGGGGGTGCTCAGCATTTACTACTCAATTTTCGGACTCTAAGGACAGAGATTTTTGTGTTGAATGTATGATGAAATACTTAATTATGTTTATTGTTTGTTTTTGTATTATAATTTTGTGTGCAGTAACACTATTGTGTCTATGTTTTGCTTTCCAGTTTTAATAAAAAATTCCCCTACTCTTTTATTGGGGGGGGGGTCAGCAGTTATTAATATGTTTTGGGACTATAAAAATGGATTTTTGTATTGAATGTATGATGTAATACTTATTTATGTTTACGTTTAGTTTTGCATTGTGATTTTGTGTGACGTGACACTATTATGTATATATTTTACTTTCAAGATTTAATAAAACATTCCCCTTCTCTTTTAGTAGGGAGGGGGAGGGGGTATAGTTACAGTAATTTTATTTATGTTTAGGGTTTAAAGTAGGAAGTAATACTCTTTTGTGTTTATGTTTTCTCCTTTTTGAGATTTTGTATGAAGGAATATTGATTTGTTTGTATGTTCTTTTAAGTTATGAATAAAAAATTCCCCTACTCTTTTGGTAGGGAGGGGGAGGGGTTTTGTTTTTCCTTTCAGTTGGGGGTTTCTGGTATGTTGTACTGATCGTGTATGTTTTTTCTTTTCATTTATTATGATTTTGTATGACGTAATACAATTTTGTTTGATTGTCCTTTTTAGTTTTGAATAAAAATTCCCCCTACTCTTTTAGTAGGGTGAGGGTTGGGGGTTTATTTAATATAATTTTTATGTATAGGATTGCGTGTATGATGTACTCCTGCTTTATGATTTCACCGTATTCATAATTTTTCTTATGATTTTGTATGATGTCAAAACTGTTTTGTTTATATGTTCTTTTAAGTTATGAATAAAAAATTACCCTACTATTTTCAATAAGTGCCATGGGATCTTTAACATCCACCTGAACTACCACCAATGCAGGCAGATGGGACCTCGGTTTAACGTCTCATCCGAAAGATGGCACCTCAGAAGTGCAGCACCCTTCTCATGCTGCACTACAGTGTCAGTACTGGGATATTAACCCAAGAGCCAGATGTGGGAACTGAACCCACAGCCCTCTGATCTCCTGGCCTCAGAGGTGAGTGTGCTACCTACTTGAGCCACTGACGCTGCAGTTACATTTGTGGTATAGAACTCCCTCCATATTAAATCGTGTGGGTCTACTAAACAACACTAATTGCTGGCGTTGCAACTCCTCTAACACAGATGTCCTTCATATATTATGGTCCTGTGCTCCAGTTCACAAACTATGGCATAGGATTTATACCTTTGCTATAATGACATAATATAGCCCTTGACCCTAAACTCTTTTTGTTTGGTATCCCCCCTCCTAACAACACTACTCTATCTCATGCTCATTTCAGATGGCTAAGTATATTATTTCTTCAAGTCAAACGCCTTATTCTTATGAATTGGAAATCCCATAATATTCCTTCCCTCGCTGATGTCCTCCAAAACCTCTCCCATTATGCCTCTCTGGACCGGATATCCTATCTCTCCTCTGATCGACTCAACATCTACGATAGATGTTGGCAGGATTATTTCTCCTACTTGAATATCTCTGGTAGCCCTAACTAGTATATTGTACTATATCATACAGCTCAGGTTGTATATGAAATATCTCTCATTATTTCCTCAACTCTCTTTCTCGTTCTCGTTCTCTCTTTCCTTTCTCTTCTTTCTTTTCTCATTCCTTTCTGTCTTTAGAATTGTACTCTATATATGATACAACTTATACATACTTTCTACAGTTCCTATTTTACACATACAGTCTATGTTATAAATGGCTACTATTATGAATAAAGTTATGATAATGGCTCTATTGTATTTATAGCATGTCTCTTATTACTATAATTATACCATCTGCTAATCTCCTACTTATATAGATACAGAAATTAAGAGACACATTCTCTTCCTTCCACCTACTTCCAAATATGCTCAGATATTATCCTGTTCATTTTTATAACTTATACTTTCTATATAGGTGGCAATCATATGCATGGGAAAGTTGTTGTTTGTCATATTTGTAATCAATATGTTCTTTTATTGAAAATTAATAAAAAGATAAAGTGAAGATAGAGGGGAGACGGTTCAGAGGTAATGTGAGGAAGTATTTTTTCATGGAGAGGGTTGTCAATGCATGGAACGGCCTTCCTGAGGAGGTCGTAGAGTCAAAAACAGTGGGGGAATTCAAGAATACATGGGACAGACATAAGGCAATTCTGGTGGGGGGTAGGAGGAGGTAGGCTGTTGGCTAACTAGGATCTGCAACTTATCCATTAGGTAGAAAATGAGCAGACTAGGTGGGCCAAGTGGTCCTTATCTGCCATCAAATTCTATGTTTCTATGTTTCTAAATATGCAACAACCACAATTAAACCCACCATATTGCACATATTACCCATTAAGCTAAATTAAAACAGTCAACAGTATTACACATATCATAATCCATGAATGCATTCTAATGAACAAGGGAAGCAGAGAGATTTTAATTATAATTCTGCTAATTAAACTCTCATTAAGGAGGATCTAAGCAAAATACAATAGGACACTTTATTTGAAAATAAATCAACAAATAAAATGTGGGATATATTTAAAACCCATATATTTAAAATATGTGAAACACATATAAAAGAGACAAAAAAAACATAATAACAGACATTTCAAATTTAAAGGGCTCACAAAGAGCTTAAAGAAACTACTAAAGAACAAAAAGAATGCAAAACAATACTTATACTAAACATAAAACTGAAGAAATTGACTTAAATATAAAGAAAACCTTGAAAAAATAAAGAAAAACTAGCAAAGAATAGAAAGATCATTAGAAAAAAATGAGAACAAGGACATTGGGAGCTATGCATGAAGTGGGTGGGGGTACATGGAAAAGTCACACACTCCACCCACACCCCTGCACCCCATGGACAGGTGCGCCTATACCGGCATTCACCAATGCTGGCCACCTGTCTGCAGCTCCTCCCCCATGGCATGCAGGACTCTGCAGGGTATCCAGGGGCAGAGTCATGGACCCAGGTGGGCATCCAATGGGATGCCCATCCCAGGTCCAAAGTAGATCCCTTGCACTGTGATGTGCGGGTATGGGGTTAGGCATGTCACCTAGGCACCTCGACCCATGTGGCATGGCTCCATGGCCGGTCATATCACCAACCCAGCCTCAGCAAATGGCACCCTCCTGGCACAGTGCAGGACCCTAGCTTTGGGACCCACCTCTGGCCAGCACACCAGCGGCTGTGCCTCAACACCATTGTGAACCCCCATACTCCTGAGCCACTGTGGGGGTCATGTGCCATGGTCCATCTCTCCCACAGCAACATCCCGGTGCTGCTGCAAACCTGTTGTTATGGGATCTCACCAGTTCCATTGTCCCTGCCCTCACTGACTGCCTAGTGGGAAGGGGCAGCATGGAGAGCACTGGCCAGGTCCCCTGGCATCCAGAGGATGGAGACCATGGGGGTGCACAGAGGGTTACAGCAGGGTCTACCCTGGCATACCCTGCACCACCCTCCACACCCATGTGGCCAGCACTATGTGGTTTAGTGAATAACGCGTAGAGCTGTCACACCCCCAGAACACCACCAATGTGGTACAGTCCATGGACATGGGAGATTGGGTGCATTGGGTCTGCATGCCCCCACTTTGTGCATGTTGTGTGGGGGGTGCAATGGGTGCAGAGTGGTTAGGCACTGCAGATATGCGTGCATAGCCAATTCCCTCCATTCATGCATAGGGCCGAATATGAGGGCGTTTTATGCAGATCCGAACTCACAAAGAAATTCAGATAGTGGCCATTGTTTAATTACATCACAAAGTCAGGGAACTGATGAACCCAAAGAAATGGCAGAAATATATAACACATACTTTGCATCCATATTCAAAAAGAAGGAACCTTATAACAAAATAACATGTGTAACAACACTGGCATTTTATAAATCAATGAGGAAGATATCAACGCAAAAATCACAAAATTAAAAAACACACATTCTGCAGGGCCAGACAACATGGGCAGGATTCACTAAAGGGGGAGAAGGACCAGCAGCTGCTGGAAAACCTTGGCGCTAGTGGGAATCCACCTGTGAAGCCACAGGTCACCCACAGCTGTGGGTGTTCACGAAGGTGGAGCCGGAGTGTGACCAGCTCCATAGAATACAGCAGCTTGTGGGTGCTGTTGCCATGGACAGCACCACAGCTGCAGGAGGCTACTATGGGCATCGGAACCCGACATAGCACCTTCTGCAATTACTGCAACTGTGAATCGCTACTGCCACAGCTGCAGGCGATTCCAATCCGCAACAGCAGTTGCGGAGGGGAACTTAGAAAAATTCCCTTCATGAATCCTGTCCTATATCTCCAAGATTACTAAAGCTTCTCATACCATACATCTCAAAACCTTAGGATATTCCTTTCATCATTACAAAAAAATGAAGCCCCATCTGATTGGTTCTGTGCAACAGTGATTCCAACACACAAAAAGGGGGATAAAGCGGATTGCACAAATTATACTGTAGGCTGATTAGTCTTCCTGAGAAAGTATTAGAATCTATAAAAAAAGACATGATAGTCCAACACAAAAGGAAGTATAAGACATAAGACACAGAACAGCATGGGTTTACACAGAATAAATTATGTGTGACAAATCAATTTATTTATTTATTTAGTTTTGTTGACCGTGTAAGTGCACTAGACAAATTCTGCCTATTTTCAGGCACGACCCGGGGGAGGGGGATACAGATAAATGCCAACTGACCTTGAACCAGATTAAGCTGTTGGTGGTATTTTTAGTGAATGAGGAAAATTTGGCCAGAGCACCGGGGAAATTCCCCTACTCGTCAGTACGAGCACAGGCTGTTGTCAGGATGGCCACTCTGTGTGAGACACCGAAGGAGGAAGACGTCTGCTTGTTGGGAGAGCTTGCCTCAGCTCCCACTGTTTGCAACACTGAGGCTACTTCTTCTCACAACATGGATGCGGATTCTGATATGGAGTTTCATGATGCACCTATTTTTATTGACGATATGGGCACACTTTCTCAAAATCCAGAGGAACAGTTTCAGTTTTCTAATTTGTTAGGTTATGGAGCTGAAGAGATGCAAGGACCACATTCACCTGTGGGAAGGTCAGCGCACCAAGCGGCAGCAGCGAATCTTGCTACACAATCTCTACCCTCAAAATTGTTCCCTGTCAGCAGTGTGACTGCTCCTGTCAAAACCACAGCTGTAACTGAAGCTTCAGAAGGCCCCGCAGAGCGCGGTGAGTCATTACTTAGTTCTACAGACACTACTTGTATGTTGCATACCTTTTCTGCTTCTATTCAGGCTGGCAGTGATTCCGCAAGTCCTTGCATGTGCCTAAAGCCTGCTGGTTTGCTGTCTCAGGTCAAACAAGTTTCCTTTTCAGCTCTTGCAGTAGATGTGCAAGGGTCCTGCTCACCTGTGGGACTGTCGGAGCAACAAGCAGTTGCAATGAATCTTGCTGACAAATTACAGCATACAGAGTTGCTCCCTGTCAGCATTACAACTACTGTACTCCTGTTAATTCTGCAGCTGAATCAAAAGCCTCAGAAGGCCCCATGGGACGTGGTAAAGCACCGCATATTTTCTCTCCCATACCATGCCCGTTAAGCTCCTCTCTTGTTTCACTACAGGTTGGCAGTAATATTGCAAGCTCTAGCGAGTGCCTAAAGCCTGTTAGTTTGCTACCTCTGACCACTACGATTGCTTCACCTGCTATTTCAATGGATCAACGGGAGGTTCCTCAAGGGTTGTCCACTATTAAATTAATTCAAAATGAGACTTCCCCGCTGAGAAAATCGGCGGGTTTTGTATTAAAAAAATCTTGCAAGCATGGAGTTACAAGCCCAGTCTGACATTGTGTATCAGTCTACTGCGGTATCTCAAACTGGGGTTACTGAATTTTTCTTTACAAAAACTGTACCTAAACAGCAAAGTAATATGTCTACAAAACCTGCTGCTGCAGGTTCTTCTTTCTCTGCTTTAGAAACAACTCAGAAGGCTTGGTCTCCAGGTAAAGCCCTTGCAGGAGCTGGTTGGAAACATGCCCCGTCAGGTATCTGGACGCCTGACCCAGACTGGGATACAGATTTTTCTTTATCACAGCATTCCCCAGTGTGGAAACCAGACCTGCAGCAGATTGCTTCTACTGGATGTTCTATTAAGAAAGACTTGACAGAGACACTAAAGCCTATCCCTCCCATTATAGCTCCTGATTTACAAGCCTTACTGCCCTCCACTCCAAATCCGGATTCTGATTTCCCACTTCCAGGCAATTCTTCCTCTTTGCAGGACTCTTCTTTCCTGAAACCCCCTCAACAGAAGCCCCTAATAGGAGTTGTTTTCTACTGCAAGAAGGGAAGCAGCACCAAGACGTAATGCTGTCCGCATATGCTACAAAGGGGGCTTAGACAATAGGCCGGACAGATACTTTGTGAGGAAAACACTGTTGAGAGATTCCCTTCATTTCACACCTAAAGATGTGTTTTCCTTCATCAATATTTCTGGAGAGGATAATTTTGATATCAGCTTCCAGACATCACATGCTCTGGACTTATTTTGGGACTGTTATGGGCAGGTGAAGTTTTCTCCCACATGGACACCCTTTTTGGTGATTCCCCTCACTAAGCCTCTAATAAAATTTGTGACAGTAATGTTTAGTAATGAGGGGGTCTATGTGGAAGATATCAAGATATCGCAAAAGCATGAGGTATTGAGTGCCCCTGAACCCATCTTAGATTCTGAACAGTTTTGGACTGGGGGTTGGAAGTATTAAATTAAATTGAGGCAATCTGATTCAGGAGTAGAACACATACCTAATTCATTTTTATTAGGTAGGGATAGAGGGGTTTGTTTTTATGAGGGACAACCAAGAGCTTGTTACAAGTGTGGCTCTAGGACACATCTTTCTAGTGTCTGTGACCAGCCCCGCTGTGATAATTGCGGGGAAGTGGGGCATGTTACTATGCAAAGTGCTAATCACTCAAGGTGTGAGCTCTGTGAAGAATATGGTCATGTTTTCCAAGAGTGTCCCTGGGCAGCTAAAAATAAAGCATCTTGTATAAGTCCAGACCTTTTAATCCAGAAAGTTCATGATGCCGCAGCCTCCCTTCCCCCTCCCCCTCCTTCTTCCTCCTCTCCCCCTTCTCCCCTTCCCCCTTCCAGAATAAAGGCAGTCGCCATTCACTCTGAACCTCCTGTCAGGACTTCCTCCCCTGGGCCTGACAGAATAGTACAATCTGCTGGTTCAGGTCCTCTTGGGGATAAAAAACCCTGTATGGGTCCTCCTGACCCTTTGGAATTCCCTTCAGTATGTTATACTCACGAGGATTAAGTTATCCCTGAGAAAGATTCTAAGATTACTGTCCCTGTGTCACCTCTGCCTCAGCCCAAGTCTTCCAGGAATTTACATCCCCAAACCCCACCTTCTGCTCCCCCTATAGAAGCTAGTAATTCCTATGCGGCCCTATTCACCCCATAGGGGGACACAGAAATGGAGTTGGGAGACTCGAACTCTCAAAAATCCTCTTTGTCCTCCCTTTCTCAACCAGTGGATAATTATAAAGAGAAAAAAAGGAAAAAAAGGAAGAAATAGAGGGTCTGTAGTTCTTATATGATTTTCAATGTGGTTGTCCTGGGGATCTTTAAACACCCATAGCTTGCTGAATACCATTAAAAGGCAAGCTCTTTTTCATTACATTCATAATTGGCATGTTTCAGTCTGTTTTTTGCAGGAAACTTGGATGCATTCTATTGAACAATTATCTTCTTTCAAAAGGGACTGGACTTGGGGACCCTCCTATTGGTCTTTCAGAATTGATAGGGCAGATGGCATAGGCATTTTGTTTACTTCTTATTCATTCACATTGCATAACTTAATTGACATGATCCCTGGCAGAGTTATGATATTAGATGTGAAATGGCATGACATATGCTACCGATTTATTAATATCTATAACCCACAAACGAAGGCGGATAGAGTTGCTTGTTTAAAAGCTGTTCAACCTTTCCTGGTAACCTCAGTTAAGGTGTTATGGGGTGGAGATTTTAATTGTACAATCATTGACTCACCCAAACAGAATAAAAATATTTACTGTGACTCACATGCACTAGCCAACATTATTAAATTGGCTGGTCTCTTTAATTGTATTATTTATTTTTCCCATGGGCCCCAATTTTCCTTTATGAAAGGTAAAATTCATCCCTTAATTGATTATATGCTAGTTTCCTCTTCTGTACAGGTGAACTCCTTTGAAATGATACCTAGTGAGTTCTCTGATCATTTCTTTTTGTTATGTTCCCTTCATTTTTCGGGTTTCCCTGAACATAGGCAGGTTTGGTTGAAACTAAATACCTCCGTTTTAGACTTCCCTCACATGCAGACAGAGGTTAAATATATTTTAAAAGCTAGATTATCGGTGGCTTTTCTATATTCTAATATAAGTGACTGGTGGATGGAGACTAAATCCGATTTGAGTAACTGCTTTAAAAAGCAAGGGATTAGGGCAAAAAATCATAATTTTTTGAAGTATCTGTCACTTAGACAGCAGCTTCAGAGGCTTATAACAACAGCATATACTTCCAGGTATGATTATTCTGAGCAAATTACCAAATTTAAGAATAGTTTGAATTAATTTCGGTATGATAGGGCAAAGATCCTGCAAGCCATACTTACTAATGGTATAAAAAATTCCCCTATAGGGGACCCTTTTGAGGTTTGTAAAACCTTGAGGGATTCTTCCAATATTGATTTTCTAAGAAAGTCAGAGGATTCTACGGCCACAACAATTGCACAGTTGAGGGAATTAATTAAAAGTCATTACCAGTCCTTGGAATCTTCCTTCCCGATCTCAGAAGAATCAATGCTTTCATATTTAAGTTCTATTAAATCTTCTTCTGCTTTCGCAGAAGCCTCAAAATTATCAGGGCCTATTACTCAAGAGGAAATAGTCAACGTAATTCAGAAGCTAAAACCAAATATTTCTCCAGGAAAAGATAGCCTTTCCAATAAATTATATAAATCCTTTCCTGATGAACTAAGTCAGTGTCTTTTTTATTCTGTTTCAATATTTTTTTAAAAACACTGTTATTTTTCCTTCATTTTCAGAGAGATTATTAATTCATTTATTTAAATCTGGGGATAGATGCGATATTAAGAATTGGAGGCCCATTACCCTGCTAAATTCTGATTATAAAATTTTTGCCAGTATCTTGAATAACAGGACAAAAAAATTATGCTAAGTGGGTGGTTTCTCCCTACCAGTTTTGTGGGAGACCAGATAGAAGAATTCAATCTGCATTAATGGTTATACGTGATGTCATCAAACACTTATCCCTATCAGGCATTTCAGGATGTATGGTTATTGCTGATTTTGAAAAAGCTTTTGATAGGATATATCTACCTTTTCTTTTTTAACTTTAGAACATTATGGGTTTCAGATTAAATTGGTTAATCTAATTAAGATGCTATATAAACGTAATGCAGTTTTTCCTTTTTTGAAAGGTTGTACAGCTAAACGTTTCCACCTATCGACTGGGGTTCGTCAAGGTTGTCCCCTTAGTCCACTTCTTTATATATTCTCACTGGACCCTCTTTTGCAGACTTTAGTTACTTTACAACAGTGAACTGGAATTACAGATAATGTATCTGTGGATAGTCAACTATTATTGCAGGCCTATGCAGATGATTTAATACTGTACTTTTCTGACCAGACCCAAGTCCATAAATTTTTGAAAGCTTTTGTTTCTTTTTCAAAAGTTTTGAATGCCACATTGAATTTACATAAAACTAAAGGGTTGTTTATTGGGGCAATGGGTCCTGCTGCTATGGTGCAGAATGGTATCCATATTTCCCAGACTCCACTCAAAATTTTGGGTATTTTTTTCGGTCCCCAAAATTTACCTGTTGAAAATTGGGAATTAGTTCTTGAGGTGGTGGAAAACAAAGTTAAAAGATGGAAGAAGTGGAAATTCTCAAAACTGAAGCACATACACATTATTAAACAGTTCCTTATACCCTGTTTACAGTATGTGGCCATGATTTTCCCCTCTCCCAGCTCATCTAGAAACCAGGGCTTACAGTTTATTTTTTCAAATGCTTTGGGGTTACCGCTTAAATCCAGTAAAGAGATGCTACACTTATTTAAGTAAAAAATCGGGTGGACTTGGTATGATAGATTCTGTAGTTTTTTTGCACTCCTTGTTTATTATGAATTCTATCAAATATGGTTTAGCTCCAACAGAAGGGATTGGAAAAGGATGGGTTAACAGGTTTCTGGGCAAATATTTTATGAATTGGCATAATCTGGCTCCTAAATTGAATCCCCACATTCATATTCCACAGTATTTTCGGCCTGCTGTTCAGAAGTTGTACCGATGGAAAATTACTAAAGAAATTATTTTGAATAATAGTATGCAGGTTTTCTGCCCATTGATAATGGCAACTTTATATCCTCAAGATCCTTGTTTCAAAAATTGCCCATCAGCTTTAAATTCAACGTATTAGCCCAGCTTAACAACATTAGATTGCCTCTGCTACAATGGGAAATGCAATGGTTTATTTTTTAGGGGCGTCTGAATGTTCGGGGTAATGCAAAATAGAAAGTCATTGAAGAAAGGAATTGCCCCTACATGGATTGCATAAATGTTGAAGAGAGGATGGAGCATTTTTTATTTCAGTGTTGCTATTCGAAGGGTTTGTGGGCTTATCTGGTGAACTTATGGAACTTTAAATGGCATACCTTTATCACATATGATATTTTGATTCTAGGACTTTATCCTGCTAACCTTTCTCATTTCCATGGTGGGAGGTTGTCTTTATTTTTTTGATGTTTACAATATTTTTTATGGCAGGCTAGGTGCCAATGGGTTATATATCAGAAAACAATGCCTTATATTTGTTTTAGTATATTGGTTTCTAATGAGCTCTTAAACATATATTCACAGGGTGCACAGAGGATTGCCCCCTCTAAACCTCAGAAATGGTGGAAAGGTTTTCTTCACTTTATAAAGTTTAAGTAATTTGGTTTGTTTTATTATCCATTTTTTTTGTTACTGTGATTTATTTGTGTTAACTTAATCTTATTTTACTCTTTCTTTTCACTGTTTGCTTTGATTTACTGTGTTGTTCTCTATGTTTATTATTGCAATAAAAACTCCCCTACTCTTTTCGATAAGTGCCATGGGATCTTTAACATCCACCTGAACTACCACCAATCCAGGCAGATGGGACCTCGGTTTAACGTCTCATCCAAAAGACGTATGTTTCTATGAAAAAGTATCAGCAGCATTAGACAAGGGTTTAGCTGTAGATTGCATAAATCTCAATTTCTCAAAGGCCTTTGACACTGTGCCACATGGGGCAATAGTAAAGAAATTAATAAACCTAAAAATAGATACAAGAATTGTAAAGTGGACACAGAGCTGGTTGAATAATAGGACCCAGAGGTTAAACATAAAGAGATACTGCTCTGGCACAAGGGAGGTGTCTAGTGGGGTGCTGCAGGGTCTATGTCAATTTGCTCCTGATGACTCGCGCCCACTCGTCTCGCTCCTGACAACTTGTTCCCATAGCAAGTCACTCTTAGTCAAATTCAATCCCACATGATATGCTCCAGCTATGGAAAGTAACTTTGCTAGCAGTTTCTGGGCAAATACTCTCCACAATGAAAACAGTCCAGAGGAAGGGTTTCTTTTCCACTTGATTCTAAATAGTGGGTCATGAAAGTCACTGGTGGCTAGGTGCATAATTTTGAATGAGCAGTATTGGGTGGCCTGGAATTGTTAGCTTTGTATGACTTGATGGCAACTATTATTATTACTGATGCGAGAAAAAAAAAAAGAAACAATGGTGTAACCCCCCTATAAATGGGGGTTCCTGAAAAGTCTTCCTTGAGCTTGCCTAAATGCTCACTGCCAGGCTGGTGTACTGCAGTTTTAGCAGTTTAAATGTGATTGCCAGAGTCTCTGCATATCCTCTGTGTACTGTCTCTTTAAGAGCTGCCTGGATTGCAGTCATAAGTAATCTGAGATGGAACTCTGTTGAAAGATGTAACTATTTGCTGAAAATCATTTAGAGTGATAATGATAATGTAGTTTGTCTAACCTGCCTTCTTTGCAGCAAGGACTGTTTTGTTTATCTCCACTATCTTGGTCCTGGACTGCCGAATTGGACCAATCAGTACTGGTGGGACCTAAAATAGAGCCAGACTACAGGAGCTGTCTGGAGTCAAAATCTGTAGGAATTGTAGTTTTGAGCTTTTGGTGCCTTTTTGCACCTGAAGGGGGAGCCTTTGTTGTGACTGACAGACAGATCAGCCAACTGAACCTTTTGGATTCTGGGGAAAGTCTCAGGCTTGCTGGCAGTTGACTCAGATCTAAGTTGGGAGCTGGAGAAGCAACAGCTTGAGACAGTCAAGCAGCCGTCTGAGGTGTTTCACATGGGAGAACTGTGGAAAGGCCTGAGTTGTGGCCTGCATGTCTGCCTGCTGCCCCTGAGAGGGAGTGAAGATAATTATTTTGGACTAAACCCAAGTTTGTGAGAACAAAGTAAGCCACTGATTTTTTACCAGGCTCGTACCTGAAGAAGATCAAAGATTTTGCTGAATGCGATCAGCCTGTCAGGATTTCCAGCTGCTTTTGAATCTCTGGTTTGTACAGAGACTTTGCGATCATGATCAGAGAGTGGTTTGCCTCGTAAAGAAGAATTTCATTACATGTAAATGTGCCTGTGAGTTGTTAGTGGGTCATGATTTGGTTCCCCACTGTGTGAACTGTGTTCTGCTTGCTGGAAGCTGTACCCAGCACAAAACGGACTGTATCCAAATTTGTCTCCATTTGGCCTGGGACTAGCCACACTGGCCCAGCCAGACTACCCACTGCACAGAGAAAGCCGTCGATGAGAGACCTTCCTGGGGATCAGCCCCCTGCTCCATGCTTGAACAGGAATGACGCCTCGGCGAATCGTGTGGGAGCTGCTTCTCCTGGCACTCCAGATCAACCACCTGCAATCTCAATTTTTATCCAGCCTGCGTCTAGTCTTGGGTATCATGAGTAATCATCAGGTTAGCTCCTTGCAACAACAGCCTAATCTAAAAGTGTGTCATCTGATTGTCTTGTTGTTTTCTTTTCATGAACTGAGCCCTCCGGCTCCAGATTACAATTAGTGTGTGTGGTGCATGTTGTTTTCCTCCATCACATGGCCCCAACCAGTTGCAATATTCCTGGCTAGCCCACCATTCTCTATCTGGGTACCCAGAGTGTGTGACTGTTTATGAACCCTGAAGTACATGCATAACTGTTAGATTGATACAGCCTTTAAGCAAAGTAACCTGATTACACCTCTCCCTTGTTCAAGTCCCTTAAATAAATCAGATCTAACTCTTTTTGCATTTACCCTGACTGTGGTTCCAGTTTGTGCAAGAGTACTGTACTGCTGTTATTTGCTGTGTATAACCTTGTTTTACAAGGGATCCCCAGGGTTGAGCCTGAGGAAAGCCCTGGTGGTAAGTGCAAACAGTGTTTGTACTTGTGTGGTGTATCAGGGGTATTGTGAAAGTGATTATTGTGTATTGTTCTGGCCACTAGTAAGGAAAGAGGGGGGGTTACAGTGTCCTGGAGGGCTGTGCCCAGGTTAGCTTGACCACTACCAACCCTGACCTCTGGGTGGAGGCAACCATTTCAGAACTCAGGTCCCTTAACCTGCTACTTGCCAAGCATGCAGGGGTAGTAGCCCTTGGGATAGCGCCACCTAGTGGTTACAATGGATACTGAAATTATTAATTAGATTGTTAACTTGGCTTCATATACCTCTTACCTACATATGAACAAAAGGAAATTTGCCAGCAGATAAAGGCCTAGAGGTCTATCAAGTCTGCTCAAATGTGCAGCTAGCACCCCTTATTCTGCAGCTGCCTCTCCCTCCCACACTTCACCTCCATTGATCTTCCCTTTTGCCCTGTCCCAGTCCCTTTTGAAGCAGTCCACTGTTCTACTGGATATCACTTCCTCCAGTAACACATTCCACCCAGCTACCACCCTTTCTGTAAAAAAGTGTATCCTCATCTCCCTCCTGAACCTTCCTCCCTCCAATCTCATATCATGGCCCCAGGTGTCCCTCCCCTCCATTACTTTGAACAGCCCCTCTGTACCTGTCTTGTTTATTCCTTTTATGTACTTAAAGGTTTCAATCATGTCCGCCATCTCCATCTTCTTCTCCAGCATGTTCATGTTCAGCTCCCTCAGCCTCCTCTCATATGGTAAGTCCCCCAGCCCCTTGATCATCTTTGTCACCCTGTGCTGCACTCCCTCCAGTAATTTAATGTCCCTCTTCAGATATGGGAACCAGTACTGCATGCAGTACTCCAGGTGGGGTCTAACTAATGACCTATACAGTAGCAGAATCACCTTCCCCCTCCTCGAGGATATACCCCTTGCAATGCAACCCAGCATTTTGTTGGCCTTTGCAGCTGCCTTCCAACATTGTGCCATGTTGTTCATTGACTCTGTAATGAGCACCCCCAGATCCTTCTACTCCTCTGTCTTGGCTAGCTGCACTTCCCCCAGCTGGTAACTACTCCTTGGGTACTTCACCCCAAAATGCAGCATCTTCTACTTTTTGGCATTAAACCTCAGTTGCCAGGTGTCTGACCAGGTTTCCAGCTTTGCCAAATCATCCTGCAACCCCTGCCATCCCCCAAGGTCATCCACCACCTCTCCCATCATGGTGTTATCAGCAAACAGACTGATCTTGCTCTTGGTGTCCAATGATATGTCTGCAATGAATATCCCAAACAATGTTGATCCCAACACCAAGCCCGTTGGAATGCCACTCATCATTACCCTTGAGGATGAGAGCTCCCCACCCACCACCACCTTCTGTTGCCTTCCCTGAAGCCAGTTCTCTACCCATTTCACCAGCTTTGCACCTGCCCCGTGCCTTCTAACTTACTTCCCAGCCTCCCATGTGGCACCAAGTTGAATGCCTTACTGAAGTCCAGATACAGGACATCCACTGCATGGCTCCTGTCCAATTGCCTAGTTACCCATTCATAGAACTCCACCAGGTTGGTTTGGCAGGATCTGCCACATATGAAGCCATGCTGTCTGCTGTCCTGTAGTCCTTTGGCCTCCAGGAGGGCCACCAGCCTCTTCTTCAGGATAGTCTCGATCAGCTTTCCCATGATGGATGTGAGACTCACCAGTCTGTAGTTCCCCAGTTCATCCTTGAGGACAATCTTGTAAAGGGGCACCACATGAGCTATCCTCCAATCCTGAGGTACACACCCTGAGAGTAGTGAGGCATTAAATATGTCTGCCAAAGGCCCTGCAAGGACCTCTGTCAACTTCTTCAGTACCCCTGGGTGGGTGCCATCTGGGCCTGGCACCTTGTCCACCTTCAGTGACCTCAAACCCTCCAGAACGCTGCCCTCCATGATTTCCCTGTCTGTCACCCCCTCTCCCCCTTTCTGCCATTCCCCCACCCATGGGTATCACCCCCTCTTCTCCTTAGCAAATATCGGGCAGAGGTAATCATTTAGTAATCATTTATCGTTTCTGCCTTATCACCCCATGTTTCCACCCAACCTCCATCCTGCCTAATCCTTACTATGTGGTCCTTACAGCTCCTTTTCTCCCTGATGTACCTAAAGAAGTCCTTCTCCCCCTTCTTAATGCCTTTTGCCAGCCTGAGCTCTGTAGACACCTTGGCCCCCCTTACTTCCTATGTCACCTCCTTTGATTCCTTCAGGTACTCACTGCCCTGTCCTCCCCCTCCCTGTTTTCTTGTACCTCCTAAAGGCAGCTCATGTCCTCCTTACCTTTTCCATGACCTCCTTGCTCACCCAGCTTGGTTTCTTAGCCCTAGCCTTTTTGCTTTGGGCTTTGCTGCAGTTTCTGGTTGCCTCCACTATCCCCAGCTTTATGAGCTCCCACCTCTGGTTAGTGCCCATACTAGGTTGAATTCTGGCCAGGTACCCTTTTACCACTTCTCCCATCCTTCCAAAGTTGGCACTCCTGAGGTCCAGCACCCTTCAGCAAGATTCCACTCCTTCCTTGCCCATATCCAATGTGAGCCATACTGAGTGGTGGTCACTCCCTGACAGTGGTTCTTGCACCCTAAATTCCCTCACAAACTCCCCATTTCCCAGCACAAGGTCAAGGGTATTCCCTAACCTGGTTGGTTCACTGACCATTTATATCAGGAAGCTGTCCTGGAAGGAATTCAGCAGTATCTGCTCCCTTCTATTCCTGGTTGTTGGGGTACTCCAGTCCACTCCAGGCATGTTTTTTTTTTCAACTCTATTTGTAGCGCTCCCAATCCTGGAACTGTTTCAGGCTGCTTCTCTCACCTACTCACTCTACTGCCCACCATGATACCTGCCATCTTCAGAGACATACTGAATCTCCCCAGGCCCGGGCCCTCATGACCTAGGGAGACTGAAGGGGCAGTGGCAGGCATCCAGCTTTGGGCATGTGGCGGAGGCACTGGAAGGGCCATTACCTATCCAGGGTGGGAGGGTATTTCTTCTCATGTATCCCCACCCCCCATGTGTGGTGCATGTCTGATGCTTTGCGGAGCATGGCAACCCTGCCGGCATCAGACACTCAGTAACCATGCCATCCAGCACTACTACAGTGCTCTCGGTCTCCACCATGAGTTGCTGTAGTTCTGGACATCCCCAAGTCCTCCCTCCAAGAGAGGAGAGCAGCCCAGTGAGTGCTCAATCCTCTCCCCCCCACCAAACCCCGGTGCCCGAGTTTGCTCCCAAACCCGGGTCGCCGGCATGGCGTGAAGTGTGGCATCCAGTGCCTCAACTCTCAGCACCACCAGGCCAGCTCACACTTCTGGCATGTTGAAGTCCCCCACAATCACCACACTACCCTTCTCACAGGTCCTTCTGATCTGTCCCACTAATTCCCTGTCTAACTCTTCCATATGAGAGGGTGGCCTGTACACCGCTCCCATTCTGAGAGTCCTATTCCTGGAATCCTGGATTTGCTTTCCAAAGTGACTTCATACTACCCTCCTCCCCTTCCTCCCTTACACACTTCAGTTCTTCCTCACATGTAGTGCCACCTCCCTCCTCCCTCCCTCCTTTTCCAATCACCCTATCTCTGCAAAATAACCTGTACCCTTTCACAGACGGGTCCCAGTCATTGTATTGGGTGGTCCGTGTTTCTGTGATGGCTGCAATGTCCACCTCTCGCTCTGCCATCAGCACCTGTAGCTCTGCAGTTTTCCTCCCAAGGCTTCTAGTATTAAGGATGACCACCTTCCACCCCTTCTCACCCTTCCCATTCTGCCCTCCTTTACTAGCATCACCAATAGTACTTGCCCTTTGTCCTTTGTCAGTGTTATGGGGGTAAGCTCATAGCCACCCCCAGCTCCTAGTTTAAATTCACAACTTCCTCTATGTACTCCTCCATCCGCTGTTTCAACACTTTCTTTCCCTCATCGATTAAGTGTGGCCTGTCCTTGGCATAGAGACTACTGTCCTTCCAGGTCTCTCCCCACCCCCCCTACCAGCCCATACCCTTTAGCATGACTCCGGGTTCTTAGCCATCTGTTAAATTCCTCTATTCTCAGCTTACTTATTGTGTTTGCCTTGGGCATTGGAAGTATCTCTGAAAAAGTTACTGATCTTCCTGTCCCCTCACATAATTGTCCTAGTTCCTCAAACCTCCTCTGGACTATATCTACTGTCTTGTCAACCAGGTAATTTGTTCCCAAATGTATAATTAAATGAGGCTTGTCCCTACCCCTTCTAGCATATTTAAGAAACAGATTCTCCCACCCTTTCCACTGTCATTCCTGGCATGGCCTCCACCCAAATGCGACTATGTGTCTCTTCTTTGCTACCCCACCTGACTCCTTTTAGTATTGAGTCCCTCAGCACAAAGATTTCACCCCCTTACTCCCTGCTTGCTTCCATTCCTCTCTGTCTCTCAGTCCTGGCTCCTCTTCCTCCTCCTGCACAGTATTTTCCCCCTTCTGCCCCATTATTATTCCCCCAGCAGAACTTCCCCCCGCTCCAGTTTGGTCCGGGCATTTTTCTCATCTGTAATTTCAAACTTAACATCCAAAAAATGATCAGCAATTAGCAAATTTAGAGTTGCTGTTGTAGATAGTGGTGGCTGCCCATTATTCTTTACCGCAACCATCAGTTTGGGTCTACTGCCGTCTTTATCCACTATTCATCTGTTTGTTCTTATTTCCTCTTTGTGAAACCCTATTGAAAAAAAGATTTGGATCTGATGTCTTTAGAAGTTCAAAGGTGAGCCAGGCATTCTGGCCGGAATCAGCATCAACAGCAATTACTTTGCTAACAAAATAGCCTGCTTCTGCAGTAATTGGGACAATCTAAGCAGAAAAAGAACTACCGTTATGCAAATGATGCAATACAGTAGGAGCACTGTCATTTTGATCTGAAATATACAATTTTACAGTAGTATTAGAGGTACGTGTTGGAGTCCCGGAATCTTGAGCCTGAACAGAAAACTGGAAATCTCTAATCTGCTCATAATCAAAAGATCTCACTGCATAGATATCTCTGCTATCAGAATTAATTAAGATGAAATAAGATAATGAGAAACCATTAAAGAGCAGCTGACACCTTCAGGATAACTTGAACAAAACATAATATTTAGACACAGTTCAGCTTATATTTCACATTAGTTCTGTATTTTCCTACCCATTGTTTATTACTGAGGCCATTTGCATGAAAACAGGAGCTCTGCTCCTCAAGAGTTAATCTATTCCTGTTGCTTTCTCTCCACCTGTGATCATAAAGCACTGCTTATGACATCACAGTTACTCCCATGGCAACAGAGTGTGATGTCACAACATAGGATGATGATATGAAGTAGGGAGTAAGCTATAGAGGCAGTTGAACTGTAACAGATAAAGATCATGTAGTTGTGCAAATGTCCTCTGTAATAAAAGATGGGAAGGAGAAATCTATAGAATATGTTTGGTATGCAGGCTGAATTGCATCTAATTATTATGTTTTTCAAAGTTTTCTTTGAGGCATCAACAGCTCTTTAATCTGTTTTTCAATAAATGAGTAAAGGATTTGGGCGTTCAGAACTGAACCAATGTCAAATGCTTTTACTGTCCCAATAAGTGCACTAGAGTTGTTGTTCTCCATCACATACAAGGTTTAGGATGCTTGCTTAAATATTGGCAGATTATCATTAATATCAGAAAATTGAAAGTGTATGACCATGGTACCAGATAACAGAAGAGACCCAGCATCCACTGCTGTGATGGTAATGTTGTATTCAAGTACTTTCTCATGGTCAAGCAGTGTGTCAGTTAACAGCTCATAGAAGTTTTTGAAAGAGGGCGCATTCCAGTCTTCACCCAAGCCAGACATTCACATAACAGTGCTGGCCAGTGAGCAGTGATTCTGTATGTCTCCTGTCATTCTATTGCATTGCACAAGTGAGCGTCAGAGCATAGGAGAAAAAATGTGATCAACATCATGTAGCAATAAATATTAAGGGGTATCGTCATCAAAGTAAAAACATTACGGACTGCTCGGGGCAGGAGTGAACTGGTTTAGTATCTAGAAGTGATACAGAAATATTACAGACCACTCGGTGCGGGAGTGAATTGGTCAGAAATTGGTTGTCATGGGAGCATAAACATGCAGAAGTGAATTGTTGGGAGCGAGTTTTCAGGGAGCTGATCATCGGGAGTGAATTGTCATGCTCCCAGTACCGCAGGGCTCTGTCCTCGGATCTTTAATGTTTCAGATCTGTATAACAGGTATGGGGGAATCATGTGATTAGCTGGATCAGTAAATATGTAGACGACACAAAGATAGCTAGTACAGTTAACACAGAATATGCCAAATACATTTTACAAATGAATCTGAATAATATTCTGACCTGGCCAAAGACCTGGGGCATGAAATTCAATAGGGGTAAGTGCTGCGTCATTCATCAAGGAAACCAACAAGTAAAAACATATCCTCTAGATGGTTGCCCGCTTAGAGAATCAAATGAAAAAAAGGACTTAGGAATAGTAATAAACCAAAATTTGACTTGATCCTCCTACTATGAATCCAAGATAGCTAAAGCAAAAAGGTTAATCTGGACTACTAAAAGGAACTTCAAGAGTAGAAGTGAGAAAGTGATTATGCCAGTATACAAGACATATGTCAGACTAATTCTGGACTGTGGTAGCCCTGTGTGGAGCCCTGTCATGGTGGGAGCTGTTGACAGAGTTGAAAAGGTTCAGAGACAGGCTACAAAAATGATATACAACTTAAAGACATTATCTTATGATGACCATTTCAGAGGACTAAATGGCATTAGAAACGAGAAGAATAAGGGGGGACTTACTCCTCTGCAACAATATTATACATAATAATTACATATTTAACAAACTTAATATTCAATTTAAAAATGACCTGAAAGGTACTAGAGGTCACTCCCTACAGTTAAGACCAAGATACTTTCAGACTAATAGAAGAAAAACATTCTACACACAAAGCATAATTAACCCCTGGAAAAAAACTCCCACTTGGGATTATAATCAGCAAAGATATAAATCAATTTAAAAGCAGATTAGACTGATATATACTAAAAGATAACAAGCTAACCTGCTATGGATAATGGGAAAGGAGCATTAATGGTCAACTGCCTTTCTCAGCTCCTCACACCTTAGTATGAACTTTAGTATGAATGTACATGGTAGTATATTGCAACACTTGTCCCCACCGTACATCTGTCAAGTTCAAACTTGTTATGCAGGTAACAGTAGTCTTCTTCCCCTCTCCCTTACACAGGCATTCTGGTGCCAGCTTTGATATAGCTCTTGGGACTGTAACCACCCAAAAGACCCCTGCAGTCATCCACCTCAAACTGGAAATGAAGATCCAGGTATTTCTCTGTACAACTCGCTTACCCTGTCTTTGTCCCAGCAGTGTTTCTACTGTACATGGTATTGTACTGTCCACCCAGATGAACACACATGGAGCTGATTAAGAATGGTTCTATGTGATAACAGCAAAAGCCTAAAGGCGATCGTCGTTATTGCACAGTCAGAGTGCCGAAAACATTTTTGGCACTACTGACACCCTGGTGCACAGGACAACAGCGCCGGGGACATAACTTTCAGTGCTTTCTGGTGGGGGGCTGCACCCCTCCCACACACCCCCAACGTGGGGGACTTTGTCCCCTGCAACCCCTTACTAAGGGATCCTCAACTCCAGGGCGGTGCATGTCAGGGGGGGTAAAAGCATGTAAAAATAAAGGTTTGGGCCGGGCTGAATAAAATCACACCAGCACCCGGACCCAAACCTGGTACCTCATCTACCCCAACGCCATGATGCAGCTTGGCAACCCACTGCAGCACCACCCCCTACAGCTCCTTCTTCCCCAGACCACACTCACCGTGCTCACCCCCGCGCATGGTCATATAGCGACATCTTTTTGCCCATTTCACCCCTCCCCCAATCTGGTCACCCTACCCTCCCATTGCCATGAGGGATTTTGTTGAGAAGGAGTTGCCATTATGGAGGGTGCCCTTCCCCATGTGCCCTCCTCATGGGTTACCCAAATAACTAGTGAGGCACACCATGGTAATGTAGTGGCACCCTCCAGTAACTCATCATTGTGGCACTTGCTTTTGTACATTTTGGTACAGTCTATGGGTCCACAACACTCCACAACCCCATGTCACACACACAAGGTGGTTTCAGAGAAAAAGTTACTGGTAGAAATGGAACAGCAGACCATGCTGGCCAAGTGGCAGAGTCCTTACCCAGTCATTGTGGCACCACTTTTTCAAATGTAACAGATAATATGGTGTCCAACTTCACTGACAATTCATTGAGGCACTTGCATGTATTCAGTCCACAGTATAGTGCTACCCCAGCTGTCCACACATTGTTCCACTGCAGTACTATAACTGATTGCACAGACAGTATTGTGGCTACCTCCCTTACAAAGCCCTTATGCCCTGGTATTTAAACTTTATCTGGTGGTCTATTTGCCACCCCCCCATGGCACAATGCACTGGAACTAGTACTGCAAGCCATGGTAGTCTAGTGGCCCCCCCACCCCAACCACTTGTTATACTGGCCACTGTAGTCCAGACTACAAGGAACATTATAAAATGGTGTCACAATGACATGGAATGGGAGGGGGCACTAAGACCAACATGGCTTGCAGTAATAGCTCCAGTATTTTGTGACATGAGGGTGTGGGGGGAGAATAGATCACAAGAGACAGCTTAAATAACATGGACATAAGGACTGTGTAAGGGAGGTGGCCACAACACTGTCTGTGCCATCAGTAATACTTCTGCAGTGGTAGAATGTGTGGGCAGCAGGGCTAGCACTATGCCATGGACTGTAAACATACACACTACTGCAGACTGTATACATACCAGTGACACTATGGGTGATCAAAGAAGGAGGACAACAGAATACCCGATACAGTTGCAAAGCTGGTGCCAGAATAACTTTGTGATTTCTACTAAAGCTAGTTCTGTGATTCTGCAATGTGTTTGTGCCAAGGGGGAAGGAAGTGGGGGCCCATGGGACTGCCTCAAAAAGTACAAAAGCAGGTGCCATAATGATGGACTAACGGCGGGGACCACTGCAGTGCCATGACATGCCTTACTAGTTCTAAGGTGGCTCACTGTGTGGTGGTTAGGGTGGACACAACACCACCATGGACAGTATTAGTTCTGTGCTGGCACAATGTATGTGGATGGGCCGGGGGGCCACTACACTGCAAAAGTGGCCCACTGGCATGACTTGGCCTCCCCTATTACTTATAGGGTGCCAATTAGTGGATACAGGAGAGGGCAAAAAGACTACCAGATACCGTTTTAAAACTTACTTGCAACTACCTGATACTGTCATTGAGACACCACTTCTGATACTGTCCATGGTGGTCCAGTGGAACTCATGACCACTACACATTGTGGCACACTAAAACAAATAGTGATGCCTGTGGTGTGCTACCATACCAACTGTGTTTCTCTGTACATATGGCAACAGTTTTAGTAATGTTCTTGGCACAGTGATAGCCCCTCTACCCCTTTACACACATTGTGCCATCATAGAATCTTTAAATATTGCCATGGTACTCTAGCGGCCCACTCCCTTTGCCGGTCATTGCACCATGAACATCCATGGTGGTACATTACAACACGTGCCCCCACCTCACATTTAGTACAGTTTATCCGGGTACTGTTGTGGCTACCTGCCTCACACAGTCATATGACACTGGCAATTACACATCCCCCCCCCACCCAGCCACACAACTGTAACCCAATGCATGTATCAGTGATGGACGTGGTAATCTGTTGGCACTCTCACATAAGCAGCCACTACATATACACTGTGGCTTACTATGGAACTGCTACTGATAGCATTGGTGGGCCACTATGAAACTTCTAATGATTGCACTAGTAGTCAAGTGGTCTCCAGTCTTACCCAGGCATTCTGGCACCTGTGCTTGGATTCACCCTTGCAGTAGAATGAACCCCTGCCATCAATTTGTTGTTCTTTGGCCAGTGTAACATTAACTCTCCCACCACCATCACCACCACACACACACAAACAGAACACGATCGCTTACTTTTAAATTCAGATGCCGATATGTATACAGAAGCAGACTGACAATAAGTTGCTAGCTGCTTTGTTTTTGATGGTATTTGTCAAGATCAGCTATAACAGCACAATAATCAGCTTGCTACTAGCTCCACTAGCTCCACGCTGATGTTGCATGCCACAACACTTTTAAACAATTGAGCTTTTTGCGCCAGCACTTCCTGTGTATTGTAAGGCATGACAACCACTGGACATGATGCGAGCAGGCAGTGCATCAGCAACATGTCACCATGTCGACCTCACAAAGCACAGCCCCATGGAAGGAGCAGCCACCCCATGTTGTGACTTGCAATGCAGCATGGGGGGCTATGTGAACAGTGAATTACCAAGTCAGCACACAGTGCAGCTTGCAAGCAGCAGTGGAGATTTTGAAATGTTGCAGCTGTGTACACAGGGCTACAGTCACAGACCCCAACTCAGTTCTGTCACTGGGGATTTTATCTCAAACATTTACCATTGAATGATACCAAAGAACCTGAACTAGTATACCTGGCTGCTGGTTTGGCCTTATTGTTTGGCCACTGTTATTCTGGCACATCACCTCACCTGATCATTACTTTGCATATGAATATAGCTACGAACATACGAAGAAGCAAGCAGAAGAAGGCCATTTGTTCTATCTAATCTGCTCATATTGTAGGATTTTTATGCAAGCCTTTGATAAAGGGTCCAGAGGGATCCAAAACTTGTCCGGCAGGCACACATTTTATTTTAATATGTAAATAAAATGTTTTTGCTGCCTAAATATACAGTGTCGGCATCCACATATGGTGGTGAGTACCCAGATTCATGTCTGTTGTTATGAGCTTCATATTGCAGGATCCACAGCTTGAGCTACTGACCCTGCCTCCCTCCCTACTCCTCCCATCCTTTCCATCCTCCCTACACATGATCCTTTCCTTCACCTATGCCTATTCCAGCCTCTCTTGAACCTGCCCACCATCTTCAACAAGACCACCTGTTCCGGCAGTGAATTTCAAGTGTCCAGCACCCTCTCCAAGAAGAAGTGCTTCGTGACCTCCCTCCTAAACCTCCCTCCTCAAGCTTAAGCCTGTGCCCTCTTGTGTTATGGTCGACACTTAGGTTAAAAAGACTCTCCTTATCCAGCTTACTTATCTCTTTCAAAGTTCTTGAAGATCTCAATCATGTCCCCCCTCTCTCTCGTCTTTCTGGGAGTGCATGTTTAATGCCCTCAACATCTCCTTATATGCCGTATCCTACTGCCCCATTATCATCTTTGTAGCCTTCTTCTGGACCTTCTCCAGCAGGTAAATGTCCTTTTGAAGTTTGGGCACCAGTACTGAACTCCCTACTCTAGATGTTGCCTCACCAGTGACCTGTACAAGAGTAAGATAGCATCCTCTAGCCTTCTACTACTGATCACACTAGCTATGCATTCCAGCATCTTGTTTGCCCTAGCTGCTGCTTTCTTGCACTGCATGGAGTGCTTCAGGTCACTAGTGATCATCACTCCCAGGTCCTTCTCCTCCTCCTCTGATGCAGAATCCCCATTAAGTTCTTAGAAAATGTATAAATGTGTAAATTTGTGTAATGTGTAAAGGTCTAATTAGTTACTGTATAAATCTAGTAATTGTGAAAAGGTCTAATCATTTACTTTAAGCTATGTTTAGTTGCTGTCACTCTGGTTGCCTGTATTGTTGATCCTGCTGTAATTGTTGCTTGCTTGTTACCCTTCCCCTTCCCCTCCAGGACACACCAGGAAAAGAGTCGATTGCTGCTCTGTGTGCTTTTCCTGGTTAAACTTTTCAAAAAAATAAATAAGATACCTGGTCTCCACCTAGGTAGTACTCTGTCTTGGGATTCTTGACTACAATGTGCATAACTTTGAATTTCTTCATCATCACTATCATCATTTTTATTTAATAAAGTGCTCTTTTTCATTTTGACTCAAGGCATTGTAAAAGTGAGCAGAATTATATAAACAGTTAACATACATAAAATACAATCCTAATTGGATTGATTTCTAAGTCAACTAACTCAGCAGGAAGGAAAGGCTTGTCTAAATAAAAAATGTCTTCAGCTTCTTTTTAAAGGCATTCACTGATGAAGCTTCTCTCAAAGAATGAGGGAATGAGTTAAAGAGGGTTGGTGCCATAAACGAAAAAGCACACGCACCTGATGATTTTAAATAGACCCTGGAAATTACCAAAAGACCTTCATCAGCTGAATGGAAGGGACAAAGTGAGCAGTAGGGCTGTAGGAGATCCTGCAGGTAGCCAGGCCCCAGTCTGTGCAGGACCTTATAGGTCAGCAAACCGATCTTGAAAATGATCCATCAGCTAACAGGCAACCAGTGCAAAGAGTGAAGCACAGGTGTAATGTGACATGATCTCAAAAGACCAGTTATTAACCTGACTGCCTCATTCTGCACCAGCTGCAGGCAGTGAAGCCCAATCCCTGATAGCCCCAGGTAAAGGGCATTGCAGTAATCAAGCCATGACATCACAAAAGCATGGACTAGTGATGGCAGATCACAAAGGGGTATCAGGTGTTTAATCCTGGTGATGTTTCTAAGATGGTAGAAAGCTCTCTGCACCACAGCCAATATCCAAGATCCAAGTGTTAGGCTGCAGTCCAGTACAATGCAAAGATTTCTTACCTTAACAGAGGTGAGCAGCTGGGAGTCCCTGAGCCTAAGCCTGGAGATTCGACCAGGTTGAGCACCAACTTTCAGGTGACCAGATTCCACCACCAGTACTTCAGTCTTATCCAGATTTATCCTCAACCAACTGGCCCTCATCCAGTCTTGGATCTTGGCAAGCCACTGACTGAACACCAAGACTGCATCCTGCTGTTCGGTTGCAAAAGACAGGTATAGCTGAGTATCATCAGCATAGCACTGAAAACATAGCCCATACTGTCTTATAATGCCCCTTAGTGGTAGCATATACACTGCAAATAACATGGGGGACAAAATGGAGCCTTGTAGGACCCCACAAAGTAGGAGCAGTGGTGCAGAGGAAAAAGTCCCTAACACCACCCTCTGCATCCTGCCAGTGAGGAAAGAGTGGAACCAGTTGAGAGCTGTACCAGCCAGTGCACAACAGACCTGCAGGCACTCCAACAGCACCCCATGGTCCACGGTGTCAAATGCAGCTGAGAGATCAAGGGAAATAAGAATGGAATGTCTTCCTCCATCCCTCACCACCAGGAGATCATTGACCACCAGAACCAGGGCAGTCTTAGTATTGTGCCTTTTCCTGAAGTCCAACTGGAGTGGGTGATAAATGTCATGAGTTGATAAATGGGACTCCAGTTGAAGGGCCACCTCCCTCTCAATAACCTTTACCACAAAGGGAAGGTTAGAGGCAGGTCTGTAGTTAGCTAGGCAGTCCAGGTCTAGTGAAGCTTTCTTCAGAAGTGGTCTTACCACCACCTCTTTCAGGGACCCAGGAAAGACCCCTCTCATTAGGGAACACTGGAATATCCCAGCCAGGACCAGGACAATGACATCAACACACCATACAAGAAGGCACGTTAAACCCGGATCCAAACTACAGTACGTGTGTCTCAGCTCCTGGATGACCTTCATGACATCCACAACCACCAACTGGTCGAAGTAAAACAAGACAGACTGAATACCCATGACCCCCTGCTCAGCACTGCACACCACAATAGAGGGCATCAACTGGATCCCTGATCTGATGGAAGCAATCTTGTCAGCAAAAAACAGAGCAAACTCATCACACCTAGACTGTGAAAAAGCTTCTACAGACTGAAGATGGGTAGGATTACATAGATTGTCGACAGTCCGGAAGAGCTGAGCCAGACTGTTGATTGCTGCAGCAATCTCTTTGGACAGGAACTCTGCCTACTTACAGGAGATTGCTGATTGATAGTCACTATAATGGGACATCAAAATAAGCTTATTCCCAACAGGACTGTGACCTCTGCCAGCAAAACTCCAACCTTCAACCTCTCATCTTCAACTCCTTTAGAGTCCCATCAAACCAAGGGGATCTCCGGTGTGAAGTGCAGAATCAAACATGGACCAGTGCGATAGAGTCGAGGGCATTGGCAATAACCCTATTATAAGTCAATATCAACTCCCCCGGCTCAACGTAAGCACTCATCATACCTGATAGGTCGAGCACCACCTTAAGGCCTTGCAGGGTCAAGTCCCTTAAAGAGTGGTACTGGACCATCTCCATAGTGGAAGGTCTATTTGGGGGGGGAGTTTGAATGAGAACCTCTTGGTATGGTGGTCTGATATACCATCTGGTTCCACCATGAGGTCAGTGACCTTCAATCCCAGTGAGAAGACAAGGTCCAAGGATTGGCTGTATGCATGGGTTGGCATTGAAGCCAAGCTGCCAGATCCTGGACCACCTCCCCAACTTTTCCAGATCATCCTGTAGTTCCTGAATCTCTTCAGCTGTGTTCACTCTCCTGCAGTGGTGCCATCCATAAATAGGCACATTTTGCCCTTAACGTCATCCCCAATGTCATTGATGAAGACATTGAAAACATCGACCCCATCACTGAGCCCTGTGGGACTTCACTGGTGATCTCTCTGGTGCTAAATAACTACAGCACCCCCCTCCACAACCACCATCTGGGTTCTGTCCCTCTGTGAATTTTACACCCATCTGGTCATCTTCTCCCCAACCCCAAGATCTGCCAACTTCCTGATTAACTTTTTGTGGGGCACAGAGTCAAAAGCCTTTCTGAAATCCAAAGAGAGGATGTTTACCTCTTGGCCCCTGTCTACTGTCTTAGTGTACCAATCAAAGAAGTCAATCAGATTTGTTTGACAGATCTTCCCACCATGAGCCCATGCTGGGGACCATGCTCCTCTAGATATTCTACCAACCTTGCCTTAAGTATGGTCTATATCAGCTTGCACACAATTGAAGTAAGATTGACTGGCCTGTAATGATGTGGGTCATCCTTGGAACCACTTTTGTGGCGGGGCACCACATGTGCTGTTCTTCAGTCCTGCAGTACCAAGCTTGACACCAGTGAACTATTAAATAGGCCTGCCAGTGGCTCAGTCAGCTCCTCAGTCTGTTCTGTTAGTACCCTTGGATATACTCTGTCAGGGCCTTTTGATTTGTTCACCTTCAATGTTATCAGCCCCTCCCTCCCTCACTCTATCCTTCTCTATCACTACATCTGTGTTCTCCTCCCCTTGGCTCCTCTTCTTCCACCTGAAGGCACTGATCCATCCTTCTCCCTGGTGAAGATGGAGCAGAAGTATTCATTTAGTATCTCTGCTTTTCCCCCATAATCCTCCACTCACTCATCCCCTTTCTTATGCCTATCAATCCTGTCCTTCTTGTCCCTTTTCTTGATCATATAGTGAAAAAAAGCTTTCTTCTCCTTCTTAATTCCTTCAGCTATCTGCAGCTCCTTCTGTGCATTAACTCACTGGACTTCTTTACTTGCTTCACTAGCCAACCTTAGATAATTCTCCCTATCCACCTCTCTCTTTGTCTTCCTGAATCTCCTATAGGCTAACCTGTTTTTGCTTACTGCCTTGACAACGGAAAAACCGAACAAGCTGGGTGCTGTGGCCCTTCTGTTCTTTCCCCGAGACTGACGCACTCCTCTGGGGCAACCAATATTCCTTCTTTAACAATGAACCACTTTTGCTTCACCCCATATCAGCTCTGATATCTACCAGGTGGTTTTTAAGCACTTCACCCATCTTCCTGAAGTCTGCCTTCCTAAAATCCAAGATTTTGGTCTTAGTTGGGTGGAGATGGGCGAAATGTGAAAATTTCATTAAGCAAAATATATTGCGTAATTCACCCATTTCGTGAAATATTTTGCAGGCATGAAATGCGAAATTCCACTGGTGAAATGCAGATATTTGCCTGCAAAATGAAAAATTTCACTACCCGAGGGTGAAATTTTGCCGTTTGTGGGGGGAAAGTCCACAATTTGAAAGGGATGAAATTGCATGTGTATTTTTTTTTAAAAAGTGTTTCCCCCCTCCTGGCCATCGTGGTCAACATTAAAGTAAATATTTAAATACCTAGATCCCTGGTGTCTAGTGGACCCACCCCCTGGCTGATCGCTGGCTCATTATAAGAATCTCCCCCCACAACCACCACAGAGATTCACCCCCACACATCCCCCATCGAGAATGTTAATTACAAATAAATCTCCCTGGTGTCTAGTGCCCCCGGCCGATCACTATCTCAATCTGATGAATGATCACATCCCGGAGATTCACTCCCCATCCACCATCCTCACAGTGCCACCTTCCAGATCCCACATCATGTCATTATTTAATTAAAAAAACTTTCCCTGGAGTTTAGTGGCCCCACCCCCACCCTGTCGGTAGTGAGCAGTGACCCCACAATCCCCAGTCCATGACCAGGACCCCAATGGGCCACCAGCACAACCCCTCCACTCACCTCCACAGTCAGCTGTGCCACTTAGCACTTTCATGAATGAGCCTGAACCGACTGAGTGCTTTCAATGAATGAGTGCATGCACTCATTCATTGAAAGCAGTCAACTCAGGTTCATTCATCATGAAAGCTTTCAGTGGGGCTGCTGGCCATGGAGGTGAGTGGAGGGCTGTGCCTGTGGCCCACTGGGGTCCAGATCCTGGATGGGGGGAGTGGGGAGGGACTACCACTCACTACTGGACAGGGTGGGGTGGTGGGGACCACTAAACACCAGGGAAAGTTTTTTTTTTTTAATTAAATAATGACATGATGTGGAGTCTGGAAGGTGGCACTCATGGAGGATGGGGATGGGGTGTGAATCTCAGGGGGGATGGGGATTGTTCTTCAGACTGGGCTAGCGATCGGCCAACCGGGGGACACTAGACACCAAGGTTATTTATTTCTAATTAACATTCTGGATAGGGGACGGAAGTGAATCTCGGTGGTGGTGATAATTCTTCATATTGGGCCAGCAATTGGCCAGGGGCGTAGGACCACTAGACACCAGGGATTCTGGGGATTTAAATATTTATTTAATTTAATTTAATTTCACTGGTGAAATTATGGCAAAATGCATGAATTTTGCGAAATATTTCTTGGGGCGAAATTCCGGATTTCACCATAATTTCACTGGCAAAATTTTATTTCACTACATTGCTATTGTCAGGATGCTTTCCCTGCCCATATTGAACTGGAACTACACTGTGCAATGGTCACTTTCACCCAGGAGCTCCATGACCATTATTTCCTGTACATGATCCCCATTTGTGAGCACCAGATAAAGAATTGCCTCTATTCTTGTTGGTCCTGTGACACCCTAAGTCAGGAATCCACTTTGCAGTCCTTCCAGGATCACCTGACTTCTAGCACATGTTTTGGATGGTACACTCCAGTCCACCTTGGACAGGTTGAAGTCCTCACAATAATCTCCTCTCCTCTCCTTTCCCTGCAGCTTCCAATATTTGCAAGCTCAGTACCCTGTCCCTCTCTGCATCCTGGCTGGGTGGTCTTTAAAACACCCCCAACCTCACCTTTCTCCCTCTATTGGACCTTTACCTGGTACATAACTGAACATATAATGCCTCCACCTTCCCTTCCTCTGACTCCTCCCTCGTGCAAGTTATTCCCTCCCTGATGTAAACTGCCACCCCTCTCCCCTTTCCAACTACCCTGTCCCTCCTATA
Organism: Neoceratodus forsteri; assembly: GCA_016271365.2. Classification (NCBI taxonomy): domain Eukaryota; kingdom Metazoa; phylum Chordata; order Ceratodontiformes; family Ceratodontidae; genus Neoceratodus; species Neoceratodus forsteri. The sequence goes on from CM057456.1 coordinate 121,263,538, forward strand.
TAGTTTATAACCAGGGATTGCAAGGTCCCAGTCATGATATGGTATTGCCCAAGTCTCAGTTGCTGCCCCTTTGTCCACCCTCCTGTCTGCTAATACTGCTTGCAGGTTGTCAGTCTTGTTTCCAAGACTGTAACCATTCGGAGACACCACCCTCCACCTAGAATCTGACCTTCCTTTCCTTTCCGCATATCTTCTCTTCACATTTCTCCCCTCTGTATGCACCCCCCCATCTACCCTTGTTATTTGTTCCTCATCCTCACCACCCTTTGCTAACTGTTTTCTCACCCCTTCCACATCCTCCCTCCAGACCTGGGGTCACACTTTCAACTGAGACAGTGGGGAAGGGGGGTCCCGTCAAACACTTTGGTAGCAGTAATGTGGTTGGTGCACAAACATTTTAAAATAGAACATTCACTACCTTGCAACATGAGGGACTGCATAAACAAATAATTACAAAATCCAAGGAATAAAAAAATGATTGCCTACACTTAATGCAAATAAAACTGATTCAAATTTCTGTAAATAAATAGATGCTCAATGAACACATATTGGTATGTGATGGTGCTATGGACCCAGCTGACAGTGTAAGGTCTCTGTAGGTGTGACCTTGTCCGCTGTTAGCACTCCAGTGGGGTAGTTGGCTCCACTCTGGTAAATGAACATTGTCTCTTTACAGGAAGTAACAATGAGCAGTAGAACTGGTGAGGTGTTAGTTGTGACTGCTGCCAGATCATGCTTGACGTCAGAGATTATCGGTGACCATTTTAGGGCAGCAGATACTTCCCTTCTAACGTTCTGCCCTTTTCCCTCTATATCACTAGTTTAAATGTGAACCAGCCCTGTATGGCCTTGGCTCGTGTATTTCAGTCACTTGGTGAGGGACTGAAACCATGCTCACCATTATGCATGGTCCCCAAATGCTAGACACCCCACTGAATCAGGGGAACATTTACAAATTGCAGAAATAATCTGGGACCATGGATATGCTCTAGTTGCAAGAGTGCTCATGCTGAATCCACTACAGCTCAGGGAGGGGGGGTGGCTAGTTTGTAAACATCTCAGTGTGCTCCAGGGAACCAAATATTAAATATTGCATTTACACATGCCCACATATTTATATCACTGTAGGATAAGATGTACAGTAGAAGCAGGAAAGCCTTCTAGGTATTCTTGGACTGACAAGCATGCTACCATGGCCCGCCAGACTGCAGTTATGACTTTCAGAAGGGTTAGTGAAAAAATGGCAAGAAAAATCACTAAAATAAAGCTAAGTCTGATCTCTCTATAAATAAAGCTTGAATAAGGAGGTCTTACCTTGTAGTTACTGAAAATATGCTTAATGGTACTCTGAAGAACAGGAGCTCAGGACTGTGCTGCAGATTGAACAGATGCACAATTAAAACTGATGAGTTTAGGATCTACAGGTCTTAAATAGGGGATTGAAATTTTCACATGTGCATCTCTCACACTATGAGATGAAAATAATCCAGTCTATAAGGAGTTTAAGTGCCTTGGATATACACAAATCCCAATTACTTTTGTGGCAGGCAGATGGCATGAGTTCCAGTTGCAAGTCAGACTGCTATGTGTAAAAAACATTCTGCTGCTGCTGTCAAGATCACTGACAGTGTTTATGGCACTTAGTTCCCATCTTTTTACTTGTCACAATAGTCGGGGTGAGGGAGGAAGGTCTTATGGGTTTTGGGGCAAGAAAGTTTCACACACCTTACTCCACTTCCTTACAGAGATCTGGCGGTTAGGGTGACTTATTCAATGCCCACTAGTGACTGCAGCTTCAGTTGTTTCTGTCAGTTCTACTAAAAAAGAAACAGTTTCTAACTCGATTGCTGACATGGCTAGAGGAAAGTGACCATGCCGCTGCATTTAAATTGTTGTGGTCCAGTAGTGATGTTCCAGATGCAGCACAACAATATATTGAAGTCACTACTGCAGCACAGTAGCCCTATTCTACACATGGATTTCTATGCAGAACAATGTTCCACCAAACTCCATAATTGTTTTTTTTTAAGTGTACATTGTGATATATTTACATTTGTGTTTATTTGTTCACTTTTATAATCATCACAATTTGTCTTATAGGTTGTAAGGAAGAAGGTCTTGTAATAATCTTCGAACAATTATATATGTGTGCTGTACTTTTAAGAATATCACTTTTTAAAGTAATACCTTGCAAAGGAGTACATCCTTTGGTAAAGCACTTTCCTTAGCAGGACATCCATCAGACATGTGTGAGGACTGACAGCTGCTGACTAAGTTGGCTGTTCTTGCTTGGTTGCAAGCAAGAAAAACTTTGCCCTGATAAGGATCAATCAGCCTGTTTGCAATCTTTTAGTGTGGCGGCAGCATAAAATGGGTGTCTGCTCTTTTTGTCTGCAAGAATGCAGATCTATGTAGCTGCTTTAGTCACTTTCTTTAATACAGATCACATTTACTCTGCATAATGCAAATCTCATACAGTTACTCCATAGTCTTGGACACCCGGTCTTTCATCACAACAAAGTCTGCCTTTCAAATGTTTTTGATCCTGGTTGCTGAGGTCTCGTTAGTTTTCCTTGTCATGAGGGAGAACATGAAACTATCTCTGTAGTGGTCCTTACTTCTCAACAGGTCCTTGAATTTTTCACTGGAAATATCAACATTCCACACTGCTGAGACCAAAGTCATAGGTGGCCTCAAACCTAATACCCTGTTAGACATAATGTTCTAGAAAACAATCCTTGAAGGTGGACAGGAATTCAGTATCAGCCCTGTCATTAGCCATCTAAAGATGACAGTCTATGCCTAGTGGATTGAAATCCCTAAGGATCACCACTGCATTGGATTTGGCAGCTCTGGCTATTTCTGCAACCAGCTGAGCATCATGTGTCTCGGAGCTGTTTGGGGGCTTGTAACAGATCCCCAGGATGATTTTCTGCTCTCCTCTTTCCTTAGCTAATCCCAGATGGACTCTATGACACTCTGTGCCCCCCTTGATATGCTACTTGTCCTCAAGAGGGACTCCTGCCCTTATGAAGGGAGCCACCCACCTTGTTTCTGTCACTTTCAGCCCTCACAAATAGTCTATTTTCCTTTATACAGGTGTCACAGGATTTGTCCCCTCACCAAGTCTCCATGAGGATCAATACATCTTAGCTTTTGAAGAGCATTCTGCCCTTGAGCTTCCCAATTTTTATGACTGCACTTCCAATTTTAACTTGCATGCAAGTGAGGATAGTTGCACCTCAGTGCTTCACTGACCCTCTTCCCAAGTAGGCTTCTTTTATGCTGCTTGTCCCTAAGTTTCATTTATATCCTGCATGCCCAAGCATCCAGAAGACATTCAATTTATTGCCCCACCATTCTTCACTTCCTGGCAATGGTTCCTTTACTTCCTTATGGGACCAAAGCATTCTTACAAGAGGTACTGTACCTTTGATCTAAAGGAAACTCATCCCTATGGCACCTCCAGGACTGGAACCCTTTTCAAAAAGTATCTTTACTGCCTGGTACCTCAAAAGAGTGGTAGTCCCTGTATTGGGGACAGAGAGCATGAATGATCAAATGTATATTGCCATAGCACTCAATTCTTAACCTGCTTTTAATAGAATTGATTTATAGTACCAAACCTACTAATATTTTGTTTCTACTTACAAGGCCACCCACCAAGATGAAGCACTCTAGAATATAGATATCACAGTTTTCTGCATGGCAGACTGGAATAATTGTTGCTATATTGCATTGTGTTTCTGCAGGAGTTTGCAATATATCATCAGAAAAAAATGATAAATGTGCTTCAACCTTTTGGGTAGCACTGTACAGTATGTTGTAGATGCATGCCTTACATAAGTTGACTGATGAAAATGTAAAGCTAAATATTTATAGAAAATACATGAAATACTGTACAGGATAACAAACATTTTTCAAAGATCCCCATAGCCATCTGGGCTCTTTTAACAAGTAACAGCTTAATCAAAGGGTGGATGGGAGAAGTCCTATAGGATACTGGTCAATGAGCTCCCAATATGCACTGCACAAATAAACAGTAACACTATTACTGAGACCTATAGAGTTTCAGAGTTATTCAACTGTCCCAATGAGCAATCACCCAATGCTAGATAAGTCCAATGCAATGTACGTTCTCAACTGGGCCTGGGCCACTAGCAGCAGTTGTAGTCTGAAATAGGGCAGTGGTCTGTAATCCAACCTCCTTTGGGACTGATCTGGGCTGTGGGTTTCACCGTGACTTTTGGTCACATGCAGTCTATCCTGGGAAAATTGATATATGGCTACATTTTGTGACTCCATTTGGAAAAGAGAGGAGTCTGGCAGAACTACTGAACGGTACCAATTAACTTTAAAGTTGATATCATTCAGGTTTTAGCAACAGTTTTGAGCTCAGTAATGGAAATGTTTAACCTTAGAAATCATCTGTTTTGCAATCAGACTGTATATAACTTCTGTAGCTTTTTAGCACTAATGTTTGTTGTAATTAGGCAGCTGAAATAAAATATAGGACCATAGTTGATGGCAGCCATGATTAGACCTAATTCAACAGCTATGCACAGACAATACTTATCACTGCAGTCTATAACATTTTGAGAAATGTGTTGAAATCATTTTGACCATACAGTCTGTATTCTGTTCTTCGGTATATGTCCCTTTTGAAAGTGAGTCCTATTTCTGTTGCATATCATGTTTCACTTAACTATTCTGTAGTGGAAGGTATTGACATTTTTAATGCTAACGGAAAAAATATTGATCAAGAAGTTAATGTCCCTGCAAATCCAAGTCATCAAACAGATTTAATCAGATCTAATCCCTAAGGGGACCAGGCAGTTATGTGCATAGCCAACCATTTTTTTTTTGTTAAGGGCAGACAAAGTTACATCCACAAAGCTACTCTGAGATATTACTCAGATTAGTCAGTGACTCAGTCAGTCAAAATATTGGTAACATTAGCTGTCATGCAGAGAAATGGTAGCACATGCTTAACTATTCAGATTTCAGTTGAACAACTGAAACATTTGCTAATGAAGAAGAGGAAAAAATAATCACTGCATTTGACATTTTAAAATTATGAAATGTTTTTTAAGAATGCTGAATACTGATTGGCTGAGAGGTACTTTCAACTTTGCTATTATCCCATCATGACAACATACAGTAGATGATGCTATTGCCAGCCAAAATACATCAGCACTCAATCCAATATCCAGATACCAGTGGTTATGCCAGAATGCTCTTAAACAACACTGCTGCCCTGGCATCATCTTTTCTGTGGTCCTGAGAATAGTCCACCATGCACTGTACTCCTCCCCCCCAATGCAGAAACAATTTGATTTTCCTCCTCCCTTTGAAGGAAAATAAACACCCCTGGAATTATTGCCATACTGCTGCTGACCACATGGTAAGAAGTAAAGGCCTTGATTAGACATATGCAAATGCACACTGAGACAGATCCTGAAACCCTAATCAGGCAATTAATGGAAACCACAATCAGCTTTTGTTTTCTGAGATCCCTACCAGGCAGTTAATGTTAACCATGGTCAGCGGGTATTAGTGTGGACCCCTACTGGGCAATTAATGGAAGATGTCATGTGCTCAGTACGTAGCTGTTCCCAAGGCCCCAGTTGGGTGATTACTGAAAGCCTGGACCAGCAACTGTTCTTCAAACCCCAATCAAGCCATTGATGCTAGTTGATATTTGTAGCTGTTCCAACCCAGATATGATTGGAAATTGATGCAAACTGATGTTAGTGGCTGTTTCTCAAGGCAGAGAAAAAGTTTTCTTGTTCATCAACTAGCCACACTTGTTTTGTATAAAATCTGTTTCCTTTCATTTGTTGCTTTACTATGAACACAGCGATACCCTGTGGCCCAACACTTCACCCAACCCTGGGCTTTATCAGGGGTAAAGATCTAAATAAACATACAAACATAATATTAATTTTCCTGTACTTATTTTTTTTTTATATATTTGTATTTTTGATCAGACAAAATTTGTCCATATTGGACCATATTATGCTTTGTCATAATATCTATACATAAATTCATATATCAGTTGATGGTTAATCACTGTAAGGCAATGATAAACTTTGTCTATTTCCATCATATTGCATTACTGTCTCCTTAAAGACTAAATGAATTAATCACCATGGTTTAAATAAATTTCAAAGGAATACAATATTGTTTAATCAGCACAGAATTTATCAGCTACTAAGTCTATCCACATAAACATCCTCCTTGCCATTACTGTTAAAGCTCTTTATATTCAAAGCTGTACTAGCCACCTTATGAGGTACACATAAAAACCGAATCTCATATTCACTTGCTGTTCAGTCTCACACATAAATCCTCTTTATGTTATTTGATGACCATTTTTCATTTTTAGTCTGTTAGATAAATAAAGATGTTCAGTAAGCTTACTAGTTCCCTATGGACTAGAGAGGTGCTTTAGATACAACTCATTTTATTTTTTAGATAAAGACATAACAGTTTAACATTTACTTCAGTGTATGTAAATGCTAAGAACTTTAGTATTTCTCATATTGTTTACAAGTCATGATTCTGTGATTGCTTTGTCTTACATGTCCTTATACTCTATCAGTGGATACACAGAATATAATCTATATCTTAACATTTTCTTAGCAATGTTACTTTGCATATAGTGACATGTGAATGTCCCTTGAAGATAAAAGCAGTGGTAAAATACAACTCTGCAGTCCTGGCCACTATTGTTTTACATTGTACTGCGGTGTCTGTTATATTATTACTTGCTTTTCTTGTTCCTTATTAATTCATGTGTAGGGCCTCTTAATAGCCTGCCAGTATCTTTTTACTTTGCAGCTAGGGCCTTTAAACTTTAGTTACCCTTTTCAAGGGGGAATTTTTATGCGGTGCTGGAGATATAAATATTACAATTCTTTAAAAACTAGTCATTGGTTCCAAATGCCTTACAGAGTGGGCCCAACTGAGGGACATGACACAGGGGCATCATGATGCCATATAGTATTTCTAGTTATATACATGCATGATGTATTTTCACACAGAAACCCTCGAAGAACTGAATTTTTTTGTGTTCATACAGTACATGTTCCTGAAAAGCTGAGTGTGGCAGAAACGTCTTTGTCACTCTGACATAAAACACAATTGTTCTCATATGAACATATTTATGGAGGCTACATCAGAGACATACTACTTCTATGAATTAGCACAATTAAGTTTATTTTATATCCATTAAACTACGCTATATCATACAGCCAGTAAACAATGCAGAATTTTGATGAGACAAAACTGACAGCTGTAATATAGGCAAGGTTATTTCTCACAAACCATCATACCAGTCATACAGTCATACCACTTCAGTTCTGCACTGAAATTCAACATGATCAACATTTTGTGAGAACAGAATGATAGATTTTAAGATTATCTAATCACAAACCAGATGGGTTAATATGAACACCTTGGAGTGAAAGCAATTAGCTCAGATGTTGAAGTGCTTCAGCCTCTTCAGTCAATCAAGGACTTAACTGCTGAAGCAGCAGGCTAGACCAATATGACGTCATCACTCACTGATAGGGACAGAAAAATCTTCACCGTTTTTAGTTACTGCAGAGCACATTAACAAATGCTGATTTAAAGAAAACTACAAAACCAAGCAGCATGGAATTTTCAGGAAACATTAATCATGACACAGGGACTTGAATTCATGCAAATTTAAGCTTTCATTAAACATTTGGAAAAAGTGGTGCATTTGATCTTTAACTATACTGTATGCATATACATTTTCATGTAACTAAGCACTGCAAGCACTTAATCAGCCAGCAAGTAAGCTAGCAGTACTTTATATTCCTTTAGATCTGAAGCACAAAAGGCACTTTATGCATGTTTTATCTTTACTGGTGTTCACACATTGTAAATATATGAATTTAGTTATCTTTGTACTTTACCATTCTAACCATTTTATTAACCTGTATATTTAGGCACCTTATAATTTCTTAAAGCATTTTCTGTTTCAGGCATAAATTAGGCACTGCAGGCACCTTAAAGACCTTCAGGTGTGCATATACAAACATTTATTTTCCCAAAGCCCATGAGCATATTATTCAACTTCCAGCAAACAGCTTGATATTATTGCTTTATGTATTTTGCACTTTAAATCTAGCAGATCTTTTGTATTTCTGAAGGCAATACAAGCCCCTTATACAGCATGTACTAAACATTTTTTTTTCTCCAGTACCTCACACATTTATGCATCATAAGCAATTTTCTCCAGAACAACAAAGGAACAGAAAGTGAAAGTTAAATACTAGGATAAAGGATAGTGAGAGCGGAGAGTACTTAGTTAGGTGACTAACCTCACTAGGCAGAAAAATGAAGAGACAAAGAACAGAAAAAAAAGGATGCCGTTGCAACAGACTATGCAGAATGAAGGGGAGAATATATAAATGTCCTTGAGCGCCATATCATTTGTTAGCTAGACCACAGCTCTAGAACAAGTGGCAATTAATCCCTTGATTCATGCAATAACTCAAGACACTGCATTGTGTCCTGGCTGGCAACACTGTACATGTAGTGCCTGTGCCAACTAGTAGTAAGAATCTATAAAGGCACTCTTTCTTTTTTTTTTATAAAAGTGGTTCTGAACAATAAAGTTGTTATTTTAAGATTTGTAATAATGCCCAAGTGGATCAATTCATAACAGTAATAAGAGATCCAAGGTTGAAATCATTTGGCTACACTTTTCACCTCAATACAGCCACACACTGTGTGACTGCACCACAATAACACACAACCTGGAATGTCTTATTGCTTAAATAACAGCATGTTGCTATACATTATGCCCAGGGCTCCAGATAATAGAGTACCAACTATTTTTACTCACCTCATTTTAGGAAATACTCTTCAGAATTTTTTTTTCTTTAATGAGTACCAATACTCACTCAACATTTGTAAATACTCCACATTCCAAAGAATAGTGCTTTATAATTCAACTGGTGGTGATTCAAAAGGAGCATTTTCTTTTCCAGGTTTAGAGCACTCGTACCCATCCCAATTTTGTTTCACTCACTATATTTTAAAACTGGTGAGTAAATTACTCCTACCTGCCAACATTATCTCAGTATTGTTGGCACCTGATCAATTCTTATGTAGAAAAAAAAATAGATTTTTAAAAATAATGTAGTCCTCACTCCACTCCATCCAAACATTTGTACGCATCTGAATTTGATTTTACTCACCTCACTTTCAAAATGAGGAGTACATTACTCATCCCAAAATATATTATCTGGAGCACTGACTATGCCTTTAGACTGCATGTCTACAAAGATGAACTGCATGGATACCCATTCACCAAAAGTAGGGTTTGGCAATTATTTCCCATTTTTCTTTCCATTATAATAAATGGGAAACTAAATTTATAAGCAAATCATTAGTTCTGATTTAGAAAAGATTCTCTCAGTTTATGGCATCTTCCAGTTAGCATTTCAAGTCTGATTTCCTAGTAGAGAACAGCTAAGCCTGCAAAAATAGAAGATATCTAAAGGGTCACAGGGGACATAACCTTCTGCTGGATGAGATCACCAGTCAGGATGAGGAGCATTTGCCAGAGAGGTACAAGAGCTCCTGTGCAACAGACATGTGGTGACAGCATTAAATGCCCTTTCTATTCAGTTTGAGTTTATTCCCACAGACACCTGTTGAAAACTATCTTATGCCATACTGCTCACATTGCACAAAAACATGCAAAATGATAAAAAATATTGCAGTTAAAATGTGTCTTGTGCGAACAGAACTCAAAAGAAACAGACTCAGCTTACATTATCTTCAAAGTATCTGGACGCATGATTCAAGTACCAGGTAAAAGAACTCTTCTGGCTCAGATATGTAGGGACTGCTGCCTGATAAACCTGGTACCACAGAAGAGAATGTTACTGTGGCTCTGGAAGGCATGTACAGAGATATGCTCAGGCTTTTTTAAATATGGCTGCCCATAGAAACCACACATAACATACATTAAATGGTCAAGGGAGAAAAATGTGGATCAAGGTGATGCTTAATAGAAGTAGAAAAGATATTAAGTGACCTGGTGGACAAGATCTCTTGTGCCCTGTGGAGGCTAAGCAATGCCCTGAGACAATTCAAAAAATTATAAGGCAATTTTTTTTTGATAGATTTCTTTGACTGGGTGACCAAAGTAGTAGACCAGGGAGGGGCTGTGGACATGGCCTACCTAGACTTTAGCAAGGCATTTGACACAGTCCCACACAAAAGATTATTAGTCAAATTAACCAGCCTGGGAGTGGGTCCCAGGGTGGTAGCCTGGGTAAAACATTGGCTGGACAACAGGACACAGAAGGTAATTGTAAATGGAGTCCACTCTGAAGAAAGGGCGGTTACTAGTGGGGTACCGCAGGGTTCAGTATTGGGTCCAGTCCTTTTTAATGTCTTCATCAGTGACATTGCAGAGGGACTGGAAGGAAAAGTATGCCTTTTTGCAGATGACACAAAGATCTGCAACAGGGTTGATACACAAGGAGGCGTGGAAAGGATGAAAAGGGACTTGGCAAGGTTGGAGGAATGGTCAGATGTATGGCAGGTAGGATTCAATGTAAAAAAGTGCAAAATAATGCACCTGGGAAACAAGAACCCAGGAGAAGAATACACAATGGGTGGGGAGGTAGTAACAACAACAAAACAGGAAAGGGACCTGGGGGTAATCATATCAGATGACCTTAAGGTTAGCAAGCAATGTGAGAAGGCAGTAGGGAGGGCCGGGGGTATACTGGGATGTATAGGGAGAGGCATCAGCAGCAGAAAACAGGAAGTTGTTATCCCTCTGTACAGACAGTTGGTGAGACCCCATCTGGAATACTGTATCCAGTTCTGGAGACCCCATCTCCGCAAGGACATAGACAGGATAGAGGCAGTCCAGAGAGGGCAACTAAGATGGTGCAGGGTCTGCAAAGAGGTCGAGTGAGGAGAGACTAAAGGAGCTTAATATGTATACCCTTGAGGAAAGAAGGGAGAGGGGGGACATGATAGAAACTTTCAAGTACCTCAAGGGAATCAACAAAGTCCAAGAGGGTAGCATCTTTCAGAAAAAGAGACTTGCAAGAACAAGGGGACACAATTTAAAGATAGAAGGAGGGCGGTTCAGGGGCAATGTGAGGAAGTATTATTTCACAGAGAGGGTGGTGGATGCATGGAACAGCCTTCCTGAGGAAGTTGTGGGGTCTAAAACTGTGGGAGAATTCAAGAATGCATGGGACAGACATAAGGCAATTCTTGTGGGGGACAGGAAGATATAGGCTGTTGGTTAACTAGGATCTGCGGCCTATCCTGTAGGTAGGGAAATGGGCAGACTAGATGGGCCTAGCGGTCCTTATCTGCCATCAAAGTCTATGTTTCTATGTTAATTAAAAAAACAATGTTACTAAATGCATCCAAGAAGGTCTTTAACATGTGCAGTAAATATGTAGGCAGAAGGAAGGCTGCCAGGTTTCCAATGGAAATGAAAAGAGAAATGGCTTGGGGAACTGGGGGTCTGCAACACAAAATGTATCTTAAATATCTTAAAAGTAATAGTGATATCTGGTATTTAACACTTTAAAAAGATAATTACCATAACACTCCAGTTGGGGATATTTTGTGTACATGGACACATAAATATACATATCTAAGTTTACTAGCACAATCTCTACAGCTGTTACTACTGTATCATAATAATAACCATGACTACATTTTAGCACTGATCATGTTTCATTCAAAACATATACACTGTACATAAATTAGACCTAAGGAAAAACATTACACTATTTTTGATGAGCTAAATTCTGTGTTTTAGAGCCCCCTCACTAATTTATGGAAGTGATATAATTGCAATACATAACATGCAGTGCCCAGCAGTACAGGAACCAGAGAGACAGTTTGGAAGATCAGCATCTGTATAAATAATACAGGAAGGCAGACCATTTTCTTTTTAATTAGTTTTAACACTCTCCAACCCGTACACATTCTAACCCTTTAATACAGAGTAAAACCTCAAAGGTATGCAAATCCTTGTGCAGATTAGGATAGATATAAAAAGGCATGGTCCAGCCAGCACTCATCCTGCTGACTATGCTACCACACAGACTGGTTTGAAATAAAACAGATGTTACCTCTGTTTCAGCTACAGCAAAACACAACTACATATATGTTGTTTATATTGTAAGAATTTTACAATAAGGGTGAGAGAAGTGGGCCAACTGCAGTTTTGGGTTGGGTCACTGTTGAGGATTATAGATTTAGGTTTTGAGAACTTAGCAGAATACCTTCAGCTGCCAAAATAGTAATTGGCTGGGGTAAATCAGAGTGAAAATATAGAATAAAAATGCCTTGAGGTCAGCAATGAATATAAATTATTGTTCAGTATGCAGAGAAAAGCAGCTCTCACCTCTACCCATCAAAACATACACCTTCTCTGTAATGACCTTCAAAGTGTTTATTTTGTGATCAGAGCTGATGAAGCACTTGGTGCAAAATGCTTGATTTGAACAACCGGCTGTTCTCTTGTGTGAGCACATTTTGCACTTTAAGCTTGCTTTTTGCCTTGATTGCACCAAATAAAGTAAATCTCTGGAAGCTGGCAACAGAAAAGGTGTACGTTTCTTGTGGAGAGGTGAATGTTGCTTTTTCTGTGCATATGGAACTGGGATCAGATTTTTAGCAAGGAGCCACCAGATCAATGAGCGGTCACTACTAAGGTTCATAATTCTGAGGTAAGTTTAGAGCAAGGATGCTGGAGCACATGATGCTCTTACACTAAGCCATTGAGTAATAAGAAAGATTATACCACAAATTAATTAATTTATCAAGTCGATATTTCAAAATGCTCTTAGTTTCACTAATGACTACTTCCAGAGGTAGTCTATTCCAAAGACAAATAGTTTTTAGAGTGAAAAAATATTTTCTGCAGGAGTGGTTAAATGATTTCCCTACACATTGTAAGGGATGACCTCTAATATCATGGGTATAAGTTTAAAATTCAAGCTCTAGTTCAGGCATGAGTTGAGGGTCCTGGATTACATCATAAAGAAATATAAGATCCTCTCTAAGGCAGCGGGTGGTAAGTGACATCAGATTTAATGATGCAAGTCTGCTTTCATAAGTTTCAAGCTGGAGCCCAGAAATGTGTTTTGTGTACTTTCTTTGCACTTTCTCAAGTAAATTACTATCCAATTTCTTGTATGAGCACCAGAAATGTAATGCATATTCCATGTGCAGCCTTGCATATGCCCTAAAAAGAAGCATCAATACCTCAGAATCCCTAGATTTAATATTACGTAATATGGGCCAAACTACTGTATTTGTTTTATTAATGACTTCTTGTAAGTGTTTTTTATGGGACAAATTGTGTGAGATACTAATACCTAAATCCTGCTCATCGGAGGTAATATTAAGTATCGAACCTACCAATGTGTAAGGATGATTTAGATTCCGGGGTCCAAGATGCATTACTTTACATTTCAAGGTATTCAGCTTCATCCTCCATATGTTTACCCAAGCTGTAATAATATCTAGGTCATGTTGAACAGTTGAGGCTTGTTGTAGATTATTACACAGGCCTCTGATTTTAATATCCTCAGCATATTTAGTAGTGATGTAAAAACAATCTTTAGTCAAATCAGCTATAAACGGCTGAAATAAGAAGGGACCCAGGACAGAACCCTGGGGCACCTTGCTAGTTACTTTTCCCATATTAAATATAGAACCATCAATGACTACTTTATGGGTCCTGTTTTGAAGCCAATTATGAATCCAGTTAATAATGTAATAATTAATTATGAGTTTGTGAAGTTTTTGGATCAATGCCCAATGAGGCATGGCATCAAATGACTTACTAAAATCAATGAATATGATGTCACGTGGTGTTCTACTATCGAGAAGTGAGCTGATATGTTCATAAAAACACAACAGCTCTGTAAGGCAACTTCTGCTTTTAAATCCGTATTGCTCAGGGTCATGACTATCACCGTCACTGTGTTCCTTTTCTTGTTACTGTATTTTTATTTTGTTTAATTTTCACAGCTTAAACATTAGTGATATATTGTTAACATACAGAAAATATGATTGGAAAAACAAATGAAAATAACAAGAAAATAAATAAATTACACATGTTACTACTGCCTCCTTATCTGTGTAAACAACATATAGTGCCTTCTAACTGTGGAAAGGAAGGAAGTTATATTTAGATAAACATAAATTCAAGAAACTCAGCATTGATATGTTGCAAAACGGTTTCTGGCTATTGTATATGAAATAATTCTGTATAGTGCATAGCTCATTAAGAGAAGATCAGTCACACTCCAAAAAATAAATCGAAAAGAAAAAATAAAACAAAACAAAGCATATTTATAAAAAAAAAAGAAACAAAAAAATGCTAAAGTAGAATTCATAAAAATAATGCAGAAAAGTTCCCAAAAAGGACTTGAGTGCTTCTTAGGTGTCAGAAAACAGACTAAACCAGATTTTTTTTTTAATCATGTATCAGTATTATAGCAGTGACAGGCAAATAATCAGTATGACAAGAAATATCTGGTGCCAGATCTTCAAAAATTTGCCCGGGTGCAAAGCCTAGTTTGTGCATGCAAAGCTGGCTTTGAGCAGATGTCCCATATTCAAAAGCCCGGTTAGTGCAGGCAAGCAGGGTTTGCATCTGGGTGGTATTTGTGGAGGGGGGGATGGAATGCAAGTAAGAGGACAGGGACCAGAATATTGGTGCAGTTCAATATTCAGAGCATGTGTGCTGTGGAAGGCCATTTTGCACTGTCCACTTACAGAGTGCAGATACCGCCAACCTAAGACATGACTTACTGCTTTACAACCCTAGTTGTTGGAGGAGGAAGTGTGTTGCCCCCCCCGAACCCCAACCCAGTAGTTTCTGGTGTATAGTAGTGCCCCCTCCTTCTGATCCTACCCTTGTATAGGCAGTATCATGTCCCTGGTGTCCAGTGTTCCCTCCCCCACCCTGATGCATGCCTTATGTGTAAATAATTCCCTGGTGTCCAGTGGTCCTTCCCCCCAACACACACCCATGCCCAATGTTTATATACTTATTCCTTGGTTTCCAGTGGTCCCACCCCTCCCCACTTCCTATTCCCCTGTGTAAAAAAGGTAAATCATTCCCTGGTGCCTAGGGGACCCCCCTTCCCTATCACCAATCCCATGTCTAAGAGAGTAACATCATTTCCTGGTGTCTAGCAGACCCCCATCCCTATCTTCATTCCCTAAGAGAGTAATACCATTCCTTGTTGCCTAGTGGATCCCCCTCTGTATTCTGGATCCCCTACGTAAGAGAGTAACACCATTCCCTGAATTCTAGCAGACACCGCCTTCCTATCCCTGATCCCCTGTATAACAAAGTACAGCCATTCCCTGGTGTCTAGCCAACCTCCACCTCTTCAACCTGGCAGGTAGTGCCCCACCACCCTACTCCCCTCCATCCTGACCCTGAGCTGGTAACCAGCACAACCCTACACCACAGCTGGCTGCTGACTTGAGTGGTCAAGTAATGTGTACTGTACAATCAGCTGTTACAGTATATGCTCATTGACAGCTCAGTCAGTGGCCAGCCATGGTGGAGAGCGAAGGGCTGTGCCAGTCACTGGATCGGGGGTGGGATGGGGGTGTGGGGTGGTGGAGCACTTCCTGCCAGGGTGGTAGGTCTGCTATGTGTCATAGAACAGATGTACTTTGTTATATGTGGGATCAGAGATAGGGAGTGGGGTTCACTGGCCACCAGGGAATAGTTTACCATTATTATACAGGGGATCGGGATGGGGGTGGGACCACTGGACATCAAGGACTATGGCATAACTCATCAGACATGGGTGTGGGGGGAGGGTAAGGACCACTGGATACCAGGGAATAAGTATATAAACATCAGGCATTGGTGTGGGTGGGGTGAGGGACCGCTGGATAGCAGGCAATAAGTATATACACATCAGGCATGGATGCAGGTGTGGGGCAAGGGACCACTGGACACCAGGGAATGATTTATGTCTAACAAC
This sequence comes from Neoceratodus forsteri, assembly GCA_016271365.2. Classification (NCBI taxonomy): domain Eukaryota; kingdom Metazoa; phylum Chordata; order Ceratodontiformes; family Ceratodontidae; genus Neoceratodus; species Neoceratodus forsteri. Next base: position 121,279,587 of record CM057456.1, read on the forward strand.
GGGCTGGCAATTGGCAAGGGGGATCACTAGCACCAGGAAAATTTAATTTTTACATCAGGACAGTGATTGGTGGGGGGAGGGCTCTAGCACCTGGGAAAGTTCATTTTTTACATCTGGCTGGCAATCAGCAAGGGGAGCCACTAGCACCAGGGATAGCTCTCTTGGACCGGCAACTGGGGAGTGGCACCACACAATCCAGGCTCACTCCCCTTGCAAATGAGCCCATAATGGGCATACATATGGCCCCTTAGTGCCTTACTTGCCCAATGGGCTCATTTGCATGGGTCCATTTGAAAATCAGAAATTTAGCATGGGAGCAAGTCACTGTGGCACCCTATTTTGGGATCCATGTCTGCCCTGATCTAAGTGGCTTAGCAGTGGGCCGACATGACCCTATATTCAGCTGAATTGCACTGGTGCACTATTCCACTGAATATAGCATCACTGGGCACCCCGGCAAGCACAAGACACTGTGCAAGTATTTGTGCTCTGCTTTCTGCCTCTTTAAATATCAGCTCTTGATGCTTCAGAGTCCTGTGTATCACTGGTTTCTTCATGAATCACAGAGTGGATTGCTGATGCAACGAAAGCTTACACATCATCTTTATTCATGAAATAATAAATGCGCCATGCTAAAATTACTTTCAAAATTCCAAGTTCTTGTAGGACTAACTGCATTCCAATTTCCAACAGGCTGGGTGAACAGTTTAGGAGACACTTTTCCCCTGCTTTGCTTCTCACTGGCAAGGCAATGTCCAGAAAAAAAAATGAACTCTTTTTGGCAACTCCAAAATCCTTTTTTATATTTTGAGCTTATCAATCAAACTAATTTTCTGGCCCACTGCAGCCACAGTAACATTAGTAGTAGGAGTATCTGAAAAAGATTTACTGAAGGCTTATGGGTTTGCAACTTATAATCAATCACCTTTTCCTACCTGGAAGTTTAAATACATTAATAAGCAACATGATTAATTTAATAATTAACACCTTAATAATTAACATGAGCTGCTTTATTGTACCACAGCTTTTAATAGCTTGTATTTTCTATCATTATAGCATACTCATAGCACCTCTGCTTTTAATAATTTGGATAATCTACTTATACAGCTGCCACATAGCATCCCTGCTGTTTAATTTGTGCTATGTTTTAAAGCTACACCATCACTGTTGTTTAATCTTGTATTACCTCACTATAGGGCTGGTTCATTACAGTGCTGCTATTTTCCTGCCTTACCACTCAGATTGCAAGATTGCATTGCTTTGCATATCAATATAGCATTACACAGTTTTGCTCAGTTAACTAGTATTTGCAGTATCCCCTCGTCTGTACTAGTTCAGTCATGGTAACTGCTTCTCTTGCTCTCCATTATGCTGCTTGTAATACTTGCTGTCCTCCACCTCCTTCCTAATCTCTCATCCCTCCCCCTCACCCTACCTATGTCCCTTCCCTTCCCTTCCATCTCCATTCCTCCCTCCCCCTCTCCCTTCCTCTGGTCTTCTCACTCTCTCTCATTCCCCTTGGCTTCCTTGGTGCAGTCTCTCTCTTCTCATTGGATTCACCTTGAAGCAATCAGGAGCATCCACCCATCCTCTTTCCTCCCTCACTTCTCTCCTACCACTTCCCCCTCATCTCTTCACAAGCATCTCATAGACTCCCTCAAGCTCCTTGTCTCTTTGCTGCTCATTGCAGCAGGCGACATTGAGCTTAATCCCGGTCTAACCCTGTTATCCCTCTGTTGCTTGCCTTAAGTGTTTAAAGTGGCTCATATCAGCATCCACAGTCTCTTCCCCAAAACTGATCCATTACAGCCAATCATGTTTAACCTAAAACCTGATGTGCTGGTGATCTTGGAGTCTTGGCTATCTACCAAGAACCCAGATACTGCCATTACTATCTCTAGTTTCTCCATCACCAGACAGGATTGTGCAAAGAAGGTGGTGGTGTTGCCATTTACTTTTCCTCTTGAGTCCAGTCTGAACCTATGCTGTCTGCCTCCTCCTCTTCTGCTATGAAATGCTCCTCCTCAAACTTTCTTTCTCCTCTTCAGTACCCATATTCATTACTGGAGTTTATTGCTCTCCTGTCACTCATCAGTCACTGAACTCCTCACGATCATATCCTCTCATGTCTCCTCTGGTGAATTGCTCATTTTAGTTCACTTCAGTCTCAGTTGGTTCTCCCCCTACCATCACAAATTATGCCAAATTGTAAAGTCCCTCCAGCTTTCTCAACTAATATCTGATCTCACTCAGCTCAGTCACAAATCCCTAAACCACTGTCTCCTGGATTGGGTCCTCTTCTCACACCCCCATTGCATAGTGGATGATATTACTTTCCACAATGCCCTCAGTGACCACCATATGGCCTACTGTGTGTGCAAGACACATCATCCTTAGCTTCTCCAAAATTCATGCAGATATGATTATTCTGATCTCTGGACATGTTCTCCCCTCATGCTAACCTAGCTGCATCTGACTGGTCCCCCATTTCAGCTGCCAGTAACATCAACACAGCCCTCAAAATCTTTAACTCCAAGTTCATGTCTGTTTAGGATCACCATGCCCCCTGAGAAAAACTGAGGTCCGAGATCCTCACCTGCCATTGATCTCATCTGAGTTGCTGCCTGTCATCGAACATGTGACCTTGCTTGGCAGACTTACAAATCCACTGGTTCTCCATTTGACCTTTCTAGCTACAATGGTCCAATCTGGTTGATCTGGCTTGTATCATCTTCAAAACATTGCCAGGATTAAATCAAATCTGGTTCCTGCTTATCTTATGATGATAGCTCACACTTTTGTTACCTCTAGGTTAGACTACTGTAATTATCTGTACTTAGGTCTAGCTTGAGGTTTAATGCAATGCCTTCAATTGGTCCAGAATTCATTAGCTCAGCTAGCGGCAATAACTTCTGGTAGGGACCACATCGCACAAGTGCTGTGAGCTCTGTACTGGCTGCCTTTGCAATGTTGCATAACCTTTAAGACATGCTTGTTAAAATACAAGGCCCTGTTTAGTTTAGGACATGACTAATCTTGAAAGATCAGCTGCTTCCTTATCTCCCAACCAGACCCTTCTGCTCCACTGATGCCAGCTTAATTACTATTCCCTCTTCCCACTTGAGACAATCTGAGAGAGTGAATGTTTAGTAGAATCATCAATGTTGTGCAACTCTCTTCCTGGGAATATGCACTCTGCTGGCATAGTGGAGGTCTTTAAAAGATCACTCAAAACATACTTATTTGAGCAGTTTTTCCACAGCTAACTAGTATTAGATGAATAGCAGTTTATATTTTTTAATGGCTGTGATGTATTTATATCTTGTCATGTGTTATCTTCTTATGGGTTATGTATGCCTTATATCTGAATTACATACAGTGTCCTGAGCTTTCTGGAAAAGGTACTTTATAAATAAAATTGCCTTGCCCTACAAGATCCCTCACAATACCTGTACCATAGCTGCTAGGCTTGAGAGGGCTGATTACTTTCGCCATACTCCAAAACAACCTTAACCACCCCTCTAAGTTCTGGAAGGTCATTCATGCCCTTTTTTCTACTCAGATCTAGCCTGCCCCTCCCATCCTCAAGATGGGGGACATCCCTGTCTCTGCCACTTGTCTCATCTTTAAACTCCTTTTTTACCCCATTTGCCCTATCCCTTCTTTCCTCCCTTCATCTTTCACCCCTATCCCCTTCTTGCTTCAACCCTGCTCCACCCCCACCCTCTCCTTCTCCATCTTCCTCATCAGATCATCTGCTTCCCTCAAAGCCCTATTGACTCAAAACCCTCACAAAAATGGGAGCCCTGATGGGCTTAACCCCAAACTCCTATTGCTTTCAGGTCCTGCCACTGCTTTTCCTGTCACCTACCTTATAAACCTTTCCTTCACTTTAGCCTCAGTCCCTGACATATTAAATCAGGCTACAGTCATTTCCCTTTCCAAAGGGGATGGCCCCTCTCCCCCCCCCCCATTAAATAGTGCCCTATCTGTCTTTTCCCTACTCTGGATAAACTCCAGGAACACCTTGTTCTCTCCCAACTCTCCCCTTTCCTTGATTCCTCCTCTTTTCTTCACTTCTTATGAGTCTGGTTATAGGAAGTCCCACTCCACCTCCAGCGCCCTTCTGCATCTCACAGACTCCTTCCTATCTGGTATGGATCAGGACTTGGTCATCACTTCCATTTTTGTTGACATGGCCGATGCCTTTGACACTGTTGTCCACACTATCCTTCTGGACAAGCTAAAGGCAGTGGGGCTCTCTGCTTACTCAGTTGAGTGGTTCTGCTCTTACCTTGAGGGCAGGTCTCAAGCTGTCCATATTGGTGACACCTTGTCCCCTCCTCTCTCTGTTTGCTCTGGCGTACCCCAGGTAGCCATCCTTGACCCTATTATGTTCTCCATATTCCTCAAGAACTATCCCTTTGCCTCCTCTTCTGTATCCATTCACATGTAGGATGACAGAGTCCTCTGAGCCTCTGAATACTGTGTTGCTGACCTTATGCCCAGCTCCATCTAGACATTACCAACATCCAGCACTGGGTCTGGACTAATCAGCTAACCCTCATTGTAAAGAAAACAGTCTCCATGACTTTTGGCACAAGGTATGGACCAGCTAGGTTAACCTCACTCCCCTCTATTCATACCCTTGATGGTATTGCAGTTGAAGATATTTCCTCCCTTTAAATACCTCAGGGTCTGGATGGATTTTTCTGTTCATGTGGATGGCATCCGCTTGAAGCTTCAACAATAAGTGGATGAGCTTTACAGGAATAAAGCAAGTATCTCACTTCTTGCCCACAGAAAGATCATCCTGAAGAGGATTTTACCTATCTCTGACTATGGTGACATTGTTTACAGTGCTGCCCCCAAATCTACCCTAACCAGACTGGAAGCACTATTTTACTCATTCTGCCATCTCAACCTTGATTGCCCATCTGTAACCCACCACTGTTCCCAATACTCCTTCCTCTCCTTTCCTCCTTCATAACAGGTGCCTCGCTCATTGTGTTACTTTAATCCCTAAATTCTGGCTTGAGTCCCCCCCCCCCCCTTACCTTTCTTTCCTTCTCAATATTCCCCCTCCTACCCTCCCATTACTATTCATGCTGCTCTTCCTCTCACTCACATTTCTCCTGCATGAATTCGCTACTCACCGCTGCAGATATCTCTGATCCTGTGCTGTATTTTGCCACCCTACAATTCCCTCCCCCCACAGCCCCAGTTCCTGCCCAAATTAATTTCCCCCAACCCACCACCAGTTTCTTCTATCCTTCCATGCTGAATGAAGCACCAGGCAGTGCTTCAGTCATCCTTCAAATTGCTGCCATCTGCACTTTAATACCATACACAGCAGTTCCTTGTTCATACTCTAGTTGTGTTCCAGTTTATCCTTTCTGTACATTACTTGCTGCTCTTCAGCAGCTCTGCTTAGCTTATCTTGTTCATTTTGTTGCTACTTAATTGTTTGGCTTATATTTTAGATTTTGGATTTGTGTAACTGACTGTTGTAACTTGTTGCTTTACTCTCATTTCCCCCTCCTCCCAGGATGCATCTGGAGATAGTCTATTTCAGCTCAGTATGTCTTTTCTGGTAAATATTCTGAAATACATAAATAAATACATAAATAAATAAATGTTTCTCTTAAAAACATCAGTAATCAGATTGTTCAGAGTATTTTGAAGATTTTATGAGCCTAAAGACAATGTTAGCTCAACAATATTTAATTTGCCGTCCTGTGATAAATTCTCTAACCATCTTTTCTTGTGGTCAGTATTCTTGTGTCAGCATATGGCTCAGTTTCCATGACACCCAAGCCAAACTTTGCCAGCTCGACTCAGATCTACAAGCATTTTTTTAGCTCCTTCCTGTCATGTGACAAGCGAGAAGAGAGCTGGGGAGCAGACAATCAATATACTCTGGTTTGCACATGCACAAACCATAATATAAAGAACTACAGCTCTACGCTTGGCACCATTTCAGTTCAGCCATGGAGGAGAAAGGAGCTCCCTTATTGATGAGTGGGTGACAAGGTGGGAAGGAAAGGGAAAACAGGTCTCACTCTCTGTCCCTCATGAACATGGACCAGTTAACGTCCTCCACCCACTGGCCCACAACCAATAAAAAGAAAAGAAAAAGGAAAAGAAAAGAAAATGAGAGGGTTGGGACTTGGGAGGGATGTGGGCCAGTGTGTGTGTGTATGGGGGGGCAAGGTGCCTCATGCCCAATGACAAAGCTGTCAGGCAGCTGGCTGCCAAAACCTTTTTTTTTTAATTAAAAAAAACTTAACACTTAATGGCAAAGTTCTATCTGGAGGGAGACTGTGTGTGTGTGTGTGTGTGTGTGTGTGTGTGTGTGTGTGTGTGTGTGTATGTATGGGGGGGGTGCAGTGGAAGACTGCATTGCTTTCTTTTAACCCCAAAGCACACCAATGGCACAGTGCAGCACCAGAACAGAAAAGCACAAATGCAAGAAGTTTCAACTTAGGAATATAAAAGTTCATCTAGCTCTTGGCACTTGAATCTGACTACCTGGCAATATAGACTAGAGGCTAGAGTAGTGAGCTGTGAATAAAATTGATACATCTAGAAAACAGACCTGGGTTTGATTCCCACAATGAAATCCACTTGCATACTGTGTGACTCTGAGCAAATCACTTAACCTCCCCAGTTCTCCTTGGTAACAACTGAAAACAGGCACCTGTGGCTAGTGGGCCTTATCTGGTTACCAAAGAATAAGCATGGCGGTTGAGTAGCCTTGCTCTGCACTAGTGTCACCAGCCATTTCCCACACAAGCAGGAGTCAGACAGGACCATTTTCTTTTTGTATAGTCCTGTAAAATAAAGGCTTGTGTCACGTGAGATGTTTGGAGCAAGGGGAAACCCGCCCATTGAGTAGCCTCTGTCTTCAGTGTCACCAGCCATTTCCCACACAAGCAGGAGTTGGGAAAGGACCATATTTATTTGTGTGGTCCTGTCAAATAAAGACTTGTGTCACCTGTGAAATGTTTTGGAGGGATGGGAAGCCCAGCAGTTGAGTAGCCTCTGTCTGCAGTGTTACCAGCCACTTCCCACACAAGCAGGGATCCGGACAGGGACAGGACCATATTTGTTTTGTGCAGTCCTGTAAAATAAAGGGGTTTTGTGATTGTCATGTGTGAAGTAATTTGGAAGGAGGGGACAGCCCGGCAGTTCAGTAGCCTCTGTCTGCAGTGTCACCAGCCATTTTCCACACAAGCAGGAGCTGGAACAAAAATAAGAAAAGGTTTTTTTGTGTAGTCCTGTAAAATAAAGGGGTTGTGTGACTGTCATGTGTGAAATGTTTTGGAGGGAGAGGGCATGCCGGCAGTTGAGTAGCCTCTGTCGGCACTGTCACTAGCCATTTGCAACAAAAGCAGGAGTCAGGACAGAGCCATATTTTTACTTATTTTATTTTATTCCTGTAGTACTGTCAAATAAAGGCTCGCATCATGTGTGAAATGTTTCGAGGGAGGGGCAGCCCAGCAGTTGCTTAGCCTCTGTCTGCAGTGTCACCAGCCATTTCCCACACAAGCAGGAGTCAGGACAGGACCATTTTTTTGTGTAATTCTGTAAAATAAAGTGGATGTGTGATTGTCACATGTGAAACATTTTAGAGGGAGGGGCAGCCAGGCAGTTGAGTAACCTCTTTCTGCAGTGTCACCAGCCATTTCCCATTTTCCCATACAAGCAGGAGTCAGGACAGGGACAAGACCATTTTGTTTCTGTGTAGTCCTGTCAAACAAAGGCTTGTATCACATGTGAAACCTTTCTGAAGGGAGGGAGCAACTTTTGGTAGTTGCATAATAGCCCCAACTTGTAGTCTTACTAGTTAACCAGTTCATATTCATACCTTGCCTTGAGACATACACTAACTACTCATCATCATTGCTATCTATTTCACCAAGGTGGCCGAGAAAGGTAGTGTGGTTAGGTAGTAGCTTTTTTCTTGGAAGGGAGCTTTTAAGACAAAGAGAGCAATTCAGAAAAAAACAGCACAAAAAGTGCTTCTTCTACTGCAGTCGGTGCATCCTCTTCTTTACCAATTGAAGCTTCCTCATACTCCGAGTCCTTGTCTTCTGCATTCCCATAATGTTTGTCTGCTGCTGCAGGTAATACCTAGTTGTCACATACAGACCAAGTAAAAGGCAACAAGAAAAGCTTGGGTGTTGAACTAGCAACTAAGAAAAGTAGATTTGCCAAAGGTACAGTTATTAAAAAAATAAAGACAGTTTCAGGCACTACATGGAGTGGAATGTAAAGAATAAGCACACACGCATACTTTGTGCCTCTTTCTCATGATTCTACCATTTCTCATTCCTCAGAGTCAGACCATGTGGATATCAGTGGCAGTTAGTAAATTCCTGAAAAAGAGGCAGTGCATTATGGGGACTCTGATGACAAGGGCTCAGAGGAAGAGGAACCTGTGAGTTGCCAGACAAAAAACCCAAAGAAGGGTTTATCAGAGGAAAGGTCATTATGGGCCAGTGCAAATGAAATAATGCTTGACTTGCCAGTCTACCCTGCTGAGGGCAGGCATCACACCCAATCACCCAATGAGGACATTGAAGAAAATAATCAAAATATAGAAATTAACATAGACATGCTGGGTGGTTGATTCAGAAGTTGCAATGCCAGCGACAAATACAAAAAAAGCATCCTTTTCCAATTGGAGTTTTTTTTAACCTTGACCCAAAGAACAGTATGAGTGCAATATGCTGTTTATATAAGGACTCTTTCAGCAGAGGAAGGCAGGAAAGCAACCCTAATAAGACCCTTGCAGGGATTACATCCACATTAGCAGATCAGGAATAAGTCACAGGGTGACATGGCAGACGATGTTGCACAGGCTAACCCTGGTTTATTTATCCTGGGGGCCATTTTTACACAGATTTGGGGCAAGCTGCCATAAAGTGGGAAAACTGTCACAGCTGTATCCAACCTTTGAAAATCAGACACAGTTGCAGCAAATGGCATTTGCGTAGTGGTGATTTCAAAGTGTTGTGGTACAGAGCTTGATGTAAGCCCTGCACCACCCTTTGAAAATCCAACATCATGGGCCCAATTTTCAAATGAGTTAGAATGATGCAAGGGACTTGCATCAAAAGAGTTTGATGCAAGTATTGCTTGCGTCAAATATGATTTTCCAAAGCAGCCTGCATCTGATCTAGACACTGCTGCACAAAAGCTCCTTGTGCCATGGTTATGTTAAAGAACCCAGTGCACCAGGTCACAAGGGGACTTGTGTCATGGTGGGGCTGCAACATACCCTTTTTTTTGGATTTTGCAAGCTCCACCATGGATGCAAGAGGGGTCACCACTTAGACCAGTCAGGAGGTTATCTAATTTAGTTGTGCCAGTGGTATATGGTGGTAAAGGGGGCAGTAGAGGCACACTAGAGGCATGGGAAGGGGCATTGACGTTGTCAGGGCACAGCTGGGCATCAGCCACAGTGCTGTGGCACCCAGCGGGGTGCCATTATTGTGTGGTGTGCTAACAGAAATGTTTTGTAAATCAAGCCTTCCCATACTGTAATAGTTTCCCTGGCAGTCTAGTGCCCCCCCAGTCCTCAATGCTGACATACCTCCGGTGGTGTAGTGGACCCCACCACTGAACCCCAATCTCCCCCACATAAAATGAGAAAACTTCCCTGGTTCTATAGCACTTCACCAATCACTGATCTTACCCAAACGCATATCAATAAAATTATCTGGTGGTCTAGTTGCCCCCTCCACCCTCCTCACCCCATAAGGCATTGCCCGACCACCCTTCCCCCCCTCTCTGACACAATCCTGCAACTGGCACATCCCTCCACACACCACCATGACCAGCAGCAGAGTGTGTTATGAGCGTACTGTATACAGTACACAGTACATGCACATTGATAACATATTCTGTGGCTGGCCATGGTGATGTGCACGGGGCAGTGCCAGTCACAGGATCATGTCAGGGATGGGGGAGAAGGGTGGTTTGGAAATGCCTAATGGGAAGGGTTGCTGGTCCACTAGACCACCAGGTACTTTTATTGATATGTTTTTGGGTTAGATCTGGAATGGGGGGGGGACTACAGGACTGGGACAGGTTTCTCATTTTTCATGGGGGAAATCAGTGTTTGGTGGGGTTCCACTACAACACCAGGGTGTATATCAATGTGGGGGATCAAGATGCCACTAGAATAACAGGGAAACTGTTACAGTATGCCTGGGCTCAATTTATAAAATATCACTGTTAGTGCACCATACTGTAATGGCACCCATCCCTAAGTGCCACAACACTGTGGGGGGTTCTCCACTGTGCCCTGACACCCCACTGCCTCCTCCCATGCCCAAATGCCCTAGGGCCCCTCCTATAAATGTAGTTCTTCACCACCCCAACATCCTAGCCCCTCTAGTGTTTGGCCTGGCAAAGGGGACGGATCCCTGTAGCAATGTCTGCAGCTGCCTCACTTGTTTGGCACAGCTGAGGATTTGTGGCAAACCCAGGAAGTTTGGAGCATGGACCCTGCAGATTATAAAATCGGGTGCAGGGTCCAGCAGGGGCCTGGTGGCAGTGCTGAACCTATTGGGTTATCCGAGTGCAAGCTTGGATCCAGACAATCTGTTACTGGCCTATAACAAGGCTGTGACCATGGCTATGGATTCCATAGCTCATGTTCCTGTTCAGCCTGTCACCCTTCACCCTTGGTCTCTCTGGTTTGATGGGACCTTGAGGGAGTTGAGGCAAGTGGGGCAAAGGATGGAGTGGTGTTGGCAGAAATCGGGCCTTAATGCTGACAGACTTAGATTGATGGCCCTTTTATAGGGATTATCAATTGGCCATCTCCCATAAGAAGCCAGAGTTCCTGTCCAGGGAGATCGTTGCTGTACAGAAATGACCAGCTCAGCTCTTCTGAACTGTTAGCAGACTGTGCAATCCAGCCTGTCTGCAGTCTCAGATAGCATTGTCACAAGATATGTGTGACAGGTTTGCTCAATTCTTTGTGGATAAGGTTGCTGACATCAGGTCTGAGATCTGCCTAGCTCACTCCAATGGGTGTGGCAGTGGTCAGTGGGAGGCTGCAGACCCCAGTTTGCCTGGTCTGACTTTGATTGGTTGGTGATCACCAATATCATGAGGATCATCCGGAATATGCAGCAGACCTGCTGTAGTTTGGATCCGGGCCCAACCCGCCTTCTTGTGGGGTGTGTTGATGTCATTGACCCGGTCCTGGCTGATATAGTTTGGTGTTCATTAGAGACAAGTGTGTTTCCTGACACCCTGAAGAAGGCAGTGGTGACACACTTCCTTAAGAAACCCTCTCTAGACCTGGACTGTCTCGTTAACTACAGACCTGTCTCTAACCTTTCCTTTGTGGGTAAGGTTATTGAGAAGGTGGTTGCATGGCAGCTGGAGTATCACCTTATCATCCACAATGTCTACATTCCTCTTCAGTCAGGATTTTGGAGTAGACATAGTACTGAGACAGCTCTTGTTCAGGTACCCAATGATCTCTTGATAGCGAGAAATCAGAAGAGCCATTCCATGTTGGTTCTCCTTGCTCTCGTTGCACCATTTGACACCATGGACCATGGGGTGTTTTTGGAGCACCTATGGCTGATCTTTAGACTATCTGGTACAGTCTTCATATTGTTTCATTCTTTCCTCATGGGCAGGTTGCAGAGAGTGGTTTCAGGAATGTATTCCTCTGACCCAGTCTCCCTGTCTTGCGGGGTGCCACAGTGCTCCATTTTATTAACCAAGCTGTTTGTGGTTTATATGCCGCCATTGGGAGACATTGTAAGATGGTATGGGCTGAGTTTTCAGTGCTATGCAGATGATATTCTGCTATACATGTCTTTTACACCCAATCAGGATGGAGCTATTTCTACTTCTAACAACTGTCTTGCTGAGATCCAGAACTAGACGAGTGCCAACTGGATGAGATTGAATCCCGACAAGACCAAGGTGTAGGTTGTGGACTCAGGTCATCGGGTAGAGGGGCCTTCAGCTGGGTGGTCATCCAGGCTTTGGCTTGGTGGCATCCAGCTGGTGACCTCCAATCAAGTGTGAAATCTAGGCATTATTTTTGATGAGGAGCTGATGCTTAGATCTCAGGTGTCGTCCATCATCAGGACCTCATTTTACCATCTGAGGACTATCTCCTGGATTAAGCACCTTGTTCCACATGATGTCCTTCCAATGCTGGTCCATGCCTTTGTGACCTCCCGCCTTGACTACTGCAACTCCCTACACCTAGAGCTACCGAGGGTGGATATCCGCTGCTTCCAACTCGTACAGAATGCAGCAGCCAGGCTGTTGACTGGTTTATCTTGATCACACCATGTCACACCTGTGCTCCACAGCCTGCACTCGCTGCCTATTCTGTGGCAGATAATCATCAAGGTCAGTTTGCTGACCTATAAGTCCCTACATGGACAGGGACCATGTTATCTGCAAAATCTTCTTTCCACCTATCGCCCCCTCCACCCACTCTGCTCTGCTGTCGAGGGATTGCTAGAGGTTCCCATGGTTCATCTGAAGACCTTGATTTTTGCTAATTGTACAGGCATGTTGATACTTTTTTAATGGCGCATTTTATAAATAAATTATTGCTTGATTGATTGACTGATTGATTGATGTTTCACCCGGAGTTTGCTGTAGCCCTTAGATCAGCGTAACTTGTGTCAATCTAAGGTCTCTTTAAGAATTGGGCCAAATATATTAAAAATGACAGGACTTTAAAAATGCAGTGAGCAATTTTATGTCTTCTTATATTGATTTGAAACATTTTGTTTTTTGTATCAATTTATAATCATTGTAGTGATATATTGGGAATATATCTATTTAGCTGACTTCAAGCATTCATTAATAAAACATTTAGTGTCTAGCTCCAATGGTTCTAAAGTTATAACAGATTAAAGAAAATGGACAGGATTCACAAATCTTTGCCTGTGCATAAACCTGGTTTTGTGTGAGCAAACCACGTTTTGCACCGAGTTGCTATTCACAGAAACCTAGTTTGCATGCTCAAACTGGTTTGCACTTGGGCAAAATGTGGAGGGGGCACAATGCAAATGAGAGGAGGGGACCTGACTATTGGTGCAGTGTGATTCACTGAGTAGTTGCTCCATGCAAGGGCCTTGACAGCAATCACCTTGCATGGAGCAAATACTTCTGATCAAGAACTACGGGCTATTTTACTCAGGCTCGACACTGAGAAAGCTTTCAATAGGGTCTCGTGGCCCTTCTTGTGGGCTACCCTTAAAGAATTTAATTTCCCTGAAAAATGTATATCCCAAATCCAGGCCATGTACCATTCTCCAGTAGCTTATCTGAAATTAGACGGTTCGATCTCCTCACCATTTACTTCATCCAGAGGTACACGACAAGGATGCCCTTTATTCCCACTTCTTTTTGCACTTTATTTAGAACCTCTAGCTGCCAAATTAAGGGAAGATGGTAATGTTCAAGGGATCCCACTAGGAGGCAAAATGTTTAAATTATCCCTTTTTGCAGAGGATATTTTGCTAACTCTGACTTCCCCAGAGACATCTATCCCAGCAGTATGGGAGCAACTTCAACTTTTTAGCACCTTATCTGGCTAAAAAGTAAATTGTTCAAAAACCAAAGTGCTTAATTCCTCCTTTTCTCCATCCAGACAAATTAAACTGGAATTTCCCTTCCACTGACATAGACTTGAAATGAAGCATATAGGGATAAAAATCCCAGCTAAGTTAATACATCTTGAAATGGTAAATATGGAACCAATTACACAGCAAATTACCTCAGATTTGTCTAGGTGGACACAACTCCCCCTGGGCCTAACTAATTGCGTAGAAACAATCCAACAAAATATTTTTCCTCGTTTATTATTTTTCCTACAAACTTTGCCAACTGTTCCCTCAGACTTTTATTTTTGATCCTGAGATAAGCTTATCTCAAGGTTTATATGGGGAGAAAACCCCCCAAGGATAAAATATACCTTGGTACACCTTCCTAGATCACAGGGAGTGATACATTTACCTAACTTGAAAGAATATTCTAGAGGAACTCAAACCCGTACAGCCCTATTACTTATTAATCCCTCTTATAGGGCACACTGGAAAACAATAGAGATAATCTTAAATGGACTGGAATCCCTACCAACGTATATATTGGGAGACCACAACAGGTGTTATCCCTTGAATAGGTTTCTGAAAATGACAGCGGAATTTGTAAAAAACTGGCTTTATATCATCTGATATAGATAAACCTCTCAAGAGACACACTAGTTAAATGCCCTAATTTGTAATAAAGACCTCTTTCCCTCCTCATTAGAGACAGATCTATTAAGATGGGAACACTAGTCCATCAGATATGTATTCCAACTGATAAGCCCTGTGGTAATTCATCCATTCACATATTTACAATCCTCATATGGATTACCCCAGCGAGAACTCTCAATTTATAAGACACTACATGCTGTTTTAATTAATATGGCTGACTTCTTGACTGAGATAGCAAAAGCCCCTTCTAAGAGGGTACAGTTAATTGTACAGGCTATAGAAGGCAGATCTCAGGAACACATTATGAGTAATATTTATATGGCAATGTGTCCTATGTCCACATAGGAACATGACCAAGTGAAAGCCAGATGGGCAAGAGAACTTAAAATAGAACTAGACCCAGACAGATGGTTACAATCTACCTACTTTTATTCTAAAAATTCATCATCATCTTATTGGAGGGAGTTTGCATGGAAGACCAGGGTTAGATTCTTTAGAACCCCAGATATTCAGCTAAAACTGGGATCACCAAATGGTAGTCTCTGCTGGAGAGGATGTGGGTATTCTCCTGCAGGCCAAGAACATATATTTTGGGTCTGTCCACTCCTATCAGGCTTTTGGAGAGATATTATAGGGGAACTTAACAATATTTTTGGCATACCTGATCTATTTACTCCAGGATTTATCCTGACAGCAACACCTCCATAAGACATACAGATTAGCTGTCTTAAATATAAACTGGTCACACTTTTAATTGTAATAGCTAAAAAAATTATTACCAGATTATGGATCACTAAAACAATTCCTGATAAGGCCTCCTGGAGAAATCTCACTTATGAAGTATATAACCTGGAACGTCTCTCATATAAGATAAATAACAAGATTAACACTTTTAATACTAAATGGGGATTATGGGTTGCATACCAATTAAAGACTTACTCAGACTTTGTACCATGAAACCAAAAAAGGATAAGCTTATATATTTCATGGTAATCACAGTTGGGATAGTATATTATTCTGGGGTGTCTGATGCTAAGGGGAGGAGATCCAGTCCGAGAGAGATGTTGATCTGAAAAAAATGAAAGGGGGAAGCAAGGGAATCTTATTATTTATTCAAGACTATAGTCTATGAGATCCTAGTTTGGTTAAAGAACCAAATAATGAGAGAAAATAAAATGTTACTACAGAGATATGTTAAACAATCTAATGTGTATAAATCAAATGCTTGTAAATTAACTGCCTGTATGAACTGTATTATGAAACCTCAACAATTAACATGTTGCATAAAACGTGATCATGTATGTGATATTCTACCTCTAAATAAAATAAAAAGCTATATTTAAAAAAAAAAGAACTAGGAGCTGATTCCAGGACAAATGTCACAACTCGCAGGCATATTCGAATTGTGAATTCGCCACTATGCCAGAGACCCTGGGCAGTATTCTAAGAGTGGCAGGGTCCCGGCACTTATGACGTGCAACTTGCAACAGGTGTAGACCAATGCCACTGGCATGGCGTAATAGCCCGGCATGAAGCAGGTCACCGCCCACTGCAGACTGCTCCCCCGGAGCCCCTCCAACCCCAGAACACCATGGCATGCACCAGGGTGCATGGGAAGGCTGGACAGGTGGCACAGGATTCTGGGAGGCACAGTGGAGAATGGACCACTGGGGGTCCCCGACAGTCTGGGGCATGGTCATGTCTATGAGGGTACAGGGTGCACAGTGGGACATTTGCCACTGCACTGCAGAGTGGGCATCTATCAGATGGCACTGATTGATGCCCCTTAGAGCATCTCTGAGATGCTCTAAGATAGCTCCACTAGTGTGGTTCCTGGAATTGCAGATGTGGGTTATGGCAGCCGCCCTTCTGGAATAGGGTGCAGTTGCTGCCGTAACCCACCCTTGTGGCCATGTCATTGCGGGTTGCGGTGTAGTGGGTGGCGTATCCCATGGTTGGCGTAGCCCACAGCCGACATGGCGCAAGACACCTTTTGGAATAGGGACTGGCATAATGCATGGTACAAGTCTCGAGTTATGCCATGGGGTTTGGCATAACTCAGCTTGCGTCGGCGTATGCAGTCCTGGAATAGGGCCCCTTGCCTTAATCTTTTTTTTTTTTAGTCTTTGATTACCGGGTAAAGCCCACTAGGCAAAAGTGCCTATTTTCAGGGGCGATCTGGGAGCACTGGGCAGTTAAGTGACTTGCTAGAGTCACACAGTACGCAAGTGGAGGTTGTGAGAATCAAACTCAGGTCTGGTCTGCTGGATGTAACAAGATTGTTCGCACCTCGTTTATCTAACCTCTAGGCTATACTGCCAGCCCTTAATCCTGTACAACCCTAGTGGCTGGTGGAGGTACTGCAGTGACCCCCTCATTCCAACCATCAGCACAATTGTCCCTGGTGTTCTGTGGTCCCCCCCTTATACCTCCCATGATGTATGACAACATTTTCGCAGGTATCCATGGGTCCCACCCCACCCACCTACACCCATGCCCAATAAAAATGAAGCATTTCCCTGGTGTCCAGTGGTCCATTCCACCACTCGCACCCATGTACGATAATACAGAAACATTTCCCTGGTGTACAGTATTCCCTCCACCCCCACCTGATGCCTAACCAATCTAAAATATATGTTTTTCCTGGTATCTAGTGGTCCTTCCCCCCCAAGACTATCCCATGCCTGAGTAAGACAATATGAGTCTCCCTGGTGCTAGTGGTCTCCCCTGATTACCAACCCAATGTGAACCATACAGCCTTCCCTGGTGTCCAATGATCCCTCTCCCCACACACACCCATGTCCAAGAGGTATGCCATTGTCCCTATTGTTCAGTGGTCCCTGGCTCCCATCCCAATCTCTGTAAAATAATGGTACACCATTACCTTTTTTTCTAGTGACCCCCCATCTCTGATCCCCTGTAATATAATGTTAACTGTTCCTTGGTTTCTAGCAGACCCCGCACCCCTGCAAGTAGTGCCCCACCACCAAGCTTCCCCATATCCTGGCCCCGAGCTGGAGACCAGCACAGCCCACCACTCTCCACCATGGCTGGCCACCAACTGAGCTGTCAGTGAGTGTGCACTGTACAATCAGCTGTTACAGTATGCTTCTATTGACAGCTCCTTTGTTGGCAGGCCATGGTGGAGAGTGCAGGACTGCACCAGGCCAGGATGTGGGGTGCTAGGTGATGGGGCACTACCTGCTGGGAGGGTCCACTAGACACCAGGAAATGTTTAACATTATATTTCAGGGAATCTGGGATGGGAGGCTACTAGTCACCAAGGAATGGTGTACCCTTATTTTACAGGGGATCAGGATGGGGGGCTGGGACCACTGGACACCAGATAGTATGGCATACCTCATTGGGAATTGGTGTGATGAAAGAAGGGAGCACTGGACACCAGGAAATGCTGGATGGTTCGCATTGGGCCGGAAATTGGCAGAGGCGGGGGGACCACAAGCACCATGGGTAATCTTATTATCTTACTCTAGAACAAGACTGGATGGGGGAAGGACAACTAGATACCATGGAAATCATATATTTTAGATCAGTCAGGCATCAGGTGGAGCAAGGGACCTCTAGACACCAGGGAAAACATCTATTTTAGATTGCTCTGGTACGGGTTGGGGGAGGGATCAATGGACATCAGGGAGTCAGGGCTGCTATGGGGCAGGGGGTGCACTAAGCTCCAGTGCAGCATATGCAAATGGCATATAATGAGCATGCAAATGGCTATGCAGCACCTTGCATGACCACTGGACTTATTTACATGGCTGCCTTTGAGAACAGGAAATAGTGCACTTGTGCTATCCATTGCGGAGCTATACTCATGGCTCCATGTTGGGGCAGCACTGATGGAGTTAGTGCTAGAGCGGGGGGGGGTTAGTGCTGACTTGACCTGGCCCTATTCTCAGTCAGATAGCACAGGCGCGCTATCTGACTGAGAACAGCAACCTTAGACACCTTGGTAAATGCAAAGCGCAACACAAACGTCTGTGCTGTTCTTTGCAACTTTTTGTGAATTGGGCCCAATCATCTTTTCAATATCTATATATCGATATAAGTTCATTGTAGTGATATATTTCTGATATATCTACTTAATTGATTTCAAGATTTAATTAAACAAATTAAGGGCCAGATTCACAAAGCCCCCCAAAATCTCGTAGCTTTAGGAAAAACCAACAAGTGGGTTGCCACTTGCAGAACTACAGTTTTTTATGACAGCTGTTGTATTTACAAAGGTGGAGCTGGCTTACAACTAGGTCCATGTTCACAGCAGCTTTCAGATGAGTTTTTCCCCCGGAGCTGTAGAAAAATGTTATGGCCAGTGGGACCAGTTGTAACATCTTTGCAGCTTCAGAGGACTGAGAATACAAATCTCTACAGCTGCAAGATTTTGGTCTGCACTTGGAGTTGTGTGGTGGGATCTACTTCCTTTTTATTTTGTGACTCTAGCCCAAAGTCACTAGCCATAGTGGTTCCATTGTCATCACATTTAAAATAATTTTTTTTGAAAGGTCTAACTCTAGAACGGTTGCTGCTAGAAACTCAATTATTTTGTTGTTGTAATGAAAGCTTGGAGTCCAGATATTAAAGAAAATGTGTTGTTGTTATATGTTAATTACAGTATGTAACAGGAGTAATTATGTCATTGATCTAGAAATGGGCAGTTTTCTTTATCTATATTGATCTCTCTCTCTCTCTCTCTCTCTCTATATATATATATATATATATATAGATACAGTATAAAGATAGACAGATAGCTAGATAGATAGATATAGATATAGATATAGATATAGATATAGATATAGATATAGATATATATTGACAACATGGCATAAGTTTTTTTTTTTAAATAAATGCCAGTTATATACTTTTTAATAATGATAAAGTATCTAAATATACTTTTTTAATATAAGCATGGATCATTTCCTGATGATGGTTTTAAGGAAATTAAATAAAAAAAAATGTGCACTTTTTCTGAATTTCAGTATTAGTTCCTATAATTTAATTGGTATCTATAAAAGGTGACACTTCTCTCAGAATGACCATTTAGTCTCAGATATGTCAGTAATGGTCTTAAAAGGATTTTTTAAAAATTACACAGCAGAGACAAACTTTTGAGATTAAACTTATTTTACTTCTCAATATGGTAGCGGATGACATGGATATAGATTTGGGTTTCATGACACATTACCTAACGTAACTGGCATAGACTTTTACCTCATAGGATGGACATTTAACAGGACTTCAGTGTGTTATTGTTGTTTTGTTTTTATTTTCGTACAGTCCTTTTTAACTGGTTATCAATATGTTGGTTTCTCACCAAATATATTGTGTATGTTGGCAGGGGTTGGGGGAAGTTGGGTTGTCTTGGGTGAGTGTGTAGGGGGGGTTTAGTGTGTGTGGGGGATAATTTTTTTGTGTTTTAAGGGGGTTGGAGGATGGTGTTTTCTTTTTTTTGTTTTGTGGGGAGGTTGCTGTGTGGGGGGAGGGGTTGGGGTTGTGCTTACATATTTAGGTAGGCTTATATTAGGGTACATGTTACAATTTTGCTACAGGGTGTTAGGACTCTTGGCTCACATACATAGTGAATATATAATTATTTTCTAGTTATCTTTCCTCGGGAGGGAGGGGTAATTCAATGGGGATTTTATACAGATTCTTAAGACTGTCTCTACTCATATAGTTAATTGATTATGTAATGACTCATTGTTAAGCTTTGAACATTTTAAGATGCATGAACTCATTTTCTAAGTGGTTCTTGAGAGATTTGTTTTTCTATTATTTTCTTGTTTGGCAGTAATATTGACAATTGATATTATCTTGTAAAAAAACATTGTTATAAAACTGTAGGTTTTTATGTTTATGGAGTGTGTTAACTGGTTGATAGTATAGTTTAGAAAATATCTCCAGATAAGTTTATTTCTGTATGAATGTTTTAAACAGTTGTTCATACAAAGTACATTTTTCTTATTCACCTCTTATTTCCATAAATATATTTCTTTTGTACAGCTTTTTTTTATCATACAATACTATCAAGTTTTAACTTGGACATTTGTGATATTAAATCTAAGGTTTTGCTTTTAATGTTTAATGTGGTCTCCTAGCACACACATTCATTAATAATTTCAGTTACAGGCTTTGCCTGCTAGAGTGTTCAGCTTATCTGATAGATTGGCCTTGAAAAGATTTTCAGTAATAGCAGGCTAATGGGAGGCTATTCATTACATTTAAATTTGTGATTCTTTGAGAAAGGTACTTTTAACCAATGAAATTTTTTTCAGGGTTTTTTATGTATGATCTGGGTGGTAATAGATTGTGACACTCTGAACAATTGTCATAAGTCTCTCATGAAGGACTTGGATGGGCCGAAAGCTTAGACATTGTTTTATTTTTGTAACATCTATGTTTATTTATTTATTAGCTTTTGATGACCGGGTAGGTATGCTAGGCAAAGAAGCCTGCCTATTTTCAGGCACGACCCAGGAGAGTACAGTAACAGTAATACAGCAAAAACATTAATGACAACAATGAGGTAAAAAAAATGCACAGAATACTAACAGAATACTCTATTTAAATAGCAGTAACACAGTGCAAGAATAAACATCAAGAATACTTCATATTAGCATAAACATACAAATTCTTGCAGTAACTATACAGTTTAGCAGGTCACTTGTCCAAGGTAGTAATACATGAGCCAAGTAGACGCAGGTATGATATTGGAAAAGCAGAAAATGAGCAGGAGAGCAGCTAGAGGACAGGCCACAGGCCCCCCCAAGCCCTAAGTGCAGTCACAGTAGCCAGGGGCATTAAGGAGAGAACAAAGAGCATGCTTGAAAGCTAGATGAGATGAGGAGTTCTTCACATCAGCTGAGAGTAAGTTCCAGAAATTTGGGGCAAAATAGGAGAAGGCCTGCTCACCCATTTTAGTGGAGCAGGGCTGAACAGCAAGCAAGGGGAAGGTGGAGGACCTGAGTGCATGGGACTGAGAGACAGGGGTTAGCATGGCACCAAGAGCTGCAGGGCGAGGCATTTTGGTTAAAGAGTTAATGAAACAACCAAGTGCATATGACCCAAGGGAATTAGGAGGTAACCAATTCAAGGAGAAGTAAAATCAGCAGTGGTGTGTCAGATGTGGAGAAGATAAGGTGAATCTGCAGATATTATTTTACATGATGTCCCATTTATGGAGAACAACAGTGTTGGCGTGGGAGAGGACAAGGAGAGCATATAGCATTTGTGGAAGCAACACACCTCTCGCAACAGAAATCCTGACAGCCGGGGTAAGTGAGTGGCAAACTCTGTAGGCCACACCAATCCTAGAGCTGACTTGGTGACAGACCTCATTGACATGTGCTGCAAGATCCCAGGGCCGGGTCAAGCATCACCCCCAGATATTTGAAAGGCAGAGTGTTATTGACTGGGGACCCATCACAGTCCTGGACCATAAGGTTAGGGGCCAAGGTCAATACCCATCTAAAGGACCTGAAAAGCATGGCCTGGGTCTTAGATAGGTTCAAGATTTGGTAGTTGGAGGAAAACCAGGATTAGAGGCATTGAAAGGCAGGGGATATTTGTTGGTTAAGGTCAGTTATGGACTTAGACACAGAGTAAAGTACCAGGTCATCAACATGCATAATAGTATTACAGAGTGTGGAAGGTTTGGGGATATCATTAATAGAAAGATAGAAGAGCAGGGGTCCAAGAATAGACCCTGAGGGATGCCTGAAGTGATATGGGCAGGTGCTAAGAGAACTCTACAAAAGAAAATGGTCTGAGAGCAATTTTAAAGATAGCTAGCAAACCAGGATAGGGTGGAGTTGGAGGCTCCAAGTGAATGTAGTTTGTCCAGTAGTAGAGGATGATGTACTGTATCAAAAGCTTTAGAGATGTAGATGAACATGGCCCCAGTTAGTAAGCCTTTGTCCATATTACATTTTACATCACTAGTGAAGTGGATAAGGGCAGTAGTAGTGCTGTGTCCAGCCGTAAAGCTATGTCATAAAGAGGATTGTAGGTTAGAGTGGAGTAGGTACTGAGAGACCTGCCAATGCACAGCTTTCTCCAGCAGCTTGCTGAGTGCAGGCAAAAATGAAATGGGGCGATAGTTTGACAGGAGTTTGGCATCACTTTTCTTAAACACCGGTATAGTTCTGGTGGATTTCCAGACCATAGGGACAGAGGCTGTGCAGATAGTTAGATTGAAAAGCCTGGTAACCAATGCGGCAAGATGAGAGGCAAACTGTCTGAGGATCCTTGGATCAATCCCATCAGGACCTGCACTGCCATGAGCAGTAATAGTCCTTAGCAACTTAAGGACTTCCTGGCACATAACTGGGGCCAGCACCAGAGTGTTGGGAGCAGACATAGTGGGGGGGGCACTGGGAATAACAGGAGGGAGGTGGAGGTGGGGGGAGAGTAGAAAAGAGGATATTGAAGGCACTAGCTATAGTATGAGGATTATTGCAATGGATATCATTTACGAACATATCATTTGGAGTCAGAGTATTATTATTCCCAAGAATTTCCTTAATTTGTGCCCAGTACCATTTAGGATTAGAAGCAGAGGCACAGAGCAGGTTCCGATATTACATACTTTTAGCAAAGCTAATCTCCTTTTTACAACTGTTGTGCAGCGACCTGTAGGCATCAAAGTCAGCTTGATTTGAAGAGGATTTCCAGACCAACCAGAGTTTTTCCCTACATTTCAGCATCTGAAGTAGTGGGCACTTAAGCCATTTAGTGACCTTCCCTTTTACCCTGCGTGTGGTTACTGGAATGTGTGAGTTCTGAAGAGAGAGAAGGGTGGCATTGAAATACTCAGTCACGCAGTTAGCATCATTGGTGATGTAGAGAGGGGACCAGTCGACCTGGTTTAAATCATGCAGGAAAGCAGTGGTGTTAAGGTTGGAGAAACTGGAAAAAGATATAAGTTTTAAGGGGGGAAGGAGGGAGGAGCGGAGTCCCAGGTGATCACTGATAGAGTCAGGAAGCACACCAGCATTAGGGAAGTTCTCCTTCCTATTGGTCAAGATCCAATCTAAAAGGGTGCTGGAGAAGCCCTGGCGCGAGACTCTAGTAAGAGCCTGGATTATTTGAGTAAGGTTGGGCTTGTTGATTATGGATGAAAGGAGAGAGGAACGTGGCCAGGCCAAGTCAAGATTAAAATCTCCCATGGATAAAGAAGGTAAATGAGATAAGGGCCTTTCGCCGGCACAGAGAGCTATTAGGGATCTGTCCGACAATCTGGGTTTGTGTGACCCGTGGAGGGTATTATATTCTTCCCATAGGGAGTATACATTCTTATCAGAAGTCCACAAATCCAGGTCTCGAATTGATTTTTTCTTGAAGAGCCAGTGCATGCTTCCTGGATTAGTACACTGTAACATTATTCCAGGGATTATCTCAGATCATTCTATGGTTAGCTGCACCCTTAATCTTGTTCCCAACATCCCTAGACAGACCATCTGGAAACTAAACACCCAACTTCTCCGCTCTGCAGAGATTAGAGATTGTGTAGTTCAAAGAATTGAACAATATGAGAAAGAGAACTGCAATTCCACAGGTAGAGGGGATATAGAATGGAGTGCACTGAAATGTGTATTAAGGGGTGAACTTATTCAACTTGCAGCAGCTAGGAAGAAACAGAGAGAGGGTAGGGCCAAGCAGTTGCTGACACGGATTAGAGAAATAGAAAACACTTTCTCAAAGATCACGTCAGTAGAGATTAGGGAAGAGTTAATCAGACTGTGGCATCAGTATGATGAGATTCTGAGAGATAAAAGCGGAGATATGCCATTGGTAAAGCAAGCTTTATATTTAGATCAGGTGAAAATCAGGACAGCTTCTAGCTATCGCTTAAAAGCAACAGAAGCATCCAGAATTATCCAAAGTATTACTTCCCTGACAGATAGGTCTATTAAAACCTCCCCTTACGAGATAGTTAAAGAATTTGAAGACTACTATAAGGATTTATATAGCCCTATGACCTCCCGACCCAGTAGCGAGGAAGTAAGGGCATATCTTTCCTCTTGTAAGTTGCCTCTGGTACCAGAGGATCAGAAGGAAGTGCTCTCCTCCCCCATTTCAGAGACTGAAATTTTAGAGGCAATCCAGATGCTTTCAATAGATAAAGCTCTGGGACCAGATGGTTTTTCACCTAATTTTTATAAATGTTTAGCAAGTCAGTTAAGCCCAGGGTTAAAAAGATTATTTCAGAGTTATTCATCAGTGATATGCAAGTTGGACCAAATAACTATCTTTCAAAGTTTGCAGATGACACCAAACTGGGGGGTAAAGTGAACGACCGTAATAATTTTGAAACTTTAGTTGCTGACTTAGGGAAAATAGAACAGTGGGCAATTGAGAACGGAATGTTTTTCAATCATGAGAAATGTGTGGTTCTTCATTTTGGAAGAAACAATCCAATGAGCGATTACTATCTTAATATTAAACTCAAAACACCTGGGGATACTAATAAATAACAAACTTACATCTAGGGAACACTGTTTAAAAACAGCTAAAATGACTAATGGCCTTTTAAGACAAATCAAACGTACCTTTGTAACCCGTACTGAACAATGCATTACTCCCTTGTACAGGACTTTTATAAGACCTTATATTGACTATGGCTCCCAGTTCTGGAACCCCTATCTTAAGGGTGACATATCTTGCCAGGAACATATTCAGAGAAGAGCAACTAAAATAGTTCCAACACTTAAACATCTTGACTATACTACAAGACTGAAACATACTGGTTTACACTCACTGGAAGTTAGGAAAAAAAGAGGCGATTTATTAATGATTTATAAAATATGTCAATCCCCACTCTTATGACCCAATGTGGACTTGATTATTCATCTAGAAGGATAGTCCCTAAATTACATAATAAACAGCTAGAAATACAACCTTTTCATACTAATAAGAGGGGAAATTTTTTCAACATACGAGCAGCAAGGCTGTGGAACACTTTGCCCAAAGAATTAATCACCAAATCTAGTTTTGATGCATTTAAATATAACTTGGATCTATGGATAAGGGAGAACCTAAGTTGAGCTATGATGTCACACAAAATGTGGGGGACAATCTCGATGGGCCTCGGCCTTTTTTTGTCCCTAAGACCAAGTAATACCAAGTAAGAGTATACTTACCTCTGACACGGTAGACAATCATCTTTTGGAATCCTTGATAGTGCTTATCCCAAAAGAAGGGAGAGAACCTGATAAGGTCTCAAATTATAGGCCTATATCATTAATCAACTATGATGTTAAAATCTTAGCAAAAATCTTAGCGGTCCGTTTGGCTAAAGCTATGCCTAGTTTAATTCATCAGGATCAGGTTGGGTTTATGAATGGCAGAATGGCCTCAGATCATCTCCATAAGTTGTCTCACATCTTCTCTGCATCCAAGGATAGTAAATTTCCATGTGGATTGATGTCTGTGGATGCGGAGAAGGCGTTTGACAGAGTGGACTGGAGATTTTTATCTTTGACTATGGAGAAATTTGGCATTCCTCTCTCTTTTATTAATAGTGTGTTTGCTCTATACAGACATCTGTGTGTGAAAATATATTGCAATGGGGTATTCTCATCAAGGTTTCCTCTTTATTCGGGTACTAAACAGGGCTGCCCCCTATCACCCCTTTTGTTTAATTTATATTTAGAACCCCTCCTATTTAAAATCAGACAAGATCCTAGGGTTATGGGGATAAAGATTGGGTCGCAGGAGTTTAAGTTATCCGCATATGCGGATGATATTTTGCTCCATGTTATCCATCCTCGAATTTCAATCCCAGCTGTGCTGGGAATTATTGCAGAATATAGCAAGCTATCCAATTACAAAATTAATGTAGGGAAAATCCAGATATTTCCGCTTAACATGAAGGTATATAGGTCAGACGCGGCGGTCGTGGGTATGCAGTGGGCTCCACATACATTGAAGTACCTAGGAATCTTTCTGGCAAGAACAGACTCTAAATTAGTGAAAATTAATCTGGATGCTCTTAAGAACAATATAAAGCAAGATCTTAATAGATGGGACAAGCTTCCGCTCTCTCTCTGGGGGAGGATTAATATAATCAAAATGAATATTTTACCTAGGATTTATTGCTCTCCAAATATGCTCAATGCGTGGTTACCTTTAAAATGGTATAAGGCAATACACTCAATTATTTCAGATTTTATTTGGAGAGGGAAAACTCCCCGTAGAGCCTATTATAAACTGTCTGCTCCCAGAGGGAGAGTGGGATTAAGACTACCACATTTCGGAATATATTATTGAGCAAGTAATGTTTGTAAATATTTACAGTGGCTTGAGCCTTCCATAGAACTTGAGTCTCTGCCTTATGTACCTTTTTGGGTTAAATTGGAAATAGAACTGATAAGGGAAGCTGGTATAGACCCGATAGCTCTTCTTTATTCCACTCCAAGAACATTGCCCCCTAAATTAGCAGTCACCCCAATAAAGGTGTCCTTATGTATTCATACTCAGTTATGAGCTTTCTTGCATTATTCCCCGAATACAGATAGACACCAGCCAATATGTCACAACCCTAATTTGAAGATTGGAGGAAGAATGATAATAGAAAATCTGGCTCTCCCAGTTGAAAGGCTTAAGGATTGAAGATATTTTACAGGGGGACAGGTGTCTTCCGATTGCAGAGCTACTAGTTAAGTATCATATGGGACCTAATCAGATTTTCAAGGTATATCAGCTCAAGCATTTACTTGAGCAATTTAAGCACAAATTTAGAAATGGGCACATGACAGGGGCTTGGTTTAAATCTTTGGCTCAGATGATCTAGGAACCGCACGCGGTCTCCAAAAGTATATAAGACACTGTTTGATCAAGTATATGTAGATATTGATAATAAACCTAGATTCTGCCTAGGTCAACTGGGGGGCCAAGAGAGGAATTGGGATGAAATCTGGCACCACACATACCAATATGTTACTCAGAATAGGTTACATGTTATGCAGTTTCACTTTTTAAACAATCTGTTTTGGACCACTTCTCAATTATACAAAATTGGACGCAGACCTGATCAGTAATGCTCTTGATGTCACCATGCAGTTGGGGATCTATATCATATCTTCTGGGAATGCCCACCGATAAAAATGCTGTGGGACCAAATTGAACATAAAGCAGATCCATTATTGGGCATTGAACAGTACTTTACTCCAGAAGTTTGCCTGATAGGGGATTATACCGGTATCACAGTTAAAGTTCAAAGACATTATATGGCCTTGATTTCATCCTCGCTTAAGAAGGTAGTGCTAAAGCAGTGGTTGGATGACATCCCAATTACTTACACAGAGTGGTTACAAGAACTGCTATTTAACTTGAATATGGAAAAATTTGGGGCTATGAGAAGGGATAGTCTTTCAAAATATGAATTGATATGGAGCTCCTTCCAAACGCTTTATCTGCTTCAATCCAAGCCGAGTACTGGAAGGTAACATAATCATGGTAAGCATACTGATGAACAGATCTTCCTAAGGCATATTAATAGGGAGGGAGGGAGGAGGAGATTTGAGAGGAAGGTAGGAGGATCATAAGGGGGTGGGAGAGTAAATAAAAATGTTTCATTTCTTCCATAATGTAACACACGTTATTTTGATCTATATTTTGGTGAATTGTTTCTTGCTCTGTTAATAATAAAACTCAATAAACTTGAATTGAAATAAAAAAGATTAAAATCTCCCAAGCAGATTACCTCATGTTTCCCTGATACAGACGGCATCAGCTCTATAAATTCTTCCAGTCCTTGTCTGGAGTGTTTGGGAGGTACATAAACACAGAAGATGTGAAGAAATTTGACTCCACCAAACAGTAGGGGGGGAATGAAGGACCTCACAGTTTGTTAGGGTGGGACCCTGTATGATAGAGATGTTAAGATGAGGCTTGTAGTATGGGGCCAAGCCCCCACCTCTTTTAGCATTTGGGCAATCATCCCAAAGCGTATTATAGCCCAGAATGGAGCATAGGGAATCAGTCATAGAGGGCCTCAGCCAAGTTTTGGATAGGGCTATGATGTCAGGGTTATTGGCTGATACCCAGGCCTCAGGTTCGGGAAGGTTGGCAGTGAGGCTCCTTATGTTAAGGTGAGCAAAGAAAAGACTGGAGGATTGTGGCATGCAATATGTGTGGAGAGATGGGGTAGTATTTATTGGAATAGAAGGCCCAGGGTTGGTTTCAACATCCCCAGCCAGGGTAAGGGATAGAGTTATTATCCATACAGAAACAGTCATTATCACCTGAGAGACACAATCAGAGGAAATATTGAGCCTCCACAAGATGAATCTGAGTAATACCCCAAAATATCTAGTGCTGAGCCCCAGTGTAGGTGAAGGATAAGGGTCAGTCCCCACCAGTAAATTCAAGTAGCAGAAGTTCTCAAGAGAGTATGTATGGCTATTGAAGGGAGGCACAGAGGGAACGGCAGAGAAGTTGAGTAGAATTAGCAGCGAGAGTGCTAGCATGAGAGAGAATAAAGCACATGAATACATGGTAACAAAGGAGTATAACAAGGGGGTGGTGAAATAGGAGGAAGTGGCCAGTGAGGAGGAGAGGCAGGAGGAAAGAGTGAGGGATGAGTGTGGCCTTGTAGCATTAAGTTCCCAAAATGACACAGAAAAGATCACAGGCAGTGAGACACAGTGAGATGACAAACACCTTCCAAGTATACCGGGATAAGAGAAACAACAGACAGACAGACCAGAAACTCAAGTAGCTCAGCAGGGAGGGGGAGGAAGAGCAAAAATAAGTCCACCAGAAGAAGACTGCTTAGAGAGTTATAGTTATAGAACACCAGCAAAGGAAAGCTGAGAAAAATTCACAAAGGTCAAGATGACCTTTAGTGGAGAAAAGCTATAAGGAGCAAATGAGAAACTCGGAGATAGAAAATATGATATCATGTCTCACGAGTGAACTAACTATATAAGTAACACTAGCTAAGGGTGGGAGGGTATTGGGGCGGGTGGGAGTTGTCGCAAAGTGACTGTGGGGAATCACCTTGCAGTTCACCAAGCATAGCTGGGAGCCAGAGCACTATGAGCTGCAAGTCAATGCACAGGCAGTCTGTTCAGCTAAAGTAACTCATTGTGTAGCTGCAGCCTGTAGCAAAATTTCAGTCAGGCAGCAGCTATAGTACACAGGTAATTATCACAGTTTGGAGGGATAATCAGAGCTACAGAATCAGGAATGTTGATGGCACTCGGTGGAAGAGGGCAGAGGATTAAGATACACCACTGGGCTTAAAATTCATTTAAAGACAACCCCCCTATACAAATTTCCATCTGCCAGAGTTTCAGGAAATGGTGCAATCTCAGAAATTTTCCCTTTACAATCCAATACAAGGCAGAGTTGTCCCTTGTCTTCTCTGCTCATTAATCTTTATTTGGAACCTCTGATCTGCAGGTTAGCTGAATGTCGACGATTTCAGAGTATATCAGTCCAGGGCTATGAAGTCAAGGTTTCCGCATATGTGGATGATCTTCTCTTACAATTAACCTACCCAGAAACTTCTGTTCCACTCTTGTTAGACATAATTGGACAATTCAGTATCATGTCTAACTATAAATTGAACATAAGTAAAACAGTTGTGTTTCTCCTTAATCAGAGTTTTCAGGAACAGTATAACAGGTTTTTGGCTTTACTGGAAATCAGATTCCCTTAGATATTTAGGAATTGAATTAACGATGAATTCTCAAAGTCTTGAACAGTTAAATCTGGACTCTCTCATAAACACCATTACTCATGATCTAAATCGATGGTCCCACCTTCAAATATCCCTGTGGGGTAAAATTAATCTGATTAAAATGAATGAATTTCCCCGTCTTTTTAACCCCCTTAATTCGTTGAATATTTGGCTCCCTCTTTCTTGGTTTAGGAGAGTTCACTGTCTCATTACAGATTTCATCTAGTCTAGGAAATGACCTAGAATAGCTTTCCATAAACAAGCTGCCCCAAAAGTCCGGGGAGGCCTTCACCTCCCACATCTCAGTTTATATTACTGGGCCAGTCATGCAAATAAATATTTCTGGTGGCTTTTAAATGAGAACCTACAAGTCACCTCAACTTATATACCAATCTGGCTCAAAATTGAAATTGCACAAATAAGAGTGCTTGGCCTCTCTCCAACCAATCTCTTACATGCAGAGTTAAAATCCCTTCCCTCAACTATCAAAACCTCCCAGATAGCTGTTCCCTTAGAGTACACTCCCAGTTATGTTCTTGTCTTAGACATGACCATACTCTGGATCTAACCCAAACAATATATAATAACCCTAATTTTAAGATGGACAAAACAATGATCTTTTCTAATTGGCTACCTAACCTTGATGACTGCACAATATCTCACTTTGTAAAAGAAAACCGGACTTGGCTTTCCTCTGTAGAATTTATGGCTAAATTTAATATCCCAAATTCCATGGTTTTCAAAGTGCTTCAGGTGAGACACCTACTCTGGAAAGTTATAGGTAGGGTCCCACCACAACCAAAAAACGTCTTCATCTATAGAGATCTGTGTCCTGTAGTAGGATCCCCACATGCAGTGTCCAAATTATATACTTACTTATATGATTGGTTATATCCAGATTTTTTGGTCCCACTGTTTTCTGGTCAACTTACTTCCCAGACATGGCTATAAATTGGTCAATGTTATGACATAGCTGTCATAAATTCATACTCCAAGATAGGCTACATTTAATGCAGTTTATTATCTTGCATAATTTGTATTATTCTCCACAAAAAACTAGCCAAATCTGGATTATTGTCATCCCCTCTCTGTGCACGATGTACATTAGAGAAGGGCTCCTTACTTCACATATTCTGGTCATGCCATAAAATTGCCCCATTGTGGTCTCTAATTCAACAGAGGGTGGATCCTTTACTAAGTCTGAATGACCTGTTTATAGCAGAGATCTGCCTTCTAGGAGATTTTTCTGGTGTTTTAGTGCTTAGTCGTAAATATTATATGGCTTTAATCTCAATGTCAGTTAAGAAATTGGTGCTGAAACACTGGAAAGATCAGGATGATATCACATATACAGAATGGTTAAATGAACTGTTATCGAATCTCTGAATGGAGAAGACAATAGCAAGTTTGCACAACAGATCAAAGAGATTTACCAGGATATGGGACCCCTTTTATACTCTTTATTCTCTGTAATGATAAGATTGGTGCTCTAACAGGCATGTCATATTAGCTTACTTTGTGCCGGGAGGTAGGGAGGGTGGAGAGGGAGGGCTAGGGAAGGGTGGGAGAAAAGTACCATCATTATCAAGCAACTGGAGGTAATTCTGAATGTATGTATGTTATGGAACCTTTCTCTGTATGAAAAACTTTAATAAACTTTAATTTGAAAAAAAAATAATGTAAAAAATGGTTAACTTACAATACTGACTAGAAAGGTGTAAAATAAAACAGATTTTACACATTTAAACATTAAGGTAGATCCACAGAGTACCGGATGATAATATAATATACAGTAATTCAGTTTGACAAAAATATCTTCTTTAAAAAATCATCTTGGCAGCTCACCAAGCACAGCTGGGAGCCAGAGCACTATGAGCTGCAAGTCAATGCACAGGCAGTCTGTTCGGCTAAAGTAACTCACTGTGTAGCTGCAGCCTGTAGCAAAATTTCAGTCAGGCAGCAGCTATAGTACACAGGTAATTATCACAGTTCAGAAGGTTAATCAGAGCTACAGAACCAAGAATGCTGATGGCACTTGGCGGTAGAGGGCAGAGGATTAAGATACACCACTTGTCTTAAAAGCCAATTAAAAAATTGGTTATACTTTATACAAGGATTTTGTACAAGTGCCCAGGGGGATAAATTCAGTTGTTTCAGCTGTGTTTCTATCTCGATGCCCCCAAGAGTGAGTCGGTGGTCGCAATAGAAAAGGCACCAAATTTAAATCAGGCAGACAAAGAAGTAGAGATTGCGGTCTCCAACGTACCTGGGCAGTGTTGGCAGGGCAGGAAGGAGCAGCTCTATGGGCAGTCTGGCCCCAGGGGTTGTCTGGAAAAGAAAGGAGGGACAGTGTAATAATTATCAAGCACAGGGAAGGGGCAAGGTAGAGAAAGCAGAGCAGATAAGGATGGGGAGGAGCAATGAGAGAGGGGACAAGGTGAGGTAGGACAGATAGACTTCAGAAGTACAAAGATAGAAAGAAATTAGCAGTGGTTCAAATGGTTATTTTTAGCAACATTGGTGGAGCAGGACAAGACTTATTATACAAGCCAGCACAACTTATAATACTGACTAGAAAGGTATAAAATAAAACAGATTTGACACATTTAAACATTAAACATTATGGCAGATCCACAGAGTACCGGATGATAATATAATATACAGGAATTCAGTTTGACAAAAATATCTTATTTAAAAAATCGCCTTGGCAGCTCACCAAGCACAGCTGGGAGCCAGAGCACTACAAGCTGCAAGCCAGTGCACAGGCAGTCTGTTCAGCTAAAGTAACTCACTGTGTAGCTGCAGCCTGTAGCAAAATTTCAGTCATGCAGCAAGCATAGTACATAGGTAATTATCACAGTTCAGAAGGTTAATCAGAGCTACAGAACCAGGAATGCTGACGGCACTCAGCAGTAGAGGGCAGAGGATTAGATACACCACTGGGCTTAAAATGTATTTAAAAATTGGTTAAACTTCATACAAGGATTTTGTACAACTGCCCAGGGGAATAAATTCAGCCATTTCAGCAGAGTTTCTAGCTTGGATGTCCCCAAAAGTGAGTCAGTGGTCGCAATAGAAAAGACACCAAATCTAAATCAGGCAGACAAAGGAGTAGAGATCGCGGTCTCCAGCATACCTGGGCAGAGTCGACAGGGCAGGAAGGACAAGCTCCACTGGCAGTCCAGCCCCAGGGGTTGTCTGGGCAGTGTTGCAGGGCAGGAAGGAGCAGATCTGTGGGCTGTCTGGCTCCAGGGGTTGTCTGGGCAGTGTCGGCAGGGCAGAAAGGAGCAGCTATGTGGGCAGTCCGGCCCCAGGGGTTGTCTGGGCAGTGTCAGCAGGGCAGGAAGGAGCAGCTTTATCGGCAGTCTGGCCCGAGGGGTTGTCTGGGCAGTGTTGGCAGGGCAGGAAGGAGCAGCTATGTGGGTAGTCTGGCCCAAGGGGTTGTCTGGGCAGTGTTGAAAGGGCAGGAAGGAGCAGCTCCATGGGCAGTCCGGCCCAGGGGTCCAATAAAAGGTATCACACCATTTGCTTCTTGTTCTGTTCTTACAATGACCAATATGGCAACTAATCTATTTCTGTATACCCATAAACATTCATCTTATATCTTAACTTAAATATGGCTAATATTTCACTGTCCCCCACAGCAGTACCAGTCATGTCTTGTTTTTGCAGAATTGGCCTCCAAAAGCATTGAAATATAAAAGTAACCCAACTAGGGATCTGAGGTTTGAGCAGACTCGATAGACCATAAGGCCTAATCTGCTGGCAAATAGTATGTTAGTATGTTAATTAAGCATTTAGGTGTCTTAACTATTCTTGTGGCAGTTTTCAAATTCAAACTCTACATTCACTCAAGTTGCAGGTGTGCTTGTAGTAGTTTCTTCTTCCTTCTCCTGAGTCTTGAAGCAACCTTTTACAGTGTGAGCTTGGTAGTGGGCAGCAAGTGTGTGCCAGGTGGCAGTGTGGTAGTGCCCCACCCTGGTAGTTCCCACCTTTGCAGAATCCCATAAAAAAAACAGAAATGTATTATTTCTTTTTACAGCAGTTTTCAAGCACTTGTCATTCCCCCAAGTTGCTGTAGTTCCTTCTTCTTAAGCCTTGAAGCAGCCTGTGTGTGTGTGTGTGTGTGTGCACTTGTCTGTGTGCATGATTGCATGGATATGTGTGTGTGTGTTATCCTGAGTGGTGCTTTTGCAGTGTGATCTGGGCAGCTGGCAGCACATTGTTCCACTTCTGGTAATTTGCACCTTGGTGGCATCCAATGAGAAAGCAAAAAAAAAAGTAGAAAAAATATCCATATTTCCTCAAGTTGCTGAAATTCCTTCCTCCTCCTCCTCCTGAGTCCTGAAGCAGTGTGTGTGTGTTTATGAGCGTGTGCGTGTATATGTGTGTGTGTGAGAGATCCTGGGCTATGCTGATGCAGTGTGATTAGTGCAGTGGGAAAAAGTGTCCTCCAGGTGGCAGCGTGCTGGTGCCTGGCCCCTGGTAGCTGGCACCTTGGTGGCATCCCATAAAATAGTAGAAAAAAGTAAATAAATAAATGCAAATCTCTACATTCCCTCAAGTTACCAGAGTTCCTTTCTCCTCCTCATACTGAGTCCTGAAGCAGCCTGTCCATGTGTCATCCAGAACTGTGCTGGGCAGTGGGCAACAAGTGTGTGCCAGCTGGTGACACGCCAGAGCCTGACTCCTAGTAGTTGGCCCTTGATGGCATCTCATAAAAAAGTAAAAAATTAAAATTAAAAAAAACCCTCCAAATTCCCTAAAGTTACTGAAGTTCCTTCCTTGTCCTTCTACTCCTCAGCTCTGAAGCAGCGTGTGTGTGTGTGTGTGTGTGTGTGTGTGTGTGCATCTGTGCCATCCTGAGCTATTCTGTTGCAGTGTAATATGGGCTGTGGGCGACAAGTGTGTGGCAGCTTGAATGGTGCTGGTGCCTTGCCACCTTGAAGGCATCCCATAAAAAAAGTTGAAAGAAGACATTTTTACAGCTGCATGGGCAGACTCTTGCTGACATGTTGCTAAAGAAGGGGTCTGACCAGAATTCCTTGCACAGCACAGTTGTATTGTTTTGAGGCAGTGGAGTCAAACAATCTGTCCGCACATTCTGTGTTCACTAAACTCTGTTTCTTTCTCATCCCCCCCCCCATATCTCCTCTGCCCTCCCTCTTCTCCTCACCACACAATTTTCTCTGCACTTTTTTTCTTTGTATTGCATTGTAGAATGGGTCTGACCAGAATTCCTAATGTAGCACAGCTGTGTTGCAACTTGTTCTGATGGAGTGGTGTCAAGAAATCTGTCCATGTTTCACTCAGCATCTAAACCACACATGTAGAACTTTTTTTTTAATCTATTTATGTTTTACTCACCCGTTACAAGATAAATCCCAATTGGAACAAAGCACTAGTGCATACCTTGTCTGACACACTGAACTGCTTTTGCAGTATACAGTACACATTTTTCTTTTCTTTCTTTTTTTATGATCCTAGATACCATTGTGATTGAGTTGCTCCCCACTACACACACATACACACACACACTAGTGTAACAACACAAGAGCATGACTGTCATTAGATTACTGCCAATGTCACTGATTTACATTTAAAAACAGAAGACTGTCATACTAACTAAAAGATAAATCTGACTGTTGTACAACACTAATGTTTCATGCTATACATACTGTAACGAGGTACTTTCCTTAACTGAGCACTGACTCATTTTCACTCCCCAGCCCTTCAACACTCACTTGTGAAAATTCGAACATGGGTGCTAATGTAAGCCTGCTCATGGTACTGCTTGACATCTAATAACTTGGAAGCTGTCTTACTATTGATTTTACACTGCGTTACTGGTACATAATAAAAGTAAGGCACTTTAGTAATTGATTTCTCTGTGTACTCCTATGTTCAGCCCTGTACAAATGTAAGTATGATTGTAAACAGCAAACACTGAAATTATTTACTTATCACACACACACAGTATTCAACCCTTTGTAAGCAATTATCTCAACTGGATCAATCACTTGTGTATACCTCCCAGGGCGTAAAGAAGTGCTTTTGCATAATGGAGTTTCTGTTGTTATTTTTTTTTAGCAATCTCTGATTCAGCTTGTATGAATGACAGTTCAGTGAACACAATATATGGAGAACTTGGAGAAAGTGATTTCTAGCTTGCCTTCCTTATGTACAGCATGGAACATGCTCAAAAAACAGTCAGATTAATCTTACTTAGTAGGACAGCCTCCTGTGTTTTAGGCATAAAGCAGTGATAGTGACAGTTAACTAATGGCAGCTGCACTCTGCTGTTGTAAAGCTAGTTAGTGTACACGTCACACTGGTCACTCAAACAAGTTCTCTCCTTCTGTTTCATTTGTTCCTCACCCCCCCACACACACTTGTGCCATATATTTATGCTGGCAGGTTCCAGGTTGCATGCCACATCCTACATTGGTCAGTCAAACAAGTTCTCTCTCTCTCTCTCTCTCTCTTCTTTCTCTCTCTCTCTCTCTCTCTCTCTCTCTCTCTCCTTCGCTGACCCCTCCCTTCCACAACAAATTGAAGTTTTCCTTCTGTCCCAGCAGCTACAAATTTCTTTCACTGTCTCTTGATTTCTGTTTCTTCTTCTGATGGGCACAGCTAGTCAGAAATAAAGGTTTCATTAGGCACGGTTTCTACCTTCATGGATTCCATGTGCATGGTCTGTGTGCTGAGAGAGGCTACCAGAGAAAATGTGGGTGATAGGAGAACAAGAATAAGAAGAGAAAATATACACAAACCTACCCACCCTGGGGAACCTTGAGCCAAATATGTAATTTTCGTGGAATGCACAGTGTGTGTTGAATGTGCAAGGAAACGAAGAAAGTATTTGAAAAACTGAGGAAAACCTTTCTTAAGAGTGGTGGAATTGCCCCATTGCCATATTTGCTTTACTTTGCCAAATCACTCCAGTCCTGAGACTTTTTGCAGCAGCTAGAGTGTCCAGCAAACAGCATAAAGTTGCAAACTGGCTAATTACACTGGATTACATTTCCAGTGTAGTTTTATATACTAAGTTCAAACCACTCAGCAGAAATGTTCAGTGTCAGGACAGAAAATAGCCAACAATTACTTGCAGTAACACATAGTTTATATGAACACTGCATATAAAACATTTAGAATCTACTGTGTATCGGAATCTATCTATGTGAATACATACTCCTCTGAAATTCTGCATGTGTATTATAGTGAGCTGCCAGAGACAATTCCTTTGAATGTATGGTACTAATATAGCATACTGACTGTCCGTACAGTTAACTGTCATTTTATTTTCACTCTTAAGTGATAAAAATTATTAAAAATGTACCAACCCTGCTTTATAAAAATTGTTTGTCATAATACTGTGATCAGTCTTTCACACACACCCCCAATAAAATCCCTTTTGCCTCACTTTGTCTCTCTCACTCTTTGGTTGTAAATACAATGGTGTGACATTAAACAAGGAAACCCTTAATGCCACTTCACTGTGCCTCCCGCTTAGATCACACATCCATATCGAATCTGGTATTCCCCTGCAGTCTATTGGTCCACCCATCCCTGCTTCTGTTGAATGTCTCATCCCCAGTTGCTGGTATCCTTTTGTAGAATTGCCCATGCCCCCGAATACTAATATCATTCTGTGGAACGACTCCTGCCCCACAATCACTGGTATCCACCAGTGGCTTGGCCTCTGTCCCCCTGATTGGCAGTATCTTTTCGTACAGTGGGCTCTACCCCACTGATCGCTACTTTTTCTTTTCTGATGTGTGCAGCAAATAGAAATAAAGATTTCATTAGGCATGGTTTCTACCTCTGTGTGGATTCCATATGGATGGTCTGTGTGCTGAGAGAGAATGCTGGAGAAAATTTGGGTGAGGGGAGAGTGAGATTGAGCACAGGAAAGATATACCAATCTACCCAACCCTGGGGAACCTTAAGCCAAATAATTAATTTTTGTGCAATTCACAGTGTGTGTTGCATGTGCAGGAAAACACCAAAGATATTTGAAAAACTGAGGAAAACCTTTCCTAAGAGTGGCGGAACTGCCCCACTGCCATATTTGCTTTCTTTGCCAAAGCACTCCATTCCTGAGACTTTCTGCAGCAGCAAGAGTGTCCAGCAAACAGCATAAAGTTGCAAAATGGCTAAATACGCTGGATTAAATTGTCAATGGAGTTCTATATTCTAAGTTGAAAACACTCAGCAGAAATACTCAGTGATAACAGCAGAAAATATCCAACAATAGCTTGCAGTAACACATACTGTATATGAACCTCACTAATACACTACTACAATTTCTGAAAATCTGCAAGCATATATTAAATAATTTTCAGAGGTTACCCAAGACTACGAGTTTCCATAGACTGTTCAATTAGGATTTCAAAAATAAAGTCATAGATGTTGCAGTTTCAATATTTAACAGTCCATTCAATAAATATATCAGAATTCATGGAGAATAAGGCTTGCTAATTAAGTTATTTCCTTAAAAAAATTTCATAATATATGTATTTTAAATTGTGCAAAATACTGCAATTTGCAAAATTAATAATAATGGCTTCTGCAAATAATGTTCATTGATATGTGCAAATCATTCAGGTGGTGCAAAATAGCACATTGTGCAAAGTAGTAGAAAAGTGCTGAGTACAAGGTAAAGTACCATTAGAAGAATTTAAGAGAGTGTGCAAGTGTGAGTCTCACTCCATGGAAGGCTACTATCAGTTTCACCAATTAATGAGTCAATGGCTCCTTAGTGTGTTTCCTTGCACGTCCAACACACACTGTGTATTCCACAAATCAATCAATGGACATTTTTTGTAGAAGCCATTATTTATAATATTGCACAATTTGAAATATTGATATTGTGAAGATTTTTTTAAGGAAACCATTTAATTTATTACCAAGTCTCAGTCTTCATGAATTCTGATATATTTTCATGAATGTACCGTTAAGTATTGATACTGTAACACATAGGACTTTGTTTGTGAAATGCTAATTGAACAATGTATAGAAACTCATAGTCTTGCTGCCGGCAGCTACATTGTGAATGTGTTTTTTTTTTTTTTTAAAGAGTTATTTATAGATATGCAAGCTTCAGTCTAAGCGAATTGCAAGATATAGGAGTCCTCTTGTGGAAAACAAAAGTGTACAATGGACATGCCTCACAAATTGTATGCGTTTTAAAGACAGAGGCAACTTTTTTTTTTTACCAATGCTTGTTTGAGGAAACAGACAGTTTTGTGGTTCATTTATGGGAATAGTCTATATGTTCAATGTGAAATTCACTTTTTTAGGAAGACAACCCCCCGAATTATTTATCTATTTATTTATTAAATTTTAATGACCTGGTTGGCCTACTGGGCCCTGAAGGTCCCTTTTTGAGGGCCAACCCAGGAA
Organism: Neoceratodus forsteri; assembly: GCA_016271365.2. Lineage (NCBI taxonomy): Eukaryota > Metazoa > Chordata > Ceratodontiformes > Ceratodontidae > Neoceratodus > Neoceratodus forsteri. Next base: position 121,318,956 of record CM057456.1, read on the forward strand.
ACATAAGCAATACAATACATACAATCAGGTGATCCAGAAGCAATACAATACATACAGTCAGGTGATACAGGGTTACAAGAAGTAGACAAGATAATGATGATAATAGTACAAGCAATTATTCAAATTGTCAACCATAAGTGCAACACTTGAAAGATTTCAATCAGTCAATCAAAGTCTTTATTTATCCAGGCGGTCATCATTGAGCAAAACTCATTTGCGAGTTGGACCTGGTTAGAACATGTATACATGGTTAATCATTCCACACAGTGATAATGCATTCACAATATGGGCAGAGCCCCGAGATAATAATACATACGAGTAAAAAGCACACCGGTAATACAAACATAGATAATACAATGCATGGGTTCATATGGGTATAAAATAGTACCTGCAGAGTACAAGTACACAGTACAATGCACATATACATGCTGAGCAGTGACTACATCAGCAGGTTAGGAGAGGAATAAGATAACATGGAGGGGGAAGGAGGGAAATTCAGGGGAGTAAGAAGGGGGAGGTGGTACACTGGAAAAGCAGCAGGGTGTAAGGTGTAGAGGGGGAAACATCGAAATGGTATCTCAATCCAGAGGGTTGGGGAAGCTCCAGCCAAAGGAGGGAGACTGGGAGAGGAGTTATACTGAAATGTCAAAGGATTAGGGAAGATGATACCTGGAACTGGGGAAAGGTGAGTCAGTGGAAAGGTGACTATGAACAGGTCTGAGCCGGTGGGGGGGCGGACCAAGGTGGATTTGGACACCGGTCCTGGGCGAGCAAAGCAGTTGCAAACTTCTTTGATTGTGTGGCAGTATAATGCCTTGAAGGTGGGTAACGAGACAAGGGCACTCAGTTTGAGGGTTCTTTGTAGGTTATTCCATAGTGAGGGTAGTGTAAAGGTCATTGCCGCTCTGCCGAAGCAAGATTTTGCTTTAGGTATTTTGAGACAGATGTATGAATTGCTTCTAAGCATGTAGTTTCCTATTGCACTTAAAGGAAGGCAGCCAGAGATGTAAGGGGGTAGTTTTTTTGCTAGAGCATGGTAGGTCCAGAGTGCAGAATATTTGTGTCACCTGAGTTTAAAGGAGGTCCACCCCACAGCAGCATACAACGCACAGTGGTGAGTAGCAATGGGAAGACCTGTGATAAACCTCAGGGCTCGGTGGTACAGCATGTCCAGTTTTGCTAAGTGACAGCTGGGGCGCTGGCTGTACAGGAAATCAGCATAGTCAACCAGTGATAAGAAGATGGATTGGACCAGTCGTATCTTGGCATCTATGGTAAGGAATTGGTTGATTCTGAAGAAGAGTCCTGTCAGAGCTTTTTAGCAAGTTCTCGATATGTTCTGTGAAGGAAAGTCTATTGTCAATCCATACTCCGAGATATTTGAATTTTGTGATGAATTCCAGTTTTTCTCCTAGGACTGTGGTTACTTGGGGAACTGACCCACAGGCTGCTGGGTTAGCTACATAGGCGAGCAGAGAGAAAAGCATCGCTTTTGTTTTTTTAGCATTCAGGAGTAGCTTTTTGTGAATTCATTGGCTTTGCAGGAGATTGAATTTGGCTTGGAGATCATTGCAGGCAGCATCAGGCATAGGCCTACTAACATAGAGAATGGAATCGTCTACAAACAGTTGGATGTTGGCATTTTTAATGTAGTTGTCGATATTATTAATGTAGATTGCAAATAAGAGAGGGCCTAAAATAGATCTCTGCGGTACCCCTCTTAGAAGGGGTTTGAGAAGGGACAGGTCACCTTCCGCTTTGACTTGCTGAAAGCGCCCTATGAGATAGTTAGTGAACCAGTGCAGTGAGGAGGAGTCCACTCCTATGGTTTGTAAAGAGGACAGGAGGAGACTGTGGTCAACTGTGTCAAAGGCCTTGATTAGGTCCAGAAACACTGCACAGATAAAGTTTCTGGAGTCAAGAGCTCTCAGCCAGATGTCAGTTACTTTAGTCAGGGCTGAGATGGTGCTATGTTGGGCTCTGAATGCTGACTGCATAGGATTTAATAAATTTGTTGTCTCAAGGTAGGACCTTAGTTGTGAATTCACAATTTTCTCCAGGAGTTTCGATAACACTGGGAGGAGGGAAATGGGCCTATAATTATTGAGGTCATATGGGTCACCTAATTTAAAGAGAGGGATGACATGAGCAGTCTTCCAGACAGGAGGCAAGATACCCTGGGACAAGGATAAATTGAATAGGTGGGTGATGGGAACAGCTAGGACAAGGTAGGTGATTTTAAGGAAGTATAGGTCTAGTGAATCAGCGTCTACACTTTTTCTGGTGTCCAGTTGAAGCAATAGGTCTTTGACCTCTTTCAGGGAAGCCGGCTGAAGCGTGAATAGAGAAGAGGTAGCTTGGGGTATTGAAAAGAAGTTGTCTATCTAGGAGCATAGCTTGCATGCTGGAGAATTGTCAAACGCCAGGCCTGCGGTTGCAAAGTGATTATTGAAAGAGTCTAGGATCTCCATTTTTTCATTGATAGTAGTATTGCCGGAGATAATCTTGTTCAGAAGGGAATTACCTGGGGAGTGGCCCAACGGATCCTTAATAGTACTCCAGAACTTGGACGGAGTCTTATAAGCAGAGTCAAGTTCTGAGCGGAAGAAATAAGCCTTGGCTTGTCTAATTGACTTGGTACACAGGTTTCGTGTCCTTCTGAACAGATTCCAGTCGTTGGGCATGTTCAGTTTATGTACCTTTTTCCAAAGCTTATCCCTTTAGAAGAACAATGACCTGATCTCAGGGGAGAAGCACTTGCGGGATTTATTCTTAGCTCGGACTTTAGTCAGGGGAGCATGCTTGTTGAGAGCCCCTGACAGTATGTCATGGAAGATATTGTAGGTGGAGGTGTCTGTTTTCACTAAGTAAAACTCCTGCCAGCGTATAGAGAGCTTCAGTTCATTAAGGTAAGCGGCTAGATCAAAGTTGCATCTGGATCTCTTCAGGGAAAACTTTGATGTAATTGTCGGCTTGTTAGTTGATCTTACTCCGGTGATAAAGCAGTTGTCGCTGACATCTGGGAAAAAGGTGCCGGCATGTGAGAAGTGATGGGGTTTGCTCATTAAGAGCACATCCAGTGTAGTGCTTTTATTAGGGTTTTTTGTGTTAGGGCAAGTTGGATCAGTGATAAGCTGAGTCAACCCATGATCATCGCAGAAGGATACAAGGGGGGGGCAGATGATCTGGACAGCCAGTCGAGGTTAAAGTCACCAAGGATGATGGTTTTAAGCAGACCTTGCCCCAGGATGTCACTTAGATAAGATAGAATCTGTAAACCAGCTGACGGGGACCTGTAACATCCTATTAGCTGAAGAACACTAGTCTGAGAAATCTCCACTTTAAGGGCTAGGCATTCATATTCATTGGCAACAGAATATGAGACAATGCAGGAGACCGTAAATTTATTTTTGACATATATGGCCACCCCACCTCCTCTAGTTTGCCTATCTGCTCTGAACAAGGCATAGTCGGGGATATTTATTTCCATATCAGAGGCTGCAGTTCTAAGCCAGGATTCAGAGATCACTAGTACATCTGAGAAGGTATGAGTCACCCAAGCTTTGATCAGGGTAAGTATTTTTAGTAAGCTGTATAAGTTGATGTGCAAAAAGCTCATGCCTTTTAGCGAGGTTAGGTCAGAGGGTGAAGAGGTTGGTGCTGGTGGGCCAGGGATAAGTTCTACTTTACTTGAACACAGTAAGAGGAGAAGAAGTATTTTTCTAAGTGCAGCAGAAGAGAGTTTAAAATTCATGGTCTTATCCCATTTGCTATATTTGGTGACTTTAGGGAGTAGGATATTACCATTATAACTGATGCCGACTGTGATTGCAGCTACTAGTACTCTGGTTGCGAGGTACCTAGGAGTGTAGCTAGACTGTGTGGTGGGAAACGTACCTTGTGGCCAAGGTGCAAAGTATGTTCTGCTTGAACGAGATAGCCAATGGTAGGGCTGTAGTTGAGTAGCCATGAACTTGCAGGGGCATGCTGGCGAAATAATACCAGTTGCCGTAAGGCATATGAAAGGATTGTATTCCATGCATGGTGGCGGCCTATTTGGCAGGTGAGGACCAGCTGGTATTCCAAATAGGAGAGGCAATAAGCAAGGCCAAATAAGTCCCCACATAATGAGGCTTGGTGGTGCGGTATGGAGCTTGGTTAGCTTGGAGAGCCACTTGGCCAGGTCCGCTTCCTACAGCAGCTGGGTCAGGGAGACAGACCCTGAGGTCAGGTCGAGATAAGCCCAGTGGGGTCGGCTAGCCTAGTGGGGCACAGCCCTATAGAATTGGACATGGGAGCTGTGCAGACCAATAGAGGTCACAGAAGAATACGATTGGATGGGTACAAATCCAGGGGGAGTCGCCAGAGAAGGGGGTGAAAAGCAAGCGTATTTAATAAGTGGTGGAGGTGGGGAAGGGGGGAGTAAAAGTTGTGGCAGTTGCCATACCTTTTAGAGCTGAGAGTCCGGGGCTATGGTCTCGAGCAGCAGCTGAGGTGGTGGCGGCCACCCTCTGGCCGGGAGTCCTGTGGCTTCAATGCAGGGAGTCAGAGAGAGTGATCATCGGCTGGAAAGAGAGAGGAGAGCAGAAGTTAATATCGGGCTGTGGGCAAAAGGGCAGACAGAACTGCAGGGGTTCCAATTTAGAGCACAAAGACGATGGGTATTACTTTGGCACCAGAAAGTCTAGGGCCAGTGCAAATGATCAGAAGAGAGCTGTAATTCACAATTCACTCAGGCTTAACACTTTACAAAAAGTCAAAATGTGCAATTGGCAAGCATAAACAGCATTAAGATATATTTATTTGAGTAATTACAGTCTAAAAGAGAGTTTTTTTCTGGGCAAAGAACCAGCTTTAAGGCATAATTTAATGTAGGTTAAGGTGAGAAGAGAAGGGGGATAGGTGTTGTGATTAGGATTGGGGGTGATTATCCTATACCCTCGCAGTGGCATGAGCTTGTCCCAAGCAAATGGGACTTAAGCCTAGTGCAAAATATTGGTAGCAAGGGGGTTTTCTGTACTAGAGGTGGGAGAGTGTTCCACAGTTTAGGGGCTGTGAGAGCGAAGGAATTGCCTCCCTTGTGAGTCTTGATTCTGGGGATTGCCAGTAGGGACTGACCCGAGATCCTAATCATTCGAAGGTTAGGCTTAGCCATAATTATTCTTGTTAGGCTTGTTGGGGCGGCCGGGCTCTACAATTTGTATGCATGGCAGAGCAGGGGATACTGTAGATGAGCCTCAAAAGAAGGCCATTGCAGCTGGGCTAGTGAGATGCAGGGGTGGTTTCTTGGTTGACACATTTGTCGCAAACCTCATGACCTTGTTGTACAGGACCTGAAGCCTGCTAACCTCACCCTTTGCCATGCCCTGGATTACTGGGACAGCATAGGTTAATGTCGGTAGGAGGACACTGGAGGCGATTGCTCGTCTAGCCTCTGGGATAAGTTGTTTTTTTTAGCCTGTACATGGTGCTAAGTTTGATGTGGATAGACCTTGTTACCTGGTCAACGTGGGGCTTAAAGGTGAGACCCTGGTCAATAGTTAACCCTAGGTATTTTATGTTGTCAACTACATCTATTCATTTATCCCCAAGGGTAGTAAGTGTTAGGGAATTAGTCCGATTGTGGCCAAGGGATCTAGGACCAAACAGCATGGCTTTAGTTTTTGCTGCATTGAGGATCATTCTGTTTGATGTGAGCCAGGACTTGAGTGTGTTTAGGTCCCCTTGTAGGAGAGAGCCCAGATCATGTGATGTGGACCTGGCTCGGAAGATGACAGTATCGTCTGCGTATTGAACTACTGAGCTATCCCCACAGTGCCAATTTAGGTCATTTGTGAAGAGAGAGAGAACAGGATGGGGCCAAGAATTGAGCCCTGAGGCACACCCTCCTTGATGGGTAAAGGGGCAGAAAGCTCTCCCTTCCAAATGACCCTCTGGGAGTGCCTGGGAGATAGCTCTTGAAGCAGTTTAGGGCATGGGCATCAAGCCCAGTGCCTTGAAGCTTAGTAAGAAGGTTGTGGTCCACAAGGTCAAATGCCTTGGACAGGTCTATGAAGATAGCACCCATCGACATGCCCTCATCCATTGCCCTGAATAAGTCCACTGTGAGTTTGATGAGTGCCGTGTCTGTTCCATGGTTTGCCCAAAAGCCATGCTGTGAAGGGGCTAGAATTTGGTGGAGCTCCAGGTAGTCTCTCACTTGCCCATAAACTAGCCTTTCTTGCAATTAAAAAAAAAATATTAAGATAACATAGAGGCATGAGTTGTCAATCTGATTTACATGCACTAAACTATATTTCTGGATGGTTAATACATGATATTCTGAATGGAATACCCCTAGGCAACTTTGCTAGTTCCAAGGTGCTGGTACCAACTGCAGGTGGAGTGAGTTTGGGAGTACCTATCTTTATGCTATGCACAGAGATCTGGATGGTACATGTGCAGAGATTTGCTGTAACTGGGTGCTGGGAAATACTTGTTATTTTCAAATAGGTAGTTTATACCTGTTAGACTGTGTTTTGTTTCTCTTTTTGCACCTAACTAGTTTAGTAATGTCCACTAACACCGAGGTGGTTTTCATGATATGGCAACTTTGATAAACAGCTGATCAAACATACAGAAACTGTGGGAAAAGATAAACAGAGACTTGTTTATAGCTTGTTTGTTTATAGTATTACAAGCGTGCAGATTTTATGGTGTAGCTTTGGGCAAGTAATGTGTCTCTTTCCCTCAGGTGTGTTGTCTCCTGTGTGGGGGGGGGGTAACTTTATATTGTTATTTATTTACTTGTCCTTTGAGTTGCTCAATATGCTATTTTCGGCATGATCAGTTTATTTCTGACTGTGAGTAGTTCAGGGGAATCATGGCATCTGGACTAGTTATCAGATTTTTACTGAAGGAAAAAGACATAATCTCAGGATGATCATTTTCAGTTTGGGAGTAGAGCCTTTCTAGCCGTACTCATGTCACATTCACAAGACCTTGCCTCCTCTTTAGACATTACGTATATATTCATGCTGCTACATTTATCACATACATTGCAGACCCAGACAGCACTCATCAGTGGTTGTCTGTCAAAATGTCCATAGTCCGCCCTTCTTCAGTAAAGGATTTGTACATTTTTTGTACGTATGCCAACTGGTTAATTTACTGCACTATTAAAAGAGGAGAGGTCTTGTGAATCTGGCATGAGCATGGTGCCAGAACACATTAACTTTATTTCCCTTAGCAAGGTAATGCTTTGTCAGCCATAGTGGCTCTGACCAGAATTTGTTTCTTGTTTTGGCAGATTTCAAATTCAGACTCTTCATGTTTCCTCAAGATGCTGCAGTTCCTGCCTCCTCCTGAGTCCTGAAGCAACCTGCATGTATTTGTTGTTCTCACCTGAGCTGTGCTGCCATGTGATCTGGGCAGAGGGCAACAAGTGTGTTCCAGTTGGTATTGTGCTGGTTCCCAGCCTTTGTTATTTGGCACCTTGGAGACTTTCCATAAAAAAGTAAAAATAAATACAATAATCACTCACTCACTCACTCACTCTTCACATTCCCTCAAGTTGGTGACGATCCTTCCTCCTCCTTCTGAGTCCTGAAGAAGCCTGTGTGTGTGTGTGTGTGTGTGTGTGTGCTGTCCTGACCTGATCTGTGCTGTTGCAGTGTGATCTGGGCAGTGAGCAGCATGAGTGGGCCATCTGGCAGCTAGTCAGTGTCTGGCCTCTTGTAGTCTTTGATGGCATCCAATAAATGAAAGAAAAATACCATGCAGTACAATAAAATAAAAATCGCTACATTCCCTCAAGTTGCTGAAGTTTCTTCCTCCACCTCCTGAGACCTGAAGCAGCCTGTGTGTGTGTAGTCTGGAGATGTGCTTTGCAGTGTGATGCGGGCAATGCACAGCAAGTGAGGGCCCGCTTGCAGTGAGCCAGTCCCTAGCCTCTGTTAGTCCTTGGTGGCAAGCCTTAAAAGACAAATAAAAAGTGAATAAAAATAAAAACACTAAAATAAAAAAAAACTAACAAAATAAAAAAAAACAAATTAGGTCTTCATCTGTCATGACCTAAGTGGCTGAGTCCGATAGTAAGCTTTAAGAAATGGAGCAGCAGAGAGGCCAAGGAGATTGTGGCATGTGATCATCCAGTCCCAACAAAGACAAACCAAAGCAGAGTGGGCTTGGTCATAGACTCTCTGCCTCAGTGGGAAGTACAAATGAAGAAGAAGATGACAGTAATGGTCAAACAGTCCATAAAGTATCCTCCATTGTAGGAACCATTTGCAGTGGCATGGCAAGGGTTACAAAGTGAGCAATCATTGTAGAAAAAAGGAATAAGAAAGGAGTACATCAGGAAGTGACACAGGCAGAGGACAAGGTGCAAAGTGATTTTGCAGAGCTTGGGAACAGAGATACAGACTGTGATTATATACCTAATAAAAGTGATAGCAGCAGCAGCACTTCTGGGAAGGAATTGGAGATGGAACAGGTGGGAACTTGACTTCAGTTAGGTGAACATGACAGATCAAAAAAGATCAACAGTGGTGTTAAATAAGGCCACAAAACAAAAAGGGGAAACAGAACAATAAGCATCTGAAATGACAATAGATAATGAAGACACAGACAAAACCGATGGCCAAGGACATGTGGTAAAGGAAGAAGAAACATTCCCTGACCCTAAAGAACTCGATTTGGGTCACCTTGATAACAAGGGGGGGCAAGAGAGTAAAAATAGGAGTGGTGTAAAGACCCCCTGCCCTGGCGGAGGAGCTGGAGGACAGTCTGGTGGCAGATGTTAGGAGACACTGTAGACTGGGCAGAGGAAGGTGGTGGTGTTGGGGGACTTAAACATGCCAGGAACAGACTGGGAGACTATGACATCCTCTATGACCAGGGAACAGAGGTTGTTGGATGTCTTTCAAGCGCGTTCCTAACTCAGCAGGTGGGGGAACCGACCAGGGAGGCACGGGTACTGGACGTGGTCCTGGCAGACAGTGACCAGATTGGGGGCCTGGAGGTAAGGGACCCGATGGCGGGGAGTGACCTTGTCACGGTCTGGTTCTGCCTGGACCTAGGAGGGGTAGAAGGCTACACAAAGATGGAGGTAACTGACTTCAGGGGGACGGATTTTAAGGAAATGGGAAGGATCCTTAAGGAGCATTTGGATGGGATTGGGTCAGACATGGGCCTTGATAGTAGGTGGAAATCATCAAGAGAGGGGTGCAGGATGCTACCAGCACCTGTGCAAGTAAGACAAAAATGCGGTAGGGCCCAAAAACCCTGTTGGTGGACCAGGGAGGTCCAGGAGGTGGTGCAGGAAAGAAAGCAGCCTATAAGCAATTCAAGTGCTCAAGGTGAAAGGATCGAGGGAGTACAGGCTGATGGCTAGAAGGCCACTAGAGTGGTGAGGGCGGCTAAGGCAAGGAAGGAGCAGAACCTGGCCAGGGAAATTAGGAGAGGGAACAAGGGGTTCTTTAGATACACTGGGGGAAAAACGAAGGGTGAAGGGGCAGATTAGCAGGATTAAATCAGGGAGAGATGGGCACAAGACCCAGGGGAGCAGGCTGAGGTACTAAATGAGTACTTCACCTCAGTTTTCACCAGGGAAAATGGGGGTGCTGCATCATACATGGGAGGAGACAGAGATACTGAGGAGGGGGGACCCTTACCGATCGGCAGGTCTGGGGAGAGGGGGAGGCATCACTGGCAGGTGGGGAGGGCTAAGCAGGAGAAGAGGTACGGAAGTGAAATCACAGCAGAGAGGGAGGAAGCCCTCAGCCCCTTAAGACGGAGAAACACGCAGGGCTGGATAAATTACATCCCAGAGTGCTGAAGGAACTTGCAGATGTCCTGGCAAAACCACTGGCAGAGCTTTTCACCATCTCTCTGAGGACAGGGTGGGTGCCCCAAGACTGGAAGGTGGAGCATATAGTGCCTATCCACAAGGGGGGAACAAGGGAGGTGGCAGAAAACTACAGGCCTGTCAGCCTGACATCGGTGGTGGGCAAGGTGATGGAGGGCATTGTCAAGGAGAGGCTAGGGGGACCTGGATAAGTCAGGGTGCCTGGACGATAGACAGCATGGATTCATCCCTGGGAAATCATGTCAGACAAACCTGGTGGAGTTCTATGACTGGGTGACAAGTGCCTTGGACCTGGGTAGACCAGTGGATGTCCTCTTTCTAGACTTCAGCAAGGCATTTGACTCTGTTCCTCACGTGGGCCTGTTGGATAAGCTGGGAGAAATGGGGGTGGGGAAACAGATGATCAGATGGATAGGCAATTGGCTCCAGGACCGGACCCAGTGGGTCGTAGTTGGTGGGATAGTCTCATCCCCAAGGAGGGTCATTAGTGGGGTCCCACAGGGATCAGTCCTTGGGCCCCTTCTGTTCAACGCCTACGTATCTGACATAAGGACAGGAATCAGGAGTGAGATGACTCAAAACTGGGGGTGGTGGTGGATGGGGAGGAGGGAAGGGTGGCCCTACAGGGGGACCTGGAGGCTCTGGAAAGATGGTCTAGAAAGTGGAAGCTGAGGTTCAATGCAGGGAAATGCAAGGTACTCCACCTGGGGGCCAGAAACCCAGGCCAAGTGTACACCCTGGGGGGGGAAATGCTACAAGTCTCGATGGCTGAGATGGACCTGGGGTGGTGGTGGATGTCAAGATGAACAACTCCTGAGACTTGTAGGAGGGCATCAGCCAAGGCCAACAGGATGCTGGGATGCATCGCTAGGGGATCACCTCAGAGGGAGGGAGTGATACTCCTCTGTATAACTGCTTGGTGAGGCCGCACCTTGAGTACTGCGTGCAGTTTGGAGCCACACTTAAAGAGGGACAATAACCTCGGGAGAGGGTCCAGAGGAGCAGCCAAAATGATTTGGGGCTTGGGGACAGGACCTATGAGGAGAGGCTTGAAGAGCTAAATATGTACACATTGGAAGAGAGAAGGGACCGGGGGACATGATAGAGGTCTTCAGGTACATGAAGAGGGTAAATAGGGGAGGAACAGTCAGGGTGCTTCGAAGGAAAGGAGGAAGGGGCCACTAGAGGGCATGGGTGGAAGCTGGAGGGGGGAAGATTCAGGGGAGAAAGGAGGAGGTGCTACTTCACTGAGAGGGTGGTGGAGCCATGGAATGCACTGCCTAGGGGGCTGGTGGAGGCAGAGACAGTGGAGGGGTTCAAGAGGGGGTGGGACAGGTACAGGGGAAGGGTTCTGGAAGCAAAATCCAATGCAGCAAGAATATCCAGAACTGGGAAGGGAGAAGCCAGAGAAGGCGAGGGGGACAGCAAGGTCAGCACCCAGGGTGGGGGCTGACCAAACGAGCAGACACGAAAGACCGTTAGGCCTATTCTGCTGGCATTTTAGTATGTTAGTATGTTAGTAACTCTTGAAGAAAGAAGAAGAGGGTGATGATGTGGAAGCAGGGCATAGTAGCCCTCCCATTAGGTAACAGCAGAGAATACTAGGAGCAAGGGCCAAACTGGTGACATCTGTGGTGTGGAATTTATTTCAAGTGAACAAAGAATCATAGACACATGTAGTGTTTCGTTTATGTTAAGCCAGGCTGAGTCAGGGTATAGAGGGAACAAGGCTGGGAACACCTGTGATGGGAAAGGCATTAGCTGAAATGCCACAGATCTTAATATAAACGGCATGCCATGACACTGTGTCAGCAGCAGCATCTTCAGGCAGTGAAGCTGATGATGATCATGATGATGGCCGGGGAAGGAGAACATTAAGAGACCAGGTGGAGAGGAAGAGGAAGAAAGTCTTTGAAGTGGTAGCCAATACACAACTCCTACATCTTCCAGTTATCAGTTCTTTAGCCCATTAACTCCCACACCTCCAAGAGGCCACTTGTTATCAGCCATGTCCACCCCCAGGGTTGGCAAAATAGGAGTCAACAGTCACAACCAGGGGAAGAAAACACTCAACTCTTACTGGTCACGTCCCTGGAAACAGGCCAGAAAAATAAAGCCAACAGACCAGAGGCAAAAAAGTTAACATGAGCAATTGTGAAAATTCTAGCCCCCCGACTTGCTGCCATTCTGCTTTGTGAGCAATGTAGGATTTCTATCACTAATGCAAGTTGCAGTGCTGAGGTATCATGTGCGCGGCCATACCTACTTTTCCATAGTGGCACTTCCTGATTTGTATCATAGGGTCTACAAGACTGTGTCACGTGCCTGAAGCTATCATTTGGTCCAGTGGTTCACATCGCAACTAACATATGGACCAGTGGTCAGTCTCCTGATTACATGTCAATGACTGCCCATTGTTTCAGTTTCTCCTCTTCATTCTCCTCCTCTTCCTCCTCCTCCTCTGGGTTATGTGCCAGCAGCAGTTGTAAGTCACCGGGGCCCTGCAACCTCTGCAAGCAGGCAACTTTATGTATTGTTGGCTTTGACAATTGCCATCATGCAGAAAACCTGTTACACTTCCTTGGTTCTATGTGATAATGGTGAAAGCCTAAAGGCGATCACCGTTATCGTGAAGTCAAAGTGGCGAAAAATTTTTTCGGCACTCTAACATACCAACGTACAGCAAAATGGCGCTGGGGACTTCGTTTTTTAATGTTTTGGTGGGGGGCTGCACCTCCCTCACCCCAGCAGTCCCCTAGTAAAGGATTCTCAACTCCAGGGGAGTGCATGTCGGGGGTGAAAACATAAAAAATAAAGATTCAGGCTAGGGAAAACGCACAAAAGCCCGGACCCAAACTCAGTATCCTGCCAACTGACACCAGAAACCAACCCACCATGCCCACCCAGATTCGGCCTGCAACTAACCATGGCACCACCCCCACATCCCTCGCTGTGCATGCCCGCTCCCACCCCGCGTGTGCGTAAGTATAGCAATAGGATGTTGCTGTAGTCACGCACCCTCCCATCTGGTCGCTGTATCCTCCTGTAGCCATTCCCAAATGTCCTGGGAGGGATTTGCAATTATTGTCGGTGCCCTTCACCCAGTGCCCTCATAATGGGATACCACTTCCTTAAACAGAAGTTTGATGAGTTGCTGACACCAAACTCATTAACACCAGCAGACCGGTTCTCAAATCAAGTGAAAAAACACATGGGGCTTGCATCACAGAATTTGATGCAAGATGTGAGTTGCATTAATGCCTGTGTCAAGAGCAATTCACAAACGCAGGCTGCATCAAGCTCAGCATGTGTGCATCAAAGGGTCCATGCATCGCTGGTGGGCCAAGGAATGGCCATTGACATGGTGCAATGCACCTTGCATCAAGGAAATGGTGCAAGTGCCCAAACTATTATTTACAAAGCTGCATGTTGCTTGTGATTTCAAACACCTGCTAGACCAGCCCAAGGGATCTAAGCACACTACACGATACAGAAAGAGAAACAAAGCAGACCATCAGAGTCCAAACACCACTGAGGCAACAATGCAGCAGCAGTAGCAACAAGGGAGAGAGACTAAAGAGACAACAATATTCAGGGCTGTGGCTCTACTTGGTATCAGGTTGGCAATGCTACAAAACCAGGGACATGCCCACTACCAGGGTGACACTGCACAAAGGCATGCCAGGCAGCAGGAACCCAGGAACAGGAGGCATGCCAGGTGTGTATATTGGAGGTGTACATCATACCTTGAGCTGACCAAGGAACAATGCATTGCAGATATCACCTGGGCAGGGCTGCAGCAGCAGAGCTCTGTCAGGAACTGTGAGGTGACATGCCTACTAGGACAGAGAGTGGACATGCCATACCCATAGAGGTGCGAGTGAGTGCAGCCCTCCATGTCCTCTTGAGTAGGGGATTCTAGACCCCAAGTGGTGATACTGTGGGTATATCCCAGCCCTCAGTATCAAGGTGTCTGAGGCAATTCATGGATACACTGGTACGCTGGGCACAATTGTATTTCCAGTTCCCCACTGATGAACAGGAGCAGCTCACTGTCAAACAGGGCATCTACAGAACTATGGGCTTCCCACGTGTGCTGGGTGATATAGACTATACCCATCTCACCATACAGGAATCACAGAGTGAACCTAAGGCCTACATGAACAGGAAGGGGTAACATTCCATGAACATCGAGGTCATGTGTGACAGTCAGTGTCATATCCTGCATATAGTGGTACAGTATCCTGGGTCATGCCATGACTCGTACATCTTCCAGAACAGTGGACTGTTCCAGGTATTTGAAAATGGAATGCTACAGGATGATTGACTTATAGGTAGGCTACTGACATGGATGCAGGAACAGTGTGTCCCTGCATGGCTGCATTGGTGGTCGCACACACAAAAGGTGCAGGGGCCTCCCCATGTGTAGGTTAACAGTTGGCCCATACGATCACAGGGAATACTGTCATAGAGAGCATGGCACTGTTCCCCACCATAAAGGGCTGCAACAGTGCACTGTTAATAATGCAGGTTGTGTGTCAGCCAGTGGCATGGTATGGCATGTGATGCATACAGCGTGCCAGCATGCATGCGAAGGTGGAGGCATGTGGGCTCATGGTGGGTTGTGGAACTGGACGGGTGAGAGACACACAGCCAATTATGTGTAACACCGGGGCCATGTAGCCAGCAGGGCACTGACAGGTGAAGGATGAGCCAGCTGCAATAACAATCATGTGTTCCACCCTACAGATGACAGTGGATACTCCCAGCAACCTTGGCTAATTACACCGTTCAGGCACCCTGTAATGGGTCTACAGATACAATACAATCCGTCACATGCATCAACAAGGACCATCATCAAAAGGATATTTGGGCTACTCAAGATGAGGTTCAGGTGCTTCGACAGGTTTGGTGGGGCATTGAAAGACATTCCTTGAATGGCATACAAGATATTTGTGGCATGCTGTATTCTTCATATTATTGCCGTTGCACGCCGTAGCACTATGCCAGAGCCTGAGATGAAGCCAGGTGATGACATTGTGGATGGAGAGGATGAACAACGTGTTGGCAGAGGCATGCCCAGAGACCCATGGGCACATCATACTGTGGTGAGTCAACTCATCAGAGCGAACATCATCATCATCGCACACTACAGCTGAACACGTCACCAACAGTGTGAGGCACACCCCATGCAGTGTGTATAGTCCAATGGGCACTGTGAAATCCCCATGGTGGGCTGGTGTGAATGGGCACTTGATGCCAACCCACATCAACCCACAAACCACTGCATGCACATGGAGGCATGTTACTGGCAACAACAGCAACATAGTGACTCATCAACACAGTGTCGGCCACTGCGCAAATGTATGGATGTGGATGCACTGGTCAACCTCAACACAGCATCAACAGCAGGATGGATCATGGTGGTGGGAGCTCAATACAACATGGACCTGGTCCTGACTGCGGTGATTCAGAGTTGTTGCCACCGGGGGCAACACCTACGCCAAGGTAGCAATGCAGCATGGAGGGTGCCCATCACCTGTGCACAGTCCCAGACAGCAGATAGGCACCATCAGGAGGACAGTGAACACCACGTCATCGCAGAGTGACATAGATGAGTGTGAATGGACTGGTAATGCACATGTATGGGGATGGTGGATGGGGCCCATTGCACATTGATAGTTATAGGATGTCTGCTACCCAGACACCTGTGTGTGACAGTCCCAGACACCACATTCAGCAGGCACATACAAACACGACATTCATGGCTGCGAGGTGTCACTGGTGCCAATACTGTCATGGTGTGTGTGTGTGTGCTGGACATGCACTTGGTTTGTAGGGGTGTGGGCTTTGCAGACATAGGTGGCAATATGCAGGTAATGGTGACAACACTACTGGGGGGTCACAGTACAAGGAAAGCCATGATGACGATGCACATTAGTTGACATACCCCATGCCACCCCCCCACAGCAGAGCTGCCCATGGAGAGGCTCTGTACATGTGTGACATGCCCCATGGGGATGGTCATAAGACACTAGAACTCTGCTTGTTCCCTACCCCTCCTACAACATGGACCTTCCACCTTTGCAACATCTCTCTCAGTGTTTCATTCTACCCCACAACCCTGCATACAATGTCCAGGGTACCATAAGGACTGTCATAGTGGAGTGCATGTAAGTGAAGGTTAGTGGTTCCATTGTAATGGTAATAGCGGCAGATTTCTGTAGCTGGATGCTATGCGCTATAAACCAGGATATCCATGAACAGTGGGTGATATAGGATGTGGATCATGTATCAGGAAATGGGTGTACACTAGACAGTTTATTACAGTGTCACAGTCCTCATACAGTGGTACATGATGGGCTGTGCATGCCTGTCCTGTAGAGCTTTATGGTTTGTAGATTACCACCCACACCTGCAGTGATCAAGGGCTCAGCGCAGGGTATGGGCAACACACTCTGTGATAACCACACGGTGTGTGCAATGTCATGGCACGTAGAGCCATCAGTTGACATCATGCATATTGTGGCATGCCATTCCATATATTGATGCAACATGCATCATGCAACCTGTGTCACTACTGTTTATGTCATGTGCTGTGTGTTCCATTCAATCCGGGTACCCATGGCAGTGTCGGTGGCGGGAATCAGCTACACATGTGGGTACACTGCTGTACAATGCAGGAATACACAGTAGGGGTGGCAGTATAGGAATAGTGCATGTGACCGACTAGTTACATTGGAGTTAGTTTATTGGGAGGTTAGTGATACCATGCAGGTAGATTACACAATGGTAATGGTAGGCAGGACATAGGCTCCAAATGTCTCAGATGATGAAACGGTGCTGATAATCAGCCTGGTGGAGCAGTGGGCATGCATAATACTGCCACCAGGAAGTGGTAGGGCCACACCCACACAGAGGGAGAGGGTCTTGAAAGCAATATATGTAACTCTTATGAGGGTGTCCAGTGTGAGGAGGACCATGAGACAGGTGCACCATAGGTGAAATGACCTCTCATGGAGGGAGACAGCACTCCTCGCCCACCTTAGCACCATAGCCAGGGACGCAGATTCCAAATGTGAGGTGGTCACTCATGGCAGACAGGTAAGTGTCATCTCACACATCATAGACACACACATGTAGCATGTATTGTTCCAAGTTGTGCATCAGTTGTAACCTGTTCATCCTCAATTATGTCTCCACAGTAACCCATACATCCATGGACATGGAGGCCTGTCAGCTATCACCTAGAGGGGAAGTGGAGTCATGCAGATGGGGGATCAAGAGGCCCAGATCAGGACCCAGCCACACAGGTGAGACATCAGGCTGTCTGAATGCATGCAAAGTGTCCAGTGTTGCAATAGGTAATAGTGCATCTGGCACCCACACAGGAGCAATGGCCATACAGTGGCTGTGTATGTGGCAATAATGTGGCACTGGTGTGGCCATGCCAGCAGGGATGTACAGAGCCAGATACGTGGTACTGCATCTGTGGCATGAGCAAGCATGCTGTGGGTGGAGTGCAATACACACATGGGGAGCATTACCAGTATGTGCACGGTTGGGACCATGCAGGAGAGGGAAGGTGACAGTCACATCAGTGTGTGCATGCCACCACTGCACAGGGATGCAGTGATCATTCTGTGGCTACGGTACACCACATCAGGGTGAATGGGTGGGAATGGGGAGCACATGCCATTCAAGGCACATGTTGTCTGGATCGCTGTCACGGGGGCCAGCCAGTATGGCATGCTGTCCTGTATCCCTGACACATAGTGCTGCACTGTGCACCCACAGCTTGGAGGAGGTTGTTGCAAGGACAGCTGACTCTGACCTATGTGACTGCATATAGGGGTGTTGTATGCATGGCATACTGTGGCACCACAACATTCCACAGGCATGTCACAGCATGTTGCAGATGTGGCCAGGTCAACAGCATATGTGGGCAGCACAATCACAGATACAACCTGTGTCAGTGCCCTGCTCGACACCCGGCCAACTTCATGATGTGTGTCTCCCATAGTGCCCTGCCATCCATGTAAGTCACAGTTCACTCTGCACATGTGTGACATTTACATGCCACAGGACACATGCATGTATACCTGTGCAAGTGTACCACTATGTGCCACTGTTACCACTGTGTGTCAGAAGACTGCCATAGTTGTCACGGTGGAAGTGATGGATGACCCCTATCACCCTGGGACACATGCTTGTGTCCCCACCCTGTGGCTGCATATATGTGGCCTGCATGTGCTTGCCCCATCAAGCCATGTATGTATATGCCCTGTACCTTGTTGGCCTTACCGCACAAATACACATAAATGCTGTATTAGTCCAAGTTGCCATGTGCAGGTTGGACATGTGCATGTGCACCCTACCTCCAGTGCAAACAGGGTACACCCCTCACCCTCACTGCATGGCCCATGGCACATGTACATTGGCAACACATCTGGCATGTATGGAGCACACTGTTGCATACACGACTGACATCACATGGAAATGGGCCACCTGTGTCACCGTGATGTGGCATGGTGTGCAATGGATTGCACACAGGCAACAGGCAGTGCTGGTTCCAGCGATTGAACCAGCCATCCCAGACACATCACCATCATCCATGCAGCACACATATTGGGTACTGTTGCAGGGTTTTATTAAATTGATTAGCATTTTGCTCATAAAAGTGCTAAAACATTGTGAAAATGCATACCACTTGTCTTACTGTGCTTAACAAACATAACACTTCTAGAAAACCTATATAAATACTTTTTGTACAGTTAGCATTGTCCCAAGGAAAAAACTGCTAATCAATTATTTAAAACCCTGCTGTTGGGGTATGGTGTGTGGGTTACACTGCGCCACAGGACATCAACAGTGCAAGGAACAATTCTGGGCACATTACTTGAGTGTGCAGTATGTGTCCCATTGGCATGGTTATGCCATATACCATGCTGGTGGATTCATGAGTGCTGTAAAGGACATGCCTACTATGCAGCCATGCATGCATGGACTGCCAAAGTCTGCACAGTCACACCTTGCTCTCATTTTGTTTTGAAGGTGCAGGCAGAACCTCGGGGCATGGACAGCCAACACATGATGCATGGTGGCTTTCCCTGGAGTGGGCTATGTGGATGCTGTAGCAGTTGGAGGCAAGGTCCTATGCTGAGAGACCTGTAGCAGAGAGTAGGGTGCAGACAATTATGGAACAGTTGCAGAAGGGGAAAGGCAGGACCCGCAACCATCTGAGGATGGACAGACTGGACATGGCCATGACCCTGCCCACCAGACTGTTCAGGACACTGCACAACCCCAGTCAATGGAGGTACAACTGGACATGGATAACGTGGAGGTGGTGACACGGTACCCATGAAACAGGTGCATGCTGTTTCTCAGCCAGAGCACACCTAATGGGAGGATCAGGAGTACAGTGTGGCATGTGAGGGACAAAGCTCTGCAGCCATGGGAGTGATGATGGTACCCCACACAGGCAGGCCATGCAGGACTTCACCGGAAGCCTGGGTGTGCATATCTGGCCACTCATGCAACACATGGACCCGTTGCAGGCAGACATTACAGCCCTACTTACATACCTAAACAGCTATACAGGACAGTGAGGTGCAGGGTTGAGTACAATGTTATCGACACACACATGTCCGTGTGCATGTTATTGTACAGCTGTATGCATGTCACTATCATTCCCATTTTATCCCTTTGCTATGTTTTCACCCCCCACCCCATTTGGTAATGATGTTTATCAGTGTTATGCTGGTTGTGGTCTGGAAGACCTATTTGCTGCTATCTATTGAATTATCCCCACCCCGCTAGATTTAGCTGTTTTTAGTTTCTATGCTGTTAGAGCCCTGGTATATTTGCTTGTTGTATTCCCCTTGTTTCCCCCAATTATACTACTGTTATGTATTGTTATTATAATAAAGCTATTACACATATTGTAGCAGGTGTATGTGTCTGCTTCTGTCCCATATTCTGCAACCATTGATGGGTGTCAATGTTGTTACTATACGACACATGCACACCACATGGTGTAATGCTATGCCATGTGTGTGAGTGCCCGCCCATGTGTGGTAGTGTGGGACATGGATCCGTGTGTAACACGTTGTGCATAGTCACACTGGCCCAGTGCATGCAACCACACCAGGCCACCTCTGGGGTGACAGTCACATAGGGCCTATTTGGGTTTGATGACCTATGGTGCTGCATGGCACTGGGGTTCTCTTAGTCTCATATTGGCATGCCAATATGATTAAGCCAAACTATCATACTCCAAAGTGGAACCACTATTTGGTCCAGATGCTGTGATGCGTGCTGAGGGTGCTCCATGACAGCGTGGCATCTGATGTAGGTTGCATTGAGGTCTGGTGTTGTAACATGCATGTGTTAATGTGCAGTACCACATGGGATCAGTTCCTGTGGATGTGGAGTGGTATTTCTGGTGCTGCTGTGTGGATATTCATGGAGGCATTACAGTCATGGCTATCCATTATTAGCAACATGATGGTGAGGTGGTGTCTGTTTATGGTAATTTTGAAGGGGGGTGCACACCATGTGGACTGGTCTTCCTGTTGGGTTTCTGACCTTGCTTGCCTGTGCCACCTGCTGTTGCTTATCGCTGATTTCATGTGTGGCCAGCCATACTCGGTGATGCTGCTGCTCCCTGCCGATGTCTGAGCTTGCTGGGGTGTGGACCTCCAGAGGCATGTGGGGGCTGCCGGTGTGCATTGGTTGTGTGTGCCTGCAGCTGTCCCATCACTGCTGATGCTGTCCTTTGTCCCCCTGGACCATTTCAAGTACAGTGGTAATGATGGTAATGATGGCATGGGGGTGCTGTGGAGGTTTCTTCAGGTGGCGCCTTACCCTCCTTGTCCACGGCAACACACATGGTGCTGGTCCATTTATAACCACTGCATCTTGATTCATATGTGGACCTCTATGCTGGCACAGGCAGCATTGCCACCATTGTGTTGCCTCTGGGTCTGGTCTGCATGCTGGTCCCCTGTGTGCCAATGCCTGTGATGGATCCGGCATCTCAATGGTGGGCCTGTGGTGGTGTTGTAACCTATGGCTCCCCTGCAGCACATGCCTTGTCCACCACACCCATGTTTTTGTGCCTGGTGTTGTGTCCCTGCACCCTGTCTTGCAGATAATCAGCTACTATTATTGTGCACACTTCTGTGTTCTTGCCATGGAGCACTGTTGGTCTGGTGACATCATCCCCCTGTTTGCTGGTATCCGTAGATAGTGACAAGGCATATGCAGGTGCACTTGGTTCATTCTGTAACACCTGTGTATCCCTGGCCAGGATGTGT
Organism: Neoceratodus forsteri; assembly: GCA_016271365.2. Lineage (NCBI taxonomy): Eukaryota > Metazoa > Chordata > Ceratodontiformes > Ceratodontidae > Neoceratodus > Neoceratodus forsteri. Next base: position 121,340,124 of record CM057456.1, read on the forward strand.
GGTTCCCCTGCCAGTGGTGGTGCTGCGGCACCTGCAGGACAGGACAGGCCCTGTTCAGGGCCTGTGGTGGACAATGCGTTGATTGACTGTCACTGTGCAACACTATCACCTTTGCCCTGGTCTGTTGTCTTCTATGGTGCTTTCTCCACTTGTGGGCCCATGGTGCTGTACCAGGTGTTGCACCACTCCTCCTGTCCCACTGCAGACATATTGACCTGTTCAATGTTGCTGCAACTAGTCATGGCTGCCCTGTGTGATTGGGATTGGGTGTTTGTGGTCCACATGGTGCTGGGTCCCTGTGACCCACAGATGTTCTGACATGATGTCATACGTCTGCTCATCTGCCACATTGCCTAGGGAATGTCCCAGAGAGAGGCAGCCATTCTGGTGATGGTGTTAGTCTGGGAATCCTGTATTGCAATGCTGTGATCCATTAACATTTTCTTCCCTCCATGGCCTCTGCTTGCCACTGTGTGCATAGATGGATCCAATGCAGGGTAGCCGCTATATCTTCATGCTGTGCAGCTACATCATGTATGCATGTTTTAATCGCATCATGGCAGTCCATGATGACACCCTCGAGTCGGCACATCTGGACAGTGGTAGCTGTATTGCATGTCTACACATACGGATGCCTTCAAACTCATGCTGTACAACCTCCTGTGTGTCCACCATGTCCTGAGGGTATCAGCTCAGATAGTCTTCCAGAAGATCTCCAGGCTCTTGTTCAGCAGGCTATTGCAGTGGTAACTCTGCCTGTCTGATGTCTGGTGCCATGATGTCATCCTGTCCCCCATGCTCGTGCCCAGTGTCCCCCTCCTCAGTGGTGGTTGATGCCTCTGTGGCATGTGTGGGCCCTGCTGTGTGTGCCCTATCAATGCTTTGGTGCACATTGTGCATGGGTGTGCCATGGCAATTGGTAGCCATGCCCACCTCTGTCACATACACTGTGCCATAGGACCGCTCCAGGAATTACATGTCCATGTCCACCTCGCAAGCCTGCTGAGTCCTCCAGTGTCTGGCCATGTCTGTACCAGCAGGCTGGCCTCCTGCCTCACCACCATCAGGTCCTGTTGGGGTAACACAGACATATGTGCATGGTTGGTTACCGTTCTGCTCAGTCATATCAGTATGATTCTGATGCGTGGTGCAGTGCCTAGGTTGGTGCACTATGCCACCACCACTGTAGGGTGGTGGGCAGTGGCATTGCCCTCTGCATATTTGGACACATACATTCCCACTGCACTATGTAGCCAAAACAGGTCCAGCTCGGTGTCTCTCTCGATGGTGCAGGTGCTGAGGTGTGCTGCCACCAGTTCCTCTTGGCTGCTTAGTGGATGTACCTGGCTTGGGGCCCCTGCCCTTCCCTCTGGTGCAGTGTCTGTTATGAACCACCTTCTATTTTGACCTCCTTTGGAGGTCATGGTAATGCTTCCCAAGCCTGAATCATTGGCATGCAGCCACAGCATTGACCTTGGTGATCACATCCTCCCAGGCCTGTCAACACTGGGTTTGGAGCTCTCTGTACCCACCTCTGGACAGTAACACGTCTACTTATTGGGTGTAAGAATACATGCTAGTACATGGGTTTACACAGTTTGCCATTTTGCCCTGTTTCTACATTGATGCCATTCAGAACTTCAGTTAACTCCATTTTGGGGGTATTTGACTTCCAAAAATAAGGCAAAAACTTCCAAAATAGAGAGGGAGGAAGTCACTGACTTCCAGATGTAAAACCAGAAATTAGATGACTTCCAAAAATACAGGCATCAAAGTCAGAAATGATGGATTGTTCTGAAAGAAATTGTATTTTGCCTCTGATATATTACATTAGCATCCATGAATTTATCCTTCCTAGAACATTGACTTCTAAAAGTGGAATCCTGGAAGCATTTTGACTTCCCAAAAATTGGCATGACTTCCAGATTTCGACTCCTATAAGTTTAAGACATCCACTGAAAATAAATTAACTGAACCCCTGATGCCATTCACACTGACCTGGCTCTGGACCTCCTCAAGTCAGGATGTTGGTCTTGGCCTCTGTGAAAATCTTTTTTCTCTTATGCCCATCTGCTCTTTGCATCCTTCAATCACTGTGCATGCTGTTGCCTCAGCCATAGTGGAGCCTCATCCAACCTCTATCATACTCAAACCAAAAAAGATCATTAGCTCTCTTTGACACAGGTAGCTGCTGAACAGCTCTGTTACCAACCTGCAAATACATAATCAGAGAGAACTTTCAGTGCTGTGGAGAATATTGTCACCAACAGGCAGGACTTCTCTGCCCACATCAATGCAATTCACTCCAAGCTCCATCCTAAACATGGTGTCCTGTATTTAGAGATGCAGCTAAATGAAATTTCGCTGGTGAAATTGTGTCGAAATTGGCAATTTTGCCGTGCAAAATGTTTCACGAAAATGCAAAGGAATTTTGCCTGCAATTTTGCCAGCTCACCAGTCCACCACCAGTAGAGAAGTTTTGCCTGCAGGAAGCGAAATTTCACCCACGGATGGCGAAATTTAACCAGAAGTGGCAAAATTTCATTCACAGCGGGTGGCCAAATTTTGCATTTCACCCTGCAAGATATTTTGCATAATGTGTTAATTACGCAAAATACATAGCTGGGTGAAATATTCCAATTTCACACAACGCTACCTATACTGCAACAAGGACTGACTATCTCCCCAGATCCAATGGGAGATGGTGGCCAAAATGGTTCTCCCGATGTTTGACTATGCACAGGTGTAGAGTGGCATTAGCATGCATTTGCAATATTCAAAAAGCCAAATAACGCACGCAAACTGCATTAGCGCTGGGCAAAATCATAATGTATGCAAGAGGCAAACTGAGGGTGTGTGTAGATGAATATAGACGCAATGCTATATTCAGTGACTAGTGCAATGCAAAATGGTTTTATGTGATTTAGCACGACACTTAGCGTGGTGCACATTACTGCCCAGGAAAAGGTAGCCTTAAACCTGGGCAATCAGCTTTGTGCGACATTTTGGTTTTGCGCTGTGTTTGCATGGCTTTTGCACAGCTTTGCTTGACCCTAACAAATAAATATGACACATAGACAAAGTCAGACATAGAGGAAACATGCTACTCACTGATGGCATCACAATGATGCCATCATCTGCCACCAGTCCCAGTCATGCCAGGCAGTAAGTGGTGACCCAGCCACCAGTGGACAGCATGGCAGTGTGGCCATATAGCACACACCTATGGACCACTCATCTGTGGACACCAACAGATGCCAGCACACACATGCAGCACTGTGGGCATGGAGGATGTTGAGGGGAGAGTGTACGGATGGCCAGGCTGTGCCACAGACCAGGTGTGGCCACAAGGCTGGGACACATCATGCAGTGCACATGGGCCAGTATTGGGAATACCCCAAAACCAGTGTGCCTTTCTGATAGTATATACCCCCCCCGGCCACATACCGCACAGCTGTACAACTGCCACAACACACAAAGCCGGACATGTATATGTCACTGTGAGCATCCCATGCCAGAGATGCAGCATCTGTGGGTCACGCAACAGTGTAACAGTAATGTCCACTGCCAGTAAACAACTGCATGTTGGGCCTGTCACTGTGTATAGTGCAGTTATCAGCACTGCCCTACACACCATAGGCAGTGCCGTGTCCATACACTACTGGCCCCCTTGCTACTGTAGTGTCTGCTGTGTACTGTAGTATGACCTACAGTGTGACAGTTGCATGCAGCACCACCATCATCTGTGCCTATGCTGTGTTGTCCCCTGGGGTACAATATTCTATGATATACTGTACTGTTTACATGTAGCCTACAGCTGTCATCATGCACTGCCAGACTGACCTACAGGTGGAGATGCGGTCGGACCTGGCCAGCCCCTGTACTTCCAGACTGACCTACAGATGGAGCTGTGGGACCCTGCAGTAATGCTGGGGAAACTGCATGCAAATTAGGGCATAATGAGATGCTAATCTGGATGTTTGCCCAGAGACTACCTAGTAGGCTCATTTGCATGTCACTTTTGAATATGGCAAAGTTTAGCGCTGGGCAAACGGTTTGCACTGGGTTAATGGTTTAGTCCTCAAGAACCCATCGCAACGTAGCACGCCACGCAAACAGTTTGGGGGAATATTATACAGTTTTGAAAACTGTACTTTCACATGTGCTGCTGCCTGCTGCTGTACTGGGTCCACACATTTGCAAGCACACACATTGGCCACATACTGTAATTCACCTCTACCTATCTTCACATCGCTGTGCACTGTGTTGCTGATGTGGTTTGCACTTCCTGGTTGCTGTCTTATTCCAGGGCTAAGTTTGGCTTGCACTCCCAGCCCAGTATGCCCAGCCTCATTCCCATGCTATATTCACAAGCTATTTGTCCCTGGCTATTCCTTTTGAATATAGCTTGCTTTGTGCTCCAGGCTAAGTTTGCCCACCGGGCAGTGTTAATTTAGCCCCGGGGCAAAGTTTTGAATATCTGTCCATTTGTTTCTCCACAATCTCCAAATACTGGTTTGGTTCTCTTCTTCCTGACCTCTCCTCATTTCTTTCTCCCATAATCCCTATCTCCTACTCTCATCAGTCCAGAGACTCATACACCTTCTCCGTTTGCTCATTCACACTTCACTACTGTGCAATCTGCTTTCACCTATTGCCTACCTTTCCTCTGGAATAATCTCCCTTCAACTCATTGTCTCCCTCCCTCTCCCATTTCCATTAAACACCAGCTAAAATTTCTTGCTGCACCATTCTGCTTCTGCCAAACCTCCCCATAACCTCGCCTTCTATTCCACCTGTCAAACTGGGTGTCATATAGCTTTATTTTTGCTATATCTACTACAACAGTTGAGACCCTCCCCCCATTTGCAGTCTCTGATACACCATTGTTACAGCTTTGTATTCACCTCTATTGTCACTGTTTGGTATCTCAGCTTCATTCCACCATTATAGTAATTTTATCACCTGTATTCTCCTGCATTTTTGTCACTTTATATTGTACATTTATGCGCTCATTGCTCCATGTTGTGAGTTTACCATTGTTACTGCATTTTTATCTTGTTATTTTTACATTTTGTATGCACTTTACTTTGAACTCTGTCACTGAATCTATGTTTGTTGTACTGTGTTACCCTTCTTCCTTTCCCCTGGATTGCACATGGAAATGAACCTTGGCTCAATGTGTCCTTCCCAGTTACCAATTTTCAAATAAATAACTAGATATACAGACAGACAGACAGACCGATGGACGGCTGGATGGACAGATGGATGGATGGATGAATGGATGGATAGGTCATTGACTGGGAAAGTGCAATAAACTGCAATAGGGCAACAATGAAAATTTCTTTTGCTCTTGGTTCAATGAAGTCAGTGAGTAACAGCATGACAACCATGTTATGGTTATTCAGGAGCACTGTGGTCCAATTCACTTCCATTTTTAGTTCTTGACAAAACCATCTGTTATCACACCCGATTACTTATTTTTCTTAGCAGGGCTTGCCTTTGTTGCATTATATCTTTCAATTGGAGAGATGCTGCACCCACTGTTTGTTGGCTTAAGTATCCTTTATGACACAATTCTGTTTGCATTTACTAAATCTTCTATATATTACTCCTCTCCCTTAGTTACTATTGTCAGAATTTGCATGAAACTAGGATCTTTATTCCTTACAGTTCATCTGTCCTTACAGCTCATTTCCCATTTAATCTCATAATCCTCTGTTGTGATGTCACAGTCAGTTGTCATTGGAATTACTGTGATGACACAATCAGAGTGCTGTGCCACATGAGCTGCTGAATTCTCAAAGAACAAAATTCTGTTTCCTTGCATATGACATTTTTAGTTAGCAGCGGAGAGGAGACATTCTGACTAAAGTGAGAAATAAACTGAATTGAGTACAGATATTTTTTTTTAAAGTTACCCAGAAGGCATCAGCTGAACTTTATGATTTGGTGGCAGAACAGTGTTTTACTATGTTATGTAATGTCACTTAGCATCCATTGTGGTCTGTTATGGATTTCACAACAACTTGTGTCAATATGACAAAGACATGATATTTCAGCAGTATAATGAAAATCGGTTTGTGCTTTTATGCCTCCTACAGTTATTCACAGGTATGCTTTTACGTCTCACTTAGTTATGCAAGCATTTAATAACTACCTTATAATTTATGTTGTACTAGTTTATAGTATTTATGGGAAGCCATACATTACTTTATATATACATGAAAATAAAGAGTTCTGGCTTTTGTAAAGTGAGTTACTGAAGCAAAGAATCAAACAAGTGTCTCTCTGGTTCCTGAGATAAAACTATCAACTATCTAAGTCTTGCAACTCATACAAATGAAGAATTATTATTGTCTTCTTTGCTCTAGGATGGATTACAGCAACATCCTCTGAAAAAGAAAGATTAATTATACTACAAGATCTAATAACAGACCATAATGCAATCATTATGATACAAATACCTCTGTCTTCCATGCATTTCATGCATTAAACTATGAAACGGAGATTAAGGGTATCCCTGCTTTATTACTAAATGCATAATTGAACCTGGTTTAATAATATATAGCTTTACCCAGTTACACCATGTTCTTTGTTCATGAATACTTAATGTACAATGTTCAAGGGTATGTTCATAATTAGAAATCATTACACATTATTGGAATAATTTATCAAAACAAAATGAGCACTTCTTCTATAGTAACAAAAAATTACCACCTTTATGAAACTGAAAAAAATATGTATCATAATCACTAAACTGTACAGGAAGTGTATCCATTTTTTTAAGCAAAAGTCTTTATAGATTTTTTGTACAAAATGTAACAGAGGTCCATAATCAATACAGGATACAGCACTTAATGAAACTGTATGAATCAATACAACAGTAAAAATAGAGGGAAGTAGATTTCCATGTACTGTAAATGCTATTCCATGCAGTATTCATGTTGTGAGAGGCAATGTTTATAAATTACAGTCATCCATTAACAGTTGATGATACATGTATAAGGGATATGCAATAGCCTCACTAAAAATCTACCATTTATATTCATGACTGAAGGAGATAGGACCATAACTCACAAGTGGCGAGCCGCAAGATAATAATGCAGGTCCTGCCCACTCACAAATGAAAACAAATTGTATATTCTGATTCAGGCCATCACATGTCCAGTTTCTATCTCGTGTTTGCAAATTTAAACCATTCAGTTTGCTTTGTTTTGCAGCGGTAATTGTGAATTTTGAGTTCACTGCTCTTGTTAAAATGCAGCATATTTGCATTGTGATGTCATCAAGCTAGTTTTAGCTTTTCTCTCATTGGTGAAATCCAACATTATATGTTAATATGTCCCTTGGAGCCACTCGTTGCTGTATATGAGTGGTTTCACACATGTTCAGCTGGTGAGAGAACAACAAGAGAAGATGAACTGTTCTGGCTCAGCTGAAGACAAGTGAAATCACTTTTATACAGGAACAAGTGGTGATGGAGGACATATTAATATATTATTGATTGAATGTGATCAATAATATATTTAAAAAAAAAAACGGTTCCGGGAATGTGTTCATTTCCAGGGCATCTGCACATGAGGCTCTCTTCACTGAATAAGAGTGTCTCACGAGCAGGGGAGAGGAGCTCTCTGATTTGTCAGGAGCACTCACTTGCTCTATAATATGACAGATATAACCTATTTTAGTGTATACATTGTAGAAAGAACTCCCACTCTTCAAATAAATACATTCTTTTCACATGACTCTAACTCAAGTGAAAAATAAATGTGTTATTCTCACACAGGATAAATAACAGCATTTATTTTTCACTTGCCTATGTCACATAGTCACACAAAAATGTCGATCACCTTGATTGACATGACATTCTGGCCAATCCAATGATGAAGCAACCTCTCCATTGCAGCCAATAGTGATGTTAATTTTGGGAGGGCTTAAGCCCATGGTTCAATGTGGGGAATAGCTCCTCCAACAACCTCTACTTAACCCCATCACTAACACACCTCCCTTGCTTAGGGATTGTTTTTTGTTCCCTGAGCTCCCTGCATGGCTCATGTGGCTGGGCTATCACTGCTCCTGCTGCTCTGTTTTGTTTATTTCCCTGCTCTCTGCCCCCCCCACCCTCCTGTTCTTTTTTTTTCTGTTGTGTCCTTTGTATTTCTCACCTGATGTCTGTGTCCTGGCTGGTTTCTCCTCTCCTGGCAGCCTGTTCCATCTCCTGGCTCCCTTCCTCCACTCGTCTCCCTCCCTTCTTTTCTGGGGTTTTCCCCATGTTGTTTCCTTTTGGGCTTTTTGCCTGCATTCCATCCCCTCAACCTCCAACACTTGCAAGCATCCCTGCTTCTCTCTTGTTTAGTGCTTCCTCCTTCTCCCCTCCAGATGCATGCCAACTTCCTGCCCGTCCCCAGCAGGCATCACATTCTCCTTCTTGACTCCCCAGCTCTGTTGCATGCCATCTTTCCTTGGAGCTCGACCTGGATTCCAATTGCCTTTCACTGTAGCATGCTCCGTTTTCTCCCTGCAAGTACCATTGAACTGTGTTATCTCCATGAATGATGCACATTCTACCTCAGCTAATTACATTACATAATAGCAGTTCTTGTACTGTCAGCAGCAGATCTCTGTTCAGGTAATGATGGTTAGTACAAGTGCCACATGGCATGAATCTGCGATGATACGGCATGGTTGATTATTTCTTAACTGTCAAGATACTTAGGATATACTATGCGTGGAGTGCTTCCAGTTTTCATCCATTGGAAAAAGGCAGCAGCAATTTCATAGTCACTATTTTATTTCTGCTAAACATGTACTATAGGTTGCACCCAGTGAAAGAATATTACCTGTTTCTCAGCTACTTATATTCTTATGTGCCTAACCAAATACACTTCAGCAGCCTGCGAATGACCCCTGCATTTGTGAACTTCACTCCTGCATATTCTGTTGTCAAAATACACAGTCCATTCATCTTTTACACTTACAGAGGCATCAGTATTTCTTGCAGCTAATAGACTGCAGTAGCTCCCATTGCATCCCTTGCTCCCTGCAGCTGTGAAGTGTCATGAATGTCAGTTCCATTCTGTTCATTTTCCCTCTGTATCCCCTGTTCTTCTCCCTCCCTCTCCAGGACCAGTTCTTCAACTTTTATTTCAGTCTCCATCTGCACTGAGATGTCAGTTCATGCATCCACTGAATCTATGCCCTTCCCTGTACCTGCTGACCACATCCCATTTTGCTGTTTTGTTTGTTGCTTTCCCACTATGGATCAGGGTAGCAGTGGCTGATGGGCTGCTAACCTTCCACTGCTACTCTTGTCTGTGGTACTGTGGGTGGGGGTGGTTGTATGTCGGGCTGCTTACAATGGCTTGGATTGCACTTTGGGCCTCATTCTTTTGGGGAGCCATGATTATCCCTGACTCCTGTATCTTATTCCTGACTTCCATACTCTCTTTGTCTACTGCTGTGGTACCCATCCTTTCCAGGACCATTTGCATTTCCTGCCTCAATCTGTCAGGGGGTGGGGGGGGCAGGAGGGGGGTGCTCCCATTCTTCTATACTTCATCATTCTGGCTTACCCGCTATTGCTGCCTACATCCTCTGATGCCTTCAACCCCATGCTTCTCTCCCCTGGTTCCTGCTTCCATTTACAGTAGGGCATCCCTTCCCATACGTTGTTACTGATTCTTCAGCAGGAACTTCTCTATGGCATTGCCTGTTGCTGTACCTACCATTCCCATCATACTATGTCTGTCTCATCATACCTGTGTTTCAGTCATCCTGCTTATATCATCTCAGTTCCCTAATCTACTCTCCTTCTATGGCAACGTTCTGAGCTTCAGCCATCCAATACCAGCAGTACTCCAGACTCCATCCCTAACTCACATCTTCTGAGGTGCTGAGTGAAGATAGGTTTCCCCTGTCTACCGGGATTTGGATTCCATTACAATTGCTACCTCCTGCTTCCTTTCAACCTGACATCCTCGGTCCCTAACTCTGCTGGACAGTACCAAGTGCAGGTTAGCTCACCCCGACTATCAGGGATAGGAGCCATGTCTACAATCTACTGAGTCATATCATCCTTCTCTACCTCATACCAGTTGCCACTTCCCTTCGGGAAAAGAACTTCTCTGCCCCTTATGCCCTCATCATCCTACCTATGCTTTACTGCCTCAAGTCCAGATCATCCCGCCTCAGCCGTCAGCGATGTATGTCTGATTCACCATTCCACTGCTTCAACTGTACTCATTCTCAGCCTGATACCTGGATGCTGCTCCCCTTTAGGAATTTGACTTCACCTGACTTGCCTTCTCCATCCTACCTGGTCTACAGCCTCGATTCACAGTCCTATCATGCTGACTTACATGGATGAGAGCCTGTATCTGCTTTCAACTGTTTCCATCTTCTGCATCCTATACCTAAAATGGGTTGCTGCTTCCCTTTGGGAGCAGGGCCTTTATACCTCATTTTCCTTCCACCTCCCAACTTTCCTACAGTCTTCATATGCTGGACTTCACACTCTGACTACCTGGTTTGGTTACCCATTTTCTGTAAATCCACTAGTTCCATACTGTCTCTGGCTCATACCCGGTTGCCACTCCCGTTTGGATCAAGATCTCATCCTCTCAGTTGCCTCCACCCTCCTACCTCTGCCTGATGGTATCATTATTGGCTATTCTCCTCACTTACCAGGACTGAAAACTCATTTCTGGAATAATCCATTTCAAATTGTATGCTCTCTACCAGACCAACGCTTGTTGCTCCCTCCTGGACCTGAACCACTTACTGATTTTGCCTCCAATGTCATACCTTATCTGGCATGCCATGTCCAGGTTGTCTCACCTCAAGTCCTTCACGTAGGAGCCTGCATCTGTACCTGACAGTTCATCCTTCTGCATCTTCTACCTCCTACCTGACTGCAGCTTCCCTCCAGAAACAGGACACCTCTGCGCCCAATGACTTCCTTCCTTCCTCATCAGTCTCCATCCTGCACTTCTATGGACCATCGTACATGACTTCCTTTGGCCTCCTTTCCCTCAGGATTTGGATCTTGCCTGCTTGTTCAGTCTCTGTCTCACTCCAGTTTGACTGCCTCATGGACTTCCATGCTGCAGGTCACCCCAACCGGCTGCTGTATGAGTTTGTTTTATTCTTCAGATCTGGGAACCTCATCCTTCTTTGCTCCAGCACCTTCCATCCTTTCTCGTTATTGTTTGCAGCCTTTGTCAGATGTGGGACTCATGTATCTCAACTCAGTTGCTCTTGTTGCTTAGCTTCCCTCCTAGACCTTCCAAGGATCATCCCCTTGTACCTTACTACAGCCTTCCTGCATTCCACTGCTGTTCGCTGAACAGCTGACCTGGTCCTGTTCCTTCCTGCACTGTATGTCATCCGGCTTCACCAAGCCCTTCACCTTCCCTGGATCATTCCTTCAGTACATCAGGATTTACTCCAGACTTTCTTTCCATCTTTGGATAGCTGCCTTTTCATCTCCGCCTTGCAGGCTCAGGGGTTTGTTGTGTTTGCTGTGGCTCTCTTGGGCATACTACCATATCTCTGGCCAGTATTCCTACCCAGTCAACTCCTCCTCTCATTTATCCATCTCATACTCCTACTCTGGTCATTCTAACAGCTCCCATCCACTACTCGATGGATCACTTGTTTATTGCATCTGAGGAAACTACTTCTAGCAAACATCCCATGGATAACATGCCTCATACATGCTTATGTCATCATAAAGTTTTCTATACTGCCCAATCAGCTCCTCACAATCATTCCAGAATCTCATTTGACTGGACAATAGAAAGATCTCTTCCGTCTCTATTGGTTACTCCCTACGAATTATGTCTGTTCAATTACTGTGACTTCCCTGTCTACCATGTCTCACAGACTATCCTCCTACATGGAGAGGACATAAATTCTTCTGTTATGCTTCAACTTTGTAACCATTATTGCTGCTGCAGATACTGGGAATCGCAAGATACCTCACACCACTATGGACATCATCCATTTTACCTTCTGCAGCATCTCCTACTAACACCAACACTGTTGTCTACATTACTCAACTCCTACTTTCTCAATGGCCATTGCTTATCCTATGACCTTCACAGCTGCCTTCCCAGAGCTTCCATCATTGGATCTCCCTTGCTTAGCTGCTTTTCTAATGGCATGCTATCCAAACCACTGTTCTAGCTCCTGAACATCACCATACATCATACAATCATCAGCATTTCTCCATCCAATTACCACCAGTCAAGTTAGCTGCATATCCAGCGATCCTTCTAGTCTATCCTTCATGAATTATCTCCATTACTTCCTTCAGTGAAGACTTTCATTGAGAACAGGCTCCTCCAATTCTCAATCCAGAAATCCACAACCATTATGGAGAATTCACTATCCCAGTCTTGCCTCCAAACAAGTCTCAATCAACTATAGCACTAGAATCCTCTGGCATTTCACACTACTCCACTTCGCTACCAACCCAGCCTATAGACACTTCCAGATATTCGATTCAAAGTTTCTCTTAAGTAGTTAGGCATTGGATTACCTGTAAACCTAACCACCCATAGCCACCTCAGTGCATCTCATGGGCAATTGCACCACATAAATACCCATATTTGCTTCAGCCAGTGGACCAGCAGAACATGTACAATTATAATTATGACATCAATGCACAAATAAGCTATCCAATTCCTCATACTGAACTTCCAGTCATTCTCTCTCTCTCTATATATATATATATATATATATATTCAATTACCAGCTGGACGGCATATGCCAATCTTCCTGTATTTGTCAACAAATCACTTATGGAATTTCTCTTATCAGGCACTCATAGACTCTACTCAACTCCTCCTTCTTCTACTTCATGGATGCTTATTTCTCAACTTATCACTCACCACTGAATTCCTTACCTCGAAAACTTTACCATGAACAGCAAACCTCCCACCAGTTTGAACATTCATCTATGACATCACTAATCATTGCATTCCCACCATTCACTGGCTGGTAGCATATTGAGCAAATCATGCTTTCCCTGCTCATTATGTCCCTGCAATCCCTTTGGACAAGCATCCTTCACTACCTTGGAAATCTGGACTTCATTCACCCTCCTTCAACTGGATCTGCTTCACACTCAGCATAGTACTGCTCCTCAGAAAAAACCTTCTTCTTCAACCTCCGGATTGTCATCCAAACTACATCATCCATGGATCAAGGATGGACCATCATCTCTACAAGAAGTTCACCGTCCTCAAAATTAGCTATGGTTACTAGAACCTAGGTACTTCTCCTCTTAGTATGCCCAGAAGATGGGAAGACCAATGGCCATAGGTCCTCAGAGGTTTCCTCTACCTGGGGCTTTTTCCTCCCTTGAGTGCCAGCAGTCATACTCTCCATGAGTTGGAGGAGGTATCATTTTGGACCTTCTGTTCCCTACAAATTCCTATCTAGATGCCTACTACTCAAGGGTGGGAATATAGTAAAGCCACAAAAAGTACAAGTGGCACAAGCACTAATACCCCATTGCTGTTCCACAAACATTGAATGGGAGGGCTTAAGCCCATGGTTCAATGTGGGGAATAAGTCCTCCCACAATCTCTACTTAACCTCATCACTAATACACCTCCCTTCTTAGGGAGTGCTTTTGTCCGCCACCATCCCCTCCTCCTCCTCCTCCTTCTCTAGCGCTCTTTTCACTCTTGTTCATGAGTCTTCTATTGCCTACAAATTCCTACCTACATACCTGCTACTCAAGGGTGGGAATAGAGTAAAGCCACAAAAAATACTACAAGTTACACAAGCACTAATACCCCATTGCTTTTCTCCAAGCATTGAAATAACACTAAAACCCTCTCCCATCGGCATCTTGGTTCCCCATGTCCTGACAGTCTAGTTATTTTTTGGATTTTTCATTTTATTTTACTATAGTTCCCTGTTAGTCTGTCCATTTTTTAAATGTTCCCACAGTACTAGTATTTATTTCATAATTAGACCATCTGGCTTGTAGAAATTTGTACTCGCTCCCTTATGAAACACATTGACAAACCATTGGGCCAGTTCCTGTGCACACTAACTCGCTCTCCCATGAATATGCTCACAACAAAAACTGCCACAGTTCCTGGTCTCTCTTTTTGGGAATCATACACTAAAGAAAATGAGACTTACTGAATGTTACATTTTTGAGCAGTGCAGTATTTTTGGAGGGGGTGGATCAAGCCTACACACCATGTTGGGAGTTTCCCCGATGGCAGTATTTTCAACAGGGTGGGGAGGGCAACCAGTGACACAGTCTGACACAGATCAAAAGAAAAAACTGCAACTTTTGGGCTTCAACACAAAGCATTTTACATACAGAACATACAATGGTCTATGTTAAAATATGCAATTTGTATCCATTCTTGAGGGGGCAGAACTTTCATAACTCACTCATGGAAATAAATGACATATTTTAACACCAGACCATTGTATATCTCCTGCTTATTTGTGACTTACCTTATTAAGATAAACAATTCATGCTGGTACTGGTGATGTAATTGATAAAATAACAAATAAAAAAATGTAACTTGTTTAACCCTGGCTAGTTAAATTAGTTTAGTCAAATTTTAGGGAACTCCTATTCCATAGTTTATCAGTATGTGCAGATAGTATTCTATATTTAAAATATGCCTGGCAAAGGCTGAGCTGCACTGAGAAGTGGTCTGTTTGTATTTCTGATATGTTCCTATGTTGCAGTATTGAGTAACACTTGAGAGAGGAATTTGTGTGGATTTAAGGACAGCCTCAGGCCTGCTAACTATGTGAGCCTATAGCTTAATGGTTAGAGCACTGGAACAACATATCAAGGGTCTGAGGTTCAGTTCCCAGTGGGACACACTTTTCCATTTTCATTTCCATCCTTGATTTAAAATATGCCTGGCAGAGGCTTAGTTGCACTGAGAAGTGGTCTGTTTGTATTTCTCATATGTTCCTGTGTTGCAGTATTGTGCAGCACTTGAGAGGAATTTGTGTGGATTTAAGGACAGACTCAGGCCTGCTAACTATGTGAGCCTATAGTTTAATGGTTAGAGCACTGGAATGGCATACCATGGGTCTGAGGTTCAATTTGCAGTGATTCACAATTTTCTTTTCTCATTTCCATCCTTGACTTAAAATATGCCTGGCAGAGGCTGAGCTGCACTGAAAAGTGGTCTGTTTGTATTTCTGATATATTTATGGAAAATATTTTAAAAACTTTTTCTGTGCATTACTGATACATTTTTTTTACTTGCAACACAGTTAAAAACAGCAAAAACACTATCAATACTATTTCTTGTATTGATCTGATACATAAAATGACATCACATTCAAAACATATATATATATATATATATATATATATATATAGATATGGCAACAATCTCCATTTAATGCATCAGTTAGGGTTGTTCTACAGCAACAAAAGTGAGGAAATTCAGTGTTAGGGTTAAAAAAAAACCTTGCACCCCCTTAGTCCACCCTCCCTACCGGCATTGGGGTGTAAGTTGGGGTCATTGGTTCTAACTCTCACCCCATCACATGCATGAACAAGCTGAGGCATAGGAGAATGAGGTGAGAGTTAGGACCGATGACCCCAGCACACACCCT
Organism: Neoceratodus forsteri; assembly: GCA_016271365.2. Classification (NCBI taxonomy): domain Eukaryota; kingdom Metazoa; phylum Chordata; order Ceratodontiformes; family Ceratodontidae; genus Neoceratodus; species Neoceratodus forsteri. Next base: position 121,355,745 of record CM057456.1, read on the forward strand.
AATGCCGGTTGGGGGGGCAGGCTGAGGGGGTGCAAGGGGGGGTTCAACCCTAAAACTGAATTTCCTCACTTTTGTCATTGTGGAACAACCCTAACTGATGCACTAAACTGAGTTTTTGTCTCTAATTTCCCTTCTTTTTGAGAATGAGCACTATAAGTAGTGAAAAGAATGTGGTGGTGGGAGCTCGGGGACCTTTGGGCCCAGTGCTCCCACCACAAGTTTTTTTGTGACATAGTAACGGTAAGTGCAATGCAAATGCAAGTGCTAATGGTTACACACATGGTGACACAAACGTAAATTGTAAAGCAAAAGTTAATAGAAACACAGGTGCAAAGTGACGCCAAACTGAACAGTGAAGCAAACAGAGATGCAAGCACATACAAAAACACAACTGGTAATGCAACAGCAATGATACTGCTATTATAAACACAAATGACAACTGTAACAGCAACAATAACACCAAAGGAAACAGAAACAGAAATGCAAATGCAAGCGTGTATGGAAATGGAACCCGTAATGCGCACGGTCATGGTACCGCAATTGTAAATACAAATGGTAGTGGTAACAGCAACAATAATCACAAAGAAAACAGAAACACAAATGGAAGCACTTATGGAAATGCAAACCGTAATGTGCACGGGGATGGGAAATGCAAATGGTAATGGTAAGAACAACGATGACGCAAAACGAAAGACAAGCGGAAATGGAAGGGTGGCCGTCAACAGAAATGGTAATGTGCATGGTGATGCTCAGTGAAACACAAACACAAACAGTAGTGGAGACACAAATGGTAACAGTAACACAAATGCAAGTGCAAATGGAAACGGAAAGGGTAACGCACACGGTGGTGTACACGGGAACAGAAACACAAATGGGCACAGAAATACAACTGTAAAGCCTAAGTGTAACAGAAACTGGAGCACACACTCTATTTTTCCTGAAAAGCTCCATTGAGAAACACAGTGAAAACAAAGAATGTATGCATTATGATGTGCCTCGGAGCAGAAAACGAGCAGTTGTAATACTAAATTGCTAATATCTCAGTAACCGTACAATGTAGAAAAAAAATTAAAATTTCACATGATTCATGAGTTTCCTGGCTAGGTTTTCACTAGATGGGCTATGCATTTTTCAACAAAAATTCCATAACTCGCACCGTTTCCGTGATACGAGCCCCGAAAGGCGCGGCATAGGCCACCATGTTTGTCTATGGGAAAAAATGTCAAATTTGGAGTACCGTAATTTTGTGTCCATGCAATATTTTGTTACCAAACCACCAAAAAGCACATCTGTGAGATGTTGGCTGCCTTCCCTCCAAATTTCAGCCCAAAAGACCAAACCATTCTTTTGCAGCAGGGTGGCAAAGAATTGCTGTCATTTTGCCATAGTCTAGAAAAGTAGTATCGTGATTTGCGATGCCTTTCACAAAAATTTGTGAAAGTGTTGCAAGTGCCACACTACTGTGCGACACTACTTTTCTCACAAATTTGAAAAAACATATTTCTGGGGTGTTTTAACCTAAAATAAAGACATGGCTAGCATGCACTGGTCTCAACTAGGTAAACACAAAAAGAATTATGTCCCTAGATAGTCCTAATTTTAAATGCCAAGCATTTCTGTGATCAGTAACTGAAAACAAAATGGCAGATTTGCGACACTACTAGGGTCATTTGTGACACTAAAAAGTGCATTTGTGACACTGTTGAACTTTTTTGTTAACTTTTCCCATTGACGTATAATGGGAACTTGTTTTCTGAATAACTTTTGAACCGTTCAATTTTTTTTCATGAAATCTTCAAAACACACATTGGGGACTCCAGCTGCATGTTCCTTGAAGTTTTTGGACCAGTCGCATAAGCCGTGTGACCTGTAGGCACAAGGAAAGAATGCACAAGAAAACGTAATTGCACACACGAATGTCGTTTAATAACTCTTTAGCCGTATACCTGACCAGTACGAAAGTTGCCAGATCCCAAGATCTATTGTTACGCCCCATGTCTGCTAAATTTCATGCAAATCTGTTGAACAGTGGCAAAGTTATTAAGGTGAAGAGTTTCACCATTTAACCTTAAAAGGGGTACTCAACCCTAACTATGGTAGCACTACCGTGCTACCATAATATATATATATATTTTACTTTACTGAATTTTGGTAACATTACACATTAATTGATAAGAAACATTATAGTTTGCAACTTAACTGCCATTCATTTTATTCCCTTAATGAGCTAATGGAGCCAAAAACAGACAGACAGGACAATAATCCAACCTTTAAGAAGTAGTCAGTTATAACGTTTAATTTATGAATTACTTTTCTTTTTCCTTTTGCTCATTAGAACTTATTTAATGTAACAATTTTGTGTTGGATGTGTGTAACAGCTCCCAGTCTGGCAGCTGACATATCTATCACTAGTCATCAGCATTGTGATCTTACTAACAGTGACATCACAGGTGACTGACCTGGCAGCTACTAAGTGGCTGTTCCTAAGCAGCAGTGATGATGCAGTCAGTGAGATTACAATGTTGATGATGTAGTGGGGGGAACAGAGATAGATATATCAGCTGCTAGGCAGAGTGCTGTCCCACACATCATGCCTACTAACATCAGGTAAGCAATCTTCTAATTAAACAAAGGAACATAAGAAACTACATCAGATATGAAATGTAATAGTTGACTGCTTTTAGAAAATAATGTTAGTTTTCAGCAGTACACCAGCTCTTTAACTGATTTGTGAACATTTCAGTCACATCTCTAGCAACCCCAGCTCTTTCTTGCTTTAACAGACTTTGCCTTTGAAAGGGTTGCAAGATATAGTAATAACCAATGCATGACTGCAAGGCAGAGCATGAAATTACCTGAACTGGAAGTACGGCCTGGAAGTTATACAGGCACAAGTTTCATAGAAAGTATGGGGGGGAGGTGGTTGTTGATGCCTGAAAAGGTATACACAGCATTTGTGTGAAATGGATGTAGCCTTTTCACCTCTTGGAGTAGTCTCCCCCTTGTCCACTGTGTGGTAAATCACTTTATCAAAGCTTGCTGGTCAAGTAATTGCCTTATGCTTGGCACTAGCCCAAGGCAACTTGCTACCCCTCCTCGATTACTGCTCCCTTGTCTACTCTGCTGTCTCCTCCACACTTCTCACCCGCCTAATTACTACTTACAATTCCATCTTTTGCTTGATCCTACAGGCTCCCTAATCAACCCACCACTGTGCTCTTTACCAGTCACTTGGCTGGCTCCCGCTGCAAGGTCACTTTGATTATGCCCTAGGCAGCTTGGGGAACAGCTCTTAGAAATTCCCACCTATCACCATACTCCCCCCTCCTGAGAAGCAGGACAACCACCTGTGTGCTCAGGGAATGCTGTATCCCTCCTCTTGCAATCCCACATACCTCCAGCAAGATGGGATGCAAAGCTTTCTCCATCTCTGCACCTTACCTATGGAACAAATTACCCATGTCAACCTGTCCATTTACCACCCACTTGTCTTTCAAACACCAGCTAAAAAGCTGGCTCCAGTCAGTTTCCCCTGTCACTGTGCACTATAGATACCTCTACTCCTCTCCTCACCTGTCTAGTTTCTTTCTAACTAACTATGGTAGAGTTCTGATTAAGAGGTCTCAATGTCTTGGTCTACAGTTGCCGATGCTTACCTAATGTTCTCCTGATGCTTTAGTTACTGGCACCCATGACTGCGGCTTACAAATAATGATGTTCACCTACTGCCTCATATAGTTAACACTGTATACATTGTTTACATCACCCAAAGGCTGCTGCATGTTATTATATAAATTAGGGTTTGTTGCAATCTGTATGCTGATATAATGGTACGTATGATATTGCCAGCATGTTCTCTAATGTCCTGTACTGCACTGTTCTCCTGATGTTATCTTGATGTCATACTGTTTCATGCTGTTATATTGATTTCTGTATCATAATTCACTGTGTGCCTAAGTGTAAGTATGTATAAGAATATATTTGCATAAGTGGCTGTTCTCAATTTGCTTATTAATTTACAATGTATTGTTCTATGTATGGACCTGACTTGCTACTTCAGTGACCCAGGTCATGCCTGAAAACGGTCCCCTGGATCAGTGCACTTCCCCGGTTACCAAAGTCATAAATAAATAAATAAACTGTAGAAGAAGGACAGGTTTGCCTCCATTTCCTTAATACTATATAAGCCTGTTGGTCTCTAAGCTGGCTGTGAGTAGCCAGTCACTTTGGGACCTCTAATGTACTACCAGGCAGAAATACAATGTGTGAATATGTCAAGGTAACCAATCTAATCCATATATTCATTCCTGCTTAGAACAAGTCCAAATGTTACACAGTTTGGGACAATCTCTGAGAATATGAATTAGGTGCATCCCTCTTGATTATGTCTCAGGTAATTAGCATGTTCTACCACTCCAGTAGATAGGAGGAGGTTTGGTGACACTAACCATTTTTTAAACCCTACTGATCTTGGAGTCTCTGTAGGTTGCGTATTCCCCTGTGAGGCAGCACTTTCTATATTTATTACAGTTAACAATACTTTACCCTTAGTTTCTGCATTTGAACTCTGCTGTTGCTGATAAATAAGTAGAAACCACTTCCTTGTGTGTACAGCATTCCGTTTGTGCTCTGTTGACTCTGCCCTGTTCCATGACACCATTTGATATTAAAGGGACACTGTCAACCCCCTTAGGTCTCAAAGTGTCCTAGTTTAAAAACCAATTTTTTTGATTGCTCACATTCTATAGAGACTTTTTATGTAGCTGGTAGTTTCATTTGGATCCATTTTTTTCTTTAAAAATGTGAAAAACTGACTGCCCACCATACTGGTGTTACAACACAAAAACATGTTTATTTACATTTCTTGACCATCTCCCACTACATCTTTCCTGGACTCCAAAATACCCCCAACACACTCTTGCTACCCATTGTGCAGATGGAGTAAAGAAGCCTATTGTGTTATGAGTGACTGCACTGTTTGAGTGTGCTTCTAATGTTCAGGAAGTGTGAAAAAAAGCAGTTCAATTATTTGAAGCAAAACAAAGCTGGGCATAGCTATACATTACCATACATTTTGGTTCTAATAAGCAAGGAGGCAGATAAAACAACCAGCAACATCAATGAAGTATAAAGCAAGTAAGCAATTGCAAAATGTGGGTTTTTACTTAAAAATAATATGATGCAAAAAAGGTTGACAGTGTCCCTTTAATGTTCAGCCTCCATTTGTAGTGACCTCTAGTTAACTTTGTTTCTAGCTCCACTTGTTCTTTTCTTGCTGCTTGCATTTGGTTGAAGCAAACACAATAACTCCACCCCTTATAAAGGTTTTAAAGGCTTCTCAGTCAGTGCAACATGAAAAATAAGGAATGACATTAAACTTCAAGTATACTTTTGCTCCTTAATTGACTCTGAATCACAAGTTAGAATCAAAAGTGAGGAAATGATTGGCCCCCTCTTGAGAGAGACCTTTAGCAGTCCACTACATGTACTTTGTATACAAAGGTGTAAAGGACAGAGATTACATTATGGTCGATGGAGGGCACAGTTGTGTCATGTGAAGCAAAATGGATCAGCTGGGAAATTCTCTGTCCAGCTACAAGCTTCTTTGTAACTATTGTGTCTTATTTGTTGCCATTGTAACTATTGTGTCTTATTTATTGCCATTGTATCTGATGTCTCTGTATATAATGATGTGGAACCTTTGTAAAGGAGTCTTTGACTCAAAGGTATGTTATCCGATATCTTCAGTAAATATATATGTGTGTATATATATATATATATATATATACATATATATATATATATATAATAGAGGCAAAAACTCTACTTAATGCATTAGTTGGTGTTCCACAGTGATAAAGTAGGAATTGCTATGGTTGAAACCCCTCCGCTCACCCTCATTACTAGCATTAGTGTGCATTGGGATCGTCAGCCCTAACTCTCACCCCATGACATGTGTAAAGCAGTAGAAGTATAGGAGAATGGGTGAGAGTTAGACCCACGATCCCAATGCGCACCCCAATGCCGGTTGGGGGTGGGCGGGTCCAAGGGGGGTTTTCAACCCTAACAGTGAATTTCCTCACTTTTGTCGCTGTGGAACAACCCTAACTAATGCATTAAACTGAGTTTTTGCCTCTAATTTCCCTTCTTTTGAGAATGATAACCGAGAAATAGTGAATGTATCAAGAAGGGAGCTGGGCCCTTCGGCCCGCGCCCACATGGTGTGTTGTGGCATACTAACAGGGACAGCAACGCAAACAGAAATGCTAACAGTGGCACACATGGTAACACAAGCACGAATGAGAACAGAAAGGGTAACGCACATGGTGGCGTAGACGGGAATGGTCTGCCACGTGATGTGTTGTCACATAGTAACATGGTGCCTGCAAACAGAAATGTCAATGGGCATGGCAATGTAAAGTGAAACAGTAAGATAAACAGTACTGTAGACAGAAATGGCAAAAAATAACAGAAACGCAAGCGCAAATGAAAACGCAAAGGATAACGCACATTGTGGCGCAGGCGTCAATGGTAAGTGAACCGGGTACGGATCCGCAAGCGGAAAGGGCAACAGTAACAGTAATGTAAGCGCACAGGCTGGTTTTCCCAAACCCGCATTGAGAAAGACAGTGAGTACAAATAATGTATGCAAAATAATGAGTATCGGCGCAGAAAATGAGATCTTGGAATACTAAATACATTATATCTCAGGAACCGTACGACGTAGAAAAAAAATTTAAAAGTCATATTATTTACAACTGTCCTGGCTAATTTGAATTGTAGCCCCATTAGGGGGCTAAGAAATTTTCCGACGAAAAGTCCGTATCTCACACCGTTTCTGAGATATGGGCCCTGAAAGGCGCGGCGAACGCCGTAATGTTATCTTATGGGAAAAAAAGAAAAGTTCGGAGTGCCATAACTTTGCCTCCCTGTAATGTTTTTTCACCAAACTGCTGAAAGGCACATCTGTGTGCTGTTGGCTGTCTTCCCTCCAAATTTCAGGAAAAAAGACCAAACCGATATTTTGCAGCAGGGCTCCAAATGATTTCTGTTAAGTGTCGGGTGCCGTAAATGTTATCCTATGGGAAAAACGTCAATTTTGAGTGCAGTAACTTTGCCGCCATGTGATATTTTTCACCAAACTACTGAAAGGCACATCTGTGTACTGTTGGCTGTCTTCCTCCAAATTTCAGGAAAAAGACCAAACCGTTATTTTGCAGCAGGGTGCCAAAGGTTCCTGTAATGCTTCAGGCACGTAATGTTATCCTATGGGAAAAACTGTCAACTTTGGAGTGCCATAACTTTGCCGCCATGTAATATTTTTTCAATACAACACTGAAAGGCACATCTGTGAGATATCGGCTGTGTTCCTCCAAATTTCAGCCCAAAACTCCCAACGGTTATTTTGCAGTGCAGTGCCAAAGAATTGCTGTCATTTTCCCACAGACTAGAAAATTACTGTCGCAATTTGCGAAAGCTTTCGCAAAAAAGTTCGACACTTTCGTGAGCATGAAAGTAATTTGCGAAAGTACTTTTTCCAGAAATTTGAAAAACATATTTCTGGGGTGTTTTACCACAAAATAAAGACATGGCAAGCATCCTCAGGGCAAATACAAAAAGAATTACGTTGCTAGAGGGTCTCAAATTTAAATGCCAACCATTTTTCTGATCACCAACTGAAAACAAAATGGCGGATTTGCGAAAGTAACAGGCCCATTTGCGAAAGTAAAAATGCATTTGCGACACTGTCGAACTTTTTGTTAACTTTCTCCCATTGACTTATAATGGGAAACTGTTTTTTGAATAACTTTTGAACTGTTTAATATTTTTTCACCAAATCTTCGAAAGGCACATCGGGGACCCCTGCCGCATGTTCCCTGAAGATTTTCGGGCGATCACGCCAAACCGTGCGACCTGTCTGCGTGACCATAGAATTCAAAGCGTAAACACGCCGAGAGATCACGCTTAATAACTCCGCAACCGTATATCCGATCAGTATAAAACTTGGCAGATCCCAAGGTCTATGGGTCTTGATCATACATTACAAATTTCAGGCAAATCCATCAAATGGTTGAAAAGTTATTAAGGTGCAAAATTTTGGGTTTAACATGGAAATGGCTCTGAATCTTAATTCATGGTAGCACTACTGTCATAATATATATATATATATATATATATATATATATATATATAGTGTGTCAGAAACACTGCTGAGTCACCTCCTCCAGGTGCTGTAGACCTGGAGTTGCAAAATGATATTGTAATGCTGGAGTAGTAGGTGCAAAGACACTCACAACATATACCAGTAGTGTGCCAAACTTTAAGGAAAACATTTTGAAGTGCACCTCTTCTAGGAGACCTATGTAAAAGAGTTGCTTTCCAGAACCAGTGTCACCTCTTCTCCATGCCTGTCATCTCCTATCCTTGACCCTTTTCCCTTATCTTCCTCAGGTACATTGTTGAAAACAAATGCTGGGCTCCTAGCACTGGCATAGGTGTTAGCACTGTCATTTGAGTTTATCATGCCTCCCTACCCCATGCCATTCCAAAAGTGATAGTTTCATTACAGAAATAAAGAAAACCAGTTGGGCGCACAGAACTGGCTGCAGAACTCAACAAAAAACAACATTAATTGCAAAAAAAAATAAAAATTCAAAGTGCACAAAAAATAGACAAAAATGCTGTAATACTGCTGTAAAATATGGAGGTTTTTCTTTGACAAAGAACCTGCAGATCTTTGAATCATTGGAGTTTAGCCCTATCCTATTGTTTCAACAATAAACCTATTTTGTAGCAGTACTACAGCATTCTCACCTATTATTTGTGCACTCTGTAGGTTTCTTGCATTTGCTGTTGATATTTGTATAAATAGGAACCCCCTCTTGACCCCTGATCTATGAATAATACACAAATGTTAGCCAAACTTGGAAAGCCCAATGACTCCCCTATCCCACTACAGTTTTATCTCTGTATAAGCACATGGTGCATATGATGAGAAATGGAGGGTGAGCAGTCTGTATCATGGATAATGCTAGGCAGACTGATTGATTCATAGTTACCTGATGGTGGCACTGTAATACAGTACATAAAAACAAGGGAATGTTGGGTCCATCCTGTTCATTTCCTGTCATTCGGGCAGCTGCAGCATTCAATATCATATAAGACACCTGTGTCTACTGTTAAATGTGTAGGGCCACCTGTAACATTGTGATCACTGGCAGTATGGTATATGGATAGGCTCTATAATATATGGTTAACCCCTACTGTGTATGGATTTCTATACATGGAAGTTTCTTGGTGTGGGACAGTTTAAAGATCACCACAATAGTTCAAGTACAGTTAGAGGTGTACAAAGTTGTCAAAATGTGCTCCACTAGCAAATCTGTGAATTTTGGCAACTTTGCTGAGTACTGAAATTCTTGTTGGCCTAATTCACATGGCAAAATCACCACCCCCTCTCATCCAGACATGTTAAAAAGCATGGTACCTCCTCCCACCCCACCCGCTGGCACCCTATTCCCGCCACTCTGCCCCACCCCAGTGAAATGTTGCTTTTTGGCACAGAAAATAATCCCTTCCCCACTGCACACCAAACACTCCATTCACCTCTCTGACCCACTGTCTTTAATAAGCAGCATACCAGTCATCCACAAAACCCAACCCCACACACCCCCTTCTCCCTTCCTGAGCACCCACAAAATGAAGTTGGACTAAAGAAAACAGTCCCACAGTGCAGACTGTTTGCTCTAGTCAGTATCCATGAATGAATGGATGTTGATGTCTTTGCTCCCAGTAAAATCTGATCAGTTGAATGTTCAGCTGATCAGGTTTTACTAGGAGCAAAGATATTACTACTCATTCATTCCCACCATTATGAGATGGATACTAAACAGTGACAATGTTGTGTACTGAGGGACTATTTTCTTTATTCCAAGTTTATTTTGTGGGTGCTGGTGAGGTAAGGAGTGTGATGTGGCCCAGAGGGGAGCTGGCTGGGGGTCATAGGACTGGGTGTGCTGCTTATTAAGTACAGTGAGACTTGGGTGGGGGAGATGGGTGGAGCATGTTTGCTGTGGGGGTGGAGGGAAGGGATTACTTTTTCAGTTGATCTAGCAGCACTTAACTGGTGCATGGGGGGGAGGAGGGTACCAGCAGGTGGGTGGAAGGGATATTTCATGGTATTTATCATTTTTGGGTGGCAGAGGGGGTAGTTTCTACAGTGCAGTGAGTAGGGAGAGATGTTGTTAAGGTTTAAAAAATTCACTGATACAGTTCAAAGGTCACAGAGGCTGTGTAGTATTGCAGTGACATCACTACTATACTGTAACAACTTTTCCCTTTGACGTTCATCCTACAGTCTCTGCTCATGTGCTCCCCTGTTCACCACCTTCACCTGAAACACACATCTGCCATTCAAAGTTTACATTTTAAAATTTAAAAGTGTTTTTTTCCCTTGTCTTTACTAAGAAAAGAAGTTCTACAGCCCAATTCATTTACACCACTTGGAATGTGTTTCCATCTCGGCTATGACAACAGGGCTGTCTCAAGCTTTGCTCCCAAGGTTCCTATGATATCATCTCAGCCCCTCAATAGAAACGCAGTCTCGTTGTGTATGGTTGCCTATACAATATTTCATATGTTGTATATGAATTTCTATACACTCAAAACCACTGTTCTGCATGGATAAAACTCGTCAGGCAAAGTTCAAATGAGAAGAATTCTAGTTGTGTATGATTGTGACATCATTACTTGCAGAAACTTTGCTCTTTCGTCTCCCAGAAAGTGAAACATCCCATTTTTAAACACAACCTGCACCCAGCTCTATACCCCTGCTCAAATGATGCTCTGAATTTAATGTACTTATTCATACTACTGCAGTGCCAGTCAATGACTCCTCAATGTACATGTAATTTTAAACCCTTCCATTTCAATTTCTAATCTATCTGTGTCAAATAGAAATACTTAAACAGAGGAGTCATCAACCAGCCCTACAGTGGTTTAATAAACAAAACTGAAATAAACTATTTTTCAAGAAACCATATAAAGGGAAGGCACATAGAGGAACTCAACCCCATCTCTACTGCAGCTTAGGCAATTTATTTTAAAGTATTTAGCTGCCTTCTTCAATGTTTTCCTGAGATAGCAGAATGACGAGATAGGTCCTGGATAAATTCAATTTAGTTAGACTTTAATATCAATTCATATTAGTTAAATGTGTCGAAGAATTACATTTAAAAAAAAAATCTTTAATCTCAAACCATTCCATGCTTTATAATTTGGATATTTACTTGAAAACAGGAGAGTTACCATTTAATCTCCCTTATAACTGAGGCTTACTGAGGAGCCAAAAACAAAGTGATGGATTTTAAAAGAGGTCAGAAGCAGACACAAGTGTATTATCCACCTGCATCAGTTCAAAAGCATCTGATAGTTGCCTGACCAATTACAAACAAAAAACACATATTTTGAAAAAAGGTGTAATCTGTGGCAATGTGCATAAAATATGCAAATTCAGTTTGTGTCAGTACAGTTTTCATCTAGCTTTTCTACTTCACCATTGCCCGGCCGCTCATCAGGCTTTGGGGCATACCCCCAAGTCGGCCCCCAGCCCCAACCTTGGTTAACTCCAGTAGTCACCCCCGAGACTACAGAACAGGGCATAAGGAAACAGCCATCTGTCATTACAATGACATTACGATTTTTATCCCAAAGTTTTCTTCTATCCACCTTTCGCATAATGCCTGTTATGGAAAACTATCAGCCATGCATACCTGCAGATTAAGCACCAAGGCAGAAGCAAATTCACTGGCCCACCACTGTGGTCTTTGTGATGTCAGAAATGGTATTCTTCCTGCATGACTGGGAGTGATGATTTGTGGTCACGCCTCTACTTCCTCCCTTGGGCTACATGCCAGGGCCTGAGCTTACTGCCATTCTCAGTTTCCAGCATGGCAGCACACTGGGCAATCTGGAGGTCTGCAGTAAAGTTCTACTGCAGCTCATCAGACAGTTGCAAGGTCATGGACTTGTGGCATCATAGTCTTTTGCTATGGAATTGACTGTAATATTAAAAGCAGGCCATTCATAGTTTTGGTGGTGAATTCAGTGATACTCTGCTTTGCTGATGCCAAATATTATTTTGTTATTATTATATTGTTTTTTCTGGTGGTCTGATACCCTTCTTAACTTAGATTGAGGGAAGTAAAGGTAACTTCAGGGGGTTGAGTACAGAGAAAGACAATGAGAGAAAAGTATACCTTGGGTTGGTTACGTTTCTTGATCAGACTCACATAGTGTGTAAGGAACTTAGGTTGGAGTCAACCATAGGCCCCTAGGTCCACAACTCTGTGGTCTAAGCACTAGGTGATATATCCTACCATGGAGGTGGCAATGGGAAAGGATTTTATCATTTTTATGTTGATTGCGCGCATGCGCAAGAAACATATTGCGACAGCTTGCTGCAGAAGCAGGTTGTGGAGGTGCGGCAATGTTATGGCCAATGCCCCCACAGCCTTGGAGGCTTGGCCCACCTTTCCCAATGGGGTGGCATGCTGCTGCTGACACTAGTTCAGCCAGCATGCCATGACCTAGTAAAGTTTCAGCCTCTGCAATCAGGGGCCACCTTGTCATTGCAGCGTAAGCCATTTAGCTGCAGTGAGGGAGAGTGATCTGTCATTGCTGGGCGGAACCTTGGTACTGTGATATTGTTTGTGAACATGGTGGCAGCTTGCCACAGTGTTCACAAACAATATTAGTGAGCCTTCAGTGCTGAAGGGGTACCCAGTCCCCCTCGGCAGCGTGTCCCACTTCCACAACAGTGGTTGTTTGCCGATGGGGGCCCCAATCCCCATCGGCATCAGCCCCCTGCATACATTCAGGTTGCCAAAGGGGGAGCCCACTCCACATCAGCATCATGTCCCCCTCACGACAAAACACAGGTGTGTGCAGAAGGGGGTGCCCAATCCCCCTTGGCTATTGCACCCCCTCATATATGCCGATGGGGGTGCCCAATCCCCCATCAGCTACAGTTCCCCCCCCACACAACAGTAGGCTGGCATGCTGGGAGCCCACCCCAGCATGCTAAATGTCCATAAATGTCCCTGTTTAAAAAAGAAAGTCCTACAATATTTTTTTTTTTACTTGTAAAGCAAAATACGGTCCCTCGTCGAGTCCAGCTGCCCCTTCCCAATCACAGTGAAACTGTTCATTAGCAGAGGTCCTAAAATGCCTATGTTGAAAATTTGGTGACGAAAGTCCTTAAAATGACTGTGTTATGATCGTGCATTGCGCAGTATCTATGCACACATGTAACTTCACCAATTTCCAATATTTTCACCCCCAGATTTTCCAAATTGCCATTTTTCTGGCCCTTTGTATGAACAGTACTGCTGCCATTTTTCACATCCTGGCCAAAATGTGTTTTCGCAGTTCCAGAGCAGAATAGCACGTTCACTGAAGGAAATCAGTGTTCAGGACACATTAGGAAAATCATAGTGACACTGTTCATGAGCAGAGGTCCTAAAATGCCTACGTTGAAAATTTTTTTTTTTTTTTAAATTTAAGTTTATTAATTTTCCAAAAAAGTACAACCCACATAACATAACATAAAAAACAGTCACAGAAAAATACATGGTACAACATGAGACTACTATAATAATGAAAAAAAAAAAAAAAAAACCTCCCCCAAACCCCACCACCCTCCCTACCACCCCCCTCAAATCCGAGTGTGCAGAACCCATAAAACTCCCCTGAGCTGGATAGTCAACACAATGTCAATTCCAAACACAAAAAGAAGAAGCTTAATCTCCCAGTACAGAAAGAATACATATCACAGTCAGAAAGATACAGGAAATTACTGTAGGCAAAACAGAGGGCCAAGGGATCATTGGTGGAGGTATACTTGAGTACAGCTTACCCACTTTTTATAGAACAGGTCCATACGGTTAGCAGTTGGACTGCCAGTCTTTCTGCATTAAGGCATGCAGAAAGCTCACTCAACCATTCATTATATGACAGGGCCAGCTGGTCAGTCCAATGCCTAAGGACCAGTCTCTTAACCACAATAGCTACCAGCGCCATATGATATCGGCGTTCCACACTATCAATATTAGCATAGTCCCCCAAAATACAGATCTCTGGGACAAAAAACTCTGAGAGGCCTAGTAGTGGATCTAGATTGTCTCGAATAGCAGACCACAGTGGGGCGATCTTGTTGCAACTCCAAAAAATATGCAGGGAGTTCCCCTCACTTTGCTTACACCTAGAACAGAGCGGAAGGGGAAGTCTTTTGAGTTGAAAAAGCTTCTTAGGAGTGTAGTACATATTATTCACAATACAATATTGAGTGAGTCTTAACCTGTCTTGGGTGTGGAACTTATGGAGGTCCTTCCAAATACGGGGCCAATTCAGGGCAGTGTCAGGAAAGGAGGAAGACCAAATCTTAGACCCAACAACAACCTCCGAGAATTTGTAATTTAGTAAAAATGAGTATATTAACGAGATGGCATGCGGTTTAGAAGCAAGGGTTAAAACCTGAGAGAGGAAAGGGCGGACTTCCGAGTCTCTGAATTGAGTACTGAACTTAGCCGCAATAAGGTGCCTCAATTGATACACTTTGAAAATTTTGGCACTGGGAACAGCATGTTTGCTAAGAATATCAGAGGAAGAGAGGAGGGACCCATGGTCATAGAAATGCTCCAGATTGGTCTCCTTAATTTGCGGAAGCCAATCGGGAGTAATCATTGAGTTTCCCACCTTAACATTGGGATTAAGCGTAACTGGTTGACCCAAGTCTTCTCTCGGAAAGATTTTAACAAAACGCAGACACTGTGAAAGAGATTTAAGGGACACGAGAACTGTGTGATCAGTTATCCAGTGTGAGAGAATGGAGGGAGGGGTGTAAAAAATAGCATAAGGATCAATTCCAGAGTCCAAGAGGATTGATTTCTCAATTTGAAGCCAGATCGGGGAAGAGAAATCAGGGTTAAGTGGCAGCCATCTCCCCAATTTAGCCAGATGAGTAGCCCAATGATAGAGCAGCAAATTAGGAAGCCGTAAACTGCCCTTATCTTTGGGAAGGGATAACTTAGAAAAAGAACCCCGAACACCCTTACCCTGCCAGATAAAGTTTGAGAACATTGTGTGGAACTGCCCGAAGTAAGAGATAGGCAACCAAAGATTTAATAAGTTAAGGGGGTAGAAAACATGGGGAAGGACATTCATTTTAATAATATTGATCCGACCCCAAAGGAAAATAGGGAGGGTGGACCATCGTTGCAAGTCCTGCTGAATGTGAGTCTTAAGGTCATCTAAGTTTAGCTTCTTAAGTAAAGAAGGATCTGTTGAGAAATGGATCCCTAAATATTTAATTGATTGGGGGGACCACCTCATACCAAAACTGGCAAGATCTTGTTTACACGTATGGATGTTTAATGGGAAAATCTCTGATTTAGGAATGTTCAGTTTGTATTGAGAGAGAGTCCCATAGTGCTTGATGACATCTAACGCATGTCTTAAAGATTCAGCAGGATATGCAATATGCAAGAGTATGTCATCTGCATACGCCTGAAAGGACTAATTCTTACCGATTTATTATACACCTTTAATGAGCGGAGAGGATTTAAGTTTGATTAGGAGAGGTTCCAGATACAGATTAAATAGAAAAGGTGAGAGGGGACAACCTTGCCTAGTACCGGTATATAACTGGAACAACGAGGAAAAGAGTCCATTACAGTATATCTTGGCCGAAGGACATATATAAAGAGTCTGGACCCAATTTAAGAATGGAGCCGGGAAACCCATCCTAGTCATCACAGCCCAGAGAAAAGACCAATCTACCCGGTCAAAAACCTTCTCTGTGTCTAGCGAGACCAGAGCCATGGGAGCTAGGGCTATACAGGCGTGCTGGGAGATATGAGAAAGGGTTCTAAGGTGGTCCGATGGGGATCGAGAATATACAAACCCAACCTGCTCCGGACTAAGAAGACGGGTCCAGACTCCTTTGACTTGTTCGGCCAAGATCTTAGAAAGAATTTTCATATCATAATTTTGGAGAGATATAGGCCGATAGCTAGCCGGATCAGTAGGGTCCTTACCCGGCTTAAGGATCAGAATAACCGTAGCTTCAAGAAGTGTAGGATCTATGTCAGGGGAAGAGAAAAGATATTCATAGAGTTTAAAGAGGATCGGGGCGAGCTCTTTAGAAAAAACCTTATAAAAATTGGCAGGGAAACCATCCGGACCGGGTGCCTTATCCGGAGTCAAAGAAGCAATGACGCTCTCTATTTCCGAAAGAGAAATGGGAACCGTTAGGGCCTTCTTATGGGACGGCATCAGCTGGGGGATATCGATCTCGGCCAGATAAGCAGCAATGTCTGAAAGGGATGCCGGGGAAGCAGGCAATTTGTAGAGATCCCTATAATAGTCCTTGAAAATCCGCACAATTTCTTTAGGGGAAGTTTGAATGGAACCCGCAGACGTCTGCAGAACCGGGACTAATCTGGAACTCTCTAAAGTGCGAAGTCTTAAGGCTAACAGCCTCCCGGCTTTTTCATCATAATCTATATACTTAGCCTGAGTTTTGACTATGCAGTATTCAGCCCTTTCCTTAAGGAGATCGGTATACTCACTCTTAACCGCCATAAGGGCTTCCAGAGAGGATAACGACGAAATCGAAGAATGGGCAGCCTACAAATCCTTAATTTTGTTCATTAGGGAAAAAGCTCACGCTTGCCGGGCTTTTTTCCTTGCTGAAGCTAACTTAATTAATTCACCTCTAAGAAAACACTTTAGGAAACACCAGATGGAATCAAATCTTGAAGTGGACCCAAGATTGTCCACCAGAAACAGAGAGATTAGGGATTTAATTTGCGTCACAGTATGGGGATCCTTAAGCAACTGCGTATTCAGCTTCCAAGTAGTATCCCGACAAAACTCAGGGTCTAGAGAGAGTTTAATCCAAACAATAGCATGATCAGAGAGGATTATCGGTTCAATATCGGCTTGGAGAAAGCCGGGGAGAAGGCTCGTACTAAGCAGGATATAGTCTATCCTAGACCATGATCGATGGGGCTGGAAAAAGAAAGAAAATGCCCGAAAAGAGGGGTTGGAAAGCCGCCGAGATCACATAGCCCTAACATGTAGAAAGGGCAAGGCTCTCGCGAGGGGTGAGGGATGGGCAATCTGGGGATCCCTATCTAGGGAGTGAGAGGGTGATATATTCCAGTCTCCCCAAGGATAAGCTGCGTGGGAAGGAGAGCACTGATTTTACCTGTAAGGTCCATAAGAAAATCAGGACTACCCCAACAGGACCGTAATTGAGCCCAGGACTACCGTGGATCCCATTAAGGGAGCCTTGACCAAAATAAACCTCCCCTCTGGGTCCACCATTGCCAAATCTTTCAAAAAGAGGATATGCCTTTTAAGGAGTACAGCTACCCCTCTGCTAGAACTAGATCCACATGTCAGAGATTCAAGTAGGAAACCAGATCAGATAACCACTTAACCTCTGCACTAAGTAAATGAGTTTTTGAAGGAGTAATATATCCGCCTTGTAGCAGAGCACAGTGATTAAAAACCTGAGTTCTCTTGACTCTGTCTGAGCCCACGACATTCCAAGACATCACCTTAACAGCACCATTAGCTATTTTAACAAACGTATCCTGGGAGATACGTGACAGAAATATCCAGCAACATGGCAAGAAAGAAGGCACACCTCAATCCCCTAATCCCATCTACCCCAGCCTGCCCTTGGGAAGCCTTTAAGAAAAATCCTAAAAGAAAAAAATAGCTACATTTAAAGTATAATTCTGAGCATAATAAAACTGGTAGGATAACCCCTCTCCCCAAATACCCCCATAACCCAAAACCACCAACTATGTACATTATGGTGCCAGGTGTGAAAGATAACCAAACCAGTGTAAGAAAACCTGAAACCTGAACACCAAACCCCCAACGCGAATCCAAAAAGCCCCAACTTACAGGGACCCCCTGAAAAATGGAAAACCCAGACTTTTACCAAGCAAAAAACCCAACCTCTCCCAAACCGAGCTGAAAAGAAACCTGGGGACCCTACAGGAGGGGCTGGATTGGCAGACCCCCCTACCATTGGCTCGCAATTCAGCTACCCACCGACCTAAGGGCCCAAAGTCCACCCTCCCCCCCCCAGCCCAATCGCCTAATCATCAAATAAATCTTAGTATCCAACCATGTTTCCCCTTGTTGAATAAATCAGAGCGGGGACAATGACCAAGAAAGCGGCTCGGACTCACCCCCGGAACAGGACAGGGAGAAGACACTCTCAACCAGGCAGATTAAGTCGTGGTAATCAAAATACCGGTTGTCAGCCAAGCACAAACATTCTCGGGGGCTCTATTTAACAGCGGGACCAAAAGAGGTCCCACACCCAAAACCAACACCATCGGGGAACACCACCCCTGACAGGGAGTTCCGGGAGGAATTTTACGGTCCCACCTGTGCGGTTCCGCTCTACCTCCATTCGACCATCCTGGATCCTCGCCCCTCGCAACAATCCAAGGACAGCCTTACCAGGTAGGTCAAATTAGGGTGGGAAAATAAAGTATACCTCAGAGGGAGGTAGCCAGATGAGGATATCACATCTCCTCCACGTACTCTAGCTAACCCAGAACATCAATGAAAAAGGGTTACCCACTAAATCAGCCATAATTTGTTCAGCAAAAAAAATTAATAATCAGCAGTCTCCACCAGTGATTCTGGAGACTTTAGGAGGAGTCAGCAAAGAAAGGGAACAGCAAGACCAACTAAGTTCAGGGCTTCTTATTTATATATAAGTCAGCAAGTCTCTCAGCCCTGGGATTTGAACAGATCAGGAAGCCTGATGGAGAGGTCCTTGTAGGCCGCTTCTGGTGAGTTGAAGCTGTGTGTTGCATTTCCAACCGAAACCTTAAGCATGGCGGGGGTACACCATCCTAAAAGGAATGGACGCCGCAATCAGTTTCTGGACCGTAGGATGAAAGGCGGCCCTTTTCTCTCTTGTTTCCTTCAGGAGGTCTTGGGTAATGCGAATCCTGGCCGATCCCCATATAACAGCTTGTAGGTCCTGGGATTTACTGTAGACGTGCTGCCTTTCGATGTAGCTTAAAAATTTCACGATTATAGGTCGTGGGGGGGAATCTGGCCGTGGCCTGGGCCTAAGCGACCGGTGAGCCCTCTCCAAGATGGTAATTTGGGCTGGTGGTGAGGGACCGACTACCTTGACAAGGAACTTTTGTAGGAAGGCCAATAAGTCGGGCCTTCTTCCAGCTCCGGAGGCGAAAATCAATAGGTTGTTCCTCCGGTTCGCCTTCAAATCTTCGATTTTAACTGAAGCCTCGCACCTGTTGGGCCAGCCCAGCCATTTCCCTTCAGCTTTCACCTTCCATTGCTGTAGTGAAAAGAGTCTGGCCTCCACGTCCGACACTCTTGTAGTAAGAGGGAAGGGTCGCTCACAGGATCAACTCGGAGGTGATATCCTGGAGGATACTCTTCAGTGGGGCCAATTCCTGCATGAATTTGTCCTCCGTGAGAGGACCGGACGATTGAGACTTCTCTCCACTTCTTTCCGACCCTTGGCCCGACATGACTCCGCGGCTTTTTAGGCGACTTCTCGGGGGTCGCAGGTGGTGTGTGTCTTACCGCGGCCTGCTTCTTATCCACCTCCATCTTCTTATAAGGCTGACAAAATCGCCAGAGACACACACTCAGGACAGCAATCGAGGTGTGGACAACTCAGTGATGATGATTTATATAAAATCAATGCTCTGGGGATCTCAGAAAGTGGCGATTAGGATGGAAGGAGGAGAGAGCTCTAAGCCCCTGCTGCCATTCAGCCAGCTGCCATCACGTGACCTGTTGAAAATTTTGTGACAAAAGTCCATAAAATGAGTGCGTAACGAATGTGCGTTGTGCAGGTTCCATGCATGCTTGTAACTTCACAAATTTGTAATATTTTCACTCCAGATTTTCAACATGGCCATTTTTCCACACCTCCTTATGAACAGTGCAGCTGTCATTTTTCATATCCTGGCGAAATGTGTTTTCGCACTTCTGGTGCAGAATAGCACGGGCGCTGTGGGAAATCAGTGTTTGGGATACATTATGAAAATCACAGTGACACTGTTCAGGAGCAGAGGTCCTAAAATGCCTACTTTGAAAATTTTGTGATGAAACTCCATAAAATGACTGTGTTATGAGCGTGCATTGTGCAGTTTCCATGCACACTTGTAAGTTCACAAATTAGTAATATTTTCAAACCAGATTTTCAACACTAGCATTTTTTCACACCTCCTTATGAACAGAACAGCTGTCATTTTTCACATCCTGGCTGAAATGTGTTTTTGCATTTCCGGCGCAGAATACCACAGTTGCTTTTGGAAATCAGTGTTTGGGACAGATTGGGAAATAGCGAGTGAGAGAGGGGGGGAGTGACCAAGCTCAACTGAGCTCTGTTGGGACTGCTGCAGATTTCTTTGTGGGCAGAAAAAGGCACCAATGCAGGCAGGAGCCCAGTACAAAAGGGCAGCCTGCAGCACTGGAAGAAACAGAACGAGCGAGTGAGAGAAGGGGAGTGAGCAAGCTCAATGGAGCTCTGTCAGGACTGCTGCAGATTTCTTTGTGGGCAGAAAAAGGCACCAACAGAGGCTGGAGCCCATTACAATAGGGCAGCCTGCAGCACCAGGAGAAAGAGAATGAGCATGTTGGGGGGAGGGTGAGTGACCTCAATGGAGCTCTGTTGGGACAGCTGCGGATTTCTTTGTGGGCAGACAAAGGTGCCAATGCAGGCAGGAGCCCAGTACAAAAGGGCAGCCTGCAGCGCCAGGAAAAACAGAATGAGCAAGTGACAGAGAGGGCGTGAGAGAGCTCAATTGGGCAAAGCAATCAATATTTGGCACTGACAAATGCTTGTTCCATGGTGATATGGAAATAATGCCAGAACTTAGCAGGACAGTTTATGTAAAGTGAGCAGCAGCCAGAAAGGTGGTGGCAATCAGATTTCGAAAACAGAAGGTATAATGCAATTTTATGAAGGAAAACTGCCATTATTAATTACATAAGCAGATTTATAATATCTTTAAATGCTTGTGGATAGGGGTTAGAGATGTTATGAAGTTTTAATTCACCAGCGAAGTTCCAGCAAAGTTACCAACTTCACCTGCACGGAACAATCCACAATTTTTTCCATCAGCTTGTAAATTCACCTATAAACCTTGCTGGGATTTCTCTGGTAACTTTGCCATTAAGACAAATAGATGAAGTCTGTTCAAAATTAGGCTACTGGAGGTGGTGAATAAATGCTTGAGGTCACATGGAAATAACTCCTGCAGGTCAAATGCTAATTGTAACTTGGTTTGGGATGAAAAATTACAAAATGCAAATAGAGCCTACATTTCAAATAAGTACCAGGAGCAGACAACACACCTCCCCTAGGGAATCAGGGATCAGCAGTGTGATCTGAAAAAATACTATGCTAATAGATTATAGCAAATAAAAAAATGGATTTTTTTAACACAACACAGTGATTAATAACCAAACACAACAGTACAAATAAGTACCAGGAGCACCCCTCCCCCCCCGAGAATCAGGGATCAGCAGTGTGATCTGAAAAACTACTACTAAAAACAACCAAAAAAAGTCCCTTTTTTTCCCTCATTTTTTTAAACAGAACAGGGATTAAAATGACAGGGGTAATTCAGCATTAAGTATAACAAAAAGTGACAAAATATCATCAATTTAAGAAAAATATAGCCAAAAAATAAGTAAAACAGCTACAGAAACACACTGACAAAATATTTAAACACACCAAACTACATCACAGAAATAAAAATGAGATCAAAAATGATGACCAAGAAAGACTAAGAAAACCAAAATACAGAGCAAATGTCCTACTTAGACAAAAAAGCTCCAGACAAGTCTGGACTGCCTTGCTTTACATGCACTACACCTACCCTCCCCCACAGCACTGCTTAGACTGACAAAACAGAAACCACAACTTACAAAGTAGATAATCAGCGGGGGAAAAAAAGACCACAAATCTAGCAGCTCAAGGCCCTCTAGAACAATTTGTGAGCAATTTGGATTCAAAAAACTGTTTTGAGATGTATTTTAAAAGTTTTTTTTGTTTCTCAGACAAGCACACACAGACTTCTCTCCTACTCTGTCTTCAGAAGCCTGCACTGAAGAGAGCCTCCTCATTTCACACAGCTTGTTTCAGCAACATGTGACCTCCAGTCCCATAGTTCATTGTAAACTTCACCTCTGTGCCAAACTTTGCCGGCGAAGTTGTCAATTTCACACTTTGTGAGGTATCCTTTTACCTTGAAGTTGGTCTCTGCAAGGCAGATTAACTTCACAAAATGTGGCAAATTCACAAATTAATCTGTGAAGCAGTTTTCCAACTTTGCACATCACTAGTAGGGGTGTGTACCGCCACTGAATGGAGAGGGTTGTTTAATATGTACTTTTTTCCTCAATGCCCTGGTCCCACAATCTGTCTTGGCCAGTGTTTGCATGGATTTCATTCCTTGACAAGGTATAATGTTATAGAATTATGGTTTGTGTTAAACAAGTGTAACTGTATGCCCTTAAAAATTACAAAAGGGCTGCTGAAGTTGCATGATAAAATACTCCCTCCTGCCTAAATGAGCACTGGTGTGTTACAGATTTCAGTACAGTACATCCTGCTTAATTGCCTCTGCTTGTTTTGTGCAACTATCAAGCAAGCAATAATATCCGACAGGGTGGGTGGTATTGGGCAATACCCGGACCACCCAGGGGCAGTAATGAGGGCCCGTGCACGCGGGCAGGGCCTTATAGCCCTGAAGTACCGGTATTGCCCATACCGCCCACCCTGGAGGGTGTTATTCCGCTTAGAAAATGGGCTACTTGTATACTTGTGAAGTTTTTGTGTAATAATTAAGAAATAAAAAAATGTTTTATACAAATGAACTTAAAGTTATTTTGTTAGTAAAGTAGTACTCTACTGGTATACTACTTACAAATAGTTACCAGTAGAGGGCAGTGCACTGTTTCATATTAGTTTCTGACAGCATCATATGTGCTACATCCCCATCTTGACTCTTGAAATATTCCCCCCCCCCAGCTCAATTTCTTTTATTTTTTTATTGTTGATTTCTTAGAGCACTGGCTAACTCTCATTTATGCTTAGTCAGTAGAACTACTGACACAAGTGCTGGCTGGAAGTACTGTAGCAGCCGCAATAGCAATCGGGGAAACAAAGCCTACCAGTTTTTTTTTCTTTTGTGGATTGTCCGGTAGTCTAGAGACGTCTCCAGTTGCCCAGGCCTGGTTTTCTTACTTTCCAGTCTCATTACGGAGGACCACGACCACGAAGCAGGAGCTGGCATTTTTTTAACTCACCCGTGAGCCACGCAATTGACTGATATGCACAATTCCCTCTCTTCTCTTCCCATTCCTAATGGGTGTCAGTTGCCGATGAAAACCACAGGGAAAAAAAAATAAAAAAGTCCAGTGTTGAGTGCAAATGGTACAGGAAAGGTCAGTAAGTTAACCCACATGTAATTATATAAAAGAAGCATTCGTCAATGCCGAATGTTGCTTGCTTCTATGTGCTGTTTAGGTATTTGGAAGTCATTGGAGTGCAAATATTGAAAATTTGCGAACTTACGAGCGTGCGTAGGAACTGCGCAACGCATGTTCTTAAAACAGTCATTTTAGGATTTTTTTCACAATTTTCAACATAGCCATTTTAAGACCTCTGCTCATGAACAGTGTCACTGTGATTTTGTTAATGTGTCCCATACATTGAGTTTGCACACTGACTGCGCCATTGTGCGCCATATGGCGGAAACACGCTTTGGGCAGGATGAAAATGACAGCTGTACTGCTCATAAGGAGTGTGGTAAAATGGCAATGTTGAAAATCTGGAGTGAAAATATTGAAAATTTGTGAACTTACGAGCCTGCGTAGGGAACCGCGTAACGCACGCCATAAACAGTCATTTTAGGAATTTTTCACCAAATTTTCAACATAGCCATTTTAAGACCTCTGCTCATGAACAGTGTCACTGTGATTTTCTTAATTTGTCCCGTACATTGATTTCACACACCGACTGCGCCATTCTGCTCTACATGGGTGGAAACACATTTTGGGTGAGATGTGAAAAATGACAGCTATACTACTCATAAGAAGGTGTGGTAAAATGGCAATGTTGAAAATCTGGAGTGAAAATATTGAAATTTCGTGAACTTATGAGCCTGCGTAGGAACTGCGCAACGCACGCTCGTAAAACAGTCATTTTTTGAAATTTTGGCACCAAATGTTCAATGTTGGGTTTTTGGGACCCCTTCTCATGAATGATGTCACTGTCATGGTGATATCCAGGCCTGAAGGGTGATTTCGCAGTCACTGCGCAGACACTGCGCGAAATCACCCTTTGGGCCTGAATAACGCCATGACAGTGACATCACTCATGAGAAGGCATCCCAAAAACCCCATGTTGAAAATTTGGTGCAAAAATTCCCAAAAATGCCTGAGATATGCAACAAAGTTGAAACCCCCCTATCTAGCCCATTATACAGCTTACCGGCATTTCCTCAGTTTGCGGTCGGCTTTGAAGAGTGCAGACGTGTTCCCGGTCCACCGAAGATCGTCGCGCTGAAGTCCGGAGGTAAGTATGGGGTGAGGGAGGGCGTGGGGAGGCTGGGTGTGCAGTGGGTGGATGCAGGTTGTGGGAGGAGGCGTTGGGAGATGTGCCGCGGGACCGTTTTAGTTTTTCAGGTAAAAAAAAAAAAAGACGTTATGGGACCGTTTGCCACGCTGGGGTGAGCTCCCAGCATGGCACAAGGACGTTGGAGGGCGTTCAGCTGACGGGGATTGGGCACCCCCGTCGGCCAAAGACTGACTGCCACGCTGGGGTGGGCTCCCAGCGTGGCACCCTAACTAGGGGAGGGCGCAGCTCAGCCGGCGGGATTGGGCACCCATGGCTACACAGTGCACATGGTGGGGGCACGTGATGCCTGTGTGTGTGGGGAGCTGCCTTATCGCTGCTCACCGAAGCGTAGCCCCTTTCAATCAGAGGTTACCGCATTTTGGAGCGTATCATGACAGCTCCAAAATGCATTGGCTTACAAGGGCCACGCCTGCCAGCTCACTGACTGAATTGGAGGAGGAGGTGACACACCTCCGAAATCTCCGATGATGGCACTATGTTTCTTGCACATGCATGCAAGCAACATAAAAACAGAAGGGAACAGATGTTTCATGTTTTACATGAGTCAAGGGGAGCCAGTGTGATTAAAGGACAAGAAGTGTTGGCTACGAGTAGCGCTGAGCACACGACATGCTAGCGCTACTAATTAAAAATGTTTTATTACTGTGTGATACTTGTGAGAACTGGCAGAGTTTGCACAGTGCCTTTGTAATTGATACTTTTCTGTGACTATGGGGATACAACTTGGGGGCGGGGTGTCACAGTAATAAAGAGAGTGAATGATGGGGTTGGGAGCGGAGCACGGAGGCTTGAGTGAGTGTAGGAGGTTGACTAAGCAGCAATTTAAAATGATTCAGAATTTTAAAAAAATTAGTGATTTGTATTAAAATGTGTTGCAGAATGGAAAGACTGTGGTGGGGTAGAGTGTCAGATTGAGTAGGGGAGGGCAGGAACACTCGGTAAGTGAGAGAAAGAAATGGCGGCGATTTCAAATTCAATAAAGATGTTTTGACCAATGAGCAAGCAGAGTGGGCAAAAGAATACTTTAGGTGGTGATGGGGTCAGGTGACTGGCACTTTTGATTTGCTGGGCTTCTATTGAAAGTTAATGTACCCCCCTGGCAGGGGTACAAGCCAATCAGAATGCAGCAAATAAAAAGCCCATTTTCTAAATACCAGTCAGTCCATGTTAGAGTGACCTGAGAAGCAGATAGTATAACAGATGCTGTGTGATAGGGAGTATGCTCTTCCACCCATCACCCTCCACTTTTACCCCTCCATGTTGTAGATCAGAGGGGTTTATGTTGGTCAGGGGGAGATGAACGTGCCTGGGTTATGAGGCCTGCATAACCCAACCTACACACAGCTCGCAGCTTGCTAGTCTGTCATCTCCTACTCAAATAATTGGAGGCAGCTGGGAATAGGCAGCAGTTCAAATAAGACATGCCTCAGTACAGGTGGTAACATGCATGTTATCTCCATATGGGGAAACTGCTAAAACTATTACAGGCATTATGGTGCAGGATATCAGGGCATTGCAACAGTTTCTGTACAAAGCAAGGAAGGTGACTATGCTTGATGCAGCATTGCTGCTTTCAAAACTGCATCCTGGGTTAACAATCCCAACAATCTCCCTGAGGTTCCCAAGGTGGAGAAAGGTATTAAAAGTGAGGTCAGTGTACACATACGGGTTAAAAGGATGCAAATGTTTTCCCTGCTATTCCCAGATGGGTAAGGGAGAACAGAAACGAGGGAGATATGCAGGGCACCCTCAATTATCTGCCCTCATTCATACAAGAAAAACTGGGTGGATAATGGAGGGTGACTAATTGAGGGAGGTGGATAATGAGGAGACTTGGAATAGCAAAACTTTTATACAAACAAAATTTGGTGGATGATTGACGGCGGCACATAATAGGGTGGTGGATTATTGAGGAAGTACTCTATCTTATGTTCATGGTACAAGCAATTTTAATGGCAATGAATTCAGAGAAATTAGTTATAAAAGTCAGGCTGATACTGAAGGGGTACCTTATTTATTTATTTTATTTATTTCAGTCTAGGATTAAAAATACCTTTGAGTCAAAGCTCTTTTACAAAGGTTCCACATCAGGTGAGGTATAATACAAGGTAGGACATTGTGACATGTTAACAGGTTACAGAGGTTTACATCATGACAGTATAACAGGCTACAGTGGTAAATAAACATATGAGTTCCTATGATGGTTCGGAGGACAGGGTTGATTGATAAAGGAATGAGTACACAATATTAACAAGAATTTAGTGATACACACAAAAATGCAGCCAGTGGCTAGTGTCAGGATCTCACAAAACACAGAAAGTGTAAGTAGGAAGTGCAGTATGGGGGGGGGGGGCAGGAGGAGGGGGGTCGAGTAAGTGCTAGATAGAGAAAGATTAGGGAAGACAGTCACATGAGCTGGAGGTAGTTAGGAGCAGGCAAAGTTTAGATTTGAAAGGTCCAAGCTTAGGGATGGAGGAGATGTAACTGCTTAGGCCATTTAACCAGCTAGGAGCTCTATAAGCAAAGGATCTTTGACCCAGCATAGTCCATGGGGAACCTTCAATAGAAAAGTGTTTATTAATTTGGACTCTCCTGAAAATACCCACATGAAGGATGGGGACCAAATGGTAAGGACTTTGGGGCCCATGCATGAATGGGCAGAGTGGCTACACACTGCGTACCCACAGTGCTTAGCCACTCTGCACTCATTGTGCCCCCAGCATTGGATGCACTATCCGGGGCATGCAGCTGCTATGCATCCGATCCCCCAGCCATGTGGACAACAATGCACCGAGGGCATGTGGGGGAGCATACCAGCACTATGTGCCATACACCAAGGTGCTTAGTGCTGCACACTGGGATACATTGGAGGTCTCCCTTTACACCATGGGGAACCCTGTTGTAAATGCTACATGCCTGGCCCCATGCAAACAGGTCACTTCCCAGCACCAGCAGCACTATGGACAACCCCCCCACACACACACACACACACACACACACACACCAGAACCCCCATCCTGGCAGCACTGTACTGGCCCCCACAGGACAGGCACCATGCCCCAGTCTCACATGGCAGCCCCCCCCACACACAGTGGCCACCCACAGATGCACACTGATGCCCCATCCCTATCCCTACTGGTGTGCAGCCCCCCAACACACAGCACAGCACCCATCCCGCCGTAGTCCCCCACACACACACACACATTGGTGTCCCATCCCGAGGCAGGGACCACCCACCCCACCCCCGGCAGGTGCTCCACCATGCATGGCCCTTCGGTGAGCAGAGCATCATTGCACCCGATCCTGGCACACCCACCCCTGATGGTGTGTAGTGGTCCCCCCCCAAACCTGCAGCACAATCAACCCCTCCATCCCCATACCTTGCTAGTGGACTAATGGCCACCACGGGGAGTGGCAGAGTGCCAGGTAAGGGATTGGGGGATGGTGCTGCCTGGGCTCTCATGTGGGTGAAGGGGAGGGATGTAACTCTGACTATAGGTGGTGTGGGCCATAATACGTGTGTGGGTTGCCAGCTGCTGCCAGCCAGGGGTGGGTATATGTTGGGGATGGGGGGCACTGTGCTGGATGAGTGTTGGGGCAGCCCTGTGTTGGGGGGATGTTTTCCAGTATAGTGGGTGTCTGTGGTGCACTAGGAGCACAAGCAGGGGGCTGTGTAGCTGATAGGGCATAGCCATGCAGGTCCAGCTGCCTGCAGTGCCTATTCATGCACCAGGACCCATGCCTCAGTATGCATGTAATCCACTGTGGGACCCAGCATGGGCATCCAATTGGATGCCCGGCCAGGTCCATGACTCTGCTTCCAGCCACCTGCGGAGTTCTGTATGCTGGGGGGGGCAGAGCTGTGGACAGGTGGCGGCTGTTGATGAATACAGCTAGTGCACACCTATCCACAGGTGTGGCTCCCCTGGTAGGATGCATGCCTCCGGCACGTACTTCCTACCCAGTAGTTCATAGGCCCCATTGTTAGATTTGAGTGGAGGCAGATGTAAAAGAAAGGATAATTTTTGGGCCCCATGTGTTCATGGGAGAAGAAAATATGGGTTCCTATACTCAGTGGGATACTGATGATTCAATGGGAAGTCCATGGGTTATGCAAAACATGCCTGTGCAGCTTTAACTTTTACAAGTTCTTAAAATACCTACCTCTTAGGAGGTGCCAAAGTGAAATTTAAGCTAGAGGGAACTGGAATGCCCAGGGGATTAAAAGGAAAAAACATGATGATAAGGAACTGGGTTTAAAGGCAGTTAGCCCATATGGCTGGAGTTGCTGGAGTTACATTATGTACCATATATTAATAACCTATTTATTTCCATTAGTTAGGGGAGTGGGATCATAACTCATGAGTGGCAAAGCCATGAGTGAGTTATGAAAGTCCCGCCACACATCATGAAAGGAAATAAATGGGTGATTTCCACCCCCCTCATTGCATGTTCTGTTTATGCAATGTATGTGTACTAGAATTTGTAAAATACACTACGAGTAATAGAATTTCTGCTGAACTCTTGTGTTTGTTTCTTTTCCTACTTCTTTTCCTGCATTGTGTTTGTCTGTGTGTGCTGCTCACTTAGTTGTGTGTACCATATCCTGCCATCATAAGCATGCTGCCTTTTAATTTTTCAGCGTAAGAAAACGTAGAGAGAGAGTGAGAGAAGCTTGCCTGTGTGCCCGTCAGTGTGTTGATTCACTTAGTTTGCTGGCAGACAGAGACAGCGACAGTTAAGTCAGCGTGTTTTGGAGAGCAGGTGAGGTTGTGCAGCATGTGGCCATTAGGGAGAAGTGGAGCTGCCTTCAGTTTACAATGGAAGATAAGTGAATGGAGTGTTGATGGAGAAAAAAAGTGAGGTAGAGTTAAAACAATAAAAAAAACAAAAAACAGAAAGAACCATGATTTGTAGTTTGGTATTAGCTTCTCTTGTGGCAAAAATGGAGTACATGTGGTAACTTTGAGAGCAAGTAACAAATGTGTTTTTTGGGAGTGGTTGGAAGTTGGTTCAGAAGGGATGTAGAGATGCTGGCAAGTGAAAGTGAGATTGGAAGCTATGAAAGAAGACTGGGAGATGAGACACAGAAAGTGGCAGATAGGTTTTGTTTTGGATAAAAACACAAAGATGGAATTGTTCTCTAGTGAATAAAACTTACAGGGAACTGAGTTTTATTTTGTCTCATGGCTGCAAGAAACAAGAAGACACTGGCAGCAGAAGTGAAAGGATAGAGTACAATCTGGTAAAATATGAAATAAAATTATTTTTTAGGGTACAAAACTTTTTTTTTTTCATTTGTGGGAATTTGTTGAGATTAGGAAGTGGAACTAATAGAGTGGACAAGATGGCTGTGATTTACTTTTTGTTGGCTACCTTGATTGGTTCAAGTGGTGCTTTAGGGAGCAGGGGACTGGCAGTTGAAGCTGCAACTCAAAAGAACTCTGTAACATGAAAATAAATGACAGTACACATGAGCAATACTAACATACTAATTGCCAGCAGATTAGGCCTTACGGTCCATCGGGTCTGCTTGAAC
This sequence comes from Neoceratodus forsteri, assembly GCA_016271365.2. Classification (NCBI taxonomy): domain Eukaryota; kingdom Metazoa; phylum Chordata; order Ceratodontiformes; family Ceratodontidae; genus Neoceratodus; species Neoceratodus forsteri. Next base: position 121,386,011 of record CM057456.1, read on the forward strand.
CTCAGATCCCTAGTTGGGTGCCGAGGCCCTCCCCCACCTTGTGTTCCAGAAACCCCTATCATCCATCCCCACCCCCGCTGGGCCAGGCTTTCATCATCTCGTACATCCGCTTTCTGTGTCTGTCCCACCCTCTCTTGAAGCCCTCCACTGTGGATCTCTGAACCAGCTCGCCAGGCACCGCATTCCAAGGTTCCACAACTCTCTCAGTGAAAAACCTCCTCCTCTTTTCCCCCCTCACCCTTCCACCTTCCAACTTCAATCCATGTCCTCTGGTGATACCTCCCTGCTTTAGTCTAAAGATTACCTCCATGTTTACCCTATTTATTCCCTTGAGGTACTTGAAGACCTCAATGATGTCCCCCTTGTCTCTCCTCTCCTCCAGTGAAAACAGGCAGAGCTCCTCAAGTCTGTCCTCATACGTCAAATCCCCTAGTCCTCATATCATCTTAGTTGCCCTCCTCTGTACCCTCTCCAGGAGCTGTATGTCCCTCTTCAAGTGTGGTCTCCAGTACTGTACACAGTACTCAAGGTGTGGTCTAACCAGTCCATTGTACAGCGGCAGAATCACTTCACTGCTCCTAGAAGTGATCCCCCTTACGATACATCCCAACATCCTGTTTGCCTTGCTAGCCACTCTCCTGCACTGCTCAGAGTTACTCATACATGCATCCACCATGACCCATAGGTCTTTTTCCCCTGTTGAGGTCTCCATCGCCTGCCCTCCCAGGGTGTACCTGTGTTTAGGGTTTCCCCGCCCAAGATGTAACACCTTGCACTTGGTGATATTGAAATTTAATTTCCATGTGTGAGCCCAGCTTTCCAGGGTGTCCAGGTCCCCTTGCAGGGCCAACCTCTCCTCTTCCCCATCAACTACTGCTCCCATCTTGGAGTCATCAGCAAAGAGACTCATTTCAGACCCTATACCCTCCCTGATGTTCAATATATATGCATTAAACAGGATCGGACCCAGGACCGAGCCCTGTGGTACCCCACTACTGACTTCTCTAGGGTTCGAGAGCTTCCCACCGACCACTACTCTCTCGGTGCGTCCAGCTAGCCAGTTTTCAATCCATCTGACCATCAAAGGGCCTACTCCCAACCCCGTCAGTTTCTCCACCAGACCATTGTGGGGGACAAAATCAAATGCCTTGCTGAAGTCCAAGAATAATACATCCACAGGCTTTCCCCTGTCCAGTTCTGATGTTACCCATTTGTAGAACTCCACAAGATTGGTTTGACATGATCTACCTGGCACAAACCCATGATGCCGACTATCCAGACCTCCCACCTCCTCCAAGTACGCCCCCAATCATTCCTTTAGTATATTCTCCATTAATTTTCCCACCACCGAGGTCAAACTGCTGGGTCTATAGTTACCTAGTACTTCCCTCAACCCCCCTTTATGGACTGGCACCACATGTGCCTCTCACCAATCCCTAGATACCCTCCCTGTCTCAAGTGACCTGATGAAGAGCTCCACCACGGGTGCAGCCAGTATGTCCGCCAATTCCCATAGTACTCTCGGATGAATGCCATCTGGTCCAGGAGATTTATCTTTCTTTAGGATCTTGAGGGCTAACCACACCCTTTCAGTGGAGATAGCATTATCCGCCCCCTCCACCTTACTGGCCTTTTTATCCTTATCCTGATGTGACACCCCTGGGGTACCACTCCCTCCCTCTTGCTCCATTTCTGTTGTTACCCTGATCCCATTCACTACTGCTTCTATCCCCATTGTGCCTTGCTTTGTAGATATCCCATCCCCCTCCCTAGTGAACACAGAGGCAAAGTACTCGTTTAATACCTCTGCCTGGTCCCTCACCTCTTCCACTCACCCTCTTTCTGATCTCAATCTGGCGAGATGGCCCTTAGTTTTTCTCCACTCCCCAATGTACCAGATGAACCCCTTTTCCCCTCCATGTATCCCCTGTGCCAGCCGCTGCTCTTTACTGGACTTTGCCCCCCTCACCATCCGGGTGACTTTTCTAGATGCAAGATGGTACACTTCCTTTTCCCTATCCCCTCTTGTTGTTTTATATTTTTTGTAGGCCGCCTTCTTTTCTCTGACCACTACCTGAAACTCACTGGACCACCAGCATGGTTTATGTGACCTTGCTCCCTTACGTTTCACCTTAGCACAGGTCCTGACTGCCTCATGAAGTCCCCGTTATGCCAGTTATCTTCACTTTGGGGAAAACGTTATTTATTTGAAATGTTTCTAGTATACATGCATTGCATAAGTAATAATCTTGTATTGATAAAACCAAAAATCCACAAATTATTGAAGTATTGTTGTCTAGCACATACCTTAACCCATCAGCAGAAGAAGGGAGCTGATGTTGTCATTTAACCACTCACTGGTTAGACCACACCGGGGGTACTGTATCCAGTTCAGGAGACTGCACCCTACAAATGACAGAGACAGGACAGACCCCACCGAAATAAGGGCAACAAAAATGGCACAGGGGCTGCACCAAATGTCCTATGAGGAGAGACTGAGTGATCTAAACATGTACATCCTGCAAAAAAGGAGAGGGGATCATGATATAAATGTTTAAATACCTCATGTGGGTGAATAGGTACAGGAAGGGAGCATTTTCTGGGGGCATAATATGAAGCTTGAGGGGAAAATGTTTAGGAGGGGATTTGAAGAAGTAATTCTTGACTGAGAGGGTGGTAAATGCATGGAACAATCTTCCATTTGTGGGGGCGCAAAAACTGTGATGGGCTTCAAACATGCTTGGGATAGATATAAAAAAAACCTGGTATCAAAGCTGAGGGGGGCAGAGACAAAGTAGGGTTTATGGTAGCACAATAGGCAGGGAGAAAATGGAACACTGGGTGGGCCAAGTGGTCCTTATCTGCCTACAAATTCTATTTTTCTATGTTTCTTTCAGCCTAGAAAGTCAAATATTCATCATAAAGTTCTGAGAGTATTGCATAATTTATTATTGGGGCACAGACTCTAGCAAGACTATTTTTTTGAACACAATTCTAATTGAGGAACAGTGTATACTAATCAGTAGGCAAGAGAAGTATATGCAGTAATCTTTCTGTAAAACAAGCAATTGACTTAAGGTTTGCCCTTGTAAATCAGAACAGACAAATCAATTACCTATAACATTGCCCTCAAGTAAATCACAATTGTCTTCCCCTAGTCTCATAGAGTAGTTGTGTTCTCAACTCTCATTTTCTGTATTCAGTCTGATTCCTCTAAATTGCTGTCACATATGCTCACTGCTCTAATTGTGGGTTCAATCCATTTTTTTAATGTCAGCTATTGAAACTGCCTTCTGACTGAGAATAAGACCCACAATGTTTTTAAAGTGATTATTATTATTATTATGTTTTTTAATGATCATCTAGTAACTTCAGGTCTCATTCTCAGTTGCAAAAGTGTTTCAGAAAGTACAGTATATGTTCCTGCAGGAACAAGAGTGCAACAAAGCAAAAAGTATGCCCTAGGTGTTGGAACACATAGCTGTGAATCTGGAAACTCAACAGAACTGTTTTTGTTGTTTTTATCCCACCATCACCACTTGCTTGTTGTACAACACTAATCAAGTCATGTAACCTTCCTGTATTTAACTCTATTCTGGACACACCTGGAAATGAACATTGGCTCTGTGTGCCTCTCCCAGGTAAGAGTTCTAAACAAGTAAAATGACATACACTGAAGGGTTAGTCTGCACAACAGCAAAGCAGTTGTATCAAGCGTTTCATGACTTGTCAATTGTGTTCACAAAGTAGAGGTGGGCAATTCAGTTCAGGGAAAATCCAAACTGCCTTGAACCTGCAACATGAGTCCATTGAGCCAATATTGAACATTCTTCTGAGTTTGAATTGGTTAGAATAAGAATCAAGTTAATGTGACAGGTGGAAGCAGAAGGCATCTTCTTAAGCATTGACAGTAGGAAGCAACAGAAAGAGAAGGGTGGAAGGGACTGGATAGAGCTGCAGAGTGTTGATGAGTGGCAGGGAGCAGGAGGTGTCTTGGGTGCGGAGAGGAAGGAGCAGTCACAGAGAGGAGTTCAAGGGGTTGGGGATTGCAGAGAGCATGCATCAGGCATCTTGGCGAACACTAAGAGAAGGGAGGAAGAGCAGACAGAGACTGACTCTCTCACATGATGGGATTGTTTAGGGGAATCTGTGTGCACTGTAAGGGCAGACCTGATCAGTTTAAGTAGACAAGCACCCAAGTGGTTCCTCCTCTAATGCTGCTGGCTGAGTCAGTTGTTGCTCTCTGCATGGCAGACTATCGGGGAAGAAGCAGCTAGGCAGCAGCTCTGTCCTGGAATTGAAAAACTGTGCCAAAAATGGCTTTTGTGTCCTAACTCATTATTTCTCATCTACAGCAAAAAAAACAAAAATCATTAGGGACTATTAAAAAAGTGCCAATACTAAGCAATTAGCGATTTACTGAGAGGCAATAATGGAGGGTGAGGGAGGGGAAGGGAAAGTGAGTTTGTTGTGTGTGGGGTGGGCAGGCATGCTGCTACCTGTTAATATTACAGTATATGCAGGTACTGCACTAATGTATTTCATTTTTCAGGCTCATTCTCAATATGATTTTTTCATCTTTCTGGAGTCTCAGTCAAAGAATACTAGTGAGGAAATTGGAAGAAGCTTCACCTCAGCTGCAGCTAGTGCTTGCAGGTGCAGTCAGGACAGACAGAGCAGACATTCTTAAATAATATATCCTGTGGGTGCTGTTGCTTATTATTAATCAAGTCAGTCATTCATGGAAAATACATATATATATATATATATATATATATATATATATAACTAAGGAATGTACAATGTTGAGCTGTCAGATAAATGATTTATCTACATAGGTGTTTTTTGACCTTTGGTAACCTCATGAGTGGCATAAGCCACCAGTGAGGTGTCCGGGGTCAAACAGCACAAGTGTAGCTAAATCATTTATCTGACAGCTCACCTCTGTATACTTCATTTATGCAATAGGGATGTTTTCTATCAGTGCAGGAACATTTGCTTTTGACTGTTTATCTTTTTATAAAATGACAGTTTCTGGGACTTTCAGTTAACTTTCCTAGTGTATGTCTGCCTAGCTTAGTAGTTGCTATTAAAGGAAACATCACTCATTTTGTAGAAAACGTTTTGCTGAATGAATGTTGTACTCACAGTACCATGATACATTTTTCATTTTAAAATTATTTGCATTTATTTGTCAAAAAAGTGAAAAGAAAATTTAATTTTCTGCTGATTTCTTTTGCTAATTATAAAAAAAACAACTAAATGGTATCTATAAATGAAACCCCACTCATGCAATTCAATTCAATTCAATTCAATTTGTTGGAAACCAAAATTGAAAGCAAGCTCTCTTTTACAATTGCATCCATTAAAGGTGCACTGTCAACTTTGTTGTGCAGAAGCAGCAGTATTATTGTTTTTGGCACTACAAAATGCAAGAATGGGCACTGTTTTCTCATCCACATCTGTTTATTCCTAATTATTTACACTTCCAGAGTTTCCAGTTAGTTTTCTTTTTCATTCTGGACGAGTGAAATTCACGCCGATTGCTGCCTGCCCACCACGCTTTGATCTGTCATAATTACCCACGGGCCATGCACCCGCACGTTCTTTTGTGATGGATGGCACTTTCCAGCCTTCTTTAGCTGCCAAACCATCTATAGCCTAGCACTATTTAGTTCCTGCTTTCAAACTGTCCGCAAATCACTATCTGTTCTTGTACTGTTGGGTGTTGTGTCGGTAAGTCTTGGTTTTAGCCATAAGTTATGTATCTATCGATGATTCTGTCACCTTAATTTATTTCAATGCAACTTTTACATTCTCTGCCTTTCCATCCCAGTAGGTTTTATATTTAAAAGGCAGATGCATCTAAAGATGCAGTAATACAAATCCCTGGCTCAGCCCTTTGTCATCCATTACAAATCATGGATTGCATAATGCCATCAAGCTTGTTCAACTGACTATATATTGTATGCTTGTGGAGGCAGTATAGCGCAGTGGTTTAAGGCTCTGAGCTGCAAATCTGGAAACCTGGGTTTGAATCCCACAGCCCCCACTTGCATACTTTGTGACCCTGAGCAAGTCACTTAACTTTCCTGTGCTCCCAGAGCGCACCTGTAAACAAACTTTCAGCTTAGTGTGCCACTCCTGGTTAAACAATTGGAAAAAACAAACAAACCACTGGTTGGTGCACCTATGAATAATGTGGTGGGTATGTGGGGGTGGGGGTGAGTGCAAACCTTGTTGTCCATGCCTCAATTGGTCACATAAAACAAAGATCATTCCACTAATATATATTTAACTATTTTCGGATATCGAAATATTACCTGTTCTGGTCACAGTCCCAAGTAGTGTAATAAAGTAGTATAGTAAGTGAATGTAGTTCCCATCTTCAAAAACTGGACCACACATGAAAGGTCACTTCTTTGTTTACTGTACTACTTTATTTCATTACTTGGGACTATGTTTGTGCCCTCTGTTTCCACACCCCACCTTTATAACTTTCTTTAAAAAAATGTTGTGCTATTCCCAATGATACACGATGCAACAAGAAAACAAAATGCACATAATAGCGCAAAGTGATTGAATTATTGTCAAGCAGGTATCTGTTTTTCTAGTCAGTGTTATGGCAAGGTGTAAGCCTGCATTAAAATGCACTTATTCCTACACTTTCCTGGAGTTCCTTTCTAAACAATGCAGATTCTATGTGGTCTAGTGGCAGATTTGTGGTGTGGGGAATTAAACCACCACAAAATGAACGTACTCCCTGTTGGACCTTGGGCACCTCATTTAACCTCCTAGCTTTCCCTCATTCAAAGCATGTGGAATGACCAGTGGGAACCTGTACACTATCCACTGTTTGTGACCTGATGAGGTAGCGTTTAAATGGCAACCGGACATCACAGACTGCCTTGCAATCCTCAACAACCTAGCATTATCAGGGTGTTTCTCTTTCTCAGGTCATGGTTCCAGTGGTTATCTGTTGCTTTAGAGCAGTAACATGTCAAACTCATATGCTGAACCTGAGGAAGAACTAGACTGAGTGAGTGATACTTTTACCTGGACTTCCTCTAATTTTGTGCTGCTGTAGATTACAGTTATGTATTTATTTACTGCCACAGTAGATATATATATATTTATAAAATGGGGTGGTAAAATCATTCAAATTCCACTAACATGATTGGACAGAATGCATCACATGACCGTGCATTATTTCCCAACGACCGCACGCCTCCCAGTACGACCGCACGCCTAAACTACTTTCCAGCCCTCAAAACCTTCTCACCAGCACTGAGATCACTCCATGCCTAATGCAGTTAAGCACCCACATACACACACACACACACACACACACACACACACACACACACACACACGTGGCACCCGTGAGGCATAACTAAATATATGACTAGTAATCCCACACTGTACAACCTGATGTACTTGATCCCACCACTCCTTTTTAAATAAACTATCATCTAAAAAGCAAATTCTGCCTGCCATTTTCACACTCTTACTGCAGAGCCACTAACTTTTAATACTGCACACTGTCACCACCCTAAATTCTACAAAACAATATAATGCAAGCCATTTAACACAAACCTAACTGTGCAGAAAAAAAACAAGACAAACTACAGTTCCCTTACTTCCTACTCTCACTTTCTGTTAAAAAAATCTCCCTTTCTACTCAGAGTTGTCCGATCCTTCAGCACTTTCACTTTTCCTTCCTGAACTATAGCGTGACCGAGCGGTGCGCATTGCAGGAAGTGACAAGCTGTCACGAGTTGAAAGTAACTCGTTTTCTGTTTAAAAGATAAAAGTCTTCTCCCTGCTCTGAGTTTCTCTTAACTTCAGTAAACAATCTGCAGAGTCTATATAGAATGGAGCGACGAGACGCCGAATAACCACAGCTTTGCCCCAAACCGCCGACATTCCCAACCGAACAGCAGCCGAACCACCGCAGAGCCCTCTGTACACTACCGCAGAGCAGCAGCCCGCCTTTTACACAACAAAAACACTGCCTCCGACATACATACTGGCCAGGTCCCACAGAGCACCAGAGGACAAACAAACTCACCCGATCCAGAATAACACAGACTAAGCGATCAACAGCACTTCCCCATAGAAAATTCACCGAAGCTGTGAGAAATAACCTGCAGCCCCAAACCGCAGCCGTCCTCCAACTGTCCCTCACAGAGCCAGAAAAAGCGCTACAAAACATAAAAGAAACACAAGGCACTGAAAGAAAAAATGAGCCTCAACTCCCACGTTAAAGTTCAGCACTTCTTGGCACTGTAAAGCATTAAGCACTTCCTGCCAGAGTTCAACACACGTTTTCTTCCCAAAATGAACCACTCTTAAAGTGACATTACTCATTAATGTTCAACTGTTTAAACAGCCTATTCTGAATGTTCAACTATTGTATTCACTTACACTGGTATCCAGTTAAATGTTTATTCATTAAAAATAATTCAAATTAAACATCCTATTCTGAACTATTTATCATCTCCACGAGAACTATTTCATCACAACAGGGGCTATTTTATAAGATAGATATACGCTCTTGGGTTGGTCGCTGCTGATATACGACGCCTTTGGTGGTTGAACGACTCGGCCTTCGGCCTCGCAGCTACAACGCACACCAAGGCGCATGGATATCAGAGCCATCAAGACACTCAAGAGTGGTATATCTATTACATATATATATATATATATACACACATATACACATGTATATATATATTTATATATATATATATATATATATAGTGATAGGGTGATGAGATAAAAGTAGTTTTTCAGAAGTGCGTGACCTCGGTAACCTCACGAGTGGCGTAGCGTAACGGAGCCACGAGTGATTTACCCGAGGTCACCGGGGACGTGTGAAAATAACTACTTTATTCCATGGTCCACCATCGCATGTGCGATTTATGCAATGGGTTTTGTGGTGATGTTTATGATGTTTATCGTTAAACTGTGTGTGGTATGTAATTTTTTTGATGGAGGACTATTTGGTTTTTATGGTGGAAGGGTTTTTTTATTGCTGTGTGAATGGGTGTGTGGTTGTAGGATTTGATTGGTTGTGGTGGCTGGAGAGTGCTTGGTGTGATGTGATTGGCTGACGAACGGGAAAGTAGTTTTGATTGGCTGAGGGCGTTCTTACAGTGGGAGGGTTGTAGTGATTGATGTGCATGTGAATTGCTGTGATTGGGTGTGCGGTGGTGAGCGTGTTTTGTGATTGGTTTGTGGGAGTGGCTGAGATTTGTGGCGCAGTTTCGGAGAAAGGAGTTCGAGGAGGATGTGCTGTTGGATTGCTCGGTGGCGGCCTTTTGGAGGCGGGACTTCATGTTTGGTGTTGCCGGAGGCGTTGCATTGTTGTGGGCGTCGATGTACTGCAGCGCCGGTCGGTGGATGTATGGAAGAGTTTGAGGAGGACACTGTGGATTTTAGTCGTGTGCTGTTTTCTTCGTCGATCGACCGTGGAGGAAGATTTCGTGAAGATCTGAAGAATTTGGAGTGGTATCCTGTTTGGGTGTTTTATTTTTGTTCGAGATTGATGTATTGGGGCTTTTTTTATTATTTTTTTTTTTTTGGTATGTCGGAGTTTGGCTTGGTGGATTGGAAGGAACAAGACTGAGAAGGTAAGTTTTTGCAAAATTTATTGAACAGAAAAAGAAACAGTAGCATTTATTTTTGTTGTAGAGAGCAGAATTTTCATAGTTTAGAACACTGTATGGGTTTCTATGATTTTTGCAACTTGCAGTAAAGAGTTCATTTTCAAAAAAGAAGAGTTTTTTAGAAGATTTGGGTATGGGGGTTGAGGTGGGGTAAGGGTAGGGGGAGGGTTAAGTTTATTTTTGTGTTGTAGTCCATAGGGTTTGATAGAGTATTTTACTGTGTAGAATTTGTATTTATTTTCCTTTTTGGTTAATTCAGATTGTCTTTCCGCTAGTAGTTGGTCTGTATTCCAAAGATGGTGAATATCCAGGATGTGTTTTGAAGAAAGGAAAGTCCAGTTTTGTTAGAAATTTGTTCTAGTTTTGAGCCTTCATTTGACTTTTTTGCTTGTAGGTTCAGCTTATTAAGAGGTTTTTTCTTATTGTCACAGTATTTCAGGAACGAATGTTTAGGTCTGCACAGATCTTCTTTCTGGCTTGAGAGTATTTTTTGTAGGAAGGTGAATTATTGTTGATGTCTTTTCTTTGCTGTATTCAGATCTTGTCTTCATTTCTAGAGGTTTTGATATTTTTCATCGAGAATATATGGTTGTTTGCAACTTTATTCAGAGTCACTGTCACTATCTAAAACCATCGGTCTTTTCTTGGCGTAGGTGTCATACTTGTTACCTGCATGGGGAGAAAAAAAGAGCATTATGTGTTTGGTTTGTAATGTGGAGTGGTGTTTGGAAGGGTGGAAGTGGTGGTGATGGGTGGGTATTGGGTGGGAGGAGGGTTTTATGTAGTAGTTTTGTGAATTTGTTGGTAGTGTAATTATGCTTACCTTGAATTATATTGAAGGTGACTTGCTTTGCATGTATGGTGGGTTTGCTGATGCAGGTTCCAAGTAGGTCTTTGTAGTTGGTAGGAATAGTGGTCAGTTGTTGTTGTTGACAGGAAGGTTTGGATTGTGGAGTCTGATCGCCACTTAGTAAAGTGCTTATTTCTTGTTGTTTGGAGTCATTGAGCTTTGAATATTCTGTTGAGGCTTTGGAGCTGTTTGTGGCCTGAAATTTGTATGATTTCGTTGGTGGTATTCCACTGTCCACTAATTTTGTACCAGATGCTTTCGTACAGAATGGTTAGTTAGCGCTTATCAGTTTGTATGCCTGCATTTGTAACCATGTTTTGACAATAGTGGAGAGCTTATTAATACCCACAGGCTGATTTTTAAACCATTTGTGTACTTTTGAGGTTTTTATGTTGTTGTTGATAGCTAAGAAAACGGTGCTTCAGGGTGGTTACTTTGGCTGGGTCTGTGGGTACTGTAGAGTTTGTAATTGGTGACTGGGCATCTAGTAGGATTTTGTTGTACTTGTATGCTCGTGGCTTTAGTTTTCTGCATTCTTTTGGGTTGGAGCCTTGTCTAGTTTTTGTTTGGCGGTCACTGGTATACTGGAGGTAGCACAGTCCGTTTCATCTTTGCATGATGATGTCTCCCATTTGACTGTTCATTTCCGTTATGCCTCTGACACCAAAGTATAGGCTAACTATTAACCACATGGTGTTAAGCAAGGCATCAGGGCTGTGTGGGCCTAGTTGTTGAGTCTCGTATAGTTTGTTGATAAGGAATCTGTGAGCTCATCTGCTGCTTTTGGTCTGTTACCCTTGCCATAACTTTTGAGGCGTTTTGTTTGCACTGCAGAATTTCTCTGGTTGTGAGGAAAGCAGTTGATGTTGATAGAGATTCTGGATAGCGTTTTTGTTTTAAATATCTTTCAACACTCTGGAATGCGCACGTAGTGTTAAGGGCTTCGGGGAGTTCCGTCTTTTCTGGTGGAGTGCATGAAAAGGTAGAAGTAATTTATCCAGGTTTACTGGTGTAATGGTTTCAGCGGAGTTTCTATATTGTGCTTTCTTTGAGGTTTTTGAACGGTCAAGACATCACTGTGAGTCTTTTTCATCGTGTTGGTGTTTTTGCCTGCTTGATATATTTTTGTATGGCATCTTCGTCTATGTTCACTCATGTGCTAGTGCTGGGTTTTGGTTCTTCTGGTATGTCTGTGTTTTGTGAGTTATTTTGTTGCTGGGGTTCCAGTAGAGGTTCAGTGTCTTCTTCAAATTGTGTTAGTATTTGGGTTAGTTCCATTTGAAAGTTTACAGCAGTTTCCTGTGTTGCCATTTTGTATGCAGTAATAGTCGTTTTTTCTGTAATACTTGCGGTCGGAAAAGGTATCGGAATCCAGAGTCACGGTTGTTGGTGCTATTTATAGTTTTTTATGGAAACAGCGTCTTTCTGTATCGAAAATGGTTGTGCTGTTTACTTATAGTAATGTAGTATGGTGAAATGTCGTTTGCCTGCAGTTTTCTTGTTGATACGAGGGTTCTGCAGGTGGATGATTTACTGGTTGTGCCAGTGTTGATTCGTTTATGTGTGCCAGCTGTGTGGGTGGCAGAATGTAGGTCCGCACAGTGTTTGTGATTGATAGTTTTCATTTATTCTACATATGTGGATACCCATGTTGAAAGTTATTTATCTCCATATGTAGAAATAATGGATTTATTCAATGGGTTTTGTAATACACCCATTGCATAAATATATTTATGCAATAGGTGTGAGACCAAAAGCCATTGAATAAATCCATTTATTTCACATATGTGGAATAAATCTAATCCACTTAGATTTATCCCACATATGTGGGATAAATGCAAACTGTCAATCAAAGCTTTTTGGTCACTTTTTGACAAACAAATGTGAATAACTTTAAAACTAAAATGATAGCATAGTACTGTGAGCACGAAAATGTTCTGGACAAAATATCTACAAAATGAGTGGTGTTTCATTTATAGATACCTTTTAGTTTTTTTATAATTAGCAAAAACAGCAAAAATCCTATTTTCTTTTCACTTTTCAGACAAACAAATATAAATAACTTTAAAATGAAAATGATAACATGGTACTGTGAGTACGAAAAATGTTCAGCATAAAAATATCTACAAAATGAGTGGTGTTTCATTCAGAGATACCTTTTAGTTTTTTCAAAATTAGCAAAAACAGCATAAAATTCAGTTTTCTTTTCACTTTTCGAAAAACAAATGTGAATCACTTTAAAACTAAAAATGATAGCATGGTACTATGAGCACAAAAAATGTTCAGCATGAAAATATCTACAAAATGAGTGGCATTTCATTAATAAACACCTTTTAGTTTTTTTTTTATAATTAGCAAAAAACAGCATAAAATTAAATTTTGTTTCACTTTTTCATCAAACAAATGCGAATAACTTTAAAACAAAAAAGGTAGCATGATACTGTCACCATGACATTTGTTCAGCAAGAAGTTCTCTACAAAATGAGTGGTGCTTCATTTAATAGCAACCACCCCGCTAGGCGGACATACACCAGGAAAGTTAACCAAAAGTCCCAGAAAGTCCCAGAAATTACCATTTAAAAAAGAACATAAACAGTCAAAACCAAATGTTCCCACACTGATAAGAAGCATCCCTATTGCATAAATGAAATATACAATGGTGAGCTGTCAGATAAATGATTTATCTACACTTATACTGTTTGACCTCGGACACCTCACTGCGTGAGCTTCGCCACTCATTGAAATTCCCGAGGTCAAACAGCACTTGAGTAGATAAATCATTTACCTGACAGCTCACCATTGTATATCCCATATATATATATATATATATATTAGAGGCAAAAAAATCCATTTAATGCATCAGTTAGGGTTGTTCCACAATGACAAAAGTGAGGAAATTTGATGTTAGGGTTGAAACCCCTTTGCACCCCTCCAGCCCACCCCCCAACTGGAATCAGGGTGCACTTTGGGGTCATCGGCCACAACTCTCACCCCATCACATGTGGAAAGAAGCTGAGGAATAGGAGAATGGGGTGAGCGTTAGGACCGATGACCCAAGCTGCACCCGATTCTGGTTGGAGTGTGGGCTGGAGAGGTAAAAGGTTTCAACCCTAACATCAAATTTCCTCACTGTCGCTCTGAACAACCCTAACTGATGCATTTAACAGAGTTTTTTGCCTCTAATTCGTAATGTGCATGGTGACGCAAAGCAAAACAGAAAAATAAACAGTACTGTAGGCAGAAATGTTAAAAATAATGCAAATGCAACCTCAAATGAAAACACAAAGGGTAATGCACATGGTGGCGTAGACGTGAACGGTAAGCGAAATGGGTACGGAACCGCAAGCAGAAACGGTAATGGTAACAGTAATGTAAGTGCACAGGCTGGTTTTCCCCAAAAGCTGCATAGAGAAAGACAGTGAGTACAAAAAATGTATGCAAAATAATGACTCTCGGAACAGAAAATGAG